>OY720588.1:5458468-8160968 GCA_963151315.1 Nymphalis c-album
TTAATAAAACAAAAACCGACTTCATCGGTAAAACAAATTAATATGCACTAAAAAGTAAAAAAATAATTGCGTATTCTTCTATAATTGGATAATTAACTTACTATTTTCAACTCATCAATATGTAGGTACGAATGTGTTGTGTGGTTGATAATTTATTTACAATTATTGTTATTTTTGGAGTCGATGTCAGCTAAGGAAACACTATAATATACCTAGCAATAATAATACGGGAATCTTTTAAAAACATACACATTACAAATTGATTTCTTTTATTCGCTTCGTTAAGTTGCGCGTGCGACACAAGCACATCTCACCTACAACTATGTATGTAGGTATAAGCCCACATTGGCTGACATCGACTCCAAAAGTAACAATAATTGTAAATAAATTATCAACCACACAACACATTCGTACCTACATATTGATGAGTTGAAAATAGTAAGTTAATTATCAAATTATAGAAGAATACGCAATTATTTTTTTACTTTTTAGTGCATATTAATTTGTTTTACCGATGAAGTCGGTTTTTGTTTTGTTAAATTTTTTATTTATTATTAAAAGTATATCAACTTGTATCTACTGATGTATGGATTGCCAATAAAATGTCATCCCAACAAATAGGGATGTAGAGTATAAGTATTAGTATAAGTAGTCACTGCATCGATTCAATTAAACTAAAACCGATATGGACTTGTTACTTACGTTTTGATTGAAATGTGCTGTTTTTTTATCTTTAATAAAAATTATCATATACTTTATTTACATTAAAACCTTAAATATATATAAAAAAATATAAAAATAATTACTGTACAACTCATGACCGTGGGGGACGTGGCATGGTGGCAATTTATTTTTAATGAAAATAGTGGTCAAATATTGACATCATTAAAGCGAAGTCACCCGTAATTGATTAAAATAGCTAAGAATCATTACGATATTGTATCGATATTAAACATAGTCGGATCCGACCATGTTAGCAGTTTCTTTCTCTATATGTAATCTATCCGTTTGCATTTGATTTTATGTACATGAAGTTTAAGTATTTACTATAATGGGCTATTTCAAATAATTTGTTTCTTCAATTCTTAGGAGCAAATTAACGATACTCGGCCGAATCTTTTATAGGCTATCCAGAATTTTCAGTCACCTACCGTAACATCGTTATGATCAAGTAGTTGTAGTACTATTGTATAGAACACCTTTTTTATATACCGTCAATAGTTTTCGCAGCGCACGCTAAGTAATGACTTTTATAGGCAACAGTTTGATACCTTGGGTTACATTGCTCCATTTTAGGTAGGGATCTATATTTTTTTTGAAAATGTAATATAGCCTATGTTACTCATCAAAGACGTAGCTTTCTAATGGTAATAATATTTTTAAAATCGATCGAGTAGTTTATGAGTTAAATCGTAATAAAAAATCAATTCTTTCCTCTTTATAATATAAGTTATGCATGTATCATTAGTATATATGTATATGTACAATGTACATAGGTAATGTTTGTAATCTAACATCTCCTAAAAGTTGAGGCCAATTTTGAAAATTATATATATATATATAAGTATATATAAAAAACCATATAAGTACTCATATATACATGTTATATTTATGTATATTTATATATTGATTGTAATATAGACACTTCCCCTTTTTTTTATATACAGACATTCCGTCATATTTTATGGTACAGAATGGAAACACAACATCTATAAAAATACAGTTTATTTAATTATTACTATAAATAACTATTTGATTATGTTATGGCTGCCCAACACCCCACCAACTAAATCTATTTAATCAAAACATGTTAATTTATATTCATACTTTTAACCATATTAACTAATATTTATTAATTAAGTGCCAAAATGCATTTTTCTTTACGTTTCACTATTTTAGATTAATATATATAAATAAGAATATGAACGGCGCTGTCTCATATGAGCAGCACGTTAAGTAGGTCTACCCATATGCTACCAAATTAATTAGTTTACTTCAGATTCACTAAAAATCGAAAATGTAATGTATGTAGAAGTTTAGATTAAGTCATGAAGAATTGTCGATATTGTACTGTCAATGTATGTTTCGTGTTAACGTAAAAAAAAAAAAATAATAAAAATAGAACATGACCGTTCGAGTTGTGCACGTTTGGATTTTTAATATCTTTTACAGATTGTTTGATATGTGCGAAAATAAATATTAACTTTAAATTCATTTTCTTAACGAAGACTACGAGCAGAGGCGTAGTGCGCGTAGGTTTGTGACATATGTTCCAATGTGGTTGCTCTATAAAAAGTTCCATTGGAACTAAATAACGTGTTTAATGACGGAAATAAATAAATTTCTAATGACGGCATTTAGGTAATATAAAAAAGCACACAATTAAATTGAATTAAATGTATTTGGTACTGTAGCCTCATAACTTTTTGTGTTAGAAATTAATTTAATTTTCGTGTAATATATATTATAATTACGTGTAATATATGTGTCTTATTTAATATGTACTTTATATTTACGCATCAGAGTTATTATTTTATTTATTTATAGGTGTTTTGATATCTCTGGAAATTTAGTCGGTTAGGTCTTCTGCTATATATTTCATGGTGTAATTATAACCATCATGGAACGTATAGCTAATGATTCTGATTGGCTTACGATACACCAAGATCAAGTTCCAATAACAATTACAAATTTATGTTGTCGTCAAATTCGATCTGTTGTTTAAAAACAGAATAAGAATTAAATAAATAACTACATGAGGTTATGTTATTCCACATTCAAATAAGCCTTTGTAATACTCTCATTAGTCCAGTCATTTGATGCACAAAAAAGGGGTTACCTGGAAAGTTTTCCGGGAGTTTTGAAAATAGATTTTGACGTGGTCTTTTCGAATTTTCACTTTGCCACCTCGTATCATTGTCGCAGTTTGCAGTTTTCCAATATGGCGGCGTGAGCGGCAAAGATTATATACTAATCTCTCATTCATTTTTTTTTTCGTTTCCAGCGATCACGGAATTGGATAGGTATTGATCTACTTGACCTTCTCCGCAAAGATGACAACGCCATGACGACCATGAAGATGTAGAGATAGAAATAATAATTAACGGGGCTCTTAACGTTTTTCTTATATTTATTTTTAATTTCTTTAAATGGTTTTTCGTATTTGTATGAATGTTGATACAGAGTATATGTATATTGTATATTTCCGATTTTCAATATATTTATGCCCATTTATATAAAGTGTCACGCTTAATTTTTGTGTATTTCTTTTTTCTAAATGTATTCCATGTTTATTTTAAAGAATCCGAGATTGTGACTTCTAAATGTGCCATTTGTACGAAAATAGAACTGAATGGGTTACGACTCCCATGGCTTTCTACACAAAGATCACAATTTAATATGTTGACGCTCTGAATAATTAACAAGGAAACTAAATAATTGTTTTTTGGTTAATGTTTTAATATCATATAAATATATTTTTTAAAAACCAATATTTTGTTGTAACAGTTTTTTTTACAAATGCTCTTCCTATATTATTAAATAGTATTATGTCTGTTATTTGTAAATTTTTGTTCGACTGATTCAAGACTTTGCGATACGTCAATTAGGATGTCTCACTATTTTTTCTTTGTTAAAGTATGTATACCAAAGAAAATGTAGTGTGATGTTCTGGTGGACTCACAGCATGGACCTGCAACGGAAAGCAACAAGGAAGCCAAGAGGAACCGAATGAATATTTGAAATATTTAATCTTTATCGATGACTGTTTGTATTTATTTTGTTATTATATATCTTATGGTAAATTTTTATAGCACTGAATTATTACACAATCAATTAGGATGCCTATCATTTTTTTCTGTACATATTTTTTTATATATGACACATGATTATACTCGGTGGTAGAGCTTTGTGCAATCTCGTCTGGGTAGGTAACACCCACTCATCAGATATTTTACCGCAAAACAGCAGTAGCAGGACAGTGATGTGACGACTGGTACTTAGGATCTATGGAATTATTTTTTAGCTTTTAGTACATTATCTACATCATTATTATCCTCATACACAATAATATTCAGATATTCTATCGCAAAACAACAGTACTTTGTATTGTTCTATTTCGGTTTGCAGGGTGAGTAAGCCAGTGTTTTTACAGGCACATGGGACATAATATCTTAGTTCCCAAGGTTAGTGGCGATGTAAGTGATGGTTAACATTTCTTACAATGCCATTGTCTATGAGCGTTGGTAACCACTTACCATCAGATGGCCCATATGCTCGTCCATCTACTTATACAGTAAAAAATAAATAAATAAATAAACAAATAGAAAGGAATGGTTAACAATCTAGCTGGTTTTTGGAGAAGAAGACAAACTTACTTATTAGTTAATTTGTTTAATGGTATTGAATTATCTTCAGATTAATAAATATATAATTACAATTGTACATTGTATTGTATTTTAAAGTAATTCATCATTTGTGTATTGACTATAAATGTTTGTTAAATTCTGATTTTAATTTAACATGTATGTGATAATAATATTTGTTTCAGTTCAGAAGCTTAATTCGTTTGTTAATTGATTCGTTGTCTTATATTTGTAAACATAAATAAAATATAATTCATAGAATCGATTGACAAATGTTTTTACAAATCTCCACGAAGACAGCGAACCTTAAGAAGATTTTAGGCATTGGCTGCGAAGATAAAAATTGACAATTCGGCTTTAAATAGTTGTTTTTATCGAGTATTTAAAACTGGATTGATACTCATAAAAACGGCTGTTACAAAACTTGATTGTCTTTATTCCTCGAAAGAACAAAAAAGAGAATGTGAGGGAGAAAACATAGAGAACCTAATTTAGTGCTTATATACTATGTAATTTATATCTTTGCCTTTGTCTTTCATAATTGTGTACGACACTATTCCAGATTCTAGGTTACATATTTATTCCACCACGCTGCTCTTAGACTATGTACCATAGACTGACCCTGTGCCAATAATAACCAACATTGTTATTTGTGTTTGACTCTGTATCAATATATTTGTTTGTGATTAATATTTTACATATAATATTTAAAATAACTCATTTGAATGTAATATTTGTTTACAATGTTTACTGTGTATTTTATTTGTTAATGTCGTTCTCTCATTCACTAACAAACCATTATCGGTAATTAGTATTAATAATATAGAACTTTATTCACTGTTAAAATCAATATAGATAAAGAAGGGTTAAATAATATTTGACAGATTGGTATTGAATTCTGACATTCAAACGAATTTAATATAAAAACTACTTACTTAATTATTTTATTACACATTACTATTAGACAACGAACAACAACAATTTTACATATATGATTGTTTTAACGTAATTCATCATTTGTGTATTGACTTTAAATGTTTGTTAAATTATGATTTTAATTTAATTTATATGTGATAATAATATTTGTTTCACTTCAGAAGCTTAATTCGTTTGTTATTTGATCCGTTGTTTCATATTTGTAAACATAAATAAAATATAAAGCATAGGAACAATTGACAAATGTTTTTACAAAACTCCACGAAGACAGCGAATAATAAAGAAGATTTTAGACATTGGCTGCGAAGATAAAAATTGTCAATTCGGATTTTGGCGCTTGTTTTTATTGAGTATTTAAAACTGAATACATACTCATAAAACGGCTGCCACAAATCTTTATTGTCTATATTCCTCAAAAGAACAAAGAAGAGAATGTGAGGGAGAAAACATAGAGTACCAGATTTTGTGCTTATATACTAATGCAATTAATATCTTTGCCTTTGTCTTTCATTATTGTGTACGATACTATTCCAGATTCTAGGTTACATCTTTATTCCACCACGCTGCTCCTTGATTATATACTATGCTATAGGCTGACACTGTGCCAATAATAACCAACATTGTTATTTGTTTTTGACTCTGTATTGTAAGTCAATAATATTTTGATATATAATATTGAACATAATACGTATTATTAAATATTACTGAAGAGTGTCTGTCTGAAGAATATGTAGTTAAGCTGGTTTAAGTAATGGGTATTTATCCTGTTTAAGTATCCTGGTTTAGGTTTTATAGATTTTAGGTTAAATATGAGCACATCCTTCTTACATGCTGCTGAAATGAGACAGCCGCTTAGAGAAACACAGTCTTCTACCCTTAGCAAATTTTTTTGAAGTGAAACTTCTTTGGAATCGTTGTGATTTCAAACCGGATGCAACGGAAAAAACGACAGGTAAGAGACACAAATACAAAAATGTGTAGGATGAAGCCAGCAAAGAATGAGACAGAAATATACATACTATTTTATATTATTTCTTTTGTCGATTTACTGAAGTTTCACTTCTATCGTGTGTGAATCGCACACACACCTTTTTTTTATTTACACAGGTCAAGTCATAATTTATTTATAAAAAAAATTAAAATCTATTCACAACCGGCGAAGCCATATATGGTGTTTCTCATAAAAAGGCAAAGTTTTTAACCTCATTGAAAACAGTCTATTCGAACAATAAAGTAACGGAAACGAACTGTTGGGTCGTTCTGTTGTCAAACAGCTTACCAACAGACATCACGGATAACCAAATATAAGTGAGGAATCGTAGAAGAAGATGAAATATCAAAAAGTCTAAGGTGCGAGAGAGACGTACGAGCTAAAAGCGTTGAACTTGCAAATCAGGTTACTATTTTCTAGGTCAGTCGGCCAGTGGCATTTGCAGAGGGTGGACGTGCGTGTACCTGTGCGTGTACCTTCCGCTTGAAAAAAACAACGTGAACACCGATCGTGATTGAATAAATATTCAAAATGGCTTTACTCAAATTAAAAATTGTCTGTTTACGTTTAAATATATCAAATATGTAATGGATAAAGGAAGCAATTACAACAAGGATGTATTATAATATGAACGTATAATAATGATATCCAAAGAATAATTTAAAAACGAAAATAAATAATAACACTTATGATATTTATGATGTAGTCACGGGCTACGTGTGTTGTTCATAAACATACACGTGTATCCAACAACATATAAAATAAATACATACATATTATTTTTAGTAAAATGTACTATATATTAAAAGCGGTTAATGAATTGCTATTTTTCCCATATAACTTCAATTAAGCGTAAAGCTTGCGAACAGAGTAGGTTCGCGGACCACAACAGCCCAATGGGGAATTCAAATACAGTGTTTTGAAATAAATATTAAAAAATGTTCTTCTTGAAAGTCAATTAATTATGTTTTTATTGCCCAAATGTATCCGTCTCCACTCATCCGGGGATTAGGATGTGTGGATAAGGTCCAACAGATTATCGCGTTTCGGTTCACGCTCGTCATTTTTAATAAATACCAAGTAAAATTTTGCAACTTTCTTAAAAAACATTTGAAGTATCGTATGTGTTGCTCATTTTTTCCAAATGATAGTAAATAAAGTCTAAGTTCTTATAATTCGTTAAGTGCTATCTCGCACATGTATTGTATGTATGTACATATATGTAAATGAGGTAAGAAATTCTTAGTTTTTTCGATTTTATAAATTTCTTTTCACTTATATAACAATTATTTAAAAAACAAACTTTTTTGTTGAATAAATAAATTAAAACAATTTAGAGACATATTTTGCTTGGTTTAGTTTCAACAAAAAAAAACAATTGGATATAAAAAACTCGCTCAGTTTCTTCCATTACTTCGTCTCAGATCTGTCGGATTTATTTACGAATCAGTTGTTTTTGTCATTTATTTATTTATTAAATTGTAGTTTGAGACGTTTTATATTATATTCTAGCGACCCGCCCGCTCCGGCTTCGCACCGGTGCAATGCTGATACTAAATATACTACGGAATATTATTTTTTTAATTTATCGTAACGTACTTAGATTACGTTGTCGAGCTGAAAAGCACGTCATTATTGAGTAATAATTGTTTTTTTCTTCCGATAGAGCTCCGATAGAGCTCCGATACAGCTCCGATAAACGCGTGCGATCGCTGCTAATCATAAACTGCCGCCGCCCGACCGCCCCTCGGAGGGTACCGCCGCAACAGCTATGTACCTGCATTTTAAATCTGTAATATCTTCGAAACCTTCTTTTAAATGACATGCTGTAAAGAGCCATATTGATCTATATTAAATGCATAATGTATGTACGTTATACTTAATTGGATAAGGATTAATGCTGTTTTATATTTTATTTCTCATAAAAAGTAAAGGATAAAAAATGGATATTGTGGGTTATCCCTAAGAGTTAGACATATATCATCATATATATCTGTCTGTCTTTTGTAGGCCTTTTTAAGATGTACAATACTGTAGTACATTATTTTGATCTATCTCGTAGGCTTAAGCCAGCGTTTGCAATGTAAGCGCAAAAATTTGTTTTTACGACCTTATATTAGAAACCTCTAAAATTATGAGTGTATCTTTATTATGCATGTATTATACATATTAACCTTCCTATTGAATCACTCTATGTATTAAAACCGCATCAAAATCCGTTGCGTAGTGTCAAATATTTAAGTATACATAGGGGCAGACAGACAGCGGCAAGCGACTTTTGTTTTATACTATGTAGTGATTTACTTTATCTTTTTGTGCACTAACAAGATGGTGGCGGTTTTATTTGAGACAAACGAAATTCAAACTCCCAAATACTCATTATAGTATCATTAATTGATAATCGAAAGTTTAAATCCATGTTATCTTATTATTTTAACATCCTTTCAATGCAGAGAGGAATTTCCGTTAATGTTCAACCCTCTTAGCGTCCTGAACTCTAACAGCCTCAACAGCCAGACTACTTACGCTAGATAGTTTCAACAACATTATTCAAGACGACTTCGATGAATCAATGTAATTCTAAGCCGTCTGCCGTAACTTCTCAAACCTTCTAAGCCAATGATCGCGGTTTATAGAGAAAGGTTATTTTAGTCTTATTTCGAGAATTTGTATGACAAAGACGATTAAACCAGAAAAAGAAATCGAGTAGGTATACTCGATACTGATTTAATTTTAAAATATTCAAATATAATTAACTGTTTAAATCACAATTGGGAGTAATTTGTCTATAGAAACATGAAAATATATATTAAAACAGTAACCTTGGTTCATAACGTAGCGTTTATATATACATCAATTTGATTACATAACTCGTGCAGCGGCTGAATACAGAGCGAATTATCCGCCGCCCTGCGCGAGCTGTTGCTCGGAATTCCAGGGAAACGCATTCGTAGTATCGATTTTATGCTTTATATAAACGAAAACTCGATTCCACAAAATAAATTTGAATGAATAACGAGCCGGTTGGCGTGTTTGGTAGACATCTGCCTTTCGCGCCTTTGTGATTATTATCTTTTTAGTTTTTAATTCGCTTCATAGGGGCGTACGTAGCTGTCAGATGCAAGCTATGTAACGAGTGTGTATGACACGATGTTTTTGAAATACACATCAAATAAACATTTTGAATCAGCCGTCAGTAACTGTAAATAAAGTAAAATGTATTTTGTAATTAATATATTAGAACCTTCAAATAAGTAAACGCGTTTTTATTATATATGTAAGTATTTATTTTATTATTTATTGTAGGCTCCTCCGCCAAGCATATTTGCCACCTGATGGTAAGTGGTCACCAACGTCCATAGAAAATTGCATTGTAAGAAATGTTAACCATCGCTTACATCGCCCATGTGCCACCAACCTTTGAAACTAAGATGTTATGTCCCTTGTGCCTGTGTTACACTGGCACCATTCAAACCGGATCACAACAATACAAAGTATTGATGTTTTGCGACAGAATATCTGATGAGTGGTTGGTAACTACCCAGATGAGTTTGAACCGTGAAAAATGGCAACATACAGCAACTAATGTAATAATATGTTAGTTCTCAAATTATGAGCATCACAATTTTAATTATACATATATGCTCATTCAAATATTGGTATTTGTTATTTAAGCACATACCATATAGGTAAGATACGAGTTTTACTAAATCTATAGTCACGGCTCACTCACAAGGGTGTTTTTTCCGGTATCGGATGACCAAAGTGTTAACAAGTAGATACGTCGCTCTGAGACTTTGTCTCCCTATACAGTAAAACAATCCCTTATAATAAGATCTTTATAATTGATAAACTTTATTTTATACAAATATAACATTACTACTTTAAAAACAAGCGTATAATTTATTTTAGTTTACCCTTCGGATTGTTTTTTTTATTTTAAAAGTTACATTTCTATAGAATATGTTATTACTTCATCTTAGTAGTTATCTATGTAACAAGTAGTATCAGACGCTCATCATACTTTCAATGACTCGTAATGAAAACCATTGACGAGGAATAACATATCGAAGACTGAAATAATTTGGAAGGATTTATACGTCACTATTGTTTTGGTAACTAACATCGGTAACACATCCTAACTAATATTGTAAATGTCAATGTGAGTTTGTTTATCACTTTCACGCCTAAAATTAAACGCTAACCGTGATCCGATTTCAATAATTCTTTCACAAATTGAAAGCTACGTTATCAGCGAGTAACATAGGCTATTTAATTTAGCCCCGTATTCCCACGGATAACGGGAAAACGGGAACTATGCGGGTGACACCGCAGGCAAAACAATAGCATTCTATAATTCTTAAAACGGCATAAACAAAGAATTTCTACACGGACATTTCCAGAACTAGCAACTTAATAATAATAGTAAAATTATCTATTTTATACTAAAATAAACAACTCCGCCTTACACCGTCCAATAACCTATAAGTACAATTTATGTATTCCTTATTAAATATTCCCAAATATTAAAACCAATCATACTTATTATTATTATTATATACAAATATTTTTTCTTAGCATAATTACTTTGTTTCCTTTCCCTTAATTAGTAAAAAAATATCTGATTGAAATACAGTTTGTAATACCTGTTTAGAATGTTTATTTAAATCTGCTTATCCAATTACTCGTAAAAAAAACTTAAAGTAATTAAGCTTTTATGTCTGATAATGTTTTAGTCTAAACAACAGACTAAATAACAAGATAAAAAGTCGGATTAATTCAAATAAATTTCAGATTGTTAATAGCGGTATATCACTTAATAAAATAATAATAATAATATAATTTGATCAATATTTTTACATGAACCCTCAATATTCAATATAACTAGAGAAACTAATTTAAATTTTAAGCCATACTGATAACGCCATCGTGTTGGCGTAGCGTCTCGTAGCTAAGCGTAGCTTAGCGTAGCGTAGCGTGGTGTAGCGTAGCGTAGCGTAGTGTAGCGTAGCGTAGCGTAGTGTAGCGTAGCGTAGCGTAGGGATGAACGAAGAAACGGCTCGAAGCTATTTTTAGCCATTTTTATTTCAATATTACACAATCAGAAAGTATATTGTATAATATAATGGTGGCAAATGTCGCATAAACTAAAGTAAAGTAGAAGCTTGTAGATGTCTCACGACTGGGCTAGGGGTTTATCTGTTTTTTTATGAGAAGATTCAGAGCTCACCCCATCACACTGCACCAATGTTTGCATTCGCCGCCGAACACGAGATGAATTATAAACACAAATTAAACACGTGATAATACAGTGGTGTTTGCCCACTTTCGTGCCTGAGTCATGTGTTCTAGCCGTTTATCTATATAAGTATTGTTATTTTTTCAAAATGAATATGTGTGATTTGATATTTAAGAAAATGTAATTCATTTTGTTGCGCTAAGTGAGTAAAGTATTTTGGTGAGAAAGAACTCTCAAATCATATAGTTAAATTACATGATTTGCGGCGCAAATGTGAATTATTATTTTTCAACACGGGACTTCGACGAGAACCCTTTTGTCTTCCTTTTTTATTTGACGACTATTTAAATAGTTTGCCATTTATTTAGATTTGAATGTTGTTCAGAAAATTGGATTTAAAATGTCTATAAAAAACATTTCTTTCATACAAATCTACTAAGCGGAACAGGAGGTAGGTCCGAAAACTAAGGTCTCAAACTGTGGTCGCATAATGCGCTGGCCAAAATTTTGTTTAAAGTAAAAGTTAGGATACATGTGACAGAGTTTAACACACGCAGGTTTCCTCGCGATTCATGGTACCCGGGCCTGAACGTGAATCTATCACGTCTAACCACCTACTCGCCTCGCGTCTTATTTGTCATCTTGTTAGAGAAAAATACTCACTTTAGTTGTTTTATACTCCTTAAAGAATACTGAATAAACCATAATCAATTAAATATCCACAAATAATTGTTGAAACGTCGTTCTCATTCGATGTTCAGTTGGAAATCTTCTAATTATAAACATTTCGTTTGGAGGAAAGTAGTTGTCATCAATTCATATTGAAGCCACCATTATTGTTTGCCCTGTTGAAATTCTGTGAACTGTTTCTCGTTCCTTTTATAAAAAAAAAATAAACAAAACCTATGATGACTATGGCACACTACATTTT
The DNA here is from genome assembly GCA_963151315.1 of Nymphalis c-album. Taxonomy (NCBI): domain Eukaryota; kingdom Metazoa; phylum Arthropoda; class Insecta; order Lepidoptera; family Nymphalidae; genus Nymphalis; species Nymphalis c-album. The sequence continues at coordinate 5,470,930 of OY720588.1, forward strand.
ATTTAAAATATAAAGAAAAGTTATATATCCAATTTTTTTTTTTACATACTGGTTACATGCGGTACCTTCTAAAAATCTTGGGACGCTTTTAGACAATGAATGTTTTCGCGTATCAATAGGTCTCCGGCTGGGAACGCAGCTGTGTATTGAGCACAGGTGCCCGTGTGGAAAAGAGGTTGACTCTTTCGGCTTACACGGTCTTTCTTGTCCAAAGAGTTCAGGGAGGCTTTTCCGCCACGGTTCTCTTAATGATATTATTAAAAGGGCTTTTGCCACCATTGACGTTCCTGCTCTTATTGAGCCTCATGGAATTAGTCGTGATGATGGCAAGAGACCTGATGGACTGACATTGGTTCCCTGGGAACGGGGACGGGCCCTTGTGTGGAATGCAACATGTGTTGACACACTGGCCCCGCCTCATATCAGGGAAACAATGTTAAAAGCCGGAGCTGCCGCGGAAAAAGCTGAAACAAACAAACGTAACAAATATTCGTCTCTTATTCCAAATTATATTTTTGGTCCGTGTGCAGTTGAAACGCTTGGACCTTGGAGTAATATTGCCAAAAAATTCATCCAAAATATTACTCCCCGCCTTATTGCCTCCACTGGTGACAGGAGGGCTGGTTCATTTTTCGCCCCAGAGAATCGGAATTGCGATTCAAAGGGGAAATGTTGCTAGCATTCTTGCCACCATTCCACGGTCACGACTTGTATAATAATTATTTTTAAATGTTATTTGTATTTAGTTAAGGTTTTATTCAAATTAATTTACGAATAAGTCGTTTTAAACGTCTGTCGTCTCCGTGTGACATTAAGATTAAGAACATTTACAACATAACGGAAATCCGTTAAAAATTATATACAAAGCGCATAAAATATTTAACACTAAGATTCCATTTCCGATACGTCATAACCGTCCTATAAGATGTTAAAAACAGATCAATTGGCCGTCGTTCGAGTTAAATAAATTAGACTTCACTATCTTATTTTACATTTTCATTTTGATTAAACTCAAAGATTATATAATATTTTGATCCAATCAAGAGGATTGGATCAAAATCAAGAGGATTGGATCAAAATATTATCTAAAACATTTGTATTCCGTACTTAATACATATAGTAATATGTGGTGTTGGTGTTGTCGACTGCCATGTTGGTCTAGTGGCTGCATGTAAAGCCACAGACTCGGTGGTCCTGGGTTCAATTCCCAGGTCTGGCCTGTAAAATTTTAAATAAAAGATTTTCGGTCAAAAATTTTCATTAGCTGCCCGGAGTCTGAAAGTTGGAAGTGTATACACTCCCGTGACTCGAAAAGCACGTAGAGCCGTTGGTCCTGCGCCTGAACTCTTTTCGGTCGTGTTGAATTGCCGTCCCATCGGATTATGAGAGTAAGGGAATAGAGAGTGCACCTGTGTCTGCGCACACACTTGTGTGCACAAGTAAACTTTAAAGTAGTTAACCTTTGTACTAACCTGCCACCACCACATTTATATATACCCGCCTCATATTATTAGTTTTTATCAAACGAATTAAATTAAGACGATGGCTATCAAAGTATAATTATGTTGAATAGCACTTATCAATTTGAATATTATTTATTTTAGATTAAAATCTCTTTAATCCAAAATAATAATTTCAACATCAATTTACAATTTTTAATAATAAAATATAAACGGGAAGTAATTAAAGTTATTTAAGTGTTAATTATTTCTATAAATTGTTCTAGAAAAGACATAAGTTATTAAGAGTAAGTATACCATATCTAACAGAGCACCTAATATTCTAGATAGAGAAGCCCCCTAGCTCTGTCAGGCCCGTCCGGTTTGGTGCCACCCTTTAATATATTTCACCGTCATATAGCAATACTTAGGATTGTTGTGCTTCGACTGCCTGCTCAAACGGCGACTCGAACGAGGGACGTAACATCTAAATTCTCAAGGTTTGTGTGTGATGTGTATAATTGCCTTTGTAGGGAGAATTAAATTTCGAATAGGCCTTCTCTGAAACGCTATGTAAATATAAAATCGTACGATTAAATCACGTTATATGCAAAATCACGTTCCGAATTTTGATATCGTGTTCCACCAATCCGCCACTAAAAGGGTTTTTAGCAATCAATCAATATCATTTATTTGCCAGATACATTTGATTTCACTGACTGACCCTTTTATCTGGTCGAAAGTTTAAAAGACTGCAAACTCCGAGTATAATACAATAAACAACTGCATACCAGTTGTTTATTGTATTATAAATAATTTTAAAGATATCTTGCCAACGCTAATCTTTGTGTGCAAGTTCTAGTTATATTTAATGAAAATGATTCACAGCGAATATAAATAATAATGACTTATAAAAATATAAAATGTTATATTTTTATATTTGTGAATTAGTATACATATATTCCATTATTATTTAATAAAATAAAAAGACAAAACAATATTAAATAGGAGTTGTCTTATCAGTAAATTGTTAGTTAAGCTAATTAATTAAAAGCTAGTCTTGTAAATACTTTACAAACTTAGATCACTGATAACAATTAACAAATATTTAATTAATCAATCAATCCAAAACCGAACGAAGACAAATAACACCCCTATCAAGGAAGTCACCTAATATACATTCTGAGACACTGAAGAAATCAGCTGAACTGTACAACTTGTAATGCAAACGTATATGTAAAATTGTAAAGATTTATTAATTAAAATGTAATATTTTAATTAAAATTGCAAACTCACGACACATGGTTCGACCACAGACTACCGAGAGTACTTCACTTTACTTAAAACATGACTCTTTTTATCTTATTACACCTATTTTGTCTCCTAAGTATTGAAATCTAACTCGAGGAAAAGCTTCAGTAACCAAATCAGCATATTGTTCTCTGCTACATACATATTTTAAATTGATTTGCTTTTCTGCAAAATTTTCGTAAATAAAGTAATATTTCACATCTATGAGTGTAAACCTTTTGTGATAGTCCTTATTTTGATCAAATAAATGGCACTTTGATTATCTATATTACTATAGATATCTCATGAAATCAATAGCTCGCACGATTCCACATCCAATTAATGAGCCCTTATTAGCGTCCCGTTTCATATCCTATAAACGAGTAATAATTTTCAACGTCAGGACCTAATTCATAACCTCATTTCTCTCTAAAAACATTTTTATTGAAACTAAATCGAACTCTATAGACTTCGATATAGAGTACATTATGCAGTGTAATGTAATGCCATATAGATCGGTCTAGACAGTAAGCAATATGTACAGGTAAAAGGGCTGCAGCGGCCCCTGGAGTTGAGAAGAAACTTAGCACGTAAGTTGCACGTGCTAGGTTATCTTTCTATACACATGTAGTCTATTCAAAAAAATAAATTCATATTGCATTGAGGTTATTGTGTCAGCATACTTTTATTGTTATTGCGCGCCCTTATTACCTTTACTTTTTTATTGCCTTATTTTAATTATACTTCTATGTTTGGATGACAGATTGACGTATTATTTACCTGACGACAACTTTTATTGCGCTAGAACTCGGCAACTGTGGATTTTACTAGAAAATATTTTTTACAATTTTTTTTCAAAAATATCTTTACGAAAACCAAAATTTTGACGGCAACCTTGACGGCAAAGCGCGTTTTCTTGTGCGTGTTTAATAAATATTTCAAAATTATGTTTCGCAGACCAGGCCATTATTTGTGCGAATTTTATAAACAAATTAAGTAGATGATCATATCACAAATATTCTTTGTACATAAATACATAGTTATTTGTATAAGAATCGATCGCGGTTAGTAAATACCTTCTTCTTAATTCATCTATTACTCGGATGATGGATTCACAAACCGAGAAGCACCTAACCTTCTCAAAAATAGAGGAGGCTTTAGCACGGTGAGAAACATTTGAGAAAAAATTGTCCCTACACTTTTTACTTCATATATGCATATAATAAACTGAATTTAAATATAGTAAACTAGCTCAAAGTATGAAACTATCTAAAGGCGGTATACGAAGTCAAAAGGAAATCAAATTACTGTTCCACTTAGCAACATGAACAATTTCAAGGGGCTGTTATGTAAGCGAACAAAAAAAGTTTAAAATACTTTCCACGGCTGGTTCTCTTTGTTTCTTTAAAGTCGATTAATAAATACAATTGAGTTGCCAGTCCCAAGTTTGTGCGGATTTATTTGTTTTTACTAAAAGATTATTGCAATCATATTGCAGCGCCATAAAAATCGGTCCAGTAGTAATAGGTCGAACTGCGGGACATACGCACATACAAAAGAAAACATGAAATATATTAATTTAAAAATTACTAATTGCTTTTGCAAAACTTGATTTTGTAATGCATTCTTTTAAAACCTTAACCAGTCTGTCAAGACTGGTTAAGGTTCGATTAAGGTTCGATTATTATATTATTTATACTTGTCCAAAACTCATGCTTATAATATATTTAATTAATCATCAATCCATTCCATCGCTAAATACGCTTTGCCTTCTTGGTGCACCACTTTTTGACGAAGGTATTGAACCTGTTTTAAATGATAAAATAAAAAGTTTTTAGACGTCGAATGATATTTAACACGCTTACACTCGCGTATATACACAGTATTGCTATCAAGCGCTGCCCGGTGCGGCCTGGTGACTTGTATACGGTGCCATATAGCGTATTTTATTTTGTAAATTGAACTACTTTTACCCTTGGCAACTTTTAATATTTTCAGACACCGATCGTCTAGTAATTATATAAAACTTCTAAGTATTGTTACCATTTTTGCATCAATGAGGGATGTATTGTCGACAATAGTTATTGCGTCACGACGTTAGCGAATCTTACTTATATTTTATTTTATTTCGCTCATTCATCTTTTTTATTATAAAAAATGAGCCTTTTAAGATTGAACTTGCAATTAAATAACTCAGCGCCGTCGACAAGTTCACTTCATGACATTTCACATCGCTAAAGCATGCGAAGTGCAACCAGCGGTCTCACAACAGCGGAGAATTGTTTCTAGCAACATTGACACAGAGGAACAATAATCATAAAATATATTAAGGGACAAAAGGGACAATATACAATCGTATACATAATGCTACAACAGTTACTTTTTTCTATACATACATAATTAATTTATACAACATGGAAACAGTTAATAAAACAACAATTTTCACGTAACAATAATACGTGAAATGTATAATATTCTGCACGTACGTACACGTACGTCTGTACGTCATTCATTTATTGTAATCAATTACCTGTACTAACTGTATATGTATATATGTTGTAACATTGACAAATACAGATCCCTATTTTAATTAAATCCCTTTGATGATCGATTTGATAGAAGCTAGAAGCAGGCAACCTGGCTGTTGATTTACAGTCCGTAATTGTTGTTACCAATAAGTCGCGCATAATATTCTGTACGGAGTGTCTGAGTATTACGTGTAATTCAATTCTCGGACAGACTAAAAAATATTGGAAACCAAATTGAATTTTTATAAATCAAACTGTACATGGTCCCTTGAATGAAAACTTTTGTTACGATATAATATTATATCGTAACAAAACTTGAAATTAAAATTTTAAATCGTGCCTCAGGTGTCAATACTACATCCAAATATATGATTTAAAGAAATATTTTTTTCATCCAGATAATGCCAGCAGTATATTTGTTATAACTGAAATAAGCGTTTAAGCCTCAAGGTTATAGAAATTAATAGTCCGTTAATCAAATATTTAGTTTTCTACAGTTTTTAAGGACGATCAAAAAGACAGTATTACTCGACTAAGTATGAAAGCCCTAAAGCTCAGTATTATTGAACCAGACAGACTAAATTACGTTCGATGAAATATTAAATTACACCTTGCATTTCCCACTCAAATTCTCCAATACACGGTAAGCATCTGAAAATATCATCCTACGTATGTAATAAATTGTGAATTTTTCTTTGAACAGAATCTCGTTTATTAAATTAATATACCTTTAGCATTTTGTAAGCGTTATTTCAAGTTGTAACTTCATCTGTGCAACGTCTAGGTTTATCTCTGGCTTTGTTTTATTTAGGTGATTTATCAAAACATTCTTATTTGCAAATAAAATAATAGGTAGTAATCTCGTTTTAGCCTTTGTAGTGCTTTCTGAATTTTAACTCTATTTATTTGAAGAAAGGAAATCTTTTTAACTATAGTAAAGTATCTCCGACATAGTATGAAATACTTAAGAAATATTTTCGTATCTTAGCATTCATAGAATATGCTTACATATTTTATAAATAAATAGAAGGTCAAGGGGCATTACCCAAGAACGGATAGTGATTCGATCAAATAATAAATATAGTATCACATATTGAAATAATTTAAACTTAGTATTAGGTCGTTACATATGAAATTAGCGTTTTGTCGTACTGACCACTTTGCGCTAAAATATTTCCTATTTGGTTAAGAATTCCAAATTCAAATTTATAATTTTATTTAGCTGGTACAGTTGAGTTTTGAAAACGGTCATTCATTTGTCTTTTCCTCATTTTTTTGGCGTCGCTTATTACCGCACAATGGAAAACATGAAATATCGGTATATTTACGAGTACGAGTTCTACCGTGGCACCAGTGCTGCAGAAACAGCTCGAAGGATTCACGATGTGTACGGCGCTGGTGTTGCAAAAGAGAGCACGTTAAGTTTTTGGTTTCAACGTTTTCGTTCTGGAAATTTCGTCCTTCAGAACCAACCCCGTGGACGGCCGGAGACCAAAGTGGAAAATGAAGAATTAAAGTCTATTGTGGAAGTGGATCCATTACAAAGTACTTCAGAGATAGCTGCAGGCTTTGGGGTAATGTTATTCTGTATTAATCCACTTAAAGCAATTCGGGAAAGTAAAAAAACTTGAACGATGGGTAGCTCATGAATTGAGTAAATCGAACTTGCAAACACGCGTCGACTGCTGTGTTACTTTGCTCAACCGACACGATAATGAAGGGATGTTAAATCGAATCATTACTTATGATGAAAAGTGGATACTGCACGATAATCGGAAGCGCTCGTCGCAATGGCTGAACCCTGGAGACCCATCCAAATCCTCCCTAAACGAAAATTGACTCAGAAAAAGTAAAATGTGGCCAAACGATTACGGCAGATATCTATTGTCAGCAACTGCAAACCATGAAGGAAGAACTAGCTGCTAAACAACCGAGATTGGTCAATCGCTCTAGGCCACTGCTGCTTCACGACAACGCAAGACCACACACTGTGCAACAAACAACCACTAAGTTAGATGAGCTACAATTGGAATGTCTCTGCTCCAACAAATTACCATTTCTTCCGGAATTTGGACAACTTCTTACAAGGAAAAAACTCAACTCCGATGCGGCAGTCCAAACCGCCTTCAAAGAGTTTATTGATTCTCGCCCCATGGTTTTTTAGTAAAGGAATCAATGAACTACCTATGAGATAGCAAAAATGCATAGATAACAACGGTGCATACTTTGATTAATTAAATATATTTACAAAAAAAAATGACCTTATATTCCTCCCGTACAAAACGCCAATTTCATATGTAAGGACGTAATATTTTCGAAACGCACGTTAAATAACGATCGATGCAAAGTAGCAAAGTTTTCAAAAAGGCACTGACATATTATGTATTACCGGGTGAGGTACGTGCAGCGCCGATTCGCTGCTCAAGTGGGATTTATTACATAAAAACCGTGCAAAATAATAATGTCGCGCACGGCAAGGAGTCGCGCTTTTCGTGTTTTAACAACAGTAGCGCGCGGCGCGGCGGCGCGTTCGCGCGGTTATAATGTGCTTTGCGCCAAAGAACTACGTAGGAAGTAAACCGCGCGCGGCAACAGGCGGTATGTCGCGCGTGCCGCTAATGGGTTATGACTAACATTGTTAACGAAGCTCGTTCGCATGAACATGATCTTATTTTGATAAATATTTATATCACTTTGTATTTTATAGAATGTTATATTCAGATAAAATATATTAATTTTCCAATATCATTTTATTATTTAAACTGACACATTCTCAACTTACGTCAATAAGTACTAAACTATTTAATAACGGCCAGTGTTACAATTACGCCTCATTACCGTGCGAATAATACCTGATAGATTCCATTTTTTTTTTTTTTAAGAAATAAAAGATGTTAAGTTTTTGTAAAAAGTATGAGGAAAAGTTTGTGTAAGAGCGTTACCGCCTTACTTAGTTTCTTAGCGACTGTTTAGTTAAACAATTCGATTTCTCTCCGTCTGTCATTATTGATTCGAAGTTCGAAAGAAGAAGACACCTCATTTTTAGCTAATCGTCAGGTGATTAGCATTTTTTGTATTCACATAGAGTTCGATACTTATTAGGAATAAATTAAAAAGACTGGAGTTTTATAAAAAGCCGAGGTGGCCTAGTGGTAAGACCGAGTGAATCTTAACCGATGATCGTGGTTTCAAACCCGGGCAATCACCGCTGAATTTCATGTGCTTAATTTGTGATTATAATTAATCTCGTGCTTAACGGTGAAGGAAAACATCGTGAAGAAACTTGCATGTGTCAAATTTCACTGAAATTCTTTCACATGTGTATTCCACCAACTCGCATTGGAGCAGCGTGGTGAAATAAGCTCCAAACCTTCTCCTCTCCTTCCTCAAAAAGAGGAGACGAGGCCTTAGCCCAGCAGTGGGACATTCACAGGCTGGTTATTATTTATTACTATTATTGATGAAACAAAGCTTTGAATGTGAAACGTGAAAGCTGTTCAAAACTTTTTTTAAAAGAGTTTACAAAGGGCCTTTGTGGTAAACCCACACTAGAGAAAAACGGTGACACTCTAACAACGTGTAAACCTTTGTACAGTCCGTCCGACATTTCCCAGCAACTCAGTTATTTGAAAATATATACCGGATTGAATGCACACGTCAAAGGCTAATTAAAATCGTGTAAAAGGCACTCCGGACAGGTTTCCGCAGAAGTGCAAAAAGTTTTTATGGAATTCCCCTTTGATATCTGATGCACAATTTAATATTGTATCGTGTTTCAGCAAACAAAATTGATTCTCGCGTTAATTGGACTTTGGAGAGCCAATAAATTATTTTTTGTATGTATTTATTTTCATTTAAGTCTTTAAATTCAACATTATTAATCTCGTGTTTCTTATCATCATACACACACACTAACACAATACACATAACGTAAGACTAATATTATACACAAAAGTTGTGTTGATATATACTATAAGTTCAGTAAAAACACCTATGTAACAATACGTATGTGCCAGCGAAATTGTCGATTGATATTGTTTTTTTATAATTTTTTTAGCTTTTTATCAAATATCTTATACTTTTACAAATTCCTTAGAACAATTTCAACATTAAGATAAATTTCCTATTCGTATAGATTATCTTAGATTTCATTTATTTGTGTTATGTGATATTTTTATTAGGAGTTAAATTATTTTATAATTAAATTATGTCGATCGTTAGCAACGCCAATTTTCACTGCATTTTGTGAAGTAACATTTGATTTTGACCTCCTCTAGCTCGGAGCTCATACTCAACACACAACAACCGTTTGACAACCACTCGGGCTGATCGGGGGTGACGCTGAATAGACATGCATTTAAGCGCGGGGTGAATTGAGTATGGAGTTCACTTTTTTCTGATGATTCTCAAAAAATTACTTTATTTGGTTAAAAGGTGTTTTTAGCGTGCTAACATGGTTTACTATGTGTGAACTGAGAGGGATGCAGAACAGACAGCGACGAAATAACTCAAACATTAATTATATAGTTTTACAGTTTACCCAATTCTTTAAAAAATTAATAATCTTTTCATTTTTATCTTTTTTTCTATAAATCGTTTTAGACATTTTACAAGATAGTTTAGTTTATTCATTTAACACTTCATTGCTTATATTATATTTACCTATTAGGGTTTTTACTAGGATATCAAACTGTGACTTATAATATATGTATATGTATTACTCACATTACAAATAAAATAAAAATATAATTATTTGAATAAATAACTCAATATATAACCACAGAAGGCGTGCAGTAAGCTGTACAAGCAGATACAGGTTATTAGGCTCTAACTTTTAACATGTAGACCCAACATTTTACAAAAATGCGAAAAATACACTGTTCTTATGAACGGATTATTTAGTAATTATGCAAATTAACTGGTATCACTAATGCGCGGTCTAATGTATTATTCATGGTACTCGACAGTAAGTGTATATATTTAATTCCTTATTTTTTTCATCATTAAATAATAAATCCACTCTGAAATTTAAAGGTTGGGCCACATTAATATGTTGGATATGATTTAATTATTTTTTAATTATTTTTGCACAACACAAAATATAATATTGTAAAAAGGCGAGCGTAATGCTAGAAGCATCCTCTACCCAACTTTACCTCTAGAGAACTTTAAAAATTACAACATATAAAGATTATTACTAGAAAAAATTGTTAATTTAGAACAAATCACAGTAACTTTTGTAAATTTTTAACCTAGTACAAAAATTGCTAACCTAGTATTGCCGCAAGCAGATAGTAGCTGGCTACTGCAGAAAAACTGGCCAGTCGCATACCCTCCCACCTTATGGGAAGGAGAAGCATAAATGTAATTTTCGTTACCCTGCCGTTACATCCGCTTAACTCGTATCGATCAGTCCTATATTTTTTGAACGCCGTTACCGAACTTGCCATTACTTTGTTATGCAACTATAGTCATATTCTTTTTTGCTTGCCTTATTATTTGGTTAAAAAGCAATATCTTACTACACATTTATCGATTTCACTTAATATTATGATGTTTTAGCTATGTCGTTGTAGTGGTGGATACTTAGCTGATGTATGTATTATTTATATTAATATGCTATAACTTTCATCACATTGTTTTTTGTCCTTTTTGAAACTGATAAATAACTGCTTTTTTCTTACTTATAAATATAAATTTCTTATAAATACTTGGCGAAGTCTCTGATTTTACAATGATTTTGTAGATATTAATTTATTTATTGTTGGATTTTTTATAGAGATCTTATTTTTTTATTTATTAGAAAGGGAGTAAGGTCGAATTGCGATCACTAGTATAAATAAATCTCTCAGCGATAAGTTTTCACCTACATTCCCAATTCCTTCCATTTCACTGTCTGTGCTAAACCGGTGATATTAACATGATCTTTATATTTTATTTTTCCAGAATCTAAAGAAAGTATTTATATAAAAAAAATGTTGTATTTTATTCAATGACCTACACAGAAACTCATGATTGTTTTAACAACCTGTAATAGATACCGAAATGTTATTGTTTTGTGCGTCAGAAATAACGCTTAACAATGCTGAAATTAGTCGATTGTCTCTTTTGAATGGTGCAAGTTTACATTATTTTAAGTTGGTTTAAGTCAATAATTCATTTTGTAAGATTGTCTTGCCTGTGAATTTTGTACAAATACATGTCATTTTTTCTTATATAAACTTATAACCCAACTCTTTGACGGATTAAAATTAATATTAACATTGGCCTTAAATCTAATTGGTTAAAAAGAGATTTTGTTTGAATTTTAAGAAATTAATTAACCATTAACGGAGAGTGACAAATTTAATACCATAGTATAAATAGAATAGTGATAATATAAATTAACATATTTTTGGACCTGTATTTCAAGGATGATAATGAGCAGTAACAATCTTTAATAACAGCATCGTTATAGTACGATTTTAAATCTTCGATTATATTTTCGACAAATTTATTGCTATCTGATACTTTTATGTAACCTTTGTGTATGTTCTTTGCTAAATCGGAATCTCCTGTACCACTATTTTCATAATTTATGTTATAAAATTTCGGATTAAACTTGCATTTACTTTTTGGACATTTATGTATAGTTATATCATCGTCTGATTTATAATTTTCTGAATAGTCATATTGATTCTCTTCGTCATCGTCGACCTCTTTACTTTCAACTGCATCTAAGAATATTGTTTCGTACGGTTTTTTACTTTTCCTATGTGTTTTATGCTTTGGTAATTTTAAATCATTAATCATATCTGGATGATAATAAGTTTTAAAAGCGTCTGTAGTTAAGCCCACGAAAAATGATGGGTAAAGAAAATAAGGAAAATACGTAAGAGAAACCGAATAAGCTTCAGTTCTTGTACATTCAGGACTTATTGTTGAATATGTATTATCTGTGTGTGTGCAAATTTTCTCATTATTAATTTGAGACCCAAAACTACAGATTGAATGGTGATTATTTTTCATACAAGTGCACTGCCGTTTAGCTTGCTGAATGTGTGGCAAGCTGTCTGAAGTATAAATAGGCATAACAGAGAAACTTCTTACTTCGATAATTTTATTTTTTGTTCCAATCTCCATATTAACATTATCATCGTTATACACAATTTCATTTAATTTCGTTCCATGGGTGCTTTTTTTACTATCTGACAAAGAAAAATCCTCAGATATATCGCTGCGAGCATCATGAAACTTTGGCTTATTACTTGTTACAGATATTAATTTATCTATAGGCCACTTTTGATTTATTTCCAGCGTTGGAGTAGGTACATTGTTTTTGAATGATAAATAAACTGATGGCGAAATTACATCTTTCTCAAGTAAATGTTGCTTTATAGACAACATTTCGTTAGATAGCATCTTATCAAATATATTTGACTTTAAATTTGGAGCTTTGCTTGAATATTTTATCATATTCAAGTAATAATTTTGATTTTGTGTAATTGTTTTCATTGTGGTCACAGTTACTGAAACAAATATTACTTTAACAAATTATAGTCAATATAAAAACATCGTAGAATGGACTAAAATACCATTCGTTTTCGAAATAACTTCATTATATTCTGTTCTTCCTTCTCTTTTACTATTGAAACTGTTGGTTTGAGAAATAAGCAAATGTAAAACGGTATAAAACTTAAGTAACATAACCAATATTAATCATTTCGTTAATTTGTATTTAGGTAACTATAAATGTCTTTCAAAAATGTAAAATTGTTATAGAGAATAATCTAGTTAGCTAAGAAATGTATTTATTTAGAAGTGTCATTTTATTTATTCATAAATAATTTAAACAAAATTAATATGCTAAAATTATTTCTCGTTTTCATAATTTGTTTTTATATCATATATGCTTATCCCAACAAATATTGTGAAATAAGCCCAAATCATACACTTTGCATGTACGAGGTTAGTATTGTTTCAGATAATTTATCAAAACCCAATTGTATTTATAAAACTATTATATTAACTATCATCTGAATCATTTTAGGCTTTAGGTCCAAGTTCTACATGCTTAGGATATGACAAAAAAGCTTTACTAACAGAGAGTGATATTAAAGCAATAGTCGATCAAATTAATCATCGGAGAAATTTCATTGCATTGGGTCATTCAAGTTTCTTGCCCGGCGCTGCTAATATGAAAAAGATTGTAAGTCGTTTTAAAAATGCTTATTCTATTAATACATTTCAAAGTAATTCTTCTAAAGAAAAAGATTGACAAATTTACTTCGCTTTGTTGATTGATTTAAATGAAATTTTTAATGCTATTGCTTTACCTTAAAGTATATTTTTATCAATTATAATTAGTACCCGCTGATACCCGCGACTTCGTCCGCGTTGCTTGATATGTTAACAAAGTTTTCTTATGTACGAAGGAAAAAACATCAAAAAGATCGCACTTTCGCTGAACACGCAGTGCAGATACAAATCGTTGTTTGTTGAAACTTTATATTAACTATTTTTTTTTTGATAAGGGCCAAGTGTCTAATAAATTAAATTTAGAAAATTTCATTGCAATCTATCCAGTAGTTATTCCGTGATGCGCGCACAACTGCAGACCTCTATCATTTTATTTATATAGAAGAGATGAGGTAGTGAGTAGAGTAGCCTTTTTCCTTTTAATTTGTCATTAATCATGTTGATAGATTTGGTCTAAAGAATTAGCAACATTTGCACAGCGGTGGGTAGATCAATGTGAGCAAACATTAAAGCCAGATAAAGAAGATCAATGTCGTGATTTAGGTAACAGTGGATAATATACATTCTTTCTATTTATTGGTATTCTTGTAGTTATAAAATTAACAATAAATTATTGTTTTGTTTGTTTATTGATTATTTATGCGTGCAGTATATGGGAACTACAACATGGATTTGAATTAAGTATTATAATTCCTACAAGTTTTTAATAGCATAATGGACTCTTAAAAACATTTATTGACTGTCGTAAATGTATAATTAAATAATATTGTTGTTAAAATAATCGCTATTTATCTTTTACTATGTATCTTGTAATTCTTTATTACACAAATTGATTATCCCAATATATTTAGAAAACATAAAAGTTGGACAAAGTATTGCCACGGTAACAGGACCATCACCGGGAATCAATGTGAAAAGTTTCGTTGAAATGTGGTTCATGCACTCATTGGAGTATATCGGAGATGTTACATATTACAATGAGTACGTATTACTATATTATTTTGATATAAAATCGGATTTTAGTATAGCTTGAAAAACTTATATATATGACATTTGAATATAAAAATCAATCATTGTTTAGGTTTTAATTTGATTAAAATGTACGTTATTGTTGAAAGCTTATCATGTTGAAGCAGATCGAAATAAAATTAATAAAGTAAAAATATAATAGCATAGCTTTATGTTTTAGATCTCGAAATTATAAGAGTAATCGATTTACGCAACTAATTTGGGCCAACAGTGAAGAAGTTGGTTGTGGAAAAGCTAAATTTTACGTAAGAATTATTAAATAAGTTACCAAGGTTGCTTCATAAATTAATATTCTTTTGTATAAGAATCATATTCGCAAAATTGACGATATAAAAATATATACGATACAAAAGAAACGATCTAATATATTTTTAGCGATACGCATACCGATGTTTAATACACTATACATAATGTCATAAGGCTTCTTAAAAAATAATGTTTAAATTCAACCTCAACTACTTATCTGTGTACATTAAATACATGATTTTTGTTTAATGCCAGTAGCATTCCTGCCACCGTTCCACGCGGGCACGATTTGTACATAAACTATTTTTAAGTTTTATTATTTGTATATTCATAGCTCTCATGTAAATAAATTCCTTCTAGGGTATTAAATTTTTTTGTTGTTGATAATATTATTTCAATTACTGATTTGTGTAAGTTAAATATTTTAGGTCAAAAATCATAAAATAACAGTCGCAGAACGACTTGTTTGCAACTTCGCTCCACGGGGCAACGTTCATGGAAAACCAGTTTATATTATTGGATACGCTGCAACGCAATGCTTAGACGATATGCACCCCGATAACTTTTATTCTGGATTATGCAGTCGGCCAAATGAAGTATTTGATAACAAAAAGAGTCGTTCAGGTTAAATTCACAAAAATCTGATTTACATTATTATTTTTTAATCGCATATGGTAGCAGTTGTAAATGTCCCACTGCCAAGCAAAGGCTTCCTATCTTCTTATGGGGAAGCTTTATAGTTTATATATATCACGCTGCTCCAATTCGAATTTTCTCAAAATGTTTCTTTCACCGCCGAGCACACAATTAATTATACGAAGTGAATTAGTAGTGCCATCTCGGCTCATGTGTTCATCTCGTTTTTAGGTATATCGTTATCGGTGGTCCCAATAGCCAATAGTTTACTTCGGATTCGTAATTTATTTAACGATTCAGAGAAGCAAGAAATTGATCCTGTTTATCATAATTTAAAGCACATGAAAAAAACATGCAATAACGAATGTCCTCACAGTAACAAAAAATCAAGTTCTACTTTTGCGCAGGATAATACTTTCGGTACCTATGTTTAATTTATCACAAAATATTATATGATTTAAAATATATATTTTGCATGCGTTATTAATAATACTATAGATATTTTAATTTGCTATTCTACACTGAACGAAAAGCGAAGTGGCATTGCTCTATTTATCTTAATAAAAAAAGAAAATGAGTAGCAATCAACTTTTTCTTCAAAACTTCAAAATACAAACATGATCATCTTCTTAACTTAATTTTCATTTGAAGCATACGTACGAGTAAGATATAAATTAATAGACCCATGAAGACTCACTTTTTCATTTTAATATCTGGTATTAGTATCTGTAAAAAATATGTATTTATTTAGATGCAGTCAAACGCAGCCATACTTTAGACAATGAGAATTTTTGGATAAATCACAGAAATACATCCCAAAATTATGTTCATGACTTCCAGCAACAGGATAAAGGACATTCAAGAGTATATCATGGTCATGACCATAGAAATGAATTTGATTCAATTCATCCAGAAACATTATTTAAAGATTCTCGAAGATTTGAATACACTACTACTCTATTAAATTATCGTGAAGAACAAGACTACAGGAAACATATTATAAATAGGCAATGTACTCGTAACATAGGCTCTACGAATATTAATAATTTTCCTACAGAATGTAATCCATGTAAGATCAAATTTAAATGTACCAGAGGGCAGAAATTTAATCCTCAAATAACACAAGTTTGTCGAGATTGCGAATTTTGCACAACTGCTCCCACGTATCCACATAATTTTTGTAGATGTCAAAACTTACAAACTACTTGCCCCACTACTATTCTATGTAATCAAAATACAGACAGCGAATGTTTTAACTGTAACTATCCAGTTAAACGCTGTCCAAATATGCTTAGAACTTTAGGGGCTACAGACAATAATAATATAGAAAAACAAACCGAAAAGCATTATTTTGACTTATTTTCTAATATTGAGTTCAAAAATGACGGCCCAACATTAACGAATGTGAAACAAGACGTAAAAATCCTTACAAATGAAAATTTAAAAATATTAGATAAAAATAATTTCAAACTTATCAATAAACCAAAAGAAAATTACCCAAATTACAGGCAGGTAAATTAATCAATTAAAGTATTTTATTTATATTTTATTTTAATTATTAAATAAATGTTCTTATTTTAGTGAAATAAAGAGAAGTGTATCTGAAGATAATACAAAATTTAAACCGTTTTGGCAAATAGATGGTTTTGCTAATAAAAAACAACCCCAGTTAAAATCCATGAGGTATACCACGCTTGCCAACAGTAAAAACAGGTTGTCAAAAAGAACCACTTCAAAAATGAGAACGGAGCACATAACTGTAAAGTTTAATCATGATCAAAATGAAAAGAGAAAGCCCGTTTCTGAAAAATATTTATCATTCGATGAACTTATGCATCTTAGAAAATTGAACGCTGGCAATTTCAGCAGTCGACGATTTCATGATATTAATTCTGAGGATAATGAAGGCAACCAATCACTAAGAAAATCAGAAACAACAGAAAGCACTCTAGAATATACTGCTAATACCCCGTTTATTCGTATGAAACATTGTACACGTAAATTAACATGTACTTGGACTGCCGCTTCTTTAACTGATAGTGCCGGTAGTGTTATACCAGGTGGAGCAGGAGGTGCAGCTGGGCATATGGGTTCCCGCACACCTCCTGGTTACGTCGAAGGTTGTACGCGTACATCGACATGTACTCGAGATTACATGAATAGAAACAAAATGGCTACATTACCTGTTGAAACTACAACTCCTGAATTTGATTCAGGTGACGAAGAGGACTACTGTGAACGGCGTTCTTTAAATCGGCGACATTCAAATAAAACTGTTGCACTTAAAACAAGCGACATACATAATATATCTTATTCGAGACAAAATCCTTTAAATATATTCGCAAATAATGTAAGATCAAATACTAGTGAAACATTTATTGATTGTAATTGTTACAATAATAATTTCAGAAAAAAAAGAAATGGAATTATTAATAAAAGATTAGAAGAAAAATTACTCAATTATAAGAATAAGAAAAGAGAAAATATTAAATTTGAAACTGACCACAGCAATGATTTAATATCGTATGGTGACTTGTATTATTCTGTGTTAAAAAACATTCTCAATACATGGAAGAGTAAAAATTCAGCACATTCTAATAGTAAATGCCTATGTAATAACACAAACAAAATTAATCATTGTAATTTATTACTATTTATATCACTATTTATTTTCGTGAAATAAAATAATAAATATGTTCTTTTCATTTTTAATTCATATTAATAACTTGAAAAATACAAACAACGGAAGCTAAAACGCCTAAAAGAACTATATAAGGCGACACCTTTTCTGTAGAGTTATAAGAACAATGGAATCTTTCATGTAACTTCAAATTTCTTAAATCATCCGCTAATTTTTTCAACAAATCGATGTAATTTATAAATAAATCGTCACAGAGTTTTCTTTTCAGTCTTTTATATTTTTTAAATGTAGAGTTTTCTAAATTTAGCCATCTAGAATGATTGTATAATATGGTTTTATGATTTGACCCTAAAAATTAAGCTAAAATGATACATTTAATATAATATACATATAGGTAATCATTATAATTTTTATTCTATGTCAAACCCGTACCATTTGGATTATTTACAGTTGGTAAAATATTATTCCTCATTGTGCCTTCTGGTATGAAGTCCGATTCAAGAATTTCCTCTAAGAAATCCTTCGTATCACGGTGTCTTTTTAATTCTTCAATTTCCAATGATATTTCGGATGTTGGAATGATTTCGTCATATAAATCAGATGTTTCTTGTTCCGTTTCCTCTTTTTCTTCTTCAGGAAAAAAGTAGTGACCAGTAAACTCTTTATTGGTTTTAACTTCTCCGAGTTCAGCTTGTATTTTGACAGGCTTTACGTCAGTCACAATTGGGGTGAGTAGTTTTGTGTCGTCAGTACTTGTATATTTATCTGCAACAAAAACGTTGCTCTATATCTTATATAACAAAAACTCCTTCATTCTAAAAACAAATTATATTAAAGTTTGTTTACCGCTATGTCTGAATATAATAGCTTCTACTAAATCAACCAAGAGTGTTGAATTTAAATTATCACTGTCTGTTGATTTACTTGTTGTAGGTGTTTCTTTTTTGCTATATAACTGTTTTACAATAGCTGCTACAGTTCCGTCTGCGAACATAGGCTCGGTATTCGGCAATCTAGTTGTCAATTGGAACAAATCTTTCAATATGTGATCATTACTGATCCTACTTTTTAATAATTCAATAAATTCATCTACAGCCAAAACCACTTTACATTTGGTTGTATCTCGCTCCGTTTGTAAGATAGACGACTTAGTTATCTCAAAAAGATCAGAAAAAAAATCAAAATGCGTATCAAAACTTTCGACTTTTTGCGTTGTAGCTACAGTATATTCAATATCTGAATTTATACCGAAATTAGCTTGATTAGACCAATTTGAAGCAATGCTAATGGTATCAAAATTTAAATCATTGACTACATGTTGTGAATTCTTTGTGTTATCATCATAATTTATAATACCAAAACCAGTAGAAGTTATTCCTGAAGCTGCAAGAAAAATAAATGAGGATACATAAGTTTTATAAAATAATGTAACTAATGTAGGCAATTATAACTAAATTATATTCAGAGATTCTACGTTCAATTCTAAAGTTTTATTTTATTAAATACTAGTTTATAACTTACAACATAAGTATGTATATTCGGAGTCACAATTGCTTCCAAAATCACATCGAGAGCTTGATGAGCCAAAACTATATACAGGTTTATCGTGATGATTGCCAGCCGGTGCAAAATTACATACCAACCTATGAACTGTTCTGTTCTGGTAAGAGCCAGATTCAATTCCTATTTCCTTAAATGTTACCATTACTTAAAAAAAATCGATATATGTTTTTATCAAGTTTTCGAATACAAAGCCTTTACTTTAAATTTAACTCCACCACATCCCACTTGAGTGGTGCTACCCCACACAAGTTGTGTGAAGTAATCATAGTGTTGCATTCTTGTTAGTGATGATCTGAAATAAACAGTCGTCCTTATTTTGTAAAGTTAAAAATTAAAACTCTATATCTTAAAATGATGTGTAATACAACAAGTTATTTGTTACTAAGTTGATAATAACGATAACAACAAACTAATCACAAAATTAAAAATTATCAGCCAACTTAAGTATCTACTATCAATAAATATCACTATAATATAGATTAAAATTACTTAACTGTTATAAAAAACATAGTACAAGTGCACTCACGGTAAGTAACTAGACAAAATTGAGGCATTCATGTTAAGCAACTCCACAAACCACAAATCAATCATCGAGGTTGCTGTCAATCCCGGTTCCTCGCCGAATATAGTTGCTATATTTTGACCCACTGGCATATACTCTATTGTTAAATAAAACATATTGTACTAGTTATGACTTGCACGCATGAATAACATAATAACAAAACGTTAGTAACATGTGCCAACTAAATTCAATTGTATTTGTAATTAAAAAAAAGGTTATCGTTATCGTTTTAAATCTAATTAAATAATATCAATTTAATTTGAAATGCTGCGAAGCCAAACTTGGACAAGACTTAAGTTATGCTAACAGGTATATCAAAAGAAACCTCTGAAAGTTATTGGTGAATATATCAAGGTATACAATTTGGTAAAAATAAAAGAAAGAAGAAAGCCGATTGAAGAGTTCGTTTAGGATGAGCAGTATTTGGAACTTGGTGGTAGAGCTTTGTGAGCTCAAAAACATATTATATGCTTGTGAAACTGGGTATATTCAAGCATATATATTTTATGTTATTAAGAAAAATGTTATAATATTTTATCAGTCTCGAGTGTATAATTAAGAGCTATACATTTTTAGATTTTAAAAATTAAATAATGAATTATATTCATTGACGAACATTGTAGGGTTTTGTACAGGCTCGTCTGGGTAGGTACCACCCACTCATCAGATATTCTACCGCAAAACAGCTGTACTTGCGCACCATTTGTTAATTGACTGTTTCCTTTTACTCCTGTCTATTTTATATCTTATGCAATAAAGTATTAAATAAATACATACTTGGTGTTGTTGTTTTCTGGCTTTAGAGTGTGAGTGAGCCAGTGTAATTACAGGCACAAGTTCCCAAGATTGATGGCGCATTGGCGATGTAAGCAATGGTTAACATCTCTTACGATACCATTGTCTATGGGCGTTGGTGACCACTTACCGTCAGGTGGCCCATGCTAGCCCGCCTACCTATGCTATAAAAAATCATCGCAAAGTTTGAGTCAAAGATTTCCATCAATGCGTATTACCTGCCATTGCTTACATACGTTAATGAAATGTAGACACTAACTGTCAGGCAAGTTCACTAATTCCAGGTCGTTCAGCGTCCGCTTTGACTGTATGTAACCCGAGGCAAAGCAGTGGATCGTGACTGATCGATTGATTTATTAATTGATTGATTGACTAATAAACTGCAAAACATCGCTAGAAAAACTGACGTGGGTTATCCAGTTGTAATTGATGACATGACTTGTGGCAAGCTAAATATATATTTGGCCACTTTGTATGCCATTTGCGATATTTATTTATTTATGAGTAAAAAAAATTAACCAACCTAAATCTCTACACGAGTCCGTGCTATCATACAAACTACTTTGCACACACTGATCTGCCCATCGCTGAGCTGATGTTTCCAAATCCTTGTTCCATCGCTAATAAACAAATATCAAAGCAGAATTTACAATTATTCTATTTTTTATAATGAACGTCAATATTAATTTCCTATCAAATTAAATTATAAGGTTATGATTACAGATTAAAGAAATATATTGAACGTTTGTTACAAAATATTCAAAAGGTACAAAATATCACTATCATTGTTAGAAAAAATCTTACCAATTTTATCATATTTTCCGCTGCTGGTAAGGAGCGAATTTCTCCCGAAGCAACTTTATTTCTTCTGTTGTTAATTTTGTGTAATAAATCTTTTTTCTCTTGTTCAGTAGTAATTAACTTTATATAATTAATACAAGAAGTTGCAGGGCCTGGAGACTGATAAAACACAAGTTTTAAATTTTCTTTAAACCATCACAGCGTTTTGTCTGAATACGCATACGTATAAACAAGAAATTCTTACATATTCACAAAGTTACATCTTAGCTTTTAAAAAATATAATTGAAACAAACCTGAAATTTACATAAAATGTGTTCTTTAGTGTTGTTACAAAATTTAGCACTACAGTAATTTGTGGAATCACAATAAAAGACCCAATAACATAATATCATAAAAAACCAAATCAAATATAAATTTATTGATAACAGCATTTATGTAATTTACATCAAACTTAATAAAAAACTGATCATAACAATATATTGGCAGTTTCGAAAATCCAGATGGTCTTTATTAGGCTTGAAACTTTTTCGTTTATTTATAATTATTAAATAAATGAAATCCACTATCTGTCAATTAATCAAAATAGAACATCATAGTTTTTTTGTACTGAGTGATATTTTCATGCGTTTGAAAAAACTATATTTGTGGCATCGCAACCGAAATGGCCTAAAACGCTTTCACGTGCATTGTAAATTTAGTTACAATTTCCGAAGTGACTGCAAGTCGTCGGATGTTGCAGATGTCCATGGGCGGTGGTAGTCACTTTCCATCAGGTGAACCTCCTGCTCGTTAATAATAAAAAATAAAAAAGGAAAGGGAACCGTTTAGCCCAATGACTCTGTTGCTACTTAAACAAAGTCCAGGGAAATACCTTCCATTTAACAATACTACTAGATGTTTCCGGGCGCATAACTAATGTTTAATAGAAAAACATCACGAGGAAACGTAAAGCCTATTCCAATCGCAGAAGGAGCAGAGAAACAAACAAAGATATATGATATAGCAATCATATTCTATGTGATTTGCTAATAACTCTGCTATATTAAACACATATTATACACATACAAAATTATAAATGTAGCATTTATATGCTATTTATCTATTTACTTTGTAGCTACAATAGTAGCTAGCGACATTATATTAATGAATACCTAAAATTGCAACAAGACAGCATCCCAATTAAAAAGAATTATGTATTTGTGTTACCTTCGGTTCATTTGCGGTACCTACATATTTAGGATTATCGTAGTTCAGTATAAGTAAAACTTCTTCTTGATGTCGTAATGTGGAATGTGGAATGAATTTATTAAAAAAACGGAACGGGTATATAAACAAAAAGTGAAATAAAAATTGACCAATAGCAATACAAGAAAAACATAATATAAACGGTATTAAATGCGAGCGTCTTGTTACAAATAAAGTGAGCTGTATAAACAATATCGGATGCAAGCGTTTTGTTTCAGATAAGCAGTTTTTAAGAACTATTCATTGACCATTTTGAAACAATGATGGTTTCATATATTGCAGCACGCGTTGTAGCGACGTACTGCTACACAGTACACATATAATCGAATGGAACCACTAAAATCACTACTTAAGAAGATTCCTATTCAATTATTATAGGCTATGTTTTTGGCGCCTATTCTAAAAAAGTCACACTTGACGTTGACCTATGGGTTTCTTTAAGAATGGGATAATGTTGCTTTGTATTAAATAGACGAATAAAACATGTAAGCTTGCTAAAAAGAAAAGTCTAATAATTTTGTAAAATATTAATCTAAGGTTTTACTTTAATTCACTTCGATCTAAGATAGGATTATTTGAAACTAGTAATTTTATTGCGAACGTGCCATTTATGAACAATATTATGTCCTTGTTGTATTTTGTGCCTATTAAAGTTATACATTATTATTCTATGGTTAATGGTTATACAGTCTTGGGTCATAATTCATGGCGATGTCACACTTATATAAAATTCAAAACGAAAAAATCACACGACAATACCGCCATCTATCATCCGTGGATAAAAAAAAATGTTGATTGTCCATAGCTGGCTTTTCTATCGCTTCATATACTTAATAAATTAATAAAATTTAATATTATGTGTTATTCCTTTATATTTTTACTATAATATAATATTTCAAATTTTCAAAGATTTTTAAATATTAAAAAAAATTAAATGTTTTTGTGTTGCTAACATTTCAAGCGGAAACACTTTCTGTTTCTAACTAATCTTTTGGCAAATCAAAATATTTAGCACTGTGAAAACAAAATTTTTAAAAAGCGCCATCTAGTGTTGTTTTGCCTAAGGGAACGTGCAGGAACTATAGGTGGCAGCACTAAATTGACAAAAGAGACACTTTGCGGACAGTAGAGGAAACTTATCAGACCTGTAATCGTGCTTTCAAATATTATGTAAACAAAATTATCTCTTCAATTATAATATTTTTGAATATGATAAGAGTTAAAAAAATATGGGTTCCGGTCTAACCATAATGATCGTCAGCGTGGTCAAAATATGTCAAAAGGTCAAATAAGCTCTTCGAGGCCAGCCATGTATTGAAGGTTGAAGAAATAATAAATGAAAAAAAAATGAGGCTGTGATAAATGGCAAAATTGTCACACTAACTAAAATATTCAATGCTTACGACGTGAAAATAATGGTAAAAACATTTCTGAATAACACAGTGAATTTTATTTATGTGTTAATTTTTTCAGCTTAGAAACATTGCAACAGCTTAATTATTTTCATTTTTGTGGGTGTATTGGTACATCCAGATCCATGGCAACAATCCATTATGATTAGCTAGAATAATATTTTTTACTAATAAAGTTAATTCTGTTTAGTTATTATGAATGATAATATCAAGTTCATATTAATAGAGTACATACAAGATTCGAATTGGCGACATCAATCAGCAGCACCATCGTTGTGCACGTTCCCTATAGCAAACTGTATGATGTATTCGGTAGTGAGTAACGGGTACGCCATCTCGTACCGAGTGGTTAGTACCAAAACGTTACACACAAATGAATTTCGTTACTCGCATGATTAACTTATTCCTTTTTAAATTACCTACATACTTTTTGACGTGACAACGTCTTATAAATTGGTTTGCCGGGTGACACTTCAAGAAACTGCGTTACGCTCCGCTCACGTTATGCGCTCACAATGAGAGCGAGTGAGAGGCACGCGTCCCTTCCACTCGGGCATGGTTAGCCCGCCTAAGAGCGAGAGAGACAGACATAAAAAGTGAAATTCAGTGCGAGATTCTTTGTATAAATTAATGTTTTAAATATAATTCTTTGTATAAATAAATGTTTTAAATTGTTACTATTATTTCATCCTTCTTCCTACTATACGAATGAATATTCACATTAAAATTATTTTACCACTCAAAGTCGTTGTCACGTAAAACTTTCGCCCGTATACCGACTTTACAGGCAACCAATTTTTATTTATTATTTAATCTTAAAACAAATTTGTTGAAAAAAATATTATCAAATTTGATAAAAAGGAATTAAATAAAATGAAATTTAGATTTACATAAGTATACACAAAACGACAATAGTCTTGTTCAAAATATGTATTTAACGTATTATTTTTTTTCTACAAAGTACATACATAAATGAAAAGTAAATTTTCACGTCGTAAACAATGTGTATTTCAGTTTGAGCGCCAATTTTGCCATTTATCACAGCCTCATACTTTCATTTATTATCTCTTCGACCTCCAATACATGGCTGACCTCGAAGAGCTTATTTGACGTTTTGGCATATTTTGGCCTCGCTGACGATCATTATAGTTAGACCGGAACCCATATTTTTAAACTTTTATCATAATCAAAAATAATATAATTGAAGAGATAATTTTGTTTATATACTTGAAAGCACGATGACAGGTCTGATAAGTTTCCTCTACTGTCCGCATAGCGTCTCTTTTGTCAATTTGTGCTGCCACCTATGGGGAACGTGCAAGAACTTATAGGTGGTAGTGGAGTAATATTCTTTGGAAAGTAATAAAATTTTACGCTAATTGGTTTATTTTCATTTTTTGTGGATGTATTGATACATCCAGAAATGCAACAATGCATTATGATTAAGTAAAACAATAATTTTCACTAATAAAATTAAATCTGTTTACTTGTTTTAAATGTTAATATCAAGGACGGTCTTGTATACAGGTCCAGCATCGACCAATCGAGCTCCAATTTCAGTTGGTGAGAGATTGGTGCGATTGTATTACAACTTTTTTTCGCAATAACGACCGCTGTACGTCGTTGCTATCGAATTTGACTCGCGGCGTATGTTTTTCTCTCCCAAGTATTGTGTTATTTAATCATTGTTATATCGTTTTGTTGAATTTTGCGGATTTTTTGCTATTTTTGTTTTGTTATTTAACTGTTTTGATTTGAAAAAGTGTTCGGGATAATTATTACGCGAATTGTCATGCCTCTGGCGGCCGTAAATTGAACTGAACTGAGTCTTGTCAGTTGTCATAACTTTAGTGATAACGTGATAAAAAGTTTACTCTTCGTAATAAAGATAACCTTTGTTAACTGTTTTGAATAGAGTTTAACATTAATCATTTTTATGATAAGGCATAAAATTGAGCTAGAAAATCATATTTTGGAAAATCTTACAAGATGAGTCGAAAATTAAAAGCTTTAATAGGGCCGAGCATTCTTAATGCCGATTTATCTCAGTTATACGAAGAATCTCAAAAGTTACTTGATAACGGCGCAGATTATTTACATTTAGATGTAATGGATGGACATTTTGTACCTAATTTAACATTCGGTCACCCAATAGTTAAGTGCCTTCGCAGCAAAATTAAGGATGCCTTCTTTGAAACCCATATGATGGTCTCTAAGCCAGAGCAGGTAAGAAAATGGAAAACGTTTTAAATTCCTTACATGAAAAGCTTTCTACAAGATTTTAAATGAAATTGACTACTAAATAAAAAAAACTTTTAATTATTCCAGTGGATAGTGCCCATGGCTGATGCGGGAGTAAATCAATATACGTTTCATATTGAACCAGTAAGTAATGTGGAAGATGTTTGCCGAAAAATAAAGGAGAATGGAATGAAGGTATAACTATGTATGTTCAATGTTTAAAAATATTCCTTCTTTTTTTAAACAATTGAAGTCTATACATATTTGTCCATATCAAATTAATATTACATTATTTTGAAAATAATAAATGTTTTGTAGGTGGGTGTGGCAATTAAACCAGGTACAGATGTAGCAGAAGTTGAAAAGTACATATCTATAGCAGACATGGTGTTAATAATGACAGTAGAACCCGGCTTCGGAGGGCAAACGTTTATGGCAGATCAAATGGATAAAGTTAAATACCTTAGAGAACATTATCCACTCCTGGATATTGAGGTAGATGGTGGTGTTGGTCCTTCAACTATTACCTGCTGTGCTACTGTAAGTATATTTTAATACTATTAAATGTTTACTTATATTCCTCTTAACAACCCAGGATAACTATACAATATCTGCTATGATTTCAACAACTTAATTTATTTATTTATTTATTTAAGGATCTCCAACAAAAGATACACACTTACAAGTACATTGAATTGAATAATATTATAAAACATGTGTGCTCCTTCAATTACAGGAGACCACATCAAGCACATAAAGCAATGACTAAACAGAATTAAAGAAATATAAAGAAAGAATTAATGTAATGTGGTACTCAATAAATTAACTTAGGAACTATAAAAAGCTAAAAAATGTTTACATAAAATAAATAAGAATTTTCATTTTAAATATAAATGATTGTTTTTTCTAATTATCATGCTTAAATAGTATAAGATAATAATATAATATTTAAACTTTGTCTATTATAACATTTTCAATTAATAATTCCTTTCCAAACTTCTAAAGCTTGTATAAACTCTCACTATAGTTATAATTTTTATTCAGTAATCAGTTAAATGTGGTTTTTTCTAGGCTGGAGCGAATATGATAGTTTCTGGTACAGCTGTAATAAAAGCACAGGATCAAGCTTCAACAATCAAATTAATGCGGGATACAGTGCAACAAGCTATTGGGGAAAAATGTGCTTAAGATACTTATATATTGATATGATATAAATATTATTTACCCTGTCCAAGTCAGGATAAATAAATTAAAAAATAAAGGCTAACATTATGTGTTTTTAGGATACACATTCCTAGTAGTGATTGTCTTCCATAAACTTAAAAAAAAAAAACTAAAATAAAACAATGGTATGGATTTATACTGTATTTTAGTCAAATCTGCTTAAATCTAATTTGTTTCCATCACTGGTATTTTCATTCTGTTTTGGGAATGCAGAGCTAACAGCTATCCCACTCTCCTTGAATTTTTTGGGCTCATGGTTAGCTTTCAATTTTGTTCTAAGGGTCCCCATAGCTATGAGTATAGCTTCTTCTGTTCGAATTGTTCTTGAACCCTGATTAGGTAAAACATTGACATAATGATTAAATAGCAAACTGGCCTCTTCAACTTGTAACTGCTCATCACTTTCAAGAGCTGCTTCAATACCATGCAAACCTCCAAACACAATTAGTGCATGGTTATATTTGACTTCATTCATTGGTAAATCATCTATTGGTGTACCTTTATCAGATGTTCCTATAGTCAAATCATACCTGTAAAAATTTCATTTTAAATCACTCGAAAGATATTGATACTAATACTACAACTGGTACTACAATATATAATAATAATGGTAAGGTTCTTCTATAATATAAGCAATTTACATACCCATCTTTATGGGGACAAAGTGTAAAGACTTGACTGAGGCTATTAGCTATTCTTACAGTGTACCCCCAGTACACACCAGTTTCAGCCCTTGGTGATGTTAGACTAACAATTTTCCCCTTAATTTTCTTACTACCTTCGGGAGAGGGTAGCATTTTGACTGTTACTCTAATTCCAGGGTTTAATAATTTGTCTGTAGAAACATCTTGTAATAATCCCACATTAACTTGTGAACCTTTTCCAGGTTTTACTTTTTTGTTCATAGTTATCCCTTCCCTAAAATTGGAAAATTGTATTTATCTAGAAATGTTCAAGACATTACACAACATTTGATGACAAAATTACTGCAAAGTGTGAAATTCAAATGTAGAATAAAAATTAATAAATTCAAACTACTTCAATATAATTACTAAATATACATTTTATTTGTATAATACCTAAATTTAAAATCATTTGTCATGCGTAAGTGATGCGGTGCATCTAATGGATTTAGCAGTCCTGCAAATTCTAAATCTTTATGTATTGGAAAGAAGTGTTTTCTCAAATATTGAGGACATTCTAAATATTGTAATATCCTTGCTAATTGTATGCAACTCTTTCGGGCAATTTTAACACCATCAATATCTTCTAATTTTGACTTTTTTGTGTCCAACTTATCTCCAATGTCATCGTATACGACAATTTCATCAACACAGAAAACACAAGCAGCTCGTGCAATTTGGCCTGCCAAATATGTACGTAGTTCGGCCGATTGAGCATTTTCTAATATGGATCCTGGCACTGCAATGCTGACAGTAGATATTTCAGCATTTTGCTTTTCTTTTTTGATGTCTTCTTTGTTTTGTAATTCAGCCTCCTTCTCTATTGCTAGCCGCTTCTCTCTTTTCACAATTTTCTCCTCATTTCTTTGACGCTTAAGAGCTTTTCGCTCTTGATTTATTTCTCGCCAACTTTTTCCAGCGGGTTTTGTTGATTCTAAAGGTAGAGACATAAGAGCTTTTTTTTATTTACTTATACTTAACAAATGCATAGGTAAGTGGAAAACAGCACGTGAATAACTTTAGATTTTTAAGTGTCAAATTCCATGTTATGTCAAATTGCCAAATGACAGTGTATGTAGGTACTACAGATTAAATAGGTACATACTATAACGGCAACTAAGGCATAGTGTAGAATTTCCTGTATAAAATTAAGCCACGCTTACACTTCAGAGCACAGCTTAAATATACAATAAGAGCAAATGAGACAGGTGTCTCATTTGCTCTTGGTGGTAAGTGGTCACCAACGCCCATAGAAATTGACATTGTAAAAAATGCTAACAATCACTTACATCGCCAATGCGTGACTAACCTTGGGAACTGAAATGTTATGTCCCTTTAGTAAAAATAATGAATTATCGCGGGATCGCTATCGTCATGCCCATGGCTCTGGCGGCCGTAAATTGAACTGAACAGCGTCATTATGCGAACCGAAACAAGCGACTTTTGTCGCGGAGACAAAACCAGTTTTGTCACTGTCACGTCCAATCCAAAGCGGAGTGCGCTCACGGAGGGTGACAGTGACAAAAATTTTTTGAAAACAAGTTTGAATAAATTACTTCACACTTTAGGACTTGCACTAACTGAGTATTCTTTTTACTTATTATCATTTAATGTTGATCTTTTTCCACTTTTTGCGATCCCGCTCACGAGCAACTTTTGTCTCTGTCACGTCACCTATCCAAAGCGGAGTGCGCTCACGGAAGGTGACAGTGACAAAACTTTTTTGAAAACAAGTTTTGATAAATTAAGTAATTTTTTAAAATTACAATATTTGGTTTTCGCATTCAATTTTATTCGTATTATGAATTTTTCATGAACATACAAATAAATTGATACATAAAACGCCATCTATTATAATAATATTTTATTTAATTTCACTTTGTTCGTGATGAGATCCATGCCCATGGGCAATAATATGTACTTATGAAGCATGATCATGTGTAAGTTATGCCAAATGGAAATACCTACACCTAATATATTATTTATGGAGGCATTACACTAATTCAGTGTTTATCTTTAATTACTAGAATAATAATATTCGCACTAATATAATAATTTATACGAAAGTTTATGTGTTGTGAATATTAGTTATTTCTTGGCGCTTTATGACAGCTTAAATTATTTTGGCCTTTTATCCCGTTTAACTGAATTTTGGATTAGGACGTGGACGAAGCCACAGGCCATGCGTTAGTGATTAATTAAATAAAATATAAAATTAATTTGATTATTTAAACATAAGGATTTAAAAGACTCGTATCGTATTTGTATTTACATTCAATCAAAGTGCATCTTCTGTTAGCTATGTACCTAATTAATGTATTGTACTTAACATACCTACACCGAAATAAAGATGAGAAACTTACCAGCTTCAGTTTTTTGTTTTGACGAGAAGTTTGCTTGGGGTAAGCATTGGAAAATATAATTGTACTGATCTCTTCCCATGATTTAATTTTTATATTGATATCCAAATATTCGTTTAACATTTTATTATAAAGTACCGTTCTCTTTTCTACTTCTTCTATAAGTATGTCATTATCTATATCATCTTCATGCACGGTCTCAATTAGTAGAGATGTTGAGCTCATTTTGCGTGCGCTAAAGTGGGTGCTAAAGTGGCGGATACGGATTCCCCGTCCGTTTACGCAGTGCCATTGGCTGATAGTAAAAAAGAAAAGCTAAATTGACAGTTTAATACGTGTAACAAAGATAGGCAGCTGTCTGTTGCATCTATTTAGAAAGTAAGTCGGCATCTCCCAATCGTTTCTTGTTTGATGTCATTGACGAATAAGTTTTTGGTGTAATTTTGTTTATGGTAAAAGGCACTTTAATACTTACTGCTTTTAATACTGTGATTTGAATATTTGAAATAATAATAAAAGTAAATTATATATAATTTATTAAATTATTTCGCTATAAATTTAAATAGTAAATAATAACATCTACTATTGAATTCGTACGAATCCATATGAAACACCATTAAGACAGTATTTTAATGTTTTGAAAACACAATTTTACTGATTTCTGCTGTTTTTTTTTAAGTCGGATTGTTGTTTTTGTTTTGCTAAGGCTGGCAACACAGAGTGATAAATTTTGTAACCCTTTTGTACGCGGTGACAGAAATGTCACCCAATTGTTTCGTCGCCGCGTGAGCGTATCTCCATACAAGTCCATGGACTTGATGAGGGTGAGAAACTGTCACCGAGACAAAAGTGGCTCGTGAGCGCGCTGCCTATGTCGACGTATCCCCACCACGGTCCTGTATACAGGTCTAACATCCGAGTCCAATTTCAATGGTGAGAGATAGGCGCGATTGTGTAACAACTTTTATTTCGCAGCGGTGCCCACTGTACGTCGCTGCTATCGAGCTTGGTTGAGTGACACACTGCGTAGTTTTCTCTCCCAAGTATTGTGTTTTTTAATCATTGTTATATCGTTTTGTTGAGTTTTGCGGATTTGTTGTTATTTTTCTTTTGTTATTTAACTGTTTTGTTTGGATTTGAAAAAGTGTTCGGGATTATTATTACGCGAATTGTCATGCCTCTGGCGGCCGTAAATGGAACTGAACACTGAACAGTCATTGAGTTGACGTACCCCCACTACTGAAGTTGCAAGACATGTATACAAGACCGTGCTAAAATGTCATGATGACATTTTATGTCACCAGATAATCCATGTGATCTTTATACATGTGGATATTTTTTTTTATTATTGTATTCCTAAATCAAATATAGCATAACTGTTAAAAGTTAATATTCATTATATTATTTTACTTAAATAGCCCTTGCTAGAACTAATTATTAACTACCGGTAAGCAAAATGTTTGTTATTATTTAATTGAATAGATTTTATGACAGAAGTATTTAAATTTTACCTATATTTTATTATTTTATAAATATCTACTGATTTTCGACGGCTATATTCTAGGATGAATGCCTGATGAAATAGGAGGGCTTTATTCAGCAATGCAATATTTTAGGTACAAAAGTATTACTATTTACTGTATGTACAAATTATTAATTTCTGGTAATTTATAATAAATAAATGACTGCAATATTTTAGATAATTTAAGTACTGTTGTAAACATTTTTAATGAATACAACTGACACAATTTCCACATTATTTCACCTTCCTTGAAAAGTGGAAAATTAATGAAATAGGATTCTTCAACAAAGAAAACAAATAAAAAACTTTGATTTTTAACTGATGTGATATAATTGTTCGAGGTCTTGAATAATCTATGGTATTGTTATGAATTCTGGAAATAATAATGTTTATAATCCCCCAACGGGTTGGGTTTAGTATCCGAACAATGGTGGAAATGCACCGTTTTCGAGAAATTTAAGAAAAACTATCATAAACTTAAAACACGGAAATATGTTAAGTAGATTATAGTATCACTGTTAGAGCAGGCTGAGTAATATATGTTGCTTAAGTTCGACAAAGAATGCAACATACAAGATTGCTTGACATATGTCAAAACACTCAATTAAATGTGAATAAATTTAAAAATTCAATATTCATGAAATGTGCAAATGTCATAATTCATATTTCTAATTTCATTCCATTGTTTCTCTAGATGTAAAACTGATATAATTTTGGTTTTATTTTTATCTTAAGTAATTGAACGAGAAATTTAATAATAATAATATTTTACCTGAATGATTACAAATACAGGTTTAGGGCAAACTCATGTAGGTTATGTTAGGTTACTTTTGAAGCACATCGCCAAAACCGACTTGGCCCATGTTCATTAGTCTAAGACAGAGTAGGTAGACAGTTACTATCGAAAATTGACACAAAATCGACTCTTTTCACTCCAACTCTATGCAGTCTTATCAGTCTTACGCCTAGTGTTTTTTAAGAAACCGAAGGTGCAAAGTGCTTTGTTACGCAAGGCGAAGGTGCTGCACATCCGGTAGCGCCGAAGGCACTGAGTTTCGAAATTGTTGACAAACAACCTAATTTTTATGTTACAATTATGAGATTTGTTTTTGCCAATATCTCAGGGATGGAGCATTTCCCAAAAATGGGAATGGTACCAGGGAAACCCCCTCCCTCCTCCCCCCTCCCCCCTCGACAGTCCAGATACTAAACCACGCCCAATGTTGGAATCAGGACTTTGCTTCCAAATTACATCTACAATAAAATAACTAAAAATAAAGAGATATTATATAGTTTAGTGTAAATATGATATCCTCCTGACCCATTTTAGCCATAATGTCCAAATTCAAAGGAGCTTAGCCAACTGCTAAGGACATGTTATAGTGTATAAGTATTTTGCACCTGAGTTTAAGCATGTAATAAGTATGTGCCCAAATTCATGTGCATACTAGACGGCAATCGAATGGGTCAGCAAATCCGAAAAAACCTTAAAGACATCAGACACATGACCAAGGGCTTTACATGATTTCCGAGACACGAGATTGTAATCAAACTTTCTCAGTAGGTACTGAGAATTTTTTGATAGAAAAAGCTTAATAACTTTTCTTTAGTGGGATCTAGGGCTTGAACACAAGACCTTGGCCTCAACCTCTGTGGTCTTATATATAGCCACTAGACCAATGAAGCAACTTTAAATATAAATAAATTACTTAATAATTATTATAGTCCATATAAACAACAACAAATTGTAGGAAATATGTTATTCTATGGTTTGCTTATGACTGCTTCTCCAATTGGAATCTTCTTGACATAAGTGGACTATACACCCTATATGGTGCATCTATGTCAAGAAGTGGACAGCAATCAGTTGAATGATGAGCACCAATTGTCGAATTGTCAGTTTTCAAAATATAGAATATCAAAATATTTAACTTATAATTACTATATGAGTGGTAGAGATATGTACAAGATCGTCTGGGTAGGTACCATCCACTTGTCGGATATTCTACCGCAAAACAGAAGTACTTTGTATTGTTGTGTTCCGGCTTGAAGGGTGAGTGAGCCAGTGTAATTCAAGGCGCAAGGGACATAACATCTTAGTTCCCAAGGTTGGTGGCGCATTGGCGATGTAAACGATGTCTATGGAAGTTGGTGACCACTTATCATCAGGTGGCTCGTCAGCCTACCTAATAAAATAAAAAATATTTTCTTTATAGTCACAAAAAAGTAATTTTTACTTGTTTATTTCATTATGTAGTGTTCTCGCTTAAGATAATTTTACATCATTATTTTCATCATACTAATCTTAAACGTAATAGGGTTGTCAATACATTTTTATATGTGCATAGACCATAGTCATTTAAAATAATTGTTAACATGTTCAGATTAAAAAATATCACTATACACATAGTGATATTTTTTAATCTGAACATCTAACAAACATCTAACAGCCTGTAAATGTGTCACTGCTAGGCTGAGAACTTTGATCTCTATAATGGTTCATATTGTATGTATTGGCAAAACTAGCAATTTAATACACATAGAATTATATATATATATATATATATATATGTGTCGGAGAAACATCGTACTATTTGTCATCGTCATTAGTGGTTGTGGGCTTAGTGGGCGTCATCAGGGTAAAGTACAAGCACAAAACACAACTATCACGGTTTCACACTATTTTTATTAACAAAACAAATTAATTAATTAACATTTTAACGAGTAACAACACCGAGCAGTGTTTTTTCAGGTTCAGGGCACCGATCCGACTTTAACAGACGAATCTACGAAATCCTCGAAAAGTGTCACCAAAACTGTCAATTTCTCTAAAGGCAAGATCAGAAGGCATGCGCCTCGACCCTGCTCGAGGCGCATGCCTTGCTCTGAATGGTCATTACGTGAAACAAAATATTAATAAGTTTTCTTAAATTTTTATTATGGTACTTGTAGAAAACAATGTAACAAAGCAAATAAAATTAAATCAAGAATTCTAAAAGTAATTACAATGTAAACAAATAATATTGTTGTCTAAATGCAAACATAAATCAACCGATTCATAGCTTCCTCCGACATATATATATATTGACTGCCTCGTTGGTCTAGTGGCTTGATATAGGGCCACAGACGCGGTGGTCCTGGGTTCAATTCCCAGGTCGGGCCAATAAATAGTTATTGGGGTTTCTGTCAGAAAATTCTCAGTAGCAGCCCGGAGTCTGGAAGTTGGAAGTGTGGTACACTCCCGTGCCTCGGAAAGCACGTTAAGCCGTTGGTCCTGCGCCTGAACTCTCTCCGGTCGTGTCGGATTGCCGTCCCATCGGATTATGAGAGCTAAGGAATAGAGAGTGCACCTGTGTTTGCGCACACACTTGTGCACTATAATATCTCCTGCGCAGTTGGCTAATCTCTCTTGAGATTGGCCGCCGTGGCCGAAATCGGTCTGGAGGACCTTATTATTATATATATTTAGGGTTCCGTACCCAAAGGGGAACCCTAAACGGGAACCCTATTACTAAAACTCCGCTGTCTGTCTGTCCGTCTGTCACCAGGCCGTATCTCATGAACCATGATAGTTAGACAGTTGAAGTTTTCGCAGATGATGTATTTTTGTTGCCTCTATAACAAAAACAAATTAAAATAAATATTTAAGGGAGTTCCCATAGAATAAACGTGATTAATTCGCTTTTTTTACTTGAATTTAATTACGGCAACAGGTAGACGCTTGAAATATAAACAAAATATTTAGTTACACTCGCACTTGGCTGGGTTTTTTTTAAACAACTACTTATTTTAAAATAGTATGCTAGTAAGGTTATTATTAAGCTTTGTTGATGGTTTTCTAAATTATATAATACTAGCTGTGCCCCGCGGTTTTACCCGCGTATAATTAATAAAAATCATCCTAGAGCCTTCCTTGATTAAATACAACACAAAAAGATTTTTTAAATTCGAACCAGATCTTCCTGAGATTAGCCGGAGACAAACTCTTCAGCTTTATATATTAGTATAGATTTCTGGGGCTACTACATTTATAAAATTGGTGTACGTACAACCCTATCGCTATTTATCAAACAAGTTATTTTGTTATCAGGACCCCTCTGCTAGGTCAAATTGATACTTGGTAATCAAGAACATTGCTCACACAGTTCAATAATACCATTTCGAAGATTCAGTCATGGCAGTCAATGGAAAATTAGGTATGAAAATATAACAATATTTCTTTATTTATTTTACTTAATGTTTTATTTTTAACCTTTATTAATTGATATATAGAAAAATATAAATATTGGTGAATAAATATATCAAAAATTATTTTACAGCTCTTCTCAGTGTATCAGACAAAACAGGTCTGATACCTTTGGCGAAGTGTCTCTCCGAAATCGGCCTTGGATTAGTTGGTAGCGGAGGTACAGCTTCAGCACTTCGCAATGCTGGTTTCAAAGTTCAGGATGTCTCCGATATCACTGGAGCTCCGGAAATGCTCGGAGGACGTGTAAAGTCTCTTCATCCAGCTGTTCATGCTGGAATATTGTCAAGGCAAGTAAAATTATTAAATTATTAACACAAATATAATTTAGATATTTTTGGAAAATAAATTACCTATCTAATTTGTAAACATAATAACTACCTAAAAGTAAAAGCAGTAAATCCATTTTTAAGAAAAAATATAGTTTGATATTTACCCATTTTTTTAAAAAAATCTGTATTATTTTTTAATGTCACCTTCTTTTAAAATATGAGATTTATAACGCGTTCAAAAATATATTACGCTTCCATTGTATTGCATTAGTACACCTCACATCATTCAATTGTTTACTCTTTATTACAGGCTCACAGAATCTGATCAGGCCGATATGAAACGTCAGAACTTTGACATGATAAGCGTAGTTGTCTGCAACCTTTACCCATTTGTTGAAACGGTGTCAAAGGCTGACGTCACTATCGCTGATGCTGTAGAGAACATCGACATTGGAGGTGTGACATTACTGAGAGCAGCTGCCAAGAACCACGACAGAGTCACTGTCATTTGTGACCCCACAGATTATAACAAAATTATCAAGGAACTGACGGAGAGCAAAGATCATCAAACTTCATTGGATACAAGGTTTGTAACCGAAAAGTCTACTTTTTTAATAATATATTTAATTACTCTGGGTTATAATAGACTTTCACGATCTTTCTGAAATATCAATTGTAGTATAATAATAATATTGTCAATTTACTTTTTCTTCTGTATAGGCAAAAATTGGCATTAAAAGCGTTCACTCACACTTCGCAGTACGATGTTCATATTTCTGACTACTTCCGTAAGCAGTATTCAGCAGGACAATCACAACTGACTTTGAGATATGGTAAGAAATATTCAAATGTCGAACTTACATTATTTTTTATATTTTTTTATATTGTATAGGTAGACGGACGAGCATATGGGCCACCTGATGGTAAGTGGCCACCTAATCCCATAGACATTGGCATTGTAAGAAATGTTAACCATCGCTCACATCGCCAATGCGCTGCCAACCTTGGGAACTAAGATGTTATGTCCCTTGTGCTTGTTATTACACTGGCTAATTCACCGTTCAAACCGGAACACAACAATATCGTGTACTTCTGTTTTGCGGTAGAATATCTGATGAGTGGGTGGTACCTACCCAGACGAGCTTGCACAAAGCTCTACCAACGAGTAAATTTAATAACGTCTTAAAAAAAACTACTTTATTATAACGTCTTTTAAATAGCTTGTTATAATACTTAAAGATCTTAAATGAACAACTATAATGTATATTGTAGATATCTTCTTATTATTATAATTACTAAAATAACTATGCACTACATGTCTGATAAAAAATGTACATAATTAATTGCGTGGCACCATTGAGACCTAGCGTGTATTTTTATCAACTGCCTGGTTAATGGCCACTTGTCTAGTCTCTGAGACAATTGACATGTTATTATTATTATATATTTCTTGTAAACGCCACTTTTATCGTAAATTACTCGCTCGTGTTAGACATGTGTAGTGGAATGCCTCTTAACTTTTTATTACAATAAATACCTTATGGTTATATGGTTAGCTGATCGTTCTATGCTATAAACCTGCAAGCAAGTGCGGTTTATGGCACGGTTTAACTTAATCGGGAGAATGATGCGTTAAATCATAAAATAAAAATAAAAACATTCATTATTTTGCAAATAGAAGTAGAGGATAACGAGATTTTTGTTTATATTATAAGGTATGAACCCACATCAAAAGCCCGCTCAAGTGTTCACAACTCACGATCACTTACCGCTGACCACGTTGAATGGATCACCTGGTTTTATCAATCTTTGCGACGCTTTAAACGCATGGCAATTAGTTTTGGAATTAAAAGAAGCCTTAGGTCTTCCAGCGGCCACCAGCTTCAAACACGTTTCACCCGCTGGAGCGGCTGTTGGTCTCCCTTTGACTAAGGAAGAGGTTAGTCAGCCTTACTGATAATATGTGCGATTTATGTTTGCCGGCCTGTACCAGTTTCGCTTATGGTCCTTAAACATATGGTAAAACGTGGTTCAAAACGTTTTTATTTTATCCATAAATAGTATTTGTAATTTAATTTGAAATAGATCTTAAAAAGTCAAC
Source organism: Nymphalis c-album (assembly GCA_963151315.1). Classification (NCBI taxonomy): domain Eukaryota; kingdom Metazoa; phylum Arthropoda; class Insecta; order Lepidoptera; family Nymphalidae; genus Nymphalis; species Nymphalis c-album. The sequence goes on from OY720588.1 coordinate 5,510,005, forward strand.
TTGGCAGTACTCTTGCGATGTCAGTGGCGGATTTACACATTTTCAAGGTATAGGCTGTAAAGTTTCTGCCGTTCTATTACCACACTCAGAAAAAAAATCTTTTTAGAGTTTTGGGAATATAGTAGAAATGGAGCTGCAGAGGTCCACTGGAACTCTGGGAACCTCTGCTCTTAAATATGGAAGTTTGCTTCACCGTTAAATATACACAATGACAAGTAACAGTAAAAAAATCTTTTTTATATATATGAGGTAGCAAAAATAAAAATATTTATTGCACAACAAAATCTGCAGCCCTTGGCTGAAACCTACTCAGCCTGCTGGTAAATCCGCCACTGTGCAAAGTACAGTGTACTCTGTAACTATTCGACTAAATAACGAACATTAACTATGTGTGTGCAATCAGGCAGCGGTGTGCATGGTGGCAGATCTCCTGCCACAGCTGAGTCCGCTGGCGTGTGCCTACGCTCGCGCGCGAGGAGCAGACCGCATGAGCTCTTTCGGAGACTTCATCGCCATCTCCGACGAGTGTGACGCGATCACCGCCAGGATCATATCCCGGGAGGTGTCGGACGGCATCGTGGCGCCTGGGTACACGCCCGAAGCGCTAGCAGTGCTAAAAAAAAAGAAGGGTGGCAACTACTGCGTGCTACAGGCGAGTCTCGACATAGTTTTTTTTTTATTTAGAATTTTTCGTATCTATACTGAATATATTATATAATATCGTTATAATATTTTATATTTTTAGATGGATCCCAAGTATACACCGGACTTGATGGAGCAGAAGACAATTTTCGGCCTCACTTTGGAACAGAGACGCAACGACGCAAAGATTACATCGGAACTTTTCAAAAACATCGTGACCGACAACAAGGACCTCCCGCCGAGTGCCGTGAGGGATCTCATCATCGCAACGATCGCCTTAAAATATACACAGAGTAATTCCGTGTGCTACGCGAGGGATGGACAGGTCCGTGAAGCTTAAACTTCAAATATAAATCAGATCAAATGGAAAATCACGTACCTCGTCCAACGTAGACATCTAAATGTTATTTAAAAGAGTAACGAGTAAGGGGCACGCAAGCTGTGAGGCGGTGCATGCATGTGACGGTGCGGTGTGTGGCAGGTGGTCGGCATCGGCGCGGGGCAGCAGTCGCGCATCCACTGCACGCGGCTGGCGGGCGGCAAGGCGGCGCTGTGGTGGACGCGCGCGCACCCGCGCGTGCTGCGCGCCGCCGCCGCCGCGCGCGCCGGCCTCTCGCGCGCCGTGCTGTCCAACGCCGTCGACAACTTCGTCAACGGCACCGTCGGTGAGACACGTCTCGGACCTCATATTTGGCAAACCGAACCATGTTCCTGCGTAGCGTTGGCTCCATTCTTAGTTTTATTTTTATAAGTGGACTAGCGAATCCTCTTGGCGAGCGCTATCTTGAATTGTATAAAGGTTTCGCTTAATTTGAGTATCTTACATGATTATGTTGTATGTCTTAGGAACGGATCTGCCATTGGACCAGTGGAAGAGTCTCTTCGATGGCGAGCCACCCGCACTGCTCACGGCCGAAGAGAGAGACGAGTGGGTGAAGAAATTGGATAAAGTAGCGCTCGCTTCAGATGCGTTTTTCCCCTTCAGAGATAATATTGACAGAGCTGTTCAGGTATCTACCAACTATTGAAATTGTTTAAGTGTGATTATGGCATAACAAAAAATATTGAATGATGAAATATAACTGGTTAACATGGTTTAACATGGTGATATTCGGTGCAATGAAGTACCACTGAATGGATGGAAGACTGGAAAAATCTATAATTCTTAACTATATTTAATATCAATGCTCATAGGATGTTTACATGCTTACATTATAATGCAATATTATATACTATATATTAATATTGCTAATTTTCAGTGTGGTGTGGAGTACATCGGCAGTCCGTCAGGATCTAATAACGACAAAGAAGTGATTGATGCTTGCAACGAACATAATATTGTACTTGCTCATACAAACCTCAGACTTTTCCATCATTAGAATGTTTCACCACATATCATTAGTATTGTAAGCAAAATGAGGTTGATTATTATTATGTATAATGTATTTATAGGATTTTTACATAAATATTTTTTCTTCAATTGCAATTGAATAATAATTTGAGTTATTTGAGAAAACTTAAGAATCTATATACAAACATTCCTCATTGTGCCTTGTAGTAGGATAAGACAAATATTATATACTATATTAAAGATGATCTGAAATAAGAGTTATATTTTAATTTAATCATTAAACGATCAACACTTTACATAGTATTTTCATATTGTAGGTGTATAATAAAACTATTCGACCAATTAATAGTAATTTTTATAGATTAAAAATAAATGAAACTCTTAATAATACCTATACGAATAATATTATTGTATTGTTTCATTAGAACAGTAGGCATGTCAAAACTGTAACCTTTGACTTATTCTACTGATAAGTGCAAAGACTTTCTTATAACCTTGAATCAACTTCGTTTAATATCAGTTGCCTTTTTAGACCAAGAGCTAGTAAGCCCTCCGAGTATTGGTATGTCTGTAAGGCTAGAAATTCTTAGTGATGAGTCATAGCATGCTAAGTACGGTTATCCACTTGGCACGTCGCAGCCCTGCACGTCATCAACCTCTATATTTTTTCACGATTTACGATTTAGTTCATTGTTTGTAAAGCTTAAAAAAATATTGATAGGCGTTTTTATTGACAGGTGAACCGAAAGGTATATAAATTAAAATAAACTTTATTCTGTAAAGCTGAAATTTATACTGGGTTATTTTTAATGACCCTGCAACCTCGCAGGATTAGTTAGCTAACACCATAAACAACAACTTTTGTTCTACGACTTTGGTAATAACACAATACATGAAGAAAAAATAATTTTACAAGTTTTTGTCGTACTGTCGTGACATTTGTATGTCTATATTTCATTCATAAACGAAAAGATGACGTGGCGCGTCGATGAAGCGGGAAACTAAATTAATACTTTTTTTTGTATGAAAATAAAATCTAACAAATTTTCTAAAATCATAGAAGAAAAGTTGTTGCTTATGGTGTTAGCTATCTAGTCCTGCTAGGTTGCTGGGTCATTACAAATAACCCTGTATGTGTTTCTATGAGCGATTTAAAGTAAGTAGGTACAATGACAGGCGGTTCTAGCTAGCATAAGTCCTTGACATGATATGAGAGGAAAGACGCTATGGGAGTGCAAGTACGTGATACGTGGAGGCATAACGTAAAAACCCATATCATTGATGCAAATTACATTATGTAAAAATAGAAATTATGGGTAAAATATATTTTATTAATTAGGTAGAGTTTTATGTAAGCTCGCCTGGGTAGATACCACCCACTCATCCGATATTCTACTGCAAAACAGCAGAACTTTGCATTATGGTGTTCCGGTTTGAAGGGTGAGTGAGCCAGTGTAATTACAGGCACAGGGGACATATCATCATGGTTAGTGGCGCATTGGCGATGTAAGCGAGGGGGATGCCACTATGTCCAAAATCGGGCCACGTATCAGACAGGACCAGGAATGTGTTCAAAATTACTTACCTACTGGAATTTTGTTAAGCTTTTTTATTTAGAAATATCCTAAAGTAGCAAAAACATTGTCCCCTGTTTAGGGGGCATCCATAAATTACGTGATCGAGCCAAACCTCACCCAATCTCACGTGGGGGCGAGGGTGGTCTTGGAAAATAACACGTAATTTTTTTCCCAGAAGAAACAGTGTAAAATTGCGAGAAAATTGGATTGAATTAAGTAAAAAATGTTTCTCCCCAAAATATGACAAATATTTAATCATGCACAGAAGAATTAATTAACAATTAATAAATTCGTTTATTTGGAAACAATTCATTTATCTATTAAGTATGAATAACTGTTAATAAATATTTATTAAATGATCGAATTTAAAAATTATAAGAAAATTGGTTTTTTTTTTAATAAATCTATTGTAATGAAGCACAGATTAACTTATTTACATAAAAAATATGCATTTTTAAAAATCTCACGTGAGATTGGGGGAGGTGAGGGGAGTTGTTCGAGCAAAATTTCACGACATTTCACCAAGGGGAGATTTGTCGAAAGCCCGCCAAAATTACCTCATCTAATTAATGGATGCCCCCTATACCTATGTAATACGCAATGCTGAATACAATAAATTAATTAATTATTATTCAATGTTAGGTAAATAAAAGTAATTTCGTTATTTGAGAAAGGTTCGTGGAGATGCGTAAGCAGTTGTCGTTAAATGTACCGTATTTTTTATATATTTGCGTGCTGTATTTACATCTAGTAGAATTTTGATTATTGATTTCAACTTATTTATTCTGTTTTGTATGTACCAATTAATTGTATCCAGTTTTGCAAACTAAATAAATAAAGGTAAACTCCATTTTAGCAATTTCAAAATAAATACGTAGGTACTTGATCAAAGTGAGGATTCCGAAAACCGCACTAATACAGCTAAGTGATATATATTTATTATAGGTTATATTTTATGAATAACCGGAGAAAAAGTGTATATTTTAAATGGACAAAACAAAGGACAAACCAACATTCTACAAATAATAGAGTTAGGAAATTCCTTGGTCCATACAACAGCGTTATTAAAAAAAAAAGCGCGCTAATTTTAATCGCCGCCATCTTGTCAGGGCACAAAAAGGTACCTAACGTAATTAATTAATTATTGGCGCGACTTATGATTTGTAATATGTTCAAATGTGTTATTTGGATTTTTAAGTAATTGAGTGCTTAATTAACATTAATTCATATGATTGGTGTTCCATTTATGAATAAATCAATTTTCACTTCTGGATGGTAAATATAGTGTATTAGGGTGCGTAGGTAAGGTAAACGAAGATTTTTTTTTTTATGTAAGAGGGGGCAAACTAGTAGGAGGCTCACCTGATGGAAAGTGACTACCACCGCCCATGGACACCTGCAACATCCGAGGACTTGCAGGTGCATTGCCGGTCTTGGAGGAAAGAGTACGCTCTCTTCTTGAAGATTAACCAAAGAAAATAAATAATATAAAGGCATCCTATTATCTAACTCCATTATTTTGTAAATTATTTGTTAATTGTGGGCAATAAAACCGAATGGAAATAAGTGGGTACAACATTTTAGATTTTCGGAAATAGTCTTAAAAATAATTTTGCTATAACCTATAACCTAAAGCAGTATGATTTAAGTTGTAATTTTTAAATTACATGGTGAAACATATAACAACAGTACAAAACTATAAAAAGTATCATTATTATTGTTCGCAAAGTTACAGTTTCTCTCGAATTTGAGCTTTATCTTATTGTTTTATGAATAGTGACTAAATCTGAAACAAACAAGCGTCGTTCGACCGCTATAATACTATCACAAAAACGGGGATTTTTGTGACTCATGTTTCTAGTAGTAGCTAGTTCTTCCCCGAGTACGCTTCCGTTACCTCAACCTTGTACTGTGATACCATTATAATATAACTACCCGAAATACGGTAAATTAGTTTTAATTATTTTTGTTAAAATAATTTATTTGAATACACGTATATTATACGTCTCATAACTTTTTAAGCTATATTAAAAAAAATACTTATAAAACCTACGGTTCTTGTTACTCGTCTAAAATTCGTCGTATGCAGTTATTATTATTGATTGAAATCCTTTAAATTATTAGTTATTTATGAAAACTGAATAATAACTACAGTTAGTTATAAGAAAGATTAATTCATTACTTTGAATTTTACACGAATACCATTAAACATATGTCTAACTAGCTTCCATACGCGTCTTCGACTATGAATGAGAAGGGCCGGTGTTAGGTACTGTGTCCTTTTGTACACAGTACCTAACACCGGCCCTTAATATTTTACTATAAAGGGGACGTTAAAACGTGATAGCATAACATACAAAATACAAACAAACGCTACAAAAAACTTTCGCATTTATAATATTAGTAGTAAGTATGAGAAAGAAGTAAGTATGAAATTATCCTAATTTTAAGCATAAATAAAAATCAAGTCACTGTCTGCCTTTGTTTGCATTTGTGCTTACTTCTTCAAAGCCTAGAAATGGATTTTGATACGATTTTCATTCACAGAAAGAGTGAAACGGTTTATATTTATATAAATTAATACTTTTAATCATTACAAATATTAAGCCAAAAAGAAAGTATTTGAACGATTTACAATCACATCACAACAATTTATAAATTGTTAAATATAAATATTTTAATGCAGTGAAAATTATATTATTTGTGCACAAATTTTAGTTACAGATTTGGTAAAGCTATAGTAACACTTTACAAATGTCAGGCAAATAAGGCAAAGGCTATAGGAATTAGCAATTATCATGTTGTGTTGATATCGGACTATTAGCCATTGTGTCGGAATTAAATGTTAATGAATTTTAATATAATTATTGGTATTTTTATAGGTCATTTAGAAAAAAACACATAGGATAAATGTAATATAAATGTGATTTTTAAGATAAGTGCCTTTAGATTGTGTCACACTGGACATTCTGTTTTTCCTCAAGTTGTAGTACAAGTTCCTGCAAAATGTCAACAAGTGAAGCCGATACTATGAGTGATTCAAATTTAGATTCTCCATTTTCTCAAATGGAATCGCCTTATAGTTCTCCATCGCAACAAGTACCCCAACTGGCCAATAACATTTCGGAGTTATCATGTACAGACAAATTATACACGCATAATGGTACGTAAAATACATAGTATAAACATGACCCCTTTTTTATCATCACTCTATCCAATGTAATTAAAATTACCATAACAATTTATAAAATAAACAGAACAAAGAATAATCTAGTATTAAAAAATATTATTTATGATATATAATTTTACAAAAAGTATTTTTTTTATTACTTATTTTGAATTAGACTAGAGTATGTACCCAAACTTCATTACAAGAAAAACAATTACTTTTTGTATATTACTCTTAATTAAAAGCAAGCCCATCGTTTTAAAAGTTTAAATATTTTATGGTAATGCTTTGCTAAAATGACAATAAAAAAGATAAAAAGAGTACTATTTGTATAGTATTTATTCTTATATTAAATTAGATGCTTATCTATTTGATTGTTCACAAGCTAAAGTTTTAATAAGCATTTACTTTCTCTTTACACTTTAAAAAATAAACAAAAATATTAATGTTAAGAATAGTTTAACTATGTTGTATATGAATAGAATAATAATGATTATATCTTATTACATGTTTTCCTATAATAAATAAAAAAAAATTAATGACTTGTTTAAAACAGGCAGGTGCCCTGAACTGCGCATTGTGGAGCAACCACAAAACCACTTTAGATTTAGATACAAAAGTGAAATGATTGGTACACATGGTTGTCTCCTCGGTAAATCATCAAATAAATCAAAAACTCACCCAACTGTTGAGGTAAAGCCTTTTTTTTATATTTATTTATTGAAATTTTTATTTCAAAAAAATATGTGTTTAAAGGGTGTGGTCCTCGCTTAAAGATTGTAAACTCAACTGTGCCTGATTAATTGAATATACATGTATTTTTTTTTATGAAAAAGAGAGGATATGATTGTTAAGTAAATATTGCGTGCTAAGTTACTGCAGGGTGTTGTATAATAAGATTTAGGTAGTTCATTTAACTACTATTACATGATAGTAAGGCTTTCTGAAACTCTGTCTGATTAGCTACCACCCACTTTGTCATATATTCTACCCCAAGTAACAATTTTTTGTATTGCCGTGTCCCAATTTAAAGGTAGTATGAGTGAGCTAGTAATTACAGGCTTAAGGGACATAATCTCTTTGTTCCTAAGTTTGTTGAAACATTCATGTTGCAAGACATGGTTAATAATTCTTACAGTGCCAATAATTACATACTGATGACAATGAGTAGTCAGTCTGTTTATTTAATGTAAATAAACAAAATTGCCAGATGGTCAAAAACCTATTTAAAAAATGGTTGTCTGTAAAGTCGGCTTACGGACGATAGTTTAACGTGACAACGACATAACAAAACATTGATGAAATTACTGCAATCGAGTGAAAGAGATAGATGCGGCGCAAGCGTACAATCAGCGTAACGGGACAATGAGCGTAACGGGACAATTTTACGTGAATGCAGCCAGTGTTCATCGATTTATTTGACGCTGTCACGTCAAAACATTTATGCACGGTGTTAGATATTTCACATGGCAACACCTACCAAGTAAAAAAATATATAATTTAAATCACTGTTTTCATGAGATATTTTTTTGTTTAAACGAGAATTGATTTTTTGTTATATAAATCAACAAACTTCAGTGTGACATCTTCGAATCAAAACAGTCTAACCGAATAAAAAGAAAAATATATCTATGATCTTGTTTTGTTATGATGTACTAAACAAAATACCCACAGAATCTCTTTTTTCTCATGTAGGAGGGTGTACACGTGTGATTGGATCTTTCCTATTAATATTAGGTATCATACATTTTGAATAATTACTTAAATTGAAACTAATAACTCAACAATTATTAGCAAGGCAGGTATTAAAAATGTTTATAAAAACTAAACAACATTTAAATTCATAATGGAATAAGGAAAAAGTAAAAAAATAATAATTTATAAACAAATAGTGAAAGTAGTGTATCAAGTTTTTGCAGGTGTGTTATGTTCAGTGTTTTTACAAACTAGAACTACTGAAACTTTTGAATAAATAGTAATAATCAATTAATATGAATAAAAAATTTAGATTTAGATCAGATTTATTTATTTATTTATTTGGGAAACAAACAATTATGTCTAATTAAAATTGTAATAATATACTTATTCGAAAAAGTGACAATAAAAAACCTTGAGCTTAAGCACAAGTCTGTTACAAAGTAGTTAACCGTGGCGGTTCCCGCCCGCGTCTTAGCCCGCATATAACGAGACGGGAGGTGTTCGGTACCCTCATATATAACCCTAACAGGATATAATATGTAGAATTTCATAATAATCGATTGAAATAAACAAACTCACTTTCGCAGTCGCAAGGATAACCGTCTTCAATAAATTAAATAAGCTATATTATAACTTTTTTTTTAATAAATTAATGACTAAACAAACTCAAATCCCTTATTTTAAATGTTTATTGATTATTTAATTTCTTAAATTGTTAATTATCATTTTAGTTACGAAATTTTACTGGGAAAGCTCTTTTAAGATGTCGATTGGCTCGGCATGACAAACCAGAGGAACATCCACATAAACTGTTGGAAGATGACCAGGATCGGGATGTAAGCAGTATTCTTCCAGAGCATGGAAGTTACAGAGTCGCGTGAGTTGTTTTTTCTAACGATACACTTCTATTGAATGTGGACCTACACAATGAACATGCACATCATTATGAATAGGGAGAAGAAGTACTTAACGATTTACCAACTGCGCAGGACATATTACAGTGCACAAGTGTGTTTACAAGCACAGATGCGTTCTGGATCTTTATTCCACTTTCATTATCCAATGGGACGCGAATGACCGGGAGTTGAGGCGTAAGATCAACGGCTTTACGTATCGACTACAACTTCATCAGTCTAGGCAGCTGCTGGGATATAAACCCAAGTTTGCATTCGACCCAGGCTTTGAACCCATGAACTCGTGATATGTGGCCTTATAAGCTAGCCACACGAGGCAGTCGCCAGTCAATTGTGCAGTGACCCCAATATCACGTATAAAAAGATTTTCATTTATCTATCTTAATAGATATCTATATCTTCTGTACCAAGAAGATGTAGATGTATCCAATTCGTTATATCCTTCCTTGCGGCTTAAGCTTGCTTCATACCAAATTTCATGATGATGAGGGAAAAGACGCTATGGGTGTGCAAGTACATGATACGTGGAGGCGTAACGTAAAAATTCATATCATTACAAATTGCATTATGTAAAAATAGGAATTATGGGTAAAATATATATTATTAGTTAGGTAGAGCTTTGTGCAAGTTCGCCTGGGTAGGTACCACCCACTCATCAGATGTTCTACCGCAAAACAGTAGTACTTTGTATTGTTGTGTTCCGGTTTGAAGGGCCAAGGGAATGGAAGGGAAGTTGTGTGAGCCAGTTTCATTACAGGCACAAGGGACATTACATCTTAGTTCCCAAGGTTGGTGGCGCATTAGCGATGTAAATTAATAAAGAGATATAAAAATCTTGAGTGTTTTCACAGATTCAGCGGTATGGGTATAATTCATACTGCTAAGAAAGATGTACCAGCGATGTTGTACAAAAAATATGCGACAGAATCTGCGCCAGATACGCCGTACAATGAAAACAAGGTATGTTAGAATTAATTATGTTACCAAAATTAAAAAATAAGCGTTTCTTTTCCTTTAAAACGGATTGTAATGACACAGCTATCTTTCATTCTGCCAATTTTCTTATCAAAGACATTAAGATAATCCAATGCCATTGAGATCAGTGCGTCAAGGAAGACCATAAGTTGTCAATCTGGTTTAAATTGACAGATCACTAATATGAGACTATAAAGTACATCTTGAACTATGTCAGACTGCGATGTTATGGTAATTACGATATGGTATATGACTACGACATCACACTCGCGAAGGGCGGGGATGGGGGGGGGGGGCTTAGGTGGCAGATAACAAGTAATGTCTAGCGCGTCCGGTTTCGATGGTTCTTATTTTCTTAGTCTGTTCAACAATATTACAGCTTCATTGCGCTAATCATGTTTGACATCATTCATCATAACGATTAATATTACACAATACTACATTATATTATCACATAATAATGTCTGTTTAATTTACTTTATCAAACCTAATTTGGAAGCTTAATGGTTCTTTCACGTGTTTGGAAAACAACGGATATTATCATTTTAATTACCATTTTTTTTTATTGTATTTATTTATTTATATACACCAGCCGTGTACACAGTCACCGTCAACGGAATATGAAGTACAACACATATAACTACTAATATTATGTCGCAATTTTCTACTGTAAGCACTACGTACGGGTACGTTTGAATTTTTTTATTTATTTATTTTAGCTACGCGTACTGTGTGAGAACGAAGCGAAAAATATCAACTTAAATATCGTCCGGCTCAAATTCAGCGCTCATGATTTGTTGACTGACAAAGAAATTTGTCCTCCGGTGTTTTCAGAACCGATTCATAACATGAGTAAGTATTTAAGTAATTAATTTTTATGATTATTTTTAACTTTGCTTTTCTATTGATGAGTGATTATAGCCGAGATGGCTCAGTGGTTAAAGCGCGGGAATCTTAACCCATGAATACGGGATGAAACCCAACAAGGACCATTGCTTGATGATATAATGTGATATCTAATTGAACCCAATTTATTCAAATAAAGGAATTTAATTGAATTTCGTTTAATTTAATTTGTGTTCATAATACATCTCGTACTCGGCGTTAAAGGAAAACGTCGCGAGTAAACGTCGAGCTTTGTGCAAGCTCGTCTGGGTAGGTTCCACCCACTCATCAGATATTCTAGCCGTTTTCCGGTTTGAAGGGTGAGTGAGCCAGTGTAACTACAGGCACAAGAGACAACATCATAGCTCCCAAAGTTGGTGGCGCATTGGTGATGGGTTTTTTTAAAGAAATGTACAATACCACTATTTATGGGCGTTGGTAGTAGTATATTTTATACGTCTATGCGGGAAGTGTTCACTCGTCACCGTGCCTTGGAAAGCACGCTTGGTTCTGCGCCTGAACTCTTTCCGGTCGTGTTGGATTGCCGTGCCATCGGATTATGAGAGCTAGGGAACCTGTGTTTGCGCACACACTTGTGTACTATAATATATCTTGCGCTGTTGGGTAATCTCTCTTGAGATTGGCCACCATGGCCGAAATCGGTCTGAAGGAAATTATTATTATTATGCGTCGATTATAGAAATGTTATATTTATTATGGTCAATGTCGCATATTATCACTTTCTGACATCTCACTTCCGTTTTCTGCGGTGAGTTTCGACTGTTTTAACAGAATAACCCTACAGTTCGGATGTAACTTTGTAAGCATTTCATTCGACACGTACAAGTTTGCGCAATACGTTTGCTATTACAGCTGACTCGATGAAACGAGAACCCACAACTTTGGACTTTAGCACCCGTTTAAGTTTACATCTACGTGTTTTAATCACTGTAATAATTGACATTGATTTTTCATGCAGAGAGCGCAGCCACGAATGACCTGAAGATATGTCGCATCAGTCGCTGTTACGGCCGGCCAAAGGGCGGAGACGATGTCTTCATATTCGTGGAGAAAGTGAACAAAAGTAAGTATTAAATTGATCTTATTGCTTGTAATGTGGCAGTTACACGAAGTGAACACGTTTTTATAAAGGAGATTAATTAATCTAATGTTTTAAATCACGACCAATGATATAATTTGAATTCAAGGTACTTATTTGTATTTCGTACTCCTGTCACACATGTAATAAATAAGGCCAAACAAAGCCAAGATTTTAAAATGTGTAGATATATTTTACTCTAACATAACAAACAATATTCCGCGACAGCACAAACACGCATTGTTTTACATGAAACGTAAGTAACATTTCACTTCTTTTTTTTATAGCATACGTAGGCGGACGAGCATATGGGCCACCTGATGGTGAGTGGTCACCAACGCCATAGACATTGGCATTGTAAAAGATGTTAACCATCGTTTACATCACCAACGCGCCAACCTTGGAAACTAAGATGTTATGTCCCTTGTGCCTGTAATTACACTGGCTCACTCACCCTTTAAACCGGAACACAACAGTACAAAGTACTGCTATTTTGCGGTAGAACATCTGATGAGTGGGTTGTACCTACCCAGACGAGCTTGCACAAAGCTCTACCACCAAGTAAACATTACTACTATATTGCGTGTGAAAGAGATACTAGTGTTTGTCACTTATATCACGCAGTACGACAAACCAGTGCACTTTAGGCAAAACAAATACACACAAGGTACAAATATTTTAAGCGTTTGATAATGTGCTCTTTCTATATAAACATATTATGTACTTTATTTGAAAGATTGGTAGATAGTTATTTAATTATTGTAAAACTGTCTAAATTATCGAGTAATCTGATACAATTTATATCTCAATATAATTATGTTTATCATTATGATATTCAGTTATGCGATGTGTATTGAACAATGAATCTAAGAGATTAGCCAAATACACAAACTTACAAACTGTTAATTTATTTTATTAATACTTTCAGAAAACATTAAGATCAGATTTTTCGAATTGGACGAAAACGGCGACCGCGTGTGGACCGCCGACGCGTCGTTCCCGCAGAGCGACGTGCACCACCAGTACGGCATCGTGTTCAAGTAACTACATTACATTATACCATACATTATACCATGCGGAAGTTATTGACACAACGATCATCGAAAGAACTCGAGTGAACGCAAAATCTACTCAAACCTTTTCAATTATTCTCCTTACTGAACTTATTTTATAAAAACATCGAATTCGTTTTTTTTTTTTTAATAGAACAACAAACGATACAAGTTGGTGTAAATAACTTAGTTACCTACTCATTTACTCTTAAAAAACTAAATAACATCAAAAATGAGTAATGAATAAAATAATTAATTCATTATCTTTCTTTTCGCTAACAAAATGGCAATCATAATTGATGTAAGTTACTTACTCAATTACACACACTCAATAAATCACAAGTCGCCTTAATCATTTTACCTTTCTGTCCGCTGACAAAATGGCGGCAATTGGAAATAAGCGCGCTTCTTATTTTTAACAACGATGTTGTATGGACCAGTCCCCTAGATATATATATTTAATATTAACTATTGTTATTCGCATCAAAATTGCTACTCACATCAATAAATGTTTTTATTTGGTATTCTCTGGGGAGCCGATAGTAAATGCGATGACTAAATGTTCGTGTTTGATAATTGTTGTGTATCAAAACCAACCAACCAACCAAGAACTCAATCTTAATTATCGATTAAACGAATAAATATCAAATCAATAATGTAAATATTTATATTCTATATATATATATAACCGACCTAAATATAATATGATATGAGATATGTTGAAATGTAATTTTTATTACGTTATATCATAATATAAATTAATAAAATAAAATTTATAAGTGAATTAGTGTGAACTGTGAAAATATTAGAATTACTAGTTGTCTTAACAAATAATGTTTCGGAAACTTATTTAGATGACAAAGGTTTTATTCCGCAAACTTGTAAGAAGAAGAATAAATAACAAGAAGAACTGTATATTTATTGAATTAGTAATGATCATTTGTTAAAAATAATACATAACCCGATTTAATTATTATTAAATCAATACTTTGTCAAACGAATTATTATATGTGTCATAGTTTAGTATAAATATGAAAATATTATTTATTATGATTTGGGCAATGGAAATTTATAATTTGTTTTATCATATGACAGAACCCCGGCTTACTCAGATCCGAAAATAACATCAAACGTGAAAGTCCACATCGAGTTGGTTAGACCGAGCGACGGAAGAACGAGTGAGCCCAGGGAGTTCACATATAAAGCGGAGTCGATATACTGCCAAACAAAGAAGAGAAAGGCTAACTCTTCCTATTCTTCCTTTGATAGTATGACAGGTAGATTATGAGGATTATATTTTTTTAATTTATAACATAAAACTTATATTAAATTGTGACATTGTTTATTTTTATCCACAGGTTCCATTAAGAGTTTCAATGAACTACCCATCACTATAGACTATATAAATGTTAGTATATATTTTGTTTTCATGTTGGTTATCGTCGTAAAATTATTACAATTAATTTTAATTTGTAACCGCTTTTTCTCCAGCAAAACGGCAACTACGTTCCCCAAGACGAGATCATGAACGAAACTCCCGCCTTCACTATCAAAGTGAGTCGTTCTATTTCGAATTTATACCACAGCCCGATATGTTCTCAGTTGCAAACCAAAAAGTTAAAAAAATTATTATCTCGTATCGATCACATATTTCATTCGAAATATACGATCGATACGAATCAATTCATCGTAACGATTCGACTCGACTCGACTCGCAACGGTCGAGAACTTTCCTATTGTATTCGGACAATCCAAAAATTTGATATTCGGTCTCACACACTGAATTGGAAAATGTGCGCGCGCAGATACCGGCGGGTGCGCAGGCGGGTGCGCAGGCGGGTGCGCAGGCGGGCGCGCAGGCGGGCGCCAGCTCGTCCGAGCTGGTGGCGGACGCCATCTGGAGCCACAGCGTGAGCGCCGCGCCCGCCGCGCCGCTCGGCTCGGGCCTGGCGCCGCTGCTGAGCGCGCCCGCCGCGCCCGCCGCGCCCGGCCCGCCCGTGCTCAGCCTGCACTCGTCGGAGATGGAGCGCATCCTGCAGCACACCGAGGACGAGCGCCGCCGCTTCCTCGACGCCGACCTCGCCGGTCAGTGCTGCGCCTGCCAGTCCGCTGACTTTTCGTTATTCCATCGCCGACCATATTTACTTGTAGCACTCTATACGTATTGCTGTGTTCTCTTTTTAAATAATAAATCTGTAAGTAGCGAGTCAGTCCAGCAGCGGGCAATAGAGAAGTAACTTTCGATGAGTGAGGAACGTTATGTTTCCTCTAGGTCGATCTGTAACAGATATTGACTAGTTGATTGACACGAGCTGACGGACATAATATATCGGCTGCGTTCCGCGTATCGCCTATGGATTCGTTATACGATATTATTACCGTTGTAAATCTGCAGTTCACTGTCATAGTCTGTCGTTCACTCGCTGTCAAAAGTGTTAAAAAGTGCTTTTCGATATATTTATTTTAAAAAAAGTAACCGCTTAATAAAACTTTACTTTCAGAATACTTCCAGTACTACGATGGTACCGATATGAGCGGGGTAAAGATTTTTTATTTTTATATCGTTAAACTTTTTTTTAAGTGATAATTATTGATCCTTTGAGATATTTGTTATACTTTTTGCATAAATAACAAATAACTCCATAATCCCTTATCTTTGGGTTAAGTTTTGTCAATATACATATGTCATGTCCGCTATGTTTTTTCAGCTAAGTACAATGGACTTCATTAAGTCTGGGATGCTGGTCGCGGATTCAGGAAAAATGACGGTATGATTTGTTTTATATCACTTTTATATGCTAATAAATATGCCTCGTCGATCTAGTTTGCCAACTACACAAACGAGGCGTATTTTTTAGCCATAGCCTAACCAGACTGAATACAAGGCCGTAGATTGAATCCCTGGGTTCCAACTCCAAATTTCCATCAGCCCGGAGTCTGGAAGTTGGCAGTGTATACAATATCTTGCCTTGGAAAGAAATCCGTTGGTTTAATGCCTGAACCCTTTCCGGTCGGATTGTAAGAGTAAAGGAATAGAGAGTGCACCTGTGTTTGCGCACACACTTATGCACTATAATATCAGCGCAGTTGGCTAATCTAGAGAGAACATGATATTTTAATAATAAAAACCAGTAAACGAGTTGCAATAGCCGATTCCAATGGTAGGATCAAAAATAAATAAACTAAATTAAAATGTTATGTGGTATTTCATAATGGGTTGTGAGAAAGTGGCGTTTTGAACCACATCGAACTTACTATCTTCTGATAAGATTAAAAAGTGATATTAAAGTGGATATAAGTAGTTAAATCGATGTTAATCGATTGACCGATTCGATGTATAATATTATGTATTACAAATAAAGATATATATATATTTTAATGTAGAATAGGTGAGGTTATTGACATAATTTCTACTTCTGAGTATAATCGTTTGTTTAATATTTGTTTTCCTTACTGTAGTAAGTGTCTACGAGACGTTATTCGAAAACGTTTCAAAGTCGCGTGTTTGAGATGAAAAAAGTTAGAGATACTATATCAACGGTTCGTATCAACGTTCGTACTTAGCTGACCGTAACGCTACGTACAAGTTAAGCTCAATAAAAGGTGGAGGTTTACTTAGTGGTAGAGCTTTGTGTAGGCTCGTCTGGGTAGATACCACCCCATTCATCAGATATACTCGCTATTGTTGTGTTCCGGTTTGAAGGGTGAGTGAACCAGTGTAATTAAAGTCACAATTGACATAACATCTCAGTTCCCAAGGTTGATGGTGCATTGGCGATGTAAGCATGATCCATTTCTTACAATACCATCAGGTGGCCCATATGCTCGCTCGCTCCTACCTATACAACAAAAAAATTCAATAATATTAATAGTGTATTTATGTGTATTTCTATTTTTTTCATGTATACTTGTTAAAAAAATTAAAATATCTTATTTCTCGTAGAACATTAAGACGGAGGAAAATAACGTCGCTATCGTCAAAGAGGACAATTGTAAGAATATTAAAAGGAAAACAAATATCGAATATTCAGCATTTTATAAATCAGAAGATGGAGTCGAAGTCAAAAAAGTAAGTGAAGTGTGATTTATGGCGAACGCACATTTTATTAGTGAAAGATTTTTCAAGTAGAAGTTTATTGTTTTATTCATCAATCATATTAATTACTTTGATATATTTTTTTGCGACATTTTATTTTAAAATTAAATTAATTCTTAATAGTTTACGATACGAAAATACAACGTATTTTGCTAAGAGTTGTCCTTAGTTATTTCGATTTTTATTCTTGAGATGGAAATTTACTGTATCTGTTGTTGTCACTTAACTTTCTGTATATAGCATACCAACCATATATAATTATAGGCAGCTCACTCCGTCGCTCTTTGTCCTAAAAAAACTTTACATCACATTTCTCTTCAATAACTGCATGTTAATACGACACATTATCTAGCAATATATCTACAAAGTTTATCAGATATAATCGATCGAGCAGTATCATGATAACACAGAATACTAAGCGACCTCACAAATCACTTTGTTTCATGTAAATTTCAAGACTGCAATACCTGCCTACCCTGCGTTGTACACTATCCAATTCAAATAGTCATAAAATGTATTATTATTGCTTTGGGGACAAAATACATTGTTAAATTATAATTATGTTTATGAAAACAATTTATCGTTACAATTAATATATACATATATTCAATACCATTTTACTTCAATCGCTCACATCTTAAGTGTACTTTACAGATGCATCATTACTCTCTTCTGTTTTCCTGATTTTAAATCATCTCTCTCTCTTTCTCTCTCTAATATTTTGATATAGTTAAAAAAACTTTAACTTTCCCTATTTATATCTTCTTTTCCATTTTCAATTATTATAGTACATATTTAATTAGATAAACATATTTGGTTACCAAAGATATAGATATATTTAAGCTATTAAGCAGTAGCAGCCTACTGTCAATTTGCCAATAGTAAAGAAATAAATATAAATGTTAAGTTTGTCAAACTACTAGTTACATCATTTATAATTAAGTCGTGTTAATTGTTGATGTGGTTCGTGACATATGTTAAGTTTTCTGGTAACACATAAATCGTCTAAGTCGTAAAGCAAAGGCGGTTATAATTATATTTTTTCAACATTTAAATAGGTAACGTTTATCGAAATTATTCATTTTTTATAATTTCCAAAAAGCCATTCTTGTCATACTTGCTAATTATTGGAAACGTAAATAATATATGGGTGCTAAACTAAATTACATTTTTACAAAATCGCAGATGAGCCATTGTTCTACGATTAGGACAACCAAAGAGTGAATTAAAAATATTCCTAATGATATATAGGGCAACATATGTATTTTACACTCGAAAAAATTGTAATAGAAGATTTTCTTAATGACATTTAAAGTTGAAATGTTAAAAAAGGCATATTTAGTACTACTATGTCCTACTTGAATTGTTTCACGTAGTTCACAAAATATTACGTAATTTTAAATAAATATAAATATGATCTTACTTGGATAACTGAACAAAATTTTATTTCGAAACTATCTACATATTGACAATGTTGTGTTTTACATATTATGTGATTATATTGTTAGATTATTTTTTAAATAAAGAATCTTTCATTTTCTTTTTACGTCTTCATCTCAGATGCACCCACCCTTAGTCTCTGATTCCTTTCCTATTTGAAACTAAGGATTAATAAGTCAATTTTTTAATTTAAATAAGATATTTTTTTTATAATAGATAAATTTAATAAGAAATGTTTAACACTTCATAATTTCGCAAACCTATTTGACATTAGTTGAAACCAAAGAAATTCAAATACTTTTTGTTTAAATATGATTTAACAAAATAACATTTATTTATGTTTTATTAAACATTCCAAAATTATGAGTTATGTAATATTATCTCAACACTCAAATTTTCGGTAAAAATAATTTATTTGCAAAATGGTAATAATTTGTCGATAGGTAATAATCTATACTTTCCCATATCCTTCTAAGAAAGTTTGTCTATAACTACAGCGATAAGGGTAGAAGACCTCCCATCCTGTATAGGTAAGATATTTACCATCATCATATTCATTTACATTGCCATCTCTATTATTAAACTATTACAAGTTACAGTTTTAGTTACAAACCAAAATGTGGTATTTATAAATCAATTATATTTTCAGATCGTCAAAGAATTATGCGAGATGATCAGAAATAAAACGGGCCACAAGAAACAAATGGTTAGAAATAAACTGGAGCGGCTCTTTGAAATGCGACTGAGTAATGGAGATACGTAAGTAACCATAACATACTATTGATTTTCACATACTTCAATTTTATTAGTAGTAGAAATAAAACAAACAAAGTGTCTGCGCATACATTTTTATAAATCCTGACTACCAGACAAGAAAGAACCTTCTTTATATTAAGTAATTTTGTTTGATGATATTCTTAGAAATCAAAAACATCTGACATGTTCTCAGATCGACAATCCGTGGCCAACCACAGGAATAGCATCCAAAGCAAACTACACACAAAATTTAATGTTAATTATTTAATAAATTAACTATTTAAACCTCAATGTTTCGGGTGGTCATACAAAACTGTGTGACTCGTCATTCGATTTGTGAAGGTAGCATCCAAACGTACATCTTGTAAGCTCTAAGTCAACTTAAAAGTAAGCAAGCATTACCTGCGCAATGGCGATGGCAATTGATAATAAAGTATGTACACTGAAATATTTTTCAGGTTTTTACATATGACACTATGCAGCAATCAGCCTAGTCTAGAATATATTGTGAAACTTATACACAGTATGAAAATGACGAAACTATTGAATTTGAAAAACGATCAGATGCAGACCATCCTCCATCTCGCTGTAATAAACGATCTACCAAAGTTGGTAACATTCCTTGTTTCAAAAGGTACGTGAAGTTTGTTCGAGACTTAACAATATTTTTTGTCATGTTAAATGTATATTAAAATTGCGTGTTTATCAAAAATAACCTAATTTTAATGATTCCAGGCTGCAACCCAATGGAGGAAGATGGCGATGGGAACAATGCCATCCACTATGCTGTCATATATCAATCATGTGTTGAACCTCTTTTGGATGCTATCAAAACCTACTCCGTCCCCAGTGATATAAACGCTTATAACAACGGTAATAACATTATCGAATGTTTCATTATATCATATTTTCGGTGCATATAAAAATGGATTATGTTTTTGTTATTTAGAAGCTATTTGTATCTGATTGATTCAAATTATCTTCAAAAGATTTCCCCTGTGTTATAAGAAAACACTTATCAATTTGAGTGTGCCGAACATAAGCTCCTAATTACTACGCGACTAATCAGGGTATTATTGCCTTTACTGGCTAGAGCGATGATTCTTTCCACTTATACAAACAGTTGACGACCCAGTTTGGTTTTGCATTCCTGAGTTTAGATGCCATTCCGTGCCCGTTTTGTAATGGGCTTCGCTCCTAACCCCAAACTCATTCCTCGCCTCCGTCACAACCCTGGAGTTAAACTTCGGCTGACTAGAACTTTGCCGATTTTATCTCGTGAAAGTCGTTGGAAGCCGTTTCACAACGACTAATTAAATAATCACGAAAAATAATTGGAGGTTAATAATATAATTTCCAAAAACATTTACGTGACCGCCTAAAATCGACTCACGACCGTATATTATTTAATCGCTATGGCGAGATGTACTGAGATAAGGTAACGGGGCCGGCGACGCTAACGAGTGCGGTGTGCGCAGAGAAGCAGACGGCGCTGCACCTGGCGAGCACGTACCGCTGCGCGGACGGCGTGCGCGCGCTGCGGCGGCGCGGCGCCAGCGTGCTCGCGCGCGACGCGGCGGGCCGCGCGCCGCTGCACCTCGCCGCCTGCGCCGCCTGGCGCCGCGGCGCCGCGCTCCTGCTGCAGCCCGCCGACCGCGTACGTCTCTCGTCTATTATATAAACGTGTTCCAAAATTAAACGGTAGGTCATAAGGTGTGGCTCATTTCTTGCATAGACTTTTTATAAGATTCACTTTTTTGCGCTGAGGTTTACAAATCTAAATCGAAGGCCACATCTTCGATATAGCCAGCATAAATGCAGTTTAAGCATTAAAAATAAAGATGTTTCGAATTTAAGTAAAAATAGAGATTATTTTATATTTATAATATTAGTAAGGATTACGTAGTTGGTTTAAATAAATATAGCTTGAATTTTACTACACAAGTTCAAAAAAGTTCGCGAATTCAAGCGTGAAGATTACGACATAAGCTAACTGCCAGAATACACAATAAACATTACATATTTACCTTAACATAAATATGAGACGTAACAATTGTAACCAACGTATTGTTTCTTTTTATTTTAGAGTTACGTTGACATAGTAGATGGAAACGGCTACACGGCTCTTCAAATTATATGTGATGGAGAAATGAAAGAAGATACGCTTGAAATAGCAAAGCATCTTTTAGAAAACAAAGTAAGCGTGATATAAGCCAAATTTGGCTATCTATTAGTTTATGCATAAAAGGAACTAGTTTTTTTAATAATCGATCAAGCTTCTATTGGTTTAAGAGCCGGTGCTAGATCGACCTTCACCGTCCTGATAACTCGATAAGACATATTTTTTATCAAATATAATTAAAAAACAAATATGCCTATGCTGACTTGCCTATCGAAAAGTGTCTATTTTTAATTTAATTAACTGATATATGATTGGTTTTGTGATTATAATATCCTACCTATGATATCAATTTCGATTGGTTAACAGATCAGTGTAGTTACCTATATTGACTTACCTGTTCACATCGGCTTGCCAGGTTGCCATGCATAGAAATAAGC
Source organism: Nymphalis c-album (assembly GCA_963151315.1). NCBI lineage: Eukaryota > Metazoa > Arthropoda > Insecta > Lepidoptera > Nymphalidae > Nymphalis > Nymphalis c-album. The sequence goes on from OY720588.1 coordinate 5,532,218, forward strand.
AGGCAAGCCTACCTAGGCATACTATGAGTGTTTTAAAAACTTTCGGTTGAGATAAAACTCATTCGGTTAATTATCAAAAGATTGAATGTGATGAAAGAAAATTGATTAAAATTAATTAAATTAAAAATATCTATGATCTAGCACGGTTCACTTTTATTGAGTGGCTAATATTTTTTTTTAATAATTAATCGATATTGATGTTGATTTGGCTTACTATCGATCAAAGGTGTTTTATTATTCTTTTACATTTATTAATAGTAATATTTTTATTAATATTAGGCGGACCCCACGAAACACGAAGAGTACAACCAACCAGCCTGGAAACTAGCTCGCGATAAACCAGCGTTGCTCCAACTACTGCAGGATTACATGGACCCGCGAATCATCATTGAGGATGATATCAAATCGGAGCCGGAGGACGAGTTCGAGTCGGCAGACGAAGACGTTAGTATATTTCGACTTTCCGTTCCTACGACACCCACGCACACGCAGACAAAAACACGCATGCAGAGACAGGAAAGAACTCGAACCTTCCACAGTCAAGCCCCAAATGTCCTTTAGACGCGTAACATTTAGCGGATGATAATGGACGACCGCGGTGTATGCACTATGCAGGAGTTCGAGCCGGCGCTGGCGGAGCTGCCGCAGTTCGTGGACGAGCTGTCGGCGGCGCTGGAGCGCGGCGCGGCGTGGCGCGAGCTGGCGCGCAGGCTGGCGCGCGACGCGCCCACCGCGCGCCAGCTGCTGCTGCAGCTCCAGGTCTCTGCTCGCGTCACGCTCTTAAACACGATAAGTGTTCAAGATAAGTGTTCCACGTGGTTATTCACTTTTTGCCAGGTGGAACTATTTTAGGTTTCTTGAATTCAAATCGATCGCACTTGAGAATGTCTAGGTGACATTTTTAATCTGTAAATCTAACGTCACGACACTTTCGAGGCGATTCAAAGTTTATGCTCTGCGAATGTAGAAGCGGGCATAACAGATACGTTTTAAGGCAGATGTCCAAAAATTTACTTTTTGTACCAAATGGATAAAGTATAGTAAGAATTAAAATAATTCATATTTTATGTATATGATTTTTCAGGAAGGTGATATTATCACTACCAAATCTTTAGCTCTTCTACTAGAGGACATGGGCGAAGTTGAAGCAGCCTCCATAGTAAAGAGATATGTATATTGAATTGTAAATTGAGCGAATGATATTTTTATAAGTCATGTTGGACTTAATTTCTATGCAATAATTCATTTTTTTACTAGTTCTTTGTCTATGACACTAATTGTTATTACATAATTATTATTATTATTGACTTTTTTTCTCGTGATTGAATTTTTAAGAAATCTTTGTTATAAATAAGTTGATGTTTAAGAAACCACTTGTATTGTTTAATACCATGTGCAAAAGTTTAATATTAATCAAATGTTACTATATTTTGTTAATAGTCAATATTGGATTGTCCTTAATTTTATGATAATATTAATGTACTTTAGGAAATTCGGTATGGATAAAATTAATGTAGTTTTCAAAATGGATTTATATATTTTTAATAATGCAATGACGGTCTTGTTAAAATGTATCTTAATGAATATCTAGAATAATGATTAAAATGTTAATATTACTTTTTTGTTTGCATTATACTATATCTTGTTTATATTAATAAAACGGAATATAAAATAAAATGGAAAAAAATAAAAGATATGTTTCAGAGAAGAGTTTATTGGTATATGTAGTTTTTATTACTATAAAATTTAAGCAGTTCCCTAGTTTGCAGGCCCATCATTTCTATTACATGCATTACCAATTCGAAAATTGTCTGTTATACAGTATTGTTAGGCCTACATCAAATCTAATAATATTATTTAACAAAAACCTGTCAATTACTAAACTACATTATGCTATTTTCAACCAATCCCTACATTTAAAGAAAATCACAGTGACAATAGCTTTAAACATTTTTAAGCTCTAACCACAACACATTCAGATCGAGACCTAAAACCACAATCAATAAATCGGGTACTGTGTGTTTCGTAATTATAATACGAGGGGTGATCATATATATAATGTATATAGACAATAATATAAGTATACTGTCATATAACTGCAATTCTTTAAGATAGTAAACTTAGTAAAGTGATTAATCGATGCTATATCGGAATAATTTGCATAAATACGCAGAATAAGTTGTCAATATGACATCGGCTAGCCCGTAGCGCACTGCACGCGATTGACGCCGGGGTGCTCATCGTCCTCCTCGTACGCATGTGCCTGGTTCGAGCGGCGCCGTCGGGACTCTTGCTCCGGATCCAGGTCCACCAACATGCACTCTTCTGCCAACTCGGGAATTTCCACCTGTACATTTGATTTTGTATATTATGAACTATGGTTTACCAATAACTTGATAAAAATACAAAAGGAAAATATAGGATTTATTCCAAAAGACCCTATCTCAATAGCATTTAGATATAAAATAATACACAGGTTTCAGTGACATACAAATCACCTTTAAGTTGAGCTTTGCCTTGCAAAAGGATAATGCATAACTGTTACTTTACCCAAATTAATAGTAATGTCTTACCCTTGGTCTAGGCGGGAGACAGTTTTCCAATGCTGGAATGACTTCGTGTGGAATGCTATTAGGAAAATTGACTAAAAATTGTATTATAAGTTGTCCTTTGTCAAATGGATTCTTATACATCGGCATACCTGAAAAATAAAACAATATATACTATGACATATATATCATATTTGGTATATGACTGCAAGTGGTGTGTGGCAGTATCATTTTGTCCATAAAGTAGTTTGAATAGAAATAATATATATAATTATAATATACATATAAAATATAAATAGTAATAATATATTATATTTAGTTGATTCTTAAAATAACATTGAAACATAATGGAACTTAACAGAATTTAACCATATAAAAATGAAAAACTAGGAATAATAATAACCTTCGTTCATAACACATTTAACTTCACCATGCTTTGTCACTTCTCCAGGTAATACTGTTATGACAATGTCTCTATCATCCAAAGTTCTAATCACTTTCTGGAACCCACACAAAGATTCAACTAGCTCAATATTAATTCTAACTATCAAATCATTCCCAGATCTTTTGAACACCTGAAACAAATATATTTTTTACTATCCTGGGAACTTGAAATTTGTATTTCATATTTTTATTAAGAACAACTTCATTTTAAAATTTAACTTCTTTTAAATGTTATATTAAAATAATACTATGTGAAGCCATTACATACTCAAATCAAATATCTTTATTCAATGTTGAAGTGTTACACTTTCTTATTGATTGTCATAAATCTACCACCTAATATATATGTAATTTATATAAATTTAGTACTTAAATTCAACTTTGAATATTATTTGTTACTTTTGTGAGAAAAGTTGTTATGATACAATTTAAATTTGTGTAAATGATGTTTTGATATAATTTCTTGTTTTTGTTTTATTTGTCAATATTGCACTACATACACAAAATTAAATTGTAATCCCAAAAACTTTTCTTTAGTAGCAATTTAAGTCAAATTCAGGTACAAACACACAAACCCTTTCCTTTATTTCAAATTATGATTCTATTGAAAGCAGATGTCTTATAATATTATCAAATTAGTTTCTTTATAAGTAAAAAATGTGTATTCTTACATCATGCTCCTTCTCATCTAAAACAATAATAAGATCTCCTGACTCCAAATCAGGTTCTTGATCACCTTCCCCACTGAATACTATCTTCTGACCATCAGTCATTCCCTTATCAACATGGACTTCAAGAATCTTTCTATCACGAACTGTTTTGCGTCCCTAAAAACATAGTTCATTAAAAAAAGATTATTAAAATTTCTACCAATTGAAATTTATTTGATTACTATTAAATTTATAATAATGTATATATACTCACTTGGCAAACTTTACAGCGATCCTTAGGGTCAATTTTTTCTCTTTGACCTCTGCAATCTGTGCACATGGTCTGTATCTGCTGGATCATACCAGGTCCAAGCTGTTGTATTTGTAACTGCATACCTGTACCTCCACAAGTTGGACAAACTTGTACTGCTCCCTATAAAATGTTGCATAATTGATTGATTTGGAAATATTTTTAATTAACGAAACCTATAAAATGTTTACTATAATTATTCTAAATTTTTTGAAACTGCAAAAACAAAGTATCAGTTCAAACCTTTTTTCCACCTCTGCCTTCACATTTCTCACAAATAATACTCTTCTGTAAAGCAAGCTTACGAACTGCTCCTTTGTAAAGCTCTTCCAGGGTAACGGATAATTGATGAATAACATCTTTACCCTTTCTCTCACGTCCACGTCGTCGTCCACCACTGAAGCCTCCACCAAAGAACATGTCAAACAAGTCCATGGGTGAGGAGAAACCACTTCCTCCACCTCCACCTTCTTTCAAAGCTTGTTCACCACCTTAACAATTATTTAATTGTAAGTTTTATATATTTAATAGAACAATTTTTATGATTACAGAAATAAATAGAAAAACTTAAGTTTACCTTGATCATAAATTTTTCTTTTATCAGGGTTGGAGAGCACTTCATAAGCTTGTGAAATTTGCTTGAACCGCTCACCCTCATTCGGGTTCTTGTCAGGGTGATACTTAAGAGCTAATTTTCTATATGCCTTTTTTAATTCATCTGATGTGCAGTTGGGTTTCACTCCAAGAATGTCATAGTATGTAGTTTCTTTCACCATTTTGATGTCTGCTCAAAAGTAACAATAATAAGAACTTATTTTTTAACAATGTGTAAAACCGGCATGTTAGGTTAGTAGCAATAGAACAAATAAGTACATATAATATGTTAATAATTTCAATACTCACAAAATTGTTAAAATATAATTTATTAGTTTAATTTTGCAATACATTTCAAGCATAAAATTTAACAGTATGCGTATGACCTAATACCTATAACACTTCGAAGTACGTACGGTAGTTCATTAATTTAATTAAATTAAGCGTGGTATAATTATAAAAAGATAATTTCATGTCATGTATCACTTTTTGGTACCATTTAAAAAAGTTAAAATTATAAAATGGCAATTTATCGATCGTATTATCGGATAAGCGAAACGTGTTTAAACATATTAAATTCTCAATTAACAATTACTATGATGAAGAATTATGATGATAAAGCAAAAAATATATGTTGTATAAAGGTTGAGTCAATTTAATGCAATTAAAACTTTGTTAGAACACCTAAAAACGTTATTGTTGAATGAATCATTCTTATACAGGCAATTTGTTAAAAATAATCAAATAGCTTTAATAACTCACCTTTTTTGCAATTGGATTTAATAAAACTGTACAATAAAATGTCCGATATTACCAGCAACACTTGATTTAGTAAATTACGCACGCGAGTCAGAGAACGACTTCACAAGAATCGTAATTCGTATGACGTTTATTAGCAACTAGAGGCAGCGAGAACCTTCGAACTTATTCAGTATTCAGTATTCACTTCTGTAGATTATTCGATTGCTAAAAACGTGTTCGTTCGAGAAATTTCCAAGTATATATTTATTGTAGACAGTGTTGCCACGATTTGAGTTTGTTTTCCTAATAATTATGTCCAAAATCTCAGACTTGTTTAGAATATTACTATTATATACTAAAAAAAAATAATATTATAATAATCTATTTAAAATATCAATAAATGTTATAATGGTTCTCAAACTTGGATTGGATAACATTTTAATACTTGATTTATATTTTATAATACATGCACCTTGCTCGAGGATATTATGTAGTAGTCGATAGAGGTCTTACTCCGGTCGACGCTATCCTTAGGCTAGGGAACTGGCATGTAACATAATACATTACAATCTTTTCAGTCAGAAATTCGAGTATATGGCTGTATAAAATAGTCTTAACCAGTTCATATGTATTATCTATGATTTTAACAAGCATTTAAAGTTACTGTAAGCATTTAGAGTCATGAATAATGGAAGTTTTGTGTGATATTTGTTTATTTCTAATCATAAAGTCAAATAAATATTTATGCAATCATTTAAAAAAAAACTTAACTGCAAAAATAATGTTGAATTAGTGTTAGTAGATCGGTCAACGTGCGAGTAATTGTTTTTTTAACCGACTTCAAAAAAAGGAGGAGGTTATCAATTCGTCTGTATGTTTTTTTTTTTTTTTTGTGTTTGTTACCTCATAACTTTCGACTGGGTGAATCGATTTTGATGATTTTTTTTTTATTTGAAAGGGGTTGCTTCCCATGGGGTCCCATTTTTTTTTAGTCCAGGTTTGACAATGGAATCCATGAGAAAACCATATAAGTCGTAAATTTGCATGAGGTATGTGCGCGACAAATGGACGAATAACTCAATATCACGCCAATTATAATATGAGTTATGCATGTAAGCATTAGTATATATGTATATGTTTGTAATTGAAACATATTTGAACATCTCCTAAAAGTTGAGTCCAATTTTGAATATTATACATATATGTATATATAGAATCGTATAAGTACTCTTATATACATGTTATATTTATGTATATTTATATATTGATTACTAGTGTTTTTCCGCGTTTTACTAGTGTTTTACTAGTGTTTTTACTAGTGTTTTTAGCGGTTTCACCCGCGTAGTTCCTGTTCCCGTGGGAATATGGGGACAAAATGTAGCCTAAATTACTCCCTGATAATGTAGCTTTCCATTGGTGAAAGAATTTTTTAAATCGGCTTAGTGGTTTAGGCGTGAAAGCGTCACAAACAAGCTTACTTTCGCATTTATAATATTAGTTAGGATAATATAGATACTTCCCCTTTTTTTAATATACAGACATTCCGTCATATTTTATGGTGAAGAATGGTATAACACAACATCTATAAACATACAGTTTATTTAATTATTACTAGAAATAACTATTTGGTTATGTTATGGCTGCCCAACTAAATTACCCCACCAACTAAATCTATTTAATCAAAACATGTTAATTTATATTCATACATTTAACCATATTAACTAATATTTATTAATTAAGTACCAAAATGCATTTTTCTTTATGTTTCACTGTTTTTAATATATTTAAATAATAATATAAATGGCGCTGTCTCATATGAGCTGCACGTTAAGTAGGTCTACCCATATTCTACAAATTAGTGAGTGTACTTCAGATTCACTAAAATCGAAAAATAAATAAAAATTTTAACAAAACAAAAACCGACATCATAAAAAAAACATATTAATATGCACTAAAAAGTAAAAAAATAATTGCGTATTCTTCTATAATTTGATAATAAACTTACTATTTTCTACTCATCAATATGTAGGTACGAATGTGTTGTGTGATTGATAATTTATTTACAATTATTGTTATTTTTGGAGTCGTGTTATATCGTTTTGCGGATTTGTTGTTATTTTTGTTTTGTTATTTAACTGTTTTGTTTAGATTTTAAAAAGTGTTTGGAATTATTATTACGCGTCTATCATGCCTCTGGCGGCCGTAAATTGAACTGAACAGCGTCATTTAGTCTACGTACCCCCACTACTGAAGTTGCAAGACCTGTATACAAGACCGCGATATTAACCATCACCTACATCGACAACCATGGCAATTACGATATTATATACCTGGTGCCTGTGATTACAGTACCAAGAACTGCTGTTTTGCGGTGGAATATCTGTTGAGTAGGTGGTACCTATCCCGTCGGAGCGCCACGGTAGCATGCGCAAGCGATCCCGTGGCGCTCCACTTAAGACGAGAAGGGTACCGTGGTGGTTTTAGTCGGTAAGAGTCCGACATAACTCTCCTTCAGAGGGTACCCATGAGGGTTTCCCCACGTTAAAAAAAAAAAAAAAAAAAAAAGGTGGTACCTATCCAGACGAACTTGCACAAAGTAAATATTTAGATATATAGTTGATATTACTGCCGTGCTGTGCCGTATAAATTTAGTTTTTTTTCTCCTCGTTTTATCAGAGAGGAGGGAGTGTTCACATACTTAATCCTTGAATACTAGTAATAAATTTTTTTTTATAAAAGATTCGTTTTTAAAATAACATAAAATCAATATTGTACATCTCTTTACTAAGGGCGCATTTTCATTGGTCGATAAGGCCCGCATTCGGGGTGCGGGAGATTTCTGTAACGCATGCGATAAGGCCCGCATGCGGGGAGCCATTTTCACTGGTCGTTAGAGCCCGCATTTGAAGTGCGAGAGAATTAGGTACCTACAGTTTGGCAGTGGGTTTTGAGATAAGCAGACGTACTCGCCATGGATCAACAATTATTGCTTTGTGGAGCAATTTTGACTGTTTGCGGTGTATTAAAAAAGAAATTAATAACTTCTTTGAAGAAAAAGAAAAAGAGATTTTGGATGCGAAATTTACTTAAAGTAGAAAGATGCACGGTGCTTCTAATACGTTGTGTGCGAACTTGAATCCGGCATTGGAATGTGATGTAGAAGATCATGATAATTTTTTCAGAATACCTAAAAACTTATTTGACGATTTATATCGAGTGCTCTTTTCAATTTTTTTTAATTCTTGATAGTACGATGACCTTAAATTTTTAATTTTTTTTGGTATATCTTTGTCTGAGATGCCACTAATGTTTAACTTTTCCGCAATTTGTTTGTACGCACTTTGTCTTGCGTCATGATTTTTATACAAAGCACTCGTTACGTTCCACAAACATTCGTAGTCTCGATAGATCTCTACGAGTTTTAGCATTTGTGAATCCGAAAACCGTTCAGCCATTTTGCTCCCACGCTGCGTAAATAAACAGCGTTAATAATATAAATAATGCGCGTAGTATTGATGACGTCTAATGAATGACTGAACGGAGGCGAGTCACCGCCTTTTTTCTTACCCGGATTTATGCCTATGAATGCGATTCCTCATAAATTCATTTTGTAAAAGTACTAAAAACTCATTGAAAATAAGCAAATAAAAACTATCAATACTTTTATAAAAATTTAATATCATCCCACTTTTGATGGAAATCTACAAACAATTATTTAATTTCATGATCATACATCAAAACATTATTTATACATCTAAATAAACATCTTCACGACACTATAAAAAATATTTATTTATACTTTGATTTCAATTTAGTAATATAATATAATTAATAATGGAATATTATTTTTCATTTATATAAATTATACAAAGAAATAAAATTATTATATATGTGCCAACTGCCACCACTGTTTGTGTTTTACTCTATGATCAGTAACGTCGTCTATCTCTATTGCACTCGTTCATTAATATACTTTTGTTGCATTCATTCATTTCTAACGTCATATTTTACGAATATCAAATTTGATTTGTGAAAATATTAAGATAAATAGTAGACTTACTAATGAAAAGGGATTCCTTAAGTTTAAGAAGTTTTGATAGTATAATTTGTGCAATATCTCATAACACACGACGGCATTTCTGGTTATTTCGGGTCACTTTTAATTATAATTGTAATCGCTACGTGACGTCTATGCATTGACAATGGTGACATAATACTGATAGACTAAGATCCGGCTGCAAGATCACTACGTTCATAACGTATAGGATCCAAATCTATTTTTTATGTTTAATTATAAATAGGAGAACCCATTTTTGCCAGGGTGCCATTCAAAATTTGCCCGCAAGTACTTTTAATTAAAATAATAATTATTGACTTTTTGCAAAAAATTTCATTCACTTGTTATAAGACTAAACTACAATCCATTCCATAGCAGTGTATGTAAATAACTCGGAAAAGTATGGTTGCCGTTACCCACTCGGCCGCAACCTATTCGCAGCCAGGTCTAAAGAGGTCATATTTTGTTACGTTGATACGTTCATGACGTATATATATATTTTTTATATCAAATTGAAGCCATTTTTTTTCTGTGCATGACAAAATACCTCTGCCTGTGTAAAATTGCCCGCAAATAGGGGCTGCCTGCTGTTAAAGATTGATCAAAGTGAAAGAGAGTTAGCGTGTTACATCGGTAGTCAGACGGTGGTAGCGATATAAGCTGATATTAATTATTGTCCAATCCTTATTTTTTGTAATTAGAACTATTTAATACGATTTATTTTCGATGAATCGGATTTTGAATAAATGACATGAAAACGTATTATAGATTTTATGAATGTATAGATTTCTTCAATGTTTCCTTTAATTTTTACTAAAAAAAATATGTTTTAAGAATATTTAATTAATTTGTTACCTATCGCATAATTTTTTCTCCATTACATAAATAGTCAGTTTTTATTTTTCATAGATACTCATTTTTGGTTGTCATTCTACAGAGCGTAATCGAATTGATTATTAATAAAAAAAACATGTGTGCAACTCACACTTGGTAGAAGTGAAACCTTCAAAACTTTTGGCACTATGCCTTGGTACCACGATCATAAGAAACACTGTATAATGCTACCTATCTCATTTTCTCCCTCCTTAAATCTTATGAATTGATGTGTCTTTCTGTTTTTACTATCGCTTTTCCGTTTCATCGCTTTTCAAATCAAAACGATGCTAAAGAAGTTTTCACTTCAAAACTAAATGTTTTTTATGTTCCTTTAATTTTATATGCACTCAACCAAAATTTTATGAACTATTATATTTTTTTTTCCCAAAAAGCTTCAAGTTCTTGCTTATCTTTTATATTAAAACTGTTATTTCTCCGAACACTGTGTGAGTTAATTAAATGTTATGTGTACTTATATTTTTTTTGTTGCGAAACAATAACACTGACAAACTCGTTTTGGAAGATGCATTATTAAAGTCGAGCATATTTTTTGTTGTACCACACACAAACCACTTCTTCATTTCACCACGTAATAAAAGCACGTTGTGACGAGCTCCAAAACAATACGGTTAGAATGAGAATGTTGCTGTTTATTTGAGAACACCAGCTGTCAACGAATGCACTTAATAGTGCACTATATCCATTATATATTTTATTAAATAGTTCTAATTACAAAAAATAAGGATTGGACAATAATTAATATCAGCTTATATCGCTACCACCGTCTGACTACCGATGTAACACGCTAACTCTCTTTCACTTTGATCAATCTTTAACAGCAGGCAGCCCCTATTTGCGGGCAATTTTACACAGGCAGAGGTATTTTGTCATGCACAGAAAAAAAATGGCTTCAATTTGATATATAAAAGATATATATACGTCATGAACGTATCAACGTAACAAAATATGACCTTTTTAGACCTGGCTGCGAATAGGTTGCGGCCGAGTGGGTAACGGCAACCATACTTTTCCGAGTTATTTACATACACTGCTATGGAATGGATTGTAGTTTAGTCTTATAACAAGTGAATGAAATTTTTTGCAAAAAGTTAATAATTATTATTTTAATTAAAAGTACTTGCGGGCAAATTTTGAATGGCACCCTGGCAAAAATGGGTTCTCCTATTTATAATTAAACATAAAAAATAGATTTGGATCCTATACGTTATGAACGTAGTGATCTTGCAGCCGGATCTTAGTCTATGAGGTGAAATGTGGATAGTAATCCTGATTTCGGACTAGTGCTCACGGAGTGCTTGTATCCTATCTACACCTTTTTACTTATAATATCATTGGGTATACTAATATACTTCGCCAGTCGCCAGTGCCAACTGCCAGTATACAGAAACGTCATTGTCAAAGAAGCATGTCATGTTGTCAGTTGTCATGGCAAGTCAAAAATAAAAGATTTCAAAACAAACTGGGTGCACGTGTTTATTATAATAAGTATTTAAGATTTAAGTGATCATAGTTTCTCGATAATAATTATTGAAATTGTTACATCATGATTCAAACTCCAAACCTGGGGGATGATCTCCCAGGTTTTGAAGCTCCTGCAAACGAAAACTTCGAGGAAAGCTCAGTGCCAAACAAAAAGCAAAAAAAGAGTTCTGGAGGCTTTCAGTCCATGGGACTAAGTTTTCTTGTACTCAAAGGTATAACTAAAAGGGGTTATAAACAACCAACACCTATCCAGCGTAAGGTAAGAGAGTACTATTATTTTCATAACCTGAAATTTCCGGATATTATACGACGTTGCTGCCTTTTTGAAAGGTATACACAATTTTAAAAAAATAATTAAATAGATTTTTATCTCAGATGTTTTTGCATATAATTTATGTCTAAGTTGATTAACTGACCATAAAATATTTAAATTTATAATTTTCAGACAATACCTATAGCACTGGATAATAAAGATGTAGTTGCAATGGCCCGAACTGGATCTGGTAAAACTGCCTGTTTTGTTCTGCCAATTCTAGAAAAGCTTATGGCTCCTGTAAATAAATGTCCCCAGGGAAAAAATTTAAGAGCCCTTGTTCTTTCGCCCACAAGAGAATTAGCATTACAGGTAGAAACATTTCTTCCTTAATTTCTTCCCTTCCTTAATTTGATTGTAAAATTAATTATAAACTACTTTATACCTCTTTTTAATTCTAGACACTAAGATTTATGCGAGAACTTGGCAAGTTCACTGGTCTTACATCAGCAGCTATTCTCGGTGGTGAATCTATTGAGCAACAATTTGGAGTGATGTCGGGTGCTGCTCCTGACATTGTTGTTGCTACACCGGGTCGTTTCCTACATATATGTATAGAGATGAACCTTAAATTGGATAACATAAGTATGAAACTTATGTAACTTTTTCTTTAAATAATAATATTTTATTAAGAGTTTATTTTATTTGTAATTATATTTTTAACTATTCCTTATTTAATCAGTTACATGCTGTAATTTGTATTATTTATGAATTGTAGTTTTATTTAAAAAAATATTTTTTACAGAAATTGTAGTATTTGATGAAGCTGACAGATTATTTGAACTTGGATTTGGAGAGCAATTACAAGAAATAGTTTCACGCTTGCCAACCAATCGTCAAACTCTGCTATTTTCTGCAACACTACCGAAAATGCTGGTGGAATTTGCTCGTGCTGGTCTCAGCGACCCTGTCCTTATACGATTAGATGTTGATTGGAAGCTACCTTCAACATTATGGCTCGGTTGGATATATGTCAGATCTGAATTGAAAACAGCAGCTTTGTTAATGCTATTAGATAGAGTAATAACACCTACAACTCCACAAGCAGTAGTTTTTGCAGCAACTAAACATCATGTGGAATACTTGCACTTGGTAACAATTATTTTTAAGTTTATTTATAAATACTCATTATAAGCACAACTTTCAAGATACTTTCTCTAATAAACACAATGAATTACATTGCATGGATGTTTTGTTGTCATTAAGAATGGTGCTAAGAACTATTTTTAATCTTTTCTATGATAATTTCAGATACTTCAACAAGCTGGCATTACATCAACATATGCTTATTCTGGTCTTGACGCTTCAGCCCGTAAAATAGCTCTTGGAAAATTTATGAATAAAAAATGCTCAGTCCTTTTGGTAACTGATGTTGCTGCGAGAGGATTGGACTTGCCATCATTGGATACAGTCATCAATTATAACTTTCCAGCAAAACCCAAGCTTTTTGTCCATAGAGTTGGTATGCTTATTTTGTTAGTAATTAAATAATATAAGTTATAATTAACAAGTACCCCTGTAATTAAAATGCAATAAGCTAACCGCTCAGATTGTTTACATTTTGGCACTTTTTACATTTTACAATTTAATATTAGCAGTTTTTACTATTGTATGTAATTCATCATTAGTTTGGCCGCAAGTTTTTAGTCATTATTTTAATTCAATATATTGCCCCACCCATGACAAATGATGCTTTGCAGTGGTGCTGTTTGTTTTATTTTTATTACAACCTTAAGAACTAAGATGTTATGTCAACAAAACAATACAAAGTACTGCTCTTTTGCGGTAGCATATTTGATGAGTGGGTGGTACCCACCGAGACGAAAATGTTTATATGTATATGGTGTGTGTCCGCGCGCGCAGGTCGCAGCGCGCGCGCGGGGCGGGCGGGCCGCGCGCTGTCGCTGGTGTCGGCGGAGGACGTGGCGCACTTGCTCGACCTGCATCTCTTCCTTGGCACGAAACTCATCTCTCCTGATGAGGTTTGAACTTCTATTGTCTATAAAACTTTTGAAACCAGAGATCACTAAGCACCATCATAAAAGTAATGAGCAAAACAAAATCCTTTTTGATTATATGTAAGTGTACTTGTAATACCAAAATAAATTTTATATTATATTTATTAAAAAGATTAAATTATTCTTGGACACTTATGTTAAAATTATTAATATAACTGTCCCAAGTTTTATTTGGCGATACATATTTTTTATCTCTGTTACTTATAGCAATATATAAATAGTGACAGCAAAGGAAATTGCGAGCCTATATTTACAAAAAAAAATATGGACGAACTGATAACCTCCTCCTTTTTGAAGTCAGTTAAAAATGTACGCTTGATACATCTAATATATCTTTATACACTAAAATAACATATTTAACGATGATGTTATAGATATCAGAATATGGAGACGAGTGTCCTAGCGGCGTGTGGGGAAGCTTGCCTATCAGCGCGTTGGAACTCAGGCACCAGGATGTCATGACCTGGGAGAAGAATATCTCAGAAATCGTGAGAAATCGATCTGTATCTATACTAATATATAAGCTGAAGAGTTTTTTTGATTGATCCGTGGAATCTCAGGAACTGCTATGTTAAATTTAAAAATGTTTTCTGTGTTGTATAGTCCTGTTATCGAGGAAGGCTCTTGGCTGATTTTTATTCATTATATTTTTTTTATTAATTATACGCGGGTGAAATACTCTCTCATATCCCATCGGGATATGAAATCATCGAATAGAGAGTGCACTTGTGCACTATAACATCTCTTGCGCTGTTGGCTAGTACGTCGCCGAAATCGGTCAGGATTCATCATCGTCATCGAGGAGGGCCATTATTTTTAATAATAAATATTATAAGAATTTTATACTCCCATTCATATTCATATTCCCATTATACAATATCGACCACGGTGGTGGAGCTGAATGTAGTAATATAGTATATCATGTAGTCGTTCCCGTGCGCAGGAGGAGGCGAGCCGCGTGTGCGGGCGCGGCTGGCAGCAGTACGTGCGCTGGCGGGAGGCGGCGTCGGCGGAGGCCAACCGGCGCGCCAAGGCCACCCCGCCGCCCGCGCGCCCGCACCCCTTCCTGCGCGACCGCCCCGAGCGCGCCGGCGCCGACCTGGCCGAGCAGATCCGGAACTACACGCCGAAGGGGGTGAGTCGCTTTACCATACGAGGCGCGGAGGCGGACTGCGAGCGCGTGTCACTTTTCGTTCTCGGTGAAAGCTCTTAGGGCAGTAGCACTCAACCTTTTCCTTATAGGGACCACGAACACGTGTAATTTACGGAGTCGCGGGCCGCGAACAAATTTAGGTAATGTTTTCTTAGGTTTCGTTAGATATTGTTACAATTTATGTAAAGCTCAACCGTCAATATTATCGTTGTAAGTTTATAGTTTGATAGCCCAAATAAAATAAAAGAATAATCATTTTTACTGTTGTATATCATATAGTGAATATCATTAATGTTTTATTTCAGACGATTCTCGAGCTGACTGGCAAACAAGACTCACCGATGTACCTCGCCATGAAAGCGAAGCGACGCGTGCACGGAAAAACTATACAGAAAACAAGAGAAAATAAAAATCAACAGGTAAACATATGAAATTGAAACGGAATATCAAAAGTTTTTTTTAATTATATCTAGTATAATTTCTATTAACGGATATTTTTAAACCTTTACTAGGTTTATATTATTTATTTTATTATATTATTTATTTCTTAGGGAGATGGAATATTAGAAGAGAATGTAAATATTAATAACGACCCAGCCAAGGATGCTTACAACACGGCTTGTAAAAAGAAAAAGGTCGCACAGCGCGACGAAAATTATATACCTCACTTTGCTAGCGACCAACATACAGAAGCCGGGTAAGTGCAACTCATAATATGAAAAATAATGGTTAAAATTTTTACTTAGAGGTAGAGCTTTGTGCAAGCTCGTCTGGGTAGGTACCACCCACTCATCATATATTCTGACGCAAAACAGCTGTACTTGGTATTGTTGTGTACCGGTTTGAAGGGTGAGTGAGCTAGTGTAATTACAGGCACAAGGGACGTAAGCGATTGTTAACATTTCTTACAATGCCGTTGTGGCCCATCATGTGTACCATCAGGTGGCCCATATGCTCGTCCGCCTTCCTATACAATAAGAAAAATTAACAATTGTTCTATTTTTATTTTATTAGGAACAGTTACATTGAATAATCAAACAATTTTATACAGCATTATACAATAAAGTAAACTAAAACTGATTCCAATACAACGGTACACAACATTGTCATAATATAACGCAACTAAACCAGAAATGTGTGTACATCACAGGTCTTTAATACAATTTATAAGTTGTAGTATTTAACGCAATGTAATCGGTGAACGTTCCAGCATGGCGGTGAACTTCGCGTCGAGCGCGTCGTCGGCGGAGCTGGAGCTGCGCGGCGACAGCGAGGCGGGCCTGCGCCAGCGCCGCGCGCAGCTGCGCTGGGACCGCAAGCGCAAGCGCATGGTGCACGTCGACCCCGTGCGTACTCCGCGCCTTTGTCTTACCTGCAGGCCTTTGCTTTATATAAATTACAAATCACAATATATTCTCACGTATTTAAAACACGTAATACATAATTCGTTTAAGGCCTGGTACTTTAAGCATAAAATGATAAATACATTCTGACCATTTGATTGCAATACATTGTTGTATGTGCTCTTCTCTAAAAATGACTTTAACTTACACGTTTGAAAATATCGTAATGCTTATGTAAACTTGGAATACGGTACGAATACTAGGTACAAGAATCCTCTTATCAGAAACTGTTTTAACATGCTTTTATTAGCTTGACCTGTATGTATCTATGTAACGGAATCTGTCAATGCAATTTTCACCCACTTCAAGACGTCTAATTGAGTTGAAAAATTGCATACGTATTAAAGTCCGATGACAATACAAAAATTTCACTTTTTCTATGAAAATTAAAAAGAACTCCAGGTTTTAGGAAACTGAAATACAAATACTACTGTATTTAAAATAATTTGACCTTAACCAATACTTAAGATCCACTTTTATTGCTTCTACTGTTTTCAGGAGGACTGGTTCATTTTCCCAAGATAATAGGAATTTTAAATCAAGTCAGAATATCTTCATTTAATAATTGTTTATAAGTTCTATCCACTCCACATTCTATCCACAATTTCATGTCATATATTATGTATGAATTACATAAAGCAACGCAATGGTAATACCTTGTGTCAGTTGGTACAACAGTAAATATTAATAATGATCGATACTTAGGACGGCGGTCGCAAGATGATCCGCACGGAGAGCGGCGGGCGCGTGCCGGCGTCGTTCCGCAGCGGGCGGTACGACGCGTGGCGCGCACGCAACGCCGACGGCGACGGCGACGGCGGCGGCGGCGACCTCGACGCGCACGACGCGCAGCGCGCCCGCGCAGGTGACGCATCGCACACTCCTTGATCATTACGACTACCGATCGCAAATTAACTATTGCAAAAACATATTATATGCTTGTGACACTGGGTATATTCAAGCATACATATTTTTTGTTATTAAGAAAAATGGTATAATCTTTTATCAGTCTCGAGTGTATAATTAAGAGCTATACATTTTTAGATTTTAAAAAATAAATAATGAATTATATTTATTGACGAACATTGTAGGGCTTTGTGCAAGCTCGTCTGGGTAGGTACCACCCACTCATCAGATATTCTACCGCAAAACAGCAATGCTTGCTATTGTTGTGTTCCGGTTTGAAGGGTGAGTGAGCCAGTGTAATTCTGTAATTACACTGTCCCTTAGTTCCCAAGGTTGGTGGCGCATTGGCGATGTAACCGATGGTTAATATATCTTAAAATGCCAATGTCTATGGGCGTTGGTGACCACTTACCAAGGTGGCCCATATGCTCGTCCACCTACTTATGCAATAAAAAAAAAGAAAAGAATATACATAAAACGAGATTAATTGTTCTGTCTTTAGCCTCGGAGTTCCGACCGCGCTGGGTAAAACACAACGAACGCGTGGCTAAGAAGAAATCAGAGGCTTCTTCCAAAGAATTCCGTGACAAACAGCAGATTGTAAAGGAACGTTTGCGTAAAGATAAAATTAAGCTTAAGCTTAAACACAAACATAAAAAGGGTCTTAAGAAAAAAAAGAAGTAAATTATATTGTATAATTTTCCTATTAAAGTTGTTTTTATATATTTTGTTTTATTATTATGTTATTTTTAATATTATTATAATTATTTTGATTACTCGTATCGTATCGTACACGACTCGAATTGTTTCTGGCTAACTATCTTTCGACTTATGCCCCATAATAATTCGATAACATTATATTGGAGTACAAATGGTGGAAGTCAGAACTGTGGTCATGATGCTCTGCCTCTATTTCGTCCATCATAATATTTTTAACTGTTTACTAAATCACACTTTAACATAAATTCGTCGCATTTCAATAAAGCAGCAACGACAAAACTCAATTCATAAAGACCGCCAACAAGAAAGATTTTTTATTCAACAGGCAGACAATCACAATATTAAAGCGTGAATAATCGAATCGATTATGAAAATGTTACATTTCCGACTATCTCTCAAAACTGAAAAACAAATGGGACAGTAATTTATGGCATAGGTGCTATTAATCAAAGGCAATTAATTTTTTATATATGTATATTATTTAAAAAAAAATGAAGGTAATCAATCATAAATGTAATTTATTAATATTTATCTGTACACGTTGGATAAATAACAAGAATAAAATAAGTTTGAGGAGAAACATTATCCTTTTATGAAACAAATATATTTACAGTCTAAATGATCGAGGTAAAATTTTCAAAGTATGTACAATGAGCTACATACTTTAAATAGCCGTAGATACTAACATTGACGGAAAACGGATAAAATTTAAGAACGAAAGCATAATTATTTAATTCATTACCTTACGGCCGATTACTGAAACGTCATTCAAATATGAAGTGGGACTTAATTATTTGGAATGTCATTAATTTCAAAATTTATTATGCTCAATTTGAAATAATTATAGTAGGTAATAATGGCGTTCCAAATAATTCCCACTTCATATTTGAAAGACGTTTCAGTAATCGGCCAATCGAGTACAAAATAATGACATGAATGGTGTCACATAGTATATTTTAAAATTAAAATATCCATATAAGCTTTTATATTACAACACAAACACAACATAAATCAACAAGCTTTTTACATCCACTTTTTAAATCAAACATTACATTTTTCATACTATTTATTATACAACGGAGGCATAACTTTATATAAACAATTTTATTGAACATATTAGTAAATTTCAAACAACAGTTCGATTGGTTAAAATACTCGAAATTACTATGAAGTCATTTCGGAAAGTACACAGTCACACGGTAAATGTCGGAAATGTTGTGATTGCGAGTATTTTTAAATTAACAATGGTTTTAGAAAATTGATGAAATTAAAAAATATTATTAGAATGGATGTTTTGAAACTCCACACTTTGACATTTTAAAATTATCCATTGTCTTGATGTAAACATTTAGGTATTCAATTTACTATTAAACACTAGCGCGACAGGAAAAACAATCCCTATTTTACATTTTCTAGTATACAATGGTATTAGTACACAGTTTGGTGTTTTAGCATACCTATCTAATCAACAATAAATTCATTTTTTATTATTAATAATAATAATAGTTTACTAACTAGACCATGCTTTCTCTTATCGACATTTTAGCGATTGTCTGCGAACAACTATGGAAACCACGTTCGTAATTTATTCAAAAACATATTTTTATGTACATGTTAAAACTTAAATTTATTTTAATTATAGAACCTAATTCTAACCTCTTTTCATCCGTGAAACAATCAGTCTTCTCATTGCAAAAATTATCAATCTCTTAATATTTACATTTTTAAAAGTTTCAATTTATATGCAATATAGTGGACATAGACCGAAAAAACTAGCCAGTGAATATTATCGTAAAATTTCTTGAAAATTTTGCGTTCTTTTGATTTTGACTTGATAAATTTTTGATGTTCACTTTAAGTTTTCAAGAAATTTATTAAAGTGCTAAGTGAAATTCTAGTTACTAATAATGGACGGGACAAAGTGTGTTTCCATTTATTTTTAACATTGAGCGAAAAATGTTATGTTAACCTACTTGTTCAAAATAAAATATAAACTAATACAATCTCTGAGATTTGTAGATTAGAATTACAAACAATATTTGCTATGAAAAATATTTAAAATAAATAAACTTGACGAAAGTGTTTGCTACAAATATGTGTGATATCTTTCTTGATAAGTTATATCTGACGAGTCTTCGCATACCATTCTGATTGTTCGGTCTCAGGAGGGTATGGCACTAAAATTAAATTGTAACGTCATTTAGACGCAAAGGTAATTAAATATAACGAATATTTAAATATTTAAGCCCCATAAAATAATTCTTTACATGATAAAATAATCAAAATTAAAGACTAATTTAAGGACTTTTATATATGGACATAATACAAATATATTTAACGTATAATCGACAGCGCAAATATTACAATGTTACTGTAAATTCAATAATTTATATCATATTATCCTTTAATAACCGTACATTACTTTTTTTAAACCACACTCATTACATTTTTATTATAATATTTCATTCCAAATAAAAATAACAATAATATATTATATTCACTTTTAGTAACATTTTCAGTTCTGCCACAGGCCACTGATAAAACGATTATTATATTTTTAAATGTTCCAAAACTTTCTCAATAATATTTACGTCAAATTTAATCTACTGATTAACCAAACTGTACTTCTCCTTCTCCTTTGTGATGAGAAATAAATATAATTTCATTTCAATCAGAAAGAGTTTTTATGTTCATCCTACAACGTGAATAATATATTATTGTAAGTCACATTACACAATGACATCGATTATAATCGGTCAAAGTAAATTTACATCTGTATATTTATTCATATATACTTTTGCAAAGTTCGTCGCGTGCAAAAGAAGAAAAGTAATTGTATAACTGAGTTTATATACTGGTTTAGCGTAAAGTGAATCGGTTGCAAGTCGGTCAGCCCCGCGATGGTATAATATAGCAAGAAGCTGAGCGAGTGCAGCGCGTCGCGCACGAGGCGGTCGCGGGCGGGGTTACAGGATGCCGTTGGTGTAGTACTGGTAGTTGTCGTAGAGGCGCGTGCTGAGCGAGTGCAGCGCGTCGCGCACGAGGCGGTCGCGGGCGGGGTTACAGGATGCCGTTGGTGTAGTACTGGTAGTTGTCGTAGAGGCGCGTGCTGAGCGAGTGCAGCGCGTCGCGCACGAGGCGGTCGCGGGCGGGGTTACAGGATGCCGTTGGTGTAGTACTGGTAGTTGTCGTAGAGGCGCGTGCTGAGCGAGTGCAGCGCGTCGCGCACGAGGCGGTCGCGGGCGGGGTTACAGGATGCCGTTGGTGTAGTACTGGTAGTTGTCGTAGAGGCGCGTGCTGAGCGAGTGCAGCGCGTCGCGCACGAGGCGGTCGCGGGCGGGGTTACAGGATGCCGTTGGTGTAGTACTGGTAGTTGTCGTAGAGGCGCGTGCTGAGCGAGTGCAGCGCGTCGCGCACGAGGCGGTCGCGGGCGGGGTTACAGGATGCCGTTGGTGTAGTACTGGTAGTTGTCGTAGAGGCGCGTGCTGAGCGAGTGCAGCGCGTCGCGCACGAGGCGGTCGCGGGCGGGGTTACAGGATGCCGTTGGTGTAGTACTGGTAGTTGTCGTAGAGGCGCGTGCTGAGCGAGTGCAGCGCGTCGCGCACGAGGCGGTCGCGGGCGGGGTTACAGGATGCCGTTGGTGTAGTACTGGTAGTTGTCGTAGAGGCGCGTGCTGAGCGAGTGCAGCGCGTCGCGCACGAGGCGGTCGCGGGCGGGGTTACAGGATGCCGTTGGTGTAGTACTGGTAGTTGTCGTAGAGGCGCGTGCTGAGCGAGTGCAGCGCGTCGCGCACGAGGCGGTCGCGGGCGGGGTTACAGGATGCCGTTGGTGTAGTACTGGTAGTTGTCGTAGAGCCGCGTGCTGAGCGAGTGCAGCGCGTCGCGCACGAGGCGGTCGCGGGCGGGGTTACAGGATGCCGTTGGTGTAGTACTGGTAGTTGTCGTAGAGCCGCGTGCTGAGCGAGTGCAGCGCGTCGCGCACGAGGCGGTCGCGGGCGGGGTTACAGGATGCCGTTGGTGTAGTACTGGTAGTTGTCGTAGAGGCGCGTGCTGAGCGAGTGCAGCGCGTCGCGCACGAGGCGGTCGCGGGCGGGGTTACAGGATGCCGTTGGTGTAGTACTGGTAGTTGTCGTAGAGGCGCGTGCTGAGCGAGTGCAGCGCGTCGCGCACGAGGCGGTCGCGGGCGGGGTTACAGGATGCCGTTGGTGTAGTACTGGTAGTTGTCGTAGAGGCGCGTGCTGAGCGAGTGCAGCGCGTCGCGCACGAGGCGGTCGCGGGCGGGGTTACAGGATGCCGTTGGTGTAGTACTGGTAGTTGTCGTAGAGGCGCGTGCTGAGCGAGTGCAGCGCGTCGCGCACGAGGCGGTCGCGGGCGGGGTTACAGGATGCCGTTGGTGTAGTACTGGTAGTTGTCGTAGAGGCGCGTGCTGAGCGAGTGCAGCGCGTCGCGCACGAGGCGGTCGCGGGCGGGGTTACAGGATGCCGTTGGTGTAGTACTGGTAGTTGTCGTAGAGGCGCGTGCTGAGCGAGTGCAGCGCGTCGCGCACGAGGCGGTCGACGAGCGCGCGCAGCTGCGGCTCGGTGCGCCCGAGGTGGAAGCGCGCGCGGAACGCCGACACCGCGCTGCTGCTGCGCAGGCACGCCAGCTGGCCGCCTGCCGCAATTGTTGGATCATCAATGGATTCGAAAAATAACTTTTATACATATAATAAAAATTGGTTTTAGTTACGGTATTTTTTATATAAAATTGAATCGCTTACATGTAAACTTTCTTATCCCGCATGATAATAAAACGTTCAGTTTCGTGATATCGTAGGAGAGCCAACTTCCGTTGTGCCTTTTTTGTTAAAGTCAAATAGTTCGAAATAAATATGGGCATTGTAAAATATAAGCCCATACTCGCAATACTTTTCTTTTTCATTTAACACACTGATGATACGACGAGATTGGAAGCGTCCTTGTGGATTTTGCAAATAAGTAAACACAAATGTGACAAAGTACTTTATACAGGATGTAAGAAAACACGTGTCCCACCCATGAAGTGGTTATTAGGTATCGTGAGTCGGTTCTATTTATGTATTCACTTTTAAAATTCTAAGCAAATTTTATTTAACTAAATAACGACAATTACATTGCAACACAGGCGCGGGCGTCAGCGCTCGATAGCTCTTACCTCCATGAAATTTTCATCATTTACATTTGAAAATGACAATTAATATTTTCTTATGGGTAATTTTTTTGCACAATATTTTTAAAATGTTTACATAAATAAAACCGACTTACGATACCTAATAAGCTATTCACGGGTCGGACACTTATTTTGTTACAGCGTGTATAATAGCGACCAAATGCTTTATCTATGTAAATAAAAATGAATGTTAACTATGCATTTGATCATGTCATGATCTTTAGTAAAGTGTTGCGTATGAGCTCACAAAGGTTTCTGAGTTTGTACGACCAATCTTTGACAGATGGGGCCACTATCATTCCAATGAATACGCTGGTGAAACCGCGGGGCACAGCTAGTTACAATATATTTTATTTTTACATTAGAGCTAACAAAAAAACTAAATGTCGACGCACCCATCCGCATGACGTCGACGAGGTGTATGATCTGGTCGCAGTGCTTGCGCGCCGCGATGAGGCCGCGTAGGATGAGTATCTTAAAGTATGCGAACATGTCCGAGCTCTCCCCGTCCATCACTTCTACGAACTCGCTCGTCAGCTATAATAAAACATACAGGCATAATAGTTTACACACTAACATTTATTTAATATAATATTATAATAGTTTATTTAATCTACCTTAAATGGCGAACTTTCAAAACCTAAGTTCTTCGGTGATATGGAGAAAATAAATCCAAAGTCTATGTGAATGATGTGCCCTGCACTGTCCAATAAAATGTTCCCATTGTGCCTGAAAAATAATTTAAAGTACGTCTGAGTATTATTTATACAATACTCAATTAGCTTTTATTCCTTACATTGTCTACGACTTATTTTAATAAAAACTTTATTAAGGTTTTTTATTATGCCACCTCTCGAGAGATATTGGTTTCGAATCGATATCATAATGTTATGTTATTCGTTCATTCGATCGTTAAGAGAACCGAAAAAAATAAATCAATTTAAATAAAATCATAAGATATTATTATTATTAAATATTCGTTATATACAATTGCTGGCATTCGATTTTAATTAGGCATGTAATACATATTATCAAAACTTTTTGTTATTTTAATATATTTTTTATCTATATTCATCGATATATGAAAGTACGATCATATCATCGCTTACCTGTCTTTTAGTTGTAAGAGGTAGCTGGTGAGTGCATATGCGGCAGCAGACTGTACGAAGTTCTTTTGTGCACGCATGAAGCCCTCGCTGTTAGGGGGCCCATGCTCGAGTTCCAACCACGCACGCAGTGACTTCCCCGATTGCTTTTTGATTTGATGTAAGGACACCGAGTTAAGCACCTACACACGTTATGTAATTAATAACAAATCAACCGATATGCGAGTGCCCAGCTTACTAGAGATAGATTAATAATATGAATACATGACACATGATCATAAGTCACTTTAGTTGTTTTGAACTTTTCTGAAATTTCGTCTATTATGTGGAGAATAAGAGCCGTAAAGGCTTTTTAAATATGGTTTATTAATGTGATAAGCTTATTGAACAAATCAAAATGCATAATATGTAAATATACAAATCTGAACTGATATTATAATGATAAGTTTTTATCAACTTATATTTTGATTAAATGAAATTGATCATTGGTTATTCCTATAATTTATTCTTGGCACATCCTGAATAATTTGATAACATTACTTTCCAATGCTTCTGCATATTTTATTTGATGATATTGTTATACATATAACAATATATGGTATATTTGATTAGCGCTATGACAATTTAATATATTAACCAATGGTTACACACAATACCCGTTTGTGTAGTAGTTCTGTATAAATAAACTATCAAATATGTATTGCGGTTGTTGTTATGTAAATGTACGAGCCTGTGTAAGGTAACTTTATATTATACAGAGTTTTCTCTACAAGAAAACAACTATTTAGTAGGATTTATGTAGACTTTTTAGTACCGGCGAATAATCACGCTTATTCTATTTGTTGTTACTGTAAAGCCTAAGCATTGTATGTCACGTTTCGATTGACCGGAAGTAATAGTTAACGATAATGGAACGATGTTTGCATCACAATACTTGTAAAGTATTTGTACTCTTAACGGTATTGTATCGCGTGTGACTTTATCCGCGTATCATCGTAGTCATGATGATGATGATGTCCTCCTGAACGATTTCAACAGATTAGCCAACTCCGCAGAAGATATTACGGTAAACAAGAGTGCGAGAGAACAGACGAACTTAATCCCTCACTGATAATCCGATGAAATCCGATCGGAAAGAGTTCAGGTGCAAGACTTACGGCTTTACGTGCTTTCCGAGGCACGGGAATGTCCTCGCTTCAAACCGGGCTTCTCATAACATACAACAGAACTCCTAATACATACATTTTTGAATACAAGACTTGTATTCAAAAATGTATGTATTAGGTATTAGGTCGCGCTAATAAAGGTCAAGCGGAAGGCTTCGTTAAAATTATACGGGAATAAGTCTAACTAAAATTGCGTGTAACTGAATCTAGGCAATAACTATATTATCAGAACTAATTTAATTCGACGATATGCACCCCGTTCAACTAATGCTAACCTAACACGTCACCGAACTCGGATATCGCTCAGCATGAGTTTAGCGTTATGTTTAATATCGTTTATTATATAATACTTGTCAATAATTCATGGACCTCTGAACCAATTATATTTAATAATATTAAATTTATTACTCTCTCGCACAAACATTTAGGTTGTTTTTTTTGTTTGTTTCTGTGTATATGTTTTTATATATAATAAGCATAACATTATAAGTAGCATTTACTAAAAATTTTGGTTTTGCTTTTAATTTATAGGGTGCCTCGTTGGTCTAGTGGCTAGATATAAGGTGTGATTCGTAGACCCGAAGGTCATGCGTTCAAATCCCAGGTCGCCTATAAGAAGATATTGCAACCCGCAGTCTGGCACTCATTGCTATTGGTCCTGCGCCTGAACTCTTACTAATCGTATTGGATTGCCGTCCCATGGGGTCATGAGATTGAGGGAATCGAGAGTGCACCTGTGTTTTCGAACACACTTGTGCACAGTAAGATGTCCTGCGCAGTTTGTTAAACTCTCCTGAGCGTGGCCGCCGTGGCCGAAATCGGTCCGAAGGACATTTACTTATTCCAGTTATTTGCTAGTTATAAATAAGGATCATGTAAATTGGGAAAAATTAAATTAGTCAATTAACAGCATCGCGTGAACAACTAGAACTAATATAGACGACACGAATAAGGCTACGTACGTACCGGCTGTATGAGGCCGCTCTCGCGGTCGAGGCACAGGATCTCGTAGGGGCGCAGGCGCAGCGGCACGCGCTCCAGCTGCCACACGGCCTGCAGGCGCCGCAGCAGCTGCGCCGCCAGCATCTCCTGGCGCAGGTCGTCGCCCACCTTCACGATGCAGCCCAGCAGCCGCCAGCCGCCCAGCGACCCGTACGGCGAGATCGAGCGCATGCGAGCCAGCTTGCTCTCCCACGATTCCTGTTTCGAACGGTTACTTTTATTGATTACTTGACATAGTAATCTTTATATTAAAAAGATGTACATATAAATGTTATAAACATAACACATATACGGGAAGTACAAACTATTACAGTTACACTTAACCAAAGCCATATGTTTTTTTCTTTTATACTGCCTTGTTCTATATTATCTTTATTGTCAACCTTTGTCAGCAGTGGGACATTTACATGTTCTTTGTTTGTCTTTTTCGAGTTGCTTTACGAAAAGTTATTCATTGTTATGTTCATTGTTAAGTTCCTTACAAAACAACTCGATAATGACAATTTGTAGAAAAAACTCCTCTCTTCTCAGTTATTTTTTATAAAAATATACGTATGAAAACCAAATTAAATATCATTATATAGCATATTATAATGGACTTGAAACGCTCGTTAATTAAACGAATTTTGAGATAATAAAAATAATAATGTTTAACAGTTATACTAACAATGCATAATTAAATCAATGAAAATGATTAGAGCCAATTTAATTGCGTAATTATAGAATATTTAATAAGTATTCATTAAGCAATAATTAATATTCTTCAATGATAATGTATTGCAAATAACAGTCGCATCGCGTGCAACCTCGCCCACCCCATGGGATGATTCGTGCATCATGACTAATACACGTAAGGCTGATTGTGGTTTCCCCGTTTTATAAATATCGATTTACACCATGTAATTAAGCTGTGAACTTCGAGGAGTGACGAACTTTGTTAAAATTACTGTCTACAACTTTTACTTAGGGTGTTAAAATATGACTGAAAAATGTATCCGCTATTTATTCTACACCAAAACAGCTATATTTAGTACTGTTGTGTTCCGGTTAGAAGGGTGAGTGAGCCAGTGACCTACTAACTAAGTTTCTAAGATTGAAGGCGTATCGAAGATGTAATAATCAGAAACACTTCTTATGAATAAAGAAAGTATAACTTCAACGTACAAATGTTCGTAAAAAGTATACACATTCAATAATTAATAATCATGCAATAATATACCACTTAAATAAAGAAATCATTAAATGCATAAAATATCAAACATATCTTACTTTTAATTACAAAATGAGTCTTACACATGTAGGGGTTTATTTTCTGTTACTGGCCGCTTATACGCCTAAATAGAAACATTTAAAAAAGCATCAATAGCTCGTTCTTTTTTTGAAATTGGAGAATAACATTTCTTTCTTGGCTTTCTCTATTATTTTGGCGGCAATTCAAAATTTCATCTTAATTTTATTTTGTTTAAAATGGGCAAAAATACAAGTTGTGACGCGTCAACTAGTCAAATAATTGTTAATCTACATATAGATCATAAGTGGGCGAACAGAAGAATAGCTGAGCATTTAAATTGTTCTGTTAAGTAAGTTTTTAATCAATTGATCATTATAAAACACATGGAACTGGTGAAAATGTTCTTAGAAAGGCTCGGCCAAGAATGATGACCCGAGAAACATCTCGTCAAGACTGATACGCCGAAGATATGTCGAAGCTAAATTGTTTGGAAGAATCTCTCGAAAGGTACCGCTTCTTACCAAGCAACACCGAGAAAAGCGATTATTATTCGCTAAAAAATATGTTAATTGGACGATACGAGAATGGAAAAGTGTGTTATTTTCAGATGAAACAAAAATAAATATGGTAAATTCCGATGTAAAGCGCTATGTTAGACGTCCCGTAAAAAATGTTCTTAATTATAAATACACAAGGAGTATAGTCAAGCACGGTGGCGGTAACATTAAAGTTTGGGGGTGTTTTTCCAGATGTGGAGTTGGACCCGTTCGGAAGATTGAAGGTGCAATAAATCAATGGCAATACAAAAATATCTTAGAGCACACAATGATTCCCTACTCGGACGACCATTTTCCCGTAACTTGCAACTTTCAAGATGACAATGACCCTAAACACACGGCCAATAGTGTCAAGTGTTTCCCTAGTGAACAGCGTATATCCGTTTTAGACTGGCCAGCAAATAGTCCGGATTTAAACCCGATAGAAAATCTCTGGTATATTGTTAAAAATAAAGTCTCAAACAAACGTAACATCAGCCAAAACGAACTATATGATGCATTTGTTTAAGCATGGAATTCAATCCCCCTATAAAAATGTATGAAATTGATTGAATCAATGTCACGTCATTGCAGTGCCGTAATATATGAAAATAAGGGATACGCCACTAAATATTACCTTAAAACTGATTTAAATGTTGATCCGTAATGTAATATTGAAACTGCACTTGTGTAATAGGATTTATATTGTTTTTCTAATAAATGATAAATCGTTGCACATATTGCTGTCCTATTTATTGTTTAAATTCAATATAAAAACGATTGCAGTGGAGTATTGTACATAATGTCAAGGACCGTTGGTAGTGTTTCTAATTAAAAGCGGTGTAAGATTTTGACAACTAATGATCAGACCTATTTCATAAAAAGGGAATTTTTTATATTATTAAATTATAATAAACCGGAAATTTTATCAGTAAAATTATTTAGACGTTACACTGTCATAACGCTGTGAAACAACTATTTGATCACTCTATACTCATTTGTAACTGTTATGGCGATAAATGTACGGCATGAATTTATCAAGTGTGGATAGGAAAATATCACGACATGAAAAGGTTGAAATAGTTTCCGTTTTGATTTTAAAATTTCCCAGCCGGTATCGAACTTGATTGATTTAGAAAACAAAAAATAACAGAACACATTAAACAATAAACATTTAATACGAAAACTGTTAGTGTTGTGTATGAGCGTCATATTATCATTTATTCTGTATATTAAGTTCGTTGCGCCACAAGGCGTGAAGTATCCGGCCTCAGCCTTATCTTAGCAAGTGACGACGCTTGTTTTACTCAATAGTCACTTAATTTTCGGTAGTTAGTTTTGACCTTGTTGGTAACTATCATTAAAATTTTAATTTCATAAATACATGTGAGAAAATATTTGGAATTAAATAATTTATTGCTTATTGTCGTTTAAGTATTATTTAATGCTTAATGTATGTATTCATATGTTGTATGTGCGGAGCGCGTGCGTGTGTTTGCGTGTAACGTTTGATTGAAGTGAATTATAGAAGTATCGGCAAATTTTAAATATAAATCAAAGATAATTTATTCGATGTGCTTAGATAACATTTTGTATAATTTCGATATGCAGGACTCATTGGTAGGTACTAGTTCAAATGATATCAGAAGTACTAATACTAGTTTACGGTTACGATCCGAGAAGAAGCAAATTATATAGAAAAGCTGCAAATGTTGAACGTTAGATGCAAATTAATCATAGAACTTACATTCTAATCTATTTGAAGTGCAAATCGTTTATAATAACATTTTTCTAACAACTCAGTTCTATATTAAACACAATTCATACATTTTATTTTGTCTACATAGTGATGGCATTATATTTTTTTATATCCTATAATATAGCTTTTAACCACGTAATAGATTCGTAATAATAGGTCATGCAGTTTCTGCAGAAATAACGCATACATACAAACATAATAGACATACGGAGCGATAACTAGGCTGGCAGTGAGCTATGTACCTTGAGCGCGAGCGCGGAAGGGTCGGCGGGGTCGTGGCGGAAGGCGTTGGGCGGCGGCGCGGCGGTCGCGTCGGCCAGTCGGCGCCGCACCTCGCCCGCGCCCACCGCCAGCGACTCGCGCGAGCCGCACGACGACGTCGACTGCGCGGACGTCACCGACAGCGCCGACACCTGCGATAATATTTACGACGTCTCAACGACTATATCGACCCATTGTTCTGAGCTACGCTGCAACCGAACTGTTTACACGAATACGTTTCTATTGGACTATTATCGATTTCACATTGTACTTGTCAAATTATAACTTTAAACGGAAACTTATTTTAATTCAGCGATATTGTTATCGGCTAGTAATCGATCGCTGATATATTTTTCTATACCAAAATATATACCGTGTATTACTCAAATTTTAATGTAATTCCATACACTTATTTTATGTTTGTATGCGTATATACGATCGTAATGTATTTATGACACAGAGCTACTGTGATCATACTTGCGATGTCATCATACTTGCGATAAGCAGTCGGGCGCCGGCGGTTTGGCGGCGTACTGCGTGCTGAGCTCCTCGTCGTCGTGGCTCCAACAGTCGCCCGAGTCGGCGTCGTCGAGCGCCGAGTACAGAGAGAGCGCCGGCCACTCCGGTACGAGATTTTCTTCACTCTTCGTGTGTCTGATCGGCGGCGAGTGCGGCGCCGGAGGGGCAGGTGGCAGCAGGCGGGGCGGGAGAGGCTCGTGGCCTTCTGTCTCCAGCACTTCGACGTACATTATGTACGGAGCCTGTGAAATAAGTATTCATGAAACGTTTTTTTTTCAATGTCATATTTGTATCGAAGCCTAATACAACAATTTGCTGCACTTATCGGTCGGCGCATGTGAAACTACACGCTCACGCTAACCTTTAATGGGAATGCTTTATCATGATTGGTTGATTCTTCATATTCAAGAATCAACCAAACGTAACGAAAAATCCCCTTAGTCTCTTTTTACGACACTCATAGGTTGAGATGGCTGACTTTTTTCCACTGTCAGGTGACATGGCTGTTTTTTTTATTTTATAGGAAGGCGGACGAGCATATGGATCACCTGATGGTAAGTGGTCACCAGCCGATAGACATGGCATTGGAAGAAATGTTAATCATCGCTTACATCGCCAATGCGCCATCAACCTTGAGAAATAAGATCTTTATGTCCCTTGTGCCTGTAATTACACTGGCTGTCTTCAAACAGGAACACAACAATAACAGGTACTGCTGTTTTGCGGTAGAATATCTGATGAGTTGTTGGTACCTACCCAGACGAGCTTGCACAAATAAATTCTGTTTATCTACTATTGAACAAGTTTATAATTTCTTATGTAAATATTCAAACGAGATATTCGTTTTCTAACACAATTGTATCACTTTATCATATCGCAATAGTGAAAATTAATCTCACATTTAGATTTTCACCCACTTATTATTATATAGCGAAATTTCGAAGACATTTACATCTTTATGACGTACAAATGTGTGGTACATAGCTCAAATGAAAATACAACAGAAAAAAAAGTATTGTCGAAATTAATGTTAATATTGTGAACAAATTATTTGTTTAATAACGACAGCTGCTCGCGACATCAATACATAATTGCGATGCTCATTTTGCAAATTTATATGCAGAATAATTATATTCCTTATGTAAATTAAAAATTTGAATGAAAAATACTAAAGATCACATTCAATATTTTCATAAAGAAACTTAAATATAAAGTAAACGTCCATAGACATGTGTAATGTGTATGTAGTATACTACTATTGATACTATTAAACGAAAAATATTTTAGTTTTAATTACAAACGTCTTAAACAAAAAATAGTCTTAGACAATATTAAAAAAAATGTAATATCACTTTTCTTACTATTTGCAATTGATTTCGAAAAGTAACTAAGAAGAATATTTTGGTAAAAAGAAAGCGAATGTCTTACATGTAGTTCCATAAAATTATAATGTACCTAATACATATTAATTCGTATTTTGCGTATAACTTTTTCTTATTTAATTATATTCTTAGATACATATGTATAAAAAGTACCTTATCTTTGCTGTTGAGAACGGCAGCGGCGTGAGACGGTATTCTCAAGACGTAGTGAGATTTCTGATGTAGAGGTAGCCAGACTCGTGCTGGCAGATTGAGGTCCAAAGTTGCTAGCTCAGCTCGAAGACGACCGTTCCTACGTTCTTTGTCAGCCACGGTGGCAAGCTGCCGGCCAATGTTCGTGAGAGCTGTGAGAAACTGAAAATAAAAACATCGTCGTCATATTAGAATAGCTCATTACCGAAGCAAGCTTGACTGATTTTGTCGCTTACATTTTTACTCAGCGCGTTAAATTATTACTTCATTACGTTCAACTAATCGGGATTCATTCATAATTAATAGTCTTATTAGTCATTTCAACGCCTGGCTCTATTATTATAATAATTTTCTTAAAACTGAAACGTTAATCATTTAAATCGCATACGTATGTTGTTCTTCGACTTTTGACACACTAACACACTGTATATTTTTGTCGTGATGGCTTTATAATTGTAAACTAAGAACCACATTGTGTCCAACTAAAGTGTTAGAAACTATTTATATTCATCATTTAGTTATCAGTTACTATTCTTCATTAGATTATAAGTATAACAAGAGAATAAGTACGCTTATACTATGTAATATATTAATATAAATAAAAACCTGTAGACAAGGTAAGCCCTACTGAGTATATTTATACTAATATGTATATTAAGCTGAAGCGTTTGTCTGTTTGATCCGGCTAATCTCAGGAACGACTGGTTCGAATTAAAAATTATTTTTGTGTTGTATAGTCCTTTATCGAGGAAGGCTCTAGGCTTATTAACCGACTTCAAAAAAAGGAGGAGGTTATCAATTCGTCTGTATGTTTTTTTACTAGTGCAGCACAGCTAGTGTTGTATAAAATGCAATTTCCTCACACTATTACCTAATTGATTTTAATCATGACATAATTAATACATTAGTCATTACTATTTACAATTACATTACTTAACGTCGAACACTAATAACTTTTTCTATTTTTTGTCTACGTCTTAAGAGTATCGAATGACATAATTTTAAACAATAATAATTGCTAACGTTAAGGTTCATTAACCTTTACTAAAATTATTGCAATATTGTATTACATTTCTTTTTATTTATTCATACCGAGATTTGAGATGAAACCCTTTGCGATGGCTAATTTATTATGTAAATAAAACTGATCTGTTTACATAAAACAGAGACATTCATTGCATTCCAAAAATGTTTTGTTCGATATTGTGCTCGTCTGGGTAGGTACCACCCACTCATTAGATATTCCACCGCAAAACAGCAGTACTTGGTACTGTTGTGTTCTGGTTTGAAGGGCGAGTGAGCCAGTGTAATTACAGGCACACGGGACATAACATCTTAGTTCCCAAGGTTGGTGGCGTATTGGCGATGTAAGCGATGGTTAACATCGCTTACATCGCCAATACTATTGTCTATGGGCGTTGGTGACCACATACCATCTGGTGGCCCATGTACTCGTCCGGCTTCCTATGAAATATAAATATATATTTTTCAAATAAATTGAATACTGTGACTAAGTTCCACCTTAAAACAACTCATTTTGGTATTTTATAAAATGATTACGTTTAAGATAATTTAAAAGAACTTTAATTGCCTCATTACATCCTAAACGTTACACATGGTATAACCATAACTTTACTAGTTTATGGTCCGGGAGGTAGTGTTGGATTTACAAAAGTCATAGTAAGCCGATACTAGTATCTATGTCAATATCAATAATGGTCCTTTTGCTTATTAGGTATTGAAGGTCTAGATCTTATATATAGTTCTCCTTGTTCTCCAAGGTGATGGAGTCCATCATTAACTGCCAGCTCCTGCGGTACCTAGAGGAGCATCAGCTGATTAGCGACCGCCAGTACGGCTTCCGTCGGGGTCGCTCAGCTGGTGATCTTCTAGTTTACCTTACTCACAGATGGGCTACGGCGGTTGAGTCCAAGGGGGAGGCATTAGCAGTCAGTCTGGACATAGCGAAAGCCTTCGATCGGGTATGGCATAAAGCGCTACTCTCCAAGCTTCCATCCTACGGGCTTCCCGAGAAATTGTGCAAGTGGATCACCAGTTTTTTGGCAGATCGGAGCATCAAGGTCGTTGTCGACGGTGCATGCTCTGACTTAAAATTCGTCAATTCTGGTGTTCCACAAGGCTGCGTTCTATCACCTACTCTGTTTCTTCTGCATATCAATGATATGTTACAAATCAGTAACATTCACTGCTATGCGGATGACAGCACTGTAGACGTCCTTTACACCGGCCGTGCTAATATTTCTCGGGAACACGTCGACGAGTGTCGGAACAAACTTGTGTCTGAAGTCGAGACCTTGTTAACCAAGGTCTCGGACTGGGGCCGACTGAACTTCGTCCAATTCAACCCCAATAAGACACAAGTTTGCGCGTTAACCGCTAAAAAATCTCCTTTTGTCATATCCCCTCAATTCGAGAATACTCCCCTCGCTGCCACAGCCAGTATCGGTATACTTGGCGTCGAGATTTCGAACACTGTTCAGTTCCGCGGTCAATTGGAAGTTAAAGCCAAATTGGCTTCTAAAAAGCTTGGAGTGCTCAACAAGGCGAGACGGTACTTCACGTCGGACCATCGCCTAAAACTTTACAAGGCGCAAATTCGGCCCCACATGGAGTACTGTTCTCACCTCTGGGCGGGAGCTCCCCAGTACCAGCTTCTTCCTTTTGACCGCATTCAACGTAGAGCGGTTCGAATTGTCGACGATCAGGCTATTACCGACCGGCTTGATCCTTTGGCCTTGCGTAGAGATGTTGGGTCACTCTGCATACTCTATCGCATATATCACGGGGAGTGTTCTGAGGAGTTGTTTGGATTAGTCCCGGCAGCTGAATTTCATCACCGGACATCGCGCCAGAACTCCAAATTCCATCCCCATCACCTCGATGTCTGGAAATCCACAACAGTGCGTTTCTTAAGGCATTTCCTGCCTCGCACAATCACTCTGTGGAACCAGCTTTCGCCGGCGACTTTTCCGAACCGATATGACATAAAAACCTTCAAGAAGAGAGCGTACTCTTTCCTCCAAGGCCGGCAACGCACCTGCAAGTCCTCGGATGTTGCAGGTGTCCATGGGCGGTGGTAGTCACTTTCCATCAGGTGAGCCTCCTGCTCGTTTGCCCCCTCTTACATAAAAAAAAAAAAAAAAAAAAAAAAAAAAATAGACCATGCCCAAGTAGCGGAGGGTTTGGCTGTGGGAGGGTGCGAAAGTTGAAAAGAAGGAAAAAACTAAAAATAGTAATAGTACGCCGGCTAAAACTTTTTTCATGAATAATTAACATCTTACTGAGCTGGAAAATTATTTATTTATTAATTAAATTCGTGGAGGGTATTATGTCAGCTAGCAGTGTGACGATAATTGCTGAAGAAGTCGGAAAAAAACGAACCGATTGGGAGCTTTCATCGAAAACGCTTTAAAATCCCTTTGCATATATCTATCTGTTAAGGATAGATAACTATATCTGTTTAGGTTAGATAATAATGTGATAATTGGAGAGCTATAATAACGGATATTATGCTATTAATCCTTATCAAATTAAACACTTCAAGCATTTCATGTATATTACAATTGCCCTTAATATGACCCAATTTAAATTAATATCTTAGGAGTTATCGGGCTATGTGAACTTGGCACCCGACTTTGGAAAATCGATTTTTTTCTTTTTGATTCTTATAGATATATGTTTGTAGTTAATTGTAGTAACATTTTTTTTGTTTGTAGTAGCTCTAAAAAAAATTTAGAGGACATCGAAAAAAACTCATCCCCCGGTTTTGTCGGAACTAAAAATGAATAGTTGATTCTTAAAGAGAATCGTTTGTAGTTGATTGTAGTGAAAAATATTTCGTTTGTAGTCGAAGCAAAAAAAAAATTTTTTTTTTTAAGGAAAAATTAATAAGATTTTTTTTTTTTAAAACAAGTTTTTAATTCTATCAAACAACAAAAAGAAGGTACTACTATCGAAATAAGTAATTCTACATACTCAATCGCCGCTACTACAAACGAAAAGAAGTTACTACAAACGATATTAACGCTACTACAAACGAAAAGAGGTTACTACAAACAAAATTCACGCTACTACAAACGAAAAGAAGTTACTACAAACGATATTAACGCTACTACAAACGAAAAGAGGTTACTACAAACAAAATTCACGCTACTACAAACGAAAAGAGGTTACTACAAACGAAATTAACGCTACTACAAACGAAAAGAAAGTACTACAAACGATATTAACGGTACTACAAACGAAAAGAAGTTACTACAAACGATATTAACGCTACTACAAACGAAAAGAGGTTACTACAAACGATATTAACGCTACTACAAACGAAAAGAGGTTACTACAAACGAAATGAGTGGTACTACAAACGAAAAGAAAATACTACAAACGAAATTAAGGTTACTACAAACGAAAAGAAGTTACTACAGACGAAATGAGCGCTACTACAAACGAAAAGAGGTTACTACAAACGAAATTAAGGTTACTACAAACGAAAAGAAGTTACTACAAACGATATTAACGCTACTACAAACGAAAAGAGGTTACTACAAACAAAATTAACGCTACTACAAACGAAAAGAAGTTACTACAAACGAAATTCACGCTACTACAAACGAAAAGAGGTTACTACAAACGAAATTAACGCTACTACAAACGATATTAACGCTACTACAAACGAAAAGACAGTACTACAAACGAAATTAAGGTTACTACAAACGAAAAGAAAATACTACAAACGAAATTAAGGTTACTACAAACGAAAAGAAGTTACTACAAACGAAATGAGCGCTACTACAAACGAAAAGAGGTTACTACAAACGAGATTAAGGTTACTACAAACGAAAAGAAGTTACTACAAACGATATTAACGCTACTCCAAACGAAAAGAGGTTACTACAAACAAAATTCACGCTACTACAAACGAAAAGAAGTTACTACAAACGATATTAACGCTACTACAAACGAAAAGAGGTTACTACAAACAAAATTAACGCTACTACAAACGAAAAGAAGTTACTACAAACGAAATTCACGCTACTACAAACGAAAAAAGGTTACTACAAACGAAATTAACTCTACTACAAACGAAAAGAAAGTACTACAAACGATATTAACGCTACTACAAACGAAAAGAGGTTACTACAAACAAAAATAACGCTACTACAAACGAAAAGAAGTTACTACAAACGATATTAACGCTACTACAAACGAAAAGAGGTTACTACAAACAAAATTCACGCTACTACAAACGAAAAGAAGTTACAACAAACGATATTAACGCTACTACAAACGAAAAGAGGTTACTACAAACAAAATTCACGCTACTACAAACGAAAAGAGGTTACTACAAACGAAATTAACGCTACTACAAACGAAAAGAGGTTACTACAAACAAAATTAACGCTACTACAAACGAAAAGAAGTTACTACAAACGAAATGAGCGCTACTACAAACGAAAAGAGATTACTACAAACGAAATGAGCGCTACTACAAACGAAAAGAGGTTACTACAAACGAAATCAACGCTACTACAAACGAAAAGAAAGTACTACAAACAATATTAACGGTACTACAAACCAAAAGAAGTTACTACTAGTACTAACGATATTAACGGTACTACAAACCAAAAGAAGTTACTACTAGTACTAACGATATTAACGCTACTACAAACGAAAAGAAAGTACTACAAACGAAATTAACATTACTACAAACGAAAATAAGTTACTACAAACGATATTAACACTACTACAAACGAAATTAACGCTTTATTTTTGTTTGTTTAACTTCATAGAAATTGTCTTTTTTAAAACTGAAAATTAAATCTGTGTATTCAGCATTAGTTTTTGCGTGATTGCGTGGTACAAAGGTACAGATAGACAAAAGTCCTAAAAATTTTTGGTTAGGCTTCTGATGCTTTAATAAAGACCCATATAAGTTTTTTTTACGTGAACACTTGAATCTTAACAGATGATCGTGGGTTCAAACCCGGACAAGCACCACTGAATTTCACGTGCTTAATTTGTGATTATAATTCATCTCGGGCTTAACAGTGGAACAAATATACTACATATTTGTGCCACTGCCGTTGAGACGTCGGAATGTTGGCGATCAGGCGCCCTTTCATTTATTTAGATTGGCCGTCGCCTTCGACAGAGGGGTTTTGACAATCGCTCCAGGTCTTACTTGGCGCAAAGCTTTTCATTGCCATACAGCGCGGAAAGTGGCTCATCATCCATATAATATTATGTTAGGTATTTGTCGTTAATTCGGATATACTTAAGTGAGTTACAAGTTTAATATACGCATTAAGAAAAAATATTTTCTACCGCGTTGGCTTCCTAACAAATAAATAAAATAAAAACTGTTAGACGAGTTAACCCATGAATTAACTTGTAAAGAATTATTTTTGTTTGTAGTAACCTCTTTTCGTTTGTAGTAGCGTTAATATCGTTTGTAGTACTTTCTTTTCGTTTGTAGTAGAGTTAATTTCGTTTGTAGTAACCTTTTTTCGTTTGTAGTAGCGTGAATTTCGTTTGTAGTAACTTCTTTTCGTTTGTAGTAGCGTTAATTTTGTTTGTAGTAACCTCTTTTCGTTTGTAGTAGCGTTAATATCGTTTGTAGTAACTTCTTTTCGTTTGTAGTAGCGTGAATTTTGTTTGTAGTAACCTCTTTTCGTTTGGAGTAGCGTTAATATCGTTTGTAGTAACTTCTTTTCGTTTGTAGTAACCTTAATCTCGTTTGTAGTAACCTCTTTTCGTTTGTAGTAGCGCTCATTTCGTTTGTAGTAACTTCTTTTCGTTTGTAGTAACCTTAATTTCGTTTGTAGTATTTTCTTTTCGTTTGTAGTAACCTTAATTTCGTTTGTAGTACTGTCTTTTCGTTTGTAGTACTGTCTTTTCGTTTGTAGTAGCGTTAATATCGTTTGTAGTAGCGTTAATTTCGTTTGTAGTAACCTCTTTTCGTTTGTAGTAGCGTGAATTTCGTTTGTAGTAACTTCTTTTCGTTTGTAGTAGCGTTAATTTTGTTTGTAGTAACCTCTTTTCGTTTGTAGTAGCGTTAATATCGTTTGTAGTAACTTCTTTTCGTTTGTAGTAACCTTAATTTCGTTTGTAGTAACCTCTTTTCGTTTGTAGTAGCGCTCATTTCGTCTGTAGTAACTTCTTTTCGTTTGTAGTAACCTTGATTTCGTTTGTAGTAACCTCTTTTCGTTTGTAGTAGCGTGAATTTCGTTTGTAGTAACTTCTTTTCGTTTGTAGTAGCGTTAATTTTGTTTGTAGTAACCTCTTTTCGTTTGTAGTAGCGTTAATATCGTTTGTAGTAACTTCTTTTCGTTTGTAGTAACCTTAATTTCGTTTGTAGTAACCTCTTTTCGTTTGTTGTAGCGCTCATTTCGTTTGTAGTAACTTCTTTTCGTTTGTAGTAGCGTTAATATCGTTAGTAGTAAGTTTCTTTTCGTTTGTAGTAGCGCTCATTTCGTTTGTAGTAACCTCTTTTCGTTTGTAGTAGCGTGAATTTCGTTTGTAGTAACTTCTTTTCGTTTGTAGTACCGTTAATATCGTTTGTAGTGACCTCTTTTCGTTTGTAGTACCACTCATTTCGTTTGTAGTAACCTCTTTTCGTTTGTAGTAGCGTTAATATCGTTTGTAGTAACTTCTTTTCGTTTGTAGTACCGTTAATATCGTTTGTAGTACTTTCTTTTCGTTTGTAGTAGCGTTAATTTCGTTTGTAGTAACCTCTTTTCGTTTGTAGTAGCGTGAATTTTGTTTGTAGTAACCTCTTTTCGTTTGTAGTAGCGTTAATATCGTTTGTAGTAGCGTGAATTTTGTTTGTAGTAACCTCTTTTCGTTTGTAGTAGCGTTAATATCGTTTGTAGTAACTTTTTTTCGTTTGTAGTAACCTTAATTTCGTTTGTAGTACTTTCTTTTCGTTTGTAGTAGCGTTAATATCGTTTGTAGTAACTTCTTTTCGTTTGTAGTAGCGTGAATTTTGTTTGTAGTAACCTCTTTTCGTTTGTAGTAGCGTTAATATCGTTTGTAGTAACTTCTTTTCGTTTGTAGTAACCTTAATTTCGTTTGTAGTACTTTCTTTTCGTTTGTAGTAGCGTTAATATCGTTTGTAGTAACTTTTTTTCGTTTGTAGTAACCTTAATTTCGTTTGTAGTACTTTCTTTTCGTTTGTAGTAGCGTTAATATCGTTTGTAGTAACTTCTTTTCGTTTGTAGTAGCGTGAATTTTGTTTGTAGTAACCTCTTTTCGTTTGTAGTAGCGTTAATATCGTTTGTAGTAACTTCTTTTCGTTTGTAGTAACCTTAATTTCGTTTGTAGTAGCGTTAATATCGTTTGTAGTAACTTCTTTTCGTATGTAGTAACCTTAATTTCGTTTGTAGTACTTTCTTTTCGTTTGTAGTAGTGTTAATATCGTTTGTAGTAACTTCTTTTCGTTTGTAGTAGCGGCGATTGAGTATGTAGAATTACTTATTTCGATAGTAGTACCTTCTTTTTGTTGTTTGATAGAATAAAAAACTTGTTTTTAAAAAAAAAATCTTATTAATTTTTCCTTAAAAAAAAAATTTTTTTTTTGCTTCGACTACAAACGAAATTTTTTTCACTACAATCAACTACAAACGATTCTCTTTAAGAATCAACTATTCATTTTTAGTTCCGACAAAACCGGGGGATGAGTTTTTTTCGATGTCCTCTAAATTTTTTTTAGAGCTACTACAAACAAAAAAAATGTTACTACAATTAACTACAAACATATATCTATAAGAATCAAAAAGAAAAACATCGATTTTCCAAAGTCGGGTGCCAAGTTCACATAGCCGAGTTATCGTAATTTTAAAACTATCGCGCACCTAAATAAATTCAAGCGGTCCCACACCGATCATACGCATGCTACTCAAGGAATTTTAGCACCAAAAACGCGTTCGCTTAGCAGAAAATCTCGCTACTCGACTGTTTGATTGGATTTTTTTACGTGGTGCCCCCTATGTATGAAACCGAGTTGTTAAGATCCTAGACCGCTAGCGTCAGCCGCAATCTTGAAATACGTCTTTTGACAAATATCTCAGAAACAGTGAGTTTTACGTTAAAATCCCCACAGACTTTTTTGTAGAGAATTGAATTTTCCATTTTTTTTATTTGAAACTTTTTTTCTATTATTATTATTATTCTACTTGGTGGTAGAGCTTGGTGCAAGCTCGTCTGGGTAGGTACCACCCACTCATCATCAGATATTCTACCGCAAAACAGCAGTACTTGTTATTGCTGTGTTCCGGTTTGAAGGGTGAGTGAGCCAGTGTAATTACAGGCACAAGGGACATAACATCTTAGTTCCCAAGGTTGGTGGCGCATTGGCGATGTAAGAGATGGCTAACAGCTCTTACAACGCCAATGTCTATGGGCGTTGGTGACCACTTACCATCAGGTGGCCCATATGCTCGTCCGCCTTCCTATGCAATAAAAAAAAAATATATATATTATTAATATTTTCCGAGATAGTTAATTAAAAAAAGCCAAATTTTGATTTTTGTGAAAGATCTTCACCATTTTTGGAAATACAAAAAAAATGTTACAATCAAACTTGAAGTAGAACACAAAATTTCCTACAATTTTTGTATAAAACATTTTGGCTTTTTTAAGTAACTATATTAGTCCATTGAAATGTTACATTAGCTTTGCATTTGTTAGAGGGCGCAATTTTATTTTTGGGACATGTGTGGGGGTCAATAGAAGCTTAACCCCAAGTTTGTGGGGTTGCCAGTTGCCACCCTTGTCCCCCAGCCGCCATCTTTGTAAAAGGGGTGCAAAAACCTTTTCGCGATATCTCGGAAACTATGCGTCCTACTAAAAATTTGTAACGACATAATTTGTAGCAAGTTGCTTTGCCTACAAATATGCTTATATAACTTTTGACCTTGAAATTTAAAATTAAAGAAGTTATAAGCATAAAAGTGAGAATATTTTTATAAAATTATTTGCTCTTTTTTTATACATTTTACAAAAAAAATACCTTAGACCAATCTTGTAGATGGTCTTTTGAGGAAATATATTTTCAATATTTTTTTTTTATTTCATTCATTTAAAACGCTGTTACAGCGCTCCAAAGTTGACCGGGTTCGTCAATGCTCACGAGAATCCGGTCAAAACGAAATGTTTAACCTAATTTTAATTAGTTAAATGCACATGTCTTAAAAATAAAATTGCGTCCTCTAACAAATGCAATATTAGGTCCTTAAATTGTAACATTTCAATGGACTATATCTCGCAAAATATTAATAATAAAGAAACAAGATTTCAATTATATATGTACAACTAAATAAGATTATTTTAAAATAGAAGCATAATTTCACACAAACACTTGTTTGCGAAAACCTAATTACAATGATATTTAGGTAATTGAATTCTAAACATAGTATTTTAACTACTTTCTAAATGATGTTTGAATATTGAAACAATATTTGTAGACGTTAAAATAGATTAAATTATTTATTATATAAGACATTATATTTGTTTGTTTATGTACACACTATTATGTAAATAATTTGGTAACATTGGTTGTTAACTATTAGTTGTTTTATTTTGAAGATCAATAGTGGCGTGAAAATCATAAGACAATTCTGTTATATAATATTGTTAATTATATTAGTAATAATAAGTATAATAAGTAATAATAGACTGTGTATTATAACTTTATACAATCCCGAATGAAACATTCAACGTGATATATCTGGGGCAAGTAATATAATGAATATCAGTGACGCGTGTTCCAAATGTTACCAATGTTTAACGTATAACATAATTATAACTATTAACTTATATTTAATGGTGTCGATAAATAATTTTATATTGACCTACGATTTGAAAATTGTTTAAAAATAATGTTTACTTCTATTAAGATTCCAAATATAATTCACATAAATCTCAGATATTTTATATCATCTTAATAAGAAAACAGTTACGAAAAAAGTTACACATTATTTAAAGCGATTTCTATAGAACATGCTAGTAATCGAGAATATAATAAAAAGTTATTTACCTTTGTTTGAGGCTCTAACCTTGGTGCCCCGCATGAACACTGCTCGCCGCAAAGACAACCGTTTTCAAAGGCACGGCCAGAGGCGAGGTCTCCCAAATGCCTTCCTGACGGCGTAGCTAGCCTCAACGCAGAGGCATCAGATTGCGATCTGTGATGACCTCTCCGTGCAGCCGGCCTGATCTCCTCAGCTAGAATAGAGTCTTTTAACTTTGTCGCTCTCGACCTCTTTGAGTCTCCACTAAACGCTGTCAACAACCACGCTAGTCGAAGGGAAAACTGTGCACTTTGTTTACACCGATACACCAAATATGGTCGTAAAACGTCCGCTACATCTCCCATTTCAATGTACATTGTAGCTAATTGTGGGAGGTAAAAGTCTACATCTTCGTGTGGGAATGAGAACAATTTGTTAGCTAGGTAGGTTTGCACACCGGGTTCCTTCGAGTTGAAAAGATACGTAATAGCCATACTCATAT
This sequence comes from Nymphalis c-album, assembly GCA_963151315.1. Classification (NCBI taxonomy): domain Eukaryota; kingdom Metazoa; phylum Arthropoda; class Insecta; order Lepidoptera; family Nymphalidae; genus Nymphalis; species Nymphalis c-album. Next base: position 5,576,327 of record OY720588.1, read on the forward strand.
CAAATAGTTTACTTTCAAAAAGTCGTAGAAGAAAGTCTTTGTTTTTTGCTGTTTCAGTGGCGCTACTCGTCGTAGCTGACGGTTCGTTAACAGCATCAGGCGGATCCGGAGGTTTCTCCGTTTCTTCTGGATTGCCCGAATCGAGACTCTCTCTTGATCTGGCAGCGGCAGGAGGTTGAGGTCTTTCTTCGTCATTTCCGTCTGGTGGAGTATGAATGCCAGAGTCATCAGACCCGGTGGGAACTTCGGGTGGTAGTGCGAGTCTTGGCGCAGGCGCTTCGCACGATATTCGAAGCGGTGCACCGTCCGGCGAAGTCGGTGTCATATCCTCCGGTATCCTTTGTAAAACAGAATCCAAAGACCTGTTCCTTTGGTGGCCGCATCCCGCCGGCGGCCCATTCGCGCCCGTCACATGTCTATGGGAAAAAAATAATTGAAAAACTGAGTATATATATCATTTAAACAAACTTCATTAGTTTAAACGTACACATCAAACGGATCTTCATAGTGACGGATTCCTATTACTATAATTTTCCTAACCATTTTTTTTTACTTTATATTAAGAACAAGTAACACTTAAGTAAAAACAAACGATCATTTTTATCACAAATCTAAGCACAAAGTAATTAAAAATGCCATCGTATGGAATGTTCTTTAGGACATAATTAAACACTTTATAGCTGCTAATACGCGTCCAACTACTTCGTGACCACACGGTAAACTGTTTTACGCAATCGTAGGTTCGTAGGCAGTAGGCACAACGCACCGCATACCATTCCAATAAGGATCACCTCGATTACGCAGCTAGAACGAGACTGTACATTTGACGAAATACTGGACCAAGATCTTTGCACCTTTATAATCATCAGAACCATCGAAATGAATTCAGTCGATTAGGTAACTATGAACTTGATAATGTAATTGATACAAAATCATACTTGGTATATCATTTTGTTAACATCTAATTAATTATTTATTACTTGTAGTAAAAACATACAGTAACAAGTTGCGCTTTAAAATAACAAGGTATTTTGATTTGTATTCTATTTGTGTATTAAAAGGAACTTTTGATTAATGAAAATTTTGCAATATAATTGTTAATACGTACATATATATAAATAAAGTTTGCATAAAATATTAATTCCAAGTTTATACTCGAAGCAGACACGACAGATTTACGTAAACCGACATTAATAAGGAAATGACGGCCCCTTGATTTGATCGCAACTTAAATATTTTTAGATCTTAGCTACTAATCATAGGAAATACAAGTTTTATACGAGCTAATAAGTGAACGTTCCATACGAGCCTGTGTAGGAAGCAAATTAACATTGTTATTTTTAGACCGTTATCGTACATGGGCCAAGTGTAGCATGCCTTTTAACATACATAATTATGTCCTATTTTTATCGATATGATTAACGGTCATCTATAAAAAATAATATTTTATGATATTAAATATTGTTGCTTTGATTTTTAGCTAAAGCAATGAAATTTTCTTTTAATTACATAAAAAATAGGACATAAATAAGGAATTATGATTGTTTCACGGCTAAATGACACATACCATGGAATTGGTATAAACTATTTGAATTTAAACAAAGAAAGATAAATATATTGGAATCGAAACGTCATTGTGAAAACAAATCGTTAATAATGGAGGCTAAATATTGTTTTTATCGTGAATGATTGGAATTTAAATAGATGTTATTCATTTAAATGGGACACCACTTAACCTTAACCATTCGCTATAATCATTTCTATTAGAGCTTTGTTTACATTCAACATCTGTACCAATGCAAAACTCATAACAATTTAAACTAACTGACAAAACTGTATTACCAAAAATGAATTATTTTGTATATAATATGTAGTTATGTGAAACATTATGATGGAAATAATATTTTCATTTTAGTCAATATCTTTTAAACTATAATAATAAAGTAATGGTTAAAATTTAGTATTTACTGTAAAAGTTGTATAAATATTTTGTAAATAAATTATACATTAACGATATAAAGAACGAAATAAACTTTATTTTTATAACATTACTATACTTTATTATAGTTGTGATAGTAATAAAAATAGTAGTAACTTACTATCTCTACTAATGTATGTGACATTGCACTTAGATGGTCTCTGTTTTCACTTAACTAGCCATAGTGATGCCGGCCAAAAATTATATCTGTATGACTCCATTTTAAAATCGTGAACGAGGCGCGAAAGTAAGCGTCTCTTTCAACTTGCCGTGTTAGTTCGCGTTCTATACTTTCTTTCTTAATGACTAGTATTATTAATAAGTTATATTAAATTATACAAAAATATTCAAAATTTCTCTAATATCATAAAACTTAATACAAATCGTAACGAAATACCGTATATCTAAATCTAGGTAAGCTATAAAAATTACGTTACATTTTTTTGTAATGTTACGGTAAAAACGGTAGTTCATTTATGTCACCTTTTAATTTAATATTATCCAACAGCATGTCTGTATAACACTCGCGCAGTACTACATTATATGAACAGATTAATATGCGACGAGTATACTATTTGCTAATAACGAAAAAGATTGCAAAAGTATACTCTCAAACGCTTCTAGACCGTAGCGCGAAACTTTCGTAAGATTTCAAATATACTTTCGTACTAAGAATGACAATATAGTATGTAATGTATGTATAGACTTAGTATTATACAAATGTAATAATAAAATGTATTATTACACAAAAGTTTTTATATACGACACTGCAGTTAAAATAATGTTTTTTTTTAATAAGGGAAACCTAACTTCCAACGATTAAGAGACCCTAGTCTTCGTGTAAATATAGTAATTATATAACGTTAAAATTTTAACTGTCTGGCTATCACGGTGCATGGGATACAGCCTGGTGACAGACGGCCAGATGGAGGGACGGAAAGAGGAGTTTCACTAATATCGCTTCAATGAATCTCAATTCTTTCAAAATCCTGTGTTACTTTGTTAATTTTTGTCATAAATTAATTAATTCCACGAGGGCGCTTGCACTAAAAAGTAACGTGTGTGAATATCAGTATTATATACTAATATAATGTGAAAGTTCTATGACAATCGGATTATTAATTTGCCTGTGATCATTTACAACAAACAACAAAGCAAACTAACGTACACTGGATAAAATTATTACATGAATATTTCAATATAAAATAATGGAAGATGAAAAATTAATCAATAAATCTTTAGTTAAAAAATATTTCAATAAGACTGGTTTTAATGCAACAGATTACGTAGAGATACATCACATAGACGTAATGATTATATTGTACAAAGTGAGCATGCGGGTACGTAATCTAATAAATAGCTAAGCCCATTCCGCTTATTAACGGTACCAACCGTCTATCGTAAGGCTTCATTGACACTGCTCTGGTATAAACTATCAACAAAGTAATAATACCACTCATCACGAGATCTTTTAAGCCATCCCACTCGATTGACTTGAAATTTGTCACAGTTACTCCTTCCCCGACTTCACTAATTTAATAATTTTACGAAAATCCTATCAAAAAACATTTTTTTCATATCTATCCGTAACGATTAGCTTTTAGGAAACCGGGACGATTAGCTAGTTTCTTTATAAAACCCAAACTTCTAGTTCTACACAATGATATTATAAGTAAAAAGGTGTAGATAGGTTACATACATAGCATTCAATCTACGAAAATGACACTGTTACGCACACATAAATAACTTTATATTGCAATATACACACTACATTACGATTTGTCGCTAAAGTAGGGTGGCATGATTTAAGTATCACAAGTGAAAAAAAGACAAATATATTTGCGAGAGTGCATCGTCTCGTGTCAAAGAAACGACATAGAATAAATGATCAGACAATAAGTTTTTTCTTACCCGGATTTATGCCTATGAATGCGATTACTCATAAATTCATTTTGTAAAAGTACTAAAAATTCATTGAAATATAAACTATCAATAATTTTATAAAAATTTAATATCAAATAAACAATATCAACATCATGAACATACATCTAAACACTATTTATACATCTAAATAAACATCTTCTTTAAGACATAATAATAAAAATATTTATTTATATTTTGATTTCAATTTAGTAATATAATATAATAATTAATGATTTAATATTCTTTCTCATTTATATAAATAAAACAAACATATAAAATTATTATATAATATGTGCCAACTGCCACCACTGTTTGTGTTTTACTCAATGATCACTAACGTCGTCTATCTCTATTGCACTCGTTCATTAATATACTTTTGTTGCATTCATGCAATTCTAACGTCATTTTTACGAATATAATATTTGATTTGTGAAAATATTAAGATAAATAGTAAACTTACTAATGAAAAGTGATTCCATAAGTTTAAGAAGTTTTGCTAGTATAATTTGTGCAATATCTCATAACACACGACGGCATTTCGGGTTATTTTGTCACTTTTAATTATAATTGTACTCGCTACGTGACGTCTATCCATTGATAATGGTGACATAATACTGAGGTGAAGTGTGGATAGTAATCTTGATTTCGAACTAGTGCTCACGGATTGCTGGTAACCTATCTACACCTTTTTACTTATAATATCATTGGTTCTACATATATATAAAACTTATTTATTACTTGCTTCTAATTATTTGAAAGTAGGTTATTTTTCTTTTTTATATTTTTTCGAATATTATAAGTCTAATAATTATAATATACAAGGCTGTTTAAGACTTATAATTTATTATATATATTGGAAAATTGGATTGTACAAATTAACATATTATTCATAGTTACTTCTAGATCTAGACTACTATTATGTTTAAATGTATGTTATGGTGTTCTTCTATATTATATTATGTATTAAAAATGTATAGATACGATAAATACATAGACTATTAAATTAAAAGCTGCAGGCTATTAACAATGACCTCAACATTTAATAAATGCGTAAACTGGTCCCGCCTACATTATGACCGAAAATAATACTAGGCACCGTGATTCATCAAAGGACATACTTTTTAATACATTGTCGTTTAATTAAATTTGTGTTTTAATATTTTTGATGAAATCTATTGAATTTCTATTCTTTGAGTAAGGTTCTAGAGTTCATTTATATGTACAATTTTATGGTAGAATAAATATGAAACATTCATATTAGCGATTGTTGTTGTGATATCAAAGAGTAATAAACTCAAAGGCGGTTGGCACGCACAATGTTGGAGTAAAATAGAATACTAAATTGGAGTTGGAGTAATAACTATGGGAAAAATATAATATAAAAAATTGATTGACGTACTATTATTGTATTACAAATTTAAGTATGTAAAAATGTTTTTATTATAATGTTGAACAACAGAAATTATAGTTTTTTTTTGTATTGATGGCTTTGATGGCATATAATAAAAAGAAAATTGCTTACGGCACTTAATTTTTTTTAAACATAAGACAGAATAGGTCATTGCAAATATATTGTATGATTTCAATGTCATTTTTATAATTGTTAAAATATTATTTTATAGATATACAAATTTAGATATAAAACAAGTAGAAAGGGTAAATATTAAGCGTTAACAAAATAACGTTAATTTAATAAATAGGTTCGATCAATGAGATAAAATTAATAATTTTTAAATTACTTACCCTTGTCGAAATCGACCTCGTTGCTACACACTACTGGCTTGCTCCTCAAGGCTACGTTAATTAGAATGTAATTAAATCTATACTAATATATAAAGCTAAAGAGTTTGTTTGTTTGATCCGGCTAATCTCAGGAACAACTGTATAGTCTAATACAGTTGTTCCTGAGATTAACTGTTCTAGGCTGATTTTTATTCATTATATTTTTATTAATAATAAGCAGGTGAAAGCGCGGGGCACGGGTTGTAGAAGTATAAACGTAGTAACTGCCAAAACAATCTACATATTATGTTACAATTAGCCAAGTAGTTGTTAAGTACCTAATTGTCTGTACTTTTCTTTTACTTGTACTTTTACAATAAAACTCGATCTAAATTAAGTACTGCCAATAATAATTTGTAGTCGAATTTAATTTTCCAACCATTTATATTTTGAAAAGTGGTTTATGGAACCAGGTATAAAGTAAGTGCAGCTGTCGATTCGTGCAAAGCTGATTGGTTGTTCGAAGAACATCTGTCTGCAGTAATGCGCAGCATGCCATCGCAGATGCGGAATTGACTCGAAGCATCTTATCTATATTGTGTCAAATAAAACCTTGCAGGGAGATGTTTATACAACGTAGATATATTTTTTTTTCAATTTTACTGAAACCAGCAGATAAAAGGTCAAATTAGACACCCGATGGCCAGTAGCGTTGGTCAATCGATTTCGATCAAAATCAAAGCTTTGCTCCTCGGTAGTGGAATAACTTAAGTGAAAGTTTATTATGTCTATTGTTCATGAAATATGTTATTTATTTTCAATCCCACCAAATGTTCAAAACATTAATTACAAATAATTTAGAGTTGCTAGACATTTTTAATAATTTGTAAAATGTGTGAACTGTGAATAGCGAAAATAAATTGAATACAATATCGATCGTTGTAGATAGAAAAAGCATAGAAATCAGATCGCACGCCGAGGAGCGTGCAAGGGTGACGCAGGTGAATTCTGAAATTTTACTGGCTTAGACGCGTTCTAACTCATCAAATTGACGAATTATGGAATGATAGACTAGGGTCGATAATTTTTAAAACCAAAAAAAATAATAGTAGGATAAAATCTATTAGAAAAGGAGGGGAATATTATAAAAATGAAAGAAAAAATAATTTACGGGCGATCTGAGGTCGGGAAGGGGGTAAGGGGGGGGGGGGGGTTTAAGGGGGGGGTTTTAAGGGTAAAAAACGGTTTTTCTCGATTTCCGGCAAAACTAAAAGTACTACCGAAAAAAGTCAAATGGCAAAGTTGTAGGTAAGAAAAAGATCTAAAACTCTTGTATTTATACTTTTTTCACATAACCTCAAAATTTATGTGAAAAATTCAAAAAACCAAGTTTTTGGTTTTTTATTTTTATCTTTTACAAAAATTACGAGGTTATGTGAAAAAAGTATAAATACAAGAGTTTTAGATCTTTTTCTTACCTACAACTTTGCCATTTGACTTTTTTCGATAGTACTTTTAGTTTTGCCGGAAATCGAGAAAAACCGTTTTTTACCCTTAAAACCCCCCCCTTACCCCCTTCCCGACCTCAGATCGCCCGTAAATTATTTTTCCTTTCATTTTTATAATATTCCCCTCCTTTTCTAATGGATTTCATCCTACTATTATTTTTTTTCACTTTTTATTATTTTTAAAGGCTTCTACCCTAGTCTATGACAAGCGTGTCTTACTGATTTATCCTAGGTAATTATAATAATTAAGCGAAGATCTTGTCACATGTAGCAAAGACAAAGACAAAACGCAAAAACAACACGTAGATTTAACGCAAATACAAAATCTATTTAAAAAATATAGTTCGTACATATCTTGTAAATTTGGTTGTTTAAAATGTAAGTGTGCATAGAGTACTTAAATCGGTATTGGTGAATGTATCCACCTGTCCTTCATGTCAGTGAGCGAAGCCTTTGAAACCAGTTTTCATAAATAAAATCAATTTGTAATTAAACTAAATAAAACCAACGACAAAAGTTGATGATTGATTTTTACTAAGTATGAACGAACAGAGTTTAAGTGTAATTTTGCTAATGTAAGACAAACATCTGGATAGTGAAGTTTTAAGGGCATGAGTTGGCGGATGGCTACCCGCTTGTCGTGACCCTCGTCGTAATTTATAATTATTCTTCCGTCATGCATGGCAACGGCTTTTTACGTTCTATTGTTTGCGCAGGAAGAAATCTAATTGCTTATCGCATAAATGGAGGGAAGCTTACTTTTTGAGTAATCTGGAAATTACGGTATTAACGACGTGATTTTTCTTTTGTTATAATAATCGAAACAAACTACAAGTGCCACGTGAGTAAAACGTAACGTTAGCATTATCAATCATTTGTTTCTTTTACGGAGCAAAAACGTCTTATATGTCTAATAGAAAACAAAATTCTATGCTTGTTTCTCAATCGCATACCCAGTTTAATTAAATATGAACTTTTAATTAAAATACTACAATTGATTTTACTGGAGATTTTTTACGCGAAGCAACGCAACGCAGCGCTGACAGACTCACGACGCGTCAGCGAAACTTTGTCTGATTTTACATGTCCGAACTTTGTAAAGTTTTATAAGATTATTATAAAGTACACCAAATTTGGATATCTAGTAGACTACTTGTCGATTATAGACTTTTTTTTAGTTTATACGTAATTATCAGAATAAAATTATCGTACCTCTATGAACTTGGATAACGAAACGATTTAAATGACTATTAATAGTAATATCGTAGAACCTTTTAACCTTATCATCTTATTTTCATACGAGGTTTAAGTACACTATTACGACCTTACACCATAAAAAAATGTTAAAACTCGTTGAGCGTTACGCAATTCCATTGTAAGTTAGATGCAACTGATTAGAAATTATAAAAAGAATACTAGCATTCGGTTCTTTTTTAATTTAAATATTTTATTTGAGATTAAGGTATACAAATTGTGTTGTCAAGTTTTTAGCTTAATATAAATTAACTTTTTACAGTTTTCGGAAGTCTTACAAAATATTTATTTTCAATTACATATATGTATTAAAATAAATTATTATTTTTTATATTATAACTTGCTGTGCACCGCGGTTTTACAATCGTATAATTAATAAAAATATAATGAATAAAATCAACCTAGAACCTTCCTCGATAAAAATACTATATCATCCCATCGCCGTAAGGGATCCGTGAGTTGGTAAAGCAATAAAGGTTAAAACAAAATCTCACATTTTCTTTACAATTTTCATCAAACAAATATTACATCATGTTAATAAAGTTATAGCAGTAGTCCTAGTTCCTTTAATATTTTCTTTGTAGTTATACTTTAAAATGACCATCATTTATAAGACTAATAAGAATAGTGAACTCCCGAACCGTGGGTGAGAAATGAGAATGTTGAAATTGATGATTTCCGTCTATTATGCCCTCAATAAGCCCCCAGTCGGTCTAAGTACTGTTACTTATGTCTTTTATTCATATCAGTCTTAATACAGCGTGATCTATATTTTGCAATTTTTTTTATTAATATATGTGACTTTTGTACCTATATTTAAATTTGAACATTAAAACTATAACTCGTTTCTTTCATAACATTACATAATTCAAAATACGTAATACATTATTCTTTCCGACTTCATTATTACATAAGAGATTTTACAGAAGTGACAACACTAACGTTCATCGGTTGGTATTCATTCATTATTTTTCTACTTTTTACATCTATACTAAAGTAATAGGTGCTATGCCTGTCTGCTTGGAATAATATTACAGAAAGCTTATAAGCAATATTAACTATATTAACCATATTTTAAAGTACATAATGCCTATTTGTCTTATAGACATAAAATCATTATTTTTATTAAGCATTCCGAGATGGCCCAGCGTTTAGAACGCGTCAATCTTAACCAATGATCGTGGGTTGAAACCCAGACAAGCACCACTGGATTATAATTCACTAATCAAACTTATGCTTGGCGGTGAAAAAAAACATCATGAGGAAACCTGCATGTGTATAATTTTAGTGAAATTCTGTGACAAGTTTATAGTATAATATAGACATACAACCGGTATTGGAGAATAAGCTTCAAACCTTCTCAAAAAAGAAGAGGAAGACATTCACAGGCCGTTAATACTATTAAGTATGTATACAAATTTGTAGCAGCGGTAGTCTATACTCTATATTAAAAAAAAAACTTTGTTTTTATTGCACAGAACCTTACAGTACAAATTTTGTGGAATATTTGTTACTCTCGGGTTTCTTTCGCAGTTGCAAGTTTTATTTAACTTGAATTTATTTATCGACCGGAAATTTTAAAATCTATATATGTATACCCTATTCCAATGAGAATAGAAATAAATGTAAACACACCTTAGATTTACAAATTGCATGCGATTGTCAAATCGTTCTGCATTATTATGCACTGTAAACAGTTTTTGATTAATTTACCCTTATTCATAATTCAAAACTATTCCAATTAACTAGTTATAAAGACATTAATTTAACTTCCAAAGTTCCGAATACAACTTTGCGGACATTGAAAACGCCATCTTTTCGCGTATGCATAGTGAATGTCATAGACTATTCAAGATGTCGACCAATTACATCGCATCAATTAATATCGATAACCAATGATATCGCATTAATTTGGTATCTGTTTATTTATGTTTATTCCTGTTGTGGTTGGAATAGGCTATAGGTATATCTTTCGATTTATATATATATACTAGCGGCCCGTCCCGGCTTCGCACGGGTAACAATAAATAGGTACAGATATTTAAGTTATAAGCATGCTAATTAAAACGACCATGTATCACTAAATTAAAAAAAAAATGTATGCTTATCTTAAAGCCGCCCTGTACACTACGTTGGCTGTGGTATTTGTAGGTGGCAACAAAACGTATTGATTTTCAGGAGATCGTACTCGAGAAAGTGCCACATACAATTGCCCGTGGCAAAAGCACTCTTTCCTTAAGTCGATACCAACTATGGAAAAAGTTTGTCCCTGGGATTTATTTATTGTTAGGGCAAAGGATATTTTTAAAGGGAACTGTAACCTTTTAAAAGATATGGGCAAATCAGTTAGTATCATCGGGATCCGCGGAACATGTGCGAGCTGACCGGCCGTGATATGATAGATGATAGTTGCTACAATCACATTATCTCTTAATTCTTTGATCAATAGTCTTGTACCATTACACATATTGGGAGGGCTTAAATTTCTTAAAAGCATAACAGGCGTACCTATTTTTAATTTTAGTTCATGAGGTGGCAAGCCAGCAGGATTAAGGGAATTTAAAAATTCCTGTGGGTAGTGCACCGTATCTTCGATGTTGCACACGGTGTCAACGGATTTGTAACATTTAAAATCACCTGGTACTTTTTCAATAATAATTTTGTTTATCTCATTTACTGAGTCTTTTCTGGGTGACAATATCGCTCTCGAACAGAGCCAATGGAAATTTCTTACTGTAAGATTGCTGATGTCGGGATAGATTGTGTCTAAAAGAATTTCTAGACTGTGTGGATGCTGTTTTGATGAGCATATTCAATTTGAGGATCGTAACTAAATGCCGACCTATTACTATGAGCTAAAATTCTATTGCGCGTCCTAGCTGTTAACGACCGTTGTCTATCTCTCTGTGTCAGGAGCCGCTGCGAGCGTTCAGTGCTAGATTCCCGTGCACGCGTTCGCGAGTTCCTAACTCTATTTCCTTCAAGTCGCTGCGAGCGCTCGGCGCTTGACTGTCGTTCGTATAACTGCGACGATCTTGCATTTTGTTTTTTTTTTTTTATTTTTTTTATTGCATAGGAAGGCGGACGAGCATATGGGCCACCTGATGGTAAGTCACCAACGCCCATAGACATTGGCGTTGTAAGAGCTGTTAACCATCTCTTACATCGCCAATGCGCCACCAACCTTGGGAACTAAGATGTTATGTCCCTTGTGCCTGTAATTACACTGGCTCACTCACCCTTCAAACCGGAACACAGCAATAACAAGTACTGCTGTTTTGCGGTAGAATATCTGATGAGTGGGTGGTACCTACCCAGACGAGCTTGCACAAAGCTCTACCACCAAGTAAAGTTGTTCTGCAAGACGAACTGAACGTTCGACGCTAGATTCTCTGGCTCGCGATTGGGACGCGTACACTCTCATACTTTCCTGACGATCTGCATTTTCAGAAGAAGACTCTCCAATACGACGAACTTTTGCTAATCTCGCTTGGGAACTATTCTTAGATAGCTGCGACCTTCTTCTTCTAGACATATTGCTATGAAGGATATTTATTTTAAATCAGAGAAATTAAGAATTAAGAATAAACTAATACCTAAGAATAAACTAATAATAATAATAAAAAATAAATTATTCAAGTTCACAGAGATAGTTCTGAAAAGAACTTTGACAAATATTATGAAAAAGTGTGATTCCTAATACTAAAATTAAGTAGCTCTGAAAAGAACTTTTTAAGTGAAGTATAAAAATGTGTTAAAAAAACTCGAAATATTCAATGTCGCTTGCATCTACTGCGTAAGGAGCCGAAGGGCGCGCGCTACCTAGTTCATAATGGTGCACCCCCTTCTCCCGCACTGCCCCTCTCTCGTCGAGTTAGTTACTCGTACTCGATGCGCTGCGTGGCGGCCGCCGCCGGCATGTATTTTTATTTTAATTTCATGATATCTTTTGAATGGAATGTCCGATTTCAATAATTCAAAAAGTAATCATCAGGTATTGAGACAGTCTTGAATATTAAATTATTTATTTGGATAAAAAATTATAAATGGTATGGATAACACGGTCTGATTTTGATCGGCATTTCTATCAATTTGTTAAATATAAAAAAGTAGTTATAGTGACGTAACTACAATAGTTAGACATATGGTCTCGCGAAGTTTTTTGTAGATATTGATATATTCTATAATATTGTTGAACATTATTTGTCCTATCATTAATACTCTTCGCAGCGTATGCGATGAAAGACATTTTATGGCTATTTTTTTTACACCTTCGGTTGGTTTTATTTAATAGGAATTTCTAAAGATTTCTATAGTAATCTAGTACTAAATATAGCCTATGTTACTCAGTGATAATGTAGCTTTCTAATGAAAAAAGAATTATTAAAATCGGTCCAGTACTTTTTGAGTTTATTCGTTACATACAAAAATACATATCTTTCCTCTTTATTATATTAGTGTAGATTTTTCGAAATGAAAATTTTGTATAAACAAATCGATTAATGTCAACAAAATAATAAAATAAATCAACAAATAATTTTATCACTTCCAATTTTTAACAACAAAATGCTAAACACACAATCTCTTACTGCTTTTACCCTTTTACAACCAAAAGTCCTAAGACCTGTCGTTTTCAATGACCAGCTTGGTTGATTTTAGTGGGCGCGCAAGCGGTTGCATCACGCGTTTGTATGATGGGTGATGGACCGCCTGAATTTATTTAGTGCGCGATAATTTTAAAATTACGATTACTCCTAAGATATTGATTTAAATTGGGTGGTGTAAAGGGCAATTATAATATACATTAAATGCTTAAAGTAAATAACGTATTTATTTTAATAAGGATTAATATCATATCCGTTTTTATAGCTTTCCAATTTTAACATTTTTATGTAACCATTTTTTAAACATTAAAATGGGTATAGTTAGCTATCCTTGAAAGATAGACATATGCCATCGCGGACTTTTTTGCAGATCTATGAAAGGGGAACAATTTCACCATACATTATTTTGTTATAACTCAAAGGGATTGTACAGCGTTTTCGATGAAAGCTCCCAATCGGCTCGTTTTTTTCCGACTTCTTCAACAATTATCGCTATATTTCAACAAATTTACAGAAAACATTAATGAATTATACACGTAAACCTTCCACTTGAATCACTTTATCTATTAGTGAAAACCGTATGAAAATCCCTTCAGTAGTTTTTTAGTTTAGCGCGTTCATACAGACAGACATGAAACGCGGGGGACTTTGTTTTATAATATTTAAGGATTAAGGATATATATTGCGTTATTGCGTTATTTATTTTAGCCTTATTTCATATAGGTCATGATATAATTTATGTATGTATTACGCGTCTCCTTCGTGTCTTCTCCATCCCATGTGACAATGGCAAAATGAAGCCTTCACTTGACATAACTAGGCGAAGCATTGTATATAACTGTATGTATAATTAACTGCTATGTATGCTTTTACGCTAAACATGTAAAAATATAGTCGTTATACAAAATAATATCATAAAACTGGATTAAGTTTCTCTTTAACTCGCGATCAGAATAACATACATAATATGCTGAGTTGAGACAAAATTATCCGCCATATCCATAATAAATGGCCATGAGGTCATGAACACAACGACTTACACTATTGTTTTGGCTATTCATCAATGTCTTGATCACACAGTTATAGATACCGTTTATTTTTAGTTACGATATTCTTTCTTGGTATAGGCAAATGATTTTGTCGTCGAAACGAATATTAAACATATAGATAATAATGAGATATACGACGCTTTACAATTTATAAGTGCGAGCTTCGTGAGGAAGCAGTAGCGTCTCATTATACATATTTACTCAAATATTATATTTAATATTTAACGATATTTTTAAACTGGCGCAAGACAGAAGCAAGTGGAGACCAATTGTATATGGTCACGATCCTCATTAGTGAGGTCGAAGAAGAAGAAGATACGCATTTTCAGTACAATTCTGCAGTCTACAATAATTTTAGCCACTAAGCATGCTTCAATTAGTTATTCAATAAAGGTGTCCTGGTAGTGATTGATGTATTTCATGATTAACAAGAATATAATGTATAACGAGCTATAAAAATTATATACACGGGCTTTTCGTAGATCTGATATTAATCCAAGTGTCCTATGACGGTGAACGCAATTATGTCAAGGCTCAGCGATGTAAAGAAAAACTTTATAATAAACAATGACAGAATTTAATTAAAAGCGAACGAGGACATACTTGTAAAAAACTTATTATGATACATTATATCGTTTTCCTTTCGACTGCTGGTAGTCATTTTAATTTGCGTTTTAACGCTGTATTATCGTTTTCGTGTATTCGAATGTATCAGATACAACATGTATAACTCTATATACGGGTGGGCAAAGGCTGATTTACTATGAAAGCAGCAACCGTAATAAGTAGGTAGGTATGTGCAGTATATAATGTAACGATAGCCCCGTTGGTTTAGTTGCTAGGTATTAGGCCGCAGACCCCGAGGTCTTGGGTTCAAATCCAGGTGGGGCTAGTAAACAGTTATTGGCTTTTTCTGTAGAAAATTTTCAGTAGCAGCCTTTAGCGGAGTCCGGAAATTGGAAGTGTGTATACTCCCGTGACTCGGAGTGCACCTAAAGCCGTTGGTCCTGTGCCTAAACTGTTTCCGGTCGTGTCGGTATGCCGCGGCCGTCTAAACGGATTATGAGTTAGGAAATAGAGAGTGCACCTGTATTGGCGCTCACACACTATGCGCAGTTGGGTAATCTCTCTTGAGATTGGCCGAAATCGGTCTGTAGGACTATAATATAATGTAATTAACGTATGTAATATGTAAGTTTTTGTAAAGTCTAGTAGTAAACAGCGTCGTAGTATAATAGTGTCTGATGTATGTTTCAATATACAAAATGTTGTAAACCATAACATTCTACCCATTTAAACATTTGCGGTCATAATAATATGAATATAAGCTACATATATTCTAGTTTCTTTGACGCTATTTATAGAGACGACATGATTTGGGAAAATAAGAGCTCCAATCATCATAGCATCGGAAAATGAAATGACTAATGTTATATTATATACACATATAAAAAAAAAACATTTTTATATCAGATGCATGCTGGAGAAACATATTCGCTCTCTTTTTTTCGGGGTCACAGCTAACAATTCAATTTCTGCGTAGCATTATCTCAGGCTTTATTACTCTGATCTGGATGTGACACAGCGATGAGCTGCTTTCTTTCGCAAATTATTATGGTACATCTTCAGTCATTCTCTCTCGATTAACGAACTGTTGTTTTACTACTGGATTAGTAGCAATGGTTTAAGCGAGGAACGAAATACTTCGTAGAAAAACAGTAAGTATATGAAGCACAGATGCTTCTACTAATTTCGAGGGTTATAAGAACAACACCATTTATCAATGTATAGTTATGACTATACGAGTAAAATTAAAATAGATCTATAAAACCGATTTAATAAACGCGTAAAGAAAGAAAAGATTAATTTTAGATGACTGACACGATTATTTTGTGAGGTCAAATTTTTCATTATTTTGAAACAGATTTTTATACGAATATTTCATGCATATATATAGAACATATTAGGTAAATACACATAATACATTAAACAATTAAGCTATTAACGTGAGATAGGGCTATATCTAATCTAATCAATACATAATATATCTAATATGTTTAGTTGTTTACGTTCCAACGATACCACATTATGTATATTTTAATGTATCAATTAATCAAACGTTTGTTTACCACATCATTTTGCAACAAAAAGTACTGTCTGTATGCATATTCATCACAAGTATATACATATATTATACGTACATAATTATGTAGGTACATAAAAGTTTATAATTTATCTTTAGTTATTCAGTTTGAACGTTAATACTTACGACGTACGTTACGTATATTACACTAGCTGTGCTCGCGGTTTGACCCGCGTATTACTTATAAAAATAACTAAGAGCAGAATTATAATATTTCAGTATCTATAACATTTTTAGTTTTATTTTAATTCGCATCTAGATTGGGCCACAAACCATAGGCCAGGAGAAAAACAGCATACCCTTTCTATAGCATAGCATCTATTCCGATATACCTACTTACATCTTTCCCTACGTTTTATTTTGTGAATGCAAGCGATATATAAATAGGAATATTTTGTCTTTTTAAAACTGAAAAGTAAATACATATGTGTATTTAAATGAAGGACTTATTATCAACTAACCGACTAAGTATAAATTTAACAAAACAATGAGAAAGAAATGTATGGCACGACGGAACGAAATTCGTATCAAACCTATAAACTTTAGCTTACAAAGATCTTTACAAACCGAATAGTTAAGTATGAGAATTTTCAAACAACCTATTCAACTAACTTTTTTTTCTCGGTGGTCTCGGTTTCTCATTTTTTAGCGCCACAGGATCGCTTGCGCATGCAACTTTACGTTGTAATGAAACGATATTTCTTAGAAATTATATGTCTATGTTCATGGATGGTACTCCAAGCAACAACAATGAACGATTTTATTTGTATTATTGTTTAAGTGATCTTGTTTTATAAAGGTCTAAAACGCGAAATTTATATTTCAATAGTTAGTAAAGTATATGTCGCCGTGGAGACGATGTGGTCTTTATATAAAAACATTGTTAACATCTACCTATTTCCTATATTTTTATTTAAAATAATTGCGTATTCTTCTATAATTTGATAATTAACTCACTATTTTCTACTCATCAATATGTAGGTACGAATGTGTTGTGTGGTTGATAATGTGTTTACAATTATTGTTACTTTTAGAGTCGATGTCAGCCCTGAGTCCATTTTTAAATGTTGTTTTGTTCCTATTAATTTTCAATAATCATTTTACCGACTATCATTTATATGTAGCTCAAGTTTCAACCAAGTTAACCGAACAGTTGTTTTATAGCATTTATATCGAATCGCCGTAATTCTTTAAATTGACATAACTTTTTTTATTAATAAACGGATTGAAATAAAACAAACACTAAATTTCTAGTAAAGTTTGCCGCAATATTTTTTTTTTGCATAGGTAGACGGATGAGCTTATAGGCCACCTGATGCTAAGTGGTCACCACCGCACATAAATGCGCCACCAACCTTGGGAACTAAGATGTTATGTCCCTTTTGCCTGTGATTACACTGGCTCACTCACCCTTCAAACCGGAACACAACAATACTGTTGTTTTGCGTTAGAATATCTGATGAGTGAGTGGTACCTACCCAGACAAGCTTGCACAAAGCTCTACTACAAAGTAAGATCGTCAGGATACATTAGTGAAAACCGAATCCAAATCAGTGAATACGTTTCTAAGATCTATCATTTCCGTCCACAGACAAACTGACAACTAGATAGCCTATGTTTTATGTAAGACCTATAGCAATAAATCGGTGAAAACCGCATTCAATTATGTGCAGTACTTTTTGCGTGATGCGGGTACAAAGGTACAGACAGACGGACGAAAATTCTAAAAATTGTTGTTTTGGCTTCTGTTGCTTTAATAAAGACCCACATAAGTTTTTTTTTCAATATCTATACAATCAATACCTTATACAATTTTATTATATGTATAGATATACATTACATACTTAGGCAATTGTTTTATGGATATTAATAACATAATCGTAGACATTTCAATATGAACGTGTGCATAGCATACACAGTAAGTTTATAAATGGAGTTATGTATATTATCTGGCAATGTTCTAATGGTTAAGCACATAAAATCACAATGAAAAAGGCCTTGGTCGGTTCACCGCACATTGGTTTAATGGAGGTCGCTTACATTCTGTTCTAAAAGTCAATTGTTTTTATTGATAAATAATATGAGAATGACTTATGAATGTTAAGCTTCAAAATCTATACATATAATAAAAATGTACCTGATCGCTGTCTGTACATGGAAAATATATGAGTAAAACAAATCAACGCAATCGTAATAAAGATGGTCAGATGTTACTTGTGCGAAGTCAGGAATAGTCTCCCTGTGAAGCGAGCGTTTGGAGCTTATTCCACCATGCTTCTCCACTGTTGGTCGGTGTAAATACACGTGGCAGAATACAAATGAAATTTAGACACATGAAGGTTTTCACAGAAAGTATTTCTTCACCGCCGAGCATATTGAGGTGAATTCTTAAATTATTACTAATACAAACTAAGCACATCAAAATTCAGTCGTGCTTGTCTGGGTATGAACCCGCAATCGACAATACTTCATTGTGATTTTACGTGGTTTATCGTGTATCCAGGATGGGTCATCAATTATCATGTTTTCATATGTACACATATTAAGTGATAATTAATCCGCGGCGAAACAGGTAAAAAAATATATTTAGTTTTATCTAAAGACACATTTGCCAAGATTCGACTAAAAGTTTACTTGAAATGTATTTATTTATTTACCTTTAATAAACACTTATCGAGTTGACTGCCTCGTTGGTCTAGTGGCTTGATATAAGGCCGCAGACTCGGTGGCCCTGGGTTCAATTCCCAAAGTGTTAAGTGATGTGCGAAGTGTGAACAATCCTGTGCCTCAGAAAGCACGTTAAGCCGTTGGTCCTGCGCCTGTACTGTCTACTGTCTTTCTGGTCGTGTCGGATTGCCGTCCCATCGGATTATGAGAAGAGCTAAGGAAAAGAGAGTGCACCTGTGTTTGCGCACACACTTGTGCACTATAATATCTCCTGCGCAGTTGGCTAGAAATCGGTCTGGAGGACCTTATATTTGACTGCCTCGTTGGTCTAGTGGCTTGATATAAGGCCGCAGACGCGGTGGTCCGAGGTTCAATTCCCAGGTCGGACTAATAAATAGTTATTGGCATTTTCTATCAGAAAATTCTCAGTAGCAGCCCGGAGTCTGGTAGTTGGAAGTGTGGTAGACTCCCGTGCCTCGAAAAGTACGTTAAGCCGTTGGTCCTGCGCCTGAACTCTTTCCGGTCGCGTCGGATTGCCGTCCCATCGGATTATGAGAGCTAAGGAAAAGAGAGTGCACCTGTGTTTGCGCACACACTTGTGCACTATAATGTATAATGTGCCGCCGTTGCCGAAATCGGTCTGGAGGACCTTATTATTATTGTTATCGAGTTAAAAAATTAACCAGATCAATTATAATGGTTGTGAGTCAGTGTGTGTTGTGTTATTAAACTTCTTGGTGTTCTGAGTTTATAATATAGGTACGTAAGTTTGTGTTACAATGTCACATACTTTCGATAACAACCAATGAGTGCGCATGTCCTTTTTGTACTTGATCGAAGTTTAATATAAATACAAGGAGAATAATATAAAATTGCTAAGCATGTGTTTAATATTAAACATTAAAACTACCTACAATGTTACTTTGAAATGAATATGAAGACACTAAACGTGAAGCCACTGACATAAATATAAGCGCTAGTTTTCATGGCGAAAATCATCGCTGATCAATATGAAACCTTGTTACGCCTAAATACCGTGAAACGGTTGTTTAGACCTTTGTTACTATTTATAGGTAGATGAATTAAGAATTTATTCTTTTATAAATGTCAAAGCAAAAGTCCAATATATTTTTTTACAAATCTACAGTTTTCCCTCTTCCATTACAAAGAAATAGTAAAGTAAAAAGGAATACGCATTATAAATAATCGTTACATATTAGAAAATATTTACTATGAGAATATTTAAATTTGTAATATTTTTACACAATAGTGGAATTTACCTAGTACTGTTTGCTTCAAAATAGATTTAAAAAATGTTAACATCATCGTCAGGAAATCGGGTGCTGCTTTCCGTCGCTGGACCGTGCGCCGGCCACTTTTACTTTCGCTCCCGTCCATTCACCTGATCTCAATGCCCTACATACTACACTACCAATATTTACCTGAGCCTTTTTACACTATGACCTAGTTATATTAATGGAATGTACTAATTTGTTTATATTATTAATTTCTCTGCTTTAATGGCTTCATATGTAAGACATTATAATTAGAAAGGATACCTTTATGAATTACGTCCTAATTATTATATTATTATTATTTTTTCTATTTCATAGGTAGGCTGACGAGCATATGGGCCACCTGATGGTAAGTGTTCACTAACGCCGATAGACAATAGCATTATAAGAGATGTTTACCGTCGCTTACATCACCAATGCGCCACCAACCTTGGGAACTAAGATGTTTAAGATATTTAATGACCTTAATTGTATGTTTATAATATGTTTATACAGTATTCATTTTTAGTGTTCCATAGTCAAAGGGTGAAACAGGACCCTATTAATAACACTTTTGTCATCCGTCCGTCTGTCACCAGGCTGTATCTCATGAACTGTGATAGTTAGCCAGTTCAATTTTTCACAGATAATGTATTTCTGTTGCCGCAATAACAACATATTTTAAAAACAGAATAAAATAAATATTTAAGTGGGACCCCCCATACAACACTTGATTTTTTTGACGTTTTTATAAATAATGGTTCCGCTTTGTGTGTGAGTTGTATTTGGCCAGTTTTTGTTTTCATAATTCTAGCAGTATCTAGTAGAAAATCTCTTTTTACTGGCTCAACATGGGAATTTAACCGAGGACCTACTGATTAACCGAATTCCGGTAGACCACCTGCAGCTACATTTGAACCATATTCCGATTCATAAAACTTGAATAAAAATTAAAAAAAATAGGTGAGTGACAGTTACCTACTATCGCTGAGCTTACTTCTGCCTACATTGATAGGTGAAGTAAGCCAGTAGTTGAATTGTGGACCCACATTTAATTGTCATGCCAACATAGACCTCCTTCGAGTCTCCCATCCACCTGGACCACTTTGGGAACCAAGGCACTAGACCAACGAATCAATCAACCGAATACATACTATACGGTATACAAAGCTAAGATTTTGGATGCGGTTTGTTTACTGGCGAAATCTTATCATCATCAGTTGTAATTTTACATAAAATTGTTATCCTATGTCAACTCAAAATAAACTTATAGTTTAATTACAACTATAGATGGACGTAATAGACATAAACAAATAGAATTTAAATAACTTAGGTACTAGTAGTCTAATTAAATATTGATATAGCTAGGATTTTATATTATATTATATAAATGCTTGCATGTAGTACAATAGAAATGTATATAACAATGTAGTCTAAAATGGATACATTGCAATCAATGAATCCGGTAACAGGTTTAAACAAATAACTAAAACCTGTTACTGATAGAGTAATAAGTTACTCTTAATAGAGCAGAACTTTTTAAGTATTACATTAATAAATTATTTAATAGGAAAAAATGTGTTAGAAAAAAACTTAATTAATTAAAATTGTTGTTAAAAAAAAATCAAATATTTCAGATTTAAGAGAAATTAGAATGATGGGAAAATATCCAAATTGATCATAATTTGGTAAAATGTAACATTACTGATGTAAAATCCTACAGAAGATTTTTGGGATTTATATTTACTTTAAGTTTAGAGGTCTGTATGCTAAATTTAGTCTTAATTAGATGATCAGAATGTTGAAACATAATTCTGATTCAAAAATTGCTATTGCAATCTACATGCTCACAGTCATAATTTTTATACTAATAATCTGGTTAATCTTTACATATTATAATGTATGTAAATAAAAGTTTAAGATGTATGCTGCAACAAATATTATTTTAAAACAATGCAGTGTTTTTTGATATTAAAGCAGTGATTATTAACGTATTTGATATGATAATACAATGCTGTAATTACATTTATCTGTATCATTTTACATATTATATTATATGAAATAAAATAAAGACTTTTCTAGAATTATAAATGTATATCAATATAATGAATAATTGTATAGAGAATATATGCAATTAAATGATTTTATACATCAAAATTTCGACTACTAACCACATAGAACATATTAATGCTAAATAGGTACTTAGTCATATTGATAAATAAACTCAGTGTTTACTTCAATGTAAGTATGACAAAAACTTACCTAAAATCCAAACTAAGGTTTCTTTGGTGAGTAGGAGGCTTGGTCTTGAAATCACTGCGACTTCCGTGTATGGGAACATCTTCCAACATGCTCACACACTGATTTATCCACAACACACAAAACCCATAACAGAAAAAGTGAAAAATCAAAGAGTAAATAACAACATGGCGTCGATAAAATACCACAATCGGTCAGAAACGTTTCACTACGATTTAGTTCTTTAGCGGCGAGGTGATGTGAACGAAATCTTCAAATTTAACTCACGGATAATTAGATCGCTCCATTTATTAGCACATAAAAAGAAAATCCAATTTTTTTTAAAAATAAACTTAATTTTGTACAATAAAGACTATAATAGTATAGATTCGTATGAATGTGTAGACGATGCAACTAACACATTTTCAACTTCATAATTTTTTGAGTAACATTAATCTTAAATCACATTAACTATACGCAATTTTTGTTATTTTGTTACACCTTAAGTCACCACGCACAAAACTATCTAACGACGACAACGCCAATACCACCCGTCAATGGTTTTTCCAGACGATGAAGGTACTAGGTACCAGTTTATATGTATTATCTATGGATGTAGGTAACTAGGAATAGGAAGGGGGACTTGGGAACGAAAGTCTATTTGACAGATAAAAATTACGTATTTGACATAACCACGGTCTTGTATACAGGTCTTTCAACTTCAGTAGTGTGGGTACGTCGACTTAATGACGCTGTTCAGTTCAATTTACGGCCGCCAGAGGCATGACAATTCCGTTAATAATAATCCCGACCACTTTTTCAAATCTAAACAAAATAGTTAAATAACAAAAACAAAAATAACAACAAATCCGCAAAACTCAATAAAACTATATAACAATAATTAAATAACACAATACTTGGGAGAGAAAAATATGCCGTGTGTCACTCAACCAATTACGATAACAGCGACGTACAGCGGGCGCCGCAGCGAAATAAAAGTTGTTACACAATCGCGCCTATTTCTCATCTCAATTGGACTCGGTTGCAAGACCAGTTTACAAGACCAGTAGAGAGTATTTTGAATTGAATAAAATTATGAAATTTCTTTAAAACCCGACGACGTTTGACATCCGACATTGTTCTGTCCTAGCATTTAAATTTTAAGACCCGGGCTAGGGATCTAGTTACTAAATCAACGAGGCTTTCTTGATATTAAGCAAATGTTAACAATTTTTTCTACATTTATTGATTTAAAATGATTATTATAAGGTAGTAAATCATTATATTCTTAATTATGGGTATTTTACTGCATAACTCATATTTATGAAATAATTACTTTTAAATATTGCTTACATATAAATTTAATAAAGATGATTAAGACAATGGTTGCCGACAGAATTATTTTTAAGAAGAGTCATCTGCATATTCACATAACAATAATAGCTTTTTTTTTTATTGCATAGGAAGGCGGACGAGCATATGGGCCACCTGATGGTAAGTGGTCACCAACGCCCATAGACATTGGCATTGTAAGAGATGTTAACCATCGCTTATATCGCCAATGCGCCACCAACCTTGGGAACTAAGATCTTATGTCCCTTGTGCCTGTAATTACACTGGATCACTCACCCTTCAAACCGGAACACAACAATAGCAAGTATTGCTGTTTTGCGGTAGAATATCTGATGAGTGGGTGGTACCTACCCAGACGAGCTTGCACAAAGCTCTACCACCAAGTAAAGTAGCTAACTAATACACTATAGAATTAACACAAGATTTTTTGTAGTTCCACAGTCCACTTGTTTCCCACTTCAAATCTGTACCGCATTATTTATTATTTTATTATTAGGATAAATAAAGAGATAAATATTTATTCACTGAACGTTTTTCAATGTAAAATACAAGTAACTAACTGGCTTCTTCATTTAAGTTATGATGAGACTGAAAATTTAATTAAACCTTTAATCTGATGTTCCTCTACCTTCCCTTGTACTATAATTAAGTATTACAATACAATTATTAAATTAAATCTATGTTTATGAATTTGAAATCAATTTGCTATTATTATTACAGATGTTATTATTTCTTGAATTTATTTGAAATGTTTTAATATTAATTGTAAATGTTAATTTTGTATTTTTATATTTTTTCTTTCTATTAATTTGTTAAATTTAAATTTTTAAAAAAAAGAGCAATGTCGCTTTGTTGGTAGGCGTTAATAATTGCACCATAGTTTTACACTACAGCAGTTATTATCGTTCACATCTTGTAATGATATCATATTATGATGCTTAAATAAATAAAAAAAAGGGTTCATAACGATAGATATGTATTGAGTACAGTGAATATATACACCATAAGTTTCTATTTAATCACTGTTTAATAATAAAAAATGTATATACCAAATGACAATGTCAATGACATTGCATCAATTGATATCAATTAACAATTATATCGCATTAAGTCAGTGTCAAATTGTGTTTACAAATTTAGCTGGAATAGGCTATATGTATCTTTTTGAGCATTTATTCTTTCATGGCAGGAAGGTGCATACACACTTCCATGCATCCACCTATTGCTATGCTATTAATATATTATTATTTGTATCCTACCAACTGCACCACCATTCCTTTTGTTTTAAATTTGTAGTATGACACAAAAAGAAAATATAACATGCAGTTATTGTAGATTCTATAATATAGAATAATTCCACTGTTTTGTAACATTTACACTGTATAGTACCCATTTTATACTTGGGTTTCATGGTCAGGATCACAAGCTGACAGGTGAAAGTCTGTCAATACATTAAACTAAAATAAAAAAAGTGGTATGATTGTTATTAAAACCCAAATACAAGCCATTGAAAACAATTACAATGGTAATATTTTTCTATTGAAATTGAATTCAGTTGTATCTTAAATTAATAATTTAAACATAAAAAATAAGGTTAAAATTTGCATAGCTAGACAATAATCTTTTTTAAGAGTTATAAATAAATAGTAATCACAGGATTATTTCGAAATTTCTTGAGATTGTCTGGAAGGGAGACGTTTATGTACATTTGGTTTCCTTAGCCTGTGATAATTTGGCATGACTTTACTGAGGAAGTCCAACTGCAAAAGTTGGGAAGGTTGCTTTTCTAGAGCTTCTCTGTTATGTTGTTCTGATCCCCAGATGACTGTGTTATCCGCTAATGTTTGTGCTACTGTTAAATTACATGCTGCACCTAAAAAGTATATATATTTTTTTAATGTATGTATATAAATATATGTGTAGGCATTTAATATATTACATTAATAATAAAATATTGTACTAATATAAGAAATGTAATTATGTATCTAAATTTATAAATATTCACCGATAACACATCCACTACCAATTTTAACATTAACACCAACAAAGGATCTGCATTCAAAAACATTGCTCTCTCCAATGTGGCCGAAGGGTGACTCTAGCCTGCATCCGACTTCAAATACATTATGAGCACCAATAAATAGTGGTTTTGGTGGATTTTCTTGTTTATCACTTTTCCTGAAAATGATAAATTTAATGTTATCAAATAACATGTTTGTAAAATTATTCTATAAATAATGGGAAATGAAATTCTACTTATGTATAATTGTGGAATATTCTTCTATAATGCAATATTCCGCTATTATAATTGGGCCCCCATCAGCGATGATAGTAACTCTTGGGTGGATGACTGTCCCTCCACCTATTGTTATATCTCCTTCCAAGGTACAGTCCTCACACACAGTTGCACCAGGTAAAATTTTTATACTGCAAGAGAGAAAATTTACTTTATATATTCTTTAGTAGAAGGAAATGTTAACACAATTCTTGTACTCACTTTTGGGACATTTTGAAAATGTAACAACTTGAAAATAAAATGAAACCAACCAACTTATATTAAATAATTGCTATTTTGAAAGGCAATAAATAGGATTTTATTTAAGAATTGAATATGATGACTTCATTTTAAAATTATTACGATTTGTGTAGACAATTTGTCAAAATCAATTAGTATTTGACATGTGTCAAGTGTCAGGTCGCAATTTTTCCACGGTCGTATTCGGAGCGTGCACGACATTAGCGCCATCTTCCAAACGCAGTTTTAGGGGCATATGTCAAAAAAATAGTATAAAAGAGCTTGTTTATTTTGTATGGATTAGAATAAATAAAATATATTTAGAAAGACAATAAATGGTATTTATAGAGGAATTTGTTAAAAACTGTTTATGGAAAAAATTGACGTTATTATAAAAACTGGTTTTGAGAGTGTAAAACACACAATAAGTTTCCAGCCCCAAACTATGCTAAAAGAAAATAAATTGGTGTTAGTAGAACACGTAAGGAATGTAGAAGAACTGAGAACTATTTAATACGAGCCACCATCATTCGTCAAACATCGGTGACCTCAACACCCTATAAAATTAGTTTAAACGTTTAAATAAACACATAAAACGACTTAATTAGTAGTGACAGAAGCTAATTTTTTTAAGAAAGAATAAAATATTCGTGAAATTGTAGTTCTGTGAATACCAAATAATACACTCAATGCTGAAAATGATAAGCCGGTTTTCATTTTCGTTAAAAAATATTAGAAGGCGATCTTGTACTGTACATCATTAAATATATCATTATCATATATCATTGAATCTGTACATTTTGTCACAGTTAATTTTGATAATAAAAATTCGAAATTACTAAATGACACACCAGCAAGATTATTGATGCTAGCGAATTCTTGGCTCTTTGTTTTAGTAAGCTGGTCTTCAAATGATTTTTTGTCAGTGCAACAGTTTTTATCTTTTTTTCTTGAGTTATTTGTTGTTACAATTCTCTAAGTTGTTGCTATATCTACTTGAATTTCAGCATCACAGCGATCATTGTTAATAAATGTATTGTAAGTAAAGGTAGTTTCCCTTAAATTTATTTCAGAGAAAATATTGACTTGACATCCTCGATTGACCAGAAGAGGTTGAGTTTGATGTAATTCATTTCTTTCTTCCATTATAATTTCATTTATCATGGTATCCCAGACTATTGTTGTTGTGGTGTCTGCAACATATAATAGACGTGTATGCATGTCTCGTTAATCTTCTGCTGTCGAGGTATAGGGAATATTGTGAGAACATAACTCGGACCTGCTTGCGCGTCTGATTTTTTACCTCCTATGAAATGTTCACTGCAAATTTTTTCGTCGGGTTTTGGAGACCATGGCGACCATGGTGACCATGTTGATGGATATCAACACTATAAAAAAAATAATTAGGTACTCAATTAATATCATATAAAACGCAACTTCAACTTCATTTTTCCTTTTTACAGCAGCTATCCATTTATATCTTTGATCTAATTTCCAGGAAATTTTAGGAAAAACATAAAAATTGGAATTATTTATACTATTTTTGCAGTCTACGATACAACATCAGTAATGATTCATTTTCAATAATTTCAAACCAACATTGACAAGTTTGTTTGTTTACTGACTTTTGTCCCCTTTTGTTGCACATTTCTGCCGCGACAAGCGCAGCGATCGTTTTCTTTACCCCTTCCACCCACTTCGCACGATCCGAATACACTACCTACTAATGAATACAGACGTTACATACAAGCGCAGTTCTTAAGGATTGCGTGTGCCGATTCCAAGTGGGGTCACCCCAGTTTAGTTCGAGGGACGGAGAATGTCGGAATGACGGCGACATTCTCCGTCTCTCTTGCTCTCGTAGTTAAGATACGCTGGGGAACGTCCATCTCTCTTGCTCTCGTAGTTAAGATACGCTGGGGAACGTCCATCTCTCTTGCTCTCGTAGTTAAGATACGCTGGGGACTGCCACGCGGCATGTATTCATTACTACTATACACCACGGCAAAGAATACAGACGTTATATAGAAGCGTATTTCGTATCGCTCTGTAGACAAACTTTCTGCGACCCAAAATGCCGCTTGGCGGTGTGGCACCTGTCTGTCTCTTAGGCAGCGTGCACATGGGGAACTTGATTTAAATAAAAAATTCTCACTGTCAACTTCCGTGAGCGCCACGGTCTTGTATCCACGATCAACTTTAGTAGTGAGGGTACGTCGACTTAATGACGCTGTTCAGTTCAATTTACGACCGCCAGAGGCATGACAATTCACGTAATAATAATCCCGAACACTTTTTCAAAACTAAACAAAACATTTAAATAACAAAATAAAAATAACAACAAATCCGTTAAACTCATCAAAACGATATAATAATGATTAAAAAATTCAAACAAAGTTGCCCCTCTCATTTCAAGGGGGGTAACAGTGCAATTTTCAAAAATGATTCCTTGCTTACGGCATATAGTCAGGTCTATAAGAATTAATGTCGTCATAATTCATCGTTGATCTTATATTTGTAAGAACTTAAATAATCATTTTGATAAAAAAATGTAATACTTAGTTCCCGTCAAAGAAATAAAGTGGCCTTCAAAGAAATAATTATACAACAAGAAATAAAAGCGAAAACTTTTAAGTCGTTAAAGTAAACGTTTCTCGTGAAATATTGACAAATTAATGTTCACAAATAATATTTCAATCATTAAAAGGACATGAAAATTGTATAACAAAGTGTATTTAAAAAAAATTTGTTGCCTGTAAAGTCGGTATACGGGCGAAAGTTTTACGTGACAACGACTTTGAGTGGTAAAATAATTTTAATGTGAATATTCATTCGTATAGTAGGAAGAAGACGCGTGCCTTTCACTTTTTATGTCTGTCTCTCTCGCTCTTAGGCGGGCTAACCATGCCCGAGTGGAAGGGACGCGTGCCTCTCACTCGCTCTCATTGTGAGCGCATAACGTGAGCGGAGCGTAACGCAGTTTCTTGAAGTGTCACCCGGCAAACCAATTTATAAGACGTTGTCACGTCAATAACACAATACTTAGGAGAGAAAAATATACGCCGCGTGTCACTCAACCAAGTTCGATAGCAGCGACCTACAGCGGTCGCCGCTGCGAAATAGAAGTTGTTACACAATCGCGCCTATCTCTCACCATTGAAATTTGACTCGGTTGCTAGACCTGTATACAAGACCGTGCATTTATCAGTTGGGCGGGAAAAAAGGCGGGAACTTTCGAAGTGAAAAGGCGCGTTTTTGAAACCTCGTAAAATTTTTATTTTAAAATTTTGAAAAAAAGTAATATTAATACATTTTTTTCTAATTAATATTGTTATTATGGGGAGAGGGAATAGGAAAAAACGTAAAAAGGAAGATGAAGGCGTACAAGAGTCAGTCGAAAATTCGGATACTGATAGTCAATCTTCGGTGTTCACCGTAGCGACAGAAGACAGTAGCAATAAGTATATTCCATTTAAAATTAACAACTACGAACGGCGTTATCCTGAGAATGGTGCTGATTTTGAATATATAGTTTTTTATGAAAGTATAGATAGTATGAAACCTATTGGAGATAGGGATATGATGTCTCTATCATCCAATTTAAAAAGATACAATAAAGGAGTGAAACAACTATTAAGAATTAATAGATATAAAATAGGCGTATTGTTCGAGCGACCAGGGCTAGCAAACGCAGCCTTAACAAATAAAAAATTTTTAGATAGTTTAAAAATGATAGCCAGTATACCTGCTAAAGCCACAGAAGTAACTGGAGTTATAATGCATGTTCCATTAGAGCTGAGCAATCAGCAAATTTATTCGGCCATTGATAGTCCAAAAAATGTAGTCAGTGTAAGAAGATTCATGAGAAAAATTAAATCAGATAATTCTTTTCAGTTACAGCCTACTAAAACCGTTTCTATAACTTTTTCATGTCCTGTCCTGCCGGAGAGTGTAGACTTGAACAGCTGGCGGTTTGAGGTGATACCATACATCCCTCCAGTCAAGCAATGTCTTCGTTGCCTCCGGTATGACCACATAGCTAAATTTTGTAAAAATTCGGATAGATGCTCTATTTGTGGGAATAACCATAATTACAAACAATGTTCTGTTGACATTAAAGATGCTAAATGCTGCCATTGCAGTGGCAAGCACATTGCAATATCTTCTCTGTGCCCGATAAAACAAGAAAAAATAAAAGAAAACAAAAATAAAGTAGAAAGAAAATCGTATGAATTTGTTCTAAATGAGAAATCGTTTCCTCCCATATTAAACTCCACTTCTCCTTCAGATCAATTTGTTTCCCTTCTAAATTCAGATACCGTCCTCAACACGCTATTACATTCAATAGTTAAACTTATCACTTTAAATAAGATTAATGAAAAAGAAATTTCAACACAGAATATAAAAGATGTCGTTCTTGAAACTTTCAATAAATTTAACAAAAAACATCATAATTAATGGATTCTTTAAATATTATGCAATGGAACGCTCAGAGCTTACAATGTAATCGACATTTATTTACACTTTTTTTAAGAGAGAATAATATCCATGTTGCCATTATTTGTGAAACATGGCTTAGACCTCATCATAAATTTAATATTAAGAATTATAGTTTAGTTAGATTAGATTCAGGTAATCATCATAATGGAGTTGCTATATTAATACATAAATCTTTAGATTATAAAATTATTAATACTTTTTATGACAGTTCTATTCAAAATGTAGCTATATCCTTAACTTATTTAGAAAAACAGATGTCAATTATTAGCTTTTATAGTCCCGGTACTTGCTCACCAACATTTTCAAAAGAAAAGCTTAATGATTTAATTAAATCTATTCCTCAACCAATATTAATTGCTGGAGATTTTAATGCTTTAAATACAGTTTGGGGTTGCTCCATGACAAACAAAAGAGGTCGTGAAGTGTTAGAATGTTTTTTACAAAATGATTTAATTCTTTTAAATGATGGTCAAAAAACTACTGTAGGTACGCATATTTGGAAACCAAATGCTTTAGATCTTGCAGCTGTTTCTTCATCACTAGCTTTGTCATGCTGTTGGAATGAGGTAGATGACCCAATTGGAAGTTACCATTTACCTATAATAATAAAAATAAATTTTAAAAATAAAAGTTTTAATAGCCAAAATATAGGCAGTAACATACTTCTAAATATAATTAATTCAAAACTTGTAGATTGGAGTGCATATGAAATATTCTCTAATGATTTATTATTAAATAATAAATTTAATTATAATAATCCTTTGGAATCATATCATGATCTTATTTCATTATTAAACTTAGCTCGGGATAAATCATTAATGACTAAAAATAAATCAGTTTCTAAAAAAATTTCTTCAAAAAGATATAAAAAACAAAGAATCCCATTTCCATGGTGGAATTATATATGTTCTAAGGCTGTTGAAGATTCTAAACAAGCTTATAAAGAATTTAA
This sequence comes from Nymphalis c-album, assembly GCA_963151315.1. Lineage (NCBI taxonomy): Eukaryota > Metazoa > Arthropoda > Insecta > Lepidoptera > Nymphalidae > Nymphalis > Nymphalis c-album. The sequence continues at coordinate 5,608,007 of OY720588.1, forward strand.
AAATGATCCATGTATAGAAAAGTATCTAAATTTTAAAAAATTACAAGCTTTGAAAAAATTTGTTTTAAACAGAGAAAGACGATTAAGTTGGCAAACTTTATGTGAAACTTTCAATAGAACTTCATCATTGACTTACATTTGGAATATGTCTAGAAAATTTAATAATTCATTTTTACCGCAAAACAATAATAGTATACCCGATTGGACCTACTCATTCCTTAAAAAGTTTACTCCTGATACTGTCGAGTCATCCTTGTGTATAGACAATAATTTGGATAATAGTAAAAATAGAGATTTTCTTATTAAACCCTTTACTCATCAAGAATTAGATTCAGCAATAAATTCTCGAAGAGATACAGCTTTTGGACTTGACGGTATTCCATATAAGATGTTAAAACATTTAAAAGAAAGTAGTAAATATGTTGTTTTAAAGACATTAAATTCCTTGTGGAAATATAATTTAATTCCGAGCGAATGAAAAACTGACTGTTTGATACCTGTTCTAAAACCGAATAAAAATATTAATTGTTACGATTCATATAGACCGATTGCTCTTACTTCTTGTATGGCTAAAATTTTTGAACAACTTATTAAGCAACGATTAGAATTTTTTATAGAACAACACAATATTTTACCATCAAATCAATTTGGTTTTCGAAAAGGTCGTTCTTCGAGAGAGAGTATAGCAAGCCTTCAATTAGATATTTATAGATCTTCTTTACAAAAAGAATGTTTTATTGCCGTTTTTTTCGATATCGTTGGAGCTTTTAATAACGTCAATTTACAGATTCTGACAAAAGAATTGGTGTTGCTAGGTATACCAAGTAAACTAATTAATTGGATATTTAATTTCTTACATGGTAGAAAAGTTTACGTTAAAAGTTGTGATTCCATAATAGGACCTAGATATTCTTTCAAAGGTGTATCTCAAGGGGGGATTTTAAGCCCTTTACTGTTTATCTTGTATATACGTAGATTGAATTTAATTTTAGACTCTAATGATATAAGTAATCTACAATACGCTGAGGATTTAATTGTATACAGTAGTGGTTTAGACATTATTAATTGTACTAAAGTTTTAAATGAAGCCTTAATTAAGTTACACAATTACTTTGAATATTTAAATTTAGATGTTAACATAGACAAGACAAATGTTGTCGTTTTCAATAACAATAATCATTCAAAATTATATAATGTTCGAATATTTTATAACAATATTGAGTTAGTTAAAACAAATGAAACCAAATTTTTAGGGATACTTTTTACTCAAAATTTAACTTATAGTAAATATGTTGATTACGTTGTAAGTCGAGCTTTAAAAGCTTCAAATGTAATTAAATCTTTAACAAAAACTTATTGGGGTGCTGATCCAAAAGTTTTGTTGAATTTTTATAAATCTCTCGTTCGCAGCAACTTTGAATATGGTTTTTTTATGTTTTGCTTCAAATAATAATTTAATTTCTAAATTAGAGGTTATTCAAAACAATAATTTAAGAGTCATAACTGGTGCTATGAAAACGTAACGTTTCTCCGTTATTCATTAGATTTAAGTACTTAAAATCAAAATTTATCATAAAGCTGATGTCACAAAAATCAGAGCCCCTCTACAAAAAACTTGATTTTATATATTCTAATTTAACATTTTCTGTATCATCTAAAACTCCCTTTTTACTTCACGATTTCTCTGAATTTTGTTCACTCACAAGAAAAAATATTTTACAAAATGAAAATTGCTTTGCTTGCTTTTCTGGAAATTATGACAGTAGATTCTCGAAAATTAATGTATCCATAGACACCAGGCTCAGAAACAAACAGGAAGTTTATCAAAAGATATCCGAGTATGAGAATGTCAAGACAATATTTACTGATGGATCTAAAACTGAAGCTGCCACATCATTAGCCTTTTACATACCTCACTTAAAATATGGATATGGGGAACGTCTTCATAACGAAACGAGTATTTATTCTGCCGAATCGTTAGCTATTTTACGAGCTTTACAGTATATTGACAAATTTGAAGATAAAAATAATTGGTTAATTATTTCGGACAGTAAGAGTATGTTATCAGCACTTCAAGTAAATGTTTTGAATATTAAAACGAATACATTTGTTTACGAGATTAAGGACATTTGGTTTAAATTACAACAACAAAATATTAAGGTCGAATTTTTGTGGACACCAGCACATATAGGAGTTGAAGGAAACGAACGAGCTGATTACCTAGCCAAATCTATTACAAGCTGTAATGTCAATAATCCGATGACTGAAAATCATAAGGTACCTTACACTGACTTTTTTGCATTAGCAAAAAGCGCGATGATGCAAGAATGGAAAAATGATTGGAAAAATAAAACTAAATTGAAAGGCTCTTGGTATGCGAGTATAAATGAAGATGTAGGCAAAAAACCCTGGTTCGCTAAATCGCCAAATTTCAACGGAAGAAGATATTATATAATACTAATGCGTTTGAGATTTGGACATTGCCGTTTTAACGCTCATCTTAGCAGAATGGGTATTATTTCCTCCCCGTTGTGCTCATTCTGCAATAATAGATATGAACAAACTTTAGATCATTTATTTTTTGATTGTCCTAAATTTAATATGGAACGCCTATTATTTATAGACAGATTGTTAGAAGTTTATAAACCACCAACAATTATCCCGCGCACTCTTCAAGACCTTTTAAGGAATACGGAAGCTTACAAAACTATATACGAGTATATCAAATCTACAATTCAAGACATTTAAACTATACCTGGATTTGAAAGAATTTTACTCTACTTGAATGTTTCTACTTTCATTGAAACGGAAGACATGGCTTTATGCCTTACAATTTAATTGAATATGAATAAAAATTACAAAAGACTTGGCTGTACGGTGTAATACCTTTGCCTTTTCCCTCTAAGGAAAGAAAAAAGCGAAAAAAAAAAAATTCAGTTGGGCGGGTTTTTAATTTTATTTTCTCTTTTAGATTTTGGATTTAATGGGGAACGTCTTCTAAGATACTTTCCGCTATCCATGCGGCTGTTGTAAATAATTGTATATTAAAAAATATATCAATAATAAGTAGATACCATAGATAATACATATAAACTGCTAGATAAGCAACTAAAATATGTTTTCGATAATATAAGGTCAACAACGTCCACCAATTGGCGCTACTATAGCTCTACGAAAATAAGTAGTTACGCTAAGTAACACAAGATGGCAGTTTTGAAAATATATTTACTGTGCTTTAGTTCTAAACGAAAATATTACTTACTATATTATTTGCCGTTTATTTAGCCTTAACGACATTATTTTTTATTGTAAAACTACAACTGTTTTACAAATTAAAATATGACTAAAAATCGGTAATAAAAATATGAATGTAATTATTTGTGTATTTGTTTACATTCATATACAGAGTGTAACAAAATTCGTGTCCGGCCCGTCAAGTGGTTATTAGGTATCGTGAGTCGGTTCTATTTATTTTGTTACATTCTGTATATTTTTATTCGCAATAATGACACGCTGTCATTAATCCTTGTACCATTATATCGTAGCATGTTTACCCAAGCCTAAAAATATTACAAAATAAATACAAAATATAAAAAATATTGTGTTTTCTTTAAAACATTCTATAACTTAAATCATTAGAAAGTGTAATGTACCTATAATATAATACAAACATACAGGCAGAGGCGCCGCACGGAATGTGCGCGACCGTCTATGGCCTCGCGGTCCGGGGGCTTCGCGCCTTGGAAGCATCTAAGTCCTAGAACTATAAAATTTGGCAAGTAAAACCGTGTCATAAAACAAGTATAGAAGATTTCAAAGACAAATCCATTTTTCTTGGCGTTCACGGCTTTTAAAGTAATGCTTTAGAATCTAGGTCAACGGAAAATATCTATATAATTCAAATATTAATTCCCATGAGTTTCTAAATATAATACGTTTTTAACCGACTTCAAAAAAAGGAGGAGGTTATCAATTTTTAATATACAGACTTAATTAATATAGATACTTTTTTTTAATATACAGACATTCCGTCATATTTTATGGTGAAGAATGGTATAACACAACATCTATAAACATACAGTTTTTTTAATTATTACTAGAAATAACTATTTGGTTATGTTATGGCTGCCCAACACCCCACCAACTAAATCTATTTAATCAAAGCATGTTAATTTATATTCATACATTTAACCATATTAACTAATATTTATTAATTAAGTACCAAAACGCATTTTTCTTTACGTTTCACTGTTTTAGATTAATATATTTAAATAATAATATAAACGGCGCTGTCTCATATGAGCTGCACGTTTAGTAGGTCTACCCATAGTCTACAAATTAGTGAATGTACTTCAGATTCACTAAAAATCGAAAAATAAATAAAAATTTTAACAAAACAAAAACCGACTTCATTGGAAAAACAAATTAATATGCACTAAAAAGTAAAAAAATAATTGCGTATTCTTCTATAATTTGATAATTAACTTACTATTTTCTACTCATCAATACGTAGGTACGAATGTGTTGTGTGGTTGATAATGTATTTACAATTATTGTTATTTTTGGAGTCGATGTCAGCTAAGGAAACACTATAATATACCTAGCAATAATAATACGGGAATCTTTTAAAAACAAACAAAGACATACACATTACAAATTGACTTTTATTCGCCTCGTAAAGTTGCGCGTGTGACACAAGCACATCTCACCTATAACTAACTATGTATGTAGTTATAAACCCACCTTGGCTGACATCGACTGCAAAAGTAACAATAATCTATATATATAAAGGAGATTTCCACGTATATACTCACTCATCACGATATCTCTGGAACCAAAAGGCGTAAAGACTTGAAATTTGGTAGAAATATTCCTTTCGCCGAGTAGAGGTCAGCTAAGAACGGATTTTTGGATATTCCACCCCTGAAGGGGCGAAACAAGGGATGAACCGTAGTATGTAACTCCGTCATTTTCAAAGTTAGAGCAATGATATTTTATACACAATTTACAGGTTAGAAATAAATAAGTACACAAATCAGAGTTTTCCAAAATTCACCACCTAAAAGGGTGAAATAGGGGTTGAAAGTTTATATGGGGAGGTCGTCATTTTTGATGTAAGAAGTATGAAATTTTATATACAAGCTTTTGGTTAGAAATAAATAAATATGTAATACATTATTTTTGTAAATTTACTCTCCAACAGGGTGAAATAGGGGTTGAAAGTTTGTATAGCGGGTCCGTCATTTTTCATGTAAGAAGCATGAAATTTTATATAATAGCTTTTGGTTTGAAATAAATAAATATGTAATTCAAGATTTTTGAGAATTTACCCTTCAAGAGGATGAAATAGGGGTTGAAAGTTTGTATAGCGGGTCCGTCATTTTTGATGTTAGAAGCATGAAATTTATTATACAAGCCTCTGTTTAGAAATAGAAAATCTATATATATATATATATAATTATATATGAGACTAGCTGTTCCCGCGGTTTCACCCGCGTATACCTTATAAAAATTACTTAGAGCAGATCTAGATTGGTTAACAAACACTTGGAGAAAAACAACACTCCCTTTAATCTATTCCGATATACTTAAATGGCGTTCCCTGTGTTTTATTTTTGTGACTGCAAACGATATCTTCATAGGAAATTGTGTCTTTTTAAAACTAAAAAGTAAATCTATGTATTTTTTGTGTCCAAATAACTTTTTTCGCTTGCTGGAAAAACTCGTTTACGCGTATCCCCACTTGAAGGGGGGGGGGAGGCTATGGGATTCAGCGCCAATATACCCATTAAAAAAACCAGCGGTCTCCTCTCCGTTTAGTCGGGGGTGCCACGGGATCGCTTGCGCATGCTACCATGACGCCCCGACTGTCGGTCCACCTGTGCGGGCCTTCATTTTTAAGGGGTTCCCGGATACAGGGAACCCACCTAGCCTGACAGCTATTAAGGCGGGGGAAGAAGGCGCGCGAGCGAAGACGCCTTCTCCCTGGTCGAATCGAATCAGCGGAGGCCTTTCTTCAGCTTCCGCCGCTCCACGGCCTCCTTCTACGATATAACACTCACGCAGAAGGATTATTTCCAAGTTCCCGAATACTGGGAACCCACCTAGCCTGACAGCTATTAAGGCGGGGGAAGAAGGTGCGCGAGCGAAGACGCCTTCTCCCCGGTCGAATCGAATCAGCGGAGGCCCTTTCTTCAGCTTCCGCCGCTCCGCGGCCTCCTTCTACGATATGACACTCACGCAGAAGGACTATTTCCAAGTTCCCGAATACTGGGAACCCATCTAGCCTGACAGCTATTAAGGCGGGGTAAGAAGGTGCGCGAGCGAAAACGTCTTCTCCCCGGTCGAATCGAATCAGCGGAGGCCCTTTCTTCAGCTTCCGCCGCTCCGCGGCCTCCTTCTACGATATGACACTCACGCAGAAGGACTATTTCCAAGTTCCCGAATACTGGGAACCCACCTAGCCTGACAGCTATTAAGGCGGGGGAAGAACGTGCGCGAGCGAAGACGCCTTCTTCCCGGTCGAATCGAATCAGCGGAGGCCCTTTCTTCAGCTTCCGCCGCTCCGCGGCCTCCTTCTACGATATGACACTCACGCAGAAGGATTATTTCCAAGTTCCCGAATACTGGGAACCCACCTAGCCTGACTGCTATTAAGGCGGGGGAAGAAGGTGCGCGAGCGAAGACGCCTTCTCCCCGGTCGAATCGAATCAGCGGAGGCCCTTTTTTCTGCTTCCGCTGCTCCGCGGCGGCCTCTTTCTACGATATGACACTCACGCAGAAGGACTATTTCCAACCATCAACTGTCGCTGTTGAGAATAGCGTTAATCACGCTCGACAGCGAGAGATCACCGCCGACTATCACCTCCAGGGTATGCCTCTGAGGCCCCTACGCAGGACACTAAGTCAGGGAATGGTGCGCTGTATCCAGTCTCGCACCACATTCGTGGCAGGAGGGTGATACCTCCCGCCTCGCTGGCTCGTACGGGTACTTACCCAAACAACCATGTCCGGTAAGCAACTGTGTCAGCCTATACGTAAATGTGCCACTACTCCTTGCTACCCAGCAACTCATGTGGGGGCAGATCACCTCCACTGTCGCAAAGCTTGCTGACGTGGACCTCAGGGCTTTCTCAATCAGCGCTCTTTTGGCTAGAGCACTGACTCGCCCCACTACCGTGGGTCTTGGATAGTCACCGCTCGCGAGGTGTAGCCGCCGTCCTCGACACCGTACGATTACCCCGTATCGCCCTCACCGCTATGGCCCGCTGTGGTCTTCGCAGAAGGGCCTTGTTCATAGCGGTAAGGAAAAAAGCCGAGATGGCCCAGTGGCTACAACGCGTGAATTTTAACCGATGATAGTGGAATTTTGTAGTGCCTAATTTGTGTTTATAACTCATCTCGTGCTTGACGGTGAAAGAAAACATCGTGAGGAAACCTACATGTATCAAATTTTACTCAAAATTCTGCCACATGTGAATTCCACCAATCCGCATTGGAGCAGCGTGGTGGAATAAGCTCCAAACCTTCTCCAAAAAAGGAGAAGAGGCCTTAGCTCAGCAGTGGGACATTCACAGGCTGTAACTTTACTTTACTATACTTTTGATGAGTAAACAAAAGTAAAATCAGTTAAAAATGATGAAAGCATATATACAAACTTAAAAAAAAATTCTACTTCTATAATATCGTTATACTACTGGTGGCAATAATAGAAACTACCTTGTAATGACACGATATTTGTTAGTAATTATAATTATGTTTGTGTTTATAGATAACATTTCTGAAACACAAAATATAAATTTCATTTATATTTATACATGAATATTTACTATTTACTTATTTATTTTTGATGTGACAACGTCTAATAAATCGATGAACGCTGGCTGCATGCAGGAAAAAGGATGACTCATTGTCCCGTTACGCTGATTGTACGCTTGTGCCGCATCTATCTGTTATGACGTTGTCACGTTAAACTATCGTCCGTAAACCGACTTTACAGACAAACATTTTTTATAGACAATATTCAAAATAAAATCTGTTCGAATTCATACCATCAACAATTTTTTCTTTACCTATTTATTACTTATTAACTACAATGAAGCCGCGCATAATACCTAATTAAATATATAGTTCCGAAAAACATAAGTAAAGTGTATTACATAAATTATTATATTTATTTTCGTAATATGTACAGTTTTCTTAATAAGCTTCTTCTCTCACAAAAACATATTACAAACGAATACAGACACAGTTATACCAGGTATTTGTCAAATGCACCAGCATAAGCTGAACCCTATATTATATTATTGATCATATTGATCTGAGTTCAACTTCCATTGGAATTATCTAAATCTCTGAAAGTGTTAATTTTTAATATTGTTTTGTTTCTATTAACTTTCTACCATCATTTAACAGTGATTTAAAGGTAGCTCAAGTTTCAACCAATTCGACTGAATAGTTATTTTGAAGCATTTTTCTCGAAAAAATCTGATTATTAAAATTGAAATAACTTTTTTATTTATAAACCGATTGAAATAAAACAAACACTAAATATCTAATAAAGGTTAACACAATACATCGGTGAAAACCACATTAAATTCTTTGCAGTAGTTTTTGCGCGATGTGGTTACAATGGTACAGACAGACAGACAAAAATTATTATATATGGCCTATCATTTGCGCCATCACATGTTCTTTGTGTGTACCAATTTTCATCAAGATTAGTCAAGCCGTTCTTGAGTTATAAGAAGACATACAGACAGACAGACAGACAGACAGACAAAAATGAAAAAAATAGTATAATGAGAATCACTTCATCATAAAACGACTATTTATCACAAAATTAGGTGAGAAAAAAAAATTACAGACAGAGCCAATAGATTTATATAGTAGTATAGATAGATTCCCACCAATATATAGACTCATCACCATATCTCTAGAACCATTAAGCGTAGAGACTTGAATTTTGGTAGGAATATTCCATTCTCCGAGTAGAAGTCAGCTAAGAAAGCTGATTTTGTTCAACTCTCATCCAGATTTTTCACATAATATATCATTATCATTGACTTTATATATAGGAGAGCCCATACCAAACATCATTAACAGTTGCCAAAGTAAGAGTAACCGATTTCATGATGTTTTATTGATAAACTAGCTGTTGCCCGCGGCTTCGTTCTTTAACTATACTAATACATATTTAAAAGAGGTAAAATTGGTTTTTTTTTTTTTTGTATGTTTGTTTGTAATTTTTTTTATAGTATAGTTAGGCGTACGAGCACATGGGCCACATGATGGTAAGTGGTAACCAATGCCCATAGACATTGGCATTGTAAGAAATGTTAACTAACGCTTTTATCACCAATGCGCCACCAAACAAATTGCGTTTAAAATGTTTCAATTTTGTAATCTATCAATTTTAATGATATTGTGTTTTTTTCTTCCTTTTATTTTATTTTGTACAACTCAAACGTTTTAAAAAATAGAGAAATGTCGCTTTTTTGGCGGGCGTTAATACCAGACGGCACCACAGTTTCATACTATAGCAGTTATTATCGTTCACGTTTTATTAATGATCTGATAATTATAATGCTTTTCAAATAAAATAATTATTTTTCAATTAAAAAAGAGGTAAATTAGTTATTTTGTATGTTTGTTTGTATCCTAATTTAACATTTTTGCATTGAATACCATACAAATATACAAACTAATAAGAATGAAATTGAATAAAGGAGGACAACGCTGTTTAGTGTGACAATAAAAATAATAATAATGCCCTCCGGACCAATTTTGACCACGGCGGCTAATCTTAAGAAAGGTGTGCCATGAAAGTTTTATTATAATTATTAATATCTTGGCCACTTAATATGGGATAAAATTGTCTATTACACTTATTTGAATGAATACTTTAGAAGATATTATGTTCATTAAACCAGAATCGATGGTAACATTGACAGGGATGTGAGGAACCGGATAAATGTAAGGTGGATGAAATGGCTACAGGTGGACGATTTGTGAATGCCCTTGAAGATCAAAGGGAAGATTCATAAGACCGTTAAAATACCTGTCATGATGTTCTGAATGTTGGGCCGCCAAAGAAGATGATGTAAAAAGAATGCATGTGGCAGAGATGCGAATATTAAGAGGGATGTGCGTTGTAACTAGAATAGACAATATAAGAAACGAGTCTTATAAGAAACGAATCAAAGGAAGTCTGGAAGTAACACCGATAGCTGAAAAACTAAAGAGTAATAGATTAGCGTGGTATGGGCATGAGAAAGGATGAAAAACATGTTACTAGAAGGATGATCAGTATGAAAGTTGATAGATATAAGGGAAGCCAAAGAAAGTATGGATGGATACTGTAAGAAAGGTGTAAGTACGAGTGACAGAAAGAAGTGAAAGAAAAAGAAATATTGTACCAACCCTACGTAGTGGGATAAGGGCAGAAAAAAGAAGACTAGAAGATATCATCGATTCCTTAACATTTTCTTTAGTAGTTCTTTATTACAATGCCCTATACTGAACATACACGGTAATGTACGGCCGAATATTATTATATATTTTATATATATAACGTTATTGATTTAAAAAATGCACGGGATTAAATCCTTATTTTACCCGTACGAAGTCGGGACGGGCAGCTAGTTGTAAATACATTATCAACCACACAACACATTCGTACCTACATATTGATGAGTAGAAAATAGTAAGTTAATTATCAAATTATAGAAGAATACGCAATTATTTTTTTACTTTTTAGTGCATATTAATTTGTTTTTCCTATGAAGTCGGTTTTTGTTTTGTTAAAATTTTTTTTGCAACATAAACGGCCAGTTGGAGCGACTTTAAAGAGCAACACGAAGCGCTCTTGTATAACTTAAACTTAATTTTTATGTACACCATTTTTGACGTAATTAGCGATCTTACCGGCGTCCAGTCAATACATGTTTTCTAAGTTCTCCAAATTCTTCTGTTTTATTTTTCGTTTATGGGTCTATACACAGCCGTATCTTTTATAAGTTGACTTAGAATTTTGATTTTTTTAAAGCTTGAAGAGACTATAGACCTGATCATATAATTTTAATTTAAACTCGGTACCTCCACGCGTTCCCGAAATAAAGACTCTTGACATACAGACAGACGGATGTACGGATAGACGGAAAACAAAGTGATCCTATAAGTGTTCCGTTTTCACCTTTTGAGGTAAGGAACCCTAAAAAACAGGTCAACCGCATTTCCCATCACCGTGGAAAAGCGCATTGGCCTCGCAAAATGTATGTCACCCACATAAAATTTCCGTCTGGCACCTCCATTGAGCACAGGGATCAATAACAGCTTGAAATTAATTATAATATCATATTTAAGTCGGGGGTCGGTGTGCGTGACCACTACCCATCATATAAATTAATTAATAACCGAAATTTATAATAAGATAATAAATCAACGGCCGAATATTGAAACGTCAATCAAAAAAAGTTATTACTTAAATTAAAATTTCGCACCGTTAATTTAAAATTTCGCTTACTAAATTTGTAATTAACGGTGTCTCAAATAATTAATTATTTGATTGACGTTTCAGTATTCGACCGTAAGTGTATAAGTGAGTGTGAGTTTTTAAATTAATGAAATTCAGTGTTGACTTTGAAGGTGCCACAGTAGTATCGAAAACATCGATCAAATAAACTGCAACTGTTTTCTGCAGCCATTCAAATTCTGTTCGATTGCACAGACGACGTTACGTAAAATAATTAAAAAAGTCATTACTGGATCTGTAGTTGAAAATAACGCCATCTATCGGCGTATAGCAGAAATTTCACGTACTTCGTTCAACCACAAACGCTGCTTAGTTCTACAAATCAATCATAGAGGTCAGCACTTGTACAAAAATAGAAACAAAAGAAAAATCTTTAACTATGGAGGAAGTAATGTCCACACTTCGCAAAATTGAAAATGAACTAGACGAACAGAAGAAAATTATCCTTAAAAACGGAGAAGTTGTCATGATAAACGTAACGAAGCACATAAAAAAAATTTTAGAAGAAAAATTCAATGTATGGGATGAAAAATACAAAAAGAAATACTAAGGCAAAAAGCGGTACTAAAAGATACTGATTATTACATAGAAGTAGCAAAAAGCGAATGCTTTCCACAAACTAGTAGATAGAAGACCACAGGAAAAACGCAATAACAAACCGAAATCTACCCACTCATGACTGTAAAGGTCACCTCAGATACAGAAGGAGTTCTTAAACCTAGCATGCTAAATTATTTAGTAAACAAAAACACGAGCAACCCGTCAAACCAAGATAATAAGGATCGAAATGCATCAATGGAATAGCAATCAACACCCCGCAAATATAACAAACAAAAAACGAACTACGACTAGACTACAAGTTCAAAAATAAAACAAAACAATAAAAAAATATCAACAAATATACCAACAAAAATATCATAAAAAATAGCAACAAGAATTTCAACAAAAGCATAATCTAATACTTCTGCCACTACTACTACTACTATTACGTTAGAAAAGCTCTATATTTAATCATAGAATGTTGGAAAACTTTCAACGTACGAACACTTTAATAGAATTAAATAAATCTCTATCAGACATCAAATACGACATAATCGGAATGGCTGAAACTAGCTTGTATGGGATATAAAATCGAAGAGTAAGACAATTTTATACTATGCCTGTATAGTAAAGTATTTTTAGTAAAAAAATGTCACAAAAATAACATAGAAAGCTACATTGGTCTTACAGAAAGAGTCGCAATCCTAAACGTGGTATTTGAAGAAACTCGGCTATCAATTATACAAATCTACGCCCCTACGGAAAAAGCAAACTAAGACGAAATGGAAATTTTCTATTCAACAGTCAACAGAGCGATCGAAATGTCATATAAAGACTTTATATTGATAGGAGACTGGTATGCAAAAATCGGTAAACCAAAAAAGGAAGAATACCTGATTACGAAACCGAACGGGTACGGCGAAAGAAATGAGAGGGGACAGAGACTGATAGAATTTGCTACCTTAAACAAGCTATCAATATTACACATTTTATGAGAAAAAATAAAAACAGATTGACTTCGATATCTTCTGAATAATATAAAAATGAAATTGATCTCTTTCTATCAAACCATTTCCATATATTTCAAAATATGGAAGTACTAAACAAAAATTACCCTTCAGACCATAGGTCAGTTAGAGCGACCACGAAATCACAATCAAAGAAAAGTCGAGTCAAATACAACAATCATCAAAATAAAGTCATATTTAGCAAAGAGGATTTTATAAATTCAATGAATTTATCAGTAAGATAAATCAAATCAAAGTCAAATAAATCATATATACAGCAAGAGTATAGTTAAACTGGATACAGCTAGGCCACAAGACAAGGCGACCCTCTATCGCTACTGCTGTTTATAGCAACACTGGAGTCGATTATTATCAGCCAACTGAACTGGAAAGGTCGGAGGATTAAGATCAAAGGAGCCTATCTAAACCACCTAAGATTTGCATGCCCTCGTATCAGATACAGGATCAGAAATTTAACACAAACACTCAATGACGCCAGTGAACTAGTAGGCCTAGAAATGAACCTGTCCAAAACAATGTTGATGGCTAACAGCACAAAGAGAAAACTGTATGTTGGTAACAATCCTCTCAAGTATACATATACCTCGGTAAACAAATTAGCTTTGACTAAAACGGTAACGAACAAGAAGCGAAATCAAATACTTTTTCGGCGACAATTGATCTAACTACCAAAATAAAAACTAATATCGACCAATAAAAGATAGCTGTAGGCATTTTAGTTTACTTAAAAAAGCTTTCGATACTGTCTCACATGGTATTTTGCTCGATAATTTACAAAGTATTGATGTGTCTAGACCAGCTTTAAAAAATTTTGAATCATATTTGACTGCTAGGCAACAAGATGTCAAAATCGAAAATTTTAATAGGTGTGCTCGTCGTTTGTGGAATACCATAGAGATCGATCCTAGGCCCCCTATTATTTTTGATCTACATAAATGATATTAGTAATGTGATCGGAGAAATATCTTTATATGCAGATGGTACATGCTTGTTTTATATAGGTGATTCATATTCATATATGATAATGTCGGATGTACAAACTGATGTCGATACACTAAACGAGTGGTTTCAGTGTAATTTGTTTACAATAAATGTTGCGAAAACCTCCTATATCGTTTTCACTACAAAAAATAAAACGATTCCCAAAGCAGATCCGTTAGTTATTAACAATAAAACAATCATAAGAAGAAAAGTATCTCGGACTTACTCTAGATTCTAAATTAGCATGGCAAGCTCATATAGATTACCTATAGTCAAAAATAACATCTTTAACGGGTACTTTACGCAGATCGGCTCGTTTTATACCAAATAAAGTTAGAATTATTATATATCTCACTAGTAAAGCCACTATTAGAATACTTAGTTGAAATATGGGGGTGGGCAACTAAAACAAATTTAAAAGATCTTCAAAGATCCCAGAACAAATTATATATAATACTATCCATTAATCAATTACATAAATACAAAACATTTTTTTTTTTTTATTGCATAGGAAGGCGGACGAGCATATGGGCCACCTGATGGTAAGTGGTCACCAACGCCCATAGACATTGGCGTTGTAAGAGCTGTTAACCATCTCTTACATCGCCAATGCGCCACCAACCTTGGGAACTAAGATGTTATGTCCCTTGTGCCTGTAATTACACTGGCTCACTCACCCTTCAAACCGGAACACAGCAATAACAAGTACTGCTGTTTTGCGGTAGAATATCTGATGAGTGGGTGGTACCTACCCAGACGAGCTTGCACATGCATACTAATTAGGAAAATACTTACGGGTTCAATACACACAGAAGTAATCTTTAAAATAAAATTTAAGACTGAAGTGAAAGAGCACTGTCAAATATTGAATTGAGAAAAGATGTGCAGGGCTCAGTTAGCATGGTACAAATACTGGGCACTAAAGGACAGTTAGTCAACTCAGCCAACCTTTTTTTAGTAACTAAATAATTTCGAAAGTGATGCATTATTTGCGAAGTTGTTTTCATAAACATGGTATATTATTTCTTATCGAAATAAATACGTTATACGTCACAAGTATTTAATTATGAAAAAAATGCCCTTATATCATTTAATTTCAATGAATACTTTAGGAGATATCATAGTTTAAAATAATTCCGGGCGTGGTAGCGAGGTCGGTCACTAGCTCTACGAGGTAGCATGCCGCGCGGCTCGGGCGCAAATCCCTGCAGAACGGTTGTAATCAGCAAACGGCTTTTGTAAGTGTTTTTGATATATTATTATTTATATTTCATGGTATCATATTTCAATTAATGACAAATAATAAGATTTTTATTCTATACATATAATAAAAATGTAACTGAAAACTATATTATAAAAATAATTAAAAATCTGTTCACGCTTGTGCCAATGAAGCCCTTTTATACGATACTCCACATGACACGGCTAACTCAATTCAAAATTTGGACCGCCGTGATTTGCTTAAAGTCCCTGTTTTGTTACGATTTAATAACAAATGTATTGTTTTCATATTTTTCCCTATTCTTGGTGTGTATGACGATATTACATGCCAAATTTTATAGTTCTAGGTCAACGGGAAATACCCTATGATTTTTATATTCTTGAGAGTGCAACCTTGGGAACTAAGATGTTATGTCCCTTGTGCCTGTAATTACACTGACTCACCACCCTTCAAACCGGAACACAATAATAGCAACTAATGCTGTTTTGCGGTAGAATATCTGATGAGTGGGTGGTACCTACCAAGACGAGCTTGCACAAAGCTCCACCACCAAGTGATCCTATAAGGGTTCCGTTTTTTCGTTTTAAGGTATGGATCCCTAAAAATTGATAAGCGTCAGAGATTTAGACTCTTCCGATGTAAGTTGGGCTCAGATCAATGCCCTCAATCATATCAAATGGGGTTTGGCCTATGCTGGTACATATAACAGTGACCTGGTAAGCCCTTTATCTATATTTGTTTGTAATATATTTGTTAGGTTATGTTAGTAGCTTTTTTAAATATAGCAGCATATTAAGTAACACACATTTCTTTTGTTTTTCGGTATGTACTATATATTTAACTAGCTATTGCCCGCGACTTCGGCTTTAGTTAATAGGTAAAAGTACATATTGGTAAAGGATATATGTTTGTATGGAAATCTGTGACTTTAAAGGCAAAGCATGAAATGTCATTTTGGCTAGTCAAAAGTAGGTATGTTACGGCATTTTTTTTTATCAGTGAACTTAAAGTGATGAGAAAAGGTTAGGTACGTATTTTGTTTCGTCGCCGTATTTTTTTTTCATTGGTTTATTAAATTTATAAAGTCGGTTATTTGATAAGTCATTTTTTTAAATGCATAGATTTACTTTCAGTTTTAAAAGGACACAATTTTCTGCGAAAGGTTGCAGTCACAATAATAAAGCACAGGGAAAGATATTCAAGGTGTTCGCAATTAGTTTAATGGAATGCTGTTTCTCTCATGGCCAATAGTATGTTGCTCTATCTACATCCGGCTGCGATGAAAACCAATAAATACTAATATCTCACAAAAAATAATTAAAAATGTTGTTTATACTGAAATATAATAAGTCTGCTCTTGGTGATTTATAATATTTTTATTAATTATGCGGGTAAAACCGCAGGCACAGCTAGTAAATGATTAACCTAATAAAAGCTTAAGCACAAATAAATACAAATGATAATTTTTTTTTTTTTTTATTGCATTGGAAGGCGGACGAGCATATGGGCCACCTGATGGTAAGTGGTCACCAACGCCCATAGACATTGGCATTGTAAGAGATATTATACATCGCTTACATCGACAATGCGCCACCAACCTTGGGAACTAAGATCTTATGTCCCTTGTGCACTGGCTCACTCACCCTTCAAACCGGAACACAACAATAGCAAGTACTGCTGTTTTGCGGTAGAATATCTGATGAGTGGGTGGTACCTACCCAGACGAGCTTGCACAAAGCCCTACCACCAAGTAAAAATATATGTGTATATTGTATTGGCAGCACACTGATTTTTATTTTGGACTCATATTTTGTTTTGTAACACATTTGTAGTTTTACAAAACTGTTGTAAGATTAAATGAATGACTATTAAAATAACGCCATCTAGTGTTGGTTAGCGTAACTATTTTGAGAGCTCTCGTAGCGCCTTCTGGTGGGCATGGTTAGCCTTCTTAGTTATTATCCGAAAAAGTTGCGTCTATATTAGTATAACGAGTAAAATCCATGGGGATGTCACTCCCATACAAAAATTTAAAACGAAAATTTTAATCGACAGTATCGCCATCGATTGAAAAAAATTGTTTATTGTCCCTAGATGTGACTAGATGGCTGTTCTATCGCTTTATATACATATAAATTTATTTATTAAATTATTTTGTTATATGATATTCCTATATATTTTTATTATAATTATGTAATAAATTGAAAGATTTTTCTAATTTTAAATATTTTGTTTTGCTAAATAACATTTTAACCGGCAACAAACTATCTACTATTTGAGAAACTCTGTCGGATGGAAAATCACATCTCGATTTTGGGGTTGTTACCACTTATTATAAGTAATGTATTACTAAATAGTTGAGTAGAGTGACAAATTAAATCCTTTAATTCTTTAATTATTGTAGTTTCTATTTAATGACATTGACAATCTTTATTATTTATAATATTTGTTTCTTTAATTTCATACTATTTTTTGTAGAAAAAGATATATAAGTTCTAGGACTGAGCTTTAAGTTTGGTTTATTATTGTTTAATAATTAATTATCAGAATATTATATGGCTGCCCCGTTGGTCTAGTGGCTACATGTAAGGCAGACGTAGTGGTCCTAGGTTCATATGTCGGGCCAATAAAATGTAATTGATATTTTCTGTCGAAAATTCTCAGTAGCAGCCCGGAGTCGGCAAGTTCCCAATTGCAGTTGTACTTGCTGTTAGTACCCGTGCCTCGGAAAGCATTTAAAGCCGCAATTGGAAAGGTTCGAGGGTGTTGGTGACCTTTACGTCGCCAATTATGCGAACCGCACGTCGCTGCAACCGATATAAGGCCTCCAGTAAGTACTTAGCGGAGCCATCCCCAAGGTGCGAGCAATATTCGACGCAAGACCGCACCTGTGTTATATGTTATATAACAGGATATTAATAATCGATCGATATTTTGGATTTAATAATAATTTTAGATTTGATTAGGATAATATACTATATTTCTTGACTGCCTCGTTGGTCTAGTGGCTAGATATAAAGCCACTGACCCAGAGGTCCTGGGTTCAATTCACAGGTCGGATCAATTTAAAGTTATTGTGTTTTTCTGTCAGAAGATTCTCAGTAGCAGCCCGGAGTCTGGAAGTTGAAAGTGCGTACACTATCGTGCCTCGGAAAGCACTTAGAGCCGTTGGTCCTGCGCCTGAACTCTTTCCGGTCGTGTCGGATTGCCGTCCCATCGGGTTTTGAAAGTTAGGGAATAAAGAATGCACCCGTTTGCGCACACACTTGTGTACTATAATATGTCCTGCTCAGTTGGCTAATTCGAAAAATTAATAATCACAAATTAATTTATTTTAAAATAAATCATATGGTGTTTAAAAATGAAAATACCTTCAAGTTATAGTACAAACTAAATTCTTTATTTAGGTATAAAAAAACAAAATAAAAAAACGACTGGACTTTCCGGATTGGGCTTCCTTTAGATTTCCTTCCATTTTTCCGACTAAGGTAATTAACAAAATAAAATAGCTTCTATAGTTCTATATTCTTACAACAAAATTAATAGAAATATCAGAATAATATTAAGTTTGTTTCTCGCAAACACATTTTTTTATTATGTCTAAAATTAATAATAAAAGCTAATATTCCCAAGGCATGTTTTGTCTTTTCATGTATTCCGACATATTGACTTATTTTAATTTTGAGGTATTATTTTTAATTATCTTTCGTATTATTGGGACTATTTCTTCGAGACAATCCTGCAAATATATATTTTGTTGTGTATGATCTACAATTTTTTATTTATTTTCTGTTTTTAAAACAAAGCTGAGATGGCCCAGTGGCTACTAAGTATATAATAATAATCTTAACCGATGATCGTGAGTTCAAGCCCGGGCAGGCACCACTAAATTTTCGAATGCTTAATTTGTGTTTATAATTCATCTCGTGCTTGACGGTGAAGGAAAACATCGTGAGGAAACCTGCATGGGTCAAATTTGTCTTAAAATTCTGCGACATGTGAATTCCACCAATCCGCATTGGAGCAGCGTGGTGGAATAAGCTAGAAATCTTCTCCTCAAAAAAAGGAGAAGAGGCCTTAGCCCAGCAGTGGGACATTCACAGGCTGTTACGTTACTTTACTTTATTTATTTT
This sequence comes from Nymphalis c-album, assembly GCA_963151315.1. Classification (NCBI taxonomy): domain Eukaryota; kingdom Metazoa; phylum Arthropoda; class Insecta; order Lepidoptera; family Nymphalidae; genus Nymphalis; species Nymphalis c-album. The sequence continues at coordinate 5,627,444 of OY720588.1, forward strand.
CTCCATTATTTTCGTATTAACTTATCTTTTTGTTATCTTTTTGTGTGTCTTGTCTTGATAGTTCTTACGTAAGATCACAAATAAAACTAAGGTAACCTATTTCCATGGCAGCATACCCGAGCTACCCGATTGAGTGTTAATTTTTTGCTGATGTGCAGTGGCTGAGCTTTTTTTTTCTAGGAACTATGGGTGGCAGCACTAATTTGACAAAAGAGACAGTATGCGGACAGTAGAGAAAACTTATCAGATCTGTCATCGTGCTTTCAAATATATAAACAAAATTAATTGTCTTTTTTGTAATGGAAATTCCTTATTCATTCAAGTACGCAGTATAAAAAAAACACAACGATGATCCTGGCAAGTGGCGTGTGAGTTCTGTGTTGATTGACTCTGACACTTGACAGTGACACAGTGACATTATGACGTATGGACGTATTAATTAATTGGCGCCAAGACTCAAGACTCCAGAATTTAATAATACTAAGAAGTTTTAATTTTATTATAATTAAGCCAGATTATAGATAAACCAGTTTCTAAAAAATATTTTTAATTTTCAAAAACACCAACCAAGACCAATAGCAACAATGACTGAAATTACGAATCCCATGTTTTCATTTCCCTTTCAACCTTATGATATTCAAAAGAAATTTATGAAAGAATTATATTACACAATTCAAAATAGAAAATGTGGTATATTTGAAAGCCCTACTGGTACCGTAAGTTATTTGTTTTATTGGACTATGAATATATGTACTCTAAATTTGTGTGGATTTGTATTATTTTTCATTTAAGTATTATGTATTACTTGATGTCAGGGTAAATCATTAAGCATTTGTTGTGGAGCTCTTCAGTGGCTAAAAGATAACAACAAGAAAATTTTAGAAGATCTATCAAAGGAAATAGATCAAATTAAATTGGAACTTTCAAGCAAATCAGGTAATTTATATTAAGAAGCCTTATTTATACTTTGAATATGTTATCTTGATTATTGTTTTAATAAAATACATTTATTGAATAAACTACCTACATATCACAGATACCAATGATTGGCTCCTAGATGAGTATAATAAAATAAATAAGACCCAATGCTTAGTAAACAAGCAAATGAAATTCAATAGAATAATACAGAAAGAGAAAGAGTTTGATGAATTAAAAAAGAAATTTATTAAACAAAACATTAGTCTTAATAAAAATGATTATTTTATCAATAAAAGAGAAAAAAATAATAAAACAAATAATGATGAAACATCAGTAGAAAAAGAAAATATTGATGATCAAGATCTTATTATAGAGGAGAATGAAAATAGGGAAGATGATTCTGACAGTGAAGAAATAAATTTAGATCCTGATGAGGAAAATAACACTAAGGTAACTTTTAGCTTTAGAATATTAATAAACTTTTTGTTAAACCTTTCTTATAAACTTTGGTTAGTAACTGTTTAGTTAATGAGATCCCTTTTTATGTAATTACGGTTTTGAAGATCACAAGAAGAATATGCGGCAATGTTTAACTAATCACCATCACTACGATCATTGATTAGATAACTTTTAATAGTAGCATATGTCTAAATAAAAAAGTATTAAATGTTTGCAGATTTATGTAAGTAGTAGAACTCACAGTCAGCTGTCCCAGTTTGTGGGTGAAATCAAAAGAACTATTTTCAAAGATAACACTAGAGTAATCACTTTAGCTTCGAGACAACATTACTGCATAAATTCTGATGTCAATAAATTGAAAAATGTTAATCTTATTAATGAAAGGTGAGATATTATAGGAGTTTTTTGATGTGTAATTAAAATAAATATATATAAGTCATTAGTGAAAAAAAAATGTGCATGAGCAATTATCTTAATTTTGTAAATTATTAATTAATAGATAAATATAAATATACTGTATGCACATTAATGATATCTAGATATTAAGAAAGGTGAAATATGTTTGGAATATTGTTTATAATGCATATTAAAGTCTTTCCTTTCTCTGTGAAGTAATTACCTTAAAACATTATTATTATTAATTTACAGATGCCTTGATATGCAGAAATCTAAAACAAAATCAACTTCCATTGCTGAAGAGGGTAAAGTGTTAAAGAAAACAAAAACAAAATCTTGCTCAGCATGTCCATACTATAATCAGAACAATATAACTAAGTTAAAAGATCAATTACTTGTTGAAATAATGGATATGGAAGACATAGTAAAGTGTGGTAAACAATTGAAAGCATGTCCATACTATGCTTGCAGATTGGCCTTGGATGAGGCAGAGGTCGATATATTCATTATAATTAAAATAACATATATTATTATTACAGTTCCTCCATAGAAATATGTGTGCTTTGCTATGATCAATTAATTCAAACATTTTATTCAAATTATCTATGTATAAAATGTTTGTTCCAATTTGTAAATTTAAAGCTTTGTTTCTTTTGTGTTGTGACTCAATTTTATGATTTTTATTTAAACTAGTAACTAGTTGTTACAAAATATATTATGTTTCAAAACATCTTATTTTAATTTTCATTACAATCTTATCAGTCCTTTGTGTGTGATTGAGTAGTGAGCATACAAACTGACATTTATGAGTAGTTAATAATTTTAATTTTTATATTTAATGTAAATATAAACTGATTCCAGAATAGATCAAATTTTAAATTGACTTTATAAAATCAATCAAAATTTTTTATATTTAAATCTGTTTCACATGTTTGTACTTAAAATTTTCAGGTAGTGTTAATAAGTCATGCTGGCATAGTTAGTAGTGGAGCAAGATCAGGAATATCTCTAAAATTAAAAGATAATGTTTTGATCTTAGATGAAGCCCATGGTTTAACTTCAGCTTTAGAAAATGCTCATTCTGCTCCAGTTTCTTCCAGACAATTAGGATCTGTAAGGACATTTTTGGAATTCTACATTAACAAATACAGAACTCGATTTAGTAGCAAGAGTCTCTTGCAGTTAAATCAAGTTAGTTTTGTTATTGGAAAGTTATTAGGTATTATTATAATTATTTTATTTATTATTATTATGAAATGTACTTCTAAGTAACTGCAATCTGCATTCCTAACTTTTTAACATTATTTTTCTTAACATAAGTTGATTAAATTCAGGTGTATAATATTAAAATAGACTAATAATAATATACTACATATGTTTTGATCTGTGACTGATAGTGTGATTTTTAAGGTCTTATAAAACGAAATTCGGTAAATGATAAGAAGCAACAAGCGACAATATACACACTTGAGGATTTTGTAATACAGTCTGAAATAGATCATATGAACCTACGTCCCTTAGTGGAATTCTGTAGACATACTAGATTGGCCCCAAAATTACACGGCTTTTCTATAAGATACAGCCAGCAAGGCCTTGAAGAGGAAAATGAAAAGGATCCAATCAACAAAAAGGCTAATTTTAAGGAGTTTCTTAGTAACATATCAAAGAAGAAAAATGAATGTGAGCCTCGTGTAAACACACCGAAATTAGAAATTAAAACAAATAATCAGGTTTTAGTACACATTTTTGTTATATACTAACACAAACAATACTTTTAAAACGATAGCTGTATTATACAAAGTTCATACAAACAGGTGTAACAATTACTTGTATTCCATGTTAAAAATTAAATGTGTGATAATGATAACCAACGATTGAACAGTATTCAAATTAACTTGGTCTGTAGTTATTAGGGATTTCTAATGTCATTATATATAAAAAATATTAATTTGTAATTATGCAAGTATATTTAATGAAGGTTAAATCAAAAATATTTCTCTAAAAATGTATTAGAGAAAGATTTTAAGAAATTGGTAATGGATTTGTTTATTCTCAATTAATAGACGTCTATATTATCAACGGAAACATCAGCTGGTAGTGGGCTATACGCGGTACTAGATTTCTTGGAGAGGTTGTGTGACCGAAGCGAGAATGGGAGAGTTTTAGCGCAACTTGGGGAAACTGGACAGCTCAAATATCTTCTTTTGAACCCAGCCGAATATTTCAAGCAAGTTGTCAGTCAGTGCAGATCTGTAAGTACTTTCAATTCCTTAAAAAAAATACCAAGCTCTGTCCAGGATAGATCCTTATCGTAATATTATAATGCTAAATAATTTGTATGACTCAGTGCACACATCTTCTGTAGTGCTACTGTGTAAAAGGAACCTGTTTGCAAATTTTTGTAGTGCTAGTTTCAGTAGTTTTGGATGTGCTTTGATATGACTGTCAGTCAACTATTCTTATACATAATATAGATATTAAATTACAACTTCTAAGGTTCATCACATATTTCAGGTTGTTGTAGCAGGAGGCACGATGGAACCAGTGAATGAGTTTCAAGCGTTGCTCACAAACAACCAGACGAGCACGGAATGTGTTAATGTAGTAAAATGTGAACATGTTGTCGCGCCAGAGAATGTATTGGGAGTGTGTCTATCGAAAGGTCCCTCCAATATCAGTTTGAATTTTTTATATGAAAACCGAACTTCTAAAGATTTGGTAAGTCATTATTACATCTTCTTTTATTTGGGCATAAAATAGTGTTTAATTTTAATTTTATTAATTTTTAGTTGAACGAAGTTGGTCGCATATTGAGAAACGTTTGCAGCATAGTACCCGACGGTGTCGTATGTTTTCTTCCATCGTACTCTTATGAACAGATGTTGTATGAACATCTCATTTGCAGTAAAGTTATCGAAATTATAAGTAAAAAGAAAAAGATATTCCGTGAACCTAAATTAGCATCGGAAGTTGATGAGGTATATGTGTCCGATAAAGTATCAGATATACTTACGTATAATCGAAAAAAAATCATCATTCACGTGAATGTAAATTCATATACATGTATTATTTTTGGACTTACAGGTTTTACAAAAGTATGCATCAGCTATAAATGGTAAAGGTACAGGGACTGATACCCATAATGGTGCCCTTTTATTCAGTGTTGTAGGTGGAAAATTAAGTGAAGGTCTGAATTTTAGGTAAGAACTTAAAAACTTCCTTCCTGTTGCTTCCATATGTAATCTTAACTATAGGTACAGCATAACGTTAGGTAGGTGTTATTGTTCGTCTCCTTTAATTTAACAATTAAGGAGTCACCCCATTACACCGTACCATACCATGACCGTGCTATGAACGTATCAGGCTCGGGTTGCAATACAATACGCTCTACTACTAGTTTATCGGTTACGTACCTTACACGTGCGTAACGGTTTTAATGTCGGTACTCGGTAGCCATTGCATATCGTCTCCGTATCATCGGATTATCCGTTGATTAACCGTGAGGTTCCCGTTGACGTATTTGTAGTAATTCACCTGTTTTCGTGTGAAGCAGACGTTTCAGGAAAAGCGAGCGATTACATTTGTTGAGAAAATTATTACGATACGATGGCTATTTGGAGTGAGCCAGTGTATACTATCAGTCAGTTCTGAAAAAATTTGAACATTACCTATGCATAATTATGTAATTTTTTTATAGTGATAATTTAGGTCGATGTGTGATGGTAATTGGGATGCCTTATCCAAACGTAAAATCCCCAGAGCTACAAGAAAAGATGAGTTATATGAACAAAAGGAAGCCTGGTGCAGGAAGCGAGTACTATGAAAATTTGTGTATGAAAGCTGTCAACCAGTGTATTGGTAAATATCACAGATATTAATTAAGAATAGTCAAGTTGTAGTAAAACCCATAATGGTATGCTATTTGAATGCATCATATAAATCTAAACATATATTGTTGCTAAAGGTTGAAAGAAACATTTTGGCTAAATATAAATAATATTTAAAATGTGCGTTTTCATCTCATATTGATTGGAATTCGTTGCCCGTTTACGTTCTATTTAATTTAGGTTCTTTTGAATCGCCGAAAATTATACGTGATGTTAATGATTGAAGTACGCTACAGACGACTACTAGCAGGGAGCGTTATTGCTATTACAGAAGCCCTGGATCTTTTTATATATATTTATTTTTTAAGGGTGAGTGAGCCAGTGTAATTACAGGCACAAGGGACATAACACCTTAGCTCCCAAGGTTGGTGGCGCATTGGTGACCACTTACATTACATCAGGTGGCCCATACGCTCGTCCGCCTTCCTATGCAATAAAAAAACTATCTTCATAAATCACATAGTTGATTGCTGTAAATATGTTTTATAGTGTATATAACATAAAATATTGTTATGCCAAAAAGCGGAGGGGGTATATGACTTTCGACTTGAAAACGCCACCCACAAAACGAGATTGTTTGCACATTTCACCGTAAGAACTCAAATCCCCTAGGGTATCCAAAATTAATGAAAAATTAGAGACAGCATAATATATTTTCTTTAAATTGAAGTAAGATTTTCTACAATTAATTTACAGCTTATTTTACTTATACTATTTTAAAGAGCTTACACAATTAAATCATTACTTTCACAACTAATTTTAAATTGTATTTCTTAGGTCGAGCTGTGAGACATGCCAATGATTTTGCTTCTGTTTTGCTAGTAGATGAAAGATATTCTAGAGCTCAGACAATTTCAGCATTGCCATCATTTGTGCAGGTAATATTAGTATAGTATAGTATTTTTTAAATAAAATTTAAAAAATAATTATGGTATGAAAATGATATAATGATTATAATAATTTTTAATTTTGCAGAAATCTCTAATATCAAATTGCTCATTTGGTCAAACAATGGGATGTGTAGCTAAGTTTTTTGCAAAGCACAAGGAGAAAGAATATATTAAGGTTTCAAAATAATTTTCTTTACAATCTTATTTTATTATACCTCTTCTTATATATAACTGTGATAAATATACATTATTTAATTACACTTAACATTTTTAAACATGAGTAGTTAAAAAACTAATAACAAGCAAATAATTTAATAAATATATGAGCCTCAAACCTATCTAATAATCATTTTTTTATTTCATCCTCAATCAAAAATCTCTCAATCTGATAGAGCTGCAGGTAGTGTTTTTCCACATGGCCCCTCAAAGTAATAATGAAAATCTGGCGTAGCTGGTGTAGGCTCAATGTTAAACTCAGCAACAATAGCTCCCCTCTGGGCTGCTTGGGGTGCAAACATTGCTGCAGGGTATACCACAGAAGATGTTCCTACTACAAGACATATGTCACAGCTTTCCATGGCTTCTCCTTAACAAAAAATATTAATAACAAATAAATATTTTTATAATTCGTAATTTTTTATTAGGCCAATTGCCATCATTATTCTAATAGTTGTTTTATAATGTGTGAAAAGAGCATAATAATAATCTAAAATGTAAAAATGTAGCAATATCCAATTCATTGATGTTCTAATGTAATAATTCTATTTCAAACTATACAATAAATTAATATGAAAAAAAATATTTTTTATTAAGAAAAATCAATGTAGAAATAGAATTTGTGGTAATGTTATCCAGAGTAATCGAACACAAATAATGGAAATTAAATATATCATTCACATACAGAAATTATATATACTATTCTCTCGGTGTTAGGGCTTTGTGCAAGTCTGAGTAGGTACCACCCACTCATCAGATATTCTACTGCAAAACAGCAGTACTTTGTCTTGTTGTGTTTTGGTTTGAAGGGTGAGTGAGTTAGTGTCATTACAGGCACAAGGGAACATAACCTCTTATGCCAATGCCAAGGTAAGTGGCATTGGTGATGTAAGTGATGGTTAACATTTCTTACAACGCTATATGGGTGTTGGTGACCACTTACCATCAAGTGGCCCGTATGCTCTTTGGCTTACCTACACAAAAAAAATGGAATACACTAATTATTTATTTACATACACTAATACTTCCATAGAATACATATACTAGAACCAGACTTGCATTGGTTCAAAGTATTATTTGCTAATACAAAATATTGTGCTTGAAAGTATTTTCCTTAATACATACATTAAAGTATTTACCAGCTTTTTCCAAAACAGGAGGTTCTAAGCTTTCACCAAACCAGATGATATGTGGTCTTAAGAGACCACTGCAATTTTGTTTTTTACAGTGTGGTAAAGATTTAATTGGGATATCTGATCCAATAATATTTGCATCTGGCGCTCCCCGATTGGCTAACGCCTGTAAATGAATATTACCTGTTAATTTATTGTTATGCTAAGACATACTTTTTTATTACTATAATTTGCATAGCTATCTAAAGTTACAAAAAAAAATATTTTTTTTCACACAAGCAAGTTTTTTTCAATTTATTTATTTTGATTGAATTAATATTCTAAATTAATTAAAATGTACTTTATTGTAATTGCACAAGAATAGATTAGTATAATTTAAATATAAGTTATGCCATATAGTACCTCACAAATAGGAATATCTGTGTTTTCTAATACTTCTTTGCATTTGGTGCAACGGGTCTTAAATAAGTTACCATGAAGCTCAATTAGATTTTTTGTGCCAGCTCTTGCATGGAGGCCATCAACATTCTGAGTTATAACTGTTACTTTTTTTTCAAGATTATATTTCGTTTCAAATTTTGCTATAGCTATGTGTCCCTAGAAGTATTTAAAGATTACGAAGCGGTAACAAAATATATTTTATACATAATATGGTTAAATTGAATTAGCATTTACTGCGTTCGGTTGTGCTTGTGCTGCTATTTCTCGCCTATAGTGATAAAATTCCCAAACCAGACTAGGACTGCTACGGAATGCCTCTGGCGTAGCCAAAGAAGATGCCTGATACTTTCTCCAAAATCCACCTGCTCCTCTGAACGTCGGTATTCCTGATTCAGCACTTATCCCGGCACCTGACAATATAACGATTTTTTTTGCCGCTTTTATTGACTCCTTAAACTTAACGATATCACTGGACTGGCGATTAGCCATAGTTTGGAAATTAGTATGTCTAACTACACTACGTATGACCCTAAATAGGATTATGTACATAATAATTTATTTCAATTTATATACAACGTAGCGTTGATTTATTAATACATATAAAATATAAATAACATTTTTTTTCTCCTTTTCTGGCGTGTATATAACAAAATTTAAAAGTAAATATTTTTTTTTAATTGTCAATGAGACAATCATAGATTATATAGACTATATAGTATATACCACGTTCTTATATACAGGTCTTGCTACGGAGCCCAATAATTTCAGTGGTGAGAGATTGGTACGACCGTGTCATAACTTTTCTTTCGCGTCAACGCCGCTGTACGTCGTTGCCATCGATGGCTGTGGGCACCGCGTTCGCGTATGAGTGACACGCGAGTGCTTACTACTTATTATATAATAAACACATGTGAATAAAACAATAGGAGCTTTGTACTGTATTTGCATCATCTATTAATTTAATAGTTTCTATGAAATAATAAATAAATTTGAGTACTTAATATGATGAGGGGTAAGTTCGCATGCGATAAGGCAAAAAAAATTGTTACGCTACCGAACACTAGATGGCGTTTTAATAAGTTTTTTTTTCACTCTGCTTTCGTTCTAATATTATTTAATACTTTTAACTTTTAATATTAACTACACTATTAATTTTTTTGTACAACTTAATGTTTTTCAAAATAAAATATGAGTGCAAATAAAAATATTTATGTGCTGCCAATACAATATATATATGAATGTATTTATTTGTGTTTTAAGGCCTTATTAGGTTTATCATTTATATATGTGATACATAAAACAAAACCAAAAGTAAACTTGATTAACTTTTGTTTTTTATTGTATAGGAATGCGGACGAGCATATGGGCCACCTGATGGTAAGTGGTCACCAACGCCCATAGACAATGGCATTGTAAGAAATGTTAACCATTGCTTACATCGCCACTGCGCCACCAACCCTGGGAACTAAGATGTTATGTCCATTGTACCTGTAATTACACTGGCTCACTCACCCTTCAAACCGGAACACAGCAAAGTACTGCTGTTTTGCGGCAGAAGATCTGATGAGTGGGTGTTACCTACCCAGACGAGCTTGCACAAAGCTCTACCACCAAGTAGAACTTAAAGAAAAAAATTAAAAGAATTTCTTTTTAAATATACGTCATTCACCCTATCTTTTTCTAACACGCAGCTTTAATCTTTAAAACAACATGGAGTGCGTCTTATCCTAGCGGATCTCCTGAACCTGATGCTGATTATTACACTGCTGCTTGGCACTGCAGATTGTATATATTTCCATGTCTTTATGCTCCAAACTTAGCGCTCGATCTTCAGAGTCATAAAAAACAACTACGGTGTCTTCTTGTTCTTTCTGACTTTTTGTATTTGAATCGTTTAATTCTCCTTCTATATTTTGATGCGAGTCTTCTACTGAAGACTCTTTGAATCAAGGTAGGGTCGTAGGTAGTGGAACTAAATTTCGATTTGACACTGATGATTCGCGTCCATTTTTATGCTTTACAAAAGAGTAATAGGGATTACTTTGTAATAGTTCATCTCTTCTACATATGGATCATATTTATTACGGGTATTTTTCTTCATTAGTACAGGTCCTGACACTAACCAAGAAAGTAATGACTCTCCATTAGATGATCTGCGGAGATGATTAAATAGCCGTTCGTGAGGAGTTGTATTAATTGTTATACATAGAAGTGAACTAATAGCATGTAGGGACATTGGCAAGAGTTGCTCCCAGTTTCCAATTGACATTTCTCTTTCGCCAAGACCAAGTTGTAAAGTTTTCCACAAAGTTCCATTGAGACGCTCGATTTGACCATTGCCACGTGGATTAAAAGGTGTTGTTCTGCTACAAGCGAAGAAATTTAATCCGATCCGATTAAATCCGAAGGAATTTAAAAAATCTGTTATGCAGCTCACGTAATTATCAGTAGTCGTGTGAGCACATACTCTTGATAAAGCATCAGCAATTGTGTTTTCTTTACCCGGACGAAAACTTATGTCACATTTAAAACAAGATAATTCGAGGCGCCATCGTTCAAGCTTTTCATTTTTCATTTTACCGCAATGATTTTGATTAAATATAAATGCATCAGAGCGTTGATCTGTTAAAAGTAAAAAATGTTTACCATTTATGTAATGACGCCATTTGCGAAGACTCTCTATAATGGCGCATGCTTCTTTTTCGATTAAAGATTGTCTTCGTTCTGAATCTGAAAGGGCTCTTGAGGAAAACCTTAAAGGACGTCCCTTTTGAGAAACAGATGCAGCAATGGCAAACTCTGATGCGTCAGTCTCTACAATGAGTATCAAATTGTCATCAATTAATGTTAAAGTTGACTTGTCTATTTCTGATTTCAATGAAGCAAAGCAACGTTTTGCAGTATCATCGATGGGAAAAGACTTATACCAACCAATGGATGTATTTTCTGTGAAAAATTATGTATCCATTTCTCATATAGTGAGCAAAAAATGATCTTTTTAATTCAACGTTATGCGTTGGAATTGGCAAGTCTAATAATGGTTTAATCATAAGACATATTTTAAGTTAATAAAATTGATACATAAAAGACAAAACCAAAAGGAAACTTTATTAACTCAAAGAATTGTACATAATAAAGTGACAATTTATAACATTTGACAAGATAAAAGAATAGTTAATTTATTTTTAAATAATACGTCAATGTGTTTATATTATTTACTACTAGCTTGATACCCGCGACTTCGTCCGCGTTGCTTGATATATTAACAAAGTTATGTACGAAGGAAAAAACGTGAAAAAGATCGGAAGCAAAAATATACTTTGTTTAAACATACATCACTGAACACGCAGTGCATATACAAATCGTTGTTTCTTGAAACCTTAATAACTTTTTATTAAATGAAGATATCGCAATAATTTTTTCGTTATGCAGTTGTGCGCACTGCAGACCTCTATCATTTTATTTATATAGATAATGTGTTTATTCTGGTTTATGTATATGTTTTCATGTAAGTGTCTATAAGAAAAAAAGCAATAAGTGATTACGGGGTAATGGCGCTCAAGTGAGGGGTATAACCCCAAACGATTGATTTGTATTTAAATTGAAATTTATAAACATTAATTATAAAGATTTTTTTATAATATAATAGTAAGTTAAAAATACCGAACTTAGGTTTTCATAAAATATCAGTTCAGTATGAACCGGGTTGGAGATCCAACTATATGTCGAAAAATATTAACAAAAGACAAAAAGTTTTAAATAAAGGTATTTTAAACAAAATATCCTCCACAAACAAGGTTTTAACTATTTTTACCGTAAAATATACCGTTTACGAGATATTTGCGAAAATACGTTTTCCAAGATGGCGGCAAATGCTCTCTGTCTGAGATGACAAAAACTCTGTTTTATACTTAGGACAACACAGTCCCAATATTTTCCAATCGAAAAATCGAGTAGCAGGATTTTATGCTGTGCCAACGCAATTTTGGTGCCAAAAATCCTGGACTAATAATTGCAGCAAAACAAGAACAAATTATAGGTAACGTAAATTTGACTGGAGATCACCACAGAAGTATTGACACTAGATTGAATATTTTTTAGTACACATTACACTTTAAAGTAGTTCACGAATAGTGTAGTTGATTTAGAAAGAGACGCATTTGTAATGATTAAAGCTATTGTTATCATTATTTGTATATATCATATATGCTATGAAAAAAATATGTGATTATACACGACAAAAAATATATAGCGGTACTATAAGAACTTATCTCGACTTGTAAGTAGTAGTATAGTTTGAAATTAAGTCCACGCGTTGAGTTCTGCAGCATTTTTATGAATACAGACACCTGTATTAGTGAAGGAACCCATTGACGTCATAGGGTTTAGCGCAAGCGCTTTGACCAGCTTCGCCATCGCATACGAAGGGATGAGAACGCGTGTCGCAGTTTCTAACGGCGGACGTTCCTAGCAGTTGAAGTCGGAACGCGGGAAAACGGTGAGTTGCTGAATTTTTTTTTGTATATACTGCAGTAGTTATGGTAGTGCCTATAAGTATAATTATTTAAAATAATCTCTAGCTACTGGTCCGCTGAATAAGTTATGTTCAGTTTTGTAAGGTCTTCTGTAGGAATTTAGGAACATTGAACGCGACGCAATAAGCCGCTATGGACATTTCTAAGCTACTAGAAGTAATTGAATAAGTTACACATTTTCGGTATCACAGCTCACGTAATAATTCAATATTATTTTAACTCGGTGGCACAAGGAACGTTATTTAAATCGATATCTACTTCAACGTAATTAAGGACTATTTAATTTTCAATTCATAACGATTAGACTTTAAATTTAAACTTTAAATAAAGAGGGCTACGAAAGCTGAAGTGCTCTTTTACCGATCTAATAAAATTGAAATGATTATTTCATTAATTACAGTTACGCCGCTTTTATCAATTTTAATTCATCGTTTATTTATTTAAAAGTCGTTAATGATTATTTTATGTTACTTCGAGATTAGGACCAATATATATTTTTTAACAAACAGTTATTTTAAAAATGTATGTATTCGTATAAATATTATGAGCATTATGATTTAATAAAGGTGAAATAATGGCGAAAATTTATAAGTAGGTGTTGACGCACCTATAGAAAATATAATTTTATATTTAATCTATATAGTAGCTACATAAATAAATAAGTTACTAACACAGTTTGCACCTTTTTCTTGTAGGTAATATTATAATATAAAATATTCTTTCTTAATGTTATTCATTCTTAGATCAATGCAAATATTTGACATTTTAATGAAAAATGTATATTTTTTCATGAAGTTTAGTAAAGTAAAGTTATTTGATTTGGTTTCGATGCTCAAAAATAAGGACAAAATAAATTTTGATTGTTTTTGTACTGTTATTTCTGATTTTATATACCTAAGACTAAAGCTCGAAAAACAGAAGAGGAAATGGTAATGAACTGTTTTGCCATTCTAATTAGTATTATAAATGTGAATGTGAGTTTGTTTGTTTGTTACGCTGTCATGCCTTAGTGGTTTACTAAACCGATTTAAAAATTTCGAAAGCTATATTATCAGTGAGTAACATAGACTATATTTTATCCCCGTATTTCCACGGGAGCGGAAACTACGCGGAAATAGCTAGTATAATATATAGATAGGCGTTAAATCATTTAAGTAAATGATTTTACATAGGACGACATTATTTGAAATTGTAACGGAATTAGATCACCTCAATTTTTATTTAGTTATCTACTATTTAATTATATTTACTTTAAAAAAAACAACGCGAAAGATACTTACCTTTCGCGCCTTAGGTCGTGGGCTCGATTCCCACCCAAGACAGACACTTGTGTACATAAACATGTCTGTTTGTCCAGTGTCTGGGTGTAATATTCAATATAAGTAAATATTTACAAAAGATAATATCAGTTGTGTGATTTCCATAGTTAGCTTAGTTCTGCTTAGTTTGGGATCACATTGCCTTGTATGAATATGTAATGTCCCAGGATATTATTAAATCTTCATATATATATTTTTTAAATTAACATGATCTTTTAAGTCCTGATGCTCAAAGAGTTGTCATCTTCAATTGGAAGTCATTGCCAAGAACGAAGTACAATAGTCAAGTCAGATTTCTTTTGTTAAGGCGGCCATGAAATTAATTTGTTCCCTGTTGATAAGATCGCTTTAAGATGGCTCACTATTCAGTACTCCAAAAAGAATGAGAAGAAATATCTATGACGCTCTTTGTAAATCTTCTACGTTTTTTAATTTAAAACGTAAACTCGTAAGAACACCTACCATAAGGAAACGATTATAATGTTATATATTTTTAAAATCATTGTGTATGCACTAAATTTCCGCAATAGTATGTATGAATTAAATGATTAATTAAATGATTAAGCCTCGGACTTAGCATGTATGTGCTACGATTCCAAGCCGACACTAAGTGTAGCACTAAGATTAATTTACATGACTACGCAATCTAGTATAAGCTGTTCGGATCTGACATTATTGTACTGTTTTAATTGAAACGTAATGGTATTTGATAATATGGTAAAGAGGCGACGTTAACGTATTTTTACTGTGAACCCTTAACAAATCACTCAATCAATAAAGAGAAGATCATTAAGACAATTACCAAGTACCTACGCGAAGACACGGTTAATAGGCTGTGGTTGTACCTATTAATTTTTTTTGTTAAACTTTCTCAAGTCCAAATAATTATAAATTCAACTAGTTCCGCAGATATTTTATCGTTGAAATCAGACCTTAAATATTGTCTAAAAAAGTAAAGTAAAGTAACGGCCTGTGAATGTCCCACTGTTGGGCTAAGGCCTCTTCGCCTCTTTGCGAGGAGAAGGTTTTGGACAATTTCAATGAAATTTGACACATGCAGGTTTCCTCACGATGTCACTTCACCGTCAAGCACGAGATGAATTATAATCACAGATTAAGCACATGAATATTGTCTATATTATTAATATTATATACATTTGATTAAGTAGACTGCCTCGGGGGTCTAGTGGCTAGACCAAGTCGCCTATGTACATTGTACATATATAGATAAACTTAAAAATCAAAACCTTATCTAAATACTCATTGACTCTGCTTGATATTGTTTTATAATAATTAACACTAATAAAAATATAACATTCACTAAAGTTTTATAAAAATGTAATCAAACTAAAACCTTTGTAGCTGTCAGGACGGATGTCGGATAGCGAGTAGTAAGTAGGTACATTTTATATAACTACTAGCTTTTACCCGCGACTTCGTCCGCATAAGTTTTTTTGTTTTCTCCCGGCTATAAGTCCCCCTGCAACAATGTCCCACTATCGTGTTCCAGTCCTCAACTTCACATCAAAATTTGTTCAAAAGCAACCTAAGCTACATAATGGATAGCTCCGAATGTTTCCTTAGTAAATATAAAAAGTAAATAATGTAAATCGGTTTAAAATACTACTAACTACCTACCTGCCAACCCCCGATGTTAGACAGTGTGACATCCGTAACATCGTCTGCGTAGGAAGTACTAACTTAATGTAAGTAGTATAATAATGTAGGAAGCTAAAAATAAGAGGCCTTATTACTGTAGTACATTTTTGTAAACTATGTTCTTTGTTTTTCCCTCTCTGGCCAACACATGGAGATTCTGTGGACTTGAAACACGTGAGCAAGCCACGTATAATTGTCCGTGAGAAAAACAACTCTTTTCTAAATTAATGCCGGCTACTTTTAATGTTTGCCCCTGAGCTTTATTTATCGTCATAGCGAATGCGATTTTCAGCGGAAACTGTAATCTCTTAAACTGGAATGTCAAATCTGTCGGAATTATGGGTATACGGGGGATTAAAACGTTCTCTCCTTTTGCCATTCCAGTCATAATGATTGCTTTTACAATATTGCGACCGAGGTGTGTCACTTGCAACCGTGTGCCATTACACAGTCTTGGTGCATCTAAATTCCGCATTAAAAGGACAGGAACGCCTACTTTCAGCCTCAGTTTGTGTGAAGGTACTCCCGACAGTTCTAAAGAATTAAGAAATTCTACAGGGTATGATGTTACCTTAGGTAGCTGTGTATAGGTTCCTGTGGGAATGAGATATTTTCCCGAAGTAAAAAGTAGTCTGAATTTTGGTACCTTCCTACCCTATAAGTTAAGTAGTGTGATGGTATGTCGCTAAGTTTCGATCCAAGTAAAACTGTTAAATAAAGACAGATGCATCAAAATTTTATAATAAATTCCCTAAATTATGGCGCCTACCGACCCTCTAAGTTAGAAAAGTGATCAAATACTAACGTTAAGTCTGAGTAACACTCATTTAAAAAAAAAACATCAAAATCATTTCAGTAGCTATGGCGTCATTCGCTTCTTGACACGATCACGCTAGATTTCCGCGGGAATGAGGTATTTTCCCGCCGTAAGAAGTAGCCTGTGTCCGTGCCTAGGATCCTATCTTTATATTAACCAAGTCTTATAAAAATCCGTTCAGACGTTAAGGCGTGAATGAGGTAAACTTTTAAACCAAACTATTAAAAATCACTAACTTAATTAGTTTTCTGCCTACTGCCTACGCCTTAAGTACGATAGCATGAATATTAATAGCCCATATCCTTTTCTAGGTTACTATCTATCACCTAACTAAATTTCATCAAAATCCGTTCAGCCGTTTAGGCATGATAGAGCAAAACTCCCACCAAAAACCATAAAAAAATCACTAACTCAATTCAGTTTTCTGCCTACTTCCTACCCCCTAAGTACTATGACGTGATCATTTTGATCTTATATCCGTTTTTAGGTAACCATCTATTACCTTACTAAATTTCATCAAGATCTGTTCAGCCTTTTATACGTGAAAGAGCAAAAGTCCCAACAAAAACGACTAAAAATCACTAACTCAATTTAGTTATCTGCCTACTGCCTACCCCCTAAGAACGATGGCGTGATTATTTATAGCCTATGACCATTTCTAGGTTATCATCTATCACCATACCAAATTTCATCAAAATCCGTTCAGCCGTTTAGGCGTGAAAGAGGAACAGACAGACAGACAGACAGACAGAGTTACTTTCGCATTTATAATATTAGTATGGATTGTGAAATAATAAAGCTAAAACATGAATGAATGTATAATATAACGAAAGATTTTATTTTATTGTTTTATACATATAATTTAGTTGAAATATTAGTTTTACCGAGACTTTAAAGAAATGAAATGTAAAAATATAAATTGCCAACTTGCAGTAGCATAAATATTATAAAGTTTCTTGGAAAATGTTGCTCGCCTTGTTAAAGAAGAATCCTTTGATACTTTCTTGAGTTTAAGACTTGTTTTATTTTTCATTTTGTACCATATATTTTTTCTTCTAACTTTTTATATGGTATTGCTTGAAGGCTTTGAATATGGCGAACAAAATTAACAAAATTAATGATTTAGCGAAAAATAATGGCGTGTAATGATTTTGGTTACAAACATTCGGAACCAGGATACCATGTTAGTATGACTATTTGAAGCGCTATAACTCAAAAAGAGAACGAATTACGACTTTAATTCACTGAACTAAATCGATTTATATGAATAACGATTAAATGCTCGCCAGAATCAAATCCAAATTTTCATTATCCTTGCTTCGATTGTTAAGAAATATGTCTAATTTAAACAAAATAACAATGAAATGCTCACAATTCAATTGGCAATGACTGGACAATAAAATATTTAATGAAGTCAGTTCTGACTCCTCAAGTGACTTACAAGAGGATAACAGAAACCAATCTAATGTCACTGGAGATTGTAGCTCGGTCGGCCGGAGAGCTGGTTGCATAATAGAGATTGGTGTGTGTACATTAATCTTATTTTATAGTCTTTGTCGTACATCCCGCGCCAAGAGATGAGTATATATAGGACGTACAATGAATTGTGGCAGACCTACGGCCTTTTGTGATCGTTATAAAAGTATCATGGTATCAATTTACGAGGACGCCTTATAGGGCTTTCTTAATTACATTGATATTGTTGATTTTATATTCAATGCTAGGAATAGGTGTTGATTAAAATGGTCGCTGTAATGATGTTGGATGATGATGCTTATGGTATATTATTATTTTTCAATTTAATATAATGTAGCTAACATATACTAGCTGCTTCGCATGTGAATGAGTAAGCGGGCTGGTGTTAGATACCTTTTTCTGTACCTATGATAACGTGTATGCAAAATCGATTGAGTAGTTAATACGTCTTAGCGTAACAAATAAACTCACTAGTAACAGCCTGTGAATGTCCAACTGCTGGGCTAAGGCCTCTTCTCCTCTCTGTGAGGGAAGAGAAGGTTTTGGAGCTTATTCCACCACGCTGCTCCATTTCGGGTGTTTAGTATACACATGTGACAGAATTTCAATGAAATTTGCCATATTATGTAGGTTTCCTCACGATGTTTTCCTTCACCGTCAAGCACGAGATGAATTATAATCACAAATTAAGCACATGAAATTCAGTGGTGCTTGCCCGGGTTTGAACCCACGGTCATCGGTTAAGATTCACGCGTTCTTACCACTGGGCCATCTCGGCTTTTTAAATTATTATTTTTTTAAATCTCACTTCATATTATAACCTAAAGCCTAACCACTAAAATGATTTTAAAAATTCATTCACCGATGGAAAGCTACATTATCAGCGAGTAACATAGGCTACATATTGTCACCGTATTCCGAAGGGAACGACAACTAAGGTGAAACCGTGGACAAGCTAGTTTAAAATAAATTTATTATTAGTATAGTGGAATAATAATGATGTTATATAAAGAGCAGTACACAATACGGATTTGCTTAAGCTGGATTTGTAAACAATAGATTATACAAAAAAAAGTATTATCCGGACTTCAGATCAGAGATTAAAATCTGACAAATGTCCTTGTTAAAAGGACATGCCAGCATTATCACTATGTACTAATGGATCACTGTAATTGTGAACAGTTTCTATTACGTTATTACATTTATGGGAAATGTAATTTTTGCTAATAGTAAAAAATCTATAATTTTTCAGATAAACAATACCTAATTGTTACATGAACTTTTATCTTATACTAGCTGTTCACCTGTGGCTTTGCCCGCGACAAAATTATCTATTTTAGTTGTGAAAACAGTAAATTTCAGCAGCAGATCAGACCATTTTTTTACACTTATTTGTCTAAACCATTTCTCCATCCAATTGCATACGTATTTTGTCATTTTTGAAAATTCAACCCCAAACGGGAGAAAGAATCTTTAAAAATAAATTTTATGCTTCTTGCGTCAAAAATGACGGACCCGCGATACAAACTTTCAACCCCTATTTCACCGTCTTGGGGAATTGATTTTAGAAAACCCTGAAATATTTTTTATTTATTTCTAAACAGAGGCTTGTATATAAAATTTCATGCTTCCTACATAAAAAATGACGGACCCGCCATACAAACTTTTTCACCATCTAGGCCCTAGGGGGTAGATTTTCGAAAACCCTCAAATACGTAGGAATCATTATATTCTGATATTTAGTACCGTTTTACTACCGAATGCAGCCACGGTGGCAGGCCATATAATAGTTTCGTCAGAGAGTCCTGGTAGACTGCGCAAGTGATCCCGTGGCACTTCTCGTTAAGACGGGAAGGGTACTGGCATAGACCTCTACTGTTCCCGTGGAGAAAACGTGTAATGCATTTTTCCAGCGTTGAAAATTATAGTGCACAGGTGTGTGCTGCATACTCTATTCCGTCGCTCATATAATCCGATTGGACAGCAATCAGACACGACCGGAAAGATTTCCGCCCCTTTTAATGTTTAAAATATTAATAATTATGCCATGGTTTGAGCGTATAAGAAATAAATACGTATAATATCTAACCCTCATCAATGTTAATATGTGGATATAATTATTTAGTCGAGGCTGTTCTTGATAAGTGCGAACTTCTGGGGTGATATGGCTATAATTGGATAAATAATTGCGTCATCCCAATTTCAAACATTGTTTGTTTTTCTTCTACTACAAGATTTCAAACGTCAGAATATAAATAAACTCAATAATATTTAAATGAAATCATATCCTTCTAGTTCGACACAATACTTATACTTCCAAAATAACATATAAATGATCATATACAGTTTTTCATATATTGTAATTCGTAAGGATCTTTTTAACCGACTTCAAAAAAAGGAGGAGGTTATCAATTCGTCTGGGTTATCAATTCAATATGTAGGTACGAATGTGTTGTGTGGTTGATAATTTATTTACAATTATTGTTATTTTTGGAGTCGATGTCAGCTAAGGAAACACTATAATATATTTAGCAATAATAATACGGGAATCTTTTAAAAACATACACATTACAAATTGACTTTTATTCGCTTCGTTAAGTTGCGCGTGCGACACAAGCACATCTCACCTACAACTATGTATGTAGTTATAAGCCCACCTTGGCTGACATCGACTCCAAAAGTAACAATAATTGTAAATAAATTATCAACCACACAACACATTCGTACCTACATATTGATGAGTAGAAAATAGTAAGTTAATTATCAAATTATAGAAGAATACGCAATTATTTTTTTACTTTTTAGTGCATATTAATTGGTTTTTTTATGAAGTCGGTTTTTGTTTTGGTAAAATTTTTATTTTTCGAATGCTTTTAAGACAGGCAAAAAAATTCCTACGAAATTAAACTTTAGTTATTTTTCTTAATATCAGTAAATATCTTAATTAAGTATGACTTATGAGTAACAATAACATTAAAAAGTAATAATTTAATTACATGACATTTGAATGAAATGAAATACATTGCGAACATTCAAAAGATTTCAGCAATTCATTCGTCCGCAAACCACAATATTCGTTTACATAGCGAATGGTTCAGAAGTTCAAGGGTGTACACGGGTGTTAACTGGGTGAACTGGGTCACCAGAACAGCATCGAGTGCTGCCGCAACTGAAACAGATTTTAAAATCTATAAATTGCTTCACTTGTTGATCCTGTTTGATCCTTTCATTGTTTTACATTTTCATCATTACTAATAAATATTAACAATGCGAAAGTGAGTCTGTTACACTTTCACGTGTTAATTACATAATGATACGATTATAATTGTAGTGTTCACTATATACTGTACACTACACTAACGGTTCACTGGCTCGACAACACACCGTATGCGCAAGCGACACGTCCGCTCTCGCCAATGGCTCTCACTTGAATGCCGTTCGGCGTTCGCCCCCACCATAAGGTGAAGACAGTGTAAATAACTATTACTATAGTTATTATTAAATACAAACACTACATCCCTTCCTTATTGAAAATTGAATAATCATTAGAATTCAATAATTCATACTTATTTACTTTGTCATATTTTATCATTGTCTTGATTACGAATACTCTTACTCCATATCATAATTCCAAGCTTTCTTTCCTTGAATAAATATCCATTCGCCTTCAATTCTTTCCAAATGCAATATAGTCCAGTTTCTTCGCTTCTGAGGGCTATATCTCCATCTTTTGCTTTCTCCACGGTATGAGGCGTTTTAATTTGGTATAACTTATTTATTTATTTGTTTTATTAATTTCTTTTACTTACACTTTGTCCTTCATTCAAATCTGCATCCCGTGCATTCCCTCTCTTATCTCCATACCCCTTCTCTTTTTACTTTTGTTCTTGATCCCGGTCCCTGACCTCAGTGTCATCTTCATTATTATTTAAGTCTTGTAGAGTTGAAATTTTGTCTTTTAAATAATAGTTTGGTTGGTGATTTCCTTGTAACTTTTAATATGTCGCGATTTGTCCTCTCAACTTCGCGGTTACATTGTCGACTATTAGCTGCTGTTATATATTAAGGGAAACCTAATCGACTAAAAATGTATATTGTTAATATAACTAATAAAGTCCTCCAGACCGACCCCGGCCACGACGGCCAATCCCGAGAGACTAGGCAACCGCGCAGGAGATATTCCAGCACACAAGTGCTCGCGCAAACGCAAGTGCACTCTCTCCTCCCCAGCCCTCACAATCCGATGGGACGGCAATCCGACACGACCGGAAGGAGCTCAGGAGGCGCAGGACCAACGGCCCAACGTGCCCTCCGAGGCACGGGAGTGCACACATAAAGAATGATGATGAGAATTCTCTGACAGAAAACCCCAACAAGTATTCACTGGACCGACCCGGGAATCGAACCCAGGACCACCGAGTCCGCGGCCCCATGCCAAGCCACTAGACCAACGAGGCAGTTAATATAATTCAATAATAATGTAATAAACTTGGACACCATTTACACAAGGCCTTTACACTGTCCTGGTTGGGAATCGAACCCACGACCGACAGCGCGAAGGTAATCTATTTATTTATTAAGGAACTCCAACAGAAGTACACATAAAAATACAGAAGGTACAAGCATTTACACATGGTTAGATGTACCCCCGATTACTGGAGAACACAACATGCTCTAGAATAGTGTTGATTACAAATATTTAAAATTAATTAAAACAGTAAACTTAACAGTAAACAAGTGAAAATATTTCACTTGTAAATGTAAATCTTTTTAAAAGAATTAAATGTGTCGAAACCCATATCCACCGTTGGTATTGCATTGTATAAACGTGTCATTCGAGCTATTGGTGAATGTTTTCCAAGATTTGTTCTACTTTTCCTAGTTTTAAAAAGTGGATATAGATTACGAGGTGGTCTCCGTGGCACATTCATATTAATTTTTCCAAGGAGACATTTACTATCGACTTCATTACGCAAGAGCTTATATAAAAAGGCCAAATCCGATATATTTCTCCGTACATGTAGGGGTTGTAATTTAAAGTACTTAAGTCGATCGCTGAAGTTTTTAAATTGTACCCTCAATCTATAACATATATGTCTAACAAATCTTTTTTGGACTCTTTCAATACGACCGATATAAACTTGATATGAGGGTGACCATATTTGACAACAATGTCCCAGTTTGCTTCTGACATAATCTCAAGACAGGTATTCACCAATCACGCCCACCGGGTCGTCAAGTGTTGGCTAATTATGCCGGATATTTCCAATTTAATGGAGGTGCATTTGTACCAATTTCCCAGTTTGATGGAGGTACCTTTAACCAATTTCCAATTTAATGGAGCCATCTTAGTATCATGATTTACTAATTAGATGGAGGTATCATATTACCACAAAATCCCAATTTAATGGAATTTGTACCAATTTGTACCAATTTTCCAATTTAATGGAAAGCATGTTAATACCATGATTTTCCAATTTAATGGAGGTATCATGTGACCACAAAACCACTTGTAAAATGCACGTTAAGGCACACCGCTATATCTACAGAGCGATATATGACGCACACCCGCACGCTACGCCGGTTGAACACCCAATCAGTCAAAACAACCCTTTCACTTAAACAATACGGTCTATCTTATTGACCTCCTTTGTCTTTCATATTGACAAAACAACCCTTTCACTTAAACAATACGGTCTATCTTATTGACCTCCTTTGTCTTTCATATTGACAAAACAACCCTTTTACTTAAACAATACGGTCTATCTTATTGACCTCCTTAGTCTTTCATATTGACTATATAAGCCACAGCGATACTTTACAAGATCTAATAATGCAAGATTAGCCTTTCTTATTGACCATTCGTTAACCACGCGGTCTCTCATATTGACCTTCCAACAAAAGTCTTTCAGCAATGACATATTTTAACACTTCATTATAACAGTCTATCCTTTTGACCTTTCAACAACATTCCTTTTACAGTCACTTTTTTTTTTTTTTTAACACTTCATTATAAGTCTATCTTATTGACCTCTTATTTACACAGGGCCTCTCATATTGACCTCACAATAAACATGGTGCCCTCTGTCAACTTTCACACCATTTGTGACCTGTCATATTGGTCTTCTAAGAAAATAAACTTATATTTCCTTTTATTTTATCACTTTCTCATTTTGTACTTATATGTCTTTTATTATATAAATTCACAATACATAAATGTGATTAGGTATTTATTCCCTACGAATAAACACAAATATACCCATTATATACACAAACATCTTAAATACACACTGACATAAGTATATAATACATAAGGCGTGACATATCAAACCTTTCGTTAAAAAAAATTATATTCTTAACACATCTTAACAATTAATTTGTACCGATAACATAGATAAGCTCAAGATAGCTTAATTAAGTTATTCTATCGAATACGCTCGTCAATATATACATTCATCTTACATTCACTTATTATTAGTTAAACTCATTAGGAATATACAATAAAATGTGGTAAACAACAAGACTTAGCGCGGCTGGTCGACAGGTGTGATAAGAAATCTTGCTTGCATTGTGAAATATTATAATAAATTTTTTAACCTCATCTCACCTTATTCTTTTTAACAAATCTTTTTTTTTCATTAGTACTTACGTTACTACGCCACTGTTACGCCATTTTTAAGATGAGCGTATACACACAGGCAAACATACAAACAGATACATGATCTAGCTATTATTATTATTTTTATTATAGCAATCCCCAGTCTAACGCACCTATTCATAGTTTAATATTATTTTTATAATTTACCCCTCTAACCAAACAAAGCTTATGATGGCAATTGTGAGAATAGTCCAAAGCTCGAAACTGAAACTTGGGTGCGCTACCCGTACCGCTTTTGGTACTTATATGCTCTTGTATTACGTTTATATTTTGTTGTTAAGCAAGCCAGACATGTATTTTAATAACACTTATTATCTTGATTTAGTTTGCTTATATTTAACTATATAACATAATTCATAATTAAATGATAGGCGCATTATACAGTTCACGCTTTATTGTTGGTGTGGTTTGGCGCTCAATAATTCGAACGCGTAACGCATCGCATTTGGTAGGCACGGTATGAACGCAATTTCGTTATATCTTAATACTTTGGGTCACCGCCATTTCACTCTATTGTAAGCCGCGTAAAAGAACTTCTTTCCAAAAACCTTTCAATTTATATTATTATTAACCTTTCCATTACAAACCGGTAAAGTGCATCTTTAACAATCATCGTAACATGTGAAATATTTGTCCTAATAACATAATGTAAAACACAAAGTTTATCTACTTTAATATTAGAGGTGATAGAAGTATTTGTTTTCATAAGAATCAATTTGTTAATACAGTATGTGCATTTCGGAAATACATATCAAATTTTATTGTATTTTTGATTCACTATTTTAGTGATAATGACTTACACATAAAACATAAACAAAATTAGTGTCGCGGACTTTTTGTAGAAGTATATAGATACATTTCCATTAAACATTATATTCGTGTAACTTACGGTTTTTGCGGCGTTTTTCTTACGGTTTGATGTATAAGCTATACTGTTGTAAAGTTTCATTAAAATCCATTTGTAGTTTTTTGCGGTAAAGAATAATAATCATCCCCAGAAACATTCGCGTTTATAATATTAGTAGGAAGTAGGATTTATGCTTTTACCGTTAGCAAATATTTAATAATCTACTCATTTCGCTAGGTTTTATTATTATTATTTGTCTTTACTACATTGACCAAGTATGTTTAATACATTAAGGTTTTTTTTTTTTTTTAAAGTGTAATGACCATCGGGCTATCGGATTCATGGGTCATACGCCTGGCAACAATACAAAGAAAATAATAGATACATTAATTTTGATCTTGATAACAATACTTATAAAATTGCAAATATTGTAGGCGTTCTTTATTAATGTGATTCTATCACACAATTACACACGTAACGCGTAATTGTATCAAATATTAATAAATGGCCTAGTTAATTAATTAATTTATATAGCCTGCACAATATAATATGATCAAAATAATTTTAATCTTTTTCCAACTACCCTACTATATCGTATCTTTAGGTAATAATTGTTAATAAATCTACATATAATACCGATGTTTCATACTATTTATAAGTATTTTCTACGATACTTCATCGAAAATAATAGTTAATTAGTAAAGTTCGACACATTGCTCCCTTTTACGTTGATTTTTTTTTTTTTTTTATATATATGTGCCAACTGACCTTTATCCTCGTCGCCATTTGTAGTGTTCACTATATACTGTACACTACACTAACGGTTCACTGGCTCGACAACACACCGTATGCGCAAGCGACACGTCCGCTCTCGCCAATGGCTCTCACTTGAATGCCGTTCGGCGTTCGCCCCCACCATAAGGTGAAGACAGTGTAAATAACTATTACTATAGTTATTATTAAATACAAACACTACAATAATAATATCATGAAATGTTGCATACACGTGAGGGGCACAGAAAAGGACAAAAGGAAAGGTTTACGAAACCGTGGGCGGAAAATAGTATTGTATGTATTTTTTTTACTGTTATGTAAACATCTTTATATTGGTTAATATTATTCAATAAATAATAAATGGTAAATTTACGTTAATTCTTATCAATAAACTGAAATGAAAATATTTGAATATTTTTAATGAAAATAATTTGGTTTTTAATTTTAGTAAGCGACAGATCAATTATTATTATTATAGAATCAACTTTACCATTTATTTCTACGGCTGGTATTATAGGAATGTTGACGCGATTTGCTCGTCGCCGGTGCGTCAAATTGAATGTTAATTTAAATTACATTTTTATTTAATATCTTGTTGACTTCATTTTTAAATGAAATTCCTTTGACATACCAGTTAATGCTTTACACGTAAAAATGTGTGAAGCATTTTCTTCTTTTAAACGATACATGTTTTAATATACGCCGATAAAAAAATCATGAAATATCAACATATAAAGACAATACGTACATACTCGTATCTGTAACTATGGGCATAAAAACATACACATATAATGTGTTGTGGGGTAATGCGGCCGCTATCAATACGATATTTGTGCTGCAAGAGAGGGCTATTCGCGCGACAGAATAAGACAGAAAATTTAAAGAAATTAAAATATTAACTGTTGCTTCTCAATACATATTATGTAATGTTTGTTATGTATATACGGAAAAACATTAATGATTTTGTGAGATGTATGAGTATCAACTCATGACACTGGTACAAGGAACAAACACAAATTAATTACCCTTTATATTTATTATTCAATAAATTAGTTACTCGACTGCGTAGAGTCTGTCGTCGTTTCTACAACAGGATCCCAGAAAGCGTTCAGAAATGCTTCAATTGCTAAATTAAAAAAAAAATGCTTGTGTGCTAAATGTTATTATACAATTTATGGATATTAGCACACCTGGGGAATGAGACGATCGCCGCATCGCTATTTCTTTTTGTTTTTTTTTGTAAAAAACATAAAAAAGCCAAAAAAAACAACCCGCTGAGTTTCTTTCGCCGGTTCATCTCAGGGCTGGGTGTTTCTTTTCCGAACCGATATTAGTTTCTAGTTTGACAATCAATAAGTAAGTGTAATAATTCAATATTGAATAAAATATTTTGAATTTGAATACAGTCATAGGTTTTGTTTTTTTTTTTCAATTTGTCTGTTGTCTAGTTTTATTTATATATAGTAAAAAAGACTAAAAATACCTAACAGATTTACGAAATGGTGTAATGAAAATCGCATGAAATTAAATGAAATAAAATGTTACAGTATTTCGTTTAGCAGAAAAACCTCAGAAATTAATTATTATTATAACATTAATGATTGTATTCTAAAAAATGTAAGCCAAATAAACGATTAAAACATAATAATAGATTCAAAAATGAATTTCATTTCGCATATTGACGAAATTATAAGTAAGATTGATTGCACTAGGGTTTATCAAAAGAAACACAAAACATTTTAAGACATTAGACTCAATAGTTACTTTGTTAAACTCATTCGTAAGAAGTAAGTTAGAATACTGCTCTGTTGCATTATAAGCTGGTTGTGTTATAAGGACAAGAAAAAAAAATATATTTAAAAAAATTGGTTGCCTGTAAAGTCGGTATACGGGCGAAAGTTTTACGTGACAACGACTTTGAGTGGTAAAATAATTTTAATGTGAATATTCATTCGTATAGTAGGAAGAAGGATGAAATAATAGTAACAATTTAAAACATTTATTTATACAAAGAATTATATTTAAAACATTAATTTATACAAAGAATCTCGCACTGAATTTCATATTAACAAAATTTTATTTTTACCTTTACACATACATAAGTATTTATACTTAGAAGGGACGCGTGCCTTTCACTTTTTATGTCTGTCTCTCTCGCTCTTAGGCGGGCTAACCATGCCCGAGTGGAAGGGACGCGTGCCTCTCACTCGCTCTCATTGTGAGCGCATAACGTGAGCGGAGCGTAACGCAGTTTCTTGAAGTGTCACCCGGCAAACCAATTTATAAGACGTTGTCACGTCAAAAAATACTCAGACTTGTTAAAACATTACAATATGAGCGCACTTGCAAGTCGCAGAGATGTAATGGATTTGTGTTTTCTACATAATATACTATCAGGTAATATAGATAGCCCCGATCTACTCAGAGAAATTAAATTAGTTATCCCAAGACATAATTCAAGGTTAATAAATATACCGATTTTCAAATGTCCGTTTTCAAGAACGAATATGCCTAACACCGCCTTTAAATAGTGCTCTTGAAACTTATAATAACATTTATAATGAAGCGGAGATAGATTTATTTAGTGATAACATAAAAGTATACAATATTAAAATAAAAAAGTACTATGATAATTTATGCTGTACACGGGTCCGAAACGTATTTTGTTACATCCTGTATATTTAAATATTAAAGTACTGCCACTATCCTTTTTTTGAGTTTATGTGTACATTTTTTTAACATAGTTTAATTTTTTTTTGTTTTTTCTTTACGTATTGTACTTTACTTGAATGCATTTTTATTTTTAAACATTTTTATTATTGTTTCTTGGTTATTTTTTTTTTGTATAAATGTTAAATTTGTGTGAGAAAACCTCGATTTGTATAATTGCATGATGAGTTAGCCTATAATTGCGACGTATAGTGTTAGTTAACGTAATTATTTAAAATTGTTAATTATTAGGACCGATATATATAAACATTATACATCGTGTTGGCTTCCTATAAATAAATAAATAAACATTCTACACTATTTACGTATTAATTGTCGCTAAGTTAACCGATATAGACATTACTCAAAGGTAGCCTTAATACGGACTGTAAATACTCACGATGAAGAATTCTTATTTCACAGTACAAATCTTGCACAAATGTAAACTCTGATTCATATTGGGCATGCACAATTTGAAAATAATCTATAATTAGTAGAATTCGGCCCCAAATTGTGCCCCGATACGTTCCGGTTCAATTCGGACCTAACTTTGATGAGTCTATATCCGAATCGGAACCGAACTAATAATATATTAACATATACCATTATGTCAAATACAAACTTAATTTTTACTTTTATGCCAATAATTGACAAATTCAAATTTAAGAATAGGAAAACCAAAAAACGGCTACGGTCACGCTTCGATTCGATATAGATAAATTGACAATTTATTAGTAGCATTGACCCTTTGTTTTGCGTATGCCTATTATGCCTTTTCTGTAATGCAACTTTTACATATAAAATATTATTAAGTGTTAATATTGTTATGTGACTTTTTTTGTTCAACAGATACAAGGAAACAGGATGAGGTCTGCAGTGATATTAGCGTTATTGACGGTAGCATTGTCAAACGTTCTAGCCGCTCCGATAGCGCAACATGCAGGTATGTTTTAACTGATGATTATTTATTTATTTGGATCCCCAACAGTTGTTGTTGCATAAAATACATCCAAAACACGCTTTACATTAAACTAAAACTAACTACTTATGTACAACCAATTACAGGAGAATACACCATTCTCACACACAATTACAAAAAGAGATATAAAGAAATTATACAAATCAAATTAAAAAAATATAACACATATAAATAATTAAATAAAAAGAACAAAAACAAAGAGAGGTAACTAATTGAATTTTAAATCACTCAAATAAAAACAAAAGAAGGAACTAACTAACTTTATAACACAAACTAACATTTTGCACTATAAGATAAATCACATGTTTTAATAAACGATGAGAGCCCGTCACAACCAATGTCCAGTGTTGCTGTCTATTTTGCACAATAATTATACTCACATTCGTGATATCGAAGTATCCTGTCAAAGATTCGTTCGAGCAAGGCCTATCTTAAATTGACATGGGTTGCGAGGGGGTCTTCTAGGAATATTCATATTAAATCTACTCAACAGTCTATAGTCATCTATTTTTTCATTAAAAAGTTTATAAAGAAATTTCATATCAAGAAGAGATCTGTGAATCGCCAGTGGCTTCATTTTAAAATATTCCAGATTATTTTTATAGAACTTTAGATGATCTGAAGCTTTAAAACGGAAGGCCAAATGTTTAACGAGTGTCTTTTGCACCCGTTCTATTCTCTACACTTGACAACAATATTCGAGTTTACTTCGCACCAAGCTATTGTACAATAATTGTAGGATTGTTGAAAGCTTTTTTAAATCCTTGGACTGTTTTAAGATAAAGCCAAGCAGTTTAAAAGAACCTGTAACTATAGAATTTATATGCTTCTCAAATCTTAGCTGGTTGTCAAATATTACACCTAAGTCTCGAATACAATTTCTTTATTTTACATGTTTGCCCGAAATATTATGTGTATATAACAATGGATTCCGTTATCTGGTGAATTTTATAAAATTACATTTGCTTGGATTGAGCATCATGTAATTAATATCACACCATTGGAATCTATCGAGATTATCTTGAAGAACATTTACATCAGTTTTTTTTTATAACTTTTGCTATTTTTAAATCGTTTGCAAACAGATAAAGCTGACAATTTTTCATGAAATTTGTAATATCATTTATGAATATAAAAAAAACAAGGGCCCCAAATTACTACTCATAATTAGGTTGTATCCATGTTTTGAATTTTTTTATCTTTGTGGTATACATTACAGTGTATAAATCAAATTCATACTTAATTTAATTACTTCATTTAATTGGTGGTTAGGTTAAAGTTTTCCTTATAATTTTAGACCTGGGGATTGTTTTTTGCACATCGATTTATTTATATTTGTGGAGTTAATTTAAATACTTAATTTAGTCTCCGTAAATAAGGACAGAACCATTAATTCTTGCTTCAAGTGTTGACTCAATGACCCTGTCTCATGTCAAACTTTCATTTAAATATTCGCCTCTGACGTTATATCTCTCTACAATATATTTTGTGCTAATTGAAATATTTGAAATTTAATGGGAGATTCTTAACAAATTATTTGTCATATTTTAGGGTGCTCCAAGCAGTAACTATACTTCGTCCATTCACTTATTAACTTTTAAACATATGCCTTAGAACGTAACTTATGGAGATTAAGTATAAATAAAAAAATTAACAAAACAAAAACCGACTTCATAGGAAAAACAAATTAATATGCACTAAAAAGTAAAAAAATAATTGCGTATTCTTCTATAATTTGATAATTAACTTACTATTTTCTACTCATCAATATGTAGGTACGAATGTGTTGTGTGGTTGATAATGTATTTACAATTATTGTTACTTTTGGAGTCGATGTCGATGACTTCAAAAAAAGGAGGAGGTTATCAATTCGACTGTATGTTTTTTTTTTGTGTTTGTTACCTCATAACTTTCGACTGGGTGAATCGATTTTGATGATTTTTTTTTATTTGAAAGGGCTTGCTTCCCATGGGGTCCCATTTTTTTTTAGTCCAGTTTTGACACTGGAATCCATGACAAAACCATATAAGTCGTAAATTTGCATAAATATGTGCGTGACAAATGGACGAATAACTCGATATCTATTCAACCGATTTCGATGATTTTTATTGGAAAGAGTGTACTTTAAGCGTTTTGTGATGACAGTTTGGTTAGATTCTGAGTATAGGATCCATGACAAAGTAACGGAAATCTTCAATTCTTAGTAGCAAATTAACGATACACGGCCGAATCTTTTATAGGCTATCGAGATTTTTCATTCACCTACCATAACATTTTTTCCCGCGGTTTCACCCGTGTAGTTCCCGTTCCCGTGGGAATATGGGGACAAAATGTAGCCAGCTAACTTTCATTCGCCTCGTTAAGTTGCGCGTGCGACACAAGCACATCTCACCTATAACTAACTATGTATGTAGTTATAAACCCACCTTGGCTGACATCGACTCCAAAAATACCAAAAATTGTAAATACATTATCAACCACACAACACATTCGTACCTACATATTGATGAGTAGAAAATAGTAAGTTAATTATCAAATTATAGAAGAATACGCAATTATTTTTTTACTTTTTAGTGCATATTAATTTGTTTTTCCTATGAAGTCGGTTTTTGTTTTGTTAAATTTTTTATTTATCGGTTATCAATTCGTCTGTATTTTTTTTTTGTGTTTGTTACCTCATAACTTTCGACTGGGTCAATCATAGGCATGAATCGGAATAAGATAAGACGACTTCTCTGATAATTCATTTATTTGTAGTCGTTTCTTTTACTCGCGACGATGCACTCTCGCAAACTATATTCGTCTCTTTTTTAACCGACTTCAAAAAAAGGAGGAGGTTATCAATTCGTCTGTATGTTTTTTTTTAAATTACATCAATGGTTATATATACAATGTACTACAATTACTTGATCATAACGATGTTACGGTAGGTGACTGAAAAACCTGGATAGCCTATAAAAGATTCGGCCGAGTATCGTTAATTTGGTCCTAAGAATTGAAGAGTTCCGTTAATTTGTCACCGATCCCATAATCAGAATCTAACCAAACTTTCATCAAACTATCCTTGAAGTACACTCTTTCCAATAAAAAAATAAATCGAAATCGGTTGGCGTGATATTGAGTTATTCGTCCATTTGTCGCGCATATACCTCATGCAAATTTACGACTTATATGGGTTTCTCATGGATTCCATTGTCAAACCTGGACCAAAAAAATGGGACCCCATGGAAAGCACCCCCTTTCAAATAAAAAAAAAATCATCAAAATCGGTTCACCCAGTCGAAAGTTGTGTGGTAACAAAAACAAAAAAAAAACATACAGACGAATTGATAACCTCCTCCTTTTTTGAAGTCGGTTAAAAATATATAGGTCACACGCGCTCCTAGATTATTCAAACTCACGGTATACCCAACTATTTTTAGCGCTGCGAAATTGAAACTGTCAGGCTTTATACATTGCGTTATGAAACATAATAGCATTCATTCTTTAATAAAATTTCTTTGTTTTCACAAGTATTCTGTGGATTTTTTTCTAATGTAGAGTTGAGTTTTCATTCCAAATTATATTTCAGGAAGAAAATTATTATTTTTCTTTCATTTTGATCACGATTGTCATGAAACTTGATTAACGCTGGTGCTTATGCTGTTAGAAGAGAAGTATTTATCTCAGAAACTCTTTAGTGTAATTTAACGTATTCGTGTTATATAATATAATAAGCTCACAAAAGTATATAAAGTTAGAGCGCATCGTTGTACTTTAGTTGGACTTAGTGACTTTACCCTAAGTTCTATTTTATTGCCCTTCGTACATATTCTCACATCTGTAGTTTGTTCACTACACTTTCTAAGAAGCAACATATTAAAGAAACCTATTGTCATGCTAAGTAGGTACTCGTAAAAAGTGTCATCGATCGCTAGCGACTAAGTAACGGCTATGATATAACCCATAAACACATACGAGCTCTCAGTTCAAAATTAATTAATTCTAATAGGATCTATGACAAAAATATCATATCATCAATACTTTGTTTTTATAAATAAATCGATTTAAGCGCTGTCGTATATTTTGCTCCGCTCGAGTTATCACGATCATTGGTTAAGATTCATGCGTTCTTACCAGTGGGCCACCTGGGCAAGCAGAATACACCAATAAGCAAATACGTTTTTTTTTTATTGCATAGGAAGGCGGACGAGCATATGGGCCACCTGATGGTAAGTGGTCACCAACGCCCATAGACATTGGCGTTGTAAGAGCTGTTAACCATCTCTTACATCGCCAATGCGCCACCAACCTTGGGAACTAAGATGTTATGTCCCTTGTGCCTGTAATTACACTGGCTGACATAACAAGTACTGCTGTTTTGCGGTAGAATATCTGATGAGTGGGTGGTACCTACCCAGACGAGCTTGCACAAAGCTCTACCACCATATATTGTTTCTGAAAATAATAATTACAAGATAATATAACGTATAGGTATAAAGTTTATATTCGTTTTTATTTAATATGTGTAAAAACACGTTTAATTTCTTAGAATAATAAGTCCCCGTGTAAGTGTAATTGTTATAAATATTCCTGACCCTTCGTACCCTGTACCCGTGTACCGTGGGTACGTAACCTTCTGTGTACAGATAAAAAATAACTCTCAGTTCGAAACACGTGGGGTAATAAAAGTATTTTTATTTCTGTCATACTTAGAAAAATAACAATAAAGAGAGAAGATCTATTTCCTTTTACAATATGTTTTCGCACTTAAATTATTTTTACATGTTGTTAGTAATCAAACTCTAATTTTTAGGCTTAATTTATGCCATGCTAAGCGCCCTTGGGCACACGGTTTTGTGCTGTTTTAGAATGCCAAAAATAGTATGAGTGAGCTTCCGCATTTTGGCCAAGACTCAGACCCACGAGCTCTGTGAAGTTTTAACAGGTTTAAGTTAAACTAAGAATGTAATTTAGTAATACAAAATATTAACTGTAATTTAATGGTATGGTAAAAGTATAGTCCTTAAATTTTGATTTTCGTAAGCATATTTTTAGGGAGAGTAAACTATAATTTGCTCATTCATTCTTCAATTTAATTACCGTTGAGAATGGGATTTATCTTCTTATTTTATCTATTTTTGTAAAAGAAAACAATAGCAACCCTCAGGCTATTATTTCTGTTAAACCTGTAATGACACTGGCTTCTTGTATTAAAACGTAACAATACATTACTTCTTCATTGAAGAATATCTATACTAATATTATAAAGAGAAAAGATTTAAAACCTTGTAGTGCAAACGTTGAACTACTGAAACGGTTTTAAAAATCCTTCAAAATTAGAAAGCTACATTATCCAGAAGTCATGTATGCTATAATATAATATATTATACCAGTAATAATAACTAAATAAAAAATAAAAGTTTTCAAATTTAATACCGCGTGTGCGCGGGCAAATCCGAGGGTTCATCTATTTAATAATAAAAGGAAAGTGGACAGTTAAAAATTATCTGCAATAAATCTTAAAGTTAATACGATTCCATCTGATTTTGAGTCCAGATTTCAGTCAGGAGAGTTACGGAAACTGTCACAAACAGAAATGAAAAACCAAAACGAAACATATTTAATTGACGGGCAAAATATCAAATGATGAATGAAATACTTATACAAACATTATAAACATATATAAATACATTATACAACATAAATATTTTTCGTTTAAAATTTACATATTGAAGTAACCTATATACAATAATAGTAATAATAAGGAACTTTATTCGTCAAAAAATACATAATACAGGTAAAAATAAAAAAAGAGAAACAATATGATTTTGACAAGTAGTAGCTTCAGCTACTCGTATGCTGCATTTCAGTTTACGAATTGTACATTTGCTGCCAACACAAATGTTTCATTTTATGCAGTAGTAAAACACAAACAGAGAAATGTAACAAGAGAAAATTACCTAAAAATGCATTCAAAACTTTCAAACAACAAAGTGTACTATAAATTAAATATTTAAAAGCTTGGTAAGTAATGGTCTCATACATTTTGCAATAAATATTGGAATATATAATTCGTGTTTTAGACATTTCATATTTATTATAACTTTTAACTTTGGTGTTTACTGTCTAATTAATGTTACTATGTTTTATATTAATTACATTTCAAAGGGCGTTTCCAAATGTGACATTTAGGCACGAGCTGTTAGATGTTAAACACGTGCAAAATCGAAGATAATGAAAATACACGCCTACGCTTATAAAACTACGTTATTCTCTTTCATCAGCGAAGCCAATCTAATGGCTTTATATTACAAAATAGGCACAAAATAGACTTTATATTATGTTTTATATATAACAGAATCACATTAATGGTAAAAACAATACCACCATTCAATAGTTTAAATTTATACAAGCCTGTAATATTGATTTTTATTCTTAAAATAAATTAAATGAAAATGGGAATCAGCATAAAATATTATACATATATTTAAAAGACATTAAGGTTTAAGCTTTAAATCTATAAAAGATTTTCACACGATTTGTAAATTAGAATAAATAAAATGTAGATTTTGTTACGTATGAACTTGTCTCGTTTAAGGTCAGCGGTGACGCCCTGAGATTCGTTTGATCTTTAATACCGGAACGCTGAATATTAAATAAAGATACAATTTAGGTCCCGAAAATACATTAAGATTTAATACATTTAATACTAAATGTCAATTTTCACATTTGTTGTATCAAAAATGAGTAACTTCAATGTCAAAATTTTAGTATAAAATGATTTGTTAAAAAATGCTTAACACCACTACCCATATTCAATCACAAAGCGAGACGAGACGAGCCTGTTGGTGTGTTTGGTAGACACCTGTAGCGAAATCTATCTCGCCACATACGAACTATAAACAGACGTATCCTACATCGCGATATTAAAGTTATCAGAGCGATTGAACATAAATACAAGAACCCGACAACAATCGTCGGGCAGTAGCCCACCAGACACAACACCCGTCTGGTCGGAGGATCCTCCGTTTTCAGTGGTGGTGTGTCCCTATTCCACTCATCCCCAAACACAATGAACATGTCTGTTTGTCCTGAGTCTGGGTGTAATTATATCTATATAAGTATGTATTTACAGAAGAAAGTAATATATGTAGTATACCAGTTGTCTGGTTTCATATGACAAGTTCTGCTTAGTTTGGGATCAGATCGCCGTGTGTGAATAATGTCCCAGGTTATTATTGTTTTATGAATTTTCATCCTAAGTTACGAATATATAAATTTTCATGTTTGAAAATTACAAACAACTCATTTTGCTTATAACCGAACCATTTTCATATTATTTATACATTTTCGAACAGAAATTCTAAATCAAAATTAGACGTTGTGTTCGTTAAAGGACTTTATATACGGTACGTAGCTATGACGGGCTGTGTTAACTCTTAATATATTCAACCACCCACGTGGACTTAGATCAAAGGCTTAACGATTCAGTGACAGGTCACCCCTCACCGAGCTTATATTATACATGCCTCATATCTCTTTATATTCCATTGAAATAATATAAAGGATATATTTAACATATTTAATTGTAAAATAATATTCAAGAGTACCCTCTTGTAACATTATAAACGTGCGAACGTTTGTATTTTTGAATATTTGTTAGTAATCTATTCTGATCCAAAATAATAACGGAAAAAAATGTTTACTTTTTTTTATTGTACAGTATATAAGTGTACAAGTTTTTTTAAAAGTTACGTTTGTTTTATGAGTTCATTAAACTACAACTTCTACAAGTCCTTGAGCGTCTTTTGTATCAACAACTTAACCTTTACCTTTCTTCCTACAACCTGCTAAATCCCTATCAATCCGGTTTTAGATCTGGTCATAGTACGGCTACTGCATTGGTTAAAATTACTGACGACATCAGATTAGCCATGGATAACCAGGAGCTTACGGTTTTAACATTGCTTGATTTTAGTAATGCATTTAATACTGTAGATTTTGACATACTCCTAGCTATACTAAATTCTCTTAATATTTCTCCTTCGGTAATTAATTGGTTTAATAGTTATCTCAAAGGTCGCCGTCAGCGTATACGAGTCCAGGATTCTCACTCTGACTGGTTGACGGTAAATGCCGGTGTTCCTCAAGGCGGTGTCTTATCTCCTCTTCTTTTCTCTATCTTCATAAGCTCCGTAACTCAATCTATATCTTCTTCCTATCACTTGTATGCTGACGATCTCCAGATATATGCTCACTCCAAAATTACTGATTTACCTCAGACTATTTTTTAATTCGGACTTAGAAATTTTTTTAAAGTGGAGTATTTCTTTTGGTCTTAAAGTAAATCCCATTAAAAGTCAGGCTATTGTAATCGGTAGTCGCAAATTAATACCTCGTTTAGATTATTCTCTTTTGCCACCTATTATGTTTAATAAAACTACGATTCCTCTAAGTAAAAAAGTTAAAAATTTAGGTATATATTTCGATCAAAATTTGTCTTGGATGTCACAATTGAGTGAAGTTAGCAGGAAAATGTTCCACTCGATTGGATCCATTCGCAGATTATGTAATCTACTACCAATTCCTACCAAAATTGCGCTAGCTCAATCAATTCTTCTTCCCATCCTTGATTATGCCGATACCTGTTATCTTGACATCAGAGAGGAGCAATTAAATAAACTCGAGCGTATTCAAAATCTTTGTATCCGGTTTATATTTGGACTTCGCAAATATGACCACATCTCTGAATTTCGCAGAAAACTCGAGTGGCTCCCAATCCGTCTACGCAGGAATACTCACATACTTTCTCTTCTCTACTGTATACTTTTTCATCCAAATTCTCCTCATTATCTCAAGCAACGTTTCGAATTTCTTAAGGACTCGCATGGCCGCACTCTACGATCTGATGAAAATCTTATTCTTAAAGTTCCTTCTCATTCTTCTTCTTTCTATACCAATTCCTTTTCTGTCCAAGCAGTTCGCCTTTGGAATTCCTTACCGCTTCACTTAAAACGATCCCAATCCATCAACACGTTTAAAATGCGACTCAAGGCGTATTATTTGACTTTATGAATATGTTCGGTGTGGTTTTATTTAGTTTCGCGCTTTATTGCCTATTATTAGAACTATCGTAGCTATTTTTATTATCTTAGTTACATACTTATTTATTTATTATTATAATTTTATTCTATTTATATACATATATATATTTATTATATTTATATATAGTTTATGTAATGGTTTACATGTATATAGTATATTATATATGTGTGTATATGTATATATATATATATAGTATAATAGTAGTATGTATCGTAGTAAAATAAAACAATATTTTATTTATTTGATTTGTACACCTCCACCGCTTTACTAAGCTCATGTCCTTCTCCCAAAGGTTGTCTGGAAGAAATCGCTCTCTTAGCGATAAGACCGCCTTTTGTGCTACCGGAATATATTATGTTTTTTTTTATTTCCATTACTGTATGTTTCTGTAACTCTGTGTGTACAATAAAGCATATATCTATCTATCTATCTATCTACAACACAAAGAAGTTGCCAGTAGCAAGTGTTACATATAATAATAAGTGATACATGTAATAAAGCGGCCGAATTTAATGTAAAGAACAAGCTTCGCTTAATATGTTAATATTTTACTGGTGGTAGGGCTTTGTTCAAGCTCATCTGGGTAGTTACCACCCACTCATCAGATATTCTACCGCAAAACAGCAGTACTTTGTGTTGTTGTGTTCTGGTTTAAAAGACAAGATGGAAGCCAAGGCAAAGGAAGAAGGAACCAGTGTAACTACAGGCACAAGGGACATAACATCTCAGTTGGTTGGTGGTTGGTAACACCTACCTATACAATATAAAAAAGTAAATTTCAAAAATAGCAATAAAATCATTTGCAAAATTTGCAAAATTTAATAATCAATTGAGGAGAGCATATCCACATCTATGTAATAATTATAACAAAGGTAACCCTTCTGGTGTACTGGCAGATATTATGGAAACTGATCAAAGACATTGACTTGACTTGATCATTGACACATGAAATCTTTGATCAATAATGTACTAGATTAACGGTAAGCGCTTCAAAAATGGCCCGAAAAGTAAGAACACAATGACGTTTGTGAGGTTATTTCAAATTACTATGGTCAAATCATAGCTTATTGCTAAGGAAATAAGGTTGAATATGGAACAACCGTTATTGTACATTTCATATGTCTTTCCGTTATTCATGGCGTAAGATCGTAAATGAATGTAATGCAATCTAAATCGCACTTTATTGCTCGGGGACAAGGCATAGTTTCAGTTAAAAATTATTAAACCTTTACATCGTTTTCTTCATGTTATGGTCGGTGCCACATTTGAGTATTGTTTTTGTTCGTGACGCGTTATCTAGTAGTATTGTTGATCGAAGCATGAAATCCTAGTTTACTTCTGATTTTAAAATCGGTTTAGTGGTTTAGGCGTGAAAGCATCACAAACACTCAAACTCACTTTCTCATTTATAACATTAGTTATCTTAACTAATAAATAATTTCAATTTTCCATTTAAACGTTTTTCCTAGAGTGTTGGATAGGAAAAAATGTGCAGTGAACCTTCAACAGATTTATAAAAAATATTTTAATAATTGTACCTAAGTAATAGAAAATACCATTGAGTACATTTTACTATGTTCAAATACGTGAAATTACTAATTACATCCATAAAATTACTAATGACAGTTTATAGAAAATGCAATTAATCGTCGTTGCAGATATATTGCTAAAAAATTAAACAATGAAGCAACAGAAGGCCGAAATTTCTAATAATGGGTACAAAATTTTGGCTTTGAGGACATTGATAATTACGATCTGAAGATAATCAAGATATTTTAAACACGGATGAATTAGCAGTATTAGGAGAGCAAATGTACCAGTTATGTAATAATTAATCTCCTAATATGTAAGTTACCTTACTTACTAGGAGAGCAAATGTACCAATAGATATTTTTCTTATGGATTAAGCTCCGATGCTTCCAAAATATGGCTTGCAGATCGTTGATCAACTTTTAGAATCTATTGGATATTCGGATCTCCCTTTCGGTGGAAAAGTAATAGTACTAGGAGGACATTTTCACCAATCTCCTTGGCAGCCACGTGCGAATAACACTGAGTTATTAGATCTTTCTATCAAGCGATGTTCCTTATGGGCCGTTTTTAAGACTTATGACGATGATGATTATGAAGAAATTATGCGCGTAGATATAGAGCAATGACAATTTGGTGGTTATTTACTATAATTAGGCAACGGCGAACTGACCCTAAATTCTATGGAAGAAATTGAATGGCCACAGAATATAATTTCCAGCAACAATCTTATGATGAAGTATTTGGTAACT
The DNA here is from genome assembly GCA_963151315.1 of Nymphalis c-album. NCBI lineage: Eukaryota > Metazoa > Arthropoda > Insecta > Lepidoptera > Nymphalidae > Nymphalis > Nymphalis c-album. Next base: position 5,668,926 of record OY720588.1, read on the forward strand.
GGAAATTATGAGGGGATGAAAGATAGAGCAATACTCGCGCCTCTTAACAAAGATGTTGAAAAAAATAATTATGATGTAGTTTCCAAACTTCCCGGAAAGTAAAAAATGAAGTACTTTTACATAAAATGTGTTAGAGCATGAAAAAAAATTCACTCAAGAATTCGTTTATATTATCACAGTAACACAAAGTGTAGTTATAGTTTTGTAATAAGATAATTGGTGAATATTAAAAAAGTAAAATAGAATATTTCGTTTGAAAATACGGTAGTTTGTATACGTGGATTAAATGAATGAAAATAAATGTGAATGAACAGCAAATAAATGACGCTTATCGATCAATCTCTACATAATATATAATTCTAATTATCTACCACCAACAAGCTACAAATAATATCTGCGTGATATATATGTACTCGTATATGTATATATAAGATAACGGATGTTCTCCTCAATGATTGAACCGTCAATATTGTGCAGATGTTGTTGACATTTTCGTGAAGGTTTCTGGCATAGCATTATCAACATAGTTTGAGATAATTTCTTATGAACTAATGAATAGATGCATTGTTATTAGGTAGACGTAATGAATGAAAGTGCTTTCGAATAATATATTTAAAACATTTGCATAACGTTAGAGCTTTATTGTTTCACTGATTTATTATTTACATTTGTTTAGGCTGTAATACAAATAGAATTTTGCGAAGGTTTCAATTTAATTAACAATTGTAAACACCTGGAAAACTATAATGAATAGCGAGCCCATTATAAATTGTGAATTTGAATTTGCTTACTTATTTAAGTATATACTATATATGTATAAAATATGTATAGTATATAAGCGTATGTATGTCGTTATGTTATATATTTTATGTATACAATGTTCGCACACTAAGCACGATCAATTCTCCTGGCTAAGAACACAAAATGTTTTTATTATAGGTGGTCCGCCTTGGCATACTTTTATATGTAATACTAGATCTTCGTATTTGTAAATTGTGGGCAATAAAGAATAAATAAATAATTAAAAAAGTAGTTTTAAGTTTCAAATGTTTAATACAATAGATTTTTTTATGGTTGTTCAGTTAGTTAAATTAAATTAAAATCAATAATAGTTGAAAAAAAATAAAAAAATACGCTTTAGAAATCTTGGACAGTAGTCCAAGGAGTACCTTGTTTCCTTTTCCTGGGTACCTCAGGTTGCAGACATGAACCGGAAGATTTTCACTATCATTGGTTTTTTAAGACGATGGAAAATCTATTGCCTATCAAGGCTAAGATCAGCTTAGCCAATTCTCTCCTCTTGCCCATATTGAATTATGGTGATGCCTGCTGCATGGATTTAACTGAAGACCTGCTGAATAAATTAGAACGGCTTCATATTTTACGGCTATCAGATTTATCTTCGGTCTACGAAAATTTGATCATGTTTCTCAGTATAGGTCTCAGTTAAAGTGGCTGCCAATTAGACTTCGAAGAAATCTGCACGCCTTATCCCTTCTCTACTCTGTCCTATATATTGATCACGCACCACCTTACCTCAAAGAAAGCTTCAAATTTCTTGGATGTGACTGTGTGTCAGCACTCACAACCTGCGTTATCGGAGGACAATAAACATATACATAAGTCCATGCAGCCGGACACAAATCTACAGTAACTCTTTTACTGTAAAAACCTATAAACTATGGAATGCACTACCTACAGATATTCGGCAATCGAATTCACTGAATGTTTTTAAATACCGTTTGAAAAATTACTATTTTTCACTATCTAAATAAAATATGTATAAAAGTATATATGTATATATAAATAAGGTCCTTCAGACCGATTTCGGCCACGGCGGCCAAGATAGAGATATAAATATATATATTTATTTATAAATGTATTTATCTATGTATGTATGGATGTATGAAATAGTACGTAGTTTATAATTAACTACATTTAATTTTATATTGTATTTATGTATGTATATATATGTGTTTTATAAATATTATGCTTTAGTAATACGTAATATCTCCTTTCCAAATTTGCACTAACCTCTTCTCTTCAAAAGTTCATTTCAAGAAAGGTTGTCTGTGAGAGATCGCTATAAGCGATAATACCGCCTTTGCGCACCATTTGTTGATTGACTGTATCATTTTACTCTTGTGTTTTTTTATATGTTGTGCAATAAAGTACTAAATAAATAAATAAACTTTACTGATAAATTCACACAAGAAGAGGCGTAAGTTACGTTAGCCTTTAACGGCAGTCTCACGTTAGTAAAAGTGTAAAAAATATATATTTATCTCACTCAATCGCTACACATCTACGCATCTGTTATCTTTCCTTTTTAACCGACTTCAAAAAAAGGAGGAGGTTATCAATTCGTCTGTATGTTTTTTTTTTTTTTTTGACGTTGTTACCTCATAGCTTTCGACTGGATGAATCGATTTCGATGATTTTTTTTTATTTGAAAGGTGGTGCTTTCCCATTGGTCCCATTTTTTTTTGGTCCAGTTTTGACAATGGAATCCATGGGAAAACCATATAAGTCGTAAATTTGCATGAGGTATGTGCGCGACAAATGGACGAATAACTCGATATCTATTCAACGGACTTCGATGATTTTTTATTGGAAAGAGTGTACTTCAAGGCTTGTTTGATGACAGTTTGGTTAGATTCTGATTATAGAATCCATGACAAAGTAACGGAAATCTTCAATTCTTAGTAGCAAACTAACGATACACGGCCGAATCTTTTATGGGCTATCTAGATTTTTCATTCACCTACCATAACATCGTTATGATCAAGTAATTGTAGTACTATTGTATAAAACACTTCTTTATATACCGTCAATAGTTTTCGCAGCGCACGCGAAATAATAACTTTTATAGGCAACAGTTTGATACGTTGGGTTACGTTGCTCCATTTTAAGTAGGGATCTATAAGATTTTGAAAATATAATATAGCCTATGTTACTCGGTAAAGACGTAGCTTTTTAAGGGTGAAAGAATTTTTAAAATCGGTCGAGTAGTTTTTGATTTAATTCGTAATAAAAAATCAAACAAAAATCTTTCCTCTTTATAATATGAGTTATGCATGTAAGCATTAGTATATATGTATATGTTTGTAATTGAAACATATTTGAACATCTCCTAAAAGTTGAGACCAATTTTGAAAATTATATATATATATATAGAATCGTATATGTACTCTTATATACAGGTTATATTTATGTATATTTATATATTGATTACTAGTGTTTTTCCCGCGGTTTCACCCACGTAGTTCCCGTTCCCGTGGGAATATGGGGACTAAATGTAGCCTATGTTACTCCCTGATAATGTTGCTTTCCATTGGTGAAAGAATTTTTTAAATCGGCTTAGTGGTTTAGGCGTGAAAGCGTCACAAACACCCTTACTTTCGCATTTATATTATTAGTTAGGATAATATAGATACTTCCCCTTTTTTTAATATACAGACATTCCGTCATATTTTTTAGGTGAAGAATGGTATAACACAACATCTATAAACATACAGTTTATTTAATTATTACTAGAAATAATTATTTGATTATGTTATGGCTGCCCAACACCCCACCAACTAAATCTATTTAATCAAAACATGTTAATGTATATTCATACATTTAACCATATTAACTAATATTTATTAATTAAGTACCAAAATGCATTTTTCTTTACGTTTCACTGTTTTAGATTAATATATTTAAATAATAATATAAACGGCGCTGTCTCATATGAGCTGCACGTTTAGTAGGTCTACCCATATTCTACCAAATTAGTGAGTGTACTTCAGATTCACTAAAAATCGAAAAATAAATAATATATGCTTATAAATAAATAGCAATATGCTTTTTATTAACTTCAGACGTATATATGTTAGTATGTAACGGAATCTTTGAACATGATTTTGGCCCCCTACAAAACGTCGGATTAACTCGAAATTTGGCATACTTATTAAGGACCGATGACAATTCAATATTTTAAACAGTTTGATCCGTTATCCTTACTAGGATAATCAGGATTAGCGATTTTTGAAATACGACAATATACAATTATTTAAATATTGACCGATTTCGTTCGTTTAAAAACTATTTTCGTGTAATTTGACCATTCCAAACCGAATGGAATCATTTTCGGATTCAAAGACTGTATTATCTATGTTTAAGGATCTTAAAATTGCCAAGCATGTCAGAGTTGATCTTATTAAAGGCATTTGAAAAGTCAAGGAGAGCTAGTATGGTTACAGACTTGTTATCGATACCATAGCGAATATCGTCACATACTTTAACGAGAGCTGTAACTGTGCTATGGCCTAATCTAAACCCAAATTGAAAAGGGCACAGGATTTTATTGATAGTGAGGAATTCGTTTAATTGAGAATGAACAACACACTCTAACGCTATTGAGAGAAATGGAAGAAGGTCTAAAATGAGAGGTCACCAAAGGAATAGGAATCACGAGAGCTTTAAACCATATAGAAGGAAAGCTACCATTTGATAAAGAATAGTTAAATATGTGGCATTAAATCTGCCATGGTAACAGAACTGAATTGGACAGGATAGTCAAGGATTGGCAATGAATTGAGATAGTTGACTGCGATGGATTTGTCTTAATGGCTTAGAGAGGAAGAGGCAGATATAAAGTGTTTATTAAGATCAAGTTCTTTGAACAATGAAACCACTGATATTTGTACAACGTGCATTTATGAATAACGTATAATATTACCTAAAATAAATATTTATATTAAATTGACAACATTACCATAACATTAGCCTTTTGTTTGATGTGACTGTCTATCAACGCACAGCCGGCTGCACGCACGAAAAATCATGACTCATTGTCACGTTCCGCCTGAGCCGAGCGTGCAAGCGAGAGCGCGAAAAAAGGCAAGATCGGCTTAAGCAATCGGCTTGTGACACATCTATTTCTCTTCCAAATCATCGGCCGATGCGTCCGAGTACTCATCAATGTTTTCTTATGACGTTATCACGTAAAATGATCGTCCCTAAACCGATTTTATAGACCAATTTTTTAGTATACCTATATAATTAACGTCCTTATTTACGAACAAAGGAAATACAATCTATACATAGAGAACCATTTTAAATTCGTGTCTCGTAAAATAGATAGGCCCATGCAGTTTGGATACTTATTGACAAAGGCATGTCGCCTGTAAAAACAAAACATTAATTTTATAGTAAAGAAATTGCGACTTCATAATATTGCCTTTGATATCCTTTGTCTCATATATCTTTTGAAGGGGATTTAATTTCGAGGAGAGAAATCTTCGAATTAATTGTTCACACACGTGTGAAATTATTTGAAAATATTGTTTCTTAATTTTGTTTCATTTAACAGATGTAGTATAAAAGATGAACCACTTATTTTATTGCAAAGTGTATACGTTACTTTAACGGTAATAGTGTACTAATAGTACATAATCATAAAAACATAAAAAATATATATATTTTATAGTGTTATAAGAGTATAAAAACTTAAGTTGATCGAGAGATAGATATACTGAGGATTTAAGTATTTTTCCAGATAGCTTTATTCCGGGATACTTAGGAATGAGCTAAATAGAAATTTCTGGTACAAAAAGCTCGCGTGCAAAGGGTTTTAATTTTAATTTTATTTCGAAAATTGTCTTTCTGTTAGCTACTGTTGATGGGGCTTTATGCAAACTCGTCTGGGCAGTTAGCCAGTTACCATCAGATATTATACTATAGCAGTACTTTGTATTGTTGTGTCCCGGTTTGAAGGGTGAATGAGCTAGTATAGTTAGAGGCACAAGAGACACAACATCTTAGTTGCCAAGGTTGGTGGCGCATTTGCGATATCAGCGTTGGTTAACATCTCTTACAATGCCAATTTCTATGGGCGTTGCTGCTTACCATCAGATGGCCCATATGCTTTGCCTATACCACAAAAAAGACATAATTTCACTCACCCTAATGTGTTTATAATGATCTTTTGATTTGTAAGTACTATTTTGATAAAAAAATTAAGAGAACAACTAAAATAATCATATTTAGAGAAAATAAATTATTTCCTTAAATCTAAGATACCAAATTACAAATAATAATAAACGATATAATGTATACAAGTTACCATGTTTTTAATGTTTTTTATAAATAAGTTACTGTTACGTTATGCAAGTTATTAAGAATACGACGTATATTGTCGTATTCTTAAACCTATAAAATTCGTTCTTTAGTGTATTATAATTAATATTAATTTTCACGATGATTAAGTTTCACCTTGTCTTCGCTATTATGTGACGGTCTTTTGTATATTTTATCTGTTATAATCATATTTATAATAGTAGCTATTTATATTATTTTGTATAAAATGACATTGGAGTTGCCAACTATTATTGTTATTACAAAGCTAAGACCTCTGTCTTCTAATAATTATATAACAATAATAGTATGGCACGAGGCGGACCATAAACAACGTGACAATGTTTACTCAACAACCCTTTCATTAAAGTTTTAATTGAATATCAAACAACGTAGTTACGAATATGTACTGCGTAACATGCTTAGCTTAAATTGTTTTACTTTAAATGATATTACCAACAATGTTATGTTAAAATATAATACAGGACATTTATATCAAATTATGGTTTTAGTGTATAATAAAAGTCTACTTGGTGGTAGGACTTTGTGCAATCTGTGTAGGTACCACCCATTCATGAGATAATGTACCGCCAAACAGCAATAATTAGGATGGTTGTGTTCTGGTTCGAAGGCGCACCCTTCAAGTCAGTACACCCTTAAGCCATTATCACAACATATAAGTTCCCTACGGCGTGTATACTTTAATCATAATTTAAAACAAAAGCTTGTAATCAATTTGTAAGGACTCGCAAAATATATGCAACACAAAAAAAAGCTTGAAACTAGACTTTTACTAAATAACTGTCACTTGTTTGTTTAGAATTAGTGCGTCTATTTGCCAAGTAAGCAATCCCTAAAGTCTTACTCGTACAACTTTCAAGCATCAAACTATGTCACAATGGGTGATAAATCTCGTAGCATATCGACCGCTAAAATACAAAGGCACTCTACGAAAGCATATCCTTCACGTCGGGGTGAGCACACTCGAAATCTGCGTCTAAGATGCATATAACCACGTTAATCATTGTCATTTTCAGACATAGAACTGACAAAATAATAATTATACTAATAATATTGCTGATAATATTCGAATTATAATAATATTACAATTAAATGAATACATTGAAAATATCAATGTTAGCTTTTAATGGCAAATTGCAATGTTGAAAAATATGTAGCATTCATTACATAACATTTTATTACTATTTAAAATTTTAAATATGTATTCGCGTTGTAATAACAACAATAGTCATATCAAGATTCTTCCAGGGATTAGTTTTTTATGAATGATATTCTCGTAAACGTTTTCCGCCACGACGTGCAATTTCAAGATAGATTAGCTAATTGCACAGGACATGTATAGTACCCAAGTGTACCCAAACACACGTGTAGTCTATATTCCATCGCTCTCTTAATCCGATGAGACGGCAATCCGTCACGACATAAAGAGTTCATGTGTAGGACCAACGGCTCTACATGCTTTCGGAGTCACGGTAATGTATACACTTCGAACTTCCACACGTTTGAATGCTGTTGAGGTTTTTTCGACAGAAAAACTCAATTTTTTATTGGCCCGACCTGGAATTTGAACCCAGGCCCTCGGGGTCTGCGTTCTTATATCTAGACACTAGACCAATGACGTATTTATATGTATACTAGATGTGCCCCGTGTATAATTAATAAAAATATAAAGCCTAGAGCCTTCCTCGATAAAAAAACTATCCAACACAAAAATATTTTTTCAATTTGAACCAGTAGTTCCTGAGATTAGCCGGATAAAACAAACAAACTCTTCAGCTTTAAATTGAAAATGTAAACCATTCTCGAATCCACCTGAAGGTACACAGAAAAAATCATTAAAATCGGTCCAGCAGTTTAGGAGGAGTTCAGTGACAAACACATGTACAGAAGAAATATATTAAGATTTTAACTACATGTCTAGTCTATATAATCTGTCGAAATGGTACCGAAATAAAGGAAAGTTTACAAGACGCAGACTTGCGGCAAGGAATTTTGGGCGAAATTCCTTAACGAATATTTGCGTTTTCCATCTATTCTTCAAGTAAATAGAAATGTCCTTCGTGTTTTATACATTTTAGATAATTTTTCGTATGTGAAATATTCACATACGAAAAATCTTGAGTATTTTGTTCATAGAAATAATAGTCACCTATTTATATTCCTTATCGGTGGATTTCAAATTAGGAGGTATTTTTGTAAAGCTGTGTCAGCTTCAGAGAAATTCATTATGCTAAAAGGGTAATATTGCCTTTCCGGATTTTGAAAGTGTTTGTCGACGGAGATTGAAATTCATTGGTTAGGGTTGTCAGACGTTGGTCAAAAATGTGGATGAATATTCTTTTTTTTTCATATTACATCACCATTCAACTGGTTGTTTTGAAAAATTACGACACACGGTCGTCGATCTTTTGTATAGATTAGATATAGATTAGATATAGATGTGCTCCCTGGCATCCCATTGAAGAGACCTATGTCCAGCAGTGATCGAAAAAGTGTCGATGATGATAAAGATGATGATGTATCATTAAAATCTATTATTATCTGTACTAATATATAAAGCTGAAGAGTTTATTTGTTTGATCCGGCTAATCTCAGGAACTACTGGTTCTAATTTAAAAAAATATTTTTGTGTTTGATAGTCCTTTTATCGACGAAGGCTAGGCTTATTTATTTTTAACCGACTTCAAAAAAAGGAGGAGGTTATCAATTCGTCTGTATGTTTTTTTTTTTTTGTGTTTGTTACCTCATAACTTTCGACTGGGTGAATCGATTTTGATGATTTTTTTTTTATTTGAAAGGGGTTGCTTCCCATGGGGTCCCATTTTTTTTTGGTCCAGGTTTGACAATGGATTCCATGAGAAAACCATATAAGTCGTAAATTTGCATGAGGTATGTGCGCGACAAATGGACGAATAACTCAATATCACGCCAACCGATTTCGATGATTTTTTTTTTATTAGAAAGAGTATACTTCAAGGGTTGTTTGATGATAGTTTGGTTAGATTCTGATTATGGGATCCATGACAAAGTAACGGAAATCTTCAATTCTTAGTAGCAAATTAACGATACACGGCCGAATCTTTTATAGGCTATCTAGATTTATCATTTTCCTACCATAATATCGTTATGATCAAGTAATTGTAGTACTATTGTAAAAAACACTTCTTTATATACCGTCAATAGTTTTCGCAGCGCACGCGAAATAATAACTTTTATAGGCAACAGTTTGATACGTTGGGTTACATTGCTCCATTTTAAGTAGGGATCTATAAGTTTTTGAAAATATAATATAGCCTATGTTACTCGGTAAGGACGTAGCTTTCTAAGGGTGAAAGAATTTTTAAAATCGGTCGAGTAGTTTTTGATTTAAATCGTAATAAAAAATCAAACAAAAATCAAATCTTTTCTCTTTATAATATGAGTTATGCATGTAAGCATTAGTATATATGTATATGTTTGTAATTGAAACATATTTGAACATCTCCTAAAAGTTGAGACCAAGTTTGAAAATTATACATATATATATATAGAATCGTATATGTACTCTTATATACATGTTATATTTATGTATGTTTATATATTAATTACTAGTGTTTTTCCCGCGGTTTAACCCAAGTAGTTACCGTTCCCGTGGGAATATGGGGACAAAATGTAGCCTATGTTACTCCCTGATAATGTAGCTTTCCATTGGTGAAAGAATTTTTTAAATCGGCTTAGTGGTTTTGGCGTGAAAGCGTCACAAGCAAACTTACTTTCGCATTTATAATATTAGTTAGGATAATATAGATACTACTCCTTTTTTTTAATATACAGAAATTCCGTCATATTTTATGGTGAAGAATGGTATAACACAACATCTTTAAACGAACAGTTTATTTGATTATTACTAGAAATAATTATTTGATTATGTTATGGCTGCCCAACACCCCACCAACTAAATCTATTTAATCAAAACATGTTAATTTATATTCATACATTAGTTAACCATATTAACTAATATTAAATTAATTAAGTACCAAAATACATTTTTCTTTACGTTTCCCTGTTTTAGAGTAATATATTTAAATAATAATATAAACGGCGCTGTCTCATATGAGCTGCACGTTTAGAAGGTCTACCCATATTCTACCAAATTAGTGAGTGTACTTCAGATTCACTAAAAATCGAAAAATAAATAAAAATTTTAACAAAACAAAAACCGACTTCATAGGAAAAACAAATTAAAATGCACTAAAAAGTAAAAAAATAATTGCGTATTCTTCTATAAGTTGATAATTAACTTACTATTTTCTACTCATCAATATGTAGGTACGAATGTGTTGTGTGGTTGATAATGTATTTACAATTATTGTTATTTTTGGAGTCGATGTCAGCTAAGGAAACACTATAATATACCTAGCAATAATAATACGGGAATCTTTTAAAAACAAACAAAAACATACACATTACAAATTGACTTTTATACGCCTCGTTAAGTTGGGCGTGCGACACAAGCACATCTCACCTATAACTATGTAGTTATAAACCCACATTGGCTGACATCGACTCCAAGAATAACAATAATTGTAAATACATTATCAACCACACAACACATTCGTACCTACATATTGATGAGTAGAAAATAGTAAGTTAATTATCAACTTATAGAAGAATACGCAATTATTTTTTTACTTTTTAGTGCATTTTAATTTGTTTTTCCTATGAAGTCGGTTTTTGTTTTGTTATTTATAATATTTTTATTAATTAGTCGTTTATAAAATCGGTTGTTTATTGATTTGGGTAATTTCCCAGGTAAAGATGAGCATTTTGATTGCCTGCTTCAAACCAGTTTTGAGTGTCGAATCTGTCACGTTAAATTTAAATTGTGATTGTAAAAAAAACTGTCTCCTTATAGTTTTCCGTTAAATAATTCTTTGTATAGTTATATGGAATGGAGTTTTATAAAAGGAGTGTGTTGAAAGCAGTACGTAAACCTATTATGTCAATCGTAAGAAATCATTGTACGTACAAAGGCAGCTCTTATTGGCTCATGGAATACTCACACTTATATCCAGAACGTGTCATTCCTGCGGGAGTTCTCCGAGTTTCTTTTATGATTATGACTTTGGCCTTGATCTAAGTACTAAGTACACGCGATCAACTCTACTTACATAATAAAAATAATTAATACTATAGTTATGACAAAAATATACTTTTACATTTCAATTTTAAAATAATAAAAACTAATTTAATTTTTAATTAAACTTTTGGAACAAATTTTCTTTTGAATATTTTGTTACATTATAAGTAAATCGTTTACCATATTATAGATTTAGGGAACAGAATAAATGTTTGCCAAGAAATTGGATGGAAAACGAACCGACACGTGGTTCTTAGAAAAATTTGGCGATATGTGTTAACATAATATTTGTGTGTCAATCTTACTCGCCTATCGTTGTTATACGTCATGCGTAGTTGACCTACATAATAATTCAATTTGGGTCAGTGGTTGACTTAAGCACGTATATATGCCCATAAATCTCATTAAACATATATAATTATGTACGTATAGCTTTTGATTTCATCTATTGTTATAATGAGAGATCAATTATCATAATTTGCTTATTATTCATGTTCATTATTCATGCCGTGCTATATATATATATATATATATATATATATATATATATATATATATATATATATATATATATATATTACATTTACATGTTCTTATTTAATTGTTTTTTTTTGTTTCAGATCAAGATACTGGAGAAGTAAAATCTGTAAGTATCAAATAATTAAAATACCTTTGATTTATCTCTTAAACATCGACTAATTATATTCTTAGATTGAGCGTTAGTGAGCTGTAATAATAAAATGAGTTAAGAATTCATTTAATTTGTATATTAACAAGTAGGTGTTTTAAATGGAGTTTTAGGAAAATAAGAATATTTATGCTTTAATTTCTAATTATACTTTATTTCATTTATATCAAAAATAGTTTTCAATCATTAGTTCAACCATAATTTATTATATTATAACTATAAATGACCCTCAGAAGAGAATATTAATAGTTTTTATTAACTATAATATATGTATTCATCTTGTTGTTTGTTGCTTCTATATGTATGAGTCATAATTAGTACAGTGGTTCATTTGAAGTGCTTCTCCGCAGTTGAACCTGTGACTGTACATGTCGGGCCAAGCACGTCTATTGATCATCAAATATTAAAACGTTAACGCACCTTAAACGAAACCGTCATGATAGTTTAAATAAGTCTTCTTTAGTGGTAGACCGGCGTTAAGTATCATGTTTAATGTTATGCTGATATTTACGTAACAACGTGTTGTCGTTATATAAGATGATCAAAGTGTGTTAACTTCAGTTTAGCGTGATAACATTTTATTAAAATAAAAATCTCATCTCATGAGACGACACTCTCTTACGAGTATATTAACTTAGCGTGAAACTTTTATAGAATTCGCTCATACAGAAGATGTTATACTTTATACGTATTAGCTATTTATTGTGATATTTTCGCTTTAGTATAATGTGTTGATATAAAACACATTAGCGATTGCCATAATATTAAAAATATGCTGTAATTTTAAGGTTTCTTAACATTCCCGGCGCGATGTTTGCAGTTTAAAGTATGCAAATAAGATTTATTACTTCGAAGTCATGCTCTTAAGGTCTTTACTTTTATTTTCGCTCACACATTTTATTTTTATCGCTAAAATAATAAAGAAATTTTGGATGTTTTTTATTTTATTTATATTTACAAGTTCAGAAAGAATCGAATAAAATATTTTTTTTTTATAATTTTTATATATATGGAATATATGTACCTAAATATCAACTATGAATAAATATGATGATGAATCGGGTGGTTGCCCGATTTTAACTTTTGAATTTATTCGAAACAAAATGTAATTCTTTGGTAAATTACTAATAGAGTTAAGTTTTCTGTTCAATTAATTAAAAAATCTTGAATTACTTTTAGTAATCTATCGATTATGATTAGTCAATTACCGCCCTGTCTTGCTAGCTCCATTAAGTTTATTATAGGTTTGTTATTTCCTCGATTTTCTCCAAGACCGGAAGTATCTTTCATTTTGTCCTCATCTTAGATTATATATTTAATACGATATTCTCACATACAATATAATTAGATTTTGTCGAAACGCTGAAAATAGCTTCAAAAAAGTAACAGTTGGTGTGTATCCCGTTGCCTCCTCATTTTTGAGAAGGTATTTTTAAACTTTTCGATTTATTTAAAGCAGAAAAATCTCACAGTTACAATTTTTATGTTAGAACATATTATGCATAGTTTTGATTATACTTTTTAATATTAACTATATACTCTATTTATTAACTGATAATAGTTTTTGGGCAAAACTTTGTTTACAATATAACATTGTTTTATGTAATACTCGGTATGGCTACAAAAGTTTCGTAGCGTATCTACATATGTTCGTAGTGTGATCCGTACTTAATCGAAAATTCTTTTTCTTGCAGGATCTTCCAGTAAAAGAATTAGAAAATCTAAAACTGGGTAAGTTATATACCTACTTATTAAATGTTACATTTTGATATCGTGAATGTTAGACAACCATAACATTGGCTCAAATTAGATTACTTAGTCCTACCTACGTGCTACGTCGTAGTCGTAATTAAGTTGCTCGCTTCAAAAGTATGGTCTAATATTATGCAAAGGAATTTATGCTTATAACGTTTTTTTAATTTATTTATTATTTAGTTCCGGAAAGAAAAAGTAACAAAATTGATCTATAATAATAAATATACATATGTATGTATATATCAAATAAGTAGGTAAAACACATAAATACATATATTACTGGCGGTAGGGCTTTGTGCAAGCTCGTCTGGATAGGTACCACGTACCACCCGGCACCCACTCATCAGATATTCTACCGCAAAACAGCAGTACTTGGTATTGTTGTGTTACGGTTTAAAGGGCACGTGGAACACTCGGTCAATCCTTCTGACTACAGATTGGTTTTATAGTTTGTTGAATTTATATTTTTATAACTGCCGAAAGTAATTTCATATTCTAAGATCGATAATATCGCCATGCATAATATTTTTTGCATGCATAAGTTTGTCCTCATACTTGCAAAGTGCTATTGATTTCTGGTATCGGTTGGCATTCAGACATTATACTCAACGGGAAACTGTTTGTAATACGAGGCATTTATGATTTTCCGCTCTATAAAATTTTATCGATGTCACACGAAAGCTTGATAAACATGATGTGTAAACATGATGAGTGTTATCGATTTAAAAATCATTAGCTGATACCAACAACGGCTATTGACTTTTTAAATATCGTCTTATTTAATATATTATTAAGAATCTTTCGATTCAATATAGGGTTATATTGAAGGATTCAATATAGAATTATTTATTTTACCAATTTAATTATTTTACAGTTAGGACACCAAACACCAATTCATTATTTAATGAATGAACATTCGTTTTAATTTCGAGACTTACTGAACCAGTTTGTATCAAGCCGGTTTTAACAATGGAACTCAAGCCATTTTTTATAGAATAGGTCGGCCGATGGGCCACCTCCGCCGCCGATGGGATGTAAGTGGTCACTAACGCCCAAAGCCAATGGCACAGTAATAAAATGTCAAAATCTTTATTCAATATTCAAGTGTTCACTTACTTATTGATTGTCATAAATCTTCCACCGGTTCGGCAATAAATAGCTCAGACCTGAGAAGAACCGGCGAAAGCAACATAGCGGAATTATTTTTTATTTTTATTTCATCTTTACAATAGGCAATTTATAAAATTACAGTTTTTTTTAAATACCCTGGAGGCGGTCGTTTCATTCGCAAGGTGTGCAGTCATCTAAGAAATCATTGGTTGTGCTTTTGCACACAAGCGTTCCATAACAATTCTTTTAAATTTCATAATTAAATATTTTTGAACGCTTTCTGGGATCCTGTTGTAAAAGTGTTTACATTGTCCCATAAAAGACTTACTAACCCAGTGTAATGTGGAAACAGTGGATGTAAGTTTATACTTAGTCCTGGTGTTAACAGTATGTATGGCACATTTCCTGAAAAAATCTTTCATGTTTTTGCGTACATACATGACATTATCAAATATATATTGAGAAACGACAGTCATTGTTTTGATTTCTTTAAACTTACATCTTAGTGAATCTATTGGGCCCAGGTTAAAAATTGCACGAATAGCCCTCTTCTACAGTACAAAAATCGTATTAATATCGGCAGCATGACCCTAGAGTAGAATGCCATAAGACATTATACTGTGGAAATAACTAAAATACACTAGGCGAGCCGTATCTATCAGTCAACATTCTAATTTTTTTTAGTCTATTCGCCAAATTATGAATATGAGGACCCCATTGAAGCTATGGTGATACCAAGAAATTCTGAAGCTTCCCCATTTAAAACTAAATTAATTTTTACATATTTCATGTTAGGAATAGTGAATTTGGTGCTGTTGCCGAAGGAGGGTCGACCGGTTCCTCCTCGGCGTACAGGCCGATTGTGCTGCTGAACGAGACGGGCAACTTGTTTGAGAAGATTCTCGCAGCCCGTCTCGTTCAACACCTCGGCGAGGTTGGTCCGGGTCTTTCAGAGGCCCAGTTCGGGTTCAGGGCGGGACGTTCGACGGTCGATGCCCTGAGCGCCCTGAAGACTCGGACCACGGAAGCGGTGGCCCAGGGGCAGGTGGTCCTGGCGGTCTCTTTGGATGTGGCGAACGCCTTTAACAGTCTCCCATTTGAGACGATCAGGGAGGCACTCCGATACCATGGGGTGCCGACCTATCTGAGGAGGCTGTTGGAGGCGTACCTCCGGGACCGGGAGGTTGTCTGGGCGGGGGGCGACGGCGCTTGGTCCGGCGTCGGGTAGGCTGCGGCGTTCCACAAGGGTCGGTTCTCGGCCCAATTTTGTGGAACGTCGGCTTTGATTGGCTCCTGAGAGCCCCCGTCCTTCCCGGTATGGGGGTGTTGTGTTATGCGGATGACACTCTCATTACCGCGACGGGGCGGGACTTTCGGGAGGCGGCCCGGCTGGCCGAGGTCGGAACGACTCTTACCGTGGACCGGATGGAGATGCTGGGCTTGAGGGTCTCCATATCCAAAACGGAGGCCCTCGTTCTCCCTTCGCCCTTCCACGGTCCACGGAGGGGCGCCCCACGAGGGGCGAGTATCACCGTCCACGGGACGGTGATCGCTGTGCAGGCCCAGATGAAGTACCTGGGCCTGACCCTGGACGGACGATGGAGCTTCGGGCAGCATTTCGTGCAGCTCGGCCCGAGGCTCATCAACGCCGCCGCCGCCTTAGGCCGCCTCCTACCCAACGTGGGAGGACCTGGGTCACTATGCCGGCGTAGTGAGGTCGATGGCACTGTACGGTGCCCCGATTTGGGTGGACGCACTCATCGCTTCCAACCGGGCCCTCCTGCGAAGACCACAGAGGGTCATAGCGGTGAGGGCGATAAGGGGTTATCGTACGGTGTCATGGACAGCGGCGACCCTCCTCGCGGGCGATCCGCCCTGGGAACTCCAGGCGGAGGTGCTCGCGGAGGTGTACCGCTTCCGGGCCGAGGCGAGGGAGCGCGGCGACCGTTCAGGGTTGGCGGAGGTCGGGCGTATCAGGGCTAGAGCCCAGCAGGCCCTGATCACCCGATGGGAGGAGGACCTCGGGTCCCCCACGGCGGGCCTGGCGACAGTGGAGGCGGTACGTCCCCACTTGAGTCGCTGGGTCAACAGGAAACGAGGCACGCTCTCGTTCAGGTTAACGCAGGTACTTACCGGACACGGGTGCTTCGGTAAGTACCTGCACAAGATTGCGCGGCGGGAGGTGTCTCCCTCCTGCCACGAGTGTGGTGCGCCATTTGATACGGCGCAACACACCCTGACGGAGTGTGCCGCGTGGGGGCCCCAGAGGCATTCCCTGGCGGTGGTTGTAGGCGGAGACCTCTCCTTGCCGAGCATCATTAACGCGATGCTCGGAAGCGAGGGGTCGGAGATGGCCTCCTTCTGTGAAAGTGTGATGTCGCAGAAGGAGGCCGCGGAGCGGGAGCGGGAGGAGAAAGCCGCTGCAGACTCGCTCCGTTGTAGAAGACCGGGGGGAAGGAAGCGACGTTTTGCGCACCTTCTCCCCCCGCCACAATAGGCGCTGCCGGGAATAGGGGGGATTCCAGTACCCTGGGATTCCTCCCTAGTGAATGGAGGCCCGCATAGGCGGGCCGGCCGTCGGAGCGTCACGGTAGCATGCGCAAGCGATCCCGTGGCGCTCCACTTAAGACGGGAAGGGTACCGTGGTGGTTTTAGTCGGTAGGAGTCCGACATAACACTCCATTCTGCATCACATATGGAGGGTATCCATGATGGATATCCCCACGAAAAAAAAAAAAAAAAGGAATAGTGAATTTAATACAATTAGTCTTTTTACTATTTAACTGTAAATTATTATTAAAACTAAGCCTTTGTAATATTTCGAGAGAGCATTGTTCACCTCGTCATATATTGATGGACGTCTTTTTATTTTGAAAATTAAGGAAGTGTGAAATATTAACCAATCGCTACATCGCAAATGCGCCACCTACCTCGGGAGCTAAGAATTTACTTAACTCGTGCCAATATACTGACTGACTCACCTTTCAAACCTGAATACAATAATACTAAGTAACTAAGTACTGCTGTTTTGCGGTAACACATCTGATGAGAGGGGTGCCTACTAATATAAACTTGCATCAAGTAAATGTTTACAATTTATGTAACTATCAAAACTTATATAAATAAAAACAAATAATGTATTGTAAAAATATAGATATAACAAAATTTTAACTAAGAATAAGCTTAAGTGATGTTCTTTTGTAAATGATTAAATTATTTATCACTTAAAACTTCTTAGAAACGCAGTCGTATTTGGTATAAATAGTACTTATGAATAAGACTGTAACTGTTACCGCGATACCTAAAACTTCTTTATAATGGAATGAAACGAAATTGAAAGCGTGTGACTTTCACGCTATGCATGTTTTTCAGTATTAGTATGCAGACTAAATGTGAGCGTTCACAAATAAACGCAGCACAAAGTGTTTTGAATCACGATATTTGTAGGTTATAAAATTTCCTTTATGATGTTTTACCTTAGAATGACTCAGTTATAATTCTTACTATTGAAAAATGTTGGGTTGGTATCAAAACCATTTAGAAACAAACAGTATAATAGCTGAAAGGTTCTTAATATAGAGCAATATTATATGCAATAGTATGATATAAGTTAAAAGTATAAGGCTATGTGCATGCATATATTAATCAAAATAAATATCGAATATCAAATATTGATAGATCACAGTCACAGACAAATCAATATTTATGTTATAGTGAGCATACAACTGATACAACATATAAATAGCTCACAAATATTAGCTTTTATAGAATTTATTTATGAAATTACTGTTGAGAGAATAGCATTATTCAATTTCACCCCTCGGTTTGCGGTTCATGTTTCTAAAAATTGATATATATTTGTTGATTACAAGTAAACATAAAAATAAAAGTAAATACTTAATATGCTAGTTAAATTATATCCTGTTAATATTAACGAGAGGTGCACGAATCATCCAGTGTTCGGTGTGCATATGTCTAAAAGATTAATATCTTGATAATTTTCAGTTCTATCAACATTATTGATCCTTATAATTTGTATTACTAATTAATTAATTACGATTTTTAACTACATTGCGCGTAACAAACGATCGTTATACTATCCAATTATAGAAGAGACTTGGATACGGAGTCAATCCCACGCAAAATTCGAGCGAAGTCGAGGTTCAGTACCAGAAAATATAACGAGGCATAAAATAAGAAACGGTACTAGAATAAAATATTTATTTATTTTATATTGTGTAATAAAAAGCAATTGATTTACTAACTGTCGTTCAATTCTATTTGAACGTAAGCACGTTTACTAATTTTACCACCATTTTATTAAATTTTTACTATTTGTACGTTTTTATCTCTTAATGTAACGTATATTGTATATTTGTAGAACTTGCACCTTGATCATTATTTGTTATAACTAAGATATCGTATTTTAAAACTTTGTATATGATAGATTCCTGGTCTAAGAGGTGATACTGTTTTCGACCGCAGCGACTATTCACCTATGTAGGTGTTGTGAGAATTCACCTCTCGCATTTCTAACTGTCTATATATAAACGGTCAATAAATACGTATTAGTTACGCCCCGTTGCGACCTGCTTTACATCAGACTTACCATACTGAGAAATAATAATAATATCTTGCGACATTTTTCGCAAGGTATCTACCAATCACGCCAACCGGCTCGTCATCAAATGTTTTATCTAACTACATTAAATAATCTTTTTAAACAACTAAGTCGCAAGCGTAGATTGGACTGAGTAGGTACATCCTCTATCTAATAAGATGTTAAGAATAATGTTTAGAAATTCAAATTGTTTTTATGTCACGTAATATGTATGAAAATTGAATGTAATATATGCCCATTTAGACAGCGTCATATAATATACATAAAAAGTAACACGGAAGTGGTGCAAAGAGGGTTCCGTTCGTTTATATAAATAAACTTGCGAGTTGGTTTCGCCTGTGTTCGCCGCTGCGGTCATCTACAAGAAGCCTTATCTTATACGTCTGTATGTCTATTATGGTTCTTTAATAATCGTCCTTTACACCGGCCGTGCTAATATTTCTCGGGAACACGTCGACGAGTGTCGGAACAAACTTGTGTCTGAAGTCAACCTTGTTAACTAAAGTCTCGGACTGGGGCCGACTAAACTTAGTCCAATTCAACCCCAATAAGACACAAGTTTGCGCGTTAACCGCTAAAAAGTATCCTTTTGTCGTATCCCCTCCTTTCAAGAATACTCTCCTCGCTGCCACAGATACTTGGCGTCGAGATTTCGAACGTTGTTCAGTTCCGCGGTCAACTGGAACTTAAAGCCAATTTGGCTTCCGATCTCAAGAGAGATTAGCCGCAGGAGATATTATAGTGCACAAGTGTGTGCGCAAACACAGGTGCACTCTCTCTTCCTTAGCTCTCATAATCCAATGGGACGGCTATCCGACACGACCGGAAAGAGTTCAGGAGCAGAACCAACGCCTAACGTGCTTTCCGAGGCACGGGAGTGTACACACTACCAACTTCCAGGCTCCGGGCTGCTACAGAGAATTTTCTGACAGAAAAACGCAATAACTGTTTATTGGCCCGACCAGGGAATTGAACTCAGGGCTACTGGGTCTGCGGTATTATATCTAGCCTCTCTCTCTGCATTCTCTATCTATATATATCACGGGGAGTGTTCTGAGGAGTTGTTTGGTTTAGTCCCGGCACTTTGTGGAACCAGCATTCGCCGGCGACTTTTCCAAACCGATACGACATAAAACCTACAAGAAGAGAGCCTTTGAGGAAATAGTACTCTTTCCTCAAAGGCCGGCAACGCACCTGCAAGTCCTTGGATGTTGCAGATGTCCATGGGCGGTGGTAGTCACTTTCCATCAGCCTCAGCTTATATTATATCTTCGTCCGGTGATTTCATCCTTATTTATTCGGTACTATGTTAACGTTAAATAAGAAAGCTAAACAAACAATTAAAAGGAAGGAACGCGTAAGTTTTACTTATGAACTCTTGTGTATTTTTTATTTGGCAGAAACATAAATCTCAAGATTTTCGTCTGACAAGTCTGACTAAGTGCTATAAATATTTATGAGGTACTACACTGTGGAGCTAGTGACTACAATTCCTTACTTTTTCTGTAACTATATGTACTTACTATTACCTGACATTATAACTTAGATACCTACTCCTTATTTATTCTGAATAACGGTAAGACATTACATACATTTTTCTAGCATTTTATTCAAACTATTTGAAAATACAGCTTAACTTTAATTAAAATTTTAAAATGTTACAGTTAATTAAAAATACTAAGTATAACAAATGTTTTATTACAAACTTAAAAGGTTATTATTATATTTGTCTGAAGCGTCTCGAGCGTACAAGACTATTAAATTATTAGTTGTGGTATGAGTAATTTGCCACTGAAATCCAATTTGTGTTGCTAGCTATATATATAACGTGTAAGCGTGTCAGGACTTACTCGTAGATACTATGTAAAATATTTTTATGATTGGAGAGCCAAAATCACATTTCATTAAAATGAAAGTCGTTCGATAAAGTATTAAATTATTAACTTTTGTCGTTAATTTAATTATTTACATTATTATGTCTTACAGTGACAATGTCTATGAGTGGTGGTACCACTTACCATCATCTGGCCCATTCGCCACTCTGCGTACCTATTTTAAATACAAAATAAAAAGTTAACCGTTTTTAATTTAACCGTGTGGTAGATTTATGACAATCAATAAATAAGTGTAACGCTTGAATATTGAATAAAGATTGTGACTTTGACTTGACTTGACAATAGAAATATTATGTAACTAGCGGTTCTCCCACATAATCAAAACTAATAAAATATGTTAATTAAGATCTACTTAAATGAAACATGACGGACCCGTGATATAAACTATCAACCCCTATTCCGAATTCTTGGGGGGTAGTAAAGTTGGGGGGGTAAACCCTGAAATACGTATTTATTTATTTCCGACCAGAGGCTTGTATATAAAATTTCATGTTTCCAACTTAAGTAACGACGGACTTCCATACAAACATACAACCCCTATTTCACCCCCTTAGGGGTAGAAATTCTAAAATTCCTTCCTTAGTGGGTGTGTACTCAATAAAACAACCCTACTCACCACATTTCATGGTCCTAAATCTAATAATTTACGCTCGGCGATGATGAATCAGTCAGTCAGTCAGGACTTCTTATTTTTTATATATATTGATAAGCCTGAATGCCTTTCTATATAACGAAAATAAACCTCTAAAATAATATACCGTGAAATAAATTCGATAAAAGCATCATACATACATACACATACACATATAATGATATTATTTGATAATGTAAAATTATTCCGCAGTAGTGGCAAGTAAGGAGACCGTTCATGGAATGCAAAGTGAACATATGGAATTTCATCGGTTTGGTAAGTGTGTATAGTTCGTTCTCGATGTGAATACATTTAGACCTACACAGTTATCTAATAAAACAGAAACAGGAGTTTGATGACGGTTGAATTAACAGAAAATATAGACAGCTTTTTTGCTAATGATTTAATAATGATAGATTAATGGACCGAAAAATACTGACAAATTTTGGCGACTCTTTAGGGGCTTAATTACGTAATGATGAAAAGATAAATGATAGTCAAAGTGGTGGCGCAATCGCGTGGGCGTTAATCGGACGTGTCGAATAAATTACGAGAGTCAAATGATTTGTTGCAAAATTCTTGTATTTTTCGATAGTCCTTGAAAAAGAAGTAGGCGGTAGCGAAATGCCATACTTCTCCAGTGTAACTTGCAGCCTGTCATACCGACGAGAACCTGTTACCTACCTACCAAGGATTGCAATTTCATAACCTAGACGCTGCTTGGTCGCACAATTTTATTCAGAATGGAATAGATCGAACATACTAATGCGCTGAGGCGAGTGTAAATAAATGCAAATCAGTTATCAAATCTGATGGTTAATTTTTTATTAACTTTGCCCCTTCGTTCAAAGAATGAAATAAAAGAATTCGTTGGTGAAACGACCTAACAATGTCATTGGCATTCGGCATAGGAATGTTTACTCGAGTGAACGTTCTTATGAGTGAAATGTGCCCGATATCACCTTAAAGCTGTGTTCATAACTGTGAAACCATATAGCAACAATATTCTATTTGGTATTGCAACTATCTCGAGAAGCTGTAAAGTGTAACTTACGTACTTGCATACAACACGTTAAAATCAATTAAACTCTCTCCATTCGTTTTGGTGATTATTTTGTACTTGGCGTCGCCGTGAGGATGTGTCCGAACCAGAGCTCGTTAGAAAATAATAGTTGTAAAAGTCACTGTAATAAATTTTGGAATGTCATAAATTTGAATTACAACTTTCTAATAAAGTGAATTTTGTTAAGCAACAAAACTACACACAAGTTAACTTTGACTTCCATTAGAATATTTAAACGTATATATGTAACGTCAAGAAGTGAAAACTGATTTTATAAGAACATCGAATTGGTCCATTCATAAATAGAACACAAAATCTATTTGGTGGTAGAACTTGTGCAAGCGCATCTAGATAGGTACCACCTACTCATCAGATATTCTACCGCTGTAGATATTCTACAGCAGTACTTTGTATTGTTGTAATAGTAAGTACTGCTCTTTTGCGGTAGCATATCTGACGTCTAATTAACATATTTTTTAGCGAATATTAATCGCTTCTCTTGGTGTTGCTTGGTAAGAAGCGGTACCTTTCGAGAGATTCTTCCAAACAATTTAGCTTCCACTAATATTTGGCGTATCAGTCTTGACGCGATGTTTCTCGGGTCATCAGGCGAAAAACTTCATTTTTAACTGGTTGGAGCCTTTACTTGGGTCTCTTTTAGCAACATTTTCACCAGTTCCATGTGTTTTTATAATGATCAATTGTATTACAAACTTTCTTAACAGAACAGTATAAATGCTCAGCTATTCTTCTGTACGCCCACTTATGATCTATATGTAAATTAACAATTATTTGCCTAGTTGACGCGCCACAACTTTTATTTTTGCCCATTTTGAACAAAAAAATAATTCAGATTACATTTTGAACTGCCGCAAAAGTAATAGAAAAAGCCAAGAAAGAAATGTTATTCTCTAATTTCAAAAAGAGAACGAGCTATGGATGCTTTTTTAAAATGTTTCTAATTAGGAGCCCAGTAACAGAAAATAAACTCCTACATGTGTAAGACTCATTTTGTAATTAAAAAAAGTAAGATATGTTTTATATTTTATGCATTTAATGAGCTTTTTATTTGAGTGGCTATATTATTGCATGATTATTAATTATTGAATGTGTATATTTTTTACGAAAATTTTGTACGTTGAAGTTATACCTACTTTCTGTATTCATAAGAAGTGTTTTTAATTATATAACCACCACTGTATATATAATAATTTAACAAGATGGCGACGGTTAAAATTAGCGCGCGTTTTTTTTTTAATAACGCTGTTGTATGGAACAAGGAGTACCTAACTATAGATTCATTATTCATATTGAGTAAATTAAATGTATAAAAATTGACAATTTTAACTAATGTGATCTCGTTACACGTGTGCCTTTATGACGTCACTAGAAATCTAATATTGTGAACCGTAGCTGTTGTAATGTAATATAAAGCCTCTTATAGCCAGCCTTTCACAGCTTTTATTTATGTATAGGTTTACTACTTTGAAGTTAAAATTCTACATTAATATGTTCCATTTTAATAGAGCAAATTTGGTTTACCAGGTTCTGTACAAGCGAACGGTGAACTTGTTTCCCGCCTAGAGCAACACGCCTCAGCTGATACGACGGGAGATGAGAAGCCTCTTGTACACTCACAAACTCAGCTCGATTTACCCACTGAGGGTGTTCACAAAGTTCTCGTACAAGATGGAGCGCACATAAGTGTGCTGGACGAGACTGCTGCTACAACCATTGCACCGGAGGAACAAACCGCTAAAGTCAGTTAAAGATTTATGAATATTTTGATGTTATAATCAGAGGACACATCTGATTATAAACTTTTTACAGGTATTCCATGGCGCAGCTCGATTGATCCAACCTGGGTCTGGGACTAACACGCCTCAAAACGGTCACACGGCTGTAAGGCGTGCATTCAATGCCGACATTACTAAGGAGACAAATAATAATGTAAGTATTGTTATTTTTAGATAGGCTTTGTGAATTTAAATACACTGGCTCACTCACTCTTCAAACCGGAACACAACAATACCAAGTACTTCTGCTTTGCGGTAGAATACTGTAATTACTACAGGCACAAGGGACATAACATCTTAGTTCCGAAGGTTGGTAGCGTATTGGCGATGTAAGCAATGGTTAACATTTCTTACAATGCCATCATCTATATGGGCATTGGTTACCAATTACCATCAGGTGGTCCATATGCTCGTACGCCTTCATACACAATAATAAATAAAAAAATTAACAAAACAAAAACCGACTTCATAGGAAAAACAAATTAATATGCACTAAAAAGTAAAAAAAATATTGCGTAATCTTCTATAATCTGATAATTAACTTACTATTTTCTACTCATCAATATGTAGGTACGAATGTGTTGTGTGGTTGATAATGTAGTTACAATTATTGTTATTTTTGACTAAAAAATCTACATAGCCTATAAAAGATTCGTCCGTGTATCGTTAATTTGCTACTAAGAAGGTTAAAAAAAGGAACGAATCGCCTTATCGCAATATGGCTTACATTATCCGAATCGGCATAAGGCATATTAATGGTACGTTTAGACTTTAGACTATGACACTATACACGGTACACTCAGTGTATACATCGAAGTGTCTCAGTATGAACACCTGTATCTCTGATTGCAAAATTTATTGTGACACGATAATTTGTGTCGCAATAAATTTTGTGTGTGAACATGTTGTGTCCAAGTGTCGAATGTAGTTGAAAAGTTTTCGAACAGGTTTGAAATTCCAAGCTCTCAACCCCAATAATCTAGAAGTAATCTCACGGCTACCTTCAATTACGCTTAAAATAGAATTACGACGCGTAACCATAGTAAATGTTGCCGTTAACTTTTTTATGAGTCGACCAGACTTGAGTTTCGTCATAACATTTTATGAAACATTTTTAGCCAGAATGATGTTTGCTTGTTATTATCGAATATTAATAACAGTTATAATACTTATGAAAACAGCATAAGGAAAATCAGATAAATATAGATAAGCTTCAAATTTGTTTAAGCAGATGTTTGAACAAAAAATCCGTATTCCGTACCACGTTGAAAAGAAAGAGTTTTTTTCCTGGTAAAATTAGAATTAGTAGTTATTTGAAAGCGGTAATCTCAGGATTATAGGATTAGTAGGAACGTAGTAACTCAACGCGGTTGAAACCGCGAAACCACGAAAATAGCTAGAATTGATAATATACAGTGGAAGGATGACAAATCAATAATAATAATATATGAAATAGATTTATAAAATAATTAGCCTTCAATACAGATCACAGAAATGTGAAAGTTATATTATTACGTGTTACTTCTATCAGATGGATCACTACTCTTCGTACGCGGGCGTGCAATATTCTCCGCTGGACATGGCCGAGTATGTTTTCTGGACCGGAGATGAGCGCGGCGTTACGACGGCCGTTGAAGAATTTCTACAAGAAGGAATGGTACGATTTTAAATATGAACATCTATTAACGTTTTACTTTTGAAAAATACATTATAATTTAAGACATTTTTGAAGTGAAAACTTCTTTAGCGGCGTTGTGCACTTTTTTGTGATGAAAATTCGTAAGACGGATTCTGAAGTGTTAAATTTTTAATGTAATACAAATTGTCATGTTTTGTGTACGATATCACAATAAATGAATATTGTATTTTATCACATAAATGTTAGTACGTTTATACTGATAATTAAAGCAATTCGTGCAAAATAAATTTATTCATTAACCATTCCAAAATATCAAAAATGTACAACGTTAATATTCAAGTTTTCACTTGTGCCTGCACTCCCGGAGTGCAACCCGTTGTTTTTTTCTATAAGCATATGACATGGATAAAAAAAAATTGGTTGCCTGTAAAGTCGGTATACGGGCGAAAGTTTTACGTGACAACGACTTTGAGTGGTAAAA
Organism: Nymphalis c-album; assembly: GCA_963151315.1. Classification (NCBI taxonomy): domain Eukaryota; kingdom Metazoa; phylum Arthropoda; class Insecta; order Lepidoptera; family Nymphalidae; genus Nymphalis; species Nymphalis c-album. The sequence continues at coordinate 5,695,868 of OY720588.1, forward strand.
TAATTTTAATGTGAATATTCATTCGTATAGTAGGAAGAAGGATGAAATAATAGTAACAATTTAAAACATTTATTTATACAAAGAATTATATTTAAAACATTAATTTATACAAAGAATCTCGCACTGAATTTCATATTAACAAAATTTTATTTTTACCTTTACACATACATACGTATTTATATACAAATATACATACAATAACTTGCAATACATTTGCGTACAATGAAACAGCGTTCTGTCTCTCTCGCTCTTAGGCGGGCTAACCATGCCCGAGTGGAAGGGACGCGTGCCTCTCACTCGCTCTCATTGTGAGCGCATAACGTGAGCGGAGCGTAACGCAGTTGCTTGAAGTGTCACCCGGCAAACCAATTTATAAGACGTTGTCACGTCAATAAATTATATAATTAATAATCAAAATAATCTACTAAAGTAACTGCTAATTATAATTTTAAATGATCATGATCATGTATACATACTAAAAATACTAATAAATTAATGAATAACTGGTCATTATTTTGATTATTAATTATATAATTTATTTTTGATAAACAGTAGTGGTTTTCAGTAACAGAAATGTCTATAATTGAGAATATAGCTGTTATTAAATAATCTTTGCCATAAATACTACTAACTAAAATTATAAATAAAATTTACGTCAGTATTCTTTATGGCTATAAATAATAACCATTCGAATTCAGTTAGATTGAGTTATAAAAAGAGTATTGAGTAATATTGTATCCGTCATTTAATATATATTTATCCTGTTATTTATAAAATGGTGGCTTAATGTGAAAGTTATTTTTAGATGACAAAAGAAGAGGCCATAGCGTTCCTGCAGGAGATCAAGTTCAACATCGATTATCTCCGCGCTCACTACACGCAGAACATCAAGGCGGCGGAGGAAACCGCGCAACAAGAAAAACTGAGAAACTTTATAATGGAACAAAATGCTAAGGTACAATTTTTATATTTTTTCATATTAAATAACTCATGTTAAATTTTTGTATTTGTACAACTTTATGTTAGTTTATTATTCAGTTATCACTCCATAATAATTGACGCTCGTCATCGTAGTAAGTAAATGTAGATAATCAATAAATTTATGCAAAAAACGTTTCATAAAAATCAGTCTAGTAGTTTCATCGGCTTGCACAAACAGCTTACTTATTCTAGTTTTATACTAGTGTATCGGTACATGAATTATTTATTTATTAAAAGAAAACATCAAAAGGTATCGTACGGTTTTCAATTGTATCTAATCTTTATTCTCTAAAATCTGTCTGTAATCTTTTTTCTGTGCACTAAGCCTGACCTGGTTGTGAGACGAGCATTCGTCACAATATTTCAAGTAATACAAATACGTATTCGGATTCGGGCTACGTGTACCGCGCTACTTTAGTAGTTGGTGTTACGTTGATAATATGAGAACACAACATTTCGTTAATGATTACTCTTGCTCTATTAAATAATAGATGTTATATTCATAATGCTAGTTATTTAGTACATCTTGTTTATACATACCTACTAAGTATATTTTATATCAAATTCAAACGATGTTGTATCATAGAGGATGTTTAAAGTAGTTTAGAAAGTACCTAAATAGATAAATTTAACCTCAAATTACTTCGAACAACAATACTACATTATAAAATATGGACATTATTCATCGAAGTCAAATTATGTCAAATTAAAAGTCGTTAATTTCTATGCAGAATAAATAATAATTCAGTTTTATTTAATTACCCATGTACCTTAATTGAAAACAGTTGAGTTACTGAAAACAGTAACAACTGAGATACCTGTCGGTTCTTCTAGGTTAAATATACAATCTAGTTTAGATTGGTGCTAACTTTCAATTTAAGATAATGTGCGAAAAATGATAAACTTATTTATAACGATTACGATACATTCCCGACTTGGGTCGTCGCACGAACTGCTCCTAGATCGTTGTATTAGTAGAATAAAAACACAGCAATGATTATGTTTCGATTCGATTTCGATAACGTGACAATTTATTCGTAGAATTAATGAATCACTACTTAACGTACAAACAACAATTTAAAAAGTCGCCAATCCTTTCAAGGTTACAGTTTTAATTCATAAAATAAATATTCATAAACAATGTTTTTTTGTCAACATATTTATTAGCTCAAAAAATTAAAGCGCTAGCCAAAATATAATGTCAGCCATATACATATGAATTACATTTCATATTTACATTTACGTTACATTTCATACATAAATAAACATTATTTTTATTGGTACATAAGAAAATAGTACGCTAATCATTATCATCGAGTTTCTCAAATCATGATTAAAATTACGTACATTCTGTTATCATGCTCATTCTCGCTTTCATTACTAATATTGTATCTAAGGTTTCTTCTCTACCCTGAAATTACTTTTCCTTTTTAATAGCACGTAGCCAAATATTTCTTTATTCCTCAACAGTTATGTTATTAAATTTTGCCTCACTTAATATCATTATAGAATTAATATTCGTTGTGACAATATTTTTTTGCGACGTAAATTTTTACGATCCTCTATTTATTTCATTTTATCATGAAATATGTAGCAAGAAAAGAATATTTAAGAATTTACACTTTAAACGGTAATTATGCCCATTCCAAAATCAGTGACCTACCTCAGACTATTGAATCGATTAATTCTGACTTAGACAAAATTACAAAGTGGAGTTCATCTTTTGGTCTTAAAATCAATCCTGTTAAAAGCCAAGCTATTATAGTTGGTAGCTATAAATTATTGCCGAGGGTAGACTATTCCTTTTTGCCTCCTATTATATTTAATAACACTGTAATTCCATTAAACAAAAAACGAAATTTTTTTATGTATATACATAGATTAAAACTTCTCGTGGTTGTCACAAATAAGCAAAGTGAGCAGGAAAATGTTTCACTCGATTGGATCCATCCGCAGACTACGTAATTTTCTACCAATTCATACCAAAATTGCGTTAGCTCAAACTATTCTCCTGCCCATCCTTGATTATGCCGACACCTGCTATCTTTAGAGAGTAGCAATTAAATAAACTCGAGCGTATTCAAAATCTCTGCATTCGGTTTATATTCGGGCTTCGTAAATATGACCACATTTCCGAATTTCGCAAAAAACTCGAGTGGCTCACAATCCGTCTTCGCAGGAATACTCAAATTCTTTCTCTTCTGTACTCTATACTATTTCATCTTAATTCTCCTCACTATCATAAACACCGTTTTAAGTTTCTTAAGGACTCGCACGGCCGATCTCTGCGATCTGGTGATAATCTTGTCCTTAAAATTCCTTCTCACTCTTCTTCCTTCTATACTAATTCCTTTTCCGTCCAAGCAGTTCACCTATGGAATTTCTTACCGCTTTACTTAAGACGATCTCAGACTATAAACACTTTTAAAATCCGACTCAAGGCATATTATTTGTCTTTATAACGACCAGTGAGATGTTGTCTTATCAACTGACGCATTATTGCTGTTTATTATTATAATTATTTTAATTACTTATTTTTATACATTATATATTTTTATGTATATATATATATATATATATATATATATATATATATATGTATATATATGTATGTATTGTACTATGTATGTATATTTATTATACATATTTATTTAAAAGTAAAATTAGATTCTGTGCACCTCCCTACCGCTTTATTTTCTCGTGTCCTTTACCCAAAGGTTGTCTGGAAGAGATCGCTCTTTTAGCGATAAGACCGCCTTTTGTACATTAATACTTCTCTTAAATAATACTTATAACTGTATATTTCCCTGATCATGTATGTGTTGTACAATATAGCATATTCTATTCTATTCTATGCAAAAGAGCGAGGCACGTGGTGGCTAGCACAAACTGGCATATTTTGGTTTTGTGTGTGTACATATAAAAGCATCATCTGACGGAACGCCGTCAAGCAGAAATCACGCAAACGTCTGCAACCTAATTATCTCTAACTCATTGGTAAAAAAAACTTAGGCTTTAAACCGGCAACTAGTTATAGGTATATATATAATAAATGTCATATATGTTCCTTAGGAATACCAATACCATCAGATGCCTCCCCAGTCGTTTCCGTTCGGCGGAAGCCCAGACATCATCGGCTCCATTTCTGGAAAAACGTGGGACTTGAGTAACAACCTCGGTGTGATACCCTCACTACCCATCACGAGCGACCTCCGTCCTGAGCCCGTGAAGCGGACTAACGATCCCATGTTTCAGACGAATGACATAAGTAAGTTAAACAATGCTTTTGTAACTTTAATTGTACGGTCTTATATATACAAATTGTTATAACATTTAAAGTAAAAAATTTAAGAAAGTTGCTAGTAACAAGCATAACACAAATATATGTAGATATGCGAGTATATAGCTTATACGAACCACAAGAGGAGTGAAGATAAATTAAACAGATTTTACATTGAATTTCGCGATATCATTTGTTGGATTTTCGAACAAATGACGTTTTGAATGTCCGCGTGTTTGTAATCGGAAGTTAAATTATAGTGATAATAACTAGTTTAGTGTTCTGCTATATATCTAATAAGTATAGCAGAACTATTAGCATTTCGCATGAAACTAAGGTTTGTTTATATTTACTCCTTCGATTGGTAGGGTTAGGTAGTCATAGGGTTTTCAACGGCAAACATCCAAACAACCTATACAAATATTTATCATAAGCGGAGATTACCCGCGAGCGTTAGCGCTGCAATTGCAAATTACAGCGACCTTTTCCAACCAGCTAACTATACAGGGTTATAATATCAGTAATATTATATATTTATATAAAATGATAATGTGATCATATTTTGTATAAAAATGCCTTTTCACATTACTTGCAGAATTTAATCAAAACTTAGCCAGTATTTAATTAATTTTTAATTACGTCTTCTTTAAATAAATCAAAAAAATAAATTAGTAAAACCAGCGCTACTACAATGAATACTGTAAAATTGTAAGGGAGGTATTTTCCTTAATCGTTATTCACATAGCTTTTATAGCAAACAGTAACAAGATATAACTTACTCGTATATCCTAAAAACTTTTTCCATTTTCGTTGTTCGTTGTCTCGAAAACTCGTGTTTTCTTCTTTACGCCCTTTGTAAATTGAGATTTTTATTTTATCATAACTTTGAGAAAATTCATAATAAGTATAACGTTGATATAATGGCTAACCGGTAATATACGATTGTTATTCTCTAACCTTCTCTAATTTTTTCAGACTTTTTGAAACTGTGGGGGACGGACACAATATAGTTACTAATTTATAACGGAGATATCGTTTTTATTTTTTTTAACGTTTCCCCCATCTATGCGTATATTTTAACTCCTCTTTGTTTCCGTAATTTAATTATATACAATAGGTATTAGCATCCAGAAGTAAAATGATTTTTTAAAAAACCGGACAAGTGCGAGTCGGACTCGCCCACCGAGGGTTCCGTACAAATTTGTAGGTACATATTTAGGGTTATGTTTAATTACAACATTTTAAATTAAATATGCAAGTATGCATAGTAACAGTGCAAACAGTTAGGTACTACATACACCAAAATTATTAGGTACCTACCTATATTTATAAAAAACGAATAAGGTCTTATTTTATATTCTTAGTCATTAATCGAAAACTATAGTACATGATAAAAATAATTAAAAATCTGTTTAAGCTTGTGCCAATAAAGGCCCTTTCATATGATACCCCACATGACACGGTTAACTCAATTCAAAATTTGGACCGCCGTTTCTTGCATAAAACCCTGTTTTTTATGATTTAATTAGAAATGTATAGTTTTTAGATTTTTCATGCAGATTATACAAATTGTTGTAAATTACTCAGTGCAGTAATCTTAAACATCCAAATAACACGATTGAACACATTCAACAAATCACGAGTCGCGACGATAAATGAATGCAGTATTTTACATTTCTGCCTGCTAACAAAATGGCGATTTGAAATTAACACGCGCTTTTTTTAACCATGCTATTGTAGGGATAACGTAATCTCCGAATTGTATACATATACCATTGTATATTTATGTAGAAACCGTTTTCTCCACGTATGTGTGCTGCCAGAAGTCACCAAGACATGCGGATAAGTAACAGCATTATATGTCCCACTCCAGGGCTAAGACTTCCTCTTTTAGTAGAAATAAATATAGAACAATATATATAGCACATTGTAGTAAATTGTAATTTCTCACTCAAGGCACGTCAGACTACGATCGTGAAACTCCAATGATCAGTGAGGAAGAGTATGAGGAAATGATGGACAAGCTGCGGTCGGCCGATACTCTGTACACCGAATATACCTTGGAGGAGATAATTTACCATCTGGCTAAAGTACGTTCACTTCGTTATATCTTTCGTAACAGCTAAGTAGAGAAATTTCAACCTTTAGGTAATGCCATTACTAATAATAATTCCTCCTTTTCTTATTTCGAACTAATTTCCTAGAATATTTTGTCATTCATTTTATTTACCTTGAAATTAAGGGGCGTAATTTTATTCTCATTTCCATTTCTCACTTTCCGCTCACGTCGCTAATACTTCGTTTCCCCTAGATTGAAGGTTGTCGTCGGTAGGAAATTTTGCAGTCGAAGTCCGGATATTGCTGTTGCTCGCTCGCGATTGGAAATAGAGCGGAAATTGGCGAGTAATGAACTCGACATCCGCATTACCCTTCATCGACGTGTTGTCGTTGAAAAAGGGTTATTTCAAATGTTAAGGGGACAGTCACGTAGAGCATAATATTTGGGCCTGGCTGAGACGTGTGCGCGTTGCAGATGATGTTCGCGCAGTCGCTGGGGCGCGAGGCGGCGTCGGCACGCGCGGCCACGCAGCGCTTCATGGCGTTCCTGGAGCTCGAGGCGCAGCGCGGACAGCTCTCGCGCACCATTCAGAAGAAAGTGCTAGGTACGTGTACTCTAGCACTAAATATGTCGACTTTTTAACCAGGGCGGCCCTAACTCTAAGGCCTGTGGAAGATTGCCGCCCCGTACTCCCAACTGCGCTGTGAGCACATTTTAAGATGTATGAAAATAATCTTTGAATACTTTTTAATTTATATTACAACTATATATTTTTTGTGAGTGATACTTTTTTTAGTTATACTATAAGCCGCCATAGGCCTAGGCAGAGGCGGCGCTACATGTGGACGAAGCCTACGGCCCACGGTCGGGGTGGCCTCGCGCCTCGGAGGCTTAAGCTTAAAAGGCGTGAACGCGGCGAAAATTGGACTTGTAAAGAATTACAAACTATATTATTATTCAACAACGACAAAGAAAAATTAAGTCAAAACGCGTAAAAGCGTTTTTCCAGCGAGTTAAAGAAATATATGGCCTCGCAAAATGTATCTCCCCCACATAACATTTAGGTCTTGCCGCCGCCGCTAGGCCCAGGCCTACTCAATCTGTAGGCAAATGCACCCAGTATTTAACTAATGACACAAAAACTTAACAGCAAACCAACACATATAACATAATCGTAGTTTACCTTATGGAGGTATATAACCTCCATAGGGTAAGGTATCTTACCTTACCCTATGGAGGTAAGATACCTTACCCTATGGAGAATGGATGCTACTAAATACTCAAAATGTGATGATGATGATGCTACTTCATTAACGCAATCACTATGCACAACTCAGAATCTGTAACAGTTGCGTGCCTGCACATGTATGTATACAAAGCATTTCATGGAATTTCTTAACTAGAGAACTATCGACCTTAGTTCCTATGTAAGTATATCGGCGTCATTCATTCGTATTTCGTGTTAATGTTCTAGACGTGATGATGGCAGCATTGACGGACACGATCAACGATCACCCCGAACTTCTGCAGGCGCGAGATGGACTTGGCCTGTCTCCGCCTAACCGGTAACATGAATTAATGTGTTAATAATAATTAAAATCAAATTAATAAGAGTTTAAGATGAAACCACTTTACTCTAGAGTAGGAAGGTAATAAAAAAAATTTCTCGCTCATAGTTTGTGTATGGAATCTTTTCATTGATTAACTAATGTTGCGTTTTGGCGTAGGGACGTGCATAGTTGCTCAGTATGTTCATCTATTTTCCGACCAATCAATGAGAGCTAAGGAACATTTGGCCTGAATATGAGTGATATTTTTACAGAATAATGCATCAATTCTTGGAGACGAGCGCATCAGAACCAACCGTGTCCCGAGCGATCCTGGCAGCTTACAAAGACGAACTTCTAAGAGGACCACCCTTGCATAAATTCTCCTTTGCCGAGAGAAACTAAATCAACCGGATAACTTCAACGTGACAACTTCGCAATTCAAGTCTCTTGCTATTTGGTTTGATCTCTATTTTAGTTATGCTAATATTTCCTTAGGAAATGTTAACATTACATATTGCCAAAACGTAGTACGTAAGATTCATTTATGCTTTTCGATGAATAAAATACTATTAAAATGTAGCCGAATATTACTAGCTTAAGAAATAATCAATATTGCTTGTGACAATTACGTCATACTTAATATTACTTATAATAATATGTAATAAGGTACCTGATAAAAACAAGGCGGTTTCGTTTAAAATATCTACTGGTTTAATTTAATAAATATTCAAATTACATGAACGCATACATTTTTCTATGATTAATAGACACTGACTACGAAATATAATGATTACAATCTACATAATTATTAAAATTTCAGACCATTTTATAAGTGTTATAGACATTATGTGTCGGTAAAGGAATGAGATATAAGATATTTACAGATAAGCAGTTTTATAGTAAGTCCTGCAGACCGATTTCGGCCACGGCGGCCAATCTCAAGAGAGATTAGCCATTTTGCAATAGCAATTTTATAACTGGCAACTGAAACAGTTGGAGATCGGATAATACTGTTTATTGTTTAAATTAAACATCACTGACTAAACACACAATTATATTTTAAATACATAATATTTTTTTTGTAAACCAGAGTGGCTTATCCGTAAGTATCTTTAGAGGATAAATGTTAACGTAAGTATTTATATTAGAAAACTTATAACAAAATATTATATTTAAAAAAAAAACACTAATATTTACTCAGAAATTCGTAATACATATTTTTCTACTTCATAATTAAACATTATAATGAGCTTTCTGATCATTGGAATTAACATTCGATCTGCAATGAATATTAAGTATAGCCAATGAATACAGACTGTATTCATTGGTATAGCTCGATTCAAACTTTATGACGGCTCTGAAGTCTGAACTTCGCGCGAAACAATGCGCATGGCATGACACCAAATTCTATATTAGTGAATAGCGATACATGCGTGATGCGACTATACATGCGCGTGCCCGCACTCGCAGTTAATATCCGAGCCGCCATAAAGTTTGAATCGTGCTGTTTAATTTGCAAGTCAAAGTCATAGATGCATATCAGAACTACTGCTACAGACATATCATTGCTCCGTTAACTTGATTTACTGTTTTCTATACCAATATCACAAAGCACATCACAATGTAAGTTTCTATCTTAATATTCTTATCTATTTAATAGTAATAACATGGAAAATCTATATTATCTACAATTAATAAGACTTAGAGAAATGTATTAGAAACTAAAATATATTGCAAGACTTAATTCAGCATTGTTAGGATTGATGCAAAGGAATCGGCGTAAAGTTTATTATATTTATATTATTCTTTGAAATATATTATAAATTTAATAAAAAAGTTTTAATGTCATTAGTGTTTCATTTGCATTACCACTTTAAATTAAACCTAATACAAAGTTATTTGGGAATGGGTTCTAAGAATAAGAATCTTGTTAAGAATTACTCTAAAGATAAAGATTTCACATTTATTCGACACAAAGAATTACAAAGTCGATAAGGGCGGGAATGCGTTCTGCTTGCTAACGACGACTTTTTTGTGCTGGTATGACATGTAACCTTTGATCTTACCGAGAAATATCAAATTAGCTACAATGCACAATGTCTCATCGGAGTCCACATCCTCTTGTCCACTTATTTGCAATGCCGCTTGAAAACTGGCAATTTCAATCTGATGTGTATTTTCAGCCAGAAATACTTTTCTAAAGAGATTCCTGTATGCAATTATTTTCAATTTCTCAACAATCAAGTAAATACCGGCACTGATGAAAAAATTTTCATGCATTTCCATTATTCTATCAATGCCTCTCAAGTCACCGTTCTTAACGACAGACGTCAAGTCCCAGAACTGTAGGAGATCATATTTCTGCAGTAGACCCCTAGTTGGCATATACCCAAGCAACATTTTAACTGGTATTAGGTATGTTAATATAAGTCTTTTATTCTTATGACTTTTTCTATGGCATTTTTGGAATGCGAAAGATAAATACTCATCTGCCATTCTATAATCAGAATCGAACATTGCTTTGCGCCCTACAAAGTATCTGTATGTAATTTGCTGAGCCAATGGAAACTGGTACCAGAGAGGCGAAGAGTCAATGGCTCTTATGAGCGGTTTACATAAATGCAGTTTATTGATGCGGAAATAAACTTTGAGAAGTTGATTGACAAGATATAACATGCCAAGTCGTTTAGTATCGTCGTCAGATGTTCTGTTGTCGGCTGCACATACTCTAAAGCAGGATAGCAAGCTCTCGGCAGCTTTTTCCAAAATCTTGCCATTGCTTTGGGCTAAAATATAGAGAAAAAAATTACTGATATAGTTTTAATGATATGCATCTTTATATTATACTAACCGTGTCCCGCGGTTTCACCCGCGTATAATTCATTAATTAAAATAAGCCTTCCTCGATAAAAGGATCCAAGGAGCTGGATCAAACAAATAAACTATATTCATCAATAAATGTTAAAATTGACAATTTTCCTGCACGAGTAACATGCGAAATATATATAATTAATGTCAAATGGTCTTGAGTCGAATACAATTAAGATTTAGGATTTCTAGCATCAATCAAGCTTTTTAACCTAAGGAAAAACAACCTTGTTGACACAATAAATAGAACTGATCCATGATGCATAGTAATATAATACCAATGTGATGCATGAGATAAAACTATTTGCACCAGACTTGTATAGTGGCCATTTGGCCTCCCACACCTAGTCACACAAGCGACTTGTGTATTAGTATGTAGTACATACCCCACTCATCAGAAAATTCTAACACTATGTAATAAAAGTTACAGTAGAGCTTCAATACAACATCTTATATATGCACTGCATAATATGTTGCAAGTATTTAGCATTTAATTCACCATTAGGCAATTATTTTAGAAAAATAAAAAATTTGATTTCATATACGAGTTTATGCATTTACTTAGTCTAGACAAGAGATAACATAAGCAATAATTAAATAACCTCTATTGAGTATGGCTTACTATCTTCTGCAAAAGTCAGCTACTCCCCATAAAATTACAACTAAAACTGTTAAGTTTTATTAGTTCTTCTTAGTAGAAGTGTTCTAGTGAACATGGCAGAATATTATATTATTTTATACAGTAAACCTATAAATGTTATAAGTTTATTGTTTAAATAAATTAAACAGTATTTACCTGTTTCAGCTTTCTGTGCCACCAGTCTTAAATCCAAACACACATTGTACATTAGAGGAAGACACCAGTTTTGTTCCTTTTGATTTTGGAGAATCTTCACAATAGTTACAACACATTGACTTTGGTGGCTGTAAGCTTCCAAGAATTCCTTTTCACAGACGGCCTACAACAATTGTTAGCTTCGGTATAATGATAATATTTCATTATTACACATATGTACTATATTTGATATAATAAATTATTTTTAGCCGACTGACCCAGAAGGAGGGTAACATATTTCATTTGTTTGTTTGTATGTATGTCTATTTTGTTGGTACACTCTGCAGCCTAAACGGCTTGATGGATTTTGACATATGAGGTTTCATTAGATTTGTATTGACTGTGGGAGTGACATAGGCTATATTATTCATACATGGCGTCAGTAAATGTAGAATCTAATTGGTTATATTATTATCATTTTTGTCACACCAATAAACCTTTAATCAACTCTCTCCCCAATTTTTATATTTTATGTTTTATACATACATATTTCAATTCATAAATGTTAAGTAAGAATTAAAATAATAAATTTCATTAGACAATTTAGAATATAATAATTTATCCAAAACACAGCGAACATTAGTTTGGAATTCAGGGCTGGTATTAAAATTGTGAAGAAAATTTGTTTAAAATAAATATATATCAATTTGAAAACATAGATTTTTACAATTAAAATTGTGTATGTAAATTTATTTAACTACATTCATACCAATAACGATTCAATAGGCATTAAACAAAAAGTGTAACTTCTAAGTGACAACTCATCTATGATTAGTTAACTCCGCCCCTCGGTTACACACATTTTGTTCCTGTCGACCCTTCTAGTATGTTAGTACATAGTAATTCAATGTAATAAACAGATTCACTTGGTGGTAGAGCGTTGTGCAGGCTCGTCTGGGTACGTACTACCCACTCATCAGATATTCTACCACAAGACACCAGTACTTGGTACTGTTGTTCCGGTTTGAAGGGTGAGTGAGCCAGTGTAATTACAGGCACAAGGGACACAACATCTTAGTTCCCTAGGTTAGTGGCGCATTGGCGATGTAAGCGATGGTTAACATCTCTGCTCAAATTGCTCAAAATTTGGCAGTGAAGCCTTCTAACTGTTAATATCTAAGAAAAATAATTATAGCATACATACATTATACTATAATACGTAGAAAATTATGGGATGTTTATACCTTGACACATAATAAATGGCAGATAATAAGCTCATCAAGAGGTGCTACGCAATTGCCTTCCACTAAGGTAGCAATATCACTGGATCGCAGGTTTCTATTAGCGACATGTGCATCTCTAAGGGACATAAGTCGCGCGACCTCGTGGCCTTCTCCAAGTCGAAACATTCTTTCCACCGTCTGAATGTACTGGGTAAGAGTACCCGTTGCCATTGTAGTTCTTTTTGCTCTGTATACAAAGTAATCCTCTGCATCAGGCGGCTCCAGCTTTAAAGAATAAATGTTAATTGGGGTTACGGGGTAACCGTGCAACAATAGTTATTTTATTACTTAGACTATTTATGCTTTAAGCTTTTATTATGAGATTAGATTAGAACTGTTGGAAGATAGAATCACAGAACTTAAAACGTTTATTTGACAATCAATATCACGATTATCACGGTATAGGCACAAATATGACATTTGACACAATACACATCTTACAACAACAGTAGTGGGGGTACGTCGGCGTAATGGTTATGCTATTCTGTTCAATTTACGGTCGCCAGATGTCCTCGGATGTTGCAGATGTCCATAGGCGGTGGTAGTCACTTTCCATCAGGTGAGCCTCCTGCTCGTTTGCCCCCTCTAACATAAAAAAAGTCATGACAATAGTGAATGTGCTGTGCAACGAAGACAGAATAGCATTTCGTATTTCATAAAAGAATACAATTTTTCAAAATAATTCAAAATTGCAACATCAACATTTATTTTAAGAACATATTAATTTAAATCTTTTTTATTCTTCTGATTTATAAAAACTATTAAACACGAGTTATTTTCACTACTAATATAATTTATTAATTATTCTAAATGCTCAAAACTCATACTTACGTATGCTTCTTTACTGCGTTTATCTATTTTTTGCGTTTTTAATAAATCCATGGCCAATAAAATTTTAAGCTATTTGATTTATTTTCATTTTTTGTGGATGCCAATACATCCACAAATGCAAAAATCCATTATGATTAAAATAATAATAAGTTTCACTGATTAAATTAATTCTGTTTACATATTATAAATTTTAATATTAAGTATTAGTGGAGTACTAGATTCCAAGATTCAGGATTGGCGACACCAGTTGGCAGCACCATCGTTGTGCACGATCACTATATAATGGAACGGGTTTATTCAATTTTGTCCGAGTGTCAAATGTTATCTGATAACAGACTATAATACAGATTGCGGTCAAATACACAGGTCTTCCAACAATAATAGTGGGGGTATGCCGACTTATTGACGCTGTTCAGTTCAATTTACGGCCTCCAGAGGCATGAAAATAGGGTCGTATTAGATACCGATAAAAAAAAAATTGGTTGCCTGTATAGTCGGTATACGGGCGAAAGTTTTACGTGACAACGACTTTGAGTGGTAAAATAATTTTAATGTGAATATTCATTCGTATAGTAGGAAGAAGGATGAAATAATAGTAACAATTTAAAACATTTATTTATACAAAGAATTATATTTAAAACATTAATTTATACAAAGAATCTCGCACTGAAAGTCTGTCTCTCTCGCTCTTAGGCGGGCTAACCATGCCCGAGTGGAAGGGACGCGTGCCTCTCACTCGCTCTCATTGTGAGCGCATAACGTGAGCGGAGCGTAACGCAGTTTCTTGAAGTGTCACCCGGCAAACCAATTTATAAGACGTTGTCACGTCAATATTGTATATGGAAGATAAAATTATACTATTTGTCCAAAATTATATCACGTTTGACGTTTATGTGCCCGATGCCCTCGCTTCACACACTTACAGCGAAGGGTAGGGTGCGGTTGACCATATTTATTTTCTTCTACCTTTCACTTAATAACATTGTAATGCAAAATATTGTTTTCAAAACGCTGTTTTTATTATATAATGAGTACATTAGATGTAATATACATATATAATTAGCACAACGAGTTGATTTATTGTGCGCTACAGTAAAATTTGTTATCGTACAGTTCAGAGTAGTATTTTAAATATTTTTATATCGGGCAAAAAAATTGAATAAATTAGATGATTGAGTTTTTTTCGCACTGAAGCAAAATTCGATATAGACAATTTTAAAAGATAATATAAATAATAATATTTTTTAATAAAAAATATAGGCCGCGTGTCACTCAACCAAGTGCAATAGCAGCGACGTATACGTTGCGGGAGCCGTTGCGAAATAAAAGTTGTAACACAATCGCGCCTATCTCACCACTGAAATTGGACTCGGTAGTTAAACCTGTATACAAGACCGTGTCGTCAATTCACAATTGTCAATTATTATTTATTGTTATAATCTGTATTCTTTTCCATGCTTCGCCTTTCATAAGCTGCTAGTTGCTACTTGCTGTTGTAAACTAATTTAATATAACTTAAAACATGGAAGAGAGTGTTGCTTTAGATTTTAGTAAACAAAAGCAATTTGTTAAGTCTGTCAGAGGCATAAAGAAACTATTGAAGGTATTGTATTTAAAACCACGTGAAAAACGTTGTATTAACCTAACTTCTTATTATATGTACTTTTTTATGTAGAAAAAGACTAAGAAATTGGATGATGTGGTTAAAAAAACAGAACTTATTAAGGAACAAGAATCAACCAAAAAACCAAAATCAGAAAAGCCAAAAAAGAAGAAAGTTATTAAAGAGGCAAAAATTACGAAAGCCAATATAGAGGAAAAAAAACACAAGATATTCAAGAAACGTGCTAAGAGAGGTTTGGTATACCTTTCTCATATTCCGCATGGATTTTATGAGGTGAGGATGTATGGCTGCTTCAATCATATCAAAGTGGAATTATTTTATTCCCTTGATATAATTTCGCTCGACTAATTCTTTTGTATTTAATTTTAGCACCAAATGACAGAGTACTTCAAACAGTTTGGAGTAGTAACTAATGCTAGAGTGATAAGATCTAGCCGCACTGGAAACTCAAAGGGCTATGCTTTCGTTGAATTCAAAGAGCCGTCTGTTGCGGAAATTGTTGCAGAAACTATGAACAATTATTTAATGGGAAAGAGATTAATAAAAGGTGCTTAAAACCTAATTTAAAAAATCTCTAATATTAATTAATAATTGAAATGTTCTGTTAATTAAATAAAATTAATGTTACAGCTGTATATATACCACCTGAGAAACAAAAAATTAATGCTCTTAGAAAGAACTGGAATAACCAAAATAATCCAACAAGAGAGCACACTCTGAAAATGAAAAAGGTATATTGGTATGCAATTCATGTTAATTGTATAAATATTTAGTACTTAAATTTGATTATTATTTTTGAAGGTAATAAATGCCGATAAAAGTGACCAGGAAGAGCTTTTGGTGGCAGAGAAACTATTATCTAAGTATAATCATATCTTTTTCCTATGTAATCTTTTTATTCATTTTTTTTTACTAATGATTTTTTGTCTTGCCTTGTTGCAGTCTCTCGAGAAACAAAAAAAAAATGAAAGTATTGGGTATTGACTATGACTTTTTTATGCCAGTCGATATTCCAGATGGTTTAACTGAAAAAGTAGAAAAAATGGATGTTATTGTCAAAGATGTGAGTGCAAATAAAGGAATAAAATCAAAAGAGAAAGTTAAAGATGAAAAAAAAATAATGAACCAACAGAAAAAAGTTAAAAATGAACCTACAGTAAACAAAAATAAGACTGTGAATTTAGAACAAGAAAATAAAAATAAAAAACCAATTAACAAAAATGCAAAAGACACAAAATCTATGGAAAAAAAATTACAAGAAATCAAAAATGTAGTACAAGAATTTGATACAATAAAACAAACAAATAAACAAGAAAAATTAAAAGAGACTGACGTTAAGGCAGACAATTTTATAAACATTAACAATTCAGATGATGATTACAGTGATGAAAGTGTTAATTTTGATTCAGATGAATTTGAAAAGATGATTGAAGATGATGATGATAATGATGAAAATGAAGACTTATCATCTGCTGATGAGAGTGTTGATTTGAATATGGAAATAATACAGAAGAAAAAATATTTAAAAAAACTAACGTAAGATTATATCTTTTTTTTTACAGTGCAGTAATTGTTTATAAAATTGAAAATAGTGTAAGGTGAATTTGTAGTGTTGTGGTGTAAAACAGCATGGTAAAACATAGCCACTCCAAGTTGTAACAACTTATGGGTGGGCAACTAATGTCATCTATGTTACGAGCCAACCTCTAAAATGGTGATTTAGCTATACCTGGCAGCAAAAGCATTTTCAGTTTGTGACAAACAAAAATTAGCTGAATCCTTTAAATTATGTAAAAAAATATCCATGATTATAAATTATTTAGTACTGATATTGAAAAAATTTTTAACTGAAGAAATTTTGCTAACTAAAGGTAATTTGTTTTCAGTGCACCTATTGTTGCCCATAAAGATAAAGGTACATCAAAAACAACATTGAAGAATAAACAAGGCAAAGAAATTTCCAAAGTCATAGCAGAAAAGAGGAAGACAATCATTAGTAAGTTTTAGTTTTATAACTGGTATAATGAATATAGATTTTTGTCAGTAAGACATTGGAATAGCACATAAATACTTACTATTATTGGTTATAGTGCCTGTTTCTAGGGAAATTTACCTTTATCATTCATTTGGGTTTGATGATAGTGTTTTACAATTTAGTATAAAGTTGTTAACATTGTTATTGATATTACTTGATTAATAAAATATAAGTATAAATTATAACACACACCTAACTCTATATTTGAAAGTGAATTGTATTTTTTTCCTTGAACACAATTTTATGTTCACAATATTTATTATTTCACAATAAATATTAAAAACATGTTGAAATCTGCAATTGTTTTTTTTATTAAATTTCAGATGCACCAGTAACACAAAAAAAGGTAAAGTTCGAGAAGCAAAATAAGAAGACATTAAATAAAGTAATTAAGAAGAAAAAATAAATATTACAGTATTTTTAAGATTTTTTTTCACTTGTGTCTTAATTATATTCTTTGAGAATCATCTCTATTTTATTTATTGCATTATTTGGTTATTTGATTAAACTCAATGACTTAAATTAATTGTTGCTTTGGTTATCCATTTTTATTTGTGTTAATGTCTTATTTGGGTTATTAACACAACAGTTATTTGTTCAGTTGCTTATATTTGATTTGAACTGAGTAACAAAAGATTTACAAACTTAATATACGGTGTTCATCAATTGCTACAAAATCGTCAAATAAAACTAGTACAGGTTTTTCATCTTCTTCGCAATCATTTAGTCCTGTAAAATCCCACTTAAGTTTTAGATTTAAGTTTCCAATAAATCTCTCAATCATAGCCAATAACTGACTATCAACTTTCTCCTTATTTACGAAAGCCGTACGAAAAAAATATCGCAATTTCTTGTAAATTACGTTCTTATTCATCACAATATCTGCTAGAAAGTCACCTGGTATTTCATCAATTTGTATCTCAATTGTTTTAATAAAGTGGAAGTAAACATTTCTATATTTGCGAATAGCTTGATCACAGGAACACAGCAAAATTACGAGGTTCTTCCAATGTTCAAAAGCTTCAAGAGAATGTCCAATAAGGAAACATAAGTATGCAAACTGGAGCTCCCCGATAATATGTAGAGGCCTAAAAGTTAATTCACAATATTATATGAAAATAAAAATCCTTTTAAAATAACAAATTTGGTTAAAATGTAGATAGAGATGGAAGTTTAACTTTTTACATTACAAGTTATGTGATGTCATATTCAATGCTATCTAGCATATTGGTTTGGATCTGGATTTTTTAAAATCTGTCATTAATAGATGTGCATACTATCTAAAAAACACTGCACTAATCTTTTTCATAAAAATTCAAGGCATATATTAAGTTGTTTACTGATAGTGATTGAATTCTATTTTATAACTGAAAAAATGTGGAAAGCTATAATTTACGATTATAGCTTTTTTGTGGAATTTGTAAGCACAGACAGTCAGTGGTTACTGTTGTTCGTAGAAAATGACACTGTAAGAAATATTAACCATTACTTAATTGCTAAAGCCCCACCAGTCTTTGGAACTAAGATGTTATGTCCCTTGTAGTTACAAATACTCATTCAGCCTTTGTATGGGTACAAAACAAAAATAAGCATTGCTGTTTGGCTATAGAACATCTAATGAGTTGGTGGAGCCAGATGGGCTTTGATGGAAGTACACAGCCTACCAAGTAAAATAGTAATTATTTTATAGTGCAAAAAAGAACCTGTTAATATTTCTGTGCAGTATTATACTCATAATATGTGTTTTACTTGTTATAAAAAAATATATTAAAACAAAATAAACTTACTCATCATGCTGTGCAATCATAAGTTCTAAAGAATATGTTTGGTCTAAATAGTGCTTTGTGATCTCCCCTGGTGTTGAACCTGGAGGGTATTTATCTTGAGGTATTTCTGTAAATCGCATTGCTTCTCCTATAAAAGAAGTAAAGTGTTTAAAATAAATATTATGTTTATTATTTATCAACTTTTATGCAAATAATGATAACAATGCTAACAAAAAAAAAAAAATTGGTTGACAGAATTAGCTAACATTGATGTTATTAAAAAATAATTTACGGAACAGGCTGAAACAGAACCAAATTACATTTTTAAGGTTTTTCTCTTAGGTTCAGTCTCCATTTCTTTTGTGTATTATAGGAAAACCTATACTTATTATTAGATAGAAACTAACAGTAGTTTCACAATATAAATGTATAGTATATTTTTTTTACCTGGAGCTGGTTTTAAATCTGGCAACATAGCTTTTTCCTTTTCTTCCTCTGTAGTTCTTCTAATTCTTTTAATGTCAGATTGGCCTGGTGTTGACTGACCTTGAATTTCTTTTGATTCTGTATCAGGTTCCAATGATTGTTTTGGTTTATTTCCTCTAGGTCTATCCTTATCACTCATTGGCAGTAAGTCCACAGAAGCTCTGATAAAACCATTTAGAGGTGACAGTTTCTTTGCTAATTCAGCTGTAACATATAATATATAATAAACAAGTATAGAATAGGTTTTTAAATAAATAGGTACATGTTAACTACTACCTTAGGAATTACCTAATACTTTTACAAAAACATTTAAAATCAATATTTACCTGTTATTTGAGATGATAATAGTTTCCATTTTTGCCATATCTCATAAGGATACGGGGCTAAGTGCTTGTCTATGTTAAGCAAATTATCTTTTAAGCGCTGAATACTATCTTCACTTATTTCATCCTTACTAATGTCTTCTAGTTTTTTATCCCACATTTTGACAACAAACTCCTTGTTGTGAAAGTAATGCATAAAACCTGATCTATTAAAAAAATTTAATTTTATAAAATATTTACTTTTTTAAAGATAAAATAACTAAAATTAATTAAGTATTACAAAAACATTTTTCAACATTACCTTGGGGAAATGTCTCCGGTTTCTTTACTCACAGCAGAATAGTGAACGTAGTGAAGACCAGGTGGTATCATTTTTATTCCTCGAAAATCTTCATCAGTATTCCAACATTGCATATCAATACCAAATTGTGTCTCCTGGGGCACACCAAGGAACACAAATGTTCCACCTTCAACGAGAAGCTTTTTCGCCGTCTCCTGGTCCATTTTAATTGTTTGTGGCGTAAACTGATATAGTATGATAAAATATATAACAACTCAATATGTTTACATCAGAATTAACTTGTTAAGGAAATATTTAAATCTGCATTGTTATTTGGTATTGATTTATTTTGACAATTGACATTTCATTATCATGATTCATATTATGGAGGGTAGAAGTAAGGAGAAACATTTTTATGCATGAAAAATGTCCGCCGAAAGCAGAAAATTAAGGTGGCGCCACATTAGCATCAGGTTAAAGTTTAAAGGAAGCGCCAAATACAAAATATAAACTTACTATTCACAGATCATGAAATAAAATCAATAATTCTTTAAATTTATATTTACTACATTGTACTAAGCAAGGTAGTTGAAATTTTCAATAAGTATACTTCAGTTCGTTTACAATTATTTACTATATTCATACCATACCCTTTGTCTACACTAGCGCCAATTTGCAGCTAACAGCTGGACAGTTTTTGACCTCAAGAAATGGTTCTTCTTACCTCTACCCTCCATAATTCATATATTACATACTTCTTTTTATGCTGCTGCACACAGACAACTAAATTGCGAAAAAGACTTAAACGGAGCACTTTATGTTTACACCTAATATTTTTTAGATCTAATACATACTTTAATATTAAATTAATTATTCTTGTATCTATATCTATAATTTTTTGTTTTGTAAGTATCTAAAAACGGCTCTAGCTATTTGGCTAAAATTTTGTATTAGCTAAGGGTTTGCAGTTTACACACTGTCGTATACACAGGTCTTGCAACAACAGTAGTAGGGGTACGTCGACTTAATGACGCTGTTCAGTTCAATTTTCGGCCGCCAGAGGCATGACGATAGGGTTGTGCTGGATACAGATACTCAAAAAATTATTAAACATGGCAGATAAAATTATACTATTTGTCCACATTTATATCACGTTTATGTGGCCGATGCCCTCGCTTTACACACTTTTCCAGCGAAGGGTAATACGGTTGACCATTTTTTTTTTCTTCTGCCTTTCACTCAATAACACTGTAATTCAAAATATTAATTTCATAATGCTGTATTCAAACATGTGTTTATTATATAATAAGCACATTAGATGTAATGTACATATATAATAAGCACAACACGAGTTGTTTTATTAGGCGCTACACTAAAATTCTTTATCGTACAGTTCAGAGGAGTATTTTAAATATTTTTATATCGGGGAAAAAAAAAAAATAATAAATACATTGATGATTGAGTTTTTTTCGCACTAAGTTGATTTCGCACTGTTAATTTTAGAAGATATTAAAATTATAAATAATAATATTTTTAATAAAAAATATAGGCCGCGTGTCACTCAACCAAGTGCGTTAGGCGATAGCAGTGACGTGCAGCGGGAGCCGATGCGAATTAAAAGTTGTAACACAAACACGTCTCTCACCACTGAAATTGGACTCGGTTGCTAGACCTGTATACAAGACCGTGGTTTTGCATTTTAAGATATATATTTAAAAAAGTCATATAAGTTTTGTTTTTAAAAAAAATCCATTATTAACAAATAAAATAAAATATTATAAACTTGGGTATTAGATTGAAGCTCTATCACGTCGGTTCTTTTGTAATCAATATTCAAAAATCTTTATCTAACCATAAAGCTAATTTACGAATATCAAAAAATCTACCAGCAGAAAGAAAGAAGGACCGGCTAAAGAAACTCAGCGCGATTTTTTATGGTGATCGTTTCATTTTCAAAAAAATGTAACCTATTTTTATTCAATCATCTGTAAGATATCTACTTATCGTATTTTTGTGTGTCTTTTATGAACAAGAACAGTATCATTAACTAAGTTAATTCTTATTTGAAGTTATCTGTGTGTGATATTGCGTTGTGTACTACTCAATTCGATAGACGAATGAGCACACTCGTCTCGTAATATATATTTTGGTTCAATGCGAAATTCCCACCAAAAATTCGCCTGATATTTTTGAATTGCCGTCGAGTAGTTAACACAGAACCTGCTGTTAACTACAGCACCTGATTTTTTGTTTTAGTACCGATTTTTTTGCCTAATTATTTTTCAACAGGTGACGAATTCCCGTCTCGAGCACCACTACAGCGAGACGGTAGCGGCAATCAGGAATAGCGTTTTAGTTATCGTTTGCAATTAGTGGATTATAATATGAAGTATGAATTGCGCTGTATGCGATGCCTAATAAACTTTCAAGAGGTAGAAAGTAAACATATCACCAACGAGGATGGTGATGGTGAAAGGGCTGCGTCTGTAAATGATCTATAATCTAGATAATAAAATATATATAATAAATGTATAGCTTTATATTTCGAATTTTGACATGATTGACGAAGTCTCAGCAATATTCACAGGGGAAATTAGAATGTAAATTTTCATTCGCTGCGAACCTGTATTCTGGGATTCTTTGTTTTCTTCGAAAATTTAAGGATATATTCTTTTGGGATCTCGGTATAAATAATATGTGAATTGCGACCTTTGTTCTAGTAGTAATAACATAATATGTTATTTTCGTGGATGTTAATGTTGAAAATATGTTGAAAAGATTTTTGTGAAAAGTTTGCATTTATGGTTTTAATGAATTTAGTCCGTTTTTATGTGTTAATGTTTAAAAATAACTTTATTATTACAGAAATAATCGTAGATACAATTATGATGAAGTCCTCTTGATTATTATCGGGAACGGCAGGCATTTATAGACACCGACATATTTCCTAAATATAAGTTACAATTCGTTAGATCATCTTGATAACAAAACTCAATAACTTTTATTGACCTATAGTTTTCTTCGGATTCCTTCCGATATGACTAGCCGTGTCGATATGACGTGCCGTGAGAAAACGAAATATAATTGGATAAAAGAAAAAAGATATATTAGTATTTTTTGGGCTTGAAGCCCAAGTTTTATTAGTTTAGGTATGTGGATTGTGGATACCTGTTCTTCTGAAATAGATCTTACACCCTGACACCCTGTGTTTGGTGTTAGGATTTAAACTATATATACAAACTAGTTGCGTCAGAGTTTTCACAATGTTAGGGAAACTTTTAATAGTGTTTATGCCCCTAGAGAGTCTGCAACATGCCGTCGGAGTACATCAACGATGTACTGCTTATCTTACAAGTTATTACACATTATATACTATCACTAAACTTAGTAGAAAGCTTGGAAGGATGTTCATATTATAACGTTCGAAGCTTATTTTTCACTTGCTACATGCTATTGAGAATAATGAAAATTGACAATTTTGTTATTCTTGGTATTATAAGAAACGAAATTATAATTCATTTAATTTGGCTTCTGCGATCGGAGACGGTGTTTTCGGTGGTAGTCCTTAATTATTTTTCAAAAAGTTTTTGCTTTGTCTAAAACATTATGTGTACAAAACAAGACTCATATTTTTTGTTTGCTTTTATCAAAACTATAATATTAAGCTGTTAAAGCCTTAAGCACTGTTTTCTTTCTACAGAAACATTACAAACCGGCTGCTAACGCCAGAGCGCAAGTCAGAAAAAAAACTGAAGTACGTGGTTTTGAACCCTAGATGTTCTCGTAAAGGTCGAGAGTATCCGT
Source organism: Nymphalis c-album (assembly GCA_963151315.1). Classification (NCBI taxonomy): domain Eukaryota; kingdom Metazoa; phylum Arthropoda; class Insecta; order Lepidoptera; family Nymphalidae; genus Nymphalis; species Nymphalis c-album. Next base: position 5,719,813 of record OY720588.1, read on the forward strand.
CTTGTGATACGCCCCTTTGAATCTTAACTGCCGTCTGAGTGTTCGATGTAATAGTCTTATAGTATATTATAATTTGCCACTTTTACCTTTATTGACCCTTTATTTAGCGTTGCGCATATTTTATATAATATTTGAGTACTTACTGAATTGTGCTTGTATTACTATGGTCTTGGAAGTTTAATATTAACTTATTTATTATTTTTTCTTTTTCTAGCGTGTTATCTCGTAATGTGTTAGATTATTAGAAAGTCAAAATTTTTAAGTAAAATAGATGTACCTCTTAGGTATATTTGTATTGGTTCTAAAAATGTATCAATTCGGAAATAAACATATTTCAATAATTATAATAATAATTTACAATTAAATTAATAATTCATCTATTTTGCGCGATCTGAAAGCGATCACTTAATTTGCATGGTGTATTATTACCACAAAATGTTCTTTAGACTATTTTTTTAATTACTCTATTGAACAATTTTATTTTTTACAGTGACAGTGAAGAATTACTATCGTGTGTAGTGGGGTAACAGAGCTAACAAGTTTTTACTTGTTCCTGGTAAAGCCAGTATGTCAGCAAAATTTTTTAGAAAAACTTTTATAGTTTTACGAACAGAAGTACCTATGTGTCATCATTGTACTTATGTATCGCAATATATAATTTGATAATATTCTTATGTAATGTTCTTATGTTCGTACTTATTTAATGTATTTAAATTCCCTTTTTAATAGGGTTTAGGAATATAAATAAATGTGTGAATAGATGATCAAAAAGTAAATCTGACTAAATCAAAAATTTTAATAATAATCTTTTGTGAGCATTTCAGAAAATTGCTTTCCAAGTAGTCAATTAGACTTTATGCAGCTATTGGCCGATGTTTAACAAGGCGAGTTTGTTTATTTCCGATTTCTTCTCGCTTAATCCGCATCCAGTCCTCCAGTTATTGTTTCTGTTATTGGCGCGGAGAAAATTGAATTTGTCCACAATCCACCGGATTGCATTGTGGCTAGAGGATCCGAACCAAAACAAACATTCAATTTTGCAATCCAGTTTCAGTACTGCACGCTACAATGTTGGAGGTGTGTAAATTTTCCAATTTATAACCGACTAATGGATTCTTTATTAATTTGAATTTTTCCCGTGTTATTGTAACGTATATAGTTATAAATAATCTTTAAAAAGTACCTACAAGTTTCAATAATTTAGTATGTAATGATGATCATTTCATAGTCAGATTTCCGTAATTTTGTTAGGCATTTGTACATTAAAAAGTGAACTTATATTAGTAAGATGCTCAGTTAAACCTGCGACACATACATTATCCATCTGTCTTTTTGTCAGATGCATTATTTTTAATTTCATGAATTTTAACTATGTAACTGGAGGACTGGAATAACGTACCACGCAATTTGTAGGACAATGTAGGTGGTAAACTATGCAAATGTTAGCTAACCAATAAAAAAAATATCAGCTAGTTAGTAATTATTTTTCATGACCTTATTTATGATACATGTTGGAGAGGGGGGACTCTCTGATAAAACCTTATATTTTGTAGGACAAATATTTTTTCATGTTATTTAGATAATTATGTTGATAACTAAAAAAAAAAACGGTTAGTAATAATTTTTTTTTATTCGTCAAAGCAACATATTTCGTCCCTATTATCTTAGTTATAAACCACAATCGAGAATTTTCGTATAAGAATTAGTTGGGCGTCTCATTGAAACGAAGCTATTCTGGGACATTCAGCTTGATAGTAATTATTTTTACATTAAGTATTAGTACTACAACTTTTGAGCGTAGGACCAAGATGACATACCACGCAATTTGTAGGACAATGTGGGTGGTAAACTATGCATATGTTAGCTAACCAATAAAAAAAAATCAGCTGGTTAGTAATCAGTTTTCATGACCTTGTTTATGATACACGTTGGAGAGGGGGGACTCCCTGACGAAACCTTATATTTTGTAGGACAAATACTTTTTCACGTTATTTAGATATTTATCTCGATAACTAACAAAGAAAAATTCGGTTAGTAATAAATTTTTTAAATTCGTGAAACCAACATATTTTATCCTTGCTACCCTAGTAAGCTACCATTTACCAACGTTACTGTAAGGAAAAAAGTTGGGCGACTAGTCAAAAGGAAGCTACTCACGAAAAATCAGCTTGTTAGTAATAAATGATAAAAGGTGTACCAGGGATCTTGTACTACATATCAAGTTTTAAAGTTGTTACTTTTTATAAATAATGTGCATCTTTTGTCCATTTTACTTTGTTTAAAGATTCAATTTTTTTTTTTCATTTAATTATTTAACAAAACGGTACCTACTACACTTAAAAGTCTTTGTATCTATGTGAAATTGTTAGCGAATAATTACCTAATAAAATGAATTAATTTTATTTTTAAACGCTGAAAGTGTGGGTTGAATGTAAATAGTCTGAAATAAAGAAACTTGATTAAATTAATTAGCAAGACCGTTTGTTGGCGACAAATGGAACTTTTTTGTTTGAAGTCTTTTTTGTAGCTGAAACGAAGTCAAGTCAAAGAGGTAATCACTACATAAGTGCAGTAATAACCGTAACGTGTTTTTGTTAAAACATAATAAAATGATCCCATAGACCGTTATTATATCACTAACATCGGTTTCTTGAATGTCGTTGTGTAGTAATATTAACTCTACACACATACAACAAAATTCATATTTGTTTGTTTTCCCAGGTAGCAGAAAAATAAGTGACTCATATTCTTTATTTTTCTTCTGAAATCTCTTTAAATAATGTAATAATATTGAAATATCTACTAGTACTTTATATATACAGTAGGCATATACTATTGTATTATTTGTGCTGATTTATTAAAGATATGTTTGTATTGAAATTTATTTATTTCGATACATTTTAATAGAGTGCTAATATGTTTATAACAAAACATATCTTTATTTACATTTAAAAATTGAATCTTAATAGTTCGGTTCAATTTTCAATTTAATTTATAGTGGTAATATTACACCGCAGATATTGAATATTTTTCGTTATCTATGAGAACAAAATTAAATATTTGTAAGAAATTAAAAAAATCGAAACATATCCTTTAAAAAAATGACTTTGTTAAAAGTAAGTGGTTTGAAATTGATAAAATGTGTGTTAACACTTTTTGTATACAAACAACAAAATATTTTTTAGCACATTATAATTTTTCCAGCACGGAATAGCTTTACGTATCATTACATTTGCCGCGTAGTGCTGAATTGCTGAGTAAAGCTACGTTCGGTTTCACGTAATACGAATGTATTGTTACGTGCCTCATTAGTCAGGCTTGATTTATGCGGCCAGAGGAAAATATAACCATTGTATTAACTATTCATCGCTCAACTTGTGATATATCTGCAATTTCCACTTCCACGTTGTTTCGTTTAATTTGATATGCTTACACCTACAATATTGTTGGCCACTATTAATTAATTAATATCACTCTACTAACGTTTGTTATGTAAGTTGTTAAAAGTATTAGGGCAAGTAAGTACGGTAAGCTGGCTGCGGTTTACTAATAATATTTTTTTATGTGAGTTTTATATGCTGATTTCTCAATCGTGTGAAATTTGTAATCGTGTAAACATAATAGGCAATAAACCGGTCTACGAATCAAATCTCATTAGAAGAAATAAAGGCATGACGATATATAGAAAATATTGAATGCCAGCCTCAACCTGTTTCACGTTTTCTCACCTGGATTAGGTGCAAAGAGGACAAAGGCAAAAAGTCGCTGACGAGGATCGCGGTCATAGAGGGATTGTGCCCTATCATCGTCAGAGCTCGTGTCGAGAGCCCGCTAGCCACTAGAGCTGAAAGGCGGGGTGAAATTGTTCAGTCGAAGTGCACGTTTCAAATCTCGTAAGTTCGTATTACGTATTTTTCGTCGTAAAATGATTGTTATTTTTTCAGGGTCACTCGAAGTTATATAACGAAATCGTCAAAACTACATCTGAATATGTTATGATGAATTTAGTAAATATGTGATATGTCAATACAAAGAATTACAAGAAATAACATTTAAAAATTATACAGTCTCCGTGCTCCGTAATATCCGATGAGAATAGAGACATTTTGTAATAAAGTTATATAATAAATGTTTAAAAATTCTACTAATCCTATATGAAGCAGTAGCAATGAATACAGACGTTACATCTGTATTCGTTGGCAGTAGGTATTTATTTATTTATTAGGACAACTTACAAAACACACACTAATATACATACATTTTATAAAAATTTACAATAACTTGCTGAGTGTTGTTTTATTTACAAGTTGCCACGGCATGGTAAAGGACAGTTTTATCTTATATTAAACTGTTTAAAAAAAAACACAAAATTTATATAAATTTAAATCAAAGAATCAAAAATAAAAAAAAATCAACCAAAACTAAAACTAAATATTAAAAATAATAGGTATATGAAACAAACGAAAGCTAACTATGATTATATTATAGTCTTTTAGCTTTAAAAAATACTCCCACTAGAAAATGGCTAGTGAAAGTATTTAAATCTAAAAATGGTCTCGTAAGCAATTATCATATATATTAAAATTAAATTTACAATCACAAATTGAAAATTTAAATAAAATATTTACTAGTCTTATATGCCTATAGTCCAGGGCTCTTTGACCGATTGATACTTAATGTTTCTCAAGTCAATTGTAGACGAACATGACGTAACCTGTTTTGTACTGGAATATGCAGAGCGAGGTTAGAGAAAAAAAATCATCAATCTCTTATCTACATTATACATTTAGCATCCAGAAGCGAAAGTTGATTTTATAAGAACGTCGAATTGGTCTATTTTAAATAAGAACACCAAATCCTATAAATTGATGTAAATTACTCACTCGATTACTCTCTAAATCCAAATAACACATTTGAACACGCATCACAAGTCGCGCCAATAATGAATTAATTATTTTACCTTTATCCCTTTATGTGCACTAACAAGATGGTGGCGGTTTTAAATTAGCGCGCTTCTTTTTTTTTAAAAAAGCTTTGTAAGGACCGAGGAATCTCCTAACTATACCTGAAATAATTGTGTGGAAATTAATTAATAGCCCTATTTTCGGAATAGCTCAGTTATATAATAAAATATTTAAATATAATTATTGAACAGTTATATGTACATAGGATTTCTTGTATTTGAATTTGTCTTTTTTTCCATAAGTTTATTTCAATTTCAATGATGAACCTAATAAAATAATAATCTCCTTACAGATTTTTCATGCTTAAATGTTATAATTTATTATACTTTAACATAACGTACTTGATACTTCGTCTCTCTAATTTAGTAGGTCTGGAAGGTTGTTGCAGTATAACATGCAGGTTGCTCGACATAATCTAGTTAGTACGCGCGGTGCCTACCGTCACTTCAAAGGAATCCCTAATCATTGCATTGGTAAAGCAAATAACATTGAAACTCTATTATGATATTATTAATACATAATAATTTTTAGTATAGTCGAAGGTATGACAAGCAAATAATTTTGTTTGGGTAAGTATATGTCGGCGCTTCACCAGAATTCTCCGCAGGATCTATGATAACATAAAGATAATAAATAGCAACAAACTGAATTATATTTTCTCTTTAACAACGTAACTTTACAGCGATCGTCGAAAGAATGAATTTTAAAACTTTACCTACTTTGAAACGAGCTAAACTATATTTACTTTATTACATACCTAATTAATATTAACGGTTTTACAAAATAATATAAAATAAATAACAACATAAAAATATTTTTATAGTTCAACTTTTAACTAAGGTTAACATCATGAGTACAAAAAATGTTAGTGACCAGCTTAATTCATTCTGCATACCAAAATGATTTAAATAAGATAATTAACCTAGGAGAGAGGGCGCTGCGCGCAGAGGTAATAGTAATCGCTCCACATAAAATACAATTTTAAAACTATATAAGTGCGAGTTAGTGATTGTAGTGGTATTAAAAGTAGTTATATATATGAAATTAATTCGTGATAACGTTATCCAAGCGGAATACCCGGAAATAGAAACAAAAAAGAACGTTCGAATATAATACGGTGTGACGAAGACTTTACAAAATCAAAAACTGATAATCAAATCAAATAAGCCTGTGACCTTCCTAATAATATAGAAACAAACAACAAAACCAAATGTGAATACGAAGTGAAGTGAAAATATTGAATTAATGGTTATAATTGGAGTTGTTAAAAATTAGTGATAATAAAGGTGAAGGTAGCCTATATAAAACGAAGTCAACTACCCAACAAAAAGATCAAGAGCTTGAAAACTCAGTTGATAAAATTCATTTCCCCCCTTAACTACCAGTTGGTCTATTGGTCTGAGATACAAGGTAAATTCGGATCGACACAGTTCGATCCCGAACGGAGATAATTTTGCTTATGATATCATCATTATCGATTGACACTAATTTGAACTCAATATAATTTATTACTCACATGTTTTTTTTTAATTTTATTATATTTATTTAATGACAATTTAAAACTTTTATTATTATATCTATTTCCTGACATTCCGAATTACATTAGATTAATAATTAATATTAAAAGGCTTAGTTTTTTTTAATGTTGACTGACATTATTAAATAATTATATTTTTATTCACATTTTTAAATTTATTTATATATTTATTATTATATATAATTTTGTGATTGATATTATAGAAAATTAATTATATTTTTATTTTATCACATTTATTTAACTAAATAAAAAGCAAGTTATCATAAGTTGGGAACTGCGCCATCTCGCGTAGAGTGGCGAAACAAAAAAGATTAACAGATAAATCGAAACCTTCCTTCATCAACATGCGTTCTGCTACTCACCGATAGAGGGCGTTATTATTAAATAAATTAACTGGTCACAAAAAACAAAAAACATCGCAATGGAAGAACTAACAAAACTAATTAGAAATCTACAAACAAAACTCGCCGAACAAACCACCGAAATAAGCGATTTGAAACAAAGCGTCCCACAGACTATAAACATTATATTTTAATTTTTTTTTTAAATTATAATAATTTTTAACAACTCCAATTATAACCATTAATTCAATATTTTCACTTCACTTCGTATTCACATTATATATAAAATAAAATAACATTGATGAAAAATTCGCATACATGGAACATAAATACAATACAGTTAAAAAAACCGTGGATGATCAGAACCAGCGCATACAACAACTAGAACGAACAATTAGGAAAAATAACTTAATTTTCTTTGGAATTGTAGAAGGCGAAAGAAACTATTTTGATCTGCAGCAAAACATACTAAACATTTTAAAGCAAAAAATGGGTTAAAACTACAATGAAACCAACATAGAAGAAGTAAAACGCTTGGGGAAAAAAGACGACGGAAAAACAAGACTTATTGTTGTAACCCTTACCACGCTGGGCATAAAAATCAACATACTAAAAAATAACCTAAAACAGAGATTAGAAAAAATCGAAATGTCAACATGCACAAATATAGAAATATATTATTCAAATATAAAAAAACGCTATCACTGAATCCGTAAATACTATAAAGAAAACCAAAAACAAATCAAGCCAAATTATATCCGAAGACACAAGATCACTATTGAACAGGAGGAAAGACCTACAAAATAATAAAGCACGAACAAAAGAAGAATAACAAGAACTTAGTAACCTATATAAAAGTATACACAAAAGAATTAAGAAAGAGTACGAAGCCCATAGGCTGAAGATAATAGAAAAACATACATATATCTGACACCGGAAGTCTGAAAAAAGGATACAAAGAACTAAATTCGACAAAAACCTGGATCCCGACTGTAAAGGAAAAATCGTCTGATAGAGAAATAACTTCGAGGTCAAAAGTAATAGAGACAACCACTAACTTTTACAAGGATTTATACTCTAGTATAGACCCTTTAACTAATCATCTACGTGAAACACCAAGAAACGGACCATCTTCTCACCCACCACCACTTCAAAGATTTAAAAATAACGAAATCCTTATGAAAATTGAATCTCTAAGGAAAGGTAAAAGCAGTGGCCCTGACAACATACCCAAAGAAATAATCATTGCAGGAAGGTATACACTGACACCCTATTTAACAGCACTTTTCAATAAAGCACTAGACTCCAGACAAATTCCAAAAGAATGGGCCAAATCTGACATCATCTTACTTTATAAAAAGAGAGACTCCGCAAATATTGCAAATTACCGACCAATAAGTCTACAACCATGTCTCTACAAGTTATTTGCTTCATGTCTAGAACGACGCATATCTAAAATCACTGAAAAATTCCAACCCGTAGAACAAGCCGGGTTCAGGAAATCTTTCTCAACAATGGACCATATCCACGTTCTAGAACAAATAATAGAAAAATACCAAGAACAAAGACGTCCCTTATACTGTGCATTCATCGACTATGCCAAAGCTTTTGACTCAATCTCCCACGCTCTCATATGGAAAGCTCTACATGAATGTAATATGCCATTAGAAACAATTGAACTAATACAAGACATCTACAAAAAAAGCATTAGCCGAGTAAAACTGGATAAAACTGGCCCCGAAATAAATATCTGCACAGGTGTAAGACAAGGCGACCCCCTGTCCCCGACATAAACAGTTATAAATAAACTGTTTTACAAGACATCATGAAACAATTAAATTGGTCAAAAAAAGGTATTAATATTAAAGGAAGTTACATTAGCAACCTACGTTTCGCAGATGACATCGTATTGCTCTCAGAAACCGCATCACAAATTAAAGAAATGATCAACGAACTTAATTACGTCAGTCGCAATATTGGTCTAGAATTAAACATCGAAAAAACAAAAATCATGTGTAACACAACTCAAAGACCCATAATTGTGGAGAGTCGACAGCTGGAATATGTATATGAATACATATATTTAGGCGAACAAATATCTTTCTCAAAATCAAGACACCGCGACGAATTAAAGAGACGCATTAAAATGACATGGAACAAGTTCTGGAGCCACAAAGAAGTTCTGAAATCGGAGTTACCTTTAAGATTAAAAAAGAAAGTCCTAGACTCCGGTCCTTGCCTCTCATATGCAAGTCAAACCTGGATCTATAATACGCACACGAAAGAAAGAATTGAAAAATGCCAAAGAGCCACGGAGAGAAGCATTCTTAATTTGAAACTCATAGACAAGAAACGACACAGTGAAATAAGAGAAAAGGCAAAAGTTATTGATGCGTTAACCCACTGCAAGAAACTTAAATGGAAGTGGGCTGGTCACATTGCACGTCAAGATAAAGAGAGATGGACTAGAAAAATTACTACATGGGCTGGCCCCCCCGGGAAAAGGAAAAGAGGTCGCCCCCTGGAAAGATGGGAAGACGAACTTATAAAATTCGCAAACAATGACTGGATAAGAACAGCCCAAGATAGGAAAAAGTGGAGCGAGATGGAGGAGGCCTATACTCGTCGAGAGGTCCTTAGTTAAAATAATATAAAGTAATAAATAAAAATAATCTGTATATTTTATTAATACTAAGGAATTAAAGAAGCTTAAATAAATAAATAAATTAACCTCGGTATTATCTAAAATTGATTAAAAATTGTGAATAACAATTTATTATTCTACATTTTGTTTACTTTATAACAAAAATTTGCTAATAATATTTCCTGGTTTATTTAAGTTCCGAATTACCTAACTAGCATATATATAAAGATTTGATTTAATATGTTTACTTACATTGGTACCAGATGGCCGCAAGGTCGAGCGCCCATATATATAAGAGTAGCATTTCTAAAATATATAGTTTGATGGTGGTGTGTGGTGGAATGAGCGCCAAATCCTCTTGTCCACTTGTTCTTCAGCAGTGAGTTATGTACGTGCTTTTTTTTTTTTTTATTGCTTTGTAAGGCGGACGAGCGTATGGGCCACCTGATGGTAAGTGGTCACCAACGCCCATAGACATTGGCGTTGTAAGAGCTGTTAACCATCTCTTACATCGCCAATGCACCACCAACCTTGGGAACTAAGATGTTATGTCCCTTGTGCCTGTAATTACACTGGCTCACTCACCCTTCAAACCGGAACACAGCAATATCAAGTACTGCTGTTTTGCGGTAGAATATCTGAGGAGTGGGTGGTACCTACCCAGACGAGCTTGCACAAAGCTCTACCACCAAGTATAGTCTTTTTACAGCATTATGTTTATTACCTTCGTATTATCATATAATCTAACTACGTCTGAAAAGTACAATTGTGGCCTTTAAAATAGCAGTAAATTACTTTTATTTTACAATATTTTCTTTTTTAACACTCATTCTTACTTTTCGGTGACTCTGTTTCGACCAACTTTGAGAGTGCACTAGGAATGGTATCACCACTTAAAGCAAATTATCCCGAAAATTTAATTTGTTTAATTCGTTCATTTTGTTGTTTTCTATGTATACGATAAAGCAGATGACCGTTATATTAATAATAGACGTTCACCTGCTTTGATTAATGTAAGCCCGTTTATATAGTTGGTATTGCTCGGTTCTGGTCCTGTGTTCAAATCTCCTTTCATATTCACAGATTACTCAAAAGGCTAGGCAGATATAGATGGTTTAAGATTTATATAGTAGGTCGTCTTATATATGATTTTTTTGGTAGAAAGTATAGCGTTTTTCAGCAAATCGAGACAAACCATATTTATTACACTATCACCAATTGATCGCGTCAATGGTTATAATCGGGTAAGTGCCAAGCTTAAAAAGAAAAAGTCTGAAGGCCAGGCAAGACGTCTTTTAAAGTTCCTTAAGGCTTCCTCTCAAAGAGCTCGGGAACAGTGGTGTCAGATACCGACGAGGTTTCTTTGTCTTATATACCTAGTAAGGCGGGCCTAACAAATTGGCTGAGAGTAGGCAGACTAACGCTCACACGTCCGGTAATATTAACGTGTTATTTAATTGTATGACATTTTAATCAGAAGAAAAACACAAATTAAATACTTTATTATTTTTCAGTTAATTTTTGATAAATGAGTTCAAATCTTGGTGTTGTTTAGTTATTATATAGCTAAAGAGTAAATGCGTTTTTATTTATATTTTAAATAAGTTTACATTCAAAATAAGTACGGGTATTATCAATTATTGATTATTAAGTTTATAAGTTTTTACTTAATGTGAGTTTGGATTTTTATATCTTATTTATGATGATGAATGCTACTCCTGAATGATTTTGGTCATGTTGGTCAAACTCAAGAGAGATTAGCCAAATTCTTAGGACATATTATAGTGCACAGGTGTGTGCGCAAACACAGATGCACTCTCTATTACTATACTCTCATAATACAATTGTACGGCAATCCCACACGACCGATTATAATTAAAATTTTTAAGAAAAAATAAGACTCATATAAAAGATTACAACACAAGTAAAAAGAAAAAAGTGAATTTTTACCAAAAACATTGACCGTAACTTCTTCAGAATTTACGTAAATAGGTCAGAGGAAAAGCGAAGTTAAAATTGCCTCGAATCACGAAGTAAATTGATTAGCTCTTTGAAAGCGAGGCGTCGATGTGGACGACGCATTAATTGGGATGGGGACGGCTCTGATCGATCAAATTTTGCATTCGCTTAGCCAGCACCTAATTGATGACCTTGCATTGATAAAAGGTATATCAGTTTCAAGATTAGAACTATAAGACTATGATGGAAAAAAAGGAATATTATGTGATTTTAAATTTTACTTTAAATGATTTTCATTGAAAATTCTCGTGCAAGTAGAAAGATTTTTTATCTTACCGTGCCCTATACAATAGTTCAACTAGGAACTATCATTGCTAACTTTTCATATACATTTGTTCCGGCTAATCTCTGAAATGGCTGTACCGATTTTGACGGGACTTTTATTGACAGGTAGCTGATGTAATAAGGAGTAACTTAGGCTACTTTTATTTTAGAAAAAAATGATAATAAAAATAAAAATGCAAAAACCAAAAACATCTAAATAAACTAATTAACTTTTTTGTTAAACTCCACGCGGACGAAGTCGCGGGTATCAACTAGTATTAAATAAAAGTATGCCACTATTAAAAAAAAATTGTGTATTCCGAACAATTAAGATCTTATACTTTTAATTACCGTAAAATATCAACTTAGATTGTTCGTATTATTAATATTTAATTTATTTTGTATGACAGCCCTATAACGGTCTATCGACTCCAGCTCAGTAATCGGTGTTCGTAATTGCATCCGTTCCAGGCGATCTGCTCACTGCTGTACCTGGGCTGCACCTTTGTCATTCGAATATAGCTTTATAGCGTGGGCCGTTATTGCTTGGTAAAAATTATTTTCAGCATGCTGTAAAGTGTTAGCAAATATTTCAAACTGGAACTCTTGGAAAAAATGTATTTCAAAAATAGAAACGTGCAGTTCACAAATCGATTGAATGCTGTAATATAAGAGAAATTATGCCAAGCTTTTCTTGTTGTTTAAAAATTATAACTATTCTATTCCAAAAATAAATTATAAAATGTTTCTTGAGTAATTTAAAAGTGTGGTTTATTTTTTCAGTTAACATAGTATTTCAACAATATCTATTTTTGGTATTGCTATTTTTTATTGACTGTAATAAAATTATAATCTATATACTACTATATAAATCTATTGGTTCTGTCTGTACATTTTATTCACCTAATTTTGTGATAAATAGTCGTTTTATGATGCAGTGATTCACATTATGCTATTTTTTCATTTTTGTCTGTCTGTCTGTATATTTTCTCATCATAAATCAAGAACGGCTGGACCAATCTTGATGAAAATTGTTACACACAAACTTGTTAGGCCATATATAAGTTCGGTAAACCATACGGTATTTTATGAAAAATAATTTCAAATTGTTAATTACGTATTTCTTTACCAGTAGCCATGTGTGTGTGTGTGTATGTGTGTGTGTGTGTGTCAGTTGGTGTGTGTGTGTGTGTGTCAGTTGGTGTGTGTATGTGTGTGTGTCAGTGGGTGTGTGTGTGTGTGTCAGTGGGTGTGTGTATGTGTGTGTGTCAGTGGGTGTGTGTGCGCATGTGTTATTATAGTAATAAAATAATTTATTATATTTTTATTAATTATACGCGGGTGAAGCTGCGGGGCACAGTTAGTAAAATATAGTTTTTAAACCAAAAATAATGACGTATCATTCTACTAATACGACACGGATATGAGAATATGAGATTCCATGATATGAGAAGTTTAATAAAAATTCTCCTTGAATAATGTTGACATTTCATGTAAAACATGAGCCAAGAGAATTTTCAAGCAAAGCCTTAAATCGTCTATCGTACGGAGCCGCAATGACGACGGCGATACCTTTTGGCGCGAACTGGCATCTTATATAGCTACCGCCCAATATTTCCCAACTGACATACAGATATTACGGAGGAATTAGATATCTATAGAATATAATAAACTCAATTAAAAAATACTTTTTATTAGAAACAATATTATAAAAATTTACTTGTGAATGAATTTAGTGAAATATTTACTTACATCGGGTAATTATTGATATGTAATAAAATGGCGTTATAATTTAAAATTAAAGCAGGTTATTATAAGTAACTAAACATAGTAAAATATAATTAAATATGTTTATGCTCTGAAATTCTGAAAGACTGTTACGGCAGTATGTCTTTCCTGTTCAGTCTGAAGGCGAGGTTACATAAATTCAATTTGAGCACCTCAGAGAGCTCTGCAAATTGCCTCGTCGACCAGCAAGCAGAGTTAACCCTTTGATGTCGATCACCGCCATTCCATCACCCAACCACTTCGTGAGGTCATTTCAAATCACACTATTTTTATTCTACTCGAATAGTGTTATATATTTTGATAAAATTTTAATGATATTTAGATTTAGATACGATGTTATGTTATCAGAAGATTTATATTGTGGATGATATAGATATAATAAAACAATATTTTTTAAGTTGTTTAATAAAAAATAATTAAAAAAATATGTTAAGGAATATAATATTTAAAGATGTATAACTTATTGGTTTGCCATATCGGCAGTCGCATAAATAATTCTCATAGTATTTGTAGAGCCCGAACCTTGTCTCCAGCCAGAAACCAACACTATGGGATCACCTATTCTAACAAATCCTTGTCCCATAGCCCATTTTGTGCAGAAGTTCACTCGGCTGTCAAGATCTTGTTGCCAGTCTGTAGCTGGGTCAGCTGAATATTAAAAAATACTTAGTGGAAATCTTGTAGAAATATTTCTTCGTCCATCATTATATAATAAGCCGTTATAATTTTGTGTTATGATGTTATGGCCTTTTAATTTTTGTCGAGCTTACTTGATTTTTCATAACCTATTTTTCTCTAATTTAGATGGTCACTTAGGTGATGCAGAAGGCGTCAAACGGGTCTAATAGAACGAATTAATTTATATATTATATAGTTTATACGTATATTAAAAAGACACAGATTAGGATGTAAGGTTTTATACAAAACGTACACAATTCAATCGACAGATTAGCACTGAAAACATTATTTAAATACGATACCTTCGTAAACGAGAGGTATAATTCCTCTCCACATATGTAGCTGCCGAGCGATTGCAGCGTATCTGGTGACAGCTATGATGGGACAGCGCGGTCTGTACTTCGCCACGACTTGAGCAGATTTTCCCGACGAAGTTACTACGACAATTGCTGCTGCCAAGGATCTTTGAGCAGCCATCGCCGCGGATAAAGCGGTACCAGTTGTTTGATCACAGGGAAGAGGAGTCTTTGTGTTAACATTAATTAAATTATTAATATCTTGAATAAAATACGATTTTTAAAGTCCATAATCAAACAATTGTGTAAGTAGACAAACGGATAGAAAGATAAGTGGTAAGAGATGTTCATGTTCATGCCCACTCGGGCACTAAAAACATCCTAATTGTATTTTAGTTTCTGCTTTCTGCTTCGAGCAAGTGTTACTACTTCGTGTTTAATAATAACTTGCTAAATATTGTATTTTAATGTAGTAATGATATATGTAATTGTGTATTTCTTTAGTAAGTAACAGCATGTGAATTTCCCAAAGCTGGGCTGAGGCCTTCTTTCCCCTTTTAAGGAGAAGGTTTTGGGACCTTATTCCATTACGCTGCTCTTATGCCGGTTGGTGGAATACACATGTGACAGAATTTCAGGAACATTCGACACATGCAGGTTTCCTAGCGATGTTTTCGTTCACCGTCAAGCACGAGATGAATTATAATCATAAATTAAGCACATTAAATTCAGTGGTGCTTGCCCAGGTTCAAACCCACGATCATTGGTCAAGATCTCTAGGCTATTTTATAGATGAGAAAATTCTATGTTAAAAAGAAGAGAAATGACCCAGCACAGTTTAAACTCTATATAGATCACGTAATTACTACCATTTCAATTGAAGAATTTTAGAAAAAACATTATAACGAACCTTATCAATGAGATCTTCGAATAATTGTTTGGTCCATATACATGCTTCTGCTTCCTTACATATCGCAGCCATACATGCTACGGTGGCCGCCGGGTACTGACCGACTGCGGTTTCCGCAGAAAGTACCAGGGCATCAGCGCCGTCTAGGATACAGTTTGCTATGTCAAGCAATTCTGATCTGAGAGGTGTTTCGTTATAACGCATACTGCTTAAAAGATGAGCACTTACACAGATTGGGATGTTTGCCTAAAAATAATTTAAACGTTAATAATATATGAAAATTAGCAAATTTAAAAATATAAGTTTTGCTTAAATACGTTATTACTTTATTTGCTCGTGCAATCATATTTTTCTGTGCTATCACTAATTTTTTAGGCGTAATGTCCGAGCCTAATTCTTGTCTTGTAATCATAATACCATTAGTAACCTGGAATAATTTAACAGAAGTTTAATGTCAATAACTAAATCATCCTCGATTCACCGTCCACCACCACCCAACACGACACGGAAAGAACAACTAATACACCATAATTATACACTATGTACATGACAAATCCATTTTTCATGAATACAGATAGACGTTTTTGTACAGTCACCTTCATACGAGTATATAAAGTAACAGTCAACATTATCAAATATATAGAAACATCGAAAGTGATCAATAACTTGAATCAACAAAAGTCGTCAAATTAATTGAACCATCCATTTTGTTCAAATACATCGCAAACATCGTCAAATATATATGAGTTCATTCAAATCGTCATTAAAATAGTAACAATCAAAGTGTTGGTGGTTTCTAAGCATCCAATGTGTTCAGAAATATGGAACACACTATGAAAACAAAGTGAAATGATTATTATAATACGAGTAAGTAAAAAGAGAGGTAACATTAAAATACAAAAGTATTTTTCTCGCAATAGCATTAATTATTATTAATGAGGGAGTCATTAAATGGGATGAGGGTAACCGAATAGTGACTGTTACAAATATCTGTATATAATAAAACTGTGTGTATATTTAAAACAAAGTTTCAGTATGATTATAAAAATATAATAGAAATACTTTGTGTATATATACATATATTTTTGTATCTACAATCTATATTTAGCTAAGTTTTGAGTAATATACTTCATTAACCTTACAACATATGTACCGGATGTAACAATAACCCTGTCTGACCCGTGAAGTGGTTACTGTGTATCGTGAGTCGGTTCTATTTATGTAAAGATTTTTAAAATATTATGCAAAAAAATTACCCATAAAAAATATGAATTGTCATTTTCAATTGTGAATGACCACGAGTGTTACAAAGTATAATTTAAGCTCAGAATATATAATAATATCTTGCTCAATTCACATGTCAGAATTCTGTTCAACTCGAATAACGCAATGTAGCACTTACTGATAGAATGTCATTGAAGTTGCGAAAACCTTCGATAGTTTGGATGTTGGCGACAACAGCTATTTTCTTTCCTTTCTCTCCCATTAAGTGCCTGAGCTCAGTAATAGCATTAGCCGAGTGTACGAAAGACGCGACAAGAATGTCCAACTGAAAAGGACTGACATTTAGTAAATTAACTATTTTTTGTTACCGAGTTACTTGGTATCCAATAACAGAAAATCTTTATAACTCTGTTTTTAATGAGTTTCTTATACTAAGAAATGTTTTTGTATTTCTACCAAGAATGACGGAATCAAAAACATGAAGGCATATTAATTTTATAACGACCAATCAACATATTAAGATAATTTACGATCTTTTATTTGGAGCTTAAGGTTTGGAGCTTATTCCACCAACCCGCATTGGAGCAGCGTGGTGGAGTAAGCTCCAAAAAAGAAGAAGAGGCTAAGGCCTCTTCTTCTTATCTTCCTCTTCCTCTAAGCTAAGGCTCAGCAGTGGGACATTTACAGGCTGTTACTTTACCTTTACTTTATGATCTTTTATACGTGTTACAACTAAAGAAAAGGCTTACTTGATTACGCACTGCTAGTTCTATATACATTTTATCTGTTTCAGTATAATTGGGCATATCGAATATTACATTAGGCACGAACACATCTTTATACGATCCAAGGAAACCACCTCTTTCAATTTTACAAGTTACAGTGGTTGACGATATCATTTCAACTTTAAGCTGTATGGTCTCATTGTCTAATAAAACTAAATTGCCTTTGCTCATCTGCTCTGAAAAGTGCATGAAGTCAACATAGACAGTGTAAGTTGAACACCTGTCTTTATAGGTTTCGTCTGTCGTTAACCGGACTACTTCACCCGCGATAAGTTCCACACTATCGCCGTAAGACTGTGAATAAAACGGCAATACATGTACGAGTTTGATAAAACCGCTACAAACTTATAACTTTCTCTTAACGCGATGGGAATTCGAAATTGTAATGAGATAGCAGAATCTCACATTCAGTAAACTCCACATTCAAAGTAGAAAGGCCTGTTTTTTAATTGAAAAAAAAAATACGGAGACAGCTTTATATTTTGTTAATACTGGAATTTTAATATCGGGTCGTTGTTTTTATTTAAAAAGTTAGCATTCTGTGTAATCTTTGCATAGAAAATGCTGATTTTATTTTATGTTGTATGCAAAATTTCATTATAATCGGTTAAGTATTATAGACGTTAAGGCATAGCAAACAAAATTGGCTCATTTTCCTTTCATAATATGATATCAATGGAAAGTAAAGTTGGTAAGTTGTTATATGTACTTATTAATATGTAATTATATATAAATAGTATAAAAACGTGTTACATCAAAATATTAAAGTTATTTTTATGACAACCCGTATGGCTTCAATATGTTTTTCAATGTGATAATCAACAAGCAAAGTTTTTAATGTGTCGTTAACATCTAACTAACTCTTATTCTCATTAACTCTTATTTAAAATTAAATAAAGCAAATAATTAGGAACACACATCCGAAATATAACCAGTTCTAATCTTGCGGCCGGGCAGTCTGGCAGCAATAGCTAAGGGAAATACTTTTTCCATCTTTATACTATAGTTTTTTGCTGTTTGTCGTAACGTTTTAATAGTTTCTATGTGTTCGTCTTTGGTTCCAAAAGACAAATTCAGGAGAGCAATATTCATACCAGCTGACATCATCTTCTCCATAACTTCGACATCGGCGGTAGATTTCCCTTTAAGATAAAACAATATAACAGTAATTAGACATTCATTTCATCATTCGGTTATATACTATATAGAACTGTTGATACTAAATTATTTAACGGGTTATTCGTTTTTTTTTCTTATTATTATTTCATAAAAGTGTTATCATTTGATTATTTCACTATGAGTAAAATATTCTTACGGATAGATAGTAATTTATCTTTTATGATAAATAATTGTGGTCTTGAATTATAAAATCTTCATGGAATTATTTAACTAACATCAACTTAAGATAATAAAATTTGATATTTAACATAATTATAATTATATACGTTACGGTCTTGTACATTTTGTTATATATATATATTATGTTCCCCTCTAACATCACTTTACAAATTCATATCGTTGACATCGATGTGTACAAATATACTTATACCATCAATGTTTAAACATTTATTTAGAATTTTACAATCATCAATGAATTTTCGGTTACAGTCACTTTTATCTCACAGAAATATGTTTTACACTAAGATTTTAATGGGACTGAAATCCGATATGACCCGATAAACCACACGATGTTCCTGTCAGTTCCGACTCTATTATATACTTCAAACCCTTTTGTGAGTCAAATATACGTTTTGGGAAAGCTATGTGAATCATATTATACGCTTAGATTATCTCCAGAAAGATAAAAAGTATAATTAATTCAAGTGTAATTTTATAATATTATAGATATTTGATGTTTTGCAATGAATTTGTAAAACAACGCTCTTAGACTCTTCCGAAGCGTATATTGACTGAACTATTACACGTACAGCAAAAAAATTTACTATTGAATCGCATTTCTTTATGAAGCCAGCACGCGATGACTTACTCTATCTTCTTTTTTTCATAGAAAAAATAAAAAACAAGTTTCCTTCGGTTTAATTTAATTTAATTTATTTGTCACGCAGTACGAATAATTGCTATAATAAATACCATTTTTGTTCCTGAATTTTTATATCGTGTATTGCAATTTAGATTGATTTGAGAGATGATATAGTACACGATATTGAAAATCGACGTATGGATTTTTTTTTATTGATTAGGTAGGCGGACACCATATAAGTGGTCCCATAGACATTGGGGTGTAATGGGAGGCCTGTCGGGGCTTCACCAGCCGGCCCATAACGGGCGGTGTAGCTTCGCTGACCACAGGCTTTCTATAATCTCTCACCAGTGGCTCCAAGAAGCTGTAGTGCATGCAGCGGCCACACCCTGGTAACCGCGTTGGCTCGCGGGCTAAACCTGGTTGAGGGGGGTCTGCCAGAATGGTGGACTTTCAAGCGGATCCTTCCCGTTTAATGCATAAAGTCTGCTTCGGCAGGGAAGGCAACCCAACGCAGATATGCAATCGGGCTTGGCGGATCTGGCGAGGTAGCTAGGCAAGGTGGAAGGCCTAGGGCGACGGTAGAAGGCGTACAGTTGCCGTCGGCTAGACACATCATCGGATCCTTTCTCCAGTCGTAGCGGTTTTCCGTTCCACTGGTTCGAGGAAGGAGAAGACGAGAGTGTGCACCTGCGTTTGCGCGTACGCTTGTGCACCAAAATATATCCTGCGCAACAGACTGCTTCCGTATATGGACTCCGATTTCAAAAAGTCCTGTGGCGATGGGTCAAAGTAGAGAGGTCCGATTTGATGCAATCTGGGCTTTGTCTGAGGCCTGCACATGGGCGGCTCCGGGGGTGTGTTACACCGTGGTCGTTTTCGCTCTGCACTGGAGGGACAGAGTGAATCCGGCAGCACCTGGAGTGACAAAGCAGCCCTATTTAGGGAGGCTCTGCTTTCCCCGCTGAGCCGGGGAGGGGGCTAGAAAAGGTGCCCTGACCAAAAGCTCCTTCCAACCATTTTGAGGGTAGTAACCACGGCTGCCTTCGCATCCTTCAATTTCGTGGTCGACGTTACAGGAAACAAAAAATTAAATCACCTGGAATGACATTCGGCGCATGGAATGTGCGAACACTCCTTGACCGTGATGACAATGCCTGCCCTGAACGGAAAACCGCCATCTTAGCTCGAGAACTTCGACGCTATAATGTGGATGTGGCTGCACTCAGCGAAACACATCTAGCCGAAGAAGGGGAATTGGTGGAACATGGTGGCGGGTATACTTTCTTTTGGAAGGGACTCGCTACCTCAGAACCGCGAAGGTCGGGCGTAGGATTTGCAGTTAAGAACCAGCTCATCAAGCAATTACAAGAGTGTCCGGTGCACATCTCGGACCGCATCACCACACTGCGCCTCCACCTTGAATATGACAACTTTCTAAATGTCATCAGTGTCTATGCTCCAACGCTGGATAAGTCTGATGTCATAAAGGATAAGTTTTATGACGATTTGACCCGGTGCATCGAAAGCGTACGCTCCAAAGAGAAGATCCTGGTCTTGGGGGATTTCAATGCTAGAGTTGGTCGAGATTATGAAACCTGGCCTAAAGTCTTGGGCAGACACGGAGTTGGCAATATGAACAGCAATGGTCAGCTGCTGCTGAGCTTATGTGCACAATTAGACCTAGCGATCACGAACACTATGTTCAGACTTCCAGCCAAGCACAAAACTACATGGATGCACCCAAGATCTAAACACTGGCATTTGATTGATTACGCTATCGTGCGCCAAAAAGATATCTCCGAAGTCCAAATCACCCGCGTCATGCGCGGTGCCCACTGTTGGACTGACCATCGGCTTGTAGTTACTAAGCTACATCTCCGTCTCCTTCGTCCTCGAAGATCTTCAAGAGCCAAGCCAGTATCCTTTGATGTCGAAAAGCTGAATGATCTTGAGACGAGGAAGAAATTTGCTGAAACCTTGACCAACGTACTTATGTCAAGTGAAAGAACCGGTGATGTCGAAGCCGATTGGGGTTCTCTGTCTTCTCAAATACTAGACACTGCCACTACTACTGTAGGTCTTAAAGTCCGTAGGAACCAGGACTGGTTTGACGAGAATGACAGAGTCCTTAGTGAGGCAATTGAAAAACATCGGCGTCTTTTACAGGTGCGTTGCGGTCGGCGCGTTGCGGGGATCAAGCAAGGTGACCTGGAGCTGCGAAAACTATCTCGAGAGATTAAGGACACGTGGTGGCGGGACAAAGCGCGTCAAGTGCAGTGGCTTGCTGACACTAACCAGCTGGGGGAGTTCTACAGTGAGGTTCGAAGGTTGCTCGGTACATCCTCCCTGAGAAAAGTGCCCCTACGGCCAGCAACTGGCGATGGCCTTCTTAAAAGCAAAGAGGAAGTACTCAGGCGATGGGCAGAACACTTTGACTATTTGCTCAATGTGGACCGAACATTTAACCTGGACTACATTTACTCCTTGCCTCAGCTCCCTGCTTTTATCAAGCTGGATCAGCCACTGTCTCGTGATGAGGTTGTTTTTGCCATCAGACAACAGCAGAACAAGCGCGCGGTTGGCATAGATTCTATACCGGGAGAACTGCTCAAATACGGTGGTGAGGAGTTGCATTCGGCTTTATGGGAACTTTTTACTCATATGTGGGATAAAGAACAAGTCCCTGATACATTTAAAGTATCTCTCACCAGGGCACTGTATAAGGGTAAGGGGGACCGTTCTGACTGCAACTCCTTCCGCGGTATTTCACTATTATCAGTCCCTGGAAAAGTCTTGGCCAGAGTTCTTTTAAACCGCCTTACAGAACTTTCAGAAAAGATTCTGCCTGAAACCCAGTTTGGCTTCCGACGTGACCGGGGTACTTGTGAGGCAATCTTCTCAGTACGTCAACTGCAAGAGAAAAGCAGAGAGCAGGGTCGTAATATGTATCTTTGCTTTGTCGACCTTGAGAAGGCATTTGACAGCGTACCTCGTGAAGCACTTTGGGCAGTTCTAGGAAAGCTGGGATGCACGGAGAAGTTTGTGCGACTAGTGAGACTACTGCATGATGGCATGACGAGCTGCGTAGCTATTGACGGTGAACAGTCAGATTTCTTCCCCGTTACCTGTGGGGTAAAGCAAGGATGCGTTCTAGCGCCTACACTGTTTGCCCTGTACTTTGCAGTTGTCGTTCGCGATGTCCTACAGACGACTCCCGAAGGAGTTCGCGTCCGTTTCCGCACTGATGGCAGCCTTTTCAATTTAGCCAGGTTAAAGGCCTACACAAAAGTGTCTCACACCATTATCACTGAGATCACTTATGCGGATGACTTGTGTTTTGTGGCAGAATCCCCAGACGGCCTCCAAAAGCTCATGTCCAACTTCCATGAGGCCTGCCTCAAGTTTGGTCTAAAGATCAGCGTCAAAAAGACGGAAGTGATGTCTTTGGATATCACCGGCCGTGAAACGCTAGTAATCAAACTTGGAGAGGACGTTCTAAAGCAGGTCGACCAGTTTCGCTACTTGGGAAGCACTTTAACATCCAAGTGCGAATTGGATGCCGAAATCAACAGCAGGATCGGTGCTGCAGCCGCAGCTTTCGGCAAGCTGCATACCAAAGTCTTCCGCTCACACGATATAAAATTGGCTACCAAAATTGCAGTATATATGGCGGTCGTGCTGCCTAATATTCTATACTCAGCCGAGACGTGGACCGTTTATCGACATCACATCCGTTCATTAGACCGCTTCCACCTCAAATGTCTGCGCAAAATTCTTAATATCCAGTGGTCTGATCGTGTGCGGAATTCAGAAGTGCTGCGAAGAGCAAATGTGGGTGGCATTGAAGTGTATCTTATGCGGCGACAACTTCGTTGGTGCGGTCACGTTTCAAGGATGGGGAATCAGCGTGTCGTTAAGCACATCTTGTACGGCGAACTTGAGGAAGGCAAGCGTAAGCATGGCGGACAGCTTCTTCGATACAAAGATGTGCTGAAACGGCACATGAAAAAGTGCAGCATAAAAACCGCGCAGTGGGAGCAGCAGGCCGCCAACAGGCAACAATGGAGATCCAATATTAAAGCAAGGATCCAAGATTTCGAAACAAGTCGCCTTGCTGAGCTTGATGCCAGACGCGACCAGTTGAAAGCCCGACCACCTGCGGCAATCAACTACAGCTACGTTAATGGAGAGCTCACATGCCCGCTATGCGCGAGGATCTTCAGTAACAAGATTGGCTATATAAGCCACATGCGAGCTCATGAACGACACAATGCCAGGAGTTGAAGCGGTCGCCATGGCCGAAATCGGCCTGGACAGTAGTAGTAGTAGACATTGGCATTGTCAGAAATGTTAACCATCGCTTACATCGCCAATCTTGAGAACTAAGATGTTAAATCCCTTGTGCCTGTAATTACACTGGCTCACTCACCCTTCAAACCGGGACAGAACAATATCAAGTACTGCTGTTTTGTGGTAATCTATATGGGCGGTACCTACCCAGACGAGCTTGCACAAAGGCGTACCATCAGTAAATGTGGCCTCCATGGGGCAGCCGGCAGATGAACATCGAAATTGATGTTTACCTTTCGGGTTGTATAAAATCAAAATATCTCAGTGTAATATTACAGAACACTTGGCTAGATCGTCCTAGTACTCCGTAGCGGTACACGCTAGGGGGGTTAGACGAGTAAGCATAAGATGACGTTAGCATATTAGTTACAAGCAGGTTGGGTATTACTAAGAAAGTTACACTTACCCATAGTTGCTATAATTCCAGTTAGTCTCTGGCAACCTGCTGGTGACTTGATGTCTAGATTTAATATGTGATCTAAAGGTGTACGAGCATGTGAGGCCGGTAGTTGCTGACCCGGCAGGTCCATGGCATCATACTGTAAAATACGACGTTTAGTTATTAGAGATATAGAATACATAATATAAGATATTGACATGGCTGGTTGGTTTTTACAATTAAAATAATGGCTTATCTTCTTAAAATGTGGCTGAGGTGACCATTTATATCATCAGATTTTTGATTAACCAATTGTTTTCAAAGGTAGATTATAATATAGAGTATACTATTTACATTCATTAGTACATTTAGTATAATATTTACATTTTGTAGGTGTCCATGGGCGGTGGTAGTCACTCTCCATCATGCGAGCCACCTGCTCGTTTGCCCCCTCTTACGTAAAAAAAAGCTGCTGTAAGCAGCATGGATGAGTGGTCCCTACCAACAAATCTTCTCTTCAAGAGGAGAGGAAGCCTTCGCCCAGTAGTGGAATATTTAACGGCATTTACTATACATTTTAAGCATATTACAACTATACATCAATTACTTTTATAATTTAATAAATATTAGTATTGTGAGACATTTGGTGCAGTCTGGGTGCGCCATTTTAGTGCTTCGCCAACTTTGCGAGCACGTCGCGTCGTTGCTCGTAATTATTTTATCAAATTATTGTTAATGTTCCCTTAGCTTCTATTTAGAGAGTATATTTATCATGATAAAACAGTGAACATAAAAGAAGATGTATATTTTATTAAATATATTTTCTTAGAAAAATAAGCCGGTTAGTTGGTTTAGTTGATATGTAAATTTTTATGAAGAACCTAGAATTACCTCATCAAGTTTTTGATCGTCTTCGGTTGGCCACACCATTTTCTTTGAACAACTTTTAATAAAATAATTTACTTATAACGAAGTTATTTCAAAATCAAGCGATGAATTATAAAAATAAAGTTACATAAAATTCAATATTTCTGACACTAGTAGCTGCCATCAAAAGGCCTACATAAATAAAGAACATACAAACTTCTGACGTAACTTCACAAACGAGGTAAAATTCATAAATATTGCAGGATTTCTTGCAACCAATACCCGTTATAACTTATAGTAATTATTTTAAATTATGCCGGTTTATATTTTGTAAACTCTTTAATCATAAGTGAATAATATTTGTCTACTTATTAAAATAAATTGTGTTGCCCAGAAGCCAGACGAGCCTACACACGGGCGTTTCATCTTTATATTCAATTTTATCTTATTTCACGCGCATTTTTCACCGCCAGTACGGCTTCCGTCAGGGTTGCTCTCCTATTTTACCTAAGTCACAGATGGGCTTCGGGGGTTGAGTCCAAGGACTCCCCCTTGGACTCAACCACTGAAGCCCGTCAGTCCGTAGCTGTCAGTCTGGACATAGCGAAAGCCTTCGATCGGGTACGGCCATAAGCTTCGCGAGAAGTTATGCAAGTGAATCACCAGCTTTTTGGCAGATCGCAGCATCAAGGTCGTTGTCGATGGTGCATGCTCTGACTTAAAAGTCGTCAATTCTGGTGTTTAACAAGGCTGCGTTCTTTCGCCTACTCTGTTTCTTCTGCATATCAATGATATGTTACAAATCAGTAACATTCACTGCTATGCGAATGATAGTATTGTAGACGTCCTTTACACCGGCCGTGCAAATATTTCTCGGGAATACGTCGATGAGTGTCGGAATAAACTTGTGTCTGGAGTCGAGACATTGTTAACCAAGGTCTTGGACTGGGGCCGACTAAACTTGGTCCAATTCAACCCCAATAAAACTCAAGTTTGCGCGTTAACCACCTTAAATCTTAAAAGTCTCCTTTTATCAAATTTTTGCCTCATTTCGAGAATACTCGGGATACATGGGATACATCGGGATACATGGCATGGGTTCTATGGTCAATTGGAAGTTAAAGCCAAATTGGCCTCCAAAAAGCTTGGAGTGCTCAACAGCTAGTACTTCACGTCGGCCCATCGCTTAAAACTTTACAAGGCGCAAATTCGGCCCCACATGGAGTACTGCTCTCACCTCTGGGCATTAGCCAGTACCAGCTTCTTTCTTTTGGCCGCATTCAACGTAGAGCAATTTGAATTATCGAAGATCAAGCTATCTATAGACTTGATCCTTTGGATTTGCGTAGAGATGTTGGGTCACTCCGCATCCTCTATCAAATATCACGGGGAATGTTCTAAGGAGTTGTTTGGTTTAGTCCCGGACGCTGAATATCAACACCGGACATAGCGCCAGAACTCAAAAATCCATCCTTACCACCTTGATGTCTGGAAATCCACAACAGTGCGTTTCTTAAGGCATCTCCAGCCTCGCACAATCACTCTGTGGAACCAGCTTTCACCGGCAACTTTTCCGAACCGATCTGACATAAAAAAAATTCAAGAAGAGAGCGTACTCTCCTCAAAGGCTGGCAACGCACCTACAAGTACTCGGATGTTGCAAATGTCCATGGGCGGTGGTAGTCACTTTCCATTAGGTGAGCCTCCTGCTCGTTTGCCCCCTCTTACATAAAAAAATCTTGATATGTTGTATCTATGAACAATAAGAGAACTGAATTTTCATTTCATCATCATCATCGCTAGTTTTGTAATTCATCTCATGCTCCTGCCGAGCACGGAACATATAGAAGAAACCTGCATATTTTGTCGTATGAATGTCCATGTTTTGCAGCTTATATACAGATTACATAGCTTTATATCACTATAATGTTGAAATAAGCTCCAAAACTTTTTCTCAAAATGGATTCTCCATTTTGACTGCAGGCAGCATTTGCCACCCACACGCCCTTACAGGCGTCAAGAATCGAGGAGACTCCAGACGTTCTCGCAGCCTTGAAACTGTGAGAATATTAGACAGTGCAAAAACGGGACCGGAGGGCCGTACTCGCCTGTGTAAAAAGAGAAGGCAGCCAATAGGTCAGAGTCGGCTTCAAGTAACGCACTGCCGCCTCCGAAGGTCTGAAGACGCGGGCGGGGAGAGGCAGGTCACAGGCCGCCATGACGAAACTAGCGAGACTGCGGCGAGATCAGTGTGGGCGTTTTATACGCCCGGGTGCGTTGGATTCAAGTAAGGCCGAGAAGGGCATAATGGGTGAGGATTCGGACATGAGTTGTCTGTCACTTATCGACAACAATATTGGAAGCCAACGACCCTGTTTCTAAAACTGTTAAAAATGCCAACCTCAACGAACGAGTGGAGGTACTAGCGCAGGAGCTGGGATCGACTCGAGCCAGAGACACAATAGCTGGATGATATAACTCAGGCTGCTCCGACAAAAAAGGGTTCTGCTTCTAACCTTTCTGCACCTGCCGCCTCGAGTGCGTCAAGAAAAAGTGACGCCAGACTTTCGGAGCGGCTTGAAGCCATTGTGGAGGCAAAACTGGCCTTTGAGGTCAAAGTTTTTCCCGACCGGGTCATAAGACCTTCGTTGGGGAGAAACAGCACCAGAGACAGTGGTGGAGGTAGCACAAGGGCCGCCTAGTATATTATCATTGGACCTCCTGACCGATATCGGCCACGGCGGCCAACTTAAAAGAGATTTCTCTATTCGCTAACTCTCATAACCCGATGGGACGGCAATCGGTCTCGACCGGAAAGAGTTCAGGCGTAGGCTCAACGTCTTGCACTGTCAGACTCCGGGCTGCTACTGAAAATTTTTCAACATAAAATCTCAATAACATTTTATTGTGTGTAACGAGACAAATTTAAATATTAGTAAAATTTAAATATCGAATGACGGTGTTGTAATTTGTTGTGTTAAAATGAAACGTGTGTGCCGCGAGACGAGCTTTGTGCCAGCTCGTCTGGGTAGGTACCCGCCACTCATCAGATATTCTACCGCAAAGCAGCAGTACTTGGTATTGTTGTGTTCCGGTTTGAAGGGTGAGTGAGCTAGTATACTTTATTGTAAAGGTAGGCGGACGAGCATATGGACCACCTGACGGGAAGTGGTCATTAACACTCAAAGGCATTGTAAGAAATGTTACCCATCGCTTACATCGCCAATGCGTCACCAACCTATACAATAAAAAAAAAACTTTGAACTGTTTGTTAATAATTTATTTTATAAAGCATATAAATTTAAAATAGAACTAAAAATAATATATATTTTTATTCATTACACCTTTTTGTTCAAAACGTTTACTCCAAATACAAGTCTGAGTGAAAAGGATTTTCAGCATAATCAGGACATCTGAAAAAAACGATAAAATTTATATTTTTTTGTAGTGATGAAAAATAAAAAAATTAATAAAAAAAATCAGAGTACAATTTATGTTTATTACGCATGACGGCGAAGTCTACATAGTACATTATTACTAAAGTTTCTTATAAATATAAATTCAATTTTAAGGAGGTCGTATCTTGAAACACAAATTGCATAACTTACTCTACTGTTGGTTTGTTGGTTATGCTGACTTTCCAAATTCTGACAGTATCACAAAAAGAGCTGAATTCAGTTCCTCGTTGAAGTGTTATATACGTATCCCCATACAAAAGCCAACTTCTCTTGACTGCATATTGCACGCCTGAGAAGATACGTGCTGAAATATTCTTATCCCAATTGTTATGTTGTTCACCTATGTAATCATTTAATATTTTTAACGAACCAAGATTTTTAATGTACGTAAATTATAAAAGTCACTGGATCCTTCATAGATAGAATTTCAAAAAACACTTAAAACAACTTCTGCCTCACTCATGATTATTAAAGTCGCTCTTTTAAGTTTTTCTCACACTTTGGTAATTTCATTTGCAAGTTTGGAAAATGCACATATTTACTGATATACAAAAGTGTAACATATTAATGTAAATAAAACATATATCTCACCGTTGTACATAAGTGGCATTATACTTCTGTAGACACGAAGATAGCGCATGACACGTACGTCAGTGTTGATAGTGATAATCAAGCAAGATGGTCTCAACCAATGCAAAAATCTGATCGTTTTGCCGCTAACCGTTGGTATTATAATTACCCGTGCATTTGTCTGATTAGCAGTAGTGACACAAGATATTGCAGCGGCCTCTGCAGCGTTAACGGGCACTTTTAGCTGGAAAGTATATATTATCACAAATAAGATATTGTTTATCGTGTAGCGACATCTATCTCGCTACATACGAAACAAAAACTGAAGTATTCAACATCGCGCTATTAAAGTTATCCGAACGATTGAACATATTACAAGAATCCGACAACAACCGTTGGGGCAGTAGCCCACCAGACACAACACCCGTCCTCCTCACACAATGCCTCCTCCCTTCACAATGGTGGTCACCCCCAAACTGGTGACCCCGACGTGATCCTCTCATGGGCCACCAGTTTGGGGGGGGGGGGGGGTGGGGTGGAAGGAACAGGGACACACCATTTTTAGTTTCGTATGTGGCGAGATAGATGTCACTACAATCGTTTGTTTATATTTACCTCATTAATTACTCTATTGAAGTTTATCTTCTTATTGAATATCAACGGTTCAACCGTATAGCATAACTCATTAATCCCTTTCAACACTTCTACTATGAGGTCTGTATCATAACAATCCTTTAATATAAAACCACTGACTCCCTCCAATAAGCAGTTCGTTACATCTGATATCTCACAGTTAATGAAATCACCAGTTTTGAGAGCAGTTTCAAAGACACCGCCGGATATATACAGTGGCTTGCCTGCCTGCAAAATTATACAATTTAATATACTAATTATATAATAATTATGACATTATGCTTAACGTCTTTAGCGGATATTTGTTCATGGACACTTCATCTCACCTTAGCATAAGTTGGAAATAGATATTATTATAATTTTACCTTTATACATTTCCCTATAACATTTTTTTGAATTAGAGTCATGCGGTACTGTTTTGACGCTTCGATTTCATATGGTAAATATTCTCTGGACAATATCAAACCATCGGTTTCCTGAAATATTATAGGTTAAAACTATTTCATTTAATGAACTCTTATAGGAGCTTAAAGAGAAAAGAGACGGATAATGACACTATCGTAAAGTTACGATACTTTTTCATTTTTTCGTTGAATTGTTCAAATATGGTAGTACTTATGTAGTGGAATTGGGACTTAGGCCTCTGCCTCGAATTTTGCGGGCAGCGGGGCGGCGGCGGCGGCGGCGCGGCAGCGGGGCGGGCAACGCATACCTGTTCTCCAAACTAGCGGGCAGATCGCGCGGCACTATAGCGGTGTAGTGTTGTGTTCGTGGTTGTGTTGTCGAGATATTTGTTTTTATTCGCGAACGAAATGTCTGAAAAACGGCGACATCTTTTTGATTCAAATTTATTCCTAACGCTCGATTTATTGTGGGCAAAAGAAGAAGTGGATCCCTACTATAGGGCAAGGAAAATAAATGGCGAGTTTTATCGAAATTATGAAGAACAAAGACAAAATCCCGACAAATTCTACGACTACACCAGAATGAGTGTAGAAACTTTTGACTATATTCTTGAAACTATCAAGAGTGATTTAGAGTCTGGAATTAATCCAAAACGATTTAGAGGTATATCTCCAGCAGAAAAATTATACTTGACGCTTGGGTAAGTAAAACAACGAAATTGTAATTTGTAATTGTATTTATTGATAGTTTCAAAAAGGAAATTGTGTTGCACTAATTTAGTAAATAGTTTGGCATCGGTCTTAAGTTCCCAGATACAATCATTTTAATTAAATACCTACTACACACTAATCAGCCTTAATTATTTATCTTTGGCGAAAACATTTATTATATAAAAACGTTTCGTATGAAATAAGTAACATGACAGTTTGTCATTTATTTTTAAAATCACAGTTTTCTTACTCATTGACAGTATTGTTATTATAAGGTTGACATACCTAGTGTTCAGTATTATTCCACGCATATTCTAATCTTATAACTAAAAAAAATCACAGTTACCTACAGTCATTTATTTCTAAAATCACAGTTCTCATTTGTACGATGATTAGTTATTTGAATCACAGTTTTGTTATTTATTGACAGTATTTTCATTATAAGATTGATATACCTAGTGTCGAGTACTATACCCATACATATATGATTCATTAGAAGGGTACATGCTTTCATTTACACTTAACTCATCTAGAAGAGCTTGATTAATTTTTTGTCTTACTCTAAACTTTTGTACTGGTGTGAATTTTTCCATTTGTGGAAGCAAACTCATAAAAAAGTAGTAGTCTTCTGACTTATTCTCATGTCTAGAAGCCTCGTTTCTATTTTGATTTGATAAATCATTTTCCAGCAGTCTTATCCTTTTCCTTTCCAATTCTAAAAATTCAGTTCTTATGTCATTCGCTGTTTTCTTTTTTCTTGATCGTTGTGAAGTAGACGCTTCTCTTGAAGGCGTAGAAGTTTCTTGCGATGATGTAGAAGCTTCTAGAGAAGAAACAGGAGCCTCTTGTGAGGATGTAGAAGTTTGTTGTGGATAAATAGAAGATTCTTCATCATGACCGGTTGTTTTTTCTTGAGAGCTTTCTTCAGAGATGTCTTCTATCTCAAAAGAATCGTTACTTATCTGATTACTTACTTCAGTACTGCTTAAATTACCCTCAGTAATATTTGGTACAACTTCATCACGCAAAAACCTCAATTGAGAAAAATATTGCCAATTCGAGGGTTGATTAACATTTCCGGCATCTCCTGATCTAGGAGTAGGATTTTTTTTTAATTCCTTTCTATAGTGATCTTTTATATTTTTCCATTTTTTCTTTAAATCGGTCACTGAAATAAAAGAATGAACAGACTATTTATTACATACATAACTTTATCATACC
The DNA here is from genome assembly GCA_963151315.1 of Nymphalis c-album. Taxonomy (NCBI): domain Eukaryota; kingdom Metazoa; phylum Arthropoda; class Insecta; order Lepidoptera; family Nymphalidae; genus Nymphalis; species Nymphalis c-album. Next base: position 5,751,840 of record OY720588.1, read on the forward strand.
TATGCTTTAATTTTCAGGTTTTTGGCGAGTGGGCAGCCTTTCAAAAGACTGTCGTTGTCATTCAGAATGGGAAAAACAACGGTGGCCAACATAATTTATAGCACTTGTAGAGCTATATGGAAAAATTTGGTATATTTACATATGCCGAAACCGACAGAAGAATTATTGAAAAAAATAACGGAAAAATACTATGAAAAATGGCAATTTCCTAATTGCATCGGAGCTATAGATGGCAAACATTGTCGATTAAAAAATCCTAAGTTTGCTGGATCATCGCATTATAATTATAAACATTTCTTTTCGATGCACTTGCAAGCGGTCGCGGATGCTGACAAAAGATTCATTTGTATAGAAGTTGGAGGACGAGGAAAACAAAGCGATGCAGGAACATTCCATTACTCTAATTTGAACCATTTACTTCAAAGTAATAACTTCAATATACCCCGTCCACAATATCTACCCAGATCAGATATCATTCTACCAATGGTTTTTATTGGAGATGAAGGATATCCACTCAAAACCTATTTGATGCGACCTTATCCTCAAAGCGTACTTAATGCACAAAATGAGTTATTTAATAAGCGATTATCGCGGGCTCGAAAGACTATTGAGTGTGCTTTCGGAATTTTAAGATCCAAGTGGCATATTTTCAGATCACCCATAGAGACAAACAGATGTCACGCAAGATTACTCATCAAAACTTGCTGTTTGTTGCATAACATTATCCGAGATAAGGACGGTAATAATGATATTGCCTATATTACTGTCAATACGAATCAACAAAGAATACAAACACGATTACAAACAAACGGCCGGACGTCTTATCAAGCACAATATATACGTGAAAAATTCAAAGAATATTTTGTAAATAATCGCATTAGTTACTAATTAATTTGTAAAACATAATAAATATTGTATTTGACATAATAAATCATTTTTATATTTACCTTCAATATTCAGTTCGTTTTTTATTTCTTCCCATAATTGGTTAATTATTCTTCTATTTTTATGGTTCACATCTTTGCTGTTCCATATGGGTGTCCTCTCAAAGATTGCCGAAATAATTAGCTCTTGCACGTCCGAAGACATTTTGATACGTCACAAAAAAAATATTTCATATTTATATATTATATCACAAAAAGATTTTATTTAAATATAAAAAGGTTTTATTAACGTAATAAAAATACTAGAATATACATACAACTCGAACATAGTTATCGATTTTCATGCCACCTAGAACTAACTTCACGTTGTAGAATTCCGGTGTTTAATGAGCGGTTAAGCAGGCAGCTTCATACTGTTAATTTTGTGTCACAGATGCGCGCGCATCTTAAAATTTCACTCTCATAATTTTTTCATAACGCGCCTAAAGAAGTATAACTTCAAAAAATGTACAACACTATACCTACAATGCAGACGCGCAACGCGGGCGGTCACCGCTTGACTGGAGTGCACCGCTCGTTGCCCGCCCCCGCGCCGCTCCTGCACCGCTGTATTCGAGGGCCGGTCCATTTGATTATACGCGTAAGATCTTGCCGCTCCCGCGCCGCCGCCGCCGCCGCCCCGCTACCCGCGAGATTCGAGGCAGAGGCCTTAGAATGATCGTTTTTTTCCCAGCTTCTTTCAAACGCAACTCAGAACTGAGTTGCGTTTGTTTTTTTTTAAAGTAACAAAATGTTAACACCTTTATTATATCATCAATATTTTCAAGACCTTCTTCAGTACATATGCCGCATAATAAAAATGGTTTCTTTAATTTCATTGTCTTAACAAATTGTTTTATTCTTACTATTGTATTTGGATGACGAACGTAGTTTATTATTATAGTATCAATCTGAAAATAAACATATTTTAAGGAATTGTTTAATATATATACTATTTAAATGTCTACATATGTATATTAATTCGAGTTTTATTATAGATTTCTATAGAATTTAATCTATCTAAAATGCTATGTAGATACATTGTTTTTTTAAAAATAATACTATTAATGAATATATAAATTTGTCAATTTGCACTAGTGTCTTGAACCAAACAAAGAAACTTAAAAAAATAACACCTGAACGATTTGCTCTGATGTATGGTAGTACATCAGACTGTAAGTAGTCACTGTAATCACTATAATAGTCACTGGTAAGTGACGTTAACATTCTTATTTTTTTTTTATTGCATAGGAAGGCGGACGATTATATGAGCCACCTGATGGTAAGTGGTCACCAACGCCCATCGACATTGGCATTGTAAGAGATGTTAACCATCGGTTACATCGCCAATGCGCCACCAACCTTGGGAACTAAGATCTTATGTCCCTCCTGTGCCTGTAATTACACTGGTTCACTCACCCTTCAAACACAACAATAACAAGTATTGCTGTTTTGCGGTAGAATATCTGATAAGTGGGTGGTACCTACCCAGACGGACTTGCACAAAGCCCTACCACCAAGTAAATACATTAATAGTTAAATTAAATTGAATAAAAAACTGTTCCTTACTTGATATTCTAAAGCAAATTTTATTATTTCAATATCTTTTTTTGTTATCAGGGGTCTCGAATGTTTTATGTTTCTAGTGCACACATTACAAAGGCTAGTCAGTTTGCCCCCTTTGGATACAACGCAGTTTATAGACTTATCATCTACTACACCAATACATTTTAAAATAATTTCATCGGCGGCTAACGATATTTCCGTTCCGGCCTTCACATCGGCCACTAAAAAAGGATTGTCGACAAAAACTCTCCCAGCGTTGCATTTGTTAAAGTACGTGACGTTATGTGTCAAAACAATTTCAGAGTTTTTTTGAAGTGAAATGAATTCACTTTCCTAGAAAGGTTTAATAATTTTTAATAATATTTATAAAATATAATTTTCAATTATTGGGTGTATGAAATCTTTTTAATTAAAACAAATAATATTAGATGCAAAATTTAAGGTAAGGATAAAAGTAAAAGTCTTTGAAGCATTAACCTTTCAAGAAAATGAGCTATAATTTCTTAACGGCTAGCAACGAATTCGCAAGCATCTGCAAGTGTTGTACATGTCGATGAGCGTCGATAGTCAATTTCCATCAGGTGAACTTCCTGCCTATTTATCCAGAGGAGAACCGGACGTTCCGGTCAGTGAAGTTTATCGATGACTTGATGAAGGTGGTGTGGTCCGACTTGATGCGAGAGGCGGGGTACCGGATATATATATACTACCTGCGGCGCGAAAGGCAGGTGTCTACCAAACACGCCCACCGGCACGCCAATAAAATACTTACACTTTCTAATAAGCCCGTTTTTACTATACAAGTTTTTAACTCTATACAAGTTGCTATTGGCCAATCTGTAACATTATATTTTTTGCAACACTCTTTTGCTGCTTTGTCGATTTTTCCCAGTAGCCTTATTTTATCTCCTCTCGTACTACTTGACATTTTAAATTTGGCTACATTCATACCAGCTTCGAGCATCTTTTGTACATCGACTGTCGTGATTTGCGAATCAGCTGAGAGTTAGTAAACAACACTTAAGTACTTTATTCGATTTTTATTAACAAACGATTTTCAATTAGATATATTTTTTACCTAAGGTTACAATTACAGGGCATCTCCGAAATCTTAAAGGCGCCTGATTTAAAATGTTGGGATCACTAAAACTTACATTATCATAACATAATGTTTCGGGCTTTTTAGTCCACATAGCTCTGCCCTTATATTAATAGCTTATTTATAAAAACTCAATTGTTAATGGTATTATATATTTTGTTAAAAAAAATCTTTATAAAACTTTTCATGTCTTCTCTCTTATGTCATTATGTCATAAACATCATATTAGCTTTTGATTTTCGCCAAAGAGTATATAGTATTTATAAAGTTTATATGGTTTTTATAAAGTGTATCTTCTAACAGATTACATTTATATACATATTATATTACAGAGTTACATTTATCTTATCAATATAGAAATTGCATTTAAATTATATGAATGATAGTGTCGTTATTATTAAGGCATGTAATATATCATCAATACATTAAATACGTAATTTTTTGTAATTCACATTCAATAAAATGCTATTTTTATGTTTTTTATTTAACATTTCATCCCTCTTTTATTTCCAAGTTAGTAGAATATAAAATCCCATTTTAGATACATATATAGACAGAAATCGGATAAATCAATTGATATGGCTATTTGCCAAGTAGATACATCGTGCTGCTTGCAGCATTTGACAGCGGCTCTCAACATAGCAATTTTATTTACAGTCGAAGTCGACAGTTTAAATTTTATTATAACACGAAATGTACGGACTTGAGTCGAATTTTATACCGCTTTCTCATATCTAAATACTATCATTATACAAACACGTATACGGTATACGACAGCCAGTATAGAGGCGACAGTGACATTTTTCATTAGAAGTTTATATCAAAGAGGTTAAAATGACTACGTTGTAGTTAATATACTTTTTGTAGCGACATGTTATAATATTATATCAAAGGGCAATCTCTTTCGCGGCATGACAGGTTATATTGATAGGGCTTTGTCTGCAAAGACGCGGTAATTATAAATACGGCATGAACTGAACATACGCTAGCTATATTCTTCCTCAAAGCAATACTTTCCGTTTAGATTCGTGATCGTGTTTGGCTTTGAGTTGATAATGTTTCCGTGGTGGGTGAAATGTAGAAGTCAATTTTCAATTCAAGTCAAACTTTCATTTCGGTTTTTTTGTCTCCTTTCCTAAATAAATAAAACATTAATTCGATGGATTATAGTTTCTATATTAAGTTTATTAGTTCTCACATACATTGTTTTCGTTATTATCTACTTATCCACACACACAATAACTTCTATTACTATTTGTTACATCTTAAGTTTGTAAAACTTATAACATTTATTTTTGACAACTTTTTAAAAACTATAAGTCAAGTGACTTCCCTTTTAATCAAAAGCAACGTAACTCAGGAAAATAAAAAGTGACAAAACGTTAGTAAGAATGGAATCTTTGGCAACGAATCGCCTTGTGTTTGTTTAGTTCGCGGCAAGCTAATGGACAAACAAGGGTCGCTGTGGCAATGTTGATTTTCAGTTACCGTGCAGGCGGCGTCCTTCTTGTATCTTGCAAGATTTATTTTCACCCCAGGCGATGACAGCTTTAGGGTCCCGCGATCAAATCAAACATATACAGTTGTTTTATAAGGTATTGCAATTAAGTTGAAATTGGAATGTTTGGCAGAATGTTTCATATTTAATTAAGCATTTGTATATTTTTGAACGGAATATAATTAATATAACTCTATTAATTTCATTTTTGTTTTATTATTAATAGTTATATAATAAGGTCCAACAGATTACACGATATAATATGTATATAATCGTTATTATAAGTTAATCAAAATATGTTCAGACAAACTATAAATGTTATAAACATGAACCATAACCATTATGTCCATAAACAAGAACTATGTACATCTAAGTATATAATATAAATATAAGCGCTAGACACTAGTTCTGTAAGAGGTATTTAGCCTTAAATAGTTAACGCACTGCCAACCATGGTAACTGTGTCCCTTAGGGCTGTTGTTATTCTGGTTTGAAGAAGGAGTATGCCTTAAACCGACATTCAGAAACATAAAGTATTGCAGTTTTGTGGGAGGATAACTGATGGGTACCCTCTACCAAGATAGACTTAGACTTAGACAATTCAATTATTCCCCATTGCATATAATTTGTATCAGTGATCTCGGCGACATCTAACTGTCTATTCCTTAAGGGGAACCCCATGAATTATGGATAAAGTCGATCTCCGAAAAACCTTTTTCAAACGTGCTTACTGTTTGTGTCTTCTTTGATTACCCGAGTGAATTCATGATTGTTAAACTTGCAAACAATAGCGAGATATTATTAGTTTGGAAACAATATATTGTCTTTAAATTTATTATTAATTAAAGATATAAAAATAATACATAAAACTTTTTGTGCTGCATGAATGATCTATAATATATATAATAATACCACTAATTCATTTATTTTACTACCAAAATCTAAGAACTCTTGACTGAGAAGCCTATTTTCGAAATATCTATTCCAAGGATAAAAACTTTCAACATAAAAGGACAAAAAATTATATTACATTTGATCACGAGTATAAGCATAATAACAAAAATATATATATTTGAAAGTATCTCATAATGAAAATGTAACCTATTATATTTGATTTTCTGTTCCATAGTAGGGGATAAGCCAGGGTTAATTTCTCTAAGACTGCCCTGAGCGGGTAGTCGTTAAGCCCTACTAATTGCAGCGGTATTTTAATGAATGTTTAATTACGTGTATTTCACATTTAGCGCCATTTAGACAAATCTAATACATTAAACAATTAAAAATATAATCTAATATAAAATACACATATGTATTTTAATGAAACATAATTAAGGTGAGTTTTTCTTAGATTACTCTGTTGGCAAAATTTTATAATTAAAATGACGTATAATAAAAATACAAAATGTTATATTTATTTTATTTCGTGGAACATTTTTTTATATAAGGTGACTTAATGAATCCTGTGGACTTAAACTGAAGATCACTGAATTTTTATGTGCTTAATTGGATTATAAGTTGCCTCGGTGACGATGGAAAACATCATACGTTTGTATTCGGCCATATGTATATAAATAAAGGAAACATAAAGCAGAAAGGAGTAATAAACCTTGAAAGAGTCCTTCTCCTTTAAGTAGTAATTTGCCCATCAGTGGGATTGCTATGGGCTGCTTTTATACTTTGTAAAGACTAAATGACACCTTAACTAAGCACTATATTTTCAAAAATTTTTGCTTTTTGTTTGCTCATTCTTTGAGTGTTTGTAGCATGGGTAACATGTGATATGAGATGGTTTTTGCGAAGAGAAAATGTAGCAAGTTCCCATTCCAGTCAAAGCTTTGAAGACTTGCTATACATATATATAATATATATAAACATACTAAAACGTTAATTATGTTAGGTATAACGACGTGGCATATCAAATCATTTTTATAATTTTATGCCTATTTAGTTAATACAAGTAATTGATTACCTCACCTTTGCCTCCGACATAATATTGTATCTATAGCTGTTATTTCCATTTGTACATATATTACAATCCCTAAGGTGACCTAAATATATTACGAGGGGATAAAACTTAGGTGGTAAAGCTGTGGATGACCGTATATAACTTGAGAAAGTTTAACAGTTATGTTGACATGTTACGCAAAGTGGAAAGTTGGAAATCTCATATAGTAATTTAAGACCTCTGGGCGTTTCAGAAAGTGTTGTGGTTATGAAAGATAAAATTAATAGAGAAAAGTAGAATTACAAAAAAAGAGTAAAAGTATGAAATCACTTCAAATAATAATAATAATAAGTATGACATATGTTTTGTATTTTTTTAATATATAGTAAATGGAGACACCGTTCAATTACCTACTTTTATGAAATTTAATGAAGTGGCTCAATGGATGCATGGAAGATGACTACGAGTACAGAAAAAAAAATATGTGCAACTAAATGCAATAAAAGGAGGTTACTAATAGTAACTGAAATTCTCCTTAGGATAGTAAGGTGAAAGTATATCCCATCGCAATTAACGGACATGTCTAACGCGAAAGGAATTGTTTTCTTTCTCTATTACTGTCTATTTCTATTTTATACGGATGATGTGTGAACTAATGTGAAAGGTGTTGTTTTTATGTTTGTATAAAATTCAAAATACGAAAAAAATTCAATGTGAAAAGAATTTATGTTCAAACTTTTAAAAATACTTAAAAAAGAGCAAAAGAAAAATAAATAATTGATAAATCAACCTTGGAGTAAAGTGAAAACAATTTAATAAAAAATATTATCTACAACCCAGTCTTATGGACCCTACTGGTGACAGAAGGGATGTTTCATTTTTCGCCCAGAAAATAGGAATTGCGATTCAAAGTATTTTCATATTGCATACATTCAATATACATAATATGATTCGAGGGTTTACTTTTACATCCATTACAGAGAAATTATAGTGAAATCATATGCTAAGCATAAAAGCTATTCAAATTAGAGGGACAGTTATATAAAGGACTAGGGACTCGCCCCGGCTTCGCCCGAGTAGCAGAGTAAATATTCCTAAAAATCTGTCGTAGTATTGTATAAGCTTTTAGCCACAGTGGACGACAGCGGGACGCGGGACGCGGCAGCGCGCAGGCGATAGTATGATCGATGTGGGACCGCTTGAATTTAAAATTACGATAACTCCTAAGATATTAATTTAAATTGGGTGATGTAAATGGCAATTATAATAAACATGAAATACTTAAATTAAATAACATATTTAATTTGATAAGGATTAATATCATATCCGTTTTTATAGCTTTCCAATTATAACATTATTATGTAACCATTTATTAAACATTTAAGTGGGTATAGTTAGCTATCCTTAAAAGATAGACATATGCTATCACGGACTTTTCTGTAGATCTATGAAAGGGGAACAATTGCACTATACATTATTTTGTTATAATTTAAAGGGATTTTACAGCGTTTTCGATGACTTCTTCAACAATTATCGTCTTATTTCAATATATGTACAAAAACAATAATGAATTATATACGTAATCCTATTCCTATTGAATTACTTTATCCATTGGTGAAAACCGTATGAAAATCCGTTCAGTAGTTTTTTAGTTTATCGCGTTTATACAGACAGACAGGAACTGTGGGGGACTTTGTTTTATAATATACATATGTACTGATGTAGTGATGAGTGTGCTTTTTGCTGTAACAAAAATATAGCATTCAATAAAACTCAACATCTTAAGACACGTATGAGTTGAAAATTTCCCAAAAAAGTTCGTTCCGGACGGTATTACGATCATTGGTATATTTTTACTTCAACACACCATACAAACAAGCAATAAACATCTTTGCTCTGTGTAAAATATCTATATGGTATAGCGCTTTAGGACGTCGATGGCGGTTATAACTATAATTTGCCCGTGCTAATTCAGAAGATTTTTCTTAGCCTTAAACTACTACGTAAAGCTATGCTATGCTATATGCTATGACCAACTGAATTTTGAATAAGATATAAGATCTCACATTCTCATTTACAAGTGTTGTATTCTAAATTGCTTGACGGCTTGAAGAGTCAGGTTGAGGAAGCTGAACAATGCTTCTCTCAGAAAATTTATTTATCTTAAAAATGTATAATAACTTTAACGAATTTTATACCTAGTTTAAAGAAAAATCAAATATTTTACATATTCAATATAATAGAGATAAAACGTGTTCTAACTACGCTCTAGCGTGTCCTCCTCGACTATTCATTGTTTACGCGAAAATTCGGACAAGCAGAGTAATTTAAAATCGATGCACTTTATTCTAATATTGTTGTTGTTATGTACAGGGAAACTGGGATGAAAACAATGTCACACTGTATGCAGGAAACAAATGGTCGAGGGGAGTTAGAAACAACAAGACGCCGTCGACAAAATGTTTTCGCAACTTGCACTGTTCTCATACTAGACTACATATTATAATAATGTTTTCTTTATGTACTAATACTAGTAATATAAATTGTTTTTGTAATAAATTAATATAATATAAATAAAATTAATATAATATAAATTAATTAATAAGTTTGCATACTTGCACCAAATAATATTCAGAACATTTATTTATTTGCTCACATACTGAATTATGTAAGACGAAGAGTACATGAACTGGTGTATTTAGAAACATATTTTTATCAGCCATGACCACTAAGTTTAACAGAGTGCATTTTTGCACAGAAAATTCTTATAGAACGTGACGGTGAGCACTAAGATTTTTCAAAATTCGTCTCCTAGAGTTAAGAGAGATTAGAGATAATAATAAAATTCTGGGGCATTATTCACACAAAGCCATCTGATCTTAAACTAAGCAGAGCTCGTTCTATGGAAACCAGACAACTGATACACTACATATACTACTTTTCTTTTGTAAATGCATAGTTATAGTAATAATTACACCTAGACTCAAGATAAAAAATCTTTTTTATGCACACAAATGTCTGTCCTGGGTGGGAATCGAACCCACGACCTGCGTTGCGAAAGGCAGGTAGGTATGTACCAACTACGCCAACCGGCTCGTCGGATGAAACTTAAGATGGAAGTTTGTATGGAAATTCGTCATTTTTTAAAGTTAGATTTTCGACAATCTGTATTTTGGGTCTTACAAAAGTAACAGCGTTTTTGAAAATTGATAACCGTAGAGGGAGAAATTGGGAAAGAAAATTTGTATAGAAATTCACCTTTTTTCGATGTAAAATATATTTAGAACAGCGTTAAAAACATTAAATGTCTTTCACAATGATCCTTTGTATGGATGTTTGGCATTTACACAAATAAAATCGTGCAGTTAATATTTAGCCTGAAGTATTGGGATTAATTAAATATATTTTGTCACATTTAATTTTATTTTTATATATATTGTTATTCTAAAAGTTATATCAGCGTTTTAAGTGTCAAAATTTAGTTATTTATTAAATCTAAAAGTTGCTCCGTTATTTTAAATTATATTTTTTGATTAGCAACGTTCGTTCCTTAATCGCGCACTCAAGAACTTCGAAATTGGGTGTTTTCCCAGGTTCTGAACTATTTATATTTTAGTAGTTTGTATAAAAATTATTAAACATGATGAAATATTGTTTCATTAATCATTTGATTAACTTTATTGCATGTAAATTATATTTATAGTTGATCACTAACGATGTTTTTGATCAGTTACTTGGGTGTATCGTTGCAAAGGTAACATGAGTATTGGTAATGCAGGCTACAAAAAACACGAATACTTAAGAAATGTGGTAGTTGACTAATATTTCCGATGTAATTAGCAACCCTGTACATAGCTGGTATAATATAATATTGTTTTATGTAAATACCTTTTACTTTATTACTTTAATTTAAGAACAGTGGTTCCATATGTGAATAACATCATAAAATATCACTCATAATCAAGTGTAATTACATAGTAATGCACTAAAATATGGCTTCTCTTCAAAATATGCTCGGAAGTAGCTGAGATGCTGGCCCTTATTTCATTATTGGAATTCTTGTAAAGTAGGTTCGAAGCGCGACGTCCTATTTACGACCAAATTGCTATTAGAGAGTTTCACGCCTAGAACTTAACATACGAGTTTAAATCACGTCCCCTGTACGGACCTGGATTTTGCACAAAAATATTTAAGCGTGTGTCACGTTACAGGACAACAATTTTACTAATATTTAGTATTATTAGATTTCCCAGTAGTAGTCTAGGCTATCAATAAACAATTTATAAGATATACCTTGTATTTTCAAGAGATATAAATATATATACATATACATAGTTATAAAATAATAATAATAATATTTTTATATTTGGGTGAAATTTTAATATTTTTTACTTTTATAGTTAAGTTATTTAGGCCAAGAATAACTTTTTCGTCACTGTAGTGACAAATAGTAATTTATATATTATGTTGTGTAATTGCGTATGAACAATACTGCTATTATTTTAGTGTAAAATTTTGCTAAGCAGGCCAATTTTTAAGACTAATTATCTGCACAGAAGATATTTATAATATCTACAGATAGTGCACATGTACATGTACAGACACACAATTGCACTTTCAGTCCCTTAATTACATAATTTCGACAGATTACTTCGGGGCCGTTACAGAAAAAGAAATTGAAAACAAAGCCCAATACCCACCAAGGGTACAAGAAGGAATAAAAACATGTAGCACGATCGAAGAAATTCCACTTTAATCCTTTTTTTAGTTCGGACTGGCTCTTCAAAAGTATTTTGCATATTGTACACTCTTAGACTTGTATTCAACCGCCGCAGTTGAATGCCCATTACTGCTCCGAGTGTTTCTACACTAATGGACGCGTAATTGGTCGTTTCGTTGACTAATGGACAATTAAACGAAGCTACGTAGATTCGTTCTAAGTATTGCACATCGATAGTAAATAATTGTCTTGTTTTTCTTATTAATTGCATAAATTTAAAATATATATATCAAACCCATATTTGGGCATTTAGACAATAAATAACATTGTCGACTAGCTTTTAATTAGATTTAGCTAAATCTAGTTAAAAATGAATTAAATTTCAGATTAAAGAGCAATCGATTGCGGTCATTTAGTGTGTGTATTACAGGAGAATCAGTTGCTAGTGCTCAGAGCAAGTCAATATTGCCTAATGCTCGAGTATCCACGAGTGACGGACTCTGTGGATATCCGATGAAAGAGGTCGAGTGCTGCGTCCACAAGCCCTGACCTAGCGCGGACAATATTTACTTATCGAGGAGTTTGCGATCAGGTGCGTCATATTTGTTAGCCAGAAGAAAAGCTAAACGTTTAAACCATTTTATTTTCTTTGCAATTACAGTTTGATATTTTGGTTAGTCGATTAAAATCGACTGAGGGAGATGAAGGAAACAAAAGGAAAATAATCTGTTTAAGTTAATTAACTTAATTATATAATTATAATGTAATGAATTGAATCTTTAAGAGTTTAATTACATACAAGTCATCAAAGTACATTGGTTTCAAAACATAAAGAGCATCCGGTACACAGATAACAGTTATCATCCAGGTAATAACACCGACTCATGCTTGGATATTCCGCACACGTGTTGCTATGAGCGCACTTATTACGCAGCTCAAGTAATTTAGAAGTGCAACTTCCTTTGCCCTTCCTAACGTCTAACATACAGCGTTGTAAAATAATAATGCTTAAATGCGACGCCTATATATTTTTTTATTGAAATCATATGTTTTTAATTCTGAACGTAAAAATGTTGTTACAATTTTTAAGCTTTCAAGAAGATAAGTAGAATAAACAAATTTTTAAACAGATTTTTAAACCTAATATTACTAAAAATAACTAATTACTTTTAAGTTCTTTTAATAATATAATTAAAAAATACCCTCATTATTTTTGTATGCTTTTTATGTTTTGTGATAGCTTAACAATAACAATATAATTATTACTTATTATTACCAATGAGATATATTTATGCCTTTAATTTAATTCTTGATTACAGTCTTGTAAAAGTAATGAAATGAAACTTATAAATTGGTTAATCCTATTCCTTGGATTCACTGGCACCGCCTTTAAGCGGTATTTTGTACATATAATCATTATAGAAAACCCGACATTATTAAACCATTTTTCACTTTTTAGTGTGTTTTCTATTATTTTATAAAAATTCTGTTTTTATGTTTCATTTTTTTGTTGACATAGAGACGAGTGAGCTTAAAAAACTGTTTTTCCAATGAATATAGCAATATAAGCTAGCTTTTTATATTTTTCTAAGTTTTTGCGGTCTCATCATATTTTAGGTACTGTTAATAAGGAAGCACATTAATAGCAGTAGATCAAGCAAAGATATTATGGTCCTTGTGGAGTTTCTTTCTCTTGTTTGTTTTTCTATCCTTCGAATTAAAAATAAATTAAAAATTTTAAAGAATAGATTATTAAGAGAAATACGTTGAGGGCCGGAGGAAAATTCTAAAACTTTTCTTCGTAGTTTTTTGTGCAAGAATTTATAACCTAAGTGTACTTTATATTAAGCAAAAATAGCCGTAAGAGTTAAATACCAAACAGAGTTTCTTAAAAACTTTCACGAGAGCTTTGAATTAGTTAAAGTGCATTTTGTCTAAGTATGGTAGGTTTGCCTCGTACTTTTATTTTATTTAACTAACCATGTTATTAGATGTTTGGTTGAATATAATTTTAAGTTTAAAAGTATTTTATTTCTTTCATAAATATAGACGTTTGTTTTGCAAAGTAAGCTTAATACGTTTAATTGAAAATTAAATGCATTATAATTGTTATAAGGTTGTTTTAGGACTAATGAGAAAAATAATGTAATAATGTAAGAAGTTGTCCAAATTCTTACAAGGAAAAAAATTCCGATGCGGCAGTCCAAACCGCTTTCAAAGAGTTTATTGATTCTCGCCCCCATGGTTTTTTTAGTAAAGGAATCAATAAACTACCTACGAGATGGCATAAGTGCTTAGATAACAAAAGTGCATAATTTGATTAATCAAATATATATAAAAAAGGACTTTATATTCCTCCCGTACAAAACACCAATTTCAAATGTGAGAACCTAATTAATACCTACATACATTCTCGAGATTTATTAAAATATGTATGCATAATTACAATATTTTTAAGTAGTCTAGTCTGACTTCTTCGTTATTTTTATCTATGGTTACCTGAATCGCAAGTCAATTGAGAACGCAAGAAGGAAATCTGCAGATAGAAAAATAATCGTGACCTAATTTTGCTTCAACCAACAGCCCTTACTTATTCCCTGCTAAAAGCGAAAAATACTTTATAGGTCCCGATGGGTCGATACGATGCTTATAAAGTGAATTATCCTTTGGGAGAGAGAGTAAATAAAATCCAACCCAAACAAATGGGGCCAACATCTAACAACGTACACGTAGACAATCATTTCGTTAAGAAAGTAGGAGTCAACTTATTTCTCTAGGGCGTGATAGAAAGTTTCCCAAATCACTATTTGTGAAGTTTTAGCGGACATTGGTAAAACTTTTTTCAAACTTGCGTGAGTACATCTGTGATTATTACGTCGCAAATTGATATCAAATATATTATGACAATATTTGAGTAATAACGCGAATATATTTTAATTGAATCTTTGATGTAATGTAAGTATTTCTAATGAACGAGTCTCAACTAAAAGCGCCTTAGAGTCACTTTATTACATAGCGTTACATTTTTTATCTGCATTATTTAATGGTCTTTATAAATTAAAACTGTGCAGAAATTATATATATTGTAGTCAAAAACGTGTTTTTTAAAGGAAGGATAGTGTGCCCGTCAATAAATATTGCACATCGACCTTTTACAAGATCATCTTTATATTACTGGCTTAGAGCCTAGATAGTGAAATGGAAGGAGTTAGGAATATAGGTGATTAAGGTGAATTTAGGTGGGTTTTTTTAGGAGTTTGTTATGTGGGTAAGCAAAATTAAAAGGAAAGACGTACAGTATGACGATGTAAGCATATTGTATAAATATATAATTTAATTATCTACACATTAACAATATCCAATATATATCAGAATATTAGTATTTTATGCAAATAAGATAACGCAGCCGAAATTAGTCGATTAAAAATCTCTTTTAAAAAGGTCGATGGGCAATATTTATTGACGGGCACTATAATCTAATAAACAAGTGGACTCAAAAAGATTTTTTAATATTCTCAATGTATTTTATTTCCTCTATGAAATGTTGGATTTTATTCATTTTGGCAGGGTAAGGTATGACAGAAAAATTCATTGTTTTGTGGCCAAAAATCGTTGTATATACAGCGTTCGGAATATTTCATTGTTATACAGTGTTTCACAAAAACAAAAGATACACATATTTTTTACCTTAAAAATTTATTTCTAGAATCGTCATACCGATATTCATATTTATTTATTTAACATTACAAAAACCACAAAAGTTCACTATTTTTTACATAGAATGTGTAAAGGCGTTGTGAGAACATTCAAATACCTACAAAGTAAATATCCTGATAAACTCATCTTTGACTTACATAATATATACACATCATAAAATTGTAAAAGAACGATATCTGTACATTGAAGATATTGAAAAAAAAACTTATGTGGGGGTCTTTATTAAAGCAATTAATTTTTGTCTGTCTGTCTGTACCTTTGTGCCCGCATCACGCAAAACCTACTGCACAGAATTGAATGCGGTTTTCACAGATGTATTGCTAGAGGTCTTCAAATGGACACTTTCAGAGATTTAGATATTTCCAATTTAAGTTGAGCTCAGACAAATATAATCAATCATATAATATAGATACACTATTCTATCTGTTGAACCTCGAAACACGGGTAACCCAAACGACAGGAATAGAATGTCGTCTCTCCTTACTTGCAAGTTGCAAGCAATATAAAACGTGAACAAAATTTATTACTAGAATCTACCAATATTCATATTTAATGATTTATTTATTTAATATTTCATTAACCACGAGTTTTAAACCAGTTATTTTACTGTTATAAATATGATATACAATCACAAAAAACTTCTTCGCCTAAAAAGAAAAGTTTTGTTTCTAGGATACCTTAAGGTAGTTTAAATATTATATATGTACATACATATAATGTGTAAAGGAGTTGTGAAAATATTCAAATACCTACAAAGTATTATATTCTGATAAAGTCATCTTTAACTTATTTATAATAACCCTATTTTCCCCTTCAAACGTAAACTTGAGATTCAGGGGACACGATAGAATTTAATGGAGCTTATATATAATAGAACTTTTGAGGCTTCGAAGATATTCCATTCATATAATCCGATATTTGATTGTGCTATACATTTTATAATTACCCATTTATAAGCTGCCGTAAGAAAAACGGAAGGCCGAACAAGTAGGAAGTAAGAAACAAAATAACTTTACAACATATAGACGACGTACATACGTATACAAAGGTCGTACGTACACCCAACGGCGTACTTGTAATATAACTTGGCCATTTTATTTTTATTATACTTAATGTTTAATAGTCCACCACAACGTAGTCTGTGTCGCGTAATTATATATATATATATATATATATATATATATATATATATATATATCTGTATATTATTTATATATATATATATATATGTCTGTATATTTTATTTTTAATATTTATATTTTGTATTATATGCTTTGTTATTTTTATAAAATATATATGTCGAAGGACGTCGTATTATTTTTAAAAATAATGATTCTCTCAATTACTATCTGCATTATTCATAGTAGTAATAATTAAGAACTACAACTTCTTCCAATAACACTTTTATTGAATGGTAATAACAGAGCAGAGCTTAATAATAGTGCGTGTATAAAATATCTTACGAGCATCGCGCGCCAAATTATATATAATGATTTTATGATAGCAAATAATATATTAATTTCATTGAAGTCCCGTTTTATTTCTGAGTATAAGCTAGTTCTTTCACAAGTAACTTAAGTAAATGATATTGCGCCGATATATACCTATATATTATGTTTGACTTCGAAAGGTTAATACATCCTTCCAAGGTTATGGAAAAATAATTTATTTGTATGTATAACGTCTTAATCTAATCACGAATAGTATGTTTGTAATTTCTTGGGACGGAAAATATTTATATGTGAAAATCTGAAGGTACAAAACGATATGTGGTATTATTTTCTTTGTTTCTTATTATACGTGTCTTGTAATTTTTAACGGTTTTTATTTATTTATATTTTTGTCTTTTAACTAATATTAAGGTTATGTTTCTAATAGTTACGTTTTTTCACTATTCAACATTTTTTCCTATGACGTTTTTAAAACTACTTACTAAATAATGGTTTTTAATTTGTTGGCCTACTGACGGAAATGATTATTTGACAAACAAATATAGGATAACCTCAAAATATACAATTTTATTTGTTCAATGTTTCTAAAACCCCGAAACCGATTTCTTCGAAATACTTGTAGTACTCGAATGAAAAATGTCGAACTACTTCTACTTACTACTTTATGTTATATCAATCAATCAATCAATATCAAAAATAAAGTAAATTTGAATCTGAAACAAACAATTTGAATTCCGTTTGAACATGAAACCTATTTGATTGATATTTTTTCATAACACAAATTGTCTTCTAAAATTAAGGGATCATGAATTTTCGTCACTCGTAGCAGTTACAACAATGTACCGGTTACACTAATATCGAGTGACCGCAAAGTTAAGTGCACTATGGCAAGGCAGTCCGTCCATCGAGTTAGAAGCCACAAATTGCTGCCAACTTACCTAATGTGAATGACGTAGACTTGTGTATCTTGTACCGAGTAACCACATTTTATGCTGTAAACTGTTGCAAAGGAATTGAAAATAATATTTTAAACTAAAAGCTAAATATGATTTATTTGAAGAGGTTATTATAATAACCATCAGAGTTTAAATGTACAACTACAATATATAAGTCCCATCCCAAGAAAACGAGAAATATGTTTTGCAAGAAAAATTTACGTAAAAATATTAATTTACAAACTTTTTTATTTATTACATCATATAAAAATGTCGTTAAAGAGAAACCTTTTTAATTTCAAAATTGGCTTGTCAAAATTTTATTGTCAATATTGATCAATGTCTATATAAGGAATATGCCTGAAAAGAAAAAAAAAATAGATCGATCGAAATTTTGGTGGTATTCAAAATGTCAAAATGTTATGCCATTTCGAAAGGAATGTTTTTTCGATTGCACGTAGTTTGTTATCGGTTATATCTTCTATAGTTTTATTCGTTAAAAGATAATGTTAATGTTTATTAAATGACGTAGGTGATTAAGATTAAATACCCAATAATAATGTTGGAGGAAAACAAAGATATATCACATGCAATTATATTATAAGTAAAAAGGTGTAGATAGGTTACAAGCACTCCGTGAGCACTAGTTCGAAATCGGGCTAGTAATCCACACTTCACTTCAGTATTATGTCACCATTGTCAATGGATAGACGTCACGTAGCGAGTACAATTATTATTAAAAGTGGCCCAAAATAACCGGAAATGCGGTCGTGTGTTATGAGATATTGCTCAAATTATACTAACAAAACTTCTTAAACTCAAGGAATCACTTATCATTCGTAATTTTACTATTTATCTTAATATTTTCACAAACCAAATATTATATTCGTAAAATACGACGTTAGAAATGAATGAATGCAACAAAAGTATACTAATGAACGAGTGCAATAGAGATAGACGACGTTACTGATCATAGAGTGAAACACAAACAGTGGTGGCAGTTGGCACATAATATATAATAATTTTATATGTTTGTTTTATTTATATAAATGAAAAAGTATATTAAATTATTAATTATATTAAATTACTAAATTGAATTCAAAATATAAATAAATGTTTTTTTCAGTATGTCGTAAAGAAGAATATTTATTTCCGTATAAGTGTTTAGATATATGATCATGAAATTAATTAATTGTTTGTAATTTCCATCGAATGAACTAAGGTGTATCCAATGGGTTGATATTGTTTATTTGATATTAATTATTTATAAAATTATTGATAGTTTTTATTTACCTATTTCCAAATATTTTAAAGTAATTTTACAAAATGAATTTATGAGTAATCGCATTGATAGGCATAAATCCGGGTAAGAAAAAACGTAATGTTTGATAATTTATTCTATATCGTTTCTTTAACACTAGACGATGCACTGTTGCAAATATATTCGTCTCTTTTCACTCGTGATACTTAAATCATGCCACCCTTCTTTAGCGACAAATCTTAATGTAGTGTGTATATTGCAATATAAAGTTAGTTATGTGTGTGTAACAGTGTCATTTTCGTAGATTGAATGCTGTGTATATAACCTATCTACACCTTTTTACTTATAATATCATTGATCACATGCATCTTAATCGAAAGTGATTAATTCAAATTAGACTATGTACCAGTAAATGATGACAAGCAAAATTTGTGTAAGCCAAGACCGTGCAGCATAAAACATAAATACCATTATACGGAAACCTGATGATACACAGTGTACGTAAACTATACAGCCATGTAAGGTCTAAGCACCGTAGAATTTCGGTGAGGATGAAACCGTAGCTCGCCAGGACTTATATTAAAGCAAAATTTATATATTCATTCAGATTACTCGTGTAAACTAGAATTATTTTCTAAATTTTAATCTCGTAAGTTTTAAAACTTAGCACTTCATTAATTAAACTTTAACCTTTGATTAATGTTATAAAGGGTTGTCTGAATGCTCACATAGTTTACACAGCTAATCAAATTTAAAGGCTCAAAACGAAGGTCAGAGATCACTCACCCTTTCGTCTTTCATTTTCCTTTGTCTCACATTTTGTTTTTAGCATACAGCATTAACGACTGTTCTCGATAATAACTTTGTTAAATAATAATATTTATATTGCTTTAATCTACGTACAACCGTTTCTCAATAATGGCTTATTTGACAATTATATCTCAATTTTTGACCACAGGCAACACTGATTTTATTAATTCTGCAATAAGATTATTTGGCTATCATGATAAAAAAATAAGTAAATATTTAAAATTGATCATATTGCCTTTCGGTAGGTTTTAATATTTTATTCCCCCGCGTGGGATCTCCACCTTGTCGTGGTGGGGGGGCTCAGTACCCGTGGTAAGGTCGGCCACGGGGAAGCTAAGAGGGATCCCGGACGTGGGGCGCTCCTCGTGGGCCTCAGGAGGAGGCTTGCGTTGGATGCGCCCAGGGAGCGGGTGCGGGGGACAGTTCTGTCTGTCCCTCACAGTCGGGAGTGATCGCGGGAGGAGAGGCGTGTCGGTGTTGCGTTGCCGCGCGCCCTATCTCCCGCGACCAAATGGGGGCGCACCATGTGTTGCGTTGCGGTGGGGCCGCAGAGGAAGAGGAGATGCGGTGTTGTCAGGTTGCCGTCCTCCCTGTCCTCTGCGGCCGCTGGGTGTGTCGCTGTGGGGGATGGTTCTGTCCATCCCCTGTAGCCGGGAGCGGTCGCGGGAGGAGAGGCGTGTCGGTGTTGCGTTGCCGCGCGCCCTATCTCCCGCGACCGAATGGGGGCGCACCATAAGTTGCGTTGCGGTGGGGCCGCAGAGGAAGAGGAGATACGGTGTTGTCAGGTTGCCGTCCTCCCTATCCTCTGCGGCCGTCAGGGTGTTTTTTGGCGGCGGAGCCCAACACCTTCATCCGCCGCCAAGGAGCTTGTAGCCTTCAGGCTATCCGTCGGGGTGTCAGGGTAGAATGCTCACGCGATCCCTTGGCACCCCCATAAAGGCGGTGAAGTATACGCTGTGGTTTTAGTGGGTATTACGGCCTTGCACTTCAGCCGTCGAGTCCCACATAACCCCCCGCTTTTCACCTTGCGGGGGGTATGCGTAAATGCATTTCCACAGCGAAAAAAAAAAAAAAAAAAAAAAAAAAAAAAGGTTTTAATATTTTATTATGCATTTGCAAAATGCTTACTAAATATATTTTTTGTAGTTTTATTTCACTGACTATTGTTTCCTGATAGCACTTACAGTACGTTTTGGAACGAAGTTTTTCTTTGCAATATTTTTTTGACTCAAACACGTTTTTATTCGAAAAAATATTGCAAAGAACTTCGTTCCTGACGGGGTTCCCCGAACCCATATTTTCTTTACTAATACTATATATATGACAGTTAAATTGATATATTTTTACCCCCACCCAAAAGTTAACATATTTATTTGGATATGTTTAAAGTTAACTAAAGGTTTATTTGTAGTATTCAATTTTAATTTTTTAAATTAATCTAATAATTTTTAAGTTCTAATATATTTCCTCCTGTGTTATAATTATAAAAAGGTTTGAGATTTCATTAATTATATTAATTAAAATAGGGTAGAAAATATGTGGGTTTGAATTTGTTTTAGACCAACTTTTCATAGAGTACATATTTTAGTTGAATCACTTATCAAAGAAAGGCGTGGAAGACAGAGCGCCATGACATGCGGGTACGTGTTAATTAAACTCCACTTTACTGTCTCGCCCACGTGGATATGTTGTAAAGATCGAGAATTTCTGTAGATAATTTCAGTATAATATTTTTAATTATAAAATTGTCCAAAATTGTCAAAATACATAATGTCGTTTGCGTATACGATAGACTTGATATAAATCTATAGCTACTTAAGGCTGAGATGGCCTAGGAGTTACAACGCGCAAATCTGACTGAATTTTCATCTTGTGCAACGTGTCTAATTTTACTGAAATTCTGCCACATATCTGGCAGAGAGCTGTGGCATTCCAACAGTGTGCTCCAATGCAGGTTAGTGGAATAAGCTCAAAACCTTCTCCTCAAAAAAGGAGGATACCTTAGCCCAAATATGGCATATTCACAGGCTGTTTACTTACATAACTTACTTTTATCGCTACTTATGTTACTATACATATGTTATAAAGCGAGTGTGTGTAAGTTACCCGGCAGAGTTCGGCGGCAGAAAATTTTTGCTTTTTTGGTTGACATGTCGTTCCACACCCACAGTAACATATTAGTGTAAACACCTGTAGCGACATCTATCTCGCCACATACGAACTATGAACAGACGTATCCTACATCGCACTATTAAAGTTATTAGAGCGATTGAACATAAATACAAGAACCCGACAACAATCGAGGGGGCAGTAGCCCACCAGACACAACACCCGTCTGGTCGGAGGATCCTCCCTTTTCAATGGGGGTGTGTCCCCTAAACTGGTGACCCCGACTTGAACGTCAGCGCAGGCCTAGCAAACCTACGTCTTCGCTACGTCATCATCACTTCCTCAAGCTTTCGAGCAGCGAGTCATACAGCCAGCCAGCATCCACGGCTACTACGGGTACCCTGACCACCAGCATGCAGCGGACGCGCATTCCTGGTCATCACCCACAGCCTTCTCAGCGACCTTGGCACAGCACACTGCACTTCGGCCGGTCAGCAAGCAGAGACGCACTTCTCTCCTGGTCGACGCAGCAGCCAGCCACTACGCAGCACTGCAGCACTCCGACTCACTGGAGCATTTGCAGCATCACCCCGACTCACTGGGGCATCACCGCAGACAGTTCCGACTCACCGTGAACTATGCGGCATCTGGTTCCGACTCACTGGAACATTCCACTGGCCCGGCAAGCATCACAAGATATATGAACGACAACCTGCTATCGACCTCCGGTCTCGGAGGGGAGTGATGTAGCGACATCTATCCTCGCCACATACGAACTATGAACAGACGTATCCTACATCGCAATATTAAAGTTATTAGAGCGATTGAACATAAATACAAGAACCCGACAACAATCGAGGGGGCAGTAGCCCACCAGACACGACACCCGTCTGGTCGGAGGATCCTCCCTTTTCAATGGGGGTGTGTCCCCCAAACACCTAATAACAAGGTAAAAAAGAAAACAACCGTTAACATCCGAAACGTTTATAAATTAAATAATAGAAGTGAATATATTAAATGAAAGATATACTAAGAATACTGGGCGGTTTTTAATTCAAAGCTATATAAATTTAAATTACGATACTTGTAATATTCAATTATTTTCATTTTCAAACTTAAAGTTTACAACTAAGTACTGTTATTCGATTTAAATCCAAATAATACCGGCTTATTCCAGATTTTAGGCTATTACGCAAACCGCACCGGCAATTCCTTAGTTCTATATGCAGGTTGTCCGTCTTAGACAAGGATAAATATTAACACGAAGAGATATATTATATAAACTATTGTTACAATAAATTTTAAATAATATATTATTCTTATAAAAATACTAGCTGCCCGTCCCGACTTCGTACGGGTAAAATAAAAAAATTATTCCGTGCATTTTTTAATCAATAAGATATAAACATTCACCAATCGATTTATTCGCCCATACAGTACATTTTATATATGTTCAGTACAGGGCATATAATAATTCTATTTCCAACTAATATAATAACACGAAATTTTGTATGGATGTATGGACATTTGTTACCCTTTCACGTAAAAGTACTGAATGGATTTTAATGAAACTTTACAATAATATAGCTAATACATCAAAATAACAAATAGGCTATAATTTATAAAGCTATTAATAATTATTAATTTATAAATTGACCAAAATATAACAATAAGAATTTTAAAGAAGATAACTTTTGTCTCTTACACTATATAATTTGGACAAATGTTTTAAAAGTTACGACGACGACAAAGTGAGTGCGCGGCACTATGCAGCAGTACACTGTGGGAGAAGAATTCGGTCGTCGGCTCATCGCTGGGTGTGCGACTCGCATGCAGGAATACGTCATCGATGGTTGTCCGTTTTGCGGTTTTTCAAGTCCCTAGCGATTGCTTAAAGACGCACTTTACCTGTATGTAATTTATTAATAGGTAGGTTTTTATAGTGCCAGGCTGCATACCTTCGGGTTGTAGCGGAATGGGCACGCCCAGCCGGAATTACCACTCTCTCACTTAAAATTGGCGTAAAGTAATAGCTACGCTACCATAATTTTGAGTGCAAATAACAAAATGCTAAACACACAATGTCTTACTGCTACCATATGACAACCAAAAGTTCTAAGACCTGTCGTTTTCAATGACCGGCTTGGTTGATTTTAGTGAGAACTGTTATCACATGTACACTTATTATAGTGCATGCTCAAACAATGTCCATTCCCTGCATCGCTAATGCGCCATCAACCGTAGGAACGAAGATGTTATGCCCTATGTGCCTGTAGTTTGATAGAATAAAAAAAAATTGTACGCTTGCTCTTTTATGGTTTTAACTATACCCAATGGCGTAGATAGGCGGCGGGCTATTTAATATTTTTATAAATTAAATTTTACTTCAAGCCATTGAAGTAACTATAAATATATTAAGTCAAACTACAGGAATTCATAATAAGTCCACTGATGATTATTTAAAGAATAATCATCAACTTCAAAATAAAAAAAAACCGTTACTAAAGTTTTTCTTAACAGAAATGCATTTCATACATATTAATTTCAAATCACAGATTTTCAAATTTCAAGCAAACATTTATCCTTTACTTATATTTTATGCGCGCAACAGCTAGCGTACGCGTAGCGTGACGCGGGGCGCGCAAGCGGTTGCACGTTTGTATGATGGGTGTTGGACCGCCTGAATTTATTTAGTGCGCGATAATTTTAAAATTACGATTACTCTTAAGATATTGATTTAAATTGGTTGGTGTAAAGGGCAATTATAATATACATTAAATGCTTAAAGTAAATAACGTATTTATTTTAATAAGGATTAATATCATATCCGTTTTTATAGCTTTCCAATTTTACCATTTTTATGTAAACATTTTTTAAACATTAAAATGGGTATATTAGCTATCCTTAAAAGATAGACATATGCCATCGCGGACTTTTTTGCAGATCTATGAAAGGGGAACAATTTCACCATACATTATTTTGTTATAACTCAAAGGGATTGTACAGCGTTTTCGATGAAAGCTCCCAATCGGCTCGTTTTTTTCCGACTTCTTCAACAATTATCGCTATATTTCAACTAATTTACAGAAAACATTAATGCATTATACACGTAAACCTTCCTCTTGAATCACTTTATCCATTGGTGAAAATCGTATGAAAATCCGTTTAGTACTTTTTTAGTTTAGCGCGTTTATACAGAAAGACATGAAACGCGGGCGACTTTGTTTTATAATATTTAAGGAAGCGGTTGCATCACGCGTTTGTACTTTGTATGATGGGTGTTGGACCGCCTGAATTTATTTAGTGCGCGATAATTTTAAAATTACGATTACTCCTAAGATATTGATTTAAATTGGGTAGTGTAAAGGGCAATTATAATGTACATTAAATGCTTAAAGTAAATAACGTATTTATTTTAATAAGGATTAATATAATATCCGTTTTTATAGCTTTCCAATTTTAACATTTTTATGTAACCATTTTTTAAACATTAAAATGGGTATAGTTAGCTATCCTTGAAAGATAGACATATGCCATCGCGGACTTTTTTGTAGATCTATGAAAGGGGAACAATTTCACGATACATTGTTATGTTATAACTCAAAGGGATTGTACAGCGTTTTCGATGAAAGCTCCCAATCGGCTCGTTTCTTTCCGACTTCTTCAACAATTATCGCTATATTTCAACAAATTTACAGAAAATATTAATGAATTATACACGTAAACCTTCCACTTGAATCACTTTATCTATTAATGAAAACCGTATGAAAATCCCTTCAGTAGTTTTTTTATTTTAGCGCGTTCATACAGACAGACATGAAACGCGGGGGACTTTGTTTTATAATATTTAAGGCTAAATTATATACATATTTACAATAATATACTCATGATGAGAGTAGCAGAGGTCTTCTCCAAGTAATGCAGCCAGGGTAAGGTGCTGGGGTCTCTAAGCAGCTCACTCCATCAGACTGTGGTGTGCCATGTCCAAAGGCGTATATACTGATTAACGCTCGTGGAGCAAAATCCTACCTGAGACCCTTGCCCAAGAAAGGTCGTGTACACTGAAAGAGGCTTCCACCTTTCCGCACGGACTTTATGCTCAATGCATGGTGGTTCTCCTCTCTTTAGTTGATATAAATGGATAATAAATTAATTAGGAGATATTGGTAGTGACTAGTGGTAGACATTTCTGATAAATGTACCAGATAGTGCAAACATAATAATCACAACCATGAGATAATTGATCAATGAAGTAATACCGAGTGGTATTATATACTTTATTTGGGTGTCAAATTCTGTAATACATAATATAAACAATATACATAATTCCATATATATGGAATAAATATATAATCTTTTATTATGATATGGTGGAAAAAGCAAATTCCTCTATATTTATACCTTTTTTTTTTTTTTTTTTTTCGCTGTGGAAATGCATTTACGCATACCCCCCGCAAGATGAAAAGCGGGGGGTTATGTGGGACTCGACGGCTGAAGTGCAAGGCCGTAATACCCACTAAAACCACAGCGTATACTACACCGCCTTTATGGGGGTGCCAAGGGGTCGCGTGAGCATTCTACCCTGACACCCCGACGGATAGCCCGAAGGCTACAATCTCCTTGGCGACGGATTAAGATGTTGGGCTCCGCCGCCAAAAAACACCCTGACGGCCGCAGAGGACAGGGAGGACGGCAACCTGACAACACCGCATCTCCTCTTCCTCTGCGGCCCCACCGCAACGCAACATATGGTGCGCTCCCATTCGGTCGCGGGAGATAGGGCGCGCGGCAACGCAACACCGACACGCCTCTCCTCCCGCGACCGCTCCCGGCTGCAGGGGATGGACAGAACCGTCCCCCACAGCGACACACCTAGCGGCCGCAGAGGACAGGGAGGACGGCAACCTGACAACACCGCATCTCCTCTTCCTCTGCGGCCCCACCGCAACGCACAAATGGTGCGCCCCCATTTGGTCGCGGGAGATAGGGCGCGCGGCAACGCAACACCGACACGCCTCTCCTCCCGCGATCACTCCCGACTGTGAGGGACAGACAGAGCTGTCCCCCGCACCCGCCCCCTGGGCGCATCCAACGCAAGCCTCCTCCTGAGGCCCACGAGGAGCGCCCCACGTCCGGGATCCCGCTTAGCTTCCCCGTGGCCGACCTTACCACGGGTACTGAGCCCCCCCCACCACGACAAGGTGGAGATCCCTCGCGGGGGGGCTCTATATTTATACCTACCTATCTTGACAGTCTTAGTGTAATTTTTTAGGCATTAATAATAATAATGTTATAATTACAATACTACTGTCGTGGTAATGGTAGTTTTCTAATAGTCCAATTTACCTACATGACTAAAGTATTTTCTTTAAGCGTGACATTTTGTTGAAATATTTTTTTTTGTAATTAAAAATAAGCTTTTTTTAAAATTATTTTGAACAAAATTTGTTTCATTTACTTTTCTTCCGCATCAAATGACCAAGAGGCAAAAGAAAAATGTTAAGTACAATAAAAGTTAATCATAATTTTTTTTTTTAAGCTTGAATTGCGTTTTGAAAAAAAATTATTTTGTCTCTTCTAGTTAGCATGTTTCAAGGAAAATTCTGTAGATTGAAGACGGTCTTATTTAATATGCATTCAAGGTTTATAAGGGGTACAGCGTTTTAAATTGGCTTGTGATTCTGAATACTAATAAATTTTCACAGAAATTGTAGACTTTCAGATCTATAGTTGGATTTTATTCAATTCAATATAATAATAATAATAAAGCACTTTGATTGTTAAACAATAATCGAAGTTAATATAATAAGACGGTATCAGTCCACCATTGAACAAAATAATGACATTATTATATTTTTCATTTAAAATTAAATTTTGAATCATTCTTCAAAATGAAGATTACACATTCAACATGTATATTTTCACGTATGAATGAAATAATATTTCAAACAACTTAAGCGTTAGTTCGAGTACGGAATGTATATTTTATGTTAAGTAATAATACTTTCGATATTACCTCCTACTATTTACAATATCGAAGAATTTATTACATTTATGAAATTGAATATTTATTACAAGTCGAGAAATATATGGCAATATATTATGTAGTATTACATAAAGAAATGATCTGGCTTCTTTAATAGAAGTAGTACTGATAAAGTGAGTTAATTTTATCAATTAGATGTTCAACTAAGTGAAGCGAAGCAGTAATAAATCTAGTTGTACCGGACTCGAGCCTCACGTACTCTCCCAAGTAGATATTTATTTTCTTTTACACTAAATTCATCACTTCAAATAATAAATCTTTTGTTGTATAACAAATGTTAATATTGTATACTTGTTTAAGTTTATTTACTAAAACATTTAAATAAAGTATAAATAAAATTTTTAACAAAACAAAAACCGACTTCATAAAAAAACAAATTAATATGCACTAAAAAGTAAAAAAATAATTGCGTATTCTTCTATAATTTGATAATTAACTTACTATTTTCTACTCATCAATATGTAGGTACGAATGTGTTGTGTGATTGATAATTTATTTACAATTATTGTTATTTTTGGAGTCGATGTCAGCCAAGGTGGGCTTATAACTACATACATAGTTGTAGGTGAGATGTGCTTGTGTCGCACGCGCAACTTAACGAAGCGAATAAAAGTCAATTTGTAATGTGTATGTTTTTAAAAGATTCCCGTATTATTATTGCTAGGTATATTATAGTGTTTCCTTAGCTGACATCGACTCCAAAAATAACAATAATTGTAAATAAATTATCAATCACACAACACATTCGTACCTACATATTGATGAGTAGAAAATAGTAAGTTAATTATCAAATTATAGAAGAATACGCAATTATTTTTTTAATTTTTTGTGCATATTAATTTGTTTTTTTTGAAGTTGGTTTTTGTTTTGTTAAAATATTTATTTATTTTTCGATTTTTAGTGAATCTGAAGTACATTCACTAATTTGTAGAATATGGGTAGACCTACTAAACGTGCAGCTCATATGAGACAGCGCCATTTATATTATTATTTAAATATATTAATCTAAAACAGTGAAACATAAAAAAAAATGCATTTTGGTACTTAATTAATAAATATTAGTTAATATGGTTAAATGTATGAATATAAATTAACATGTTTTGATTAAATAGATTTAGTTGGTGGGGTAATTTAGTTGGGCAGCCATAACATAACCAAATAGTTATTTCTAGTATTAATTAAATAAACTGTATGTTTATAGATGTTGTGTTATACCATTCTTCACCATAAAATATGACGGAATGTCTGTATATTAAAAAAAGGGGAAGTATCTATATTATCCTAACTTATATTATAAATGCGAAAGTAAGCTTGTTTGTGACTCTTTCACGCCTAAACCACTAAGCCGATTTAAAAAATTCTTTCACCAATGGAAAGCTACATTATCAGGGAGTAATATAGGCTACATTTTGTCCCCATATTCCCACGGGAACAGGAACTACGCGAGTGAAACCGCGGGAAAAACACTAGTAATCAATATATAAATATACATAAATATAACATGTATATAAGAGTACTTATACGATTCTGTATATATATATATGTATAATTTTCAAAATTGGTCTCAACTTTTAGGAGATATTCAAATATGTTTCAATTACAAACATATACATATATACTAATGCTTACATGCATAACTCATATTATAAAGAGGAAAAATTTGATTTTTGTTTGATTTTTTATTACGAATTAAATCAAAAACTACTCGACCGATTTTAAAAATTCTTTCACCCTTAGAAAGCTACGCCTTTACCGAGTAATATAGGCTTTATTATATTTTCAAAAACTTATAGATCCCTACTTAAAATGGAGCAATGTAACCCAACGTATCAAACTGTTGCCTATAAAAGTTATTATTATTTCGCGTGCGCTGCGAAAACTATTGACGGTATATAAATAAGTGTTTTTTACAATAGTACTATAATTACTTGATCATAACGATGTTATGGTAGGTGAATGATAAATCTAGATAGCCTATAAAAGATTCGGCCGTGTATCGTTAATTTGCTACTAAGAATTGAAGATTTCTGTTACTTTGTCATGGATCCTATAATCAGAATCTAACCAAACTATCATCAAACAATCCTTGAAGTATACTCTTTCTAATAAAAAAAAAATCATCGAAATCGGTTGGCGTGATATTGAGTTATTCGTCCATTTGTCGCGCACATACCTCATTCAAATTTACGACTTATATGGTTTTCTCATGGATTCCATTGTCAAACCTGGACTAAAAAAAATGGGACCACATGGGAAGCAACCCCTTTCAAATAAAAAAAAAAACATCAAAATCGATTCACCCAGTCGAAAGTTATGAGGTAACAAACACAAAAAAAAAAACATACAGACGAATTGATAACCTCCTCCTTTTTTTGAAGTCGGTTAATAAAAGTAAAGTACGGCCTCTTCTCCTCTGTGAGGAGGAAGTTTTGAGTTTATTCCACCACTCTGATCCAATGCAGGTTGGTGGAATATACATGTGATAGAATTTCTGTGAAATTTGACACATGCAGGTTTTCTCACGATGTTTTCCTTCACCGTCAAGCACGAGATGAATTATAATCACAAATTAAGCACATGAAATTCGTTGGTGCTTGCCCGGGTTTGAATTCAAGATCATCGGTTAAGATTCAAGCGTTTAACCACTGGGACATCTCGGCTTATTAAAATAAATAAATGCAGTTGTTCGTGTATTTATTAAACGAAAGTTCAAGGAACATTTTATAATACATGTAGTATTATAAAGTTAATTAGAAAGATACGAATACATGTATTGTATGTACTTTAATTAGTAAAACAAATTACTACTGAGTTCCTTCATTTCGAACCGGTATTAAATAGTATGGCGGCTTAAAGTACTATTAACTTACCTCCTAAAGACGTTAAATGTACACGTGATACGAGTATATGTGATAGCATTTTTACCATCGAATTATAGAAAGTAATCTTTTTTTAAAGATTTTATCTAAATAAAATAAAAACTTTCGTTAATAAAATATTTCGTTTAAAGTTTGATTTACATAATAATCGTGAAATTTAATTAAATAAATCTAGGTTAAAAGATTAAATAATGTTTTCATACTATTTACTCGTTATTCGGTTCATTCGTATTTATTTCTTTAAAGCAAAGCAATACCTGGGTTCAGTTTGTTTCTCGCAATTTGTGTTAGCAATTATTATTTATTACGCTTCTACGAACTCACTTACGGTTAATTAATCTATACATACTATCTATCTTTATCTCGTGTTGTTTTAATTGTGGTTGTTTATTTTTATCGAAGTATAAAAATTTCATTTAGTTTTTGAACATGGACAAAATGTATTAAATGTATTTATAGAAATTATGCATTATGGTTCAAATGTATAGAATATATATTCTTTGTATAGTATTTGTTAAAAAAGTTATATAATGTCTAACTATTATTTTTCGGGATACGTTTCAAGTGCCATCAGCAGGAATGTCTCCTTATATCATCAGTTCTCATAAAATCACCTATTCCATATTGTCGGTGGATTCATTATCTAGCGGGTATGTTTTATTCTGTGAAATAAATTATTTGTCCGTTTTCCAAGATGAACAGTTGTATTACTCTCGTGGATATGAAGTCTTAACATTTGCCAGATAGCTGCCGATTTTATATTGCAAGATTACATTTAAATAGCATGTTGAAACTCTAACTATTGTTATTGACGCTTCAATAGTGTAATTATGTATTACTAGAAGTCGTTGGTAATATTAAATGTTTTAAGTGTTTGACTAGACAGTTATTTAAGATAGAATAAAATATATTAACCAAATTGGGAATTGAGATGTTTTCTAACTTGTACTTGTAGTTACTCACTTACCTTTCAAACTGAAATACAATATTATTAGATAATGCAGTTTGGCGGAACAATGTATGTGTTTAATTATTTTTAGGAACCTTGGGAACTAAGATGTTATATCCCTTGTGCCTGCAATTACACTGGCTCACTGACCCCCTTCGGACTGGTACACAACAAAACAAAGTACTTCTATTTTGAGAATATCTGATGAGTGGGTAGTACAGTCAGCTTCATATGTATATAAAGTATCAGTCAACATTATGAAATACATAGAAACATCTAAAGTTATCAATAACATCAATCCAACCAAGTCGTAAAATTAATTGTGCCATCCATGTTGTCAATATATGAGTACATTCAAGTCGTCATTAAAATAGTTACAATTAAAGCGCCAGTGGTTTCGAAGCGTCCAAGTGTTCAAAAATATGGGACACACTATAGAAACGAACCTTATGTCAATAAATTTTAGGTAAACTTTTACATATTTTGTTTTTTCAGCCTTTTGCCATCCACTGCTGGACGAAAGCCTCCCCCATAGAAAACCAACCATCCCTTTCCCGCTCAGCCGCCTCCTTCTGGTCCATAACGGTCTCACAGAAGGAGGCTACTGCCCTCTACGCTGATTCCCTGCAGAGCATCGCTGACACTATAGCTCGCAGGGAGGTGACATCTAGCCACTAGACCAACGAGGCAGTTTTTGTAACGAGTACTATAGTGCGATCCATGTGACTTAGCGACGTTATTGTTGCTGAGGGTGGATTTATCCGTTTTTTATTTTATTTTATTTATATAAGTATGTTGTTGAGTATGATCGACTAGTAAAAAACATTATTAATATGTAAATATAACCTATGACAAATTTTTATATATATCATTCTTGCATCCCAATGAAAAAACTATTAGTAAATTCTGAATTATTTTATGAAAAATTTGTATAAGCGTACGTTTTCTGCAGCAAAAGAGCAGTGGAATTACTCGTAAGTAAATTTGCAATAAATTGGGTTCAAATAATTTGCTACAATTAATTTGACGACTTTGGTTGTATTGATGTTATTAATCACTTTAGATGTTTCTGTGTATTTGATGATGATGACTGTTACTTTACTTATGAAGCTGACTGTACCTACCCAGACGAGCTTGCACAAAGCTCCACCACCGAGTATTCACTTGAGTATTATCTCGAAGAATCGAACACAAAAATGCAATGTGACGTGACAAAACAAAAATATGCGTGCCTGCACAATGCCTCATAATGACTTGCGAATCGATTCGTAAATGATATATTTACAAGAAGCATGATACTGAAACGCCTTGCTGCATGACATCGTATCGCAGTAATTTGCGTCGCAGTTCTGTGTAGCGAATAGGGCCGATTCGCAGTTTTTCGTTTTGACTCAAACGCAGCTTTGAACATTCACAGTAGCTTTAAATAAAATGTAAATGCAATAGAAAATGATCTAGTCTATACTTATTATCTCGGCCAGAAAATGTCCAATACTGGACAAAAGCCTCCCCAAAGGATTTCCACGATAGTGGTAATATTTCGATATCGACAGTTCTAGTCTATTGAAAAATATAGAATATTAGCATATGTATAATGATATTTATTTACATTAAAACTTTAACTAAATACAAATAAAAATTAAAAATAATTACTATACAAGTCGTGACCGCATGGAATGATAGCAAGAATGCCAGCAGCATTTCCCCTTTTAATTGCAATTTCCTGATTCTCTAGGCGAAAAGTGAACCAGCAATCCTATCACCGATGGAGGGCTGGTTCACTTTTCGGCGGGGAGTAATATTTTGGATGTTTTTTTTGGCACTATTTCTCCAAGGTATAAGCTTTTCAACTGCAAACGGAACAAAAATATAATTTGGAATAAGAGACGAATTTTGGTTACGTTTGTTCGTTTCAGCTTTTTCCGTGGCAACTCCGGCTTTTAACATTGTTTTCCTATGAGACGGGACCAGTGTGACAACACATGTTGCGTCCCACTCAAGGGCCCGTCCCCGTTCCAGGGAACCAATGTCAGTCCATCAGGTCTCTCGCCATCATCACTACTAATTCCACGAGGCTCAATAAGAACAGGAATGTCAATGGTGGGCGAGCGAATGAGCGCTTTTAATAGTATCAATAAGAGAACTGTGGCGGAAAAGCCTCCCTGAACTTCTTGGATAAGAAAGACCGTGTAACCCAAAAGAGTCAACCTCTTTTCGACACAGGCTCAATACACAGCTGTGTTCCTAGCCCATAAGATTTTTAGAGGGTACCGCATGCAACCAGTGACCTGACTCTTTAGCTGATTAAGCTAGAAGCCGTGCACGGTTTTTGGCACTTGTTAAATTTTGATTCAAACTTTGTTGTGTAACATGAACTAGTGGCGAATCCCAAAGTTTTTGTTCGGTAACTTCCTTAGGGATATCGTCGTTAGGACATTTTACCTTCCAGTTTTCTATTGCCTCTGTAACATTTGTCATGTGTATTTGATTTTAAAATATGTAAACTAAGGTCTGAATTAATGCTATGTACAGAGGAGAGAAAGACAGGAAGGGCAACATTTGAAATTTTCCTCACACCGATGCCACCATGCCTAATCGGGAGTGTAGCTTGTGTCCAGGAATACTCATCAAGAGATAAATTTAGAATTTTATCTAAAGAATCTTTAAGGATGGCATCGACTTTATTGGTAAGGCCAGGATATTTCCAGACTGGGCTCGCGCCTAGAATATAAAAGTATATCATATGTCGTAAATAAAAGTCGCCATTGATGCTCTTTAAGTATTAACATTAGTTTTAGAGATCTTTTATGATATTCAAATGCAGTATATCCCATTAAATAAATCTGTTGTGTTGTGAGCCCTTATTAGAACCGTGCGAAATCTAGACAAGTAGTATTTAGTTTTTAAAAGTTAAATTTAAATTGTAGTCTTGTTTGCGCATACTCTTTCAAAATAAATAGAAAATGTAGGTCTTTTGATGCGTATCACAAGATGGCTCTCTTATTTAAATGGTTTAGATCGCAGATAAAACTCGCCTCCATAAATCACTTGCCACCTCGAGGTTCACTTGAATGAGGCGTTAAAAACTTAGAGTGTTCCCTATTTTAAATGAAACGCTTAAAAAATCATTTAAATAATGTAAAGCTTTTTAAATTTATATACAATTTATTGATAATATAGTGACCATAGTTACACATATATATGTATATGTTATTAATATATCTTATTTTATTAAGTATTATATAACATGTAACTAAAATCAAAATATCATTACACAATTAGTTTAAGTAAATTGGTAACTAAGAAGACTGAATAAATTAAAACGATTAACAGATGAATCTAATGACTGAGTCTGTTGCGTTTGTGTGTGTGTGAATGTGTTTTTTTTTTCTGAATTGTAACTAAACGAACCACAAATAATTGTTTTTATAGTTTAAAATGTATACTGAGAAAATAGAATTATAAATATAAGTAATATGTTATAAAGATTATAATTATTAAAATCTTATCAAGATATCAATAATTCCATACATTTTTTTCGTTAAGACAATATACTCAATGGAATTTTGAGATCTACTTCTTCACCACTTTAACTTTTTGCAATTCGCATTAAACTTTCCTGTTTTACGCCTCAAGTTTTTATTGCGCCGACGAGTTTACGTACCGTAATGCGACGGGAATAGTAATGTCAAGCCTGTAATCATTCCAGGAAACTTTGATAACTTAGTGGTTTATTCGGCCTTCTTAATTCTGAATGTTCACCGCGTAAACTTATCCTCACCTTTCCACCACCGGAATTCGTTTATTCTATTTAGAATAGAAATTAAGATGCTTTCACCTTTGTTTACTCAACCAGAGAGACATTTTAGTTTTAATAATCAAACTGACGTCTTTAAGGAAACTCATTTCTTGTTTAGTTTTTTGTTCTTAAAAATTATTATCGTGGAGACAAATGTGGCAGAGTTTTAATGAAATTACCCATGCCATCGCATTTCATTGAATTGCGATGTTCATGCGATGTTTATCTAAACACAAAATGTTTATCTAAACACATATACATAACGATGTTCAGGATAGCCGTGGCTTTATCATAATGTGGACTGACCGAAACATTTTAGTTTTTTGACGTGACAACGTCTAATAAATCGATGAACGCTGATTGCATGCACGAAAAATTGTCACATTACGCTCATTGTCCCGTGACGCTGATTGTACGCTTGCGCCGCATCTATCTCTCTTTCACTCGATTGCAGTCATTTCATCAATGTTTGGTTATGACGTTGTCACATTAAACTATCGTCCGTAAACCGACTTTACAGACAACCATTTTTTTTGTGATTAATTGCTATTTTCTATTATAAATTAATAATACTGAACAACTTTTAACAACGCAATTAACCGTTATATTTCAATTTAGTATAAAGTTAAAAGAAGTTGAAAAAGTTAAATTCTTATAGTATAAAACTATAATATAGCATTTAACTTTTAAAGCACCACCTTTTATCATCTCTTTAGAACTTGGAAGGAACTTTATAACTTTATTTCGACGTTAAAATATCTCATGCCTGAAGATAATTTCCACCTTTTATTCAACTTACACATTTAGTCCACGTAAAGTCCACGTTTACGTCCTATCACGGCATGAAGTCAGTAACTCTTTTGGTATCGATTCCGTATATGATATTCTCATTATAACAGATTCTAAGATAATGTTACAACAATTCAAAATTCACCTCATCAGATAAGCAAGTATAATTGTGGTCCGGCTCAAAAGGTAAGTGTGTTACGCAAAGCCAACACTTGCAAACCGGCGCGTAAATGGTGCAAGCGCAGCAGCAGCATGAAGGCATTGACCTCAATCGACGACCTAAATTAATTTTAATCATACGCGACCTCTGAAGTAAGGTCCTCCAGACCGATTTCGGCTAGAATTTATCAAATAATTTTGCGCAGGAGATATTATAGTGCACAAGTGTGTGCGCAAACACAGGTGCACTCTCTTTTCCTTAGCCCTCATAATCCGATGGGAAGGCAATCTGACACGACCGGTAAGAGTTCAGGCGCAGGACCAATGGCTTAACGTGCTTTCCGACGCACGGGAGTATACACATTACACACTTCCAACTTCCAGACTCCTCGTGTTAATGTAAATTTTCAGTGTAAGAAAAAAATTGCTTCTCGAGGCTATTTTAGAGTAAACCGAAAATTCAAATAATCAATCTTGCTGACCTTTTTCGAAAATTGTAATTGGTATATTACTTCTTAGATATGATGGCCATCAAATTATAGTACAGATGTACCTGTGTTTACTAACTCACGTGCACAATCATGTCCAATGTGTAGTCGGTTAGTCCTCAATGAGAGTGGTCACCGTGACCGAAATTGGATTGAATCCGGATATTACGAAATAATTAGTGATATGTATAGATACATACCAATCCAATCCATCTAGCTTAGCCACACATGGGCACTAAAGTTTATGCTTCGGTAGTAATTTATTCAGCGATTATTATGTCCACATATTGACTTATTATCTAAAAAGCCTTAACTAAATACAAATTAATTATTTTTAATTTTTATTTGTATTTAGTTAAGGGTTTAATGTATTAAATTATTGTCTTCAAAAAAATAATAATAACTTATTATATTGATTTATTTTATTTAATGACGTACATAATCATAACAATTTTTATTCATGTAATGCGAAGTACGGAATAATAAAAAGTCTATAATGCAAAACAGAATTGTTTTTTAAATATAAATTTTTTTATAGTAGCAACAGTTATTAAAGCCGTTTTAAAAGACTTGTAGCTTCATACCTTTAAATTTTGAAAGAAAAACGAGACTCAAAATTTTGCCTGAAAATAAGTTTCTCGACCTCGTTGTGATTTACATAAAACTTGTTTAAATGGTAATATTTGGAGACGTCACCCATCGCGGCCGTGCCCTCTAACCAAATCTATCCTAATAGCTACGTTTCTATTATGATGGTTGAATCTTGATGGAAATGTCACCTGTGAAATTAATGTTTTAGAGTAACTTTCGAGGTTTCGATAAGGGATAGTGATGTAATATTTGCCCGTTAATTAACTCATATGATAACAACGTTTACGTTAGAGACACGAGTGGCATCTAGCTTACACATTCAGGGACGCTAATCCTTTTAACCAAACGAAAAAAAAATACTACAAATTATTATTACGTATTATAAAACGAAGCCCTATTTATTAATTATAGCTTCTTAAACTGTAATATTTAATGTCCCCCCACTTTTAAACATTGTATGATGTTATAATATAAAGAGTTGATTTCGGATATGGTTTTCATTTTATTATGAACTAATTAGTCACAAAAGATCATAAACAAAAATAAAATAAAATACTTCTAAAGCTTAACGGAGTTTACAATACTGGGTTTTAAATTAAAGCATTTAATAACTATGGTGAATTTTGGTAACAAATCATTTTATATTCAGCGGTGAGAACATTGTGAGTAAATTGTATGTGTCGGAAGAAATTCCGTGGCACGTATCACTAATCCAAAACGTAGCGGTGTGGTAAATTTATCTCGATAGCGGGAGAAAAGGTCAACTCTAGTATTTATTTGTTGAAATAACTTACCCCTTGCAATCATAAGATTAATGCTAAATGTAAAATTTCAAATATATTGGTATGTATTTTATAGTAAATACTTTAAAAAAATGCAAAGTACCGTTAGCGTGCAAGGTAAAACAATTTGTAAGATCAAATAGATAGGGATGCCTTAGATATGAAACTTGCTAGCTATTTCTTTTTTTTATATAAAGTGAATGTGTAAATAGATCTTAATCGCCCATAAAAATAAGGCGTTAATATTTGCCTATGCTATTTTGATACATGTTTCTTCAAAAATAACTTGAAAATTGTTCGACTGGTTGAAATGGTTCGTGTTTGAGAAAAACATTTTTACTTTTATCATTAATGTATTCTTTCCATGAATATTGTTTTGCTCAGTAATGTGACAATGTATTTCAACTATTTAAACTAAATTATTTTTATAAAGACTTAATTATATTATACTGACACGTGACAGACAGATTGACAGTTTTGTAGGATATAAAATGTAACGAAACTAGAAATATAATGGTTACACTTAATTCTTCTACAATTCTAAAAATAACTCTTGTTATATATAATACTTTAAAAATGCACATTTTAATTGCCTATTAAGATTTTGTCTTTATAATATATTTTGAAACTAAAACCATTGTGGGTTATAAATTATCTTAACAAAGAATGTTCTTCGCGGTAACTTGTAAATTCATTTAATGAAATCTCATCGAGATAATTCGATTCCACAGAAGGACATCCAAGAAAACTTTTCTGTGTCCGTGATATACGGCCGTTTGAGTAATTGGTAGGTTTTTAGATTAAGATTTATGCAATTCGGATAACGACCTCTGTATACAATTTTAGACAAACAGGTTAAAGTTACATAATCGAATAAAAGTTTTCCAGATTTTCAAAGCGATGGATTGGTAAAATAGCAAAGTACCTATAATATAATATATGAAAAAGTATTGAAAACTAAACCCAGATAATTTTACCTATATCTCTTAGGGAAAATTAAAATTGAAATAGAAAAAACATAAGTTTTCTGAAATACAATTTCAGAGAACGTATCAATATAAAGATTTATTTTAAGCTTTTCTAAATCTTTATTTTGAAAATAAACAGCGTTTGCTGTCGTCGACATTTTAATTTTTTTGTAATGGAATACGACGCTGAAAACGTTTTTAAAATCGGAACTCGTAATGTTCGGCGAACAGAACGTCTGTGTGGGCAGTTTTTGATCAATAAATCTCTATCCAATCACCAAATTTGA
The DNA here is from genome assembly GCA_963151315.1 of Nymphalis c-album. Taxonomy (NCBI): domain Eukaryota; kingdom Metazoa; phylum Arthropoda; class Insecta; order Lepidoptera; family Nymphalidae; genus Nymphalis; species Nymphalis c-album. The sequence goes on from OY720588.1 coordinate 5,791,611, forward strand.
GTTGGTTCTATGCAATCCAAGTGTTCGATTCAAACAGGATTATTAGCTACTACAGAATTATTAACTTTGGTTAAACGAAAATTGTGAATAAGTGCTATTCTTTATTTGACTATAATTGATACTACTTTACGACGAATAAATTGGATTAGCTACTTTATAAAAATAGATTTTAGTGTTATTAATATAAATCACTATACATAACATACGTAATAATTAATAGTTTTACTATTAATACTATAAAATTTACTTTATTTTATTTGAGTTTGGCAAGCACATAAAATATAGCAGATACTTAAAATATAAAAATAGGGCATTTTACAATGCTCGATCATAACCGAGAACAATTCAGTTTCGTCGAAGGAAAGAAAACAATATTACGTTCGAGCAATTCCCGGCGGGATGGGCCATAAGAATATCTTGTACAATTCTAAGTAGGCACTTCGGAAGAAGTGAATGGTGAGTAAAAGAATATATCACAAAAAGGCGGGCCATGGCTTTGTGATTGAGAAGCCTCGACTCTTAAATAGATTTATGATTTTAGAATAAATGTTTATAAGTTTTAACAGATAATCTCTTAATATTTAAAAGTTAATTTAACAGATCCAGTTAAAATCGAGAAACTAAATTATCTGTCTGTTACATAAGAATCGTCAATCAAAGTTTTTGTTTCTATGGTGGCTGCCTTTTTGAAAAGAGTTCTAGGATTATTGACAGCTTAAAGTAAAATCTGTGATTAGTACAGGTTAGTAAAATACGAGATAAAAATTTACTTAACATTGCGGTGCTGAGATTCACGATTGTGCAGAGGAAGTGTTGTTATTATTCATAAGTCAGTCAAGTTTGGAGTAAAATTTTTTTATGTTTCTTTCATTACTAATTTTATATATATGTAGAATAAAAATATAAATTTTTGGAGATTTTTATGTTTTTATCTTTGATTCAATAACTAGAATGTTTTTTTTTTATATTAGTAAATTAATTTCAGTTTTTTTTTACTGTATGTGAAACATTTCCTTTATAATTTGTATGTATATAAGCACACCCAGTTTCATTTAATATTGGACTAACAAAAAGTCCCTTGGGATAAATGTCTTTATTGGAAACAATAGGTAGAAGGCATGGGCTTTTGACTAGAAATCGTAAGTATAATGAAGATGAAGTTAAAACAGACTCTTCTTTATATTGGGAAAGGTCGAGTACCCTACAGTGTGTAGACGGCCCTTATGAGGACGAAGGAACGGCACGTTCACATCACGTCAACTAAAACGGTGTTTATGGAGATGTTGAAATAAATTGTTTTTGATCAACTTATTTTCATCAATAATCAATTTAAGAATAGTCGATATAATAGAACTCTCGAAAGAAGCAGATTTTGCTGTTATTCTAGCGTGTATTCCCTTTAAGGGAATCTTATCTCATTTTTTCAATTATGCATGATCTGGAACTAAGAACATAAATACTTCGCACCGGTCATTTTGTGTAAATATAATTAAGTGATTTTTAACCATCTTACAAAAGAGGCGAGAACTCAGTATATTTTTTTTATGAACCATATTTGATTATTCTCCTTTTTTGCTTATTATTTGCTTTGTGTTCAACACAATTCCAATGTTCAATTGTTTTTGCACATTGTTAAGTTTTTTTTAAAGTGTACAAGCGTCCGCGGACACTATTTAATTTTAAAAAAAGATTATGTATTCTCAATTTGTTTACCACTTTCTTGCCTATGTAAAGCGGAATATACAGATGATGACAGAGAGAATGAAGACATTTTCATTCTATTAGATCCATAGAGAATTTTACGATGTTAGTAAATAATGTTTAAAATTATGTTTATTTATTATTATTTTGTGGCTCTTCTATGTACGCGACCTGACATCTGCTGACGAAGACCTCTTGCCAAACTTGAGATGAGGACCGGACGCGTCTGCTTTGTCAAACAACAGACTGCCGGTACAAAGACCTATAATTATTATGCAATGGTGCACGTGAGCATGATAAATTTTAATAAGCTTACGGTATTATTTTGGCAGTTATTGCAAATAAATTGGCGTGGTTGTGTCAATTTGGAAGAAGAAGAAGTTTTTTTGTACGGCTATTATATTAATAAAAACTGTTTCTTACTAAAGGAAAAAAGTTACCTTAAATTTCAGTAATTAATATGAACTTTGACGGTTCGTAATTCGGAAGACTTCGCTTATTGATGTGTGCAATAATAATGAGAATTGAATATATATATATAACAAGAGTCACTTGTGTATGAGTACGTAAATATCGACATATTGTTAAATCTGACAAAAAAGTCTTTTATTGGATGACCATCGATGCGTAAATTTGATACGGGTCAGTACTGCAAATAGGTGCGGGCAGTTCAATAATTGAAAGGACGTTTATATTGCATTTATAATGGACTTGATCATGTGGAATGATTATTTTTTTAGTTAAAAATACTTCCTATTATTTATATTTATTAAAATATATTTCAAGATATTATAAACGTATATACATATACTAAAAATAAATGTTTAGTAATTTCAATTCACATTTAAATAAATTGGAATTATACAATTCTTTTAATATTATACCACCTCGTTGGTCTAGTGTCTAGATATAACGCTGCAGACTCGGTGGTCCTGGGTTTAATTCCAAGGTCGCGCCCATAAAAAAATATTTATTTTCTGTCAGAAAATAATCAGTAGCAGCCCAGAGTCTAGAAGTTGGAATTATGTACCCTCCCGAGCCTCGGAAAGCATGCTAAGCCGTTGGTCCTGCGCCTGAACTCTTTCCGGTCGTGTCGGATTGCCGTCCCATCGGGTTATACGAGCTAGTGAATAAAGAGTGCACCTGTGTTTGCGCACAGACTTGGGCACTATAATATCTCCTCCGCAGTTGACTAACCTTTCTTGAGAATGGCCGCCATGACCGAAAATCGGCCTGGAGTACATTATTATTATTATTTAATATACATAGGATCCTAAATTATTTTTTTTGACACAAAAAAACCAATCTCGACATAGCAAAGAAATGGTTCGGAGGTTATTTGAAAGCTATTGCATCACCGATGGCTTCTTCCGACTGGGGACTACCACTCATTTGGCTCCTGCCTCGTATAAGCCGATCTTCAGAGCGATAGTCGTGCCAAAATGTAAGCGATTCCAACACTCCTGCTGCCAGTTTGTAATTGCACCAACATTTTTCAACTATTTATACTACTTTTTTTTGTTTTTTTTACTGTGTTATTACTAAATTACTATATAAAATACTTTATTACTATATTAAAAATTGTAAATGGTCTCAATTTTAACGTCTTCTTGAAAAATCTTCACCTGAAAAAATCCCGCTTTTCACAGACTACTAAACATCTACTAAATATTATAACGATTACAATTTTTTCAATTTCGATTTTAATTATAAATAATGAAGCTAATTTAAATTTTAATAATAACTTAATATAAGAATTAAAAAACATCACATTAAAACAATAAACCAATTTTAAGATATTTCCTCACGATTCTCACTCGACGCAAAGCTGCCCACCACATAGGCCGTTTTCCCGCGCTGTACGGCAAATTATGCTATTTTATATTTCAATAATTTTCTTATTAACAGATATGAATAATAATTTCATCATTGAAAAGAACAGGCTACACAAATCGACTCACTCTCGTCCTGAGTGGTATAAAGATTTAAGTACGTAGAACGTTTTATATTTTAAACACTAACAAAATAATAAGTTTTATTTAGCTTTGGGCGTACGCAGAACAACCCAAATAATTTATCAATCAAAGTTATTACTTATAAAATTAGATTTATAATTTGAAAAATAATAGAAGAATTCTTTATTTATATAGATCGAAGTAGATAAATATCTTCGTTATGTTAACTACGACATATGACTTTTGATATAAGTTAGGTGTTACTTGCCTATAGATACATTTTAAGTATTTCTATATCGCAATGTTGTCATCTTTTAAAGTGACGCATCAATATTTTCGCGTAAAAAATATGGAGGTTGATTAAACTAACTTATAGGGAAAAGCACTTCAATTTCTGTGCGTAATTAAGTGGAGCTTACGTTGAAGCTCCTCGCTCGGCACTTTCCAACGGCAAATGAAATTTACGTACGTCTCTACCTTCGAAAAGAAACTCAAGTTCAATGTGTAAGTTATGGAAGATGGCGATTTTATATTATTGTGGGTTATAATAGTTATATTGAAAATATAATTAATCTTCGGGACGGTCACATCACATCACATATTTTACATGTTTGCAAGTAAAAGCGGAGCATTATAAACTGGAAACATAATATTATTGATTCAAACATGAATCGTATTTGTATGAATCTTTCTAGGTTTGTTGACTTATGAAAAATTATTAATGAAATCTTTAATTAAAGTATTTTTCATTTTAAATGATTAAAGGTAAAAATAATTGTTAAGATAAAGGTGTATATTATGTATTATTATCGAATGTAATGTATGCTATGTACAGATAAGCGGTTATTTTGTCCCCTACAAATGCCTCTGGTAAAGGTATTTAATTTCCTACAAGTTCGTACATTTTGGGCAAATATAAAGTAAAAGCGCACACAATTCGATTTATCTGATCAAAATTTTATTTCGTTTCAGAAAAAAAATATTGTTACTCGGTGGTAGGGCTTTGTGCAAGCTCGTCTAGGTAGTTACCACCTACTCATCAGATATTCTACCGCAAAACCGCAGTATTTTGTATTGTTGTGTTCCGGTTTGAAGGGTGAGTGAGCCAGTCTAATTACAGGCAAGGGACATTACAAGGGACTTTACATCTTAGTTCCCAAGGTTGGTGGCGCAGTGTCGATGTTGTTTTTTTTAAGAAATGTACAAATCAATGTCTAAGGGCGTTGGTGACCACTCACAGTCAGGTGGAAACCTATACAACTAAAAAAATATATATGGCAGTTCGTCTAGGCTAGGTTATTTTACTGAACTTAGCTGGTCTTGAGGAGCTCGGTTCAAACTCTGGGGTCCATTAAAAGTAAAAATATTGGGGTTATCCGCCAAAACATTATTAGTAGCGACTTCAAATTTGAAAGCCAGTAGTGATCCCGTGTCTCAAAAACAGCCCGAAATTACACTGGCTCACTCATCCTTCAAACCGGAATAACAATACCAGGTACTGCTGTTTAGAGGTAGAATATCTGATGAGTAGGTGGTACCTACCCAGGCGAGCTTGCACAAAGCTCAACCACCAAGTAATATATAGATGTTATGAATTATGTTGTACGTATAGTTTATTTTTCGCTTGTAGCTTGTACAGGAAAGCAGGCTTTTAGTCTCTAAAGTAAAGAGAAAGGGTGCCCAAGACGCTGACTTGGTTCAATTATATTAATAATCTTTTAGTTCGCCAAAAATGATAATTATTTCTTTTCTTCCTTAATTGATGATATTTTATATAAGTTTATTATTATTGGTGGCAAATGCCATCAGGTGCAATTGTTCACTTCAGCCTATTCTTTTATTTTCAACTGTACAACCACATGACAAATTCTTGTAGCTATCATTGTACTGTTATTTTTTAAACCGAATTGTGTGCCTGTGATAAAATTACTCGTGAGTGGCTGGTCAGCAAGGCAAAATACATAGCGCTCTGTTTTGGTTCTTCGGTTTTTAATAACCTAATAAATTGAAAAAAAAGAAACAATATAAATTAACTAATAAATATGATATGATTTAAATAAGGAACAACAAAATATCAGTTAAATGTATTTTTTCTAAATGTCCCAGTGGCATGCTTCTGTTTTAAAGAGCGCGAATGTAAAACTAGTAGAGGCGCTCTCCGAACAGAATACTCATATAGTACGGGACTTCTTCACACTTAACCTACTAACATATTTCCATATAAATAGCTCGCTAGTTAGTCACCTAGAAACGCAGTCTTGTATATATTTAATATGTTTTTACTATTCATATTACGTATTTTAAAGCCTTTTTGCGTTTAACATTAAGCAGTTAACAATTATAAGGGGTAATTTAGGTAAGCGAACATTACAGATTACTTGCAATTCGATAATTTATGCATTATGCAGGGTTATTTTTTTCAGTGTGTTAATGACCCAGCAACCTCGCAGGACTAAATAGCTAACATCATAAGACAACGTCGTAGAACAAAAGTTGTTGCTTATGATGTTAGCTATCTAGTCCTGCGAGGTTGCTGGGTCATTAAAAATAACCCTGTATTCCATAACATAGTCAGTTTTTATAGTATAGGTGGACTAGCATAATATGGGCCACCTGATTGTAAGTTGTCACCTACGCCCATAGACAACAATACCTAGTACTGCTGTTTTGGTAGAATACCTGATAAGTGGGTCATAGTCAGTTTGTAGTCCTGTTTATTCAATATTTGATTCCCAATACTTGTACATTATATTGTGAATATACATATATATGATATTAATAACAAAACATATTAGTGTTACATAATTATTAAAATAAAAGCAGGTTTTAATGAAGATATCGTGTAAAATTTTGATTGTTATACTATTTTGACATTAAAATAAAATAATTTTCATTTATTAGTACACATAATTAGTTTACTTCGTAGAGCTAATAAATAATATCCAAATATTTAATGTAAAGAACATTTCAAAATAACGCTTAAGAAAGATACATGAGAAGATACATGAGAATATACATGAGAGTGCTCATGAGAATAAGAAAAAAATGTATGAATTCTTTGTTCATTCAATGTGATGCGTATTTTGAGATGTGGCGTAATCATTTCATGCTAAATATGAAAACTTTAAAACTTCGAGTATAATGAAGTTAAATATTCATCAAACATCTGTGGCCGAGGGCGTCTTTTCCAAAAATGCAGTTCTCGTGTCTTTGGCTATGTACGCCATGCAATTCTCATAACATAAATATTTCCTAACAAATAAAGTTACGTATATCTAGACTTCTTCATTTATGAAAGAATAGTGACTGTTGAAAGTAATATTACATTCTTTCTTAATATATATAAAAGAAATATTACATATTGCATCACAAGTTTTCAGAATTTTAGATATTGTCTTACTTTACCTTTGTCCACCAGTGAACTTCAATTATTTGTATTTAAAAAGAATGTTGAAAATAAGATAAGTGAAAAGATTAATCTGCTGTTACAATGTTAAGTTCCTGTGTCTGATACGTAGTTTCATGTTTCTGATGTAACTATAGCTTGAAAGTACGAAATAATAAAACATAATTTAAAAGCAAGCAATACCATTAGCACAACCTTAAATTTTAATTTCCAAGATTTATCAACGCTAAAACCGGTTGAATGCAATTTCGCCATAGAAAACCAAGTCTTTCTTTAATTCGTTAGGAAATGCATGCGGAATAGGACCGTAACATTCGCGTGTCGTTGAATTTTTGAGAGCCTCATGTAAGTCTGGGCGCATTTCGGATGAAAATCTGCGGTGTCGTAAGCAAAAAAGAAAGTCATTTATGTACGGCGCAGTTTTGATGCTAACGTTTTTGCTGCTTCGTCGCTTCTGTTGGTTGATCTGTACGAAGCAAAAATAATTGCGAATTTTTCGACAGAACAAGTTCTTACCATGAACATTATATTACGTTTAACCCGAAAAAAAATATAATTTCATGTGTATATGATATAGTATTACAGTATAGTCAAGTTTATATGTAAAAGGAAATAGTGTTATAATAAAAAAAATAATGCATGATTATTCATATTCAGCATAAATAATATTTTGTATAGTTTTACTATAACATTATTTTTGATGCTGAAGCATGAAGTTGTTATCGGTTACCATTATTTCTTGTATTGTAAATATGTCTCCATCATGAAATATGTAATTCTAAGCATCTATAAGATTACTTATTAAGCAGATTATGCAAAGAAGTCAGGGGCGGTGTACGCCCAAACCCATTCAAGGCGTGCAGACGGGCGATGAATTTTTGAGAGGCCTTGACGACGTGTGCCGAGAACTAGTGAAAGCTTTTTTTTTTAGAAAAGGAATCGGCGTTGCACAGATAATGAACCAGACAGACGACGTGTTTTCATGTACAAGATGCAGTTTTTTTGACGTTTCAATGCATCATTATGCAGAGGGGCTCTGGTTTTTATTTGGTCATCTACACGTTTTTTAAACAAGGCTGTTCGTGCAGCCAACTTTAAAAATATATTATTGTATGAAATAGGACGAGAAAGTACTGAATGAGCTGCTTACAGTTGCATAGACTTTTTAAGAAAAATCAACCTAAAACGAAACTAAAATATAAAATAGTACATAAGTATGTATGTTCTAGTTCTGTAATAAGATATTTTCCCCGTTGGATTCCCCGCTTAAGGATAAAACTTAGAGGATGTATTTATCTCAGTAATTTAGTCGTCTTCACCATCGAGACGATAATATTCAGTGATACTTGCAAGTGTAAAATCACAGTATATACATAAAACATACAAACACAGTATATATGTACATATTTTCATTTTTATAATTGTAAGTATTCAGAGTTATATTCTTTAAAAATTAAAAAGAAACAGCCTTAAGATGTGACACTGCTTGGTTAAAGTCCCTTCCATTTTTGAGGAGAAGGTTTGAAACTTACTCGACCACGCTCCTCCTATGCGGGTTTGCGGGCTGATTTTCAACAACTAAATGTAGGTTTCCCCACGGTATTTATCTTTATCGCAGAGCACGAGATGAATTATAAGTATAAATTAGGTACTTGAAAAGAACGATTACTAGGGTTTGAGCCCACAATATTCGGTTAAAATCATGTGTTCTTACCACAAGGCGATCTCGGCTTAATAGCCCCACCTATTGTTATTAGTACTTATAATTATTTAATTTGGTCTTATTAATTATGATCAAATTAATCAATTACATTTTTAGCACGTGTTAGGTAGTAACTGTAGACTGTAGTAACCGAACTTAATTGCTTGCACAAAAGACAATTAACTTTAAATTAAGATTTCTGACTTACATAATGCTATCGTAAGGAAATAGTTCAAGGCCAAGTGGCCTGATATGAAAATGACCTAAGTTTAAATCTCTTTTGGGTGTAAGCCAAGCCTAATTACGAATATTATAATTTAGAACTATAGGTTTCCTGATAAAAGTAAGAACACAAGCAAATATGCGGATTTTATTGTATGATTATGGCAATATTTTTGATTGTGTTAAATTCATTTATTCCTCTAAATATTTGCATAAATCTTTTGCTTAATGAATGTAGTGTCAACATAAATTATACACAAAAATAAAATTGTAATTTTATACCTATTTTTATAATATGTAATGATATCTAGCGGGCCGACAACGACACTTACCGTCAGGTGGAGTAGAGTCATTTGCCCTCCCAGGCTACAAAAAAAAAATTTACAACTTGTTTTATTCAGTATTAAAATAAAAAAAATTGGTTGCCTGTAAAGTCGGTATACGGGCGAAAGTTTTACGTGACAACGACTTTGAGTGGTAAAATAATTTTAATGTGAATATTCATTCGTATAGTAGGAAGAAGACGCGTGCCTTTCACTTTTTATGTCTGTCTCTCTCGCTCTTAGGCGGGCTAACCATGCCCGAGTGGAAGGGACGCGTGCCTCTCACTCGCTCTCATTGTGAGCGCATAACGTGAGCGGAGCGTAACGCAGTTTCTTGAAGTGTCACCCGGCAAACCAATTTATAAGACGTTGTCACGTCAAAAATATAATTCATGAGGTATATATAGTTTTGGTATACTCAATTGATTGGATTATTTGATACTCAGGTTCATTGCTCTATGCAGCGTATTGAAAAAAATCATATGTACAGAAATTATAAAAATGTATAGGTATGCTACTGAGACGACCAGTAGGTATAATAATAATAATTATTATAGGTAGTTAAATGTTGTATAGGTATACTACTGAGACGACCAGTAGGTATACTGTATATAAATGTATGTGATGAGTGTGAGGATGAGTATTTAGTATTTAATTTGAATACAGAAAAATTAAATCGAGTTAAAGTGTTTGTGGTCAAATAACAATCTAAATAACGAGTTATTGCAATTCAATAATCAGACAGAATGCTGCGAAGACGATATCATTTTGAAACAAGTGTAAAAGGAAATAAATTTCATATACGGTTCTTCTCACTTTTATATCCTATTCATAAATCATAATTGCGTCAGGATGTCGTAACTTAGAGGGCAATTCTACTGAATTAAGTTGAACGTAAACTAACAGCCTGTGAATGTCCCACTGCTAGGCTAAAGCCTCCTCTTCTTTTTTGAGGTGAAGACTTGGAGCTTATTCCAATGCCGGTTGGTGGAATATACATATGGCAGAGTTTCAGTGAAATAAGCCACAGGTTTGCAGGTTTCCTCCCGATGTTCTTCTTTATCGCCAAGCACGAGATGAATTATAAACACAAATTAAGCACATGAAAATATAGTGGTGTATTCCCGGGTTAAGATTTACGAATTCTAACTATTGGGCCATCTCGGCTTAAGTTGATCGTATGTGTTTGTAAAGAAGCAATAGGACAGAAAATAATAATGATCTGAAAAATAATAACAATAAGACAAATAATAAATACTAATCCTATGGTAATGATACAAACACAAAAAGATAAGGCGTTTATTGTCAAAAAAAAAAAACAAAACGCAACGCTTAAGCTACGATATGGTTCATGTTGGTGACGTTCTTATTCGAGACTTAGTAGGATATAATTTTCATAGAAAGTTGAAACCTGTCCGTAGTGACGCCTATAGTATAGTATATATCGACAGTACGTGTATTGTCATTTGTCGTTGACATATCATGGAAAAGCGAAATTCTTAATGGATTGATGTGATAAGTGGAATACGAAAACAGGAAAACTAATTACGTATCGAACCAGTTGCGATTAAGTGTCAATTTGTTGTCAGAATTGGCGTTCAGAACTTTTTCCGTCACATGCGGATTTCAATTCAATATAAATATTGTTTTTTTATTTTGTTAAAACAAAGTAAAACGTATGAAAAAACAGTACATACTAGATTTTATACGGATTTGAACCAATTATATAAATGCTTGCAGCATATTTTATCAACTGGCTCAAAGCCCTTGAATAATATTAAATCTTGGTAGTTAAAGGTTTCTTTGTTTATTTAACATCCCGCAACAACCCCAATAGTGTATTTAAGTAATTAATTATGCAATTTATGTACAAAACTCGAATCAGAGTAAGTTTTGGTAAGTTTCATTGTTGGCTAAGCAAGTACTCCGTAGTAACCACTAATTGATGTTTACAAGACACCACAAATAGGTGGCTTCTCTGCTCCTCTTGTATAAACTATGTGTAAACCATTTATTAGTAAAATTGTGTTTTACCAACGTTTTATAATAATTATTATTGAGTGTTTCATGTGAAGGAAATAGGTACATATAGTATTAGGATTAGGAATCATGATATAACGCAGGTCATATATGTTCAATTTAAACCCATTCGGAGTTTGAATATTTATTTTAGTTAGATATTTTGTTAGTTATATATTTATATTTTAAAAATTATTAAGTATTGTCTAGAATAATTTCTTGAGCAGTTTGTTCGTATAAAAATCCAGCAAAGAGTCTTTGTCGTCGTCATCCAAAAAAAGTACGAAACGTGCATATGAAAATGACATAATAGCAGAGCCTGAAGACGAAAAACCATTGTGTCCTTTGATATACAACGTATCACGTTACAAGACTGTCTACAACTTGCATCCAAATACGCTATCCTAAATTTGCCGGGCTTATTCTGAATAACTTTATACGTCAAGGTTTTTGTTGTGATGCTGTTGCCACAAACATATGGTGGTAATTTGAAAAACAATGTTCTTTTATATCGTACTGTATAAGATATTAATGGATAAATATGAGATGTTGAGGAGACATTTAGATCAACGAAACGAAATGAAACTTATACGTAGATATCTAATTAGCCCATTGTTGTTATCTAGCAATCATTATAGATCGCTTTCAGTAACAATCGGTTGTATATAAAAAATAAAGACTATAAATAAGAGGAACTAATAATTGATTATGATGTTTATTAATGTAATATTTTATTTCAAAATGGTGCTTCTTAATTTTGTAATCATAAATAATTGAGACGGTGGTAAAATTTTATAATAGGAATAAAAGTCTTCATAAAAAAGGTACTTGTCGGCTTTTGCTTATGATGTCTACGATCATTATAAAGGGAATATAATTAATTAATATTTCAATTCTAAAACATTCTACATTTTTTTGTTTTCATCAAATTTAATTAACCAAGTCGCTTTTTAGTGTTTTTTAATGATAAATGTTATCATGTTTATTTTATACGGTCAGTATTTATTAATATTTTTTTGCTAAAACACGAATTCGCAAAAACTACTACTAATCTTCCAGAATAATACCTCGATTAGTCTCGGTACCCAAGAACCCGCTAATGTCACATGGAACAAGACTAAAACATGGATATTAAGATGAGAGCCTTTGAGGGGTTGTGCATCCGAAAAGAGTAGATGATGGCACTCCATGTATTGTTGCTTACGACATTCAGTCAACATATTCAAAAATACAGTCTGCATATGAAATATTAAATAATGTGTGTCGGATTTTAGTATCAAAGTAGAGGATGCTTGTGTATTAGTATGCGTTTTAACGTTATTATAGTATTTTAAAGATTCTTGGTAGTAAAACATGATATGTCAAAAACATTTTACATTGAATACAGTGTTTAATGTTTTTAAATCTCATTTGGAAATGAGTTGAGTTATCCGCGGATGATGTATAGATAAAGTAAAAAAAAACAAACGAGTCATCAAAATGTAGGATAGCAAAATATAAGGAATCCGTAAAATTCCCCAATGGCTTCCCGGCCAGTTCTATCTACTGTTTCTTTAAACGCTTTCAATAAAAATGCAAATGGACTGTCTACGGCTGTCCGCGAATTGACTCGCAAAACTATTTTATCTTCAAAAGTAAATTTAACAAACTTACACTGGTATTGACATTGTATTTGTATTTTACGATTCTGACTTATAAAATTCTTATAATATTTTGATAATATTATATTTGGTTTAGATTTCTTACCATATACAGTTAAAGTTTTGCTATTTATAGTTTTGCTTAAATTAAAATATTATGTTTATAACATGCCCTTCTACCTTTCAACTATTTTAATTTCGATATTAAAGCTATGTCGTTTTCAAAACGATCCATTATTTTTAGATTAAAATAAGCAATCAACATTATCAACAAAAAACCTCATCTGAAACAAAGCCTTATCATGAAAATAAACACAAACCCCGACAAACGATATACACGTTCGGATAATATAATGTCGAAACGTCTCCATGACTAATATTTGTATTCTTATACAATATTTACATGATCCCTTGCACCAGCGTTAGCACTGAATATCACCGTCACCACGTGACCACTGCGTCAATCAGATATATAGTGGAAATACAAATGTTTTAGTAACATGTTATAAATCACTGGTACCTGCGAGAACGTAAATTGTAAGTTTAAGGTGAATGAAGATATCACATAATTAAATGAAATGCCAGAAATATAAACTTTCCTCCAAATCCTTCAACGTGCAAGAGGATTTCATTTAGCATGAAAAACGGTATATGAAAATGCAAAATAATTTCGTTTTTATATCTAAACAAGACGTTACTTGGTGGTAGGGCTTTGTGCGAGCTCGACTGGGTAGGTACCACCCACTCATCAGATATTCTACCGAAAAACAGCAGAACTTGCTATTGTTGTGTTCCAGTATGAAGGGTGAATGAGCCTGTGTAATTACAGGCACATGGGACATAGCATCTTAGTTCCCAAGGTTGGTGGCGCATTGGCGATGGTAACAACTCTTACAACACCGATGTCTATGGGCGTTGGTGACCACTTACCATCAGGTGGCCCACATGCTCGTCTTCCTATGCAATAACAAAAAGAAAGTCGTCTCCAGCTCTGGGTTGTTATAAAATAAATAGTTTGTAAAAATGTTAATCAAAAATAATTTTCCTAATGCATTTGGAGATTTTTCTGTACATTTGAAATGAAAACTGACATCTTTGAAGTTGCAATTTTGCAAAATGTGCTATGACCAGGAAATTGATTTATGTATTTATGAGTCTCCTGCCTATACTTGAGAAAATTTGTGTCTTCTGAAATGTAAATGGACTAAATCCAAAAGTAAAACTGTATTAAAATGAGATTCAACCAGATTGAAATTCGTCAATTTCATATTTCTTTGGAGGGTTGGTTTATATGATATGGTATATAATTAAGTATGGAATATGTTTGTATTTCAAATACCATTTTAATGAAACAACTACGAAAAATATCATTGTAAAGTTAACAAGAAGCCGATATAAGTACACTTAAATTTCCGCTAAATTAAAATCCGGATAACCGGGTGTACTAATGAATATTAATGGTCCCAAAAACTGGAAGCAAGCTCGACATGGGCCTCGAAACTCTTAGGAGCCCTAAATAAATCACGCTCAGCCTTAAGTATCGTCTCGTTTTGTGCCGCTTTTGTACATATTTTCCAAGAGATAGCGTTAAGCCTCGAAGGAATGATTCCACCAGCAGTTAAATAAACGGTTTACTGGCGCCTTGAAGATTAGTCGCAGAATATGCGTGGCTTCGCCCCACTGAGCGTTTTCAGTTTATCCGTATTGATAAATTATGTTTCCATGTTTTCAGGTAAAATATTCTTTTTCTTCTTTTTTTTATTACTGGCGGTGGTGCTTTGTGCAAGCTTGTCTAAGTTTCTCATCACTAATCAGAAATTCTACCGCAAAACAGCAGTAATTGGTATTGTTGTTCCAATTTGAAGGGTGAGTGATCCAATGTAATTACAGGCACAAGGGACATAACATCAAGGTTCCGTCCCAAGGTTGGCGTCGGCGATATATGCGATGGTTAACATTTTTTCCAATGTCCATTGGCATTGTAAAAATTTGTATTGCAAATATATTACGTGTAAAATTGTTATTCGCCATACTGGGTTTGGATCGTTCTTACGGACTGAGAGAATGAAAAAAGTCTTGAGAGTGTCGCTTGTGATACCGCATACCGACTCATAATGTGTATGCTTAACATTTAAAATACGAAGTTTTAATTTAATGTATTCTTAGAATAGCCCAATAGTGGTACATTTATAGGATGTTACTTCTATCAATCAAACACAACCCTTGAAATTATATTTTAGTTATACATACAATATTGATATCGCACTTTATAAGATAACTTTAAACTGGATTTACAAATCTTCGCAACTCAATTAAAACGGTAAAAGGGTAAAACGGTACCCTTTTCCTGTTTACCCTATTTCTGTTGCCGCTAGAACAATAATACTAAAAATAAAATAAATTTTTAAGGGGACTCCCATACAATTGACATGACTTTTTTTGACGTTTTTATAGACAATACGGAATCCTTCCGAAGTCCGGCTCGCACTTAGCCGGTTTTTTGTCACTACGCGTCGTCGGCGTCGCGTCGGTCTGAAATACTCGTAGCACTAATATATTATCTCAAGTTTCTGCGGACGCAGCCGTGCCGGATAATGCTAGTTTTCGATATTTATCTTTATTCTATACAATATAAAGGTAAATATCCAATGGTTTAAATTAGAAGTATACAGAAATACCTAACTAAATATTTATATATTTAAACAGTTTCAAAGGATATCATTAATTGAAAATATTGTTATTTATTCTATGGAACGATCTTTACATTTGAAATTGAATAAATAAATACCCGTCGTAATGCTTCAGCTATAACACACAATAACTAAAAGCATCTTTGGCTAGTGCATTGAGTGCACTCAAACTCCTTTGAAACTGTTTAAATATATAAATATTTAGTTAGGTATTTCTGTATACTTCTAATTTAAACCATTGGATATTTACCTTTATATTGTATAGAATAAAGATAAATATCGAAAACTAGCATTATCCGGCACGGCTGCGTCCGCAGAAACTTGAGATAATATATTAGTGCTACGAGTATTTCAGACCGACGCGACGCCGACGACGCGTAGTGACAAAAAACCGGCTAAGTGCGAGCCGGACTTCGGAAGGATTCCGTATTGTCTATAAAAACGTCAAAAAAAGTCATGTCAATTGTATGGGAGTCCCCTTAAAAATTTATTTTATTTTTAGTATTATTGTTCTAGCGGCAACAGAAATAGGGTAAACAGGAAAAGGGTACCGTTTTACCCTTTTACCGTTTTAATTGAGTTGCGAAGATTTGTAAATCCAGTTTAAAGTTATCTTATAAAGTGCGATATCAATATTGTATGTATAACTAAAATATAATTTCAAGGGTTGTGTTTGATTGATAGAAGTAACATCCTATAAATGTACCACTATTGGGCTATTCTAAGAATACATTAAATTAAAACTTCGTATTTTAAATGTTAAGCATACACATTATGAGTCGGTATGCGGTATCACAAGCGACACTCTCAAGACTTTTTTCATTCTCTCAGTCCGTAAGAACGATCCAAACCCAGTATGGCGAATAACAATTTTACACGTAATATATTTGCAATACAAATTTTTACAATGCCAATGGACATTGGAAAAAATGTTAACCATCGCATATATCGCCGACGCCAACCTTGGGACGGAACCTTGATGTTATGTCCCTTGTGCCTGTAATTACATTGGATCACTCACCCTTCAAATTGGAACAACAATACCAATTACTGCTGTTTTGCGGTAGAATTTCTGATTAGTGATGAGAAACTTAGACAAGCTTGCACAAAGCACCACCGCCAGTAATAAAAAAAAGAAGAAAAAGAATATTTTACCTGAAAACATGGAAACATAATTTATCAATACGGATAAACTGAAAACGCTCAGTGGGGCGAAGCCACGCATATTCTGCGACTAATCTTCAAGGCGCCAGTAAACCGTTTATTTAACTGCTGGTGGAATCATTCCTTCGAGGCTTAACGCTATCTCTTGGAAAATATGTACAAAAGCGGCACAAAACGAGACGATACTTAAGGCTGAGCGTGATTTATTTAGGGCTCCTAAGAGTTTCGAGGCCCATGTCGAGCTTGCTTCCAGTTTTTGGGACCATTAATATTCATTAGTACACCCGGTTATGTATAATATAATAATGTTATAATAACTAAAAGCATCTTTGGCTAGTGCATTGAGTGCACTCAATACATATTATTTAGTCAATAAATCATTACGTTAACGAAGAGCAATAATCGTTATGACACGAAAATGCACCTGCATTTCGAGTGTTCAAATAATATTTTCTCCTTAATTACTGTCTGACTATAGCTCACTAATTGCTTAAGTTCCAAGATCTTTTGGCCTCACGGCTAAGTGTCCAAGTATCTTTAAAGTAAAAATTCTTGAGACCGTTTCAAAACTTCCGCTACTTAATAATTTCTAGATATTGCTAAGTTCAGGTTTCCGGACTTACTATAATTAAAAATGAAATTTGCTTCGTTATATTGATGATCTTTTATTGCATGGTTTAAAAAGGTCAGTTCATGACATTTGTAAAAAAGGATTTCTTAGTTCGTCATAACAATATGACAAACATGTGAAGTTTATTTATTTTATAATAATGATTCTGATCTATTCTATATATATACATATATATTTTGATAACATATAAAGTTTGATCCGGCTCTTGCTTGTAGGTGTCATAGTTATTATTTAGTTTGGATAATAATAGATTTTTAAGCATTTTGTTGTTATTATATTTCGTTAATTTATAGCAATAATTATGAAAATATACCTGTATATTTGAACTTGACAGACTTCAGACTGTTTTTAGGAGGATAAAAAAGCTTTTCATAAAAAGTTTTTACTTGTAAGTGCATTTTATATTGTTTTTAAAGTAAAGATAAAGTCTTTATTACTATATATTTCGTTTACTTTACTTACTACATAGGTTTAGTAAATATTAAAAAGATACAAGTTTCGATGTTTAAATATATACATATATTTACAGATCTAACAATAATTTAATAAATATATAATTTTAGTATAAATGTATGATATCATAAGAACTTCAAATCTATTTTTTATTTATAATATAATAATAAAATATATTCGACTTTATATATATAGGTAACAATTATTTTTTAACTTAATTAAAATTGATATTCAAACATTAAAATATTTACCAAAATAATAACATCAAAATAACAATATTTCTACGCTGGAATGTTCATATCAGTATAAAAGTTTTTATTACCAAACATTGATGTATGAAAACTTTTATGTAGCATATAGTAGGCGTTCCTGACCTGATTTTTGCCCGTGTTATTTCATATACAGGTAAGTCACAAAAATAAATCTCGATTTTAATACGTCATAATCAGTCACCCGAACGTAGATAGTTGTAACAGGTATATTATTTTAGTTCCGTTGTCATTACATTTACTTACAATAACATGTTCAACTATTTCCAGTCAAAAAGTATCTTCGAAACGAGAGAGGCGCAAATAAAACAATTAAAAATGAAAGGCTGCTATAAATTTCCTTTTAGTTTTCCACGAACATTCATTTATAAATTGCACCGGAGATTCAGTGAGTTACGCATCCAACCGGCGGCCAAGCAAGGGTGATGTAAAGCGTGAAAAAATACGACGAGGAGAAAGGGTGCAGGGAAATGAAAAGAACCGCGTGTCCTAGAAGCGTAACGGTCCAGATGTTTAACATTTTATGCGCAGCCCGGTTTCCTTATTTCAAACGTGCAACTGGGATCGTGTACGTCCTCTTTTTAACGTTTTAAAGTAAGTTTGTCTTGCTCTTTTAACACACCAAAGTTATATATTTTCTGGCTCGTTATGTTTATTTAAAAGTTTTTTTTTATTAAATGTTTTATGGTGACGTAAATTGTGATTCCATTCGGTTTTGTTAAGTTTTATCAAATAATATTCATTCATTTCATATTCATTAATTTCATTAAGCTTACGTCAATATTACCGTATCATGACTATGTTATCAATGCTTATATTGTTTCAATTTAATTTAAAAGAGGACAAGTTTTTGACGTGACAACGTCTTATAAATTGGTTTGCCGGGTGACACTTCAAGAAACTGCGTTACGCTCCGCTCACGTTATGCGCTCACAATGAGAGCGAGTGAGAGGCACGCGTCCCTTCCACTCGGGCATGGTTAGCCCGCCTAAGAGCGAGAGAGACAGACATAAAAAGTGAAAGGCACGCGTCTTCTTCCTACTATACGAATGAATATTCACATTAAAATTATTTTACCACTCAAAGTCGTTGTCACGTAAAACTTTCGCCCGTATACCGACTTTACAGGCAACCAATTTTATTTTTATAAAAGCAGAAATTATATAGCAATATAAATTTATAACACTATTTTTTTTACCAAGATGTATTTTTCAACCAAAATGTAAGTGATAGAAGTAAATGAATGAAGTGAATGAAGTGAATGTCCCACTGCTGGGCTAAGGCCTCTTCTCCTCTTTGTGAGGAGAAGGTTTTGGAGCTTATTCCACCACGCTGCTCCAATGCGGGTTGGTGGAATACACATGTGACAGAATTTCAATGAAACTTGACACATGCAGGTTTCCTCACGATGTTTTCCTTCACCGTCAAGCACGAGATGAATTATAATCACAAATTAAGCACATGAAATTCAGCGGTGCATGCCCGGGTTTGAACCCACGATCATCGGTTGAGATTCACGCGTTCTTACAACTGGGCCATCTCGGCTTTAAATGTAAGTGATATCCGGCAAATAAATAAAATAAAAGAGATAACATTTTGGAAGCAGACCAAATGTTACAGAAGCCAGTGTATTTTTACTTTTTGTCGAGTATTTTTAAAATAACACAAATATTAGTTCGTATGTTGGATCAAACTTAGGGCCAACGTAAATTGTAAAACTACCCGTCGACCCAGAGGTAAAACGTTTTCATAAAAATGTAAATCGGTCTACAACGTATTGCCGTCGGTCGAGAAACCGTCGGGGCGCGACGTCTCAACTTTGTGGGACTTGCTCTTTCATCGAATTAAAATACTTTTTAAGACAATGTCATTTGCCCGAACTTATTACACGAGTTTGACATTTGAGAAATGTTACAGTTTTGCATTAACATTAATCTTATAATGCGATCGGTTTCACTTAAAAAGTAACATTTTGTTTAAAATATTGTATTTATTTTGCATTTTCATTTATATATTTTGCTTTTACTTGTTATTTCGTTTTTATGTAGAATAAGAATTTTATTAGTGGAGTAGTAGAATCAGTAGTTTAGTATAATTAATGTTGATGGTGTTTCCTGTCCAATTTTGGTCATGGTGGCCACTGGCCATTCTGATGAGGGATTAGCCAACTACGCAGGATAATATCATTCCAACCCATAGAAAAAAAATTGAATCTATATTCCTCCCGTACAAAACGCCAATTTAATTTGTAAGGACCTAATATAATTCATAATGTGAGACATGTGACAGTTATTTTAAAGTATTATATTTATTATTGTTATAATCATCTTAGCTTGATTAAATGTCACATTAGTCAAACAGTCTCAATGTGCGCTTCCGGTAGTGTCCCGCCACGTTCATCATCGTCATCGGCCAACAAACCACCTGGCTTCACTTAATATATATTTATTTTCTAATTTCATTTTCTGTAAATGAAGTTATGCAACAACTTAATGAATATGATCAGCTTATACTTTTATGGACCAATGAAAATGCGATAACGCCGACGCTAACTACTCATCCCATTTCATTTGGGGAGGTACTGTTTGTAGTCAATTAGTTTTACGAGCTCGTTTTCACGAATGATACTATCAAAACGAAATTAAACGTTACAAAGAAATTGATTATTTATTCAAGTACTGTATAAGTTAATTACTTGTGGTAGGGATTTGTGCAAGCTCGTCCGGGTATGTCGTCGGGGTCATCAGAATGATATTCAACCGCAAAACAACATAACCCGGTATTTTGGTGTTCTGGTTTGAAGGGTGAGTGAGTGAGAGTACAAGCACAAGGGCCACAACATCTTAGTTCCAAAGGTTGGTGCCCTATTGGCGATATGAGAAATGGTTAACATTTCTTACAATGTTAATGCCTATGGGTTTTGGTGACCACTTACCATCAGGTGGCCCATACGCTCGTCCGCCTACTTACTGTATAAAAAATGTTCAAATTATCCTATATTGGTATTAACAAAATTTTAAAATATAAGCGGAAAATCTGCGATATGATATTGCAATATTAAACAATTAAAAAACATAACCTGTTTTTCTTATTTTCCCTTTTTACTGATAAAATGAACACGATATCGAAAATTGGCAGTTACATGCATCAATTAATTATTGACCCATTCTAAAAAGCCAATAAAAACGTGTCCGGCAATATCGCAGTCACAATAGCAATACAGCTTACTCGATGAAACGGTGCCGTCAGTCCGGCTCAAGCGTTCCAATTACTATGACGTCGACACAGGACGAACGACGTTTTTGTTCAAAACTGTACACGTCCGCAATTTTAGGTCCATTTTTTATTTTCAACGAATAAGACAATCCAAGATAAAATACGACTTTAGGTACGGCGCGGGGACGTGCTATACACGACAGCTGCTTTATTTATGTCCTCAATATTTTACAAACCATAAAATTTCCTCGAAAATAAGGAACATTTTATCTTAATAGATTTTTAAAATGTAACGAGTGGCGTGAAGTTTTTCCTTGTTTAAATATATATTCTCAATTTAGAAATAATTTATTACATTCCTCGTGATTATATCTGCAAGAAGAATTAGAGATAAGGGGGACTATTTATCCTTATTATTATTTGATTTTGAATCTCACGCCCGTACATAAAATATGTAAAGTGAAATGATAACAACAGTAAAAACTTAGTGTGTAACCTTATATATACAAACGGCTGGGGTTAGCTTGGTTACAAGGGAACTGTGATGGAATTTCATTTACCTCAGATGTTGAGCGATGCTAACTTTTATGAAAACACTTGCAGATATAACCTCATGTCATATGGCGGAAACCTCACAAGCCAGATGTTTTGATTTTTTCTGTCTCATCTTATCTTACCCTAGCCTTGTTAATATCATCCTTAGTACTATACTGATCAACAACATTTTGTAACAAGAAAAGTAAGCAATAATTTCGAAATATCTACCTAATCTCTCCACAAATCATATGTTTATTAATTTGATCAGGACTAGTTTTCGTGTTCTGGCACTTATCAATAAAATTTAATATGAAGTGTTTTTTCCTTGTTATTTTTTAAGTCAGTGTTTTATTTTAAGAAAAGTGGCTATGTTTGCTGAGTAAAGTGATTCTTATAGAATGTCAAAAAAGTGTAAAAATGATCCTGACAAGTTCTGTTACATTTGTGGTGATATTACTTTTGTATCTCAATGAATAAATTTAACACCTTTAATAAAAAAATGTATGAATGTTATTTCGGTTTTAATGTTGGACAGCAAGATAAAGTGTGGCTTCCTCACATCTGTTGTGTTACATGTGTAAGACTTCTTAGGGGATGGGAAAAAAGATCTCGATTTGGATGGAACTGACAGAAAATCTTGTCTGACTAATACAAAAGGCGCAAAAGACGATCTCTTACTCTAGGAATAAAATATGTAAAACAAGCTCCATTATTACAACCCAAAGATATATTTTTACCACCTCTCCCTATACTATACCTAATGAAAAGCTTTGTGAAAGCAATGGATAAAAATGGCGCTGGATTTCAATACCTAAAAGAAAAATTCACTAAAACCAGTGAGGCCAAGATTAAAGAGGGTGTATTTGTAGGTCCTCAAATCAAGCAAGTGATAAAAGATGATATATTTAAAGAACAACTCGATGGAAAAACCAGCTTGGGAATCATTTATAAAAATCACTGAAAAATTTCTTGGAAATCACCGATCAAATGACTATAAAACTATTGTCGAGTAACTTTTAGAGAATTATCAAGCATTAGGCTGCAATATGTCCTTAAATACCTCGAATGGTAGATGCGCAAAAAAGAAGGCCCCCAGTTACCGGCAAGCCCGCTAGGCCCGACCAAGGTAGCGGTCGCGGTATCGGCAGGGAATGGCAGGCTACCATAAAAGACGACTACATATGGCAACGTATAATGGACGCTCGATAAGGCTGGACCGTCACCTCGCCGAATTAGAAGTAGAGTTAAGTCATATAAACTGGCACATACTGGGGTTATCTGAAGTCCGAAGACAAGGGGAGGACACGATAACTCTAGAGTCCGGTAACTTACTCTACTTCCGCGGAGGTGATAAACTCTCCCAGGGTGGTGTCGGTTTTCTGGTCAAAAAGGATCTAATTAGCAGCATTGTGGAAATCAGTAGTGTGTCGAACCGGGTAGCGTACCTTGTCCTAAAACTTTCCGACAGGTACTCCCTGAAGGTCGTACAGGTATATGCGCCAACTTCGGCATACTCTGATGATGTAGTAGAAGCGATGTACGAGGACATCGCAAAGGCCCTCAACAACACCTCGAAGGCCCACTACAATGTTGTTATGGGACTTTAATGCTAAAGTGGGAGTACAAGATAGCGGTGAATCGAAAGTCGGATCTTACGGCTTGGGCTGTAGAAATCACAAGAGGCAAATGCTGGTAAACTTTCTCGAAGCTCAGGGGCTCTTTTTGATGAATTCTTCTTTGAAAAGAAGCCCCAGAGGAGGTGGACCTGGCGAAGCCCCGATAACGTGACGAGGAACGAGATAGACTTTATCATTTCGAATAAAAGGCACATATTTAGAGATGTCCCAGTGATCAACAGGTTTAATACCGGTAGTGATCACTGCTTGGTTAGAGGCACTCTAGATATCGACTTCAAAGCCGAAAGACCCCGAATGATGAGGTCTACTCTCCGACCTACCATGCTCCAAGTTGCTCAAGGCCCCGAAAAGTTCCAAATGGAGCTTCAAAATCAATTCACCACGTTGGAAACCGTTAGCAGTATTGATTAGAAAAACGAAACGCTGGTCAAAATGCTGCAAAACACATCCCGCAAGTGTTTTCCGCCACAAAAAAGAGACAGCGCACCAAAACTCTCTGCTGAGTCACTCGAGCTAATGAGGAAACGACGAGAACTACCATCGTTTTTGTCAGATAAGGCCTTAAATCGAACAATAAAAACGTTGACGCGACGCGATCTCTGATGCTCCAATACCCGCGCCATCAAGGTGGCGATTGAGCAAAATCGGGGATCGAAAGTGTTCGCTCGCAAGTTTGGGAGGCTGCGTCTGACAAAACTTAAAACCGAAAATGGTAAGGTTTACCTCTAAGCCTGAGATCGTCGGAGAAGTAGAGAGGTTTTATGGGCAGTTGTTCTCTTCAAGATCGGATAAACCTGTGGGAATCAGTATTGATGACCAGCGCGCCCCTCTTACGCGCCATTATTCCGAGGAGCTCCCGGTCGTTGACCAAGGCGAGATTAGGGCGGCTCTAGAACAGCTTAAAAACAACAAAGCTCCGAGAGATGCCGGAATCACAACAGAGTTGCTTAAGGCAGGCGGGACTCCGGTCCTGAAAGAGCTAGCAAGCCTCTTTAATTCCGTCATCCAACATGGCAAGACCCCGGAAACGTGGAGCGGGAGTGAGGTGGTACTGTTCTTCAAGAAAGGTGATAAAACCCTCTTGAAAAACTACAGACCAATCTCCCTCCTGAGTCACGTGTATAAGCTGTTCTCAAGAGTCGTCACGAACCGTCTCGCCAGACGACTTGACGAGTTCCAGCCCCCAGAGCAAGCCGGCTTTCGATCAGGCTACAGCACCGTAGATCACATCCATACTGTTCGGCAGATTGTGCAGAAGACCGAATAGTACAATCAGCCGCTGTGTATGGCTTTTGTGGATTACGAAAAAGCCTTTGACTCCATCGAAAC
The DNA here is from genome assembly GCA_963151315.1 of Nymphalis c-album. Taxonomy (NCBI): domain Eukaryota; kingdom Metazoa; phylum Arthropoda; class Insecta; order Lepidoptera; family Nymphalidae; genus Nymphalis; species Nymphalis c-album. The sequence continues at coordinate 5,816,505 of OY720588.1, forward strand.
CTGGGCACTGCTCGACTCATTGCAGAGATGTCATATCGATCGTAGATATATCGAGGTACTTAGGTGTCTGTACAACGCCGCCACAATGACTGTCCACATCCAGGATTGTAAGACGTAGGCGATCCAACTGCGCAGAGGGGTGAGACAGGGGGATGTAATATCCCCGAAACTGTTCACCAACGCGTTGGAAGACGTCTTCAAGACGCTGAATTGGACTGGATATGGAGTCAATGTAAACGGCGAGTACATCTCACACCTTTGATTTGCCGATGATATCGTCATCATAGCAAAGTCGCTGGAACAACTAACCGAAATGCTGCGTAGCCTAAGCGATTCTTCCCGGAGTGTCGGTCTCGGTATGAACTTGGACAAGGTCATGTTCAATAATCATGTCGTGCCGGGGCCGATATACGTCGAAGGGAAACCTCTCGAAGTTTTCAGTGAACATACCTACCTAGGACAGGTCATTCAAGTCGGTAGGAACAACTTCGAGAAGGAAGACGATCGAAGAACTCGCTTGGGATGGTCAGCATTTGGCAACCTTCGTCAAGTCCTCACGTCGTCTATACCGCAATGTTTGAAGACGAAAGTCTTCAACCAATGCGTCTTACCTGCCATGACATACGGTGCCTAACGTGGACACTAACCTAGTCCTAGAGTGGAGACCGCGAATCGGCAAACGCAGCGTAGGGCGCCCTCCAGCTAGGTGGACCGATGAATGAGGTCATCCTCATGAAGGTGGCGGGTACCAACTGGATGCGGAAGGCGGAGGACCGGGAGCTTTGGCGCACCTTGGGAGAGGCCTATGTTCAGCAGTGGACAACGATTGGCTGTTGATTGATTGATTGATTGATGTCCTTAAAAATACATTTTCTACATTCACATTTAGAGTTTTTTCCCCAAACTTGGGTGTCGTTAGTAATGAACACGAAAACGATTCCACCAAGATATTTTTAGCATAAAAAACGATACCAGAGAAAATGGAGTCCAACTATGCTGGCAAAGTATTGCTGGGGATTACATAGGGACGTTCCTGACGCAAAATACAGAAGGAAATCATAAAAAAGTACTTATATTAATATTATAACATTGATAATAATTTATTTTTTGTTAAAATAATTAGTAATTTAAGAAAAGTAAAAAAAAACTTGACCTTATTCCTAATAGAATCAGCCAAAAATTTTCTTGTTACACAAAAAAACATGGTTTTTGTTCTATCATTATTTACAAACATTCACATGGCGAACTAAATTCTATATTCACTTTAGCATGTTAACTTTCGTTGTTTATTTTTAAATCGTATCCAAATATTCATTATTCCATATGAAAACATTATATGATTAAAGTAAAAACTGAATACGGATAGTATACTGAATAAAGAAAATATCCAGAATTGAAAAGAACTGACGAAAAAAGTGTTTTTTAAAATTCGACAGATCGTTTCCAATTATTATTTTTAAAATACATATGCAATAATTTGGAGGTGTCCATTTCATTCCGAAGTTGTGCTATTATATCTATAAAGTCGTCTATTAGCTTTAGCCCATTTATTTTCTTGTTCTGCCTCATTGTTCTAGTGGTTTATAAGGCCTTCTGATCGCGAAGCTCTGGGTTTATTTTCCGAGTAAGACCAATAAAAATATTACCATTATTGTACATAAATTCTAATTCCACGTTGAAAATCCCAGAGCTTGGAAGGTTCTGAGCTCCCAGAGGTTGTTCTCTCCTTGAAGACGTAGCCACGTAAATCTGCCAACGTCTAAAATCTTTCTAATCGCTTCGGATTTGCTATTCCGTGGCGTTTTTATGTTAGTGTTTCCACATGTAAATTAATGCTTGATGTCTGGCGCCTGAGACTAGTCCCTTGAGAGTGGTCACCATGACCTAGAAGGCAAAGTGGTATGAACCTTTAGCGCATTCACAACTTTTGATGTATAATTTTTCCACAAAATAGTAATTTCTATCAATAGTGATTCTATCAAGTTCGCTATTTTAACATACTACTACCAAATCAATGTTAACTTTTATAAAAAGAATAGTTGAAATTAGATATCGTTAGTAAAGTAAAGGTTCATTTTACTAATGAATGTAGACGACTGCAAAATTCAGTAGTTACGTGTGAAATGTAAAGCAAGCCAGCTTTCGTTATTTTCTCCAATGCAGCGTATTTGTTGTTGGGCAGTTAATACTCTTCGCATTTGTAAAGGTTCAGTCATACGACAGGACACTGTTCACTTTAGGAGAATACGTTTGCCACTTATACTTATTATAACATTAGAACTAGTTTCAATCAATAATGTTTAGCTGAGTCTAACAATATAATACATAAATTGATGATTTAGTAATTATAACTATCGTAGCGTGTGTTATTGTTCCATATTTTGTTTATATTTAAGTAATAATAGTACTATCTGGTTGAAACTCCACTTATCGACAATAAAATCCAATCATGCTTAGAAAAAGTATTTGTAAATTTTGTTACCACGCTGATTCACTGCAGGTTGTGGTTTGAATGTATCAGACTTGGCTGATATTTCAGGTTTCCTCATGATGTCGCATTTCATTGAACAACTGCGACATCACTGATTAGAGTGTCCTATTAATTGTGTTCACAAATTAAGCAAATAAATACCTCAATACTATTTTACCCTTTAATTTAAATCCAGAAAATCTATTCTATTTGCGTTCTTGGCTATGGTTTAAATAACATAACAGTTTTTAATATTTATCATTATTTTATAATATCAAGACACAATGTAATTGCAATGTATTCCATTGTATTGTTTAATATCGCGTAACGGACCGTTCACACATACCACGTGTGACTGCATCCCAAATACGATTAGCATAATTTTCCAATTTAAAATCCCGTACAGTTCTGTTTTTGTTTATAATTCAAATTTATTTCACGTTAACTACGGCGAAGCTGATAGTTTGTTGTATTAATTTGGGATTCTTTATTTACTTCTTACGAAATTAAATTATTTCAAATTTCGTTCTGTTATTATTATTTGACTTAATTATAAATTATGATATTCATATGCAATTGTTTTAATTGAATTTATTTATAATCATTTTAATAAACATAAGCCGCTTAAAACCATTATTTCATCTTAATCATCAACATATAAAATAAGGTACATATCTAATTCACTACAAGAATAAAAAATAAAGTACTAATCACAATAGCACCCCTATATTTCCTCGAAAGGTATTTATCATCGCGACTATTCTCCGTATTGGGAAAGGTTTTCAAATAATAAATCTGACAATACCATTATGTTTTGTATGTATTATTATCGCAAAAATAATAAGTGAATAATGGAATACCCCGTTCAATATGGGTTGCCTTTGGTGAGGCGTGAGTCCGGAAAATGGACATGTACCCTTTTTTTAGATTAAATTATGATTCATATTTCTTGGACCGTATGTTGTTAGCGGCTTTAACTTTAGTATTTTCACCTGCAGAGATTTTTTTGTACCCTTTCAGACTGATAATGAAATAATATAACGAAGAATGTCTACTATCTTTAAAGTTCCGTCTTTCAATAAACAAAACTCTATTTGTTTATATATACGTTATGTATTTCATCATAAAAAACTAATAAACAATAATATTACTTTAAAAATTAAAAGACACGATTAAATAAATGAACTTATTAACAAGTATCACTTGGGATGATCTTAGGATCTTAGGAGGTATAAAGAAACTCATACATACATGAACCCTAAAAAATTACACTGCGTTTTCGGACAGTCGTATAAAAGAGTACGTGTATAATTATATAGGATGAGTATATTTCTTTAAGATTTTTTTTTATTGCATAGGTAGCATATGGGCCACCTGGTAAGTGATCACCAGCACCCATAGACATTGGCATTGTAAGAGGTGTTACCTTTGCTTACATCGCCAATGCGCCATCAACCTTGGGACCTAAGATGTTATGTCCCTTGTGCCTGTAATTACACTGGCTCACCCACCCTTTAAACCGGAATACAACACTACGAAGTACTGCTGTTTTGCGGTAGAATATCTGATGAGTGGGTGGTACCTACCCAGACGAGCTTGCACAAAGCTTTACCACCAAGTAGTACGGTAGTAAGGATGTATTGCTAAAAGTTGATAAGTGATGACATTTTAAAATGTAACTTTTTGTTCTCACCTTACTTTATTTCTGTACATTTTCGTACAGAAATAATTTTATTAAGTGTACATCATACTTTGTAATAACCGAAGTGAAAATTGTAATTACTTTAGTAATTGTATTTGAATATTAAAATACTCTCAGCTTAGACATTTAATACCATCTGAGATTTTCAGATCACATTTTTATTAATTTATTGTTGCTATAAGACTCTATCTTTTTTTTTGTCACGTTCTTTAAAACAAAGCCATTATTTATATAAGTCTCGAGCCTTCATAAACATTTCGCTAATAATTTCCGCTTTAAGAGACCATAAAATGAAGAGATTATACAAATAATTATTATCTCAAAATCCATTAAAAGGTGCTTAAGACGTCTAAAGAAACAAACGCAGCGTAATCTTATTAAAAGTATAAAAAGAGATGGTATTTCTGAGTTTAAATTGGACAGGATTTTGCGGACATAGAAATATTAAGAATCATAGAGAATATTGTGACGTCAACGCCATGTACGATATACGACGGTGAGAACAAAAAGTTTGTAACGTATAGAAACATTCAGCGGAATTGGCAATACCGGCCGAACGGGATTCCAATAGTTCTCAAAAAGGAATTCTCCCGGGGAAAAAATTAGATTTGTGAAACTGAAACGTGCCTTCCTCAACGAGAGCTTAAGAAATACAGATGAGCTTAAGTTACGGATGAGGAGCGATAAAAAGATATCATGGATAGCAAACCCTTTTTAATAATTCCATGTTACATCGAAGCTACTTTATAAAAACGTGAGTGCTAGGTACCGTTACTTATTAGTTGTGAAGCGTCTTGGATTATCCTTTACTGATTCTCTAACATTATAATGAATAAATTAGAAATGATATAATTTACATGTTTTTTCCTCATAAAAACCAATCGGACGGATACTCTAAAAATAATATAGCCGGGTAAAAACAAAGTGAGTGAGGATTTTGGTAAATTAACACCTGATCCAATTATGTTAATCTCAGCACGTGTGCAGCTCTGGTGAGATTTGTGCTACGTGCGTAATCTCTCGTAATTACTGCGCAGTCTCTTTGAGGTATGTGTTCGAAGTTAATCTGAGCGCTGGAAATGCTACGGTAGTCATTAATGCGTTTGCAATAGCCCGAACTAACTGATTAGTGCACTTTAGAACATTTCCATTATTAAAATTATTCTATGTTATATCAATAAAGTTTATATTGTCTTAATTTATGTTCTGATTTTACTAATTTTATACAAAAGTTGAGAACATATAACTATAGATATTATTGCCTGGTAGATAGATTATATTTCTAATTGTAATGTAAACATGTGTTGTACGTATACGTTTTTACGATTACTAAATAATTTTAATAATCTAAAAGTTCTTCGTTATTTAACTAAAAAAATATTCATTTTGAAATATTTTAAGTTAAGTTTCAATAAAAGTCATTTAAAATGATTCTTTTGTATTAAAAATGTTCATTCAACAATTGAGACAGTAAACAGGCATATAAAAAGTAAAGGTTTGAGTACCGAGCAATGTATGGGAAACAAAAAATGTAAATTTACCTTTGAACAAGTATAATGGAAAATTCAACCAACCACTTGGAAACCTTTTGATCTTAGGAATTTTAGTAAAAGATCTTGAAAAGATTCTTAAAGCATTGGTAAGCTACAGCTAAAGTTTAGTAAGTGTTTCCCCAAGTTTAAAGGCGTCTTAGTTTTGGTATTCATCGAAAGAGAGATGCATCTTAAATATAGTAAGAAGAAATATCATCACTTATTACTCATTTATCAAGAATTGATGATTTAAAAAAGTTTCAGTGAATAATAACCATATAAACTTTTAATTTGAGAAACATTTTTGGCAAAAAAGTAATGGTGTCTATATCTCTGTCATATGACAAGCAAGATATGTTAACGTGTGTTTTTTCATAATGCATTTTGTATTGAATTTAAATGAAATATGTTGTAATGTAAAGCAAGCTCCACATAAATTTACATTTTAAAAAGAAGAAAAGGTTTTTCTCCTTGGTTTAGCGAGACTTAAAATGAATGCTAAAATGATATAAAGCACCCAAATCCCTTTCTATAGATTTGAATTTGAATCTATGTAACGAAATGAAAGTACTCCTCAGAGCTGAATCTTATAGAGAATTTTAAAAAGTCTGATTGTCAAAAAAAGTAGGATTTTCTTCAAAGGGAGTTGAATTCGTGAAGAGCTCAGAACTCGCGGTAGCGGTTTGAATTCTCCAACTGTGAAAGGGCATTCACTAAATGCAGTCTTTTTCTTTACCTTTTATACTTGGAAAGACGTAAAGCTCATTTCTTCTAAGATTCCCTTTTTATGTCTGCAATCATTAATTTTTTTGGTACGCTTAAGCTGGTAAGAAAGTATTTAAGAAAGCATATCGTACGATATGGTATCATACTCATAGCGAACAATTATTCAATATGTATCTTATATCAACTATGTAGTTAAGTAATAGCAGTAAGTACTGGAAACAAGATTAGAAATTACTTTATCAATGTATTGTTGTCAAATGTAACCTCATGTTGTAGAAAATAACTCTAAAGTTATTATTAAACAGTAGATTATAAGAATGCGCTCCGAATATAGAAAGTTTTCTGCGGCTCACGATTCACAATAATAATTTATATAGCCTCCCCCGCTTTATGATGAGAGACACAAATGGAAACGGAGCTGGCACGCTGAGATAAAGAAATAATACCTCCGTGTGAAGACATGTTTTATTGCTGCTCGTTAGTATGGAGTGGCGCGCGTTGATTGTATTGTTAATCATTGTAAAAGATCACTGTCTTGTGTTTTAGTACCCTGTGACTATATGGTTTGGTGTTAATGTACCTATGAATGTTTGATATGTATGTATATTATTTTTTTCATTAAAATTTTAGTATTAAAACTTTTATATATAAGTAAAGGTTACTAGTTACCTATACATTAATAATATATGAATTATTTTGATGCAGCCGTCATTCAATATTATACTAAAACACAACTTCACTTTCAACTGGAATATTGCATTTTTTTATTGTATAGGTAGGCGGACGAGCATATGATGAGTAACAAAAATTTTAACAAAACAAAACCGACTTCATAGGAAAAACAATTTAATATGCACTAAAAAGTAAAAAAATAATTGGGTATTCTTCCATAATTTGATAATTAACTTACTATTTTCTACTCATCAATATGTAGGTACTACTATTTTGTTGTGTGGTTAATAATGTAGTTATAATTATTATTATTTTTGGAGTCGATGTCAATAATAAAAAAAATCATCGAAATCGGTTGGCGTGATATTGAGTTATTCGTCCATTTGTCGCGCACATACCTCATGCAATTTACGACTTATATGGTTTTCTCATGGATTCCATTGTCAAAAATGGGACCACATGGGAAGCACCAGCTTTCAAATAAAAAAAAATCATCGAAATCGATTCATCCAGTCGAAAGTTATGAGGTAACAACACCAAAAAAAAAAACATACAGACTAATTGATAATCTCCTCCTTTTTTTGAAGTCGGTTAAAAATCATAATTTATGTTGATATTAAGTATAGCAATTCTGAGAATTACTACGCAGTATGAAGTCTTTTTATATTGAAGCTGGTTGAAAACTCCAAATTCGATCACTTACGCTTCATGTCCATTTCGATTTAAGCTATACCCAGTACCCACACCAAATTCTCAATCACTAATTTCACCACTCAATCACCAGTCAATTGGACTCTGAAAATATTCGCTCTAACGATCATCGGACATCGAGTTGATTAGTTAAATATTCGTTTTTACAACGTCCGTGCGATTAATCCATTGGATATTTCATAGGTTCCAATTAAAAGTTCAAATCATTTACTTATTCCAATAAAATTATAAAGTGGAATTAATTACAAACAAAAATAAATGGTTGGTTTCTATTTTGTTTTCGAAGTTTACAACGTTCAGAAAATTACACCGTTTTTAACATTTTTTTTTTGTATAATATGATTGGCACTTTATTATTAAATTCACAAATGAATACTATAATTATATGACATCGTGCTTGGTGTTTTTTTTTCTTATAAAATCACAACATGATATATGTCTTATTCATAGCATACTTACTGGCTTAATAAATAATATTCCGGTTTCAGATTCATATTTTTACATTGTAGTGAAAATTATCGAAAGTTCTTATATGCCAATCTGATAATTACTTTTATAATAAAAAAAGCGAAAGTAAAATATTGAGATGAATCTCAAGTAAGAGATCATTTAATACTTGGCAAAAAAAATCCACCAACCCGCATTGGAGCAGCGTGGTGGAATAAACTCCAAACCTTCTTCTCAAAAAGAGAAGAGGCCATAGCCCAGCAGTGGGACATCACAGGCTGTTATTGCTACTATTATTACAATAAAATTTATCATTTCCAATTTTACAGATCAAGTATTTTCAAATAAACTTAATAAACACGCGTTTGCCATTTATTTGTAATAAATGATAAGAACTTTTATTATTTATCTTTAACTTAGATATGAAAGGGATATACAGGGTGTAACAAAATTCATGTCCGACCCGTGAAGTGGTTATTAGGTATCGTTAGTCGGTTCTATTTTTGTAATAAATTACAATTAAAAATTCTAATTTACGGTAAACACAACAAAAGTACGTACGTTCAGCTCAAAATCTCGACCAATAGTATTTGTTCGCCACTACCGCTTCGTATTTTATACCAGACCGATACGGGTAGTTTTATATAAATATTCAGTCATCCAACAATACAATAAAAGATAAAGCACCTTTCATGAAAAAATCTTTGTCAGTCAAGTATTTTGTTAATTATCTTTTGTTTGCTGTGATTTTTTTATAACGTAACCTTAAGTAGCTAAGCTTTTAATCGCAGTTTTTTTTTTATTGTATAGGAAGGCGGACGAGCATATGGGCCACCTGATGGTAAGTGATCACCAACGCGCAACGAAATGTTAACCATCGCTTACATCGCCAATGCGCCACCAACCTTGGGAACTAAGATGTTATGTCCCTTGTGCCTGTAATTACACTGGCTCACTCGCCCTTCAAACCGAAACACAGCAATACAAAGTACTGCTGTTTTGCGGCAGAATATCTGATGACTGGGTGGTACCTACCCAGACGAGCTCGCACAAAGCTCTACCACCAAGTAAAATACATATAAAATAATGAAATATCTTGTTTTATTAAATTATAAATAAAATTAAAAGTCGTCAACTAACTTTGACGCCTTATCTTTTAAAAAAAACAGATTTGATAGAATGCGATAAATTAGTAACGATTGATTATGCTACAGTATATCATCTGATATGTAAAACAAAAAAAAACATCTAGTTATAAAACAGTTTGGTCAGTATAAATATGTATGTAGAACAAGACCAATAAACGCAAATGAAACTATGAAATTCTCGTACATTATTGTCTAAGCTCGACTGCTAGGGCCATTTCTATTTAGTTAACTTAATTAGAATTTCCTCTCAGCTTGCACTCAGGCTCAAATGCTCTAAGCTGGAGTGTTAGGGCAGCTGTATTGCATCTACATTAGGATAACTCAATCTATTCTACATATCATATAATAGGTTATGTGTAAGAAAACGCGGTGGTAGATATTTAATTTTTTTATAATAAATCGTATATATCCTAATGTTAGTCATTTGAATAGGATATTGATACTGAATGGGCTTGTGTCAGATTTTCATCAAATATAAGTATGGTAACACTGAATAAGCCTGTCAAGATTAGTCTGAGATCTTTGTGACGATACCTTCTCAGTTCCCAAAGTCGGTAGCGCATTGAAGATGTGACAGATAAATTAATGTTTGGAAGACAAATATTTACTTATTTATGTGAACGAACCTTAAGGTAAGCTCCATAACATTCAAAATAACACTATACACAATAACACTTGATGGTAAGTGATCACCAACACCCATAGAAATTGGCGCTCTAAGACTAACCGTTCCTTACATTTTTAATGCTCCAACAACCTTGCAAATCAAGATTTTAGGTCCCTTGTGTCTGGCTCGCTCACCCTCCAAACCGGATCACAATAAAATGGTAAGCATTGCTTTTTGGCAGTAGAATATCTCATGAGTGTATGGTCTACCAGCAAGTTGGTTATCCTGGCTTTTTAAATTTATAATTATTTATCCTAATATTATTTCAATGACTGACTGTGTCCTCGTCAAAATCAATAATTTTTTATAGCTTATTCATATTTATTATGAAATACTTTATGTTTATTTTTTCATCTACGTACATGTGGTCGTTAGTTAGATATATATCGTCATTTTCTAAGTGCATAACATTGTAAATTAAAAATTCTTTACGCTTGGCGTATAGCTGACGTTGAGTGAATTAGTAATGTGCTTGGATCCTATCTTTAATATTAATAAGTAACATGAAGTTCTTACTCTTATTACACGATTTAAGCGCAAATGCAAATAAAAATATTTTAATATAACTATGAAAATATTAAACATAGCAGTAAATTCTTTAAATAATCACATAACCGTTTATCAAGCGATACAATAATGATTCAACTTTACAGAAAGGCAACGTAGCATTCAATTTTTAAACTTTAAATTCAATTATTTCAGTCTTAGTCAACTTCTATTGTTTGTAGGTCATATGTCAGTCATATGTAACCACAGCGCAACGATGCAATCGTACCGACTTTTCTAGTGCACTCATTGGAGCGTATCCGAAGCATCGTCCCGTTCCGTTTTCATCCGTCATTTCGGACCCTTTCAATCCTCACCTCGCAAATTGAATTTGATCCGTTACAACGTCGCTCGCTCGTTTGTCTCCGCATTGATGAGTCCTTTTTTATTTTTTGTAACGAAATGTGTACACGAAAACAGAAAATGGTTGAGCTTATATCATGTTTTCACACGGGATTTGTTATTATAGTTTTTCTCTAGATGTTTATTTACCACCACAAGTTTAACATGATGTATTCATATTATATATAGACAGCTGTATTTTATAATAACGTAAGTGTATACTGATGACATATCTACATGGAATAAGAAGACTAAGTTTCCAAAATAATTTTTGAGTAACCCGCAGTTGGAATCTTCGTTGTCATAATATTATCCTCATATATTTTTTATCAAGTAAAATGATTTTAAAGTATGAAAAGGAAATACTTATTATAAATGTTTGTGACGTTTTTATGAAGTTTCAAGCCCTTTCACCTAACTGTGATCTTAATGCTTCCCTCAGATGGGATCTAAATTACTCCGTAACAATATACTTTTGAGATTAAAAGGGTGTCTGGAGCCCCAAGCACATGCTAGGGTATGCATGAACAATGTTGTAGACGATATGAAAGACAAGTTGTTTGCAAATTTTTAGTAGATGTAAGTTTTATTACTTTTAAATTTACATTAAATAAGAATATTAATTTCTAAATTAACTGGTTATACGTTTTATTTTATTAAAAATTCAAGTTATTTATCTTGAATGTAATATTTATTTGCAAAAAAAATATCTTTAATTAGTCTTTATTTATTCTGTGAACAAATTCAGTTAAATATATTTTCTGTTATGTGCCTGTTAGGTGTTATTAATGAATTCGTTATCATGAATGCCTTATGAGATATAGAAGTAGGCAGTATATTTTAAGAAAGTCGGTGAGCTATGTCGCAGTAATTGCTTTGAGAGCTTCTTGTCTCGAGATCGCAGTTAAGAGTTCAAGAGGCATGAAGTTGGTAACTTGTAAGACCAACTGGCAACTCAACTTATTATAGCCAAACATACAACTTGCAGTCCACAGTTGGCCTGTTCGATGAAGATAGCTTTATCGTTCAAGTGTTCTGTGTAACTTTAATTTGTCAAGATAGTTTGAAGACAATGCAATATTATAAAAAGTTTATTTCGATAGAGATCAAAATATGTGTCAATTACGTATGTATAAGTTTACACATGTATGTTTAACTATTTTGATAGTTTTAATAATTTTAATAAAAAATTACATACCTTGAATTATATATTATTAATATTTAATTTAAAAAGTAATTGAAATTTAAGTTACTGTTTTATGGTTTATATTCTATTGTTTTAAAATATGTTCGTCTTTTATGAGTTTATTTTAATTTAATTATTCTCTACTGAATATGATTTTAAATACTTTATAATATAACTAACTGTGTCCCGCGGTTTCACTCACGTATAATTAATATATCTCGCGTAAAATATTAAAAAGTATAATGAATAAAAATAAGCCAAAACCTTCTTCGACAAAAGGACTACAACAAAAATATAATTTTTAAATTCGAACCAGTAGTTCAAATCAATCAATCGGATCAAACAAACAAAAACTCTTCAGCTTTACATATTAGTATAGATTAATAGATATATAATACCACCGACCGATCAATACTACCAGCAGCTGTTGTATTACGTTATGATGATTTTTCAGAAAGAAGTGTTTTTTATGTAAACAATGTTTTTGTTTAGACAACGTTTGCCTACCAAAAACTTGCAACAATCGTATATCAATACTACCTTTTTGTCCCATTGTGTCAGTTTCTGTTTGACAGAATCGATTTATACGAATGGTGAGCGCTTTTAGACGGAAAAGAAAATATAACAGGGGTATTTGTCACTGGTATACGGACCGGTTCCGCCATAGATGGGACAGAGGAAATTTTGCACTATCAAATGCTCAAAATGTGGCATGTGTTTCTTTTTCTTTTAGACATGATATTTTCTATGCTTCATCTATTACAAATTAAATTTACTTAAATATTCTTTGCTTCAATCGGTTTATTTATGTCTTTTCAGTCTGTGAAAGTCTGTTTATTTATTCAATTGTATCAAGTGTCTCTTGAGGAATGTCTGCAAATACATATGGATATGCTCTTTTGAAAAATAGAAATGTGGAACGTTTTCTTTTTCTCTGTTTCTATTGAATATAAAATATGTCTTTGTTTACTTTATTCACGCAAGTATACACAAGTATACAATAGATATTTGCGCCTTCAGCACCGGGGAGCCCCGCATAGCCCCCACACCATGTGGGGGAAACGCGTAAATGCGTTTTACCAGCGAAATCAAAAAGATATATTTGCACCTAAAATATATATCATTTTGTTCATTGGCCATATATATAATTAGTAAAATTTACTAACATTATTTCACATTAACTCTACTGTAGGTGTGTGTGTATTTAGTTGGTAACAGCGCTATGTGAAATTAGTATAGCGTTGCTTCCATAATGAACATATATAATATTATGTCGATTTAAAGGTATTTTTATTAAATACTATATTCTTTTCCTTTCCTTTTTAAAAATCAAATAAAAATTCTTAAAATTAGTGCTGCAAATCATCATCACTACATAATTACATATTATAAAATAAAGTCCCCCGCGTTTCCTGTCTGTCTGTATGAACGCGATAAGCTAAAAAAACTACTAAACGGATTTTCATACGGTTTTCACCAATGGATAAAGTGACGCAATAGGAAGGTTTACGTGTATAATTAATTAATGTTTTCTGTAAATTTGTTGAAATATGATCATAATCGTCGTTCGGACGCTGGCTCAGTTATCCTGGTATTGTCGGATGCTGTAAGGTTGTCCATGGCTTGTTCGGACGCTGGCTCAGTTATCCTGGTATTGTCGGATGCTGTAAGGTTGTCCATGGCTTGTTCGGACGCTGGCTCAGTTATCCTGGTATTGTCGGATGCTGTAAGGTTGTCCATGGCTTGTTCGGACGCTGGCTCAGTTATCCTGGTATTGTCGGATGCTGTAAGGTTGTCCATGGCTTGTTCGGACGCTGGCTCAGTTATCCTGGTATTGTCGGATGCTGTAAGGTTGTCCATGGCTTGTTCGGACGCTGGCTCAGTTATCCTGGTATTGTCGGATGCTGTAAGGTTGTCCATGGCTTGTTCGGACGCTGGCTCAGTTATCCTGGTGTGGTCGGATGCTGTGAGGTTGTCCATGGCTTGTTCGGACGCCGGCTCAGTTATCCTGGTGTAGTTGATTTCTTTAAGGTTGTCCATGTCGTGTTCGGACGCCTGACCAGTTATATGCGTGTGCCATCGGACGCCAGCTAATGGTTGTCCAGAAATTGTTTGTTAACTGGTACTCAGCATGATAGATAATAAATTTGATTGGTAGTTTATCACTGTTTTGTTTGCTAAGAAACTGTAAGTTCTTATTTAAGGCAGGGTGGCCGAGTGGGTACATTATTTACTGCAAAACCTTCATTTATCTAGAGACCTCACACGAGGACGTGTGAGATGTCACGATGGCCGTGTCGAAGCATCAAGAAGTTTTATTGGGAATTATTTTGATTAATTATAGTACTCAGCCGGCAACGTCAAGCTAGAAGCTTGAGCGAGGTCGCCACTGTGTCAGTTTGACGTTAAGGACACGTGACATCCGAAAAATGTCATATTTGACGTGAGCGCGAAGACCGCATGCGCTGACACAGTTGTTTGGACGAACTCGCTGCGTTACCAACTGAATTGCCCTCCATCTTGTTATCGTATTCTAATATTTAAAGTTATTGTAATTTAATATTGAAAATAGATTTAACGTGACCGACTAGTCTTTTATTTTGAAGATCGCCATGTATGGTAACGAGTTGACGCCTGACGTTTCGAAATATATATAAGCAAGCGCTTGACTGTTATCACACCTGGTGGGAAGTGATGATACAGCCTAAGGTGGAACTCGCCTGCCTAGAAGGTGCCTATTCAATCTAGACTTGAAGGTACCCATATCGTAGGTGGTGGGAAATACGGAGGTCGGAAGGGTATTCCAGACTTTGGCAGTGCGTATCAGAAACGAGGACGCTAGAAGAAAATTATTTAAACATATTTATTACAAAGTAATATAATTAATGAGCGCTGTCATTTATTATTCGTAGTAACAAATATATGTTTTAAGTCTGGTTTTTCGCGGAAAGAAAATGTAGTAAGTGCCATAAGATTTTTATCATTATAAAAATAAAACGAAAGTGTTCAAAAAATTAATTGTAAATTATTTAGTTATTGTTTCTATAACTAAATAATTTAAATTTCTATAACTAAAACAGAAAAATAGACATTTTTTTTGTCGATAAAATGTTACCTATTTTGCTTTTATGTTTTTGGTCAGACACGACCAAATATAATGTAATATTTTATATTTAATTTTAAATTGAATTTAGTTATACACAATTAAATGCTTACAAATATTTAATAGTAACAGTAGTATTACATGTTGGCATGGCAACCATTTACATAATTATACTATTGGCACTGTATTTATAAACAATTAAATACCGATTGTTGTAAGATACCGTTTGCAGATTGCAGATATGCAGTGCGTTCAACTATAAGCTTGTAATGTATTCAACAGACAACTATATTAAAATTTGTATACTTAAGCTTTTCTTCAATTAACTTGAAGGCAAGGAAAGAACTAAAAGAATATGTAACAAAATTTTATACATTTATTATTTTTCTTTTAAATATGAAACGATAAATAAAAATACAAACAAGTTTTAAAAGAAAAATCATATTATTATCTATTTTTATTTTGAATACTATTTATGCTATACAGTAAAAATACCATTAATTTAATTAAGTAGTGGTCAGAACGCGTGAATCTTAATCGATGATCATGGGCTAAAACCCGGGTAAGCACCACTGAAATCTCGTGCTTGACGATGAAGGAAGACATCGTAAGGAAAACTGAATATAATGTCTAATTTCACCGAAATTCTGTCATATGTAAATTCCACCAAACCCGCTGTGGAGCAACATGGTCGATTAAACTCCAAACTTTCTATTAAAAAAAAAAGGATATATGTAACTAAAAACCACGGATACGTGAATATAAAAAGCTTCTTGATTTATGATATTCATAGTTTATAATAGAAGATTACATAATAAATGTATTATCAATGTAATGTTTATTTATATTGCAGTCTTGTTACAAGGTTTCTGCGTCCCGTTATCTCGCTATAATATCACCGTGTTATAAGGAAGGCCGGGCTGTCTAATGAGAATGAATTGCTCTCCCGCCCGTCCAGACTATAAAGGTCGTTGTTTATCGAATAACCATACGGGACCAGACGAACTATGATAACATTTTCTTAAAAAAAAATGTGTAATGTAAAATAAATAAATAATTTTGTCAAAAATTATAGAGACTTTCTAAAATTAAAATATTTAGATAATAAATAAAAAAAAATCGCAATTTTAAGCATAAATAGACTCATTCATTAAGAATGGAGATGGTTTCAAATTATGTCTTTATAATTTCTACTTCAGTGTAAAAGCACCTTTAGAATAGAATAAGTGAATTTTTCACTTGCTTTCTAGATAAGATGCCATTTGTCTTCTTTTTAAGCAGTCTTATTGCAATTTCAAATTGGTTTAAGTTTAGACTTTTCCACTTAGTTTAAATGTAAATCTAATAAAATAAATATTTTTTTTATTTAAGCGGGAGGCATATTGTAAAGATCAATTTCCAATTTATGGAAATTGGATATTTTTATCAATAAATGGCAATACTGTAGTATTGAGAAAGAATAAATACAAGAATAACTTACTTCGCTTCGGTGGTAGAGCCACCGAGTTCCGGTTGCGGTTTGATTTGAGTGATTGCTTATTAATTAATTATTGCTTGCTGAGTACAATTATAAATCACACACACACACACACACACACACACACACACACACACACACACACACACACACGCACACAAAACACACACACACATATAAACATGCGTACGAATATAATGTAAATGTTTTATTTTTACTATTAATTACTCTAATTTTCTTTTCTTTTTATATACATTTTTAAAAGCATTCTAATCTTGTGTGCAATTAATTGTTGAAGAATCGCTGACCCTGATAGTACAATTTATATTAGTTTCGGGGTCAGAGGTCCACCATCAGTGTTTGTTATAAATTAGAAGTAATAAATAAATTATTATTAGAATTATTAGTGAGCCAGTGTACTTTCAGGCACAAGGGACGTAGAGGGGTCTTAGTTCCCAAGGTTGGTGGCGCATTGCCAATGTAAGCGATGGTTAACATATGTTACATATGTCCACATACCTTTACACTAAAAAAAATCCTTAAAATGTTAGTCGTTATTTCCTTTTTCCTGGAACTACACTGATTTGGTATCGCTCTGTTAAAAATTAGAATTAAAAGTGAATAACAATAAAGTATAAAAAATATTCGTTTCGGTAAATTTATAAAGATAATCTGTCCCACAACGATATTAACCTAAGTAATACCGGCGTAGCTGTATGGCCTCGTACGATAGCAAACTTTCCAACTTTTATTAGAAAAATAATTTATTTTAAATGAAAAACAATGGTTTGTAAATAGGTAATGTTATTTAATTTAACTTTTGTAACCCCATTGTAATACCCATGCGGTATACGCATCTATCATTATCATAATATGTGGTGTTCTTGCAAATGAACAACCCACGTAGCTGAAATATACGAAACAATTTTCATATCCACGTAGACAATTCGCCCTTTAAACTATTAAATATTTTATTCACAGTGTTCTACATACATAAAAAATTACTTCTCGGATACGACTAATAAAATACACACATACATAATAATTTTAGTTATCTTAACTGATATTATAAATGTGGATGTGAGTTTCTTTGTTTATTTGTTACTTTCACGCCTTAGCCACTAAACCGATTTTAAAAATTCTTTCTCCGATTGTAAAAATTCTTACGCGAGTGAAACCGCAGGCAAAACGCTACTAGCGTAGTAGTAGTAATAAAATAAAGACAGACGGGCAAATTGGTCATCTGATGGTAGCTAATCATCTTCGAAATTGAAATTAATCTATGCAACGTAATTGTGACTCAAATGAAACGATATAATAATAATAACAATACGCGTAATAAGTGTTAATTAGTGTTAGGGTTAATTAACTTAAATTGTTACTACTTACGCTTACTAGCCTTTTAAAATAGAACCTAGTTGCAAATGATTGCTATCTGATCAGTACTGGATTAGCCTATAAGCTATTTAAGCAATTGCTTAGGGCATCCCTTCTAGGGGGGCACCAGAGACGACCGAAAAAAAAAACGAGCAAACGAAAGTTCACGCACACGGCGACCGAAGCGACACGCGGACGACAACAGGCGATTGTTTGCGTTGTGTCTTTTATATATCACTCGAATGTTTTGATTGAAAGCTTGAATTTTGTGAATTATTATTCAATTTATAATGATAATAGTTAATCTAATCTAACTAAATAACGTTTTTACAATTATTTATATTGTTATGTGATTTGAATATGTATATAGGTATGCATGTTGTTAGTAAAAAGTACTAAAAGTTCACAGCAATATTTCATGCATTAAATTACCCAAAGTTTTGTTGAGAAAATTTTGTGTTTTAGCTTAGCTATATAAACGGGTACCTATCGGAATATTTTTTTGTAGATATAGTTCATTCACACACCAACGCATGCACTTGTTTGTATTATACGCCGCGCCGTACCTACTTATTAGTCAAGGAATTTCAGCACCAAAAATGTGTTCACCTTGCATCAAATCTCGCTACTCGATTTTTCGAATGGAATTTGGGCACCCACCCTCTAAGTATGAAACCGAGTATTTGTCATCCCAGACCGCGAACGTAAGCCGACAACTTGAAAAACGTTTTTTTTTACAAATATTTTTGATTTTACGTTAAAAATTATAGAAACCTTTTTTTGTAGAGGATAAACTATCCATATTTTTTATTTGATACTTTTTTCTCTATTGCTAATATTTTCCGAGATATAGGTTTTCGTATTTCCAAAAATTATTAAGATATTTTACGAAAACCAAAGTTCGGCGATTTTAACTAACTATATCTTGGAAAATATTAACAATAAAGAAAAAAGTTTCAAATAAAAAAGATGGAAATTTTATTCTCTACAAAAAAGATTTCTTCTACTTTTAACGTATTATTTACCATTTGCCGTGTGTGCCGCCATGTTGGATTTAGAATGACGTCACACAGTTAACCACGCATTGTCATCCAAACTGAACGTGAATACAAAGTTTCACCTCAATCGGTTGAAGATATCTGCTTCAAAATTAAGTTGCAAAATTCCTCCCGAACAAATAACATATATTGCAAGTTAATAAAAAGCTTGTAAAAGTTCATAAAATGAAAACTACTGGGCCAAACTATGTTAATTTTTTGTGGGACCAAATGGCAACAATTCCGCATCGAACTAAAGAAGAATCATGTAAATCGGATCATAAATCTCATATCGCCGTAATCGGTGTACATACATCAAAATGTATATCGATCGAATCGATAACCTCCTCCATTTTGAAGTCGGTTAAAAATGTTTTAGTTTACTCTATTCCTACTCTACCTACATATCTTTTCCGTCCTTCTTATGAAATTCTGGTGAGCCCGTTGGCGTAGTTGGTAGTGACCCTGCCGGGGTCGTATCTTCGATTCGCACCCACGGTCAAATGTGACGAAAACATATGTTGGCTGTGTAAGGTGTTCCCGAAGTGAGTTGACTTCAGGTAGAAGGAACAACACATACATATTCTACCTATGATACGTATTCACATTTTTTTTCAATTAATTCTTTGTAGTTCACTTAAGGATAGGGGGCCCACAGGAGAAGATTGCTTAGGGCATCAAGTTACCTTAATCCGGCACTGTATCTGATGGTAGGATTACTAAAGAGTGGTGGTACCGAGTACCTACTAATTTGGGCATACACTCAGCCCAAACTAGTATTTCTTAAGTGTCGAGAAAATGCACCTTTATGGGTTGTAATAATCATTCGTGTGTATACAAAGCCGAGCTCCCGCACATGTTTATCCAATTTGGCGTAGTCTGGAAAGTTGTGAGTTCGCAACACGTGGGCTGCTTAAATTAGAGATTCATATTAATTTAAAGCATGCAGTGACAAGCTTTTGCGACTACGCTGAGATGACAAGTTCGGCGTTCTTGTGGTAAGCGGCAAGAAGTAGAACTTTGTCGGTATTAGATAATGCGGTAAGAAGAAAATGTATGAACACTTATGATTCCAGTTTATAATCATTCAATTATTATTATATAAATAAAGTAATCCACTTAATAGATTTACAATGATACTTTATTTAATACATACGTTCCAGATGAAAAGCGTAATACTCTTATTAGACATAAGAAGATGTAAGATAACACGAACAAAAAAATGGTAAAAATAACAAATGAAAGCTACTATTTAATATTTCTTACTACAAAGACAAAACGAACTTTTGAAGTTACAAATGACAACATTCAACGAAATTCTTTTATGAAACCAGCGAAATTGGCTTAATGATACGTGTTGTTGCTGATAAACTTAATTTTATTGAAAACACGGTTGTTGAAATGAAAAATTCCTGTAATATCCTTGACTAAGAAGGTTTTTATTTACTTTTCTTTGCACAATTTTATTCAAATGGAACGTATCGGGAAGTAGCAGAAACATTCATTAATTGTAAAATAATTACGAAGGAAGAGTTTCAGTTTTATGAAAACAAAATTCAATTACGCCGTACTGTTTTTAATTTGGACATCTTTTATTGACATTGACAACGTTTTTTTTATATTGTATAGGTAAGTGGACGCGCGTATGGGCGACGTGATGGTACTAACGCCCATAGCTAATGGTGTTGTAAGAAATGTTAAACATCGTTTACATCGTCAATGCGCCACCAACTTTGGGAACTAAGATGTTATGTTCCTTGTCCTTGTAACATCAAGTACTGCTGTTTAACGGTAGAACATCTGATAAGTGGGTGGTATTTAACCAAACGAGCTTGTACAAAGTCCTACCACTGAGTAATCCTGCACTATTTAGTGGTACTTTTTTTACAACAGATTATACTAACTAATACCATATATTCTTGAAACAAATATAATTAAAAGTAAAATTTAGTGTGTATACATTATATTTTGCTATGAAAAAAAAGTTACCATTAATAAATAATATATAGGGGAACAAAGACTATTCAAAACATGTTTTTTTTTATCAAAATAAGAATAAAAGATCCTTTCAAGAACCAAGTATTTAAAATACTTTAATTATTTTAGAGTTTCATCCGCCCGTTTCAAAGTTGAGCTTAATTAATTAATTAGTGGGGACACGTCATTCGTTCAAATTAAGCTAGGAGAGCGAATTTTTATTTAATGTAGCGTGCGTTTGGTAGTCTCACAAAAATCGCGTTACGTCTGGCTGGCGTACATAGATCAATATATACTAGATAAGATCTAATGAATAAATATATTGAATCCAATATCATTTATAATTGAATTCACTATAAAATTTATCGTAATTATTTCATTATGTTTTCTTATCTGTCTTAATTATTAATAATAATAATAATATATCCAGGGGACATTATTCACACACGGCCATTTGATCCCAAACTAAGCAGAGCTCGTACTGTGGAAATCAGACAACTGATATACTTACAGATACTACTTTTCTTTTGTAAATGCATACTTATATAGATATTTACACCCAGACTCAGGACAAACAGCCATGTTCATGCACACAAAAGTCTGTCCTGGGTCGGAATCGAACCCACGACCTGCGGCGTGAAAGGCAAGTGTCTTACCAACCACGCCAACCGGCTCGTCTGTATTATCATTGTATATTAATGATATATACAAAAAAAGTTAATTTGTAACTTGCAATGCATTTGACATAAAAAATATCGTCCGAGAAAATTATTCTTGCAAGATAAAAACTTTACGTATACTAAGTTAACTAATTTGCGTGTGACAGGTTCGTTATGAGACATTGTGGTTAGGAGAATATAAACGGATTCCATTTATTACTTTACCAAGTTTAACATATACAGTATGTTAATTGCTGAGAAATATACAGTTGACGCAGACATTGCTTACGTCATAGCGTGATAATAATGTGTGTATTTCTTTTAAAGCTTTATTTGTATGAAAAGAAGCATCAAGATCAAGAAGCGTTAGTGCATAAGAATCGTTGATGTCAGCCTATATAATTTAGTTAAGTCAAATCTGGGTACGCAATTTTGTGTTTTCCTACCGTGTATAACACTTATTCAAGGCACATTATTGTTATATTATGCCGAATCTAGAGGCGCTATTTATCCGATACTAAGTGCGGGAGGGGAGTAGGCGGTCTCAAGGGCCGTCTGCTGTAAAGTATCGCTTAATGACGTGTAACGAGCGGGTCTCCGCATCACAGTCGCATACATGAAAATACGTACCAGCAGAATAAAAGAAACCTCGAGTGAGAATCGAGTGATTTTCCAAACGGCTTGGTAAGCGATCACACTGTTGCTGATCGGTCTAGCTCGCTTCTTTTAACATATAAATGATTATTGTATAATATACTTATGTTTATCATATTGCTATTACGGTAAGTACGTTGTATCATAATGATTACAAATTATGTTCTTACTATTAATTTATGTTCTTACTAAAAAAAATATATATTAAATATAATATTTTACATTACGTATACATAAATAATAGAAGAATTTCTAGAATCTAATTTCCAGCAATAAGCAATGCTCCTATAATTATTTATTGCAAATGTAATTTTTGAAGTTATACTTATTTAGGCGCGTTATGAAAAAATGATGAGACTGAAATTTTAAGATGCGCGCGCATCTGAGACACAAAATTAACAGTATGAAGCTGTCTGCTTAACCGCTCATTAAACACCTGAATTCTACAACGTGAAGTTAGTTCTAGGTGGCATGAAAATCGATAATAAATAAATAAATAAATAAATAAATAACTATGTTCAAGTTGTATATTCTAGTATTTTTATTACGTTAATAAAACCTTTTTTATTTAAATAAAATCTTTTTTATCAATTTTAATATTTATCAATAATCACTACCTACTGCATTTTAGTTATTTTTGTTTCCATACGCCAAAGAAGTATAACTTCTAACGCGTGTACATAAGTACACACACTCTTTTTTTTATACTCGTGAATGTTTTAAGAATACTCTCAAATCAGAATGTGTTTCCATGATTTTAACCATTTTGACACGGTCCTGTTAAATATATACATGAAAAAAAATTGTTTTTTTAACTAAAACCAAAGTATTCCCTGGTCTTCGTCATAAAATCATTAGGTCAAATCATCAAACTACAACAAACATTACAAACAAATCCTAAATATTTGGAAATAAAAAAATGAAATATAAAGGAAATGTTACGGACATAATAAAAAAAATAGATCATGTAACGCGTATGTGCGTACCGTGTAAGCGAGTTATGAGTGTGTAAGCGTTTATATATGCGTGTAAAATAAGTGAGTACTGATTACAAATATATTAATACTATTATTATTTAATTATGTTCAAGAGATTTTATAGTATTATTACAATTATGTAAACTATTATTTTCTATTGATTTCGTTGATAAGATAGAAATCTGTGAACTATGCTTTCTAGCAAAACTCAAATCGTGTGGTTAAATGCAATTTTATAATAGTAAGCAGTAAATATTGTAAAATATGTCATTATCAGGTTCACTTTAATATAAGTACACGGAAAGCAGCCCGGATATATAAGCGTTGGCGATAAGCTATGGAGTTTTTCATCAAACCTTCGGAATCACCAAATTTGAATATTTTTCCATTGCAATGATTTAATCACGAGTGTTCTACGTGCCTCGCACAATCTCATTATCTCGTTTCACATAGTACTCGCTTCGCTACGACTTTTTCGTCAATTTGCATACGTAATTAATTAACTTTTTTTTCGAGACCGCTTTCCTTTCGTCGCAGCAGGTGGAATGTGAAATTTTTGTCTGTTATGTCATCCAGAGCTTCGTTAGTTAGATCTCTTCACGTTTTCTTTGTCTAAATAATAATACGAGGTTGGGTGTTCATACGTTAAGTGTTTACTTTTTTCATACGAACGTGAGTTAATTGTAAAAATAAACGCTATTTTAAGAGTACTCTTATAATGCACTGAACTTTCTGCAACCCGTTAAAATGTGTCTGTAACTTGAATTTTATTTTCGAAATACGCAATGATTATAAAACCATATTATAAGTAAAATAAACAGTTCTTCATTTATCTCTTTCTCTCTCTCTCTTGTGTCTTTATTAGAAACATATATGATTCCTTTTTGTCGGAACGCTTTGCTGAGCGTTGAGAAAAAGAAATTGAATTGTAATTGAAACTAAGAACTATTCAAACAATTTTTATTTTTTGTGAAAACTTGGTTTTGTTTAACTATAAAGCGGTTTGGAGTAAGCAACAGACTTGTCATTAAATATTAATTGATATTAGGTAGTACTACGGTCGGTTACGTTACGAACATTAGGGCATCTTAGTTATCAGCATCCACTCAAGTTCTACCACTCCAGGGATTGTTAATATTTAACAAATTCATTCTCAAGGTATCTATGTCTGACCACACCCTTTCAACGATAGAAACCTCTAAGAAATACATACATATATGTACATGTAACTTCGATAAATGGTAGTTTCACGGGTAACTTCCATTAAAGACTTCGTATTTAATACGGTGCAATTTATTTTATTCTTGTCACAAATTACAACATACTTAGGTCAGCTTTGTTGTTATATCCTAATAAGCAACGATATCAATTGTGCCAAAACAAAGTACCTAAACGAAAATTGAAATTGTTGAAAATGTCCAATATGAGGGACTATCTATCCTGTTTTCGGGAAACCAGTGATAGTCCATCAGTTTCCATCCTCACGACATACTATGGGGCTCAAGAGCATTAATGTCCATGGTAGCAAGAGCCCTTTTTGTTCTATCATAGAGAACCGTGGCATACAAATTTACCTGTAGGTACACCTTGGATAAGAAAGGCCATGTAAGTCTAATGAGCCTCTTTTAGATAATTATTTATTAAACTAACTTATTTACTTTAAGTATCAAACCAACTGACCGTACGAGAAATATTATTACTCGGGCATATAAGGTTACCAGCGAGTGGTTTCTCTGCAAAACTAAATCCAATCATCTGAATTATTGAAACCTTGAAGAAGACGTCGACTATTACTGCCTTGAATTTTATAAATTAACTTATTTATTACATAGAGTAATTCAAAAAGGAAACTGCTCGTGTTTATATACTTTCACAAATTATTGATTAAAGATTTTACACGAAAACAACAAATGATAGATGATTTATGTCGTAAAGTAAATTTTGAGTTGCACTATACAGTAACAGCCTGTAAATGTCCCACTGCTGGGCTAAAGCCTCCTCTTCTCTTTTGGAAGAACGTTTGTAGCTTATTCCACCACGCTGCTCCAATGCGCTGCTCCATGTGGTGGAATACACATGTGGCATAATTTCAGTGAAATTAGACACATGCAGATTTTCCACGATTTTTCCTTCACCGTATATATTGTTGTGTTCTGGTTAGAAGGGTGAGAGAACAAAGTATGAACGATAATAACTGATATAGTGTAAGACCGTGGTGCAGTTATTAACGCCTGGAAAAAAGTGAGATTTCTCTAATTTTTAAGAGAACTTTGTTTTTCTTTTGAAACATTATTTAAATAACATACATTGTTGTATTTTATAAATTCTGTTAATTATTTACAAAATACACAGTTACGTAATAAAAAAAGATATTTTGATAGCCCAAATATTTGAAAGTATTTTTTTGTTTAAATTAGATTTCTTTTAATTAATAACTTTCGCGAGGAAAAATCTTATTAAGATAACCGTTTTGGGGTTCGAGATATTTTACTTCGATATACTAATTAATTGTATAGCTTTTGTTACAAATCAAGGGTGTGTGTCTTAATGTTACTACGCTAAGCGTTGGAATAACCTCGCCCTATGTATATTGCATAAGTAATGTAACAGCGCTGAGATCGTACAAGTAGATATGCATATAAATGTAACGTTATGATATAGATAACTTGACTGCCTCGTTGATCTAGTGGCTAGACATAAGGTTTCAGGGTTCTTCTCAGGTCGGAGGTGTTTATTTCCGAACCGGTAGTAGATTTATGACAATCAATAATAAAGTGTAACACTTCAACATTGAATAAAGATATTTGAATTTGAGTTATCAAAACCTATCTCGTGCACCCCTATACCCCGCTTATACGTGGGCTAAAACTAGGATTACAAAAACCATTTTGAAAAGTTCATATATGAGAAAAACATAATAAGAAGGAATATACATAATAAATATAGCCTTTAAAAGCTAACACAAATAGAGCAAAGCCAAGCCAAAAATTTACAAATATAGCAAAATAAAAGTGTAGGTATATTTCGGTCTCCGTTATCAATTAGGCTCCAAGCAAGCGCTCACTCAAACAAAAGCTAAGCGGCAAATGTTTAAATAAAATTTCTCATTGTGAATTGTCCGCGGATTCAATTCAGATCCGTTGTACTTTTTTTAAAGTAATAAAAAATGTATCCACATAATATATAGTTTTCTTTAAATTTGCAGAAGGTATACAATAGATTAAAACAAAAGCATCTGAAGCCTCCATTTCCTACCGAGGTTCGAGGAAGATTTCTCCACCTATTCTCTAAACATACAAGCACGCCCGCAAAAAAAACGTTTCCATGCAAATATGGCCAAATAAACCGGCTACGAGACCACGTAACAAGGATATAAAACCACTGGAATACTGTATTTAAAATAATGTAAGTTATGTATATCTAATGAAAACATATTTTTTAAGCCAATAACGATTTCATGCTGTTTATTTGTTTGAATACAAGTTACCTTATAGCTGATAGTTTTGCGGACAGTTTCCCAAGCGGCGTACTAAAAAAACCTCGTGAAATATGTAATCATGTGTAAAAATAGACAGCATGCAACTCATTTGCCATTGGAAATAGAGTTTTGTGTCAAAAACCAACATTACATTTTAAATAGCGTTTATATTTTTTTTAATTTATAAGTACTTATACAATTTCAGTACAAGTATTTTAAATTCAATTCAAGTATTATACATTATTTAGTCAAGCGTGAGCGTGACACTTCCATTTAATAGTGGCTCTCCTGCGAACTGAGTCTCCCGAGAGATCGCATTTCTGGCGTCGTTTTATACGGGACTCGTGCTTGATTTCTTCTATACATATTTATGATTCCGTTCTTTGGAATGAAATACGAAAGAATTATAGGATTATTTACATAAGTGACCCCGCAATAGTATTTTTTCTTAGTATTTGGCACGACTTTATATATGTAATAGCTCTTTTGTGTATGGACAGGTTGAGTCCAATATACTTCAAGTACTTGAGTGCGTAATGCGATACTACTACTTGAAATGCCAAAAAACGCTATTTATTCAACCGGTACAGAAACTTGACCACATTTAAAATATATATGAAAATCTTAACATAGATATAACGGCACAAACTTTAGTTTGATGAGACAGTCTGTTATTGTATTTTCAGTAAACGTTATAACTAAGATTACAAGAAGATTTTTGTAATGCACTTTTATAAAAATGTGTTTAATTAAAAAAAAAAATTGGCATTTTCCATTCCAGGCCAGGGATAATCTTTTGGTTACTCATGCAGAGGACTTAACTCATTTTAGAATTACGTATATGTATATTATATATTTTCAAATTGTTATTAACTTAACGATACGATAAAAAAGGATACGCTAACTCATGGATCCTTAGTCGTTTATTCCAATAAATAAATTTAAAATATATATATGATGTCCTGATAGATACACTCATTCCATTAACGAAATTACATTTTTATTTTATGCTGGATATTGTAATAACATTTCTCTTATTCAAAGCTTTTTCTCATTCATCTCGGTACCCTTTAATGTGTATAATGATGCATACAACTTTTTAATAAAGTAGTTTCATTTGTAAATAAACAATATTTTTCAAAGTAAAAATGTAATGTTCTATAATAATTTATACTATTTTATGTTTTATGAATAATAGAATTTTTTGCTATTCTTTTATCTCAACGACATTCAAAAGTATGCCAATTGAAAATGTTGCAAGGATCCAAATAGTTAAGCCGTTATTTGCCATGAATTGCCCATTAATTGTAGTCTTTCATTCCATCATAAGGTGTCATTAATTGTACAGTATTGGTAGTGTAGTGTAACATAGTAAGTATTGTTGCTGCAACGATTTTTTGTAAGTATATAATTGAAAAAAAAAATGCTTTATTCACATATAAAAAAAATCAATGTGCAATGATAAACGTATAGAAGCAATACATTAAGGTAATTTTAAGTTCAATTGGCTCCTCAAATTGCTGATGCAGACCGAAACAAACTTAAGTCCTACCAACTTCACCCGGGGCACACAATCCATCGTGCAACTTGCGATTGATTGTGCAAACTCCTGCAGACTTATTCGTCTTACAACTTACGTAAGAGAAAATGTTTGCCTGGCTTATCTGAATATCTAGTGATCTATGCCTCTTCTATATTAATTTCGAACGTTTCCGTTCCAAGAATCTTTCGAACTTTTAATAGTATGGCTTTGAATTTAAAAACTTATTCCTCTCTATTTTATAATTCTTATCACTGTGTATAAAGGTATAAGTGATTCCAGAAATTCCATCTAACTAGTTTAGTAATGTAAACTTCTTCGCCTTATTATTCGTTAGTATAATTATGTTACAATGCTAAATAGCTTTTTATATAAGTGTAAGCTTTTTTATTCATTTACTGATAGGGCGAATAAATATTAATAATAAAGAATCAAACAAATTTTATAAATCGTTGAGATAAAATTTCAAGACGACGATGATTTCGTTAATAATATAGCAAAGAGATGATTGAATCTTGATTAAAAAGGTTGTTTTCAGTCCGGGTCCAAATTGTTGAAAACTTTTTTAATTTAAAGTTTAAAGTCATAATTGAAAAGCCTTTCTGTTATCCATAGTTAGTTGGAATAATTGAATATGAAATGTATATGTATCGTTTTTTATGCGCAGATTTGTGCATACTTCAAAATTGATTTTATATAAACATTTTTTGTTTGCGTCTCTCTTAGATTTTTGACAATGTTAAATACATTTAAAATGCCTGTAAATAAAGAGTTATCGCGTTCAGACGTGGAGGAAAATACTAAGCGTATGAACATACTTTAAAGTAACCATAATGGAATCAATAACCTAAATCTTTTTACTAATTTTGTGACATTGTGTATTTGAACATATTCATTTAACTAAACATATTCATCATCTGGGCTCTACAGCCGCGGGTGGGCCTTGGCCTGGTCGAGAATATTCTTCCACACGGGTCTTTTTCTTTCCAGCCCTTAACGCCAATTGCTTTGAGATCCCGTTCAACGCCAGCCAACCATCTGAGCATCGGTCTTCCTGGTTTTCTTCGGCCGTAAGGTTTTCCAAAGAAGAGACGATTTGATGTTCTTATCGTCTCCATTCTCTCTATATGGCCTAACCAGCGTAAGCGACCAATTTTAATAAATTTGTCGGCATCCAGTTCGTCGTGCATGTGGTACGGTTCGTTGTACATGTAGTTCATATTGATGTCAAGTTGATGCCAATCGCAAGTCGCAAACACTTTCCTGCTTTTCTTATAGTAGTATCAAAGAAAACCCCCAGGTTTTTAACATATTTACAACAATAAGGGATGACAATATTGTCAAAGATTATGGATGGCAAGTAAGATCAGTTTACTTTTAATATTTGTTTCCGGTTGCCAATAATAAAATTATTGCTTGTGATTTACTAGGGTTGACTTCAAAACCTAAAGATATGTATTGATATATATCTGAAAAAAACAATTCTTCGGAAAATAAAATAAATAAGAAAAATATAATGTATTAGTTATATACAATGTTAGTTATATATATGATATGTCCGTTTTTATATTCCTGGGAATATTCCTGGGATAGTTAGCTATCCTTAAAACATTTATTAGACATATGCCATCGCGGACTTTACTGTAGATCTATGAAAGGGGAACAATTTCACCATACATTACTTTGTTATAATTCAAAGGGATTTTTCATCGTTTTCGATGAAAGCTCCCAAACGGCTCGTTTTATCCGACTTCTTCAACAATTATCGTCATATTTCAACAAATTAACAGAAAACATTAAAGAATTATACACGTAAACCTTCCTCTTGAATCACTTTATGCATGATACTCCGTTAAGTAGTTTTTTTAGTTTATCGCGTTCATATAGACAGACAGGAAACGCGGGGAACTTTGTTTTTAACCAACTTCAAAAAAAGGAGGAGGTTATCAATTCGTCAGTTTTTTTTTGTGTTTTTTACCTCTATATATATACTATATAACTTATACTATGTAACTTTCGACTGGGTGAATCGATTTTGATGATTTTTTTTATTTGAAAGGGGTAGCTTCCCACGGTGTCCCATTTTTTTTTAGTCCAGTTTTGACACTGGCATCTATGACAAAACCATATAAGTCGTAAATTTGCATAAATGTGCGCGACAAATGGACGAATAACTCGATATCTATTCAACCGATTACGATGATTTTTTTATTGGAAATAGTGTACTTCAAGGGTTTTTTGATGACAGTTTGGTTAGATTCTGATTATAGGATCCATGACAAAGTAACGGAAATTCGTGAGTTCAATTCCCACCCATGACAGACATTTGTTTTGCTGAACATGTCTGTTTGTCTTGAGCCTACCATTATCTATATAAGTATGTATTTACAATAGAAAAGTAGTATATTATTATGTAAGTATATCAGTTGTCTGGTATACATAGTACAAGCTCGGTTTAGTTTGTGATCCTTGTGTAAATAATGTCCCAGATTATTATAATATTTTTTATATTCATTTCTGGAATAGTTAATTATAGGAGGTGATATTTTAGAAATTTTATATATGATTATTCTATAACAAAAGTTACTAAAGCTAAGATAGTTCAAATTCATTTCCGCCAATGATTGCCTGCCATTATAGGTGTTCCTACTCGTGTTTTTGCTTGATGTGGTGTTTCAGTTTATTTATTTATTTATTTTGGACACGGCTATTTTTAAAAAATATAAACTTGCTGAAATTTATTTAGTATGCATCTCATAACATAGGCTTTTATCTTCTATAATAGTCTATTTTTGTATATATAATTAACAATGGTTTTGAATAAATATTGTTTTATTTCACCTCTCAGAAAAGGGATAGTTGCCTACTATGGCGGATAGTAGCCTAGAGTGGAAAATGCTTCGAGGGATACTTGCCTTGTGCGGGGATAGTAACCTCGGTATGATTTTTATTTTAGATAGAAATACATTTATATCAATTAAAGTAGTATTTATTTAACAGTCTGTATAATTTACTGATATGTTTTAATAAGTACAATGTGAAATATTAATTAAAATTATTAAATAGGTTTCAGTTTTAATGATTTAAAATATAAAAATATTATTCAAACTTAAAGTTATGTAAGTTATTCTTTCTTCGGTTCTTTAACGCAGACACTCCAGAAACGCCTGGTACTTCATCATCATTTAGAGGATTAGATTCTCGTTCCTGCGCAAGTTTCCCCAATGCTGGATCTGATATAGCTAAATCAGCATTTGATAGAGGATTTGGATCGACTGGGTAGATTCGAGTGCCACAAAAACCACTTACTGCATTGGCGGATACAGCTGCTCGAATCCATGCCTTGGATATTAGCGGATATTAGTCATCTTATGGTTCGAGAGGATATTCCGTAAGTTCGAGAAATTTCATTTATGTGTTAAGCTATCTTCTGTTCAGTTGATGTTGCGTGGCATCACTCCTGGGTTTTGGCTTATAATTATTTTGCTTATCTAGAATAAATGTATAAAACAGTTATAGTCTATTTCAATGATAATAGAAATAAAAGTAAACAAACCGTATGTTTCAATATTCCAAGTGATTTGCTTATAACTCCACTATATCATGCACTACAAACAGTTCTTGATTAATATATCTTCATTTCTAACACAACAATATTTCACTTAACTAATTAAATCCACTTAAATTTTACTTCCAAAGTTACGACAACAGTTTTGTCGACATTCAAGACGCCATTTTTTCGATGCACGAACCGTCATTTTGGCGGAGCGAATAAGGATGTTCGCTAAACGAATGGAAAATGAGCGAATTTATACAGATAAAAAATATATTATTTTAGTTCGTTTTAGATTTTTTAAATAGATATTTATTTACCTGTATATAATATGGAATATGAAATATTTGTAAAAAATATAGAAAATTACCTAACGTAAATAAAAATGTTATTATTTTTTATAGTAAGGTAAAAAAAAATAATTAATAATCCATCATAATTAATATGTTATAAATTTATAATTATTTAATTTTTAAATAATAAAAAAATTAAAATCTCAAAATATAGATCAGTTTTATGCATAGAAACACTCAATTTATAGTTTTGAAAATAATACAAGAGTAAGAAGAGAATTAATTAAGACGAGAATTCGTCTCTTATCTTTCGTATCATGTGCACGGGTTCTTATTCGGAATTATCAAAAGTTTTTTATTACGACCTGGCTTTGTTTAAACGGACTGTGATTGAACCCGATTTTGTATTTTCGACCTTTTGCTTTTGCCTACTGACTTTTGATTTGCCTTCAACACGGACTAAGCTAATTGAATATTATTATTTTAATTTGAAGATTAAGTTAACTTGTTAGTTTTAATTATATATATATATATTTTTTAAATTTGAAAACTAAGAAATATATTTCAATTTTGTTTATTTAAAATTCATAGTGTTTTTGATTTGAGAAAAAAATAGTTTCCTTTGAAAGATATTCAAAATTTGATTTTATCGAAACCTTAGTATTATAATATTCGTCACATAATTTCTTGAAAAGGCCACTTTATTATTAAAACATTCAATGTTTTTATTTTTATTCTGAGAAATAGATTTTTACTCAAATAATTAAAATTGGAGTGTGTATCTATGATTTATTACTTAAAATAACTACCTCTTTATAACTTTATTGACAATCATAAGAGGTTGCGTTGCATTGACCATATTTTAAAAGCTGAAAACATGGATGGCATCTTAGATACCACGACATCGGACCCTACAAAATTTACGATTTCAGTTTCTGATAGCTCAGAAACTGAATTTGAATAGATTTTTGTTTTAATAATTGTTTTTTTTTTTTATTTTACCTGTAATCCATATAACATATGCCTATTAAAATTAATATAAAATGACGTTTAAAAGAAATTAAATATATCATTTCATACTTTATCAATTAGTCAATATCCATTCACTCAATTATTTTCTCCTCACTAAACTCATTCAAATGACATTTCAATTCAAGGTCAAAGTTGATTGTTTACATTTATTTCTATTCTCATTGAAATAGAGTATAAGTAGATATTTATGTTGATAACAACAACTAAGTCATAGTAAATTCGAAAAAACATAAAAAAAAAACAAAAAAAAAATATCACTGCTTATGCTCAAATGCAAACGTAATTAAAACAATGGAACTTTCTAATACAGCTAGTTCAATTTACAGCATTCTAGGACGTATTATTTTTTTAAATGAGACTGCTCTGTAAAGACCTCGGCTGAATGAAATTCGCACAAAGCTGGCCTTTCACCTAAGTAGTTTGCGGTATTATTTCTTTTCACGTTAGCTCGTACTCATATAATCACCATCCGGTCGCAAATTGCTGAGGTTTTCGACATACCGACAAGACGACAGTACATTGCTTAATTACCATGCATTTAAGACCGGTTGAAATAAAAGGCCAACGCTAGCCGTTGCTACGTGTTCATAAAACATAACTCAAACGAAAATGAATTGATATTGAAAATAATTTCATTTCAAATTATAGAGGTAATTCTAAATATGAACTTTATTATAATATAGGTCGATGTTGTTGTGATTATGATGAGTCATGTTAGTATATGTATACGGGGACATTATATTAACTCTATTATTAATCTATATATTTATTATAAACCAGTGCATTGCCAACCGTCGTTTGATTCGTTCATAATAACAGGCCACCTGACAGTTCCTACATAACCAATGCGCCACCAGGCACTTGGAAACAGAGATGTTCCTTGTGTCTATAGTTATACCAGCTCACTCACCCTCCAACCGGACAGACAATACTATCTTTATGGTATATTTACGTGGATGGTAAAATAGACCACCTAATGTTAAGTGGTCACCACCGTCCATAGAGGTTGGTGATGTAAAACATTAACCTTCCTCGTTTAATGCTATTTCTAAGAGTGAAAATCGTATCTAAATCAGTTGGGTAGTTCAGAACATGTAAGCGGAGATACAGCCAGAGGAAGTCAGAGACTTTGTTTTATACTATTTATACATACTATTAGATATATTATTGAGTGATTTGTACATATATTTTTATGTATATTTTTAGTTATATCCATATGTATATATTTTTGAAATAACAAGTCGTTCTAAAACAACAATAAAGTAGGATCCAAAGGATTTTTTTTCAAAAACCAGCATATTGAAGATAAGATAATATATTTTTAGAACGTTATTGCCTGCCGTTCCGCATAATTATGTTCCGTATTCTTGCGTCACGATATAAAAAAAAACATCTCATTTCTGG
Source organism: Nymphalis c-album (assembly GCA_963151315.1). NCBI lineage: Eukaryota > Metazoa > Arthropoda > Insecta > Lepidoptera > Nymphalidae > Nymphalis > Nymphalis c-album. Next base: position 5,851,215 of record OY720588.1, read on the forward strand.
CACGACAACATTCATATTAACGCGGAAAAGGTAAATATTTGAGCGAAAAGAATTTATGTATGGGACAGCTTTGTATAATTTTTAACAATGGCTAACCAGGTTCGTGTACAGGCCATAAAATATTATGTTTGTGTAAGGTACTTTGAATATTTTATACTGGAGTCAGCCTAAGTAAATAACCGTTCGTATTACGTCGAGAGACGTCTCGTCACAGTTAACGTATTCGCAATCACGTATACTTATAACTTTTTCTTTTGTTAGTATTAAGTATTTTAATTACTTTGTTTTATACATAAGAGTTTTATCTGTCTCTTACTAATTTCAAATATTCTAGGGATATATTTCCATATATTCTAGGGATACATTATCGAACCTGCTACCTATAAATTGGGCAGGGCAGTAATTTGTCAATTAGCTATTGAAGCGAATGTTATTAGTATACAAGGGGAAATATTTATTTTGTAGAACAAAAAAATTATTGTTGTTTTAAAGTTATGAGATAAGACACGCTCAATCATATTTATAAGCTAGAAATATCCAACAGTCATAAATAATATACATTTGTTGTGTTATTTTATATTTTATTGTACACAACAAATATGTATCATAAGCCCGTTGTAACTACTTATTATGAGTATTTCATTACCATATTTATTACAGATATATACTGATATTTAAAGAATATTCATATTTCTAGCAATATTAGAAGACTCCTAGGCTATTTTTTAAAGAGAGAAGCGGAGACACTTTTATTTATTTAAACAATTTAAACCAAGTTCAAATTTGTCTAAGTATTCTCAGTAAGAGCCTGGTGTTAGGACGTAATCGGTAATATAGGATTGTAGTCTCATCAGATTAGAAGAGCGAATTACAGAGTAGAGTGATCTGTTTTTTCACTATTATTATCTCCTCAGTGCAAGGCATATTTTTAAGATTGGCAGTCGTGGCCAGGTCCTGAAAGTTGGTCAGGCGGACTTTATAATGGGAAAAAATTTAACATTTTAGTTATGTACATCTTTCACCGTAACGATATATTTGATATGATAACTTGATAAGGTTATAAAAATACAAACAATATTCCTATATGCTTGGATCAACGTAACATGAAGAACAAGAAATTAGGACCCGGATTTAGTGCTCGCTCGAGCTGCTTTTAATATAAACAAAAATTTTAACAAAACAAAACCCGACTTCAAAGGAAAAACAAATTAATATGCACTAAAAAGTAAAAAAAATAATTGCCTATTCTTCTATAATTTGATAATCAACTTACTTTTTTCTACTCATCAATATGTTGGTACGATTGTGTTGTGTGGTTGATAATGTAGTTACAATTATTGTTATTTTTGGAATCGTAAACTTTATATTTTCATACCTAGATTCAACCGATTTTAATGAAATAAAGCCTAAAAATACCTTAAAATATAGAAATATTTCATAATTCAGTTATTTAAATTAGTAATCTTTAACCGTTTAAAAGATTTATTTGGTGATAAAGCTTTAAGAAAGCTCGTCTGGGTAGGCTACAACCACTCATCGCTTATTCTACCGCAAAACAGCAGTCCTTGTTATTGTTGTGTTCTGGTTTGAAGGGTCAGTGAAATAGTGTAATTACAGGCACAAGGGACATAACATCTTAGTTTCCAAGGTTGGTGGTGCATTGGCGATGTAAACAATGATTAACATTTTCTACACTGCAAATGTCTAAAGGCGTTGTTAACCACTTACTCTAATCTAACTCTAAAAGAGGCAGTTATTTTGAAATCATAGACAGACACTTAATTTTTATTTATTTGTTTAGATACAATAATTATATTAAACGCTTGGCCCTGGAGAGACGGCTTGATATTTTCTGATTAAATATTTATTTTAAGAGACTTGGTGAAAATAATACTTAAAATATCTACCTTCATTTCAAACTAGGCCAGTCTCCGATTATCAACAAAGAAAATAAATCACTATATTTTTCGCTTCAGATACCAATTTAATATTTCAACTGTTCTTTGTGAAGGCGTAAATAATTTAAAGGCAGTAAAAAGAAAAAAGGCGTTGTGAATATTGTGAGTTCTCGTCGCACCGCATAAATATTGTATGAAGAGACTTTACAGGACATCCATTGGACAGTAAACGGTGTTTTATGGGATAACATTTATTGTTTTAGGTCCGTAAGCCGGGATAGAATTTTTATTCCACTATATTGTTTATGGATTGCTTTTAGAAATGAGTTAATACATTTGCTCTCTTTTTTTGCTCTCTATATTATATCTCGTTATTCAATTGTTTTTGTATTTTATTTTGTGAAGTACCTGCTCTCATCGTAATTGTGTTATATATATAATTATAATCTATTGAAGGTTTTCTTAAATGGTTAACATAACCATGGTTCTCTCATTTCGGTCCAATATCGGTAATAGCTGGATCGTTGACAATTCGAACTAGCTTTATGTTTATGTTGCAGAAGTCCACCATAAGACCATAATAGTAGTATAGATCGTGTAGTGTGGTGTGTGTGTGTGTGTGTGTGTATATGTGTGTGTGTGTGTGTGTGTGTGTGTGTGTGTGTGTGTGTGTGTGTACGTTATTATAGTATAAAATAATTTATACAATAAATATTTAGCACAGTATTATTTATAAATAATTAAAACAATTTAAATTTGATTTTAGTAAAGAACTTCTATGTCGTTGATTTCGAAATGAAATCTTAGATATAAATATAGATATACTATTATATATATCTTAAAAACTACGCATTCAATAGAAATATATTTCATCCTAGTACGTATCATGGGTAAGGTTTTCCTGGTAAAGAGAAGTATTTCCTTTGTTTAAAGCGTCCTCGTATGCGGGCTATGCGCTGAAATTGTTTCAGGCAGGCGTCGTTAAATTTTGGATCTTTTATATTATATATATATAACTATTGTAGTATATACATATATATACTACTTTTATTTATCTAGAGCAACAAGCAGCACTCATTATTTTGTGAAATGTGGAACAACAGTTACAGTTTAACGCGTGTAGTTGACAGAATGATTTCGAACTCTACCCAAACATTGCTTTTTTCCACATGAACGTCATTCCCAGTGCATTAAATAAACTACCAGACACGCTATTGTATATTTTAGTTCCATTTCATATCTAAATTGTCGGCAGTTATTTCACTGGTTCTGACACTTTACAGTATTTGTTTAATATTTAACTAAAAATCTGAAGGAATGGTTTTAATAATACATTTATATTTTCTGTTCGTTTTATCTAACGAGTAATCTAAGCATTTCCTACTTATGTTAATTTAAATATTCCTTATACTTTGGAAAGATAATATATGATATTAAAATATGGATGATTTATATGAAAATTATGGTATAATATTCATTTATTCTTGTCCTATAAAATAAATATTAACATTAAAACCTAAAATAAATACAATAAATACAAAAATTAACTTAAAATTAAATTAACGTAATTAGGTACTTTATTTATTTTTTCTTCAATTCTTTCTTCAAATCTTCAAATGTCATTACTAACTACTAATTACTACTTAAAATTAAAATTAATTTTAATTGGTTTGCCTAAAAAGAAAGTTCAAGACCACATGTCTACCATGACCAATAGTCAATAAAAGACCATTCGTCTTCCAAGATCACACATCTACCATGACCAAAAGTCAATAAAAGACCGTGCGTCATCCAAGACCACACGTCTACCATGACCAAAAGTCAATAAAAGACCATGCGTCTTCCAAGACCACACGTCTACCATGACCAAAAGTCAATAAAAGACCATTCGTCTTCCAAGACCACACGTCTACCATGACCAAAAGTCAATAAAAGACCGTGCGTCATCCAAGACCACACGTCTACCATGACCAAAAGTCAATAAAAGACCATGCGTCTTCCAAGACCACACGTCTACCATGACCAAAAGTCAATAAAAGACCATTCGTCTTCCAAGACCACACGTCTACCATGACCAAAAGTCAATAAAAGACCGTGCGTCATCCAAGACCACACGTCTACCATGACCAAAAGTCAATAAAAGACCGTGCGTCATCCAAGACCACACATCTACCATGACCAAAAGTCAATAAAAGACCATTCGTCTTCCAAGACCACACGTCTACCATGACCAAAAGTCAATAAAAGACCGTGCGTCATCCAAGACCACACATCTACCATGACCAAAAGTCAATAAAAGACCATTCGTCTTCCAAGACCACACGTCTACCATGACCAAAAGTCAATAAAAGACCGTGCGTCATCCAAGACCACACATCTACCATGACCAAAAGTCAATAAAAGACCATTCGTCTTCCAAGACCACACGTCTACCATGACCAAAAGTCAATAAAAGACCGTGCGTCATCCAAGACCACACATCTACCATGACCAAAAGTCAATAAAAGACCATTCGTCTTCCAAGACCACACGTCTACCATGACCAAAAGTCAATAAAAGACCGTGCGTCATCCAAGACCACACGTCTACCATGACCAAAAGTCAATAAAAGACCATGCGTCTTCCAAGACCACACGTCTACCATGACCAAAAGTCAATAAAAGACCATTCGTCTTCCAAGACCACACGTCTACCATGACCAAAAGTCAATAAAAGACCGTGCGTCATCCAAGACCACACGTCTACCATGACCAAAAGTCAATAAAAGACCGTGCGTCATCCAAGACCACACATCTACCATGACCAAAAGTCAATAAAAGACCATTCGTCTTCCAAGACCACACGTCTACCATGACCAAAAGTCAATAAAAGACCGTGCGTCATCCAAGACCACACATCTACCATGACCAAAAGTCAATAAAAGACCATTCGTCTTCCAAGACCACACGTCTACCATGACCAAAAGTCAATAAAAGACCGTGCGTCATCCAAGACCACACATCTACCATGACCAAAAGTCAATAAAAGACCATTCGTCTTCCAAGACCACACGTCTACCATGACCAAAAGTCAATAAAAGACCGTGCGTCATCCAAGACCACACATCTACCATGACCAAAAGTCAATAAAACACCATTCGTCTTCCAAGACCACACGTCTACCATGACCAAAAGTCAATAAAAGACCGTGCGTCATCCAAGACCACACGTCTACCATGACCAAAAGTCAATAAAAGACCGTGCGTCATCCAAGACCACACATCTACCATGACCAAAAGTCAATAAAAGACCGTGCGTCATCCAAGACCACACATCTACCATGACCAAAAGTCAATAAAAGACCATTCGTCTTCCAAGACCACACGTCTACCATGACCAAAAGTCAATAAAAGACCGTGCGTCATCCAAGACCACACATCTACCATGACCAAAAGTCAATAAAAGACCATTCGTCTTCCAAGACCACACGTCTACCATGACCAAAAGTCAATAAAAGACCGTGCGTCATCCAAGACCACACGTCTACCATGACCAAAAGTCAATAAAAGACCGTGCGTCATCCAAGACCACACGTCTACCATGACCAAAAGTCAATAAAAGACCGTGCGTCATCCAAGACCACACGTCTACCATGACCAAAAGTCAATAAAAGACCGTGCGTCATCCAAGACCACACGTCTACCATGACCAAAAGTCAATAAAAGACCGTGCGTCATCCAAGACCACACGTCTACCATGACCAAAAGTCAATAAAAGACCATTCGTCTTCCAAGACCACACGTCTACCATGACCAAAAGTCAATAAAAGACCGTGCGTCATCCAAGACCACACATCTACCATGACCAAAAGTCAATAAAAGACCATGCGTCTTCCAAGACCACACGTCTACCATAATATCATTAAAAATATCACGACTGATTGTGACTACATTTTATTCAAGCTCCCACAAAATTTATAAGAAATATTTTGTGATCATAATGTGAAATATGTATAAATAATGTGAAAGACTGGCTAGTAGGGCCAGTACAGTCTTTTACTTTCAATCGAAGACAGCAGTACATGCTTAAATACACCACTTATCGCGCCAGGCGCAAGCATCACTTCAAACAATTACAAATGCGAGACAAACACTTATTATCACTCCACTAGATTTAAATAATAAATGACGATTAAAAATATTGGTTTGATCTCACCGTAATATTGATAGATCGTATCGTATCAATGATACAATCGGTCGCACCAGCATCGTGCTTCGCAGCTGCACCCACGGAACGCCATCGCCATGTCGCAGACAGTGCCGCTAAGTCGCTCCACCTCTGCCGTAGCCACAATCATTACATTAACTTCGTGCTTCGTACCCGCGACATATCATCGGTCTCATATTGACGCGACTTGTTCTAAGAACTACACTGTTCATTACTCAGAGTAATTAACAAAAATTATAACATCATAAACGCTACACTAATAATCATTTCTTTATTACATTTCAATTATTCGAATTGTACAGGATAAATGGCCTAAAGGGCTTGGAAAAGTATATTTATCCCACTTCTGAATTTAGCATCCAGAAGTGAAAATTGATTTTATAAGGACCTCGAATTGATTTATTCATAAATCAACCACCAAATCATATAAATTAATGTTAATTACTCACTCAATTACTTTATAAATCCAAATAACACATTTGAACATAATACAAATCATAAGTCGCGCCAATAACTAATCAATTACGTTACATTTCTATGCACCAACAAGATGGCGACGATTCAAATTAGCGCGCTAAATGCCGCGCTTCTTTTTTTTTAATAACGCTGTTGTATGGACCAAGGAGTTTCCTAACTATATATATATTCTCCATTATTTTGTAATAAAAAATAGTATAATAATAAAATCTTTATTTGAATATAAAGAAATGTTTTTTATTCCAAATCCCAAAACTACAGAAAATTAGCCGGTAAGTGCAAAATAATAAGTCGATACCAAGCCCAAAAATGTACAAATGTGTTTCGCTCAGTAATATAAATAACGTTATTTAATCATAACGAGTACATTTACATTTTAGATTACAGTATTTACTCGGCATTCATAGCATTCTAACTTAATCCTTTTTGTAAGATTTAAAGAATTAGTCTTAGTATATATTATTTTGCGATAAATTACATCGAATTTTTAGAACTGTATAAACTAATGGTTGCTGCTGTTGCATTTACTTGCTATATAGGCAAAGATTTGATTGAGTGTTATCTTTAATTAGTTGACTTGTATCACACTATCAAGAAACTACCCTCGAGGGCTTACGATTGATGACCATCAATGCTCCAGGTGGCTCCGGGATAAATTGCTTTTAAAACATTTTGTATTTCTCCGTTCTTTGTTTGGTTGATCGTACAACGATTAGCGCATAATTGAAATTATTTATTAAAAGTGAGTAATAACATGATTTATTATTAATTTTAAAGCAGAAAACTTTAAACTACAATTAGTAAATAATAATGTTAGGTTAGAGCCGTAATGGCTTAGTAGTTAGAAAATGATAATCTAACCGATGACACCGAGTTCAAGCCCGGACAAGCAATGCTGAGTTTTCTTGTGGTTAATTTGCGTTGTTAATTAAATATCTTGTGCTCGGCGGGAAGGAAAATCGCGAGATAACCCGAATGACGGATTACATTTTTATTATATAGAATTGGCATTCCTTAACAATTAAAAGCGTGAAACTGTTATCAGTTTTCCGATTGTATATCCATATCCATGTAATTCAGATCACTGGGGAAATCTAACAACATTTTTAAAACTATGAAATATTTTAGTGAAATTTCGGCGCAGAAGTTTTGTATTGCTTTTTATTTACTCTGGAAATGACAGAAATTTTAATCACGAAAGTGTTTGAAGACGTAAGGTAGGGTGCGAGGTGAATAGTGTGAAAAGTGAAAACAGCTCGCTCTGATGCTTTTAAAATAATAACGAAAGTCGAAATATATTGGAATATGATAAAACACATACGAGTATAGTCTTAGTTATTGAATTTTGCGCAAATGTATTTTTTTAAATCTTGTACTGGTATAAATAAAAGTAGTAATTACGTGTCACATTCGAAATAATTTTTGAAATGGTATAAGCTTTTTAGTGTATTCAAAGAGTAATTACAAATACACACGAATAAATATTGCTTGCGTTGTCTTTTAATATCATAACTAATATTATAAATGCCCAAGTGAGTTTGCTTTCACGTCTATCTACTTACCCGATCATTATGAAATAATGTATATTCGTTGCGAGGTCAAGGGTACATTGAAGTACATAGGTTACGTACACCTGACTCCCTACCCCGGTTGACGAGCCGTTTGACGTGTTTGGTAGAAATCTGCCATTCGCGTCACAGGTCGTGGGTTCGATTCCCACCCAGAACAGACATTTATATGCATGAACATGTCTGTTTGTCCTGAGTCTGGGTGTAATTATTTAAATTAGTATGTATTTAAAAAAGAAAAGTAGTATATTATTATGTACATCAGTTGTCTGGTTTCCATATTACAAGCTCTGCTTAGTTTGGGATCAGATAGCCGAGTGTGGATAATGTCCCAGGAAATTATTATTATTACTGCTACTATTATTATTATTACCCCCACAAGCAGGCGGAGTAAGTTAGAACTAGTATGCAATAAAAGCAATTTGGATTCCCTTTCATTGTTAGGGAGATATGCCGTCGCTTTAGAGTGGGGTTTTGACAATCGCTCCAGGTCTTACTTGGCGCAAAGGTTGTCCATTGCCGTACAGCGCGGAAACGCGGCGTGAACTTGTTGTGGGCAGCTTGGTTGAACTGATATAGTCTGATTTGATAAATTATCTAGATATTGATAGAAATTACATTGTACAATTATTATTAAAGTTTATGGACAGATAGTTCTTACATTATATTTAATTTATTTGCAAAATATAGGCGGACTTGTAAATGGGCCACCTAATGTTAATTGGTTATCGCCACCCATAGACTTGAGTGCTCTAAGAAACATTAACCATTCCGTACATCGTCAATGGGCCACAAACCAACTAACGAGTTATGTACCTGATATTACAATGGGTATAATACAATAATGCTTAGTAGTGTTGGGACTAAACGATTTGCACAAAGCCCTAATACCAAGTAACTTTTTTTAATATAATAAGATGATGCCATATAAATATTTTTTAAAGAACTGTCGTTAGTTGTTTTATGTCTATGATAGATTTGGATGCTTATTGAAACGTCGCTTGAGTCTTTACCATCAAAATGAGGAGCCTGTAACAATGGTAATAAAAACTAAATCCACATGATAATATGACAAAGTAGATCACACATCCTTAAAGCCGTGCATTGAAGTAAGTATGGTATGCTCGTTAAAATTGCTAAAATACCGTGAAAATATCTCGCAACGTCGGACACCCAAGAGAGTTGCTCGGGATTTTCTAACGATGAGCTTTATCAGTCTCTTATATTTTTCTAATACTTTTCCCAAAGGATTTTGCATCTTGGATACCTTACAACGGTTGAGTGAGTTTTGTGATGGAATATTAAACGTTTATTACGGGCTCGAGGATATAACGAGGTTTTCTTTCATCCTTAAAGAGGGCGCTGGGTTTAATTGAACCGCCGTGTAATCAAAATTCAGTTAGGGCTTTTGTTAGCTAAGCCCTCCTGAATAGGTAACTGTTTAAGCATTTAATTTCGGACAACAGTATAAATCTTCTTCAAAGCGCTAATTTAACCTAAATTCTCTGGGAAATACAAATTTCAATTCAAAATTTTGCTTTATTTTAAAATTTGATTATTTTTTTATCTTCGGGCTAACTATAATGGTTTCATTTTAGCTTACAATTTAATTCATGCTTTGAAGGGTCATGCGGTCACATATATATTTAATTATATACATAAGAGCACTGTCATGGAATACTCTCTAGACAAGTCAGTCTAATATTATGTCATATGGATGTCACGCGGTGGTAGAGATTTTTGCAAGTCATCCTCATATTATGATATTCTGCCGCCAAACAGAATAGTATTTTTATGTTACCGTTGGAAGGTTGAATAAGGTTGAACAGGTAAAGAATCCTTAAATATTATAAAACAAAGTCCCCCGCGTTTCATGTCTGTCTGTATGAACGCGCTAAACTAAAAAACTACTGAAGGGATTTTCATACGGTTTTCACTAATAGATAAAGTGATTCAAGTGGAAGGTTTACGTGTATAATTCATTAATATTTTCTGTAAATTTGTTGAAATATAGCGATAATTGTTGAAGAAGTCGGAAAAAAACGAGCCGATTGGGAGCTTTCATCGAAAACGCTGTGCAATCCCTTTGAGTTATAACAAAACAATGTATGGTGAAATTGTTCCCCTTTCATAGATCTACAAAAAAGTCCGTGATGGCATATGTCTATCTTTTAAGGATAGCTAACTATACCCATTTTAATGTTTAAAAAATGGTTACATAAAAATGTTAAAATTGGAAAGCTATAAAAACGGATATGATATTAATCCTTATTAAAATAAATACGTTATTTACTTTAAGCATTTAATGTATATTATAATTGCCCTTTACACCACCCAATTTAAATCAATATCTTAGGAGTAATCGTAATTTTAAAATTATCGCGCACTAAATAAATTCAGGCGGTCCAACACCCATCATACAAACGCGTGATTCAACCGCTTATAAATAATCATCAGTGGACTTATTATGAATTCCTGTAGGTTGACTTAATATATTTATAGTTACTTCAATGGCTTGAAGTAGAATTTATAAAAATATTAAATACCTATTATATTATAATATTTTTTATTCTATCAAACTACAGGCACATAGGGCATAACATCTTCGTTCCTACAGTTGATGGCGCATTAGCGATTCAGGGAATGGACATTGTTTGAGCATGCACTATAATAAGTGTACATGTGATAAGTTCTCACTAAAATCAACCAAGCCGGTCATTGAAAACGACAGGTCTTAGGACTTTTGGTTGTCATAGGGTAGCAGTAAGACATTGTGTGTTTAGCATTTTGTTATTTGCACTCAGAATTATGGTAGCGTAGCTACCACTTTACGCCGATTTTACGTGGGAGAGTGGTAATTCCGGCCGGGCGTGCCGGCCCATTCCGCTGCAACCCGAAGGTTTGCAGCCTGGCACTATAAAAACCTACCTATTAAATGACATACAGGTAAAGTGCGTCTTTTAGCAATCGCTAGGGACTTGAAAAATCGCAAAACGGACAACCATCGATGACGTCTTCCTGCATGCGAGTCGCACACCCAGCGATGAGCCGATGACCGAATTCTTCTCCCACAGTGTACTGCTGCATAATGCCGCGCACTCACGTTGTCACCGTCGTAACTTTTAAAATATTTGTCCAAATGAAATAGTGTGAGAGAAAAAAGTTATCTTCTTTAAAAATTGGAAGTGATAAAATTATTTGTTGATTTATTTTATTATTTTGTTGACATGAATCAATTTGTTTATACAAAATTTTCATTTCGGAAAATAATATATAATTTGATTGTATTTTCGATTCACAATTTAAGCGATAATGGCGTACTTATAAAAGATAGATATAATATTATGCTGTCGCGGAATTTTTTGGAGAAAGATATAAGATATATATATTTACACCATACATTATTTTCGTGCACCTCTTATGGTTTTGCAAGGCATTCCAGAATGGCTTGGAAATAGAAGATTTTTTCCGACTGTGTCACGTACACTTATTGTTATATTTTGGTCAATTTATAAATTAATAATAATTAATAGCTTTATAAATTGTAGCCTATTTGTTATTTTGATGTATGAGCTATATTATTGTAAAGTTTCATTAAAATCCATTCAGTACTTTTACGTGAAAGGGTAACAAATGTCCATACATCCATACATAATTTCGTGTTTATTATATTAATAGGAAATAGAATTATTATATGCCCTGTACTGAACAAATATAAACTGTACTGTACGGGCGAATAAACTGATTGGTGAATGTTTATATCTTATTGATTAACAAATACACGGAATAAAATTTTTATTTTACCCGCACGAAGTCGGGACGGACAGCTTGTAATATATAAAAGAGGTTTTATATTTACACATATGATATAAAATTATGTATACGTGTATATAATACGGTTATTTTATTATATTTATTATAGGCATGGATTTATTTATAGTATAGTTAATGTCGTGAAAACCATTGCAATTTAAATTTTGCTAGTTGTCGTATATTCTCATTTATTTCTATTTTCTTTAGGTACAAGCACCGGTGGATTTACACTAGGGGCAGTCGGGGCTAGTGCCCAGGGCGGCAAATTTTTTAGGGCGGCAAAATCTTGAAAGTGAAAAAGATTTTTTTTTAGTCTTATTAAGATTGCTCAATATAATAAATTTATTCTGTTAATTAAAACTTTTTGGTTTAATTGATAATTCAAGAAATTCAATTTACCCATTATTTGTAAATTATAATTTTGGCACGTTTAGTAAAAATTAACAATAAAAACGATCAATTTATTTCCTTGGAGATTTAAAATAATAATCGTTTTTTTTATTTTCTGGAATTAAAGAAATTTAATTAGTATTTTTTTTTTGAAAAATTAAAATTCGGTCGGATTTTTTTTTACGTAAGAGGGGGCAAACGAGCAGGAGGCACATCTGATGGAAAGTGACTACCACCGCCCATGGACATCTGCAACATCCGAGGACTTGCGGGTGCGTTGCCGGCCTTTGAGGAAAGAGTACGCTCTCTTCTTGAAGGTTTTATGTCATATCGGTTCGGAAAAGTCGCCGGCGAAAGCTGGTTCCACAGAGTGATTGTACGAAGCAGGAAATGCCTCAGAAAACGCACAGTTGTGGACATCGAGGTGGTAAGGATGGAATTTTGAGTTCTGTCGCGATGTCCGGTGGTGAAATTCAGCGGCCGGGACTAAACCAAACAACTCCTCAGAACATTCCCCGTGATATATGCGATAGAGGATGCAGAGTGACCCTACATCTCTACGCAAATCCAGAGAATCAAGCTGTCGGTAATAACTTGATCGTCGACAATTCGAACTGTTCTACGTTGAATGCGGTCAAAAAAAAGAAGCTGGTACTGTGGAGCCATCCCGCCCAGAGGCAAGAGCAGTACTCCATGTGGGGCTGAATTTTCAGTTTTAGGCGATGGGCCGACGTGAAGTACTGTCTAGCCTTGTTGAGCACTCCAAGCTTTTTGGAAGCCAATTTGGTTTTATCTTCCAGTTGACCGCGGAACTAAACAACGCTCGAAATCTCGACGCCAAGTATCCCGATACTGGCTGTGGCAGCGAGAGAGTATTCTCAAAATGACAAAACGTATCCCCATACGACAAAAGGGGTCTTTTTAGCGCTTAACGCACAAACTTGAGTCTTATTGGGGTTAAATTGGACTAAGAAAAGTCGGCCCCAGTCCGAGACTTTGGTTAACAAAGTCTCGACTTCAGACACAAGTTTGTTCCGACACTCGACGTGTTCCCGAGAAATATTGCTACGGCCGGCCGGTGTAAAGAACGTCCACAGTGTTGTTATAGCAGTGAATGTTACTACATTTGTAACATATCATTGACATGCAGAAGAAACAGAGTAGGTGAAAGAACGCAGCCTTGTGGAACACCAGATTTGACGAATTTTAAGGCAGAGCATGAGCACCATCGACAACGACCTTGATGCTCCGATCTGCCAAAATGCTGGTGATCCACGTGCATAATTCCTCGGCAACCCCGTAGGGAAGAAGCTTCGAGAGAAGCGCTTTATGCCATACCCGATCGAAGGCTTTCGCCATGTCCAGACTGACTGCTACTGCCTCCCCCTTGGACTCAACCACTGCAGCCCATCTGTGAGTCAGGTAAACTAGAAGATCACCAGCTGAACGACCTCGACGGAAGCTGTACTAAGGGACTACATTATCTTGGAGAACAAGGAGGTGACAGCAATAGGTCTATAGTTCGTTGGATCTGAGCGATTGCCTTTTTTAGGGATCGGGTGCACCAAAGCATTCTTCCAAGATTTCGGGACAACGCCTAATCTGTAGGATTGGCGAAAAAGACGCGTTAAGACCGGTGCCAACTCGGGAGCACAAGTACGCAGCACGATCGGAGGAATGTCATCAGGCCCACTCTACTTATGAATATCCAAAGAAAGAAGTGCTCTGCGAACCGCATTTTGTCGGAATTTAATTTCCGGCATCGTGATATCGCATCACACCGCAAGATTGTCGGTGATATCTTTCCTTGGTTATCCAGAGTCGAGTTGGACGCGAAGAGAGTGCTCAAAAGGTCAGCTTTCTCCTTCGCGGTATGAGCCAACGTGTCATCGCTTCTATGCAGAGATGGAAGGGAGGGCTGACAAAAAATCCCTAAGACAGCCTTAGCGAGAGACCAAAATGCGCTTTTCCCGAAGGAGGACGCACCAATCTCTCGCCAATCCTGCCTATGTGTTCCGACTTCGCCTTGACAATAACGCGTTTGAAAGACCTGGAGGCAGAGTTGTATTCCTTTTTAAATGCGCTGGTGCTTACATCACGCGATGCCGATGCTTCAGCCCAGGCTTGATAGCTACCTAGCTACCTTTCGGCGTGACGCCGTTTTGCAGAAGCAACCAAACCAGGGCCGGAATTGTTGCAGTTTTTTTTGCATTTTTTAAAACATAAACTTTAATCAATCAATGAATATAAAAAAAATGTTATTATTTATCGATTACACCATTGACTTTAATTTAAACGAAAATCTTATATTTTTAAAAAATCAAATATATAAACTATAAGTTTAAGTAAAATTCCAGTATTGGGGCGGATTTTTTGCCGGTGCCCAGGGGCGGCATTAAGTTTAAGTCCGGCCCTGGGTACAAGACAATAAAATCAACTACGCCGTTGAAGAGTAAATTTCTACGGTATCAATTTTAGCGTGAGGGGTAATATGTCAGTAGAATACTACCGAAAGGTTAAACGTAGTTATCAAACAAATTAGAGTCGTGTGCAAAATGCACGTCGGCGTGTTTTACAATTTGTTACAACGCTTAAATTATAATCTCCCGAGTAAAACATTGTATGTAATTTTTATATGTTATGTCAATGTTAAAGAATAAACAAAAATGAACGTGATTTCTCCAATAGCAAGATCTAGAATAGCTGAAATTTAATAAGAACATCGCTCGTTTTTATTATCTGTTTATTCGCATCGGGTTTTCTATAAACCAAGAGCATGTATCCCGGTTGGATACAGTTCGTTTTCTATTTACTTAAAAATAAGACGTCATTATTCTGTAAGGACTACAAACTCTCGTGAGACTTGAGCAATGAAAATGAAAACAAAATAAATATACCGTCTATAATACGATTATATTGTATTATTTGAATTCGCATATTTAAATTAACAATACATATTAATATATCGATATTATCGAAGAACCGATGGCTGTAACAGACGATGAGGTTCTGTTTTAATCATGAAGGTTACTAACGATAAACAAAACATTTGTATTTAATATATTATAAAATTTTCCTGAGCTTTTATTTATAAATTAATTCAATAATTATATTAACACAAAAGCAAACTATATAAAGTAAATTGCAAAAAAGAGCAATGTAACTGGCAACGATGGAATTCGTTTTAATTGTATATTATGTTTACCTATTTCGTATGGCTCATGAATTTCTAGTTTGAATATATAATGAAAGGACTATCTTATACTCAGAAATAAGACGGGTCTTCAATGAAATTAATATATTATTTGCTATCATAAAATCCTTATATATGATTTGGCGTGCAACGCTCGTAAGATATTTTATAAGTCAATTCGTTTCCCGCCAAAAAGGGAACCTGTCATTGTTCTTGCTTACAGATTAAAAATGTAGAATATTGTTGTTTAATATGATAAATGACACACATTTCAGTAATATGTAATAATAATACGTATTATGTGCAATATTATATATCAAAATATTATTGACCCTTACAATAATTTGATTATTGAATTTACTTTATTTTTTGGTATATTTGTTTTATCGGACTTTGAATAAAAGAAAAACCAACGTGGCTATGGTAAAAGGGACTTGCGTGTTTCCGTGAACTGTGGAATCATTTCTATACTGGGCTGGGTGTTACCCCACCAAAGAAAAAAAATTGTGTTGACTACCTGCGTTGGTAAAGAAAAATCTTTATTTAGCAATAACAAACCTTTGTTTTCGTTAGCTCTTATTAAGAAAAGCAAAAGTTGTAAACACAAAAAATGTCTACTATTAACTGACAACTTAATTGGAAATAACGTTTCTCATATGTCAATTTCTATAAAAAAATATTTTTAAAGATTTACTATTTTATAAAGATCTTTGATTTTATATAAAATAACGTAATATAATACCAATATCTCTTTTTCAGCAGTTCTTACAGCTGTTGCAAGACGGGTATTGAACATTCGGTACGACCGTCTGGTTGTCACTGCTCTGGCGTTATTTATTACCAGCCAAGTTATTATTTTTTAAATTAAAATGAGCTTTGACTTCAAGTGATACGTTCGATTAAATATAATGTTGTGTAGATTGAATAGCATAGTAAATTTAAAATTTGAAGATTAACGAAATACAAAAATAAAATGTACTTTGATTTGTACCAAAATTTTTTGAACCTAGCGAACTAGGTCTACCTGGGCCCTGTTTAATAAAGCTGACAATTGTCAGTGACAATTGTCGGGTTGTCATGACAATTATATCAGCTTGTGACATATTTCAAACAATATTGTTTATGAAACGGGTAAACTAGAAAAATTAAATAACTAGCAAATGACTAGCAATTTCAAGCTCGAAATGGAAATGCACAAAAACTTACAATTTTGGGCCTAATTTATTTTCTAATTATCTTAATATTATTTACAAATCAAACATTATATTCGAGAAATATCAGCGTCAGAAAAGAATGCGATAAAAGTATACCAATAAACGAGTGCAATAGAGATAGACGACAGTACTGATCATAGAGTAAAACTATATTAATCAAACAGTGGTGGCAGTTGGCGCATATTTATATTTCTTTTTATATTTGTTATGTTGTTGTTACGTTTTTATAAAAAAAGAATATTAAATTATTAATAACATTATATTACTAAAGTCTCACATTAAAGTAAATGAGCTGTACTTAATGAAAATTGAATAAATTTTTATTATAAAAAATCGTATTTTAAAATCATTTGTCGACTCTAAAATATTTACTTAACTAAACGCACATGCCATAAGACAAACGGCGACTTTAAACTACCGTATGCTTTTAATAAAAGCTATCATAGAAAATCACGTTAATGTCCGTCTCCACTCTGAGCATAAAAAAAAGAATCAAGCTCAACTTAAAAAAAAGAATCAAAAAGACAAATAAGAAATAAATTAAATTAATTTAAAGGCCACTAATACTAGTAGAACAATTTATTTAGACCACATCATTTGATATTATTTTTTAACCGACTTCAAAAAAAGGAGGAGGTTATCAATTCGTCTGTATGTTTTTTTTTTGTGTTTGTTACCTCATAACTTTCGACTGGGTGAATCGATTTTGATGATTTTTTTTTTATTTGAAAGGGGTTGCTTCCCATGGGGTCCCATTTTTTTTTAGTCCAGGTTTGACAATGGAATCCATGAGAAAACCATATAAGTCGTAAATTTGCATGAGGTATGTGCGCGACAAATGGACGAATAACTCAATATCTATTCAACGGATTTCGATGATTTTTTTTTTATTAGAAAGAGTATACTTCAAGGGTTGTTTGATGATAGTTTGGTTAGATTCTGATTATAGGATCCATGACAAAGTAACGGAAATCTTCAATTCTTATCTATATTCAATTGGGATCTATAAGTTTTTGAAAATATAATATAGCCTATGTTACTCGGTAAAGACGTAGCTTTCTAAGGGTGAAAGAATTTTTAAAATCGGTCGAGTAGTTTTTGATTTAAATCGTAATAAAAAATCAAACAAAAATCAAATCTTTCCTCTTTATAATATGAGTTATGCATGTAAGCATTAGTATATATGTATATGTTTGTAATTGAAACATATTTGAACACCTCCTAAAAGTTGACCAATTTTGAAAATTATACATATATGTATATATAGAATCGTATAAGTACTCTTATATACATGTTATATTTATGTATATTTATACATTGATTACTAGTGTTTTTCCCGCGCTTTCACCCGCGTAGTTCCTGTTCCCGTGGGAATATGGGGACAAAATGTAGCCTAAATTACTCCTTGATAATGTAGCTTTCCATTGGTGAAAGAATTTTTTAAATCGGTTTAGTGGTTTAGGCGTGAAAGCGTCACAAACAAGCTTACTTTCGCATTTATAATATTAGTTAGGATAATATAGATACTTCCCCTTTTTTTAATATACAGATTTTCCGTCATATTTTATGATGAAGAATGGTATAACACAACATCTATAAACATACAGTTTATTTAATTATTACTAGAAATAACTATTTGGTTATGTTATGGCTGCCCAACTAAATTACCCCACCAACTAAATCTATTTAATCAAAACATGTTAATTTATATTCATACATTTAACCATATTAACTAATATTTTTATTAATTAAGTACCAAAATGCATTTTTCTTTATGTTTCACTGTTTTAGTTTAATATATTTAAATAATAATATAAATGGCGCTGTCTCATATGAGCTGCACGTTTAGTAGGTCTACCCATATTCTACAAATTAGTGAGTGTACTTCAGATTCACTAAAAATCGAAAAATAAATAAAAATTTTAACAAAACAAAAACCGACTTCATAAAAAAACATATTAATATGCACTAAAAAGTAAAAAAATAATTGCGTATTCTTCTATAATTTAATAATAAACTTACTATTTTCTACTCATCAATATGTAGGTACGAATGTGTTGTGTGATTGATAATTTATTTACAATTATTGTTATTTTTGGAGTCGATGTCAGCTTTATTTACAAATCAAACATTATATTCGAGAAATATCAGCGTCAGAAAAGAATGCGATAAAAGTATACCAATAAACGAGTGCAATAGAGATAGACGACAGTACTGATCATAGAGTAAAACTATATTAATCAAACAGTGGTGGCAGTTGGCGCATATTTATATTTCTTTTTATATTTGTTATGTTGTTGTTACGTTTTTATAAAAAAAGAATATTAAATTATTAATAACATTATATTACTAAAGTCTCACATTAAAGTAAATGAGCTGTACTTAATGAAAATTGAATAAATTTTTATTATAAAAAATCGTATTTTAAAATCATTTGTCGACTCTAAAATATTTACTTAACTAAACGCACATGCCATAAGACAAACGGCGACTTTAAACTACCGTATGCTTTTAATAAAAGCTATCATAGAAAATCACGTTAATGTCCGTCTCCACTCTGAGCATAAAAAAAAGAATCAAGCTCAACTTAAAAAAAAGAATCAAAAAGACAAATAAGAAATAAATTAAATTAATTTAAAGGCCACTAATACTAGTAGAACAATTTATTTAGACCACATCATTTGATATTATTTTTTAACCGACTTCAAAAAAAGGAGGAGGTTATCAATTCGTCTGTATGTTTTTTTTTTGTGTTTGTTACCTCATAACTTTCGACTGGGTGAATCGATTTTGATGATTTTTTTTTTATTTGAAAGGGGTTGCTTCCCATGGGGTCCCATTTTTTTTTAGTCCAGGTTTGACAATGGAATCCATGAGAAAACCATATAAGTCGTAAATTTGCATGAGGTATGTGCGCGACAAATGGACGAATAACTCAATATCTATTCAACGGATTTCGATGATTTTTTTTTTATTAGAAAGAGTATACTTCAAGGGTTGTTTGATGATAGTTTGGTTAGATTCTGATTATAGGATCCATGACAAAGTAACGGAAATCTTCAATTCTTATCTATATTCAATTGGGATCTATAAGTTTTTGAAAATATAATATAGCCTATGTTACTCGGTAAAGACGTAGCTTTCTAAGGGTGAAAGAATTTTTAAAATCGGTCGAGTAGTTTTTGATTTAAATCGTAATAAAAATCGACTCCAAAAGTAACAATAATTGTAAATAAATTATCAATCACACAACACATTCGTACCTACATATTGATGAGTAGAAAATAGTAAGTTTATTATCAAATTATAGAAGAATACGCAATTATTTTTTTACTTTTTAGTGCATATTAATATGTTTTTTTATGAAGTCGGTTTGTGTTTTGTTAAAATTTTTATTAATATAATTATTGATAATTTTAAATACGAGAGTGTGATAAGATGACTTCTCTGATCTGATTAATTATTTAATATAATATGTCGTTTCTTTGACACGAGACGATACACTCTCGCAAATCTATTCGTCTCTTTTTCACTCGTGATACTTAAATCATGCCACCCTACTTTAGCGACGAATCGTAATGTAGTGTGTATATAACAATATTAAGTTATTTATGTGTGCGTAACAGTGTCATTTTCGTAGATTGAATGTTGTGTATGACGTTACATGTTATTACATATCTACACCTTTTTACTTATAATATAATTGCCTTTATAAGTCAAAATATAATTAAATTGTCCGACAATTCTACAAATATGTCAATACTTCATGACACTTTTCTTTTATTTGACAGATTGATATTCGAAAAATTGTCACGACAGTGTCGAATTGTCGCGACAATACGACACATATTTATAAATTTCCCACCGTGACAATATTGTCGCCTGTTTTATTAAACAGGGCCCTGGTGTAGCCGTAGAAAATAATGGTAAGCTTACAGTAATTCACATAGAGCTCGATATAGGTGTTAGGTATGAAGTTATAAAAAACCCTCACCTATAAAAAAATATATCCAAGATTTAATGTCAAAAAGTCTTATTTCTGGTAATAGGTGGGTGGTTAAAGTTTAAATATCTACAATAAAGATCATTTACTTTTTTCTTAAAAATGTTATCTATTGTTTTTTCAAATTAAAATAGTAGGAAAAATCACCATTTTGGAAACTACATCAATTAGGTATATATTATAATAATAGTTAATGTTCTCTCGACACGATCTTGACCCGTTTTCAAGAGAAACCCCCATTAGTATACAACGCTTACACTGTAATAGCCGTTAGTGATATATTTGATGAACATTTTAACAATTAATTAAACAGCTCACTGGCATGGTGGGGAATAAACGTTTAATGTGACGTAGTCTGCGTTTAATAGTCCGGAGCACGGAGCCGCTCCTAATTACTTGTAAATGATTATCGTAAATTTAATATTCATGGATGATACTTCACGCTCATACATTACTCTTAAGCTATTCTAAAAGGATAACTTCGAAATTTAAATTATATATCAAAGTATGAGATATGTTTCTAGTGATTTTTATATGAAACAATATATAGCTTAAATAAGTACGCCAATATAACATAACAGAATACTGATCATTTGGAGAATTCATACAGGAAAAACGAAAGAGATATAAAAGTTGCTTGCTAATTGTAGTAAGAATAAATTTATTATTCAATGTTTTTTAACCGACTTCAAAAAAAGGAGGAGGTTATCAATTCGTCTGTATGTTTTTTTTTTTTGTGTTTGTTACCTCATAACTTTCGACTGGGTGAATCGATTTTGATGATTTTTTTTTTATTTGAAAGGGGTTGCTTCCCATGGGGTCCCATTTTTTTTTAGTCCAGGTTTGACAATGGAATCCATGAGAAAACCATATAAGTCGTAAATTTGCATGAGGTATGTGCGCGACAAATGGACGAATAACTCAATATCACGCCAACCGATTTCGATGATTTTTTTTTTATTAGAAAGAGTATACTTCAAGGGTTGTTTGATGATAGTTTGGTTAGATTCTGATTATAGGATCCATGACAAAGTTATAGAATCTTTTATAGGCTATCTAGATTTATCATTCACCTACCATAACATCGTTATGATCAAGTAATTAAAGTACTATTGTAAAAAACACTTCTTTATATAGCGTCAATAGTTTTCGCAGCGCACGCGAAATAATAACTTTTATAGGCAACAGTTTGATACGTTGGGTTACATTGCTCCATTTTAAGTAGGCATCTATAAGATTTTGAAAATATAATATAGCCTATGTTACTCGGTAAAGACGTAGCTTTCTAAGGGTGAAAGAATTTTTAAAATCGGTCGAGTAGTTTTTGATTTAAATCGTAATAAAAAATAAAACAAAAATCAAATCTTTCCTCTTTATAATATGAGTTATGCATGTAAGCATTAGTATATATATGTATATGTTTGTAATTGAAACATATTTGAACATCCCCTAAAAGTTGAGACCAATTTTGAAAATTATACATATATATATATATATATATATAGAATCGTATAAGTACTCTTATATACATGTTATATTTATGTATATTTATATATTGATTACTAGTGTTTTTCCCGCGGTTTCACCCGCGTAGTTCCTGTTCCCGTGGGAATATGGGGACAAAATGTAGCCTATATTACTCCCTGATAATGTAGCTTTCCATTGGTGAAAGAATTTTCTAAATCGGCTTAGGCGTGAAAGCGTCACAAACAAACTTACTTTCGCATTTATAATATTAGTTAGGATAATATAGATACTTCCCCTTTTTTTAATATACAGACATTCCGTCATATTTTATGGTGAAGAATGGTATAACATAACATCAATAAACATACAGTTTATTTAATTATTACTAGAAATAACTATTTGGTTATGTTATGGCTGCCCAACTAAATTACCCCACCAACTAAATCTATTTAATCAAAACATGTTAATTTATATTCATACATTTAACCATATTAACTGATATTTATTAATTAAGTACCAAAATGCATTTTTCTTTATGTTTCACTGTTTTAGTTTAATATATTTAAATAATAATATAAATGGCGCTGTCTCATATGAGCTGCAGGTTTAGTAGGTCTACCCATATTCTACAAATTAGTGAGTGTACTTCAGATTCACTAAAAATCGAAAAATAAATAAAAATTTTAACAAAACAAAAACCGACTTCATAGGTAAAACAAATTAATATGCACTAAAAAGTAAAAAAATAATTGCGTATTCTTCTATAATTTGATAATTAACTTACTATTTTCTACTCATCAATATGTAGGTACGAATGTATTGTGTGGTTGATAATTTATTTACAATTATTGTTATTTTTGGAGTCGATGTCAGCTAAGGAAACACTATAATATACCTAGCAATACGGGAATCTTTTAAAAACATACACATTACAAATTGACTTTTATTCGCTTCGTTAAGTTGCGCGTGCGACACAAGCACATCTCACCTACAACTATGTATGTAGTTATAAGCCCACCTTGGCTGACATCGACTCCAAAAGTAACAATAATTGTAAATAAATTATCAACCACACAATACATTCGTACCTACATATTGATGAGTAGAAAATAGTAAGTTAATTATCAAATTATAGAAGAATACGCAATTATTTTTTTACTTTTTAGTGCATATTAATTTGTTTTACCTATGAAGTCGGTTTTTGTTTTGTTAAAATTTTTATTTATTTTCTATCTAGTGCATATTGAACTGCAATTCTTTGTTTGATATAGTGTATTAATTACTAATGCGATCATCATAAAATTTTGCACACACGTTTTCCTTATGGAAAGATAGAAGTTACGTCGCAAAAAATATATATTTTAAAACGTCAATTTGTAAGGTTTGGAGCATTTTGTGACCTCTCCGGGGCATCATAAACGTTCCCAATAAAGCATACGGGACAAGTACAACGTCCATTTGTGAATCCCGAGAAATTAATAAAATATTATTAAAAAATGTTCATTAAAACCTTAACTAAATACAAATAACATTTAAAAATAATTATTATACAAGTCGTGACCGCGTGGAATGGTGGCAAGAATGCTAGCAGCATTTCCCCTTTGAATCGCAATTCCGATTCTCTGGGCAAGAAATGAACCAGCCCTCCTGTCACCAGTGGAGGCAATAAGACGGGGAGTAATAAAATGTTTGTGTTAAAATGTAACAATAATAGAATAAGCAAATTTTTTTTTAAATAATTTCCTAGATATATATAATACAGTCATATATGAGTCCTTAATCATTTGGATCATGTTTAAATATAGGAATAATTTTATTTTAAATAAATAATCTTTGAAATACTTTCGTGTACGTGTCTTTACGTGACTATAGATTTAAATTTATTTTGATCATTTATTACAAGTGAGATTGAATGCAGAACGTGGGGAGTCAAATAAAGTGAGACGCGTAATTTATCAGAATAACGAGCTTTTTCGAATCTCTTTTTGGTGACACTTGGTTCATTTATATTTTTTTTTCTTATCCATTTCGGCTTGATCACGCGTCGGATATTTCTCACACACACTCACACTCACCTAATAATATATTTTAGAAATAATATTATGCACCTAGCTTAATATCGTTCATTAATCATTATTATTTTATTTTACGACAACGGAGCATTCATTTACTTTTACAGTAAGAAAATAATTTTATACTAAAATGTTTTATTTATTTTTCCACACAATAAATACATATAAGCGACTGTCTTATCTCATGTCTGTATTTCACCTAAGCCTTGCCTTGTCTTCTTGGAAAAGGAACTATTTGTCACGAAGACGAAGGATTTGAATTAAGGTTAAAAAAAAAGTTGATAAAGTATTATCAAGTATATTTTTTCACAACAAATTTTATTTACGTAGTAAGCAAAATGTTCAATCAATATCTATATATTCTTGTTATGAGTAAAACGTTAACGTTAACTCATCAATTTATTAAGTGACATATTTGCGGAGACTTTGTTATATAAGTTTATCTTTCCTTTTCATGAGTACCTTTACAATAATTGTAGCTGACTGTAAATATATATATATTTAAATATATTGTGATGCAACTTAATAATACGTATTACAATAAAAATATACCGAAGGAAGTCTCCCATGCTTATAAATAACCGGACAGCTCTTTATAACAAGGCTTCGCTTTGATTATTCATATATTAGATATGATTTTTGTCAACGACCTTTTTTTATTGTATAGGAAGAAGGACGAGCATGTGGGCCACCTGATGGTAACTGGTCACCAACGCCCATAGACAATGGCATTGTAAGCGATGTTAACCATCGCTTACATCGCCAATGCGCCACCAACCTTGGGAACTAAGATGTTATGTCCCTTGTGCCTGTAATAACACTGGCTCACTCACCCTTCAAACCGGAACACAACAATACAAAGTACTGCTATTTTGCTGTAGAATATCTGGTGAGTGGGTGGTACCTACCCAGACGAGCTTGCACAAAGCTCTACCAAGTGACCTGAACTGACCTTAACCATTAAGTGACCTTAACTATTAATTCAAGCTTATATAAATTATAATAGTATAGTTACTGTTTATTAACTGAAAACAATAAAGCGTCGACGTTATTTAAATTACGTTATATAATAATTGATATTATATTTATACAAATACGGATTCACTTCATTCCTTTAACAAATACTTGAGCGAATAATTTATTTTTAAAACGTGTTGGTAAATAATTATTTGGTTAATTGTACTCGTACAACTTTAATAAGAAAATAAAACTTTTGACGCAGAATTTACTAAGACGTTAAGCTTTAATTACACATTAATATTTATTCGCGCGCGAGTTCTGAGACTGTAACTTTCCTTGAAAGGATTGAGAGTAAATTATAATAATCTCTCAAAGGAAGCATTGCAATTGAAATTATGGATCTCTCCGTATTAGCATTTATATTCAGATTTTGGCAAAGTTACTTACGAGTTATCGCTAAGATTTTATAACAATGACTACTTAAATACTGTTATCAAATTATTGTTTGAAATTATTGTTGTTATTTTTGTACTTCGTGTAAAATATTATGAAATCATAAGTTTATTGGCAACTGATTTAACTGTACCCGATACGGATCAATATGAAATAAATAACTATTTAGAACAGCATATTTTTAAGAAATACGATTATTTCATAAGAAAACAAAGCTAACAAATAGGTCATCTTTTTCTCTTGGGATTAAATACGTATATATCTTTGGCAATAAAAACACAGATCAAAATGATAGAATTCTATATTAATAACCATTATTTAATTAGCATTGTTTCTTTCTTAGTAGTCCCACAATCCGAATAATACGAGGGTCGGCGTTAAAGGGACCGTATATCGCGTCGTAAATTGCCTACAATAAAATCGTAACAAATCCATGAACTATAAAAACTAGATGGTTAAAGAAAACAAGTAGTTTTGCAATTTATTCAAACACTTCAATTTATTAGGGAAATAATACAATTTTAATAAAAAAAATCACATTCAAATAATATACCAATTTTAAAATATTTCCTCCCGATTCTCACTCGACGCAAAGCTGCCCACCACACAGGCCGCGTTTCCGCGCTGTACGGCAATGGACAACCTTTGCGCCAAGTAAGACCTGGAGCGATTGTCAAAACCCCACTCTAAAGCGACGGCCGATCTCCCTAACAAAAATGTATGTATGTTATTCAAAAGATTCATCAAATTGTATATCATACAATTGTTTGGCACCAAAAGCAAGTAGACTGTGGAGCATATTATATCATTTTGTTTACCTATTTATCATGCTGATTAAATGCGTATATTTATTAGGTACAGCCATGTTCTATAGCCTCTCAGTAATATCGATAGTGTATTCTGGTTGGAAGTATGAGTTAGCCGTTATATTACAGTCACAAGGGTATTATCCTAGTTTCCAAGTTTGGTGGCGCATTAGCGATGCAAGAGGATGGTTAATATTTCTTACAGTGTCAATATTTATGAAGGCGGTGGCTACAAGTCATGTGGCCCATATTTTGCCAGATTGTTTTTATTTATGTAAAATATATATATTTTAATAAATGAAAAAAAAAACAATGAAAATGCTAACTTTTTTTATAAAAATACGTATTAATTGAAAGTCGTCAATGATATATTTGTGTACGTCAGTAATATCTATAAAATTTTATATAAAAAAATGATTTGAATCCTAGTGATTGAAAGTCATTTAAGCGTGATGTTGTAAAAAGGAATATAAGGAAATAACATATCGTTTCTGAAATGAAATCTTGTCATACCAATATACTACAAATATTTTTTTGCGATAGCGATTATTCTTTATACAGAAATTAATATGCTACGCTGTAAATACGACGGTTTAATTTCAGAGCAATTAAGTCGACGGAAAAAATAACAATTTCCAGAAAATTTAAAGTTTATATATCTATGTTCCTCCCCGCTGAATAAGCAAAAGGGAAATAAGGCAGAAGGAACCGTGCGGGTATAAAGAGGGGTGAGGTCAATTTAATTAATGCTTGCGTTTAATTGTCATTCGAATTGGTGGAGCCCGGTCCTTAAAAATATTAAATGTTTTATTTAAATAAAAATATTGGAACGATATGTTAACATTACCCTTAAAATATTTATGAATTTAATTTTTAATGTTATGTATGTATGTATTGATTTAATTTATTTTCTTAAATACGATAAAATTAAGTCATATCAGTTTATCCCACTTTACAGATCTTCATACGAAATTAATTTAATTTGTTATCCTATATAACGTCTCCCAGACCGATTTTGGCCACGGCGGCCAATCTCAAGAGAGATTAGCAAACTGCGCAGGAGATATTATAGGGCACAAGTGTGTGCGCAAACACAGGCGCTCTCTCTTTTGCTTAGCTCTCATAATCACATAGGACGTGCTTTCCGAGGGACGGTAGTGTACACACTTCCAACTTCTAGACACCGGAAGAATTAATCATTTTTGACGTAATTCCTGCGTAAGTCTGGATGACATATTACCTCCTGTTCCTAGTTTGGAGGGCGAGTTAGCTATGAAATATAAAGGCACAAGATACATAATATCTTAGATCACATAGTGCATGGACTCTATAAGAAGTGGTTTCTATTGGTTGTCGTAGAAGACATTATAACAAAGGAGGAGACTAAAAACTACAATGCTCATTTTCTAATATGTATTCCAGTGAATTTTGTAATAGCATTTATGCTTAAGTCTACGTGAGACTAGTAATAGTTCATAGGGCAAGCACCACTGAATTTTCATGTGCTTAATTTGTAATTAAAATTCATCTCGTGCGCTGATGGTGAATAAAAACAACGCGAGAAAACCTGCATCTGCCTAATTTCACTGAAATCCTGTCACATGTAAATATGCATTGGAGCAGCGTCTTGGAACAAGCTCCGAAACCTTCTCCTCAAGTAATTAACTAAATAAATAAATATCCTAGGACATTATTCATACACGGCCATCTGATCTCAAACTAAGTAGAGCTTGTACTATAGAAACCAGACAACTGATATACTACATATACTACTTTTTTTTGTAAATGCATACTTATATAGATAATTACACCCAGACTCAGAACAAACAGACATGTTCATGCACACAAATGTCTGTCCTGGGTGGGAATCGAACCCACGACCTGCGGCGTGTAAGGCAAGTGACTTACCAACCACGCCAACCGGCTCGTCAACTAACGCAAACGTAATTATTTTTTTACAAATTTTTTAACATTTCAATATTTATTAAGTTCTTAATTATTACAAAATTATTCTTTTTTAACAACGAACTTCTAATATATTTGATATTTATGAAACAGATAACAATACTTACTTCAGCAGCTACATCCGAATATTTCATGTTCTTTCAGGCAATTTCTTAGAGAAATGGAGCTAATCGTATATCTTAGAGCTGCGGAATTTTAATGTTATAAATCTCAATTAAAATAAAATACAAGCGAATGAAATTGTACAGCAACTAGTAGAGATTTATTGGGTTATAGACCACTTTTACGGAACAAATTCTGGTCTACGTTAATACTTTATAATGTAAATAAATGTTAAAAAAGTCGTACTATATTTAACTCGTATACTGCAGGTAATTGATGTCATAATGAATTATTAGCAAATGTATGTAAAATAAACACCCGACAGCGGCTTTGCAAGATATAAATTCATAAAAGATATCGCTTCAGGCAATAAACTTTAATTATGGACCCTTTGAATTATATATAAATGTGAATCCACGTTTTTGTGACAGCTTAAGACTCTCTCCTCACTTGTCTTCGTACATGTGTTATCGAAATACAATTATAATTTTTATAATAATAAATTTCGATAAACAAAATATATCTTGTTAAAGTTTAGCTGAGCAGGCATAATTGCTATCTGTAAGAAATGCAACAGTCAAAGTAATATTTCAAGGTGGTTTACATATTGTAATGTCACTAAAGATTTCATCATATTTTTTCATAATAGTTAATGTATATGAATGGGAAGGAGCGAGACCATTCAGAAATGAAAAAACAAATGAATGACTGTTTTTAAAACTCAAATGTACCTAAATGAATTTATAAATTTGAATTTGGAATTCTTAACCACCCTTGACGGCGCCCTTGTTCATTACCATAGAAGACAAATAACCAACTAAGCAGTTTAATAGAAAAAAAACCGTATAAACACTTTTAGTAATTTTGTGATGGTAATCAATTCTTATGATTTATCGAATTATTACATCTTAATCATTTTAATTAATATCAGGTATTTTAAATCGCTGCTTTAGACAGTACCTTTGGATTCCATCTCAGCAGTTCAATTTGATCAGTTAATTGAGTATTTAACCCTAATTAATTAGTTGTCGGAAAACGGGGGTGGCGTTTCATCAAGCGTGCTATTGATATTAAATTTAATATAGGGCGAGTAGAAGTGAATTGTCTCTTAAAGTCTCATCGTACATTTTAAAATATAACAAACTACTTTTTATTATTCAATTATTGATAATTTTATTAAAAAATCCTATTAATTTGGATTCGGATAATTCGGTTATTCGATAAATCGGATTTAAAGGTATATTATATTATAATTGTTATTAGTCATTCGAGCAAAGCTATTTTCAAAAGTAGATATTTGGAACTATATTATTTTTTTTGCAATACAATCTTCGGAAACAGGGAGTTGTAAATACGGTATTTAAAACGTAAATCGTATAACATTCTACTATAATAAATTAAATAACTAAATATAACCATAACAATAATCTATATAAATAAAATGATAGAGGTCTGCAGTCGTGCGCGCGTCACGGAAAA
This sequence comes from Nymphalis c-album, assembly GCA_963151315.1. Classification (NCBI taxonomy): domain Eukaryota; kingdom Metazoa; phylum Arthropoda; class Insecta; order Lepidoptera; family Nymphalidae; genus Nymphalis; species Nymphalis c-album. The sequence continues at coordinate 5,881,280 of OY720588.1, forward strand.
ACTACTAGATAGATTTCAATGAAATTTGCTAAATTTTATTTCTTAGACACTTGGCCCTTATCAAAAAAAAATATTGCGACATGTTCATTAAATAAAAAGTTATTAAAGTCAAGAAACAACTATTTGTATATGCACTGCGTGTTCAGTGATGTATGTATGTTTTCCTTTCCTTCGTACATAAGAAAACTTTGTTAATATATGAAGCAACGCGGATGAAGTCGCGGGTATCAGGTAGTAATAAATGAAATGAAATATATGTATTATTCAATATAAAAAGCAGGTTACAAAATCCTTTTGTTATATTATAATTGAATTGAAATAGTCTTCGTTTTCAATAAACAAAAATGGTAAAATAAGCAACGTAATTAAATCTTTACATATTTAATGTGATCCGTGAAAGAACTGATAAATGTTTCCGAGTGCATCTAAGGAATCAGCTCCATTTGAAGCGTCCTGCAAAATTTTTAAGTCGTTTCATGATGCTAGTTACCTTCATAAAAACTCTAAAAGTGCGGTACGTGACTTCATCAAACTAAAGCATATTACGCTATGAGCTCACGGTCGTGAATTTTTCTCGGGGCGAGGTTTTACGTTTAAACTTAAATTACACATTCCAGAGGTGACAGTTTAGATAAAAAATTTAAATGGCTATTTTTCTCTTGTATTCTCGAGCTTGTTATTCAGATTTTTAAATTCAGTTTTTATGGCGATAAAAACTTTATAATTGTAAGCGAATAAATAATGAGTTCTAATTTAATCGAGATCTTATTTTTTAACAAGACATTTTTCTTATGCGTTTTTAGGAAATTGTAAAGTTTGTGTGGTAAATTAATATGCTACGAGTTTCTTAGATAGTCAATAGATTCTTAGATAGATCCTTAGTTCTAACTATAGTTATATATTTATAAGCATGTCACATAAATTGAATTAAAATTATCGAATTTAAGTTTACATTACTACAAAATGATTTAAAAACCATTTTTATATATAATATAAATTCGATGTAACGTTTTTAAGGAACAAAATAGAATCCGTAAATAGCATACATAACTATCAGTACATCAAAACTTTATTTTTGGCAATTTTCTGAAACCCTGAGTCATACATCACAGAAAACTATAATATGGGGCCACTTCCAGAACAGGATTCCAAACGGATTTGCAACCATTTTTTATATATTCTCAAACACTGTGCCTCAACACTGTATTTGATTAACTAGTGCAACTGATTAATTATATTATATAGTCAATAATCCATGACTGAGTTAAGGACTTGATCATTTATCAAGTCTTTAAAGTCTGTCAGTAAAACCCTAGAAGATTTTTTGAATATCTTTATACATATATATGGATAGACTCATAAAGTGCATCAATGCTCAAGACGCCTTTAAAATAAACATTTTAACCAAGTATTCAAACTTTTTATACAAATTTAAATTGAAGTTTGGTCCGATAACTTCACAACAGCGTAGTATCCTTGAGTGTATGTTTCTTTACTGGAATTCAATTTTTTTGAACAAAAACTATGAATGTAACAAAAATTGTATTTGGTTGGTTTATTGAAAAATTTGATTTTACAATAACAAAAAAAGTTAAAGCATAGGTTTTATTTTTATTTTTATGAGGTGTATTGCCGCCAAGCGCCCTTACTACAGATTCTAATCGGTTCCGCATCGATCTGATTAGAGTTATTAAACGGTCTTGCGGAATATTGTTCCATACTTGTGAAATCAATGTTCTTAGTGCTGCCACTATTGTGGGCACAGGATTTCTCGCATATAAAGCTTTTTTAAACTGTCCCATACATGCCCAATGAGATTAAGATCCGGGCTGCTTGCTGGTCAATTCATGGTACGTATCCAACTTCTTCGCAATATTATCGAAATTGTGCAGCGGCGTGAGGTCGGGCATTATCTTGCATTACAGTAAAATTTTCACCTTTTAATCCCATAATGTAAGGTACAACGTGAGCTTCTAAAACTTGTTATATATTTCACAGTTCTGTTATATATTTTTGTTCTGCTGGCAAACCCCCTCTTCTACCGTTTAGACGAACTATGTCAATGAACACAAGTTCCGTTCGGCCGATCATCGAAATGCCACCCCACACCATACACAAACCGCCTCCAAAAGGAACACGCTCCTCAATGCAACTTTGAACATATCTGTCTCCACGTCGTCGATAGACTCTTGTGATCGTTTGCACCATTCAAACATGTCCTCAACTCATCGGTAAACAATATGGAGGCCCATGGCTATTTAGTCCAATTAAGATGTTTCACGCGCAAATTTTAAACAAGCTTGTCTGTGAGCTGCAGGCACCTTTGGACCATTTACTGGCCTAAAAGGGTTTTTTGCCACTTCCTTAAGCCTCCTTCTTCTTCTTCTATTTACCCCACGTGCTTCATTCAGCTCTGTTTTGAAGTTTAACTGACGTGAAGAAATGATTTCGTAGGAAAGTTGAAACAATAAATCGGTCGTCACGAAGGGTGGTTACACGAGTTCTGCCTGTACTGGGTCTCCTTTTGTAAGAACCTGTCTCTACAAACCTTTGGTATACTCCAGAAACCGTAGACTAGTTTAAATTTAAATTTCTAGCAATTTTTCGTTGAACCAAGCACCAATAGCACAATTTCAGCGGCTTGTTCGGACGAAGTATCCATATTAACTTTAGTTGAGCTAATAAAATCAATACATGGTAACAAAAATATAAATGTTTTGCGGTAAAACAGCAGTACCTGGTACTGTTGTGTTCCGGTTTGAAGAGTGAGGGAGCCAGTGTAATTCCAGGCAGAAGGGACATCTTAGTTCCCAAGGTTGGTGGCGCATTGGTGATGCAAGTGTTGGTTAACATCTCTAACATTGTCAATGTCTATGGGCGTTGGTGACCACTTACCATCAGGTGGCCCTTTGCTCGTCCGCCTTACTATGCAAAAAAAAATCGCAAACGTAAAAAAAAAAACAAAAAGAATTAGTTTCAAACTTTACTCTAATTACACACGAATTTGAGACTATGCATTAATTTTATTTTCCTGGCTATAATTTTATGTTTTACTGTAGTTATATTTTTAAATATTGTTTTATTTTAAAAATTAGTAGACAGCCTCGACATTTTTATTTAGTTTAATCTAAAAAGTGTGCATATTTATTAAAAATATTAATTATATAAAATATTAGTTTATAAGTCCGTCAGTGTACATACCAGCAATATTACAAAAACTTTTTAACTTTGTTACCACAATATTATATTTTATTATTCATGAAAAAACATTTTATCCTCGTTGGACTTTTTAGAATTGCAATTTGAGAAACAAAAGGTTACACTAATTTGTACTCAAATTCTAGCATTCCATTACTATTGTTGCACAAATTCTACTTAAAATTAAAGAAGGAAGCTTTCTTAGAGTATAGAACAAAGGAAAACACCTTAAAACGTTAATAGAGTTTTATGATTCTTACTAGTAGTACTGGAGCCCACGACCAAAACCATGTCTCATAGCAATACGGCAAAAACCCTATAAAATCGTTAGATTGTATGATTCTGAACCCGACTAGGTGTGTAGTAACGGTCGAAAGTGTAGCAACTGCGTGGGAGGCCATTTCTGCTGTGTCAAAAAAAAAAGACAGTCGGTATTATAGCAATACGTCTGATAGTGAAAATGTACATAGATTTTATAATTGTATTACGAAAAAGTTTGTTTTCAGACATTTTGCGCGTAGCATATAGCCTGAGCGCATTATTGAAAATGTTAACAAATTTAGCCGACCTGTATCATAGCAATACGGATAATTTTTTTTTTCAACTTTTCGTATTGCTGCCGTGATTACCAAAAACCTGTTTTCAGACACTTTAAGTGTAGCATATATATGTCTGATAGAGAAGGTGCTACACTTAATTTGTCTGATATAAATTTTTTGCACATGTGGACAACTTATTTTATCATGTCCAACAATTTTCAGACATATTGCTATGATACCGATCGGTAAAATTTGTTAACATTTTCAAAACGGTCTCAAAATTTAATGCGTTCACATTTCCGTCTGAAAATTGTTTTGTTCGCATCAAATAACCAAAATTTACTAATAAAAAAGATTTTCAGACGTATTGCTATGAGACATTTTTTTTGTCTCATTTTTAATTTTTTTAATTGATTTTACGGGTTTGCGCTACACCACTAACGTCTGAAAAATATGTTTCCGGTATCTCAGAACTATCATTCAACTACAGTCTGCAAATCAAAGCCCGTGTAGCGTTATCGCTTCTTTTAAAAATGCATAAAATATAAGTGTTCATGAGTGTACTTATGGCGTAAAAACATAGGATTGTATGCTTTATGTACTATTATAGTATGTTAAACCTAAGCTTTAAATAAGTGGTTACCTTTTAATGTCAATAGATGTATCGAATATATATTTTTAACTTATAAAAGTCTTATGATGCATATCGTGGTCCAATATAAACTCTAGCTTAAATTATCAAAACAATGTCCACATGAAACTAAAATGTTATATCCCATGTGCATCCCATTGATGATGAGAAGTGTTTTATAGTCTGTGGTTGTTTGTTATGCACAGGGCACTTCACTACAAGTCAATAAAGTACAACATTAGTGTATTACATTATTCCGATAAAAAAGAAGTAATTTATAGGCGTGAGCTGTCAAAAATAAAATAAATGGTTGGACAGACTATAGCTCACTTCCAATTAGCAAAACATAGCAATACAATGTTACGCAGTAGAATAAAAGGTTACTAACACAAACGAACTCGCAAGCAGTACTACAGTTTCTAAATGCTTAAATTTATATTTCGATAACGAATTTGTTAATTCTGTTTGTTACATCCTATGTTCTAATTAAGGGATTATAATCACCATTGTCTCGTATCATTGGATCGCCGCTGACATCAAATCAGTGTTACATGACGCGTGACTTCAACCTGATAGGTGGATTAATGCCTTGTGAGCCAATAATGCGCTTATATTATTAATATACTGAGTAACTTTTAGCTGCGATTTCATGTTATCCTACCTATTATCGTTGCGTGAAAGATGTTTTCGCTGATACACACACTACACATACACTAATCATAACGATATAAGCTAACTTTTGTTTGTCTTTTAAAACATTTAAATATGTTTCTGGTGAGTGATCTTAATGCTATACTATATATAAAATAACATGAAAAAGGTCTGTATTTATACTACAGCTAAACTTAACATATACATATATATATATTATAAATAAATTAATATCAAATAATTTTTGTAGTAGTTGTGGCGCGTAGGTCTCTCCTATATCTTTCCCGTGCCTTCCGCATCTATCTATTAGTAGCTATAAATATAGTTAATTGGAAATGTAGGTTATTCGTGTACTCAATGTGAATCATTAGATATAAATAATATAATACAGTTACACTAAACAAATACAAGCGTTCGTTATTTAAATTACACACGCGATCTGGAATATTCATTAAAAACTTAAACAAAGACAGCAACAACATCGTGTTCCACCCGTTGTTTTGTATTTACAAAACTAATTTCTAAGAAACCACGAAATCTAATTAACTAAAACAAGGCAGTGTATCTAACGCTCCGCCCGGCTTATTCGCCATGTCCTCACCTGCCCCGGCTAATTGCCGGGCGAAGGTAACCGAATTTAAGTTTGAATCTGGTTAGGTAACGTTTAACGAATTCAACCCCTCTTAGTTTTCCGTACGTGAATACGAGCTTAGTAAGGATGTAACTAGGACTTGTCGGGTAAAATATTTAAATAATGTCCACCTGGCTCTACCTAGTGTCTACTGTTTTACTTAGTTACACTCGATCTTATTTGACAAATAACGGTTTATTTAACTTAATACACGTATTTATTTTTTAAATAACGTAGCTTCGATCAACAATACAAACAAAAACAATACTCAATTTTACTTGGTGGTAGAGCTTTGTGCAAGCTCGTCTAGGTTGCTACCACCCACTCTTCAGATATTCTACCGCAAAACAGCAGTACTTGGTATTGTTCAATTACATTTTGAAGGTTGAGTGAGCCAGTGTAATTACAGGCACAAGGGACATAATATCATAGTTCCCAAGGTTGGTGGCGCATTGGCGATGTAAGCTATTAACATTTCTTACAATGCCATTGTCTATGGACGTTGGTGACCACTTACCATCAGGTGTACAAGCGATGTAACAAAACGGTGTAAAGGTTAAGTAATTTCAACCTGAACTATTGTTCCCGAGCAATAAAGTGCGGTTAGATTGTATTCACATTCCCCTTCGATCTTACGCCATGAATGACAGAAAGAAATAGGAAATGCACAATAACGGTTGTTCAATCTTCAACCTTATTTCTTAGCAATAAGTTATGATTGGACCATACTAATTTGAAATAACCTCACACACGTCATTGTGTTCTTTATTTTCGGGCCATTTTACCGGTAATCTAGTACATTATTGATCGAAGTAAACGTAGCTTTATAAATTAAAATGGCTTGTAAAGTGTGAGTGTCATAATTATATATAATACGTACTCAAGTTCTTCGTCAATTTGTTAATTTACGAGATTTTTGTATACTGTTAGTTGAAGTTTGTATAAAAACTTTTTAGTATTATTACATATGTATTTGGCAGCAAGTTTATAAATTTTGTTGCTTTCATTTATATATATATTGTGATTATAATTCATCTCGTGCTTGACGGTGAAGGAAAACATCGTGAGGAAACCTGCATGTGTCTGATTTCACTGAAATTCTGCCACATGTGTATTCCACCAACCCGCATTGGAGCAACGTGGTGAAATAAGCTCTAAACCTTCTTCTCAAAAGAGGAGAGGAGGCCTTAGCCCTGCATTGACATTGACAGGCCGTTACTTACTTATATATTACGCTTGTAGCAACGATAACATTCATTATTGTTTTCCTTTGTATGGATAGGCTGGAGGCAGACTGAAACGTACGTTTATATTAATCATTCTAAATCTCGTATTGTTTCAAAATTAACGTCCTAAATTCAGCCTAGAATAAACTACTAGGCATATCCAACACTGAACACAATAAATCTTCACAAATCCACCTGTCACTCTATTTCTTGTCCGCTTAATTCGAGTTATTTGATTAAGCTATTTGCTGTTTGATATAATAATATTATCTATGAAGTTATCTTGGTTTGTTTTCATTATTTTTATTGCGTGCAAATTTAAACAGCGAAAATTTTATTAAAAGTATTAGGAGCGGTCGTGTTTTGGCTGTCCCTTTTAATGTATTTAAGTCTGACAATTATTTTTAGAGAGTTATTTCATAAAATTATACTATTCCAGATGATTCAACAGTTAAGTAAATCGTCTTAAATTTATATAATCTACTAATATGGACACTAATGATTCCTAGTTTACCTTCAATTTACGTAAAAGAAAAAGAGGACCACTTTAAGAGTTTTTATGCAAATTGTCTCACAAATTACAGAAGAGTGTGTTCTGCATTCAGATAGGGAAATTTTAACTGGTATAAAAATGTAAGCGAATAACTTTATTACTTTTATACGGAAATTCCTTCCAATTTCTTATGGAACGGAAATAATCTTGAGTATTTTGAAAATTGGATTAGTATGAAAATAAATATTTAAAATAATATTTGTTATACTTATGGTATAAATTAAAATTTTAATTAAATGAACTGATTAATGAAAATTATTTTCTCTGATTTAATTTTTTCATAAAATAATAAAAAAAGGTTTATTTTCTCACTACTCGTCTATCGATCGCAGCTTATTGAAAAATAATAAGTTTGGTTCAGTTTCATGATTCTGCCATTAATATCTATCCACGGGCCACGTTGCTGCAATTTGTTCCAATACCAAAGCTTAAACAAACTTTGTTAGAGAACTTGGCATGTTTCCTGTGATTAAATCGGTTTTGGATTGCCGGTAAACGGATTCCGATTTTACTAAACTGCCGATTCGTCGTTAGAAGTAAACGGCATAGAAAAGTTTGAGTGCCGACCAAAATTTGAATTCTGATTTCGATATGACGTGAAACTTACTACTTGGTGGTAGAGCTTTGTGCAAGCTCGTCTGGGTAGGTACCACCCACTCATCAGATATTCTACCGCAAAACAGCAGTACTTGTTATTGCTGTGTTCCGGTTTGAAGGGTGAGTGAGCCAGTGTAATTACAGGCACAAGGGACATAACATCTTAGTTCCCAAGGTTGGTGGCGCATTGGCGATGTAAGAGATGGTTAACAGCTCTTACAACGCCAATGTCTATGGGCGTTGGTGACCACTTACCATCAGGTGGCCCATATGCTCGTCCGCCTTCCTATGCAATAAAAAAAAAAAAAAGAAAGAAACTTTGACGGTTATTAGAGTAATTCTTTAATGGCTAAATATACTGTTAAAATAAAAATATGACATTCAGACAAATATTCATATATGTATTTTTTTTTCTTAAATTCTATGCCACACTGTTGCTATTAGACTGCAACATCCTTATGTACTATATCAATTTCTTCTGTGGCATTTTATACTATGTCTTACATACTACTTTATGTTTGTCCTAGCGAAGGATTTACATCGTTTGCTTAACTACTACAATAAAGCGATAAAAGCGATATATACAAACCATCTGTCTATCTACTGATTTTAAGCGATAACAGCGATATATACAAAGCGTCTTTCTATCTACTTAGCTTAAACCGATAACAGTTGTTTATATTATCTATCTACTTAGCTTTCCTATCTACTTAGCTTAAAGCGATAACAGCTATTTATACAAAGCATCTATTATTATAATCTATGTATACATATACTGCATTTTGTGTTCGCCACGATGCTGTTCTCTCCGCCATTGTTTCTAATTGTATACATTAATTGTATGACATTTGTCCCTGTCTAATACTACTATTACTTTATGTTTTACTAATTCCTAATTATTAGTAAGTGTAATTGCTACTACGTATATACAGTCCCTTACTTTACTATTTACTATAACTAATTATTTCTATAACTAAATAAAATACTAAATTAAATGCATACAGAATAACACGCACGCATTTACTATTAAGACAATGACTAACTTACTTCTAATTAATCAAACAGTTCACTATTCTATGCGAATCAGCGCTCGTTGGGCTAGAGCCTTAGCTTCTACCCGAAACCGGTACACTTCTGCGAGCACCTCTGCCTGGAGCTCCCAGGGCAGATCGCCCACGAGAAGTGTAGCCGCCATTCACGACACCGTACGGTATCCACGTATCGCCCTCACCGCTATGACCCTCTGTGGTTTCCGCAGAAGGGCCTTGTTCTTATCGGTGAGAGCGTATACCCATATGGGTGCACCGTACAGTGCCATGGAGCGAACCATATCGGCGTATAGGCGCTGGCATGGTGATTCCGGCCCTCCCACGTTAGGTAGGAGGCGGCCCAAAGCAGCAGCAGCGTTGATAAGCTTCGGGCCTAGTTGGACAAAGTGCTACCCGAAGCTCCATCTGACGTCCAGGATCAGGCCCAGATACCTCATCTGGGCATTTACTTTTATAACCGTCCCCTGGACTGTGATACGCGCCCCTACGTCCTGCCTACCTGTATTTTTTTGATGAAAGTGATGCAAATAATTTTGCAAGGTTTTAAAGCCACGCCATGTTAAGCATGTATATAATCCAATTTTGAAAAATATCTCTTCAGAGTTACAGGTTCATTAGAGCGAACTACCCACTTACAAGTTCGTATAATATAAACATTTTGTACTTTGTTCCATTATAACGGATAGTCAGGTAGATAGTATAGCTATGTAGGATTCTTACCCACTAAAACCGCTATGATGGCCGTTCTCGGCACGGATCGGAGGGGCTGCGGGATCGTGTTAATATAACGCATCTGCGTTATATAAAGCAGACTAAGGTTAAGTCGCCCCCCGCTACTTACCCCCCGTTACTTACAAGTAGTACCAAAGCGAAGGTGCGAATTGAAAGCTTATAAATTAAAAACAAAAAGTCTGGTGGTGTCAATGTTGCTAATGATATATCATAAGGCATCAAATTTGTTCATCTGTTATCTTACAATCAATTACAAAAGTTTGAAAAAGAATTAAATCGTTTGCTTCGGTTTCTACTATCAGTAATACAAATCTAAAATCAAGTTCAAAAGAGGGGTCGGTTAACTTGCCCGGAGAAGTTTAAGCTAACGTTCTATTCAGTCAAGTCGGAGACCTGGATAAATTGTACAAAGACTCGGTGATACGAATTTTCACACTAGTACATATTAACCACAATATTCGTCTGAATATTCGCGAGCTTTTGTTTATATTATATATGTCCATATGTAAGCAGTGCTCTTACATATGTCCATGTGTACTGGTAGTCAATATCCATCAGGTGAATTTCTAGACTGTTTGCTCGCTGTTCCATAAAAGAAATAAAGATATCTCTTTATCGTTATATTATTAGTTCTATGAACTACTCTAATATTATTTCGTATCCAGCCATATCACCTGTACAGCTAATTACTTATTGTATATTACTACGGATTAGTTGCATTCGTGTGAAAGGATCGCACGTCACGTATGAAGTGCTCTCTACAATTCACTTATCTGGTTGCGGCGCTGCAGATCCCGACTGCGCGTAGAACGTGATACTAGCACGAATTTTAAGAAATATTTTTTGGATTTAATAAACTTTTTTACACTAAATCAAAATGCATTTTATTAATAAAAAGCTAATTCGCTTTATACATTAATTAAAATAACTTGCTGTCTACTTGAACAAAAACATTTTTATAAAAATGTTATTAATACGGATATTCATGAATACTGTAATATGGTAATATCTCTATTGAATTTTCTTAGCGAAAGTTATGTAATAAAAATATGAATTTCTTTTCTGTGAAATAAGGACAAAGTAATATTTATGAAATAATTATGACTCCGTAAGGAATACTGAAGCTTTTTCATTTTCGATAGAGCTTACATATTATTTTCAGAGATAGTATTATTCTCAAAAGGTCAATAAAAAATTATGTACTTACATTTTCATAATTGTTGCATAAATCTTTTAACATATAGGAATATTGTTTAAAGTACCTATAATTTATTTAGAATATTTACGTAATTAATATGATATACATGAATAAACGTTTGTGTTAAAATTAATAAACTGTAGTGAATTGTTGTTTTTTTTTCCGATCAGTCTTAACATACTTCCCTATTTAGTACTTTTGTTAAAATATTTAGGACATATATATATATCATTAACAAAAAATGTAATTTTAAATGGTAAATGTGAATGCGCAGTAAGAGCGCGCTAAAACTTACAGCGGTGACAGAAGCTCTAAAACTTCTCAAGAGGAGATTTATCTAGCCGGGGAACATTTATTAAATTTTATATGTATGAAATAAAAAAATATCGAGTTGTGAAATATATTTATCGTCGTTTTTATATGTAACGATAATATATTGAAAAATATATTTTAACTTAATATACCATAACCCATCCAGTCCAGAAATTAATCGTCGTTTACTGGATTTAACATTTGTATTAATAAACACCGCCCTTAAAGCTTGACGTATGTTTACGGCTACGATCTACGATCATCGTAAATATTTGTTAAATATCCGAATTGGAGAGAAATTCCGAGCTTAAAGGTTAAATGCCAGACAATTCGAAAAAACTGCACGTAAAAATAAATATACCTGTTCGAAGATTGATTAATACAGATAAAAATACTGCCAAAGGCTATGATAAAATGTTTTTAGATACGAATTTAAGATGTTGAGTTTATAGACATTTATTCCTCAAAAAATTTTAACAAAACAAAAACCGACTTCATAGGAAAAACAAATTAATATGCACTAAAAAGTAAAAAAATAATTGCGTATTCTTCTATAATTTGATAATTAACTTACTATTTTCTACTCAACAATATGTAGGACGAATGTGTAGTGTGGTTGATAATTTATTTACAATTATTGTTACTTTTGGAGTCGATGTCAGCCAAGATGGGTTTATAACTACATACATAGTTAGTTATAGGTGAGATGTGCTTGTGTCGCACGCGCAACTTAACGAGGCGAATAAAAGTCAATTTGTAATGTGTATGTTTTTAAAAGATTCCCGTATTATTATTGCTAGGTATATTATAGTGTTTCCTTAGCTGACATCGACTCCAAAAATAACAATAATTGTAAATAAATTATCAACCACACTACACATTCGTCCTACATATTGTTGAGTAGAAAATAGTAAGTTAATTATCAAATTATAGAAGAATACGCAATTATTTTTTTACTTTTTAGTGCATATTAATTTGTTTTTCCTATGAAGTCGGTTTTTGTTTTGTTAAAATTTTTATTTATTTTTCGATTTTTAGTGAATCTGAAGTACACTCACTAATTTGTAGAATATGGGTAGACCTACTAAACGTGCAGCTCATATGAGACAGCGCCGTTTATATTATTATTTAAATATATTAATCTAAAACAGTGAAACGTAAAGAAAAATGCATTTTGGTACTGAATTAATAAATATTAGTTAATATGGTTAAATGTATGAATATAAATTAACATGTTTTGATTAAATAGATTTAGTTGGTGGGGTAATTTAGTTGGGCAGCCATAACATAATGAAATAGTTATTTCTAGTAATAATTAAATAAACTGTATGTTTATAGATGTTGCGTTATACCATTCTTCACCATAAACTATGACGGAATGTCTGTATATTAAAAAAAGGGGAAGTATCTATATTATCCTAACTAATATTATAATTGCGAAAGTAAGTTTGCTTGTGACGCTTTCACGCATGTTTATGCGTGTAGTGGTTTTACTAAGCCGATTTAAAAAAATCTTTCACCAATGGAAAGCTACATTATCAGGGAGTAACATAGGCTACATTTTGTCCCCATATTCCCACGGGACCGGGAACTACGCGGGTGAAACCGCGGGAAAAACACTAGTAATCAATAAATAAATATACATAAATATAACATGTATATAAGAGTACTTATACGATATATTATATAATTTTCAAAATTGGTCTCAACTTTTAGTAGATGTTCAAATATGTTTCAATTACAAACATAACATATATACTAATGCTTACATGCATAACTCATATTATAAAGAGGAAAGATTTGATTTTGTTTGATTTTTTATTACGATTTAAATCAAAAACTACTCGACCGATTTTAAAAATTCTTTCACCCTTAGAAAGCTACGTCTTTACCAAGTAACATAGGCTATATTATATTTTCAAAAACTTATAGATCCCTTCTTAAAATGGAGCAATGTAACCCAACGTACTTAACTGTTGCCTATAAAAGTTATTATTTCGCGTGCGCTGCGAAAACTATTGACGGTATATAAAGAAGTGTTTTATACAATAGTACTACAAGCACTTGATTATAACGATGTTATGGTAGGTGAATGATAAATCTAGATAGCCTATAAAAGATTCGGTCGTGTATCGTTAATTTGCTACTAAGAATTGAAGATTTCCGTTACTTTGTCATGGATCCTATAATCAGAATCTAACCAAACTATCATCAAACAACCCTTGAAGTATACTCTTTCCAATAAAAAAAAAATCATCGAAATCCGTTGAATAGAAATCGAGTTATTCGTCCATTTGTCGCGCACATACCTCATGCAAATTTACGACTTATATGGTTTTCTCATGGATTCCACTGTCAAAACTGGACCAAAAAAAAATGGGACCAATGGGAAAGCAAACCCTTTCAAATAAAAAAAAAATCATCGAAATCGATTCATCCAGTCGAAAGTTATGAGGTAACAACATCAAAAAAAAAAAAAAAAAAAAAACATACAGACGAATTGATAACCTCCTCCTTTTTTTGAAGTCGGTTAAAAAGACAAAAACAGTCACTTACATGAGAAATATTTACAATATCAAAGAGTATAAATTATGCATATATTTCGTCGCTTATTAGGTAGGTAGGTAAATATAATATTAATCTAATTACAAGAATAAAAATATATATAATTATTATATATAAATATAAATAATTGTGTGTAAAAGTGATTAAAAATTGTAACTCAGTGCAAGTGTTTCAATCTAAATTGTCACAACATGTTATGAAGACCAACTATTCATTTTAAACTACTATGTACATATCTAAACTATCAACGTATTATTATATATATATATATATATATATATATATATATATATATGCATAATATATTCATTATTTTAGTGTCTGTATACATTTTTGTAGTAGGTGTTAAATATGGGTATCAAAAAATAAGTTTAACAATTTTGTTCTGGATAGTCTGAAGTTCTGCTAAATGTGTTTTAGTGGAATTAAGTATAGAAGTTGTGGCTTAACTAGAAGTGAGTTATAGATATTGTACCGCAGTGATCGTGGAATACAACGAATAAAATTACGAAGGGGACCAATGCATGAAGAAAGTTTTGTTTTGTTCTATGTGAGTTTTCCACGTCAACTTTCCATCTAGTCTCAATCCCAGATATCTTTCATTAGCCTATTCTTGTAGCGTCACGCCATTAATTGTTAATGGTATGCGTGGTTTTATTGTTTTGTTTTTAGCCTTAAAAATAACGTTTGTTTTATTTTGGATTTCACTTTCGCGACCCTTACACGCCCCTCTCGGTGCGCGATATCATTTCTATGCTTCTTCTATCATCAACGTCTCGTAATTTGACAGTACGGTCTCGTATGTCTCGAAGTAGTACAGTAATTTGTGGAGAGGAAAGCAATAGGTACGAGCTTTGGACAAGCTCGTCTGAGTAGGTACCACCCACTCATTAGATATTCTACCGCAAAACAGCAGTATTTCGTACTGTTGTGTTCCGGTTTGAAGGGTGAGTGAGCCAGTGAAATTACTGGCACAAGGGATATCTTAGTTTCCAATGTTGGTGGTGCATTGGCGATGTAAGCGATGGTTAACATCTCTTACAATGTCAATGTATATGGGCGTTGGTGACCACATACCATCAGGTGTCCCATATGCTCAACCGTCTATCTATGCTATATAAAAAAACGGGATTAGAGAATAACTTATAATACAGGTATTTAAATTTTTTTCTTTAATAAATACTTAAAAATTATATTCATTCTAATAATCGATGTTATCTAATGGCGTTTGTGTTAAATAAATAAATAGGAACACACCTTCGCATAGGTAGAGTAAGTAGCTACTTAGAACGTTTGTTTTGAAATATAAATCTCGTATTTATTTTTGGAGTAGGATCATCAAGGGTGGACAATTTGACTGAACATACATATTTTTAACCGACTTCAAAAAAAGGAGGAGGTTATCAATTCGTCTGTATGTTTTTTAATTATTTTTTGTGTTTATTACCTCATACCTTTCGCCTGGGTGAATCGATTTTGATTAATTATTTTTTATTTGATAAGGGGTGCTTCCCATGTGGTCTCATTTTTTTTGTGCAGTTTTGACACTGGCATCCATGACAAAATCATATGTCACTAAAGAAACACTTTAATATGCCTAGCAATAATAATATGGGAATCCTACAAACTATTATTACTACCATTACAAATTGACTTTTATTCGCCTATAACTATGTATGTAGTTATAAACCCACCTTGGCTGACATCGACTCCAAAAATTACAATAATTGTAACTACATTATCAACCACACAACACATTCGTACCTACATATTGATGAGTAGAAAATAGTAAGTTAATTATCAAATTATAGAAGAATACTCAATATTTTTTTTACTTTTTAGTGCATATTTATTTGTTTTTCCTATGAAGTCGGTTTTTGTTTTGTTAAAATTTTTATTTATTATTTATTAAGAAGAAGAAGAGAAGAGGGATTAAAAATGAATGTAAATTTCACAAAATTGTTGTTCTTCGTTGATGAGGTTCGAGGAGAGATGCATTTAGGAATCATAATATAAATATTTTTGTCAATAAAACATTATTCAACAAAACAAGGCGCCTTAGTCAAATATTACAACTTACTGAGCTTTTCAGTATTTTCATATTCCTGAGATATTGGTAGGCATAACATTATTTTCAATTACGTTTTATCATATACTAGCTGTGCCGCGTATAATTAATAAAAAATTAATGAATAAAAATAAGCCTAGAGCCTTCCTCGATAAGAGGACTATACCACCAACACAAATATCATTTTTGTAGTAGTAGTAGTTCCTGAGATTAGCCGGATCAAACAAACAAACTCTTTATCTTTTTTTATTCGTGTAGATTATTTACCGGAAATAGAGAATTCGATTCATAAGGAATTGGACATCGATCCAATACCTAATACCAACACAATGCGACAGCTTATCTTTCGGAACCCAGAGGCCTCTATAACCCTGAGTGATGACCACCGATTTGTAAAGACCCCGGCTTGGGTCGTTACGGCATCTTTTCAGTTTTTATTCCCCTTATGATGTTTCATTTTATGATTGTCGGCGATATTAGGTTGGGACGTGATGCAATGAAATATGTTTGATATTTTGAGACCGATCCTCCCTTCTTAATTTTCCTTTGTTGAATGACCACGTTTTATTTTTTCTTGTTCCTTGTAAAAGAAAATATTTAAACAAAAATAAATTGTGCGAAAGATAATTTTAACACTTACTATGATATGAGAATAAATATTTTGTAGTCGATGACTGACGTTATAACATTAGCTTATATAGCATAATTTATTATACTTGTGTTCGCAGAGTCATCGGTATTCGAAATTCATTATTGAAAATTCCAGGAAAATATACATATCATGAATTTTCAAATTAACAAAATAATATTCTAGTCGTCTTACCAAGTATTTCTGAACGATAAGATAAAATCTCGTTCAGTTACAAGCAAAATAAAAAATAATAATATCGGTTGACAAACAGACGAGAAAAGGTTTTTTGACTATTCTTATTAATTTATAGATGTTAGTACAATGTATATGTAATATATGAAAAAAATAATAGAGTAAGGAGAAGTTGAAATATATTTACAACTAGCGGTTCACCCGCGGCTTTGCCCGCGATAAAATAAGAAATAATAAAACAATAAAATAAAGTTTCAAGCAGATCAGACCATTTTTTTATACTAAAGTTTTCGACCCATTTCTCCCGTTTGGGGTTAAATTTTCAATAATGACAAAAATAAGTGTGCATTTATTTATGCTCAGAAGCTTTAAAATTAATTTCTTGCTTCTTACATCAAAAAGGACCGACCTTCAATACAAACTTTCAACCTTTTTCACACTCTTGCACTTTTTAATAAAACCACCAACCAACTGTATATAAAATTTCATGATTCTTAGATGGAAAATGAAGGACCCGTGATACGAACTTTCAACTCCTATTTCACCCTCTTGGTGGTAGATTTTCATCACGTTTTTATCTCTTTCTAATCAAAGGTTTGTAAATAACATTTCATGCTACTTACATCAAAAATGACGGACCAAAAATTTCAATCCATATTTCACCCTCTTGGGGGGTAGATTTGCAAAAATATTTAATGTCATATTTATTTATTTCTAAACTAAAGTTTGTATATCAAATTACATGTAAACCTTAAACCAATGTCATGAATCGCGTTAAAACATTATGTGATCGGAATACCCTGCAACACCATAAATCCGCTGTACCAGTTAAGAAAATTGTGCACTATAAATCATCGTGTTAACACCGTGCGAGAGAGACCGTTTATCAACTCTCTAGTCCTCTAATAACATCTCTTATATGGTGCTTTTTCATTGGCGTGTGGTAGGATGTAAAAAAACAATAAAGCACAAGTCTGACATTGTAATTTAAGTTCTGATTTGATTATTTTTGCTAACAACGTATACAAAAGAGTATAACTAGTATAATATAATGTTTATATGTCGCTATGTCAAATCGAAAGTGGACCCCTATACAAAAAAAATGATGTGCGTCACTTGGTATACTATTAATTTCTGCATCCTCTTTTACTTGGTGGTAGAGCTTTGTGCAAGCTCGTCTGGGTAGGTACCACCCCCTCATCAGTTATTCTACCGCAAAACAGCAGTACTCGCTATTGTTGTGTTCCGGTTTGAAGGGGAGTGAGCCAGTGTAATTACAGGCACAAGGGACATAACATCTTAGTTCCCAAGGTTGGTGGCGCATTGGCGCTGATAACGATGGTTAACATCTCTTACAATGCCATTGTCTATGGGCGTTGGTAACCACTTACCATCAGGTGGCCCATACGTTCGTCCACCTTTTCATGTAATAAAAGAAACCGAAGTTTCTCGTATTATAATGAAATCAACAATGCAATGAAGAAATAAAAAAACATAAGTGTGCGCTTAAGACCGCACGGCAGAAGTGAAAACTTCATTGGTCAATCTCAATCAATTTATATATATAGTAAATAATATTATGTATTATGTAGTATTATTAGGGATCGTGTTCATAGATTGAATGAGAAACAAGTCAGAAATTAAAGTTAATATTTATTAGATTCTATATAAATCAAATTATTTATTTTCGTTATCGCATTCTACAAAGGATACAATCGGTTTGTGATAACTAAAATAAGAAATAAATACTTTCGATTGAATATTAGTTTCATTATGTATTATTTTTTCAATATATATTATTTTAATTATTTCCAAACCGCTAAATACACACACTAACTTCACAATGTAAAACAGATAGTGATGTTAAAATAATAATTATCATCAATTATAACTATTAATTTAATAAAGACAATTAAGACGTAAGAATTGATCATACGAAATACAGCGATACAAATGCGAAGAGCAGCTGACTGCATCTTTCTCGCTCGGGTACACTCGGCAGTCCCGAGTTCACCCGATCGAGCGTTTCACCTCAGAGCATGACGGATCAGCCTAACTTACTACCCACGAAAAAATCTGTGTGTAATCTGCCTAAAGAAGTTTTCACTTCAAAAAAATCGTTATTCAGAAAATTCCTCAAAACAAATCGTAGCCAAAGTTATATCAGCAATATTAATCATCCTTGATCAACCCTATCGCCGCGTACGCACGGTCAAGGCTTTCCCGCGCTCCCATCTCAGAATGAATCGTATGGAATCGTATTATTGATTACTTAATTACGATTTAAGATTAATAATCATAAATTATTGAATATTTATGATTGCTTTCGTTCATTTGTAATCGATATATGATTACACATTGTAATTGTAATCCTTATTCAATATACGACCAAACCCACAAACAAAACAAATGAAATTTTTGATATTGAAGTTATACTTCTTTTGGCGCGATGGAAAAAACTGATGAGAGTGAATTTTTACGATGCGCGCGCACACCGACACCTGGATTCTACATCGTGAAGTTAGTTCTAGGTGGCAGGAAAATCGATAACTATGTTCAAGTTGTATATTCTAGTATTTTTATATTTAGAGCACGTGTTTCGTAACAGTACAATTAAATAATGTAAATAAATAAATATTATGTTGGTGTTTTTATTTTATTTAAATAAAATCTTTTTTATCCATTTTAATAGGTATTTATCGTTAATCACTACTGCATTTTAGTTTCTTTTTCCATACGCCAAAGAAGTATAACTTCTAACGCGTGTACATAAGTACACACACACTCTTTTTATTCAAAAATGTACTTGTGAAATGTATAATTTAAAGAATTGTAATGACGTTAACGATGCGTATATGTGTGTAAGAGTGAGCGAGTCAATATCGCATACCTTTATTAGTATGTACGACACAGAAAGCATTACATCGTCTGCCTACATTTTGAAATGAATATGTATATAACATATAAATTTAAGCTTTGCTGAAATAACGTATTTTTAAAAAAAAAACCGTACTTTTGATACTTTATAAAACACGAAGAACCGGAATAAGTATCTGCCTTTTCATTTATGAATAATAAAAAATGCATACTACAACATATTAAAAAGGCAGCCATGCTACGAACACGTTTTAAAAGTTAATTTTGACGATGACGAATTATTATGACTTCGGGCCACGCCCAAAGGAACCGTCGACGGGCATAGTGAATCCCCATTTCCGCTACGGCATATTTGCTCTTCGTTTACTCGTTTTCGTATTGTTCCTGATTGGAACCCAAATACATTTGTATATTACACGTTTACATTATGTAAAAAATATGTTGAAAAATATTAAACCTCAAAATATTGTTTGGCATGGCAAAGGTTTCCTCTTCTTTTAAGGAGAAGCTTAATTATTCCATCACGTTGCTACTTTACTAGAGCAAGAGCCCACGACGAAATATGACGAAAGTATAATCATAATTTATTAAGGTTTAGGGGTGTCTGGTAGGGGGTAGCAACTGTCATAAGTGTCCGGCAATGGATAACGAAATTTCTAAAGTTATCCCGAAGAAAAAGGTTCTATTTTATACACCTTTAATACCTGTTACCTGCCAAAGTAACCACAACTCAAACTCTATAGTCGCTGGTTGTTATTACCTGTATAGGGGATATGCATAGAAAAAAATTCAGCTTTTATAAAATAACGAAGGTCTGGCCATCGTGGCCTCTTGGGCTATACGGTTTGATGACATACATATTATAGTAGAATGTCATACGTAACATACCATTTTTCTCAGGGCTATTTTCCATTAATACTTAGCACGAGATGAGTTATAAATACAAATTATCCAAATGATATCTCATTGGTGCTGGGATTGAACCCGCAGATAAAAATATATATTCTCCAGACACTAGGTAAACTCTGATAAATCATTTATTATTCAAAGCAAGATATTTTATATTAAAAACAACATTGGGGTAGGGTTTAAAATTGTTTAATAAAATTAATCTCCAAATGTATCTGTTTTTGGTCATTGAAATATCACTAAATTTTTATGAACATAATATCCAAAAATTACTATTCATGCGATACCCCGGGGGAGTGCTAAAAATTCAATTCCAATGTTTTGCAAGCGCCGGTTACGATGTGTGTTTTATGGGACATTTCTCTGTATTGCCTCGCATTCTGAGTAGGGGATTGAGTTGTACAGCATTGTAGGGCAATCAACGTCTTGTGAATAAAAATAAAATTTGCATATGTCTTACACATATAAAATCATAAATTATATTCATATTTACCCCTTGTTTATTCTGTGTCATAAATTCGAAAGTAACTTTTTATCAATGATGTTAACAATGATAATATTGGATTGAACTACATTTGAATAAATGATAATATGTAATGAACTAAATCTATAATTAATTAAAGTATTAGGATGTTAGAAAATAATCATACTAAACGGTGTAACTCACGGTTAACGGTGGTAGAACTAATGTGGGCCTTACACATATAAAAGAAGTTAAATTTTCTATAGTGCTAACCTACTGTGCAAAAGGACCTGTCTGCCTAATTTTGTGGTGTACTTTGGCCTTTGCGCTGACATGTCAGTCAGTTTCAAACACAAAAAAAGATTGGATTTGCTCATTTGAAAAACTAACGTAACATATGTATATATTACCAATTGCAAAATAATTTGTTGTTTGTATTTTAAAAATGTAAAATAAAATATTCGAATAAAGTGAAGTGAAGTAAAAATAGTGTTATGGTATCTTCAAATATTCAAAAGTTATTATACATTTAACAGATGACAGGACATTAATCTCAATTCAGCAGACGAAGACCATCAGCAAGGGTATCCACATATGTATCTATCGTAAATAACCCATCGATTTGCTCTCTGTAAAAGATCGATGCCGTAACGTACGTCGGGGTAAGGAGGAAAATAAGCTAAGGTTTCTTTATATCATGTCGAGAGAAAAGATTAATTTATGAAAATGCAATGTATCAAAGCTTTTCTTACATAATTTGAATTTATTTATGAAATAGTTTGAAGCTGTAACGTTATATAAATATATATTTGTCGCATCCGGTCATTCGTACAGACACTCAAGGGAACGGAAAAGCGCGCCTATGGTGGTGAACATGACTTCGGTTTGGTTCGGCAGAACTTCAGGGCGCTTTCGACAGAGTCGTGAAGGCATCGCTCGGGTCCGGGCAGATCACTTTCTGCAAGGCATCGGCTGAGTGAGGTCACGGAACTGTCTTACCGTTCCTTAAGTGTTTTGTGTGTTATTAGTTGTCATTATTATTACTTGGTGTGTAAGCCTAATTGTGAAGTGTATTAAAGTGTGATGTGATTATATTGACTGAGTGTTATTCATTTCACGACTACCCACTGTACGCCCACACGATGTACAAATAATAATGATAGAAGATATGATGTCCCCGCTCCGACATATTTGTTATTTTTTATTGCCCGTGTTTGTGTCATAGTAATGTCCACATGAACGGGTAATTAACCTGTGGCGAACTCTTATCTAAGACTGATTAATTATTGCAATCAACGCTCGAGTAACTAAACTTATGTTCTTTCAGAAATAATGCTATCCCGTGAAAAACATTTTCATGTTATATTTAGCCAAGACGAGTACATATTGATTACACTGTAAAAAATGTATCAGATCTTATGGAGAACCAAGGGTCTAGCTCTACACACACTCTAACTCTCATCATAGCGTAAAGCGGTCGTCGTGTCTTAGTCTTAAGGTTATCTACAAACTCTAAACCTTATTCAAAGCATGTGGCTTGGCCGTTTCCAACTATCCAATACATTATGTGAGAATATAATATATTTTTTTATTGAAATAGTTACAACAACTTATCACTAATCACATAACAACGTAAGCAGGTATTAAATCTTACTAGTAATACATCTTTAAATAAATTACAACCTAATAATATCTAAAACATTTTTTTTATTGTATAGGAAGGCAGAGGAGCATGTGGGCCACCTGATGGTAAGTGGTCACCAACGCCCATAGACAATGGCATTGTAAGAAATGTTAACCATCGCTAACATCGTCAATGCGCCACCAACCTTAGGAACTAAGATGTTAGATCACTTGTGCCTGTTATTACACTGGCTCACTCACCCTTCAAACCGGAACACAACAATAGCAATTACTGCTGTTTTTCTTTAGAATATCTAAAGTGGGGGGTGCCATTACCATTTTTATAGCTTTGTATTAATAAAAATAAAATGAATTAAACCATAACCTTATTCCCAAAGAGAAGTAGACCGTGGGTATTTACATACTTCCTGACTTGATTATTGGAATATAAATGGACTTAGCCTTTGATTAGCAGTGAAATCGATTACCAGATATTAAGTATATATTTTAACTACAATACACCCGTTTTACGTAGTTGAACAACGTCACAACATATTTTAATAATTCGTAAAATAATCAAGAGCTGTACGTATGTTTGTTCAATGTTATTAGAGGCTCCGTACAATGTTGATCTAGATGCGGCTCGGATACGATCGAAATTGCCTTCTACACCAATATAGTTAAAAGGCGTCCCCTTACGGGCGGCATTTTGTCCCTGTCGCGCCTCCAGCTAAGTTCTGTTGACGGAAGTAAATAGGCTAAAAAGATAAACAATAATAGGATCAATTTTACTTGCTATTGTTTAAAAAAACAATAGATAATCTTTAAAAACGCGTAACTTCGTTTTTAAGACCGTGATTTTTTAAATCCCAACATGTTTTAACACCGTTATTTACTTATCATATCTATTATGAAAACTAATCATCATTACTGTAAGTACTGTAAATAATTTGTTCAGCATGAGTCAGGCATATTATTATATAAATATACGAATACACAAAATACTGCAGTCGAAAAATCCCATTTACAAAAATAAGCCATGCCGTAAAAAAATAATAAATACACATTTTCACGGGCATGTTTGCTCGACGCCACTGCACCTGTGTACTATCGAGTCCACCGTCCGTCGCGATGATTGTGTTACATGATCGTTCGATGCCATTGCGTTCGAAATCGGACGTTAACTCCAACCGGACGTTCAATAAGCCGAGGTGGCTTACTTGTTATAACGCCTAAATCTTAACCGACGATTGTGGGATCAAACCTGGGCAAGCACCACTGAGTTTTCATGTGATGAATTTGTGTTTATAATTCATTGTTTCTGTCTCATTATATATCAGTCTAGTTAAATAACCAAAAACTGCAAACGTAACTTATGAAGAAAACAGAAGGAAGTCTTTTCTTGTTGGACGTTACAGACAAAAACTTTTAGTTTATGAAATTCTATTATAGAACGTGGTTATGTATTAATCATTTTAGTTGTATTATAACAAGTATTTTTATAACGTAAACTAAGGTAAGGCTAACGTGAAACTAAGAAGCTAGTATAACATAAGATCTTTAATTGTATAAGACACTGCCGCATTAAATGTTTTTAATATTTAATTATTTTAAAACTTTCATTATCAGTCCCATCCGCAGCGATGGATATTGTATATTAATTGATAGCAAATAGCACGTAGTTCCAGTCAATACAGTTTTAATTGGATAAACGGATGCAGAAAACATAATTGGTACTTCCGGGAGGTTTAATGACTTGGTAAGCGGCCATCTCTATTGAAATTACTCATTTAATAGCGTTTTTAACGTCAAAGTAAATAATTCTGTAATTATTTTTTATACAACATTGTTAGTTAAACTTCTGAATGTTATTAAAAGTAAGATGAAATAAACTTTGCATATTTAAGTTTCGACACTGAAATTTATGAGAATTTAATCGTGGTAACATTATTTAAATCGTCAATAGCGTCATAACCAGCGATGTACAATCGCAGGTTCGTTTCTGACTTCTTAAGTTATTATTATCGTAATTGAAAAGGCCTATTAAAAACATGAATCTGTAACAAATATTTCGCATTTAAGCCCGAAGACTTCTAAACTTTCCACTTCCATGATTGTGATTCAATATGACTAACATATTACATTATCCTTGAAATATACATACGTATGTAGCATTGTTCGATAAAATCAACTTTTTTCTTAGGATGGCTACAAATTTTAATCCAATTATAATTAAATATTTTCACTTCTTACTTAGCCTCATAAATATTTCCTGAAATCAAAATCAATTTGTCGTGGAAAGCGATATGGTTTAATATTTAGTTGCTGATTTGAGTATCCATAGTACTAGACCATGAGGATCAAATACCCTCTAAAATGTCTGGTGCAGAAAGCAATGGGAAACTACTGCACTATATTCCCTGAGAAAGTCGTCATGATTGAAATAGAAAACAGAATACAGAGGTGGCCATGTGATCCGCTTAGCAACCGGCGCCGTCCTGCGTCCGGGGCAGATGGTGGGAAATGGACTACCGGCCAGGCTGATGTAGGAAACCAGGCTGATGTAGGAAACCAGGCATCGTCTGGTCGAAGTGCCTAGGGGCTATGTCTGAATGCATCTAAATAAAAGTAATAAGGATTAAATTTATAATTACATTTTAAGTTACTTTATTATTTAATATCATTTTAACGATATTATCTTTGGAGCTATAATGTGATTGTTATATGAATCCATATATAATATTTAACAGACGCTTAATTGTAGTTATTCCACAAGAGTTCACTTATTATTTACGCTTTTGCATTGTCTGTTTAACTATAGTGCTCTATTAGTGCTCTTAAAGGAGTTTTTTTTTAGCTGAAACTAAACTTAATATAAAATATTATGATACAAATTTCAAATGGATTTTATTTTTATTATGTGTATAAAAATTTTAATATGATATACACACCAACCCACATTGGAGCAGCGTGGTGGAATAACCTTCTCCTCAAAAAAGGAGAAGAGGCCTTAGCTCAGCAGTGGGATATTCAGAGGCTGTTACTTTACTTTTATTACACATTTCAAAGATTCAGTAAAAAATCATATTTTTAAACTATAGTAAAATGAACAGTAAAACATTTTTCAAAGAGTAAAATTAAATAATAATTATCTACATAAGATAATATTTAATGCAAAACTGCTTCATCGCAGAACTTTATTCGCACTCTCTTGTGGTAAAATTATTGTGTTCATTTTATTAATTTCTCAAAGTTACACTTTGCTCAACAGTTTTAGTGCTGGAATTAGCCCAAGTGGCTTTCAAAATTTCATATAGTGGGAATTTGTTATTAATAAAAATCCATAACTGTAAAATGTATGGTAGTATTTTAAATTGTTATTTTTACGGCAATGAATATTTTTTTATTTATATCGGGGACTCTCGTACTCCTTAACGGTAATTAGTTTTTATTATTGTTTAAAAACCGATTACAAATATTTATCAAAGAATTACATAGAACTACCCAATGCATATTGCCGACGTCGCACTTCCATTCAATTATATTCCCATTGAATTACATATTCACAGAATTATATTTGATACATTAAATAGTTGTTTTAAATAATAATTTTGTGAGAACGATCATTCCATATTCCCACTTCGAAGTGGAATCATCGTTCATAGGATTAACTTGTATTAAGTTTAGATATAATTAAATTGAATTTAAAATCATTTCGGTTTCTTTTTTTAAATCCTCCGTCTGTCGCAAACGGAATTAAAGCCACAGATGGAAAGGCACTCAAGATAAACTTTCGTGGTTTTGTAGTGCTATAATGTAATTGTTATTTGGTTGTTTGTATTGTTAAATAAATGAATAAATTATGAGTAACCTATTATTTGATGTTAATGAATACCATTTTATATTATTTGATACTAAAATATTTTTATTTGAATGATTCAAGGCTGTCTGTAATCGTACAATCATTGTCGATCATTCATACACTAAATTACATTAATATCACATTAATAGCGCAAAAACGGCTAAAATCGTCCTTTTATGAGTTAAAACAGTGGAGTTAAATTAAAGTCGGTGCAACTAAATGTCCGAATTTAATAGCAGCATCCATTTGTCAGCTTGGCAATAATATTTGACTACATCTTTACATAGCTTAAGAGAAACAAAAAGTGTCATTTTGATTATTTTTAATTTAACTAACTAAAATGAAAACATTTGGGTCGATAACATGTTATTCATTGTAGCGTTGGTATGTCTTTATGTTATTAAAATTGATAATTATATTTTTTTTAATATAGACGACTCATTCTGCATCGTCCTTTACATTATGTCAAAAAACTACAGCTTTACTTTCAGATCGCACACATATAGATTAGTATTTCTCTTCAACGCTGAGAAGTTGTTTATTATTTATATTTAGTATGATTATTATTTAAATAAAACATACTTTGAAGTTACATACACGTGCACATCTAGAATTAGTCGCTCTTTCGACGCTCTCAACATGTAAATGCTGCGAGTGGTAAATCGCGCGCCACATGGCGTCACTACCGCAAAAGTGCTTTTTGATAGACACCCGCGTCGTGTCCGGTCTCACTGCGCGTACAGAAATTTTTTCATTCAGTCAAAAATTTCGATAAATTACTTTTGTTTTGAACTTTAATATACATAGAAAGTGCTGTCATCTATATGTCCAGTACTACTATTCATTTTCGCTTTACCGAGTTTCAATTGAGTTGATTATAATCAAAAATATGCCTATTAAATTTGAATATTCATACGAAGATAACAAACACATTCACTACTGCACAATGTCACATTTAGTTGCCACAAATTGAGCGCATCATGCCACTATTTATCACTGCTATATAATATTGTTTTGTTTCTCGAGCTCAAATTACACGTAGGTACATACTTAAAGTAACAGCCTGTGAATGTTTGAGGAGAAGGTACATACTTAAAAATGTTTTATACCTATTTGTATAATATGTGCAAATATGTCTCACCCCGGATTTGTGTGGCTATGTTGTAGGAATGCACTTGCTATATTATTATACTATTAGATGTAGTAATATTAAGAAAAAACTGTTACATTTTAAACATCGAACTAAAAATGGTTATGGTGGTGATCGAACTATGAATTTTTAAGTAATTTTAATAAGTTTACTTTTACAAATGTTGTAAACAGTTACGAAGCTAAAATGTCAAGCGTTAGATCCATGGGAATATTTTTATGGTAAAAAATATAATTTATAATTCCACTCAAAATAAATTTATCCAACCAGTCTATACAAAAAAAATAATTGTATCATGTATAACTCAAATAGTCACTATGCACGTTAAAATTGTTCTTTTTTATAGGATAGGCTGGTGGACGAGGATATGGGCCATCTGATGGTAGGCGGTCACCAACATCCATTGATAATGTTTTTTTTATGTATAGGAAGGCGGATGAGCATATGGGCCACCTGATGGTAAGTGGTCACCAACGCCCATAGACATTGGCATTGTAAGAGATGTTAACCATCGATTACATCGCCAATGCTCCATGCATAATTAAAATGGCTCACTCACCCTTCAAACCGGATGACAACAATACCAAGTACTGCTGTTATGGGGTAAAATATCTGATGAGTGGGTAGTACCTACCCAGACGACCGTGCACAAAGCCCTACCACCGAGCACGAGCAGTAGCTCACCTGAAGGAAAGTGACTACCACTTCCCATGGACATCTGCAACACCCGAGGGCTCACCTCGCTCTTGCAGGTCTTTGAGGAATGAGTACGCTCTTTACTCGAGGTCTTTATGTCATATTGTTTTGAAAACCGGCAAAAGCTGATTCCACAGAGTGGTCAAAAATGCACCGCAAACGTAACGCTTGGAAAGCCCGTTAATAATAAATAGCTTGCGTGTCTTGTTAATAATAAAATAGTATTTACTGCGAACTGCTTAATCAGATTTATGTTAAACTACCATTCAACAAAAAATAACTAAACAAATCGCTCCAATATAAAATATAGTTAAATAAATTCATAAAAAAAAATTAATTAAACTATATATAAAAACAATTTAATTAAAGTATCAATATGACAAAAATAACCTTTTCTATATCAAGACTTCAAATTAAATTAACACAAATGAGATAAATAATTTTAGCGATAAGCAGAAATAAATAAACCGAAATACATTACAAAAGTAATGTTTGCTAAAGAACTCCAGAAAGTTATCACGTTTATTCGAGTTAACATAAACAGCAATTACCCGACACCAAACGTTCCTTGGAAGGAAACGAACATTCCTCGAAGTAAAAGCGGAAAAACGCTGCGGAGAAAAAGTTAAATAGATATTTTATCACTTTTATAGCCACTTACTTTGAGCCCCGCGTGAAATATAGTGACTGGTGGTTGGGTGATTGCGTATGCAGCGTGATTTCTATACTCTTCATTAGATAAGTACTAGCGGCTATAATATATTAAGGCGCTTTAATATGCTCAATGTAACTTAAGACGAGCAAAGAGCTGAAACATTTTCGTTCGTGTTCCACAAGCACGAGTATATTACAAAAACCACAGTTGTTTCTGAAGTTTAGTGCTGTTAATAGATGTGAATATTTTACATATTCAAATAGATAGATTTTCTATACATAGATGTGAATGTCATATATAATATTTAGTCAAATAACGTGTGTGTACTAAATTGTATAAAGAATCTTCCGATTGTGTTTATTTGTTAGTACTTACTTCTATTGACGGTGATAGAAAACATCGCGCATGTGTCGAATTTCACTGAAATTCTGACACTAGCATTAATATTTTTTTTATTAAATACAATTTATTTATCGACAGAAGCGATAATATCGTTTAAGACACTAATTTTTATTAACTTATTTTTTTGCAAGCTCCTATTTGATATTATAGTCTAAGAATATAGATGAAAATGATAGCCATAGACTCGTAAATGCTGCGCATTATTTTGGAGTAGTTTATAATTAAAATAAAGGAATAATTATTTAATTTATTTTAATCAATTAATTATTTATGTGTGTATATATTTTTTTTGACACTAAAGTATTTATACTTTTCATTTAATGTCCTTTTCATTTTCATTTTCAAGAACAAATAGCATGCACACTCTCTTTCTTTAAATGGTCCGTCCGTTTAAAGAAAGAGAGTGCGCATGCTTCAAACAGCTGCTATGATGTGTCCTCTTCTATCGCATGGGATGGTTAGTTG
Source organism: Nymphalis c-album (assembly GCA_963151315.1). Lineage (NCBI taxonomy): Eukaryota > Metazoa > Arthropoda > Insecta > Lepidoptera > Nymphalidae > Nymphalis > Nymphalis c-album. The sequence goes on from OY720588.1 coordinate 5,911,155, forward strand.
GGACCTCTCAGTCGCACATATTCACTAGCAATATTTCACTTTTCTTAATTCGACAACTGGAATTCGGGACTGATTTTTCGCAGACAACTCTATACCACAGTGTTCATAATGGAATAATCTTCAATTTAATTTAATTTTAATTCAATAATCAAACCGGTGCAAAATGCTAGTATCGTATATTACCTGTTTATACCTGGCTGTCCGAGAGTTGTGACCGAAAAAGAATAGACAACCTAACGTTTGCAAAATTAATCTGTGGGCTTCATACTTTCGATTGGTATAGAATTCGTCTAACAATCAAACCGGTGAAATGATTTAAAAAAATTTTTTTTAAATTATTAATTAATCATATCCTGGACTGAAATTAGTTAGCCAATCCATATGCAATATATTTATTGACATATTAACTTGAATATAAAATACGTTTCATCAAATAAACATCTCAGTGAAGGTCGTTCTATATCGGGATCCTATACTATTACAGCAATTAACGAATAGCGGAAATTGTTGAAAATGATTATTTTACTTAGTACTCTAATATTATCAACCTCTGTCAGACGATGGAATCATATAAAAATTACTGCCACCAGCTCCCTAGTTATAAAAGCGTGGTTGGTTATGAAATAACCTGAATTTTATTATTTTCTTAATGTATAATAAAATGTCATACTGACATAATTAAAATATTATACAAAATATATAGTTATACCCCCATTATATTATAAGTAAATAGGTGTAGATAGGTTACAAGCACTCCGTGAGCACTAGTTCGAAACTTTTAAAACTCAAGGAATCACATATCATTCGTAAGTTTACTATTTATCTTAATATTTTCACAAATCAAATATTAAATTCGTAAAATATGACGTTAGAAATGAATGAATGCAAGAAAAGTATACTAATGAACGAGTGCAATAGAGATAAACAGTGGTGGCAGTTGGCACATATATAACAATTTTATATGTTAAAAATAAATAAATAATAAATGTTTGTTTTATTTATATAAATGAAAAAGAATATTAAATTATTAATTAAATTATAGTACTACATTGAATTCAAAATATAAATAAATGTTTTTTTCAGTATGTCGTATAGAAGAATATTTATTTAGGTGTATAAGTGTTTAGATGTATGATCATGAAATTAATTAATTGTTTGTAGATTTCCATCAAATAAACTAAGGTACATCCAGTGGGTTGATATTGTTTATTTGATATTAATTTTTTATAAAATTATTGATAGTTTTTATTTACCTATTTCTAAATAATTTTAAGTATTTTTACAAAATGAGTTTATGAGTAATCGCATTCATAGGCATAAATCCGGGTAAGAAAAAACGTATTGTTTGATAATTTATTCTATGTCGTTTCTTTGACACGAGACGATGTACTCCCGCAAATATATTCGTCTTTTTTCACTCGTGATACTAAAATCATTCCACCCTACTTTAGCGACGAAGCGTTATGTAGTGTGTATATTGCAATATAAAGTTATTTATGTGTGCGTATCAGTGTCATTTTCGTAGATTGAACGCTGTGTATGTAACCTATCTACACCTTTTTACTTATAATATCATTGTTATACCCTGTATAAGGTAGCTTAATCTTTTTGACAGTCGGGCTAGTGATGGGAAACAGAAAATATCTAGTATAATTTAATTTTATTCAATCGTTTTTTTTTTTCACTTTTCGACCCATGTTTCTTTGGAAAAGTTGTTTATTTTCATGGTCCGAACCACCTATTTAAATTTGACGGAAGGTCTAAAAATAACCCTGTAGGTATTTAAAAATTAAGGTTGAAAAAAAAATAGTTTTATCTTTAAAACAGTTTTTAACCGACTTCAAAAAAAGGAGGAGGTTATCAATTCGTCCGTATGTTTTTTTTTTTTTTTTTGTGTTTGTTACCTCATAACTTTCGACTGGGTGAATCGATTTCGATGATTTTTTTTTTATTTGAAAGGGGTTGCTTCCCATGGGGTCCCATTTTTTTTTAGTCCAGGTTTGACAATGGCATCCATGAGAAAACCATATAAGTCGTAAATTTGCATGAGGTATGTGCGCGACAAATGGACGAATAACTCAATATCACGCCAACCGATTTCGATGATTTTTTTTTATTAGAAAGAGTATACTTCAAGGGTTGTTTGATGATAGTTTGGTTAGATTCTGATTATAGGATCCATGACAAAGTAACGGAAATCTTCAATTCTTAGTAGCAAATTAACGATACACGGCCGAATCTTTTATAGGCTATCTAGATTTATCATTCACCTACCATAACATCGTTATGATCAAGTAATTATAGTACTATTGTAAAAAAACACTTCTTTATATACCGTCAATAGTTTTCGCAGCGCACGCGAAATAATAACTTTTATAGGCAACAGTTTGATACGTTGGGTTACATTGCTCCATTTTAAGTAGGGATCTATAAGTTTTTGAAAATATCATAAAGCTATATTACTCGGTAAAGACGTAGCTTTCTAAGGGTGAAAGAATTTTTCAAATCGGTCGAGTAGTTTTTGATTTAAATCGTAATAAAAAATCAAACAAAAATCAAATCTTTCCTCTTTATAATATGAGTTATGCATGTAAGCATTAGTATATATGTATATGTTTGTAATTGAAACATATTTGAACATCTCCTAAAAGTTGAGACCAATTTTGAAAATTATACATATATATATATATATATATATAGAATCGTATAAGTACTCTTATATACATGTTATATTTATGTATATTTATATATTGATTACTAGTGTTTTTCCCGCGGTTTCACCCGCGTAGTTCCTGTTCCCGTGGGAATATGGGGACAAAATGTAGCCTATATTACTCCTTGATAATGTAGCTTTCCATTGGTGAAAGAATTTTTTAAATCGGCTTAGTGGTTTAGGCGTGAAAGCGTCACAAACAAGCTTCCTTCGCATTTATAATATTATTTAGGATAATATAGATACTTCCCCTTTTTTTAATATACAGACATTCCGTCATATTTTATGGTGAAGAATGGTATAACACAACATCTATAAACATACAGTTTATTTAATTATTACTAGAAATAACTATATGGTTATGTTATGGCTGCCCAACTAAATTACCCCACCAACTAAATCTATTTAATCAAAACATGTTAATTTATATTCATACATTTAACCATATTAACTAATATTTATTAATTAAGTACCAAAATGCATTTTTCTTTATGTTTCACTGTTTTAGATTAATATATTTAAATAATAATATAAATGGCGCTGTCTCATATGAGCTGCACGTTTAGTAGGTCTACCCATATTCTACAAATTAGTGAGTGTACTTCAGATTCACTAAAAATCGAAAAATAAATAAAAATTTTAACAAAACAAAAACCGACTTCATAAAAAAACAAATTAATATGCACTAAAAAGTAAAAAAATAATTGCGTATTCTTCTATAATTTGATAAATAACTTAATATTTTCTAAGCCAAGGTGGGCTTATAACTACATACATAGTTGTAGGTGAGATGTGCTTGTGTCGCACGCGCAACTTAACGAAGCGAATAAAAGTCAATTTGTAATGTGTATGTTTTTAAAAGATTCCCGTATTATTATTGCTAGGTATATTATAGTGTTTCCTTAGCTGACATCGACTCCAAAAATAACAATAATTGTAAATAAATTATCAACCACACAACACATTCGTACCTACATATTGATGAGTAGAAAATATTAACGACTTACGATTGTAGGCGTAATTCTAATTAGAACTTTTTTACCTTATTTTTCTAAAAATAGTTATACCAGCTAAAGAGACCCCAACCAAAATTACCACCGTTCGTAACAATAACTTAACAATGATCTTTAATAATGATTTTTTGTAATCGATATTTGTAAGAGTTATGCCTGTTATTCGTGTCCCATCCGTCCGGCCGAAGTAACATTGTACAAGCGTCTATTATGTTCAGTGTTCCTATTTAAATTTTACTTTGAAGCAATAAAAAGGCTTAAAATTTTCGGATAACGCCTGAACCTTTAGGGACTTTTGTGATAAATGTATTTTTTTAATATTTTTACAAATTTTAAAATCATTAAATTATGGAAATAATTATGTCGTCATTGCAAAGTCATGTCGATCATAATCATAATTTACATCTGTCAAAAAGATCAAGCTAAATTGTATATAGGAGACTCTTTGGTCCGTACAAAAAAAAGAAGCGCTTAGCGCGCTTCTTTTTTTTAAAACCGCCGCCATTTTGTTAATGCACATAAATGGAAAGTAATTAATTCATTTTTGGCGCGACTTGTGATATGTGATGTGTTCAAATGTGGTATTTGGATTTTGAGAGTAATTGGGTGAGTAGCTTACATTAATTTATATGATTTGGTGTTCTATATTTGGATAGACCAATTCGATTTTCTTATAAAATGAGTTTGAAATAAAATCAAATGCTAAATATATATATTAAAACAACAGACATGAGTAGATCCTTTTATTGGCTTAATATTTACAATTATAAAAATAATTAAGGGAAAAGTTTTTCGGTCAGACATTAATCAAAGGGAAACGGTATGGTGTAGCGTTATCCGCATAATTTCGCGGCGCAACAATGTCGCGTCCCTTGGTTAACGGGCGCCAATGCTTTTTTATACAATGTTTCCTTCCGACCCGAGGACTTTGTTACTGCAATTGCCATTTGTGGGTATGAATAAAACATACGCTTAGGTTTGCAGCATTCGGTTCTGCTAACGTGTGTTTTCGAGTAAATTCAACAAAGAAAATTACATATCAGAGTAAAATAGTTATTATTTAAGCATTTATACTATTTTATTTATATACTACAATTTTCACATAAAATAACCTACTAATTTTAAAAGTTTATGAGCAAAATATAAATAGTTAAGGTTTTCATAAAGTAAATTTAATGATAGTATTAATTAGAAAAATATGTTTTTAATTATATGGAAACGAAAGTTTGCAGGGATTGACAGATTTAAGCCGGAGCTTTTATTGAAATACGATTATAAATTAATGGCAAATTCTGTTTATTGGAAATTGTACACCGAATATGACTGATTTAAAAGATTACTTCGTCATAAGTTCTGATCATAATGAGCTATGTGAAATTATAGTTCGGTTTAATTAAATTTATTCTCATTACAACAGTTATTAACATGAGAACTATAGCTATAATAACAATATAAATATAATATTATAAATATATAAATAATTGGTCAATAAAAAAGATTAAATTTTTAAGAAAATCTCTGTATTTATTTTAACGAGTAATCAAGAACAGTTAGCGTATATAATAGAATTAGAATTATATTGACGTCAAAAAAAATAGGTACAAAAAATAAAATAATGGTGACATATTTGTTTACAATTTTCCGTTCTTATATAAAATGTATAAGAATATCTTTGTTAATATTTTTTAAATTTCTGCTTACTAAAAGTTATGAAGAAACTCAAAGATACTTTAATTTTACCTGGTTTAACCAATACATTATTGATTCTTTTTTAAATAGAAATATGATACTTGCCTTTCACACCGAAGGTCGTGGATTCGATTCCCACCCAGGACAGACATTTGTGTGCCTTGATTTGTGTTACTTGGTGGTAGAGCTTTGTGCAAGCTCGTCTGGGTAGGTATCACCCACTCATCAGATATTTTGCCGCTAAACAGTAGTACTTGGTATTGTTGACCGGTTAGAAGCGTGAGTGAGCCAGTGTCATTACAGGCACAAGGGACATAACATCTTAGTTCCCAAGGTTGGTGGCGCATTGGCGATGTAATGTATACAATACTACTACCAATTTTTTTTAGGAATATTTACTCTGCTTCTGAAGCCGGGGCGGGTCGCTAGTAAATTATAAATCTATGTCTATCATCTTTACTATTTGCGTCGAGTTACATTGAGTGCTCAAAGAGATAAAAAAAGTCTTTATAATTCTAACGAACTATGTTGTCTTGAGTGCATTTCAACTTTAATCTTCATTATAATTATCAGAGTTACTATAAATATTATGTAATATAGGTTTTCTTGGGAGAATTACCAAAAAATAAGAAAATATTGACGAGATATATTTTGATATTGTAAATGATTATTTAGGGCGCTCATTTATGAACTTTATACTTATATATGCTTTCAGATTAATGCAAGAAACAAATATTTTAAGTACTCGCAGGTCTAACAAAAATAAGTTCTTTTGGTAACTCAGAAATAACTATATAATCGTCACAAACGTTTGTATAATATTTCGTACAACATCTAGACTAGCTAATACATGATTTCAGCATTTCAATGTGAATCTTGATTGTGTTCCTGAGTATTTATCGGTGCATGTTGCAGAAACCTTGCACGCCGGCACAGTCGTAGGATTCTCGCAAGGCTAAGTAGATTTAAATAAACCAATAAAATCACCTTGTTTTACTATCTATTGTATATAATAAGCTGCTAAGTCGAAATGTGGTCAGTATACAGCTTCCTTCAGACGAATATCAACCACTACGCCGGGGCTCAGGACCTGCTACTGCAGTCCATGGCGGAGTGGGGGATCGACATGGCTCCTCTCCTACTTCACTGGGTAGGAGACCTGGACGTCACCGTGGCGATCCGCACTCGGAGCGGAACGAGTTCCTCCCTCTCACTCATTGAGAGGGGTTCGGAATACGTAGTGGCGGGATGGGGTGAGTACGCAGTTGTGGGTACGTACTTTTCCCCAACCGAGGCCGAGTTCGAGATTTTCCTTGATTCTGTCACGGCTGCAGTGACCAGACAGTCACCAAGACCTTCAAGGTCCTCGGCGACTACAACGCCAATTCACGTGCCTGGGGAAATCCGGCCACGAATCCAAGAGGGAGAGCCGAAAAATACAATAGATATCTTCAATAACTTGTCTAACTTACCACACGTCTTTTCTTCTTAAAACATTATCATCATCTGGCTATCATTAACTGGCTGTTACTTACGAAATAGTTTGACATGAAAGTGCGTGCCAAGGGGCGCGACTTGACAAATAGGCTTGAGAAACAACCGTGTTCTATATTGTTAATAGAATTAACTGTCGTGATTAATAGATTGTGATTCTATGTCGTATGACTGAATTTTACGTTGTTTTATCATGTAGTTTGGTTCCTGTTCCTTCTCATTCTTACGCAATTTCTAAACCTTATTAACGGTTCTTAAAATCACTTATAAATGTGTTCTTTTTTAACTTAAATTTAAAAGAATCCAATTTGTCTTTCAAACTTTGTATTATTGTAATATATCCCTATATTAATTTAATATACATTAATTACAGCTATTTTATTTTTTATGCAGATAACTTAATGTTGATAAGTAATAAATTCTAAATTGCTCAATTCTTGGCGGGACAATCTTGTTACGTCTTACAAATAATATCAATCAAATTATGTTACTACAGAGCAATCGCGACAGAATGCGTCTTGTACGTCCATATAAAACAGGATTGAATGAAAGTATTATTAAATTATATTTATTATCAGTACATATTATAAGACAAAGACCCCAGCGGCGTCTGTCTGTCTGTATGAACGCGATAATTACCAATGGACAAAGTAATTCAAGAGAATGGTAATTGTTGAAGAAGTCGTCCGATTGTCAGCTTTCATTGTAAACGCTATGGAATTAATAATATTTGTTCCCCTTTCATTGATCTACAGAAACGTCGACGAAGGCATGTATCTATCTTTTCAGGATACCTAACTATACGCACTTTAATGTTAATAAAAATGGTTACATAATAATTATTGGAAAGCTATAAAAACGGATATGATATCAATCTTTAACAAATTAAATACGTTATTTACTTTAAGCATTTCATGTATATAATGATTGTCCATTACACCAATTTAAATGAATATCGTAAAATTAAAACTATCGCACACTAAATAAATTCAAGCGGCTCCACACTGATCATAGTAACGTGTGATGTAGCCGCCCGCGCGCCCCCGCTGTCGCCCACTGTGGCTAAAGGCTGACAGATTTTTTAATAGGAATATTTACTCTGCTACCCGGACAAAGCCGGGGCGAGTCGCTATTGTAAAAATAAAATAGAACAGCGAATGGGAAAACTGGTGAGCGAGGAACACAATGCCTTTCAAATCCAAGAACAGTTGTCTCTTCAGTCAAATTAAATAAGTTTCCTGCAGTGCAATGCTATTAGGCGTTCCATTGAGGATACTTCGGCGAAAAAGATTTTAATCTTATATGAAACATATTTTTGGCCTAATGTATTGAATCTACTTTCGGAAATATTTTCTTTTGTCATTTTATTAGATATTTAAATCGATTTTGCCATCTATCTATATTAATAAATGGGGGAGTTTTTTGTAATGCCTCCCTTGAAACTTATACTTATACCAGAAGAGGCATCATGTTTCGGAGACCCTTTGTATATAATATTATTATACAAGTAGATGCTTTAAATATTTAAATACTTATATTAAGACGTGGTAAGCGTGAATTTCATGTTCTTGTATAAAATATTATATACCATAAAATTGAAGTAATTCGTAATTTAAGTTACGAGAAAAGCTGACATTTTGAACTGATTATTATTGAAAAATACTTCTTGTTGCTTAAAATTTTATCTTTAATAAAAATATCTATAATATACTCATATATTGAAATAAAACATTAGCAAACTAACTCGTAAATATTTTTCATATGAATGGTAACAAGATAAATAAGGAACAGGTAGAGTACTGCAAACCTACGCGAAAAGTAATAGGAGAGGTTTGATAAAAGGACGTAGTTAATATAAGCAACTGTGACCGGTAACGTTGGCGTGTTAATTGCAAACATTGCTTTCCATAGTGGTAGTGGGTAGTGAGAGTGAAATTTGCTAGATTTATTCATATACGGTCTGATGATTTTGTGAAACTCGCGAAAATAAGTAGTTTGTTAAGCTTCCGTTTTATAATTATATTATGTTATGGATGATTTAAACATAGTTGAAAATAAATAGTAGATAAATGATTACATAAGCAGGTATGTTTACATAACGTGCCTTTCAGAAATTCTAGTGAAAGGTTGATTTTATTGATAGCGTTACCGTGTTTCTGATGCAAAATGTAATTGATTTTGTGTAATGGCGCAACTATTATGATATAGCGTTACCGTGTTTTTGATGCAAAAGATAATATTGATTCTGAGTAAAACGGCAACTTTTATGATATAACGTTACCATGTTCCGATACAAAAGATCATAGCAATTTATAAAAAGCAAATTATAAAAAACATTCACGTATATCAACATAGGTAATAACTTTGAAAATTTTGATATTTAAGAGCAATAAATTTGTTCTACAGTGATCTTATCTGAATATAGCAAATAATACAGAGCAACTTCGATCTTACCTTTAGGAAATTGCGGGATCTTTCATCACAGACTAATAAAGAAAAAAAATCATACGCAAAAAATTCGCAAAAAATCATAAGAATTCGGCGTGATTTATTGTTTCTGCATCCTGAGGGTTACTTTTCTATTATAATAAGAAAAATCACAACTTCAGTTTATAAATAACATTAATTAAAGATTCCAAAGTTATGTATTATGCCGTCCGGATACTTCAGGCATATTATGTAAAATAATAATAATAATGGTCCTCCTGAACGATTTCGGCCACGGCAGCAAATCTCAAGAGAATCTCTCTTGAGAAGCCAACTGCGCAAGAGATATTATAGTGCACAAAAGTGTGCGCAAACACAGGCTCTCTATTCTCTAACTCACATAACCCGATGGGATGGCAATCCGACAGGACCGGAAAGAGTTCAGGCGCAGGACCAACGTCTTTACGTGCTTTCTGAGGCAGCCATTCCAGACTCCCAATAACAGAAAATCCCAGTAACATTTTATTAGCCCGACCTGGGATTTGAACCCAGAACCACCGTGTCTGCGGCCTTACATGTAGCCACTAGACCAACGAGGCAGTCATATTATGTATATACGTTAAGTATCATAAGAACATGTCTTAATATATCAGATATAAACAAAAATTTAAAAAATAATTGCGTATTCTTCGACAATTTGATAATTAACTTACTTTTTTCTACTCATCAATATGCAGGTACGATTTTGTTGTGTGGTTGATAATGTAGTTACCATTATTCTAATTTTTGGAGTCGATGTCAGCCAAGGTAGGTTTGTAACTACATACATAGTTATAGGTAAAATGTGCTTGTGCCGCACGCGCAACTAGACGAGGCGAATAAATGTTAATCTGTAAATGGGTTTAATTAAATATTGGTATTCTGTCCCAGTACTCACAGTATATTGTCGTTAGTATAAAAGTAATTTGTAAAAAATATTTCTCGTATTATTATTGCTAGATAAATTGTAGTGTTTGCTTGGCTGACATCGACTCCAAAAATATGAAAGTATACTAACTAATTTGTCAGAATATGGGTAGACCTAATAAGCTTGCTGCTCATATGAGACAGCGCCGCTTAAATGAAAAAAAAAAACGAAATCAGATTTTTAGTGCCTTAGAACATAATTGTGCCTTATTGCTCTATAAGATAAATATGATATATATATTAATCTAAAACAGTGAAACGTAAAGAAAAGTGCATTTTGGTACTTAATTCATAAATATATAAAGTTAAATTATTAAATGTATGAATATAAATTAACATGTTTTGATTAAATAGATTTAGTTGCTGGGGTGTTGGGCAGCCATGACATAATGAAATATATACTTCTAGTAATAATTAAATAAACTGTAAGTTTCTAGATGTTGTGTTATACCATTCTTCACCATAAAATATGACGGAATGTGTGTATATTAAAAAAAGGGGAAGTATCTATATTATAATCCAATATAATACTTATAGGATTTATATATATATATATATATATATATATATATATATATATATAATCAAAATTGGTCTTAACTTTTAGGAGATGTTCAATTACAAACATGTATACATATATACTAATACTTACATGTGTAACTAATATTATAAAGAACAAAGATTTGAGTTTTTTTTGTTTGTTTGTTTATTACGATTTAAATCAAAAACTACTCGACCGATTTTAAAAATTCTTTCACCATTAGAAATATACATCTTTACCGAGTAACATAAATGTGTTATGTTAAATTTTCAAAAAAATAAGAGAGCCCTACCTAAAATCGAGCAATTTCACCCAAGGTATCAAACTGTTTCCTATAAAAGTTATTACTTGGCGTGCGCTGCGAAAACTATCGACGGTATATAAAGAAGTTTTCTATACAATAGTACTACAATTACTTGACCGATGTTACGGTAGGTGACTGAAAAATATGGGTAGCCTATAAAAGATTCGGTCGAGTATCGTTAATTTGCTCCAAACAATTGAAGAGTGCCGCTACTTTTTCATGGATCCCATAATCAGAACCCAACCAAACTGTCATCAAACTACCCTTGAAATACATACTTTTAAAAAAAAAACATCGAAATTTGTTGGCGTGATATTGAGTTATTCGTCCATTTGTCGCACACATACTTTGTGCAAATTTAAGACTTATACGGTTTTCTCATGGAGGCCACTATCAAAACTGGACCAAATTGAAATGGGACCACATGGGAAGCACCAGCTTTCAAATAAAAAAAAGAATCATCAAAATCGATTCAGCCAGTCGAAAGTTCGGAGGTAACAAACACAAAAAAAAACATACAGACGAATTGATAACCTCCTCCTTTTTTTGAAGTCGGTTAAAAAAAAACATACATACATAGATGTTACTGCTGTTTTATTTTATAGGAAACAGAATGGCAACTGTGTAATAGTCATTATATTCTTAATTATTATAAACACTTGAAATATAAATTGAAACAAAAGATCTTAAACATAACAGACATTGTTCAAAAATGAATGACCGTAGTTAATCGATGACAGATATTTTTATCAAATAAGATACAGATACTCTTCTAGCATGCATGTTTCCGTAGTAATTAAAACTATGCCTCTTAAAACCCGAAAAATGGTTAGTCTCACACCTGCTGGCTAGTTTCAAAACATCCACTTTTGTAGAAATCAGCCAGTAGGACGTCATAATCATCAGAACTAGTACATTATTGCGCCGAATATAAATATTTAAGCTTTTAAGTTATGCATCTAAATCGGCACTAGTTTTTCGAAATTATGTATAGTTTTTATATTAATTTAAGTATCATAGTGGAAAGCAAGCGATTACCATTATTGGTTAGGGAGCTCATACTTCATATCGAAAGTGACAGCGAGCAAAAAAAGCGCTGTCAATTTGCAATGCTACCATGGCAAACGCGCTCCTTGATGTTTTATTATTCGCCAGCTCCCTAGCTGTCTTCCAGAGGCATGCCTCTCGGTTAATTAAATATGCGTTCTTGTTTTTATCTACAATAATTAAAAATTTGAAAAAAATGTGATCGTACGTGGTCAATAAAACAAACTACAATACACAAAGTTGGAAAATACAGAACTGAAAAGTCGAAGTTGAAATATTAATGCACATACCACATGAGGGTATTTGGAACCTGTCATTATTATCGTTTACAGCACATTAAGTAAAACGATTGATTACTAAATGTGTAGGACGATTAATAGAATTAAGGATGTGTAAAATTTTTAAATTTTTAAATAAATGGGGTATATCACTTTTATGTACTTCAACCTTACTTTAACTTAAAATATAAATTATTTTACTTTTTACTCCTTTTTTAATATAGGTATAAAAATGAATGTATCTCATCAAATGAATCAAGAAGGCAATCCACATTCTTATTCAAATTCTAAGCTTGTTTTGTAATAATGTATTCTGTAACGTAATCTTTCTGAAAATATATACAAAATAATACATATAAACAAAATTAATAAACAAAAAAGTAAAAAATTCAAAGGGAAACAAATATAATTTAAAATGTAGGTGCGCAGACAATATTTCTAAAATAAAAAAATACTTTACAAATTGCTAATGTCTTTCCGACTCTGTTGCAATTTCATCGTCAGGTTATGAGGAAGTGTCAACGTAATATATAAAGAAGCCTTGTGGCTTCATGCCAGGCCTGTCGTCTCGTTCTTGAGATACACGCGTTTATGGAATAACAAATAATTCAAGTATTTTTTTTTATCTACATATATGTGTTAGCATATACTATTCTTTTTTAAAATAAAACAATATATACACGTCACCGAGTATATTTAAATTTAACAATCCACATTTAAACATTATCACATTTTAACATAATACAATAAATAACATAATCAGTACAATAGCCTCACCTATTAGATCTCGCTATCAAAGCACCAAACAAAAACTGAGAACCAATCTATTCGCACAGCCCTTTTAAAGTCCTTAACCCTACTTACAATTATAATTTATTTGACTACCCGCCTTGTTGATTTTCTTACATCTTTAATAATATAGTCAAATTGAATCCAAATTTATGTAAATATATCTTTCTTATTTTAATATAGCTTACAACTCGTCCATCCTGACAAACCACTCACGTCCTCGTGAGCACAATTATTAAAATATCGTATTACATTTTCAATTGTTTTTATATATCTCACTTTATTTACTGGTAACAGTTCGAAAATTCTATAAAATCAATTTAGTACAATTTAAATTATAATAATATAACGATATTATTCGTTTTATTCATTCATAAATCACATCTCATCAAAATCAAATTATCCTATATGTCATATACATATTATCATATAACATTACATAGTTTTATACCACAAATTATATTTTACCCCTAAAATATACCATCTCCTCATATACCATATCATATCATCACATCGCAGCAAATCTCTTCACGTCGCAGCAAATCTCTTCACGTCGCAGCAAATCTCTTCACGTCGCAGCAAATCTCTTCACGTCGCAGCATATCTCTTTACGTCGCAGCATATCTCTTCTCGTCGCAGCAAATCTCTTCTCGTCGCAGCAAATCTCTTCACGTCGCAGCAAATCTCTTCACATCGTATCGTATCATATCATCATATCATATCATATCATATCATATCATATCCCGTCGTGTCATATCATATCATATCCCGTCGTGTCATATCATATCATACCCCGTCGTGTCATATCATAGCATATCTCGTCGTGTCATATCATAGCATATCTCGTCGTGTCATATCATAGCATATCTCGTCGTGTCATATCATATCTCGTAGTGTCATATCATATCTCGTAGTGTCATATGATATCTTGTCGTGTCATATCATATCATATCGTATCGTGTCGTGTCATATCATATCGTATCGTGTCGTGTCATATCATATCTCGTCGTGTCATATCATAGCATATTTCATCGTGTCATATCATATCATATCTCGTCGTGTCATATCATAGCATATCTCGTCGTGTCATATCATAGCATATCTCGTAGTGTCATATCATATCATATCGTATCGTGTCGTGTCATATCATATCATATCGTGTCGTGTCATATTATATCGTATCGTGTCGTGTCATATCATATCATATCGTGTCGTGTCATATCATACGGTATCGTGTCGTATCATATCATATCGTATCGTGTCATATCATATCATATCGTATCGTGTCGTGTCATATCATATCATATCGTGTCGTGTCATATTATATCGTATCGTGTCGTGTCATATCATATCATATCGTGTCGTGTCATATCATACGGTATCGTGTCGTATCATATCATATCGTATCGTGTCGTATCATATCATATCGTATCGTATCGTGTCGTATCATATCATATCGTATCGTGTCGTATCATATCATATCGTATCGTGTCATATCATATCATATCGTATCGTATAATTATCATATCATATCCCTTTGTATATTATATCCTTCCAAATCATAGATTTATATCATATCTCATCGTATATCGTGAAACATAATATTCATCTGTTGTTTATTATTCAGAGTACAAATACAATATTAATCAAAATTTTCTTACTTTTCATTACCATTACAACTACTATTACTTCTACCATTTTTTATCATCATCATTAGCACTTCAAGCTTAGACATGGATATATACGTTTTACTGGATATATGCCTTCATATACTGCTTTACCCATTCAATTAGTTATTGAAATATCACCTATCAAATACCTATTATGTGGAAAAACTTTAAATATTCTGTAAAGAACAGAGCACTTAGATATTAATTTTCCTGCTTTCCCTATAATTCACCAAAACAAAATCGTCGTGGCTTATATTTTGATTTATCAAATCTTCCGACCGATTTTTTTAACAAATATGTATCATCTATATTATTATCATTATCCAAAATAGACCAATATACTATCTCATATCCCTATTAATCTTTCACCAAACAATACTTCTGCTCGAGAAAAACCAACACTCATTTAATCGTATTATTAAGACAACCATTGCACATCTAAAATTTTATTATCATAATGTTTCGTCATGCCCACGATCCATAGCAGTTAAAAGCGTCAAGAACAGTAGTAATAATATAATAATGGTATTATATTTTTTTCTTCCCCCGTGAAACTTGAATACTTATCAGTTATCAATTGTTAAAAAAAAAAAAAAAAAAACTCATACAACCGTCTACTAATATAGACACAATTACAAGCAATACAAACGTCTATTATGTTGACGATCAATACCGTTACAATTTTATTTAAAACTTGCCACCGAACAGTTTTAGTAACTAATCATTTAAGACCATCGTCAGGTATTTTGAACACACTATCATTCTTAAGACAGTAATTATTTTCCTTTATGATAAGAAATAAATAATCATTTTATTTATAATCATTTCGTTTCATTTTTGTTATTTATTATATCGTTACGTTTTGAGTCGAGTTATAATTTTGCTATCACATGATTATAAACAGTCTTTAACCAATTATATTATCATCAATAGAAGGTAAGTTAATATTTATTTCAACATTTGTGTTTGGCATAGAGCCTCTGCTCAGTGTGTCGACGTGACACGCTTTTAAGCCAGATTTATAAATGATAATGCAATCGAATTCTTGAATAAGAGTCCATCAACCGGCAACCCTCGCAATTATATCTCTTTTTTTATTGTTCTCTGTTCTTACACCTAAAGATATTATTTCTAATCCTAAATAATCAATAGAAGTACTAAAGACTTCGATCAACAATACTACTAGCTAACGCGAACATGAACAAAACAACAGTCAAATGTGGCACCGACCATAAAATAAAGAAAACGATGTAAAGGTTTAATAATTTTTAACCTAAACTATGCCTTGTTCCCGAGCAATAAAATGCGGCTTAGATTGTGTTGACATTCACTCACGATCTTACGCCATGAATGACGGAAAGACATAGGAAATTCACAATAACGGTTATTCCACACACAACCCTATTTCCTTAGCAATAAGTTATGAGTGGACCATACTAATTTGAAATAACCTCACAAACGTCATTGTGCTCTTACTTGCAAAGTACCGCTTCGGCCGCCCATCGCTAATCTAGTATACAATTGATCGACGCCCAAAGAACAAACATTCTGATAATTTTAATATCAAATTTGGATCTAAAACTGTTTTCCAATCATTCATCGACAGTTACAGATGGTATTCGCAAAATATCATCAATGTACAATATGGCAGTATTGAACCTTGTAACCACTAGCTAAATCGAGCGTCGAATAGCACCAACATTAAAGTGAGGTGATTACCCCTCAATACACCCCTCAATGTTGCTTAATAGTTCTTCTATATAAAGCGCGGAAATCAACAGTCGCTTATTGTTTTTTTCGCACAATTTGATTCGCAAATTATACCATCGGTGCCTCCCATTATTGCCACTTCGTAACGTTCGATGTGGGACAATCTATACCGTCTATTAATAACTGGTTAATAATCCTTCAAATCAATAGAAATTTTTTCAATCGAAATACAGCCTAAAATGTCAAAGTATTCGCAAAACAACCAAGATAATTTATTAATTCCAAAAGCTTTAATTATAAGGATTTCTTCGACATTTAGTTTATCTAAATTACACGGTTTAAATGTTGAACTTGATTTAATTATATTCACTTAAGTTAACCCAAAAATCTAACTATTTCAACTGGCTATAATTTATCATTTTAGAAATTGTATTGGCACGGTCGCTACGGATATAACTAAAACAAAATCATGACCATTTTCGATTTACAAAAACAACTTCCTGAACTCAGTTATTTGTTTGTCTCCAGCAACTACTTTTACACAAATTGATCCTTGTACCCACATTTGTATCACTTATGACTTCAATTATTCCGAGCAAATAACCAGAACTTTACCACCCAGAAAACGCAACATTAAAAGCAGCTTTTAATTATATTTTTATTTTTGTCGTAGTTCTCATAATTACTGATAATAACCAATTTATCCTTTGTTATTCTTTGTCTTTTTAAAAAAAATATTAACATATGGTTGCTCGGTACAAGTTTGCTAAGTAAAGGTTACTTCAATAATTAATCTAATACTATACAACAACGTACCTTAGCATTAACATCCTGAATACTTATACCATTTATACCCGATTTCAGCGAATGTATAACCGTGCCACCGAATCCTAACTAAACATAGGCATATTATCACATTCCACCGTTCAAAATTTACTTTTACGTTTGTTGCACGTAGTCATATTCAATCACTCAATAAATCAATTAATCCGATTTTCTAAAGTTATTTATGATCATATCTTGTACATATTTATCTTATTCATTACTTCGAAGAATTATGGTTCATTAAATATACATATACATTTTTAACTTTTATTCCTAAAGCATTCGATATCCAAATGTCCTGAAATTACATATTTTATGCATTTTCGACAGTATTTTTTAAGACAAATAAAAAACAAGTTCTATTATTGTAAATAAGTAATTTTCAATCTTTGCTATATACCCATATTAAACTTATCAAATTCTGTGTTGATATATAATATCAATTAAACGCCAATACTTTATCTAGATTTTCAAGTTGTCTGCTAATCACTAAACGAATCGACCTATCTATCTATCCCATATAAAACGTATTCTATGGCTCTTTTCCTTGTAATATTACAAAAATTTATAAGTGCTCAAATTTAAGCTTTCATATTTAACATATCACATCTGACCATAACATCCGACCATAATTAACATCTGACGGAACGCATTTAAAAAATTTAGTTTGCCACGGTCAACGTAAATAGCACTATAGGTAACCCATCATAACATTTTTTTTGCTACTAGTCTTAATTTAGATAACGCTAATCACGATACAAAATAGCAAACTCATTAACTTTTAACCTATTACTTAATATCTGATTTCAGTTGATTCGAACTCTAGACATCATTACAACTCGAAAAGTGTTCCTTAATGTGACTACTATTTATACTCTGAATAATATCGGTAAATTTTGAGATAACTCACTGTATATCAGCTGTATCCATGCACCCTCCAAGAGTATGAGATAGATTTCTTGTTGCTGGTCTGGGTGAATGATATCGCTCCCTACATACGCGATCAGGGGCCGCTACAACGGCCTCGGTCCCGGCTCCAGCTGAGACTTCGACCTCGTCCTCGTCCTCGAAGATCGATATCTTCTTTGGCGACTACGGCGCGGCGGCGTGCAAGCAAATCTGCTACAGGCCTCCCAGCTTCGATGTCGTTTGGCAATGCTTATTACTGGAGATCTTGACCTCCGATTCCGTTCCATTGCGTCATTCACAATTCTTGCTGAAATATATTTGAAATACTCGGACATAATTTGTTACATAATAACACATTAAAAACCATTAACAATTATGAGCGTGAAAAGCCATCCCGCTTCTGAATTTGTTAGCATATACTATTCTTTTTTAAAATAAAACAATATATACACGTCACCGAGTATATTTAAATTTAACAATCCACATTTAAACATTATCACATTTTAACATAATACAATAAATAACATAATCAGTACAATAGCCTCACCTATTAGATCTCGCTATCAAAGCACCAAACAAAAACTGAGAACCAATCTATTCGCACAGCCCTTTTAAAGTCCTTAACCCTACTTACAATTATAATTTATTTGACTATAATATAGTCAAATTGAATCCAAATTTATGTAAATATATCTTTCTTATTTTAATATAGCTTACATATGTAAAGAAAACCTTTTTGCGGTTAAAAAGTTCTTTACATATATAAAAGAGTATTTTTGTATATGTCTGACATCGAAAACCTCAGAAACTATTTGACCGATCATTATAATAATTGGTATGTATATGTATTTTCCACGAAGAAGGTTTATATGCTATGCCCATTGATGTAACTCGCCACCAGGCGGCGCTGTAAAGTATCGACTTCCGCCCCGTTCAACCGATTGTCATAAAACTTCAAAAACATCATTTGTTATTGTAAATAATAAGAACGCAGTTCAAAGTTTTTTAAAATTCACCACCAAGAGGGTGAAATAGGGGTTGAAAGTTTATATGGAGATTTGGTCATTTTTTTATCTAAGAAGCATGAAATTTTATATACAAGCTTTTGTTTAGAAATAAATAAATATGTAAAACAAGATTTTTTAAAATTTACCCTCCAAGAGGGTCTGTACCAGAATTTGAAATAAGGGTTGAAAGTTTGTATTGAAGATCCGTCATTTTTTATGTAAGAAGCATGAAATTTAATTTTAAAGCTTCTGAGTAAAATTAAATACATAATTATTTTGTCATTTTTGAAAATTTAACCCCAAACGAGAAAAATGGGTTGGAAACTTTAGTTTAAAAAATCGCGGGCAAAGCCGCGGGTGAACCGCCAGTTATTATATTATATTATACGTATTATAAATTTACTTTGTGAATACTTACACAGTATATTTATTGAAGACAAAAGAAAGTCGTTCAAATGATATAGGTATATTATAATGGATATAAATATAAATAAATGTCTTAATGTTGTTATAGGTGTTTTTTTTATTATACGGCTAATTTTAATGTCCGCTTAGAATTGAGATTGGCTGCAAGTTAGTTAATTGTTCTGATTTTATTGCTTGCTTGATTCTGAATTAAAAACTACAGCTTTCAAAAACATTCATCATATTTTCAGTCTGCATGTCACAAAAGAGAAGCTAAGCATAAATCCGCTTGTGAAACGAGAGCGCGACGCGGAACCGATGCATACGTACTATTTTAGCGCATCGTATTTTGTAAGTTACAGCGAAGTGATATATCGATGGTGGGTTGCTTTGTGATAACTAGATGTAGCTGTCTTATACATAGGATAAATATTCCAGAGCGAACTGAACTTTTGAATCGTTTCTCTATTTTTATCGGCCATCTATAAATTCGAGAACTGTATTTTTGTAGGTAGTTACGGCAATAGGTTTATTAGGACTTATTTCAGGAATGGTTTAATTAAAAGTAACGAGCAAAACCCGAAAAGCTAATTGTAAATAACCGCTAAGAGAACCTCGAACTTTCATTCCTTCATCACTTAAATGAATAAAATTCTACCGATATCCCATCAATTTAAAGTTCGAGACTCAATCGCTGAGTCACCTGCGGAGCTAACTTAAATCGATTCGTTTATCGATGCTTCACGAACGATTAACCTTTTACAGTCGTTTTATTACATCATTTATTAGGGGGATAGTTAAACTATTCAAGGTTTACAGAGTTTCTATTTTCTTATGTTTAGAGGTAAGCTGATGAATAATAATAATCGAACGATTACGTAAAGTTTATATTCAGATAACTTTTCTCATGTTTTTATTTTATTTGTCGACACAGGTGGCAGACACTATTCTTATATAACACACAGACACTTTATATAACAATTTATAATTGCAATGCAAGATGTGCACCGGGCAACTGATGTCGAAAGAATGAATGCTCGCAATGGATGTCCACGCAGGCCCGCATGGGCTTCGGGATAACTGGTCGGGGCGATGGCCCCCTTCAGTGGTGGCAACGCCGTCTGCAACTACAGACGGGTCACTGGGTGGACTCTTGTCCGTGGTGTCTGGTTCGGGTGGGGTTCCTGCCGCATAGCGATCAAGCCTCGGCGATCGGCGAGCTGCGGCGGAGTGGTATATCCGGGTATTGGCTTCGCCCGTCGCTCAGCGAGGTCGAGCTCGCCGGTCGGTGCCGGCGAGCGCCCGTCAGCCAGCGACGAGGAGGCGGTCAAGGCTGGGTAAGGTCACGTGGTAATCCTCTTGGGTCCGGTGGTCGCCGATGGTATGGCGCGATACCCCGCAGATGCTGAGATCGCGCTCCGTCGGCGCGTGCGAACATAGAGGTACACAGGCGGTGAACGTGGTCGTCGAGGCTCTCCATACGCAGATCTCTGGCAATCACTGCGTTCCTCACGTACCGTGGGGCTCCGGTGATGCTGCGTAGCGCTAGCGATTGCTGCGCTCGCAGCGACTTGCGGCTTGATTCGCTGGTCAGCGCGAACCATGCTGGGGCCGCGTAGGTGAGTCGCGTGCGGACGTACGCTTTGTATACGCACAGTTTCACACGGAGCGGCAGGTGTGACGCCAGAAGGGGGCGGAGGAGGGTTCTCGCGGTGCGTGTCTGTGCTACCACGTTCTTCACATGATGTCGCATTGAGAGCTTCCTGTCGATGGTCACGCCGAGGTACTTGGCAGTCGGGGACCACTCGACGGGCTCTCCCAGGAGCGACACTGGTGACGGTGGGGCTAGTGTCCGCCCTATGTGTAATGCCTGAGTCTTCGCCACATTGACTTTGAGTCTCCAGTGCTCCAGCCAAGGGGGAAGTGCGTCCAGTGCTCTCTGCATTTTGGTCGCTGCGTGCGAGGCATTCATCGACGTGGTTACAAACGCAGCATCGTCAGCGTACAGTGCTAATATGGCACCGTCCGCAACTGGAATGTCATCCGTGTATCTGCTGTAGCAGACGGGTGATAGGCAGCTTCCCTGGGGTACACCGGCTTGGATGGGGCGTTCCGTGGACAGGACGTCTTCAACCGCCACTTGGAAGCGTCTGTCTTCCAGGAAGCTGGCCACAGTCTTAACTACTCGACGGGGAGTAGTAGACGTCGACAGCTTGTATATGAGTCCGGTGTGCCAGACGCGATCGAACGCTTTCTCCATGTCAAGGAGTACTGCAATAGAGTGCTCTCGCTTGTTATAGGCGGCAGCGAGATGGTGCAGTACCCTTGATATTTGCAGCGTGGTGGAGTGTTCGGCACGGAAACCGAACTGTTCGTCGCGTGGTTGAAGGTGGGGCGTGATGTGCAGCAGAAGCAGTTTCTCGAAGACTTTCGAGGTCGACGACAGCAAGGTGATGGGGCGATAGCTCCCAGGAAGCATTATGTTCTTGCCCTGCTTGGGGATGAGGATGACTCGACCGAGTTTCCACGATGAAGGAAAGTGCCCGATGCGGAGGATACCATTAAAGAGTCGCGTCAGCGTCGCGATTGCTCTCGGGGGTAAGTGACGCAGAGAATGCTCGCTTAGTCGAGCGCTGCTTTTTATAGGGTTTTAGTGGTGGGTAGTTAACAATTGCACGTGCTGCTTTTAAAACAAGGCGGCGGCGCCGTCATATTTATTTAATATAGTTACACAATCAACTAACTAGCACTACTAGCACTAAACACTTAAAATTAACAACTTAAACAGTTACTCTTACAAAGTGATACGTCTTTAAAGCCGTAAACAACATTAACTATTGTAACAAAAATAAAATAAACCAAACTAACCTATATAAAAAAAATTAAAATCCAATCTTAACTACTTATACAACATAATTAATCAAATTAAAAAGAAACAACAACATTATTTTATAATTATTTTAAATATCAAATTATAAAACCAAAACTAGTACTAGTAGTGTATACGACACTATGAGATCGAAAAAAAACGTCGATATCGCTATAAGATGTCAGGTAATTGTACGAATTCATGAGTCTGAGGGGTGCGTATTTACCTAAATTTGTTCTTGAGGTTGTAGTGCAAAAGCTTTGTTTTTTGTTGGATGTCTTGGAATAATACGAGGAATTGCTAGGTTGATATGCTGGAGTAATTCAAGCGATGAAATTTCACCGTTCCTCAGTTTATATAAAATCAAAATATCACTAATTATACGGCGCTTTTCAAGCGATATCATACTAAGGTGTGCAAGTCTCTGGCAAGACAACTGGTATCTTTAGATGCTAAAAAAAAAACCAGACAAGTGCGAGTCGGACTCGCCCACCGAGGGTTCCGTACAAATTTGTGGGTACATAATTATTATCCAAAATTGTTTTTTATTTACCTCGCATAAAGTCCCTGCTTTTTTATGATTTCATTACAAATGTATAGTTTTCAGATGTTTCCCTATACTTATAAGTATATGACGGTATTACTTGCTAAATTTAATAGTTCTAGGTCAACGTGTAATCCCCTATGAATGTTGATTTTCTTGAGTGTCGAAACCTACGTTTTTTGAGGCATAATCGGCCGCTTCTTTTGTTTACGTTAACTTAGAAGTTTGATTTTTTTAGTATATAGTTTTAATTTCAACTCGATGCCTCCACGCGTTTCCGAGATAAAGGGTCTTGACAGACAGACGGACGGACAACGAAGTGATTCTATAAGGGTTCCGTTTTTTCCTTTTAAGGTACGGAACCCTAAAAACGGGTAAAAATTCGTTGTATCCTTTCTAATCTATGGATGTGAATTTTGTAAGATGGGTTGCAAATTGAAGAGGCATATTCAAGATTAGAACGTACAAGACAATGGTAAATACAAAGTAAAGTATGTATGTTTTTAAAGTCCTTACCGGCGCGTTTTACAAAAGCTAACTTTGACAAGATCTTAATTGTTTTCAGGAAGGGGTATAATTATTAATTGATTTAAAGGTAAAAAATCATTAGCATTCGACATGGAAAGACAACAGTCCAACTTTACTTACAACCCATGTTTGGCATTGTCGATAGAAGTTCATAGACTGCTACATATTGATGCTACATAGAGGAAAGAATTGTTTGTTTTTTTTTTGAATCCACACAAAAAATTATAATTCAATTTACATGAAACATTCATTACAATAATAATTATTAATATAGGCAATGTAGACGGAGATAAATATCTCCAATGCAGGTGTGCGTCTGATGAACGCCTATAAAACAATTTGTATCACTTGGTTGGGCTACACGCCTGTCTGGATGGTACCCATCATATATTTCACCACAAAGCAGCAAGACTTAGTACTCTTGTATTCCGGTTTGAATGGCGAGTGAGCTACTATATCCAGCATATTTAAAAAAACTCACTATAAGTTATAAAAAAAATGTATTTTAGCTTCTACTTATGAATAAAATATAGTCGGTAAAATGTTTTTGAAATAACATCCCTTAAGAATAAAATTTGAGATGGAAGTTTACGCTTGCGTTTATGTGTAAAGGTAACAGCAACTTTTACAATTTTATTCTATACTAACGACCCTCTTCGGCTTCGCGCGAGTAGTAGAGTAAATATTCCTAAAAAAAGACCGCGGGACGCGGGTCGAGCAGGCGGTTGTATCGCGCGTTAGTATGACCGCTTGAATTTATTTAGTACGCGATAGTTTTAAAATTACGATAACTCCTAAGATATTAATTTAAATTGGGTGGTGTAAAGCACAATTATAATATACATGAAATACTTAAAGTAAATATGGTATTTAATTTGATAAGGATTAATATCATATCCGTTTTTATAATATTTTATAAAATTTTATAACCATTTTTTTAAAATGAAAGTGAGCATAGTTAGCTATCCTTAAAATATAGACATATGCCATCGCGCTCTTCTGTAGATTTATGAAAGGGGAACATATTCACCATACTTATTTTGTTATCATTCAAAGGGATTATACAGCGTTTTCGATGATTTTCGACTTCTTCAACAATTATCGTTATATTTCAACAAATTTACAGAAAACCTTAATAAATTATATACGTAAACCTTCTTATTGAATCACTTTATCTATTGGTGAAAACCGTATGAAAATCCGTATAGTAGTTTTTTAGTTTATCGCGTTCATACAGACAGACAGGAAACTCGGGGGACTTTGTTTTATAATATGTAGTGGAGAAGGTAAAGTTAGGGATGATAGTTTTTGTGGAAATTCATCATTTTACACTTAGAGAAAAAGGCATAGTAGCCCAAGCCCAAGTCGGAGCGGGGATTTCGGGATTTACTAGAGCGCGGCATAATAATATACAGGGGCATACCATGTATGCGGTTAAGTACTTCGACCAATTATGAGCCCCATATATATATATAGCCGCCAAGGATAAAGGATCAGATTAGTAAAAAAATCATATGGCATAATCATATGGCAGCGAAACTTGGGCCGTAATTCAGCGCCAAACGTAAGTCATCCAAGTTGCTGAGATGAAAATGCTCCGGGGGATGTGCGGAGTGACGAAACTCGACAAAATCCGCAACGACTACTTCCACGGCAGTCTCGGTGTTCGTGACAATGCCTACAAGCTACGTTAGAGCAGGCTACGTTGGTATGGGCACGTCAAAAGAAGACCTCCTGGGTATGCGGGTAATGTTGTAGCCAATCTAAAGATCACGGAGTCTAGAAACAGAGAGTGACCAAAGTTGAGATGGACTTATGTGGTCAAAAAAGATCTAAGTTCCTGCAATGTCTCCGACGAGGACACGTCCGATAGAGCGAAGTGGAGGAGAAAAACCAGAAAGGCAGACCTCACCATCAGATGGGAATAATAAATGCCACGGAGAGAAAAAGAGAGAGTGTTCCATAATCACGCAGTCGAGATCTTTATTACTGGTTGCATACCTAAGTTCTTTAACTATTGACATAATACGGTGGTAGGTGACTGTTTTATATGCGCAGTGTAAATAAAACCTTTTTAAATTCATTCATAATTTCGTCTTCTAACTTCGTTTTAGTTTATCATTTTAGTAAGTTGGTGTCTAATTCGGGACAGATATCTAATAGTAAATTAATTGCAGAATTATTTTGTTAGCAGGGTTAAACAGATAGTGTGCAAACACATACATACATAAAAAAATTCAATTGAAAAATATTTAATGATATTTTTTGTGTAATAAAACATTGTAAGCGTTTAAGACCTAGAGTACAAATTTCTATGGCAAAACAAAATTTGAGAATATTTGTGCTATAATAGACATAGTAATAATAATATCCTGGGACAGTATTCACACAATGCCATCTGATCCCAAACTAAGCAGAGCTCGTATTAACCAGACAACTGATATACTTAAATAATCATACTATATACACCCAGAATGATATTTACACCCAGACTCAGGCCAAACAGATATGTTCATTCACACTGTCTGACCTGGGTGGGAATCGAACTAACAACCTAAGGCGCGAAAGGCAAAGTATCATACCAACCTACGCCACCGGCTCGTCAATCTACTACTACTTCTATCACAAACTTACCTTTAACGAAGGCAAGAAAATCAAAGTGATTTTTAAATCAAGTCTGAATTCATATCCTTTTTAAAATATAACAGTAATTTATTTACAAACACCAATAATCTGTCAGAACATAAAAGGAAATTGTTCGATTTGCATCGTCTGCCTCTCAATAAATTTAATCTTAT
This sequence comes from Nymphalis c-album, assembly GCA_963151315.1. NCBI lineage: Eukaryota > Metazoa > Arthropoda > Insecta > Lepidoptera > Nymphalidae > Nymphalis > Nymphalis c-album. Next base: position 5,937,681 of record OY720588.1, read on the forward strand.
TTCGTCTGGAAAATAGTGACATTTTCAGCATAGATAAAATTGCTTGGCTGGTCCGTTTAACTTAACGTTATTTTGTTCATATTTTTCCTGCCAATGAAATAACGGTGTTTGTATTTGTTAAACATAGTTTTAATACGCTTTAGCTATATCCACCTTGTGCACTTTCACCTTCAATTTTCGTCTTCCTGTTTCTATTCAACTTTCGCTTGTCGCTTACAATCAATTAATGCGTTAACGAACGCAACGAACTCAATGTTTTACGTCGATATCCATATGATATTTACTAGCTAGTCCAGCCAAAGCATCGTTTCATTTATTCTCTTCTTAAGCATCTTTAATTTATTTGTGTAGAGTTTATTATTAGGATCCCAAAGTTGTGAGAAACTTCTATATTCTTCAATAGACTTCAATGTATTATCTTTTTCTTCGTCCGCCATCTTGTTGTTGAACGCTTTATGGTACAGAAATCCATCTGACGCGAGATGACAATGTCATCATGACATACGTGTATGACAGCGCGCGCTTAGCTTTCAACTGTCATCGCGCGTGCGTTAGGGGCATGCCTCACGTGCGCTGTTGACTGCACTATGACGCATGCCCTTGATGAACATAAAAATGCACAATGTTGACATAGCTTTTATGCATTGCTCTTCTCATTCTAATTTCTATTTTCTTTAATATCGGTGATATCTGGTTAAAGAAAGATAGAATATAATGCATTTTTTATAGCATTCGTATTACAAACACTTAACATCTTATCGGTAATATATAATTGGCTATATACATAAACTGTAATTAGTCAGTCGCTTACTTGGCAGTAATTGTTCATATCGTAATAGTAATAATAAATAATATAATATTACTTAGTTAGTGTTAGACTTCATCTTCTTAATAGGATTAACTTTACGTTAATTACGGAATACATAGAGGATTTTAAATAATGAATACAATTAATGCTATTGATTACAAAGAAAGTGTTATTTTATTTTATAGGATAGGTAGGCAGGCGGACGAGCATATGGGCCCACCTGGTGGTAAGTGGTCAACAATGGCCTTAGACATTGGCAGTGTATGTTAACCATCGCTTACATCGCCAATGCGCCACCAAACTTGGGAACTAAGGTGTTATGTCCCTTGTGCCTGTTATTGGACTGGCTCACTCACCCTTCAAACCGCAACACAACAATACCAAGTGCTGCTGTTTTGCGGAAGAATACTGATGAGTGGGCGGTACCTACCCAGACGAGCTAACACAAAGCTCTACCACCAAGTAAATTTTACTCTTGCATTTGTATGAAATACATAACCATATTGATTATACACATTGATATTTGTTGACACAAGCCTAGACTTGCGTCATGCGGAATCTCGTTACTCTAATTTCTCTACTTTTTTCGCAGCATAGCAAGACATGCCACCACTTTTTTCAAATACTCCAATCATTATCGGCTTATTGATCAATCCCTCATTCATTAAGTGATATAGAGCGTCCTCCATGACACGTTGGAGATAAAACCCATGAGTGCATTTTATTTGCTAAATTTCCAAAAATGCTTCGGAATATGGGTGGAGAGGTCCAATATATAAAAATATCGGGGACCATTGATGTCTAAGTCGGGGTCCCGACTTAAGACCAATATTTTCTTACTCTTTTACTCTGAAGAATGATTTTTTATATTTTTGGTGTTTGTGCCCCGGATGTTGTTTAATGAAGACGTTGATTTAAATACTGTCTCTTGATCATGAGCCTTTCGGACATTACAGGAGCATGTTTAAGCGATCCCTTAGCGTCCCACTACAAAGGACCACTAGACTACTATTAGACATATTAAACATGATGTTACCAAATATATAAATGTCACTTTTTTCTTATTTCTCTAAAAAACAACTTATGCAACTAACTGGTGCCCACGACTTCGTCCCCGTGAAAAATGCAATTTCGTTTTCTGTAGCGTGACTCTGTACTCACTTCATTACTCACCCGTGAAATGTTAATAGCTGACTTATGGCGATACACTATTTTGGTGGGTGTAAGTTTAAAAAGATAAAATAAAGTTACTTTTTAATTACTCTCAATAGCGTACTCTGTACTCTATTGTCTTATTACATAGCGCCTTTTGAAATTATTAAGTACAAAACGATTTTTGTAAACAATAGAGAGAAAGAATCACTGATGCTAGTCATAAAAGTATATTTCCATGTGCATCCAGTTGTAAAACTATACATAGAGCGGCAGTATTGCTCACTATGTCTGTTTTAATATCAGCGTAAGCGAGATCTTGGCTTTGCTGATAATACTGGAAACTACAGCGCTTTTACAGCGCATTACAATGATCACCTTAAAAGCTACATAACGACTATTGAATTGTATTATAAGCAGCGTAATGGTCAAATTATTAATGGATTACTTATTATTGTAATTGAATAGGTATTTACTCATGCAAGTAATAAGTTTATTTATTTGCTAAATAAACTCTCAAATGGCCTTTTAATCGAAATCATTTATTAAAACGAATGAAAAAATATTGTTTTTCTCCTTATAGGTAAACGTCTTCATTAAAATCTTAAAAATGTATATTACAGTACTTATCTTTTTTAGGGGTTCCGTACCCAAAGGTAAAACAACCAAAAAAAAGTGCTTCGTGGCTTTGTTTTAACAAACAAAAGTTGAAATCTCTCATTCAAGTACTATCTGCGCCATAATATATAAATAATAAATATAGATAAACTAAGAAGATATTATTTTGATTTTTAATAAGATTTGGGCATTTTATAAATTTGTATTTGATATTGCTGGATGTGAGTTTTTTTTGTGATCTGCACGAAATATGCATATAGCGATCATGACAGATTAGATATAATTTTAAAATAATAAATTTTAAGACATAAAATCATTTTTTAACCTTTAATCTAAAGAACATTAAAAAAATGAACTGTTAAATAAAACAGTTTTCATGAACACCGATAATTACTAAGACATTACTGCACATATCTCAGCACTATATGTCACTGCTGTAATCCACCTGCTCTATGGAGCAGGATATAATGAACGTGAACAGAGAAAGGGCATACGTTATCGAATACACATGACAAGATAAATATATAGGACATATCTTTATGTGGCACGGGAGTGTAAACACTGCCAACTTCCAGACTCTCGTAGTATAAATATTTTTTTATTGGTCGACCCGGAATTTGAACCCAGGATTTCGGAACCTGAGGTCTTATTAGCTATCTATTAGCCTAGCAAGGCAACTATAACCTTTCGATAAACACTTTTCTACTATCTTATTGTCGACATATTACAAAGATATTACGTTATAGTTTTTAATGAAAATACATAAGCATAGTTTTAATTTATCTGAATATTCCCCCACCTTTTTTTTAACACCAATGTGTTAACAGTTGTCTTACAAATCGTGGAGTCATTTATGTAATTGTGTCCTTAGAAAGCATAGTAAAACAAAGTAATCTTAGTGCCTTTAAATCAGTAAAAAAACTGTATTAAGTCCTTTATTACGTCATGATATTTCCTTCGTGTCTAGTTTGTAAAACGTCTCAGATTTTCAGCATGTATAGACACACTCAGAATTGTTTATTGTACTTTTTGCCAGTCGCTTCTGTTTTATTGTATTTTTGCTGGGGAGGTGCTGACAAAACTAGTATGCTGAAATTAGAAAGGGCTCAACGAGCAGTCCTCAAAGTTATGTACTGCAAATCCTTGAGATATCCAACAAATTTATTGTTTAAGGACAGTAAAGTTTTTACGGTTAGGCAACAATACATACTGCAATGTGTTCTGAGAAAGCATCGCTCTCTACCAAATTTGCACGCAAGCAAACGCGTTTTGCGTGCCCTAGACTATACAGCAAAATTAATAATATTTTAAAAATACACAAGTGAAATAGAAGAGATTGTAAAATAAAATTTAAAAAATGGTTGATTAAACTGGATTATGTTGAGAAAGAAAAACACACACGCAAACTCTCTCTCTCTCACACACACACACACAATCACACACATCTCACTTACTAAATCAGAAACGAGTTATAAGGTATAATGTTAATTTATTGTAACGCATATTATATAGATCTTATCCATGCACACGGGCTTTGTGGTCGTATAAAGTGAAATTTGACTTCCAAGATACAGGCTATCCTAGTTTGGAAGTCAAAAAGATTATTTTGAGTATTAACTATAATTAATTAGCCTACCACATTTATACATGTTCCTAGTTTTTATATTATGACTGTGTTTTTATTTGTTTATTTTTGATTTCTAATTTTATTATTAATATATTATTTTGTTTTTCCGTTATTTAGTAATATAAAAACTGTATTTTTATTTGTAAGGCTACGCTTTTTCACAACAAATTATTAAATTAATATTTCCCTGGAATATTTTATAATATGTGTACTAACAATACTTGAAAAACTACAACGAACATATTCAGTAGAAATAACTTAGAAAATAGCAAGGTAATATTACATTCTGGAGTATAATTGAATTCCATGTTACACCAGATGTCTTCAGGGCACTGCACTCTCGCGTCGGAATACGTTTGCTATGAAATATTTGATAGGCGCTTAGATTTTATTTAAAACCGAGATAGTGGGATACCGTTTGTTTTCAAATAATTCCAGTTTACTTGTTTAATGTGTATCTTGTAACTTGGAATGGGTTTCGTTTGTTGTTGTTGTTGTTGGTATTTGTTTTATTTTAATTTAATTATTTATTTTTAAAGTGAATATATAACTAAATACAAATAACAAAATTGGAATCTTAAGTACATTGGTCCTGAGTATATTTATATTAAAAACTTTTCTATTTTTACATTTATGTTTATTTTAGAAAAGAAGAGGATATAACTTATATCAAATAAAATATTTGTTTAAATACTAATAATCGTAATTAATAATATTTTGAGTTCTAAAATTTTATTCTGAACAGATAATATTTAGAGCGCTTTAAATCTTCATAATTTTCATAATGATGTTAATAAATTAATTTGTGACCATTTTATATAATTATGGACCTTTATTCAATGATATAAAAAGTTGAGTTCATATTCGGAATAGATAGAATATGTTGAAATGAAAAATTATATGTAATAAACAGTAAAATAAACAGTATGTAAATCCTAATACTTTGTTAAAGATAAAAAACATGAAGTTTATACTTTATACCATCACTTTGCCTCAATGCAAATTGGTGGATACACCCGTGGCACGATTTGATCCGACACATACAGTTTTCCTCACGAGATCGACTCGAGCACGAGATGATAACGTAGGCACAATCATGATAACACACTAGTGTTCGCCCAGACTTAAATCCGCAATCAGACTTAGCTGTGAGTAGACCTTATGGTTACTTATCTTATATAACCTAATGTTTTGCCATACAAACGTTTTTCTTAATAAAACTATTTCTATTCCTCACAACGTCGGATCCCAAAACAGAGCTCGTCATTTCACACGCAGCAATATATGTAGAAAACACTGAAATTCCCTTTCACCGAATCCAATATCGATGCTTTATCGACATGTGTCTCTGTTGACTCTAAGGTTTTCAGCTTTATTACTTGAAATAGTGCGGTTTTCGTATATTATGTAATTAAATCACATGTAGCATATATCTATCTATTCTTATTAGTTATTTGTTTAATTAAAACTAGGTCATGGATAAAACTTAATTTTGCTTGGTGGTAGAGCTGTGTGCAAGCTCGTCTGGGTAAGTACCACCCACTCATCTCAGATATTCTACCGCAAAACAGCAGTACTTGGTATTGTCGTGTTCTGGTTGAAAGGGTGAGTGAGCCAGTGTAATTACAGGCACAAGGGAGATAACAACTTAGTTCCCAAGGTTGGCGGCGCATTGGCGATGTAAGCGATGGTTAACCTTTCTTACAATGCCATTGTCTATGGGCGTTGGTGACCACTTACCATCAGGTGGACTATATGCTCGTCCGCCTACCTATAATATAAATAAATAAAAATTTTAACAAAACAAAAACCGACTTCATAGGTAAAACATAGTAATAGTAAGTTAATTATCAAATTATAGAAGAATACGCAATTATTTTTTTACTTTTTAGTGCATATTAATTTGTTTTACCTATGAAGTCGGTTTTTGTTTTGTTAATTTTTTTATTTATTTTTCGATTTTTAGTGAATCTGAAGTACACTCACTAATTTGTAGAATATGGGTAGACCTACTAAACGTGCAGCTCATATGAGACAGCGCCATTTATATTTTTATTTAAATATATTAATCTAAAACAGTGAAACATAAAGAAAAATGCATTTTGGTACTTAATTAATAAATATTAATTAATATGGTTAAATGTATGAATATAAACTAACATGTTTTGATTAAATAGATTTAGTTGGTGGGGTAATTTAGTTGGGCAGCCATAACATAACCAAATAGTTATTTCTAGTAATAATTAAATAAACTGTATGTTTATAGATGTTGTGTTATACCATTCTTCACCATGAAATATGACGGAATGTCTGTATATTAAAAAAAGGGGAAGTATCTATATTATCCTTACTAATATTATAAATGCGAAAGTAAGTTTGTTTGTGACGCTTTTACGCCTAAACCACTAAGCCGATTTAAAAAATTCTTTCACTAATGGAAAGCTACATTATCAGGGAGTAATATAGGCTACATTTTGTCCCCATATTCCCACGGGAACAGGAACTACGCAGGTGAAACCGCGGGAAAAACACTAGTAATCAATATAAATATACATAAATATAACATGTATATAAGAGTACTTATACGATTCTATATATACATATATATGTAAAATTATCAAAATTGGTCTCAACTTTTAGAAGATGTTCAAATATGTTTCAATTACAAACATATACATATATACTAATGCTTACATGCATAACTCATATTATAAAGAGGAAAGATTTGATTTTTTATTACGATTTAAATCAAAAACTACTTGACCGATTTTAAAAATTCTTACACCCTTAGAAAGCTACATTTTTACCGAGTAATATAGGCTTTATTATATTTTAAAAAACTTATAGATCCCTACTTAAAATGGAGCAATGTAACCCAACGTATCAAACTGATGCCTATAAAAGTTATTATTTAGCTTGCGCTGCGAAAACTATTGACGGTATATAAAGAAGTAATTTATACAATAGTACTACAATAACTTGATCATAACGATGTTATGGTAGGTGAATGATAAATCTAGATAGTCTTTAAAAGATTCGGCCGTGTATCGTTAATTTGCTACTAAGAATTGAAGATTTCCGTTACTTTGTCATGGATCCTATAATCAGAATCTAACCAAACTGTCATCAAACAACACTTGAAGTACACTCTTTCCAATAAAAATTTTTTTTATCGAAATCGGTTGAATAGATATCGAGTTATTCGTCCATTTGTCGCGCACATACCTCATGCAAATTTACGACTTATATGGTTTTCTCATGGATCCCACTGTCAAATCTGAGACCAATAGGAAAGCACCAGCTTTCAAATAAAAAAAAAATCATCGAAATCGATTCATCCAGTCGAAAGTTATGAGGTAACAAACACAAAAAAAAAAAACATACAGACGAATTGATAACCTCCTCCTTTTTTTTAAGTCGGTTAAAAAAAAATCTCATATAATATTTATTTTAAGAAATTTAATATACAAAATCAATAATAACTAACTGCTTTAAAAAATATTTTTAGTGCGTGTACAATTTTAATATTAACTTTGTATATTAGCTTCTTCTTTTGAATTTTGAAACATACTGTGTATAATATTTAGATACAAAAATTGCCTAACTAATTAGCTACCAAATCTATCAATTTTCCACCATTCCACTATTTAAATTTTATTTCAAACCGTAGTAGTCAGTAAGCAATAAACCTAACTCATCACATCCCTGAATACTATTAAGATTAGTCAATACCGTTGTTACGTCGACACATACCTCGCAGAATCAATTAGGACATCCACTAATACCAGCTGCTTAATATAGACGCGACTAATTTCGCCCCATTTGCTCCTAATAGTACCCTACCCTACCCTAGTGATTTATGTCACCGGTATTTGTCAGGCGCACGCGCAACGTGTTGCATCGTCAGCGTTGAAAGTAATAAGGCGAAACTAATTTATTATTCAATATAATATATCCATTATGCTATATAATACTTATTTTATAACGCTATGATATAATAAACATCATATACTAAAACATTTTATGATACATTTTTATTAAAACAGACTCAACAGTGGTTGTTATAGTAGCTAGTAATAATAAAAGTAATGTTAATGTGTAAAACAAGCGGTTTATTAGTTATCATTAAGTTTCATTTCATTTAAATATTACTTAAACTTTTCTTAAAATCAGTCCACAATCCCTTATCAATTATGGAAGCATTAAACTTAATTATTGATTGACAAACTATTTATAAACTACGACCGGTTCGGAAAAGAAAATACACTGATCTGAGGACCTACAGAAACTATCTACAAAAACTCAACCGATATTAATTTATTCTTGTTTTAATTATAATTTTTTATACTTAATTAATTTTTCATAACATACAATACAGTTAAATTAGAATGCAAGACTTCTGCAGCTATTATTGGTAGATGATAAAAAAGTGTGGGATTAGTATTCCTTGATGTCAATGCAGGATAAATAATAATTCAATTATATTTTGACAATTGCTTTTCAAGCCGCAGGTCGTGGGTTCGATTCCCACCCAGGACAGACATTTGTTTGCATGAACATGTCTGTTTTTTCTGAGTCTGGGTGTAATTATCTATATAAGTATGTATTTACAAAAGAAAACAAATCACAAAATTTTACTCGAATAAAGTGTATTTAGCATCCAGAAGTGAAAATTGATTTTATAAGGACCTCGAATTGATTTATTCATAAATAGTACACCAAATCATATAAATTAATGTTAATTACTCACTCAACTACATTATAAATCCAAATAACACATTTGAACATATTACAAATCATAAGTCGCGCCAATAATTAATTAATTACGTTACATTTCTATGCACCAACAAGATGGCGGCGATTAAAATAAGCGCGCTAAATGCCGCGCTTCTTTTTTTTTTAATAACGCTGTTGTATGGACCAAGGAGTTTCCTAACTGTATATTTTGATTTGGTTGTTCTTTTTTAATTAAAGCAAGAAATTAATTGGCATATTTCATTCGTTCAGGACAATTATATGCATGTTGAAAACCAGTTTGTTTTACTTAAAATACTATAATGTATGTGATTCATTCAAATATTTTACCGCTGATTTTATTGATTGAAATGATTTTAATAATTACTCGTAGGTTCAAGGCTTACGTGATAATTAAGTGTATTGTTATTTCAACTGAACACTTGAAACCCCCGAGGAAAACAGTGTTATTAATATCATAAATGTGAAACTGTACTTGTTTGTAAGCTCAGTAAGTTTTGGAATAGGAGTAAGGATATTTCTTAATTGGTTCCTATGTGTTAAAATTACTACTTTTCATTCATAAATTAAAATATTTTATGTTTTTATTACTGCTTTTTTTTCGATATATAAATTGTGCTTAATATAACTTAGCATTGTAAGCTTGATTCTCGTTATTGAGTTTCTTACACCCTCAGTATTGTTAATAGTAAACCTTGCGTAGCAGCATTTCGCAATACAAAAGGTTAAAAAATTAACAGCTTACAATATACAACTTTTAATTGCATTGAACTGTATTTTTTTTCTAAGATCACTTGAAATCAAATAAAGAATATTATTTACATTGTTTTAAACTAGTATTTGCTAGCGGTCTTGCCTGCATGTTGAGAAGGGGAGACGTTCTTGTAACGAATACCTCCCCGGATTGTTATAAAAATGTTCCCCTTCCTCGCTACATAACAAAATTCTTAAATAACTGTTTTCTGTCGTAACCATGAAAGCGTAATAGACAGACGTTACTTTCGCATTTATAATATTCGTATAAATATTGTTTAAATCTTATTTTATTGATGAGATGCATATTATAATTATTATATTTGTCTTATTATAGTATAATTTTTGATATTTTATTTTAAGGACGGACGAGCTTCGCGGTTTCATCCATTTTTAATTCAGACTATTCATATTCCATATGTCATTTTGTGTCGTTGTGAAGCATTGATAGTTAAATTTATTTTCGTAGTTTATTTTCACATGGCTGTGTTCAAATAAATACAGAACTCGTGTATATAATATTAATAATGATGAGAAAAAAGGATGCCTCTTGCCGACAAATGCAGTACAAATAAGTACGTCGGTTGATATAGGATGTAGACTAATGATAGTCTAGAGATATCAAGGAAAGAATATAGTAATTTAATTTGTACCTACCTTTATTATTTGATTTTTCAGTGAATAAAATATTTTTTTCATACTATGAAATTAATAATGTTGTTTATGAGATGATTGACTAACTATCACTATATTGCTAATAATCTAATATTTATTTATTTTTTCTCTAACTGCTTCATGCAGATGACATCTCATGTGATTTGTATTGGTTGATTATTATTAAACAGAAATTGTTATTCGTTTCGTTAAATTTTTCACTACGAAACCTTTCGTTCAATTTAAAATTGTGAACTGCGCTACAGTTAAAAAAGAGGTTTTTATATGAAAATTATCCCGTCGAGTCGTTTTATTGAGTGGTCTGTTTACGTTGGCGTCCAGAGAGTACAACCCGTATGACGTTTAATTTTGTTTGGATATGATGGATGGCTGGTCGTGCACCTAGTTCATTTTCATACTTTGTGCACGAATCGCTGTAGATGTTTGTGTATGTGTGTGCCAAACGAGTCTTATATTAAATTAAATGCTTTTTGTGGCGTTTTCTTATATTAAGTAGATTCACAATTGCAAACTTTATTTTATAACGTAATTCTATAATTTCAGCTTCGGTTTAAAACTAGAAAAAAGCTCCAATTACGAATGAACTATAGTTAACGAATCAAACACAACAAAACTGCCAAACCTTTTTGTAATCCTCTGTTATACTATTGATAAATATCAATTAAGTAATCATAACAAATCGACTTGTAAACGAGATGCGGGTACGGCAGTTACATAAACAGTAATCGATGTTATTGGAATGCTTAGCATAATATTGAATGAACGACGGGAGATACGGGCGGCTGTCGCAGAATCAATATAGCGTAGGAATGTGTCAAGAATTGATTATACTTTTTCATTTGGTATGGGAATTGAATACAATAAAATAAACTTTGAAGCTTTGGTTTACATATCACCACCCTTATCTCATATTCTGCTGCTGAACACCATTACTTAGCATATTTGCATTCCAGTTTGAAGTATAAGTGAGCCAGTGTAACTAAAGGCACAAGGGACATATAACCTCTTTGTTCCCAAGGTTGGTGGCGCATTGGCGATGAAAGGAATGGTAAATATTTCACACAGCGCTAATGTCTGAGGGCACTATTGGCCAACTAATATTAACCACCAATGAGCAGATTCCGGTAGAGTTATTGATCAAATCATGGAAATGGTATATCAGTTTTGTGACTAAATAAGTAACCAAAATATAACATAAAATGACATAATATGTTTATGTACATATAACGATGTATCGTATATTATTCAAAATTTACTGTCATTTTTCGAAAATATTGATAATTTAAAAATTAATGGTGGTTTCTTTACAATATTGCTACTTCATGTAAATTCGTTCGGGAAGATTCTTCTCTACTCTAGACCTCTACCACGATTTATCATTTGAAGTATAACTACTTTGATTACTAATGTTTTTTGTTGTACTGATTACTTGTAAGGAAATAAGATACGTAGAAATTAGTATCATATTTGATTATATTAATAATTAAAAAAAAAACTATTCATATAATAATGCCCAAATTAATTAAATTAAACCTTTTTTTTTTGTTCTCATTGTAAACAGTCAATATTTAAGCGGACTATATTTAAATTAATATAATATATGGAGGACATGCATATTATATTAATTTAAACTACGTGAGATTTGAAAATAAACTTTGAACAAATGGAGAATCACAAATAATTGCAATACCTTTGGCCTTAATTGAACAAACCCGAATGTGGTAATGAGTGCTTCATTATAACCTCGACGTAAATTAGACGTCACTCTATACGGGCAAGGCCAGTATGTCTTAGCGTGAGAAGGTTTTTAAGGTGGATTAAGTGTTAATAAAGCTAACATTATATGAAACGTCATTGTGACAAATATAACATTTAAAGAATATGTCATATTTTATGGAAATTAGTGAGCTTATAATGTATAGTTAGGAGACCTTTGGTCCATACAACAGCGTTATTAAAAAAAAGAAGCGCGCTAATTTTAACCGCCGCCATCTTGTCAGTGCACATAAAGGTAAGATAATTAAATATTTATTGGCGCGACTTGTGATTTGTAATATGTTTAAATGTGTTATTTGGATTTTAGAGTAATTGAGTAAGTAATTAACATCAATTTATAAGATTTGTTGTTCTATTTTGAACAGACCTATTTAAGGTTCTTATAAAATCACTTTTACTTTTAAATGCTAAAAGGCAAAAACGGATCGAGCAATAAAGTAGCACCGTTTGATATCGAAATCTTTCGCTTTATTACTAACAAATACGTCAACGAATTCGAATATTACAAAAATAATTTCGGGAACAAAATGAGAATCTGTAACAGTAAATTTGTCGTCGTTTAAGAGATTAAAAGAGAATGTACCGTGAGATTGAATGGCAAATTCATTTGCGCCATCCCTCGCGACGGGTAATTTATAGCGCCTTTGACATCCTAGTCATCTTGCAAACTTTTTAAGAAAATATTCGAAAGAAAACATTAAGAGATTCATTTTTATTAATCGATTATATGTGACACTTAACATTAAGACTTATTTATTTCATATAATTATACTATAATACTTCTTTTTAGTACGGTAATTTATATAAGCTTTTTAGTAAGGTAAGGTAAATACATTTACGTAACAGCTATAAATATTTTTTGATTTAGAAGGTAAGTGACATAAAGGAAATTATTAAATAAATAAAGATATTACATGTATACATTGCCAATATAATAAAACTGTCTCGCAGTATATAAATATTAAGCCCTTGTTGGTTTTATCATCACATATCTTATAAAACAACATAGTCTCGTGTAGGTCATTGGAAGTTATAATGGTTTTACTATCCCATGTGGAAAAATAAACAACAACTGCAACAACAAAACAATAATAATAAATAATACTACTAACCAAGATAAAAACAATACAGGATGCTAATGTAAAAAGTAGTTTTTGCCACAACATTCACCATTACTAATTTAGTTTTTTTAAACCCGTTCCTGGTAGGCTACTTGAAATTCTAATAAACAGTTATATTCAAACAGTGACAATAGTTAGAAGTATTTACAAACCATTCTTTTTCCGCCTAATGTGCTCTGACCCTTAAGTTTGTAATATGACTCTTACTCAGAAGGATGGTTATTGGTTGACATTTGAGTGACCGGTAGCTAATACACGATTATACATATTAAACGCTATTATCTGGGAGTGAGTGTAATTTTTTTTCAATGTTCTATTATATAATTTAAGACGGCCTCGTTGGTCTAGTGGATGGATACATGTATGGCTACAGGCCGGTGGTCCTGGGTACAATTCCCAGGTCGAGCCAATAAAATGTTGTTGTGATTTTCTGTAGAAAATTCTCAGTAGCAAAAATACAAATTAGGTTTATTACTGTATGATCAGATTTATTTCTAACTGTTATCTTTTAAGTATAATTATACGTTTTCCTAAACTAAACTGAGCAATTCATATGGCTTAAAAGGACAATGTGTAGGCACGCTCTATGCGGTATTATATCGTGCGCAGATGTGTCACCATAACCGTATTAACACGACCATGTCAACTTTGATGAATGGACGCGTGACGTCAACAATGCAACTTTAAGCATCTATTGTTGATTATCACCCACGCGTCCGTAATAATTGCTAATGCCGGAACGAATATCAAAATCACGTACTTTTAAATAGTTTAACTGTTCAATGTATTTGCGATACCAGTATTGAATTAAAATTGTTATAGAAAACCTTAGGTAATTAAATGTTTGTGCAAAAATATTTCATATACTAAATACATTAGCTAAACATTTTATTTTATTGTATAAGTTAAACAATGTACACAGTACATTACTACTATTACAAATTCAATTTTACATAAGCCAACCAAGTTTTTACCTTTAAATAACATAGAGTAAAATTAACAATTGTGTTACTATAATATTATGAACTCTGTGCAATTGAGAACATTCAACGTAATTATTACCTACATATGAACAGGTTGAACAGCTTATAGTCATTAATAATAAACAAAAATTTTAACAAAACAAAAACCGACTTCAATAGCAAAAGAAATTAATATGCACTAAAAAGTAAAAAAATAATTGCGTATTCTTCTATAATTTGATAATTAACTTACTATATTCTACTCATCAATACGTAGGTACGATTGTGTTGTGTGGTTGATTGATAAGGTAGTTACAATTATTGCTATTTTTTGAGTCGATGTCAGCCAAGGTGGGTTTATAACTACATACATAGTTATAGGTGAGATGTGCTTGTGTAGCACGCGCAACTTAACGAGGCGAATAAAAGTCAATTTGTAATGTGTAGTTTTTGTTTGTTTTTAAAGGATCCTCGTATTATTATTGCTAGGTATAATAAAGTTTTTCCGCGAGATTGGAGAAAGAAAGGCAAAAATCAACAGAGAAAAAAGCAGAACTCTAGCAACGAAATAATAGAGAAAAAGAACCAAAGGCGACATATAATTGTATTACAGCCACAGTAATTAGTAGTGGATGATTTACTTCTGGTCAGCAATAAATAATTATATCCACAAAGCAATAAGTATTATATTTTTATAAAATAGGCGAGCGGACGGCAAATGTGCCAGCTGATGGTAAATGGTCACCACCGCCCAGATATCGACACTCACTATTCAAACCAGAAAACAACAATAGTAAGAATTGTTTTACGGTAAAACATGTGATTATTGGGTACCCATAGACGGGCTGACATATAGCCATACTACCAAGTTTGATAATATTTTGCATTGATTAATACTTACAACCTCAAAACAACTTTTGTAATGGATTCAGTTATAAGTGTAATGTAATAAGTCAATTATTATTTATGGCTCTGTGTTTATCAAATATTTCTGAAATAGATTTCACGATCAAAATCAAGCTTAATTGAAGTTATATTATAGGGTTGTAATTGTTTGTATAGTGGATTGCACGTAAAGAATGGTCTGTCCATAAACATTATCTCCTTATTTCAGTTTCGATCGCAACAAACTTTATAACTCTTGCGGAGAGATTTATTTTAATGAAATCGTATAGGATAGCATTTTCTTGTGCGTGATTTAGTTGACGGTAACAATCGTAAATAGCTGGGTTTGTTAATAAATACTTAAAGGTTTCTGTTGTAAATCGAAAATCGTTTTGATGTTTCGGTTAGCGAAAGCAATAAAACATTGTCAAACTATTACATGCAATATTGTAATTTAATTGAATTATATCTATAATAGAATGAACAAGGACTTGAATGTTATACGCATATAAATTGCTTCATCTTCACTTGAGTCGAAATTGAAAATATTTATTTGGGAATGAACAAAAAAGCAGTATTAATCAATTAATTGAATTGAATGAAATTATTTAAATTTTCAAAATGTAATCTAAAGAATATTATAAACACATAAATTTTGTTTTTAAGTCCATAGTACAAACTGCCAATGTCATGCTTATATGATACTTTACCTCTATATAGTCTCTCTAACGTCAATTTGTTAAATATTAACATAAGTACATTATTGTTGATATTGATTATGTATGTACTAGAGGTAACCGTATCACTATAACAGCCTGTTCATAAAAATATAACAGTAAACCAGCGAGCGATGTACTTCAAAAACTAGTTGTAGTAATTAAAAGCCTACTTATGTTAGGTTATTAAAAATATTTATAACTAAAATAATGGATGTAGACACCTTTATATAAGGCCGCTCATCCCGATGCTATAAAATTAAAAAAAATATATATTGAATTCTCAAAATATATATATGTCGGAGAAATGAGCTCCAGTAGAATTTTTTTAAAGTACAAAACTGATGACCTCGTCGGTATCGGTTCTGATATTTTACGTATTGGTAATAATTACTCAAATTATAACTCATAGAAGATGACACTTTAGCGAAGACAATACTTTACTAATTATAACTATAACAATATTTAACATTCTAAAATACAACTGATAAACAAACTAAATAATTTAACATTCTAAAATAAAACTGATAAACATAAACTAAATAATTTAACATTCTAAAATACAACTGATAAACACAAATAATTTTAACATTTTAATTTACAACCGATAAACAATAAATAACTAATAATTTAACACAACACAAACAACTAAATAATTTAACATTCTAAAATACAACTGATAAACATAAACTAAATAATTTAACATTATAATAATTTAAATTACAACTGATAAACAACTAATCAACAAAATAACTAATAATTTAACACAACACAAACAACTAAATAATTTAACATTTTAAATTACGACTGATAAACACAGACTAAATAATTTAATATTTCATTTATCAATTTAACAATATTGAGCTCCACCTTATGGTCTAACACCTCTGAGCTCACAATGAAGACTGAATCCAAAACCCACATCAAACAAGTGCAAGACGTTATCTTAGGCGCCATCTTGTAGCGATTCTATTGGTCAGAAACTGACCAATAGTAATGCACTTGTTTAGATGTTTACAATCTGTTTATTCACATTTAAGAAATAAGTTAATAGTAAATCATTATTATAATTAAATAAATTCTAAGAAATCATAAAAGTATTTATGATTTTCTTTACACGGCTATAGAAGCAAGATATTGAAATCTATAGCTAGTACTTACTTCATTAATGTAGTCAAATTAACACTGATATTCACAATCACAATCAAAGCAAAACAAAATAATGAAAATTAACACAGTGTGTTTTCTTTTAAATAAAAATATAGGAAATAGATGTTAACAATGTTTTTAGATAAAGACCAGATCGCCTCCACGGCGACATATACATTTTAACGAATGTCTATGACGGACGAATGGACGGAGTCAAATATTTATTTTACAAGTACGAAGTTGGAATAGGTAGCTAGTATAAAATTATTATACAAGCGAAATAGTAAACAGTACTCACTCAGTAATAATAATACTCGAATGGTAACAAAAAATAAACTAATCTGTTTTAACGTATAACAAACACAATAGCAACAAAATCTGTTTATAATATTGTCTGTACAATATATTCTGTTCGATATAACTGGTTATATAATAAAAATTCTAAATCCGTAATAAGTCGCGATTCTGTCTTATATTATTTGTACTAATTAATCACTTTGGACGCAACAGAACTTGATGGCGCGTATATACAAGCGACATAGACTTAGTTCATAATTGTATTCCGAGTTTGGACAGCTACTTGATTGATTAACCCATATAACCCGTTGTACTATCCCACGGTCCCGTTACGCGAATTAGATCACTATATCTGTACAATGTAGACGCATTTTTCCATAAGCAATTGATACGTTATATTGGTATTTGTTTACATGGAGGATCAGTGTTTGTATTTCATATAATAATGTAATAGATTTCTATAACACCAAAGACTAAATGGGCTCTTCAGATAAGAACGACACGTTTTGATTAAATGTATAGTATCGCATCATTTTACACATTACAGCACAGTAACAGCCTCTTAATGTCCCACTGCTGAGATAAAGCCTCTCATTTTTTGAAGAGAATATTTGGAGCCTATTCCACCACACTGCTCAAATGCGAGTTGATGGAATACACATATGGCAGAATGTCAGTGAAATTAGACAAATGCATGCACGATGTTTTCCTTCAAAAACGAGATGAATTATAAAAAGTATAAATTAGGCACATAAAAATTCAGTGGTGGTGGGTATCTCAGCAATCGACATTTTGCATATAGTATATATAATTTAAAAAATGAGATATTAATCTTAGAGAGAGTATAGAGACTAAATGATCATTGAAATGTTTTAAGACAATTTATCAAAAATTCCTATCGATAAAATGAATTCCATACTTGCTACTAATTTAAGAAGCATTAACATTATTAAACTTGTCAACGTGTATTTGGTTTTAATTCAATAATTTTGTAATAATTAAATTAATATACGAAACTACGCGGAGGCGCCGACTTCTTAATCGGATGAAACAGTGCAAATTGAATTCTGTGCGCCCTAACTAAATTTCAATTTGCTGCAAAAGTTTTGATGCATGCAGCAATGCACTAATTCACTACAAGTTCATTAAAGCTGTTGTGACTCATGTTTGATTTCACCTGCTTTCAAATTTACACAAACAACGGATACAAATCTAAATGTACTGTTAGGATACAGACAAAAAAATGGCAACACGAAAACGCGGCAAAGGACTGGTTCTTAAAAGTACTTTTGCATTTTTTTTAATCATTGATCTGAGTTTATAACAGTGTGCTAATGCTGCGTGTGTTTAATTTACTGCTTTGATACTTATTAAATATTCGAAAGTCGCATTATTTCTTTCATTTATTATCTTCCTTCATTATTCATGAGCAGTCGTAACTAAGTAGCCAGTACACATATAATTTATCATCAAGATCTTTTACTAAAAATGTGGCACTTTGGGTACTGCATGTTGATATATATTAAAAGGTCGCGTTGTCAAATTACGATAAAGAATTCGACTAGCACTTGACCGCCTTATGTCTATTAGATTTCACTATATTTTTGTGTGCGTAAATAATAAATTAAATTCTACACCCTACTCCATACATATATAATTAAGTTTTCTTTTTTTTTATAGCCCGGGAGGGCAAATGACTCTACTCCACCTGATGGTAAGTGGTAGTAGAGTCCAAACGCGACGGCGGCTAGTGCAGTCGGGAAGAATGATCTGCACTAGCCGCCCCCGCCATACCGGCCCGCAAGATGCCTCTTCACGCCTCGTTTGAAGGAACCCAGGTCATAAGAGGAGAGGAACACGTGTGCTGGTAAAGAATTGCATGCTTTGGAAGTGCGACAAAGAAAAGAGTTGCTAAATTTCTTCGTTCGCGATGGAATTGATGTCACAGTTAGGCGGTGACATCGAGAGTTAGCACGCGTAGATTTATGAAGGAAAGGGGAAGCAGGAATGAGGGAGAATAGTCCCTCTGAGCAGCACTCGTCGTGATACATTCGATAGAAAGCGCTGAGTGCCGCTATCTCTCAAAAATTTAAGTATTTTGTGTATGAATTATGTGCCACTCAAAACACCATCTTAGACCATGCACATTCACACATAACGATTAATGATTTCTACAAGACCAAAGATTTTTTTTATTAAAATTAAAATATATTACTTACTAAAAAAGGTAAGGTAAGCCAGTTACAACGTGTTTAAATTATATACATACTTACTTAAATACGAAATGAGATTTAATTGTTACCGATCTTCATGATTCTGATAAAACATTGTATTTATTCTACACACGTCCACTACGGCCTTACAATGTGACCGTTTAATTCAATGAGTGCCAGATCCAGTAAGCTGTGAACAGAGGGATTTACCACTTACACTACACACATTGTCTAAAGGTATATATATATATATAGCTTTACTATCTTAGAATCTAACTTGACTGACATATATACAGAAAAGCTTATATAGGATTATATAATAATATACTTAAACGATTAACAGAAAAAATAAACATAGGTAGTCGTATGTATTCTCTTGAGGATTGAAAAGGATGTTTAAATACTTATATGTAAATTTGGCAATAAAAAAAATATTTTCGACAATAAATTTCGACCGTCCGTCGTTGATAAATTTACAACCCGTAAATTTCGCTAAGGTCGCATTCATCTGCAAGTGTCGTAAAATATTTTTATACTTACTTAAAACGATAAAACATTGCGTCAATTAAGTTTTATAAATTTTACATCTAAAGTTATTGTTAGAATAATCAAAAGTTGAACTTCAAGTTGTTGGTCGTAATGTTACAATATTAGTGGTCATTGAACCAACCTTTGCGAGTGTTCCAAGTAACTTGTAATATTTTTATTGTTCAGGCAGCTTTCGAATTTGTTTCCCATATTGCCGTTCAAACCTGATATTATATAAATCTTTAATATATTATTGTACCACTTCTTTTGTACTGCATTTTATTCTGTATTTCTTTTTTGTTATTTTAAATGTGTTTAGTACCTACAATAAATTAAAGTGTTTATATTTTGTTTTGTTTTGTTAATATAAATGTTTTTGTTTATGGAATTAAAAACAAATGAACAAATGAACCTAAGCTTAACCGTAACGTTAAGTTTCGGTCAGCTTTGTTTTATGACGTTAGCATTTTTGCAGTAAAGTTATTATAACACTTATCTTGTATGATGTCAGATGTGGATGATCGTACACCTTTCCTCGCTAGACCTTCTGCTGACCTCTCATCCGGATGAGTACCATGTTTCCGTCGAGGCTCCTCTTGGCTCGTCGGACCATTGTCTTGTCCGGAGTACAGTGCCGATCTCACGCCCCTCACGGCCTCGGTTCGTGGGATATCGGCATGTGTGGCACTACAGGTTAGCGGACTGGGATGGGATGCGGTCCTTCTTTGCATCCTACCCATGGGGGCGGATTTGTTTCTCGCCGGATGATCCCGATGTCGTTGCTGACTCGGTCGCTGATGTGGTGTTAATAAAGGGTATGGAACTCTTCATTACCCATGTTCATTGCAGAGTACTGCAATACCCATCGGCGACAGATCCCGGCCTTGGTTTGGTCGCTTCATCGAAAGGTAGAATGCTATCAAGCCTGGGCTGAAGCATCGGCATCGCGTGATGTAAATACCAGCGCATTTAAAAAAGAATACAACTCTGCCTCCAGGTCTTTCAAAAGAGTTATTGCCAAGGCGAAATCGGAGCACATAGGCAGGATTGGCGAGAGATTGGTGCGTCTTCCTTCGGGAACACGCGCATTCTGGTCTCTCGCTAAGGCTGTCTTAGGGAATTTCTGTCAGCCCTCCCTTCCATCTATGCACAGGAACGATGACTCGTTCGTCGACTTCGAGAAATTGTGCAAGTGGATCACCAGTTTTTTGGCAGATCGGAGCATCAAGGTCGTTGTCGACGGTGCATGCTCTGACTTAAAATTCGTCAATTCTGGTGTTCCACAAGGCTGCGTTCTTTCACCTACTCTGTTTCTTCTGCATATCAATGATATGTTACAAATCAGTAACATTCACTGCTATGCGGATGCTGTCATCCTGTCATCATGTCAAAGAACGTCTACAGTGCTGTCACTGTAGACGTTCTTTATATCGGCCGTGCTAAATTTTTCTCGGGAACACGTCGACGAGTGTCGGAACAAACTTGTGTCTGAAGTCGAGACCTTGTTAACCAAGGTCTCGGACTGGGGCCGACTGAACTTGGTCCAATTCAACCCCAATAAGACTCAAGTTTGCGCGTTAACCGCTAAAAAGACTCCTTTTGTCATATCTCCCCTCATTTCGAGACTACTCCCCTCGCTGCCACAGCCAGTGTACAGGTATACTTGGCGTCGAGATTTCGAACACTGTTCAGTTCCGCGGTCAATTGGAAGTTAAGGCCAAATTGGCTTCTAAAAAGCTTGGAGTGCTCAACAAGGCGAGACAGTACTTCACGTCGGACCATCGCCTAAAACTTTACAAGGCGCAAATTCGGCCCCACATGGAGTACTGCTCTCACCTCTGGGCGGGAGCTCCTCAGTACCAGCTTCTTCCGTTTGACCCCATTCAACGTAGAGCAGTTCGAATTGTCGACGATCGGGCTATTACCGACCGGCTTGATCCTTTGGCTTTGCGTAGAGATGTTGGGTCACTCTGCATCCTCTATCGCATATATCACGGGGAGTGTTCTGAGGAGTTGTTTGGATTAGTCCCGGCAGCTGAATTTCACCACCGGACATCACGCCAGAACTCCAAATTCCATCCCCATCACCTCGATGTCTGGAAATCCACAACAGTGCGCTTTTTAAGGCATTTCCTGCCTCGCACAATCACTGTGGAACCAGCTTTCGCCGGCGACGTTTCCGAACCGATATGACATAAAAACCTTCAAGAAGAGAGCGTACTCTTTCCTCCAAGGCCGGCAACGCACCTGCATGTCCTCGAATGTTGCAGGTGTCCATGGGCGGTGGTAGTCACTTTCCATCAGGTGAGCCTCGTTCCTTCTCGTTTGCCCTCTCTTACATAAAAAAAAACTCACCTTTCACATTAAACGTAACTTTACAATATTGTTTCTTGAAAAAAAAAGATCAGTGAGTAATGCTACCTAATGAGACGTTCACATTTAGGAATAGATTACATTAGAGTCATTATAAACATTTATCTTCAAAATATTCATGTTATAGGTGGGTGGAAGGTGGAATAGTAATAGACTATGTATAATTCTAATAAAATAACTTGCAAACGTATTACACAGTTGTATTAAAAGTAGGTAGGTTCTGAACGTGACCTACCGCCAGTTAAAAAAGAACTGCAGCTGGCGATAAGTCAGGCCAAGGAGAAGGCGAGAGAGGAGTTGCTGGCGGGCCGCAACCGAGTTCCATGGGGCGAGGCGTGCGTGGAAAGTTCTGCACCCACGCCGCCCCCGTGAAGGAAACGCTGCCGTCGGAGCTCCTTCTGCGTCTGGTGGGGGAACTGTTTCTCCACCCAGGTGAGTTTGTCCTTCCGCCTATGGCCCCAAGGCGAGGGAACGCGGCGACCGTCCAGGGTCAGTGGAGGTCGGGATCAGGGCTGTAGCCCAGCCGGCCCTTATCACCCGATGAGAGGAGGACCTCGGGTCCCCTACGACGGGCCTGGCGACAGTAAAGGCGATATGTCCCCACTTAAGTCGCTGGGTCAATAGGAAACAAGGCACGCTCTCGTTCGGGTTAACGGAGGTAGATGTCGCAAAATCCCATAATTTGCAGTCGCTATTGCTTTGACATGCACTATATTAAATAGGAATACTGTTTACAGTTATTATAGGTTAGAAAGTATTATATATTATTGAACAATTTTGTTATATTTAAAAATGAGTACTTGAGAGAGTTAAATCTTTAGCAGTTCGATTATAAAAAAGACACGTTATAAAAGTAATAATTGTACTAAGGGATTTGTGAGGATATGACCATATTAGCTCGCGCATTTATTAAAAAATATATGCCTTCTAAATAAAAGTACAGCCTGTGAATGTCCAGCTGCTGCGCTAAGTCCTCTTGTCATTATTTGAGGAGAAAGTTTTAAGCTAAATAATCGACATTATTTCCTGCGACTTGTGCTTTAAATAAAATTTCAAAATGTTAGTGAAGAATTAGCAAAATTCTTTATGAATGCATTGGCTCTGCATAACGTCTGTTCGTTTTTTTAAATAAATAAATATTATTGGACGAGGAGTTTTTGTTATGTTCTTGTCTTTATCATCTTTAATTTTCTCGTTATATTTAATAATAAGCTTTAGTAGCTAGTTAAAAATAAAATTATAGAGTGAACAGCGTGCTTAGTGCGAGTTTTTTTAGTTATAGCGTTGACGTTAAATGCGATTTATATGGTATTCCGTTTACTACTTCGATACATAATGTACTAGATTATCGGAAAGCGCTTCAAACACGGCCCGAAAAGTAAGAACACAATGTTGTTTGTGAGGTTATTTAAAATGAATATGATCCAATCGTAACTTATTGCTAAGGAAATAAGATTGAATATGGAACAACCGTTATTGTACATTTCCTATGGATTTCTGTCATTCATGGCCTAAGATCCTAAGTGAATGTCAACACAATCTAAGCCGCACTTTATTGGTCGGGAACAAGGCATAGTTTAAGTTGAAATTATTAAACGTTTACATCGTTTTCTTCATTTTATGGTCGGTGCCACATTTGAGTATTGTTTTTTTTGTGACGCGTTATCTAGTAGTATTGTTCATCGAAGGTTTACTATCACTAGATGACACTGTTTTCATTCGATACAAATCGTTGTTAAAAATCATTGATAGTAAGGTAGCCTGCATAATAAATCGTACGAAACTGAAAAACACATAAAATCTATAATTTAAACTGAGCTGACAGTTTTTACTCATACATTTCACATTTATGATCTTTATTTTGTTCGATGGCTGTGAATATTAAGTTTTGGATGCCCTATATCTATTAAATTATGTTCAAAAATCTTCTGTGTGCGGAAATAAATAATTATTTAAAACAAATATAACTTTATCACATACATAGGCCACGCTAACAATTTGAATGTTTCAAAAACGAAAACAATGGTAAAATTCTATTTACCATTGATTTCATTTCAAATAATATAGCAAACATTTTAGCACGTTGGACATACAAGTTAATTACAATTTCACAAAGCTAAGGAGCACGGTAGAATTGCTACAATATCGAAGATTCGACCAAACGCCGGTATTGCACTAACTCGATATTGGCTATTCCAATATCCAAGGCGGGTTATATCTACTCGGTGTTGGAAAGTCCATGCAAAGTCAAAGATTTAGTTATTTTAATAGTATTTAGCTGAATCTGAATTATTTATAATTTTCATGAAATATTAAACATAGATATCAAGTGTATCAATAAGCCACTTAATACATTATATTTAAGTAATATGTAATATAATCTTAATATAAATCTAAATATGTATATACTGGTGGTAGATTTATGACAGTCAATAAGTAATTGTAAAACTTCTATATTGAATAAAGATTACTTTGATATGTCATAATATACTTTTCATTAATATTATAAAAGTCACATCTAGGTCTTTAGTATCAAGAACCATTATGACGCGCTTTGCTGACTTGCTTGTATCGTGTTTGCCAGAAACAATATTTTAGCGGTTAAAAGTATAAAGGGAACCTAAAACAACACAACAATACAATACCGTACAGCTTGTGTTGCATCTATGGTGGAAACTTGCAGTTCACTCCAAGCTTATGATTTTTAATTTTAAATTATTAATGTCTTAGATGTAATAAGAAAAGAAATATTTATTTATTGTTAAGTTGTTACGTACAAATTACATAACACAATATTATTATTATTTTTTTTAATACCTTGTTTTGTTCTCCACATTAACTAAGTTTGCCCATTTCGTTATGTAGTCCCTGTGCCAGTATACAGGCTTATTTTTAATGACCCAGCAACCTCGCAGGACTAGATAGGACTTCGGACATAACTCAATACATGAAAAAATAAAAGAATTTACAAGTTTTTGTGGTACTGTCGTGTCATTTGTAGGTCTATATTTCATTCATACACGACAGGAAGACACCACGCATCGATCTTTGCGATGGGCGTCAATTTATAAACGATCAAGCGCGAAATTAAATAAATACTTCTTTTTGTATGAAAATTAAATCTAACAAATTATCAAAAGTAGTAGAATAAAAGTTGTTGCTTATGGTTTTAGCTATCTAGTCCTCGAGGTTGCTGGGTCTATAAAAATAACCCTGTATATAAATAAACTTACCCTCTACCTTAATCCTGAAAGCATTACACTACTTTTTTGGTCAGTCGTGTAAGAAACAACTAGAGCTATGATAATATAATTATGGGCATTATTGGTAAAAAATATAGATATTAAAATGGGTGGAATTCGTTCGTTATTTATTTATTTATTTATGTTCATAGGTCTACAAAACAAAATGACAATCAATGAAAACATATGATTACATTTCTCTTGATGTAGACACGACATGCGCTTATAAATTAGCTTCTATTACAATTTATTTTATTTTTTAAATATTTTTTAATAAGTTAATGAAATAGTTTTTTTAATAAAAAATTTAATGAGGCTATAGAACGGTCAGTAAAAATATCATAATTGAAACAAATACTATTATAAGTGAAGCACATGCGGTATAAGGGCGAGTGGCTAAGTACATTTGTTTTAGAGGTAGGAAGAGAAAAGGTCTTACAGTTTCGCAGGCGACTATTTGGACGAGGGATGGAAAATTGTATGTATTGCAAGATATCGGATGAATCAATAATTCCATGAATTAATTTATAAAGAAAGGTAATGTCGTTTATTTTTCGTCGAGTGTAAAGTGAGTTTGCTCTGTAGAAGTGGAGTCTCTGTGTATACGATTTAAGTTCGTGACATTTATTATCAGTGTAAGAAAGATGATATAAAAATCTCTTTTGGACACATTAAAGTCTATTTATATGAACCTGATAGCAAGGGCTCCACACTACACTGCAATACTCCAGGATATTTCGAACTAAAGTATTAAATAAAAGAATAGAAACACTCGGTTGCTTAAGTATTTTTAACTGTCTAATAATAAACCCAGATAATTTAGACCCTTTCTTTATTATATGATCAATATGTAGCCTATAACTTAATGAACTATCGAGTAAAACGCCAAGATCACGTATGCTCTTTACTTCTTGGATAGCTCTATTGTTATTAATGTAATATGTCACCGAATCAGAAATAATTTTGCGTGAAAATTTTATGTAAAAGCATTTTGTGGGGTTGAGGTACATTTGATTTAAGTGACACCAATCACAAATGTAATTTATATCTGTTTGCAAAATTTGCTTATCTAAATCATTATTTATTACACGATATAGTTTTAAGTCATCAGCAAAAAATTTAAAATTTGATTTAATATTAAAACACAGATCATTTACGAAAATAAAAAAAAATAAAGGGCCTAAGTGTGATCCTTGAGGTACTCCTGAAGCTACCTCATTTTCTGCTGACTCAAAACCACGAATATTAACTAATTGTGAACGTTTTTTTAGATAAGACTCAACCCATCTCAATAAGGAACCATGAATTCCCATATGTTCAATTTTTTTCAATAATAACCTGTGGTTTACAACATCAAACGCTTTTCTGAAATCAGTGTATATTGAATAAACTTCTTTTTTCTTATCTAAGGCATCGGCAATTACTGATACATATGACACTAAATTTGATGCTGTTGATCTACCAGTCAAAAAGCCGTGCTGATTACAATTTATATATTTACGTGTATGGCCTAATATTTCCTTATGCACAATGGACTCAAATATCTTACCACAATTTGATAGTAATGAAATAGGACGATAAGTAGTTACATCGCCTATGTCTCCCCCTTTGTGGATAGGTATTAAATGAGCTTTCTTCCACAAGGATGGGAATATAATATATGGGAATACCCGTCTCTAGCGACTTATTATAAATTGTGGTTAAGGGCTTATACAAATTTTTTGCACTTTTTTTAGAAATAATGGAGGTAATCCATCAGGACCGGATGCTTTGTTCGTATTTAAAGTCTGAAGACGTATCAGAACGTCGACTTCTTCTACCAACAATTTACTGAATGACATAACGTTGCCGTATGGATTACTAAAATCTGGTGTTGGCAGTACTGAGTATGGAAGGCCATTATTATATGTATTTTGGAAATGTTTAGAAAAAAGATTAGCTATGTCCTGTCCACCCACTGCTTTTTCAATTACCAGGGTCATTTCATTTGGAATAGAAGAACAGTTACTCATTTTACCTTTAAAAAAGCTCCAAAAATACCTTGGATTGCGACGTAAATTATTAGGTGCATTATTTATATAATTTGTATAACACTCCTTTATCAAAAACTCACATCGTTCTTGTAATAACGTGTAACTCAGTTTATCCATTTCATTTCCGTAAGTTTTGTATCGTTTGTGATATTTCGCTTTTTCTCGAAGAGCTTTAATAAGAGATAAAGTATACCAGACAGGAAAGTTCTCATTTATCGGCAATCTAACTGGAGTGAATTCATGGATAATTGACATTAATGTAGAGTAAAATGATTCAACCATTTTGTTAACATCCGAACATCCATCCCATATAGTTGTCCAATCTATAGCTTCTAAAGCAGTATTAAGCGCTTCATAATCACATTTTGTGTAATTATATCTTAGAATTTTATTATATTTGACAGTGGCGTATGAACAAGTTTTCATTAAAATTTTGAGAGGGGGATGATGAATGTCAGACGGTACTAGAGGTGCTGAAACTTCTGAAATAGATATGTAAGCTGGGTCAGTAGAAAAAACCAGATCTAACATTTTTCCATTTTCATTCGAAACACAATTACATTGGTATAGATTATTAAATGTAATGTTGTCTAGAAAGCTATTTACTACACACCCATCGGATAGAGATGGTAATAGAAAACTAGTTTCAGCTTTGTATTCCCACATTACGTCACTTAAGTTAAAATCTCCAAGCAACATAATAGATGACTTTTCGCCTACTCTAGTTATTACACGCGATATATTACACAGAAAGGTGTCAACATAATTTCTATCCAAAGGTGGTGGCAGGTGAGCGACACATATATGAATACTGCTGCTCCCTCTTAATTTCAAGCTAATCCATAAGTCCTCACACGACGACTCCCAATCACACTTTCGAATAACTTTAAATTTTTTCGAGACAGCAATCAATACGCCACCCCCATCTTTTTTGTGAGATGATAAGCAAGAGGAATATGTTATATCTCTGATCTATTACCTCGTAATCATATATAGAATCGTTGAGCCACGTTTCGGTCAAAACTATCATATCATAATTATTGGACAAAACGGATAAATGACAATTTTCTACCTTCGTTCTTAAGCCTCTCACATTTTGGTAATAAATACTTAAATTGAATTTTATAAAAATTAAAAACATAAATACACATGCTTTAGATAAGTTGAGTTAATAAGTTTATAAATTATCCAAAAAACCTTTATCCCTAACCATTTTAGCCTCTGACTTAATATTCTTGCGCACGAATATCTTCCCATTGCGTGTCCAAACAAACTCATAACCTTTGTCTTTTGCAACTATCCTGGTAGCTGCATGCAATTGTTTGTTCAGAGGCGATAAATGTTCCATCACATAAATGGGCCGATTGATTGTAAATCCAAGGTGTGTTGAATTGAGCTTGTTATCTTTGTTCTTAATATTGTATAATTTGACAGCTGCTAGTAAATTGTCACGAACTCTTGGGCTAATCATTTTTATAACAATACTGCGTGGTCTTTTGCTCCCCGAGTTGTATTTAGCAACCCTGTTACAATTTATCACATCTTTATCTGTTAATTGGTACGACACAGTACTTGCAAGTTGTTTGATGTGGGTAAACAAATTTTCAGATTTGCTTTCTGGTACGCATTGAATTTCTATGTTAGAGTCTCGTGATCTCTGCTCTATTTCTGCGAGTTCCGCTGTTATCTCGCCTAGTTTTAATAATAATAATAATAATATTCTGGGACATTATTCACACACGGCCATCTGATCCCAAACTAAGCAGAGCTTGTGTTATGGAAACCAGACAACTGATATACTACATATACTACTTTTTCTTTTGTAAATACATACTTATATAGATAATTACACCCAGACTCAGGACAAACAGACATGTTCATGCACACAAATGTTTGTCCTGGGTGGGAATCGAACCCACGACCTGCGGCGCGAAAGGCAGGGTATCTACCAACCACGCCAACCGGCTCGTCTAGTTTTGTTCGCAGAGTATTATTTTCAGTAACAAGATCCGAAATCATCTTTGAATTTTCTTTGTTAATAATCACTTGATCGTCATGGACTTCCGATAAGAAAGTAACAGTCTTTGTAACCTCATCAAGTTCTGTACGCATTTCGGAAAATTTTATACCGAGTTCTTGGATATCTTTCCGGATATTACATAACGATGAGTCGAATTTACTTAAACATGCCTGTTGCTCTTTAAATTTGTCATTTATCTCATTTCTTAAGCTACGAATTTCATCAAGAATCATACCTTGAATAGATGATATATTAGGAGTACAAGCATCTGACGGTTTGTTTGTTTGTTGGAGTTCATAGGAGACTTTTTCTTTGTATTATGTTTTAAGCTATTGTCTTCCGCCTTTAAAGAGTGCTTGTCGCAGTCCGGACACACCCACTTAGATCGTGAGATCGCAGTAGTTCCATTATATTTCACGCATTCTTGATGATAATGATTGGAGCAATTTGTGGACGAGCACCTGATACGCTTCTGAGTTACCAGAATACTCGTAGTACATAAAGAGCACAAAACCATTTTCAGATGTGTATTTTTTTTTATTGTTTATTTTATTTTTGTGACTTGCACGTAGGTAATCACTCTAATATTACTTATTAATATATTATATATTTTTATTATAAAATTTTCACAATATTATAATGCATATAAAAATGTGTATGAAATAAATATAATGCATATGAAAAGCGGTATACCCAGGCATATACCCAGGCCGTTATACAATACTACCTACTAGTTGGACGATACCATAAAATTGAACCTTGGTTTCGTAGTAGATTCTTAATGTGCATTTTTTTAGAAAATAGTTTTATTCTGCGTGTTTAGTGAAAGCCTGTTAATGTTTCAGATTTTTCGCTAGTCTTATGTTAAAGGTGAGGAAATTCCTCATCGTTACGATCATTTAAAAAATAAGCCCATCTCAGTGATTACAGCACTCGCCCAGATTTAACCCCGCGTACATGTCTGTAAGATCCGGGAAATTATTCCATTACAATCTAATTGGATGCGAATACAAAAAATACGGATTATTCTTTTTAACATTTTAAATTATTTTAGCACGTTAGCTTACCATTTTATTTCAACCTGAATTGAAATGAATTTAAGTAGATACCTACTCTTACTCGTAAAAAAATATTTAGTTAAGTAACTGAATACAGGTAAGGTTTATAATATATTCCTTATAAAGACGACTTGCTGGCTGAAATAAACTTCTCATCATGATCATTTTATAGGAAAATAAACTTTGAAGTCAATATAAAGAATATTTAATATTATATCCATAAAGCAACTGTAAATTGTAAACTTGATTATTTTCATTTATCGAAATTAAAAAAAAACCCCGAACGATATTTTAACATTTCGTCATCATTTTGTACAATATTTTAAATAGGTTGTTGTTTTTTTTTGTTTCAACATATTTTGTTTAATACTAATGATATAGGTAATTAAAAAAATCTTACATATCAACGGCAAGATTATGCTTTTATTGAGCGTTGCTTTTACGATTCTTATAATCCTTCGACCATTTCACACTGGCGAATTGCGACCGCTTGTTTTGATTGAATCACAATAAAGACGTTTCCAATGAACACGAATTCGACTGTGGCTCATTCAAAAGCATTTTTTTGGTAATTGTGTCATCGCTTGGATAGAAATATGAGGCTTTAAGAATCATATACAGAGTTAAACTTTGAAGTTATCGTTTTATAATTTCTAAATTGGATATTATTATAATTCACTAAATAAAGGCGCATCGCATAATTTAGCAAAGATTAACAGGAGTAGTCGTTTCTAATATATTTAATTTGTGTATAAGTGAAATTTCTAATTATTTAAGTAAATCATTTGTATATTGTGCTTTAACAAGAAATAAGAGAAACATAAATTATAAAGTAAAATTAAATACATATTAAGATACTACTACATGAGATCGTTCTTCGTCTTACCTTTGTCAATGGCGTTAGAACTGTCTGTTATTTATTTATGAAGAACTCGATTTGTTTTTTTAAGTTAGTGTAATACTATCGTCTAGCATTCCATTGAGTCGCAAATCACCAGTATGAAAGGGGCGATTCAATTATGTAAGTAGCATATTACATAATTACTAGAGCCATCGTACCACGCATCTATCCTACGCATTTAGCACATCGTTTTCTTTACACTACAAAGCGAGTTTTATCCATTATGACACCCAAGAAAGTAGTCAGTCAGTGTTCTACTGTTAAGTAATAAGCTAACCCTATTCCTTTTTTGTCTCTGTATATTACAAGCAAAAGCCTTTGGTTTCGATTATTTCAAAGAAAACTCCTTTTCCTAATTAAAAGAATGAGCTAATCGTGCTTATCTAAATCGCACATTGAGCACATTTGATAATATTTAAATACCTAAAATGAATTTACATATTTTTACTTTCTCAGACGTAATGTTATAGGTATACACTGAACGTGGGTTTTTCTATTAATAAAAATACTTTATTTTCATTTAATAGCAATTATACAGATGGCCAAAAAGTCGTGTATCAAACGCATAATTAGCGTTTAGATCAGGTCATCAGCTGCAAAAAGTTGTTCTACGGGAGGTCCTTAAGGTCAACTCCTGCAGAGTTATAATTTATTTTGTGTTTTTATGAGAAAATTGACTTTTTTAACTAATTCTTATTAAAATTCGAAAAAATCTACATCCTGTATCTTTTTTATAATTTTCACTAGATTGGTAATGATGAGTCCTTGCGTTAGACATGCTATTTATGGTTGTTTATTGGGTGTGTTGAACATAATATTAATTTTTACGATTCTTTTATATTTACTTCGGACCCCACTGTGTAAAAAACCCTACCGAAAAGTAACCCTGTATTACAAGTTTTGGCGCACATAATAGGGATTCTGAAAAAGTATTACACATGGCCATAAGTGGCTGCTAATATCTTTCTAGGACGAAAAAACAAAACAACAATTGTGAAATAATTGTTTTATTAAAGCAAAACATTTTACAATAAATGCTCAAAATTTCTGCCTCTGACCATAATACATAATTTGCACCGTCTAATAAAATATAAGGTCAATCTCAGGAGAGATTAGCCAACTGCGCAGGAGATATTATAGTGCACAAGTGTGTGCGCAAACACAGGTGCACTCTCTTTTCCCTAGCTCTCATAACCCGATGGGACGGCAATCCGACACGACCGAAAAGAGTTCAGGCGCAGGACCAACGGCTTAACGTGCTTTCCGAGGCACGGGAGTGTACACACTTCCAACTTCCAGACTCCGGGCTGCTACTGAGAGTTTTGACAGAAAACCCCAATAACTATTTATTGGGCCGACCTAGGAATTGAACCCAGGACCACCGAGTCTGCGGCCTTATATCAAGCCACTAGACCAACGAGGCAGTCAGCTAATAAAATACCTACGTAACCTACGGGATCCTCAGTTCTTTAAGGTATTATGGACGGGCGAGTTAAATTTTAGAAGAATGGCAATATTTAATATCCACAACCATACATTTTTATTCCAAAGTGAACCCCCATATCATATGAAATGATCGATTCCAGCTTCTGTTTGTATTAACATGTGGGCTGGTATAATTGGCCATTCGTTTTTTTTCTTTGGGGCTATTTTAAAGAAATAGTTTACCAAGGAGAGAACAATAGCTAACAAGAACTACGACAAAAGCTTGAATTTGCTAGGGTACAAGTTGACTTACTACAGAGGTGCATTCCGTAGGTAGCCTTATAATTATAAAACATTTATTACCTACAAATAATAACAAAGCCAACTCCAAGTCCGACCTAAACTTGCTGAAAGGTCTGAATTAACAATATTGTCTGATCGTAAATAGAGTTTTTGTTGCATCTCCGAGGGCGTCGACCCCCGTTCGTCCTCAAATCATCCCCTCGTCCCCAGGGAGCTGAGGTGTGACCAGAAGCTATAATGGAGTACAAGTATTTACATAACAGCCATAGATAATAAAACTAGTCATATGAGAATTTTACATTGGATAACTTAATTTTATTTAATATATATATTATATATTTATTCCGTTTAGTCAGTTATGTATATTTTTTGACTAATCTGGATAAGTTCCACATATTCTACCACAATACAGCATTTGTTTATCCTCTTTGTTGCTGTTCTGATTTGAGACATGATTGAGCTACATATTAAATAGATAATATAAAAACCTCACCATAAAAATAGATATAGACTAAGCTCGGCCAGCAGATGATGTTCTGCCTGTGTGAAAGTTTGTACATATATACCAATTGTCATGGTCTGACCGGTATAGAAGTTGATATGCTGCAGAACCATATCTTTATAAGTTTTGGATAACAAATAAGCTATTAATTTTTCTTCGAATGTTTGAGTATTTTTTACTTAAATACGATTTATTCGATGGAAGGAATAACTGGATATAGTAGATTAGAAGTACAATTTGACATCATCCGAACTTACCCGATTATTTATAAGCGGCAGCAGCCATATAAATTCAATTTTAATAATTTCCGAAATATGTGAAAACACTTATGAAATAATATGTACCCGAGATAAAAAGAAAAATTTAAAAGATCTATAAGAGATCCAGTGGATTATAACTCGTAGATCCCTACCGAAAATCGTGGGTTCGAAATTCAAATCCACGCATGCACCATTGAAAAAAGAACCTTATATATTAATAATTAATGTTTCGCTTTCATTTTTGTTGTCATCGTTATAATTTTCACAATGACATTTGAAATCTCATTATTCACACCTTTTACAATCATATTGCTATTTTGTCTAAAAATACATCATCATTTATGGAATATATTTACTATGCTTACATATACATATGTAGTAGGATTTGGATAGTATAAAATGACGAGGAAAATTCTCAAAGAGTTATCTAAAACTCAAATCATAATACGGTTCTCATGAAAACGATCGAATACAAAAGTAAAAGTCATAACTATGTTTTCTCACAAGTACCGTTTTTATTTCTCGTATGTTTAATTAGTTGCAATTTATATCTTTAAAGGGAACGTCGTGACGTTGCTCTTATATCTTCCGGAGAGTTCATGGGGACCTTATGAACCTCTTAGCTTTAACGAAAGTCACGTCTCCAACATATAAACTATACGTATGTAACGTTTTCATTTAGTTTTATGTTTTATACATCATAAGATAGATTAAACAGAAAATCTAGATATGTGCTTTTAACAAATTTTTGCATCGTAACAGTGGCTTAACCATATCATTTACTTGGTGGTACAGCTTAGTGCAAGCTCGTCTGGGTACCTACCACCCACTCATCAGATATTCTGCAAAACAGCAGTACTTGCTATTGTTGTGTTCTGATTTGAAGGGTGAGTGAGCCAGTGTAATTACAGGCACAAGGGACGTAACATCTTAGTTCCCAGGGTTGGTGGCGCATTGGCGATGTATAACATGTGATGGTTAACATCTGTTATGATGCCAATGTCTATGGGCGTTGTTGACAACTTACCATCAGGTGGCCCATATGCTCGTCCGCCTTCCTATGCAATAAAAAAAATCATCCAGGCATGATTGGGTTAATCATATTAGAGATTTCAACTTGGGTAAGTGTGCAATTTATACAGTTATAGACTTATGTACACTGTTTAAGTTTATATACGATAAAAATTTAAGTCTTCTTAAATTATACTATATTCAGTAAATAATTAGAAGCGATGGTTAACATTAAGAAATGTTTATGGGCAATGTCTATGGGCTTCGGTTACCACTTACAATCGGTAGCCCATTTGCTCGTCCCCTTACCTTTATGTACTATCAGAAAACCAAACGTACCAAAACCTAAAACAGACAAGATAATGTCAAACGAGAACTAAACATTAAAGGCATGCTAACTAATTGTATGGATTTCTTTTACAATATAAGTATTCCAGAATGTTCATAATATTTTCATTTTAATTATGTTTTATCATACCTATGGTGAATTTACGTAGTATTTTTTTTATTCTTTACGTGCTTGAGATAAAACTTATGCCATTTATTATAAAATCTAACTAAGTGTATTAGAACGTTTAATATTATAATGCCGTATTATTCTACCCAGTTCGTGTCAATCCCGATAGTTACTCTACCTATAAAGATATTATTTTGTGGCCATTAAAAGGTAAATAATTAAATAGCTTAACTTTTATAAATGAAACCTAATTCAAAGCTTTGCTTCCACATAGAAGGCCTATTCTTAAATACCCTTAAATCAAAAACTTCATAAAAAATATTTACAAATGTAAAATTATTGTTATGCCAATATTAACCTTATCGGTAACTGTCGGATTAGATGTTCATAACTCATAGATTGGCCATATTACAACAATATTTCTAAGTAAAGCCAGCTAATGTTTATTAAAAACAACTATGTTCAGATTTCTCATCTTTAGTGGCTCAATACTAAAATCTACGTCGCGTCCGTGTTCTGTGAGCGAGGGACGTTATCACGCTCGCGGTCCCCAGGGCCGGTCGGAGGGCGACAGGTTCAACTAATGATGGTGGCTTACAGCCATTTTTCTATTTACCACTGTTAGCTGTAACGTATTATAGTGGTTTATGTTACTTGCTTTGAAGTTAATGGTCACCATTGGTTTTCGCGTGTAGCTGATAACATCGATATACTATCGAGTTGTGTTTGATATTTATTTAATTACGAGAGCGAATGTTCATTAAATGCTCTAAAAGAGATTGTTTGTGATATAAAAGAGTTTGAATGACATGAACATATATCAATGTTTTACATAGTATAAAAATGGGATTTTATATGAATACTGTACTAAGCAACTTTATGCTTAGACTACAGGCTTAACGTTCGGAAGAGATTAGTTTAAAATGAAACAATATAACATAAGGCATACACCTTGGAAGCTTGTAATTAATAATTAAGTTCTGGAAAGAGCTCGCAAGTTTAAATTTCTAATGCTTCCCTGCATTAGATTACTTCTTTGTATGTATTCCGTTACGGTTGCTAGTGCAGTATATGTATTCGTAAGTTAAGACAATATACACTATATTTGGATTGATTTACTGTTGGTCAATGTCAATACATTTCGAATATTGTTTGAATTCTGTCTTCTATTCTTTCTTTTTAATTAAATAAATGAATAATTATATTAATAAAGCGTTGTAATAAACATATTTTCTAATTATACTCTGTAAATATAAGCCACTCTTAAGCCGACAATGCGTTGTTAACTATGGGATATAAATCTTTGCACCTGTAATTACACTACTCAATGTAATCAAATCAGAACACAGCAACACAGAGCCTAAATATTTGATGGTTAAATAACTGGTGAGTGGGATTAACATCCATTCGGGCCTGTACAAAGCCCTACTACCGGCGAATGCATTGCATTTTTTTCATGTCAGCTGATTTTTGGCGTAACAAAATTCAGATTGTAAAACATTTGGCCTCCACCACCTTAAGGATTATTTGTTCCCGAAGATCATCAAATTTTATTATATACATGGCATTCTGTATAGTTGTATACCCGAAGCATTCATATAGATTTGTAGTAAAATCTTAATCATTGAATAGTAAATCAATTTGATTAAGATATTGTGCGATACATTAACAAAAATAAAACACAGATTGATTTGGAAATCTCAATGGGATTCCAGAGACAATAGAATTTAACTTTTTAAGTGCCGGTCGCCTGTTCGAATTATGTTTTAGATGGAGCTTGGTTGGAAATATAATATAAGAATAATATACGCTTACCTCAGACTCCCCGGTAACTTGTTGTTCACATCACTCAACTATCAATTTAAACTTTCAAATAAATAGGAAATCACCAAATTACAAATATACCTTATTATATTTGCAACGGGTCCGACCGTTTAAGATGGCGAAACATTGCCGTTGTCCATCGGCCAAATGACATCCTAATAAATAGGGGGGAAGAAAAATATAAAACGTAATGACTATGTACTCTATGGACAAATGTACGAGTATATTAATTGATATTTTATATATTGCGAGTAAGACAATCAATGTGTTGTTTTATGTAACGTTTTGCAAGTACATGTTTATATAATATATACCTTCAACTTATATGTATGTACATATAAAAAAATGTTCAACACTATATGTTTTATAATAAACTAGCACTTCACCCATAACTATGGCCGCGAAAATTTAAAAACTATTATTTAACGTAAATACGTAAATTAGTTCAAACCGTGACATTTTTCTAACTCAAAGAAAGTTTATATCTTAATTTTATTATATATCTTCTAAGCCGAAAACCGATCCGAATAATTTAAAGTGGAATTTACACGTACATAATCAATCTTAAATATCAAACCATTTAAATGGATAATGATTAATATACCAATATCACCACTATTCGATTTCATCCTGTATTTAAGCTTAATAATTTAAACGAAAACGGTTATTGTGATTTAACTGTAATAGTTATATATCAAGATGTCTTTTTTTTGATCAATAATGAGTACTCTTAATATTTAGAACACTTTTATATATATCGTTAATAGTTTTAGCAGCGCACGTAAAATAATGACTTATAGGCAACATTTTGTATATTGGGTTACATTGTTCCATTTTACGTAGAGTATACTCTACGTAAAAATATTTTTTTTGAAGTAGCTTTCTAATGGTGAAAGAGTTTTTAAAATTGGTCGAGTAGTTTTTATTTATATCGTTACAAACAAACAAAAAATCAAATCTATCCTCTTTACAATATTATACATTAAATAATCACGAATGTTTCATAATCTTGCAATATGCATCGAAATTGTTTTGGATCAAAATTTTTGGTTTGTCAGCCCATATCAAATACGTAAGTAGGGTTCTCAATGGCAATACCTTCCTCAAGTAGACCTCACTTGACGCACAGAACCTTTTCAATTTGGTTGATATAGATTATCAAGCCGATATTAAGTCTAGAGCTTTCTAATTTGCATGAAAATTATTAAAAAATGTGGGCTTACGAGGATATCTCGCGATCGTGTCTGGTGTCAAAATGGAATAAATTATGCAGCTGTAGATAAATTAAAAAAAAACAATAAACTGAATTGCGGATAAGTATTATGCATATTCATAGATATTTCATTACATTAAAAATACACTTGGCTTATTACGTCCAACTTAATAATTAATCATACAGTTTACTATATTTTGAAAGGGCAAATAAAGCAACATGTTAATTTATTGCATGTACATATATTTAAGGTTACTAAAATTAATTCCGCCAAGCCAAATTAGAACATAAGTTAGTTCAAATTGTCCAATATTTACAGCTTCATGTGTACGGTATTTTACAGCTTATTCTAAAAATATCAGTAGGTTAATGAAATTTAAATTAATAATAGACAAGTTTATTTAATATTACAACTTATCAATAGTTCATTAAAACAAATTGCATAAAAAAACAACATACCTAATGCCAACACAACATAAGAGTTTTATTATATCTTTCCCGGAGTCTATCTAAATAACATTGATTATTATTATATCCAGTACCTTTATGTATTTAAACTTAAGTTCCTTATATTAATATTATCATATCATTGTTAAATACGTGAG
Source organism: Nymphalis c-album (assembly GCA_963151315.1). Taxonomy (NCBI): domain Eukaryota; kingdom Metazoa; phylum Arthropoda; class Insecta; order Lepidoptera; family Nymphalidae; genus Nymphalis; species Nymphalis c-album. The sequence goes on from OY720588.1 coordinate 5,976,943, forward strand.
ACTGGATTAAAATAAAATTCAAACTTCATCCCTGCCCTTTTATGACAAACACACAGGTACATTATACATTAGTTTGCGGAGTTTAATCGTTGCAAACCATAAACCTCACTCATCATGCGCCTAAACCGTAAATTTAAAAGCCTTCGCCACTCATGAGTCTGGAGGGATCCCCTCTATTATCATAAAATGACGGTGTTTCACTTTCTTTTGATGTGTCGTCAAAATAAAAATATGTACATTAATAATATAAAACGTTGAAATAGAAACGTTATCATTGCTCTCCACAGTTTTTACTTATCTTTTCATATTTTCAACAATTCTGATATTCTTACGGAAAACTTAACTTTATACATTTTTGGATTAAACGTACCATTCTATTTTTTATGTATAATATACCCGTTGGTTACTCGTCAAACAACAATGCAATTATTACTATGCATGTATGAGGTATGAAGTATTTATCAATAATTTTTTCTATAGAAAATTAAATAGTATGTTCGATTAGTATTGCTACATGTATGTTATCAAAACGTTAAAGCAGGGTAGGAAAATGGGGGGTCTTTACGCAGCAGGAGACTTTACATACGCTGTAGAAGTAGTTGTAGAGTAGCTGGACGGATTGTTACTTCACAAAATAAAATAAAAATGGAATTAATTCAACTTAAGTCCAAATAGTACATGCTTAATATTTATCATTGAACCACAGGTTCTCGACAACAATAATTTAATACCGGGTCACGCCACTCTCGCTTATCGGTTTGTTTGCACTATTTTCGAAATCCCCACAATGCGATTGTTTGCCTCGTAAATAATATTTCAGATTCTGTAAGCCATGGTTAACGTAACATTCGTGTTTTTTGAACAAATAATATTCTTTCTCTCATAAATACGATTCCGGTGCGATGAAACTGAAAAGCACTTCAATTTAATATTAAAGCGTTAATATAAATTTTAAATTTGGTGTATAAAGTTTAAGAGTTTATGAATAAAATATTTTTAGTAATAAGTTTCAACCATGAAAACGTTATTTTTAGGTAACGTGCAAAAACATTAATTCAAGCTTATATTTTACTTTAATTTAATTAAAATATGTTAAAAATCCTATCATTAATCAATTAGGAGGAATTTCTTGGGTAAATAGCTTTATGCTGTCAAATTATTCTCAACTTCGCTTTTACTATCATGAAAGCCCATCTTGGTCATTATATTATGTTATCAAATCGGGCAGTTAATTGCTCTTATTAACGCTTTAGACGCTGGAACTGATTAGTTATAAAGCGAACACAAAAGAATTTGAGGTTTATAATTCAAAAAGACACAACAATTAAATTGCCATTGCTACGCAGATATCTTCTACTAAAACGGTTTGGAGATAAGTCCACCTTATCTTCGTGTATTAAAGATAAGTATGTCCATAGTTTTAGGAACAATTGAAATGCTGCCATTGTAAGTTTTAAAAAGTATAAATATCGATTTGTCATAGGGTTACTATTATAAATAAATTTCACGTTTAATGGAATTTAAATCATATAAGAATTTCCTGTTATTTTCAAACAATCAAAATAGCATTTGGTATTCTTAAATAAATCTTTTTCTATTTTTTTTTTATCTTTTTTTAAGTCAATCTTCTTTTGAAGTGCAGCGATCATTAAGGTAACTTGAATAATTAATATCGCGATTCTGAAAAAGACCAAACCAAACTTGGCCAAACCATGCTTCAATGCCGTATAGAATAATGGAGAAAACATAACAATGTGATAGACGTGTTCGTATCTCAATCAGCTCAGCTCAGTTCAGCTTTTCACTGAACAGAAGTAGTTTAAGTTTGAAGCAAATATTCCGAGCTTGTTCTATCGATCACTTTATTTTTGTCTACTTTATGTCTGTAATATTTTTTTTATAAATTTTTTTAATTTTTATTTGTGTTTAGTTGAGGTTTTAATGTAAATAAAATAAATGTCTGTATATATAGTTCAAAATAATAAAAGTTAATTATGAAAAACAAAACCTGTAATTATGTAAAATATGTGGTAGTAGCTACGTCAGACAGTCGGCTTAACAATAAGATAGCCCGCGGTCAGTAGATGGTTGCGACTTGCGAGGCAACTTTGAACGATAGTTTGTGAATTCCGTGGGTCAAATTGGGACGCTGTGAACTTTAATGGTTCGTGATAAAAGGATTTATTAATGTGGATACACAAGTATTAAATTAGACGGAGCTTATTTTAATATTATAGTAACGGGATACCACCGACCGTTAAGGGAAAAATCATCTTTGTCGTCTTATACGATGTCTGGCCGCTGCAGGAATAATTTGTTAATATTGAAAACTACGCAATGAAATATACCTAGTCTTGTCATAAATACTAAAACAAATAAAAAAAAAATGTTTCTATTGCAAATAACATTTATTACTTTTGCAGTGTGTAGTTTAATACATAAATATAAAACAACTAGCTGCCCGTCCCAACTTCGTACGTGTAAAATAAGGATATTATTTCGTGCATTTTTGAAATCAATAACGTTTAAATGTTCACTTATCGATCTATTCGCTCGTACATTACCGTGTATGTTCAGTATAGGGCATTGTCATAAAGAACTACTAAAGAAAATGTTAAGGAATCGATGGTATCTTCTAAAGTCTTCTTTTTCCTGCCCTTATTCCACTACGTAGGGTCGGTACAATATGTATTTTTCTTTCACTTCTTTCTGTCGCTCGTACCTTTCTTACAATATCCATCCACACTTTCTTCGGCTTCCCTTATATCCATCAACTTTCATACTGATTATCCTTCTAGTAACATGTTTTTCATCCTTTCTCATGCCCATACCACGCTAATCTATTACTCTTCAACTTTTCAGCTATCGGCGTTACTTCCAGGCTTCCTTTGATATACTCGTTTCTTATATTGTCTATTCTAGTTACAAAGCACATCCCTCTTATTATTCGCATCTCTGACACATGCATTATTTTTACATCATCTTCTTTGGCTGCCCAACATTCAGAACCAGATACATCATGACAGGTATTATAACGGTGTTATAAATCTTCCCTTTGATCTTCAAGGGCAGTCACAAATCGTCCACCTGTCGCAATTTCATCCACCCTGCATTTATCCGGTTCCTCACATTCCTGTCAATGTTACCATCGATTCTGGTTGAACATATCTTCTAAAGTATTCATTCAAATAAGCGTAATAGACAATTTTAATCTATATTAAGTGGCCAACGTATTTATAATAATAATAACAATTATTATTAACATATTTATCTAAATTAGGATTATAAAAAAATAGAAAAAAAATAACAAAAACGAAAACTATTTGAGATACGAAAAATAATGTACTACATGTCTATATTACTTATCTTTAACAAAAAATAGATCGAGAGGCTATACATCTATATATTTAAGGCTATTATAATAAGGTCACAATTATTGCTTTTTGTTCAAATTAGTAAAAACAGAATAGAAACGAACGATGATGATATTCTTATCATGACATGAATCCCTATGCAATTGAATAGTTTCAGTTTTATTATACACATGTAAATTCCTTTTTAAATGATTCGAATTTGAGCTTTTGTTTAGAAGGACTGGTACATAAAATCATGCATAAAGTGAGCAAAAAGCGCACCATAGATATTGGGAGCGAACAGCAGGTACTACGCTTAGTCTAGTTTATCTACCAAAAACGTGTCTTAATATGTAATTTTTATTGATTATATTTCTGAATTTTTTGAAGTTATACTTCTTTAGGCGCGTTATGAACAAATGATGAGAGTGAAATTTTAAGATGCGCGCGCATCTGTGACACAAAATTAACAGTATGAAGCTGTCTGCTTAACCGCTCATTAAACACCTGAATTCTACAACGTGAAGTTAGTTCTAGGTGGCATGAAAATCGATAACTATGTTCAAGTTGTATATTCTAGTATTTTTATTACGTTAATAAAACCTTTTTTATTTAAATAAAATCTTTTTTATCAATTTTAATATTTATCGTTAATCACTACTGCATTTTAGTTATTTTTTTTTCCATACGCCAAAGAAGTATAACTTCTAACGCGTGTACATAAGTACACACACTCTTTTTTTTACGCCCCCATGCGTCGGTCTTGCGTCTGCAATCTTTCCAATCGTGTCGGTTTGCCGTCCCATCGGATTGCGCACACACCTGTGCATTGTAATGTCCCGCGCAATTGGCACACCTTTCTTAAGATTGGCCGCCGTGGTCGAAATTGTTCCGGAGGGCATTATTATTATTTTTATTGTCACACTAAACAGCGTTGTCCTCCTTTATTCGACTTCATTCTTATTAGTTTGTATATTTGTATGGTTTTCAATGCAAAAATGTTAAATTAGGATACAAACAAACATACAAAATTAATAATTTTACCTCTTTTTTAATTAAAAAATAATAGTTTTATTTCAAAAGCATTATATCTATCAGATCATAAACAAAACGTGAACGATAATAAATGCTATAGTATAAAACTGTGGTGCAGTCTGTTATTAACGCCCGCCAAAAAAGCGACATTTTTCTATTTTTTAAAACGTTAGTTGTATTTATTTATTTATTTATTTATTTAAGGATCTCCAACAAAAGATACACACTTACAAATATATTGAATTGAATAATAATATAAAACATGTGTGCTCCTTCAATTACAGGAGACCACATCAAGCACATAAAGTAATGACTAAACAGAATGTGGTAATCAATAAATTAACTTAGGAACTATAAAAAGCTAAACAATGGTAATGAATACTATGTTATGTAAATGTGAATTAAAAGAATAAGTACATATTAGAAAACAAATTATAAAATTTATATAAATTGTAAACAAAGTTTAAATAACTGAAATAATAGTGACAAACTTAAAGAGGAATAATACCTTTTTTAATACTAATAAAACTTAAAACATAAAAAATAGAAGTAAAATTACAAAAAACAAAAAAAATATATACTTAAAAAAAATGAATAAAGATAAAGATAAAAAAATGAATAAAGATAAAGATAGTCAAAACAAAACAAAATAAAAGTAAGAAAAAGACACGATATCATTAAATTGATAGATTACAAAATTGAAACTTTTGAAATGAAATTTGTTTGGTGGCGCATTTCTTATAATGCCAATGTCTATGGGAATTGGTCACCACTTACCATCAGGTGGCCCATTTGCTCGTCCGCCTAACTATACTATAAAAAAAATTACAAACAAACATTACAAATACAAATTTTACCTCTTTAAAATATGTATTAGTATTGTTAAAGAACGAAGCCGCGGGCAACAGCTAGTTTATCGATAAAAACATCATGAAATCGGTTACTATGGCAACTGTTAATGATCTTTGGTATGGGCTCTCCTACATATAAAGTGAATGATAAGATATATTAATTGTGAAAAATCTGTTTTGGATGAGAGTTGAACAAAATCAGCTTTCTTAGCTGACCTCTACTCGGCGAAAGAAATATTCCTACCAAAATTCAAGTGTCTACGCTTTATGGTTCAGGAGATATGGTGATGAGTCAATATATCTCATATGTAATTATGAGATACGCGAGGCGTATATATGAGGTTATATTGATGATATTATAATTATATATGAGGTACGCGAGGCCCCCACCTCACGCATCCAAGGCCCCGGGGTTACGCCCTATCTTTTTATGCCCCGGGCGTCGGGGCTGTGAGAGGGCCGAGACGACGCCGTCGTGGTCTCCGCCGAGCAGGATTGGCCATTTCCCGTTCCCGCTCCGCTGTCTCCTTCTGGACCATGACGGTCTCACAGAAGTAGGCTACAGCCCTCCACGCCAAGAGGTCTTGTCCGACTTAGCGGACCAGGATCTCCCTCTCCGCACTCCACGCTGGGCACGCTCCCAGCGTGTGTTGGGCAGTGTCCTAGTCCGCGCCACAGTAATGGCACATCGCCGTCGATTCGCGTCCGATCCTACACAGGTATTCTCCAAAACAACCGTGACAACCGTACAACAACCGATGGTCTTTTGAGGAAAAATATTTTCTATAATTTCTTTTTATTTCATTGTAAATACATTCTTAAATTTTTTTTGTTAAATCCCTACCTACATTTTTACTTATTCACTGCTAACTCTTTTCCCCGCCACCTATGAGGTAGTTTTCAGGTTTTGAAAACAGGAATGAATAAGTAAAGTTGTACGTACGGATTTTATGCTTTATGCTTATAACTTTTTCAAATTTAGGTCAAAAAGTTATACAAACATTTGTAGGCAAAGCAATTTGTTACAAATTATATCGTTACAAATTTTTTGTAGAACGCATAGTTTCCGAGATATCGCGAAGAGGTGTTTCTGGGCAACCATCGTCGAGGCAAGGTGTGGAATATTTAATGTTTGAGTAAATTCTAATTCTTTACTAAAATTCAGGAGAGAGTTTTGTGTATTGATATTTGTTACTAACATTGTGTGTGCGTTTTTCATATTCTGCTATAGATTAAAAGAGAGAGGTCAGCTATCAATGTTTTAAAAAAAAACGGTTGGAGATTTTTATTCGTTATAAATATAACATTTTTCCCTTAATTTTTTTTATTGCATTGAAGGGCTTAACTGTTCTCGATACAAACAGAATTGTAAATAAGAGTTAAAAAAATGTTTGAAACCATTGCCAATTATTTTGGAATTTCGAGCAACTGGCGAAAACTGGTATTTTATAAAATATTTATTTCATAAAATAAATCGACTTCAACGTATTGCCTAACACCACTCGACTTTAAAACTCAAAGGCTTATATACTCGTATATTATACTAGCGGTTCAGCCGCGATTTTGCTCGCAACATCAACAAAAATAATAAAAAGGTCAAAATATGTTAATCTATATATTATAAGGAGATCCTTTTATTTTTTCAAACCTCCATATGTCAAGCTGTCAAATAGGTTGTCATGTTGACTCTCTTTTGCTGGAGGCAGCGCGATAGACGGTTAGGTGCACCAGATGTTAATAAAAGTCTTTCGTGATTCATTCTTATAATTTTGTAATAAATTATTTAAAAGTAATTTGTTTTTGTTTATATAATATATAATATATATTAGAGATGAAACGGATAGTGGTTTGGCCGGATACCGGATATTCGGAAAGCTACGAAGCCGGAGCGAGGCGGCCCAAGGATTTTGGACCCAAAGTTCAAGTCAAGACTATTTAGGAGTTCTCGAAACTGAAAAATCGATAGCTAATCCTGATAGAGTATATGAAAAACTCTTATGACGAATCGTCTTCTGACAGTAACAGATCATCGCCGTCTTCAACACCTGATAAACGAATGAAAGAAGATTAAACTAGATCCAACGTCACAATTGAAGCTCATTACACTTTGTGCGACTGTTTCAATGATGTGGCAAAAGATAATAGTAGTGATTATCGCGATCAAGAAAAACAAAATCCGATTGCTAACGAGATTGACTTTTTCTTAAAGACATCTCGATTCGATCGCAATAACGATACATTTGGTGGTCAGTTAATTTGAATCAGTACCCGCAGTTTGACAACTGCTCTAGGCTTCTAGAATTTATCTTTCAGCATTTATTTTCAGAAGCTGGTCTGGTATACGAAGCCAAGCGGAGTCGCCTCTTACCATCAAATGCGGAAAGTTTGATATTCATTCACCACAATTTGCTGCTTGTTAATTTTCAATACTAAACTAATTATAACTAATAAAACAAACATTTCTGACGTGCGATTAAAAAAATAAACGGTGTCCATAACTTATTGTGGTATGATTTGCGAAGTATGTGAAATAAGAGGATTTTTTAAATTTTACTATCCGGTGTCCGTCCGGATAGTGAAAACAAGGCCGGATAGATCGGATACCGGATAGTTACTGGATATCCGTTACATCTCTAATCACAATCACTTCATCCTTATACATATAATATAAAAATTTTAACAAAACAAAAACCGACTTCATAGGAAGAACAAATTAATATGCACTAAAAAGTAAAAAAAGAATTGCGTATTCTTCTATAATTTGATAATTAACTTACTATTTTCTACTCATCAATATGTAGGTACGAATGTGTTGCGTGGTTGATAATGTATTTACAATTATTGTTACTTTTGGAGTCGATGTCAGCCAAGGTGGGTTTATAACTACATACATAGTTAGTTATAGGTGAGATGTGCTTGTGTCGCACGCGCAACTTAACGAGGCGAATAAAGTCAACTTGTAATGTGTATGTTTTTGTTTGTTTTTAAAAGATTCCCGTATTATTATTGCTAGGTATATTATAGTGTTTCCTTAGCTGACATAGACTCCAAAATTAACAATAATTGTAAATAAATTATCAACCACACAACACATTCGTAACCTACATATTGATGAGTAGAAAATAGTAAGTTATCAAATTATAGAAGAATATGCAATTATTTTTTTAATTTTTAGTGCATATTAATTTGTTCTTCCTATGAAGTCAGTTTTTGTTTTGTTAAATTTTTTATTTATTTTTTGATTTTTAGTGAATCTGAAGTACACTCACTAATTTGTAGAATATGGGTAGTCCTACTAAACGTGCAGCTAATATGAGACAGCGCCGTTTATATTATTATTTAAATATCTAAAACAGTGAAACGTACAGAAAAATGCATTTTGGTACTTAATTAATAAATATTAGTTAATATGGTTAAATGTATGAATATAAATTGAAATGTTTTGATTAAATAGATTTAGTTGGTGGGGTGTTGGGCAGCCATAACATAATCAAATAGTTATTTCTAGTAATAATTAAATAAACCGTATGTTTATAGATGTTGTGTTATACCATTCTTCACCATAAAATATGACGGAATGTCTGTATATTAAAAAAAGGGGAAGTATCTATATTATCCTAACTAATATAGATACTATACATATTACATATATCCTAACTAATATAGATACTATACTATATAGGACGACATCAGATTAGCCATGGATAATCATGAACTTACGGTCTTAACATTGCTTGATTTTAGCAATGCATTTAATACGGTAGATTTCGACATACTCCTAGCTATACTAAATCATCTTAATATTTCTCCTTCGGTAATTAATTGGTTTCACAGTTATCTCAAAGGTCGCCGTCAGCGTATACGAATCCAGGATTCTCACTCTGACTGGTTGACAGTAAATGCCGGTGTTCCTCAAGGCGGTGTCTTATCTCCTCTTCTTTTCTCTATCTTCATAAGCTCGGTAACTCAATCTATATCTTCTTCCTATCACTTGTATGCCGACGATCTCCAAATTTATGCTCATTCCAAAATTGCTGATTTACCTCAGACCATACAATTAATTAATTCGGACTTAGAAAAAATTTAAACTGGAGTATTTCTTTTGGTCTTAAAGTAAACCCTATTCAAAGTCAGGCTATTGTAATTGGTAGTAACAAATTATTACCACGTGTAGACTATTCCCTTTTGCCACCTATTGTGTTTAATAAAACTATAATTCCTTTAAGTAAAAAAGTTAAAAATTTAGGTATATATTTTGATCAAAATTTCTCTTGGATATCACAATTAAGTGAAGTTAGCAGGAAATTGTTCCACTCGATTGGATCCATTCGCAGATTACGTAATCTTCTACCAATTCCTACCAAAATTGCGCTAGCTCAAACAATTCTTCTTCCCATCCTTGATTATGCCGATACCTGTTATCTTGACCTCAGAGAAGAGCAATTAAATAAACTCGAGCGTATTCAAAATCTTTGTATTCGGTTTATATTTGGACTTCGCAAATATGACCACATTTCTGAATTTCGCAGAAAACTCGAGTGGCTCCCAATCCGTCTACGCAGGAATACTCACATACTTTCTCTTCTCTATTGTATTCTATTTCATCCAAACTCTCCTCATTATCTCAAGCAACGTTTCGAATTTCTTAAAGATTCGCATGGCCGCACTCTACGATCTGATGAAAATCTTATTCTCAAAGTTCCTTCTCATTCTTCCTCTTTCTATACCAATTCCTTTTCCGTCCAAGCAGTTCGCCTCTGGAATTCCTTACCGTTTCACTTAAATCAATCTCAATCCATCAATACATTTAAAATCCCACTCAAGGCGTACTATTTAACTTTGAATTATCTGTTTCGGTGTGTTTTGATTTGTTTTCGCGCTTGATTGCCTATTATTAGAACTGTCGTAGCTTTTATTATTATCTTACTTACATATTTATTTATTTATTATTATTATTTTATTCTATTTATATCCTTAAATATTATAAAACAAAGTCCCCCGCGTTTCATGTCTGTCTGTATGAACGCGCTAAACTAAAAAACTACTGAAGGGATTTTCATACGGTTTTCACTAATAGATAAAGTGATTCAAGTGGAAGGTTTACGTGTATAATTCATTAATATTTTCTGTAAATTTGTTGAAATATAGCGATAATTGTTGAAGAAGTCGGAAAAAAACGAGCCGATTGGGAGCTTTCATCGAAAACGCTGTACAATCCCTTTGAGTTATAACAAAACAATGTATGGTGAAATTGTTCCCCTTTCATAGATCTACAAAAAAGTCCGCGATGGCATATGTCTATCTTTCAAGGATAGCTAACTATACCCATTTTAATGTTTAAAAAAAGGTTACATAAAAATGTTAAAATTGGAAAGCTATAAAAATGGATATGATATTAATCCTTATTAAAATAAATACGTTATTTACTTTAAGCATTTAATGTTTATTATAATTGCCCTTTACACTACCCAATTTAAATCAATATCTTAGGAGTAATCGTAATTTTAAAATTATCGCGCACTAAATAAATTCAGGCGCCCGTACGCTAGCTGTTGACCGCGGCTTCGCCCGCGCATAAATTAGGTAAAGGATAAATGTTTGCCTGAAAAATCTGTGATTTGAAATTAATATGTATGAAATGCATTTCTGTTAAGAAAAACTTTAGTAACGGTTTTTTTTATTTTTAAGTTGATGATTATTCTTTAAATAATCATCAGTGGACTTATTATGAATTCTGTAGTTTGAAAATTATTAAATTCCCCGCCGTCTATCTACGCCGTCGGTTATAGTTAAAACTATAAAAGAGCAAGCGTACCCAATTCTTTTTATTCTATCAAACAACATAGGTCATAACACCTTCGTTGCCACGGTTGATGGCCCATTAGTGATGCAGGGAATGGACATTGTTTGAGCATGCACTATAAAAACTGTCCATGTGATAACAGTTCTCACTAAAATCAACCAAGCCGGCCATTGTCAACGACAGGTCTTAGGACTTTTGGTTGTCATAGCAAAGCAGTAAGACATTGTATGTTTAGCATTTTGTTATTTGAACTCACTTATGGTAGCGTAGCTATCATTTTACGCCGATTTTAAGTGAGAGAAGAGTACCACTTCCGGCCGGGCGTGCCGGCCCATTCCGCTGCATATTTATTGAGCAAATAAGTACGTCGAGGGTGCAATGAAACCGATTTAAATTTGCTTAAAATATTTTAATTTTAACCTAAGACGACGTTACAATTGTACAATGTTATTTAGAATTGTTTTATAATATTACAAAATTAATAATAATGTCTCGGTATGGTTCGATCATACAATGGAGCAAAGCTTGCTGAGATGGGTTAGTTTCCACGGCGCCTTTCTGGTAGGTTTTTGGTTTACGTGGTTCAAATGGTCAAGATATAACAGTGCTCCTTTAGAGTTTAGTAAAGAGAAGAAGTACGTTGTTATAAGGTCTCTTCTGTATTGCCGATCATTTTGTCCCGAAAAAAATCTCCAGGGCGTTGCAATATAAGCAATATTTGCTAAGAGACATTATGGCTTTATTCCTAAAACGCAAGAAATATAATAAATAGGTTAGAAAAGGCGCTGTTGTGAACATGAGTTTGCCAATTAAAGATGCAATTATTATATTATGATGCAATTATTAAAACTTTAGATAGGTACATTACCAATCTTGCCGTGGGAGTTTTAAGACAGGTTCCAATGTGACCGACTAACCACATAACCGTTTTTTCTTGGACCACCGATATGGCCATTTATATATATATGGAAAATTTCGGCCTACTCATTAACACGTAATCCGCAAAAATATTGTCGCCTATTATAATATTGAACTATATTTAAATTCATAATAAATAATACAAATAATATTTGAAAAATACAACGTTGACAACAATAAAACTGTCTGTCAACTGTCATGGTTGCGAGTTAACCATTAGTCAGAATGCTAACCCTCCAAAGTTGGGTGTTTAAATTTTATAACTAATAGTTTGAACGTTAGTTATATTAATTATTGATGAAAATTTAACCGTTTGTTACTATTTTTACAATTCGTTGAGTTAACTACGGATCAAAAAACCGGCTCTGAGTTTTTGATCTAACTCTCATAATAGGGGAGGGTGTAATAAAGTATAGCGTTCATAAAAGAGAAAGTGTCGCAGTGACTACAAGACATACAATTGGCGTCAATAAAATTGCGTGGTCGACACCCTAAGCAATAAGCAAAAGCGAAATAGCGCGGAAACATCGGGGGAAACAGTATTAATACTTCTAGTTAATTGTGAAGACATACCGGATGCCTAAAATGTTTATTTTCTTAACATAATAATCTTCAGGTTTCAGTTATTTAATTATCTATAAAATAAATGTTTTGGTAGATTTCAAATAAGATGAAAATAAACGAGAGGAATAATTTTAACCGACTTAAAAAAGGAGGAGGTTACACTACAATATACCTAGCAATAATTATACGAGAATACTTGTAGAAATATTTTTTTTACAAATTAACTTTTATACGAACGACAATATACTGTATGAGAGAATGAGTATAAATAATTACAAAATAAATGTAATCGATGTAATTCAAATGCTTCGTTTTAACGCACCGGTTCTGTAGGGAGAGTGCTGTCTACCCTCTTCTACGTGTTTGGACTCACGATTCTTTCGGCGATGCTCAGTTCATTAAGACCGGCATGAGTGGGCACAACGTATGAACATTTATTGCAAATCACCAAAGAAGGATTAGGCTACAAACATTTTTATGAAGGTCACTTTATGGAGAAATAAAACGATAAAGACAACTCTTCTAGCAGCGTTAAGATTTTATCGCAGTCTCAATGATTAATGTACTGTATCAAAATGTATTTAAATAAACATCTCTAACCTGTATTGAATCAAATATATCAACAAAGCACCTCAGTTATATAAAAATTCAAAGCGAACACTCATTCACGGAATAACATATTTGTTATTCAGTGAATGAGTGTTCGCTTGAAGAATGTACTTAAATTTCTTAGAAGGTTGTACTCTGCTGAAGGTATGAAGAAGAAACACTGACATAGTGTTATATTAGCCAAGTACGTGAGTATCATTCACATCGTTATTATTAAGAGCAATTACGTGTCATGGACGGTGAGAATAAATTGTTTCTTTACACACCGCGCGCGGGTCCAAAAATAAATGTAATGGTGTGTCTATTAATATCATTGCATCACATATTTATCATTCTGATACTTGTTATAGAAAAAGTGGAGTGTTTTTAGTATTGGGAATATATTTCATCCTAGATGACTTACAAGGAGTTGTCTCCACATTATTATAATTTTACATTAACAACAATAACACAAAAGTCCTTATCCTTAAATATTATAAAACAAAGTCCCCCGCGTTTCATGTCTGACTGTATGAACGCGCTAAACTAAAAAACTACTAAACGGATTTTCATACGGTTTTCACCAATGGATAAAGATATTCAATAGGAAGTTTTACGTATATAATTCATTAATGTTTTCTGTAAATTTGTTGAAATATAACGAAATTTGTTGAAGAAGTCGGAAAAAAACGAGCCGATTGGGAGCTTTCATCGAAAACACTGTACAATCCCTTTGAGTTATAACAAAACAATGTATGGTGAAATTGTTCCCCTTTCATACATCTACAAAAAAGTCCGCGATGGCATATGTCTATCTTTTAAGGATAGCTAACTATACCCATTTTAATGTTTAAAAAATGGTTACATAAAAATGTTAACATTGGAAAGCTATAAAAACGGATATGATATTAATCCTTATTAAAATAAATACGTTATTTACTTTAAGCATTTAATGTATATTATAATTGCCCTTTACACCACCCAATTTAAATCAATATCTTAGGAGTAATCGTAATTTTAAAATTCTCGCGCACTAAATAAATTTTCATTTCGGAAAATAATATAAAATTTGATTGTATTTTCGATTCACAATTTAAGCGATAATGGCGTACATATAAAAGATAGATATAATATTATGCTGTCGCAGATATTTTAACGATATAAGAGATATATTTCCACCATACATTATATTCGTGTACCTCTTACGGTTTTTGCAGGGCATGCCAGAATGGCTTGCAAATAGAAGATTTTTTTCCGGCTGTGTCACGTACACTTATTGTTATATTTTGGTCAATTTACTCAATAGCTTTATAAATTTATTAGCCAATTTTTAATTTTGATATATAGCTATATTATTGTAAAGTTTCATTAAAATCCAATAGTCAGTACTTTTGCGAGAAAGAGTAACAAACGTCCATATGTCCATACAAAATTCCGGTTTATTATATTAGTAGGAATTAGAATTATTATATGTCCTGTACTGAACACGCATAAACTGTTCTGTATGGGCGAATAAATCGTTTGTTGAATGTTTATATCTTATTGATTAAAAAATGCACGGGATAAAAATTTTATTTTACCCGTACGAAGTCGGGACGGGCAGCTAGTAGTGGTATATTTATTTCTTATATTGTAAAATAATATATAAACATTCACCAATTGATCTATTCGCCCATACAGTACGTTGTATGAGCGCTTCTTCATTGGCCGGCCCGACACTACACCGGCACCGGCCCGATGCCGACACCGACACCAGTGGACGCATAATTCTATGAAATTGCATTGTACTCTGTCTCATTGGTCCGGCCGGAGCCGGCATGTCGTCGGCAGCAAGCCTTTCAGCAAGCTGGTGTCGGGCCGTCATCTTTATGCATAGGTGTCTATAGTCATACGGAAATATTAAAAAAAAACATCCAGGTCATCAATTAGTTTTTCAAATAAATTGTAGTACATGCCATCTAAATATGTTACTGATAATAATTGGATGCACCCAAAATCGTCTCAAAACACTTCTTTTTTGCGTCTTAAATATAGTAAATACAACAAAAACAATCTATTATTATACGCTGGCATCGCGCATTGCTCTTGTCATAGCTTTAGAAGTTATATAGCATTTATGTTATTCTAATGTATCAACTATATTATTGTAAAGTTTCATTAAAATCCATTCAGTACCTATTGCGTGAAAGAGCAAGAAATATAAAATCCTTATTTAACCCGTACGAAGTCGGGACGGGTTTCTCGCCGATAACGTAACTTTCTGTAGGTAAAATATTTTTTAAAAGCAGTGTAGTTTTTGAGTTTATTCACTACAAACAAACATACAGAAATCTAATTTTACCTCTGTATACTATAAGTACTGACATAGATTACGCGTGAGCGAAGCCGCGGGCAACAGCTAGTTATTATAGTTTATCAATATAAACATTATGAAATCGGTTATTATGTCAAAGGTTACAAAGGCTTACTTATGTTTGGTATGGGCTCTCCTACATATAAAGGGAATGATAAAATATGTGATAAATCCATTTTGAATGAATATGGAACAAAATCCGTTCTTAGCTGACCTCTACTCGACGACAGGAATATTCCCACCAAATATCAATGCTCTACGCCTTATGGTTTCAGAGATATCGTGATGAGTCAATATATCGGTGGACATCTCTTACATAAATATATAGATTAATACTGTTATGATAAAGCTAGTGGTTAAATATAAAATCATTCGCCATATTATGGTATATTAGGAATTGTTAAACAAAAAGATAAGATAAATAAGAATAACTGGACGGCGATAAGCTGAAAAAAAAAACAAAAAGCATTTCTCAATTGAACAGGAGGCTAATTCTACTCACATAATTGTCACATTATCGGAATCGAATCGAAACATAATTAGCTTTTTCCCTATTCTATTAATACAACGATCTGCCTCGTTGGTCTAGTGGTTTGATATAAGACCGCAGACTCGGTGGTCTTGGGTTCAATTCCCAGGTCGGGCCAATATATAGTCATTGGGATTTCCATTTCAGAAAATTCTCAATAGCAGCCCGGAGTCTGGAAGTTGGAAGTGTGTACACTCCCGTGCCTCGGAAAGCACGTTAAGCCGTTGGTCCTGCGCCTGAACTCTTTCCGGTCGTGTCGGATTGCCGTCCCATCGGAGTATGAGGGCTAAGGAAAAGAGAGTGCACCTGTGATTGCGCACACACTTGTGCACTATAATATCTCCTGCGCAGTTGGCTAATCTCTCTGGAGATTGGCCGCCGTGGCCGAAATCGGTCTGGAGGACCTTAATACAACGATCAAGTTGCGATTGAAAAGGAACGTCAAAAGTTAACAATTAAACTTGACTTTGATATGGTTTTTTGGCTTTTGTATATGGTAACATCATACTGATTCGGTTTTTTGAGGAATAGTCGAAGCTGTATCAAAATTGGATCGAGAACGTTAATAAACGTTTTATATTAGTGGAATTGGCTTCCAGTCCCCTCTTTTGTCTGATGTAATTATCATAACATTCATTACCATTGCCAACGGGAGCGGTCTTTACATCGTAACTTTATTTGTTTAAATATAGATTTAAGCGCGAGCTGCTTTTGAAAAATAGGGTTCTATAATTGATTGTCCTTTATGACAAATTGGCCTAATGTATATTATGCACGATCGATACAATAAAAAATAATATGTTATAATACTACTACGTGCGTCCACTCGTCCACTTCACTTCAAATTTATTTTGAATGATATTATAATTTTATTGCTAACATCTATATAAATCAAAACGCCATTGAAAATTAGTATTCTATATAAATAAACAAAAAAATTATAAAAGCCGAATTCAAAAGAAAAACAAATTCATATGCACTAAAAAGTAAAAAAATAATTCGGGTTCTTTTTTTTTTTCTATAATTTGATAATTAACTTACTTTTTTCTACTTATCAATATGTAGGTACGACTGTGTTGTGTGGTTGATAATGTAGTTACAATTATTGTTGTTTTTGGAGTCGATGTCAAACAAGGTAGGTTTGTAAGTGTAACTACATACATAGTTATAGGTTTATAACTACATACATATTATTGTACATATACTTATAGTTTTTTTTTATATATATATAATTTTCAAAATGGGTCTCAATTTTAGGAGATTCATTACCAACATATATACATATGTACATATACATATATACTAATACTTACATGTAACAGCCTGTGAATGTACCACTGCTGGGCTATGGCATCTTCTCCTCTTTGTGAGGAGAAGGTTTTGAAGCTTATTCCACCACGCTGCTCCAATGCGGATTGGTGGAATACACATGTGACAGAATTTCAATGAAATTTGACACATGCAGGTTTCCTCACGTTGTTTTCCTTCACCGTCAAGCACGAGATGAATTATAATCACAAACTAAGCACATGGAATTCAGCGGTGCTTGCCCGGGTTTGAACCCACGATCATCGGTTAATTCACGATTCACGCGTACTTACCACTGGGCCACCTCGGCTTTTACTTACATGCATAACTGATATTATGATAAAGAGGAAAGATTTGATTTTTTGTTTGTTTGCTTATTACAATTTAATTTGATTTTAATTTAAAAATCTTTCGCCATTAGAAAGCTACATCTTTACCGAGTAACATAGGCTATATTATATTTTCATAAAAAATAGAGATCCCTACCTAAAATGGAGCAATGTAACCCAAGGTTAACTGTTGCCGTTACAAGACATTACTAGCGTGCGCAGCGAAATTGACGGTATAAAAAGTATTTTATACTACAATTACGTGATCAAAACGATGTTACGGTAAGTGACTGAAAAATCTGGATAGCCTATGAGAGGTAAAAAACACAAAAAAAATAGAGACGAATTGATAACCTCCTGATTTTTTAAATCAGTATGTAAGTAGTCTCCAGTAATTCAAAAGTACTTAAAAGGAAAAATCAATAATGTAACAGTATCCGTATTGCAGTGGTCCTATTTTGAATCCGTGCGAGTTAAAGTTTATTGTCAAATATAACACAGACGAGACTAGTTGATAATAATTAAATAAACTAGTTGATATTTTCAAATAAATTTTACGTTTTTTTACACAAAGTTACGCCACACTTAATTGAAATGCATTCGACATACGAGATACGTGAACAAAACAGAACGATAATAAAAAATCGAGGTTATCGTTTTTCATTGATAATATCAGTCACGATCGATTTTTAGGATAATTTTTAATAAATTCAGTTCAGTAACTGTTTTATAAGAAATAGTTTGGCATCATTTATACCTGCCTTATTTAACAAATAGAAAATGCAATGTAAAATTTTTAGTAAACTACTTTATTTTTTTATAGCTTTTCTTTAACAGTACAACATAATTCTAATATAACCTAATTTTAATATGACCCTCTTTGCTCGAAGCAGTTATTAGGCGAACTAATGGTGGCTTAAGCAAAACAACTCCCAGCATTATTGCCACTTAAATATACCATTGTAGGGATCTAATAAAAGATCCCCTCCGTTTACTAAATATTTTAAATTAAAAATATCCGTTATTTAAAAAAGTTTTGATGATATTTTTACCAGGTTATTGAATTTACTTGGTGGTAGAGAGTTGAATTTACTTTGTGCAAGATCGGCTGGGTAGGTACCACCCACTCATCAGATATTCTACCGCAAACAGCAGTACTTGGTATATTTCTGTTACGGTTTGAAGGGTGAGTGAGCCAGTGTATAAGGATTATAGGAAGATATTCTAGTTGGAATCGTATATCTATATATAATCTGGGATTATATACTACTAGCTGCGCCCCGCGGTTTCACCCGCTTATAATTAATAAAAATCAACCTAGAACCTTCCTCCATAAAATAACTATACAACACAAAAATAATGGTTAAATTCGAACCAGTAGTTGCTGAGATTAGCCGGATCAAACAAACAAACTCTTCAGCTTTATATATTAGTATAGAAAACATATAAGAACGGTCTTCAAAGGCAATTTAATAATATAATACAAATCATTAAAAAATTGTCAAAAGTTCTTTATAAATGAAAAAAAGACAATAAAACCATAATCAGATCGTTATGCTATATAACGTAATACGGCAAATTACACAAAGCATGTCAACGTCTTTCCTATGTACTAATTTAATTATTAGGTGAAGGCGCAGTTTGAAAACTGCAACATATAACACAACTGGAATAAGCTCCAAAATCTTTTCCTTAAAAGACGAGAAGAGGCCTTAGCCCAGGACATTCACAGGCTGTTACTGAGAGTGCCGATAATGCCCGCCTGTGCAAGGAGGTGGACAGCCTCAAGGCCGAGGTAAAGGCTCACCGCCGTGAGTTTGCAGATATGCGGACCACGATGGCAGCGGCTAATGAGGTGTCCACCAGCACTACGCGGGACACACAAGTTTTGGAGGAGTTCAAGGCCTCCATTTTGTCGTCGATAGGCGTTATGATAGACGCTAAAATGGAAGGACTTGAAGATCGCCTCCTTCCAGCGAAAGTGCACCGTCCCCCTCTAGCTGCGGACAAGAAACAGGCTGTGGTGCAAAAAACTGCACCCTCCTACGCTCAAGCCGTGGTTCAACCGAACCCAACAAATAAATCCGCTAATGTGCGGAAACGGGCGCCTGCAGTAGAACCGCTGGCACCAATTTCGGGCCCATCAGTCACTGCGACTACGTTGGAGTCTCAGCCACGGGAAACCGAGGAACTATCTTGGTCCACCGTGGTTAAGAAGGGGAGAAAGGGGAAGAAGGCTTCCCACCAGGTCACAGCGTCCGCAACAGTAGGACCAACAGTGGCGAAGACTCCATCGGCAGCCAAACCGAAGCTGGTCGCCCCTCGCAGGGCTGCAGTTATGGTCACGTTGCAGCCGGATGCGCAAGAAAAGGGCGTTACATACGCACAGATTCTGGAGCGCGCCGAGCAGGGCGTTAATCTACAGGATCTCGGAATCTGTAGTGGCCTTAGAGTCAGACGCTCGGCAACGGGAGCCAGACTCCTCCAGCTACCGAAATCACAGACCGAGCAGGCGGATAAGCTTGCTGAGAAGCTCCGCACCGTGCTGGATGGAGTCGCCAGCGTCATCAGACCTGTAACGCGGGTGGACCTTAAGGTGATGGGCTTGGATGATTCCATCACCAAGGAAAAGTTGGTTGCTGCAATTGTTCGGGCAGGGAATTGCTCCCCAGATTCAGTCAGATGTGGGGTATTGCAACGGGGGCCGGGGTACATGGGTATGGCCCGCGTTACCTGTCCCCTGACGGTGGCGAAGAAGCTGTCCGAAGACGGTCGCCTACTCGTAGGGTGGAGCTCGGCCAAGGTATGCCTATTGGAGCAACGACCTTTGCGTTGTTTCAAATGTATGGGCCTTGGCCACATGAAGATGCTCTGCCCATCCAAAGCGGAACGAGGAGGGCTATGTTTCCGGTGTGGCGTAGATGGCCACAAGTCAGCAGACTGCACTGAGAAGATGCGCTGTGCAGTGTGCGCAGACGCTGGTAAGCCTTCTGGGCATGTTATGGGATCAGGGGAGTGCAATCCCCCCTTCATGAAGGGTACGGTGGTCTTAGGCACCCAGACCACCACAAATGTCGATCGGCGCCAGGCCGAGGAGGAAGCTGCTATGTCAACATGAGTACGGACATAAGCTTCCTCCAGACGAATGTCAACCACTGCGCTGCGGCGCAGGACCTGCTGCTGCAGTCCATGGCGGAGTGGCAGATCGACCTGGCTGTGGCCTGCGAGCCCTATTACGTTCCTCCCCTATCTCACTGGGTAGGAGACTTGGACGGCACCGTGGCGGTCCTCATCCGGAATGGAACGGGTCCCCCCCTCTCACTCATTGAGAGGGGCTTGGGTTACGTCGTGGCGGGGTGGGGAGAATACGTTGTTGTGGGAACGTACTTCTCCCCTAACCGCAGCCTGGCAGAGTTCGAGACATATCTCGGCTCGGTCAGAGCTGCGGTGGCCAGGCAGTCGCCGAAACCAACTCTGGTTCTCGGCGACTTAAACGCGAAGTCACGTGCCTGGGGTAACCCCGCCACGAATCCACGGGGGAGGGCCGTCCAAGTATGGGCGCTACTCTCCAACCTGTCCCTTCTCAACAGGGGGCAGGTTCACACATGCGTGCGCCACAACGGGGGGTCCGTGGTGGACGTCTCGTTCGCCACCCCGGTGGTAGCACGCAAAGTGTCGAACTGGAGAGTAGAGGAAGAGGTGGAGACTCTGTCGGATCACCGATATATCCGATTTGAGATCTCCACCTCTCGCAGGCCGGCGGAACCCCAGAGGGTGCCGACCACGCTGCCGAGGTGGTCTCTTGGCCAGTTAGACCGCGAGCTGGTCAAGGAGGCTGCCATCGTGCAGCGGTGGGGTTCCGCGGGACGGGAGGAGGAGGGTGCCAGCGTCGAGGAGCTGGCGGGCCGCATGCGCAGTGCCCTCAAAGATGTCTGCAATGCGGCCATGCCGAGGACCCGGCGGAGAGTTCCGCGCCGGCATGTATACTGGTGGTCGCCCGAAATAGCCGAACTTCGGGCGACGTGCAGCCGGGCGCGGAGGGCCTACGTCCGCTGTCGCAGGCGCGTCGGCCTCGACGCGGACCTTGAGGGACAGCTCTTGGCCACTTACCGCCAGCTGAAAAAAGATCTGCAGCTGGCGATAAGTCAGGCCAAGGAGAAGGCGAGAGAGGAGTTGCTGGCGGGCCTCAACCGAGACCCATGGGGGCGGCCGTACCGTGGTGTCCGCGGAAAGTTCCGCACCCAAGCCGCCCCCGTGACGGAAACGCTGCCGCCGGAGCTCCTTCTGCGCCTGGTGGGGGAACTGTTTCCCCACCCAGGTGAGTTTGTCCCTCCGCCTATGGCCCCCCGCTCCGTGATAGAGGACGCAGTGGATCCGCCACTGATCACGGAGCGGGAAATGGAGATGGCCCTCGATCGTTTGAGGGCCAAGAAGACGGCGCCGGGTCCAGACGGGGTTCCAGGGCGAGTTCTGTGCGTCGCCCTGGAATACCTAGGTGCAAGGCTTCGGGGGCTGTTCGACGCATGTCTGAGCAGCGGGCAGTTTCCGAAGCCTTGGAAAGAAGGAAAGCTGGTGCTGTTGCCGAAGGAGGGTCGACCACCTGGCTCCTCCTCGGCGTACAGGCCGATTGTGCTGCTGAACGAGACGGGTAAGATTTTTGAGAGGATTCTTGCAGCTCGTCTCGTTCAGCACCTCGATGAGGTTGGTCCGGGTCTCTCAGAGGCTCAGTTCGGGTTCAGGGCGGGTCGTTCGACGGTCGACGCCCTGAACGCCCTGAAGACTCGGACCACGGAAGCGGTGGCCCAGGGACAGGTGGTCCTGGCGGTCTCGTTGGATGTGGCGAACGCCTTTAACAGTCTCCCATTCGGCACAATCAGGGAGGCACTCCGATACCATGGGGTGCCGACCTATCTGAGGAGACTGTTGGAGGCGTACCTCCAGGACCGAGAGGTCGTCTGGGCGGGGGGCGACGGCAAGTTGGTCCGGCGTCGAGTTGGTTGCGGCGTTCCACAAGGGTCGGTTCTCGGCCCAATTTTGTGGAACGTCGGATTTGACTGGCTCCTGAGAGCCCCCGTCCTTCCCGGTATGGGGGTGTTGTGTTATGCAGACGACACCCTCATCACCGCGACAGGGCGGGACTTTCGGGAGGCGGCCCGCCTGGCCGAGGTCGGAACGACGCTGACCGTGGACCGGATGGAAATGCTGGGCTTGAGGGTCTCCATATCCAAAACGGAGGCCCTCCTTTTCCACGGTCCACGGAGGGGCCCCCCACGAGGGGCGAGTATCACCGTCCACGGGACGGTGATCGCTGTGCAGGCCCAGATGAAGTACCTGGGCCTGACCCTGGACGGACGATGGAGCTTCGGGCAGCATTTCGTGCAGCTCGGCCCGAGGCTCATCAACGCCGCCGCCGCCTTAGGCCGCCTCCTACCCAACGTGGGAGGACCGGGGTCACTATGCCGGCGCCTCTATGCCGGCGTGGTGAGGTCGATGGCACTGTACGGTGCCCCGATTTGGGTGGACGCACTCACCGCTTCCAACCGGGCCCTCCTGCGAAGACCGCAGAGGGTCATAGCGGTGAGGGCGATAAGGGGTTATCGTACGGTGTCATGGACAGCAGCGACCCTCCTCGCGGGCGATCCGCCCTGGGAACTCCAGGCGGAGGTGCTCGCGGAGGTGTACCGCTTCCGGGCCGAGGCGAGGGAGCGCGGCGACCGTCCAGGGTTGGCGGAGGTCGGGCGTATCAGGGCTAGAGCCCAGCAGGCCCTGATCACCCGATGGGAGGAGGACCTCGGGTCCCCCACGGCGGGCCTGGCGACAGTGGAGGCGGTACGTCCCCACTTGAGTCGCTGGGTCAACAGGAAACGAGGCACGCTCTCGTTCAGGTTAACGCAGGTACTTACCGGACACGGGTGCTTCGGTAAGTACCTGCACAAGATTGCGCGGCGGGAGGTGTCTCCCTCCTGCCACGAGTGTGGTGCGCCATGTGATACGGCGCATCACACCCTGACGGAGTGTGCCGCGTGGGGGCCCCAGAGGCATTCCCTGGCGGTGGTTGTAGGCGGAGACCTCTCCTTGCCGAGCATCATTAACGCGATGCTCGGAAGCGAGGGGTGCTGGTCAAAGATGGCCTCCTTCTGCGAAAGTGTGATGTCGCAGAAGGAGGCCGCGGAGCGGGAGCGGGAGGAGAAAGCCGCTGCAGACTCGCTCCGTTGTAGAAGACCGGGGGGAAGGAAGCGACGTTTTGCGCACCTTCTCCCCCCGCCACAATAGGCGCCGCCGGGAATAGGGGGGATCCCAGTACCCTGGGATTCCTCCCTAGTGAACGGAGGCCCGCATAGGCGGGCCGGCCGTCGGAGCGTCACGGTAGCATGTGCAAGCGATCCCGTGGCGCTCCACTTAAGACGGGAAGGGTACCGTGGTGGTTTTAGTCGGTAGGAGTCCGACATAACCCTCCATTCTGCATCACATATGGAGGGTATCCATGATGGATTTCCCCACGAAAAAAAAAAAAAAAAAAAAAACGGCTGTTACTGAGACATTTATAACCGTCCGTCTATCTATAGAGCAAATTTGTTAACAGCTACTATGTTAGAACACGCACAAAACACACTACAGTCAAATGTCAGAAAGTAATAATACATTTGATTATCATACATTTGAAATGCACTTCTGATGCCAATTTTCCGTGGGGTACTAGTGGGTTGGTTCAACATCTCCTCAAAGGTAGTTCGTTCGTGTTCTTAATTATAATTCCTTAGCCGTCTCTTACGGCACCTACGAGTACAGGTGGGCTGATCTTAGTTTATTCTGTCTCTATTTGGCTAACTTATACAAAGCGTGTACTCTTATAATGCAGTATACTATCTTTTCTGGTATTCTTTATAAAATATAATGTAAAATAAATAATTGTCCGCTTCAGTAAAGTAAACACTATAAAACATAACAATTACTGTGTACAGTACAATCCTATTTAAAGTGAAAAACACCAAGCAATTCCCTTCATTCTTTTATAACACGTAACAGTTGACGGCTCTCACTTTTATCGCCTTATCTTTAAAGAAAAATGCAACAGTTTCATTCACGTCACAGCACGATAGCAAGAAAAAGGGTACATTTATCAGTTGCGTAAATATGCTAAGTATTGAGTGTAGTCCCCGCTTCCTGGTACGCGAGTAATGGATTGCAAGTCTAGAAGAGACAAAGCCTTCAGGCCTTTAACTTAAAGATAACTGTGATAACATGAGCGTAAAACAATAACATTGATAAAACTTTTACATATAAAATTCTTATCGTTTTATATGCAGAAAACAATAGCTGGTTAATTTGGAACGGTACATTATAAACTATGTATAAAGCAATAGTATACATTTTAGAAATTGAAAAATGCGATGGACTTTAGTTCGTTTAACTATGATACACATTTGATACTCAAATAGAATAAGCCAAATTATTAAAATCCGTTGAAAGATGATGAGTACACCTACCGGAGTAAGCAAAACCTATTAGACAACTTTCACTCTGATTCTTCAAATGTTATTTAATAAAATAAACAACTCTTTAAAACTTACATGTAGGCAAATTATAAATTTAGGAAAGTTAATCTCTTTAAAGCTACTTATACCCGATTTTTTTTATACAATATATATATACGGGTGTAATCTCAAACGCTTCCCGCTCTCTTAATTTAAATATCCACATCACTTTGATGCGTTTGCGACTCAAGATTGATGGTGGGCTCACATGACACCCGGCCTGAAAGCTGCCCTTTACTTTGCTATGGATGACTTTACTAACTGTTATTTATGGAGTGGATTCACCCTGGTTTTATAAATTCTCTTTTCAAAACTTAATGATATTTCACCTGACTTCTTAAGCTACTTTTTAATAGAGTCAATTAAAAAAGTAGCTTAAGAAGTCAGGTTAAACGTTTTGATTAGTAAATTTGTGTTAAGAAAGCGAAGTAAATGGGAGAAGTAAAGCCGTAAATGCGGGTTCGAACCCAGTACTAGTGATTGTTTGTGCATAATTTATGTTTGTAATTGAAATCTGTTATCTATTATATTATATAAATTATAGTATATATGTATAGTACATTATCGCTGATTAATATTAATTTTACTTTAATGTGTAAATTTTACTTTTGAAGTCGTATAGTCCAGATGACTATTTAATTAAATCGTAATGTGTGCCGATTGACTTCCCTGCCTTGGTGTTAGTTGTCTTAATGTATAAAATGAAAATTTGCTATATGTGTATCAAAACCTTCTTTAATGGTGTGGTGAAATCATCTATGACTGCCTCGTTGGTCTAGTGGCTAGATATAAGGCCGCAAACTCGGTGGTCCTGGGTTCAATTCCCAGGTCGGGCCAATAAAAAGTTATTGGGTTTTTCTATCAGAAAATTCTCAGTAGCAGCCCGGAAGTTGGAAGAGTGTACACTCCCGTGCCTCAGAAAGCACGTTAAGCCGTTGGTCCTGCGCCTGAACTCTTTCCGGTCGTGATGGATTGCCGTCCCATCGAATTATGAGAGCTAGGGAACAGAGAGTGCACCTGTGTTTGCGCACATACTTGTGCACTATAATATCTCCTGCGCAGTTGGCTAACCTCTCTTGAGATTGGCCGCCGTGACCGAAAGTCGGTCTGGAGGACATTATTATTATTGTTATTAAATTATCTTTAATTCTTCTTCTCAACAGACGAAGATATATTTAGCACAGAAGTAGAATATTTACACGCACATACTAAAAATGCAATATATGAGAATTGTAAACATTGTATTAAATATAAAATAAGTTTAAAGAACAATATAAATAAATAAGATAATACTATCATAATTCAGAATCGAAAAGACTTTGTAAGAAAAAATCATTGAAATTTATCCCATACGCTACCTTTACTAAGTTTAAATTGCTAAGAAAATGAACACAGAAACTTTAATACAATATTAAGAAGTCGCATGCCTTGTTATAAACTTTAATTTAAATTTTAAACGAGTTGAAATAAATAAACTGTTGTAAACTCTAGCAAATAGTATTGAAAGTTTTCTTAACTTGTATTAGATTCACATACAATACATTTAATTGTTATCTGAATTTATAAAAATAAAAAATAAAACGAGATAATATATAAGAATGAAAATAATTTTAACGTTTTCTTAAAGAGATTTTTAGACCTCATATTTATTATGATACCAGGAAATATGTTTATCTCTCTTTAAACGACTGAATATGAACCATGTGACTTCTACGCAACCTTCGATCCCCCGGCTCACCTCCTGTTTTACGTATTAAGATTTTGGTACTGTTTAAAGAGTAACTTGAACAGTCTACCAAAATTCTAAATGTTTATTTGTGATTGTAAAAGTATAAAAGTAAACTCAATAATATGAATGCCTTTTTGGTCTCATTTCAATGTAGTCAGAAAATTGTCGTTAAATAATACGCAAAAAGAAAGTTTTTTTTTTGCTAGATTATGTTATCTATTAATATTTAATTTCTGAGTAACCTCGGAAACGGAGTCAATTTCAAGATCAGTTCGAACAACGATGGGCGATTGAATCAAAACAATATGATAGCGGTACGCAGCTTAAAAACGCACTAGACGCTTACAATTAAAAAGGAACATTTGTTTCGAAATATTTCAAAAAACAATTATTCCATTTTTAAATTCATATTGTATTCGGATCGCTTTACGAGTGCTGGTGACGGGCAGTGACAGGCGCGGCGTTCGTTCTAAAAACGATAAGTCTACGATGACACAGCACGTGCTGTTCCGTGGCCATATATACGAAGTTACGAACAGACCAAAATATCGTAGATAATAGACTGATTAATAAAAATATAGTATTAATGAGAGTATTGAAATCACAGAAAACGGCTTTCTTTATCAAGTAGTTAGCTTGTACGGCAGCAGATTAAAAGGTACTAGATTAGTATTATTATATATTTGCCGCCCATCGGATTATGAGACTGAGGGAATCGAGAAAGCATCTACGTATATTACAGCGAACATATTTCTTTACTACCCTGTGCGGTTGGCTAATGTATGTTAAGATTGGTCACCGTTGCCAGCCAGTCTGGAGGACATCATTGCATTTGCTTTTACTCTCATTAAATTTTCAGTACCATTGTAAAGTTGTGAATTTGTCAGAGTACACCGTTGTGCCTTGAAAAGGACGTAATATTGTTGCTCTCCCATCCAGGTGGTGCAACAAGCACCATTGGACTATTATTTTAAGTAAATAAATAGTCCAGAGTCAAAAGGAATTGCAAAATCAATTGAAATTAATTTGTTTCCTCTGAAGAAATATTTCTTTTCAATTTAGCGTATAAAATTGGAGAGAGAACTTTTGCTTAACCACTTATAAAGGTAATATAATATGAGGACAGCTTGAGTTTAAGTTTAGATAGCATCTAGTATATCGCAAACCAGAAACAGAAGTATAACTTTTTTCTCAGACACTAAAACACATAACATCGGTATATTTATAACCCTTTGTGAAGGCAGACGTATTCAAGCCATTAGCCGCTACGACGCGCGAACTATTCGAATTAATTAAATTTAATTGTGTAGAAACGCGAGCGGGCCGTCCGCGTCTCGTAAACGCGAAAATAAATTTATTCAATTTCGCCTAGCTGCCTTCGTAAACACTCACCGTACATGCTAATCGACATTTTCGACCAATACACTAATAACATTAACTAATAATATCACGAGATATATTTAATACTTGTTAATATCTACTTTATAATCCTTAAATTTGACAACTTTTTTAAACTTTATAAGTATTAGGTATAGTTTGTAATTTTTTGTGCTAGTAATCTTTATTCACTAACAAAAAGTATGAAAAAATAGACAATGCTCATACTAAATGCCATGTCTAAAGAAATAATCAGTCTCTGCATAATTTTGTTTTGTTAAATTACCATATTGCTGGTATTCTACTATATCCTAAGGCTAATATACATATATCAGTATCTTAAATAAATGTGCATATCGTTATATGTTTTATCATCGAAATATTTTATATAATAACGTAATGACAATAAAAAATAGTTTGTAATCGTTATATATTATACATTTTGTATGTACATGTAACATTAGTATGTATTAAACAAATATGATATTATATTTATTTCATAAAATATACTTGACTAAATTACGTGCCATATATCACCCCCGATCACATTTTTTTAGTTCATCTCACTGAATTCATTCTAATATCTTAAACATTAACAGGTTTACTTTCTAATAACTAAATATTCAATTACATACTTATTTATTTTTTGTTGTTCTATGTACTAGATTAGCGGTAAGCGCTTCAAAAACGGCTCGAAAGGTAAGAACACAATGACGTTTCTGAGGTTATTTCAAATTAGTATGGTCCAAACATAACTTATTGCTAAGAAATAAGGTTGAATATGAAACAACCGTTATTGTAAATTTCCTGTCTTTCTGTCATTCATGGCGTAAGATCGTAAGTTAATGTCAATACAATCTACACCGCACTTTATTGCTCGGGAACAAGGCATAGCTTAGGTTGAAATTATTAAACCTTTACATCGGTTTCTTCATTTTATGGTCGGTGCCACATTTGAGTATTGTTTTTGTTCGTGACGCCATATCTATTGGTATCGAAGCTTATTGTATGCAAAAAAGTAAAGAATTATATTCGGTGTATATTTTCATAAATACCTATCGATATAATATGGCCGCTTGCTATGATATACCCATTATTATGATTATTGCCTTTATTATCTGCAATTTGCACTAATACCTAAATGATCCTATCGTTGTTGAATATAATATGTACATGCTGTCGAGGTCGATTATTTTGATATTACGTATAACTACAATTATAACTGTATGTATTTTTTTAGCGTCTCCGTAGTCAAAAATATTTTTTTAGCCTTTTCGATAATACATGAAAATTGTATGTCCAACGTGTTTGCAGCACAATAATTGACAAACAGAGGTCTGATTAGAAATGATAACCGAGAGTTACCGAAAATCAAAAGTAAAATATTATATTGGCTCTAGTCATCATGTTTGTTTCCTATTATTGTTTATATGCAAGTGGTATTTATCTACATTAAGGTAAAATTGTCATATATGTATTAATATTCATTTTTTAAACGTCGTATAATATACTCGAAAGTCTAGTAATTCAAATTGCAAAGTGTATTCTGTAATTTGTATTAGTACTTAATAATTAAAATGACTACTGTGGATTTTTGAAAGTATTTCACAATTCTTAAGTATTTCCTTAGAGCAGTATGTCAATTTTACATGTTGTCAAATACAATTTAAATGATCCTAAATTGCTATCGAAAAATAGGTTAACCTACATTCTAAAAAACATCAGCTATATTATTCCCTCTTTTCTTAGTCAGTTTTAATAAATATTAAAACATGTCCCTAATCCGGTAGAACTCAGGCAACAAGCAGTACTTTCTAAATCACCAGACTTGTAGTTTATTTATTTAAGCAGACTTGCTTATAAATATAAATATTTTCCATCTCTATATATATTAAAATACATGTTCATATTTCACCTGTCACAACCACACACGAACTTTTAATATGTATTTTTAACTTCACCAAAAGGAATACTTGACAATGCTTTCCAGAGAGGTATTTCCGAAGATAAAAAAAATTAAAACTGTTTTACTGAATTTAAAATTTCAGCTAATTTTTCATTCAATTTTAGAAAATAAAACATTAATTATATGAGCTCCAAAACAATACGGTTAGAATGAGAATGTTTAGTTGAAAACACCAGCTGTCAACGAATACACTTAATAGTGCACTATATGCGTTATATATTTTATTGAATAGTCTCAAATAAAAAAAGAAGGATTGGACAATAATTAATATCAGCTTATATCGCTATCCTCGTCTGACTACCGATGAAACGCGCTAACTCTCGTTCACTTTAATCAATCTTTAACACCAGCAACCCCTATTTGCGGGAAATTTCACACAGGCATTTGTCTTGCACAGAAAAAAAATAGCTTTAATTTGATATATAAAAGATATATAAAATATATAAGATATAGAAAAATAAAAGACTAGCTGATACCCGCGACTTCGTTCGTGTTGCTTGATATATTAACAAAGTTTTCTTAAGAAGGAAAAAACATGAAAAAGATCGCAAGCAAAAATATACTTTGTTTAAACATACATCACTGAACACGCAGTGCATATACAAATCGTTGTTTCTTGAAACTTTAATAACTTTTTATTAAATAAAGATATCGCAATCATTTTTGTTTTTGATAAGGCCCAAGTGTCTAAGAAATAAAATTTATAAATTTTCATTGAAATCTATCCAGGAGCTTTCCGTGATGCGCGCACAACTGCAGACCTCTATCATTTTATTTATATAGATACGTCATGAACGTATATACGTTATGAACGTAGTGATCTTGCAGAAGAAGGCTTTGGCGCTTATTCCACCACGCTGCTCCAATGCATTCCATGCAATAAATTAGGTGGATCATACATCAACACAATAAATAAGTATAAAATAATTAATTGTATTGTATTATAATATATACAACCGTCTCATTGGTTAAAAAAATCTGGGGATAAAATATTTAATTTACCCATACGAGTCGGGACAGCAGCTAGTTACATTATAAAATGCTAAAAAGTATCATATTTAGTAGGCCTTTACGTATCCTACCTGACTATATTTATTCAAAACAGTGTACACCAGTCTAAAATGAATATTGTATAGTTCCAAAATTGGATATCACATAGTCAGAAGACATTAAGAGGCCAGGATGAACCGGCGGAAAATTGAACTGGCGCGTTATGCTTTATTCATGAAATCGGTATATGCATTGCTGTTGTTTTGAACACTTTATACAGCTTAAAACTAACTCTCAGATATCATTTTTAGTGCATACCATTAAAGACCGTATTGTTTTAACAGATATATCAAAATAGCGCCGCTAAATTATAGCAGTACGATGTTATTTATTTCGAGTAAATTGTTATTCCGTGGTGCATTTTCTGCGCTAAATGTGTTACGTGCAATTTAGTTTTGTTTCCGCTGTTTGAAATATTTATACCAATAAAAATAACGTTGTTTTAATAATTCTGTACTATTTTAAAAATTTTGTGTTTCAACCTGAAACGATATTTTACGTTATTGAGTTCCTTAAATGATGTGTTTCAACTTAAGTTTTTTTTCTAACTATTTAATATTAAAAAAACTATCTTACGCATCAACATTTATTAAAAGATAATTTTGTTAAGTGCATCAAATATCCCTAATAAGTAAATAATAAAATGCCCCTAATAAGAGTCGTCCATATCACTTGTATATGCACATCTTTGCAAGTAGTATGCACCGTCTTGACCGTCTATTATTATATTTATCTTTCCCTGTCGTCCATTGTGGTTAAAGTTGACAAGCGGTTCTTAAAATTCATCTTGCATACTATTACTATTTATACTACTAATATTATACTACTATACTATTATACTACACATATGTCTTTGTGTACCGACGTGGAAAATTTAAAAAGTTACAAAGTCAACGTCAAAAGAAAATCGACATTAAATGCTAATTTCTAAGAAATATTTACAAAATCAAAAAATAAATAAGTCTCATCACTTACAACACTCGTTTTTTAAATTAATTCAATTCATTCGAAGCAAATGCAGTGGGATAGACAAACAGGCAGACACGAGAGTGATTTTATAAAGGTCAAAATCAATTTCTAAATCCAATGTCACCTCGCTTTAAGATAAATTACTTAATATTAGGTCCTTACATATGAAATTGGCGTTTTGTACGCGAGGAATATAAAGTCATCTTTTTTTTTCTCAATTCATGAGGTTTCAAGTTTTTTTACTTTCCCGATTTGCTTCAAGTTGATTAATACAGTTTTATCACTTACCCCGAAGCCTGCAGCTATCTCTGAAGTGCTTTGTGATGGATCCGCTTCCACAATAGCCTTTAATTGTCCACTTTGGTCTCCGGCCGTCCACGGGGTTGGTTCTGAAGGTCGAAATTTCCAGAACGAAAACGTTAAAACCAAAAACGTACCGTGCTTTCTTTTGCGACACCAACGCCGTATACATCATTAATCCTTCTGCAGCACTAGTGCCACGGTACAACTCGTACTCGTAAATATACCGATATTTCATGTTTTCCATTGTGCGGTAATAAGCGATGCCAATGAAAGAAATAATGAGGAAAAAACAAATGAATGCCTGTTTTCAAAACTCAAATGTACCAGCTAAATGAATTTATAAATTTGAATTTGGAATTTCTAACCAAAGAGGAGATATTTCAGATCAAAGTGGTCAGTACGACAAATCGCTAATTTCATATGTAAGGACCTAATATACAATAATATGGAGCTAAAACACGTATACTAATAATAATCTAGTATATGGCACTCGGGAGCAATGGATCTGGCGAATGAAGATATCAGAGGGCAAGAAATTATAAGTTAGGTTAGGTTAGACTATATCTTGTTTCATAGTTACACTATATCTTTACGGCTACCATAGTCAGGGCCGCGACATCGTCATTACAATAAAAACATCATAGTCGAATTACGTTTCTGAATTATCACATATAATTCAAGAATTACAAAATAATCAATAAACAATGCATATCGACAATTCTTAAGTGGTTTTGGACCCTTTAAGCTTCGTAACATATATATATTATTAAATCAAATCAAATCAAATCAAAATACTTTATTCAATATTGAAGTATTACACTTACTTATTGATTGTCAAACTGGAAACTACTACCGGTTCGGAAAGAAACACCCAGCCCTGAGAAGAACCGGCGAAAGAAACTCAGCGGGTTTTTTTTTTTTTTTTTAACTTTTTGTTTTTTTATGTTTTTTACAAAAAAAAACGAAAGAAATAGCCATGCGGCGATCGTCTCATTCCCAAGGTGTGCTATCATCCATAAATTCATTAATTGTATAATATCCTTTAGCACACAAGCGTTCCTTTACAATTTTTTTAAATTTAGCAACTGAATTATTTTGAACGCTTTCTGGGATCTGTAACTGGTCGTTGTCTGTACATGAAAGATATTTGAGTAAAACTATTTTTGGGGGTCTTTATAAACACAATAGAACCCAAAACAATGATTTTTAGAATTTTTGTCTGTTTGTCTGTTTGTCTGTTTGTCTGTTTGTCTGTTTGTCTGTTTGTCTGTTTATCTGTTTGTCTGTTTGTCTGTGCGTTTGTGCACGCTAATCTTGAAAACGGCTTAACGGATTTGAGTGCGGTTCACTAAAGTATTGTGGCATACTTCACTTAGGATTTAGTGTTTGTTTTATTTCAATCGGTTCATAAATAAAAAAGTTATGTCAATTTAAAGATATACGTAGAACATTTATTAAAATGGGTAATGGTTATGGTCAAAACTGAGAAGAGATAAAATATTACATGTACAATATACTCTTTTGCTTAAGATTTATCGTATAATTTGTCCTATTATTTGATATTTATTTATTAAAAGTTTAGCTTTGTTACTAAAAATCTATAAATGATCTGTACAAAAAGTACGCGCGTTGTTAGTGACAGTTGTCAAAATCAAAAAGTTTCATTACAAATTTCGTGTTTTACTGGTTTTGTGTGTTGTTTCTGCATAAAAAGTAATAGTAATTAGCTTAATAAAATAGGTTTCATTTTATCATCAATTCGTGTTTCATGGGCTTCTGTCAAAACTTTTAAAATAGCGGATAAAAATTCAAACGTTTAACGTACCAAAGTTGTTTATAAACAACTAAATACACAACAATTTAACATGAAAAAAGTGGCTACAGCATTTTGGACTATATTTACTAACTACTGGCCTAGATAAGAGTGAGAAAAGAGAATAATTGCAATCTTATTACAATGATTGGTAAAAAAAGTGCGTGTTCAATTCCTTCAGCAGGGAACACGAAGATCACGGTAGCATGCGCAAGCGATCCCGTGGAGCCCCCCGACCAGACGGAGAGAATACCTCTGGTTTTTTAGTGGGTATTTCGGCGCCTTCAGCGCCGGTGAGCCCCACATACCACTTCATATGGGGGAAATGCGTAAATGCGTTTTTCCAGCGAAAAAAAAAGGGAACACGAAGATATAAACGAGTTTATCACGAGTCTAGAAATTCTCAGCTTAAAATGTGATTTCGATAAACTGACAGTCATTGATCAGTGATATATTTATGTGTAAAAAAGTGGTTGAGCTCAGCTTGAACATACGTCAAAGATTATTACAACAGTCATTTGAAACATCACACAGTACAGAAAAGAGAGGATGTGCATATTCCAGTAAATTCGGATGGGCAAACAATTAATATTGATTCTGGCTGGCAATAATTATGGCTTGAGATATGCTGGGATGGACATTATGACCCAAAGATTTATTCCATTCAAGAATGATATTGAGGTTGTTATTCATCCTTCAGATATGCCATAGCTGCCAAAATAAAAATAAAGTCTATTCAGATATTGATATTGCATATTGCATATTAGAAAAATCAATGCTTCTGAAAATTCAAAAATTATAGTTTAAAAAACTAAAAAACGGCACGACCTCGGCCCGGCTGCACGATAATGGACTTGGGATGGGCCACTTCCTTTTTGTAGTGTCATCAGTCTTTAATTTGTAAGCAAATTTTCAAATTAATTGGACGTCTTGAAGTTGGTGAAAATTGTATTGAAAGATTCCATTACTTAGATAGGTACATACATGTCAAGCTAATAAAACTGTGTTAATAAATGAAATTAATTTATTAATTATATATATATGTGTAATTTCAAACTAGTTTTTAGTCACCTTATTTTTTGTTTCAATAAAACATAGTTATTTTTTGGTTTTTTTTTTTTTTATTATTATTAACCATCAACATCATTTGTTAGTTTGAAAAAGATAGGATAAGTAACTCAGTAGCTTTGGTAGTCTTTGGTTACATTTAGTTTTTGGCAAAAGAACCTCAATAACGTTCAAACTTAAAATTTGAATGATTTATGATTGAACTTTGATCACTGAGCTGTCACAATTAATTTAATTATGTAAAACACAGTTTTTTGTTTTTCGGTACTATATATTAAACTAGCTATCGCCCGCGCTGTAGGTAATCTATACTCTATACTAATTATATTATAAATGCGAAAGTAACTGTAGCTGTGTGTTACGCCTAAACTACTGAACCGATTTCAATGAAATTTGGTACAGAGATAGTCTAGAGCCTGCAAAAGGCACATAAGCTACTTTTTAAGGCGAAAGAAAGAAAGGGGTTGAAATAGGGGTAAGTAAGTTTGTATGGAAATAACTTCATTTTTAAAGGTAGAAGCTTGAAACTTATTTTACAACCTAAAGTAATTTTAATGTTTTTGTTTGCTTACATTCATAAGTTAAATTAAGTGTAAAACGTTATAGAGGTTTTGATTATTTGGGTTAATAAAAGTTTATATAGGTTCTTACAAATTTATATAGGTTCTTACAAATTTATATAGGTTCTTACAAATTTATATAGGTTCTTACAAATTTATATAGGTTCTTACAAATTTATATAGGTTCTTACAAATTTATATAGGTTCTTACAAATTTATATAGGTTCTTACAAATTTATATAGGTTCTTACAAATTTATATAGGTTCTTACAAATTTATATAGGTTCTTACAAATTTATATAGGTTCTTACAAATTTATATAGGTTCTTACAAATTTATATAGGTTCTTACAAATTTATATAGGTTCTTTCAAATTTATATAGGTTCTTACAAATTTATATAGGTTCTTACAAATTTATATAGGTTCTTACAAATTTATATAGGTTCTTACAAATTTATATAGGTTCTTACAAATTTATATAGGTTCTTACAAATTTATATAGGTTCTTACAAATTTATATAGGTTCTTACAAATTTATATAGGTTCTTACAAATTTATATAGGTTCTTACAAATTTATATAGGTTCTTACAAATTTATATAGGTTCTTACAAATTTATATAGGTTCTTACAAATTTATATAGGTTCTTACAAATTTATATAGGTTCTTACAAATTTATATAGGTTCTTACAAATTTATATAGGTTCTTAAATAATTTATGTGCTTATAAAATAGTCTAACAAAAAAAAAGACGAAAGAAACTTTCGTAATAAGAAGCTTTTTAACCGAGTTCAAAAAAAGGAGGAGGTTATCAATTCGTCGGTATGTATTTTTTTTTTTGTTTTCGTCTAAAATAAAACAAAGTGTAATTAGGTACTTATAGGTGTTTTGTTAATTTCTTTTAATAACACTACTTTTTTAAATAAAGAGGTTAATGTTTTGATTCGTGTACGAATCAGTAGAAGATTTTTTTTTGTTTAATTACGTTGTATTAATTGTAATATATATGCCTAAAAAATTCAAATCTAATTTAGCGAGTAGTTCTGCCAAAGCTCGCCTTGCGAAAATTGCTAGAAGCCAAGAGTCTGAAGACCAGACTCAAGCCCAAGCCCGTTTGGTTTTAAATGCCGAGAGCCTTGCGTCTCAAAGAGCTGCTGAGACTCAAGGGCAAAAACAATGAATTCAGACGTACATTGAAGCACAATTCTTATAGGCGCTCTGAAGACAAACTTTCTGCGACTCAAAATGCCGCTTGGTAGCGTGGCAGTCGCGCTGCGGCAGCTGTCTCTCTCTTACGCATTGCAAAAGAAGTTCCCCCAGCGTATCTTAACTACGAGAGCAAGAGACATGGACGTTCCCCCAGCGTATTTTAACTACGAGAGCAAGAGAGACGGAAAATGACGCCAGCGCCGACAAACTACGAACTAAACTGGGGGCAGGCCCCACTTGGAATCGGCATACGAAATCCTTAAGAACTGCGCTTCTATGTACGTCTGAATTCATTGGCAAAACGAAGGGCGTCGGATTTTAGATGGCGAATGCCACTCAGCTCAGAGAGCTGTTGAGACCTTGGAGCAAAGTCAAGCACGGCAACGATTAGATACTAAACGTAACGCCTCTCAAAGGGCTGCTAAAAAATTAGAGCAAACTCGGCTTTTAGATGCGTCATATGAGCGTCATGCGTCATTGACTGCTGTAAAGATGGAGAATCGCAAAGAAGACATCTTTTAAATGCTGACCGGCTGTCATGCCATTTCGGTTTAAAAGAGTGCAGTTTCCCCTGAAAGCAGCATTTCCAATTACAAAAAATAAACTCAAGGACAGCCGCTTAAGGTTTAGGTAAGGCTTAAGGTTGCAGGTGTTTATTTAGAAAAAAACTGTTTCCCATGGACAATTGTATGTGGCATTCTATGTATGCCTATGTATGCCATCCGAAAAATCTTTATGCTTTAGCAAAAGATGGAAAAACTAAAAACGTCGTGCATAAAAATGTACTTAAATAAATTTGCAGTAAAATACTTTAAATAGCTCATTTTAATGTATGTAGGTATCTGACTTTTGCAAAATAATTAGCCTAAAATAAAAAAATGCTGCCGAAAGTCATTATACCACGCGGACGAAGTCGCGGGCACACCTAGTATGCAATAAAATAACATCAGAAATTAATAAACTCAGTGTTGTACAACACAGTCCCCACTTTCTTGAGAGTCGGAGCAGTTCTAACTTGTACATATGTATATATAATATATACGAGCTGCTTTTCCCCCGATGTGGGATGACCCTTATTTTCCACCTTGACTTCAATATGTATTTATGTATAGAACTCATACAATACATAGTTATGTAAACCTACAATGAAACTTATGTAACTTAGAAATAACATTATAATTATACCGTAAGCATTTACAATATACTTTATTCGTATAAATATAAACTTCCACAAACATCCGAAAGCGTAAACCACATTTTGTTGAAGGAGGCTTGCAGCAAAAGAATAATAGACTGCAGTGAACCTATTTATAATACAAAACTATACAGACGTAGACGCAAGGAAAACCTAAAAATGTTACCTCAAAAATGTCAACGCTCCCCGATCCGAGGCTCATATATCATGGGGATTTATATCCACCTTTGCTCCTTTCTCGATTTTCACGTAACACCTTAATTTAATATTAAATTTAGCTTTCCACGCTCTTACAGGCGAGCAGATGTCTTTACGTGTTTTGTTATTCATATTTCGCTTTCACGCGTTAACGCCTCGTAAGTAAATGGAATGTCTTTATGTGGATTAAAATAAAATATTCTTATACTTCACGTCTAAATATTTTATAATTTACTCCGTTAGTGAACTTCAAATGTAGCATCACATTTATGTATAAATTAAACATGAGAATAACTCTCAAAATCTGAACGCTGTTATTATCGACTATGCTGCTCGTACTGCCTCTGTACGCTTCAAAATAGTAATCATTTTGGTGTGCTTTTTTAAACTAATGAGATATAAACTTTCGCCAAATATTTTTAAAATTTTTGTGAAAAAAAAACATATTTGTACGCTTTAAATTTGCCAACTGTAAAAGGCATTATTTATCTACACTGACGGACTCATAAACTGCATCCATGTTCAAAACGCCTTTGAAATAAACATTTTAACCAAGTATTCAAACTTTTTATACAAATTTAAATTGAACCCTATAGTTTGGTTCGTTAACTTCATAACAGCGTAGTATAATATCCTTATAAAGACGATAAATGTAATAAAAATGTTGGTTTTGCTTGGTTTATTGAAAAATTGGTTTTAACAATACAAAAGAACAGGTCCTTTTTTCGTTTCCTTTTTTGCATTTGGTTATATAAGTTAAGGTTTTTGCCTTAGTTACGTTAGTAATATCGGTTCCGCATAGATCTGATTAGGGTTATTAAACGGTCTTGCGGAATATTGTTTCAGTCTTGAGAAATCGCTGTTCTTAGTGCTGCCACTATTATGGGCACAGGATTTCTCGCATATACAGCCTTTTTTAAACTGTTCCAAGCATGCTCAATGGGGATTAAGATCCAGGTTGTGTGCTAGCCCATTCGTAGTACGTATCCCAACCTCTTCGCAATATTATCGAACTTGTGCAGCGGCATGAGGTCGGGCATTATCTTGCAAAGTCTCTATTATGTAACGTTGTGCCGTCAAACTACGTCTTCTACCATTTTGACGAACCATGTTGATGAAAAGAAGTTGCGTTCGCCCAATCATCCACGCCTCAAACCGCCTCAAAAAGAAACACGCTTCTCAATGCAACTTTGAGCATAATAGACTCTTCTGCGACCGTCTGCACCATTTAAACATGTCCTACCGGTTCATCGGTGAACAATATTTCTCATCAGTCCAATTAAGATGGTCGCGCGCAAATCTTAAACAAAGTTTGTCTGTGCAGATAGCTTTGGACCATTTGCTGGTCTAAAAGGGGTGATTGCCGCTTCCTTAAGTCTCCTTCTTACTGTTCGTGCACTTACGTTTACTCCACGCACTTCATTTAGCGCTGTTTTAATGTTCAACTGACGCGATAATTTAGTGGGGAAGTTGAAACAATAAATCGGTCGTGACGACGGGTGGTTGCTCTGTTCTGCCTGCACCGGGTCTCCTTTTGTAAGAACCTGTCTACAAACCTTCGGTGTACTCTAAAAACCACAAACAGATTTAAATTTTTTGCAATCGTTCGTTGATCCAAGCCATCCTGCACCATGAGGGGGTTCCCTGTATTCGGGAACCCCCTTAGAAATGGAGGCCCGCATAGGTGGGCCGACCGTCGGGGCGTCACGGTAGTGTGCGCAAGCGATCCCGTGGCGCCCCTCGATTAGACGGAGAGGATACCGCTGGTTTTGTAGTGGGTATTCCGGCACCTTCAGTTCCGGCGAACCCCACATACCCCCCACTTCATGTGGGGGAAACGCGTAAGGCGTAATCCAGCGACAAAAAAAAGCCATCCTGCACCAATGCCACAATTTGAGTTTGTTCGGACGAAGTATCTGTATATATGGTTACGAAACTTGTTCAGTTTAATAGACTAGTAATCAATACTTTTGGTAGCAATAATTTAAATCACAAAATATGAAGAAAAACTTTACTCTTACACACGAATTTGAGACTATGTATTACTTTCATTTTCCTCGCTATAATTTTATTTTTACTGCAGTTTTATTTTTAAATTTTGTTTTTTTTTCAGTCTCTAGATTTTCATTTAGTTTAGACTAAAAACTTTGCATACTTATCAAAAATATTAATTCGAAAGTAATCCTGAACTTTGATGCAGTTTATGAGTCCGTCAGTGTATATTAAGCCTTTAAAATAAATGTTATTGTTTTATATAAGAATAAATTACAGTAAGGCCTCCTCTCCTATTTATATCTCACAGGATCATAATGACGCTGGCTTTTCTGTGGACTGACGATTTCCCTCGCACTGCGTATTAAGTTATATCTCAAAGTTATATGAAAGTTCCAATCAATAGGATTAGTAATATTTGCCTGATAAAAAAACATCAAATTAAATCCAAACATTCCACTTTACATTAGTATTATATACAGGCGATGGATTGGCGGTATGCTGTTACCACCGCCAAGAAAGTAACTAATCTAAGGGTTGATTTTAGTGTATTTTTACCGAACTTCATGCAAATTAAGTTTTATTAATTTACTGCAGATATCTACTATCGTTTTTTTTTGGAGTCTATTTCGTAGATAGTATAGAAACCTTATCCTTGAAAAGCATTACATTTTCATATATTTTTTATGTTGTCATTCATTTTAAGCTATAAAACGCAATCGGCTTAATAACCACTCAGGCAAGTCTTTTTCTGATTAATTTAAGAAACAGACCGAATAATCCAAATCCAAAAAACGACTTTTATATGCGAAGATCAAATTCCATAATTATGTGTATAGATCGAATAAAATTTCGAATCGATCGATCGATCGAAAAAAATCTTAATATAAACAATAAATAAAAGTAGATTCATTTTGATTATATTTATCTCATGAAACATTTGTTTGGTAAAGGCTTTTACTATTTAATAAATGGGAAGTCAAAGTGTTGTAGCCCTCATTATTCCGTTCCGGTAGACCGCCTGACTTTATCACCACTTATCACAGTGCCGTCACTCAAACTACTTCGACAACATTGACACTGTACAAAGCCGATCATGATGCTATCTCCGATACAAAGATACAATGATGGTCAGCACGCTCGAGCAAGATTTGTACAATCGATTTAATAAATATGAAAGGTTGCCCAAATGGTATGTGACAGCATTTATTGTAAGAAATATAAATAATCCGACATGTCGTTTTTAGAACGATAATATCTTAGCTACATTTGTTTACTTACTTTTTTGTATAAAATAATCGTTGGTTCGTTATATATTTTTATATTTAATAAATATATTTTTCTTGTAACGGTGAAAGAAAACAATTACTTACTACATTAAGATAATTGATTTCTTGCGACGGAATGTATTTACTCGTGTAACTCAAAACCAGTTAACCGTAAAATGCAATATTAAAAAAGGGGAGCGCGATGCATTTTAATCAAAGCGGTATTAGTTTAATCGTTTTGGAATGTGCTTGTCGGAGTACTGTCACACGGGCGTGATGTTTAATGAACAACGGCTACTGTTTTATATTTAAAATATTTATTCAAATTAAAAATATTTGGTACTTACTGCTGCTATAAGCCCGTAAATGTTTTTGCTTTTATGTTTGAGGAGATGGCTATATAATAATATCCTGGGACATTATTCATTCAAACATATTCCTACTTGAATAGTCACTTTTATCCTAAATTAATGAAAGCATTAAAAGGTTATATAAATAGCACAAGCTTCTGTTTGTTTTAATCTAAAACAATTGGCTTACTTTATTTGGTGGTAATAAAAAATCTTTGCAAAATCTTATTTTCAATATACTTTCTATTCTACAAGCTAAATTTTTGTCAGTATGTCACATTATCAGGGGTAAATCTAAGCAGATTTCAGTGTAGATGTACCCTATCTATAAAGTCCGTAAACATTGTCGGCAATATATTTTAGGCAGAAGTTAAAACTAGTGTTGTATATGTGTTTGTGCTACAGAAAACTTGTTCTGTCTAAACGTCTTTATTAAAACTATTTTTTGCTAGTTAAAACTAGATATACTGCAAAATTCTAATTAGGTTTTAATACAAGGTATTATTGCCTGAGAAATAGCTGTTCCTTAGATTTACCTTTGATAATTGTCTTTGATTGATCATACAAGCTTTTACTTCTTCTCTTCAATAAAAATATTTTTGTTTTTAAAAGGTTTTTTTTCACTTTCAGTAAAATTTCAATTTATTTGAATATTCCTCTTATGATTATATTGTCTTTTTTCAAGTAACAACGTAATGTGCAAAATTAATATATAATTCAAAATTTCATTAGAACTATAGAAGTATAGAAATCGTACATAAAAAATAAATGAATTAAAAACAGAAATAATTCCTTTGCAAGGATATCATTGAAAAAACATCCGTCAACCGTTTTCATGGAATCGGCGTATAAAAGGGTGGACACCCTTTAATCAGAGTTACAAATTCAATTTAGCGAGACAGAGGCCGATTGGGGACGATATCGGAATAATTTGCATAGTTATTATAAACATGGGTCAATCCTGCGTAAACTGTGCTCGATGACAGCTCCTATCTCTTGCATGCAAATAAAACAAACAGTTAGAATGTTTAGAAATGATATTTCATATTAATAATGTCATTGAAATCAAACTGTAATAGGAGTTTGATTGAATGGAGGATTGTGAATAGGATGATTGAAAGGAGTATTTTTTCAACTTCGTTCAAATATGTTACAAATAAAACATTCAAAACAATAGCTAACTAGTCCACTAATTTAATAGGTTTTGACTTACATAAGATTGAGAAAAAATTAGATTATTATAGTTTAGGGACCTGATTAATATTATGGGTTTGCGACCCTGAGAAACAGCTGCTTGTGCTGCCATCTTGTAAAAACTATCTCCATGGGTAAGCCTGGAACATGTAAAGCAT
This sequence comes from Nymphalis c-album, assembly GCA_963151315.1. NCBI lineage: Eukaryota > Metazoa > Arthropoda > Insecta > Lepidoptera > Nymphalidae > Nymphalis > Nymphalis c-album. Next base: position 6,020,508 of record OY720588.1, read on the forward strand.
AGAAGCATGGTGCGTAATTCATATGATTTAGTTTTAAGTTCGTTACTAAAACATTTATTTAATAAATTCAATCGTATCAAATCACTATATTTGTTTAAATAAATAAAATTGAAAATCTGTGATTTCAAAATTATTGCTACTTTTCAGTGGTTATTTGCGAGCTTCCAAAACTAAAACTATTTTTTTACTGATCTGTATCTATTTTAAATATTATACATGTATGAATCAAATAGTCATTATGTACGTTAAAATGGCAGTTTTACACACTGAACACCTCGCTGGGTGAGCCAGTTGTATTGACAATTGAAAAACATAACATCGCTTGAGAAAATGATGATCAAATGCTTGTAAAAATATTAAGAATAATTCTTATTCACTTACAAAATCACTTCTTGCATTATCTAAATCCGCACTACGAGATATGATTTACAAGCAATTCAAGTAAACTTATCTAAGTAAAGTGGAGCCATGATTATCCTTTCAATCACCCCTTTATCCGTTGTAATCTGTTCAGTTCGGAGGGGGGAAGATGGTCTTACCGTGGTTTAGCAAAGGAAAATATATCAAGAATATTGAGCAAAAGGGTGCTTACTACATTTGTATATGGATAATATTATGCATTTGTTACGACTAAATTGAACAAGTTATTCATTATAGTAATATTGTTAGCATAGAAGGATGGATCACCTTATAGAATTTATAGCCCAGTAGCTAAATATCCCATATTTATTAAACTTTAATTAATAATATAATAATAATAATAAACTTTTTATTTTACTCTTTCTTGTAAAATAAGAAGTTTTTTTTACCTTAAACCATTTTTCATACATGTTTTTCCGCCGGATCCATCGCTCACGTGGTAAGAACACGTGAATATTAAACAAAATCGGTTACCCACCCGGACAAGCGCCTCGGGATTTTTTGTAATTAATCTGTGTTTATAATTCGTTTCGTGCTGTAGGAATATATCGAGAGGAAACCTGAAGGCCTACTAACATAATTGTCACATTATCGGAATGGAATCGAAAGATAATCATTGAAGTTTAGCTTTTCCCTATTCTACGAATACAACGATCCAGTTGCGATTCGATTTGTATTTAAACATCAAAAAATAACAATTAACGTGGTTTTTTGGCTTTTGTATACCTACGGTAACATCATAATGATTCGGTTTTATGACGAAAAGTCGAAGCTGGATCGGAATCGAATGGAGAATTCTATCAAACGTTTTACATTAGTGGAATTGGCATTCCTGCATTTGTCATATGTAAATCTGCTATCCGCATATACAACATATGTATCAACGCACATTGGTGCAAGGTAGTGGAATAAACAGCAAATCATCTCCTTCGCCCAGTAGTGGGATATTTAACCGTTACTTTTACAAATATGTAAAGTCATAAGTAATATTAAGACAAAATGATGATGCTGTATCCTTTCATCAATTATATTTTTTAAGCTATAGGTACTCGTATATACGTAATTGATAATAATACAAATGTAAGGAATGTATGTGATTTTTATGTGAACTTTGTATTCTTTAAGTTTTCACATAACCGGAAATAGAACAGTAGTTGGCACAAAAGAATCATAGCCGAATAAGGAGGATATCCAAGGGCCCAAAAACATTTTGAGTACCTTACTTAATTTTTTGAATTATTCAATACTCAGTGCCGGTGATTATAAATAAGTTTACTTGGTGGAAGAGCTTTGTGCAAGCTCGTCTGGTTAGGTACCACCCACTCATCAGATATTCTGCCGCAAAACAGCAGTACTTTGTATTGCTGTGTTCCGGTTTGAAGGGTGAGTGAGCCAGTGTAATTACAGGCACAAGGGACATAACATCTTAGTTCCCAAGGTTGGTGGCGCATTGGCGATGTAAGCGATGGTTAACATTTCTTACAATGCCAATGTCTATGGCCGTTGGTGACCACTTACCATCAGGTGGGCCATATGCTCTTCCGCCTTCCTATACAATAAAAAAAAAAAGTTAGAGCATGATAAGAGCACATTATTGTCTCAAATTGATCTCCTCTCATTTTGAAGAGGTCTTAAAGCTTTTTCCACTAAGCTGCCCCAGTGCAGGTTAGTATATAATAAGACTATCTAACTATTATTATCAACATAAACATATGTATGAAACGTTTCGACACTTATTAAAATCATCACCAAATATTTTGCAAAGCAATGAATTACATGAAAATTCTATCCTTCTTGTCTGGATTTGAACCCACAAACTTTTGTTAAGTTCCACGTAGTCATTCATTTATTATATTCGTATTTATGTATAGGAAGCACATCTATTGAATGTAATATGCAAAACGCCAATATATTGAGCGATGTACTGCATTGATTGATAAGCCAGTTCAATCCCTAATTGCCTTACCTTATCATAGATTAGATCACACAAGCACACGTTGTCGTGTAAATTGGGTATTTCCACGTGCCATAAATCAGTCAGGGATCGAGGTAAGCCAACCAATACGTTACGGCCAGCCGCTGTCGTATCACCGATACTTTCGCCTGTGAATGTCCCCATTTTGAGCTTACCCGATTCGTGACTTTCGATTTAATATGTCTATTTTATTCAATGACTCGTTGTTAAACTATTGATGTCGATGACTTTAAATAGTGAAATAATTATTTGTCAACGATAAACTTAACATTTTTTTTTAATTGGCACATACGCAAAAGCTCGTAATCCGATTAATTTGAAATTTTCACATAGTGATACATTGTTCATTTCATGGTGTATTTTAATAGCTGTAAAAATTATACTATACTTTTTATATTCAAACTATCTGTAAGGTTAAGATTTGAATATTACAACAAAGTGTGTTATGTTGTTTACACGAATCCATAATCCATATTTGAAGCCAATCGTTCATTGACCCCTTTATCGTGTGCGTCGATTTTAAAAATAAACGATAAGCTTTCATATTCTAATTTTGATATACACGTTATACGTGTATACGTGTTACTTTTAATTACCCTCATAGTAATTCTAAGATTATGACAAAAATACATATATTACAATACGTAATTATAATATTAATATTTCGTTAACGGAAACAACACAAGATCTTATACAGATATTACTTGTCTAACACAGTTGTTTTTCAAATAAGTATATTAACAAAGTTGAGAATAATTTTATTTTATTTATTTTTCTTCACGTAGTAAATTTTAAATAATATACATCTATAAATACAAAATGTTTCCATCGAGTTCAACGGCCGCCATGAAACTGTCATGTGTGATACCTTCGTAGTTGGAACAAGAAATTGCACTCTCGGTCTCATTAGAGTTTGAAAGCTTGTTGTTTGCTTGTTTATATAATAAGGCTTAAGTCGTATCTTAAAATAAATGTATATATGAAGAAAAAACAAATGAATGCCTGTTTTTCAAAACTCAAATGTACCAGCTAAATGAATTCATAAATTTGAATTTGGAATTCTTAACCAAAGAGGAGATATTTCAGATCAATGTGGTCAGTACGATAAAATGCTAATTTCATATGTAAGGACCTAATATTTTCGCTTTATAAAAAGTCTCGAATGATTAATTATCGCTTACGGTCAGACGATATCTTTAGTTTTCTTCATACGAAAAGTTCGCTTCGTGTGAAGAAATAATGTATTAAATTTTTTTACTCGTTCTTTTGCAATACATTTTTAAAAGATAAAATTTTAACTTTTTATTCATCAAATACACGTTTAATTATACTAGGAAATTATTATAAGTATCCTCTGTGATAGAATACGTGTAGTGACTCTTAGGGTTACATATTTGATAACTACGTTTTTAACAATAACAGCCTGTGAAAGTCGCACTGCTGGGCTAAGTTCTTTTTTTATTTTTTCGAGGAAAGTTATTCCACCACGTTGCTCCAATGCGGGATGGTAGATACACTTGTGGCAGAATTGATGTGAAATTAGACAAATGCAGGTTTCCTCACGATATTTTTCTTCACCTTGGCGGTGAATTATAAACACAAATTAAGCACATGAAAATTCAATGGTGCTTGCTCGTGTTTGAACTTGTAATCATCGGTTAAGATTTACGCGTTCTAATCACTGGGCCCTCTCGTTTTGACGTGACAACGTCTTATAAATTGGTTTGCCGGGTGACACTTCAAGAAACTGCGTTACGCTCCGCTCACGTTATGCGCTCACAATGAGAGCGAGTGAGAGGCACGCGTCCCTTCCACTCGGGCATGGTTAGCCCGCCTAAGAGCGAGAGAGACAGACATAAAAAATAAAATTTTGTTAATATGAAATTCAGTGCGAGATTCTTTGTATAAATTAATGTTTTAAATATAATTCTTTGTATAAATAAATATTTTAAATTGTTACTATTATTTCATCCTTCTTCCTACTATACGAATGAATATTCACATTAAAATTATTTTACCACTCAAAGTCGTTGTCACGTAAAACTTTCGCCCGTATACCGACTTTACAGGCAACCAATATTTTTTTTCATAGTATTTTTTTAATTATGCGACAACATCATGTATCTTGTAAAGAATAAACAATGTTTGTGGAGTAAAACTCCAAAAACAGTAGACAAAACTTAATATACGAACAAATTTAATACCCCTATAAATGTTTTAATGTTTATGTTATAAATAATGCAACAGACGCATTTATGGTAATCACCTTATAATGAGTAGAATAAATAATATTCATTTCGTGCGATGTGCATCATTCGTGATGTGCGTGATGCGTAACAATTTTTTTTTCTTGTGACACACGGTCATACCCTTCATCGTAAAACGTCTTATTAATAGTTAATTTTTTCTACAAATCTGTATTAACAATTAAAATATTCCACTCATTATTTATGAACCGTCAAATATTCGCAACTGGTTCGGTAAGAAATACTTCAGTCCTAAAGAAGAACAGACGAAAGAAACTCAGACTATCAAGGTGTGCTTATTATATTTATAGTAAGTTTATAAATGACCTTCAGCACACAAACGTTCATTAACATTTCTATCGTTTATTAATATTCTGGGATCCCGTTGTAAAAGCGTAAACATTTATATAACGTAACGAGTAACGAAAATCAAGAATCTTATGTCTGTTCCTGTACTAATCTAAATATATAAAATAACAAGTCCTGACTGAACCATCATCGCCGAGCATATGCTATTAAAGTTAAAGCTATGAAATTTGGTACCCCCAAGAGGGTGATAAAGGGGTTGAAAGTTTGTATGGAAATCCGTCGTTTTTTAAGTTAGAAACATGAAATTTTATATACAAGCTTCTGTTTAAAAATAAATAAATACGTATTTTAGAGTTTTTAAAAACTACCCCCAATATTGTGAAATACGGGGCTTAAAGTTTGTATCGCGGTTTCGTTACTTTTCATGTTCAACCCTAAACGGGAGAAATGGGTTGGAAACATTATTAAAAAAAACGTCGTTTGCTTGAAATTTACTATTTCCACAGCTAAAATAGATCTTAATTAATATATTTTATTAGTTTTGATAATGCTGCGGGTGAACCGCTAGTCTATATATATATAAAAAGACTTGTGCTGACTGACTCATCAACGCAGAACCTAAACTACTGGGGTTACAGACTTGAAATTTTCACATTTGATGCATTTTCGTGCCGACAACCGTCATTTTCAAAGTTAGAAGCAAGATATTTCATATACAAGCTTCTAGCTAGAAATTAATAAGTACACAAATCAAGGTTTTCCAAAAATCACCACCTAACAGGGTGAAATAGAGGTTGAGTTTTTATGGGGAGTTCGTCATTTGATGTAAGAAGCATGAAATTTTATATACAAGCTATTAGTTAGAAAAAATAAATATGCAATTCAATATTTTTCACCCTGAGAACAGTTTCTTCGGAGAAAATCGTATGGGGGCCGTAGCTTACATAAAAGATTGGGCCAATTCCGCGAAAACGACACGATAACTACTCCACTGAGAGAAGGCTCCACCGCACAACAGGAGTAAAAATCCTACAAATTTAGATTTTTTTCCCAAGATTTCATCTACGCCAGATTAAAATGCCATGCTAACTAATCATATAACATTATTGCTACGTCATAAGCCGAACTCCTCAATACTTTGAAATACTTAATACTTCGCATCTACGACCTCGATTGTGAATGCATCGTTTTGTTCTTTTGCAAACTAGTTGTACTATAAAAAGACCATAAGAAAAACTTGACCAGTGCATTGTGAATTTATTTATAAATTAACAATACACAATAAAACGTTACAAAATTACCTGTCGTATAACCAAACTATATTGTTAAGCATGTATATGCTTTCAATAGTTGCCATGATGATGATTACGTTTCGAATTAATAACGGTTTTATTGGCAGTCTGCCCGAACCTTATCCGTTATGTTTTTTTAATGGTTTGCCATAACATATTTCTCTAATTGAATACAACAATTTTTGGGTTAGTAATTGATACCAATATAGAGGTATAATATAAAATAATTTTGTAAAATTCATTTGATAGGGATTTGTATTTATTCAAATTGGATAAAGTTTTCTGTACTACTACTACTAAATGGTCATGAAATTGTTTTTAGTAATTTTACACTTTTATTTTTGACATCTGAATTATGATATCCATAAAGTTCCACTTTAACGAGGATGCGTTATTATGTGTGCGTATACTCACAGACTTTTTCATTTCTTAAAATGATTGGTCATTTAGTTATTTTTTTACTAAAATTTATTAAGTAGTTTCATCGCCATTTATTTAATAAGTATTATAAGATTAGTATTAACATGCACACAAAAACATAATTAATATTGTTATTATTTTTATATGAATAAGGCGGCCAAACAAGATTGGATGTATACAGACCAACTTTTATAAATTATTTTACTAGGCACTTGATTAAGCGTTGTGTCTCTAACTTGACATTGCGTGACAGACATTTTGTTGAGTGCCTCTTTGATAAAACCCTTTAAACGTTCTGATGGCTTCGATATAAATTTTAGTACCCTCTTTCAAACTCATGTCTTGCGGACGTTCGATAATCTTAATTACGTAACAGAGTTACGAAATTAATTGTTGCTTATACATATATGTTTTTAATCTTTAAAAAGACGAACAATAATATAAGTAACTGATAACAATATATTCAATGTAAAATTTATTTATTAATTATGTACTTGAATAGACGAAATATACATTATTACTATAATAATATTTATATGTACCTATTAACAACGTTTGAAAATCTACTTCATCAAAAATACATTAATGTATTACTCAATTTATATACTTGATATTATGATGAAGTTATGAAGTTGTTATTTTAACAAAACAAAACAGGTTAAGCAATGGTCGATAAGCTTGCCGCATTCGTACGGATATAAAAATAAAGAAATCAATATCGCATTGCAGGGGAATAAATCGTCCTTCACTTGACGATGACATTAATAAGGGCATTCACTCGATTACTTTTATCGACACAATTGTTGTTTTCTACAGGAAATATATTTACCTAACAACATTAATATACTCAACATATAATTTCAATTATCTAAAAATTAATATACTTTAACAATTAACTTGTGATTGTGTTAATCTCGTTTTAGATAAATGTTCCATTAACAAAATTATTAACATGCATGCAGGGCTGTCATATAAAATAATAGAAAACTATGTATATCTTATAGCAGTAAAAAGTGAACACTTGAGGAAATGTAAATAAAAAAAAATGTATATAATAACATCCTATGATTTAACTGTTTTTAATAAAGTAACTTTTAAATAAAATTAATGAAATTACAGCTAAGCGTACTGTTTATGTTGGAGTTGGAGTTAAACAAGCAATTCTTGATCCAAATAGCGAACTCAGAGGTGACTTCCAGAAAGGCTGAATATAAACTGCGAGAATAAGTAGAACTATCAGTGTGCGGCATAGACATATGCAAATAAATTATTAGTTATTATTTTATTCATGATCAACGGGTTTCTAGACGATATTTATAGAAAAAAAAGTATAAACGTGAATAATTATAATTTATTAATATACTTTTTTTTTTTACATTTGGCTGTTCACCTCTTTTACAATTTGCATCGGCTTATAAGTATGAATGTAAGTTACATTGCCTCTTATGACTTTTTGTCCTCAAAACATGTATCCTGCCACAATCGACTGCGCATATTATTTTTCTTTTAAGAACACTAGCCATTTTCATTATTTATATTCAAGATTTTTTCAGGCTCACACCTTGAGCTTAGCTCTATACCCTATTTCCAAAACTCTATTAAGAGCGCGCTTTAAGCCCCTCTCACGACGCAACATCATTAACCGACTTCAAAAAAAGGAGGAGGTTATCAATTCGTCTCCTTTTTTTGTGTTTATTAACTCATAACTTTGGAACGGGTGAATCGATTTTGATGATTTTTTTTTATTTGAAAGCTGGTGCTCCCCATGGACCACATGGAGAGCACAAATTTCAATTTAGTCCAGTTTTGACATTGGCATCCATGAGAAAACCATATAAGTTATTGCATTAAGTATGTGCGCGACAAATGTACGAATAACTCAATATCACGCCAACCGATTTCGATGATTTTTTTTATTGGATTGGGTGAACTTCAAATGTAGTTTGATGACAGTTTGGTTAGATTCTGATTAAAGGATCAATGACAAAGTAACGGAAATCTTCAATTCTAAGGAGCAAATTAACGATACTCGGGCGAAACTTAATATATAGGCTATCCCGATTTTTCATTAGATTAATATAATTATATAAATAATAATATAAACGGCGCTGTCTTCTATGAGCAGCACGTTTAGTAGGTCTGACAAAATAGTTAGTGTACTTCAGATTCACTAAAAATCGAAAAATAAATAGAAATTTTAACAAAATAAAAAAAAATAATATGCACTTAAAAATATTTGCGTATTCTTCTATAATTTGATACTGACTTTGATTGATTCACTTACTTTTTTCTACTCATCAATATGTAGGTACGATTGTGTTGTGTGGTTGATAATGTAGTTACAATTAGTGTTATTTTTAGAGTCGATGTCAGCCAAGGAAACACTATAATATACCTAGCAATAATAATACGAGAATCCTTTAAAAGAAACAAAAACGTACACACATAATTTTTAATTAACTTTTATTCGTTTAGTTACGCATGCGACACAAGCAAATCTCACCTATAACTATGTATGTAGTTACATACCTATCATCGCTATAAAAACCTACGAAAAGCTTTTAATAAAATATTTTTGTAAATATAATTCATTATCCGCTACGAATATATTTCAGAAAAATGTAAACATTAGAAAAACAAGAAATGAAAGTTTTATGTTTTTGATCAAACGATTTGATTTAATTTAAAAAAAAAAGCCTTTAAATAATTTTGTATAGGTAACGTACATGTAAGCACGCACGAAAACATACATTTAATATTTTGTTTTCAACTTTAGCAACCTATACAAAATATTTTTTTTCTATTTTTTTTTATTAGCTTTCTATTACCTTGTTCTATTTACTTGCTTGTTCTATTACCTTACAAAAACTTTACAAAAATCAAAAACTAGAGAGACCTTAAAAGCATCCTCCAGTTCTAGACTAACCATTAAGGAGATAGTCGCGCTTGGAAGCTCAGGCACATCAATTATTCAACGTCGATTCATTTGAATTGCCGCTTTATGCTTCTTGTGTTTGTACTAGCTCAGCTCAGCTCGGTGCAATAACGCCTTACAAGCTATTGTTTTAACATAATGAAAGCCTGTAGTTTATTTTAAGTGTTAGTACAAGTATATTTAGAACGTACTCGTAACAGGTAAGGATTGCATTGTAACTAATGTTATAAATATACTGTAAGCACTCGAAACCAAAGAAAATAAAAATGCACAATACACATAACTACTCAAAAACTGTGCAACAAATATTAATGTTGTTGTTCATATATTTAAGTGTTGCTGTTTGTTTTTTGAACTTATATTGTCATTAATGACGAAACCATTAATGAAATTTCAATCGCTTCTACCATTCGGAAAATTATAATAAAAATACTCCTCATTTATTCCATTATATTATCAAACGAATAATCTTTTTGTATCCTAACTGACTAGACTTGTTTTGAGATTCGGAAGTGCGACTTAAGGGGCAATGCTGGCAGCATTGCCTCGGCATTCTTGCCTCCATTCTATGTCGTGATGATCTATCTCTATACTATACTATATCAATCAAGTTATTGATAATTGAACCTTAGTTCGACTCGATTCAGGCGTCAACCCTTCAGTGACCCGTTGACAGTTATTCGATAATCGAACTGGGAACAATCAGCCATCGAGTGGTTAATATCCGTAGCACTGTCACTATTCGATTCCAACGTATACTCGATAACACAGAGTGAAAATCGAATCCCTTGAGATGTACGTGTGTGTGTACCTGACGTACCGTTGCGCCGGGAAGTTTAATTGGTTACATTATATAACGACGAATTGATTCTATATTACAAATTTTGATATATAAAACAAAAATATACATATTATTAGCCTAAAGGTCGATTGGTAGAGAATGCCTCGTAGCATTGAGTCGGCCTTTGTACCAACGTCAATGAATAATTTGGTCAATAAAGTTTTGTAAATGAACTTATAAAGGTAATTCATATTCACTCATTAGGAAATATCGCTGTATTATTTCTTATATGTATATGATGTTATTGAATGATCTATTCATATAATGGTTAATTCTACACAGTCAACATTTTCATGAGATTCCTATTCTATTGACTAAGTCTTAACCGAAGATCGTGAGTACAGGTAATATCCAGATAAGCACGAATGAGCTCTCATTTGTCTTATTTGGAGTAATGATTCATCAGGTGTGTAATGATGACAAAATCATTGTAGATAGTGGAGTAACATAAGTATTACTGTAAAGACCTTCCTCTAATGAGCTGAAGCTAGTGGGTTATTACTATCAACGCCCATGGACTACACCGCACATCACTAACACCGAAGGACTTGCAGGTGTATTGTCGGTTTTTGAATGTAAGTACATATTATGGTATTATAGGACATAATTATATTGAAGTACACTAGTTTAATTAAAATATCAATTTGCAAAGTCACCTTTCATTAATACTAAAATATTTAAATGTAAACAAAATAATTTGTTTTGTTAATCACGCCCATATTACGGCTCCATACCTAAGAGCTTCTGCCAATTTCGTAATTTATATTTGAAATTTGAACATTAAACCTGCTAACATTTAAAATGGATTCCAGCAAAGTATTTCGTGTTGTAATACTTAAGTCATCAATTAATAGCAACGAGGACACAGTAGGTAGTCGTAACAAGCAATAACTTACAAAACAACTGGGCAGGCGTTACAAACATGTACGATTTTTCATATCACCACGTGATCTACAGTGACCCTCGAAACCGAGCTGTGTTCGGAAGGCCTTTTTCATTTAATTTTACGACTAGGGCGGCGCTAAATATTCGTCCCCTGTATCTTTCGCTTGGCTTTTATTGTTTGTATTTTTTTCACAACTCTACGGTATTCGTGGTAAAAAGAAGAGCGCCCATTGTTATCGTTTCGTACGTGAAGTCTCGTCCGTAATCCTTTAGTTTCCCGGGACGCAGATGTTCTCCACGTTTTAGATGTTTATCCGTTGCAGGCTCTAATAGTATTCATTCCTTAAGGAAGGAACTGTTTTTTTTATTTTGTAATTATTTTGATACTTGACAGGCTACTGGATTTTTATTTTAGGTTTTTTTATATAACTATATAATTTATCGCTTACATCGCCAATGCGCCACCAACCTAGGGAACTAAGCAGCTATGTCCCTTGTGCCTATAATTACACTGGCTCACTCACCCTTCAAACCGGAACACAACAATAGCAAGTACTGCTGTTTTGCGGTAGAATATGTGATGAGTGGGTGGTACCTACCCAGACGAGCTTGCACAAAGCTCTATCACCAAGTAAGTTTCCACGGGATAACTAAAATAAACGTAATTTCCAATAAGGTATGTTATGTAACTTAAATGTAATTAGATGTAAGTTGAAAACTTTTCGTTTAAAAGCATTTCACTACTAATAAACTATTAAAAATGCTTAGCGGTTGAATCAACTTTACTAGAATTTTATTTGAAATGATGTTCTCTGAATTCTATTTGGTTCTTTTGAACTCTCATTCCTTGCACTTGGTGTATCTTTCACTTCATTGAGCAAATTCTTTGAACTCGGATTTGCAGTTAGCTAACTCATAAAGACATAAAATATATACTTACATCACCCACATTCATATTTCTCATAAACGATAAGTAAAAATTAAAACATTATGTTCCTGGTACCAACGATATAATGTTAAATAAAAACAAAAAAAAAAGTTCAAGAAAGTTAAATAAGGATTTATATAAAATCTTCTACAAAATTTATTCCCTGTGTTTAAACACAGAGCTTTACTGAGGGTTTCACATTTTAGTAGAAACAATTTCAGCGTCGCCGTTAAAACATTGGTTATTAAGATCTTGAACTAAAATTATGGCACTCGGTAGAGTAAAATTCCTCGAGACCACCTGCGAAGAAACGCGGGCTGGAATACGCAATTACCCTCTCTGCGATGATTTTAATTTGCGACTCACTGTCATTACCTTGGCTATATCTTGATTAACTAGCTTGGAACAAATTATATGTAATACGTATAGCTATAATTAACGGCACTAATTATATACATATAGTGTAAGGTAATATTCTGTTGGTTTTAAGAATTAACAATTTAGCAAAATATTATATAATATTGATCATTAATGATAATGAATATAAAACTACGTACAGTCAAGATAATTTGATGTAAATATTAGTTTGCTAAGCTTTGTAGTCGAATGTCTTAGATAAAGGCTTATTTTTTATGAAGACCCCTAGTAGTTGTATATAAAACTTGTAGAAAACATTATTTCTGTTTACTTTTTTATAATTATTCTTTTTATGAGTTAAATTGTTCGTGTAAACCAGGCAGGCTGTTCTAGTCTTTGATCGAAACATTGTTTCCTTTACATCTAAATTTTGATTTGAGTGAAAAAGTTAATGAAAGATATTCAATCTCATTGATATTCAATGTCCATTTTACAGTAAATCCCGTAAACTGTTATCTTGTCTTTAACGCCTTTTGCCATTTTGGAATAAATGTCTAGTAAAACGATAATATCGTTTTAACGGCGTACCGTTAAAGACTATTGCTGTTTACATAAAGGAAGTCGTAACAAAGTATTCCTTTCTCCGTAAACAATATAGAGAAAAGTTTGTCGCAATTTGAATTACTTCGTTGAAAACTATTTACATATTCCGTTGTAAGTTCGAACCTTCGACATAGTTATTTATGCGTTTTGAATCGTAATTTTGCTATGCCTGTGTTAGTTTTATTCTTTCTTTAACCGTAGTATATAAATAATTTATTTGTTTACATGAAACTAAAACTTTAAACCTGTGGGAAAACGCCGGCGGTCGTATGAGAATAAAAAGTTAATTACACCACGGCCAATAAGTAAACAAGGAGGACACCCGCGTCGAGGCTTCTACGTATATTTAATTCTAGGAATCCGACTGCCCGCGTGCAATAGCGTGATGCAAAATAACGAGCACGAAATTGTTTGTCTCTGCGTATATTAAAGTAAATATAACCATTGTATTTTATTTGAGGAACTTAATGATATGATTGTTTACCTCGAAACGACTGCTAAGATTTTTAGTATGACAATAATAACATTACATTTTCTACTGTATTATTAATTTAGTTAGACAATTCATTTACCATTTTCATAATTATATTTCTGAGATATTTTATAAAGCTAATTTAAGTATGTATTACACTAAATAAAAAAATAAAATTATTTACTGTTACAGTGAAGATTTGATTAAGAAAATTGAATTATGTACAGAAATATGAACAATAAAAAATTCTTAATATAAAACCACAGCTTTTATAAACCAAAACCTTGGAAAAATTAAAAAGTAATGATACATTTATTTTTACAGCAACGTAATACGATACAGTTATTCTTAGTCGTAAAATTATTTATTAAATTTCTCAATGAAAATTCTCGAAGGTCGCGGCGGTACCGTTTTTGGAACATTTATAGAAATCTCAGGAATGAAGCTAAAGTAAGAACAAAACGCTAAATTGGATTTTGCACATTCCTATCTCGCTCCCATTTTGTATAGAACAAGCATACCGTATGTTTGGAGTGTATGTAATGGGTTATAGCCGAATAGCTTAATGAGATACAAATTTTTATGCTTATTTTACAATAATTTTATATGGAATAATATCCCATAAAGTGCTCTAAAAAACTTATGTCCTAAAAACGGATCGGACTGTCAATAATATTTTAGTATTTCTTAAAAAGGAAACGAACGTGTTTAATAGGTACACAAAAATAAAAATAAAATCGATATGATCGATATGCAATCGAGGGGTTACATTTTCAGCAAGCTAGTAAAATTTCGGGAAAGATTGGAGAGAGTCGGTTTGAAAATTAGGAGAACCAAAACGGAACATCTGTTTTACGACTTCGTAGGTGCCTCCAATTATTCCCAAATAGCTCTTAAGTGGGTTCATCTACCAGTAAGCTCGGATTTTCGTTACCTGGGTTCATTCATCCAGAACGATGGTAACATTAACAGGGATGTGGGGAACCGGATAAATGCAGGGTGACCCACGCATGCCCTTGAAGATCAAAGGGAAGATTTATAAAACCGTTATAAGACCTGTCGAGATGTATGTTTCTGAATGTTGGTCAGCAAAAGAAGGCGATGTAAAAATAATGCATGCGGCAGTATGCGAATGCATTATATGAGTTTGCTGATGTAAAAGTCGTTTAATTCGATACAAAAATATGATATCGGTATAAATAGCCTCAGCGTCATGGCTTAAATTGTAATTTGAAATACAATAATTTTAATTATAATTCGTTGATTTTTAATTATGTCCTATACACAGGCTTTGTGTATTTAGGTATTATTTATATTAGCTTATGTTTGTTCGATGCTATAAGGGCTACATTTAAAATCAACGCCTATTTTTAACCGACTTCAAAAGGCTGACATCGACTCCAAAAGTAACAATAATTGTAAATAAATTATCAACCACACAACACATTCGTACCTACATATTGATGAGTAGAAAATAGTAAGTTAATTATCAAATTATAGAAGATAACGCAATTATTTTTTTACTTTTTAGTGCATATTAATTTGTTTTTACTATGAAGTCGGTTTTTGTTTTGTTAAATTTTTTATTTATAATATAAATGTAAGTGCGTAATAAGTTATAGTGTATACTAGTTTTATAAATGAGTTTGAAGAATAAAACTACATGGACACAGTAATTTCGGATTTATTTATTCATAATCCACGTTTGTAAATTTGGAAACTTACACATAGTCAGTTTAAAAAAAAAAGTAAATATGGCTACAAAAAGTACAGTTCCTGTAAAAAAAGTATGGCAGAAAGTAATAAAAATTTAAATGTATATAATTCACAAATTAAGTATCGTAACTTTCTTATAACTGTAAAACATACTTACAAATTCATCGGATATTTAAACATTCTACCTGAGCGTCTTAAACATAATTTCACTATAAGTAATAGATAGATTTAACATTCATTTTTAATAAAGAATGAAACACTAAATATACAATAAATGTCAAAAGAATAATATTCTATCTACAATATACAGGTAACAAACATTAACTATGTACATTTTATATTCGGACTAGTTTACGGTCGTAATCGAAAATTGTTTTAATTTTTTTACAAAATTTACAAAAGTGAACACCGATAGATGCATTTATATAACAAGTAATGGGAAACAAGATAGATGAAATTGATTTAAAAACTTGTAAAGTTTTGCTAAACGTTTAATTAATTATTGATTAATTTAATCGTCTGAGGACAAAATGTTATCTTTTAAAGTAAAACACGGACAGCTTCTGTTACATAGTGGTCGTTAAATATTTTATACTAAATAATAAAGATCTATTGATTTAACTATTATTTTTTAAATATTTTAATGCAAGCTCCTCATAATATTGATGGAGAATTTGATACATCTGACTAATACGAAATAGGAGTTCACTTTTATATTAAAATTGAATGTCTAATGAAATTTAAAATTTCACTTATAATGAATAATGTCACCTACACACTAACAATGTATGTACATGCGGCAAACCGCATAAAGCTCTCTTAAAGTGTTACAAATATTTTCAACATACAATAATTAACCTATCTACGTTTATATACAATTACTGCTATGAAAAAATGCGCTTTAAACGCTTAAAATTTCACCATAAAGTGGCTTATTGCCGACACTTATAAAATACAATAATTAAATGTCATGTTTACATTTACGCTCTGTTCATGTGTACAATGACACAACTTTAGTCTATTTATAAAAAAGTGAAATCATAATAAAAACTGAAATGTATCGATATAAGCAATCCTTGTCATTTGAATTATCTTGTACATTTGAACAGATAATAACACTTTGTAATAGCAACTAAAACTATAATATAAATAGACTTCACCATGATATGCTTTAATAATTGTAAAATAGTAGTCTAAAGTAATAATAAGTAATAAGATAAAAATCCAATTAATATTAAACATTATTTATGCCGCGAATTATCCATTAGTTTCAATTTAAACATCATATAAAAATTACGACTAGAAGGACTTGTTTTTTTGTAAAGCTTTTATTAGAAAGGGTGTCGGAGGAGGAATGCTTCTATAAATACCACTTTATTTACATTTGAAGATAATGAATGCAGACATTTATAAACATTTAAGGGAGAATGATAAATTTCAATAAGAAATATTCAAATGCACATTATTGTATTCATACACATATTTCAGCCGATTGACAGTCATCCAAAAGAGGACGACGTTTTTCCTTTAATATAACAAGTATCTATACACAAATGTTTACGAACTAGTAGTAAGTAGTTTAATAGAATTTAAAAGAAAAAAATAAAGCTGATCAGATATCAGTCTTATTTCTATAAGTATAAAGGTCATAAGCGTTTAGGACATCTATTGAAGTTTTACCATTTATATTGGAAATAATACCTTAACTATTATCTAAAATTTCTTATTCAAATATTTCATACATTATATTCTTATTCTGGCAACATTGAAAAGTCGCATAAAAGTGATAAATAATTCAATTGGCAGTCATATTGTAAAAAGTTTACTTAACTGTAAAGCCTTACAAAAAAGTGTAAGTATATTCAATTTAAATTAATGTAAAAACATATTTGTGTTTTGTTTAAATACTCATCCAAATAATAACAAATACTATCTCGCTTACGCCTCTTCAAAGCCAAGTTGTTTTTGAAGTGGATTGCTTTGAGTTAGTAGGTGATGCGGACGACGGCATAAACAGTGCTCGCGCCCGCGCTAGCCTCTAGGCTAGCGTGGGCGCGGCGGCCCTCGCTCAGGCACGGTGAGGATGAGCTGAGCTTAAAGAAGAACTGCTAACACCTGAATCGCTACTCTTTTCCGAAGCGCATGGTTCTCCTCCAGCTACAAATTTTACAACATTCAATTTATGGTCGGACTCGCAAGTATCATCTCTCGCACCTCCCGGTAGACCCCCACTGCGAATGTTCGCCTTTTCTCCAATAGTCCCAGGATACCGTTCAATTCTGTCACATTCAGCATCATCGGGTTGTCGACGGCGAAAAGAGCGTTTTGCTTGAGGTGCCGGTTCTGGTGGCCTATGAGAGGGCTCGTCGGTTCTATGAACGAGTGGCGATGTACGCACGCGTACTCCGCCGACACCTACTCCAGCTTCGTAGCAGCCAGAGTCACGAGGAAATTGACGTCGTCCAAATGGTGAATCTCCTCCTTCTGAACTGGAGCCACCTCCCTCGCCTGCAACTTCATCTTCGCCACCTAAAGATAGTTTACACTACTTTATTTACTAATAAGTTGCATTTTGAGCTATAGGTACTAAGAGGTCGTATAGTTCAAAATTTGTTTTGAAATTACATTTAGTTATATATTCATTTTATTCTTATAGCTTGATCGATTTCTTCGAGGAAAATTGAATTTACTATAACTTACATTCAAGCTGGTGTAGCAGTTGCACAGCGGCGAGGATGCGTGTGCGATGATCAGGTGTCATAATCCCCAAATAGTCTAAATCGGATGGTTCAATTTCTTTAAAAAGTTCGATGTCTTCATATCCGTTCCTCGAAAAAGCAACCATATATTCTGGCAAGTCTATTCTTCGTAACAGTTCTTCCACTGTTCTTGGTCTAGTCTCCCAAAGCCTTTCGCGGCTTTTACACCATTTTGATGATCTTGATCTAATTGTATCTCTTTCAGAGAGGACTTCGACGTTAGCAAACTTAAAATTTCCCACTTTGTTATTTAAAACGCCTCGCCAGATACCGGAAGCGTTCATGTTGATTACTTCTATTATATCTCCTTTCTGTTAACAATAGTTATCAGTAAATTATATTGTGAGAATATCAATGTATTATTACGTGTAATGTTTACGGTTTAATTACTATTTATAACGTGTTTTAACTTTAAAATTAATAATATATGTAAGCCTAGAATCCCTAGCGTAGACTTTTGCTACACTTAAAAAACAAAGTAAAAAATATGAATTATTAATATTTGAACTGATACTAATATGTATACAATACATATAGGTATATTAATATTTAGTATACAGTTAAAATTGATGAAAACGTTACCTTGTATCTTAAAGCATCTTTTTCATAAATGTTGGGGACGTAATCCACAAGTGCTCGAGCGCGACACAGCATTTGCGGTACGAGTAGGCTCCGCCCCGCTGGACTTAATTCTATGTTTTCTTCTGCCGAGAGAGACGAATGATTACTACCAGCACGAACCAAAGCCTGGGTGCCTGTACATAAATATAATTCTGCTCAGAGGTCTAAAAAAGGTACCATTTTCAGCCAAAAATATCATGAAATTCAAATACCTGTTGTCACACATTTACACTGCTATTACTCGCAATTATTTTTTATGTTGTTTATTAGTAGGAAATTCAATATTAGCTGCTGGGAAAATATATACATGTGATCGGTATTATAAATAATGGGCATTATGGTACATAGAAAGGAAAGACAAACTTATTTACAAATACTTTTATATTACACAGACAAAAACTTAATAAATCCACTCACTACTGCCTGAGCCGCTGGGAAGACTTTCGAAAGAACTATTAGAACAGGGGAATGCTTGAGCACCACTTGTTCGACGATCGGAGGGTACATCTGGCCCTCTTTCTTGTCTTAATCTTGATATCTTTCTTTGAACATCTTGTCGCAGACCTCTTACTTTGCCTGCTAAAGTTGACACACCCTCACATTCCTCCGCTGACTGGAATAGTTTATAAAACGCATTAAGCGGGAAGATAAATCAAATGCAATACAATTTTGTTTTGATATAATTTATTAAATTATGCCAGATACTTTTTTATTAATGCAACTCATATATTACCTTATGTACAGTTGCTATATGTTGTGAATCTGTTTCACTTTCTTGATCTTCGTAATCTGATGACGCCGGAGATAAGGGGTCTATTCCTATCCTATAGCCCGACATTTGCCTATAACCTCTTCTATAATCCCGTTCGGATCGACTTGATTCTAGCGATATGCCAGACAATCGCGAGCCTATGGATTGGATATCAGATGCAGCGTAATCCCCGCTTTCCCTATCTCTCGCTGTTCTCAATGGTATCACAGTGGTCGGGTAGGGGCCGCTTTGCGGTATTATTAATCCTCTCTGTGGGGCTCTCGCTAAACTTATATCACCTGCGGTTCTTAGGGATATAACTCCTTCACTTCTTGGCTCGTTTCTCATATTTAATGTAAAACACACGCGTCCACTTTGAAACGAAGCTGCTGTCGCTTCACTTCCCATAAGGAAATCTTCAGGATCACTCTCGTACGGTGGTTCATCATACCAGTGGCCCCTTTCAGATAGACCTCTGGCTTCATCATCATACATATATGTGTCGTCTGTAAATGAGTCTTCGATTAGGCTTGAATGACGCAGTTTTTTAAGTGCAAATAAAATCATACGTGCTAACATAAAGTCGAAAAAAGTTTACCGGTTAATCCCTCTTACAATGTGGCGCTTTCACTGACAACACTGCGAATAAGCTGTTTACGAACATCGGAAAGCCGTGCGTGGTTGATGCAAAATATTCAAAAACAACATGCATACACTTTGTCGCAAATTAAAAACATTTCTTGATGAATGAAGATGATCTCACTAGCATATTTTTTTCTTTACTTTATGCAACACATAATCATTTAGCAATCACTTGTAAAGATAGATACGAGTTTTCTTCTGAGTCATAATTCCTTTATAACTTATTTGCATTGAAATTAAGACATGATTGATGAAAAATGCACATCGAAAGCAAACCGAATGAATGATGCCGGACGATAAATCAATAAGCATTCCGCAACGATGACCAATAAGTAAATTAAACATCAAAAAACATCGTGCAAGCAACATGCTTCTTAAATAATAATTTATTTATAGAGGCTTGAATATTTTGACTTTATCTATTAGTTTAAAAGTTTTTGTTGATAACAAAATATCAAAGCAAAAGATAAGTAAACTATAAGAGCAGAGTGTAAAAAAAACTAACAAGTCAAAATATAACAAGAGGACCGGACACGGGAACAATTATCATACAGTAGTAGTTAGACATCGACTTCACCTTGTCTAATGTAATGAATAATGTTATTAATATAAATGTGTCTCCGTGTTTATATTCTAATATTGATGATGAGTAACTAACAATGTACACTAACTAAACAAGTAACAACAGTATATTTAAATATTAATGAAAATTTTCATCATTTTCATCATTTGAAAGTTCAGTAAATAAAATTAATTGAAAAAGAGGTTTGAATACTGAATATAGATATTTGAATAAAAATATTACATATTCGATAATTCTTTACGATAATTTAATTATTTATTTTATGATGTCAAGCTTAACTGTTAACAATAATATCTGTATAATGATAAAACATTAAACGATTAGGTATTGGACGTATACGGTAAATAGTTAAAAATCTAACAACTACTGTACGAATTTAACGTATTATTTTAACACATTTGTTTTTTTTATGAACATTATATAACGTTGGTTTAATCTATAACATTTAAACGAATACAATTAAGCGTTATTGAATAGACACAGAAGAAAATTAAATTTCGTGAATAATACAAAAAAGATTCTTCTTAAGAATGAGTCAAGTTATTAAAATCTATTCAATATAGCTTATCATAAGTCGATACGAAGATAACTTACCTCCAAAAGGTCCACGAACCCCATCTCGTCCCATGTTCATAAGGCCGTGCCTAATGTCTCGTAATATCTGTAAATATAACCTAAGTTGTAGCCGTAGTTCTAGCGCTAAGTTTATAAGAAACCTCTTGCCTTATATCAACGATAATAAAATAGAGTTATATATAAGTTATAAGAACAAGCTAGTATTTGCTTTAAATATTTATCTTTATTTCTTTTTTAAATTATTTTAATGTCACTAATAAAGATTTTGTATTCTCTGTAGTAGGTACAGATGAAGATTCAAGATATCGATATTCTCGATTTCATTTTGCCCAAGAAACATTTATCCCTAATCGATTATTATTATTTACGAAGCTATACTACGTAAAATTCCTCGATAATGACGTTATAATTTTAAGCCAGAAGGTATCGTATTTGCATAATGACTGAACGTCGTAGGATTAGCGATCATTACGTTTATTTGCGAGAATTTATAATTAGGGGTTGAATTCTGATTCAAACTCGTTTTTAACTTTTCGGTTTTTGGAAAGAGCGTAAATTTATTGAGTATTTTTATTTAATATTATTTATTTCCTCTTGACTAATTTTGACCAAAGCTGAGCTGTGTATGTGTACGCAAACACTGATGCTTTTGAACTATAATCCGATAGAACAGCAAATCCGACACGACCGGAAAATATTCAGGGGCAAAGGCGTTACGTTACTTTCTGTGGAGTTACTACCGATTTTCAGACTAGTATGTTACTGAAAATTTCGAACAACCAAATAACTTTTTAATGGCGTGACACAGGTTTGAGTCTAAATCGATAAGGAGGTTTACAGCCTTAAAGCTAGCTAGCTTAACTGGACTACACAGTTTGCAAGTTTATAAATAGAATAAGCTAAAAAGAAAGTAGGCGTAGAACAATATGGACAAGTGGTAAATTTTCAATAAACATTTATTTTAAGTCCTTTTGCCAAGATATACGTGAACACGCTATAAATAATCAGAGGCTGTAATAAAACGACCACTTTAACGTAAGTAGAAAAGTATTGAACGTTAAGTTAATTTATGCACGTTTTGTTAGAGAGCCAACACGCCAAGCAAATGGGGGATTTGCGAGTCTCCAGCAAATGAGTTTTTACATCCGAACAAAATGGGATTCGGTAATTACAGAACGAATGTGTTTAGAAGCTACTTTTGTAAACAAGTCTTAGCCAATATCGAAAAATTATAAACCTATAATACATTATATAATATTATACCAACGAATAACTGTTTCTACGTATTTTATCTCATCTAATTATAACATACCTACCATTTAAATATTGAGACTGAAAACTAAATTCATAAGTATAAACGATTTGTGTTTTTACTTATGAAAATAAGAAGATATTTATGACGCTTATGAGTATGAATATATTTTCGAAACTTATAAGAAATAGTACTATTTACTTCTTTTTCGCTCAAAGGTTGATCTTTCTCTTATTTGAGGTTAATGTAACTGAGGAAAAAAATGTTTATTACCGCTGTAAAATTTCAATGATCGACTTCAGCGATGAGTCTCATTTTCATTTCAAATATAAACGAGTTATTTAAATATGACTTTTATTGCCGAACATTAAGGGTCCTTATTTTCAGCGAACATGACTTATTTCATACTCGTATTTAGGAGCAGTTGATTTACGAGCGAAACGTTTTCGGTGAAGGGCTTCCAAAGTTTCGTCGAGAAGCGATACAAATGCCGCTAATAGGCTTAGCTCAAGATTAGGGCATGATTAGCTGAAGGCTCAGCTTATACATCCAACCCTGTCCAACGATTAAAGGCAGTGTTACACTAAATTGAATGTTTTAAGGTGCTATCTAGATTAGACGAAATGAACGGTGACTCACAATAGTAAAACAATAGTTGTAATAACAAACACGGTCTTTATACTTTTCATAAATTTTAAAAGAAGGTTTACCTCTTCTTGTTCCCTCGCCAATTTATCTTTTTTCTTCATAGCTTCTTGCACTTTTAACTGCAACAACCACAAACTCATTAATCAACCCGACATAACTTATATTAATTTAAAATGAAAATGAAATAGTCGTTCCAGTGCGAGGTGAATAAAATTATAATTAGTTATATGTGAAATAAGAGAACTATAATTAATAACGCAAAAAGATAAAGAAACAAAAAGTCGTGTATAATTAAAAAGAAAACACTTAAATATACACAATATACATATTTCTACCCTCAAGAAACTTTGCTTAAATCTAATTTATTAAACAATACAATTAAACTAATTCATCCAATGCAGTTAAATAATACATAACAGTATCTAATCAGAGAGAAAAAATCAAAATATCAATGCTACATAACGAATACAAAATAAAAAAATAAAAAACAGACATGCTGACATGCGCCTCGAAAAATTGCTCGTGCAAATTCGTGCATTCCGAATTCTACAAACAAGTGCAATGCGTGCTGCCACTAAGTTATTTAACAAAACACTTATAACTATAGTAGTAAAAACATGTAAATGAAATTGTAGATGAAATAGGCAAATTAAGTATGTGTTCTATATAAATCCACCTCCTGTTCTTTGAGCATACCAAATATAACCAAAACAATGTAGGCAATGAGAAATTTTGAATTTTGAATTCTGTTACGACTCTGTTGGCAAATTATTTGTATAAAAAATAAAACAGTGTTTAGAACTTCTATAATTTGTTACATTAAATTCATAAAAATGTTGGATATTTAAAAATAAATCAGATTGAACCGAGAATGTACGCGATCTAAAATTCATTGAAATCGACGTGTTTTATAAAAACTTAGTCAGTTTTCCCGTCAAAATTTTAGACGTTTTGTCACCCAGAGTGTAACAGAAAGTTTTCCTGCGTTGATCGTTTGAGAGATACTGCATATCTGTTGTATGGTTTTGTAATAGCCGGACTCCGTCTACTTTCTATTTTAAATGTAACTTTGATGTATATTTCCTAAATAATTAATTTAAGTTCAGTAACAGTACAAGAAATGAAATCTCAACGACAAGGGTGTATTAAGTGCTTTTTGTAATGTGTTAGCATTACAACCAGAGCTGTTGTGTACAACCGAAACAGATTCTCTCAAATGCAGGTCATTGCAGGAAAACGCTGGCTCACCCTATGTATAGTTTCTTCGAAGGTGTTTGGTTGGGCGGCACTCATTTGAAAGAAGCGGAGGCGGTCATAGTCTCTTGGGTCAACCATGGACCTCAGAGCTGTATCAGGTCCAGGGCCTAAACCCAATCCACTTTGGAGCACGCTGTCCGGAGTGTCAACCTGGAGGAAAGTTTAAATATTATCACACCACTCCTCTACGGGAAACATCCCGTAGTACAAGAGATAAAAAATAATTTTCCAAATAAAACCAATTCTATCCTATAGCGGATTTTTTTATGTAAGTATCTATTTTATCACACGTATTGGATTTTTACTACGTTAAGCAAATTGTTTCATTGGTCCACCATACAAACCCTACTTACTAAATACTTCATATAATAACAAAAACCCTTTAAAAATATTCGAAGAACCTTCAAATTTTATAAAATAAATTCAGCAAAGTCATTCCAGTCGGAATATAGTCAGAACATAAAGTCAGAACTTTATGTAGCTAAATAATTTCGAGTCATTAATCAATACTGTGCAAGGCATTTTTCTTCGTACGATTTTCACAAATATGCCTAGTTAACGGACTTTAGTTTGCCACGAAAACATAACTTTTTTTACAAATTCCGCCTTCAGGACTTTCACGTTCAATCATTTGATAAAATATTGTCCGTGTCCGTGAAGTAAAATTGTTTCAATATAAGTTACATTCAGTCTATGTTCATTCCCTGTAAAGTATATTTATTTTCATTACCTTAAACATAAATTAACAATAAAGCAGTCTAATAACATCCTCATACTTATAAATTTTGAGTCCTACGTAAACGCTACTATTTTACAAAATCAGTTTACTTGGGTGGAACACACGTGTCATATTATTATATAACATTTCGCGAGACTGGGTTTAAGCTTGTTAGTTGAATTCATAATACTAAAGGCCTGTCTATTAACGTAATGGTAGAGATAATATGTCAATTTCACAAAATAATTAAATAATTAAGTAAGTAAGTTTAATTAATTAATTATTGTGTGGAAGGCTAATATTATAACAGTAAAAGGCCGATATGAAAATGAAGAGCACGTCCACGATGGTACGATTGTAATGACAATATATGTGAAAGTGATAGGGCTATAAATTTTGAACAGTCCGAGTAAGGTTCCGGCTTCGTATTATAGAAATGCTCTTTGTCGTCTACTCACATTATTCCCTTATCAAGTGCGAAGTTAATGGGCGAGCTTTGTATGACTTATGATTAATCGGTTCGTGCCTATAAAACATCATTGTGATGCATATCCTTGGAGTTTTTAGTTAAGCGAGAATGATTAATGATGATTAATGAAGTGAATGTTTCATATTATTTTTTATGAGCTAATCGAATATACTTGTTTAATTTTTGTTCATTTATTTTTGTGCGAAACATTTTATTAGACGGAGTGTTTTCAAAGGGTGAAAATTGGTTTTGATTTGCTTAAAAATTATTTTTGTTACAGCATCTAATTAAGAAATTATTATACTTGGTGGTAGAGCTTTGTGCAAGCTCGTCTGGGTAGGTACCATCCACTAATCAGATATTCTACCGCAAAACAGCAGTACTTGGTACTGTTGTGTTCGCATCGTTGGCGCATTGACGATGTAAGTGATGAGTAACATTTCTTACAATGCCAATATCTATGGGCGTTGGTGACCACTTACCATCAGGTGGCCCATACGCTCGTCCGATTACCTATGCAATAAAAAGAAATATATTCATGGTTCATATAATATAACACTTTAATTCCTTGCTTTACTTGAGCTGGCTACATTTAAATTACAACAAGTTTTAATATTAACACAAAACAAACCTAAATACAATAAACTCACGTAGCCAACGTACAAAGAAAGTAATCTATGTCAGAAGCATAGCTATGAAAATATTACCACAGTAAACGTGATAAATGCGCCCCGAGGAATAAGTTTGGACTTGCGCAACTTTAAAGGCTTCACTTTGTCGAGATATCCTTTGTCGTGTACTGTATTATTTGAAAATTTAAAGTTTAACACAAATTTATTTGCATGAATATACATCAGACGTTGTTGAAAAGCAATCAAGCGTAGATATTATCAAAAAACAAATGTTTTCATTTGTTAGCGAATTTATTCGATACTAGGTATTTATAAAACATTGTATGTTAATTTCCACATAAAACAAAATATTTAATAAGCAACAGTCTTATTAATTATTGTTTAATAATTATTAATAGTTCAAATGAAATATTGTTATTAATTAATTGATCTATGACACAAAACAATTTGAAAGTAACTGCTAAAAAAATATGACAGCAACACGATACAACATACATGTGACGTATGTATGTAGAATATATACGACGGCAGAAGTTATAAAGATGTATTTCTTATATGGAGACGCAAAATCGTTAAACTTCAATATTTGAATATATATTTTAAAATCCAAAAATCAATTAAGTCCGTTTCCGTACGTTTTGCACTGGGTAGTTACTTTGCAGTGTATATGGATAATGTGCGTTCATATCAAATAACACTTACTATGACATGGTGTCAAAATCACAGGACTTAGCTTACAAGCCGAACAAGCGCTCAGAAAATGTTAATATTTTACAAAAACAGAGCACGCAATAATCCCTGGAAGAAAATTCGTTTGGCGATCCATAAAGTATTCCTTTAATCCTCTAATCACAGCTGGACAAAGCCCCTCGAACAGTCGAAAAAAGCAACTTCTGACAGGACTAATCCTAAGTGCAACTTGCCCGATAAGGATTATGCTCCCGCCCTAATGGCCTTCATCCCTTCTCCCAACAAAAGGCCATAACTCAGGCGCCGTCTTGGCTCAACCGACTTAACTTTGGCAGCCGTCATTTCTCAACGGCATGCGGTGACGTACCCCAGCGTCTGGAGATTAATAAATATACGTGGACGTGGAAAAATGTTGCACTTAATTCGGTTACGATGAGTTGCGTATTCAGCGAAAGTTCATGAAGATCTGTCTGTAGTGAAGTGCGAGTATCACATACTGCGACCTCTGATAATAGAATTAAACTTCATACGTGTCATCAAGTAAATTGTGACTTTTACATTTTATAGCAGCATTAATTACAGAAATATATAAAATTTTATCACTAGATGAAATTTTAGCCAATGATAAACATACTTTTTACTTAATTATTTATAGTAGGTAATCTATACATAATACAAAAAAATCGCACATGTTTGTGATATGATAATAAAGCATGAAATGTGACGATTTGATATCTCGGAAAAGGCTATTGTATTCAAAATCATCTCTTAGACAAACTATTACACGCCCCTTCAGCCTAAAAAACTGGTCATGTTAGTATTGCATACAAATGGTTTGCACGACGCGTCATACTAATTGCACCGAGTGCATGTCAAAGAAGGACCGGCGTCGCGCCGGATCAACATAATGGCGGATGGGGGAAAGGGAATGTATGAAAAAAAAGAAAGGCAGACGCTGAGCTTACGTACTTTCGCTAAGATTCGGTTACACGTTGCTTGTGAGTGTTTTGTCTGCTTCATCATTGAAGATACCGACTTACTTCCCGTCCTACCGTCCGTTACCTTTGTTGTGTCTTAGTTATGAGGATGTAAATACTTACTTCGTTTATACATAATCTAGAGAAATAATATAAACTAACAAATTTTTTTATACATAATATCGTAAAATTACATTAAAACTTATAGCTTTAAATTGTACACAGCTTAGGACTTACAAACAGTATACAATAAGTCTATTATTCTAAATATTAACACGATAGCTAAAATTGTGAGCAAACTAAATACTAACACACGATGATCACACTCGATGGAGGCTCCGTCCTTAGAGCCCTTTTAAGGTCTAAGACCACACTCTTCAGGGCATGCTCAATATTCTCGGGTGAACCATGCACAACATTAAGTGTATACTTTGCTATCCTAATCTTTATAATAATTACTCACACTTTATAGCTGATAGAAATAATGTTTACCTGATTTAATATTCGATCAGATAAAACCTTGAAAATGTTTTT
Source organism: Nymphalis c-album (assembly GCA_963151315.1). Classification (NCBI taxonomy): domain Eukaryota; kingdom Metazoa; phylum Arthropoda; class Insecta; order Lepidoptera; family Nymphalidae; genus Nymphalis; species Nymphalis c-album. The sequence continues at coordinate 6,049,016 of OY720588.1, forward strand.
AAATTATCTTAAGTTTGAATATAAATTATTCATATTTTAATTTTAATGCTCGTATAACAAGAGCCGTGATTGTTGCGACTGTCCTTTTGTGTGTTTCTAAACATGCGCTAACATTATATTGGTACGTCACATAATTAACACATTATTTTGATCTGTATATTGGAATTAGCAGGCGCGAATCTTACCCGTTGTGGTGGCAGCGTTTGTCGAGGGTTATGAAAGTGTTTTGGCGAACAGGAACCGTGCTTTTCTTTTCTATGGGATTTTAAACCCCGCAAAAGTCTTGAAAACGTCGTCACTTTCTTCTTTGCCGTTCCAAGGCAATTGTCTAAATATAAAATCCCGTTATTGTTTATTTTTTTTAATAAAATCAGAATTGTCATAGTAATGTTATTAATTATAATTAGCCTAGTAACAAATAATATGTAGCTTTACAGTATTTAGCCTTATTGTAAATATAATGATACTTATATGGCTGTTCTTTCATCAATAAATTATTATGAACATTTGCATTTTGCATAATTATATGTACTATTATTTCGCTATTTAAGCCGATAAAAGTTGTATTGTTTCTCCGAAATAATATTTTAAGCAGTTAATAAGCACACAGCATAATTTAAAATAGAAGTGCAATATATTAATTAATTTTTGCGGAGATAACAACTAAATATTTTTTATTTAAAATATTAAAACGGCTTTACGTTTATAATTACAATGTGGTCTACATTACTCACCGCTGGGAGGAAACTCGTAAAAATATGCAGATCTTGGACTGAGGCAACTGTAACAAAATAAATTAACAAAGTAAATTAAGTCCCTGTTTCAACAATATGCTATTTATATTGCTCATTAGAGGCACTAATAGTAAGAAGTTATCCTTAGTTTTGCTTCTTCCGCTGCTTGAATGTGGGTGCTTTATGAAGAAAAACGTAAGTTAGTTGTTAATAAATGTCATTTCCTAAAAACCACTAAATAATTAAACAATTTTTGATATTATAGTGACATGCCAGTCCTCACAGTTACTTCCATTTTACTTTGAAGTAACCACATGAAAGCTTTTTAATAAATGCCATAAAAATTATTTACTAATTTAGTAAAAATAAAAGTAACAAAAGGAAAAGGTTATCAAAGTATTATGCTATTATAAAAATATAGTATTATACTTCGTGCTTTGTCCTCGAGATTAGTTTACTTGTAGTAGACACTAGGTGTCGCCAGTCTGCACTGTATTTGAGATATCACTTTTTTTTTTGTATGTGGGTAGGCACAACACCGTTGATGCCGGTGCCACTTTCTAATATCTTCATTAAACGTTCAGTGCTCCGCCAGTCAGTACGAGTCAAATTATTTTGTGCGATTTAAAACGTTCCGTTGTAAAAGTGTTTATTAAACACGTATACGTGTTGTTTCGGAATTTGTTAGCAATGATTACATAGCTAACAAATTTACAAAGTTGGACCAAAGTTTAAGTGCAAAGAACACAAAATTAATATACTTATAGCCTATTCCAACCACAACAGGAATAAAGCCAGATTAACAAATTTGACACCGAATTAATGTGATATCATTGGTCATCAATATCAATTGACGCGATGTCATTGTTCGATAATGACATTCACTATGGATACGCGAAAAGATGGCGTTTTCAATGTCCGCGGAGTTGAATTCGGAAATCGGAAATTTGAAAGTTAAATTAATGTGGTTATAACTAGTTAATTGGAATAGTTGTTGTGTTACGAATAAGGGTAAATTAATCAAGAACTGTTTACAGTACCTACATAATAATGCAGAACGATTTGACAATCGCATGCAATTTGTAAATCTACGGTGTGTTTACATTTATTTCTATTCCCATTGGAATAGGGTATAATATATATTTTGACTGCCTCGTTGGTCTAGTGGCTTGATATAAGGTCGCGGACGCGGTGATCCTGGGTTCAATTCCCAGGTCGGGCCAATAAATAGTTATTGGTGTTTTCTATTAGAAAATTCTCAGTAGCAGCCCGGAGTCTGGAAGTTGGAAGTGTGGTACACTCCCGTGCCTCGGAAAGCACGTTAAGTCGTTGGTCCTGCGCCTGAACTCTTTCCGGTCGTGTCGGATTGCCGTCCCATCGGATTATGAGAGCTAAGGAAAAGAGAGTGCACCTGTGTTTGCGCACACACTTGTGCACTATAATATCTCCTGCGCAGTTGGCTAATCACTCTTGAGATTGGCCGCCGTGGCCGAAATCGGTTGGAGGACCTTATTTATTTTTTATTTATATATTTTAACGTCATATCCTTATCAAGGACGTGGCAACTTTCTGTATTGCGATTTGCATAGGTATTGAATTCAATTCACACCAATTGAGTTGTGGTATTTTATATTCGTGAATATTGGGAAATTAAATTGATATAAATAAAAAACTCAAAAAACTCGGCATTACAACGCCTATTCTAGACGTAAACATTCTCATAAAATCCTTTAATAAGATTGCTATCAATAACTATAGATTAAGATTTTGATATATATCAAATGGTTTGATGAGTATTTATCTTTCTCTGTGACCCACTATGGTCGAAGTTGACAAATGGTACTAAAAAGTCATCTTGCATTAATTGCTTAGTATTTTAAAATAAAAACTCAGATTAATACTCAGATAAATATATAAAATGTACTGTATGAAATTTGATATTTTCACTCTCAACATCTACAAGTAAACTAATCTCGAGGACAAAGCACGAAGTATAATTAATGATTAAACGAACTTACCTGTACGTGAAGTTCAATCATAATTATACGAGGGCTTTGTCCGAAGAGATTAGCATCCCACCCACCCCATTTACCAATTCCGATATAACAATATTTTATATAGGACAGAGCGTATCTATCTAGGTGTAAATCTTCTACTTGATATTCAAATATCAACATTTGCAAAGAAGATGCTCTGAACAAAATGAAGCTATTAGAAAGTGGCACCGGCATCAACGGTGTTGTGCCTAACATACAAAAAAAAAGTGATATCTCAAATACAGTGCAGACTGGCGACATCTAGTGTCTACTACAAGTAAACTAATCTCTTCGGACAAAGCCCTCGTATAATTATGATTGAACTTCACGTACAGGTAAGTTCGTTTAATCATTAATTATAGCTTAGATGTCCAATTTAATGAAACGAAAACAACATATTTGTCACTTACAATAAATCAAGTCTTAATATATTTATATAGATTATAGAATTAAGATTAATCAAAAGACACAAAATATCGCATAGACGACAAATAGTACGAGGAAAAGTATGATTAATAAAAACAAATGAGGAGACGATAATATTTATGAACAAATGTAATATAATATGTAACCATATCCATAATCAAGGGAATAAAGTCGAATAACAAATAGTGACAATAAATGAAGCCGAGCGTTATCAGGTTGGCAGAAAGAAACATCGTACTGAATATTTATATTCAGTTTAATTGAGTACGCCAAATATAATATGAACAATCAGGGCAAAAATCAAAACATCCCATCAAAAACATAAATGTGAAATGAGAGTCAATAATGTGATATATGCCTTGGTTGTTGACGCCAATAAGAAAAATAATGAAATCTAAAAGTTCAATGCTCAGTCCTGAAATATATTTATAACAACTTAAAATGTCATATCTTCTTATAACTTACGATAATATATTGAAGCCTAAGGTCTGCCTTGGCTAGTTCCCACATGATCATTTGATATAAATATCATTTGTATTCCACGGCCACAAATACATCCTATAGATTAATAATAATAATATACTTTATTTACGTAGGCTTTTAGCTCATACTAAATGTTACCACCAGGTATTACTTACTCGGTGGTAGGGCTTTATGCAAGCTCATCTGGGTAGGTACCACCCACTCATCAGATATTCTACCGCAAAGCAGCAGTAGTTTGTATTGTTGTGTTCCGGTTTGAAAGGTGAACCAGTGTAATTACAGGCACAAAGGACATACCATCTTAGTTCCCAAGGTTGGCGGCGCATCGGCGATGTAAGCGATGGTTGACATTTCTTTCAATGCCATTGTCTATGGAGGTCGGTGAGCACCTACCATCAGGTGGCCGAGATGCTTGTCCGCCTACCTACGTATACTATACATATAAAGTTTATATCCATAAACAACGCCAACTATTTTGTTTAAAAATGTGGTGTCTGCTTTATCTTTGTATTAATTTAAACAATTAAATTTTTAATCTCGTAAAATATCAATTGCGTGTAACATTTTTATCCCACCCATATATGAAACGTGTTAGCGTGGTTCTTTAACATGGTCGATCGGGTAATTGCTTTTAAAACAAGCAAGTAACTATAACCGGTCCCGATTTAAACCACCATCTAACCACAGCCCATGTGCAGCTCTCGCACAATTGAGCTCAAAGTTAAACTTGTTTTACCAATACCATTAATATAAAATTAAGCCCGTGAAATTGAAACAAATTAGCCTTTTTAAAACACTTCATATATAACACGCAATAAAAAATCATTAATCATATTATTATCGCTTGTTTATTGTAATGGCAGAGTAACCAATATCATTACCCAAAACCGAGGTGAGTATGGCCGTACTTACAAACGTTGTTTAGTAGGTGATTAATTAATCTGTCTTTTTCTTTCGAATGTCGAATCAATAATGACAGAACGAGTGAAAATAATGTTTAACTATTTATAAGTAAGGCATGCTTTGTTTAACGTTGACGATCTATGTTCGTATTTACAATTTCAAAATAACGTTATGAGCCTTACAAATTGAATCAAACTGTTTGCTGAGAGTGACAGAGCTTGTTATAATCTATGGACAAATTAAACAACGAGGAGAAGATAGTAACATGAACGTAACGAAGCATTGCGCATTTATGCAGGCACTGAGATAAATTCCGGATAGTTAGGTCTCTTTCATGTTTATACGGACCACGCTTAATGGCAAATGAGATAACGTTTTCATTTATACACTTTCAAATTGATTCAGATTTGTTTTAAGAATAAAGTTTTAGTATCAATTAGTACCTAGATAATTATGGCATTATATTCACTACATATTTACTGCCTCGTTGGCTTTGTGGGTAGACTGCTGATCCCTAGGTCCGAGGTTCAAATCCCATTCAGGTTTTTCTATCCAAAATCGTTAGTAGCAGACCGGAGTAGTGCACTCCCGTGCCTCAGAAAGCACGTAAAGCTGAATTCCTAAGCTTGAACTCTTTCCGGCCGTGTCGAATTAGTCGTCCCATAGGAATTATCATAGGGAGTGTAACATGTGCTGTGCAGTTAGGCAACTAGTCAGGCTAGTCTTCCTTTGAAATTGGCCGTCGTATAGGAAATCGGTCAGCACGACAAAGGCAAGAAGGTTTTATGGTACTTAGTATATAAAAAATAGAATATTAATTTAATTGCATATTATATATCAATAAATATTTTATACGATAGATCGTATTATTGTGGTCTATTTATTCCAAGGTTTTTTCTCGCCTTTCATGAACAAGAAAATTTATATTTATTTTGTTAATCGCAAATCAGCTTAAATATAATTTTACAAAAAAACCAACCATAGATGACCACAACTTTAAGTAAAAATTGGTCGCCATAACTAAAGTGTGTATGTTTGCACGTAGTTGATTAAACGAATTTGCTAAAAGGCCGGCAACGCATCTGCATGTCCTCGGATGTTGCAGATGTCCATAGGCGGTGGTAGCCACTTTCCATCAGGTGAGCCTCCTGCTCATTTGCCCCCTCTTACATAAAAAAAGAAATAAGCCAGCAGGCACATATATAAACTTCATTTCATGGAATTAATTTAATAATTAAACATGTTTCAATTTTCTCCAAACGTTATTGCAGAACAATTTGAAAAAAAAAAAACATAATAAATATATTATTCTTTTGGTACTTTAATGTTTATAATGTGACTGTTATTGAAAAAAAATAACATGACTAATAATAAAGTAAAACCATCACAATTTATTTGTATGTTATACATAATTAAGATAATACAGAAAATGATTTCAATCTTTGCAAGTGATTTCTAAGCTGAATGTTGCGAGTAGGAAACCTTATATATTCTAGTTTCTGACTATACGTCTCAAATCAAGCTTGTTAGTTGCATTATATTTGTGTTAATTGATTAAACGACAGAAATGTTTAGCCATAATATGTGCCAGAAGCTTTGATTACCTGGATTTAATTTCTTGATCATTATGTTCTAGCATGATTGTATCATGTTGTGTTTACAATATTGATATACAAACGGATAATAATATTGCATATCAGATGCTATATTTATTTAGTTACTATTCATTAGGTACTCTAACAATATTCATTTGTTTATGTGTATGTATTTTCAATCAATACACATATTTTGTACACTGGCTCATATGCATATTAATAACAAGTGCTGTCTGCACTTTTATTTTATTTTTTTCGCTGGAAAAACGCCTTTACGCGTTTCCCCCACTTGAAGTGGGGGGTATGTGGGGCTCACCGGCGCTGACGGCGCCGGCATGCCCACTAAAAAACCAGCGGTACCCTCTCTCCCTCGGTCTGGTCGGGGGGCGCCACGGGATCGCTTGCACATGCTACCGTGACGCTCCGACGGTCGGCCCGCCAATGCGGGCCTCCATTTCTAAGGGGATTCCCGGATACAGGGAACCCCCTTAGCCCCGGCGGCTATTGAGGCAGGGGGAGAAGGTGCGCATAGCGCCTACGCCTCCTCCCCGGTCTTTTTCGACGGATTGAATCAGCAGAGGCATTTTCCTCGCGCTGCCGCTCCGCGGCCTCCTTCTGCGACATGACGCTCTCGCAGAAGGAGACCATTTCTAACCAGGACCGAGCATGGCGTTAATCACGCTCGGCAGCGACAGATCTCCGCCGACTATGGCCGCCAGGGAATGCCTCTGAGGCTCCCACGCAGCACACTCGTCAGCGTCAGGGTGTGGTGCGCCGTGTCCAGTGGCGCACCACACTCGTGGCAGGAGGGTGATTCCTCCCGCCTTTCTATCCCGTGCAGGTACTTACCGAAGCAACCGTGTCCGGTAAGTACCTGCGTCAACCTGAACGAGAGCGTGCCTCATTTCTCGTCTCGTAAACCCATATTATAATTTATTTAAATCTGTCTATCAAATCCATTCATTCCTGTCTTGGCTGGGTTTCTGGGCTGCCACTTAGTATTTTTAACAGAAAAACCCAATAACTTATTATTAGCCTGACTTAGGATTTGAACCTGCGACCTCCAGATGAGCGGCCTTACATCTCACCACCAGATCAGTCAAGCCTAAACATTATACCCATATAAATATAACATTTAATACAAGAAAGAATACTTATAATGAATTAAAAAGGACTACAGTTCGTAATAATATAAATGAGGGGTATAGAAATAAAAGTTTTTTTTTTGTAAAAAAAAATGCAAAAACTTGTAAAGATACACATATTTTTGTACTGTATGTTTTTCTATTCATTAGGATAGAGTGAGAAGAAAACATACAGCATATTTAAACCAGAATGTCACGGAGGTTTCAGGACAAACATAGTTAAAAATTTAGAGATTGCTATGTTTATTTCAATCAAGTGAACATTGCTATTTTTGTAATAATCATGTATGGATATAGTATTGTTTGATTTGCGCTGAAATGGATATTGCTGATATTAATGATATTATTTATTAATTATTTGCGATTCAAAGGGGAAATGCTGCTAGCATTCTTGCCACCATTCCACGCGGTCACGACTTGTATAATAATTATTTTTAAATGTTATTTGTATTTAGTTAAGGTTTTAATGTAAATTAATAAAAAAATTATTTAGGTTTTTTTAATAATTTATGGAGGTGAAATGATATTTTTTGTTTTTTTTTAATATCAGATATAATTAAAATTAGCTTTGTTTAATTTAAAATGCTATTTCAAATATATTATTGAAAATATTTAATTTAGTCTTCAATAATAGTTCCACAACTCCACGTACAAAAATATTTTGTTTTCGTATAATAGCTTGTACGACACCCGCGTTACGCTATAAGAGAACATCGTTGAGATGAAGTACTTTTGATATAACTGTTTATTTTCCAGTTCAATATACGTTCGACGCCTACATAGATAAAATATTTTTTTACCAGGAGCTATAAATGTTAAAAGCGTATAAGTATAAAGCGTATGTAGAAGCATATTCTATTAATGTTTATTATTTAGTATTTAAACGCTTTTACTTATACAGACAAAATATTTATTAAATACATTCTTATTTTTACTGGTTTTTAAATAGACTATACAAAGATGATCAAATCTCTCGAGTTGGTATAATTATAACTGTCAGTTGTATGTCTAAAAAGCTTCATCTCATTTTTGCAGCACGCTTAGAACCAACAAAAATTACAAATTAAAAAGCTTATATTCAAATGAGCGAAAAATAACACTTTACGACATGACAGTTTTAAGCATTTCTTTCTAAATTGATCATTGAACATAATCTTACGTGTTAGTGCTCTAATCAAAAATAAATCATAGTATTTTTAAAATACTTACGAACTACAAAAGTTTATAAGTCCAATACAAAAAGTTAGAATATTGATAGGACCTCGTTGATAATACCTGTCAGACATCTTCAATTTACAAATAAAATAGCTGTTGGCAAAGAGCAATTTACATGTTATCCATATTAAATAATACAAAAAGCCGTACCTTGGGTACGCCATCAAGTAGGTTTTACGAGGTAATTCATTAGGCAGACTAACTTGTAGTGGAGACCTAATTAGCATCAAACAAGTCGCCAGAGGGCGCGTGGGTGAAATGCGACAACCAACGTGTTGCCTGATTTCCTGCTAACAAATTTATGAGCAATCATCGTATGGATTGTCAAATAATTAACTATTAAAATGTATAACATATATAGCAACTTTTACGAGTTCAAAGGCGAATTTGGTGACAGCGAAATTGCTACCACTGGGCCATCTCGGCTATTTGAAAATTTGCACGTTAAAATTATATGTATTATAATATAGTAATGTTCGTATTATAATATTACAATTAAATCGGTATATTGCAATCAAAGCCATATCATATACTGATCAATGTATTGTATATAAAAATATTTATATCAACGAATATCAGATACATAACTTATGCTTAGTTTAAAAAAAATAATGACTGCGAAATCGGCTTCTTCGAAACGTAAGATATTTCTTGGTTCGTTAATTTAAATTTATTTTACAGCTTACAAAGAGATAATTAAAACGAGTTTATTCTTGTACCACATGAAAACGAACAAGATATAATAACGGTTTTAAAGCCAAACGGCATCTTTTAATACATATGAATACTTATAATATATACACGTATTTTGCATGTCTCTTGTATAAACATTTAATTTAACAATACACACTAGTATAATATTTCATTCCATATTCGTACTAGGCATTATATTTCACTAGTAGGCTTGTATGTACGCAAACACAGGTGCAGTCTCTAATCTCTAAGGCTTATTTTCTGACAAGACCTGAAAGTATAGGTGCAGTACCAATGGCTTTATTTCCTTCCCGAGGTACAGCAGACTAAACACTTATCACTTTCAAACTAACCCTCCTTCGACCCTCTAGTCAAATATGAAAGGAACAGGACTTCGAGATATGAATAGCTGTTCAATAAAAACTATTGGCGCAATCGGTCCAGGTATAGCATTTCATATGCATATTTTGGATGTAATTCTGCAATATATAAATTCAACAACTCGCAGTGGAGCATCGAGATGGAACATCCCAGCACAATCTTTGCTCAGCGGTAAGACATTGGGTGTTCTTTGTAAATACTCAATTTCCATAACATATTTTTTCATAACTTTCCTATGTTTAATGATCAAATTGTATGTACACGTTTTCATTTTGAAATCGCTTCAAAGAAAATACTTCGCAAAAGAATTTGAGTAAACCCATTTCGCAATTTCAATGGCGAGCTCTCTATAATTCTCAATCTTAGCCTCAGTCGCCGATCGAACGTCTGATTTCAATTTAGATTAGAATTTAAACATGCACGTAAAAGCTTATCTATCCAGTACACCTGTTCAATCGAAATCATTTATAATATATATTTCATTTTACAACAAACAACATTTTATGTGAGATGAAATAAGGATGTTTTTATCATTCATGAAATAGAGAATCCAAGATTAGGCAAACTTTATGATATTCTTCAGGGAATATGATGCTATATTGATTTCAACATAATATGTCTGATAGTATTTGTTTCTGTGTACAAATTATAAATACTTTAGGTACCTACTTAATGTTGTTGATAATTGATATGAAAAAGCAAAATATATAATAAGTATAATTTTTTTTAAGGTCAGTTAAGTTTTATAAAAAAACATACTGTTGTACATATTATGTATTTTCAATATGAATATATAGCCTCAGAAAATTTATATATTCAATTACTAACGATGATATCAAAATATTAAATCATTTTAATTATAAAATATATTGTTCTACATTTGCTAAATACAGCTCTATAGAGCTCGTATACAGCTCTATACAGCTCGTAGTATTATAATGAATCATTTGATGGAATTACTATTAATACGTCAGACCCTTACCTCTGGTAATTGTGTTGTTGGTTATGAATCAAAGGCTGCGTGGGCTGGGCAAGAAGAAGCTGTTTTTGCTGCTGTTGTCTCTGCAACATTTGTTTTCCGAACACGCCGTAACCAAATCCGTAAATTTCATCTTCTTCCTTATTACTTAAACAGCTTGACGGCTGTGAAACAAAAGAATAATTATATTTTTTATTCTTCTGAAATAATTAATTATTTATTAGCTTTTCTACACTTGCTTATGTATTAATTTTATTTATAATCACATATTATAACAATCTCAATTATCACATCTTTATCTGTGCGACCCATACCACATACCTATTGGATAAGAGCCCTAGGTTAATTTTACGTATTCCTAAATTATTACCAGACGGACATCTCTTTATATTTTAATATTGTGCAATATTCACATAACGCTGGTGGTCAAAGAAATAAATTTTAGAAGTATAGTTACTTACGCAAGAAGCATGAAAATCTGAAATTGTTACAATCTAAGCACTAAGTGAATGTTGCACTTTAATAAAAGTTCAATATAATTTAAATAACACTTTATAACGATATCATTACGAATGTACAACGAGTTTATCTGTAATTGGTCAATAAAGCTAAAAATAAATTTGCACCGATACTCTGAACCACTTCATGGTGATAACCTGAAGGTTAGAATAGGTTGATAAAATATTTGATTCACCACAAACAGTGATACAAATAACAGGACGAATATCTTTTAGATTCTTGGTTATGATTCTAAGTATTATTGTTACTTATACAATTTTAAACTATTTCAGAAGGAAACTAACTTATATTGTATCGTGTGGTATAAGACTATGGTCTTACCGAATATTTTCCAGGCACATAAATGGGCTGAGAATGTGATGTTGTCAAATTGTTCAAAGCTAAAGACCCAGGACTTGCCGACGGAGGAGTTTGTGGTGTTCCTGTTCCGCCTATCACTCTCATCCTTGGAGACATTTCGTCCCATTCATGTCTTCTCAGCTCTTCGAGATGGTCTAATACGTCACCGTAGTGAGTGGAGAATAGATCTGCGTATCGCGATGCCAAGCCCTCTAAGTATCCACGATCGCCATCCTGTAATAAATAAATTAATTTAAAAAACACGACAAAAATACATAAAAACATTTTTTACAAATTTTATATTTCATAATATAAATTATAATTTATTTTCAATTATATCATATATACCCAACTTTAAATGGGACACTTAACATATCATTATCGAATCAACAGAATCACAAATACAATTATTTTCGTTCACAAAATATTTGTGTGGTAAGCAGTATTACACACAAATCTTTTAATAAAATAGTAGTGGCTACTATAACTGGTTTTCAAAGTAACATTCTGCTAATTACATTGCCTATTAAAGCCTCGACTCGAGTAAAGTATAAAAAACAGTAATTATCTGTCGCCTAGAGACCTATTTGGTTGCTTCCTTCCACGCAATTTCCGCCAGAGTCACAAAAAGAAAAAAAAAACAGAAGAGTAATACCGGACAATTAAATACTGCGGGTCTAAATTATAGAAGGAAATTTAAATTAGCCGTGGTAAAAAGATTTCGTAAATGAGAGTAATTAATTAAAAGTTACATTCTACAAGCTTATTTGGTAGTAAATACATATCTATGTATATAATTTTGTAAAAGAGTATATTTAATTTTAAGAAATTACGCTATGAATTCGGCAATCAATAATTTTAAATTTAATAATTCTTTTCTAGTGTGCACTTGGTGGTAGAGCTTTGTGCAAGCTCGTCTGGGTAGGTACCACCCACTCATCAGATATTCTACCGCAAAACAGCAGTACTTGTTATTGCTGTGTTCCGGTTTGAAGGGTGAGTGAGCCAGTGTAATTACAGGCACAAGGGACATAACATCTTAGTTCCCAAGGTTGGTGGCGCATTGGCGATGTAAGAGATGGTTAACAGCTCTTACAACGCCAATGTCTATGGGCGTTGGTGACCACTTACCATCAGGTGGCCCATATGCTCGTCCTATGCAATAAAAAAAAAACATAACTATATTATACTTTCAAGTAAGAACTTCTGCATTGTCATAAATCTTTAGTTAATTTTTAGTATATGGATTACTGAACTTAGAACTCCAAATCGATGGATAAATAATCTATCTAATCGACGAAAATTTTATAAAATTCATAGCCATTCAATGTCAGTTCTCAATTATTTTTGGTTATAACAATATGAATACTCATACTATTAAGTACATAGGCAAGATACATTACTACTTCGAAAATATGTCTGATTATTACACTACTCGTAAATAAAAGAAAACTATTCTTGATGATAAGTTAACCGTATTTGGTAAGTTGTAAAACGTTATGTAAGAGATGTGAAATTTCAAATTCGAATTTTTAAATAAAATTAACATTAGGATAAGTCAAGATCAATATATTATGTAATGTAATAATTTATAGCATGTTTAGATAATATTGATATAATTAAAATATAATGTCATTTAGCATACTAATAATTAAAAATATTAATTAGCATGCTAAATTAAAGTTACGAATTCAAAGCAAATTTTCATGAAATTGACGACAACATCGTAGACTCAAGAAAATAAACATCAGAAACATTCATCTCAGTAAACAAAGTATTTCATTACGACCTGCAAACGAAAAACATCGACCCCAGGCGAGATTCCTCCATTTCCTTCGACAAACACAAGCGATACGGCAAGAAACGCCTTAAACTTACTATTAATAGTCCAATACACAAGCATAAAACAGTAATAGAGGTAATATTCATAGACCAATTTATTTTTTGTCAATTATTGGTTCAAAATTTTTATTTCCTTGTTTGTAGTCATATTTAAAAACATCCATCACAAAATAAATTATCCATTTAAAACTAAAGACGTCTGTGCTGTTGATAAATAAAAGTAGTTTATCAATGCATTTGAAACGCAGTCAATAGGGTTAAATGAAGATGGCTCAGAAGTTTAGACGTACAACAGGATGTTATCCATCAACCCAAAAAGGAATCAGTAGCTAGCCACTGGAGAAGCGTACTTAGAATTCAACCAGTCGCGCGTCGAGTCAAAGATGGCCGAGGGTTTATTTCCATTTTTAAATGAGAGCGCCTGAGAGCTTTGTCGGCTCAGAGTTTGTGCTTCGCGTTTTAAGTGGATTAAATCGCTCCACGCTCGTAAAACCGACAAGTGGTTCAGCTAAGAATTCAAGTAACCGTTCGACTTTTGCATGAGAAAGTGCTCGCGGGGCCTCGCTTCGCACTTACTCTGTGCAATTTGATGCGACCAGTTTGTTTATTTTTTTTCTGTGGAAATCGTGGCAGATTCACATCTAAGCGGGGCTGCTGTTGCTTTGTGAATACTCAATGAAAGAAATTCATTAACGCTATATACCCAATGAAGCTCTTTTGGGATTAACAACTTGTCTGTTCTCGAGAGATAATGTTATTTACATTGTAGAACATTCCTTTACTATGATTTCCTATGTATTATCGTTTTATCTATTCCTTTTTTACAAACAGTGATTTCTATACATAAAACAAAAATAGATTCTATGAACAAGGCTTTATTGTACATGAATAGTATAGTATATATTTATTTCTCAAATGGATATAAATGTTGAAGATTCCAATTTGCCATACGTCTTGATCACGGTCTCGAATGAAATATACGGAATTATAGGTATTTGGTTTAAACAAAAACGTAATATGTATTGAATAAAATAGATAGATGTAATATTCTCATACAGAGCTTAATTAAATTGAGTAACCACGTAAGATAAATTCTTATTATTGTATGTATAGCAAAATATAAAAACAGTACACATGAATGAACCAAGACAGATTTAGCGAAATAAGGGGCAGGTGATACCGCACATAAATCCTCTGTGGACGTCGCCTCTGCCCGGCACGCGGAACATTGTCTTGTTGTGCTACTGGTTCTTGTTTTGTTCGTCGCCTGCGTTATTTCGGATTTGCTATCTCTTTATAGGACCAATTCTCTTATCCGATTTAATCGTTCAGTCTCATTGTACTTGTTCTATGTGCTCTTGGTAAGTTCTGAAGCTTCTTAAACGTTGTTTTCGAACTAGAAATGCCATTATAATGATATCAATCGTATTTTTAATAATGACTACAATTTTTTACCTTGATTTTTTTAATTGTATTTTTATAACAAATGTAGACACTTTCTGTTATTTCAATATTTTTATACGATATAAAGCAAAGTAGCTTTTTCATCTGTCCTTTCTTTTAAATTTCTTCTGAAAAGATTCGTTTATATTCTAGTTTATTATGGAGTTTGTTATGTTAAATCCAATAGAATAATTGATAAATAACTTAAGTGAACGTTTTCCTAAATGATATACCATTGTCTTATTATCTTGTTCATTTAATTGCCGATTATTTACAGCTAAAGTAAGATACTAATATATTAGAACTAAAAAAATATAATAAACCTCTACAACTAATTGTTTGTGTTAGGTTGTTTAACTGTTTGATATCATTCAATTGTATCGAAATCTCTTTTGTCTTCATCGTTTTCTAAAGTAGTTCCATATTCTGCATTGTATTCTTAGTTTTCATGTTTTGTTCATGCCTGTCGGCGTACAAAGCTATTTTAGCTTTGTGATCTGTTAATAGTGTTCGCAATACCGTTCCAACTGCTGAATAAACTGCCTTACAATGTCAGCAGGAACGACTTTTAGTGCTACGGCGTGATTAGTATTGGCTATAAATTAATTTTACTTAGTCTACCTGAACAGTAATCGACAAGTATTTGCTCTTTTATTTTATAGTATTATATGTTCTCCGACTTATTCGACTAAGCAATTTTGTAACACGCAAGAGTAGAAAGTATAAAATTTGTTATTTTAAGACCGTACTTTAAAATACAAAATCAAAAGTTGAAATTATTTATATTTTATATGGACGTAATAAATTTCAACTTTTGTAGTATCAGCCTGTAAATGTCTCAATACTGGGCTAAGTCATCTTCTCCTTTTTTGAGGAGAGATGACTTATTCAACCACCCTGCTCCAATGTGAGTTGGTGGAGTACACATGTGGCAGAACTTCAGAGAAGTTAGACATGCAGATTTCTTGACGATGTTTTACTTTAACATAACACATTAAAATAACACTTGAAAATTAAGTGGTGTATGCTCGGGTTCGAACCCGATGAAGATTTACGCCATCTAACCACCTGGCCATATCGGCTTAACTTTTAAAAAAGTGCAATACCGAGAATCTTTCTCGTTTGTTGTATTTTGAGAGTCATTTATTTTTAAGCATAATTAGTTTTTAATGAACAATGGAGTTTTATAACGACATTTTCATTAAGATAAAATGAAAATAGCTAAGTTACGTCGCTACTATACTTTTATTATATAATTATGATACATTTAACCCATCCCGAGTACCTACGAGTACTCGTACGAGTAAAATAAAGATATTTTCCTATTCATTTAAAAAAAAGGGATATAAGAATTCGCCAATCAATATATTCGCCCATATAGTACAATCCTTAACTATATTATTCTAATGTTACATGAGCATTATCTACGCCTTGCGTAATATTTTTGCGTTAATTTAAATATCTCGTTATATTAAAGTTAATTATTAAAATCGCCAAGTGTTAGTGTTAGCAATTATTATGAACACAAAGCGCTTAAATTTAAGTATATTAAACTTAGTTAGTATGTCCGACGTAAAACTATAAATTTTAATAATATGAAAATATATTATATAATAAATAATATAAATAAATTACAACTAAAATCATTAGTATCTGCGTGCAACTCAAATCAATCAAATCTTATGATATTAGTAATGTAACAATAAATATTTATCAGTTGGATTGACTTACAAATGACGTCTTAAAAATATATACACCTATCCTTTTAATTTAAACGATTGATGAATAAGAACGATCTAAAATGACCACAAGATTGAAACTAGATAGACGCTAAGTGTGTATACAACAACAAATATTAAACAATTGGAATAACTATCAAATGCGGTCTTAAAAATATTTGAACATTCACCTAATAATTTTAGTTTTTGATCAAGTTAAAGTAAAATCTGAGGCAGAGAGAGAGAGAGAGAGTAGTAAAAAGTAGTGTAAAAAAACTTTTATTGCACGTATCGTTCTTTGATATCATTATACCAGAAATGTTCTTGAGCAAACTTTTTGTACAGTACAAAACTTCAGATCAATCAGATGAACTCCGCACGAACCTATTGAATACGAACTAAATCGTGTGATTTGTGCTTTATATTTACCTATATAAATACTTAAGATAAAAATCATACAAGCGTACTTATGTCTTTCATATCGAACCTCTGAATAATAATATATCGTAAATTCATTATTATATTTTATAATACAATAAAATATAATCATAACGTCAATTTCAACCTCAAAATCCTTTCACATCATGAAGTCTCATTATGACTCACGTGCATAAGAATGCAGCATCGTTATCACCTTTCAAGTAACGGTACTTTTACAAAACATTAAACGGATACATATAATAATTACAACTATGTTTATTATGCTGCAAGAATATATTATTAACGATGTTGAAAATAAATAACTTTCTTTTAATGGGAAACTAATAAAAAAACAAATATTAATCGTTATTTTTACTAACTAATTTAAATTTACGTGCTTATTATCGTATTTTTATACATATTGAGTAAAATAACTACTAATAACACTATACAATTATTATTATTGTAACATTATACGTTTATACAATAATTATCAAATAGCCATGGAAGCAGATGTACGTGTTAATTAGAAACAATATTTGTGGTAAATCTGAATTTTGTCAGTGATTTAAGTTCAGGCTAGTGTTAGTGTTCTTATAATTATTATTACCATTTTATCTTAACGTTTTCTAAAATTGATTACCTTTCTAAATAAGCAAACAAGTTTATTATATTTTAGGAGCTAGAGGAACAGGGTGTAAAGTTCCTCATCCACATTTAAGAGGGAGGTTCCTCCGACCAGACGCGTGTTGTGTCTGGTGGGTTACTGCCCGACGGTTGTTGTCGGGTTCTTGTATATATTATGTTCAATCGCTCGGAAAACTTTAATATCGCGATGTAGGATATGTCAGTTTTTAGTTCGTATGTGGCGGGTATATGTCGCTACAATATCTTTAATATAATATACATACTAGCTACTGATGTGACATAGACGTTGAAAGGGGTACAAAAAGGATATATAACACCCAACCACACGAGGGCAAAGCCGCGCGCAGTAAATAGTATATCTATATGCATGGCCAGAAAATATCACATGCTATTCATAGCGGTTGCAGCTGTACAACTAAATTATTTGTATAACTACTTGGATATTCCATATTATCTTAACTTTCATAGATGGGTATGACATTTAATTAAAGCCCTTATATTAAGCGTCACCTGCGAAGACTTTGATACATTAACATTTAGATTGTAGGAGATATGAACCGTGAAATTTTAACGTCAAATTTTGGATTTAATTTTGTTTTTATTATGGGATTATCTATATGTAGGGTATTTATACAAAGTACTAATCATGTAATAGCATGTAAATGTATGAGCCAGAGGCCTCATCTCCTCTTGAAGGTGGTTTGGAGCTTATTCCACCACGTTGCTCGAATGCGAGTTAGCCAATGGGTTAGTGTATACTCAGTTACCCGTGGTACCATTTCGTTCCACGCATATAGATTTTGTTGACGACATTTTCCTCTACACTAGATTATAAGCACAAATTATGAACATGAAAAATCACAGGCGCATGCCGGTTTTAAGCGTGCGACATAAATTAAAACCCATATATTCTAATTTATTTCAAATGGCAAGCATGGCATAGCGTCATTTCGGTTAACTTATGCAATTTAAAAAAAACAACAGTTAATGTTATTGTTTTCAATATCGATTATAACACGACATACATCTTTATGTAAAGCTCTATGCATAGTGAACTATTAGTCTCGTTTAGTTGTGGTTACGTATAGAGTTAACTATAAATGGATTAAAATTGCATGTCGAATGTTTTAATTTATGTACCGGGCACAGTCTTCAATTAAACATATTTTAATGAAACTGGAAAAAAGAGAATATGCGGCCAAGAAAGAGAGATGAAAGTAATTTAACAATTTATGACTTGACGCTTTACTAGGCAAACATAATACATTCCTAGTCGTATTTAAAATTACTTAAAACATTACTATATTTGAATGCAAATACCGCAATTTAATATCTAACCTACATTTAAAATTTTACAAACATATACATATTCATATTCGCATAGCTATATTTTAATTTAGTTTAGCTCAAGTTATATCTGATATTATATGCGATATAAAAAGTAATAAATCAATCAAAAAGTAACGAATGCATATAATTTAGTTGCTATTTTTATAATTGAACGCAATAAAGTTTTTATTTATCAATTCAGTTTTTTGTCGTATTTTATTTTATGCAGATGTCGGTATTTTTACGAGTTTTGGTTTTGAAACACACTGACATTGTTGTAGCCTGTCGCTAAATGTTATCGTTTCTATTCTCAAAGCGTATGTTAGTGATCTAAGCGTACAATTTAAATTCAATACCAGTTACCGTGCCTTTGCCGCCATGATGGACAATTTATGGTTCTCTTTTATCGACATTCTTTGACTAAGTTTTCCTATATTGTCGGTTTAAGTTGCCTTTGAAGCGAAAGTTACATCAATGTTGTGGGAGTAAATTGCAAATTTTTTTAACAGTTATTATTAAAGTAGTATTTCATGATACATGCTATATAAAACGGGTTGGTAATAATTAACATATTACATATGTATATCATATTTTGAAAAGGTAAGCATAATTCACGTAAAATCTGAATAACAAAGTAAATGCATATTTACGTGTATTCCACCAACCCGCATTGGAGTAGCGTGGTGGAATAAGCTCCAAACCTTCTTCTAAAAAGAGGAGAAAGGCCTTAGCCCAGCAGTGGGACATTCACAGGCTGTTACTTACTTACTACATTTAACGATTACTGCAAGTTAATACTAACTACTTACATTTTTGTAATATTATATACATATAAATAATATTACAAGTTATATAAGTACAAGCTTATACTAATAATTGGTTCTTTATAAACTTTTATATTTTACCGTTCTTACAAAACCTAGTTGAAATAAATATTTAAAGAACGTTGAAAAAGACTTCTTCAACTAAAGTACAACGTATGGACTGATTCTCACTACAGAAATTAAGTTGTTGTTTGTATAATGTATCTTGTTATTTGTTTCAAACAAAACGTAAGTGAAGTTATAAAAATAAGTGTCGATAAAAAACTTCGGACAACTATTACGCGGAATAAGCAATAAAAACGTTGTAGAAATCATAAACCAAAATGCCACGGCGAATATTGTCGCCTCGAGTTCTATTTTAAAGTAATATCCAGAAAATCGCATTGTAAAAGTACTTCAAGTGAAGCGGAAATGTAAAATCTATAAGAAATGTATCGGGGGAAATTGAGTTTTGAAATTCTAGATGATGCACGGAGTATTCTCACGATAATAAAATTATACGTTCGTCGCATCTCATCTTCTATATTCAGCGGTAATACGATAGACACGAGGATATATCTTTTAAAACTGTAATGGCTTAAGTAATATAATTTTACAGACACTTGAAAAATGAAACGTTAAACTGTGTTACAAAATAACTGTTTGTAGCAAAGTTAAATAGCCGTGTTTTTATATTATTGCGCATTGTATAGAATCATAAGCTATCATAATATAATGTCGGCGACGAAATAGCTTTAGTTATATACACTGACAGTTATTGTTCTATATTTAACTATATATGGCAATGACCTTACTAGTCAGCGTAAATTTCATTAATCTCGCTAAATAAAAAAAAAATGTTATGAGTCGACATAGTTGAAGACAAACTCAAGCTAAAATTTTACTATGATATATTTTTCAATTTAAATTACTATAATTAAATACATAATATATACCTCGGCCATACCATATATTTATACGAATTGTTTTTTTTTTACTAGCACCCATCCTGTAGCTTCGCACGGGTAGAGTCAGAAACTCTGTTTCGATAGTTAAGCGACTTCAGTAGACATGACTTTTTTCCGGCATGTTCAACAATCAACGTCATATTACGCAATTCCATAATTAATTATACATACATCTAAACCTTCCTTATCCTTCCCTCCTTATATGAAAATCATTTACGTAGTTTTTGAGTTTATCGCGTTCAGACAAATTGATAAGTCAGGAAGGTAAGTGAGGTGGGGTTCGTTTTTAACATGTTGTGACTAACCTTTTGACTTTAAAATTTATATTTGTTAAGAAATAAATATATATGTATATATAATGTTATAAAAATCGATAATAACAGAAACATAAAAGCAAATTCACCAATACTTAAAACGTAAAGTCAATTTAAAGACGATCAAATATTTAACCTGCCTGCATTAGATTTCCACATAAAGTCCCCAAAATCAAACGCCTGTCGAGTTTAATTGAGCAAGCGAACGGATTGACAATGACGAATTGCTTCTGGGAAGTTAGTCGATGCTGAATTTTGTCATGAACGGAGGTAACATTTCGATACTATCAACTTGGTTGGGCACGCCATACCTACACTTTTAAGCAACTTTGGAAATATATTTCCAATCGACTGCCATGGTAAATTTCAAGAGATTTCGAGCAGGTCAAAATGATTGTTAAAATAAAGTATGTCGTATTAGCATTTTATTGTCGTTTTAATAATTATAACTAAATAAAATTAAAGAACGTTTTGATTTTTTGTTTATCTAAGAACAATAATGACATTGAGGTTAAGATATTTTTAAGAAGCATTGGGTTCTACATTAATTTACATATACATATTAATGCTGCGTGTCATACCTTGCTATCTTAAAGGAATTTGGCTATAAAATAATTGAATAACTCAGTACATACCTTTTACTTCTATCATATTTGTATAGTTCTTAAGCAATTTGTCGTTACAAATTATTCAACACATATATAATACACATATTCAAGTATCAAAAAAGGCTTATTTGTAAAGATAAGAATAAAATCCAATTCGACACTTAATAATTCATCCAAAAATTCAAATAAAAAGTTAGACGTTCTAAATTGGAATCGTCTAATCTGTCAACGGTTGAGCGCGTGTGTTGTGCGACGACGAACGGTTGCAAACGATACCGGCATGTGTTTGTCTATTTTCAGATTTGTCACTGTTGAGACGATTGTCTGCGCCGGAATCACACTTTTTTACAGATTTTTATATTAAATATCTAAATTACAAGATCTATAGAGAAGCCGAGTCGTGAGAGAAGGAGTCGTGTCGTGGAATTTTCTATATGGCTGAATATTGCTTTAAATAAATAACTTTACTGTAACAAACAAGTTTATATTTACGTTCAATAGTCACGAAACTTAGTTGACATTGTTAATTACTTAATTAACGTAGTTAATTAAATCAGTAACAGCGACTATACGCTGTTTGTTATCTTAATGACGAGTAAGTTTGTGTTTGTTTAAATCACAACGGATTGGTAATAGCAAGTTTTGCTAAGGTATGTATAACTGATACTTTTTTGGCATAAAAAAATACGCGAAATTTATTATATTAATTAATTCGGTTGGTGATTTTTAGTGTTTTTATTTTATTTTAAAAGGTTACTTTTAAACTACCAAACTTCATTGACTTTTAAAAAAGAATTCCTCAATCAATTGAAATCCTATAAACGGTGAGCACTTAAATCTCCGTAAAAGGTACCTTCATTTCCAGGACCAGTTTTTAATACAGTAAAAACCGAATAATTTGGGGACTGTTTTCAGAATTCAATTGCATTAAAAAGAAGGAGTTCGCTTCCCATCCTCGCTTATCGTCGCGCTTTGTCCTCCACCATTAAGCTAATTTGAATGGTGCATAGCCTCAAAAAGCTGTTGTTCGATTCTTTTTCTTTATTCCGTCGTTTGCCGCTCGTTGAATTTTGCATGGATTGCATTTACACAACGCACAAGACGGGCATTGATGGCGGCATCCAACAAACCGCGGCGGGACTTCGAGATTGATTGTGAATCATTCATTACAATTCCATTACATTGATTACCATATTAAGTTAATTATAAATTTATTAATCCTTGAAAACACCAAATAAATACATATAAATAGAATCGCTAAATTCAAAATTGTTGTAAATAATTTTTGTTGCTGAAATAATACATTTATTAAACCTAAATATTAAATTGAAATATAATTCTGATTTTTATATATTAGACAATAAAAATAGCAACTGATAAATCTGATAAGATCATGTTAGTTTTTGACGGCCCTAAATAATCCCTCTGAAAAGATGAGATCAGATAAGCGGCGAACGCAACTGTCATCGGATTAACTAATAGGGCCTGTCAAATGGAATACGGGTCTTAAAGTTGAGAAGTTTAAGTCTAAAATAAATAAAGAGTATATCCTCGATGTGACGAATGCCCGAACGACATCGTGGGCGAAGCCAGTGACAAACGACTCCTTCTGTCACAGCAGTGATAAATAACTGATTATGTTACACGGCACTTTGCCTTTATAATTAATTGAAAACAGTTATCTATATGCAATTAGGTCTCAGATCGGACTTTAATTATAGTTCATTCAATTCATTATTTTGCCAGACTAAGTAAAATAATAATACTTACTAAAAATATCGTGCAATAATTACGCAAACAAATGAAACATAATAAGTTGCTCTCCACATGCACCCCCTGGACTTGAACATTATTTTATTTCTTTATTATTTTATATCTCTTATTTGAATTGCAATCTCAAAGTGGCTTTTGTTTTTTAGTTTACTTTTCAACCGGTTTCACGGTAATAAATTCTTTAGACTTAAATGATCGCGCTTTCGAGCTTAAGGGAGCTACTTCATTTATATTAGTAGTAGCCATTTGTTACTGTTGAGAATTGAATGCACATTCTTAATATATTATGAGGAAGAAGTCACGTTAGAGGCCACCATATTTATACAAACATTAAGTCTTTGATGTTCTCAAACTACGAAATGATTTGTAACGCATTTGTAAAATAATAATAACAATCATTGTAAAATGATCATTTCCCTAAATAGAATAGAGTTATTTCTACAGACGACTATAGTAGTTAATTGCCGCATTTTTTCCGCGCCCGACTGCCACGGATTCCGTAATTTGTCTTCCGAGAAATGAGTCGCGTCGTCGAATGCAAGCGACATGTAGATACGGATCGTTTTTTGTAGACACCCCTCGAATTTCGACTGGCGCAGGCGTAAATAATGTTTAAGAGAATGCCCCGGGGTAACGTTAGACGAATAATTACTGTTTTAACTGCTGAGACAGAAACGTCAAAATGTAACTTATTTTCGGTGTAAAATGATGCCCGGTTCTGTTTCACCGCATTCATTCGTTTACAAATATGAATGATTAAAAAAATCGTATGACAATAAGAACTATTAATAACAAATAGTGCTTCATAAAAAATATGTAAAATAAAATATTGAATAAACTAATTTATTTGACCCCTGTTTCATTTTCCGTATCGCAAGCGAAAGTTAATGCATGTTGTATGCTAATTGCTATATGTTAAAAATTCGCGCGTCACGTAATGAAGAATAATAATAATTGATGGTCGGAATTTACTTATTTGTCAATTTTATTATTATGATCCTTTCCCTTGACGTTTTATCAGTTATCTTTTTAAAAACGATTTCAAACTTTTCGAGTGCGAGAGGCAATTGATTAAAAATACATTACGGGTTGTATCGCTTGAATAATTGAATTCGGGTTGCGAGCGCACAGCGGTCACATTTCAGGACGACATAATGCAATCAATACTTTGACGTACACAATGCGGTTAAACTTTACGACCACTCAAAAGATTTACGTGCGACGCTTATGCTATTTACGCGTATTATATTTACGGGCAATCGTGTACATGCATAGATAAAACACATGATGACGACCGTTCACAACCAACATATTACATAACTGACAAAAATAGAATGTACAAAAAATTCAATTGTATTATTTTAGAAAAAAAAGAAAGAAAGAAAATAATGAGAATATAAAGAAGAAAATGAGAATATCCCACTATAAACCTATGACGTCCCCCTGGTACCAAGTAATAATGCATGCGTATCCTACCAGCTTTTATGAGGAGGTATAACGCTCGACGATGTGTCATTTGAAATTCAATTACATTGTATTTTAATGCCTGCGTGTAACTTCATATTCTGGTTAAATTGCGGATGTAGTTAGAGCAGTTCATAAGAGATGTGCAATTAAAATATTCATGAGTTTCCTCTTTAAAGTTCCCTTATGGAATTTTGGGGCTACTTGAAAATGATGCATTATTATTTTCAAGTGGTGGTAGGTAGTCTTGTGGCGTTCTTATCTTAGAATACATTAAATAGCTTTAAAAACGATTGAAGTTAAGAATACTTATAGTTTGTTTTAGCTCTCTGTATATTGATATAGGAGATTAATGTATTACATAAGCAATAAAAATATAAGATACAAAACAGATATATTATAAATAGAAATAAGTACGTATATCAGCTCATAATGGAAATGTTTCTTGTAGTCATGGCTCCGTAAACGAAAACAAAATAGTTTCAGATAATTATTGTTTGGTACGAATACAATTTTATTTTACAAAACCTTTATCATAATCTGTTGATTCAGATAATCATGATGCAGTGATAGTAATTATATAATATGTAACTATGATTATAATCTTATCGTAAAGCGGTATTTGTTTCAACCAAGTTCCAATATGTTTTAACTTATTTAATTGGAATTTCATTAATCATTAAAATTTATTGTCATTTACACCTAAATCTAATTTCTTTGATTGATTTATCACCGTTTTAAGTAATTAAATTTAAAACTTTTTGTTAACAACAGCAAGACAAACAACGTGTTAATTATAACCGTGGTTAATATACATGACTTTGTTAACTGTTCTCATTACAAAATCTTAAGCACATAAAAGTTACACGCTTAATAAATAATAAAATGAACAGCGAAATATACAAACAAGCGAACATATTAACAACAATAATTATTTACTGCGACGGCTGAATTGCAAAACTCGATAAGATACTGTATTATCTAAGCACAGTTCTTGCTCAGTTCACCATAACGTTTAAGATAAAGATCAGTGAGAAATAGCATTTGGTAAGGCTGTAAAATAATAGGTAGTTTAAATGACTTGACTGCCTCGTTGGTCTAGTGGCTTGATTGGATTTTTTTAGGAATATTTGCTCTGCTACTCGGGCGAAGCCGGGGCCGGTCGCTAGTAAAATATAAAGTAATAATAATATGTGAACTATTCGAAAGTACACAGTGTGTGTAGACCTCTCGTTCGACAGAAGGGTAAAAAGCTTGCAATATTCATGTTGAACTTGTCAGTCAGACGGGTTGTAAGTTGTATTAACATTATTTATTGAAACTACAGACCGCTCGCTCATTTATATACTATGAGAATTACTAACTAAGCTCCGATACTGTTGCTTATCAACTTCATCTGAATTTATGTTTCAAAAGGACGTTTGTTTACTTATGTACCTGTGTGTGATTATTATTCCGCCAACCATGGTTTAGAGTGGTATGGACTTAAAAAAGACCATCAACATATAAGAAATATACTTAAGAGCATCATTTGCATGACACATAAATAATAATTTAATTGTGTTTAATGAACAAGTACTCTAATTAGAGGTAATGAGTAACTATTGAGGTATTTGGCGGTTTTTCTCAGTAGATTATGATATATTGGCAGT
This sequence comes from Nymphalis c-album, assembly GCA_963151315.1. NCBI lineage: Eukaryota > Metazoa > Arthropoda > Insecta > Lepidoptera > Nymphalidae > Nymphalis > Nymphalis c-album. The sequence goes on from OY720588.1 coordinate 6,075,446, forward strand.
GCATATAATTATTCTGTAGCATGACGTTTTAAAAGTGCTTAGAAAAGCCAACTTGAATAAAGAATATTTGGATTTTTAACTGTTCGCCTGATTATGAATACGGATGACTCATTTATCTAATATGTAACAACTTTTAAAACAATAAGTTTTTACATATAAAGAACTAGTATTACTTTGCGTTAGTGTTAGACATATGTCAGTTATTCCAATGGCAAGGAATAGTTTGTAGACTTATAAGTGTGAGTGAGCACGGCTAACTCATTATTATAGGCTAAGACCTAAGTTATATATTTATTATTATATATATTTATACATATGCTGACATAGCCTTTAGGGGTTATATCAACATAGGTTATAAGCCCAGTCAGTGGCTATACCGCGTGAATCTTAACCGATGATCGTAAGTTCAAACCCGGGCAGGCATCACTGAATTTTCAAGCGCTTAATTTGTGTTTATAATAATTTATTTAATTTATAATGCTTGACGGTGAAGGAAAACATCGTAAGGAAACCTGCTTACTTGATGGTATTATATATTTACGGAATACTTGGTGGTAGAGCTTTGTGCAAGCTCGTCTGGGTAGGTACCACCCACTCATCAGATATTCTGCCGCAAAACAGCAGTACTTTGTATTGCTGTGTTCCGGTTTGAAGGGTGAGTGAGCCAGTGTAATTACAGGCACAAGGGACATAACACCTTAGTTCCCAAGGTTGGTGGCGCATTGGCGATGTAAGCGATGGTTAACATTTCTTACAATGCCATTGTCTATGGGCGTTGGTGACCACTTACCATCAGGTGGCCCATATGCTCGTCCGCCTTCCTATACAACAAAAAAAAACATTCACAGGCTGTTACTTTACTTTACTACTTTAAGTTATATATAAATGACAAAGTTAGATGTATCTATCGCTAATGTAAAAGTATATAACCGTCATGAAAAGCTCATTGCTTTTCATTATTTACTTTATATATTCGAATATAGTGACGTCTCCGTTTTTAAAGGTACCTATAATGGTCTTATAATATACATCAAATAAATAAAAAAACTAAAATATAAATAACGGCCAATTTAAAAAATACATATTACTTTTGATAGTAATAAAGATATTTATTTGGGAGAACTATATATATAAAAACTTAAATGTTATATAAAATGTTAATTGCAACTTCTATGTGAATATATTAAATAGAGCCTTAACACGTCATTGCCTTAAGCGTTGTTTCGATGAATAACAACAATAAATAGTTTGTTATCTGTCATGTGGGCAACACGCGGCCTAATTCGACGCTCTTCTGAACTTGCGCAAGAATAACTTGGCAGCCTTCGACGTTCGCTTACGTCCTCCGATATACCGCCAAACCGTAGTCAGCGTAAGCCATGCCAAATCTCCTTAAGTTGTTGTGTGAGTGTATAGACTCAATCCAGTCACCAACTTAAGCTCGGATATATGGCTATGGATAAACTTTGCGGTAATAGTTTTATTTGGCCAATTTTACTTTATTATTATCGCAGTTGTATAAGCAATACTTGAGTCGAAGTTGAGTGGCCTTATTTTTCTTATTAGATTAACTAATAGTGAATGTTATTTCATTTTTAATACATTACTTTTCTATAAGTATTCATTATTTTATATTGAATTTAAGCAAAGCGTTAACATAATACTTTTAATCAAACTCTCAGCGTTGTTTACAACTTCGAGAGGAAATTTGAAATAAACAACCACAAAACAGTTCGTTTAATTTAGATTATCCTCTTCCAATAATATTTTGGGGATAGACGCCATCTTATTGTAGTAAAATAGAATAGGAACGGTTGCCAAATTGCTCGTTGCTTTCCACGCGTCATTTACGGCTACCGCCAAATAAACTAGACTAACAATAAGATGGTCTACTTAAAAGTAACTTATGGAATAGACATAGCCTTAGTAATCGAATAATTTACGATTATGTTATCTTTAAAATAATTAGTAAAAACGTGTGAATATCGTAAAACATCTCTTTAACTTACGGTTTGTAAATATCCTATTGTTCATAGGCCTCTTCTACTCTTGAATAGAAGATTTGGAGGTTACTCAATCATGCTGCTCCAATACGGTTTGGTGAAAACACATATGGCAGAATTTTAGAGAAAGAGATAAATTAAAACTTGTCAGATTTGATCCCGTAATTTTTGGTCAAGATCTATGTATTATACTACTGAGAGTACTGAGTCATATCGGTTCCAATTATCTATATTTATAAAATGGCTTGTTATGTATATTATTAAAAACAACTTGAACAAGCAACAAGAAGAATGACTAAATACAATTCATAAGAGGTAGTTTCGCAAATATTTGTATAAATTAACCTGATTAGACTTAGTACAAATTATGAAAACGATGAAGATTTTCTCCGAATATCCTGTATTCAGATTTACGCAAACAAATTAAAAAAGCATATTTTTTAATTAAATAAATCAACTACCTAATTAAGAAACGCAAGTTAAATAATAAATATAACGTTTCTAGTTTAACACAATATAACATTTTTCATTGATAACAGTTACCTCTCAGACACGGTTATACGGACAATTACTTTCTATCCGGCCCCGTAAAATGATTTCTATTCCTTCAAAAGCCTTACATTCGTTAGATAACCGTTCGAGCATTTCCCGTTTACTCCTTTTGTTTACGGCCAGGTGGTTAATTAAATTTTAAAGGTTTGACGGGAATAAAACGAATCGATTAAACGCTGACATCAATTGTGAACTTCCTCTTACAACTGACTTTAATTAAAATTCTGTCGAAATGTTTTGTCAAGCGTTTAATTTTAGCGTACGTGTTGATAAAGCACATTGTTAGCGTTAACACATGGAGATTTAATTTTATTCATAACGCTATGTATAACTCTTTTTATGAAAAACAATATTCGATATTCGAAGTAAAACTTTTAATATCATTAGTTATTTTGGGTAAGTAATTAATGGGGTTACCCATTTCTGTTTCACAACAATTTTAAGCTACTAAAACATTTATTTTCTTTCTGATTGACTGACGAAGAATCAATATTTTCTTTGATTTACATACTTGAGTAATACCAAATGGTATTATGTTTATTAATAATCAACGCACAATGCGTTGTTAAATTTTTGTTGAAAACATTAAACAGTCAAATAATATTAAATAAATTGTGAACAAAATATTTCCTCTGGTTTACTTAGAAGAAAGGGATTTGAAAACAATATTTTCTGATGTAATAATCTATACAAACAGTTCTCAGAAATCAAACAATGTGGTGATTGGCTCATTAAGACCGAAGGGGAGGAAGCGGATCGTGATCAACAAAAGATGCACCGGAACTTCGTGACATTAACAAGTGTCGATCTATCTCTGAGGGGAACGTAAGTTAGCAGATTGTGAACGTTGTACCGGCTGGAGTTTCAAATTGGCCATAATGAAGAGGTTTTAGGATATTACAGCATAGTTTTGTTCTTATTCAGAAGTTTATTTTGAAATAATTAAAATCGGTAAAAGTATAATGTGTTTAAATTAACATAACAAGAAAAAAAAAATTTTTGGAATTATAATGTCATTTCTTGGTGACAGGGTTAAATATGAGCCTGTCCGGAGATGGTACCCACTCATCATATATTCTACATGTCAATAATATCCGCCTGACCGACTTCGGCCATGCTAGCCAATCTCCAAGAGAGACCAACTGCATAGGGCAAATTATATTCCACAAGTGTGTGCTCAAATACTGCACAACGTGTTTTCCGAGGTAAGGAAATGTGCACCGTTTCAACTACCAGAAAGCATGTATATGTAAATCTTTTACTTGATGGTAGAGCTTTGTGCAAGCTTGTCTGGGTAGAAACCACCCACTCATCAGATATTCTACCGCAAAACAGCAGTACTTGATATTGTTGTATTCCGGTTTGAAGGGTGAGTGAGCCAGTTTAATTACATGCACAAGGGACATAACATCTTAGTTCTTAAGGTTGGTGGCGCATTGTCGATGTAAGCGATGGTTAACATCTTTTACAAAGCCAAAGTCTATGGGCGTTGGTGACCACATACCATCAGGTGGTCCATATGCTCGCCCGCATACCTATACAATAAATATATATATACTCGCTCGCTAATGCATTAATCAATATCCCTCCGATCTCCCATAAGAGACAGATGGCCGAATACTGAAACGCCATTCAAGTATGAAGTGGGACTTCATTATTTGGAACGTCATTAATTTCAAAATTTAGTATGCGAAATTTGAATTTGAGATTGAATGCGAGAATCTACCTCAAACGTCGAAAATTCCGTATTTCACTCAATATAGGTGACAGACCTTTGTATCACAGCTATAGGCAGTACTACTTTGGAAGCTATTATGTTTCATGTACATTTCAACACGTAGTCGTGACAATTGGCGACAGATCTTTGTATCACAGCTATAGACAGTACTACTTTGGAAGCTATTATGTTTCATGTACATTTCAACTCGTAGTCGTGACAATTGCCTTTGATGGTATTGCAGTAGAGGCCGAAGTACGGGGACATTGACGGGCAAATCGGACACGGATAACAACAGCTTATACCGATCAAACAAATAGTTCGAATTCCCAAAGAACAATGTAGTCCCCGAAAGCTAGTATTAAATTTAAAATTACACGATATCAACATTTGTTTTTTATTGTACTGTATTGCATAATCTTTGATACAATTGTCTTTGTTGTTATTCTAAGAAGGGTAAGTTTTATTTGTTTGTGTTTACCGCAGTTCGCAAAAAGTACTAATTCGATAGATAATGGAAAGACAAGCATATACTATAAGAGTAGTTTTAGATGTAGGACACATTATATTTTATTATGTAAATTATTTTTCTATAATATATACTGGTTTTGAGAATGTAGTTGATAAAGTCAGCGTTAGCGTAAATGGTAAAACTAGTACAGAAAATCTTAGCAGTGTTTTGTATTTTATTTATTTTTACTTTTTATATATCAATTTCCAATAGATCATACGTAAGAGTAACCGAATTTTTATCAACAACTGCATGGAAAAACAAATAGTTAATAATTATTTATGTTTTTAGTACCACGGTTTTATAAACATACCTATAAAAAATAAATCTTAACTCACTGCTATGTGGACATGTTTTTTTAGAGATAGTATAAGAAATTTGAATAAGCTCATTTGGAAAAGGCTTTTCGCGGTAGTATGCACAAGCGATCCCGTGCCGCTCCACCAAAGACGATAAAGGTACGCTGGTTTTTTAGTGGGTATTCCGGAGCCTTCAGCACCGGCGCGCCCCACATACCCACTCCATGTGGGGGAAACGCAAATAGGCGTTTTTCCAGCGAAAAAAAAAAATTAGGAAAAGGCTGCGGGCGTCCAGGAAGATGTACCTAGTGCTAGCTAGTCCGAAAGTAATTGTATTCCATTTTTATTTATACGTTATTATTTAAACAGGTAGTATTTAAGTAAGTATTTCCTTTGTTTCTTCAGTTATCCGTCCGGACTATAAAACTATGGTAAGGCACGGCGGTCCAAATTTTGAATTGAGTTAACCGTGTCATGTGGGGTATCGTATGAAAGGGCTTCATTGGCACAAGCTTAAACAGATTATTAATAAATTTTATGATATATAATTTTCGATTTATGGATTATTTATCCTTTTTTTATAAGTCTAGGTTAATAATTTTGGTGTATATAGTACCTAACAGCTTACACTGTTATGCATATCTGCTTGTTTAATTTAAAATTTTGTAATTAAACGTAACCATAAATATGTACCTACAAACTTGTACGGAACTCTCGGTGGGCGAGTCCGAGTCCCACTTGTCCGGTTTTTTTTTGTATTTATTATATAGACCTACTTCATAAACGAAAGATGTTACACAATAAGTTAATATAACCTAAGAAATAGAAGAACTAAGAAGTTTGAACTTAATTGATCTCACCAACTAATAAACAAGTTTATCTGCTTGAACAATAACCATTGTTATAAAATGTTGAACAAAAAAACTTTGAAAACAATAAGTAACATGGACCCGCCTTTCAACTAATTCCCACAGAGAACATAATTAGTCTTAACTTTAGTGCCCCGTTTTTGTACACCCGAGTAATCGCGGGACATAAAATATTTTGACATGGCGATAAGAACAAAGGGGCCGAAATTTTAGCTTATCTTATCGGGACGGAGTGTTGTACCACTAATGACCCAAGACCCACAGTCATTACTTGCTTCCGAGGACCGACAACTTCATTCTAAAAAACGCCTCATTGAACGTTTGAGTTTCAATAAACCTTTATTTAAAGCACTGAAGGAAATATTTGAACGCAATAACTGGCAATTCTAAGAAGCCTGTTGCGTTCATAATATTGAAGTAATGCAAATCGCTTCGTATTCGATCATGGGATACGACGATATCCCTTTTTCTTATTACGCTTGAATAAATTAAATTCATGTTAACATATATACATGTATTACTATTTTCCCAAAGAAGGCTAAAATAAGAGCTTTTGAATCTGTGTTATACAAGATTAAGTTATCATCTCCTTCGGAATGTAATATACGAAAAGAATTATATATAAACTCCATTCAACTCTACGAATGATAAAATGTTTTTTTACCTTGTGTATGTCGAAAATATGCTTTGTATAGATACGAATAAGCTTATGAATTTTAAGAATGTTGCCCCAGAAAGGGACATATTATTTTAATGTATAGGATGGCGAACGAACATATGGGCCACCTGATGGTAAGTGGTCACCATCGCCCATAGACAATGGCATTGTAACAAATCTTACATCGCCAATGCGCCACCAACCTTGGAAACTAAGATGTTATGTCCCTTGTGCCTGTATTGACATTGGCTCGCTCACCCTTCAAACCGGGACATAACAATACCAAGTACTGCTGTTTTGCGGCAGAATATCTATTCTGATAAGTGGGTGGTACCTGCCTAGACGAGCTTGCACAAAGCTCTACCACCAAGTGGTAGTGGTATTGACTATGCGGAGTCGGAAACAAAATAATACAAATAAATAGAGGGTCATTAGCATTACGTCTTTATGGCTTTATTCGAAAAGTTTGAAGTGATATTTAAAACTTTAGAAGAATGAAATTAAGCAACCCTTCTAATTAAAGTTGAAGTGGTTTGCTTAAAAACGAATATATACAGGGATCAAGAGTACAAGGTTAGCTCTGACGGGTAGGATTAGCTCTGCTATAAATGGGATGTCTCGAGGTAGTTTTAAAAACCGGTCCAAGATATAAGTGGAGAGTGAATGGGCAACGACCAACTTCTTATATTATGCTGACATATCATAACTATTTTTGTATGTTCTATTTTATGTGTAAGTTTCAATAATTTAGTAACTTTTAGTGTAATTTTATTCATCAATATAAAACACTGTCGATATAAAACCAAGTCGTGCTTATCTTGAAAATAATTATGTCTATTATTGGCTCGAATAGCATTAATTATAAAAGACAAAAATCAAACGAATAGCAATAACAGTCAAATCTGATTTGAAATCATTTTATTATTCTTTTCTTTTTATGTTTTTTTTAGTATTTACTGTAACGTCTTCTAGCTTTTATTATTATTATTATTATTATAAAAATTGCTACTTCTGTTGGTGTTTTGAATAAATTAATAATGAATTACGATGTCTGTATGTCATTAAACTTGTACCAAACCCCAATGGAAGGAAAGTAATCTTAAGAAAACCTAAAAGATTTAAGCAGCGCATCAACGCTGAGATGGTATCCGCTTTAATTATAATAAATAAATAATCTCATAAAAGTAATCTCTAAACCGACGAGAAGAACATTCGGAATTTAAATATAACAATGATTTTAATCTCTAATATTTATTACTTTGACATTTTTATATGTAAAAAATATTAATGAATTATACACGTAAACCTTCCTATTGAATCACTTAATTCATTGGTGAAAACCTTATGAAAATCCGTTTAGTAGTTTTTTAGTTTATTGCGTTCATACAGACAGACAGTAAACGCGGAGGACTTTGTTTTATAATATGTAGTGATAGTGACAGTGATAGTGATGAGGCTTAGTGTAATTTTAAATATAATTTATGTACGTGGGATGATATCTAGGTGGTATTTAACGTATTTTTTTGTAAATAATAAACGTATTATTTTTTGAATGGGATCACATGTAACAGATGAAAATATTATGAATCTATAATCTACGATAACGAAAGTTCTGCAAATAAGAAGAGGTCGTCAAATAGCAATTAGGAATTTATTGAAGCGTAGCCATAAACCTTAGAAAAGCGAATCGAACCAAAAAACATTTTATTCATTAATTAACAAAATCGTTAAGATTATTATTAGAAGGCACATACAAGAACTAGTGTTCACTTATGCTACATATTTGTCCATAATCATTATTGAAATTTCGAGAAAAACATAAACATATCTTAGAAGCATTCGACTACTATTATTATTATTAGAAAGCTAATAGATCAGTGCCTATAGCTTAAAAAATGGTAAAAAAAGAAATGAAATAGTAAAAAAATATACATTATTATGGTATTTTTTTCTCAGAAAATGTAAAAATGAAATTGCCAATATGAAAGATGATTTAATTTTTGCCAATTATATTTTCGAAATCGTAATTGATTCAGTGCTATATTATCATTTTTATATTTATCAATATATTTTTTTGCAATTGCTTCTTTGTTTGCATCTTTTTTATAAAAAATATTGGCCAAATTTGTCAACTTTTTATCGTCTAATAATGAATTTACGATACTTTTCGTTCCTTTTTGGCATGTTATGAGAAAATTTACCATAATAATGTATATTTTTTTAATCATCAAAGTTGAGATTTCAATGAACAAAAAGCCCACCGAGTTATATACCAAGCAGTTATTGTGACGTGAGAATTTTTTATTGGAAATGCACCCTAATTTTTCGATGTTAAGTCAAAATAAGGTGAAACAATAAATATTTTAAATCAAAAAAATTACAATATATTTGGGATATAAAATGGTAAGTTTTCACCAAATTTTTGAAAAAATAAATTTATTTGTTAAAGATACAAATAAAAAACATACAGACGAATTGATAACCTCCTCCTTTTTTTGAAGTCGGTTAAAAAACTAAACTTGGTTATTTTAAGTTATGTGAAAAAAGTGTAAATACAAAAATTATAGGTCTTCTTATCACCTACAACTTTGCTGTTTACCTTTTTTCCATAAGACTTATAGTTTTAACAGAAATCGAGAAAAACCGTTTTTCACCCTTAAACTTCCCACTTCCCTCCGCCTCAGATCGCACCAGATCGTAATTTATTTTATTTTTTTTCCAATGGGTTTACCTACTATAAATTTTTTTGGTTTCAAATATTATCGGCACTGGTCTATAAAGGTGGTCCACAGCTACTAATTTTATTTTATTTTTTTAAATATATAAGCCAGCGCTTGACTGTTATCACACCTTATAGAAATTGATGATACAGTCTAAGGTCGAGCGCGCTTGTCTATTCACTCTTGACTTGAAAAAAGAGAAAGTCTGTGGACAGACAGAAGCAAAAGAGATATTTTGAGTTTTGAATCTTTATGCCAGATACAACCTTAAAGGATATTTAAAAGTATTTAGAGACAAACTCTGGTAAAACTAAAATATACGTTTAAAGAAAATGTTAGTTATTATTAATTCTATTCGAAGACGTATAATCATTCTACAGCAATAAAAGGAACAATATACATATACAAAAATAACTAACATAAATCAAATCTAAATATGAAATATTAAATATCATATGAAAAAAATATTAATTAAAAAAGTTATTACCCCTTGAATACTGATCACTTGTCGTTCGGCTAATGAAAACAAAAAAGTCATCATAGCGTTCTCGCTCGCTACTACGGGTTTATTTATTTCAAAGTTAAGACCGACTAATTCACGGCCGCATTAAGGCAAACGGTACACAGACAACTTTACACGCTCAACTTTTTATGTGTTCCACGTATGGTATTTATTGCATTTGTCACTCATATGGAGGATGGTAATAAAATTGGACATGTTTATTAACGAAATGTGAATACAAATTGTTTTTAAAGTATGTTAATGCTAAACGTTTATTTTTATTGACCAACGATTATTACAATTATATTCATAATTGATTCCTGGATTAAAAGAAACAATTCTTTGAGCTTTTGTTGTTCATAATTCTTAACAAGGGTTAAGTGTAATTTATAATAGTATTTCTAGTAGTATTTATAGTATCTATGAATGAAGGAATCCGCTATTTTAATATATATCGAATAAAAACGTGACTGCAAAGAATCTCCTAAGCATATAGTAGAACACAGTCTTTTCATAATACACAGTCGGCTTTAGAGTATATACATGTATCGGAAGATTTAGCTGATACATCATGTATCAGCTAATTCTCCATCTTATTTATCATTAATAAAGATTAAGATATTTTTTCTTATTTTGTTTCACGTCAATTAGGTGTTTTTTTTATTTTTTATAAGTTAGCTTTTAATTGTTTATATTTTGTTACAATATTTTTATACATGTAGTTTGACAAATGTTTTTCTTAATATATAGCGTTGGCTTCCTAATAAATAAATAAATAAATACTCGTAATCGGATAAAATAACGAAAACAGACAATAACTTATAAATTAGGTATAAGAAATTTATTACAACATATTGAATTGGTATAAAATATAGTTTAGGCTAAATAAATAAGGTCGATTTTATCAATACCAAATACCAATACACTTTTAGTAAGTAGGTCTAGTAAGTGATATCGTGTTGACTCATGTCCCCAATCTGTTTACTTGCCACAATCCCGGATCGGTAATAAGACGCGACATAATATGTATTATCCAGATTAAATCCCAAAGGACATGACAACTGTCTATAGAAATTTCTTTTCTTTTATAAATATTTGTATGTTAAACGATATTTTGTTTTTATCGTTTATTTTTTTATGATGTTATATCAAGATCTTTATGATAATGGTTGCCAATGAAATATCTCAGCCAATGCTTCTTAAGAGTTGACACTTAACTCCCGCTAATAATAAGTTTTCTTTTTTTTACTTTATGAAATATGACTTAGGTAACAAAAAAACCAATTACGAGTAAATACGGTGAATAAAATTACTTATTATTTATGTTTATTATTATTAACTTAGTTTTATGACTTTATTATCAATAAAGCTGTTACATTTTAGCCGAAGCATTGAATATAAATGAGGTTTATTTTTATCAATAGGTACATGAAAAATGTATTGATAAAAAGCGATGTAAGATTATTCGTTTTCCAATGATTGATAACTCGCGCCTTTCCGATCTTGTCAGAGCGAAGAATAACATTGTTACAAGTCTTGTAAACATTTGACTGCAGCGAAATCCTTTTAATGTTACGCTCTCAGGATATACTAGAAATAGAACGAGGCATGAATATTCAACTCGACACACGAATTCAAGAAATATTTGATGTTTAAGAACATAAATATGATAAAAACTGTTAATATTAAAATTTGTGGCAATGGTTTGAGATTAAAATTAAAAAGAGAAGTGTTAAAGATTATTAAATAAATACGGTCACTAGTTACAAAAGCTAATATATTTTTAATAATTTCAACACGTTTCCTTAGACGATCAGTCTCAATTTTTGTCGAATTAAAAAAATCTTGGCAAGAACTCAGCCACTGGCGAAGCTCCAAATACGCTAATAGGGCAGTTAACAGAGATTCCAAAAACTATTTTATATGAAACAAAAAAATTCTAAATGACGTGGAATTTGAAACAACGATCACCTAGGTTTTTTAGTGTGTGATTCAAAGTTAAAGTCAAAGTCAAAAATCTTTATTCAATATTCAAGCGTTACACTTACCTAATTATTGATTGTCATAAATCTACCACCATACCATGCCATTATTATACAAAGTCAAAATCAATGCTTTATTTTTTAAACTAATTTCAGATAAATTTTTAATTATATAATATATTGTAATATTATTATATTTTGCAACATAATCTATAATGAGACAATGCCCGGCGGCTATGAATGTACGATTATATATGAATGGAACGGAAGCCATATGTATGATGTCGTACAAAATAAAAGAAAGTAACTCTCTGGTAGACCACCGATGAAGGCGGACGACATCAAAGCGAAAGCACAGTACACCTCGGACTGTATAATCATCGTGACCAACACTGAAATATTAACGCAAGAAGGGATAACATAATGAAGGTACAACAACCATCAGTCATAGTCATATCAAATCGACCTAAGAATTTTAAAATGAATAAGAGCCTGGTTTGTTTGAATAATTTTAAGATTAAAAGTCAATTTAGAGTCAATATCGCTTAATGGCATAGTGCTAAGGAAGTTTAATCAAGTGCATTTGAGTATAAAAAACTTATAGAAATTTAACTTTTAATATTTAACTTTAATTTTGTAACACAACAATAACTTTGAAATAATTCCTTAGATTTTTCATTATGTAATTGTCTTAATATGAAAATATAGCTAAGTATAGTTTAGATATATTGAGTCCTTTTTACTTGATAGCTTTTAATCGTGAGTTGTTCACTGAAACTTATAATTATTTAGCAATTGTCTCATCTAACGCACTAATGCATCTAACAATTTTATATCCTGCGTTACAATACTTAAGCATGAATATAAAGATCAAAGGAAAATCCATTAGAGACTTTCATTACATTTCCTGAGATAAGGTTTCGATGCGAAGAATGTTCCTTTTGAATATATGGTTTCTTACCTGCAACAAAGAAAGAACGGCTATTATTCTATAAGTAGGTACTTATAAGTTTATTACATTTCTAAATTCTTACATTTTTCTAATTTGTCATAAGCTACATAAAAGTAGTGAAATACTTATATTTATGCAGTACGTTAAAAGTATTTATTACCATACCACACAAATAAAACATATAATTTTATACATTCCTAAACGAGTGACAAACGTCCATAATAACGAAATGTCCATAACACTCAACTATCACAACTACTAAGCTATAAACCAACACGTAGGTAGCTAAACGTGAACCTCGTCGGTCAATTTCCAACTTTATAATCCCGTTCAATATTGGATTCGATTACATTCCGAGTCCGGACTCCCACAATGTTTTTTATGTGCCTTGTCGTTTATACTGTCAGGTTATATTTGTAATGGGGCTTATCTTAAAACTCGGTATTGAATTGTCAGTAGTATCAAGATGTGGCCAGGAATGGTCGCGACGCGTCCTTAGACTAGATTCCATAGGAGTCCGCCGGAGTCTCATTTAAGGGGTTCCTATTTAAAACTGCCGAGCGTCCACTTTTTATGTAACTAACTCAATTTATTGATAAAATAACAAAACTCCAACGAAATATAAAAGTTACATTTTTAAAATTCTAGTTTTAAACGAGAATAATAAATAATTTTATATTGTGTTTTAACCAATAAACCATGCGAAAACTGACGTATATAGAGACACTATTTCTCAAATATATAGCCATAAATATTTTCTCCGTCAATTTTCACCAACGCGCAAAGTTTAATTTATTTAATAAATAAATACCCTATTTCGTACATCAGATTTCCTTTGTAAAGCTTATAAAAAGAAATTCTGGGAGGTTGTTCGGAAGTATTAGTAAATTCACGCTAAAATATATAACCAAATAAAATGTTTTCAGCGCGTTATTTAGAATTACTCGGGGCTGAGCGAGGTAGTTATGGTCCCGCGTTACGCATGCAAATTAGCAATTGACTGGTGTTGTTATTTATATATATTTTCAGTTTTATAGAGATAGTAAACATATAATTTTATTATATCATATCATCAGAACTTACCAAACGTTTGATTAAAATTTTCAATTTCAGCAAGTGCCCCAAAAAATTCCATCACTCTTTTATCATAATTATTACATCGTTTAATTGTAATTAGTTAGGATAAGCATCAGAAATGTATTATTATTTTTTAGTTAAACCAATAATAATTGGCTTCAGTATCGCTTCACAAGATATAAATCAACTTTTTTTAAATCAGGTCGCATGAATTATTTCAAGCGAGTAAGCGATCATTACACATGAGATGTTGGTATGATCACTGTGCAGACAACCGCTTGGTATTGAAATGGAACGTGAAATTGCTTTACTGTCAAAAAGGTTAAACATCAAAAGACTGACTGTTTATTGAAGCAAAATTGATTATCAAAATCGCTCCATTAATATTTCTGATCAATAACTTACAAAAGCTATAATACCTGTATAAAATATCTGTTCTTTATCAAATTCCTTTGCAACATGGACTAGATTTTTAGGGATATTTATGTACAGTCAAAATACACAGTATGTAGTTTCTATAAGTTTAAGCTACTAAATCGCTTGATTCTATAATGTTATATGTACCTATATTATATAATTATTTACTTAATACCGTGGAATGACACCTTAATTTGTGTGTAATGCATTCATTATTGAGACGGTAAAAGTTTTAGTAAATTCTAAATCATCATAATTAATATGCTATTTGTAACAGAAGGTGGGCCAGGATAACGAAAGAGATGTTGTATGGTTATAAACAGTATTTATTAAACCGGCAGAGTAACTACCTTGCACAAGCTCAACAATAATTATGAACGTTAATTGTAAATACATCGCTATTTATACAAAGTCAATACATTTTAATGTAGGTAGTTGTAAAATCATATCACGAAATATAATAACATTGAAACATTAATTATCAACTTAACTTAAACAAATATTAGGCTATTCTAAATTATAATATACGCGTTGGTGGTAGCTTTGAGTTTAACACTCGGCCATCCTGAAACTGCCGTGCCCCACGGCTGGTAGAGTATTCACAGACATCGGGTATCTGGAAAAAAAAACCAGGCCGCAAAGTATATCGTTTTCAGTATATGACAAGATTTAATGTATTTGTTACTAATTAGTAATATTTTCTTTTGTTACTTTTAATAGAAGCCTTTACTAGTGACACATATTTTTAGTCACACAGACGCTTTTAGTCACACAGACGCTTTTAGTCACACAGACGCTTTTAGTCACACAGACGCTTTTAGTCACACAGACGCTTTTAGTCACACAGACGCTGTTTGTCACACAGACGCTGTTTGTCACACAGACGCTGTTTGTCACACAGACGCTGTTTGTCACACAGACGCTGTTTGTCACACAGACGCTGTTTGTCACACAGACGATGTTTGTCACACAGACGATGTTTGTCACACAGACGATGTTTGTCACACAGACGATGTTTGTCACACAGACGATGTTTGTCACACAGACGCTGTTTTATTTTACATCCAGTTATATGTACTTTTTTTACATTAAATGACTAGTATTTTCCATGACAGTGTAATTAGTCAACTAATAACAAATAACAATACTATAATATTTTATATTCATTTCAATTAAATTTGTATATCCTAACTTTTGTATTTTTAGCAAACGGACAACTATATTACTGTAATAAATTTAGTAAGATGTCACTTTCTTTATCGCTCAGTTCACCTACATCAATATCTGTAAATCGAATTATATTATTACTATTTATTTGTGATTCTATAATTAATATATTGCTCTTAGAATTGTACTCATTAAATATTTCTGTTCTAGCCACGAATCTTATCTTTTTGCCAATTTCATCATCTCCACCATTAATTATTGTTTATAAAACAATCTATACAATTAATTATACATTCTGGTATGTAATAAGATGTACCTCCTAACTCGTAATAGACCCCGTGTATCAAATACGATTTGTTCTCCGCGTATAAATAATCAATAACCCTAATGAACACAAAGGCATAATTACTTTTATTTTAATATTAATATTTTCAGTTAAAAGTACAGGAAAACTATAAATTCATTTAAATTAAATTAATACCTATAAACACTTTATTTGGCGGCGGTGGTCACTAATCTAACATGGTTTTGATAAATCAATGTTTGGCCCATTCTTAAATATATGTCGGGTAGATTACAGAATATGTTTAAAGGGAATTAAACATAAATTACATTTAAAGAGGTGGCTACGATTTTCTATGTATAATATTATATAAAGCATCTAACTCAACCACGTCCACCTTCAGTCACGGTTTTTTTACTCTTATTTGCCATTTAATTTAAATGAAATAATAATGCGGTATAACTTAATCAAATTGACGACTGCTAATATTTTTATAAGTTCTATTTCGCGTCCTAGTAAATAATATTTTACATTTTTTTTAATTGATTATAATGAGTCAAGTCAACGCGCACATAATTAATTTCAATATCTCAGTAAAATAAATATTGTTTTTATAAATTGTTATTATTAAATTAAACTATTAAAAAGTAGTGAGACTAAGATACTAAATATTTTAAATATACAATTTGAAATCGGTTTAAAATATTTACCGTTAACAAAACGAAATATAGTAAGCAAGAAATTGTAAACATAATCTTTTTAACCCGACTGCTTGATTTTGAATTAATTTTTGAAATAAGTATTTTGCTTAACATAAAAATGATGCTATTTCATTTTACAGTGACATTTTAATTTTATTCCTTTAGATGGTTATATCTCCGATGACAAAACTAAAGACTTCCATATTATTAAAAATTAATATTTGGCCAAAATTTAAAATCGTTGCAATTATTAATCCTTTACATCGTTTTCTCCATTTTATAGTATAGTCTCAGTCGGTGCCACATTTGAGTATTGTTTTTGTACGTTACGTTATCTTGTATTGTTGATCGAAGTAGGTAATATGTAAAACGTTACTGACCTTTTGTGTGGGCTGACTTGAAGAAAACCAGCACGTCGCGATGCTGTGCCCCAAGCGTTGACAGTAGTCGCAGCGCGTTGTCGCCTTACAATCCCTCGCCTCGTGCCCCGTTCGACGACATGTGTAGCAAAGTTTTGTATCTGCGAGTTCTTGTATGTTATCTTCAGCGCGGCCTCTTCTCCAAGTTGTTCTTCTAGCGGTATTCACCGTTTCAATCCGCCTGTAGTTGTCCAATGATGACAAATATCCAAAATATAACTGTTCCGGTTTTGTACAGTTATACGCTTTTGCATTTGGTCGTAATTCAGCTGGCAAACCGCTTATTATACAGGATATAGCATCTTCACCACTAATCTTGCATTTCTTAAGTAATGACATTTTTCCGTGAAAGTACTTAGTCATTGTCTCAGCTTAATTTTTTTTCTTGCCAACATTTCTTCGAGTCTATCAACATAATCCGTAGACCGTGGAAACGCAGTCTTCAATGCTTCCTTCCACTCGTCCCAGGTTAGATTATAATCATCCAAGTCTTCATACCATTCTCGCGCAGAACCTCTAAGCCGGATTTGCATGATAAATTGCCGATCCTTAGGGCTCCAGTCATAAATATCACCCAACTGATCAATTTTGTGCAACCATCCGGAAACGTTACTCGTTTTTTCATCGGGACAAAATTTAGGAATCACTTCTGCATCCGCTGGAGCGACGCGTCTTCTTTTGGCTGGTACTACGTCGACAGACTTTGAAGGAGTTAAAAAAAAAATTATCATTTTCTTCTTCTCCAGATGATATAGACGAATCTACGTTCCTTTTGTGGTTTCCAATACCATTTCTGTATGGTCCCGACATATTTTTAGGTCGATCCCACTTCTGAGATGTAACAGAAGGTGGGCCAGGATAACGAAAGAGATGTTGTATGGTTATAAACAGTATTTATTAAACCGGCAGAGTAACTACCTTGCACAAGCTCAACAATAATTATGAACGTTAATTGTAAATACATCGCTATTTATACAAAGTCAATACATTTTAATGTAGGTAGTTGTAAAATCATATCACGAAATATAATAACATTGAAACATTAATTATCAACTTAACTTAAACAAATATTAGGCTATTCTAAATTATAATATACGCGTTGGTGGTAGCTTTGAGTTTAACATATTACTTAACATTCTTTTTTATAACTTGAGAAATTAAATTGGTTCAACATTCGTGTATAAACATAACGTATAGATATTTCTGACGAATATGTCTGCTTAAAATCAGACGATCAAGTTGAAGCGATAATCCAATTTTGAAATGAAATCCTCGCGGACAGTCAGGGAGATGTTTCGTACCGGATTTTGAGGGAATTTCGTAATATCCTGAAAATGATTGCATAGACTCCTATTTTTACGAATCAAATACAAATAAAATGGTTTGTACAGACAAAGGAATCTAGCGAATAGTAGCAACTGAAAAGTCTTGTTACTGTCGCTTACTGTCTAATCTACAAGATATGTTTTGGATTCTGGCATTCTATAATTAATTCTATGTCATAATTTAACCATCAAACCACTTGAGATCATATATAACACGCGTGTTTTCTTTTAACGTACCAACTCTTATAAAGTAATTTACATTTTCTTTTCTCATGAGCTAAATTGGGGAATTCCTTTCGTGCGTCCTGGCACGTAAAGCTTGGGTACTTTTAAGAAAATATATACAGAATATAACAAAAACCCTGTCCGACCCGTGAAGTGGTTATTAGGTATCGTGAGTCGGTTCTATTTGTTTATCTGTCTATGTTAATTTTCGTTAGTTTGTTGATTTTTGTACACCAAAACCTAAACTGATTGTTTAATTTATTAACTTTATATTGTTAATTATTTTGCATGACATACGTAATCAGCTTCATTTTTGGTTCATTGAATAAATTTTACGGTTTTTCGAATGAAGATAAAGATATATTTGTACAGCGGCGGCACCGCTGTTTGTTTATATCAAGAACGGCTCAACTATATGTATCTCGGTGATACATGCGGCTGTTGATTGTCAACTGTTATTGTGAAACTCTTTCTTGTTTTTATGGTTATATTATTTTTTATTTTATTTATTAAATAACTGTAAATATATACCTATAGGCTATAACTTTTTAAATCGATTACTAAAATGTACTCTAAATGAGTACATTTCGTGTCGTATTAATCCTGCAGGTTTTTATTATTTAAGCGAAACCTGTTTTTGGTCCGACAGATATTCGGCTCAAACAGTTTAAAAAAAATGTAAAAGGCATCGAGAGGAATGCGGAATTGTGCCAAACAAAAGGCGAATGGGACGCATTTAATCCTGTCCGGCCGTCTCGTTTCGACGGCGTGGAAAGAGAAAATTGAATTTATTATCGGTAGTATTTGATTGACGTGTTATTTCACACGCCAGCAAAGGAAGGCAAAATCCAATCAGTTAAGGTGATAGCTCGGATATAGTGAATGAACTGACTGAAAATGTCTTTCCAATTCAATTCTGTTTGCGCGATTTCGTGTCGGAAATATAAGTAGTTTACAGCACTTGACATCAACGCTGCGACATATCATTAAACGGTTTCGAAGTACGCTTCAACTATCCACGTATAAATAAATATATTTTTAAAATAATCATTGTAATTAATGAGTCGATTAAGTAGCGGGTTATTTAACACTAGCGTTTTACCGGAATACGGGGACAAAATGTTGCCTTATTTTACTCGCTGATAATGTAGCTTTCCATTGTTGAAAGAATTTATAAAATCGGCTTAGTGATTTAGGTGTGAAATCGTAACAAACAAAAATTCTCAAATCCACATTTATAATATCAGTTAGGATTTGAAAATATTTATATTGTATTTCAATATTATAATAATTGGTTCACTTGTAAAATGTGGGTAAGAAGAATGGGCGGGTTTATTGTTATGAAGGGTTGTACCTAACTTACCCTACATTGACTTCTAATTGGTTAGAATAAGCCCTTAGAATGCCTAAAGAACAATACTTAAGCAATCAATGCAATATAGGGCATAGTCAATTTTAACCAGAATACCAATTATCGCTACAAATAATCAATGTTTTGACTTGGAATTGTATAATGATAAGATTACGTATTTATTTACTTCCTTTCACGGATAACACTGATATACAATTTACCATTCACAAGTAAAATGAAGTTAATACGATTCAAAAATGCTGAACAACAAAATAAATGATAATGTATGCGAATTGAACTGTTTTGATTCAGCCACATGCCCGGATCCAAAGGTTCGCAGGGTCAAAGCAAAAATAAATCGTATAGCACTTTGTGTCTGCATAAATCTTTTATATCCATTCATATTTCATGCGACATTAAAAAACTTAATGGTTTAACTCATACGTATAAAGATTTGTCTTTAAAAGTCGTTCATGGTAATATTCCATTCCCTTAAAACAAAGAAAATATTTTTAAAACCAACGGGACATTCAATCAGCATATCCTTAGTACGGGGAATATAGGATAAATATGGATTTCCACTGTCATATCATATGATATCACTGGCACCAGTCGTGACAGAAAAATATTGTCATTCAATCTGTGATTATAATTAAAAATTATACGTACAAAAAAAGTTTTATTCAGACTACGAATCCGCACCGGTTTTTATTAATTTACATAAAACTTGTTTAAATGTTAATGAGTTAGTCCGGATCCTGTACTCTGGACAAGGGTGATGAACTAAATATCGATAAGGCACGGGGATAATAACAACTGCTTTTTTATAAAGATATAAAATGATGTGTTATTTATATTTAACTAGTTTTCACTGACGGCTTTATATGTGTGTGGTATATGAGATACCGTTTGTCTTTATCTGTCATGCCACCGTGTATGCAAAATATCATGATGTTCGTTTAAGTATTTAATACATCAAAGCATAACAAACAAACTCAATTTCACATTTATAATATTAGAGAGACTCTATGATTTACAATTTTGGACTGGTATGGTATGGGCTATATATAAATGGGACTAGAAACTATCTTTACAAAGCTTCATGAGAATCAAACCAAAATAAAGACGGGCCAACTGACCAATGTGATTACGGAAACTTTATACGTATAAACTACTTGTTCAAATTATATTATATGAATAAATTTTGCAATAATAAATGTTTTGCATTGCAAAAGTTACATTTATATTTTCAAAATAGTTTATAATTGTAATACTTAAACTATTATTATATATTACTTACATAATAAAAGTAACGTATGAATTTTAAATGGGAAACAAAATGAAAGAATAAAAACTCCTGGATAAATTAACAATGTTGAATACTCATGACAATAAGCTTGTTTACGTTCTAATTAATCAACAGCTTCGCACCTATTTCCGTAATTGCATCCAATTATAATTTCAAAATGTAATACCATGACTGACAAATATGTAAATTTCCCACAACTGGGCTACGGCCTCCTCTCTTTTGAGAAGAAGATTTAGAGTTCATTCCACCACTCTGCCTAAGAACGGGTTATTAGAGACACATGTGACATGAAGGGTTCCTCAAGATGTTCGCCTTTGGTCATGCACGATATTCATTATAAACTCAGATTAGGCAGATGAAATTTCAATGGATCTTATTCAAATTTAAGACCGCAATCTGATCTAGGATTCAAGGATTCTAATCACTTGGGCATTTGTGTGTCTTTGAGTAAATGTTAACATCTTCTTCTGCCTGCCCTTATCTCATTACGTAGGGTCGGCACAACTTGTGTTTTTCTTCCACTTCTTTCTTTTGACGAGCTGGTTGGCGTGGTTGGTAAGACACTTGCCTTAAACGCCGCAGGTCGTGGGTTCGATTCCCACCCAGGACAGACATTCGTGTGCATGAACATGTCTGTTTGTCCTGAGTCTGGGTGTAATTATCTATATAAGTATGTATTTACAAATGAAAAGTAGTATATGTAGTATATCAGTTTTCTGGTTTCCATAGTACCTACTAGCTCTGCTTAGTTTGGGATCAGATGGCCGTGTGTGAATCATGTCCCAGGATATTTATTATTATTTATTTATTTCTGTCACTCATCACCTCAATACTTACACCCTTCATGCACATATATCCTTTCTTAAGCAATCCACCCACATTTTCTTCCGCCTCCGCCGTCCTCTACATCCATCAACATTCATACTTTTCATCCTTCTCGTAACAAGATTTTATCCCTCCTAATCACATGTTCAAATCACGCTTATCTATTATTCTTCAACAACGTCTATTGGTGCTACTTTCATACTTCCTCTGATATATTAGTTTTTTGTCTATTCTAGTTACACCGCACATCCCTCTTAACATTCGCATCTGCGCATGCATTATTTTTACATCGTCTTCCTTTGCTGCCCAACATTCAGAAACATAACGACTCGTCTTCAAGGGCTTTCGTGGGTCACAAATGGTCCCAGAGACCTATCGCCATTTCACCCTGCATTTATCCGGTTCCTCACATCCCCAATTTCAACACAACAACGAAAAACAAAAACATTTTGAATAATATTTTTTGTCAATTTATAAACAAAGAAATAACTCGAGATGAAAATACATACGACAATATTATTTTTCCATTTATAATATTCTTATTTCTCGCATTAGCATCGAAAGCCGCAGCAATGTTAGCAATGTAGCATTACGAATAAAATATTATTGTGATCTCAGCCAAATTACTGTAACGCGCTTCGATGTAATTGGACACGTCAATTATGGCAGCAGTGCAAGTTGTAAACGTAATATGAATACTTCGGAACAAACTCATAACCGACATTGGCATACTTCAAACATAATTTACGTAAATTCAAAATAATTATTAAATGATGAATGGCATGCTATGATATTAAAAGAAAAAACGTTATTCTACTTATTTTTTAATCATGTAACTGTGCGTTGAATGTTCAATCTTCCAAGTTCATAACCAAGCTTTTGGTGTAACATTAACTTGTTATTCAATAATATTATGTTGGTGATAAAAAGGGTGTAACTAGCTTTACACATGCGCTGACATCAATGGATTAATGAGTTGATGATTTTATTGTGTTTTATTTTTGGGTATACAATTCGAAGAGCTCTCATACACACAAACCAAGAATAAATCAACAAAAGGCATTGTTCCTGGCGGTGAAATAATTAATAAATGAGTAACACCCACACAAATTGTATGAGATCATTTCAACTGAAAATACAATAATTATTTATTTATAGGTTTATAATTTAAATAAACATAACAGTGGTTCTACTTCTTGAACCTCTTGTTTAAAAGGAATATTTATTATATATTATGTATGTGCTTCGTTGGTCTAGACTCTAGACTCTAGTGTCTGGTGTATAAGTATACAGATCCCGATCATTTGAAAAAAAAATTTGAGTTCATTGGGTACGTGCTTAAAATGGTCTCGATCCTGATGTTTCGCCGGTAGTGTCAAATTGTCAATATGGGAGGATAAATAGTGGCCAAAATTGAAGGTGGCCATAATTATTGAATTAATTAAAGGACTTTCCTCTGTATTATGCTGTTGTAATACCCAAGAAAATCTGCTGAATATGATTCAATGATTTCTAGATAGAAAGTCTGAACATAAACATTAGGGAAATAACCAATTATTATAGGCTCATTATAATAACTTATACATTATACGAGTTGAAATTAATGTTTAAAAACATTTTTTTTAATTAATCTATGTTTATATAAATATGATTAAAATGTATGCTTTTATAATATTTATTTATATGTAATTACATATTTGAAAAATATCATGAGATAAAATCGTATCGTTATTTTATTTTGTTCTAAAGTCTTGAAGTCATTAATAACAATAACAATTGGTTTTAAATGTAGAGTTAAATAATAATATAAAATATTTCCTCGCTGTGAGCTTATAACCTGCGTTAGCGGAACTCTCATGAGAATGTGTATCTACTTTTATACGTATGCAGTCATGATTGTTACCAAATAAGTAATGGCCTACTGGATGCAGCTCAAATTATTTGCGATGATGGATGAGCTGTCAGTAACGGTTGTTGCCTGTCACGTTTACACACTTCGGCGGTTGTGTTGCACGAAATGAAAAAGGATCCTGATTACTTTAACAAACCTTTGCGTTCCAAATTACGTTAAATAATAACTTCTGCAAACTTACGTGCCGTGACTGATTCGTGATTTGCATTTTTTTTGAATGCGGATCCCATTATAATAATGATATATTTTTAGTCGTATATCTTTTAAAGTTTTTGAATTTTACAACATATTAATACGCGAAGAAAAATCTTTCAACCCTTTTTTAAGGACAATGCGCTCATGTTGGGTTTTGTGTTAAATTAGAGACGAAGTGCATATTTAAGTACCTATATTTGTAATACGAAAACATTACATTAAATAATATAAAACATTTACATTTTGCGTTCATACAGTCAATTTCAAATACATAGTCTATCATTCCTTAGACAACTTTTTTGTCATTTCATTGAGTTTATACTATTTCCATTGCCGTACTAGGTTTCGTCAACTATAATTCGAAAATTTATTCATAGAAGAAAAATTGAAACCCATGTATGGATATTTAACTTTAAATATCATTTTTATTAGAAATGAATTAAGGTTGAATTTCAACCACTGCTGTACCTATAATAGTTATAATAAATTCACATAAGAGGTACCTGTTTTAGCAATATTTCAATAAAAAACAATGTTCCACAGCAAATATTTAATACAACAATATTAAACAGCTTTTTTTATTATTTGAATTTATCAAAAGTTTGTATACCTGTTCTTTGGTTGTCTGACTGCCTCGTTGTCCTAGTGGTTAATATAAGGCCGCAGACGCGGTGGTCCTGGGATCAATTCCCAGGTCGGGCCAATAAATAGTTATTGGGGTTTTCTGTCAGAAAATCTCAGTAGCAGCCCAGAGTCTGGAAGTTGGAAGTGTGGTACACTCCCGTGCCTCGTAA
Organism: Nymphalis c-album; assembly: GCA_963151315.1. Taxonomy (NCBI): domain Eukaryota; kingdom Metazoa; phylum Arthropoda; class Insecta; order Lepidoptera; family Nymphalidae; genus Nymphalis; species Nymphalis c-album. The sequence goes on from OY720588.1 coordinate 6,100,211, forward strand.
AGCACGTTAAGCCGTTGGTCCTGCTGTCCCATCGGATTATGAGAGCTAAGGAAAAGAGAGTGCACCTGTGCTTGCGCACAAACTTGTGCACTATAATATCTTCTGCGCAGTTGGCTAATCTCTCTTGAGATTGGCCGCCGTGGCCGAATCGGTCTGGAGGACCTTAGATGTCTACAAACCTGTTTTATTAAATTTTTAATTAAACTATACAAACAAACATTTTATTTCAGGTGAATAAAATTATATCTTTTTATCGAGAGACTAAAGTTTTATTAAAAAAGACAATCACAAGACGATAATATTTTATACGATTTAATGAGTTTGTTTGTATGTGAAGCACACTCGTGATAAGGACAAAAAACGAGGTGAGTATTCAGTAAGGTGAATCAGTAATTCAGTGAATTCGTGATATCGATATTGTGACTATCGATACTATTGATATAAAACGTAACAGACGTATACCGTTACATAAAAGTATAAATTGCAATAAAAAGTGTGCCCTTATTTTCGATACCACCGAAATTGCAACTATCGAACCTATCTATATAGTTATCGATACGATAAACATTGTGACCAGGTTCGATACTTTCTTTAAGCATAGTACAAATATGTTTCTTTAATTATATTACTTACTGGACCCTGTCAAAAACTTCTCAGTCATAGTTGGGAAGTCGCCAGATTTTTTCTTCCATACGAATACATAGGGAAAGCAATCCTCCGCCTGATCTTTCTTTGTTATGTCGTAAAGTCCCTTCAGGTTATTACAGCCAAGGAATAAGAGGCTTATGTGTTGACGCACATACTTGTGCACTAAAACATCTTGAAATGCATTCGACACTAAAACTCGGTCAACAGGAAATATTATTTTTATGAGGTCGACTTTTATATAAAGTAGGACCTTGAAGTTGAATATTGTTAATATTGAATAATCATTTATTTATATGTACTGAAATGTAATAGAATATTAAAAAACAAAATAAAATAATGGACTTGTTGTGGTATTGTTAAAATCAATATATAAACATTATAGTTGCCTGTTTATTAGTTACCCCTGTGAGGTCATTAGTCAGAATACAAAGTTATTTTATCCACATAATGAACACCTCGCTGCTTATCTTGGGAACTTAAGCTCTGACAGGTCCGTTAGTTTTGATTTATTTACATTAGTTTGCTACGCGTTTGTTGTGGTAAATAGGCTGCTATGCGATGCAAACCTTCTTCTAAGCATTCTATTAACATCGGCTTGAGTTAAAGTTTTCTCCGTGCAGTGACGGAGTAAGAATACAATTCACTGCCCTTCTCTTTCCCATGGGTATTGTGTAAGAGGCGACTAAGGGATATCTAAGAGACCATCTGCTCATCTGGTGGTAGGATGTTAATCTTCCGCCTGGCATGTTACCACCGTCCACGTGGTGAAAAACTCGTGAAGTGGCTGCTTGCAGCCGCGTTTCGAGATCAGTCAGCGTACAGCCAGGGCCCGAGCGCACATAGCCGCGATATGTGGTGGTCCAGTGGAAGTTCCTGTTGCACTAAGGCCGGGGGAAATTATATTGACCCGTCGGGCAGGGAGACTCGTAGAAACGGTTGTTCCGCTGACCGCCACCGGCAGAGTACAGGGGCCCAAGCGTTCCTAACCAGATCGCAAGGCTGCCCCACCAGGCCACGCATAATCTCGGGGAGGGCCGTCGTGCCGGTTGGTGACCGGACGGTGGAGTCCCGGCGGCCACTACTAGGAGGGTTCGGGGCCCCTTCCGTCCGGCGGGTCAGTTTATTTTCCCTTCAGGCAGTATATTGGGGAAACACAGCTCCACCCTTTGACCATCCCTATCGTGGCAATGCGACGCTCGCTTCACGTCTCTCATTTTTTCCTAATGACATGACAGCGCAAAGAAATAACGGTCGATCAGCGGTGCATACCCCCACTATTCCTTCGCTGTTTGAGGTTGAGTCCTCTTACATCCGTGGACTCAACACTAACTTCAATGCGGAGAGCACCACCATCTCGAGACAGCACGACCAGCAATGTTGTTTCTTACGGAGACCCAAATACTCCGTCCTGCCGATACCAGCTACCTTAATTATCCCGGCTACATGCTTGAAGAATCCTTCAAAGCGAAAGCCGGAGTATGCTTGGTCGTCAGGAAGGATGTTTTTTGTCTTCGCAACTTATTTAAAGTTAAACGCCAAGAAAACACAGGTATGCGCTCTCACAGCGAAAAAGTCACCATTCTCTCCTCCTCCTTCCCTCTATGGCACTATGCTGGAGATACAGAGCAAAGTCGCCATACTGGGAATTGACATTCGGTGCGACCTCAATCCAAGGGATCACATCGAGGCTGTTATAAAAACAGCCTCACGGAAACTCGGAGTCCTGAACAAGATGCAGCGTTTTTTCACGACACAACAACTGCTACTGTTATATAAAACAGAGGTGCGGTCTTGCGTCGAATATTGCTCGCACCTCTGGGATGGCTCCGCTAAGTACTTACTGGAAGCCTTGGGTCGGTTGCAGCGACGTGCGATTCGTATTATTGGCGATGTAAAGGTCACCAACACACTCGAGCCTTTACAATTGTATCGAGAGATAGCGGCACTGAGCGCTTTCTACCGAATGTATCACGACGGCATTTTGCGGGCCGGCAAGGCTAGTGCAAATCACTCTTCCTGACTGCACTAGCCCTCGTCGCGTTTGGACTCTACTACCACTTACCACCAGGTGGAGTAGAGTCATTTGCCCTCCCGGGCTATAAAATATCAAAGTATCGATTTGCGTAAATAGCAAAGTTATTATATTATATAGTAAATATAAGAAAAACACCATTTCCCAGTTAATTTAAAATTTTTAATCCACTAGGGGAACATTTTACCAAGGTTTCGTTACCTGTAGCGGCAATAAGATGAGGCTAAAAAATATATGCAATAAACTAATTTAAAAGGACTGAAAATATTACTAAATATCTCTTGAGATTGTGAGAAACAGAATCAGGCCATCGATCATCCAGCTAAAACTGATTGGCAATGAACGTACATCAAATAGTTTTGCTTAGATATTTAAAGTTTAAGCTGATAATAACATTCGATAATATTTTTTTATAAAAACATTAATTACATTATATTAAGTAAAATAGTTCATATTTTCAAGATTAGATTAAAAAGTTAATCTATAAACTATATGTATTATTTGGTCAAACAATTGCATGAAGGGACAGAGGAATTAAATACAAACAATTTGTTTAAACATCGAACAATCAAATCGAAAATATAAATTTGTTGCAGTGTGTGATTTTAGTCATAGTTTAATGATATGATATTGTTATTCATTTATTTAACGTTTTCTCTGCTTTCGTTTGATTAATATGATATATTTCGTGTTTGCGATATTTTGCCTAAACAAAAACCTAATAATTCCATACGGATTTCCATAGAACTATAATTTTTTTTGTAACTTAAAAATATCGGTAGAAATTATGTCTGTCCATACACAAAATATTTTTACAATACTTTACGATTTCATTTTATCTCTTGTTTTGTTTTTAAGTCTTAAAAACTAACTTCGATACAATTTTAACATTAAATGTCGAGCCTATTAATTATAGTATTTGTCTATTTAACATTTTGCTCTGTTATTTAAACTAATATTATAAATTTGTTTATAAAGTAAAAGACAAGTGAAAACTGCCTTTCAATTTTCCACGGCTAGGTCCTCATCTCCTTTTGAGTAGTAGGTTCAGAAAGAATTCCACCACGCTGCTCTAACAAGGATTGGTTGATACAAATGTGGCAGATTGTTGTCCGTCACTAAACTAAGCAGGAGAAGAATGTACTCACAATTTTCAATATATATCCTAACCGTTTATCTCGTCTCAATGTACGCTTTACGTTCATTAGTATAAAGCTAAACTTTCAACAAAATTATTTACTATATATCCTTATATATGACAATAGAGCGATGAATATACAATATACATACATAAAGTCTTAAGTACTAATTGATAGGTAATAATTCATAGTATTGCGATCACTTTAAATATGTATCAAGCCCTTCACATGATGACGCTAGTGTCTCAGTGTGGTGAGAGTTAACATGTGCCGTTGTTTTGTGCCGTGACTACAATTAATGGGAGCATGGTGCAGCGTGTCTGCGTGTACAAAGGACAAGCCTTGAAAGAGCCCTTAGGCGGTGAAGTGTGCGGGCTTAATGGAGATATGCACGCATGGCAAAAACATACTATGTATCTCTCTAAAAAGAGCACAAATTTTTTATATAATGTATTATTTCTATCTGTCAAGAACCGTGATTGAATTTGAATACAAATGATTGCCCTTAGCTAAATACCACTGCTTTAAACCAGTCAAAGTACTTTTATTCGTTTTCGTTCGTTTCGTTTTTCTAACAAAGACATAAGCTGAAAAAATAGACTAAGCTTACTGAAGACAAATATACTCAAATTTGAATTTCGAATAGTTTCAAAGCAGTAAAAAGGGGTAGGCAAAACAATAAAACATTAACAATTTACTCAGGTCACATGCGGCACATATTACGTTAAATTGTGGTCGTTACAATTACTAAAGAAATAAATGTTATTAGTTTTTATTATTTAAATGGCGCTTTAATTTTTTTCCAGTCGAAGAACTCAGGAATTGCTTAATTAAGTTTATTGAGAATTATAATTGTTTATTTGAAATTAATTTCTTGAAATGTTTCGAATTTAAATATTCTTAGAAAACGGAGCAGTAATAATCAGTGGGATTAGTATCGCTACCATGGTCATTTGTTCAGTTAAATTATACTTGCTGGTATATTCGAGTAATTGTTGGAAAACAGTAATACTTTCAATTTTGGGTTCCGGTTGGAAGGGTGAATGAGTCAATAAAGTACAGGTACAATGGACATAAAAAGTCGAGATGGCCCAGCGGCTCGAATGCGTGAATCTTAACCGATGAACGTGGGTTCAAACCCGGGCAGGCACCACTGAATTTACAAGTGCTTAATTTGAGTTTATAATTCATCTCGTGCTTGACGGTGAAGGAAAACATCGTGAGTAAAACCTGCATGTGTCAAATTTCACTCAAATTCTGCCACATGTGTATTCCGCCAACCCGTATTGGAGCAGTGTGGGGGAATAAGCTCTAAAAAACCTTCTCCTCGAGAAAGGAGAAGAGGCCTTAGCTCAGCAGTGGGACATTCACAGACTGTTACTTTACAATGGACATAACATCTTAATTCCCAAATTTTGTGGCTCATTGGCGAGATTTGGAATGGTTATCATTTCGCGCGCCAATGGGTAATGATAACCAATTACCATCAGGTAATTTTCGCTTATTTTTAACCGACTACAAAAAATGGAGGAGGTTATCAATTCGTCTGTATTTTTTTTTGTGTTTGTTACCTTATAACTTTTGACTGGGTGAATCGATTTTGATGATTTCTTTTTTAATTGAAAGGGGGTGCTTCCCTTGGGGTCCCATTTTTTTTAGTCCAGTTTTGACACTGGCATCCATGACAAAACCATATAAGTCGTAAATTTGCATTAAGTATGTGCGCGACAAATGGACAAATAACTCGATATCTATTCAACCGATTTCGATGTTTTTTTTTTATTGGAAACAGTGTACGAAACAGTTGCGTATCGACTCCAAAAGTAACAATAATTGTAAATACATTATCAACCACACATTACATTCGTACCTACATATTGATGAGTAGAAAATAGTAAGTTAATTATCAAATTATAGAAGAATACGCTATTATTTTTTTACTTTTTAGTGCATATTAATTTGTTTTTCCTATGAAGTCGGTTTTTGTTTTGCTAAAATTTTTATTTATCAATAACAATCCTCGTTAATTCTAAGAAACATTTCATGTAACAGAACAGTTTCAATATTTCAATGAAACAATATCTATAAGATAAATTCGCAATAGAAGAAACAAGATTATGATTAGTAGACAAAACAATATCGACAAGTTAGGTTATAAAACACAAAATTTCAATATGAAATCTCGTTTTAGTAACTAACAACTAAACAACTTTGTACAAGGTCTATAACAACGCAATCATTTATATCAATAGACTCGTTTGAAAAGCGACCAGATCGAGTCAAGTCGGTGCATTTATTCTTGCAACTAACGATGTGGCACCGCGATGTTATTCGATTTATTCTCCCAATATGGTGAAAGGAACGTTGTCGCCACAAAGCATAACATCGCCCTCACAACCTAGTACCCGGGGTTAGAAATAGTTTTTACAGCTGCAATGATGTCTTTTGCATTTAACATAAGGTTGATTTTTGAATAATCTTTTTAATAATAACCTTGTATACGGTACGTGCTCTGCAAATCAAGTGCGTTGAAGTACAGATGGGAGACGCGTATGAAAAATCGAGACGAGGGCGCCAGGATAAGAGGTAAGGGGGTAATATGGAAGGTTTAATCGGAAATGCGTGAGTACCTTGTCCTTGACGCACAGTCACCTCGCCTCAAATATACAATCAATCATTTGCAATTTCCCGTACACATATACGAGTATTTTATACTCATTCGGACATTTTTAACTTTGTGTATATTGTTTACATATTCATTCCACTAGTTCACTTTTATTTAATATATTTATAAATAAAAAATATTTTCGTTTTTTGTGAAAAAACCTTTTAAAAGTCATTTGTGTATAGGCAACAGTACAGTAACAGTCCCACAGCTGGGCTAAGGTCTTCTCTTTTAGAGGAGAAGATTTTTGGAGCTAATTCCACCACGCTGCTCCTATGCAGGTTTGTAGAATACACATGTGACAGAATTTCAGTGAAATTGGACACTACATGTGTCCAAGATTTTATTTCAACAAGGTATTTTCCTTCACCGTCAAGCACGAGATTAATCACAATCCCGCGTTCGTACCACTGAGCCATCTCGGCATATATATATATATATCGTATAGGCAAACTCGGATACAACTAGAGGTTCCAGGGATAGTTCAATCAATATTTGTAATATAGTATATATTAGTGATATATATATAGTGACATGGATTGTTTTGACGCAAGGATAAAAAGTGGCCGCTAAGATTCTTGTAAAAAATTAAAGTTCAATATAAAAATAGTGTTTTATGTTAAATAAAGCATAAGTTGAACCATGAAATATTTTTGATGTAATGTGTAAATGCTTGCTAAATTTAACTTTAGTTGAAATTTCATGTCATAAAAAAGCAACCAATCAAAGTACTGTAATGTCTTCAAATAAGAATGCTTTTAAAGAAATGCGAATTCAAAAAGATACTTGACTAAAAATAATTAGTGGGAGGCGTGACGCCTAAGACTTAGCCCGTCAGTGATATCAAAGCGAACGCCAGCTGTCAATTTGTAGTCAAACTGATTGAAGGGGTTGGATGTTAATTAAAATCAATTGCTATAGAAAAATAACCTTTATTCATTACAACTTAAAGTTTAAATTAAAAGAAACTATACACATACAGTGATTTTATTACTTGATTGATCACAACTTTTAATGTGTCAGTTGCGTGCAAGAAAAGACTAATGATATTTCTGTGAACCCAATAACAGGGACGTTTTGACCTTATTTCCTAGGAAAATAATAATCAATTTATTTCAAAATTATATTATGAAAAAGGCAAAATGCTTGAAAATGAATACAAATGACATTGTAAATATCACATATAAAAGCAAAATGAATGAGCTATAAGATATAGGGACTTGAAATTAACATTCTGGAGAGGTACACTAACAAAGGATTTTGTATTTAACTTCAACGAATGGACCCGTTTTAAAGGATGTTTATTATAGCACATGAAGACAAATTAATATAAAGACACCGCGGTACAACGCACTTTTAACACGCTTTAATTATCTTGACCTGTACGTATCTATGTAACGGAATCTTTTAACGTAATTATCACCCACTTCAAGACGTCCAATTGTTTTGAAAATTTGCATAGGTATTAAAGACCGATGACAATACAAAAATTTAACTTTTTCACCACCCTGTGACACCGCCCCCACAAGTGCGTTATCGTACAGCCGGGCCGAGGCCGTGCCGCCTGTTTTTTAGTTTTTTAAACTATAATTTATTCTAATCTAAGGAGTTAATCCTCTACGAAAAAAATCGACAAAAGAAACATAAAACTAGTGTTATTTTGATAAGCAAACTACACTGAATCAGAATTCTCTATCGAGAAATATTATGTAAATTGTCACTTACTTGTGTTTACATTTGCATATACATTAGTTTTGTGTAACTGAGCGTAATATTGTGTAGTTGGACCCGCTGTTGTAGGCTCGTGTCACGTGTTGCTTGCCCACAAGCATTTGCATCTCAAAGCTAATCCTAATACTCAATTACAGCGTGGACATTATTCTTTACACGCTTTAGTGGCACTGTGTATTTTGAATAATATTGTTAAAATATTACTTAAATAATAATTCTATAAAAATATATTATGAGAATTTTAAAAACGTAGGTATGTAAACTTAGGTGTGTAATTGTCAATCTATAGCATTCATGTCTAAGTCACCTAGACGATTTTGACAAAACTTAGTACGGATAGCTTGAACTATTTTAAAAAAAATACAGACGAATTGATAACCTCCTCCTTTTTTTGAAGTCGGTTAAAAATACTACTTAACAATAACACGGTTAAGGTTTCTATAATTAATTCTAGTAAATTAAAATTAAAATATAATTTCCTAAAATGTATATGGGTACATTCGCAAAGAATAAATGAGGTAATCAAAAATTAAACACCTAAATTAAATAAAAGGCTTTTCTTGATTTCTGAAGCTTTGAATCCGAGCATATGTTAAAAGCCCGGCCAAGGCAGCGGGGTGAAAACCGCGTTGTTGGCAGGACGCCACACAGTATGTAAATTATCTAGCTATATGTGGTTTATGTGATAAACACTCGATATACTAGCCGGTGCTTGCGGCTTCGCCCGCATGGAATTAAAGTCTGTGCTTTAGGTCAAATAACGCATATAGAATTTTAATTAACTGAGAAGATTAATTAATTAGTAAGTATTTTTGATGCATATACCTATATCAGTAAATATCCTTCCTAATTCCTTAGATATCAGTCTCATAAAATATTTATATATAGCCTCAAGTATACGATTTTTATATTTCAACCATAAATATGAGTACCAATATTAAATAAATGCATTTATATGAAATATGTGCATATATGCACAGTAATAATGCTTCAAATAATTGAAATTTCCTTTTAAGCATAACAAATAGGTAGGGAATTATTAACATGCAAAACCTGTTTTAAAATTCATGTAGTTGTTAATTTTTTGGAAAGTATGAAGAATTCATTTTCATATTATTTCTTATAAAATGTATTTTAATGACTCAATGAACAGGAGCAATTTTTAGCATTTTAGAGGTCGCTGTTTAATTAAAACTTTGACGGTGAAAAAAATGGATCGAAAGCTTTATCCACCGTAGAATTTAATAAATGTTGAAAAAATTCAACTTTAAGCCGTCCAAGCTCGATTTGGGTTTTGATAAAAATATATAAACGATTTCTGTATTAACGAGATCTATTAGAGACAAAGTCTTCTGAAATGTTTAAAAATAAAATAACTTTCGTTCACTTTTATCCGGCTCTCGGGCCAACTTCACAACTGTGACAATTACGTAGACAACGGATCGAGTGCCGCACCACGGCTGAACCTTTAATTTGTCACGTTCCGTTCAAACTTTCGCATGCAAAAACCTGTAACACAAACCGCGCCCGTCAGTTGAAAGAAGCCCTACAGGAGTGAGTTAGCGAAAGTAATTAATCGCGAGCCGGGTGTCTGTCACCATGTCAGACTATCAGCCGGACGCGCACTCTTCTGGAAAATTGGAACTAGCAAACGCGCTGCGTTATTTCGCAGCCTTACCCGTTCGCTAGCTGCAGTGAACACCCGATGTCATATCTCGTTCGCCTTTTTGTCCAGTTATCGTTTTGTGCGATTTAATATGCGTTTTCTTTTATATATTAATAACTTTAAAGCGAACACCGTAATAATAAGAAATAATTTATATATACTATATATATTATGTTATAGTTTAGTAAATTCATACGATGAATAATATGTTCAATGTATTGTATACTACATTACATCTACAAAACTGATTCTATAACCCAACATCTGTGTACAATGTAGTTTTACAGTTTTGTGTTTTGTTACCTTACTGCGTTGAAGATATAGATAGCAGTGCCAAATGTTTGCGCAAACACAAGTGCACTGGCTATTTCCTCAATTTAATTATCTGATACTAGAGCAATCCCACACGATCGGAAGGCACAGAACCAACGGTTTTATGTGCCTTACGAGAAACAAAAGACAAAAATATGTAATGCTAACTTTCAAAATTTCAAGCTGCTCTTATAAAACTGAATTGTTATTTTGGAACGCAATACGGGTTGGGGTCAACGGTTTAAAGATGTTATCCGACCATGTTGTCACCCGACAAGTTAGTATAAGAGAAATGACAAAACCAAGCTAATTCTGGTTATAATATACTGGGTGCTATTACATCGTAAATAGTTTAACTTATAGACTATATTGTATATATTGTATAATGATAGTACTTACAAATATTACCTTGAGTATATATTGTGTATTAAGGACATTGAGTAATTACGACAACATATTATTTTTAAATATGTCTCAAGCACTAAAATCTTAAATAATATGATGTATAATAAAACTCAGTTGGAGGTTGAAAAAGTAAGAATTAAATGAGAATATATCTCTGTCGTATTGTTATTCATATAACATTACCGTATCTTTCTTTTCCAGACGTTTTAAGCGTTGATTATTCAGCGGTATCACAGCGGACCATCTGTTTTATTTCACTGTGCAATTTGTGTTCTTATTTATGCAAAAATAAGGTTGTTTTTTCTATGACATAAAAACGAAAGAAGGCCAAAGTCTGGAGACATTATTTTGTCACAATGGTGCGTTCCGCCCACTTCGCGGGCTACAGTGAAAACTCTTTGGTGATGCACTGCTTTGGGGAACGAATAAATTTAAAGACAGCCGAGACCACGAGAGTAGTGCACACAATCTCTGTGTATCTCTATAGAGACTTGATTTAAAATACCCGACGGTATAATGAACGTCCAAACAAAAGAATAACGAGTATCTTATGGCAATTTTACTTAAAATATTGCATCTTGCATGCATCTAATGTGCAAAAAGTTAGCGATTGTTTAAAAAATTTAAGTGAAACAACTTTCAAAACAATGGCTGCCTTACTATGCAAAAAGGGATAACGACGAAAACTGGCTTAGCATTTATGTCTATCCTTAAAAAACATTTTTCCGATTAATAAGTATTTTCACAAAACAACATTTTGTGACAACAAAAAAACAATTAACATTCGTACTGATCGAAACACGGGGTGTACAATTTAAACATAGTAACTAGAAGCACAGTCATAGCGTGAGAAGCACTTTAACCACAGCGCTCGTGGCGTCTCCACAAACCGCAAAGAGTGGGTAATCTTATACACGAAGCTTATCGACACTACCTCATGGTCGCAAATATCGTATTACAAACACTGTCTTACGAATGTAATAAAAAAATAATTTATCGAATTTAAGCCTTATGCCAACCACATAAGAACTTTTATTTTTCTTGGATAGCAAAAGCGTTTGTGGTTGGCGACGACCGATTCATAGATTGCTTTTTGTCCAAGCTGGACGAATAAAAATAAAAAGCAAGCGTTCGACGTAGGTGGCTATCATGTATCGGATTCTATCTTGTGGAACGTTTGCAAGAATTGAATACTCTTACTTTTCTGTTTTTTTTACTAATCCGATATGACTGATACTGTTTCAAGACTAGCGAATACTTGATTAAAATTATATTTTTCAATACATACATTTATGTTTCATGTTATTTTATTATATGTTTTGAAGTCAACAAAATATTGAATGTTGCATTTTTCTAATCAAGTAATTTATATTGTATTTTTGTGTGTTATAGCTTTGTGCAAGCTCGTCTGGGTAGGTACCACCCACTCATCAGATATTCTGCCGCAAAACAGCAGTACTTATTGCTGTTTTCCGGTTTGAAGGGTGAGTGAGCCAGTGTAATTACAGGCACAAGGGACATAACATCTTAGTTCCCAAGGTTGGTGGCGCATTGGCGATGTAAGTGATGGTTAACATTTCTTACAATGCCAATGTCTATGGGCGTTGGTGACCACTTACCATCAGGTGGCCCATATGCTCGTCCGCCTTCCTATACAATTAAAAAAAAATACTAATACATAAAACTGTGCATAGCTATTCCACATTCATATTCATAGTAATATATGAATAAATATATAAAAATAATATATAGTCTTACATTACTAACAATTCGATTTCTAAGAAAACTTCAATCAGCGAGATTCATAAGACGCCTTGGTTTAATATGCACCTCACAATGGCAGGGGAGCGAGTTTTGAAGGAGTTCTTGTGACGGTACTTTATCTTGCCGCAAGCTCCCCTTTTATCGTGGGACGAGAATGCGATTAGAAGTCTTAATCTTTAAAGAACTGCTGACTGAGGTACCCGACAACCAACTTTCATATCTTCGTTCATCCGGACTGAAGAAGTGATATGAAACAAATAAACTCATTTAACATTTAATTAGGATAAGAAGAAAATAAATTAAAAAGCAAGCTATTAACATTCATATTTAACTGAATGCCTCCTGCTCATCATTTAGTGAACCGAGGTGGCCTAGTGGCACGTAAATCTTAACCAAAGATTGGTTCAAACCCAAGCGAGCACCGCCGTACTTTCAAGTGCTTAATTTATGTTTTCGTCTCGTGCTCGGCAGTAAAGAAAAACATCGCAAGTGTTGGATACAAATATACCACTTGTATATTCTACCAACCCGTATTGAAGCAATGTGGTGAAATTATTTCCAAGCCTTTTTGAAGTAAAAACTTCTTTTTTTTTGTGATGGGTAAAATTTGATTATTGATTGAAAATTCGTAAGACGGATTCTGAAGTGTTAAATTTTTAACGTAATATGAATTGTCATGTTTGTGTACGATAGCGCAATAAATGAATATTGTAGTTTATCACATAAATGTTAGTACTTTTATACTGATAATTAAAGCAATTCGTGCAAAATTTTTCCCTTACCATTCCAAAATATCAAAAATGCACAACGTTCATATTGAAGATTTTACTTCTGCCGGCACTCCTGGAGTGCAACCCGTTGTTTTTTTCCTCCTCTTCAAAAGGAGTCAGGCCTTACCCCACCAGTGGGTAGGTTGTAACTTACTTTATTTTGAACTAACCCAGGAACTTATTATAATTTTGTGAAAATTTTTGACTAAAATATTTCCCTGGGGTGACCTCATGCTAATAAATATTTGCACAACGGTCAAGGGAACAATAAAAGAACAAAGGGATTCCTTCTCGACAACAAGGGGTGATTTTTGCTTGCTAATCTTCAAATCATCCGCACACTCACAACAAAACAATATTAAAGCATGAAGTTGTTTAAAACTTACTCCATTTAAACGTAATAAAATAGTCTAGAATCTAGATAAAATGTGGTCATTTATTAAAATAAAAAAGTTATGTAATTCTTTTTCTTGTAGGATATATAATCGTACATATGTTTTCATACAATGATCTTACGACTCGTGTAGCCTTCAAGTTAAATTCAAATCACGCAATTTAATATCAAATAATGTATTCGGCATAATATATTTATCAATGATACTAAGCTATAGTGCTATAAAAGCTCACTACTTAAACCTTAATTGTACAATTTAAAATACGCAATAATATAAAATTATAAAAAAAACTATTCAGTTATCAAAAATATTTATAAAAAAAAATATTGTTTAAAAAAGTTTAATTTATGATGAAGTCCGGTAGGGTATTTAAATTATAAAGGGTTTTGTTAACCCGGAGAATTTAAAGGTAAGTTATATGTACTCAGAAGTCCCCTAATTCTCGTAACTTTTAGCAAATTCAACCACGTTCGCTCCAGGCCGCTTCTATTTGGAGGCGTTTTTATTTGAATGTCCGCTTAGAATGTTGCCATTACTTTTAATACTAGGTATGTGATACTGAATAATCTTTATTTATATTACAATTACTCTTATTTCAAGTCTTTGCTTTTATAAATTGTTTATAGTAAACTCAATGCAAACAGATTTCAATCGTAATTGAATAATCCTAGTAATTATTCATAAATTATAAGACGAATTTAAAGACGCGAAACGAGTAATTATTTGTTATTGCAATCAAATTTATCGATGCCAGTTTCGCAAGTCACCATTGTTATAACTAAACAAATGGACCTATCAACTAACCATTATAGTTATGATAGAGAAATAATTTAAGCAGCATTAAACTGCCCTTTGAGACACAACAGGTTTGAGATAAAATCGGTAAATCATAAGAGTCAAAAGCGAACCAGCAATTTATATACGTCAGATTATTATCTATAAAATATCTCCTGAAATAGTTTAGGCGTAAGGCGAACTTAAATTCTAAATAATATATTAAAATAGCGTTTGTATTCAGTTTCTGATATTGGATAAGTCTTTTAACGCAATTTAAGACTAATTAAAAATAAAATGACACTAATTTTATTTTAATAAATTAACATGTAAACATTTACACAGATAAATGCAGTTTTAATCTCTTATATTTATACAAGAACACCAAACTTTAATGTTTTAAATTAAAAAAAACTACGAAGCGCAGCTGTTTTATCCAATAATATTATAAGCTAAAACCTTCTCCGAAACATATTATCGAGTGTTTATAATATTATTACTATTGCTTAAGTTATATTTATTAGGTTTTTTTCATTTACAAAAAAGTGTCTTCATTTATCACTATATTTGTTTTGTTGGTCGGGCAGGCAATCTGACAAAATTTTAAAGTTATTTTAAAATTCTTTCACTGGCGTATTTTTTTCCATAAGAAGTTAATTGCATGTTAATATAATTATTTATTATTATAATACATATATATTAAAAATTATATTTGATACAAATGGAAATCAACTAAATCGACATAGACAAATATTAGTAACATACATTTATTGAGATACCTTAGCCATACGGGTAAATCATACACTACTGCTGTCGAGTGTCGGTGTTTTCCAAAGATTTCCCGTGCTGGAAGCAAACGGTTGGTATAAGCTACCTAACATCGCAAAAACTCGGTACGAAACATTCCACAGGACGATCGATTTGGATTAGGCTTCTGTCCGCCGACCCGACTGAATAAACAATGTGACGACCGCTCTACCCTTTTAACGACCCTCCTCACTAGACTCAAAGGAGAATCCACACGTATCATTGGTAGCGTATTCTATGAATGAATTTTAATACTTCGTGAACAGGACGCAACAACATTGACCGAATGAACGATGATTTTTCAATGGAATATATCAGCTGCTCAGTCACTGAACCAGTCAGTGAATGACGGATAGATTGTATTTTCCAGATGCTTCTGTTTTGAAAATATCTGTCTGAAATTCTAGAATCTCTGTAAGCAATTGCTTTTTCACCGTCGGTGGAGACTTTTCGGTGTCCATAATTATTAAATGCCAGTCCATGACAAATCGAGCGTTGATTGGCGGTCTCCTCTTAGAGGCAGTCACCTCAGTATAAATATATATTATAAGAGTCAGGGAAAGATTATGTGTAGCAGTTTAGCAGATTATATATACCAGTGCTAAACTGCTACACTCAACGAACACTGAAAGTATTCTCAATATAAAGACACGGTTTTTTTTTTAATTTTATTAAGCAAAGTACATTTAAGTTTATATGTTGATTAATTATTTTTAGTACTAGAATGGAACATAAATATTTTGTAGATAAAATGATTATAATAAGTGGAAACATTAATTTTATTAATCGAGATAAATGTGACGAAGATTTTAAAAATAATAAAAATGATTACTTATTAAATTAGTAAACAGATGAGTACGTAATTACAACCTTAAGTCTATGTATATAGTTTTATTCGTACACATTGTTATACGAAACTATTGATATTTAAAATATCAGAATTTACATAAAAATACATGAACGGTAAGCGTTCAAAATATTTGCTCCAAGTGTGCAGCGTGCTTGTAAATGTACTCATAGAAAACGTTGTATGAGAGATTATCAGATCTAAAATATATTCGTTACGGCATAAACCATGTTAAGAAACCAGATAAAAGAAACGATAATTTAAGGTAAAATCTATTAAAAACCCCTAATATTAACCCTTATCAAAAAAATTACAACTATTTCATTTCAGGTGCATTCTATAAATTAAAACTGCTATTTACACTTTGCAATTTGACAATCCCGTAAGAAAATGATATGGAGGCGTGCAGTA
The DNA here is from genome assembly GCA_963151315.1 of Nymphalis c-album. Classification (NCBI taxonomy): domain Eukaryota; kingdom Metazoa; phylum Arthropoda; class Insecta; order Lepidoptera; family Nymphalidae; genus Nymphalis; species Nymphalis c-album. The sequence continues at coordinate 6,116,577 of OY720588.1, forward strand.
AGTACTTTAATTATTGTTTATATCGTAGTAAAAAAAAGATCACGTTTCACTCTAATTTTACCTTTGCGAAGTCGGAACTTGATGACAGCTGTATTTAATTACTAATATGTTTATTATATAACATAACTACTTTTATATAAGTCATTATAATGTATTTTTTTATTTATACAAATACTTGAGTTACTTAACTGTTGGTCTCGGAAGAATATACATTCCCGACCGGTGAATTGTTAACATTCTATTTAATTACGGCCATCTCGAAGAAATGTATAAATTATTACATAATATGATTTTATTCCTACATTAGAGCATTGCCCGCAGATTCGTCAGTCAGTATCGAAAAAGTTAATAAAAATATAAATCCGGGATAAGAAATGTTTAAATATGTGTAAGACAGACAAATAGACAAAAAAAAAACCACCAAAAAATTAACCGAAATTAAATGAAATAGAAGAATAAATAAGTATAATCGCTAATATTGACTGTCTTACGCTGACGTTTTAGGGATTTTTAAGCTAGAAGGTATCTTGAATTGTATATACAATGTTAGTAGATAGCGAAGAACTATATGAATCCTCAACCAGCATCAATGCTGGCTTTGCACGAGAATTAAAAAAAAAACTAGCTACGGTTATCACTCTCTCGGTAATTAATTTTAATTAAACATTTACTTTATTTCCGTACGCTGTTTTGCCATTTTATGAAGTTATTATAGGCACATACCCCCAAAAACGTTTTTGAAAAGCCGGTGACACCAAGTCTGCAACTTACCTGAAATCAAAATTAAATATGTATTAATGGAACAAGAACGTGTTTAATTACAATTTAATGAAAAGAATAAAATAATATTAATTTTTATAGGTATTTTCATAAAACAGGGATGCTATAAATAATTTTTGAAGTTATACTTCTTTAGGCGCGTTATGAAAAAATGATGAGAGTGAAATTTTAAGATGCGCGCGCATCTGTGACACAAAATTAACAGTATGAAGCTGTCTGCTTAACCGCTCATTAAACACCTGAATTCTACAACGTGAAGTTAGTTCTAGGTGGCATGAAAATCGATAACTATGTTCAAGTTGTATATTCTAGTATTTTTATTACGTTAATAAAACCTTTTTTATTTAAATAAAATATTTTTTATCAATTTTAATATTTATCGTTAATCACTACTGCATTTTAGTTATTTTTTTTTCCATACGCCAAAGAAGTATAACTTCTAACGCGTGTACATAAGTACACACACTCTTTTTTTTTTGGCAGGAATAGCGAACCGGTATATTTTCAGAAATGGCACTAAAATTAAATATTATTCGGTTTCCTTAACAATGTAAGGAAAGGTCTTTTTTAATTACGAAATTCCGTTATAATAATGATATAATAATCATTTTAAGTATATTTCTGCACTATTTTTTATTACTTATTTGTTTGTCTTCGCACAAATAAATAAAAAAGAACCCGTAACTGTCCCACAGGTGGGCAGTCGCCTCACCTTGGCAGATTTACAAGTACGTGTACTATTTGACATATAAGCCCGCGATGACCGGTATTGATTCCACTGAGCTATTTCGACTGTTGGCTAAATAGTTTTACAATAATTTTACAAACGTCTTTCGGACTGATATAAAAATATTGTATACTATCTAAATAAGTTGATTCTTAAAATAAGATAAAAAAATTCTCAAATCTTTTGAGTGAATTTAAAGTTTTTTAAGTGAATTTACGATGTCAGAATTGTCTTGTGTTGTAGATGAAAGCTAGGATTTTTAAAAAGAATATAATGGACCTGTCAGATATCAAAGACATATTATAAAGGTGACATGATGCAAAGATAAAAGCTTTGTTTTTTTGTTTCTCATCGTTGGAATCGCTATTTATTTAATTTAAGCCACTAGATATTCAACATTACCTCTTAAATACATTTTGGTAAATATATTTTTTTCACATCATATACTTAATTGAAGTTATTAACCGACTTCAAAAAAAGGAGGAGGTTATCAATTCGTCTGTATGTTTTTTTTTTTTGACGTTGTTACCTCATATCTTTCGACTGGATGAATCGATTTCGATGATTTTTTTTTTATTTGAAAGGAGGTGCTTTCCCATTGGTCCCATTTTTTTTTGGTCCAGTTTTGACAATGGAATCCATGGGAAAACCATATAAGTCGTAAATTTGCATGAGGTATGTGCGCGACAAATGGACGAATAACTCGATATCTATTCAACGGATTTCGATGATTTTTTTTTATTGGAAAGAGTGTACTTCAAGGCTTGTTTGATGACAGTTTGGTTAGATTCTGATTATAGAATCCATGACAAAGTATCGGAAATCTTCAATTCTTAGTAGCAAACTAACGATACACGGCCGAATCTTTTATGGGCTATCTAGATTTTTCATTCACCTACCATAACATCGTTATGATCAAGTAATTGTAGTACTATTGTATAAAACACTTCTTTATATACCGTCAATAGTTTTCGCAGCGCACGCGAAATAATAACTTTTATAGGCAACAGTTTGATACGTTGGGTTACGTTGCTCCATTTTAAGTAGGGATCTATAAGATTTTGAAAATATAATATAGCCTATGTTACTCGGTAAAGACGTAGCTTTTTAAGGGTGAAAGAAATTTTAAAATTGGTCGAGTAGTTTTTGATTTAATTCGTAATAAAAAATCAAACAAAAATCAAATCTTTCCTCTTTATAATATGAGTTATGCATGTAAGCATTAGTATATATGTATATGTTTGTAATTGAAACATATTTGAACATCTCCTAAAAGTTGAGACCAATTTTGAAAATTATATATATATATATATATATATATATAAATATAGAATCGTATATGTACTCTTATATACAGGTTATATTTATGTATATTTATATATTGATTACTAGTGTTTTTCCCGCGGTTTCACCCACGTAGTTCCCGTTCCCGTGGGAATATGGGGACAAAATGTAGCCTATGTTACTCCCTGATAATGTTGCTTTCCATTGGTGAAAGAATTTTTTAAATCGGCTTAGTGGTTTAGGCGTGAAAGCGTCACAAACACCCTTACTTTCGCATTTATAATATTAGTTAGGATAATATAGATACTTCCCCTTTTTTTAATATACAGACATTCCGTCATATTTTTTAGGTGAAGAATGGTATAACACAACATCTATAAACATACAGTTTATTTAATTATTACTAGAAATAATTATTTGATTATGTTATGGCTGCCCAACACCCCACCAACTAAATCTATTTAATCAAAACATGTTAATTTATATTCATACATTTAACCATATTAACTAATATTTATTAATTAAGTACCAAAATGCATTTTTATTTACGTTTCACTGTTTTAGATTAATATATTTAAATAATAATATAAACGGCGCTGTCTCATATGAGCTGCACGTTTAGTAGGTCTACCCATATTCTACCAAATTAGTGAGTGTACTTCAGATGCACTAAAAATCGAAAAATAAATAAAAATTTTAACAAAACAAAAACCGACTTCATAGGAAAAACAAATTAATATGCACTAAAAAGTAAAAAAAAAATTTAACAAAACAAAAACCGACTTCATAGAAAAACAAATTAATATGCACTAAAAAGTAAAAAAATAATTGCGTATTCTTCTATAATTTGATAATTAACTTACTATTTCTACTCATCAATATGTAGGTACGAATGTGTTGTGTAGTTGATAATGTATTTACAATTATTGTTACTTTTGGAGTCGATGTCAGCCAAGGTGGGCTTATAACTACATACATAATTAGTTATAGGTGAGATGTGCTTGTGTCGCACGCGCAACTTAACGAGGCGAATAAAAGTAAATTTGTGTTGTGTATGTTTTTGTTTGTTTTTAAAAGATTCCCGTATTATTAATGCTAGGTATATTATAGTGTTTCCTTAGCTGACATCGACTCCAAAAACAACAATAATTGTAAATACATTATCAACTACACAACACATTCGTACCTACATATTGATGAGTAGAAATAGTAAGTTAATTATCAAATTATAGAAGAATACGCAATTATTTTTTTACTTTTTAGTGCATATTAATTTGTTTTTCTATGAAGTCGGTTTTTGTTTTGTTAAAATTTTTATTTATTTTTTATATTTAATTTACATTATATTCAACAAACGTTTCTTCTTTACAACATTTATATATCTATAAGTCGCATCCGGTCATTCGTACAGACACTCAAGGGAACGGAAAAGCGCGCCTATGGTTGTGAGGCAGAACTTCAGGGCGCTTTCGACAGAGCCGTGAAGGCATCGCTCGGGTCCGGGCAGATCACTTTCTGCGGGGCAGCGGCCGAGTGAGGTCATGGAACTGTCTACCGTTCCTTAAGTGTTTTGTGTGTTATTAGTTGTCATTATTATTACTTGGTGTGTAAGCCTAATTGTGAAGTGTATTAAAGTGTAATGTGATTATATTAACTGAGTGTTATTCATTTCACGACTACCCACTGTACGCCCACACGATGTACAATAATAATGATAGAAGATATGATGTCACCGCTCCGACATATATAAATAAATGAAATTGTATGTCTGTCTGTAATTTCAAAATAACTACTCTAGTTAATATGACTATTTGAATTACCAAAACCAAAAGAACCATTTTTATATTATTTTATACTACCTCTGCCATCTATTAATTTAAATGTACTATTTGTATAATTCATATAAGCACGCTCGTTAAGCCGTTAAGTTTTGCTAGTTAAACCTATTACTGTGACTTGGTTTCGTATTTTTGAATCTTCATCTTTTTCAACGTTATTAGGAAACATTTTTATTCTATAATTGTTTCAGCCTACTTATTGATTGGAAATTGGTAACATTAACAAAATATACCAATTATAGTTTTAATGGGACATCAATAAATTAAATAAGTAATTTATATTTTCACAGTTATGTTCATTAGCGAAATATCATTATGGTGTACCTAGTAACGAATAATTGTTATGTAAATCAAGTTAAATAGGAATAAAATTACTTCGATAATTGGAAATAATGATAACGATAATATCGAAAACGTGTTTAACAAAATAATTCAGTAATTTTAAAACTTTATATTCATTACGAATAGATATTTCTGGTATTTCTTAACCGTGTTTACGATAAATGTATGTGTGTGAGAAGCGCGTATATACAGGCTTGAAAAACAGCCATTGAACCTTAAACCGGATTTCACTCCAGAATAAACAAGAAAAATAAAAAAAATACTACGCTTGCTTTATATGTTGGGCATTAAGTAATCTATAGTCATCGTTATTTTTTTTAACAATCAAATAGAAAAAAAGCAATATCGTATAATCTATTACATGATATCATCTTCAATGACAATAACAGACATATAATTATAATATTATTGAGATAAGTTTCCAAGTTGATCACCACGCCAATAAATGAATATGTATCATTTAGAATACATATTTCTTATTATAAGCAGCACAAGAGACTTTAGGCTCATAACGTATGTACATAGGACAGCAACATTTAAGAGATTTCATAATTTTGACATCGCAATATCAAACGATGAGGAAACGAATAATGAATTAGTGAGAGTGAGACGTCTACAATCCCCATGTAGAAATGCTAGGATCCATTTTTATACTTGTTTTTTTGATTCAGTAACAGCGTGTAGATGTCCCATAGCTGGGCTAAAGCCTCCTCATCTTTTTTGAAGATAAGGTTTGAAACTTATTCCAACACGCTGCTCAAGCACGAGGTGAATTATAAACAAAAATTATGCACATGAGAATACAGGTGTGCTTGTCCAGGATTCACGCGTTCTAACTACTGGGCCAACTCGGTTTCTTTTTTTTTATTCAAATCGTTTTATTAAAATAAGCGAGTGTGTAATTTATGAATGAATATCGGATTTAAATAAATATTCTCTAGCTCGGAAAAGGTCGACAATCTAATCTAAATCTGCTCCTGCTATAGGTAAACACAACGGGTATTTTTTATACCACTGGTTTCGTTTATTATAATATTAATTAAAAATAAAAGCAAATCTAATTCTATCAATGCTATAAATAATATATTGCGATATATATTCATATATAAAAATATTATCTCGCTTAATATAGAAAATATTAAGTAAATTTAGAAAATAATGCATTAAACTGATTTTTAAAAGCAGAAACACGTTGAACACAAGCAAACTGTCGCTAAATATCGAGCCAATAAAAATATGGAGCAGTTTAAAGTTTTGAGAAGCTCACAACTATACTTGTCGCAAAAGTTTGACCGTTAACAGAATATACGCGTTCATCTATTAGGAAATATTATAGAGTTCCGAGGCTTTGCTCCATTCAGTGGCATGTTTATATTCCTATCGCGTGAGTGGGATGATTCTTACCTGCCTTACATGCTTAATTTATATGTTGCAAAATAAACTTTCTCTTTCTACAAATAAGAGTCAATTTTAAATAACAAAACAAAATAGCCACACAAATTTCCTAACTGTTATGCCCCAACGTTGATTTGAATTATGTTGTTAGGTAGGCACCATTTTTTTATAAGGCAATCAGTAAGCAATTCGAGCAAAATTAAACTTGGGTTTTACGTTACACAAGTTCAATATAATTCGTAGTTTTAAACATTTCGGAATAATTTGAAATTTATCTTTTTTTTTATATTTTCATAATTTTTAATATAATATTGTTATTATGTACGAATCGACAAGATTTCAAAACTTGAAGTTAAGTTTTAATTTATGAAAATCTTTCGATATATTTATTTTATATACATTTAAACAAATAGTTACTATTATTCTCATAAATAGTAAAGTAGGTTGCCACTAGCCATTTTATTATTTATTAAAACAACAAACAAAAAATAAGGAAAAAATGAAACGAAGTTGTTGGCGTTGGTACAAAGAATAATCTTATTTCGCACGTCCATTGGTAAAAGTGAAGCGCAGAATAGTTAAGCCAACGCCAATCAAACGTATCTAAACCAGTTAGTACGCATACAATACAATATAAGCGGGCAAAATCCTATACCAGATACGCGGGGACAATAGCCTGCGGCTACGTGCGAAAAAACGAAAAAAACAAACCTTAGTGAACGGTTGAAAACTAAAAGCTAATAGGTTGTAGGTATATTTCGAGAATCGAATTGTTTTGAGGTTAAATTTTACGGATTGTTTTATATTTTTATGCAAAGAAACATACATATTTTTCATTTAGAAAATGTATAGTCATGTATCAAATATTAATATTTTTTGTGAATGAATGCAATAGCAAAATAACAACATAATTACAGGCACAAGAGACATAGGTAACATCTTAGTTCCCAAGGTTGGTGGCGCATTGGCGATGAAAGCCATGGTTAACTACTCTTACATTGCCAATGTCTATGGGCGTTGGTGACCACTTACCATCAGGTGGCCCATATGCTCGTCCGCATAGCTATGCAAGAAAAAAAATTGAATTTTCATTTCACCTAGCGTATTTATTTAAAAGCGAATGTGAAAAGGTTTACTGGTAATTGATACAAAAAAAAAAACATTTATACACTGTCACGTTTCTTTTATTTTCCTTATATTCCATAATTCCGTCCCCTGTTACGTTCATAAAGTTGACGACTTTAGCTCATATTTTAATGAAAACAGTCTTACAAATAGCGTTGACCTAGAATAGGCAACGTATCCCACACATTCAACTAAAGCGGATAACATTTCTTTTATTTAATATTAACTTCAACAAATATGTGTGCTGTTTAAAATTTTTATACGGCGCATGTGCACACAAAATACTTAAAAGTAAGCGCAATTTACAAGGTCTTCCCCTCGGTGTAGTCGATATGAATACTGTACGTGCAGGGCGGTGAGGCTTTGAACTTGGCCTCAAGAGAGCGTTGACCTTTGCATAGATTATTACAGGTGTTGAATTTCTTAAGCAACGCCATATTATGTAATTATTCCATTAGGGCTGTTCTAAATCTTATTTTACTTCTTACATCTTCTTACTTTACAGTGACTTGTTGTTAAATAGAATAAAGTAAAAATATATTTTACTTATTAAAAGTATTTAGTGTTTTTTTTAAAATACTTAATTATATTATGTACATATGTGTAAAACACACATATATAATATAATATATAAATTTCATTTTAGTCTTCATGTAGAAATATGCAAATTTTCTGCTTTTGAATCTTAAAACATCAAACGAGTATCCTGAAATATTACAAGATTGATTTTATTTCGACCAAGACCCGCGTCCAAGACGTATGACTAAAAGAAAATGACACCTGGTTCTCATCTTATTCGTACAAATTGCAATGTTAAATTAAATGTTTGGATTATATTACAAACATTTTATTCTATTTCAAGGCAAATAACTCCTTAGGGATATCAAATGTATCGAAATAACGCCAACGAAGTAACCAGTTTATACGTATATATACAGATTAGGTGTTATCTGCCGTAATGTACCCAATCAAACGCTGTCCGTTACAAGTTCATCAAAGCAACCGATCGCCCGCCGCTAGATAACGAACACATTCCTCATCGAGTTTCCGAATTATATCTCCAGTGTTGACACTTGTTTTGTATAAACTAAAATGAAGTTTTAAACGAAAATATAAAACTAAAATAAGTTTATAGGTAAGTTTTAAGTGTTATTTATATTTTATTGTATAGGAACGACGCGGACGAGCATATGGGCCACCTGATGGTAAGTGGTCACCAACGCCCATAGACAATGGCATTGTAAGAGACGTTAACCATCGCTTACATCGCCAAATGCGCCACCAACCTTGAGAACTAAGATGTTATGTCCCTTGTTCACTCACGCTTCAAACCGGAACACAACAATACCAAGTACTACTGTTTTGCGGCAGAATATCTGATGACTGAGTGATACCTACCCCACCCAGACGAGCTTGCACAAAGCTACCACCAAATAAATTTATTCTATACTCTATATTTATATCGCATTGAAAAATCTATCATCTTTTGTAGTATTTATTTAAATATTCATATCGCTCGATAGGAAATATTTTTAGCATTGCACCTGCATTTTCTGTTATGTATTTTTGCGCAATAAAGTATCAAATAAATTGATGATAAAAATAGATTGAAATTAAACTAATTATCATTCCTATCTCGAATAGGTATCCTATTGTTCCTGATTACATTTTATTTTAACCGCTCAAAAAACAATATTGATTTACAACGCTTACTCTTTTTACTTACGAACGATATTTAAAGTGTCATTTTATTTGTCCAACTCTGATTTCGGTTCAACACAACGGCGCTGTGAAAACTGGTGTCAGTGATAACCTACGGCCATTGCGCTACTTATTGCTCTCATTTTTCTAAATCATCCTAATGTTATAATATCTTTGATATTACTCATTTTGGCGTATTACTTATGATACTTATTAGAGATCATTAAAGGTTTTTTTAAAGTTCGTCTAATTATTATAAAAGTATTATGAAACAATAATTATATATGTACTGTATATTTTTTTATTTGTTAATGCTGCAACATGTATGTTATCTTTTTGTATTCAGGAATTAAATAAAATGTAGTAATATGATACAATTATAATAAAAAATCAAAACAAACGTATGATTGACCCATGTGATTTAAACAAGAATTCGTGTTTTCATTACTTACTTAACCCTCAAATACGATAGACGTTTTTTCTATAAAAACAATTCGTCAAGACGAAAACGCTTCTGTTTGAAAGGAAAAAAATGGCGGCCAAACAAGCGAGCAACGAGTTAAGCTGTAACAAAAATCCAACAAAGGCATGATTAACGATTTTCCACCCTCGAACTCATTCAAGCAGTTGCGATATTGAATCCGTTAGACGGTGTAAAAATGAAAGTTTTCTTTCCCTTAACTCCGACTCGCTCGCAAAACAAAAAAGCATTACACTTTTAACGATATCGAGTAATATGAAAAAAAAAGTCTCATATTGTATTACATAATTATATTTCGATCTGAGGTGTCTTTATAAATAAGTACTTGTATTTATAAATAAGTACAGAAAAATGTTTGAAAATATATACTTTTTTACTTTTAATATATACTGTGGTGCACTACGGATTAGTGACGATTAAGTAATATGCATGAAATATATAAATATATATAATTACATAACTTTATTAAATAAATATTTGTAATTACAATATTTAAAAGTTTTTACACAAATTTCCTTAGAATTTCATAGGGTACTTCTTAATTGATATTTGTACAAATCGCTGTTGAATTTTAATAAAAATCGAATATAATTGTTGTTTAAAGACTGTATAGTTAAGGATTTAAACCCTTTGTGCGTAGCCTTAATCCGAAAATTCAATAGACCATAAAGTTAGTGCCTCATCTGTCTTCCGCAGTCGCACGAGTTCTCGTGTTGCATTTTTTTTAAATAAAGGATTCATAATTAGCTCACCGTATTAAGTTTCACGGTGAAAATGTAGCAGGTGCTAATTCACCTGGTCAGCATATGTCCGGAACCAGTTACGTTAATTTTATTAAAAAGTTACTTCAGATATTCACATGGTGCGCAATTGCTCAAGTGTTCGCGCGATAGGGTTTATTTATTCTTGAGGCGAATGTACACGGGCGCAGTTGTATTCACTTGTAACATTATATAAAAAACAAAAGTATTTTAATTCTTAATAAAAATATTTTTCTTTAAAAATTAAATTTATATGTTATTAACCGACTTCAAAAAAAGGAGGAGGTTATCAATTCGTCTGTATGTTTTTTTTTTTTTTTTTTTGGTGTTGTTACCTCATAACTTTCGACTGGGTGAATCGATTTTGATGATTTTTTTTTATTTGAAAGGAGTTGCTCCGAAATTGGTCCCATTTTTTTTTAGTCCAGTTTTGACACTGGCATCCATGACAAAACCGTATAAGTCGTAAATTTGCATAAATATGTGCGTGACAAATGGACGAATAACTCGATATCTATTCAACCGATTTCGATGATTTTTTTTTATTGGAAAGAGTGTACTTCAGGGGTTGTTTGATGACAGTTTGGTTAAATTCTGATTATGGGATCCATGACAAAGTAACGGAAATCTTCAATTCTTAGTAGCAAATTAACGATACACGGCCGAATCTTTTTATAGGCTATCTAGATTTTTCATTCACCTACCATAACATCGTTATGATCAATTAATTGTAGTACTATTGTATAAAACACTTCTTTATATACCGTCAATAGTTTTCGCAGCGGTCGCGAAATAATAACTTTTATAGGCAACAGTTTGATACGTTGGGTTACATTGCTCCATTTTAAGTAGGGATCTATAAGATTTTAAAAATAAAATATAGCCTATGTTACTCGGTAAAGACGTAGCTTTCTAAGGGTGAAAGAATTTTTAAAATCGGTCGAGTAGTTTTTGATTTATATCGTAATAAAAAATCAAACAAAAATCAAATCCAATCAATCCTCTTTATAATATGAGTTATGCATGTAAGCATTAGTATATATGTATATGTTTGTAATTGAAACATATTTGAACATCTCCCTAAAAGTTGAGACCAATTTTCAAAATTATATATATATAATCGTATAAGTACTCTTATATACATGTTATATTTATGTATATTTTTATATTGATTACTAGTGTTTTTCCCGCGGTTTCACCCGCGTAGTTCCTATTCCCGTGGGAGTATAGGGACAAAATGTAGCCTATGTTACTCCCTGATAATGTAGCTTTCCATTGGTGAAAGAATTTTTTAAATCGGCTTAGTGGTTTAGGCGTGAAAGCGTCACAAGCAAACTTACTTTCGCATTTATAATATTAGTTAGGATAATATAGATACTTCCCCTTTTTTATTAATATACAGATATTCCGTCATATTTTATGGTGAAGAATGGTATAACACAACATCTTTAAACATACAGTTTATTTAATTATTACTAGAAATAATTATTTGATTATGTTATGGCTGCCCAACATCCCACCAACTAAATCTATTTAATCAAAACATGTTAATTTATATTCATACATTTAACCATATTAACTAATAGTACCTGGATGACCGAGCTTTGCTCGGTATTTTTTTATTGGTAAATTGTGTTTTTTCGAAATTATACAACGCCATCTACTGGAGTAGCTTTAGTGTTGTTGTGTCGTTGCTCTCAATTAAAAAAATACTCGCCAATAGATGTCAGGAAAAGTTATTGATTATTATCGATAAAGTTGATTATTGAAAATACGTATAAAATGACATTTTCTAAAAATGAAAACTAGCTAGATCGATTTATCGCAACCGAAACCGCCAGCATACTAAATTTCATGAAAATCGTTGGAGCCGTTTCCGAGATTCAGATTATATATATATATATATATATATATATATATATATATATACTAGAATTGCTCATTTAAAGATATAAGATAAGATTTATTAAGTAAGTACCAAAATGCATTTTTCTTTACGTTTCACTGTTTTATTTAAATAATAATATAAACGGCGCTGTCTCATATGAGCTGCACGTTTAGTAGGTCTACCCATATTCTACAAATTAGTGAGTGTACTTCAGATTCACTAAAAATCGAAAAATAAATAAAAATTTTAACAAAACAAAAACCGACTTCATAGGAAAAACAAATTAATATGCACTAAAAAGTAAAAAAATAATTGCGTTTTCTTCTATAATTTGATAATTAACTTACTATTTTCTACTCATCAATATGTAGGTACGAATGTGTTGTGTGGTTGATAATTTATTTACAATTATTGTTATTTTTGGAGTCGATGTCAGCTAAGGAAACACTATAATATACCTAGCAATAATAATACGGGAATCTTTTAAAAACAAACAAAAACATACACATTACAAATTGACTTTTATTCGCCTCGTAATGTTGCGCGTGCGACACAAGCACATCTCACCTGTAACTAACTATGTATGCAGTTATAAACCCACCTTGGCTGACATCGACTCCAAAAGTAACAATAATTGTAAATAAATTATCAACCACACAACACATTCGTACCTACATATTGATGAGTAGAAAATAGTAAGTTAATTATCAAATTATAGAAGAAAACGCAATTATTTTTTTACTTTTTAGTGCATATTAATTTGTTTTTCCTATGAAGTCGGTTTTTGTTTTGTTAAAATATTTATTTATTTTTATTCTATCTTCATCACTACATCACTACTAAAACAAAGTCCTAAGAAAACGCTGTAAAATCCCTTTTAAATTTAACAAAATAATGTATAGTGAAATTGTTCCCCTTTCTACAAAAAGTCCGTGATGGTTTATGTCCATATTTTAAGGATAGCTAACTATATCCACTTTAATCTATATAAATAAAATTATAGAGGTCTCCAGTTGTGCGCGCATCACGGAAAAACTACTGGATAGATGTCAATGAAATTTTCTAAATTTTATTTTTTAGACAAGTGTCTAAATGTTTTTATAAAATTATTTTTTAGAAAAGTGACCTTATCAAAAAAAAATATTGCGATATCTTCATTTGTTTGTGTTTGTTTGTTCATGTTTTTTCCTTCGTACATAAGAAAACTTTGTTAATATATCAAGCAACGCGGATGAAGTCGCGGGTATCAGCTAGTGTTAAATATATTGGAAAGCTATAAAAACGGATACATATATTATGAATCCTTATGAAATTAAATTTTCATGCATATTATAATTGCCCTTTACACCACCCAATTTAAATTAATATCTTAGGAGTTATCGTAATTTTAAAACAATCGCGCACTAAATAAATTAAAGCGGTTCCACACCGATCATAATAACGCGTGATGCAACCGCCCGCGCGCCCCCGCGACCCCGCTGTCGCCCACTGTGGCTGAAAGTTGACAGATTTTTTTTAGGAATATTTACTCTGCTACCCGGGCAAAGCCGGGGCGGGTCGCTACTTAAAGTTAATTTGATAACCAAAACTAGTTTATCGAAAGAGCCGGCTTTTAAGCGGATTATAGATTTTTTCATAAAATGGATATCAGCATTTTATCTTGTAAAAGCAATTTTATTCAATTATTTTACAATAGTTGGCGAATTAAAAAGACTTTAAAACCCATTATACGAGCTATAAAGTTAAATTCTATTTCGCAAAACTAATTCCAGGATATTATTACATTTTAATATCCAGTTTTTGAGTGTATGTTCAAATAATGATAAAGTTCTGATACACAATAAAAATAGTTATAGAATATTCTATTAGATATCTCAAGTAGCGTCGTTCTTATTTCCAAGAAAGACGTTATTTAAAAATCAGCACAAAAACACGACGCAAGATAGCGTAGGTATCTTCTATAACAACATACGCGAAGTTTAGTCATTTATTCTATGTTGGTAGTAAAATGTTTCCCCAAAACCAGGAGTTGTTTGAAAGACGTCATCGTACGGCACACATATTACACAAGTTTCATGCCGCATAAGCCACCTTGCCTTATAAATAACAACAAAGCGTGCCCTTATATAGCGATAAACCTTGTTAATCAGTTGGTTGCACGCGGGCTAGTTTAATGACATAATTAAAAATCCCCAGGCCAAGGGAAAGTTTGTTGGATTTAGTGGCGTGGGTTGGTCTAAATCGAATATATTATAATTATCAGATAAAACCATGATCTTTAGTATAAAATGCTATAACAATTTAGATTAAATTATACTTATTTTAAACAGACTCATTCATATACTATATTTATACATTATACATCTTAATGAACCGCATAAATAGCAGTATTCGAACCTAGTTGCATTTTCGGATAAAGCTTAGTCTCCTTCCAGATTTAACTAATTAGAAATTGGACTTTTCACTAATGCCTAGAATCTAGCTGGTACCATGCTTAGAAATAGCAAGGTAATGAGTTTTGTTGTTCAACGGTCGCTTTAGGACTAAGGTGCACTGCATTAGATATATCATGGTCGGTGCGTGGAACTACAAGATCGATGGGAGTTGCAAAACAATTCCATTCACCTATCTCAAAGTTTAGCAAGGTATTTCAAAACCGCGGTTTTGAAATACCTTCAAGTGAATTTGGATTCGCATTAATTATTATAGTTTTTAAACAAGTCTCGTATCTTTTTACTGTGGGACAAAACTCCCATCCGCTGTACAGAGAAGAATTGAGAACTTTAATCACGCTTTCCATTCCCTACTGTAGATGCACGCATGGTTTAAGCGATACCAAAGCGTTTTTAAGGCATTTGTGCATTTAAAAAAAACACAACATATAGAAATTTAAAAACTTAGTGGTGCACCTGCAATGTGAATTCACCTTAGAATAGATCTGACCTACATCAGCTCGTGATTAATAAAACATACATAGCTTATACACGTAACGATTACACGTACATAATGGTTTGGACCATTACAAAATTATATAATTAATTTTCTCACTCCATTACAAATACTTTGAAAGAGTTAAGTGTTTTAGACTAGTAAAGAATATAAAGAATATCCTTTACTAGTCTAAAACACTTAACTACCGTTCTACTACTAATCTACCGTTTCATAACTTTGAAGAAAATTATAATATTGTCTTATTCGACTGATATTAAACTATATGGTGAGTCACTGGAATCTTAGCATCTTGTAATTTTCCAGTAAAATCATGTTCGCAAACAATTAAGTGAGCCTCAGACAGATTGGTTTCGTCCCGAGGCGATCGCACCCAGCGTGGAATGTTAATTGAACCCTTCGACAGGGTCAACATCGGACACTTAAGACATTGCTATTTGCTATCACCGGATCACCGGTCATTGGGGCGAGTGGTTAGACCATTATGTCATGTGTTCATTAGGAAACATTTGCTTAGTGATTGGTGTAATTGCAAAAACTAATATAAATATTGATTGTAGTCTGATTTTTTCTAGTAAAATGTTTTACGTAACAATGACTTCGTCGTACCAATCCAATGTTAAATATTTCTTAAAATCATTTAGATAAATAGATATATATATATATTTATTTAATGAGCAACAGCCCTGAAATTTGGTGTAATATCTCTAAAAAAGCTCTGGTTAAGTTAGTGATGTAGTTCTTCAAGTTGTAAAAAACATGGCGTATTGCTTATACTTGCAAAGCTAGCCACTTTTCTAAAAACACCTATTTTCATTCCGTGGAGCCTGTGATTCGTGGTTTGCGAAGTAAAAACAAAAACTAAAATAAAATCAGCTTCCATGTTTAATTTAGCGGGGGTTGTCGACAAAAAACCTTAGCTGTGTGAGGGTTTTTGTTGACCGAACGTAACTACGTAGGAATGCATTGTTCCTGTTATTTTGTCCCCTGTTATAAAAAAGACTATATTTTGTTTCTGACTCACACAGTTTATTGATGTCACTTAAACCAGAATTTTCTATGACTCATAATATTTGTGAACCACAAATATAGTATTGATAAAATTATAAATACCGAATTTCACGCGCTATAAAATATTTATTTTATTCATTTAAATAGTTTCAAAATGTAATTAGCTGACTATGAAATATATTACGTTTTTATTACACGTAGAGTAAATGTTTATTTTTTAACTTAACATTCTACAAGAATTATTTGTCATAATAATCTGTTTTCGTTAACCGATTGAATCATATATCGATAATTTGAAGCTGAGAAATGAAGAAGTTTATCGATCTGCTTTAAACATAGTTACAACAATATACTATGGAAAAAATTCTGTAGCCTAGTAAAAATCTTATAATCTTGAATATAATATAACCACAGGCACCACGGTGTTCCACCCTTTTGTTATACGTTTTTATAAAATATATCCTTAATTTCTCCGAAACTACTAGTACCAATAATAGGCTATTTTATTTAAAAAAAAAAGTTACCTAGTTGAATTTAAAAATTTAAATCGTTTCTTAATCTTTAGAAGAGAGTTGCATTGTGACCTTATAAAACACGTTCTGAGTCGAAACGGGGGACCCCCGACAGCACATTTTTTATCTGCTAGTACGTATTATTGTTTTATACGTAAAAAAAGGTGAAAATTACTCTTAATTTTACTTTATAAACATCGTACAAAACGCTTTGAGGTAAGATTACTGGTTTTATTTTAGATATAAATCAGGATTCCTTGTAAAAAAATATATTTACAAAAAAAGATAAAATTGTTAAATATTAATTACATCGCGTAGGTAATTGGATGCTTTTATCGATATCCAAGAGGAACAAATTGGAAAGTCGGGACAAAAAAGGGTACACAATTTACAAGTAAGTAATAAATTAAGTGAATCATGGTCCCATACTTGCTTGACACCCGCTGAGAAGCATCGAGCCCTAGGCGCCTTGCTTGACGCATATAAAAAACCTGGCTGTACGTGCTTAGCCAACCCACGTTCGCTATTTACGCCGTAACTTTATCGTCCCATTCATACGAATGCGCCATAACCTTAAGATTATTTTAGACTGTGATATATTCATTTTATTGTTATTTTGACAAATATTTACCACAAAAAAGAAACCAAGAGGCGTAACTTCGCTCGTGGGAACTCCAGAAAACGTTTGTTTAGATAAAGACAGATAGAGTACAGCTAGTCAGGTCACCTAATGTATTGTGGAGACAATGCCGATCTATTCTAGGGCGTTACTGGTTTCTTGGTCCATGATGGTGATGGTGCACCTCTCACGTCATTAAATAAATCATCAGTGTGTCGATAAGGAAGGCGTTCATTATATGTGGTGGTGGCGACCTGGAGACCGTAAATAATGGAGAGTTAACTTTCTATTTACCTCAAACAAAATAAACTTATGTTAATATGTAATACTTTGTTAATATAATATACCTTGATAATAGTCAAGTGTTATTAGATTGTACATCTAAACCAAGCAGAATTTTAATGATTTCCAATATTGAATTTTTTTATTCATAAATTCTACCCGAATACAGGTCAATTGACCGTTATTTATTTTATTGACGTTTTATTTAAAATATTTCATAAAATAGCATAAAATTCATAAAACTGTTGATAGTATTAATAAGTTTTCAAGATTTAATAAAAAAATTAAAAAATGTAATTCAATAGAATTTAATTAAATGATAGATTAATAAAATGAAATAGTAATACATATTACTAAATTTAGAAATCAAGTTAGGTTGTGTAAGACAGCGTAAGTGTGCACCCTGGGTGGGGAAAGCATCTTGGTGGTAAAATTTAGACATGACCCATCAAGTAAGTAACCAACCAACCAACAAATTCGACAAAATCTCTGACATATATACATCCAATTGACCTAATTCAGGTATTATATTACATATTATTTAGTAAGCTAATTCAATAGACTTAGAAAATGAAATGTTCATATGAAACTGTCACAAACTCTCTATAATTATGATTGTTTAAATAAAATTCTGTCTTTATAACAGTGGTTCGGAAATATATATACATAACAAAATTTATATATGTCTACCCAATTTATATATAGAATGACGTAATAAGTTAGGAAGAAAAAAAATACATTTACTTATTTTACATTGTAATTAATTTACCATTAAATATATTCTACGAAAAAAACCAACCCGACAACATTAAGGAACATAATGATATCTTCGAAATTCCAAAAGTAATTCGAAATGATCAGGTAGGTTGCAGTGATTACGACCGGATGACTATCATTATTTAAGCGAGTTAGTAATTTTTTCAGTAGTCTGAATCAATATAGTTAATATGAAAATAATCGAGTTCGCTTGTCGCTTGTTACAAACGGAAATGTAATTTGGATGCGCTTAAATGCTAAATTGGAGTAGGTCACTGCAATCACTGAACGGAAATTAATGGAGTACCAAATGAGGAGTAATTTGAAATTCCATGATTAAAATAGTTGTGGGTTCAAGCTTCACTAGTTTTGACTAAACATGGAATTATTATGTGATTTGCGTAATTTTATAATGTGAATAATTAATCTCAAGACTAATTGATTATTGTATAAGGTTATTTAAAATATAGTAAATAATCAGGAATAAGGTCCTCCAGGCCGATTTCGGTCAAGGCTACCCAATCTCAAGAGAGATTAGCCAACTGCGTAGGAGATATTATAGTGCACAAGTGTGTGCGCAAACACAGGTGCACTCACTTTCTTTCTCTTCTTTCCTCTCATAGATCTCTCTCATAATCAAATGGGACGGCAATCCGACACGACCGGAAATAATTCAGGCGAAGGACCAAAGGCTAAACTTGCTTTCCGAGGCACGGGAGTGTACACACTTCCAACTTCCAGACTCCGGGCTGCCCCCTTCCACCCTTCAACCGGATTACAACAATACCAAGTAATGCAGTTTTGATGGGGTATGAAGTAAGTATGCGGTAGAATATATGATGAGTGGGTGGTACCTACAAAGACGAGCTTGCACAAAGCCCCTACCATCAAGTATTGAATCTGAGTATTAAAAAAATGTTGACACCTACGTTTTAAAATGGATAAAATTTAATATACCGTTTTTCGAAGGATACATTTGACTATTTGTACATAATATTTCATATCATACCTGGAAAACAAATAAGGATATCATCGTGGAACCTGTTTCATTCGAAGCATAACTAAACAACTAGAGCCTGATTTTTTGGACCTGATCTATTTAAATATTTTTGTAACGAGGAAAGATACTAAGATTAGGGAGAATATTAAAGAAAAGAATGTTACAGACTCACATAATGTATACAAGGGAAATTAAATAGGAATAGGTGGAAGACTTAATGAAAATTGTTGCAGACGAGACAATACCATTAAAATATATAATTCAAAAATAAACTATTGGATACATATCCATTATATAAGTAAATTATCATAGTAAAAATATTTAAAAATGCGCTACTGTTCTATTTATTTCTTTATAATATTCCAGGTATTTTGTTACTTTATACGAAGTTTGTACCATGTCTGGTCATGTCTGATCCATTAAATATTATCAAAATAATATTAAAACCCAGCAAAGTGAATGTTTCAACAAACGGTACCAAAAATGTTTGAGATTTGACGAAATTTGAAAACAGACTATATTGCATTGCATTAACAAAACGTTACGTTACGTGGTGTTTACTTTACCGTTTCATCTGATAAAACTAAGTCGATTTGTGTTACTGATGTCATTAATTGAATAAGGATTCTTAATAATAGCTTTATGTCGCTTAAAAACAATTTTAAATAAATCGAAAATATAGTTTTATTTAACCTAAATTGCTCTGTATCCCAAAAGAAAAAAAGGTGCTAATTGTGTTTCAGGGGAACACTGTTTCATTTAATGTACAAATAATTTCCTAGTTTTACATAACGAGTTCATTCTTTTGCTACCTTTGAACCAAACTAAGTTAAAATGTACTTCGCATCCGAGATTACAAATGCAAACTTGTAATGTACTTTTTTCACACGCTGACCGAACAACAATTTAAAAAAAAATGCTGTCTAGTCATAATGAGAACAATTGTGAATGTCATATAATTTTCTAGAACCCAAGCCAAATCATATTAAAAAAAACTTCTTACAAACCAGCTTCTTAAAATCAATAGAATCGATAAGATTAACGTGCTTCATCATATCTGATATTTTAAAATTTAGATCCTACTTTTGGAAAATTTTGATGCAAATATGTTTTTAAACTGACGATCTATTTGTCGTTGAACGACAAATTTGAACGGACAACTTTATGTAATCTATTTGATGTTAGCTACAGTTCAATGTTTGAGCTACTGAATCGTTCGAATAAAACACGAAGTGTGAAGCGATTAGCGTAGACTTTTTGGATCGTTTATTAATTCCACTATTTGTTACCTTTGAGATAGTTAGCTTAAAGACAGGTACCAATAATACCTTAGTATCTTGTTACCTTAGAGGTAGGACGCTCTTTTCCCTTATTTTCACCTTTCAATGTATCTTTTTGTTCTAAAAACCTTGACGTACAGTTTAAATAACAGGAGTCACCATACTCTTCGTTTTTCGACCAGCTGCGAGGGAGATATTGTAGCGCCCAAGTCCGTGAGCAGACATGTTCACAATTCTTCCAACGCTCTCGTCTCGATAGGACGATAAATCGACATGACCGGAGAGAGACTGCACGTTAGGAGGACAAATATGATTTCCGATATACGATAGTGCAGTTAAACTTAATAACTTTAATGCGCATTACAGGTTACTAACTTGACGAGCCAGTTGGCGTGTTTGGTAGACACCTGCCTTTCGCGCCGCAGGTCGTGGGTTCGATTCCCTATATACCCAGGACAGACATTTGTGTGCATGAACATTGTTTGTCATCATGTTTGTCCTGAGTCTAGCTGTAATTATCTATATAAGTATGTATTTACAAAAGAAATGTAGTATATGTAGTATATCAGTTGTCTGGTTTCCAAATTACAAGCTCTGCTTAGTTTGGGATCAGATGGCCGTGTGTGAATAATGTTCCAGAATATTATAAAACTTGACTGTAAACTTCAGAAACAACTGTTAAAGAATATTATACAAAAACAATTGTAAACATTGAAAGAATTACACTAGAGATAAAAAAGTTAAAATGTTTGATACCGATTAATTTTAAGAATAGCCGGCAGTAGGTTAAAAATATTTCGATGGTTTATTAATAGACACAGCGGTTAAGTATATTACAATAACGATTTGTAATAAAAGTTAACGGCTATATTAGTACGCCACCTAAGAAGCCAAAACAAAATCGCCGTAGATTTATTTTGAAATTGACTTTCTTGGAAAAACCCTTGGATGTTTGATTGAGAACTCTTTCAAATTAATCTCAGTAGCACGCTTAAACAAATATACGCATGAATAAATATTAGTAAAATAAATCCTGCAAATACAAATAAGCAAGATTAATTGAATAATACTTATTTTTGATATCTGTCTTACTACTTCGGTGATACAACAATAAAATATGCCATGAGCGAAGTCCGCTGGATGTACCAATGTTTGATCAGGGAGTGTTTAAGTTGCATACATCCTCTTTGTATAAATTGCATAGATTACTTGCCTTAGGGCAGATTTATTATGAACTGAAAATTTAACTTCGCTTAACTAAGGAACGCATGTTGTATTGCATCAGTTATTTAAACTGAATTTAAATATAACATTAAAAACTTTGATGTAGTAGTTAATTTTACATATTTTGATAATTATGTCCCACGAAAGTTAATAAATTAAGTTAATTAATTTAGTTAATCTGTTATTTAAAACATTTTAGTAGTCTTCAATAAATATCACGAAAAAGAAATATAGAAATGGAAAGGTGAAAACAATAAAATCGTAACAAATTAGAGAAACAAAGAGTTATTACAAAAGTTGGTAATCTTGCGCAGACGAAAAGTTTTTTCCTCGTATAACATTCTATAACCGCCTAAAGAATTCATTTGTTAGTGGTAGAGCTTTGTGCAAGCTCGTCTGGGCAGGTACCACTCACTCATCAGATATTCTACTGCAAAACAGCAGTACTTGGTATTGTTGTGTTCCGGTTTGAAGGGTGAGTGAACCAGTGTATTTACAGGCACATAACATCTTAGTTCCCAAGGTTGGTGGCACATTGGCGATGTAAGCGATGGTTAACATATTTTACAGTGCGAATGTCTATAAGCGACGGTGACCACTTACCTATGCTTTAAAAAAGTGCGCATACCTATGCTATAAAAATGACTCATTCGAATTAATGTTCTGATATGACAATCTGTTGTAATGTTGTTTTATTTTAATTAAGTATATTTTTTTAATTTATTAAAGTATACAATCCACAGCGGCAATCTTCCTTAAGGGCACAAAGCAAGTATTTTGAGCAAGCTTTCCTTTACGACGATATGTTCTGAACAAATATCCAAACATTTCGAGCAAACTTCATCGTCTTTCACCTAACGAACTTCAATTTGTACTCACTACTCAACTATGCTATGACCGCCGGAGAATGTCAGCGATCTTAAGTATTGAGCATTACAACTTATTGCGAAGGAATACTCTATAACAAAAAATTCACAAATGGAAAGAGTGATTCAATAAGAAGGTGTACGTGTATAATTCATTAATTTTTTCTATAAATTTGTTGAAATATGACGATAATTGTTGAAGAAGTCGGAAACAAACGAGCTGATTGGAACTTTATTTGAAAACGCTCTTTGAATTATAACAACATAATGTATGGTGAAATTGTTCCCCTTTCATAGAACTACAAAAAATTCCACGATGGTTTTTGTCTATTTTTTAAGAATAGCTAACTATACCCACTTTGATGTTTAAAAATTGATACATAATAATGTTATAATTGGAAAGCTATAATAACGGATATGATATTAATCCTTATCGAATTAAATACGTTATTTACTTTATTTCATGTATATTATAATTGCCCTTTACACCACCCAATTTAAATTAATATCTTAGGAGTTATCGTAATTTTAAAACTATACTAAATAAATTCAAGCGGTCCCACACCGATCATACTAACGCGTGATGCAACCGCCAATTCGCCCCTGCCTCCCGCTGTCGCCCACTGTTACAATACTACAACAGATTTTTTAGGAATATCCATTCGGCTACTCGGCCGAAACCGCGGCGGATCGCTAGTAATAAATAAATTGAACTTAAATGAAACAATCGCTTCCAAACGCTTATGATTAATGAACATACGGGACGTTGTTGAAGCAGAAAAACGAGTAAGCGACGTTGTAAATACAAAACAATTAATTCACTTTCAAAATAAATGATTTTTCGACAACTAGTTATGCAGCAATATATCAAGAATTAATCTTTGACTTATTCACCTTAAACATATGTTTTCATTCATTCACACGCATTAAATGAATGATAAAATGATTTAACAGGCGATAAAATAATTTTAAATAAATTCCGCACATTTATTCGTACACACATTTCATTACATTAAGCTTACATAAAATGATTTAACAGTAATAAGAGGAAAAATAAAAATATCTCATGAATACTAAACGTATTCGGTTGAATGATTAAACGACGATTGACCTTTACGTAGCTTATCCTATTTGCATAAATCTATTTTGATGAGTTCTGAAGCACCCAACCTTTTTCGATTTAATTGTATGTTTTGGACCTTCTCGCTTCAAAGGCATGTTGAGTGCAACTATTTAATAATTAAAAATTATATTATAATTGTTCCTTAAAGAAAATATTTTATTCAAATTTACACTAATTTCATTTAAATAATCAGGCAGTGTGAAAGTACGACAAGAACGCATGATAATAAGGAAAACTTAATTGGAATATTTTTTGATGAAATGTTTAAACTTGAAAATTCTTTAAAATTATAAAACCTTTAATTTAAATAATTTGTTCGAACTTTATTTTTATATTAAAAATTAATCAGATGAAAGTCATACATCAGACAGACATTAATTTTGCCGGAGAATTTGTATAGTCACTTTATACATTTTTTATTTAGCAAGAAAGCATTTGTCATTGATGCAGTAGCATAGAAACCCGATCCATTAGAGGGTGTTAACGTGGATATAATCCGTAGCATCCGCGCACAAACCCCTCTATTACGGAATTAGCAACATAGAGGAAATGATAGATCATAATAACATTCGAAACAGCAACGTATTAGTTGCGTTTACGAACTAGTATACTCCATTGATTTGCTCTCTACTTAAATTCACAATTGACTGAAATTTAACGTTGTAATATCTACATAGTATGTATGTATGAAATAATATGAATAGAATATACTGATAAGAAAGCTAGGTAATATTTATTGCAAAACTCAATTGCAAAATTATTTTCCAATAGTAGTAACATGTGTCGCTAAAATGCCCGTCAATACGACATAAATATTGGCCTAATAATAGCCGGAACTGTGATATTGATACGGCAATGGAATCTGTCAGGGCCTTTGTGAGTAGTTCCGGCAGAAGCGCTGTATGAATGAACAGTAATAAAAAACGCTTTTGTTTGGAATAGCTTAAGGGAACTACCCAGGTAGTTATTGAAGCTGTGTTCTGCTTAACCATTTACAAATAGCACGAGGATAATAATTACAATAAGATGCTTTACTGATAACATTTGCACAAGAAATATATTTGTTTTATGTTAATGCAAACGTTTTACCTATCATCCGGTGACTAACAACTTGTTTGATATGATTTTATCTCGTTTTAATTTAATTGTATACTAATAGAATCTAGAGCAATAAGTAAGAGGCACGTGTTCACGACAAAATATTGTAGTGATTATTATATCATAGTAAATAACTAGAAGTACACAGTTGCGGCCTATGACTGTCACACAGCTGGGCTATAGCCTCTTCTCCTCTATTTGAGAAGGTTTTGGGGTTTATTCCACCACGCGGATCCAAAGCGGGTTTGGTATTCCACCAACACAGACAAATTTCGGTGAAATTTGACACATGCAGGTTTCCTCACGATGCATTCCTTCACCGTCAACCACAAGACGAATTATAACTCACAAATTAAGCACATGAAATTCAGTGGCGCTTGCTCGGGTTTGTACTCACGATCGTCGGTTAAGTTTCACGCATTGTATTAATTAATAGGTATTTTTAAAATAATACGTAAATTAACACCTCATTTAATACTATTTTACTTATCTTCTAAATGACGCCATATGGAAATACGAGTAATGTGACATACCTGTGACCAGCGGACGGTCAAGACTCAAGACACTTCTAATATTACCTCGTTTTTCAAATTATGAAATATTTTAGTTAATACAGTAACAGTAATATACTTCAAGGCTGTAAGCATAACCTACCCTCCGTAGTCGGGTAAAAAATATAAACAAACAAAAGTTACCTATTTATAATTATATATTACTAGGTACTTATTATTACAGATTTTTTTTTCAATTCATAATTTATTTGTTCTTTTATCATATAATACAAGAATATTCGCATCTTTGTTAGTTAATATTAATACTATACGTTCGGTGTACAGCGTTGAGCTCGAAACAGGTTTCAAGCTCGAAGCTTGAAACCGGTAAAAATCATCACAAGCAATTACGGTAGACTCATCGGTTACGATTTGATATAGTACACGATAAAACATTTTTTATAATTGAAAAAGAAAATGTTGTTCGAAATGAACAACAAACCAATTAAAGTGCACAACGACAAAGAACGATAAAATATTAAATACCATTAGAATTAATATTTTATTTCGCTAGAGATAAATTTTACGAGTTTTAAAGTTCATTCTCGGGAATCATATTTATGTGTGCATCATGTGTAGCGCTAGACGATTTTGATTCTTATTGGCTCGTTTCTATGAAGTGTATAAAATAAGGACATCTTCTCTTTGGCAGTAAATCACGCGAACCATGTCACATTTGTTTTCCTTTCAAAACCTAGCTCGTATAAGCCACAATGTATTCACGGCACGGTTACGCCATTACCAAGTTCTCGTTAGCAAAATGATTAGAAACAGGGTATTGTGTGAGATTCAAAACAAAGAAGTTAGTTAGTAAAAAGTAAGAAGTAAGTACGCGGTAGATTGCTTGAGTGCTTCGCGTGTTACCCAGGAAGTAAGATATGTGATAATAGCACGTTTTCATTTACAGGTTAGTTCATGACGCTGAGAAATTAGTTGTGTACCTACAGTTAATATACAGAAGATCTTAGTTTTGTTTTTGTTTGCTAGTATATTTAAGTCAGTATCATAAAATTATATATTTTGGTTACATGAAATATGTTTCATGATTTTATAAGAATATGTTGTTATACAAGTATAGTGCAGTGTGCACAACTCCCGTGAGCTTCACCAAAAAACCTCTTTATACTAACATTGTATTTGTAATCTATACTAATATATAAAGCTGAAGAGTTTGTTTTATCCGGCTAATCTCAGGAACTACTGGTTCGAATTTTTTTTTTGTGTTGGACTGTCCTTTTATCGATGAATGTTTTAGACTTATTAATTATACGCGGGTGAAACCGCGGGGCACAGCTAGTTTTAAATAAAATAAATAAATATTATTTGTTTAATTGGACGAAAATATCACTAGGCAATGTAAATTGTTGATCTGAATAATTTATTTGAACAAAGATTTGTTTAGTGTTTTATTTTAAGTAGGTAGGTATTTGAATGATGTTTTAACATTTCTTGTTTAGTATTTGCCTATTTATCTTTCTATACATGCGACGCGGTTGCTTTTATTAGAACGATGATAACTTAATAGGAATATGTCGTTAGTAGAATATTATAAAACATGAGTGACAATCATGGGTGTGGTTCTTTCAAACATTCCGCTTTGTTAACCACTTGAACCCCTTCCCGAATAATTCATACTATTTTAATTAAATTCAAAATGCCCACCACAATAAACAATTACAAAATAATTGCCACTATTTTGTTTTTATATTATGTCTACTTTGATGTTTTAATACCGTAATAGCAATCACGTTAACGTATGAACTGATTAATTTCATTTGCATTTATTAAAATTTGAATGAAATATTTTAAACACTACCTTATGTGAAATAATAACTTATTAATCGATTTGTTTTGTCGTAAAGGTAACGTTTTAAAGAAAAGTATTTCAATACACATAGGTTATATTTAAATTGAATATTACTCTATCTCAGCTTTGCCAGAGCACAATTTACTAATGAAGAAAATGAAAAGTAAATTTAGCAAGATTATAGTTAATAGAAACATTTATTTAAAAATGGTTAGAGAATTCTAAACAATATCAAATTTTGTCTGAATCGTAATGTTATTGTGCAACAGAAGTAAATTTGTCATCCGTTTATAAATTCAAATTTGGTCAGTAATAACAGCCAATGTCAATTTTTTTTCTTTATCAATTTGGAATTGGTAGTACCTTATTTTATTTTATTTTTATTTTATTTAATCGATACACCTTATAAAGTATTCATTCGAATGATATAATATACAAGTAAAATATTTATTGAACACCCAAGGTAACTAATGTAACTGATTTGTAAATTAATAAGAAAATGGCCTCGCACATCTATTGTATTTTATTAATTTGTAATAAATGAAAATGTTTGAAACATTTCTATAAGCCTTTTCAGGACCTAACATTGTATAGCACATTGTTTTGATATGACAAACAACTCCTTACGTCGAACCGATATGCGATTTCTGCTAGTAAGATTTACTAGTCGCGATAAAATTTGCGTCGGTTTTGTGAATATTTTGAGAAACACCTCTTAGTAATCTTAAAGTAATGAAAATAATAATGCGTAATATCTAATATAGTCTTAAAGTTGGAAATAACAAGTTGTGCCTTTGTAACATTTCGTGGTATTTTTTATTTTTAACCGACTTCAAAAAAAGGAGGAGGTTATCAATTCGTCTGTATGTTTTTTTTTTTAATATGTATATTTTACGACAATACTTTAATATTTTATATCATATACAAAAATTAAAGGTTTTTAAAACTTAACAACTTAACGCTTATTAATAACTTAAGGCTTATTAAGCCCATTTGTACATTTATTGTATGATGACAGATATGAGCTTCATATAATTATATAACTTATAGTCATGAGTATTTTGTGACTGTATTTGTTACTTTTTTTTACTTTCTAAAATATTTTGTCATTACAATATTGTTTAGCATATGCGCACCCTTTTTAATACATTTTCATTGTTTTACCAGTACTTCATTGATATCGAAAACCTAATTATCGCCTAAGGCAGCCAAAACAGGCTAAGCGATTTGTCGTAAAACCTAATTTAGAGCTGGGAGGCATGCGATTACAATCTTCTCACGACAGAGAAGGCGTGCAAACTTCTCATCTCCAGGGAAATCACGCACGCAAGAAACTTTATAGCAAGACGTCCGAAGTGATCCGCCCGGAGCGCCCGAGATGTTATGCCACACACACACAAGCCGATCAAAAGAAATAATAAGACGCGGGCAATGCCTCTATGCGGTTGCCTCACATCGTACTATAACAGATTTACTTATTTGCACTGCATACACTTTTATTTATTTTTAAAATTTCATATAACACTTTCACCAATCACGAGCTTTAACCGCTAGAAGCAATGCCGTTGCCACAAATATTTAAACACTGACCGTGGTTGAATACGGCTGGAGACTCAAACGGATGCCGTCTTGAGCAAGGCGCTCACGAAGCAGACGCTTCAGCTGGATTCGCGGTATTTTCACCAACTCAGCCTTCCCTTCTTCGTATTCATCAACATATTTTGCATTTTCGACAGACACTGTTGCTTGTTCTTTACGGGTCTCCTCTTCGCGTCGACAAGAGTCTCGAGCAGCGGCTGCTTCCTCTAGAGTAAAATACACGGCTGCTGCACCTTCCTCTCTCAAAACTCTTACTGAGTGCAGCAGCCGTTGTCGATGTGCTGGATTGAGAACACCGATAGCATCCAGATCGGGTTCGCCGACCTGTTTGCAAATTTCCAAATCGTCATATCCGTTGTCTATAAAACTCTCCGAATATTGGCCCAGGTGGAGCGAACGCAACCACTCCACTACGATGTTGCCGGTCGTCGACGAGGCCATGTCGCGTCAAAACGCGGAGCGCATCACAAAGCGTGCTCGCGGCGCGGCAGTCGGCGAGAAACTGGCGTCCATGCTCCCCTTTACCCCTCCTCTCCCTCCTCCCTTCACAAGCCACGGTCGCTGGCCCTAAAAACTACGTGCTTTTGCTTTTTGACATTTTGTAGCATAATCTTTTCAAATCTAAATATCTACATTGAGAATCGGCATTTTTTTGTCATAATACCTTTATTAGATACTACATTTGCCGACATATTGATGCAATGATATAATGATATATTAAGGCAATACCAATGTTACATTTTTAATTGATATAAT
This sequence comes from Nymphalis c-album, assembly GCA_963151315.1. Classification (NCBI taxonomy): domain Eukaryota; kingdom Metazoa; phylum Arthropoda; class Insecta; order Lepidoptera; family Nymphalidae; genus Nymphalis; species Nymphalis c-album. The sequence goes on from OY720588.1 coordinate 6,146,332, forward strand.
ATTAAACAGTTTGTATTCAATACCTTCAAACAATATAATTTTCCGCAGCAACTATCTCTTTCATGTATTCAAATATATAACAATGCTTAAAAATATAACAGTACCTATTAGTGCAAGTTATATGGTAAAAAAGCCTACAAGAATTTGAATTGTATGACAAAGGGAACCGTAGTTATCCAGAAAAATAAAGATTTTCGGACATTCTCGATAACGTAACAAATCTGGAAGATGGATAATATACTTACAGAAGTAACGAAAGATAGATAACCTAAGTGACGAAATTACTAATTAAGTATAATATTTAATGACAACTAAGGCAGACATATATTTTGATTAATCTGAAGTAACTAAATTCATGAATGTTAGAAACGTCAAACGGCACAATGATAGGAATTTCTTGAACTTGTCTCAACTTATTGCACAAACTAAAACAAGAACTGAGATTTATTTAAAGAACCAACATAACTGGTCTAAGTAGATTCGAATTCAATTGCCTTTGGTATTAATGAATATTTAATATCTTAAGCTAAATATAAGACAAGTAATATTGGAATGTTATTAATTTCACATGACAATGATAGAAAAATTGGGTATTCTCAATTAATTTAAAATACCTGTAGCTAATTGATCACACTTTGTATTTTTTAAAGAGGGAGGTAGGTGGACTGGGAAATGGGCCACCTGGTGGTAAGTGTTCACCACCGGTTAAAGATATTGGTACTGCCAAAGCGCCATCAATATTTAGAGAAAAGATGTTTTGTCCCGTATTACTTTAAACTACCTTACTCACACTTTAAACCGTAACAATACTAGGTAATAAGTTTTACGTACCTACATACCCACCAAGGAGTTATTGAATTTTGTAGAATTATACCTATTATAGTTTATATAAATACCTTGCTACCTTACTAACTGATAGCGATTATTTATACTTTCATTTCGTTTCATTTATCTGTCTTCGTTCTTATCTAAAGCAATAAGTAAGGACGTCAATAAAAGGTCTTTCGATGAAGAATAGTCCGACTAGACCCGTTCCCATTTCACAAAGATATAATTATTAATGCGATATTTGGTTTGGCGTGGTTACACACTTGCCTTACACGCCGTCGGTCGTGGGTTCAATTCCCACCCAGGACAGACATTTGTGTGCATGAGCATGTCTCTTTGTCCTGAAGTGGGTGTTATTAGAGTGTAATTATCTATATAATTAAGTATTTCCAAAAAAAGTAGTATAATATGCAGTATATCAGTTGTCTGGTTTCCATAGTACAAGCTCTGCTTAGTTTGGATCAGATGGCCCAGAGTGTTGTGTCATTTTTATATGTTTTCAAATACAATAATCAAGTTTATTTACTTTTAAACTCGCACTGATCGAAGATTTCAGACTATCGCCATCATCAACGATGCGACTTTCTCAGTTTATCAGCACGCCAGAAAAAAAAGGTGTGTGTGCGATTCACACACGACAGAAGCGAAACTTCCGTAAATCGACAAAAGAAATAATATAAAATAGTATGTATATTTCTGTCTCATTCTTTACTGGCTTCATCCTACACATTTTTGTATTTGTGTCTCTTACCTGTCGTTTTTTCCGTTGCATCCGGTTTGAAATCACAACGATTCTAAAGAAGTTTTACTTCAAAAGAAAAAAATCGAAAAACAGTGTCCAGCGTAAGAACATTCAGTTGTGATGATGATGGAACAAATGGTGAGAACTTGCAGTATAGGAATAAAGGCTGGTAGAAATAAATTTGCATACCACAGATCAAGACCTATGAGCTTAATAAAGGTTTGTATTGTTATTGTAATATTAATGTATAGACTTGTCAAGTTGTAATTGCTAATGTTAAATAAATAAAAAATAAAAAATTGAAACGATGATTTTCATACGCAAATACGAATAAAGAACAAAAATTTTTAAAAAAAATATATTTTCATAAAAATTGTCTATTAGTATTCCATGCGCTGCTACGAATTGAAATGGTGCCTAGTAAAATCCAACGATATTTTATGTATCAACGCTATACGAGATATTTATTCAAGTTTTATGCTAGTTCAGAACTTAAACATAACTACGAAATACAACATACTAAGCTGTGTCCCGCGCCTTCATCTATAAAGCTAAAGAGTTTCTTTGTTTGATCCGGCTGATCTCAGGAACTCCTGGTTAGAATTTAAAAAATATTTTTCGTGTTGTCTTATTCAACTTGTATAGTCTTGTTATCGAGGAAGGATCTAGGCTCATTTTTATTAATTATACGCGAGTGAAACCGCGGTGCACAGGTAGTAATTAATAAAAATATAATGAATTATTTTATTACTACATATAATAACACACACGAGCACAGACACACACACACACTTGGTGGTAGAGCTTTGTACAAGCTCGTCTGGGTAGGTACCACCCGCTCGTCAGATATTCTGCCACAAAACAGCAGTACTTTGTATTGTTGTGTTCCGGTTTGAATGGTGAATGAGTCAGTGTAATTACAGGCACAAGGGACATAACATCTTAGATCCCAAGGTTGGTGGCGCATTGGCTCAATGCCATTGTGTATGGGCGTTGGTGACCACTTACTATCAGGTGGCCCCTATACACTGGTATAGGGGCCACCTTCCAATACAATAAAAACACACACACACACACACACAAATGCCTACTGGTAAAGAAATACGTAATTAACTTTTTGAAATTAAGTATCATAAGATACCGTGAGGTGTACCAATCTTACCTTCCCCTGACTGGGATCTCCACCTTTTCGTGGTGGGGGGTGGGGGGGGCGTCTCAGTACCGGTGGTAAGGTGGGCCACGGGGAAGCTAAGCGGGATCCCGAGTGTGGGGCGCTTCTCGTGGGCCTAGGAGGAGGCCTGCGTTGGATGCGCCCCTGGGGGCGGGTGCGGGGTACAGTTCTGTTTGTCCCTCGCAGTCGGGAGTGGTCGCGGGAGGTAAGGCGTGTCGGTGATGCGTTGCCGTGCGCATCTATCTCCCGCGACCAAATGGAGGCGCACCATTTGTTGCGTTGCGGTGGGGCCGCAGAAAAAGAGGAGATGCGGTGTTGTCAGGTTGCCGTCCTCCCTGTCCTCTGCGGCCGCTGGGTGTGTCGCTGTGGGGGACGGTTCTGTCCATCTCCTACAGCCGGGAGAGGTGTTTTGGCGGCGGAAACAAACATCTCCATCCGTCGCCAGTGAGGTTGTGGCCATCGTGATATCCGCCGGGGTGTCAGGGTAGAATGCTCACGCGACCCCTTGGCACCCCCCTTAAGGCGTGGAAGTATAAGCTGTGGTTTTAGTGGGTATCACGGCCTTGCACTCCAGCCGTCGAGTCCCACATTCCCCCCCGCTTTTCATCTTGCGGTGGGTATGCGTAAATGCATTTCCACAGCGAAAAAAAAAGTTTACTAATCTTATACATATATGGCCTAACAATTGCACCATCACATGTACTTTGTGTGTACCATTTTTATAAAGATTGGTCAAGCCATTCTTGAGACAAAAATGAAAAAAAAAATGTATAATGTGAATCACTGCATCATAAAACGATAATTTATCACAATTTAGGGATAAAAAAAATTACAGACAGAACCAATAGATTTATATAGTAGAAGTATAGATAACATGTTTTGTTCGATATTGAAATAAACTATATAGATATTTACTGTCAATCGAGTGCCAATCAAGTGTCAATTTTCAATTAGTAACATAATAAGCGTCAATTTCAATTGAAACAACAGTATAAAAAGTATATTTCTATTATATAAGAAAGCAGAAAAGACTATTCTATGAATCCAAACTTTGAAAACGCAATGTAAGTTTATCTCCTAAGGAACGAAACTTTAAGTTATTATACGAACTAAAACGTATCAGGAATAATTCCTTCACTTATCAAGTAGCAGTGGATTCGAGTGGTTAATTTTTTTCATTTGATTTGTTCGGAATCTCTAACAGGCAACAAAACCGTTCTGTTACTATCAGGTACCCAGCTGCGGCACATACGATTAACGTGGTTACGAGTTGCTTCTTTACTGCTTTCCCCAAGTAAATTACATTGTAATATTTGCTAAAATTGATTGCATTTAACCTTTATATCCCTCAAATTATTTAATTTCATCTGTTTAGACATATTAAGTACGGTAATGTTACATTACATTTTCTTTGTATAGATTCAACTCTTGACTGCCTCTAGCCACTTGATCGAAACCTTATTTATATTACAGTACAACTCTAGCCAGAATCGTTAATTCTGAGAATGATATTTGATCCATTATACAAACATGATGTTATTGGCTTAAGCAATTTTAAAGTATCTTTATGATTTCCTGAGTGAGATGATGTAAATATATACTAATAAATAAAGCTGACGAGTTTGTTTATTTGATCCGGCTAATCTCAGGAACTACTGGTTCGAATTTTTTTTTTGTTTTGTAGTCCTTTCATCGAGGAAGGTTCTAGGCTTATTTTTGTTCATTATAATTTTATTAATTAAACACGGGTAAAACCACGGGGCACAACTAGTATTAAATAAAATAACATTACAACACTGTAATATGGCCGTATGTTTACGTGAAAAACTTTTTAAAGATAAAAATAGGTGAATACTTTTAACAACTCATAATTACACAGTAAGTTAATTGTAAAAGACTGAATAGCAAAAGCTTTAGCTAGAATTGTTGATGTTGCAGCCTTCTGGGTCAGGCGTAATTTTAATTCAAAATGTATCATATAGATTTTACTGGCTGCCTCCATGGCAAAAAAATACCCGAAGTGTTGGGTTCAAATCCCAGGTCGAGCTGATACAAACTGCAACACGGGGTGTGAAAGTTGAAAGTGTTACACTCTCGTGGCTCGGAAAGCAAGTGAAACCATTGGTCCTGCACCTGAACTCTCTTCCGTTGCGTCGGAATGCCATCCCACAGTATTATGTGAGTTAGAGAATAGAAAGTGCATCTGTGGTAGCGCTTACACAAGCGGATTAATATGTTCTGCGCAGTTGAATAATCGCTCTAGAAGTTAGCCGCCGTGGCCGAAATCATGCGACATGAATTGGTCCTCACCGATTTCGGCATTATCAAAATAATTATTAGTAATCTTGTGTGGAGTCTAGTTGCCTGCTATGTGTTTGCAATATTCACTGATTGGTTATTAATGACATTTACCATGATATCCATATTTAATCTCAGATAGTTTAATTAAAATTATATTTAAAGAATTTAAATTAATGGAAATTATACTTTTTTTTTACTTAAACAGGGTCTTCACGCAATAAAATTGGAGTACGTGTTTAGTATGTAGGTACTTACTAGTATATTCACACGTCGTCAGCTAACCAGAAAGAAGAGGCATGGATGGTCACGTTTCAAGTCGTCTCGTTGGAAGAATCCTCAGTGACGCCATCCACACTTCATTACCCACTTTTACTCCCTATATTATACAAGTTTTTTTATAAGAATTAATCTTATATATCGTGGATAGCGTATTGGCGATGTAATGGATGGTTAACATTTCTTACTAACGTCTATAGGCGTTGGCAACCACTAACCATGAGGTGGCCCATATGCTCGTCCGCCTACCAATTCAATAAAAAATAAAATATATATATTTGGAGCATGAGATATCAACAAACATTTTATTCGATGTGGGTTATTTATCAAATTAAAATTTTGGATATCAGGACAAATATCGGTCTAATAATGGTCTTTAACATCCATACATGTTGTTATTTCAAAAACATTCAGATACATTGATTGAAATCATTATTACATATTAAATTTAAAAATATAAAAGATGAAGACTCTTCTTATTTATTAATTAAATTTAAAAATTGCTTGATGAAGACGCTTATAGATTGTATTTGTACAGCCTAATGTAAATGCAGACAGATCCTTGGTACAAGGTGTTTACCCAGGTTCTGAACTATGTACATATGTTTAATCGAGTCAGCCTGTGTCAAAGCTATCAAGTATTGATAATCTTCCAGCTTCAGCTTTTCGAAATGGTCAAATTTATGTTGTATTTACTCCAGTCAGGCATTTTGAAGATATCAAAGATCAATATCGGATTGAGTCTCAAATCTGGACTCGAAACGAGACATTCCGTGAAATGTTGTTTTATTCTAGTCATTTTTCTTAGCCGGGTAAGACAGATCGTGTATTATTTATGCTGTATCAGAGCCCTAGGTAAAAATCTGTGCATATGTAGAGTAGGTTACCCAAAAACTCTAATATTTTAATAAATTGAGTAGTATACTGAATAATGATTCTCATGGGATATTCAATTGGATCCACAGCTAGGAGGTAATAAAAAATACTATAAACAATAATCCACCACGACTTCAATATTTAAAATAAGATTTTATTGTACGGTAGGTAATCCTATACGTACCTATGTTTTATTTTATTTTATAGGAAGGCGGACGAGCATATGTGCCATCTGATGGTAAGTGGTCACCAACGCCCATAGACATGTAAGACATGTAAGAGACGTAACCATCGCTTGCATAGCCAATGCGCCACCAACCTTGGGAACTAAGATGTTTTGTCCCTAATGCCTGTAATTACACTGGCTCACTCACCCTTCAAACCGGAACACAACAGTACCAAGCACTGCTGTTTTGCGTCGCTATAACATAATTATAGCAAGTTTTTGTTACATAGTATGTTCCTAAATGCGTTTTACATGACTGATTAAGGTTAATTAACATTAAGATGTTAAACCAGAATAAAAAAGTCGTGAGTTTCTTTTTCTCATGGAGTAGTTACTGATCATAATTCAGCATATTGCTCCACATTTCTGTCTTAATCGATATACATAATATAATAAGAATGAAAATAATTTAATTTTTACGTTATATTACTTTGCTTAATTGCATTCTAAACTGTAAATATAAATAATTCGTTGCCCACCTTGATCCTTGTCTTGATAATTGCCTCATACATTGTCGAGATTTGGTTTAGTGTCAATAATCTTATGTTAAATAATAAAAAAACAAAAGTTGTAAAATTACGCACGCCGAATGTTAAAAATGTAAAAGCTGATGTACTACATATCAATGGGGAGTCGATGGATCCAGTTGAGTCTACTATATTTCTTGGCATTACTGTTAATGCCAAGTTGCAGTGCATATTGACGGATCTGCGAGTAGACTAAGCTCAGCGGCTTTTGCAATTAAGGAAATAATTTTTTTTACCGATATTTAGACAGCCCGCCTTGTATATTTTAGTTATTTTCACAGTATAATGTCTCTCGGCATTATGCTGTGGGGAAATGCGGCCGCTATCAGTACGATATTTGTACTGCAGAAGAGGGCTATTCGCGCAATCTATAACCTAGGAGTTAAAAAATCCCTAATACAGAAAATTAAAGAAATTAAAATTTTATGTAATGTTATGTATGTACAGAAGAACATTAAGGATTTTGTGAGAAAATGTGATACTCATAACATTGGTACAAGGAACAAACAAAAATTAATTACTCCCGTTACTCGACTGCATAGTAAGTTCCTCTTTTGTGGAACAAAGTTTATGGTTCTACAACAGGATCCCAGAAATCGTTCAAAATGCCTGTGGCTAAATTAAGAAAAAATGTAATGGAACGCTTATGTGCTAAAGATTATTATACAATTTATGATTTTATGGATGACACCTCGGAAAAGACGCGATCGCCGCATGGCTATTTAATTTTTTTTTTTTTTGTAAATAGTACATAATACAGTACAATAAAAAAAGAGACAAAAAAATCAACCCGCTGAATTTCCTTCGCCGGTTCTTCTCAGGGCTGGGTTTTTCTTTTCCGAATCGGTAAGTAGTACCGGTGGTAGTTTCTAGTTTGACTATCAATAAGAATGTGTAATACTTCAATATTGAATAAATGTTTTGAATTTTGAATTCTTATTTTCAAGCATGTTTTATTGTAAGCTCATATTGTGTACAAATTATCCAAATTCGATTTTTTAATGCATTATAATTATCATGATATGATCTTTAAAATAATAAATCTGCTTATGTTCACAAAGCAGTAAGAAAGGAATGGGCAAATATGCGAATAAGCGACGTATGAAATAAAGGCCAGGAAGGGCTCGGCTAATACACTTTCGAAGGCTTCTCAGGCTTTCTTATCGGCGAAAACGTATTGTTATCTCTTTTCCTCGAGGCTTTTGGCGAAATGACTATTCCACAGACACATTTCCCGATACATACATATTATGTTTCGTTTTTTTTTAACCATTTTTTTATTTTTTTTCGTTTATTTTGAAAAATAAATAAAACACATACTTTATTCATCCATCATGTACATCTAATATTAATAATAAACGATTACATATATCCTGTTCGTAAATTAACGAAAAATAGCTTTTTACGCTTGAAAGCGTGCTTTGCTTACTTTTATTCTACTACAAGTTTCCGGTTACTTCTTACAGTATTCTGGTTTGAAGAGTGAGTGAGCATGGGTCAACACAGCAAAATGACATTTATGTTCAATAACTGAACATTAACAAAGTGCCATTTATGGGTGAAGATGACTATTTACCGTTAATGGTTTATTTGCTGGTGTGCCTATCAACTTGAAATAAAATAATTAAAAACTATACCCAGATTACAAACTACCCGTACAAGTCATTCTAGCGGCCCTAATATGAAATGTTTGGCTTAGGCTGCAACTTGCAATAATAGCATTATCCCTGTGTTTATGACCATAGTTCCTTTTCCTTCTTCCTTTAAACATAAAACATAACGACGGGCATAATAACGAAAATCTTTAATACATCAACAAAACATACGTTTCCAAATGATTCTAATGTTAAGGAGATGAACTTACTTGGTGGTAGAGCTTTGTGCAAGCTCGTCTGGGTAGGTACCACCCACTCATCAGATATTCTGCCGCAAAACAGCAGTACTTTGTATTGCTGTGTTTCGGTTTGAAGGGTGAGTGAGCCAGTGTAATTACAGGCACAAGGGACATAACATCTTAGTTCCCAAGGTTGGTAGCGCATTGGCGATGTAAGCGATGGTTAACATTTCTTACAATGCCAATGTCTATGGGCGTTGGTGACCACTTACCATCAGGTGGCCCATATGCTCGTCCGCCTTCCTATAAAAAAAATTGAAATAAATTCTAGTTTAAAAAACTAAAAAACACGCGGCACGACTTCGGCTCGGCTGCACTATATTAGGACGGAGGGAGGCGTTGTCACAGGGTGAGGGGACATTCAAATTTCGTATTGTCATTAGTCTTTATTACGTATACAAATTTTCAAATCAATTGGACGTCTTGAAGTGGGTGAAAATTGAATTGAAAGATTCCATTACATAGATACATACAGGTGAAGTTAATAAAATCGTGTTAAAAAAATACAATGATATACATTGATCCTTTGATTAATTTTAAAAAACGATTTTTTTATTAGACATCTCGATGTTTGTCTGTAATCGAATCTTGCAACTTAAATTTCATCCACTTCCCGGTTACCGCTTGAGTTGAAATTTTGCATGCATGTGTAAATCGGACGACAATGCAAAATTATTATGACATGGAGCTGACCTGATGATGACACCGGAAGGTGGCCATAGGAACTTGGTAGTTAAAAGATACAATCCCATGGAGTTTGGACTCGTTTGATTCGTCGAGATGAATACTTTGGTGCACGATAGTAACCAGGGTCTGATGACTATACGTAATTAAACGACACGACCCCATCGAGTTTGGTGCTAGATGATAACCAGAATCTGATGATGGATTTGGAAGGTGGCCATAGGAACTCAGTAATTAAGCGACACAACCGCAGGAGAGTAGAAAAAAAGAAACACAAGGAGAATTTGGCCAGAATCGATAGGAAAATAATGCTCAGGCAAGCAAGTCAATTAACACAAACGGCAGAGAAATGCATTGTAAAAGCAGAGAATGAACGCCAGAAAAAGACTAATCAGAGGAACATGCAACGTGGTAGCGTTGAGTACTTTAATAACTCGATAAATAGCTTTCGCGATAAAGTGTGTAATATTTGCATGAAGAGATGTTATCCCCATCAAGTGTCCAAATAAAACATAAAAAATACTAAAAAGTTAAATAAAAAATTTAAGAGAAAAATTAACTTTTTAAAAACAAGCTTTTATTAATTGTTAATAAACAGAACTAAAAAAAATGGTTGTCTGTAAAGTCGGTTTACGGACGATAGTTTAACGTGACAACGTCATAACAAAACATTGATGAAATGACTGCATACTTTTTCATGAATAAAATTGAATCATTTTTATTGAATTATCATTATTCTGTATGGATACAAAGAAGGAGTGAAATGAAATCTACAATTTAATTGATAAATTTACTTTTATTTGCACTCATAGGCCAATCGAGTGAAAGAGAGATAGATGCAGCGCAAGCGTACAATCAGCGTAACGGGACAATGAGTCATCCTTTTTCGTGCAAGCAGCCAGCGTTCATCGATTTATTAGACGTTGTCACGTCAAAAACTAATAACTAATAGGTCCTAAGCGAAAGCAAAACACTACATAACGCTTAACTGTATAATTATAACGTAACGTGTTTTGATAATTAAATTCGTAAATTCCTAAAATCAATATGAAATGTTTATATAACCATCAAAAGGATTACTTTTGTGAATAATTTGAAACATATGTAATAAGATATGCTATAACATATTAAGTATTAACTAAGTAGTCTCAAAGATCATTACATTGTCGTTTTCTTATTGTTTTTTTTACATTTATACTTAGTCGGTTATTTGATAGTAACAGATTATATATGTCAACGGAAAATAACAAGAACCGCATATTTATAAATTTCCTAGTAGGAAAATTTATAAGTAGTAATTTCGTATGATTCTAAACGAGAGATAAATTGTATTATTTTATGCCCACATTTTCGCAGATTTATCAATTTGCGACGTCTCGTGGTAAATTTATAAACTAACGGACATCCATTCGTAAGATTTTAAACGGTTCGACCAATCACAGAAGAGCTTTTAATTTGACACATTTTTAATTTGACGGCAAATAACACACTGCTGTCTGATTGGTCGAAGTTGACATAGGCAATGCTTCTGTACCATAGATTTAGGTACAATCAGACTTGCCAAACTATAAATTTATCAGTTTCGATTACCTAAGTAACAGTATTTTTAATTTGAAACTAGGTTGGTACCTATAATAAAGGGTTACTTTTTTTACATAATTTGCTAATGACCCCTACTTCTCTCTACCAAAATAAAACAACAGAAATCGCGTTCTACGAATGCGGTGGAGAGGAAGGAGAAGGAACACGTGACTTATTCAATCAATCAGAGCGTACATGGTTTGTACAGCGTTTTGGTTTTTGCTTACTTATTATTTTACGCGTGAGTTGGGTAAGTTTATCAATTTGCGAATATGTGAAAATGATTTTCTTTTCAGTTTTAAAAGAACACGTTTTTATAACCGAGGTATTGATTGCAACTAACAAAAATAAAGCACAGTGCAAGACATTTAAGTATATCGAACCAGATTTAGAGGAATGCTACTGAAATATTATAAGTCTGCTCTGAGTCATTTCTGAATAAAATCCTCGCCACATAATAATTACAAAAGTTACATTTTCCCTATCGAAACAGAAAGAACTGGCGGAGTAAAATTTATAATTTCACAAAGACTCTTTAGTAAAATCCGCTTTTGTAAATAATTACAATTTGTCAGTTGCCTTTCAATACGTTATTTCAAACAAAATTGAAATTCATGTGCTTACATTTATTACTTGTTTTACTTGTGTTACAATTTGTATCTATTTCATAGTACCAGTTGTTTAGTTTTACGATGCCATTATAAACATTTTCATCTAAAAAAGTTTAAGTTGATATTACATTTAATGTCATTGTAAAAATGAATGCAAAAATAAGTATGGTCACTGAGTTTCACAGTACGTGTCGTAACCGTTCCAGCGCTTCTCAAATGACACAACAAATCTTATAAAGGAACTATTCCCGACTACGATATTTCGTTTTACGTCCAATTTCCATACGCGGTGAGCGTGAAGGATTAAATGGGGCAAAAGATTGCGTCGACTCGGCCGCCGAAAAGATTTTTAAAGTCTCGTAAACTACGTCTTCTTAGGCCTCGATATAAAATCTTGATACTTTTTTTATCTACTCTATACAATCTATTGTGCAACATTGTTTAAATTAAACTGTGTAAGCTTAGTTAAAAATAGATAGAAATTAATTATTATTTTATGAGTTTAACAAACAGAAATTTTCTCTTTAGTATGTTCTGTACCATTAGAAGTCATGAATTATTTTTATTTTTAGTACAAAAGGTTATTTATATTATGCAATAAATATAAATTATCTGTAAACTTACGACTCCATAGTATTAAATAAGGAAAATAAGGTCCTTTATCCTTCTTGCAACAAAAACCTCATCGCTAACTCGAAATAAAACGATTTATCTCCTTGATTTCTCAAGAAAGACGATAATATATTCCTCCCGAAATCAGCGATGCCCTTAGGATGTGGACAAATGCCCGTCGTCTAGCGTGCTGACACTTTTGTGGGGTTACAAAGCGAATAATGACCTAGTGAGTCTTTCTACTATTTTGTGTACATTTGGGTCAATTGGACATTTTGAGCTTTATACGTGTTTCTCGTGAAAAGTTAAAAGCTTCTTTTTTTGTTCTTTCCATTTGTTTTCTTATTGCCAACATGTAACTAAAATAACCAGCTATGTCTTTTTTTAAAGTGATTGTAACTTAGTAGTATTGGAATCAGTATCCGAGAAAATCATGATCAATTGCGTCAAATAATAATTGTAATAAGATATATAATTTAGTAGGTAGATTTCAGAATAGATATACACTTGAGAATCATAAAATATATCACTAAAAAATAAAGATGAAAGATATCTTCTGCACACAACGTATGTTATTTATTGATGAAATTAATTGACAAAACCAAGTGTTATTTTTTTATTTATTTATTTAATTAAATATACATTTATTTATTTATGTTCTATAACTGTATTCAGAACGATGTAACAAAAACCCTATTGGATTTATCCGTACATCGTTGTTCGTTGTCAACACTAATATACTTAAAATTATACAATAATTAAAGATAAAATAAAACAAACAAAAGTAGGTACATAGCAAACAAATAATGTAACAATCAGTTTTTTATTATTTTTTTCATAAAATAGCGATAAGTGGATTATCGCGATGACTATTCTTCAACCGGCTTAGAACAACATCATTTAGTAGGTATAGCATACCTACAGGTGTTCCATGAATTTAATTAATTAATTATTATTTTATATTTGCAAAATATACATCGAGTTTTTTCTTAATGTTTTTTTATATTTATTTCCTGTTTTAAATTGTATAGCAGGTTGTTCAACAATGTTTATGTTTATGTCTAAGTCATGATGTAATCTCATAGGAGACACCATTCCGAGTTCAAAATGCCTCTTTCAAGGTGGACACTAGTACTCGCCCCAATGACCTGAAAATGCAAATAGGACTCACAACTGTTATACAATCAGGAATTAAAAAAATCAATAATCTCATTAAAAATGCAACATTAGTCTCCATAACACATATTTACTACAATGCGTTTTCTTAATAAATTATATTCTGTAGATTTTATAAAGATGAACTATTATTTAAGAATGTTGAATAACTATATAATGTTGTTATTCAGTAGTAATTAATTAAAGTATACAGTAGTAATTAATTTTATAAATGTATATTTTATTATAATCACAAATCACAATATTTTTGATAAATTTAATATTTATTAATTTTTTTATAAATTTATTAATTTGTGATTCTTGTAAATTATAAATTAATAATAATAGCTAGTTAGGGTAAGTGGCATTGTCTTTCTACTTAGATGTAAATAAATAGCTTACACTGGCCGATTAGAATTTGGAAGATTCGCTTCACTATAGGTCGGCAATGCGGACAATTCGGGACGTAGACAAATGTGCCCAGCTACTCGCCGTGACATGTTCATTGAGCTTTCATTCGGGAAATTTTCGAGTAAATCCTGACCAATCGGATGTGCCGTTGCCCAACTGTGCATAGACTACATTAAATACTCTTTTTTCTAGCAGACCTTAAACTTTAACTTCTATATATGTAACTATTAATATAATATGTAAATAAATAAAGTGGTTGTTTATAATTAAATGTAGTTTGGCATTAAGTAGGTAGTAAGGCAACAAACAAAAAAAGTTAGGTAGGCAACGTGACGTATGTTATATATGATACCATAAAAATATGTACATTCAGTGATCTTTTATTTCCGGCTGACTCGTTGGTGAAAATTCTCAGAAGCAGCCCGGAGTCTGAAAGTTGGTAGTGTGTACACTCCCGCGCCTCGGAAAGGACGTAAAGCCGTTGGTTCTGCGCCTGAACTCTATCCGGTCGTATCAGATTGCCGCCCCATCGGGTTATGAGAGTTACGGCCGAATACTCAAATGTCGCTCAAATCAAACACTTAGCTAAACGCTACTTAAAATTGAAATTAGTATGCGAAATTGTAAATTAACGGCGTCTCAAATAATTAAATGGCACTTAATATTTGAATGACGTTTCAGCATTCGCTAGAGAACAGAGTGCACCTGTATTTGCGCACCCGCTTGTGCACTATAATATGTCCTGCGTAGTTGGCTAATCTCTCTTGAGATTGGCCGCTGTTGCCAAAATCGGTCTGAAGGACTATTATTATTATTATTATTTTTGGGAATATTTTTTTTTATTGATTTGAGTGTTTATTGTATTATCGTGCCGATTTTGTGCGAAAAATGGGTTTACTGTAGACGGGTAATACAAAAACAGATATTAAAAACATTTAAAATTAGTAGTCTTTAAATTCTTTAAATTGTAAATGGAAAAATTCAAACCGTCTACTCAATAATATAGTACGCGTAAAGTCAAATATTTCAAGAAAACCGCGAACTCGGTATTAGTGAGTGCGATAGCAAATGCTATTTTTCGCGCAAGACACGATGCTTTATCAAACATTGGGAGACTTGAACATGATTATAAGTGTACGTGCTCCGAATGCCTTCCAAGAGCGAGAATGCTGGCACATCAAAGAAAAGCGTACAAATTCTCCAACAATAATAAAAAGTACTCTCGTTACCGTATAAATTTCATCCTGATATGTGCAGATTCAATCTTTGTTCGAATCTTTTAAGAGGCTTTTTTGTGAAGAATTGTTTTTGAAGTTATTTCATATGTCTTTTTCTTTTTACGTATATTATCCTGAACATAGTATTTCTTTGAATTTTATTTTGTTCCTGATAAAATAACAAACCGTATAACGATATATTCTCATTAAGTATATATTACTTGAGGCTATGCCTATCTACAAATGAAGTGAAAGGGCAAAGACAATTGATGGTCTGGTCGGATCTGGTCACTATATAAAATATTGATTATGAATGTACGGTTTCGTCAGTTTTTTGCGAGCACTTAACGCAACATAGGCTCACCTTGTCACGGCTTTTAAATTTGTTATCTAGTGTGCGATAGTCCCGTCCAATGCCACTGACGTACTCCTTTGAATCTGAAAACTCCGGGTATGGATATCTACGCACTCACATCGTATACACACTGTAATTTAATAAGTAACTCTTTATATAAATAGAGATTGGTAACTGCGTGCCTTAAGTGGTTATACGTATATATACTTATTATGTGATTATATAGTGTTGTTATCGAATATTGAATTGTTTAACCTAGGTTAAGATTGATTTAAATAAGTAAAGTAGTATTAAGTCTGGTTTAAATAAGTACTAATGTGTAGTAATACTATCATAGAAGAGTAACTGTCTATCTATGATGCTTTCACAATTGGAACATTAAAACTATTTTGATAATATATTGAAAATTTATATGAAGCAAGCTCCTCGAGGAAAGAAACAGGCTACTTTTTTAAAATGGTCCTTCCTCCCAATCTTCCCTCCTTACCTAACATGCTAGCCAAGCCGCGGGCGAACACTATTATTTACAAATATTAATTAATAACATAATGTCCATTCCATTTTCATTGCTCAAGTTCAGCATTATAAGATAACTACAAGTCAAATATTAGCAATAAAGAAGTTTCATAAAACGTCCTCGGCATAATACTTGCTTACACGCGTCTGCGTGTCACCAAATTTTTATGTTTGCGTGTGTAGTGGTTTCTTGTTCCACTAACCCTCTTTGATCTTATACATTATAACTCGAGTAATATACATCATAACTCGAAGCATAGCTCTTATTTCAATGTAATAAAGTATAACAAGATATAAACACCATTATTGCATATTATCACGATATATTACAAGGTGTGGTACGTTTGGTCGTATCGCAGTATGACGTTTGTCGATAATAATTTATTAACAAAAATAAGTTATTAATGTCTCGGGATATAACTCTTGTATATTTGAAATTTGTATTAACATTAAGTTCGTTTTTACTTTTGTTTTAATATTATATCATGTCTATATTTCCAATCAGAAAAGACACCAACATTTAAGACCAATATTATTGTTTATTTTGTAGAATTTACATTAGGACATATTTCAATGCAGCTCATAAATAGGAAATCTTCATTATTTATATACATTAATATTTTTATATACTTATAGGTATAAAATTAGTACATAGAGGAGGTAAATCGTACACTTGTTGTAGCTCCTCGTCTGACATTAATTCACCAGGACCAGGTGACAGTTGTTCAACCGTGACAACATGATAAAGGCCACGTTGCCTGTTTTGTTTCTACTCATTTGATACATGTATTATGTAGGGTGAATATTTGTTTTGTATTATACTATTATTTATTTTGTTATGTGAAAATATTTCGTTATTATTCAAAATATATTTGTACTAAACAAAAAGTCTTTGTTTGTGATTGGTACCTGGAAAACCGAGCTTTATTGAATTATCTATCGACTGAATATAATAAGTAATAATTATTTTAAGTAACGTTCCAACACATGAAAAATTGAGATATGATTATGAACTAGAAACCAAAATTACTGACTGAGAAATAATAAATATAAAACAATATAAATAACCATAAAATTTATCAAAAATATGGAAGTATGGATATTAAAGCTTGCGTTTATGAGTAAAAGACACTATTATGTCGTCTTTGAATTAATTAATTCCTTAATGGAATAAAGAGAGGAGATGAGACTTTGTATTGTGGCATCAAGTCATTAATATGTGTCCCTTAATCACGCCGTCAAGATTTATTAGTGTAACTATAACCAAATGTTATATGGTGAATTCATCTTTAATCGTAACGAATATTTTATAAATGTTTATATTTATGAAATTACGACCCTGCCTTTTGTCCTTCCTTGTTGTCTGTGTCTTATCTACTTCCACGAATAGCAAAGTGTTCTCTACGCGGAAGGAGTCGCAACCAATATTACTTAGAAACTTATATACTTAAATTAAATTTGAAGAAAATGTAGCCTTTCTTTATTAAATATATAGGTACGTCCAATTTAGTATATAGTAAAATAAATATTGCATCTTGTAAACATAGTTACGTAAGAGGGAGTCTATTTTCACGAACGTAGAAATAAATAAGAAATAAAAAAATGTTACACACACGATGTCGATAGAGCATCTTTGTTTTTTCAATACCAATATTTTTCTTTACGCGTCATTAAATAACTCTTAAAGCACCATCTCACTAAAAAAAAAGCAGTTAAATGCCTCAACGCCCTCTGGAAAATTACACTATTCGATTAACTGATAGTCATTATTCTAAAATCAATAGTGTTTCCTGCACGAAATGGGAAATCTTATAGAAAATTGATACGTAAAAATAAACTCTAAATTTTCTTACTCACGCATTCAGGTTGCTTGTACCAAGGGCTGCAAAGGGGAGAGTGAAAATTATTTTCCGTCGATAAATGTGATCACATAATTTAACAGAGAAAATTGTGTGTTTCCATTCAAAGTAATGTGCTAAAGTAGATATGGGTAGTGTGCATACCTCGAAAAATGGTGAAAATTGCTTATCATTGTATTTGTTAGTATATAAAAGTGATAAGTTTTCACTGATAGTAAGAAATAAAAATAAACGAGTTACTATTAACTTGTCAAGAATTTGTAACGAATATTGTCTACAGATTTACGTTCAAGTTAGGTAATTAATATTAATAAGGGCCGCTTACATTTGTCTTATGAAAGTTCAATTGAGATTATTTTTGTTGCTGTAAAATGGTCCTTCAGACCGATTTCAGCCACGGCGGCCAATCTCAAAAAAGAGCAGCCAACTGCGCAGGAGATGTTGTAGTGCACAAGTTTGTGCGCAAACACAAATTCTCTATCTTTTCCTTAGCTCTTTGAAATAATCCGATGGAACGGCAATCCGACACGACCGGAAAGAGCTTAGGCGCGGGACCAACGGCTTAACGTTCTTTCCGAGGCACGGTAGTGGACACACTTCCAACTTCCAGATTCCAGGCTGCTATTGAAAATTTTCGGACAGAAAAACATAATAACTATTTATTGGCCCGACCTGGGAATTGAACCCACGACCACCAGGCCTTATGTCTAGCCACTAGAACAACGAGGCAGTCGGTTACCATTTTGTTGCTGTAATTATATAGAGTTTTGTTGATCTTATCAGACGAATTCATTGAATCTACCACCAAATATCAATATAGATTTTTTTGCTATGGTCGTGTTATAATTATTATTACAACATATTTTATACTTAAACGCTTCGCGTTCGCGTCTATTCTTATATTATGAACTATATTAAAAAACCACAAACGGATTTTACTCTGAATCTCATTTATTAAATTGTATTTTTTTCCTAAAATCAGTAGTTCTCTTATGCGCTACTACTCCTACTTACTCCTCACTGCTATCAAGATTTTTTTACCAGGATTTGAATTCACGACCTCGAAATCTGTAACTAAACATGCTAAGGTAGAAGTTTCTAGAACCGTATTCATAGACATATACGTACCTACTAGGTTTTTCGTGAAAAAAAAAACGTTTTTGTTTTAATATTTCTAAAATTTTATAATGCTTTAATGTAAGAATTTTCTGAGATTCAATTTCTATTGAACAACTACCAATCGATATCATTAAGTAACAGCGCGTAGTGTCACTCAACGGAGCGACTTTTGCATAATAAAAATTTTATATTAAAAAGTGTTCTCGTATAAAATTCAAACTTTATTAACTTTTAAGTTACTTTCTATTAAGAAGTAAGCTAAAAAAATACAGTGCGGTTTTTTTATAAATAAAAATGTACCCGCCATTTTTATGAATACGTTTTGTTCTAATTAAATTATAAATGATTAGACATTTAGAATGTAAAACGTATAAGTTATTTTTATTAGATATTTATCTAAATGTTTAATGTAATTTTATATATTTATTAAGACGTGAATTAAGACACTTAAAATTACATATTATGACTTAATTACTGAGAAGAAAGTGTTTTAAATTTCTTCTTATTGTATTTATATACAAAAAGTTAACTTTTGGCTTTTGTTTCTGCTTGATGAACGTGATTAACCCATTGCAAACTTTATAGTCAATGTCAGTAAAAACTCAGATATGTTTTTTTATTAAATGTTTATGAAATCTTTAATTTCTTTACATCCTGGTACTTTACTTCGTGCAATAAAAATGAGCATCACATATTCTATTGTCAATTATTGTGATCCGGTGTCCGGGTTTAGAAGGTGAATGTGCCAGTATAGCATCATGTACAAGGGATATCACTATAACATCTTAGTTCCCAAGGATGGCGGCGCATTAAAGATGTAAGAGGTTAATGTTTCTTGCATTTCCATTCCAATGGCATTTTAAATGCCATTTTATATTTATTTAGTACAGTAACAGTTACAGTAACAACCTGTGAATGTCCCACTGCTGGGCTAAGGCTTCTTCCCTTCTTTTTTCTTTTTGAATCTTCTATTCACAATTTAATAATATTTATAAACATATCAGTTATTCTGAGTCAAATTCTATTATGGCTATTGTTTCTGATATGTGGTTAAAAACAATCACGATTAACAAGGGGAGACATAAATTACTTTGTCATATTATACTTGTGGCAGAGCTCAGAAATGATCAAACGCCTCCAGCGCAAGGGCTCCCTGTGTGAAGATATTAAATTGTTTACTATATGAAATAAAATAAAAATATATTACATATATATTTATTTATACGCAATTAATTTTTATTACTATGATTTACAGGATACATTTCGTTTGGGAGAACGGTACAATTCCAAATGTCGGTCAAAATGCAAGAACTAAATCGCAGGCATAGCTTTTAATTAATTAAAATTACAAATCATCTAGATTCTAGAATTTTATTACGATGCATCGATGTACCTGCATAATGGAATTATTAGCAATAGATATTCTACCGCAAAACAGCAGTACTTGTTATTGTTGTATATATGAAATTGTACAGTTTTTTTATTGTATAGGTAGACGGACGAGCACTCGGGACACCTGATGGTAAGTGGTCACCAACGCCCATAGACAATGGCATTGTAAGAAATTTTAACCATCGCTTACATCGCCAATGCGCCACCAACCTTGGAATCTAATATGTTATGTCCCTTGTGCCTAATTACATTGGCTCACTCACCCTTCAAACCGGAACACAACAATAAAAAGTACTGCTCTGAATATCTGATGAGTGGGTGGTACCTGCCCAGACGAGCTTGCACAAAGCTCTACCACCGAATTAATGACTTGATATAAGATGAATTAATATAAGGTCATTTAAAAAAGATATTTTCTATAGGTAATAAAAACTATTTACAATAAAGATAATGAAAAAATATATTCGAAACGAGTTTTATGATATTCATACATTATTCAATTCTTTAAAAATGATATTATAATGTACATATATTTAAAACAGAAATGAATATTGTTGGTAAAGTTAATTTATTATTTATCTTTATAGGGCCAAGAGAACTATGGTAGAGAAGATGGCATGAGGTCATAAAAGAGCCTCATTCCATCTTAGCATACGAGTTGACTATGGGGTATAGCCAAGGCACACCAAATGTTTCAAATCTGAACATATAAAATACTTAAAATGGTATTTCCTATTTAGGAACATTTTGAGCCTTAGTTACAATAACATTTTAAAATAATCTTATCAAATTACATTATTAGAATAACGTAAACCAGCATGATGGTATATCCAGCCATAATGTGGTCCAACATCCGTGTACACAACGTAGAGCTTCGGATCACAGAATTTTTGTCCAGTCAATATGCCGCATTTGGACAATACCCCACGAAGAAACCAACTGACTTTGTGATCAGGCTGCATAGTGGGGACAACTAGCCCACCCCCACTGTCTCCGTTACGAGGATTAATACCTGAAATTATTTATTTCATTAAATATAATAAAACCAAACCAGACATTGACTTTTTAGGCTGTTTACA
Source organism: Nymphalis c-album (assembly GCA_963151315.1). NCBI lineage: Eukaryota > Metazoa > Arthropoda > Insecta > Lepidoptera > Nymphalidae > Nymphalis > Nymphalis c-album. The sequence goes on from OY720588.1 coordinate 6,167,764, forward strand.
TTCATTACTCTTTTTCTAGCAAACCTTGAACTACTATTTATGTATTTACCAAAATGGTATAACTACCAATGAAATAATATATAATGGGTATCTGAATTTAATGGAACAATAAAAAGTTAAAAGAATAGGCGTGTTTACATATGTATGCATGTGTATATTATGTCACGTGTGATTTTATTACCATTAATTTTCTGTAAACTAAATAAAACAAATAAAGAGCAATATTGATATTTATAAGACGCGAGTAATATTGATGTCCTACTGGCCGATTGTTCTTGGTCTTGGTCACCATCACCATTCTCAACGGAGAATAGCCAAACTTGCAAGACATATAAAGTGATGATGAATATCGGATTAATTTTATTGTTATGTGAAACATTTAGCATTATTTATTTGATTATAACGTGTCGTCCGATATTGTGTTATTTGGCCGTTATATGGAATGGTTTACTCTGACTAATATATGTACATGTGTGTAAATAAAGAGTACTAAAATCGTTCATAAGATATGATATGTATTTAAAATAAATCATGAATATGAAACGGGCACTGTGATTTACCGATTATATTAGTAAAGTTGTCAATAGTAATTTATTATAAAAAGTAAACATTTTTTTATAAACGGTCAACAATAGAAGCATAAATATTTTTTTAAATACGTTGTTATTGCATTAAAATTGAATTTAATATAATTATATTTTGTTAATTACTGTTTGATTTAAGAAATACATAATACTTATTTAGCACATAAGTTTCGTATAGTTTCCAATATTACTTTAGCCGAAGGTAATTCATTATTAACAACCAGTCAAAATGATCAATTCCTCGGCTTTAACTAATATCAAATCAATAATGATCGGTTATTGTAATACTTACCACATTACCTATATTAGCCGTAGTATGTAAATCTGAGAACATATTAATATAAAGCTTTATTTAATAATGCTATATGTGCATACCAGTGTTAGGCCCAAAGCCGGCGCAAATTGTAAATTCATTAAGTAATTTCGAGTATAATTTAGGCATATATGCAATGCACGTTGTGTCATTCTGTATTAACGTGTCCGTCGATTTAAGTGTGTCTGACAGCACATTTTGTTCCGTTGTCCCAAATCCAGTCACCTGTATAATATAATACATGGAAAATAATACGCCTGTATATTATACAAATTAAGATACAATTATAAATCTGTTTCATATAAAGTACACAAAAAAATAGCAAATATGATATTTGTTTGTTTAGCTATAAATGTTTTAATACTTGTAATTTGAACAAGCTGCGTTGCGTGCTTTTACTATTAACTTAATGACATTCCAACACATAAAATAAAGAAATGATTATCTTCTAAATACGATTTTAAACTGACTGACTGATATATAATAATCATAACTACGTCAGAAATTGAATTAATTAATTACCTGTGGTCAAAACTTCAAAGCCCTATAAAATCAGTTAGGACGAATATAATGTCTCGACAAATTAAAAACTTTTATTAATTTATAGGTAAAGCGAATAAAAACGAAATATATAAAATGACAAAATAAAGCTTATTACAAAATTATGAAAAACATTTCTTTCTGAAACATTAAAAGTATCACTTTCCATAAAATTTTACTTGTACATTTCTCATTGTATAGACTATTTAAATTAATGCCTACCACAGCCGGCTTGCCAAAAAGTGCAGTTTTGTCGTAAACTGGCCCCCAAATACAAATGGGTTGGACGTATTCAGTATAGCGCAGTTTATTTACAACTACAATAGCGAGGTCTGAAGTAGCGTGCTCTGTACTGTAGCCCGGATGCAGAATTACTCTCTCAGCCTGAAATAAAACAGTATAAAAGATGGATTAATACAAATGTAAGCTAACAATGAGATGAGTCATGTGATTTGTTAGACACTGCAGTATCGCTGTTAATTAAATTTTACTTTAGTCCTGGTAATAAAGTTTCACAATTATTTTATCATTTGAATTGCATATATTGATAAAAGCAAAGATAAATTTATACGATGGTACAATAAATAATATCTACAAAATATTCATTATATTCATGAAAAATCATGTATTATATATTTGTATGTGGTAAACCAATGTGATATTTTTAGTGACTTACTTTTAATGTTTGTCTTCCAGTCTCATTCATATTTCTGAGATTCGCAACACCGGCTTCAATAATAATTCTCTCAGTGTCTATTAATTTACCGTCTAAGAATACGCAATGTCCAGCTAGAATTTAATGTAGAACTCATATTAAATAAAAAATAATGTACACAGTAACGCAAAGGAAATAAGAACTTTTCTTTGTTTTTATTATTACATAGACATTACAATTGTACGATTTGTTAAACATAACCTTCACTTCACGACCAACCACGTAATCTAAGTATCAGTATCCCTTGTATCTATTACAAGTTACTAAGGTGTTCTTTATTTATTTATGTTATTTTGAATATATAGGTAGACAGGTAAAGGGACCATATGATGGTTAGTGGTTACAACCGCCCACATAAATTGTCATCGTGAGAAATTTTATATCATCAATGCGCCATCAAGCTTGAAAACTAAGATCTTACGTCGCTTGTGCCTGTAGTATATTATAATACTATATAAGTATAAATATTTCTGTTTGGCGTGACATTTACTTACCCAGACTTACACTAAGTTTATACACCAAGTAAACTATGTTATACTTACAAAAGCTACATTTCACTTATTCATTTTGTATTATTTACCCACATAGAGATAGTGAGGAAGAGAGAAAAATAACAATATATATAACATGACGTCGTCCTCAAAATATACTTTTAAATTTAAAATATTTTCAAGAATTTAACAAAGGAAACGGGAGACTCAATCGATCAAGGAAATAATTGAATAGCGACGGAAAATTTTCATACCGGTAAGAATCGCTGTCCTGGTTACAACGTTTCCTCCACACTGGTAATTCGCTAGATTCGTATTTGGTTTTCTTATCAATATCGCCACATGCCACGGCCAGTCTCCAGACTTAGAATCGGTCCGCATAGAAGTCAATTCTCCGTGTTCTAAAGCTCTTCTACCGCAATAGTGTCGGTAGTCAATGTCGTTTACTTTTGTCGCATTTAAAGAATCTATGGTTTGACTGGTCTAAAATAAAAATAAAAAAACTATATTTATTGACTCAACTCTAAACTAAAAGTTAAACAGGTAAAACAAAAAATACATTGATTTAATATAAACAATTAACAAATCTATATTTATATATGTATATATAAAATAACAAGTCCTGACTGAGTGACTGACTGGCTGACTGATTCATCATCGTCTATTAAAGTTAGGGCCATGGATATAGAGTAGACACCCATTAAGAAAGGAATCTTGGATTTTCTACCCCAAGGGGGTGAAATAGGGAGTGAAATATTGTATGGAAGTCTGTCATTTTTTAAGTTAGAAACATGAAATTTTACATACTTGCTTCTGGTTGAAAAAATACTTATTTCAGGGTTTTTCGAAATTTTACCCCCCAAGAGGGTGAAATAGGAGTTGAAAGTTTCTTTCATTCAACGCAGGTACTTACCGAAGCGAGGGGTGCTGGTCAGAGGTTCTGTGAAAGCGTGTTGTCGCAAAAGGAGGCCGTGGAGCAGAAGCGGGAGGAGGATGCCGCTGCAGATTCGCTCCACCGTAAAAGACTGAGTAGAAGGAAGCGGCGCTTTGCGTACCTTCTCCCCCCGCTACAATAGGCGCCGCCAGGACTAGGGGGTTCCCAGTATCCTGGGACTCCTCCTCCTCCTCCTCCTCCCTAGTGAATGGAGGAGAAGAAGCGTCACGGTAGCATGCGCAACCAATCCCGTGGCGCTCCCGTTAAGACGGAAACGGTACCGCTGGTTTTTAGTGGGTATTCCGATGACCGGGGCGCACTCGGTGCCCTGGCCATACGGCGAGCCCCATAAACCCACTGTTTCCGTGGGGGAAACGCGTAATGAGGTTTTTCCAGCGTTAAAAAGAGGGTTGAAAGTTTGTTTCGCGGGTCCGTCATTTTTCATGTAAGAAGCATGAAATTTTATATACCAGCTTCTATTTAGAAATAAATAAGTGCGTATCTCAGGGTTTTTAAAAACTACTCCCCAAGAAGGTGAAATACGGGGTTAAAAGTTTGTATCGCGGGTCCATCGTTTATGATGTAAGAAGTACGAAATTTTATATATTAGTTTTTATTTAGAAATAAATAAATACGATTTTCAGGGTTTTCTAAAAACTTCCCCAGACGGACCCAACAAGGTGAAATACGGGGTTTAATTTTATAATTTTACTTTTACAGAAACATTAGTATAAAAAACGGTCTGATCTGTTTGAAATTTACTGTTTTCACAGCTAAAATAGATCATAATTTTATTATGTCGCGGGCATGACGCTGGGGAACCACTAGTATTTTATAAAGCGTAAATAATCATCATAGCTTAGTGGTTAAGTCCCGTGATTCTTAATCGAAGTTTAGGTTCAAACCTAGTCATGCACATGATTTATTTCCATATACATACTTAATTTGTATTAATGTTCATTTCACATCAATCGAAAACCTAAATATGTCTGTTAACATGACGACACATTTAATTCACCGATCACAGTGTAACAGCGTAAATAAATGCACTCTCGATATTAACAAGAGCCGGCTTAAAGCCAGCAGTACTGTAATGACGAACTGTTCCGTTAAGTCCCATTTAATCAAAACTCGTTACTAAAATATTGGTTATGGATTATAGATATGGATTGGTTATGGATATGGATTACAAAGGAGGAGGCTTTTTCGGTCCCACCCTCCAATAGCGAAGAGTAATACATCGTTGGATAGGTATTTTTGAGCTGAACAAAAATTATGGCTCCAAAGTTTTAAATCTTAGTCCGTTGAGTTATGATTTAGTGGCAGTTTAAGTAATAGCCAAACAATGTTTTTTTAATAATCGTTTGGTATCTAGGGTTCGCGAGGCATGAGGGATTTGTAGGACCACCGTTATTTTAAATAAGGTCATAATAAACGTAGAGTAGGAATAAGAATGTGTGATTTAAAATAATTCCGGGCGTGGTAGCGACGGGTCGGTCACTAGCTTTGTAGCAATGCCGTGCGGCTCGGGCGCAGCACCCTACGGAACGGTTGTGTTCAGGGAACTGCTTTTTATGTTTTTTGTGATATCTTATTAATTTAAATAAACAATAATTTTAAATAATAATCTATCTATTATATACACATCAAAAAAATGTAACGGACCCAGTGTAATTGCAGGCACAAAGTATATTCGTCGATAAGCCTTCTAACCGGAATACAACTATACCAAGTATAAGTACTGCACTTTTGTGATAGAATTTTTGATGAATAAGTGGTACCTATCCAGAAAAGCTTGTACAAAACCACCAAGTAAATATACTAGTATTGATTCACAGAATGCATTGTATTAGGGTAAAACATTGTTTTGGACTATTGTGAAACTTAATTTGTGTTTATTGTTAAACTGTGTTTAGTAATGCATAACTCTCAACGCACTAAAATTTCGAACGTAGCGCTATAGTAAATTTTGTTCAAATCCAAAAATGTATTACACGTCGCTATTGGGGGTGGGACCAAAGTTCATACAAATCCTGGCATCAACCTTTAATGTTATTTCTAAATTTAAATAATGTAAATATCTTACATACCTTAACATAATCGTTACAAAGCACCATTTCGTTTAATCTAAAGGTCGTCACAACTGGTACTTCCGGTGTAGTACTTCCATTTATTGACATATAGATGTAGTATTTCTTTGGCACATCACCTTTTGGTTTAAATATGAAATCGTGTGACTTATTTTTAATAATAACTGTACTGTTATGCGAAATCTAAAAAAAAAAACATTGTATTTACATTTGCAAAAATAGTTTCATTTAAAAGATTAATAAAATCTATGTAGAACTTGTAGAAGCCTTATTTATATATAACTTGATTAACGGTTTTATGTACAATAAGTCTCTTAATATTATGTTAATTATATAACTTGTAGTTATAATGGCGATCTACGTAAAATAAATCTTCACATAAAAACAAACAGGAGACATAGTAGGCTTTATATACGTTAGTTAATTTTCTATAAAAACATATCTCTCTTGAAGAGACAAAGAACGAAGTTATATATAAAACAAAACTTGCTTACCCCAAGGAGCGACATCTGTTTTTCGAAAGCGATTTCAATATCTACGGTTACCAACTTATGGTATAATTCTAAGTCCATTTCGCCGCGCCACAATAAATCCGTTATTTTGTCGAAATGTATCACACCAAGTTCGCACGGTCGGTATCTTGTTAAAACTGGTCCCGTGAGCGCCATTGAATGCACTTGTAAAACGCATAGAGATAGAACTAAATACAACATTTTCATTTTGTTTGATCTTTTTTCAAATAGACGAAAATTTCGATCACTAAAATGCTTATAATTATAAAATAAACACTATCTGTTAGCTGTATACGCGAGTTGTTTTATCAGAAATTGACCTTATACAGAATGTTCTTTTATAATTTGTGAGATTTTTATAGTATCTGTGCAACAAGGAACTAGTTCGGACTGAATTTGATGTGATAAGAGAATACGCGCTCCTTATAAGTGAAAGTTTTCTTTGACTCATTGGGGTCACACCTTTTTCAATGGAATTTATTTATTGTCAAAGTCAATATTGTCATGTTATTTAATTGGGTTATCGTTGCGTAAATTAGTCATAACAATGTATAAATTAGTTAAGCAGATGTGATCTGATTACCCAGTAGCCTAAAGGAGTATTGTGTAACTAGCTTTTGTTCACCTGTTTCTAACACAATTAATCGATTATTATGTATTATTCGATTGTACATATTACTTTATGTAAATAGAAACAGTATTTAAAAAGTGTTGTATTATGTGTAAACATTGTTTAAATAAAACCAATAAGATTTCAAACAGTGTGTATATATTAAATCGAAATTTGTATAGTAAGACCAGCAGTACTTACATATAATATATATAGCAGTAAATACATATAGTAATACGATTAAAAGATATCAAGGTATTATTTAGATCTTTATTTCACCTGTGCCAAGTCGGGACGGGCAATTATCAATTAAAAAAATGAGCTTCAGAACATATCTCAAAATATACAACATGTTAAATAAATAAAGTGTAAAAAAAACACATTCTGTAGATATCAATTAATTGCTACGTAATGTGACCTTATAAGCAACTATTAATCTTATCTACACAGAAAAAAATATGTTTGTATTGTGATCATATTTGTAGGTATTTCAACGTTCTTATAAGTCAAAACAACTTATCGACAAAACGCAGCACAGCGTTACGACGTATTAAGACTCGCAGAATAATAAATCTAGATACATTTACATAATAAAATTGTAACAGGCCGATGTCTGTACATTAAACATATTGGATTTATTTTAAAGCAACAGAAGTCAAAACAACGGTTTTTAGTATTTTTGTTTGTCTGCACCTTTGTACCCGCATCAAGCAAAAACTACTGCACAGAATTAAATGCGGCTTCCACTGATGTAGAGTTAAAGATCTAACGTAAAATATAGGCTTTATATTTGTCTGTGCGTTTGTGCGTTCTAATCTTAGAAATGGCTGTACTGATTTGGTTGTAGTTTGTAAACAAAAAAAATATATCAATTTGAAGAGTCACGCTGAATATTTAGTCGATAAAATGCTATAAAATAACTTTTCAGTTGAACTGGTTCTAAACTTTAGCTCCCTATAAGTAATTAATCAATGAGAACAGAAAACTTCAAAAATTGATGTAAGACTAATGTAAGTTGAACTCAGATCAATATGATCAATTTTAATAATTATAAATATTATAGTTCAGCTTACGCTGGTACATTTAACAGGGACCTCCTAAAGCTCTATCCGTATTCGTTTGTAATATATTTTGTTAGGTTAGTAGCTTATTAAAAAAAGCTGTACATATTACGGAAAAATATAACAATATATGTAGTAGGTACACTTTTTTTTTGGTACTATATTTATTTGTTTGTACTAGCTATTACCCGCGGCTTCACAGTAGATAATAAGTAAGTATAGACAAAGGATAAATGGATGGTGTATGGAAGTCTGCGATTCTAAAGTAAGAAGCATGAAATGACATACTGGTTAAAAAAAGTAAATTGCGGCGTTTAATTGATTTTGTTACTGTATTTTTGACACACAAAAAGTCGCCTCCACATCCTATATTCAACTCTTTCTAATTATATAACAGATAAATAAACGATTTCAATTTATAAAATACATGTCACATTTTTTTAGGAAAACAGTCATTTATTCAAATTTAAATATAAAATAGCGAATTATAAGTTATATATAAAAAATGAACTCACTAAGTTTATTTATTTGCAATTACCTACACAGAATAATAATATGGACGAGTATATCAACCGCCCGATGGTATGTGGTCACCAACGCTCATAAACATTGGCATTGTAAGTCAACAATAGTACACGCATAGTTGTATTTCAATTGAATACGTGTACGCTTTGTCAAAGCATACCAGACCTACAATGGGGAAAATAATTTAAGAATTCAAAGTATGTTTAACATTTTGCTTTGTATTTCAGAACGCTTCATGAACTATGTTTGTAAAAACAACGGTATTTTATTATGAATTATTAATATTATACGAGTCCCGTTTATATCAGGTACAAAATAAAATTATAAAATAGCAAATATAAAATTCATGTCTAGTTATATGTTCCGTGTAAATTACAATTACGAAATATTTTAAAATGTCAATGTGAGAAACACGAAGGACACTTATTATTGTTGTACGAACGTCTTATTACTTTTGAATTTACTTGATTGTTTTGCATTATTATCGTATCAATCATTATGAAAATACAAGAATAAACGAAGTAATTAATGAATTAATAGGTCTTTCCACTCGGAAGACATGGGAGTTAGTTTTGTGGTCCGAGAAAAACGTCAGTAGGCCAAAACATATTAGTATTATTAGCATCTGTATTAATGTTATAATGCGTATGTATGTAATCTCTCTGTTACACGGCTAAACTAATGAACTGATTTTAATTGAATTTGGTTATTGGTTGGGCTTGCTTCATAAAGGAAGCTTGAACCTCAAAGAAGGACGGACTTTTTGTCTAATGTCTAATACCTGTACACTCCCTTTCCCCTCAGCAAACAAACAGGCAATCCATTTATATTTCTCTTTAGTTAAAACATGAAGCAAGTATTTCCATTAAATTCGAATTACGAATACCAATTAAATGAAATACATATACAAAATCAGTCCTATTATTTGCAAAGAGTACTTAAATTCTAGATCGTTTTAGTAACCTCTAAGTAAACTAAGTAAGTTTACTTGGTGGTAAATTTATGTGCAAGCTCGTCTGGGTAGGTACCATCCACTCATAAGATATTCTACCGCAAAACAGTGTACTTTTTATTGTTGTGTTCCGGTTTGAAGGGTGAGTGAGCCAGAGTTATTACAGGCACAAAGGACATAACATCTCGGTTTCCAAGGTTGGTGGTACATTGGTGATGTAAGTAATTGTTAACATTTCTTACACTGCCAATGTCTAAGGGCTGTGGTGACTGGTGACCACTTACCATCAGGTGGCCCATATGCTGGTCCGTCTACCGATACTATAAAAAAATTAAATAAATGTTAAGATTAAGTTGCTTCTGTTTATTTTATATCAAAAAACGCAAAATGAAGTAAAGTGAAAGAAGAAATATTTTCTTATGATCAAAGCCTTATTCTTTCTTTCCATGAAAACAAACGATCCTATTCTTTCTTATATGACAAAGACGAAACTTTCTCAAGTCGACGTCTGGAAATATTTCTCTTGTACAATTTTAATCTTAACTCTGCTTTCGACTTCAGGGGTACTTCTAATCTTCTCTCTCGTTATAGTATTAAATCAACAGCGTTGTTATAAATTATTTTAATGTTATGTATCAGTGCGAAAAATTAACACCGAAAAATAAATATTCATTAAAAACTAGGACATGTTTACGTGTAAGACATGTTATTTATTTCTTTCTTCCAAATAAATACATATTAATGGACGTTATGGCTTATTTGTGTGTCACCCACCATTGCCAATGTAAAAGTTATTTATTTTTATATATATATATGAAATATAGGAAATGTTGACTAAATACCATTAGGTAGATATAAAAGTCTATTTCATATGTATCTATATATTATACACTACAAATTTGTCATTTTTAATTATATTATCTATAATTTATATATCAAGTTGAAGATATTGTTTGTTTGTTTTTTATTCATTATATTTTTATTAATTATTTATAAACGGGTGAAGCCGCGGGGCACAGCTAGTTAATAATAAATACAGAAGTATCACAATGTTTGGATTCGTGTTCTTATACAGTACTAAATTGTTTTGTAAAAATAAAACATTTATTTTAGCAAATCAACCGAATGAATGAACGATAGGTATCGTTTTCTGGAATGATATAACGACGCGATTGGATCGTAGAACCCTAACAGTGTCTGATGTAAGCATTATTACTTTTACTGGATAAGTCGCTTTAGAATTTTATTTTAGTTTCCTTTATTAAATTCAAGTTCTTTTTAAATGTTGCTTTACTCTGAAACATTGAATACTTCTGTAACACTTAAGTTAAAGGTAATAAAAATTCTGCAAAGGAAAAACAAAGAATATTAAATTTCCGCTGTAGTCAGTATGCTATCCTTTTCCAGTTTACACCACGCTCTGTATTCGATTTACTTATGCAAATGAAATTTATATCCGCTTTTACACTATATAACGTTAACAAAACAAATGCATGTGACAATTATACAAATATAATGATTAAACTTGAAGCATAGATTCAAGTCGCAGTCGGTACAAATATTTGTATAAGTCATAAGGTTTATTTTGTCTGCTGGGTACTTTCAAAGTATAGGTAGTTGTGTTGAACGCTTGATTTTGTGTAGAACGTTGATTATGTATTGTATGCACTCATACAATTCATAGAGTTATAACTAGCCAGTTTCAATACATAATTTCAATAATTAAATATATTAAAAATGAAGCAAATTGAAATTTTGGAGAAGGTATATGAAGAGAAACTAGCAAACACAGGTGGCATGGCTTGCCATTATTTGTTTCCTTAAAAGAGTTAAATAAATGATCTGGGACATTTCTAGTTATTTTATTGGATAGATTACTCCAATTAAGTCGGGGCGTTGAGAATGTCCTTAATAGATGTTTTATGTCTAATACACTTCAACAGATGGCAAACAAGCGCGATACGTTTAACGAGTCTTAATTGGTATTATTACTGACACTTTATCTTAACCAACTTTGACCTGTAATATTTTTATTTAAATTAGGATTTTTATACATATCTTTTTACTTTGAATATATTGTATACAAATTAGTATAATATAATTATTTCTTAATATTTTCTTGATATCAAAAGTCATACAATATATTTGAATTTTGTATTGTAATAACACTTAAGATCAATTAATATAATAAAATATTAGGTCCTTACATTTGAAATTAGCGTTTTGCCGTACTGACCACTTTGATCTGAAATATCTCCTCTTTGGTTAAGAATTCCAAATTCAAATTTATAAATTAATTGAGCTGGTACATTTGAGTCATTCATTTGTTTTTTCCTCATTATTTTTTTCTTTGGCTTTCTAAAATCTGGCCAAGCGATTACGGCTCTTGCGATTGCGGATCTTTATTTTCCGCAACTGCAAACCATGAAGGAAGAACTAGCTGCTAAACAACCGAGATTGGTCAATCGCTCTAGACCACTGCTGCTTCAAGACAACGCGAGACCACACACTGCACAACAAACAACCACTTAGTTATATGAGCTACAATTGCACCGTACTCCCGGACCTTGCTCCAACAGATTACAATTTTTTCCGGAATCTGAATAACTTCTAACAAGGAAAAAATCAACTTCGATGCGGCAGTCCAAACCGCCTTCAAAGAGTTTATTGATTCTCGCGCCCATGGTATTATTTTTAGTAAAGGAATCAATGAACTACCTATGAGATGGCAAAAGTGTAAAACCACATTGTGCCTCAGGGTATAAGCGGTCGGTGAACTCCTGTAGTTTTCCTAAAATGGCACTTGCAAAGACGCGTGACGATGACGAAGTGACGATGTTAGCATCTTGCATATCTTGAGGGACGGAGTTTTCTTCCCAATACTTGGCCAGGTGGTTGTGAAATGGGCAAAAAGCACTTAAACTTGATTGCGGTAGAAACATCGTCTTTACCAGGATTCTTTCCGCCTTTGAGCTGCTTGACGGCCAAGTGAAGTTCATCTGCGGTGGGTGTGGCGTCCAGCTTTTTCTTCACGCATCGCATCACAAGGGTTAAGGTGAAAATTTAAAGCGGAATGGCGTTTGGAGTCTATCAAGGGTAAGTACTCCTCGTTTTCTAGAAACCAGTCGTAAGATAATGTCAGTGAGAAGAGATTTAACTTTCTCCCATTCGATTTGCGCTGGTGCCGAACTGTCCCAAGTTGCGGCTTCTTCGCGGACGAGTACCTCGAATGAATTCACTAATTCCATGTCACGAGTCTTGAAAATGTTTATCTTTTTTCGTCCAAGCGGCGTGGAAGAATTGACTCTTATAAAATATAATAAATAGTATATCGATAACATTAACTTAAAACATGTAGTAGCCAATTTCTAGTCTAGAAAAAATACATAAACATATTACATAATTAATCAATTTAAAACAAAATTTCGGAAGATATTGACTGTATGTGCAATTTAAAAAATATTCGAAAGTTATTTACATGGAAAACCATTTAAATAACTTTCGAATATAAAGTCATTATTCTTTCTATTAGTACTTTTCTTCGTTTTGCATATAGATGCCGATATCGATGCCGAGCTATTATGCATATGCATGTTCTGGTTTAGTCCCGAGTCGAGCCAATAATCAGTTATTCTGTTAAGAAATGTGCAGCGGCCTGGATTTTGGATGTTCACAATGTATATACCCCCGAGCTACGGAAAACACGCAAATTCCTTGGTCTTGTCAAAGTCGTGTCGAATTGCCGCTCCATTGGATTATGAGAGTGAGGGAGGAGAAAATAGTACATTCGTTTCCATGTACATACTCATCCTATACAAAAAAATTAACACGCAAATTTTACAAATTTCCAAACGCGCTTCTACCGTAAGCAGAATATTTTATTTAGGATTTATTTATTGTATATCTTTAGTGGTAGGTACTACTGTGGTACCTAATTTACATCGCATTATAAATTCATTTAGTATGTTAAGTATAATGACATTTTAATTAACGAACTGAAAACAGTTTCGGATTCATTTCACAAAATATTCCATTATCGCAAAGGACGCTGTCGGATATCCAATTGCAATCTGCCTAATGAACAGACATGGAGATAAATCACTAACGCCATAATTACAAAGACAAAAGTAGATGTATAAACAAAGGGTGGCTTCGTGTGGCCATTTGTTATTTATTGTCAATTTGCGTCCGACTCTGCGACCGTTCGTTAGCGGCACAGTAATAAACTTATTAAAAATGCCTTCACTCACACCGTTCTCGCCAGTGACTATTATAGTAAGTAAGAACTTGCCTTTACTTTGGCAGTATTTTATTTGGTATTCTCTAGTGCATTGCTACGCGCTTATGTCATAATAATCATTGGGATTATACTTTTAATGTAAGATATTTAATATTTGGAATAATTTCACATTGTTAACTAAGGGTAAAAGTTATCGTGCAGTCAGTTTTATTGAACCCAAATAACACAAGCGCAGACACACATAAATATTTTGATTATATACACGATTAGATTTTATTACAGTTCAGTTTCATCACATAAAATGTACTTAAAATATAACTACTTTTAATGAATATCGTTTTTTGCTGACATTATTAAAATAAGAAATTGCAGTAATTTAATTTTAATGAAAAATATTCTAAATAAAATGGCTACGGTGTAATTTTAATAAGAGCCCTCGTTCATTTATTTGGAATACTTTCACGACTAGCAATTAAACGTTTTAATATGAGACGAACTATAAAATTAAATTTCTTTCTTATTTTTTAAATAAAACTCCGCCTAGCTCCAACAATCTTGGAAAAGTATAGAACCTCATATATATACCTTATGATTATACGCCATGAATTATTTCAATATATGATAATAGAAACGTATAAGCAAAGTATTATTCTCTTTTAACAAAAGTTCTTTTGAAGATTATTCGTATCGTTAATTTAAATAACTTATCGTATTAAAACACGCTTTTGTTTAATGTAGGTTTGGTACTAAAACGAATACAGCTCAGTACACTATTCACTAGCTTGTTTTGATTTGTTTTGCTTCGTTTGCAAAATTACAGACTCAAATGGTTACGATCAACTGAATTTCAAATTCTGTGATGTCGATTCGAGACCCATACTTAAATAACAAGTAAAGATGAATTTAAACTTGTTAAATAAATTACAATGTCATCGTTCGGGAGAATAAATCGAATGTTATATCTGTTTGATTATAAAGTAGCAGTAGTAGATCGTATTATATCTCGAGATATAATAATTATTTTACCCATTACATTCCGGGACGGTTAAGTAAAACATAAAATTCTTAAGAAGTATATTAATGTCCATAAACAATGTAATAATGGAACAAATTTTCCTTTCAAGTGATTTTAACTATTCCGATATCCGTAAACATTGTCGTTGTTAAAGCGTACAATTCTATTTACAAATGCTTCCTACGGCGCGTTTTCAAGAGATTAAACTTAAGATGGGTAATATTTTTCAGTCGTTGGAGTTGGAAACTTTCCTTTGTCGTGTACGGAGTAAGCAAAGGGTGCCGTTTATCTAACGAGAGGATGTTGAAGAAGTTTGTTAATGTCAATGTCTACGTACTGGGGAGTTTTGAAATGTATGTATATATTCAAAATATAGAAAGATATATTTAAATATCAATTTTAACAAGTAGGATTATAGTCGCGCTTTTTATAATATATTATTTAACTTCTCCTTTTATGTGAATGTTAATTTTTGCAACTAAATTAAATAAATAAAATCTTGCTTTGCTTTTGCTTTTTTAATAATTTATTAATAAATATTCTAATTTCTATAAATATTTTAATATCTTAGGAAAATATTCTAATTTTAAAGATTCACTTACTAGCTACTACTACTATATAATTTTTATAATCTTCTAATATAAAACAATTTTTGAGAATAATTCTATTATAATACTATTTTAATTGTAGTTTTCCATATAAATCCCTTTAAGTGTGGTCAAAATCTGGCACATTAATCAGGCGTATCGGACGATTCCGCAATACCGAGTAGATTCGTGATTTATTGGCTCGAAGCCGGAAAGGCACCGTCTACCACCTGTCTGGTTCTGTGACTTGTAGCTATTGACTAAATACAATTCAAACTAAAATCAAGCTGTTTGATGTTCTTCTAGTAATTGTTTGCATTTTCCACCTTGTTCAAATAAGGTAATGGAAACTGGGTTAAATAAAGTAATAGAATGGATACAATTTTTTGTGTTTTCAATTTAAATTGTTCGATACACAAATTTAATGAAATTATTAATGTTTTTTTTTATTGCATAGGAAGGCGGACGAACATATGGGTCACCTGATTGTAAGTGGTCACCAACGCCCATACACATTGGCATTGTAAGAGATGTTAACCAACACTTACATTGCCAATGCGCCACCAACCTTAGGAACTAAGATGTTATGTCCCTTGTGCCTGGAATTACACTGGCCCACTCACCCTTCAAACCGGAACACAACATTACCAAGCACTGCTGTTCTGCGGTAGAATATCTGATGAGTGGGTGGTACCTACCCAGACGAGCTTGCTCTACCACTTCGATAACACTAAATGCAAAAATAAATATACAGTTTTTGTAAGATTAATCAGCAAGCCATTACGTTTCGTTCGCTATGCAGCAGAATGGAAGTAAAACAATAATGCAATGTCTTAAAGCATTGGGCTGTAACTATCTCTCTCTGTAATAAAGGAAATGTATTTTTAAGTCGTCGCCGTCGCGTCTTCGCCCGATTTCGCTCAATTAAGTGCGAATCTGATGACGCACTACAAAAACTAATTAAAAACTTAAGTGTTTTTAAGAACAATGAAATGTTTTCATAGAAAACCTTATTCAACTATTTTCATTTATTTAATTAAAACGAATAAAACGAGTACGAATGAAATTAATTACTTATATTGATTTTGTTTAGAAGATATCTTTTACAAGAGATTTTAGATTGGACGTAGTGTCACATTTATGACATATATGACACGTGACACAACTTATTCTAGGAATCCAATATTCATACAAAACCATCAATCCATAATATTATTAAAGTGATTCATGTTTACGTCGGAAAATAAATATCCATTACAAAGAGTTGATATACTTACGTCATTATTCTCTTACTCTTATTAGTGT
Source organism: Nymphalis c-album (assembly GCA_963151315.1). Taxonomy (NCBI): domain Eukaryota; kingdom Metazoa; phylum Arthropoda; class Insecta; order Lepidoptera; family Nymphalidae; genus Nymphalis; species Nymphalis c-album. The sequence goes on from OY720588.1 coordinate 6,184,238, forward strand.
AATTTGATTGGCAACCTGTCTGAAGACAACCTTAGGTATGCTTTAGCTGGTTGTAACTACATCTATTTAAAAAAACAAAGGTATTATAAGTTTAAAGGGTCAAAGTTGGTTCTCATGAAATGCGCAGTTTGAATTGGTGCTCCTATTCTTTTTTGTCTAGATCTGCTAGGTTGATATGAAGAAAATTAACAAAAATTTAAAATTATTAAATATTACGTAAAATGATATACGTCTAGCTAGCGAGAATGTTAATTAACTTGGAAGCAAATACAGACTGTTTAAGAGCAAATAGATTTAATTAATAGAGCACGGCCGTGACTTAGAATCAAGCAGTGCCGGATTTATATTTTTTATGAGTGTAGGCCACTTTATTTCCGCCGCCCCATGTACATACCTTTCTAAAATAATAATTTTCCATTTGTAGTAAAGAAGGCCTTAAAGTTATATAAAATTTGAATTAGTCATTAAGTGGGTAAAAAAAAATCAAGGTTTACAATTTACTACGGGCCTTTTTAAAAGCGAAATCATCTATAATATCATCATAGTTTATGGTTTTCATTATCTCTGCTTCGATGTAGAGAAGAGCTAAAGAATTGAGACAATGAAGATATTTGATAATTTTTCACGCGTTTTAAACAAGAAAAACTCCTTTCCCCAGAACAATTTGTAGCAGGAGTGGAAAGTGCGATGCGGAGAGCTATATCCAAGTTAGGGTATACATTCGATAGAGATTGATTCCTCAAAAACGTTGAGAGACTGAGTTGTGAGTTTGATTCAGGCTCCACTGCACACTCTGCAGTTTTATCATAGGAAATGTGACTTTGAAAATGCACACATTCTTGAATCAAATCGTCCTCTAAATCATTGGTATAATATTTCACGAGAGACTGAGCTTTTTCTGAAACTCTTTGTGTTGAAAGTTGAGTCATTTTTGTTGGAAATTTTCTTATTCGGTCCTATCAAGGATGACCAAAAAGGTGTTCACTCTGAAATAATATCTAGAGCCGGAGGGTATTTCAGGTTCTTCATTCGTTGTTTCATCCGTCATCTTTTTTCTTTTAGGTTGTCTCTTTGTTTTACCTTGATATTCCTTAAGTGTGCTTATCTCCATTGCTTTTTCTTCGAAATAGTCAAAGTTTTCTCGTTCTGCTGTTATAAACTCTACTAGAGATCCATAGATATCAGATACCGTCAATACATCTACAGATGAGCTCTGAATCTGAACGCTCACTTTATTTAACCTTTCCAAAATAACATTCCAAAATACGACCATGAACGCAGTTTCAAGTTTTTCTAATTTGATGCAAATTCCTTTTACCTCATTTCGCGGGACCGGTTTCTCTGTACTGTCATTTTCAATCATATTTAAAATTCTAACTACTTCATCCCAGGAATCTCTTAGACTTTTACAGGCATCTGCTCTAGGCGACCAACGAGTGAGGTTCACTCTCTTGAGTGTTTTTCCTCTTCCTATCTCAATAGTTAACTTTTTCCAACGTTCAGTTGACTTCACGAAGAAAGTATACTGTACAAAACTCAGCGGCCGAGGTTCCCACCAAATTTAATGAATGCGCTGCACAAGGAACAAACACAGCAAATTGTGCTTGTTCTTGAATTTTGGCTTGTAAACCATTGTAAATCCCTGACATGTTAGAGGCATTATCATAAGACTGACCACGGCAATCTTCGAGATTAATGTTTAACTTTTCCAGCTCTATAGTAATGGCATTAAACTTTTCTTGATTCTTGTGTCCCACAGAAGGCAAGAATTTAATAAATTTCTCACATGGTTCTTCATTATCTAAAACATATCGAATCAGAAGTGTTAGCTGATCTACATGTGCTGCATCCGGTGTAGAATCCACAATCAAAGAAAAGTACTTTGCTTTTTTATCTCATCACTGATGTATACTAGTGCCTTTTCAGCCATTAAATAAATGAATTCGTCGCAGACAGTTTTCGACAGGTAGCTAGTTGTTCCAGATTCCAAAACCAGTGGACGTGTTTGACTTATCCGCTGAAATCGAGTGACCGTCCTCTGAAATCTGCCGCCCCTAGGACGCTGCCGCCCCTAGGCCGCGGCCTATACGGCCTATTTATAAATCCAGGACTGGAATCAAGGGGATCTTTTCATTCGCAAACAGAGAAAGGCTTTAGGGCTATTAAACGGAAGCCCATAATGCGAACGACCTTCTAATTTTGAATGATGTTCCTATGTTTGTAAAAGTAAACGATTGCTAAATATATGCTATGACAACCAAAAGTCTTAAGACCTGTCGTTGACAATGGCCGGCTGGGTTGATTTTAGTGAGAACTTATCACATGGACAGTTTTATAGTGCATGCTCAAACAATGTCCATTCCCTGCATCACTAATGCGCCATCAACCGTGGCAACGAAGATGTTATGCCCTATGTGCCTGTAGTTTGATAGAATAAAAAAAAATGGGGACGCTTGCTCTTTTACAGTTTTAACTATACCCAAAGGCATACATAGACGGCGGGGTATTTAATATTTATATTAATTAAATTTTACTTCAAGCCATTTAAGTAAATAAAAAGATATTAAGTCAAACTACAGGAATTTATAATAAGTTCACTGATGATTATTTGAAGAATAATCATCAACTTAAAAATTAAAAAAAAACCGTTACAAAAGTTTTTCTTAACAGATAACAAAATTAATTTCATACATATTACTTTAAAATCACAGATTTCAAAGCAAACATTTATCCATTATTTATATTTAAGCGAGGGCGAAGCCGCGGGCAACAGCTAGTATTGTATAAGCGTATGGGCGATAGCGGGACGCGGGGGAGCGCAGGCGGTTGCAGTATGAGCGGTGTTGGACCGCATGAATTTATTTGGTGCGCGATAGTTTTAATTTTACGATAAATCCTAAGATTTTAAATGAAATTCGTTTTTTCAACTTCAACAATTATCGTCCTTTTTTCAACAAACAGAAAACATTAATGAATTATACACCTACCTTGCAAACCTTCCTATTGAATCACTTTGACCATTGGTGAAAACCGTATGAAAATCCGTTCAGTTGTTCTTTAGATTATCGCGTTCATACAGACAGACCAACGCCGAGGGAGGACTTTGTTTTATAATATGTTTACAAAATATAACTTAATTTTATAAAGATAATTAACACGCACTGGTGGTGGACCATTTTTATTTCCTATATTTTTATTTAAAAGAAAACAAACTGTGTGGTTATTTTCATTATTTTGTTTTGCTTTGATTGTGATTGTGAATATCGGTGCTAATTTGACTACATTAATGAAGTAAGTACTAGTTATGGATTTCAATATCTTGCTTCTATAGCTGTGTAAAGAAAATCATAAATACTTTTATGATTTCTTAGAATTTATTTAATTATAATAATGATTAACTATTAACTTATTTCTTAAAAGTGAATAAACAGATTGTAAACATCTAAACAAGTGCATTACTATTGGTCAGTTTCTGACCAATAGAATCGCTACAAGTTGGCGCCTAAGATAACGTCTTGCACTTGTTTGATGTGGGTTTTGGATTCAGTCTTCATGGTAAGCCCAGACGTGTTAGACCATAAGGTGGAACTCAATATTGTTAAATTGATAAATGAAATGTTAAATTATTTAGTTTGTATTTATATGTGATATATTATCCTGCCTAGAAAGTGCTATGTTGTGAAGCACTGCACATGCCACAATAACTGGTGGAATAGTTTATAATATTTAATCCTAGTTCCATATGGAGGCAAGTAAATCTACGTCACACACCAAAAAGTCGTTCAACGGGGTTTCTTGATTAAACTTGAGCTCTATTCTATGTTTCTTCCGCCTGTGTATTTGGGCTTAAAACAGCTTACCCCTGTTTTAAGCCTACAACTAATGTCTACATGGGTAGCCACTATCTCCCAAAAGCACAAAATTTGAGTAATCACCACGCTCAAATTGAGCACACAAAGGAGAGTCGTTAAATATTGTACTGTATTGTACAGAGCCTGGCCATCTAGCTATGATATTCCGGATTGCTGATTTCATCGCATACCATTTGTACATTCAATAAAAAAATCCTTTTCTGTTCCGAAACCTTCAGCTTCATTTCCCCCTGAAACCAAGTTAATATTTAATTAAAAAATACTTATTGTGTTCCATTTAAGTTTCTCCTAGTACTAATGTAAAAAAAAGTACCTGGTGAATTGATTTTTATGTGTGTACAATCAAAAGCTCCCAAAACTCGAAAATCCTGCTATGGAATAAAATTCGTTTGCTACTTCTATGCGTTCTGCGACATCTAGACCAGTGCCGATAATTTTTGAAAGAAAAAAAAATATGGTAGAATGAAACCCATTGAAAAAGAAAGAGAATATAACAAAAATAAAAGGAAAAATAAATTACGGGTGACCTGAAGCCGGGAAGTGGGTGGGGGGAGGGAGTTTAAGGGTGAAAAACGGCTTATCTCGATTTACGGCAAAACTACAAGTCCTATGGAAAAAAGTTAAATGGAAAAGTTGTAGATAATAAAAAGATCTACAACCTTTATATTTACACTTTTTTCATATAACCTCAAAAATTACGTGAATAATTCAAATAACCAAGTTTTTGGTTTTTTATTTATATCATTTACAAATAAATTATTTTTTCACGAAATTTTATGAAAACACCTTTTTATGACCCAAATATATTGTAATTATTTTTAATAAAAAATATTTATTTTCTCACCTTATTTTGACTTAATATAAAAAGGGTTCATTTTCAACCGAAAATTCTCCTGTCAAAATATCTGCTTTTTTAAAAACGTCGGTCGGCTTTTTTTTTGTTGATATCTCTACTTTTTAATGTGTAAAAATTATACATTACTGTTGATCGCCCGTAAATTATTTTTCCTTTCATTTTTATAATATTCTCCTCCTTTTCTAATGGGTTATATACTATTTTTTTTCACTTTTTATTATTTTTACAGGCTTCGACCCTGGTCTAATCGGGCATTTTAATGAAATGGCATTTAAGTTTTGCAATTGCTGCGGCCACCTTATGTACCACACGGTGAACACTAACTTGGAATGTGTCGCCTATTAATTTTTGATAACTGCTAGTAGCGTAGTATCGGAGAGTTATCAAAATTTGATCTTGGCTTTAATGTTCGATTTCGCTTGGTAAAAGGCGCGATGTCCTTGCCAAACAATGATTCGAGGTACACCACGGTGTCTTTAGCAACACGGAACCGACTTTTAGTCTGGTTATCATCATATTTTTCGAACGCGTTTAACTTTTTGTCATTTCTACGACTACTAAGAGATGTCATTTCACTGTCTGAAAGTAAAGAAAGTGGAAATAACGACATTTTTAAATTTATGAAACAACGAAAATAGATTCAAGATAGCTCGCGACCAGTCTTAAATTTAACAGCGTCACAATGTTTAAAGGCCAGTTGTTTTGAGTCGCTGTCAAATTGCGAAATTTTGAATTAACGGCGTCTTAAATAATTAAGATGTATGATTAAGATATTTAAGTGGCGGTTCAGTACTTGACCGTTAAACATTTAAAAATAAAAACGTCTCAAGTTTAAAAACTAAAGTTAATAGCTACAGATAATTTCACTGCTCGTTCTCGTACACAAAAACCTTTAAAGTGTCCAATTTTCTCAACAAATAAAATAAAAGTAAACTATTCAATTTATTCTATCTTCAGCGACATCTATCACTAAATACGGAGACATGAAAAGAAATAGCTTTATATGTGAAAGGATTCTAAGCGAAGGATGTCCTTTGGCCTTGCGAAAATACACCCAATGCAATTACCGTTTCTCAGTGCCAAGGGCATTTTACGAGTCGTTTTCACATTTCACTCACCTGCTATGAATAGGCGAATTAATTGGTAGCAATAAGGCGACTCTATTCGTTCATTCATAGCATTGTGTTTATTGTATTTACAGATCCCGTGGTGGCTGCGACATCTATTGTTGTCATTGTATTGTGAAAAGTAGAGCTTTCAGCGCAAACACTAGACTAGACACCGAGAATAGACATAGGCATTCAATACACCTATACTTTTCTACATGTGTTTACGGATGTTGGATATGTGTTATTTAATCTCGTTCGAATATTTGAAAGGATACATCGTGAGGAAAAATGCATGATCGTTTTATGTGAGCACCAAATTGGAACGATATGCCAACGACGTGGGTATTATTTCATTGTAAAATAATATTTATAAATTCAGGTTGTATAGTTTGGTTGGCTTCAATATCAGGTGAACTTGCTTTATTATAAAATACATGGTTTTATCACAGAACTAAGAAACGAATATTGTATTCATGCATATTTAGTGAATTTGTAAGACATTTCTGCCTTTTTATCAACAATTAACCTAAACCTAACAAAAAATACAAAATTAGACAATATATTAAAACAAAGTAATTTAATAACTTTGTTATACAATATATCTTAGTTGAAAGTTTTTCTTTACAAAATTTAACGATAAATAGCTTTTGCTAAAGTTTCAAAGTTAGTTATGATTTACACAGAAATATAACCATTATTAGTGTTGTACAATGAAAAATTGTACTAAACTATTTGCTACAAGGTTTATTGTAAACGTTTACTTTCAAACTTTATGAAGTACTCAGAACCTATTACTTTTTAACAACTTAAAATGACCAAGAAAGTGTTTCCTAGAAAGCGAAGTCGTAATGATAATCCTTAGAACTCTTACCAACTAACTTTTCTTACTCTTTAGATATACGATAGATAAAAAAGTAACATTATCAATAAACTGAGTTAAAAAGACTATTGAATCGTTGCATCTTTGAGGAATATTGCAAAATTAAATACTTATATATATTATATATATATTAGCATCACAAATTCGATAGCAACTTTGTCTGTCTTTTACTCTTTTACCGTTGACCCACTAAACTGATTTGAATGACATTATGTATGTGGCAAGCTTGAACCCCAAGGATGGACATAGGCTACCTAACACTGGCTTCTCGCCCTTACAATTGGACAAATCATATTAATAAAATATTATTATAATAATATTAATAATATTTAAATCGATTTACCATTGAAAAGCTAATTACTAACACTAAAACATCTAGTTATGAAGCTGTAATTGTTCATACCAACGTCGAACCAACAAGTGTCCATCGGCTTAATTTCCAATCAATAAAAGATAAGCATCTTAATTTCCAATTTGAGTTGGACTAAAATGTTATTGAGATTTTCTGTCGAAAGTTCTCAGTAGCGGCCCGGAGTCTGGAAAGTGGAAGTGTGTATACTCCCGTCCCTTGGAAAGGACGTAAAGGCGTTGATCCTGCGCCTAAGCTTTTTCTGTTCGTGTCGGATTGCTATCCCATCGGGTTATATGAATTAAGGAATAGAGAGTGTACTTGTGTTAGCCAACAAGTGCACAAGTGTATGCACTATAAAAACTGACTGAAAAAAATGCCAGTCCTGTCTCACGCGTGGGCTTCCTGCATCTTGATTAAAAGGTCATCTTCCAATGCAGTATTTGCAAACATATAAATTATATGAAATGTTGTGATGCATGCTTAGTTTAAATGCTTAATAAAAGTAAAAAGTTTTAAATATATTACCTTATATATTTAAAACATAAGTGAATGAAAACATATTATGCATCGGTGATCTAGTATTGTTACCGTCAGCCGATTACTGGCCAGTAATAAATTTTCTTTTTATTCAGACAAAAAAGTTCCCCTAAAGGAAACTACGGAATGGATGCGGAAATCGTCTGTCTTTATATGTCATGTCCACTGTCCATTTGCAGGTTGATTTGTTATATTTTCTCTTTATTTGACTTTTATGTTTTTGCATAAAACACGGGAAAAGAGCTTATTTGCAAATCGTCTCAAATCTGCTGCTTTTTTTATTGCATAGGTTAGCGGACGAGCGTATGGGCTACCTGATGGTAAGTGGTCACCAACGCCCATTGTAAGAGATGTTAACCATCACTTACGTGATGTAAGTTCGCCACCAACATTGGGAACTAAGATGTTATGTTCCTTGTGCCTGGAATTACACTGGCTCACTCACCCTTCAAACCGGAACACAACAATAGCGAGTACTGCTGTTTTGCGGTAGAATATCTGATGAGTGGGTGGTACCTACCCAGACGATCTTGCACGAAGCTCTACCACCAAGTAAGCTGCTCGTCCCGTTTTAATAATGTTTTTTTTGTTCCGCAATTTACTTTCACAAAACGACTAATTGTAAGCTACGGCTTATAGAGTGATCAAGTTAATACCAGTCTATAAAAATCCCACTGAAAGCATAAGGCCCTTTCATTATTTTGAGGAGAAGGTATGAAGTTTATTCTTCAACAATACAGGTTTCTGATTTCATTCAGGTGTTAGATTTTTATTAGACACGTGCATGTAAGTTTACGATGTTTTCCTTACAGTATTTTTATATAACTTAATAGCGACCCGCCCCGGTGAGCAGCAGAGTAAATATTCCCAAAAAAAAACTGTCGTAGTATTGTATCACTTTTTAGCCACAGGGGGCGACAACGGTGTCGGGAGTGCGCGCGGGGGATTGCATCACGCTTTAGTATGATCAGTATGGGACCGCTAGAATTAATTTAGTGCGCGATGGTTTTAAAATTACGATAACTCTTAAGATATTCATTTAAATTGGGTGGTGTAAATGGCAAATCTATATGTATAAAAGAGGGTCTTTACATATGTATGACATCGATAAACTCAGAAACTATTTGACCGATCATTATGAAAATTGGTATATATATGTATTTTTCCACGGAGAAGGTTTATATGCTATGCCCATTAATGTAACTCACCACCAGGCGGCGCTGTAAAGTATCGACTTCCACCTCGTTCAACCGATGGTCATAAAACTTCAAATATATCATTTGTTATTGTAAATAATAAGAACGCAATTCAGAGTTTTTCCAAATTCACCACCTAAGAGGGTGAAATAGGGGATGAAGTTTGTATGGCGGGTCCTCATTTTTGATGTAAGTAGCATGAAATGTTATATATAAACCTTTGATTAGGAAAAGATAAATACATATTTAAGGGTTTTCGAAAATCTACCCCAAGAGGGTGAAATAGGAGTTGAAAGTTTGTATCGCGGGTCCGTCATTTTCCATCTAAGAAGCATGAAATTTTATATACATGCTTCTGTTTACAAATAAATAAATACGTATTTCAGGGGTTTTTAAAAACTACTCCGCAAGAAGGTAAAATACGGGGTTGAAAGTATGTATGGCGGGTCCATCTATTTTGATGTAACAAGCCTCTGGTTAGACATAAATTAAAAACGTATTTTGGGTTTTTTTAAAACTACCGAATGTGAAAAAAGGAAAGTTTGTATTCAAGGTCCGTCATTTTTGATGCAAGAAACATGAAATTTAATTTTAAAGATTCTGAGTAAAATAAATGCGTTTATTTTTTCATTTTTGAAAATTTAACCCCAAACGGGAGAAATGGGTCGGACTTTAGTATAAAAAATGGTCTGATCTGCTTGAATCTTACTGTTTTTACAGCAAAAATAGACCATAATTAACCTATTTTATTATTTCTTATTTTATCGCGGGCAAAGCCGCAGTGAACCGCTAGTATAATATACACGAAATGCTTAAAGTAAATTGTTTAAACATTAAAGTGGGTATAGTTAACTATCCTTAAAAGATAGACATATGCCATCACGGACTTTTCTATAGATTTATGAAAGGGGAACAATTTTACCATTCGTTATTTTGTTATAATTCAAAAGGATTTTACAGCGTTTTCGATGAAAGCTCCCAACCCGACTTCTTCCGACTTCTTCGACAATTATTGTCATATTTCAACAAATTTACAAAAAACATTAATGAATTATACACGTAAACCACTTGAACTGTTAAAATGTTGAATCACTTTGGCCATTGGTGAAAACGTATGTAAATCCGTTCAGTAGTTTTTCAGTTTAACGCGTTCATACACAAACAGAAACCGCGGAGGACTTCGTTTTATAATAAGTAGTGATGTCCCCAAATAATTAAGATAAGGCTAAATCAATTTAACAATTATGATGTCGGTGAATTTAAATAAACAGATCGCTTAAACTTTTATTTTATATTTCATTCACACACTGCTACAACACAGTCGCTCTGCAAAATATCAGACAGAAATAAAAAAAAAAGCGTAAATACTTTTGTTCACAAAAACTAAATCCAAAGCTCGGTAAGCACATAACTTTTACGATAAATTATATCAATAACAGCATATATTCTTATTTCATTGTTTCCTCTTATTCAGATTCCCACTAGACACATATCCATTTCAACCGATGACAAAATGCATTACCTACACGAAATCGAACCGGAAAATATTCCCTTCAATGGCAATAAAAACACTCGGCTATATGCAACCGAAATGCAGCGATTCGAAAAATATTGGAATCCGTCCAATAAGTTTGTGTAATGAAAACAAGTTTACAGTAGAGGTATCTAAGAAGTTGGTCGTTTTCGTACGAAATCTCAGTACGTTTTACGATCGAGACAATGGATGGTTGCTGGTGTTCGTGTTGGCAGAGGGCCGGGGCGGCGATGCGTATAACTCATTTTACGCTTCATGTCATCAACCCGATCGGGATCCGTATTCTGAATCAATCGGCTTGAAACTTAAGTCGACGGTCGCACTCGTGCGGTGTGATTATTGTCGAGAGCTTGAGGATATAATAAATTGTGTGCTTATTGCCAGAAAATAATTAATAATTTTATTATTTTAATATGACATGAGCTACCCAATATTAAAATGTAGGTGTGTGATTACGTCCAGATGAACGAAATTTAGATTAATAAAACAATAATTTTGTATACATCTGTATTCAGTATAAAAAAAATCATACATATCAATGATTTCGGGAAATTTGTTGAATTTGATAGAAAAAGAAAAAAAATAACCGAGAACCTTTTCCTGAAATACATTGGAATAGTTCAAGAGAGATAATAATTTATTGCATACAGGTAAAGCTTTCGCAACTTTCAAAAAAAGTTAAACAACGTTAAACTTTTCGAAGTCATAAGTGCGGAAAATATTGTTGGAGACTCTTTCGTTTTGAAATATTAATAACGATGGGAACTATCCGTTCTATTCTAATACGTTCCTTTGTTCATTTTACTGAACAATATTAGGTAATAATATGGTAATACTTTCAAATGAAATGTAGTATTTGAATAAACATAATTACGTACCTCAAAGATTCGTCTGTGGAATATATAATTCTAGGTATTTTAGAGTTTAAGTTTTTTGGTATATTTAATGTCTGTTAAGAATTCTGTATAGTCTAATAAAATTTTGAAATGTAACCAATGTTGTAAATATTTAGTTTTCAAAATTATACAAAAATGTGATACATGTTAGCGTTTGTATACTATATGTTAACATGCTTTTCTAAATACGCTGGGCGAAGTGAATACAGCGCTGTCTTATCAAACTTTGTAACTTAGTTTTTCATCCTGAGTAGATTTTATCTTTTAATTTACTTAAGATCGCTCTTAAAGAATCGTCTATTCATAAATAGCAATTTACAATCGGCGAAAATTTCCAGTACACACAGATTAAAGATTAATAAGAAAAACTATTTGGTTATCTTCGAAAGGAGTTATGGCTTAATATTTAAATAAAATGGGAGGAGGGCGACATGACCAATCAAATATAAATATATTTCAAAATCGATTCACAATCAGCGCACGAGTTCGTCGGTTAAAAGATATATCGTCGTATCGTATGTCCAATGCAAAATTAAAATTATTTATTAGTATACTAAAATTTAAATAGCATATTGTCATCAATTTGATATCCTTAAATTTAGATTTTTGGTTGTAATGCTGTTTGACAATAAGTTTTTATTGCCAAGCCCCCAAAAATTAAAAAAAAACCCCGACTACTTTTTTCTGATACGTTTTTTTATTTATTTTTCGCCCTGCATGCAAAATTCACATCGAACCGTTGCTGCGTTACTGCTACAGAAAAAAGTACGTTTACCGAAACTTCAAAATTGTAGCTGGTGGCATTTTTGAAAGCTAATAAATACCGAAACATTAAATTTAATTAAATTACTTTAACATGACAAAATTGAACCGCTACTGATTGGGTTATGATCTGACTTTGTAATCAGTACTCTCAAACAAATGATATTTAAGTTTAAAAGTGTACATATAAAATATAGAAAACCTTAAATTTTGCTTTTGCACTGGTTTTTGCTTCAGATTGGATTTCAACAGCTTAAGGCACTAGACAATTTAAAACGATAATCGCAATCGTTGAATTATGAAGGATATCTTTCAATTTATTCAAAATTTATCTACATTTAATTCACCTGAACTTCATAAATGACTGATACAAAAGATTTTGATTTGTTTTTACATAAAACAATTTTCTATATTATTTGAAACAAAGTTCAATAAACAACAAATATAAGTTCTCCAGTAAAATAAAGGCGTAAATCACAACATATAATATTGCATTCGTCTAATAAAGACAGGACTTAGAGATCAAAGAATATGTGAAATGTGTGAATAAGGGTTAAGGGGTCCAAGATGGCGCGGTACAAAAAAGAAAGGGACAAGACGTACAAAGGCGAACCTTATTAAGGATAAAGCAAAAATGATGAATGGTTTTGGGTTAGTTAATATTCAGATGAATATATTATAAGCTCCTGAAAAATAGAAGTCATTTCGAAGACCGTTAAAGACAGCATCAAATGTGACAAAGTCATTATTTTCAAGGTATATATGAAATAAAATTAAGTAAAGGATCGAAATAAGAAATTATTACTGTGTCACTCTTCCTATAGACATATTTCATAAAAGTTTTTGAGATAAGATTAAACAAACGGTTTCGCTGATAATACACCGATATATTTTAACATCTTTACGCAAGAAAAGCAACTTCATTGTCAATATGAAGCAATCATGTTAATACTTTAATAGTATTCATAGACGCATAACTTCATCGATAAAATTAAGATCTATAAGAGTTCGGAATAGCACCGTAATATTAAACACGTAGTTAATACAATGGAACGAAATAAACAAAAATAGCCATTTTAAATATCCGTTGGCAACTTTTGACAAAAGGCTTCTTTGGCGAGAAAATGTAAAGAAATCCAATGTATGCGGGCGGCGATGGAAAATGACGGTACGATCTGATACGATTCATTAGTATAATGAGGCGTTAATGTTTAATGGCGTTTTGATTGACCCTTCCAAGTGTCATATAGCCTTGAGCTAACCTTTGACAAGACCTTTGACTCGCGTAAACCATCACCTTATGACACTTTCCTGTTTACAAGCTTAAGCAACATCAAAATAAAGTATTTGGCTCTCTATTTAGTAAGCTCCTGTAAATATGTAAAAAAAAATATTCTTTATTTACAACAAAAATTTAGGTCATGGTTTTTTTTTAATTCATTTTATTTCTCTGTTTTTATTTTACGTTTCTTCTTTCCTAAATCTATTAATTTTACATATATTGGGTTTAAAAATAAACCATCAGTAAAATAATACCTCGTATTATAAGTAAATTTAATAAAAAAAACCCGAATATTATGTAATGCGTTAATTTATACATCATCTTTACTTTTTTGAACTAGTTCCCTGGTAAGTTTTCGACAGAAAAACACGATAACTTCTTATTGGCCCACGATAATTCACTGGACCAACGAGGCAGTCACTTAGCGTTTTACTATTGTATTTTTAACCGACTTCAAAAAAAGGAGGAGGTTATCAATTCGTCTGTATGTTGGTTTTTTTTGTGTTTATTATATTATGTATCTTATTATTGTATTGGAGAATAGATCGTTTGGCGAATATTTTTACCTTATTGGTTAAAAATGCACGGAATTAAATCCTTAGATATTTTACCCGTATGAAGTCACGACGGGCAGCTAGTTTATTTATAAAATAAATATATATATTTATATTAAATGTTTATAATATATATAAAATGTATACCGACAAGCAACTTTTACAATTTATATTCAAAATTACATACCATGTGTGGAATTTGGATTGTCTTCATTTCTTTCATAAGGTTTTCATTTCGATTTATCTCTCATTACGTTAACAATTTAAATATAATATAATATATTTGTTTTGCTCTTTACAAGATATCATATCGTATCGCATGAATCTAAAATTATGAATCCATAAGGACTATAAATCGATTAAAGATCAATTCAATATAAAAAAATCACAAATCCATTTAGAGTTTCATTTCGTTTCTCATTTTATAGTTGAGCGTTTACAAAAGGAAAAATCCATTATTCCAGCTGTCTGAACAAAGGCAATTAAGTATGGTAGCTGCGGCTGTAACACATCCAATACACATTCATACACGAGTACGGAGGAAATACCAACAATTAAATAAACTTATCAGCGTAAGAATCTTACAATTTCAATGTCCATAAACAAATGAGAATACGGCCCATTACTTCAGCTGCAAAGTTAACTTTATCTATATACTTTCGTTTTATTTCACAACGCTTTCCTTTCGAAGGACAACTAATAAACATTCAAACAAAATAAATCGTTTTACGCTGAATTGAATTACTTCGAACTCCTATTACGGGTTAAACAAATGTATCTGCTAAGAACTCGACGTGCCGTCACTAAACGGTTATGGTCACATAAAAACTACCTACCTATATTTTTTTTAACAATTTCTGTACATTAATGGCCAAGCACTTTAGTTAAATAATATTTAATATAAAACCTTTTTGCCTCTTACAATTTGCAATTTGCAATTTGCATCATAACAGAATAGTATTAAAATATCATCACATAAATTATTATTATTACCTTGCTGCAAGAAGCTAATGTTGCGACGCATACATAAATTGGATAATAATAAATAATATGTTCGAGTTAATTTTATGCGAATATATCGAAGTACCTTATTCTCCTAGGAATCAGGATTAAGAATATTTCAATAAGCTTTTGAATTTTGCTCCAAATACCTATATAGATATTAGACAGCTAAAAATTATACAGTATGGAACCCCTTCGAGGGGGCAGAAAGGGTTTAAGCCTCAAGGGAGGTGTCGAATCATTCAAACGAACTTACTAACACGCTCCCCAGAGTTTTATGCACTTGTTAATAGTAGGCACAAGCTACTAACTGTTTGCGTATTAAAAGACATGTATGTATGTATATGTAAATACCGAAATCGTTTGTTTTTTAAATAAAACAACCTCTATTAATAATCACGTTGGTTTAGTCAAAAACTGTAGTCCAGTTTTGTAACAAAATCGAGTTCTATGTATATAAGCTTAATCAATATACATATTTGATAAAAGATAGTGACTTGAAAGCAGTAAACGATTTCAAATATCAATATAATCCGTATTATAACGAAGATTCATGAATAAATTCATAATAACTCTGATATTCATGTCTTTAATCTACATCTGACCCTTCCTCAGACATTCAACGCTAGTCACTTTTAAATTAAAACAATTTATTAATCCAGCGTACTTCGTGAATATTACAAAACTGCAATTTCCGTATCAACGCGTTGTTAATACGTAATGCATCCCATTCTGTGTTTACATTAGGTGTAGGTAAGTAAGTACCTACACTATGTAAATGCTGATAGTATGAAGAAACAAATGAGGTGGCCAAAAAAATACATTCCACGCACATATAGATAGTAAATATACTGTACAAAAAAATTGCAAAAAAGAATTACTACTTAGTCTTTAATCTCTCTGAACTTGAGTTTTTATTTCAAAATATTATGTACTGCAAGATGAATTTTAGGTAACGTTTCTCAACTTCCACCATAATAACAGTTCATCAAGCCATTTGACATTTCACATTTTTTCTATAGCAAAATCATAATCTATACTTATTGACAGCAATCTTATAACAGAATTTTAATGTTTGCGTTTATTCTATTGTAATGCCAAGTTTTGTGAGTTTTTTATTTATAGCAATTTAATTTCGCAATATTCACGAATATAATACACCACAACTCATTGGTGTGACTTAAATTATATGCGAACGATACCTATGCGTATTAATGTGAAAAGAAGATCACTTGTTTTCGTAAAATTGTCTCTATGCATAAGGTAATACAACTTACTTATGTATCGTTTACTCATACCGTGGAGTTATTATTATTATCGCTACACTTTTATACGTACAAGATATTATTTATTTACTTGTACTTGTAGATCGAATCTGCATTGATTTTAATACATTGTAAGCATTTATGGATTCGTCATAGTGTTTAGATTTTTACCCTTTTCTAATTATCTTATTTGATAGATACGTGACTTTAAAAATGTTATAAAATAAAGTACAAATTTATTAAAAATATAAACAATATACAACAGTCAATCGGAAGATCGGTATTCCATTCAGATGTATAGAAGTCGATATCGGCAGGAACATAATTCTCCTCTCTGAAATATTTATATCATGGTCTGTAGTGCTCCTAGGAAGCTCGTCGTAAAACTCTTTGAAATAACACGATACGACATTAACAAATTTAGATGTTCACAGTATATTCAATGTTATCAAACAAATCTCATAATCAAAAAACCTTTATTGTATACATATTATAGTGTACGGTCAATATAAGTTTAGTGTAAATATTTCATACTATTTTTTATAATTGAATTGGTAAATTTTTGAAACAATAATTATCTTAACCTTTTTTATTTGATTTTAAAATATTTTTTTAGGTTCATATAACATGAAAAGCAACCATCCATTCGAAATGTATATTGTACCGTATCGTAATAATCGTATGTCCCATAGGAGTCGTCGCGTATGAACAAATGAATAGCGGTTATACCGAAATCTACGATGTTAAGACTAGCTCTCGAGTTATGGAAATAGCTTTGGCAAGCGTTGAACACCAATTGTTATAGCTCCAACCGTATATTAAAGCTATTGCTTTATAATATGCTATAGTTAATTGCCCATTCAACTTTATTTATGGCTACTCAAAATTGACACAAAACCCCATTAGGAATTTTTAATACAACGAGACGTTTCGAATGATATTCGATTTTATTATTATTTATTATAGATGTTTTGTATTTTAATAAATAACACATTTAAATTATTAACAAAAACATGCCTGTATGTTATAATATTAAACGTGTTTAAAACAACAACTGTGGAAATATAGCTGTATGAGAATATTCTAGAAACCACAGAACACCTCCCTCTACGTGACAACAAGAGACTTTGCGGTCTTCAAAAGGATTTGTGCTTAGCTGTCTGAAAACAAGAAAATGAATATGGCGGCTTATTAGCATTAAATCGTAATACTATTTTGTACTCTGTCCATTTCGTTATTATATTTTTGATAGACTAGTAAGAGACATGACATTTTGATAAAATCGATTGTTTGTTTGTTAACTTTAAATTAAATTTTGCATGTTTTTACTAATTTTTGCTCGTGGCTTCGCAACTAACAAAAAGACTATATGTATAGATTTTATATAACAAGAAATATATATATATATATATATAATCGGTAGTTTACATTATTTTTAAGTAAGTACATACATCTAAATGCTGTTACTGAGAAGGAACAAAATGTAAATGTGATAAGAAGATATTTAAATATGTTTAAATACATATACACGTTTTATATAAGTAAAATTTCAGTTGTTTAAGGTTAAGGTAACAGTTACATTTTAAGGCAGATGTTAAAATGTTTGTAATCAAAGGGACGGAGTAGGTACTTTATTGTTGATAATAAATCGTACTCATACTCGTACACGAAGAACAAATAGGAATATCCATTCTGTGTCCACATGATTACATTATACATTAGGTTTCAATATTTTACATCCTAAACATTTTAATTTAACATTATAATAGAAGTAATTTATAGAAAAAACCATCTACTATCGTTATAAATTATAATGTAGACACACTATCTGTATGAATATGTTACAATGCATAATTATAAAACATTCTACTCGTTACTGTTCATTCCTTTAGATTCAATGTGTTTAAGTGTCCATATTTTAATTAAGTAGCTTTAAAAAATACATCTTTTTAAAATTTTTCTTTTCTAACTTCGAATCAAACAAGAGTAGAGTATAAATGTATATTGTACGATACTTTATTTTATAAAATAAATAATTATGTAATTTATTTAAGTACACTCTTAGAAGAACATTTAAAATGCCTTTTTACAATGATTCATATAGTGCTTGGATGAACAAAAGTTTCGCAATAAGTAACGGAGCGCTTCTGTTGAAGGAAGCCTTAAAACTAATGAAGGTGTCTTTTTCGTCTGTAAGCGTAAAAAAATCAATACTTTGCTTAACAATGTATTTGCATAAATTTCGCGTTCAATACTGCGGATAAAACACAGCTTGTCAACCTTACCGGCTCGGCGCTTTCCCTGCTTACATAATGAAGCATGTCATAACATTTTTATAGTAAGAGACGAACCATAAAGTAGGTTTAGTAGAGTAACATTACCGCATAGCCCCATTCGATGAGGTATCTGCTTATATATCTTTAACGAACCGTAGCTCTTATCCCCTTGTGATTAAACTTATTTTAAGTGTACAAGTATATTCTACATATGGCTACCTTTTTGGCTTAGGATATTATTCAAAAGGTTCTGGGTCTCGAGATCCTCGGTTACAGCCCCAGGTCGAGCCGATTTTTTTTATTGTTTTGGTAGGCGGACGTGCATATGGGCCACCTGATGGTTAATAATCACCAACGCCCATAGACGCAAAAAACCTTCATGAATTGGTATAAACCCCTTTTATCCTCGTCGGTGGCGCATTGGCGATGTAAAAGATGATTATCATTTTCTACAGTGCCAATGATTGTGGGCGTTGGTGACCTACTATCTGGTGGTCCATACATATGCTCGTCCGCCTTTTTTTCTGGCTGGAAAAACGCTTTTACGCGTGTCCCCCACATGAATTGGGGGGTATGTGGGGCTCACCCACTAAAAACCAGCAGTATCCTCTCCGTCCGGTTAAGGGGTGCCACGGGATCGCTTGCGCATGCTACCGTGGCGCCCCGACGGTCGGCGCGCCTCTGCGGGCTTCCATTTCTAAGGAGGTTCCTGGATACAGGGAACCCCCTAGCCCCGACGGCTATTAAGGCGGGGGGAGAAAATGCGTATAGCGCCTACCACCCCGGTCTTCTTCGACTGATCGACTCAGCGGAGGCATTTAACTCGCGCTGCCGCTCCGCGGCCTCCTTCTGCGACATGACACTCTGGCAGGAAACTATGCCCAACCGGCACCTCTCACTGTCGATGCTCGTCCGCCTACCTATTCTATAAAAAAAAATCTTACTTACAACACTTAATATTATATACACCGTTGTTTCTTTTGTTTTATTAACCTTCTTATACGTAGTTATAGTTTACATTATTCTGAAGTAAATCCTCGTCTATATAGAGGATCGAGAGCGAACAGTTTACTAAATTACTATAATGGATCCATTTGGCAAGCCGTTAAGTAGGCCGCTGAGTTAATGTATGAAAACCGATCGGAAGCTTCGTGAAACTTTGTCGAGGATCAAGAGTATCGATATTCGAAATTAAACGTGACAAACACTCTCGATAATGTTCGTCCAAAAAATTACCTAATCAAAATAAGATAATTACATTAAGCACTAACTAAATATTATATTATATTATTGTATATTATAGAACTACTACTACTACACCAATTAAAACTTTGTGACTAAAAAGCAATTCCATCTACAAGACATAATAAGTATTTATCAACGGAAGTGCAATACTTAAAATGAAACCCGTGTCTTGGTGTTTTGAAAGGCAGTCTCCGAAAATGATTAAAAGAAGTATGAAGCTTTAATAATCAAAAAAGAGGAACGAAAACAAATTGTTCTGGCTGGCAACGAATAGAAACTAACAAAGTGTATGCCTGTTGCTCGACCTGAATAATTTCTTTAACACGATAAAAGAGTTCAAAGCGAACGCCGGTGTATACAATTTTTGTGCGAGTTAAAGAATTGTTCCCCTATTCATTATAAAAGTGTTTATAGTGATACTTTGTTATTTATCTTTCCATTGGTCGGCCTGACTGTCTCGCTTAAAATATTTTTAGTCTTATGAATTTTTTTGCTGTATTTTTACTAGTACACAATTATTGAAATTGATCTTACTATTTTTACTATAACAAATTAAGCATGTGATTGGTACGTAGATTGTAAGATATGACTGATTAAATGTTTAAGCATTAAATTTAAAAAAAAGTGTGGCCATCGCAGCACTCCCGGCTCGAAATTGATCGATAATGAAATAATGTATCATTAAAACAAATAAATAAATCAATATAGATACATAGTATAAAATAATTACAAATTTTGTGTTTCGTTAATAAAGTATTTTTTTTAATATTATCTATACTATATAAATCTATTGATTCTGTCTGTACATATTTTTTTCACCTAAACACCTTCCGCTTTGTGATAAATAATCGTTTTATGATGCAGTGATTCACATTATACTATTTTTTTTCATTTTTGTCTGTGTCTGTGTGTCTGTATGTCTTCTTATAAATCAAGAACGGCTTGATCAATCTTGATGAAAATTGGTACACACGAAGAACATGTGATGGCGCAAATGTTAGGCCATATTTAAGATAGGTAAACTCTACGATATCTTATGAAAATTAATTTCAAATTGTTAATTATATACTTCTTTACCAGAAGCCATATGTGTGTGTGTGTGCGTGCAAAAAGAGAACGTTATTCCGTTTGCCGTCACGGTATACGATTCGTTCTTATTTTCTAGTTTCTCATTAAAAATCTATATTATATTGTAAGTTGTGCCTGTAATAAAGAAATAGCAATGTGGCAGGTTTACAACAATTGCTATTATTTTAATATATATTTACGTCACAAGTCTTGTCTTTCGTAATAAACGGCATTAATAACTCCACATGTATGTTACAATAACTGTAGCACAATTCCACTATAATCAACTCAACTAATCCACTTCCCCGAATGACTATTGGCGGCTGATAGCACCTATCGCGTGCTGTTTGGTAAATTACTATGAACGTATGAAATAGAACAATTTTGTTTTGTGACGATTCTATTATAGGTGGCACATGTATACACTTAATTTAGGGAAGTTGAAACTTCCTTACGAAAGCGACTTGTAGACTGCTTTAAATTTAAAATCTAGAAATCGTTCGTTGATTCAAGCAAGCCTGTCGGCACAAGTCAACGCCAAGTCACGTGCCTGGGGAAATCCGGCCACGAATCCACGAGGGAGAGCCGTCCAGGTGTGGGCTCTACTTTCCAGCCTGTCCCTACTCAACAAGGGGCAGGTTCAAACCTGCGTAAGGCATCAGGGAGGTTCCGTGGTGGACCTATCATTCGCCACCCCTGCCGCTGCACGCAGAGTGAGGGATTGGAGGGTGGAAGAGGAGGTGGAGACTCTATCGGACCACAGATACATCCGATTCGAGATATCTGCCTCCCACAGGTCAGTAGAACCCCCGAGGGTGCCAACCAAACTCCCGAGGTGGTCTCTTGGCCAGCTAGATCGTGAGCTGGTCAAGGAGGCTGCCATCGTACAGCGGTGGGGTTCCGCGAGAGGGTGGGAGGTTGCCAGTGTTGAAGAGCTGGCTAGCTGCATGCACAGCGCCCTTAAGGAAGTATGCGACGCGTCCATGCCGAGGGCCCGGCGCAGGACAACACGCCGTCAGGTGTACTGGTGGTCGCCCGAAATTGCAAAGCTTCGGACGACGTGCAACCGGGCGCGGAGGGCCTACGTTCGCTGTCGCAGGCGTAACGGCCTCGACACGGACTTGGAGGGACAGTTGCTGGCCGCTTATCGTCAGCTGAAAAAAGAGTTGCAGCTGGTGATATGTCAAGCCAAGGAACGAGCAAGGGAGGAGCTGCTGGCAGACCTGAATAGGGATCCATGGGGGCGCCCGTACCGTGGTGTGCGAGGAAAGTTTCGCACGCATAGCGCCCCCGTGACGGAAACGATGGAACCGGAGCTTCTTCTGCGCCTCGTAGGTGAGCTTTTTCCCCTTCCAGGCGAGCATGTCCCTCCGCGAATGGCCCCTCACTCTGTGATTGAAGATGAAATTGTGGCTCCACCTCAAATCACGGAGCGAGAGATGGAGATGGCCCTTGATCGGCTAAGGGTAAGAACTACTGCCCCAGGTCCGGACGGGGTGTCAGGGCGTGTTCTGCGAGACGCCCTGGAACACCTAGGGGGGAGGCTTCGGGAACTGTTTAACAAATGTATTTTTAGCGGGCAATTCCCAAAGCCATGGAAAGAGGGTAAGCTGGTCCTGTTGCCGAAGTTGGGGAGGCCACTAGAATCTCCTTCAGCATACAGGCCAATTGTGCTGCTGAATGAGACGGGCAAACTCTTCGAGAAAATTCTCGCTGCCCGTCTTGTTCAGCATCTCGAGGAAATAGGACCGGGTCTTTCAGAGGCTCAGTACGGATTTAGGGCGGGTCGATCAACCATCGACGCCCTGAACGCCCTATAGACCCGGACCATGGAAGCGGTGGCCCGCGGGGACGTGGTCCTGGCGGTATCGCTAGACGTGGCGAACGCCTTCAACAGCCTTCCTTTCGAGACAATAAGAGAGGCGCTCCTATATCACGGGGTGCCATCCTATCTAAGGAGGCTGTTGGAGGCATACCTCCAGGATCGGGTGGTTCTTTGGGAGGGGAGCGATGGACGAATCGTTCGGCGTCGGGTAAGCTGCGGCGTTCCTCAGGGATCGGTCCTCGGCCCAATCCTGTGGAACGTAGGCTTTGACTGGCTCCTGCGGGCACCCGTCCTTCCCGGTATGGGGTTGCTGTGCTACGCGGATGACACCCTCATCACCGCGACGGGGCGGAATTTTCAAGAGGCGGCCCTCCTGGCCGAAGTCGGTACATCGCTTACGATGGACCGTATAGAAATGTTGGGCTTGAGGGTCTCCATCTCTAAAACCGAGGCCCTCTTATTTCACGGTCCACGTCGGGGCCCCCCTCGTGGAGCATGTATCACCATCCAAGGGACGGTGATAAAGGTTAAGGCCCAGATGAAATATCTGGGTCTGATCCTGGACGGAAGATGGAGCTTCGCGCAACACTTTGTCCAACTGAGCCCGAAGCTTATCAACGCCGCTGCCGCCTTGGGCCGTCTTCTACCTAATGTGGGAGGGCCTGAATCACCATGCCGGCGCCTATATGCCGGTGTGCTGCGCTCCATGGCACTATATGGGGCACCCATATGGGTGGACGCTCTCACTGCGCGTAATAAGGCTCTTCTGCGTAGACCGCAGAGAGTTATAGCAGTGAGAGCGGTAAGAGGTTACCGGACGGTGTCGTGGACGGCAGCGACACTTCTTGCGAGCGATCCGCCCTGGGAACTCCAGGCCGAGGTGCTTGCAGAAGTGCACCGATTCCGTGTGGAAGCCAGGATGAATGGCGACCGTCCAGGATCAGCGGAGGTGGGGCGAATCAGGTATTTAGCTCAACAAGCTTTGATTCACAGATGGGAGGCGGACCTGGGGTCTCCATCAGCAGGCCTAGCGACAGTGGAGGCAATCCGCCCCCACTTGAGTCGCTGGGTATCAAGAAGAAGCGGCAAACTCACGTTTAGGTTGACGCAGGTGCTTACCGGACATGGCTGTTTCGGTAAGTACCTTCATGGGATAGCGAGGCGGGAGGTATCACCCTCTTGCCACCAGTGTGGTGCGCCACTGGACACGGCGAACCACACCCTGACGGAGTGTACTGCGTGGGGGCCCCAGAGGCATTCCCTGGCGGCGACAGTCGGCGCAGACCTCTCGCTGCCGAGCGTGATTACCGCCATGCTTGGCAGCGAGAAATGCTGGATGGAGATGGTCTCTTTCTGCGAGAGTGTCATGTCGCAGAAAGAGGCCGCGGAGCGTGAGCGTGAGGCATCTGCCTCCGCTGACCCGCTCCGCCGAAGGAGACCGGGGAGGAGGCGTCGGCGCTATGCGCATCTTCTTCTCCCCCCGTCGTAAGCGTCGGCGGGGCTAGGCGGGTTCTCTGCGTGCCAGGAACCCAACTTAGAAAGGAGGCCCGCGCAATCGGGTCAACCGTCGGGGCGTCGCGGTAGCATGCGCAAGCGATCCCGTGCCGCTCCACCGAGACGATGCAGGTACGCTGGTTTTTTAGTGGGTATTCCGGAGCCTTCAGCACCGGCGAGCCCCACATACACCCCCACCTCACGTGGGGGAAACGCGTAATGCGTTTTTCCAGCGAAAAAAAAAAAAAAAAAAAAAAAAAAGCCTGTCGGCACCCATGCCACAATATGAACGGCTTGTTCGGACGAAGTATCCATGCGAATGGTTACGAAAGTTTTGTTGAGTTTAAGAGACTAATAATCATTGGTAACAATAATTTAAATCGCAAATATAAAAAACAAAAAAAAATACTTTACTGTAATAACACACGAATTTGAGACTATGCAATTGCATACATTTTATTTTCCTGGCTATAGTATTATCTTTTACTTCAGTTAAATTTTGTGTTTTTTTAATGATTAATGGACAGTCTCGACATATTCATAGTTTGCATACTTAACAAAAATATTAATTCGAAAGTAATCCTGAACTTTGATGCAGATTATGAGTCCGCCAGTGTATTTTTGATTTGGATACATAATATTATGTTAACCAAAAATCGTTATAAAGAATTGATGCATTTTTGCCCTTTTAAAATGGTTAATATGACTAACGTGATCTTTAACATGATATATGATATGATAATATGTAGTTACTGGCTATTCAGCAGAAATTTCATTTCAGAAAATCGAACATGCAGAATTGTTTTATACGAGAGTCTGTCGTCGTTTGCCCAACGTTCGTTCGGAAAGCGTCCGGACCGACAATTTTCTTTCGATTACGTTAACCTACTAAACTATAATACCCACCAATAAATACTGCACATCGACTTTTGAAAAGAGACCTTCGGCTAATTTTGGCTTCGTCTCTCGGTATTGACAACTTAAAATTATGGCAAATAAAATCATGTAATGGTATATCTATAGGTGTCGCAAACCTTATTAACCACTAGTAGTGTTATGACAGGAACTTACCCAGATGATCTTAAAAACGATGTTAGATCCATTTTCAAAAAAGGTTCACATTACCATCCAATCACCTTGCTTTCTTATCTAGATAAAGTTGTTGAAAAATGTATAAGTGTTAAAATATATAAATATTATAAAGATGAAATTCTAAATGGAAATCAATGACTTTCAGAAAGGCAACAGTACAACTAAACTTTTTTCAAAATTTACAGATGAAATGTATGAACAAATAAATAATAAAAAACAGGTTAGGTTAGCTAGCTCTTTTTAACACGCTTTTATTAGGTCGACCTGTATGTAACTAACTATGTAATGGAATCTTAGGTAACTAAATTAAACATCTTTCAAGGATCGTAACGTAACGAAAATTGGCAGCTGTATGTGGTTCTGATGACAATACAATAATATGGTACTGTCGAACTGATCTGATGATGGAGCCGGAAGATATGAACTATTAATTTATTATTGACTTTTCTCGCGTATTCGACACTCTTCATCACAACCATCTGATAAAGAAACTAGATGCGTGTGATATATGAGGGTCCCTGTTGACATGGTGCATTATCTATCTTACTAATCGGATACATGTGGTCAAAATAGAGTATACCTTTAGTGATACTGTTGGGGCTACAGCAGGAACAGCCCGAAGATATGTCCTAGGGCCTCTATTTTTCTTAACGTATGTCAACGACATGAGTAATTGTATAATAAATTGCTCATGCTACCAATTTACCGATGATACGTCTTTTGACGATTGGAAATATATTCAAAACATACATAATTTACTTCAGGAAGATTTCAATGCCCATTCTAAATGGTGTCATGATGCCGGATTGGTACTCAATCCCGATAAAACAAAATTGATTCATATTAAGAATAAGAAGGTCTCAGACTGGGGCCGACTAAACTTAGTCCAATTCAACCCCAATAAGACTCAAGTTTGCGCGTTATCTGCTAAAAAGTCTCCTTTTGTCGTATCCCCTCATTTCGAGAATACACCCTTCACTGCCACAGCCAGTATCGGGATACTTGGCGTCGAGATTTCGAACGTTGTTCAGTTCCGTGGTCAGCTGGAAGTTAAAGCCAAATTGGCTTCCAAAAAGCTTGGAGTGCCCAACAAGGCGAGACGGTACTTCACATCGGCCCATCGCCTAAAACTTTACAAGGCGCAAATTCGGCCCCACATGGAGTACTGCTCTCACCTCTGGGTGGGAGCTCCACAGTACCAGCTTCTTCCTTTTGACCGCATTCAACGTAGAGCAGTTCGAATTGTCGACGATCAAATTATTACCGACCGGCTTGATTCTTTGGATTTGCGTAGAGATGTTGGGTCCCTCTGCATCCTCTATCGCATATATCACGGGGAGTGTTCTGAGGAGTTGTTTGGTTTAGTCCCAGCCGCTGAGTTTCACCACCGGACATCGCGCCAGAACTCAAAATTCCATCCTCACCACCTCGATGTCTGGAAGTTCACAACAGCCCGTTTCCTAAGGCATTTCCTACCTCGTACAATCACTCCGTGGAACCAGCTTTCGCCGGCGACTTTTCCGAACCGATACGACATAAAAACCTTCAAGAAGAGAGCGTACTCTTTCCTCAAAGGCCGGCAACGCACCTGCAAGTCCGCGGATGTTGCAGATGTCCATGGGCGGTGGTAGTCACTTTCCATCAGGTGAGCCTCCTGCTCGTTTGCCCCTCTTTATATATAAAAAAAAGAATAAGACTATCATCATCCTTCGTTTCTACCGATGTTATTTTTTTACTTAATTGTAATAAATATATAGCCTCCCGATCCTTTTCGAAGTTAAAGATGAGTAATCTAAACATGTAAAACATTATTGTTTACTATCTTCAATTATTTAATGTTAATGATTAATCAAATAAATATGTATAAATTATATATCCACTTAATATAGATTAAAATGGTCTAAAATACACTTATTTTAATGAATACTTTAGAAGATATCATCGATTCCTTACGATTTTCTTTAGTACCTAGTTCCTATATGCCCAGGGGCCCTAGACAAGTGGCTTTTACGTTAATAGAATAGAATAGAAAACAACAACCAATGTATGAGGCTGACATTCGCGTTCGCTTCGAAACGTCTCGAAACGTCAAACGCGAATGTCAATTTCATACATTGGTTATTATTTTCTATTCTATTCCATCAGGGTAAAGCCACATGTCTAGGGCCCCTGTACTGTATGGGCGAATAGAATCCTTATTTTACCCGAACGAAGTCAGGAAGGGCAGTTAGTGCCTAGATATAGACACTGGGCTCACTCACCCTTCAAACAGGAATACAATACACAATATCTATATCTATATATATCTGATGGCTAGGTGGGACCTACCCAGATGAACTTGCATAAAGCCCTACCACCAGGCATATTATATAATTAATTTAAAATATGCAGAATTCACTAATATAGAATATACTCGTACATATAGTTAAATTTCGTAATACACATTCATAATGAAATATTAATATTAAACTAAAACAAATTAAAAATATTTGCTACATTTTTATCAAACGTTATGACGATAAGAATTTAATAAATTATTATACTAATTACTTTTGCTTTGTTGATTTATCCATCTATAAATCAACAAAGCAAAAGTAATTGTAACATAATTAAATCAATGATGTGAGCGTGTACGAATGGTATGCCTTTGTATAATTATCTCTCGAATCGAATGCAATACTGTTTAATTTATTATGCGTTATTTTGGTTTTATTGTTTGTTTTAAATATATAAATTACTATTATTTGAAACTTACATACCAAGCGAATTAATAGTTTTGCGTGAATCTATAAAAAATCATTAAACAAAACTTTATGTGAAATCAGTCGAATTTCAAACTTGTTGTGAGTTGCTTCTTAACCTTCGACGGAAGCCAGCTAACAAAAAATCCTCAATTCGGAGAGAACAAATTAAGCACATGAAAATTCAGTGGTGCCTGCCCGGGTTTGAGCCCACGATCATTAAGATTAACGCTTTTTAGCCACTGGGCCACCTCGGCTCTTACTGCTGCTCTCGGCAACGCATCTTCAAGCATTAAATTATTTTCATCTGCAAGGTGTTGCAAATATCTATGGTTGGTTGTAGTCATTTTCTATCAGGTGAGCCTCCAGTTCGTTTACGCCCTCTTACATAACAAAATATACCTTTATATTATCCATGTTATTTTAGCTACATACGAATGGTGCATGATCATGCATTAAATTAGTGTGTAACAAACGCTCCGTCAGTCCATCTGCCACTTTCAGAACTAATATGCGACGATCTATTTTGAACCTCAACCATGGAGTGTAGCATTCCAATGAATTGAACTCTTGTTAGACGTCGTTTTATTTATTCAAATATAATATTAATAATTAAGATGACTTTATGACTGCACGTATAAAACAATTATTATTTGTACAAATTTAATATTATTGTATTTTAACTTTGTTATTAAAACGATAACTTTTCACAATGAAAATGGATTTAAAGAGACTTATGGCCGAATACTGAAACGTCTTTCAAACATGAAGTGGGACTTAATTATTTGGAACGCCATTAATTTCAAATTTCGCATACTAAATTTTGAAATTAATGACGTTCCAAATAATTAAGTCCCACTTCATTTTGAATGACGTTTCAGTATTCGGGCGTTAATTACAATTTATTGAAAAGTATTGCATGTAAAATTACGTTATAATCCCGATTTTTAATTTGATAATTTGCCGTTTTATTTTATCGTAACAGAATAAACCGCCTGGGAGGCGCTGAACAGTAAGTAAGCTCAGGCTATTTATTTATTCAATGAATCGTAAACGCCGTCGGAGTGGGAACACTGACGTCTGCATTGTGATGCGTTCAATTAGCAAACGTTAAGAGTCGTATAATTGGTTACCGTGCCGTTTTTTGTGACGATACAATTGTTTTCCAATTAACACTTTCCTTAATGAATGTCCTCTCGAATTGTATTCTGATTTGAGTGTTGCAATATAATTTTATGTGCGTGTTCATTGATTCTACTGTATGACGTATCTGTAGTCTGTACAAGCATTTAACATAATAATATAATTCTGGTATGTTCATAATAATAAAATTAACATAAAAGTAATCAAAAACAAGAAATACTTTATACGAGTAGGACTCTTAATAAGTTGTTATTTATAGTCATTATAAAAAAAATATTGTGTTACCATCGGTTCGGACCGAACCTATAAGTTAGTATCACTGTTTTGTTGTAAAACATTAAATATGTTTACGGTACGTCTCGGCTTGAAGACAGACTCGTACGTCGTGACGGCAAACTGCTTGATGTTTGCTTATCGCAGTAGTATTTATTTATTTATTGGTTTATTTCATTACTAATATAAATTTCGATAAATGATAATTTTGATGATCTTGTCACGTAAAATGTACATTTTAGTAGAGATTAGCTAATATGAAATCAAACCTAAATCATATCTTTATACAGTTAACATGGAAGGTATTTTTAAAGTAAGTAAGTTCTAAATTCTGAACTTTGCTCGAGATGAACATTTGGTACTTTAATATACCTATTACCTACTGTTTTACGTGTTTAATAGGTGTTAATTTAGTATATTAATATATTGGTTTTAATATATATATTTTAAATATTTAAAATGCAAGTACAAAAAGTAGAACAAGTATCAGTTTTCAAAAATTTTAGTTTAGTTATTTATAACTCGTGTTCTTGTACAAGGATAACATTATGTATGTTTAAAGTGCCCCTTTTTTACAGTTTTCAAAGCGGCTTCACCAAGTCCACATCAGCAGCAGGCGACATCGGTTCCAGTTTTGACTGAACACAGCATAAATAAAATGTAGGTTTAAATATTCAACTAAATTCTATTTGACATCACATATCTATCACTAAAATAATATCAAATTGCGGTTAACTAAGAGTCGGATTCTAAAGCCTATCGGCCGAATACTGAAACGTCATTCAAAATGAAGTGTTGTATGCGAAATTTGAAATTAATGGCGTTTCAAATAATTAAGTCCCACTTCAAATGTGAAAGACGTTTCAGTATTCGGCCATTAGAGTACTAAACTAAGTGTCTAGTTTCCCGTGAGTATTCTTGTAAAACAAGAATTTATAAGAATATTAATTATTTACTTATATTAAAATTTTATTCCATTCCCGCAATTGTAAAAAAATATAATAAGTATTTTTTATTTCTATAATAAAGTTCTTAAAAAAATATTAAATTATTATAAATAGTGAATTATATTAAAACTAATTATTATAGATAGTATATGAATCTGAACTAGAACGTTTTCTTATCTTTGAAATCTTCTTTTCTGTTTTGGACAAAATCACCTACCTACGTATGCCATACATACAAATGTATTATACCAAAAAATACTTCACTTTCTTTCCACAGAAATCAGCTAAACGCTGTTACAATTAGTTCACAACTGTTGACGTTTTTAACAACACCAAAAAATAACACATTTCATAATAAATAATGCAATATTTATTTATTTATTTAAAAGGTACATTAACATCAAACATATTAAACACTTATAAAATAACAATTTAAATCTATTATTATATCTGATATGAGTGACAATTATAATTATATGAACCAGTAAAAGCAAAACAGTAAAAGTTTTCTTTTTTTTATAGCATAGGTAGGCGGACGAGCATATGGGCCACCTTATGGTAAGCGGTCATTAACGCCCATAGACATTGGCATTGTAAAAGATGTAAACCATCACGTACATCGCCAATGCGCCAACAACCTTGGGAACTAATATGTCATGTCCCTTGTGCCTGTAATTACACTGGCTCACTAACCCTTCTAACCAGAACACAACAGTACCAAGTACTGCTGTTTTGCGGTAGAATAAGTATCTGAGGAGTGGGTCGTACCTACCTAGACGAGCTTGCAAAAATCTGTACCACCAAGTAAAAGTATTAATGGAATAATTGTTATTTCTTTATTTTTTGTATAGGAAGGCGGACGAGCATATGGGCCACCTGATTGTAAGTGGTCACCAACGTCCATAGACATTGCAATGTAAGAAATGTTAACCATCGCTTACATCGCCAATGCGCCACCAACCTTTGGAACTAAGATGTTATGTCCCTTGTGCCTGTTATTACGCTGGCTCACTCACCCTTCAAACTGGAAAACAACAGTACCACCAAGTACCACCAAGTGAGTGTTATGAAAAATGTTGATTCTACGTCTCACCCTTGAATCAAAAATGTTATTTCAACTGTTGAATAGAATAGGATTTAAGAAAATAGGAAAATTATATTCCTTTTGAAGTTGCTGTTCCTCCCCTGCATCCCCCCACATCGTGCTAATTCTATCCCTCCGTCCTTTGAACCGCTCAAGTCAATCGAAAAGTCGATCCCTTGGTTAAACATCACAAATGAAAAGCGTCTATTGGAGAATGTTTTAAGTAATTGAAGAAATTAAAAGTGTTTTCTTGATTTCGTAACTGAACAAAGAACCAAAATTTGAGTTTTATCGCTGTTATTACATTTATTTTATTTCGCCTCATCCATAGCTGAATTAATTAATTGATTGTTACCCTCGTTTATGTTTTATTTTCATTACTTCTAATTTGTTTTTAC
The DNA here is from genome assembly GCA_963151315.1 of Nymphalis c-album. NCBI lineage: Eukaryota > Metazoa > Arthropoda > Insecta > Lepidoptera > Nymphalidae > Nymphalis > Nymphalis c-album. Next base: position 6,215,921 of record OY720588.1, read on the forward strand.
TTTGATAATAATTTCGGAGAAATTAAATGATGGATATTCAAATTGGTTTCAATTTATTCCTTAACGTGCTTAATCTCGTTACCTACTTATCAAACAACATAACAACTTCATTATTGAAAAATTACGTAATCTATATAAACTACACTATAAATATAATTTCCTTGAATAGATTTATTTTTAGATATAACACTTTATCTGCGATTATATTTTAATATGAAACTAAGAATTGTTTCTCGTTACTATTTATATTAATAAAATATAACTTATACAAGTGTTTTTTCGAACTATTAGACATCAATGTCAATTGTCCATCTCAAAAGAGATTAGTCAACAGCGCTGATTGACATATTATCGTGCACAAGTGTGTGCGCAAACATAAACTATTTTCTCATCCTCATAATCCGATGGGGCGGCAATCCGACATGACCGGAGAGTCCAGGCGCTGGACCTATGGTTTATCGTGGTCTCCGAAACACGGGAGTGTACAAACTTCCAGACTCCGGAATGCTAATGAGAGACCGTCAGATCGACAGTCAAAAAAGATAACTTTTTACTGGCCGACTTGGCGTTTAAATCCAGGACCCGAGATCTCTGGCTTTATGTCTAGCCACTAGACTAAAGAGGTAGTTGTTGTTTGTTATTGTAATAAATATTCATCGGTGTACCAACTATAAAATTGAGAATTGAAATAAAATAAATGTGTCTTCTTATATAATATTTAAAATGCACTGAACTTTTCGTAACAACAAAGAAGCGCATACCAATCTCCCCAAGCAGGGGTTGAATATTGTCAAGTCATTCGGAATAATATCTTTTGTTAACATCGAGATAAGAATATTATTTTTTCGCTTCAGTTGTTCAGAAGATTGGTAGTACATCTGCTATTGAAGTCGACTCCTTCACTATCATTATTCTATCCATATGATAATACAAATATTGTATTATTACTGTAATGTAAATTATTATTTAAATTATCAATAGATATTGGAGGGGAAAGAAAAATCACCATTCCCTACGTTAATGAGCACCAACCTACGACATAATATATCGCTTGTGCCATTATTTACTGGCTTTTTTTTCGTTGGAAAAACGCATTTACGCGTTTCCCCCACGTGAGGTGGGGGGTTATGTGGGGCTCAGCGGCGCTGAAGGCTCCGGAATACCCACTAAAAATCTAGCGTACCTGCATCGTCTTTTCGGTGGAGCGGCACGGGATCGCTTGTGCATACTACCGCGACGCCACGACGGTTGACCCGATTGAGCGGGCCTCCTTTCTTAGTTGGGTTCCTGGCATGCAGAGAACCCGACTAGCCCCGTCGACACTTACGACGGGTAGAGAAGGTGCGCATAGCGTCAAAGCCTCCTCCCCGGTCTTCTTCGGCGGAGTGGGTCAGCGGAGGCAGAGGCCTCACGCTCACGCTCCGCGGCCTCTTTCTACGACATGACACTCTCGCAGAAAAAGACCATCTCCATCCAGCATTTCTCGCTGCCAAGCATGGCGTTAATCACGCTCAGCAGCGAGAGGTCTGCGCCAACTGTCGCCGCCAGGGAATGTCTCTGGGGCCCACGCAGCACACTCCGTCATGGTGTGGTTCGCCGTGTCCAGTGGCGTACCACACTCGTGGCAAGAGGGCGATACCTCTCGCCTCGCTATCAAATGAAGGTACTTACCGAAACAGCCATGTCAGGTAAGATTACTGGCTTAATGTAACAGCAACACAAAAATATTAAGTAACTCTGTTTAGTAGTTAAATAAGAGAACTTGTTCCCAGCAAGACGGGCTTGGAAAAAGTTAAAAAGCGAAAAACAATTAAAACATATTTTAGTAAAACCATCATTAGATAGCTTTATTATCCGAACTTAATGTTAATTAAAAAGGGAAAATATATTAACGTTTATGGAAAAAAATATTTACTAAATTGGAATTATGTGAACACGAAGGAATGTAAATCACCTTTGAATAAACCACTTTTAGTAGGTAATAAAGCCTTAATCATAATATAGGTAATATTATAACAGTAAGATGCTACAAGCGTAACTCCAGAATACCGCAAAGTCAATTTCCGTAAAATTATATTCATCCTTAAGCCACTTCTGTATACAGCTACCAACATAATAACAGTAAAACGCTGACGAGATAGCAGAGAATCTAAACCGAGGAACTGATCTAAAACAGAACAATCAGATAGAGAAATTTGAACCTTATATTCTACTTACTGAAGGATTTATAACGAATTTTTTGGATTATACTAACGATATTTATTACTTTGACGCGACTCACATGTTACATTTGCGCGGATAAACTTTTTACAACTTCGAAAATTGTAAGAAAGTCAATAAAGTATATAGGTACACACAGTGCGAAGGCGAGTTTGTAAAGTAATCAAAGTTTTGATGCCATTCTGACGACGACAAACTATTCGCCGTTAACTTAAATACTGCGAACATGTCGGTAAAGGGCACGTACATTAAGTAGGTAGAGATAGAGTTTATTTGTAATAAGTGCCTGTCATTTATTTATTGCAATTTATCATTCATAAATGTTTTGTAACGTGTGCGTAACGTGTCAGTAGTAGCTCGTATTACATGAAATGTTTTGCATTATAAACAATGAAATTATAAGTAAAAAGGTGTAGATAGGTTACAAGCATTCCGTGAGCACTAGTTCGAAATCACGATTACTATCCACACTTCACCTCAGTATTATGTCACCATTGTCAATGGATAGACGTCACGTAGCGAGTACGATTATAATTAAAAGTGACCCAAAATAACCGGAAATGCCGTGGTGTGTTATGAGATATTGCACAAATTATACTAGCAAAACTTCTTAAACTTAAAGAATCACTTTTCATTAGTAAGTTTACTATTTATCTTAATATTTTCACAAATCAAATATTATATTCGTAAAATATAACGTTAGGAATGAATGAATGCAACAAAAGTAGATTAATGAACGAGTGCAATAGAGATAGACGACGTTACTGATCATAGAGTAAAACACAAACATAGGTGGCAGTTGGCACATATATAATAATTTTATATGTTTATTTTATTTATATAAATGAAAAAGAATATTAAATTATTAATTATATTTATTTATTTATTTAATACTTTGTTGCACAACAACATATAAATAACACAAAAGTAAAAAAAGAAACATCAGTAAATGGTGCGCAAAGGCGGTCTTATCGCTTATAGCGATCTCTCACAGACAACCTTTATTGGAAGGAGCTTTGTAAGAGAAAAGGTAAGTGCATAAATAAAAATAAAAATATATATAACAAAATAATATAAAATTAAATATAGGTATTTGTAACCTACATACATATTATATAACTAAATTGAAATCAAAATATAAATAAATATTTTTTTCACTATGTCGTAAAGAAGATGTTTATTTAGATGTATAAATAGTGTTTAGATGTATGATCATGAAATTAATTAATTGTTTGTAGATTTCCATCGAAAGGAGCATCCGGTGGGTTGATATTGTTTATTTGATATTAAATTTTTATAAAATTATTGATAGTTTTTATTTGCCTATTTTCAATGAATTTTTAGTACTTGTACAACAACTAATTTATGTGTAATCGCATTCATAGGCATAAATCCGGGTAAGAAGAAACGTATTGTCTGATAATTTATTCTATGTCGTTTCTTTGACACGAGACGATGCACTCTCGCAAATATATTCGTCTTTTTTTCACTCGTGATACTTAAATCATGCCACCCTACTTTAGCGACGAATCGTAATGAAGTGTGTATATTGCAATATAAAGTTATTTATGTGTGCGTAACAGTGTCATTTTCGTAGATTGAATGCTAGGTATATAACCTATCTACACCTTTTTACTTATAATATCATTGATTATAAAGATATTTATAATGTGCATGGTTTTTAATATAAATATGTGAAAATTGTTACACATAACAAATATGCAATATTGTCGAACTAATGAAATAACTCACATATTATCTCCAGTGGCCATACCAAGCTAAATTATTATAAAAGTACAAGACAGTGATCGCGTTATAGAAAATATTGAAAAATCATTGTACACAAGTTCTCAATACGAATTTAGCCCTTAAACCTGTACTTGCTTGGATTTGGATACAATTTGTTTTAAACACTGATCACTTACGGGCTTATACAAAATATTATATAAATAAAATAAACACATTTTAAAGTATTTTGGAATAATTAAAAATTCTAGTCAATCTTAAATTCATAGGAGTATAATAATATCCTCACTGGTGTTTCATGTTGTACATAATAATAAAATGCTTCGGATATGTCACAAAAAACTTAAAGGTTCCAGGCTTTATAGATTTAGTATATGAACCCGTATATATAATATACGTGTGAACGGTAGATTTTACGGAGTGATAGGTAGGGAAAACATACAAGACAATAGCCGTATAGCACTATAAAGTTTAGTAAGCCCCGTTGTCTTACCGTCTTTAGGGACTATGTACAGAATGCGGAAACGAACGGACAGAGCTCGGAGACTTCTAAATAAAACGTTAGCATCATAATATATACGCTATGGGACAAAACTAATGGCAGAACGCTATACATTTTTCGTCAGAAACAAAGTTTAAGCTTTGCTTATAAATTAAGCAAAGCATAAACGAAGTGTTCGAATTATTCCTAGAAAGGACGCCTCTCTAACTAGACATATATTATATTATGCATTCGTTAACATATAAATACGATGCACTCGTATATAGAAACATTATTCAATACTAACTATATCCGACAAATTGTTATTTCGTTTACCTTTCACAATATTTATAATATCAATATTTTTCATTTTCATTCATTTGTAATATAAATGTTACAAAATATTAAATCGAAAAGAACGAAGTTCTCATAGCGATAATGCCGAAACTGACCGGCTCGTTGAGCACGTCCAACGGGCTTCAGATTCCGTGCTGCAGCAGATGCCATCCGCTTCGATCGTGATTCTTGGCGACCCCCCGCATGACAGGTCTTTCAAAAGAGTTATTGCCAAGGCGAAGTCGGAGCACATTGGCAGGATTGGTGAGAGACTGGTGCGACTTCCTTCGGGGACATGCGCATTTTGGTCTCTCGCTAAGGCTGTCTTAGGGAATTTCTGTCAGCCCTCCCTTCCATCTCTGCACAGGACCGATGACTCGTTGGCCCATACAGCGAAGGAGAAAGCCGACCTTTTGGGATCTCTTCGCGTCCAACTCAACTCTTGATGATCAAGGTAAGACACCACCGACAATCTTGCGGTGTGATACCACGATGGCGGAAATTAAATTCCAGCAGAGTGCAGTTCGTAAAGCACTTTTTTCCTTGGACATCCATAAGTCGAATGGGCCCGATGGCATTCTTCCGAGTGTGCTGCGTACTTGTGCTCCCGAGCTGGTACCGGTCTTAACGCGTCTTTTCCGACACTCCTACACATTAGGCGTAGTCCCGAATTCTTGGAAGACTGCACAGTGCACCCGATCCCTAAAAAAGGCAATCGCTCTGATCCATCAAATTATAGGCCTATTGCTATTATCTCCTTGTTCTCCAAGATAATGGAGTCCATTATTAACTGCCAGCTCCTGCGGTTCCTAGAGGAGCATCAGCTGATTAGCGACCGCCAGTACGGCTTCCGTCGGGGTCGCTCAGCTGGTGATCTTCTAGTTTACCTTACTCACAGAGTCCAAGGGGGAGGCAATAGCAGTCAGTCTGGACATAGCGAAAGCCTTCGATCGGGTATGGCATGAAGCGCTACTCTCTAAGCTTCCACCCTACGGGCTTCCCGAGAAATTGTGCAAGTGGATCACCCGTTTTTTGGCAGATCGGAGCATCATGGTCGTTGCCAACGGTGCATGCTCTGATTTAAAATTCGGTAATTCTGGTGTTCCACAAGGCTTTTCACCTACTCTGCATATCAGTTATATATTACAAATTAGTAACATTAACTGCTATGCGGATGACAGCACTGTAGACGTCCTTTATACTGGCCGTGCTAATATTTCTCGGGAACACGTCGACGAGTGTCGGAACAAACTTGTATCTGAAGTCGAGACCTTGTTAACCAAGGTCTCAGACTGGGGCCGACTGAACTTGGTCCAATTCAACCCCAATAAGACTCAAGTTTGCGCGGTAACCGCTAAAAAGACTCCTTTTGTTATATCACCTCATTTCGAGAATACTCCCCTCGCTGCCACAGCTAGTATCGGGATACCTGGCGTCGAGATTTCGAACGCTGTTCAGTTCGAAATCAATTGGAAGTTAAAGCCAAATTGGCTTCTTAAAATCTTGGAGTGCTCAACAAGGCGAGATAGTACTTCACGTCGGACCATCATCTAAAACTTTACAAGGCGCAAATTCGGCCCCACTTGTAGTACTGCTCTCACCTCTTGGCGGGAGCTCCCCAGTACCAGCTTCTTCCTTTTGACCGCATTCAACGTAGAGCAGTTCGAATTGTCGACGATCAGGCTATTACCGATCCTTTGGCTTTGCGTAGAGATGTTGAGTCACTCTGCATCCTCTATCGCATATATCACGGGGAGTGTTCTGAGGAGTTGTTTGAATTAATCCCGGCAACTGAATTTCACCACCGGACATCGCGCCAGACTCAAAATTCTATCCCCATCGTCTCGATGTCTGGAAATCCACAACAGTGCGTTTCTTAAGGCATTTTCTGCCTCGCACAATCACTCTGTGGAACCAGCTTTCGCCGGCGACATTTCCGAAGCGATATGACATAAAAACCTTCAAGAAGAGAGCGTACTCTTTCCTCCAAGGCCGGCAACGCACCTGCAAGTCCTCGGATGTTGCAGGTGTCCATGGGCGGTGGTAGTCACTTTCCATCAGGTGAGCCTCCTGCTAGTTTGCCTCCTCTTACATAATAAAAAAATATATATCATGGACTAGCAATATTAAAGTAAATAATAAAGAAATAACAATGATCAATAATAAAAGTAAGTCTATATTTTCAGAATCGGCAGACCACAAAATACAGGTTACATTTTCTTGCGATACGCATTGTTAAGCATACTAATGTCGCTGTAAGGGTTACTCTGCAACAAGTTTAAGCCCTCCTGGGACAACTAAGCTACGTCTAATTTGCACTGGTCTCTTCCCAAAAACCTATTTAATTTGAACAAAAGAGCCCCTTCAAATTCCACTGCTCATTTAAACAAGGATAGTTGGCCACGCGTTCTTAACAGAGATACGTTAATTCTAGAATCGACTTAGAATGTTACAAAACTTTTCATTGCCAATAAATCAATCAAAAGTTTTTGATTGTTATTTTATATAAGAGAAAAAAAAATAAGAGGTATTATTTGTTAATGATATTCATTTAGACACTATATTGAAGTTTCTTGCATATTTTTGATAAGATGCACAGTCACAGCCTGTGAATGGCCCACAGCTGGTCTAAGGCCTTTTCTTCTTTTCTGAGGAGAAGGTATTGGAGCTTATACCACCACGCTGCTCAAACGCGGGAGATAATAAAAAAAAACTGTAAATTCCTTAAACTGGGATTGCTATTATTAAAAAAATGTTAATGGAATTTAAACATTTAAATCGTTTCTTAATCTTTGATTAGAGAGAGTTGTATTATAAAGGACGGTTGAGGCTTTTTGGTGTGGCAAAAATACAGTAATATAATCAATTTAAATCTACTATTATCGTTTTAAAATAAAACACGTTTTAAGTCAAAAAAATATCGCAAAGAACGAAGAAGAATGTAGGTACATAGCCATGTACTTCTCATTATTTAATTCTGAGGTTAGTAACTGGAAGCTTTTTAACATTAATTTTAATATTTTAATTTTAATATAGTTGTATCTTATGAAATGGCATGCAAAAAGATCTTTATATGTTTCGCCTTGCCCGAGAAACTGTAAGATAGATGCTCACATATGAAGCTAATGCAGGGATAAGAGTGCGAAACTTTACTGCTTGTATGTCTTATCTAGTAAACTATCAGGTTATCTTTTATACTCGTGCGGTTAGATCCCGAGAAGTTGCTCGCTGACCCAAAGAACTTATAAGTTACAAATTACATGAGTAATTACGTTACGAACTGTTTTTCTATATTTTGAAGTTATGAATATGACTTTTGCTTCTCATTTGTTTTGTTATTTCATATCACAATTTAATAAAATATTCGATTTAGTTGAATGAGATTGTGGACATGATGACCACAAAAAGTCCCATCGCCGCTTCCGGGAGACGGCGGGTGTCGGCATTCAAAAGATATTTTTTTATATCGATTCGATTTTAAAAATATAAATTTCATTTCTATCTTATATTTTATATTAAATCATTTTTTACAATTAGTGTTTTCTCATACGGCTGGAAACATCACTGTGCTTTGAACCTAGATGTTTTTGAAGAAATATCTTTGGGCTTACACGGTTTATCTTGTCTTAAAATCTTTAAAAGTAATGAACACAACGATATGGTAAGCCTGTACTCTGCATTTGAACGTTTCATTGTTCTATACGTACCTATATATTGTACACGTTTATATTATGAATAGTTTGAAAACTTTACAAGAAGTTTTATTCCAATTATCTGAATATAACAAACATTTTATTATTTTTGATGATTTTACATTAATTTATTAAAAAACTGTAGCACAAGCATTACATTTAAATCCTAATTAAATTCTTGTTAAGTTATTCTTAGACCTAACTTAGAATTTATGTTTCTATAATATATTTAATAACTAGCTGGGCCCGCCATTTCACTCGCGTATAACTTAAATAAATCACTAAGAGCAGACACATATTTCAGTAAACACAGCATTTTTTAAAACATTCTCTATACTAATATAAAGAGGAGAGATTTGATTTTTAGTTTGTTACGATTTAACTCAATAACTACTTGACCGATTCTAAAAAATCTTTAGCGAAAGCTACATCTTTACCGAGTAACATAGGCTATATTATATTTTCAATAAAATCCCTACCTAAAATGGAACAATGCCACCCAAGGTATCAAATTGTAGCCCATAAAAGATTATTCGGCATGCGCTGCGAAAACTATTGACGGTATATAAAAAGTGTTCTATATATTAATAGTACTTATTACTCATGATTACTCACAAGTCCGTGATTGTAAACCTATGCCTAACTATTACAGTTTAATCACAATAACAGTTTTTGCTTAAATTATTAAGTTCAAAATACGGATGGAATCAATCAGTGGTGATATATGTATCTTGATATTATTAATCCTTATCCATTTAAATGGTTTGATAATAATTAAGGATGATTATTTGCATGTAAATTCCACTTTAAATGATCCCGATCGGACTTTTCGTTTAGAAGTTATGACGAGTATAAAATTCTATCAGTAAGAAAAATATCACAGTTTGAACAAGCTTCAACTGTCGTACGTTTAGTCTATTACATTACATAATATGACATAACCCCTGACCAATGTGACATAACCCCTTCGTTTTATAGCTTAACATGTACGTGGAGTATAATATATTATTTATTTTTATAACAGTGTAGTTCCACACTAGTGACTTGTCATTTTTATAACTATTAAGAAATGAAATAAATTCTTAATAACTACCGTAATTATTATTTGTCGATCAATTCTGCACAGACGTTAATGACGTATTGTTGTTTATTTACATTTTTCATATTTTAAGAGAATGATATTATTATAAGTAAAAAGGTGTAGATAGGTTACATACTTACTACTTGTACTTGGTGGTAGAGCTTTGTGCAAGGTCGTCTGGGTAGGTACCACCCACTCATCAGATATTCTACCGCAAAACAGCAGTACTTGTTATTGCTGTGTTCCGGTTTGAAGAGTGAGTGAGCCAGTGTAATTACAGGCACAAGGGACGTAACATCTTAGTTCCCAAGGTTGGTGGCGCATTGGCGATGTAAGAGATGGTTAACAGCTCATACAACGCCAATGTCTATGGGCGTTGGTGACCACTTACCATCAGGTGGCCCATATGCTCGTCCGCCTTCTTATGCAATAAAAAACAAAAAAACATAGCATTCAATTTACGAAAATGTCACTGTTACGCACACATAAATAACTTTATATTGCAATATACACACTATATTACGATTCGTCGCTAAAGTAGGGTGGCATGATTTAAGTATCACAAGTGAAAAAAAGACAAATATATTTGCGAGAGTGCATCGTCTCGTGTCAAAGAAACGACAAAGAATAAATTATCAGACAATAAGTTTTTTCTTACCCGGATTTATGCCTATGAATGCGCTTACTCATAAATCATTTTTGTAAAAGTACTAAAAATTCGTTTAAAATAGGCAAATAAAAACTATCAATAATTTTATAAAAATTTAATATCAAATAAACAATATCAATCTTTCACCTTTCGATGGAAATCTAGAAACAATTAATTAATTTCATGATCATACATATAAACACTATTTATACATCTAAATAAACATCTTCTTTACGACACTATAAAAAATATTTATTTATATTTTGATTTCAATTTAGTAATATAATATAATTAATAATTTAATATTCTTTTTCATTTATATAAATTATACAAACATATAAAATTATTATATATGTGCCAACTGCCACCACTGTTTGTGTTTTACTCTATGATGAATAACGTCGTCTATCTCTATTGCACTCGTTCATTAATATACTTTTGTTGCATTCATTCATTTCTAACGTCATATTTTACAAATATAATATTTGATTTGTGAAAATATTAAGTAAACATACTAATGAAAAGTGATTCCTAAAGTTCTAAAGTGAAGTTTGATAGTATAATTTGTGCAATATCTCATAACACACGACGGCATTTCCGGTTATTTTGGGTCACTTTTAATTATAATTGTACTCGCTACGTGACGTCTATCCATTGACAATGGTGACATAATACTGAGGTGAAGTGTTGACAATAATCCTGATTTCGACTTGTGCTCACGGAGTACTTGTAACCTATCTACACCTTTTTACTTATAATATCATTGTTTTAAGATATATATCTTAAAATGTGATTTTAATTCGTGAGCAATTGAAATTAATAATTTGTTTATTTATTATTTAAAGCATAAATATATCAATAATATCAATTGCATTTTTGTTTCGTATGCGTTAAAATCCATAAACACTAGATATATTTGAATCACTGGGGCGCAAGTATTATCAGAATGCGCTTATAAAAAATATTTGAAGGTAATTTCATTGAAATTCATTATAAAAAATATTTGACAAGAATTTCGAAAACATACTCGGCGTTAGTTAGTTTTAAGAAGAGAGCGTACTCTTACCTAAAAAGTCGGCAACGCATCTGCATATCCTCGGATGTTGCAGATGGCCATGGGCGGTGGTAGTCACTTTCCATCAGGTGAGCCTCCTGCTCGTTTGCCCCCTCTAACATAAAAAAAAACACTAAAACATTATTGTAACTTATGGTGTAAAAATCTTTAACAGAAAAATGACTGAATTGTGATGGGATTAGTTCATGAAGTTTGTTTGCCTGCCTGCACGTCTGGAATGTGTTCTTACAACTTTTTCAAAATATGACAGAGATGAGAGATGGTCCAGTGAATTTTTACAAAACCTACATGTAACGGTGTAAACTTGTAAAGTAAGTTACGTAACAAAGTATAATTATATATTTATTTAAAACATGCATTAAAATTGTAAAAGAAAATTAAAAACAAAATAAGTTAAACCAATTAAAAATACACGATAAGGCATGAACAAGATTAATTAAGTCTGTTTTGTCTAGGACAAAGCGCTGCTTGGCTACAACTTAGACATGAAAGACAATTTCAACGAACGATAGCCGTAAGGCGGGTACGTGGCAGTCTTTTGTTGTTACACAAATAAGCCTTGTTGTTTTCGAAGGTTCCCCTCATTACAGCTCGCTTCATTACTTGCTGGCGAACGTGTCAATCTCGCAGTAGACGGTGGTGTCGTCTCCATCTACGTCATCCTCTTCAGAGACATTGGATCGTAAATTTTGATGATAGAAGGTCCCTGTGCCACAACGCTCTCATTCACATATTCCGCTGTTAATCTAGAGAATGTATTGTCTCAGTGTGACTACGCAATTCCAGGTGGTATTGGATGGGAATTTCTTAATAATACAAAAAAAGTTTTTTTTTAATATTTTTACTTACACTGACAAAAAGTTCGGATATGATATCGATGTTTAAATATAGATATATGTTTTTGGTTATTTATATCTTTGTATAATTGGTATATATATATATTGTCGCTCGTGAATACTTTTTTATACTACTCTTTGCTTTATTATAATGAAATATTTTTTGTTTAATCTTCTAGGTGTCTATTTTTTTACCAATAGTTTTTCGATATTCTATTTAAACAAAATGAATAAAAACATTGGCTAGTTAGCTTAAATGCTTTTAAAGGCATTGTTTTTTTGACATTTACCTAGTAATTCTTAAATGCATCAAAAATTCGTAAAATTTCACATTAAGTGACTTAAGTCGTCGATCAGAACAACACGCATCTACAATCACACGGATATTTATTGTGAGAATTCGGGAAGAAATTGCATTAGGACCTGAAATTAAACTGGATATAAATATTTAAGTGAAATTGTATGTAACTTTACAGTTATTTACCAAAATCATTAGCATGTCGCATGGAAATGTCGTGCAAACAATAATAATTGAATGCGTGAAGAAAAGAATAGTGACAAAAAGAAGGTAAATTTAAATACAATTCACGCTATTACTGCTGACTTGCAAGCTATGAATATATTTCCATCTCTGAACTTTACTTTAAGACTAAATTAGCAGTCCCAAATTGTTCAATCTCTTAACCTGAGGACTGGCCAAGTTAATTGCTATCGATATGACGAGACTACGTGCAATCTCAAAGCAACAAATACGCGTCCCTTTTTGTTGACTATTTTACAAAGTTAGTGAGAGATCTATATGATGTTGTCACTTGGAACGACGGGTGTCCTGCTAAAAACAGAAAGTGTTCTCATTTTAGCCAAAGTAAATCCTGTATAATAAAAGTAGAAGATAAAGTATGCATATGTACAGTGAGTAACGAAAATAATCCGTGCTTGAACGTAGCGCGTATTTTTTTTAGATTTAGCTCCGTATTGGGCTTACGCCACACCACAGCGCGTCCACCAGATCCAAAAATATTAAATTTGCTAGTCACAAAAAAAAAAAAGTTCCACCACGCTTCGTCTTTACCAACGCATTATTTCGCGAATGGTACTCGTTTCGTCTATTGATCTCATTTATGACCAGCTTTTCTCCGGGCTACTCGACCGACAGATGAATATTTTTCCCGAGAAAGTTCGCATTCCATTTTTGGAGCACTTAATCTCGGATTTTTTTTTTAATTTTTCGAATCACTTATCTGCGTTCTGTTAAATTTAAAACTAAAAGGCTCGGTCATCTGCTTGATGGAATCAATCCGATCTTGGTGTTTAAACCTTTTTATTTTATCTCAGATTTTACTTTTATTTAAATTTAACATTAACAGAACCGATTTTCCATTTGCTTTCTGGAAAATAACATGTTTCTTAATATAGAAAGACGTATTTTTGTTTTTACGACCCATCGTTTTTCTCGATACTGTTAATAGTAATAGAAATGTGGCTGGACGAGGTTATAAATATGCAGTAAAATCGTTCAGCAAAACGTTTTTTTTCCATTCCATGCATAGAAAATATTCTTTACCAAGTAGGATGTGGCCGAATATTTTTGTAACACGAAAATCGTGCATGATTTTATTCAATGTTTAATAATATAAGTAAAAATTTAATATAAATATATATGAACGACATATTATTGTAATGAAAATCACTAATTCATTTACTAAGAAAAAAAGATCGTATTTTGTTGGGAAACAAAACACAAATGAATTATTCCAACAAATAGTGATGTCCGAATATTTTCATTACTCACGGTACATGTAAATTCCACTTAAAATTATCCGAATTAAACCTTTCACATAGAAGTTAGGACTGGTAAAATCATGCAAAAAGTAACTATAATTCCTCGGTGTATGCGAACAACGGATATCGGGAGCTAGGTCAGGCATTTTAGTACCAAAAATTTTTTGGTACTTCTGGTACTACGATTTTTCGATTGGATTATGTTATCGGATACCCCGCTAAGTATAAAATCGAGTTAATATCGAACATAGTGCAATAAAAAAAATCGAGTAGCGGGACTTTATGCAGAACGAATGTCTAAAAATCTTGGACTTAGCAAACAGTGATACGGTTACGGCCGAATACTGAAACGTCACTCAAATCGTAAGTGCACCTCAATTATTTAAGACGCCGTTACCTTAAAATTTCGCATAATCAAACGTCAATTTTGACTAACGCTTAAAGATGTGTCAATGTCTATTCAAAGTCCAAAGTAGAGTTGATAGTATGCTAATACAACCGACCCGATTTTTGTTTAATATCGATACAATATCGAAATGATTCTTAGCTGTTTTAATGTAATATGTGATATATCGAACAAGTTACTAGTTATGTTAGTTCATCGTGTGGTACATAGGGTTACAACTGTAACTGCGAAACTAAAATGCCATTTCAATTAAATATAGTGGCTTTTTATAGTGGTAAATCTACACCCTTACCTACATATTGGGAGTAGGAATGAAGTAAATAAAGTGCACAATAAGGCAATTTCTAGGCAAGACAATATACTGTTCGACGACGAAACTGCCTTAGTGTTGAGTATCTACACAACTCTGAAATAATGCAAGGCAAGGAGAATTTTGTTAATAGGTCAATAAATAATACACATTTTGTTTACTAAAAATATTTTATTTTAGTAGGTATTTATTTCCATTACCTTTGAGTATAACTGTAGTAGTACTTCATTCATTTTCCTTGCAATTAAAAGCAGTCATATATTTTATAACAACACTAGCGACACGCCCCGGCTTCGTCCGAGCAGAGTAAATATTCCTAAAAAACTGTCTTAGTATTGTATAAGCATTTAGCCACAGTGGGCGACAGCAGGACGCCGGGGCGCACAGGCGGTTGCATCGCGCGTTATTATGATCGGACCTTGAATTGATTTAGTGCGCGATAGTTTTAAAATTACGCCATTAATTTAATTTGCAATTAATAAAAATTTCCTCTAAAACAATAGTTTTCTATGTTATTTAAATTAATTTAAAATAATATATGCATAACGGCGGCACCTTGCTTTTAATGCAGCACGTGCAACTGTCAACTACCCACCACTAAAACCCTATAAAATGCAGCGATCGACAAAGCGGAGGGTCTTGCTGACCAGCGAAGCCACCCGTGTGTTAGGAACGCAGTGATAGCCAGAGATCTGCGGGGTATCTCGCGCCATACCATCGGCGACCACTGGACCCAAGAGGACTACCACAGGACCCAAGAGGACTATCACGCGACCTTACCCAGCAATGACCGCTCCCACGTCGCTCGCTGAGGGACGCTCGCCGGCACCCACCAGAGAGCTCGCCCCGGATCAGACACCACGGACAAGAGTCCACCAAGTGACCCGTCTGTAGTTGCAGACGGCGTTGCCACCACTGCAGGGGGCCATCGACCAGTTACCCCGGGGCCCTGGCGGGTCTGCATGTCAACATCAGGCGGAGGATCTTTCGTTCGACATCAGTTTCCCGGTGCACATGCTGCATCGTAATCATAATAAATGTTGTAATTATGTAACTAAAAATAAAAAGCAGCATCATGCTGCAACTTATCGTCCAATGCAATGTTTTTAATATTTCTTAATCTTTATATTATAATACTACTATATTATAATAATACTAAATTATTATACTACTATATTATAATACTACTTCTCTGTAATTATGAATAAGTGATCGTCTACGTATGGGAAGGAGTAACTGTGACTCAAGTCAATCGGGCACAAAGTTTAGGTTAGGAGATCTCATGATGAGTGAGGAATATATATATATATATATATATATATACAGAGTGTAACAAAACACGTGTTCGACCCGTGAAGTAGTATATGAATTGTATAGTAATAATAAGAAGTGGTATATATATATATATTAATTTCAGGTAAAGCAGTAACTAAAGTAGATATTTTTCATTACCAAGAACCGTCGAAATGGCGATGTTATACATATACGAAGTTTATTTGTATGTACATAAGTATATGTTGAGACATATCTGAAGGGTGACAACAAATGTTCCAAAGGGTAGCGGTTTCTGCGGTCGCCCGACATGCGGGTATTATCTGATCTCTTTGAATATTAACTATTCCACTCAACACAAAGCTTCTGTTTCTTCATTGTAATAAGCTTAATTAAAGTTTAATAATCATATTCACGAATTTACAAACATGTTCCACGTAAGCCGTTTAGTACAAAATACAATGTCTTAATACATATAGAGGTACTCACGTTAATTCTTGTTGTAGTTGTTTGACTACACACTACAGTATAGTCTATTATATTATTGTAATATAAATGTATAGCGGTAGGTATTCGTTTCCAAACGTTATAAGGTTGTATTTTGAAATTGTAACTGTTAAAAATATTACTAATTGTTCCTTGCGCCTACAAAGCGTCTCTAACAAATGAATTGATGTTTATTAAAAGATCCACTCTTTACTGCTTTACTGTTTGTAAAAAAAATATACCTATTCAAAAGAAAAAAAAAGCTTATAATATCTTTGTGTATCCCTGACTGACACCGAGTTACTCTGACTGTTTTATAATCAATTGTAATAAATGAAAACCGACTGAGAATAGTCAAATGAATAAACATCCTTCATTTTGTCGTATGAAAATCAAACCTTGAAAATTGATTTTATAAGGACCTCGAATTGATTTATTCATAAATAGAACACTAAATCATATGAATTGATGTTAATTACTCACTCAATTACTCTCTAAATCGCCAATAATTAATTAGTTAATTACCTTTTGTATGCCTTTATAACCTTTATGTGCACTAACAAGATGGCGGCGTTATGCGGTAATGCTGTTGTATGGACCAACGAGATTCCTAACTCGCCCTTTCCTGACATCGCGACGTCCTCGTAGCACCGGGCATCGTTGAACTGGCTTGAAGAACCACCACATGTTTCAAATGACCCAGAATATTCGGCGTAAGGATCCAGGTCCACCGACACAACTTCTGCTATTGGATAAAGTCATTATGTAAAACATAAGCATAGCTAGGAATATGCTACAATTCGCATAATCAGTAAACGTAACTCACTGTTACTTATAATTCGCATAACCAGTAATGGAACACAGCAAATTAGAAAAACAAACATAACATATTAACAGACAGAAGGCGTCCCAACTGTCTGAGGAGAAGGACCATACGTCAATTAAAACCTAAGTCATTCGTCATTCAAGATAACACATCTACCATGACCAAAAATCAATAAAAGATCGTGTGTGTGTGTCTTTCAAGCATCTCGAAAATGGCAGCACATGCCTCAGGGCGCCACCCACCACGCGCAGACTCGAAGAGGTGAACACGCGTGCACGCCCGTGACGCTCCACACGCCACGCGTCACGCGCAGACTCGAAGAGGTGAACACGCCTGCGCGCTCGTGATGCTCCACAAGCCACGCGTCACGCGCAGATTCGAAAAGGTGAACGCGCCTGCGCATGTGACGCCGTACGCACCAAGCGTCACCCGCAGGCTTAAAGAGGTGAACACGCGTGCGTGCTCGTGACGCTCGGCCATCAGCGCCATGCGAGCCACATGGCTCTGATCTGGCATCGGCTATATCTGACCTTGAATGATTGTGCAACCTTGCATTGGTTGCTATAACAACACATCTTTAAATTAATAGAGAAACCCACATCTATCAAAGTCTGGAGCAACTTGGGACACAATATCAACGCATTTGTTAGTAGTGGCTAATGAATATTTCGCACTAACAGCGACTTGACAAGCCGTCAACGCTAAAGACTGACTACTAGTAGAGCCAGTACAGTCTTTTACTTTCAATCGAAGAGCGATGAGTGCATGAGAAGCAATGAGTGGTATCTTAAAGCATGTACTGCGCAGTACATGCACTCATTGCGCCAGGCCCAAGCATCACTTCAAACAATTACAAATGCAAGACAAACATTATCACTCCATTGGATTTAAAAGTAAAATGACGATTAAAAAAAGGAAAAATATCTTTATCCCACATCTGAATTTAGCATCCAGAAGTAAAAATTGATTTTTTTGGAGTCGATGTCAGCTAAGGAAACACTATAATATACCTAGCAATAATAATACGGGAATCTTTTAAAAACAAACCAAAACATACTCATTTCAAATTGACTTTTATTCGCCTCGTAAAGTTGCGCGTAGGACACAAGCATATCTCACCTATAACTAACTATGTATGTAGTTATAAACCCACCTTGGCTGACATCGACTCCAAAAGTAACAATAATTGTAAATAAATTATCAACCACACAACACTAAAAGCACCTTCGCCATTCCTAGATATCGCACAAATGTTGGAAAATTTTCGCCATTAATTCGTTGTATGAGATCCTACAATGAACTTGACTCCCATGTCATCGACATATACGAACTAAGTAGTGATAGTTTTAAGAAAAATTTAAATACTGTTTTAGTTAATAATTAATATTTATTATTTAAAAATATTAGTGTTATTGGTAAGTCAAATAATTATAATATCCTTTTTGTTTAAAATTATTCTCACAGATTCTATTAAATGTTTGAGTGTAGTGTTTAGTTACCTTTGTTAACATGTAAGTTGTAAAATGTAAAATGTAAGTACCTGTAATGGTGTATCACACTGTACAAGTTTTCTTTTGTTGTTTTTCCTAAATATGATTTGTGAATATGCCGATGGTATTTCTAAAGCAATAAATAAATAAATAACACATTCGTACCTACATATTGATGAGTAGAAAATAGTAAGTTAATTATCAAATTATAGAAGAATACGCAATTATATAAGAACCTCGAATTGATTTATTCCTAAATAGAACACCAAATCATATTCATTGATGTTTATTACTCACTCAATTACTCTTTAAATCCAAATAACACATTTGAACACATTACAAATCATAAGTCGCGGCAATAATAATGAATTAATTACGTTACCTTTACGTGCACTAACAAGATGGCGGCGGTTTAAATTAACGCGCTTCTTTTTTTTTAATAACGCTGTTGTATGGACCAAGGAGTTTCCTAACTACCTATATTTTATAATTTACTTTGAACTAAATTTACCCATGCGAAATCATGTTAAAAGAACGAAACAATATTATACGGAGTGATCTCTAAAATATGCGCAGAACAGCAAAAATACAAAATATATAAAACGTCGTTGTAAATAAAGAAGCATAACAGAAACTAAATGAGAACGCATACCTAAAGGCATGTCTGATGTCAGTAACAACTAACACGCACAGTCTTGTTACTTGACTACTTGTATACAGGTCTTGCAACTTCAGTAGTGGGGGCACAATTTCTCCTATCTCTCACCACTGAAATTGGAATCGGTTGCGAGACCTACAATACCGTGGTAACTGTTACCACGGTCACGGTAGATTTTTACTTCACGTGCGTGTTACGGTAACACGCACGTGAACTGTGAAGGCTAAAAATTTACTGGCTTTAGGTGTCATCTTATATATATCTTATTATCTTAATAAATATTGTCATTACAATGAAACATGGATGAATGAACTACTCATTTATAGGTAGTTTTACTTTTCATTTTGAATACATTTTTTTTTTATTTATAATATTTAGGACAAGAGTATGCATTTACAGCGCCATCTGTCGAAATTGTAATAAACCTAGCAGCTAAATGTCACGAAATAGTTACATACTAAGTCGCAAGAGGGCAGCACAAAATTAACTACAACGCAATAGCAAAATTTCGACTATAAAACATAGATGGCGTTATTTAAAATAAATTTATTGGTTTTGTAGCATTGCCTTACAAAAGTAAAATTATATTTGTAGATTCCATTAGAAACAAATGTATTTATTTTTAAAATTAAAAAGTTTTTTAACTGAGCCAACGTTTTCGACATGTTTATTTTGTATATAAACATATATTGTGAATTATCTTTTATCCGATATATTTAAAAAATATATTTTATGACATTCTTTGTATAATTAGTATTAAATAAAAAATACAAAAGAAAACAGTAACATCATTTTGATGGAATATATTTTTCCATCAAGTCGATAAGGAAATTTAAATTAGCGCCATCTAGCAAAATAGCTTAGAACATCGCGAGCAAAAGCACGAAATTGTTGGTTAAATTGTTTCAGGTTGAATTACCAGAGGGCAGTATAAAGTCCAGTTAACTGAAAACTAATAAAAATTGCAGTTGGTTCTTTTTAAAGTTAATTTTCTAAATTTAGAAATTATGAATTCCTTTTTAAAATCAAAAGCTTTCTAGCTGTTTGTGTCATGTCATCAGAATGTTTGTTTCTGATATCAGAAACTGAAATAGTATATTTTGTAGGATCCGAAGTCGTGGTATCTAAGATGCCATCCAACATTTTCATCTTCTCCTCTTCTTTTAAAATATGGTCAATGCACCGCAACCATTTATGATCGTGAATAAATCATAGATACACACTCTTTCTCAAATCAAAAACACTATGAACTTTAAATAAACAAAATAGAAATACATTTCTTAGTTCTCAAACTAAAAAAAAATATATATAATTAAAAATATCAACTTAATCTTCAAATTAAAACAATAATATTCAATCAGCTTAGTACGTGTTGAAGGCAAATCAAGAGTCAGTAGGCAAAAGCAAAAGGTCGTCAATACAAAATCGGGTTCAATCACAGTCCCTTTAAACAAAGCCAGATCGTAATAGAACTTTTTATAATTCCGAATAAGCATGACGAATGTCTTACTCTTGTATTATTTTCAAAACTATAAATTGAGTGCAGAAAACTGATATATTTTGAGAATTTAAATTTTTTATTAATTTAAAATTAATTAATTACAAATTTCTAATATATTAATTATGATGATTCTTTTAATATTTTTTTTATTTATTATTTTGATCGAACATTAGGTAATTTTATATATTTTTTACAAATATTTCGTATTCCATATTATATACAAGTAAATAAATATCTATTTAAAAAAATCTAAAACGAACTAAAATAATATATTTTTTATCTGTATAAATTCATTTATTCGATCCGCCATTTTACTAGTTCGTTCATCGAAAAAATGGCGTCTTGAATGTCGGCAAAACTGTTTTCGTAACATGAACTGTTTGTAGTGCATCATATAGCGCAGTTATCAGCAAATCACTTTTTTTATTTTATTTATTTATTTCTGTTCTCATTGAAATAGACTTATTTAATAATTGCCCTTTACACCACCCAATTTAAATTGATATCTTAGGAGTTACAGTAATTTTAAAACTAGAGCGCTCTAAATAAATTCAAGCGATCCCACGCTTATGGGCGCTCTGAAGACAAACTTTCTACGACCCAAAATGCCGCTTGGCAGCGTGGCACTCGTTCCCCAGCGTAACTACGAGAGCAAAAGAGACGGACGTTCCCCCAGCCTATCTTCACTACGAGAGCAAGAGAGACGGAGAATGTCGCCATAGCCGACAAACTACGAACTAAGCTGGGGCCAGACACCACTTGAAATTGGCACACGAAATCTTTAAGAACTGCGCTTCCAAGTAACGTTTGTATTCATTGCCAATACTAAAACCGTTTTTTAAGAATATTAACTCTGCTACTCGGGCGAAGCCGGGGCGGGTCGCTAGTTTTGTAATCATTCAAAGGGATTTTACAGCGTTTTCGATGAAGCTCCCGATCGGCTCGTTTTTTTCCGACTTCTTCAACAATTATCGTCTTTACAGAAAACATGAATGAATTATACACGTAAACTTGAATCTTGAACCACTTTATCATTGGTGAAAACCGTATGAAAATCCGTTCAGCAGTTTTTTAGTTTATCGCGTTCATACAGACAGACAGGACACGCGGGGGTCTGTTTTATTTATAACTAGCTGATACCCGCGACTTCGTCCGCGTTGCTTGATAGATTAACAAAGTTTTCTTATGTAGGTACGAAGGAAAAAACATCAAAAAGATCGCAAGAAAAAATATACTTTGTTTAAACATACATCACTGAACACGCAGTACAAATCATTGGTTCTTTAAACTTTAATAACTTTTTATTAAATAAATATATCGATTTTTTTATTTTATTGATAAGGGCCAAATGTCTATGAAATAAAATTTAGAAAATTTCATTGAGATCTATTGAGTAGTTTTTCCGTGATGCGCGCACAACTGCAGACCTCTTTCATATTATATATATATATGGAAGATATGTAGTGATAAACTATTATTGATATTCCTTACCTTAACAAATCAATAAATTGTATTATATTCTATAACTTTAAAAAACAAGAAACAACTTCTATACTATAGCATTGCAATTAATAACAATTTCCTCTAAAACAATAGTTTTTATGTTATTTAAATTAATTTAACATAATACATGTATAACGGCTTGCTTTTAAAGCAGCACGTGCAACTGTCAACTACCCACCACTAAAACCCCATAAAATGCAGCGCTCGACAAAGCGGAGGGTTGCTGACCAGCGAAGCCACCCGCAAGTTGTTGCGGGCGCAGCGGTCGCTAGCGCTACGCACCATCACCGGAGCCCCCCGCTATGTTAGGAACGCAGTGATAGCCAGAGATCTGCGTATGATCGTATGATCTGCAAAAAGCCTCGACGACCACGTTCGTCACCTGAGTACCTCAATGTTTGCGCGCGCTGACAGAGCGCGATCCCAGCTCTGCGGGGTATCTCGCGCCATACCATCGGCGACCACTGGACCCAAGAGGACTACCACAGGACCCAAGAGGACTACCACGCGACCTTACCCAGCAATGACCGCTTCCTCGTCGCTCGCAGGCACCCACCAGAGAGCTCGCCCCGGATCAGACACCACGGACAAGAGTCCACCAAGTGACCCGTCTGTAGTTGCAGACGGCGTTGCCACCACTGCAGGGGGCCATCGACCAGTTACCCCGGAGCCCTGGCGGGTCTGCATGTCAACATCAGGCGGAGGATCTTTCGTTCGACATCAGTTTCCCGGTGCACATGCTGCATCGTAATCATAATAAATGTTGTAATTATGTAACTGTGTATTAACTAAAAATAAAAAGCAGCATCATGCTGCAACTTATCGTCCAATGCACTGTTTTTAATATTTCTTAATCTTTATATTATTATAATACTACTATATTATAATAATACTAAATTATTATACTACTATATTATAATACTACTTCTCTGTAATTATGAATAAGTGATCGTCTACGTATGGGAAGGAGTAACTGTGACTCAAGTCAATCGGGCACATAGCCAAGGTGAGTTTATAACTACATATTATGTACATCGTTATAGGCGAGATGTGCTTATGTCGCACGCGTAACTTAACGAGGCGAATAAAAGTCAATTTGTAATGTGTATGATTTTGTTTGTTTTTAAAAGATACCCGTATTATTATTGCTAGGTATAATATAGTGTTTCCTTAGCTGACATCGACTCCAAAAATAACAATAATTGTAAATAAATTATCAAACACACAACACATTCGTACCTACATATTGATGAGTAGAAAATAGTAAGTTAATTATCAAATTATAGAACAATACGCAAATATTTTTTTACTTTTTAGTCCATATTAATTTTGTTTTTACCATGAAGTCGGTTTTTGTTTTGTTAAAATTTTTATTTATTTTTCGATTTTTTGAATCTGAAGTACACTAACTAATTTGGTAGATTATGGGTAGACCTACTAAACGTGCAGCTCATATGAGACAGCGCTTATTTTATTATTTAAATCTATTAATCTAATGGCCGAATACTGAAACGTCTTTCAAATATGAAGGGTGCTCAAATATTTGAAACGTCTTCGAATTTCAAATTTCGCATACTAAATTTTGAAAAATAATGACATTCCAAGCAATTGAGTCCTAATCATATTTGAATGACGTTTCAGTATTCGGCCGTTAAACAGTCAAACGTTAAGAAAGATGCATTTTGCTACTTAATTAATAAATATTAGTTAAATGTATGAATATAAATTAACATGTTTTGATTAAATAGATTTAATTGGTGGGGTGTTGGGCAGCTATAACATAATCAAATAGTTATTTCTAGTAATAATTAAATAAACTGTATGTTTATAGATGTTGTGTTATACCATTCTTCACCATAGAATATGACGGAATGTCTGTATATTAAAAAAAGGGGATGTATCTATATTATAATCAATATATAAATATACATAAATATCACATGTATGTACAAGTACTTATACGATATATATATATATATATATATATATATATATATATATATATATATACTAGCTGCCCGTCCCGACTTCGTACGGGTAAAATAAGGATTTTATTCCGTGCATTTTTGAAATCAATAACGTTTAAATGTTCACTTATCGATCTATTCGCACGTACATTACCGTGTATGTTCAGTATAGGGCATTGTAATAAAGAACTACTAAAGAAAATGTTAAGGAATCGATGATATCTTCTAAAGACTTCGTTTTCCTGCCCTTATCCCACTACGTAGGGTCGGTGCAATATGTATTTTTCTTTCATTTCTTTCTGTCACTCGTACTTACACCTTTCTTACACAATCCATCCACACTTTCTTCGGCTTCCCTTATATCCATCAACTTTCATACTGATCATCCTTCTAGTAACATGTATAGAAGGTGGATTACCAGGGTGGCGGCGATAATGACGATACGTTATATAAGAAAACACGTGTAATGCTCGTTACAACAGTTACAATACCAATGCTCGATATATTTTAAAAATGGCGGTATTTATACCAAAACATCTTGACCTAATTTAATACTAAATTTACAAACTTAAAAGATAATATTGAACATTGTTTATCTTAATTATTCTAATGATTATTTACGGACAAATATTATTTAATAATACAGGATTATGTAACATTAAATATTAAAGATTAATATATTACACCGGAAGTTGATAAGCAGCAGATAACCTAGCCAGATCAGTAAAATAAGATTCTAGTAGCTTAATCCTTACATTATACATAATAAAGCAAAATTATTATAGCATTGATTAATCGAAATAATTTGAGAAAATATAAATAAACATTAAGCACTATTTATTAATTGCGCCGGAAGCTGACAAGCAGAAGGCGCCATCAATAAATAGAATAATATATAATAAAATGTTCAAAGTATAAACAAATAAGAATCAACTATTTATTTGATTATGAAATTACTAATTAATTTGTTAAACAGAAGTTTTAATCTACACTTATAAATAATCATCAAGATGTACCCGAACTAGCCGTATATGTAGGACCGGAAGTATTAATTGATAACATTCGGCCATCCTGTGTATGCCGTGTCCCACGGCGTTCAGCGCTGCTATTGGCGCCTGATTTGTCGCTGCTGTACGGCACCTGAAATTGACATGTCTAAGCCGTAATTAAATCTTGTATTATACAACTTTTATTTATCCTAGATAACACAACTTTTATTCGTCCTCCTTCACACAGTCTTCGTTTGTCTTAGCTCACACAGTTTTTATTTATCCTATATCACACAGCTTTTATTTAATCTACATCACACAGCTTCAATTTATCCTACATCACACAGCTTTTATTTGTCCTACATCACACAGCTTTTATTTGTTCTACATCACACAGCTTTTATTTGTTCTACATCACACAGCTTTAATTTATCCTTCATCACACAGCTTTTATTTGTTCTACATCACACAGCTTTAATTTATCCTACTACATCACACAGCTTTAATTAATCCTATATCTCACTTTTTTTTTTATTACACCGCACCCGGCTTTTATAATGTAATTTATACAACCTCTATCCTAAAGTAGTTCGATCGTTTTTTTTTATCGGATAATTGATAGAAAGAATGGATAAATATTTTGTATAACAGTTTATTTTTCTCAATACAATATTTGTTCTGCACAAGTTTTGTTGTATAAATCTCATAACTTTGTAATAATAAAATAAATTTTAACATATTCTATAACATAAATGATTATTAATTTACTTATTCTATAACATAAATGATTATTAATTAACTTTCTAATAAATCTATCAAGTCGTCCCTATCAACCTCATGGTCACTGCCGCTGCTATCATCGGGAATGGAAGAATTGTAAGGTCGGAGGACTTCACCGCGAACAACAGCCGTAAATTTTCGATAACCTTTCATGCCTTTAATACTACATATCGTGTAGCGATCTAACGAGTGTTCTGCTTTGCTTACTCTATAGGGTCCTGTATATAACCCATTAAGTTTCCTAGTTATATTAGTGCTTTCTCTGGTTATTCCCCCCTTCCAAAGTACCAATTGTCCCACTGAGTACTTAATGCACTTTTTATGAGATCGATCAAACCTATCCTTCATTAGTGTCATATGTTTGTCAATACGCAATTTAGCTGCGTTTCGCCTTTCTTCTAACGCTTTTGCCTGGCTTTCGAAGTCATTGGGTTCCCCACTAGGGTATGCCGGTAAGCGCGAGTTGGAGTGCCCAAATAATAACTTAAAAGGAGCAAAACCAGTAATTGCATGAGGAGTGTTATTAATGCCCCAAACTATATCAATTAGGTGGTCATCCCAGGTGCATTCGCTATTAGACATTGTATTTAATCCATTAATCAAGGTTCGATTTACCCGTTCCACTTGGCCGTTCGACCTAGGACTGGCAATGGCGTTCAAAATATGTTTGAATTGCATTTCTTCTGAAAATTGTTTGAAATATCGACTAGTAAACGCTTTGCCTCTATCTGTAATAATCCTGTGAGGATTTCCAAACTGCGAAATAATATCTTTTAATTGTTTTATAGTTTCTATGGAATTACAGCTTTTAACAGGTTTTGCAAATACGAACTTTGTGAACGAATCTATGACAACTAGTATATACGCGTTTCCTTTACGTGTCTTTACAAATGGGCCTAAATGGTCAACGTGTAGCGTGTGCATCGGGATAGCCACCTTTTCGATTGGATGCAGTTCTCCCTGCAATTTGCCGTGGTCCCCTTTGCCGTAAGCACATTGAAGACATGACTTAATATATTTTCGAATAAATCTTGTCATACCCTCGAACCAAAATTGTGCCTTAATAGTTTTTTCGCATTTGTCAAAACCAACATGTCCTATCTGGTCATGAAATTTTTGTAACAATCCCCATTTTGCCAACTTAGGTATAACGAAACGGTCCCCGTTTAAAGTTTTTCTATAGAGAATGTTTTATTTTAAAGCATAGTTAGCAATAATGTCTTTATTGTCTGTACCATTTCGTAGCTGAGTTAAAAGAGACTGAATACTTTCGTCTTGCAATTGTAATGTCACAAGCCAATCAGAGTTATCTATTAATAGGACACGATCCTGTACTGGATTCCTACTCAGGGCATCAACGTGTCTCATTCGATCACCAGATCGATACTCGATTTGTAGATCATAGTCTTGGATTGAAAGCCACCAGCGGGCTATACGGGGGATTAGGTCTTTTTTTACTAGAGTTGTCCGTAATGCGGCACAATCTGTCACTACAGTAACGGGAATCCCTACGAGATAGACTCTAAAGCGCTTCAGGGAATCTACAACTGCTAATGTCTCCAGTTCATAACTATGGTAGAACTGTTCTTCCTTACTCGTCACCCTACTGAAATATGCAATTGGTTTTAAGACGCCATCGCTTTGGTATTGCAAGAGGATACCTCCTAGCCCTAGCTTACTAGCATCGGTATGAAGCTCCGTGCGAGCATTCCTATCGTATATACCTAACACTGGTCTCTCGACAAGACGATCTTTTAATGTTTGAAATGCAGTTTCTTGGGTAGAGCCCCACGTCCATTGAACATCTTTTTTTGTTAACTGCGTGAGAGGTCTAGCTATTTCAGCGAAACCGCGAATAAATTTCCTAAAATATGATGAAAGGCCTATAAACTGTCTTACTTCATGTACGTTTCGAGGTCTCCTATATTCAGCTACGCAACTAATCTTAGCCTGTCCTGGTCGCAGTGTGCCTGAAGTTATCTCATGGCCTAAGTAATTAACGCTTTTCTTAAGAAACGAACATTTGCCGAGATTTAGTTTTAAATTCGCTTCTAATAAGAGCTTCAACACATTATCTAGTAATTTAAGACCGTCATCAATAGATGATGTAGGTAGCATGACGTCATCCAGATATGTAGCTATGTCATTATCTAAACTACCTAAAACGATTTTGATAAGACGTGAAAATACAGCCGGTGCATTTGCTAAACCAAATGGCATTTTTAAAAATTCATATTGCCCAGACGGTGTAACAAATGCCGTTTTGTGAATAGAGTCTTTAGATAATCTAATTTGATAATAGCCTTGTGCTAGATCTAACGTTGTAAAGAAAGATTTACCAGAGAGGCGGGATACCTGATCGTCTATATGAGGCAGAGGGTATCGATCTTTAACAGTGCGTGCATTAAGAGCTCTGTAGTCTATACATAACCTATAATCACCACCTTTTTTCTTTACAAGAACCACTGGACTTGCATAATCAGACATAGAGTTCCTTATTACACCTGCATCAATGAGATCTTTAACCTTTTCATTTACAATTTCATTTTCTTTATGAGAGAGTCGATAAGGCTTGCAATAGACAGGCTCCTCAGTTTTGGTTTGAATATGCATTTCCAGTACATCTGTACATCCTAAATCTTTTGTATTTTTGGCAAATAAATATCTGTATTTATTTAGTAACCGTAACAGTTGACTGCAATCATCCCTTTCTAAATCGCCTACATCTATATCAGATAATTGCAATTCCTCGTTAGTGGATTGGTCAAGTATCATAATATTCGTACTACTTTGTAAACTGTCATGTTTCTCAGTAACAATTTCCGCGCGTGCTATTAGTCTATTCGGTTCCCATTCAATAACTTCGTTTCCGATATTAATTATTTTTAAAAAGCAATCTTTCGACCTTACAAGTCCCCCTAAAATTACATAGGACATACAGCCTAACTCAACATATACAGAACTCACAAGAAATGTTTCATTACTATTAGTATCGAGATAAACTTGCACCAAAGCAGCACTTTGTTGTGGTATTATACAACTGTGTCTCAAATACACTGGAAATTTTGTTATAAAGTCTGTATCACATAGTTTTATATCTCTAAGAGTACTATTAAAAGTATCACTACTACCACTAAATTTAACAGAATTTTGTGATATAATTAAACTGATATTAGGTTGATTTATCATTGATTGTCCGATTATTAAATCTATATCAGCTATATCGTAATTGGTTAATTCTACGAATCCACTTAGAACAACATTGTCTATGTGAACATCCACGTGGGATGTTCCCAAAGAGGTCGAATGTGCACCTCCAAAACCTCTCATTGTAACAACGGACGGCTGAATTTTTAATTTTAGCTTATCAGCATATACCATAGTGAGAATATTTAATTTGCTGCCCGTATCTATGTATGCGATGAGACTACAACCATTAATGGCTACTACCTTTTTATACAAATCTATGTATATGTTGTATGTTGTAAATAAAACATCACTTACTTTTTGGTGTGAAGAGCTGGCCGCATGCCAGCAGTTGGCAGACGTGTGACCCGGGCGATGGCACACCTCGCAGCGTGGCACCTTGCAGTCCTTTGCTTCATGACCTTCTCTTCGACAGGCGTAACATTTCTTCGGTTGAAAGTCACTCCCTCTTGCAATTGTAGCAACGGCGCCCGCTCTTCGCCACGTGGTAGTCGGTCGCGGATGGCTGGCTTCAATTTGTCTGTAGTTTTCCAATGACGACAAATACCCGTAGTATAGTTGCTGTGGTGTACTGCATTGGAAAGCTTTCGCGTTGGCTCTTATTTCCATGGGTAGACCGCGAATTATGCACGAAATGGCAGACTCGCCAATGATATTGCATTTTTTTAATAAGGAAACCTTCTCGTGGAAATATTTTGTCATAGTTTCCGTATTCGTTTTCTTTCTAGCAAGCATAGATTCAAGTAGATCCACAAAGTCAGTAGAACGTGGGAACGCGGTCGCTAAAGCGTCCTTCCACTCCATCCATGTGAGGTCATAGTCATCCAGATCGTCATACCAGTCTCTAGCCGACCCTCGAAGACGTATCTGCATGATGAACTGTCGATCTTTGTTGTCCCATCCGTACACGTCGCCCAATTGGTCGATCTTATGCAACCATCCCTTGACGTTGCTAGATTTTTCATCCGGTCGGAACGTTGGAATAACCTCCGCATCGGTTTGGGTGACACGCCGCTTCTTATATCGCCTGTGTTTCTCTAAAATCTCTTCGTCATCGGGTGAAGAAAAAAAACTTGATGATTCGTCGCTGTCGAGTACAGCGTTCTCGCAGCGTCTCCTTTTCTTCGTACCAAGTCCGTCGATATATGGGCCAGACATTATCCCACTTCTGAAGTATAGAAGGTGGATTACCAGGGTGGCGGCGATAATGACGATACGTTATATAAGAAAACACGTGTAATGCTCGTTACAACAGTTACAATACCAATGCTCGATATATTTTAAAAATGGCGGTATTTATACCAAAACATCTTGACCTAATTTAATACTAAATTTACAAACTTAAAAGATAATATTGAACATTGTTTATCTTAATTATTCTAATGATTATTTACGGACAAATATTATTTAATAATACAGGATTATGTAACATTAAATATTAAAGATTAATATATTACACCGGAAGTTGATAAGCAGCAGATAACCTAGCCAGATCAGTAAAATAAGATTCTAGTAGCTTAATCCTTACATTATACATAATAAAGCAAAATTATTATAGCATTGATTAATCGAAATAATTTGAGAAAATATAAATAAACATTAAGCACTATTTATTAATTGCGCCGGAAGCTGACAAGCAGAAGGCGCCATCAATAAATAGAATAATATATAATAAAATGTTCAAAGTATAAACAAATAAGAATCAACTATTTATTTGATTATGAAATTACTAATTAATTTGTTAAACAGAAGTTTTAATCTACACTTATAAATAATCATCAAGATGTACCCGAACTAGCCGTATATGTAGGACCGGAAGTATTAATTGATAACACATGTTTTTCATCCTTTCTCATGCCCATACAACGCTAATCTATTACTCTTTAACTTTTCAGCTGTCGGAATTACTTCCAGACTTTCTTTGATATACTCGTTTCTTATATTGTCTATTCTAGTTACAGCGCACATCCCTCGTAATATTCGCATCTCTGCCACATGCATTCTTTTTACATCATCTTCTTTGGCTGCCCAACATTCAGAACCATACATCATGGCAGGTATTTTAACGGGCTTATAAATCTTCCCTTTGATCTTCAAGGGCATTCACAAATCGTCCACCTGCATTTATCCGGTTCCTCACATTCCTGTCAATGTTCCCATCGATTCTGGTTTCATGAACATATCTTCTAAAGTATACATTCAAATAAGTGTAATAGACAATTTTAATCTATATTAAGTGGCCAAGGCATTAATAATTATAATAAAAATTATTAACATATTTATCTAAATGAGGATTATAAAAAAATACGAAAGCTATTTGAGATACTAAAAATAATGTACTACATGTTTATATTACTTATCTTTAATAAAAAAATTGATCGGGAGGCTAGATATCTATATAATATCTAAGGCTATTATAATAAGGTCACAATTATTGCTTTTTGTTCAAATTAGTAAAAACAGAATAGAAACGAACGATGATGATATTCTTATCATGACATGAATCCCTATGCAATTTAATAGTTTCGAATTTGAGCTTTCGTTTAGAAGGACTGCGCAAAAAGCGCAACATAGATATCGGGAGCGAACAGCAGGTACTACGCTTAGTCTAGTTTATCTACCAAAAACGTTTCTTAATATGTAAGTTTTAATTGATTATATTTCTGAAATTTTTTTTACACCCCCATGCGTCGGTCTTGCGTCTCAAGTCTTTCCAATCGTGTCGGTTTACCGTCCCATCGGATTGAGAGTTAGGGAATAAAGAGTGCACCTGTGTTTGCGCACATACTTGAGCATTATATGTCCTGCGCAGTTGGCACACCTTTCTTACGATTGGCCGCCGTGGTCGTAATTGTTCCGGAGGGCATTATTATTATTTTTATTGTCACACTAAACAGCGTTGTCCTCCTTTATTCGACTTCATTCTTATTAGTTTGTATATTTGTATGGTTTTCAATGCAAAAATGTTAAATTAGGATACAAACATACACACAAAATAACTATTTTTACCTCTTTTTTAATTAAAAAATAATAATTTTATTTCAAAAGCATTATAATTATCAGATCATAAACAAAATGTGAGCGATAAGTAGCAGTACAAAGATCGTATTTATGTCAGCTGCATTACCCCAGGGTAGAATGCCATAAGACATTATACTGTGGAAATAGCTGAAATACACTAGGCGAGCCGTTTCAATATCAGTCAACATTCTAATTTTTTTTACCGCGAAAGCTGCAGAGCTGAGTCTATTTGCCAATTTATTAATATGAGGGTAATTTTTCAAAAATAATGTAAGTATTACATATTTATTTATTTGTAACCAAAAGCTATTAAATAAAATTTCATGCTTCTTACATTAAAAATGACGGACCCGCTATACAAACTTTCTACCCCTATTTTACCCTCTGGGGGGTAGATTTTCGAAAACCCATAAATACCTATTTATCTATTTCTCACCAGAAGCTTGTATATAAAATTTCATGCTTCTTAGAGCAATAATGACAGACCCGTTATAAAACCTTTCAACCCCTTTTTCACCCTGTTGGAGGGTAAATTTTCAAAAATAATGTATTACATATTTATTTATTTCTAACCAAAAGCTATTAAATAAAATTTCCTGGTTCTTACATTAAAAATGACGGACCCGCTATACAAACTTTCTACCCCTATTTTACCCTCTGGGGGTAGATTTTCGAAAACCCTGAAATACCTATTTATCTATTTCTCACCAGAAGCTTGTATATAAAATTTCATGTTTCTTGCATCAAAAATGACGGACCCGCTATACAAACTTTCAACCCCTATTTCACCCTGTTGGAGGGTAAATTTACAAAAATAATGTAGGTATTACATATTTATTTATTTCTAACCAAAAGCTTGTATATAAAATTTCATACTTTTTACATAAAAAATGACGACGATATAAACTTTTAACCCCTATTTCACCCTCTTAGGTGGTGAATTTTGGAAAACTGATTTGTGTACTTATTTATTTCTAACCTGTAAATTGTGTATAAAATATCATTGCTCTTACTTTGAAAATGACGGATTTACATACTACGGTTCATCCCTTGTTTCGCCCCTTTAGGGGTGGCATTTCCAAAAATCCGGTCTTAGCTGACCTCTACTCCGCTAAAGGAATATTTCTACCAAATTTCAAGTCTTTACGTCTTTTGGTTCCAGAGATATCGTGATGAGTGAGTATATACGTGGAAATCTCCTTTATATGCATATATATATATAGACAATGGCATATATACTTATATATTTATTTTCAAAATTGGTCTCAACTTTTAGGAGATGTTCAAATATGTTTCAATTACAAACATAATATATAGTAATGCTTACATGCATAACTAATATTATAAAGAAGAAAGATTTGATTTTTATTTGATTTTTTATTACGATTTAACTCAAAAACTACTGACGCGTGCGCTGCGAAAACTATTGACGGTATATAAAAAAGTGTTCTATACAATAGTACTACAATTACTTGATCATAATGATGTTATGGTAGGTGACTGAAAAATCTAGATAGCCTATAAAATATTTGGCCGTGTATCGTTAATTTGCTAGGTACTAAGAATTGAAGATTTCCGTTACTTTGTCATGGATTCTATAATCAGAATCTAACCAAACTGTCATTAAACTACCCTTGAAGTATACTCTTTCCAATAAAAAAAAAATCATCGAAATCGATTCACCCAGTCGAAAGTTATGAGGTAACTAACACAAAAAAAAAACGAATTGATAACCTCCTTTTTTTGAAGTCGGTTAAAAATATTACTAATTGTTTTCTTGCGCCTACAAAGCGTCTCTAACAAATGAATTGATGTTTATTAAAAGAGTGGAATCATCACAACGGGCCTGCCCAAATTCCTAGTTGAGCTCGATAAGTTAAATGCGCGCACCTTGTAAGAGAGCATAATATATTAACTCGAAAAAGTGTATACGATTCACATTTTGATTGAGCAATGCTGATGCAATGTCGCGCGGCAACTAAATATTAGCGCAAGTGTATTCTTCTCATTATGTATCATGCTAATAGCGTGTTTGTAAAAAAAATTATACCTATTCAAAAGAAAAAAAAAAGCTTATAATATCTTTGTGTATCCCTGACTGACACCGAGTTACTCTGACTGTTTTATAATCAATTGTAATAAATGAAAACCGACTGAGAATAGTCAAATGAATAAACATCCTTTATTTTGTCGTATGAAAATCCACCCTTGAAAATTGATTTTATAAGGACCTCGAATTGATTTATTCATAAATAGAACACTAAATCATATGAATTGATGTTAATTACTCACTCAATTACTCTCTAAATCGCCAATAATTAATTAGTTAATTACCTTTTGTATGTCTTTATAACCTTTAGACTCAAAGAGGTGAACACGCGTGCGTGCTCGTGACGCTCCGCCATCAGCGCCATGCGAGCCGCATGGCTCTGATCTGGCATCGGCTATATCTGACCTTGAATGATAGTGCAACCTTGCATTGGTTGCTATAAAAACACATCTTTAAATTAATAGAGAAACCCGCATCTATCAAAGTCTGGAGCAACTTGGGACACAATATCAACGCATTTGTTAGTAGTGGCTAATGAATATTTCGCACTAACAGCGACTTGACAAGCCGTCAACGCTAAAGACTGACTACTAGTAGAGCCAGTACAGTCTTTTACTTTCAATCGAAGAGCGATGAGTGCATGAGAAACAATGAGTGGTATCTTAAAGCATGTACTGCGCAGTACATGCACTCATTGCGCCAGGCCCAACAAGCATCACTTCAAACAATTACAAATGCAAGACAAACATTATCACTCCATTGACTTTAAAAGTAAAATGACGATTAAAAAATATTGGTTTGATCTCACCGTAGTATTTATAGATCGTATCGCATCAATGATCGGTCGCACCAGCATCGTGGTTCGCAGCTACACTCACGGAACGCCATCGCCATGACGGAGACAGTGCCGCTAATTCGCGATGCTCCAACATAGCCACAATCACTAACCGCGGTCGCGGATGCGTACTGCGTGAAGGTGAAAGATTTATTCCTCCAACGACGTTAATCTCTTTTCAATAAAGACATGTAGGTCGGTTTGTGCGAGACCCGACTTACTATGGCGAGAACGATATTAACTTCTTGGTCGAACTTCAACCTGCGACATATCACCGGTCTCGTATTGACGCGACGTTTTCTAAGAAATACGCTGTTCATTACTCAGAGTAATTAACAAAAAATAAAACTTCGTAAGCACTATACTAATTAGCGTTTCTTTATTATATTTCAACTATTCCAATTGTACAGGATAAATGGCCTAAAGGGCTTGGAAAAGTATCTTTATCCCACATCTGAATTTAGCATCCAGAAGTAAAAATTGATTTTATAAGAACCTCGAATTGATTTATTCCTAAATAGAACACCAAATCATATTAATTGATGTTAATTACTCACTCAATTACTCTTTAAATCCAAATAACACATTTGAACACATTACAAATCATAAGTCGCGCCAATAATTAATTATTTATATACGTTACCTTTACGTGCACTAACAAGATGGCGGCGGTTAAAATTAGCGCGCTTCTTTTTTTTTTACCGATGTCAAAGAA
This sequence comes from Nymphalis c-album, assembly GCA_963151315.1. Lineage (NCBI taxonomy): Eukaryota > Metazoa > Arthropoda > Insecta > Lepidoptera > Nymphalidae > Nymphalis > Nymphalis c-album. Next base: position 6,251,835 of record OY720588.1, read on the forward strand.
GGAGGAGGTTATCAATTCGTCTGTATGTTTTTAATAACGCTGTTTTATGGACCAAGGAGTTTCCTAACTATATTTTATAATTTACTTTGAACTAAATTTTCCCGTGCAAAATCATGTTAAATGAAAGAAACAATATTATACGGAGTGATCTCTATAATATGCGCAGAACAGCAAAAATATATAATATATAAAACGTCGTTGTAAATAAAGAAGCATAATAGAAAGTAAATGAGAACGCATACCTAAAGGCATGTCAGTAACACGCACAGTCTTGTATACAGGTCTTGCAACTTCAGTAGTGGGGGTACGTACTTAATGACGCTCTTAAGTTCAATTTACGGCCGCCAGAGGCATGACAATTCGAGTAATAATAATCCCAAACACTTTCAAATCTAAAAAAAACAGTTCAATAACAAAACAAAAATAACAACAAATCCGCAAAACTCAACAAAACGATATAACAATGATTAAGAAATACAATACTTGGGAGAGAAAAATATACGCCGCTTGTCACTCAACCAAGTTCAATATCAGCGACGAACAGCGGGCGCCGCTACGAAATAAAAGTTGATACACAATTGCTCCTTACTTTACGTGCGTGTTACCGTAACACGCACGTGAAGACTAAAAATTTACTGGCTTTAGGTGTCATCTTAAATAAATATTGTCATTACAATGAAACATGGATGAATGAACTACTTATTTATAGGTAGTTTTACTTTTTATTTTGAATCCATTTTTTTCATTTATAGTATTTATGACAAGGGTATGCATTGTTTACAGCGCCATCTGTCGAAATTGTAATAAACCTAGCAGCTAAATGTCACGAAATAGTTACAGACTAAGTCGCAAGAGGGCAGCACAAAATTAACTACAACGCAAATGCAAAATTTCGACTATAAAACATAGATGCCGTTATTTAAAATATATTTCTTGGTTTTGTAGCATTGCCTTAGAAAAGTAAAATCATATTTTTAGATTCCATTAGAAACAAATGTATTTATTTTTAAAATTAAAAAGTTTTTTAACTGAGCCAACGTTTTCGACATGTTTATTTTGTTTATAACTATATATTGTGAATCATCTTTTATCCGATATATTTTATGACATTCTTTGTGATTAGTATTAAATAAAAAATACAAAAGAAAACAGTAACATCATTTTGATGGAATATATTTTCCATTAAGTCGGTAAGGACAATTAAATTAGCGCCATCTAGCGAAATAGCTTGGAATATCGCGAGCAAAAGCAAGAAATTGTTGGGTAATTTGTTTCAGGTTGAGGGCAGTATAAAGTCCACCTATAAATTTCAGCTAACGAAAACTATAATAAAAATTGCAGTTGGTCCTTTTTAAAGTTAATTTCCTAAATTTCGAAATTTAAAATTTATTTTTAAAATCAAAAGCTTTCTAGCTGTTTGTAAGTTATATATTTATTTCAAGTTTTGTAATATTCTTATGAATATTGTCAATTCTTATTTAACCAATATATTTCTATTAATATTGTAGGATATCTTTGTATAATTATGATTAAAATAATAATTATATATATAAATAAAAACAAATTTGTAACATTATCGTGATGGAATTTATTTTTGTCTATGTCAATGATAGATTACAGTTTCTAAAAGTAACCGCATACTGTTAAAATACATTAAATATAATATTGTATCCTTTGCAGCAGATAGATTTAACAAAATAATACATTTACCATGGCTGAGTTTATTGTACCTATTAGCTACAAACTTAATTCATCAGAATATCAGGCTCAATATGAGCTATCACAATTCTCGACCGTCGGTCCGTCCTACTGATAATTGACAAGGTCAAGGCGAATTTAAAACTCAACATTTCATCATCAATAAATTTTATTCATTCATTTTAAATTTATATCACAGTAGGAAAAGACCGGGCGAAAACCTGAAAATTACACTACCAAAGCGTGCAAGTAACGTAACTAGTAGTCGTTTATAATTCTCATTATAATTCTCAGTGGATATATTTTTTAAATAGCTGATACATAGAACCAATGTCTGTTAAATTTTTTACGTTACGTTACTTAGATTAATTTGAACAATATTTCAGTCTCGCTCGCAACTCAAATGCTTGATATAAAATACTGTATCCAACAATGAGATTTTATAATCGCTTTTACAAGTTGTTAAGTTAGCATACATGTGTATGGATATAATATATTTGACACTATTTGATCGATATTCAAATATAGAAACGACCACGTCTATAATAAGTTAATGACCTATAAAATGCCCTGATTAATTGAAATCATTCAAGACATCGGCTTCTTTTATCATAATTATTGGATTTTCGTCACTAGTATGCGCGACCGCATTTTCCTAATTTCATTCGTAACTTTAAATTAAAAAATAAACTAATTCATTTGACTATCACTCATAATTCAACATTCAAAATAACAGAACAACACTCAAACTACAATGTTGTAATACTTATTAATACATCTAGGCTTAAAATCACAATGAAGTGTTGAATGAAATGAGATTATCATTGGTCTTTAGAAAATAAAATTGGTCGAATAGATATGTTCAAAGATATAGTGGGTTAGAACCCATGATAAGATGGTTTCAACTTATGTTCGAGTACAGATATGGTTTGAAGTTACTAAGATATGAATTGATTAATTACAACCAATGAATGTTTGGTTGAAGTCTATTTTATAGCAGCTTTGAAGGTCCCGCTTCTACGCCTTTGTTTCCGATGGGAAGTAATTAGTACACATATATTTGCTTGAGTTGAGGTTTCAGCTCAGGCGGGATCGTGTACACTTCCTGTTCGGGCTTCTTTTTCACGAGTCGCTTCCAACGACCACCGATATTCTTGCGCAAACTGCGAAAACTCGCCCGCTCGTTACCAATTGGCTGCATCAAGTTGTCCTGCAAATAAGAAAAATAAATAATAAGCTTTTGCTTTGAACAGATAAATAATTGATTTAAAACAAGCTAAGTGATTGCTTTCTCAACAGAACATAACTTTCGTTTTTATTTCATACAGAATGTATACAGTGGTTTGTGTATGCGTTGACCCAAAACAAACATTTCTTTCCGTTAGCGACCTCGGTGCACGAGTGCATTTGCACTCACTTAAAACCATTGTGTAACTGGAAGTCTGTTGTAAGTTATTTTAAGCCAGTTGCTATGCAAACGTTTAAAGAAGGTCGTCCCGTCGAACGTTCAATATTATTATTATCAAGTAGGTACGCGGAATCTTGTAACTGTCGTTTTACCGAACGTTCCAGCCAGGCAATTCAAACCGCGCTTTGGTTTAGAATATATACGTATATTTAGATATTCTAATCAGTATACACGTTTTATTTTGATCAGTCCAGTTTGTTTTTCACCAAATAACTAATACTTTATTATATTCCTTCCACTAGGATATGAATGAAGAAAATTACAAATTGGACGTTTAAGGTTATGAACATAAAGCAAGCCTTGAATTCAAAGTCATGTTAGCATTTAATGCTTCCTGGTATATTTACAATATGGGTTGTTCGTGTACTGCAAATGTTTGCTAACAATCACAATGTATAATCTATCGTTACGAGTTCTCGGGACAACAATTAGACCGTGGTATTAAGGTTAAAGCATTTTCGAGACTGTAATTTTAAGAGCACAGTTCTTGCATTAGCCTCCTTTGTTCGTTTAAGAAAGAAGGTCGAACGTTTACAACATGTTCGCCTTGCACAGCTTTCTACTCGGCAAGCGTGTCCCGACATTTAAATTTATTTTGCACTTAGATCGTCATGCAACGAACAACTCTCTCTTACGTGGTGGGGACGCAGGTTGGACCAGTCACGTTTTCGTTCCATTGTAACTTTTCGAAACTCCCGTGTTATGATACTCGTGAACTAGAAAGTTAATAATTCTGACGCATTTTATAGGGCTTACTGCAGAGGGATTTAGGTCAGAATAAGAAACATATGTGACTGGCTCAGTATTCTAATTAAACTTTATGAATAATGTTTGAGACTTATAAGACCAAATATTAATAATAATATTAAATGTTATCCACTGAAATTGTTTTTTTAAGTTATTGTTGTTTATAACATTACTAACCTGATCATGAGGATAGACGTAAGGCGGAGGCAGCGGTGGTGGGAACTGCCACAAGGGCTGCTGACGAAAGGCAAGAGGCTCAGGCGGTTGTTGCGGCGCGGTCTGGAGCACAGCTTCGGCTGGGTGCACTGAAGCCGAGTGCTCCTCGCGCTTGCGCAGCTTGCTGTGGACGATACGTATCGCCATCATAGTTCCGTTATTCCCAACCATGGTAACGAAAGGTCCTTCGGCGTAAATACAAGTAAACACACTGGGTTGGATCACAGGTAACAAGTTCCAGTCGGGCAGTCACAACATATTAAATTCACAATTTCACTCACAGCCGTATTGCGGTCTAATCGACGCGTGTAACTAATAACTAATTTAAATAAATTATCACAATTATTTTGTAAGTAGAGCTATTGCACATATCACTGCTCGTAGGAACGCGCGGTAGACCGCGTTATGCGAGCTTCTGCTGCGCGGTGACTAGAATGTTATCGTGAAGATTGGCCGGCAGGTGCCTAGCAAAGCGCTCGCTCGTGCCAAACGACCTCTACGGAGTACTCCATGCGTCTGAGTTGAAGTGGAGGGGCGCGTACGGCTTTTATATACTCGCATCTGACGCGGTGCCAGGGCGGAAGGGAAGGGGGGCAGAGTTTTGACGATGTGGCCGTTTTCCGTGAAAAACTACGAAGTACGAACGGTTGCGATGCCATCGATCGCTCTCATATTATCGTCATGGTAATGACGCATCCAATGGCCTAACCGTTGGTTTGTCCCGCTTGCTCAAGAAACACGATTAATTTATCCGTAATTTAACCCTTATCGTGGCAAGATATTTTTTTTTAAGAAAAGCAAAAAAAAATTATATTAGTAATTTCTTTGGGTTAAAAAAACATTAAAAAAAATAAATAAAAAAATCATAATATGGAAATTTTGGAAAAACAATATGTATACTATAATATACATTGCTACGATTACAGTGATTATCGCATTTTTGGGACTGTATATTATGCTATACATTGCTAGGTTTTAGGAGAGTTTGAATTAAACTGATAGCTTTTAACATAGACCAAAAAAATAATATAAATGACATAATTTTAAATAAAAAATACACGTGTTAGTGGAATTATTATATTAGAAAAAAAAAATTAAGAAATATATATATTTCTTGAACAAAATCCTTTATAAAATATTCTTATTATAAAAACATGACCTATATTGCTTGTGATGGTACTCCAAAAATCAATTTCGGTCCTTTCGTAACAAAGATGGACCTTACACTTCGTGCAAATCGTACTTGCCTGGCCTGCTTTACTCTCTGATATTTAGTTATTTGTGGCCAATGGTCATATTTGTCGTACCGCACATCATCACATGGTCGTTCAGTTACCGGTTTCTTTATCTTTGCTTTATCAGGAATCACGTCTACATTGTTTAATTTAATACTACGACCCCGTCTCAGTACGCCACTGTATATTTCATCTCTAAAATCCTTTAGGCGAACCTGCTTTCTGCCGCTTTTGATCATCTTGTCTCCGACGTACAATATTCATATTATACCACCTGTGCGATCTTATTCCAGCGCGATTAAATTGAAGGTCATCAGCATCATAATAACTCTCTGGTGGATTAGGAAATGAGTAAGAAAAGTTGTAAGAGGAACTTCAGTTGTTTCGACATAAATATAATCTGTATTCTTTCCCAATTCATCATCAGAACTTTGTAGGAGATTTAACCTTTCGTAACTGGAATTTAACGAGAGTGCTTCAGAACTTTCTGCCGATCCAAACATTCCAAGCTTCGTCACCGCTACTTGCCCATCACTTGAGTCACAGTCAGCATTCTTTTCAGGCACCAAGGATGCGCCTAGCTCATGAGTGAACTCATAGTAGTCTAAAACCATAGCAAAAGAAACATGCAAAGAAAGCATCCCAATCATCATGTTAGTAAAGCCAAGCAATAGGGTATTATAGATAGATAAATAATTTATTATTTGTCTCCTTATACAGAAAATTATTCATGCAGTATTAATCATAATACAAAATAATTATAAATATAATATTAATATAGCAATGATAGTATTTTTTATGAGAATCGAACCCTCGTATGTGTGTCAGCAGATGATTTCTACGACCATCTCCTTGGTAGTACTTTTTAAATTGTAATAAAATTGGTTTAGTAGTTCAGACAGAAAAGAAAATTGCAAGTATCAGTAGTGCTACTACTTTTATACTATATTTATATTTTATCATAAAGTCCAAAAAATATTAATCACGTGAAGTTAGCTATGTATATTATTCTATACACAACTAATGAAAGGTAAATTATTGTTACTGCGGCATTGTATAGTATAATATACGTTGTTAAAAATTACGTCAAAATCATGCTAATACCTATAGCCACAACAGCTTTTTTATAAAAATATGTGAGGACAAACATTAGGCCATATTTATTTTATAACAAACATACATATTGAGGCATTTAATAATAAAAAAAAATAAAACTTACCTTGGATGAAATAGAAAGGTTCATCTTGACGGTTATTTTTCACGACTGATTTGAAAAAATGACAGATAAACAACTATTTTTATTTTTTATGTGTAATGATACGTCTAGAAATGTCATATGTTTAATAAAAGTAAGCTAAAAGATATTTGTTATGATCCTATATTTTTGTAAAGTTATACGTATAGTATACTATACAAAATGAACATAAGGGTTAATGTTATAACAATAAAAACCCCACGATTTTGTGACGACGCGTAGGCTGTGAGTGGAAATTGGAATATTTTAAACTAGTTAGGTAATATGATAAGAGTATAAATAATTGATATAACATATAATATACAAGTGTTTTATACTAAGGTACTATACAATATAATAACAATAAATGCCCAGAATATTTAGTCAATTTAATTTTGATTGAAGTCATAGCAACGCGCGTATAGCACAATGAACACGCCCTGAGGCCCTCGTACTGTTGCTTCACTTATTGCACTAGATAAGAGCAGGCCTGTATTGATTTCGTCGACAGTAACAAATCTGAGGGGTACGACATTTCACCATCAACTGAATTCAAAGTCCATAAAATACAAATGCACAGTGGCGACAGTGGCGTATACATTTAACGCACAGCTGGGTCTATGGATAAAGTAAACGCAATAACTACAGACGTTGCATCTCTTTCTATCAAATATGTATTTACGTTTACAAAAGAGGAGGTCCGTATAAATATAACTTCAACTTAAAAAGACAAAGTAGGGCTACAGGGCAAGGGAGATCGGGGAAGGTGCATTGCCCTTAGTCAGTTCCCAACACAAGTAAGCCTTCGGGCTTTGACTCGAACGTGGGATAAAAAACACAGGTAGTGAGCCATTAATAGCTGTTACCCTTGAGATGCGTCTAGAGGATATCATCAGTAGCGTTGCCATTGATTCAATGATTTGGGACATTTTTAATTAGTGTATTACAAGTTAATATTATACATTTAAAAGTGTTATGTCTGTACTAAATACAGTGAAAATAAATAGTAGCGTTAAGAGAATAGTAAAAATCTAACAAAATAATAGTGTTAATTTTCTTTGTATCACTATTTGAGTGTCTGATATTTTTTTACAAAATAAATTTGACATTTAAGATCGAGGCGAATAAATTGTAATAAATAGACTATCTAGTTGTATTATTTGTAAATCACACCTTGAAACATACACGGAAATAATTAGTATTAAAATATGTACATATATCAGAAAAGGTTTTTTTACGTTTATTACAATGTATTATTTTTAGAAAGTTGGTATCTACTTACTTGTTTATAAAATACTATGGATTGTTTAAAGTTAGGGATATATCATTGGAGCCATTGACGTCAATTCGTGATGAGAGTTAATAGGTGTACATTTTTAATATGATCTAGACTATAAAGCTTGTTAAACAGAATAATGGACGCCATGACAGCGATCAATGGACATTTAATAGAACATAATTCTCTCGATATATCTATACAATTTCATGTATTTTTATTGTTTACAAGTAATATACTATAACAATGTTATAATCGTAAAATATGCCGCGAAAAATTATAACGTTTTTAAAAAAAAATAACAGTTTTGTCTCAAACGACTCTCACCGACCATCGAAATTTGAATCCGACATCATGTCATGATTTGTGTCAATTTTATGTATTATAATTATACAATACGCTTGTATTGTTTGTCTGTAATATTACTATTGTAGTGTTATTACATTGTGTATTATTATATTATACTCAACGTTTTGAGTTGAACGTTGAAATTATTCAAGAAAAAAAAGTGTCATTCGAACATGTGATAACAATTTTTTCATTGTACTTTTGCTAGCTTCTTTCATGGCTATATTATAATTATATGTCTCGCGTCAAGAAACCTCAAATAACGGATAGCGGACCAAGATGTAATTAAATTAAATGTCGTAATGGTAATCGCAATCACCGTGTTATTTATTGTACCAAATATCAAACGATAGTAAATTTTGCGATTCAAATAAAACATTATAAATAAAACTGCAACTCTTTTATCTCTTGACTTCCGTCGTTTCTCTTGACGATGCATGCCGTCTGTGTGAGGTTTGTTTACAGACTTCTCTTGTATTTACGAACGTATAGCTCAGCAGTTATATAAACGTTGGAAGAAAGTCATCAACTCCTCAAACATGAACGAGACGACATATATACATGTATTATATATACATACTATATATAATTAATGTGCATGTTCGAGATACACAAGCATTACAGAAATAAATTCTCAAGATACGAAACACTAGCCTGCGATATACAAGTAGAATTTGTGGTGACGTTGTTCTGTTAGTCTACTGAATAGTTATAATCATAGCAACAGTTATTTTATTGTAATGACCTGCTAGGAGATCTAATCACATGTGATCTCCAATGAATTCCCATGTTTCCTTTGTTATCATGACCATTCCTTTGTTAAAGCTTATTGACGCGTTAGAAATCCCGTTTTTGCCTTGGGTTCGGATGAGGCAGACATGGCAGGTGCACAGACCGTATGTCTTGCTCTTACTTTATAGTTATTTATAAATACGGTTGCTATATTATGTGCATTATCAAGATCTACAAAAACTGTATGTTTCAAATATAGAAAATTACAAATTTCTTTACTGTAACAGTAAGCAAATTCAAGCGAAAATATTAGACTTGTCTTTTATTTAACTTAAAATGTGTTTTGTTTCGTGGCTATTATATAAAACATTAATACCACATTAGTAATACACGTACATGTATATTATACCTATACATAACACAGCTATTGTGGTAAAAGGCAACCATAGTTTTATTCATTACACATTACGGTTAATTAATCCATTAATTAAATATATTATCTGCATACAAGGTTGAAAAAGACATTAAGTTTATCGTGAACGATTGAAAAAGGTTATTCAAATATTCCTACTTCCGAATTTAGTAGCATTATGTTTTTTTTTAAATATTGACAATGATACAAAGAATATTCCTTCTAGTTAGATACAACTAATGATGATACTTTTCTATTCTCATTTTTCTAAGTTTAGAAGGCACGACCTTGTTCTTTCTTACGGTCAACGATCAGTTCCTGCTGTACCTCCTCATAAATAGGTATACATTTTTTGTTCATGTTTGATTGATTCATGCCACGGTATTGTTAGGATTAAACAGAATCGCATGTTGTATAAAATAACGTTTGAGGTGGCAAGCTTGGCTGATATTGAATAAACTGTCTAAATTATTTGTAATTATTTGTTATTAGTTCAATGCGAACGTTCACAAGCTGTATGTACGCTGCGAAGAATTTGCCTTGACCAGGTAGGTGTCAACCTTGATGGCAGTTAGTATGACAGAAAACGAGTTTCTCTGCATATACTGACTTATTCATTGCAGATGAAATACCCAAATGAATTTTACATATTATAAGTTCAACCGGAAAAAGAATTGATACTTAATGAAAAATCAAGTCGATCATATTAAAAGTAATCTGTAAATTGAATTACCCGCGTTCGAATGGGTTGTGTTTGTTTCTCCCGCAAAGGCAGATAATTGTCTTGTCGACGGACAGAACGATTAGAGAGTTGTGCTCCAGCACCACGCCGACTTCGCAGTTTTCCCCTTTACACTTCATCGCCTCGAAGGCGATCGGAGCGAAGAGCATCGAACGGCGGGCACAAAGCACAGGCACTTGACACAGCTCAATTGGGCGGAAAGGCGCCAACGTTTGGCGCTCGTCACGTTTTGGCGCAGACTGCCGGCCAGCCGACAGTTTCCCTACTGCCCGCGCCGATTCTACGGTGACTATTTGTCAGGCGTCGGCTCCAGCACCACGCCTCGCTTACCGCACCGGCGGGTGGCGACTGAAGTACGCACCTCTCCCGTTACCTTATTGCTATGTTATGGGGGCTCGACCTCGCACTGCAAAAGCCCTGTGATAACATTTAGCTTAGTCATATTTAAACCACTTCGTTCAATTTGACTAGTTCGTAATGCTGGCACGTATCGCATGACTGATTATATTATTATATTAGAATGTATTTTAAACCCGTCTTAACTCATTTACCGTTTCTTAATGTAAAGATTACTTTAAAGCCAAACAAAGTAATGAGCGAACATTTTACTAAGTGGAATTTGTCGATGATAGATAATATCGTTAAAGAAAGAACTTTCTCATCAGCGAAGAAAACAGTTACGAAAAGTAAAGAATTGTATTGTTCCTTCATAGCGTTAGTATTATTCCCCTACGTTCATAAACAAACAATCATAAGCACCCTGAATTAAAATGTCCTTAATCTTAACCATTATTACCGTAATCGTAAAAAAATAATAATTGTGAGGTAGAAGACATTTAAATAAAATAGATACCTACGTAGAAGGTCAGCTGACAAAGAGTTAGTTAGAGGGGTAAGTCGCCCTCATTTAATTATCCAGTGGTGTGCGTTTCATATTACTTTCCTTTTTTTATCATAATATATTTTTTAATAAGTAGCAAAACAAAGTTGGCATATATAAAATTGATGTTCCCTTGAAATTCTTTTCTAGATTCTTAGTTTACATAACATGAGTACATTGAATAAGACAAAGAGTTAATATATCAATGGATACGAGGAGGAAAAAGTTTGTAAGTACATAGTTACATACTGAGTTACAGCCGAGTTAGTTACAGATAGGTTTTAAACTATAATAATTATATTATAACAATGATAACAGGAAAAAAAACTCAATCATTTTATAGAATTGCATAATATTTGAATTTTGAAATACTTATTCCATTTTTAACTTTTTACGGGTACAATTTATGCGGGTACGGTTAATACTAAAATTCCCTCACCCTGAAGTTTAAATTATTAAAAAACTCTTATTTAGCAGACGTTTACGTTATAAATTTATTTTATTAATTATTATATGAACATAATTATGTTCCAAAATTATCTGTCAAGATTTGGCCTTGCGATGATAGTCAGAACAAATAATTTTAAAAGTAAATATAATTAAGTAGTTAGAATATGATACATCCAAATCTGTTCAGGTATTTAAAAATTATGGTGGGATAAACTATCTAACATACATAAAAACGTAACACTCCTTTAGGCAGTAGTGTAATAAAATATCGTTTGCAAAAAAATGCAAAACGTACGCAGCAGTTGTGCCGCCGCAATGAAATAAGCTATTTTAATTTATTTCCACTATTCCAGAATACCGTTGGGCGGTGATTTGCGATTTAAAACAGCGAACAAAAACGTTAGAGATAAAATACAAAGCTATTACCGCTAAACTATGATGACCAGGCGGGTAAAGTTGGCTTTAATCCAAGAACCCGGTAGACCTTGGTGGCGCATTGTTGTATAACATGCTTTAATTACTCGTAATCTAGTAGCGTCGTGTAAACTATGCACAATTTTTTAATGGATATATAATAGCTATGCTATGTCCTTGACGACAATAAAACTATTGCGTGTTACCTAAAGTAACTTCCAAATTTTGTGTCAACATTCAATAACAGATATATAATATTTCTGTTTTTCTAAATACTAATAATAATAAACAAATTACGAAAGGATGAACCAGGAAGATTAAACAATAAGAGGATTGTGCTTTCAAAATACATACCTACTAATGATTCCGAAATGTACCTACTAGCACTGGCTCATCTTCGTCATGCTTTCCCAACCGACTTTGAACTAATATCGATGTGTATCATACTAATACTAAGGTTATTAATACTAAAACATAATTCAATATAATTATCAAGTTTTCAAATCTTACAGTATGCAGTTCATAAATTTGAGATAGAATGCATTCACCCTGTTATATTATTTGACGCTATACAGCCAAAATAGCAATGGAATGATATATTATTTCATTAATTCTTAATATTTCTATTATTATGCGTAAAATACTTTAATATTTGCTTACTAGATAACACTTTGCAGGGCATCACAAGACCATTGTGCTAATTAAAGTAGGTACCTACCCGACGCCATTTTTGGAAAACTTGACTTTTTATACCCACTAATTCCGAAGTTGATAATTATGACCTTTTCTATAACAAAATTATGAAAAGTACAAATACTAGTTGCTAATAAAAAAAAACCTTTATAAATTAAAAAATATTTGAATAGTAATGTTTATTAATGTTCTACAGTTAGGTATTACAATTATAGAAAAGACAATTGAACAATACAATACTACTTACATTTTCTTTAATACACGTCGGAACGAACGTTTTATAATTGTGATTATCATCTTCACTTTGAAACACTTATTTGTAATTATCAAAGGAGAAAAAAGTGAAAACTGGTCAGCCAATAATATAAATCGCGAAATAATATTATTACGATTACGTCAATTAAAACAAATGAAGTGGGCGAGCTCCGATTCTATAATAACATAATCACCGGTAATCGCAGCGAAAAGACGATAAATTATTTAATCTACCTTCAAACAATAATCAACACATTTAAATGTTTTTAATTCTTTCTTCGTTATATTGACGCCTGTGCGTCTCAATTTATTTATTTTTTTATTTAAGACGTTAATTAAATTATTGGAAGCCTAGGCCCTAGACGAATTGGACAATTACTGTCGTAGTGACTTAGAACTTCGCTTTTGTCTAAATTATTCTGTCTGACAATTTATGGGTGGAAGACAATGTCAATGATATCAGTCGCCAATTGTTAGTCATGTGATAAATCTTGTATGATTTTTTTTATTGTATAGGAAGGCGGACGAGCATATGGGCCACCTGATGGTAAGTGGTCACCAACGCCCATAGACAATGGCATTGTAAGAATGTTAACCATCGCTTACATCGCCAATGTGCCACCAACCTTGGGAACTAAGATGTTATGTCCCTTGTGCCTGTAATTACACTGGCTCACTCACCCTTCAAACCGGAACACAGCAATACAAAGTACTGCTGTTTTGCGGCAGAATATCTGATGAGTGGGTGGTACCTACCCAGACGAGCTTGCACAAAGCTCTACCACCAAGTGTAGTTTAAATACATTTTGGTGGTTGCTAGAAATGAAATCTTCAATCGCTATTGGGATTTTGTTTAGAGGTGATAGTGGAGATAAAGCATAACCACTATCGTTATGAAATTATCTGTTAATTCGTCATAATATTTTATATTCAGGAAGTTGCTGTATATTTTTAATATCAATGTATATTTATTCGTTTCTGTAGAAGTTTTTATTATGCTCGTCTATTTCACTTGTCTAAATTTGGAACACAATTCGTTATGTTACTTGTTGGCGATGAAGATATATAAATATTTAATCTTATTAAATATACATTAACCACTTCTTAATGATGCTATGTTAGCTTACAGTAATTGTTTTAACGTCAACCCTATTGTTTATTCTATTTAATATGTATAATAAAGTGAACTCAGTAAATATACACACAAAAAAAATTGAGTACCTAAACATAAAATGCTCATAAATAAAATCCATTAAACAAAGGAACAATAATCCTGATAAAATACATAGAGATAGAAGATAAACATAGCTCAAAGTAGAAAGGACTTAAAGCAATAATCGCTTATAAATCCTTGGATACAAGCATCTGACTCGTCCGTTCTATTGCCTTGAGCTCATGATTGGTAGAATTGTCTGAAATGCGAAGCGGTTTCTGCCACAGCAATTACATCATCGAACAGATGTTAGGTAATTGTTAATAGGACACGTAACAATCGACCCGGAACTATTTAATCCGAAGTTACAAGAAGCTTCCTCATAAACACGATGTCCTGAAGTTAATCTGAGACGAGTAGACGAAATTTAATATTTTTAATATTCAATCTGATATGTTTATGACGCAGTGACCAGACAAGTGTGAAATTACACTAGCGACTGAGAATGCAACAACTCTTGACAAAGCGCCAAATGTATCGAAATTAAATGAATATAAATAAAAATTATTTACCCAATGAAATATAATTTTTTTATAACTCAAACCATCGTCCGTGACTAAGCACTTAAATGTTTTGCAATTAACCTTTAATAATTTTGCATGGTCGATTAAACATTTGTTGATTTAGGTATTGATACTTATTTCTTTAAAAGGGAGGGATCGGCTAGCAGTTCTTATTGGCCAGACTTTGGGGCCCGCGTCAAAAACTGGACCGTTACAAGATAAAAAGTTTTCATTTGATACTTTTATTTTGACGAAGGATTTAGGTTATTTAGTTTTAAGTGGCAACTTTCTCAAACATGTTTAGTATTAAAGTACTTAGTACCTTAGCGCTTGGTTAAGGGTTCATTGCCTAGAATCGGTTTGGTTTAATCTAGTACTTAATAGCTATGTGATCTATTTATAATTATTACTACTGACTAAAACTTTAAATAGATATGGTAAATATTTCACTATGTATGTTATCATCGTATTCTATTTGTAGTAACGACCTCGAGAAAATTGTTCTAAATATGATTGCCAAATGTTATAGCCATTGATGAATATGGAATCTCACTTTGCTTTTACTTTGATTACTAATGCAAATGCTTATTGATTTATTGCTTCATGATATTCAGTGTAACTCTAGAAGGTAATATTCGAAATGTCCTATTTATCTATTCTTATCTACAATATTTTAACGTCGAACAGAAATTATTTGAATGGTTAAAAACAAAAACATACGATGACACCGAATTAATTCTGTTTCATAAAACATAATCTAATCTACTGTAATCTACACATACACCCACACACACACACACACACACACACACACACACACACACACACACACACACACACACACACACACACACAAGTAAAATTCATTTTGATATAATGTTAGTTTACCTACTGATTGTGAGTTTTAGTATATAGTAAGATATTGTTTATTCTTTTTAAGAACATGGACAGAATTGTATGTTATGGAAGAGCGGGTCCTTCTGTCACGAGTATTATATTATACTCACTAGAGGGTCCCAACCTTTATTTGCTATGTACAACTTGATAAAGAATAAACTATTTTTTCATTTTTTCATTTTTCATTTTTTTTTATCTTATAAATAATATTTTGCTATTATATATAATATTACGAAGAAACATTGCAAAATTCTGTATGTTTCAACGTGTTTCTTACACTCATAAAACTAAGGTGATGCTTCATGTTCAAGTTTTATAACACTTTTACGACGGGCTAGATTGTTACATTTGATATTATGTCGGTGATATTATGAAATTATAATAAATTATATATTACTTAATTTGACAAGGTTAAATTTGTTGAAATTAGATTTTTTTTTGTCATACATGATCTAAATATTCTGGCTTTCTACTTACTGCTTGCGATTGAAATTTTATTTTACGAAAATTACAACAATATTGAGAGAAACGTAATTTGTTTTTACTCACTTGATTGTGAGAGCCAGCAGCACAATTATGAGCCCAACGAGGGCCATGGCAATCACTACACCTCCGATCATGTAATTCGCATCATTCGGGGCATCTGAAACAAAATAATTGCAACTTTATCATTTTAGGTATAGGGTAGAAAAAGTAATATTCATATAAAACGAATAACTAAGGATTGTGGTATAGAAATATGAATAAGAAAAGTAATAATAAACAACAAATACTGTGGTTAATATCAGACGTATGTATCTGATACAATCTTACCGCAAAGAAAAACATCATCTATACAAATTAAAACCTACTTATAATAAATAATTTTATATATTATAATAATTATGTTTCATATTTCTTTAATTATATACTTAATGAACTATGTTTAAGATGTTCATTTTCTGAAGATGCTTGAGCTGAAAGTGATTTAAAATATACACTTACTTTACTTTTGTTTTAGTAAACGTCGAATGTAACTTTTTTATTATAAATAGCTTTGGTTTAGGTTTTCTATGTGGTATTGAACAGCGTACGTGAACCGCTTCATACCAGTTTTTATTAACCGTACCACTTTGCACCAATTGTACCGCATTATATCATCGGGCCGCGGACGAATCGATAATGAGGGAAAACACTAGAATTACAAAGATCGATGCCTCTGCGGGACACGACACAATAGCCACTGCAATTTGTTACACGTTGAGCTCATTGTTCTCTGATTCTGTCCTTACATTTACTAAATAATATAAATCCTTTACATTTAATTGTAATGTACTAACCAATGATTCTTTATAATTTATTACGTTCGGTAAATTTGAAAACCAACCAGCATTCGTGGCATTAGAAAAAAAAAACATGCAGACGAATTTATAACCTCCTCTTTTTTTTGAAGTTGGTTAAATAAGAATTACAATTCAAATTTCGAAATGATATAATTTTTTTTTAACCGACTTCAAAAAAAGGAGGAGGGTATCAATTCGTCTGTGTGTTTTTTTTTATTTTTGGTGTTGTTACCTCATAACTGACTGGGTGAATCGATTTTGATGATTTTTTTTATTTGAAAGGGGTTGCTCCCGAATTGGTCCCATTTTTTTTTAGTCCAGTTTGGACACTGGCATCCATGACAAAACCATATAAGTCGTAAATTTGCATAAATATGTGCGCGACAAATGGACAAATAACTCGATATCTATTCAACCGATTTTGATGATTTTTTTTTTTATTGGAAAGAGTGTACTTCAAGGGTTGTTTGATGACAGTTTGGTTAGATTCTGATTATAGGATCCATGACAAAGTAATGGAAATCTTCAATTCTTAGTAGCAAATTAACGATAAACATGCCGAATCTTTTATAGGCTATCTAGATTTATCATTCACCTACCATAACATCGTTATGATCAAGTAATTGTAGTACTATTGTATAAAACACTTCTTTATATACCGGCTGACATCGACTCCGAAAGTAACAATAATTGTAAATAAATTATCAACCACACAACACATTCGTACCTACATATTGATGAGTAGAAAATAGTAAGTTAATTATCAAATTATAGAAGAATACGCAATTATTTTTTTACTTTTTAGTGCATATTAATTTGTTTTTCCTATGAAGTCGGTTTTTGTTTTGTTAAAATTTTTATTTATTATTTTGTCTACAAGACAGATTTATTTTATGTTCATTATTAAAAACAGGGTTGAAGGTTATTCGAATAATAAACGCATGTTATTCAAGGCTAACAGACAAAGTTTTTATACAAAAAGGATTACAGGTCTAAGAACTTACAGGTCACTGATTTCTGGCAATAATTTTTAATGTTTTATATTTTTATAGATGAAAAACAAAACACATAAATCTTTGACTGCAATGTACTAAATGTCAATTCTTAATACTTTTTGGAAACTTTTTTCTTTATTAATTATTATTCCAATGACTTGGCAATTAGTTGTATATTTTTGAGTTATGAATTGATTTGGAAAATTATAATTCATCTCGTGCTTAACAGTGAAGGAAAACATCGTGAGGAAACCTGCATGTGGCAAATTTCACTGAAATTCTGCCACATGTGTATTCCACCAACCCGCATAGGAGCATCGTGGTGGAGGGCATAATCTCCGACCCTTCTCCTCAAAGAATGAGAAAAGGCCTTAGCCTAGCAGTGGGACATTCACAGGCTGTTACTGTTGAAAAATTAGCTTTCTTGGGGGACTTCCTGTATGGTCAAATTTAAATTTGAAGAAAAAAGAATGAAAAACATTATTCAAATTGGTAATTATAAGCATTTTTGAATAGTCAACTTATAACTTGTTGAACTTGAAGCAGCCGCCGTTTTCGAATGTAAATTGTTGTGTTGAGTGGAACGGTAAAAAATCAGTAGTTGGACTTAAATATACATAATGATCTAAAAAAAATATATCCCGCATGAAAAGCAACCTCCAAATGTTATTACATAATGTGTTTACACATTTTTATATCGAAAAATAACATTCTTTATGTGTTTTTAGGTTATGTTAAAATAAACTTTAAGCTTATTGGTTAGTCAATTAAATAATTGCGGTATTTTATAATAAACGAGAATACCTTGCCCTAGAAAAATGACTTGACTTAGCAGTTACAAATTGTAATTATTTTTAGAATATTTAAGGGGGCACCCATTAATTACGTGAGGCGTTTAGGGGGGAGGGGGGGTCAAGCCGAACCTCACCCAATCTCACGTGGGGGAGAGGGTGGTCTTGGGAAATATCACGTAAATTTTTTTTCCAGATGAAACAGTGTAAAATTGCGAGAAAATTGGATTAAGTAAAAAATGTTTCTCAAGTCATCATGCATAATAATATTTATCATAAATTCATCATATCAATTTATATCAAAATTTATAAACAATTCATTCATTTATGAAATATGAATAACTGTTAATAAATATTTATTAAATGATCGAATAAAAAACATCATGTATTAGCAGTTAATCAGGCTTATTAAATATTAAAAAATCCTTCTATAAGTGTGCAAACGCCACAAGTAGCATAGTAGCCCTTCGCTTGTTTAGCCCCTACTGGCTAGCCAAACACACGACTTCTATGCTATGTTATTAGATATCTTAAAAATTAGTCTTAACTAGACTTAATTAAAAAAAAATATAAGCAAATTGCTTTTTTAAATAAATCTAAAGTAATGAAGCACAGATTAACGTATTTACATGAAAAATATGCATTTTTAAAAATCTCACGTGAGATTGGGGGATGGGGGAGGGGGTCGAGCAAAATCTCACGACATCTTACCAAGGGGAAAGAGGGGGTCGAAAAATCGCCAAACTTGACTCACGTAATTTATGGATGCCCCCTAAGTGAGTGAAGCGAATTAAATAAACCTATGTAACATATTTTATACAAGTTGATTTTTACAAAGCCTAGTAAAGTACCTAAACATTTACTTTTATGGTTATGTAATATAATATAGTAGAATAAAATATCAAGATAAATAAAGCCAGTTTTTACAAGCGTATCTTTGTAATATTTCAAATTATTTTTGCATAATTTTTTTTTTTATTTACATTTTTTTTAATAAAGATTTCGATAAAATCAATTACACACATAAACACGTTTTAATCAGTTATTTCCATATTACAGGATAATGTAATTTATTACGTAACCCTGTTATTACAATAAAAATAATTAATTAAATGCAAAAAGCCCACATGCGTCATATTATATATGTATGTGTTTATGACAAAAAAATTAAATAGTAAATATTATTAACATTTCAAATTTAGAATGAATATTCGAAAATATTTAAAAGAAAAGGAAAACTGGTAATAGAAAAATATAATAACCTTTGTTTTCTATTAAGTATGTGTATTAAATTTAGTTTTATATCAATTAAATTTTATGCTCAATGAAATGAACATAACATGACTCGTCGTTAATGTTTGTAATGACCAAGGTACTTCGAAGTCAGGTGTGCCAGTGCATCGTCCTCGCGATCTGGGGTTAATGCTCCTATCACCTAGGGTTACAATCATCCAGATATAGTATTACAAGTTTAATTAAAAAATTATCAATCCAGCCACTGACATGAAACTGTTTTTAAACAGAATTTTGAAATTATTTTCCTGGCAAGTAAAGTATAAAGTAACTTGCAATTTTTACATAACTGAACGCGTCTATACGACGAACATAAATAACAAATAAAATATTTTGTTAAGATAAACTTACAAGGATTTCGACGAAGTAACATAATTTAGAAACAGTATAAGTACATTATTAACATATTATTAACCGATTGAAAAAAAATATTTGGATGCCGTCAATCTATTTCTAAGACTTTCCTTTCCTTTTCTCATTCCTTTGTTCAGGTTGGAGGGATATAACATAACAGCTCAGAATCCACGTTAAGCGGCTCATTGACATTATATTACTAAGCTGGCTTCCCACGTCGCTGTGTGATTTCATGGGTCACGCTAACGCACCGTGGGAACTGGGAAGCGACCCGTGCTAGCGCAAACTCACCAGTACTACCTTTGGATCCTTCTCAATTCGGTAATATAAAAAGCATGTGATTACTAAAGCCTATGAAAGAAGGTGACCAATGACTATCAGGCTATTTATCCGTCTGGCTTCAACTTTAGGTGTAAATGAACAACTGTACGTTTTTACTGCCGTATTTTATTCTAAGATGCTCCACTGGTACTACTGGTACGACCTTGATGGTACGTTAAGGAATTATTCAATTGTGTAAACTTATCGGCAGTTTATTTTTATATAATCTTAATATATCAAATTCGTAACACTTTACACTTGTTTAGTTCAATCAATAAATGTATATTTAGCTTTATTGGTTTCCGTAACTGAATACTTAAAACCTTGCACATGATAATGACCGCGAATAGCAGTTCTAAACATGATATTACGTTTTTGTCAGCAATATTCAATTAAAGATTTTCAGACTAGTGTTATTCTTAGAAATTATTCCATTATTAAGCCTTACAAAGTCTTATACTATGTGGAAAAATAATTAATTACAAAAACCCGATATAATTGCCGAACGACGACCCTTTCTTATTTAAAAGTCAGTTTGATGTGAATAAACTTTTTCACTTTTCCTCTGATACAAAAAAAATATATGAAACAAAATTTACAAAAACAATATCTTAACATAAATTATATGTATTATAAAGTTGTTATAGATTTTAATCAAGCACACACACGCATAACTTGACAAGTTTCTTGAAAATGTTTTTTATTGTTGATTAAATACTTTTATTTCACGTGGGAGTTTTGTTCATATACAAAGTTAAGATTATGGGCTTGTTAAAATTGCGTTATAATGGTTTGTGCAATATATTAATTTATCGTTAAAATTCAAATTACAATGTAGTAAGTATATCTTGCAATGATTAGTATACTTACATTATTACACGTATCGTGTGTCACAGCTTTATAATTGGCGCCGTCTAGCCTTTAAATATGCTTGATTAACGTTTTGATCATTCCACGTGTAACCTTTTTCCACAAAAGGCTCAATCGTATCAACGCGACTACTGACAATGCGGTTTCTGCATAAAAGTATACTAAAAGTAAATAATAAAGCTCTTTATTTGCTTGCCATTATTTTATACAGTTTAACACAAAATTGAAATGCAATTTATTGCCATCACACTTTGAAATACAGGGTTACTTCTTGAATTATGTAAATAATTACAAAAACCTGTTTTATTTCTGGAAGTAATTCCGGTTATGGTCGCCATAAATTATAATTATACAGCAAAACAGTAAAAATCATTTATTAAATCATTATGACTAATTTTGTATTTATTTAAAAAGCAAATAATAATAATATGTCTTACAAGAAATATTAATACAAGAATGTCGAATAAAAATAATATCAGAATATGTCACACGGCGGCTATCTCCCTTTATAGCCGCGCGTGACATTTTTTAGTGCTTTCATATAATGAAGCGGCGAAATCCGGTTCGAAGCACGTTTATATCACGAACTTCAACACCTCAGTATTGAATGCTATTGCGTCAATGTTACAGATTCTGTATAATCTCAAAACATTCGACAAAATTTAATAACATAAGCATATAGAACGGTAATTAAGCGTGACTTCAATCTATCTATAGATATCAATATTTATAGCGTAGTTGTACCAGTTTCCTTCTTTTGACAAAGATTTTTATATATTTTTATTCCATGATTTTATATTTGAATTGTAGTCTCATTTGACGTAGAAAGTAATTAAGGATCTGGCGAGTTTTCAACGAGTCTAATTTTAATTAATAACTAGTATTTACCCGCGGCTTTTACTGCGTGTTAGGTTTAAAAAGTAGCCTTTGTCTTATCTTGGGATTCAAGTTTGCTTCAAACCAAATTTCATCACAATCGATTCATCGGCTTAGCCGTAAAAGCGAGACAGGCAGACAAACAAACTATAACATTGGTATAACAAGAAAAATATCCAACAATAATTACAATTTCAGGTCAATTATTCTTACTCTATTCTTCGTGTAGACTAGCCTAAGTTTTTATCACAATACAGAAAACCTACGCGTATCAGTTCCTTATCACCACGTCTTGTAGTACCTACAAACATGTATTATATAATACGTGTCGTACTTACTGTATCTTAGTACTTGTATCTACATTCTAATATACAATTTTAAACTATTGTGTATTGAAGATACATTTAAAGGTGATATTTCATTAAACAAAAACAGTAAATGTACAATTTTTTTATATTATATTTTTTATAACAACTTTTGTACCAAACAGCTCTAGAAAAACTTTATTATAGGTTGTAACAAAGTTTATAAAACTTATAATTATTTAGCAAGAGAAGAAGCGTGTCATAAATCAGCGAAATGATTCAATGTTTGTTTAAAGCATACGGTAGTCATCGGGACAAAAATAAAGTTGGTTCGGTTAAATAAAACCGTTACTGTAATCGATTTGAACGGCAGCGAAAGTGACTTACTTTCAAGCGAAATACGTGTCAAACCATAAGGCGTTCAATTTACATTCTAACGGAATGAGTACGAGCAAAAAATATTATGTAACATTATTTGATATTAATATGTAACGAAAAGCTATGCACGTTTTAAGGAAACGGGAACTATTAATATTTCTATTTTCCCTCCAATTAAGCGTACAGTACTTGTATCGAAAGTGGGAACACCAATAGTCCAAGGGATTAGGACCAAAGTTGCGACTTAAACACCATTTATTAAACCATTGCACTGTTGACGCCACGATTATGGACAGCTGATGTCTTCCTTTTATCAACAGTAACATAACAGTTTAACTTATATATTTAATAAAGCTGAAACGTGATTGTGTCCATGTGTGTGTGATAGAGAGCAATAATCGAAAAACGACTATGTATTGTGTTAATTCAATATATAGGTTAAATAAGGGTCTACATTAAGCGTTAATATTGTAATAAATATCAGACCCTTGCTTTACCTGGCGCACGCCAGTAAAACTCTAACGGCCGAATACTGAAACGTCATTCAAAATGAAGTGGGACTTAATTATTTGGAACGTCATTAATTTCAAAATTTTGTATGCGAAATTTGAAATTAATGGCGTTCGAAATAATTAAGTCCCTCTTTCGTATTTGACAGACGTTTCAGTATTCGGCCATTTGTAGGCATAACCTTTCCCGACATATTCAACAATAATCGTCATATACAATTTACACAAAACGTAAATAAATTACTTTCCTAAAATAAAAGATAGTTCAATTAGTATGCCACTAGGAGAATTCATAATTGTATAAAATACTACATTACGTATATAGTAAAATGTTCTATATATCAAGGATGTAGTACTGTCTGTATTATGATAGGGTTATCATATATTGGTATATTGTAATTTGTGAGGGTAAAACAAAAGAATTCGCTAGAATAATAACATATTTGATAATATATAAATAATCACATACATACGTCAATAATATATTTTTCTTTTCTTTTTGTCTAGAAATTAAATAGCATAAATTTATTCTATTACACATTTATAAAAGTAAATAAATTTCCAATTCACTAAACAGGAATAAAAAATAAAAATATTTTGTATTTAAAACATTTACAACATATTATGTATATGAAGTT
This sequence comes from Nymphalis c-album, assembly GCA_963151315.1. NCBI lineage: Eukaryota > Metazoa > Arthropoda > Insecta > Lepidoptera > Nymphalidae > Nymphalis > Nymphalis c-album. The sequence continues at coordinate 6,275,900 of OY720588.1, forward strand.
GTCATATCCTGTCGTATACTCGTTTTATGAATTGTTCAACTTTTTCAAGCTTTTGATCATTAAGTTAATGTCAACGATATTTTAAAAAATATTTTATATTACGTCAAGGTGTCCTTCTTTGTCGATCAAAAATCATTTGAATTTTCAACCGATCGATTTATCGAGTTAGCTAAATGATAATTATTTTAATTTTATTAAACAGGAAGCCAACGCTGTATACAATTTTGTTTCTTATTTTAGGCTATATTTATTTATTATTATTTTTACTCAAAGGCTAAGAGGCATAGCCATAACTTTATAACAATTTTTAATGCTCCTATTTTTCTATTTATTACTGTGAAAATCATACATTTGCGCTCGAATACATAAATAATCAAACACTTTAGTATCTGCGGGGAATTTATATCGACAGTTATAACTGATTGAAACCAAGGGTCAGACAGGCCGGATATTACTTATTACAAATAAACTTCTATGGATATTGTTTCCTTCATATAAATTATAATGTTAATGATTTTTTTTTTATTGTATAGGGAGGCGGACGGGCATATGGGCCACCTGATGGTAAGTGGTCACCAACGCCCATAGACAATGACATTGTAAGAAATGTTAACCATCGCTTACATCGCCAATGCGCCACCAACCTTGGGAACTAAGATGTTATGTCCCTTGTGCCTGTAATTACACTGGCTCACTCACCCTTCAAACCGGAACACAGCAATACAAAGTACTGCTGTTTTGCGGCAGAATAACTGATGAGTGGGTGGCACCTACCCAGACGAGCTTGCACAAAGCTCTACCACCAAGTAAACTTTTAACTGGATATGAACTATTAATCACCACTTTTGTTGCTAAAATTAAAAACCTCTTAAAGCATAGTCTATATTAATTGCATTTGAAATTTGTCGTTGTGAATCCTACGTAGAATAAAATATATAAACACAAAAATCTTGTTAAAAACAATCTTTTATTACTTGTTAATTAAAAGAACTAAAAAGTTAAAAATAACACTAAAGTACTCGTCAAGGCGGATCAAACGAGTCCAAACTGAATGGGGTTGTTTCGTTTAACTACAGAGTTCCTATGGCCATTTTTAGGTTCCATCATAAGAGCAGTTCCATGTAATAATAATTTTGCATTGTCTTCCGATTACCCATGCATGAAAAATTTCAGCTCAATTGCTAACCGAAGTGGATCAAATTTAACTTGCAAGATTCGATTACAGACAAACATCGGGATCAGAACAGAGGCCCCAGCCAAGTTGACATTCAACAATTGCAAACGCTAATAGAAAACTAAACAAATGTATGAGAATGACCACGTGACTTATCGTTGAGACAATTGTAGAATGTCAACTTGGCTAGGGCCTCAAAACTTACGGTTGAATGTGCAAGCGATCCCGTGGCGCTCCACTTAAGACGGGAAGGGTACCGCTGGTTTTTTAAGCGTCATGCGTTTTTCCAGCGAAAAAAAGGGCCTCGAAACTTAAGCTTGTAAAACAGGTAAAACTAAATAAAAGCTTGTAATGTAAAAAACGCGACCGTCTCAGGACGCTGTAATCATGTGAGACATCGAAATTAAAGGTTAAATAAATGGCATACATAAATGATTTACATTAATATGGTGTAAAATATATTGAAGAGTAGATAGAAAATATAAAAGTGAAAGTAACAGCCCGTAAATGACCCAATTCTGAGCTAGTCTTTTCTCCTTTTAAGGTTATTTAAGGTTTGGAGCCTGTTCCACCCCGCTGCAGCTGCTCCAATGCGATGGGATATGGATACAGATGTGGCAAAATTTAAGGGAAATTAGACTCATGCAGGTTTCTCACAAGTTTCCCTTCTGCTAGCTGAACACGATAACAATTATAATATCCTGGGACATTATTCACACACGTGGCCGTGTGTGACCCCAAACTAAGCGGAGCTTGGAATATGAAAACCAGTCAACTGATACTACATATGTTACTTTTTCTTTTGTAAATACATACTTTTATAGATAATTACACTCAGACTCAATACAAACAGACATGTTCATGCACACAAATGTCTGTCCTGGGTGGTAATCGAACCCACGACCTGTGGCGCGAAAGGCACGTGTCTACCAAACACGCCAACCGGCTCGTCATAATATAAATCTTTTAATAATAATTACACAGAACTACGAAATATATCATAATATACGCGCCACTATATATATATATATATATTTACATCCTGGAACACTTTTGGCGTCATGCACGTTGTGCAACGTTACGACGTCCCCTAGTTCTGATATTTTTTTTTATAATGTTGAAGTGAATATTGTTAAGTTTTTCGATTTCCCACCCGGTGATATATTTCTTATTCCTATAACTTTAATTTCCGCGATATTCTTCTTGCAGTCGGGGCCAAGCATTTTCGAACCCCGAAGCATTTTGATGAAGATTTGCCTTCCGGTGTATATTGTCTTAAATTACCTACTGCGCCGACTTTTCACTTCCAGTTCATGGTCATGCGTAAATGCGGCGTTGCCAACATTTTAATGTAAGAAAGAGATAAAATGACAGCTTTTTTTCTCTTTCTTACGATTGTTAATAGAATTATACTTAAACTAATTTTCGTCCGCAGTGAATGACATAGGACAGAGGATACCTAACAATACTTTGCTATTGTTAAAAACCATATTAAGTATATAATAGTACATAAAATACTATTATGATCGATTACTATGATGATCGATGAAGTTGCTAAGATGTGTAAGCGTAACAAATATAAAAGCAAGCTCACTTTGACATTTATATTAGTTAATAGTATTAGTAACATCCTAAATTTGATTGTAAAAGTGTATGCGCAATTTAATTCAATAGTATGGATATATAAAAAAATTAATTCCTGATGGATTTACGCCCAATGCGGTATGATTATAACTAGCTGGCGTGCGTATAAATCTATCAGGCATTTTAATTTTGAAATGTGTCCATATTTATTGGATATTGACTATTTGTATAATATTGTGAAAATATAGATGAGTATAGAAATTAACGAGTAGGTATAGTACAAAATTTCAAAATTTTTTTTTTTCAGGGCTGTCGTCATATTTTTACTGTGCGTTTATTAACTAAGTAAATAATAATTTCAAAATTACAAAATATTTTACGTCTTTCGTATTTTATTTATGGGTTAGTATGTAATTTTGTTTGAACAAATCACAACATATTATAAATCAAAGTCCCCTGCATTTCCTGTCTGTCTCTATGAACGCGATAAACTAAAAAACAACTGAACGGATTTTCATACGGTTTTCACCAATGGATAAAGTGATTCAATAAGAAGGTTTACGTGTATAATTTATTAATATTTTCTGTAAATTTGTTGAAATATGACGATAATTGTTGAAGAAGTCGGAAAAAAACGAGCCGATTGGGAGCTTTCATCGAAAATGCTGTAAAATCCCTTTGAGTTATAACAAAATAATGTATGGTGAAATTGTTCCCCTTTCATAGATCTACAGAAAAGTCCGTGATGGCAAATGTCTATCTTTTAAGGATAGCTAACTATACCCACTTATATGTTTAAAAAATGGTGACATAATAATGTGGTAATTGGAAAGCGTTAAAAACGGATATGATATTAATCCTTATCAAATTAAATAAATATAAATAAATAAATAAATATCCTGGGACATTATTCACACACGGCCATCTGATCCCAAACTAAGCAGAGCTTGTACTTAAAAACCAGACAACTGATATACTACATAAACTACTTTTTTTTTGTAAATACATACTTATATAGATAATTTCACCCAGACTCAGGACAAACAGACATGTTCATGCACACAAATGTCTGTCCTGGGTAAGAATCGAACCCACGACCTGCGGCGTGTAAGGCAAGCGTCTTACCAACCACGCCAACCGGCTCGTCAATACGTTATTTATTTTAAGCATTTCATGTATATTATAATTGCCCTTTACACTACCCAATTTAAATTAATATCTTAAGAGTTATCGTAATTTCAAAACTATCGCGCACTAAATAAATTCAAGCGGTCATACTAACGCGCGATGCAACCGCCTGCGCGACCCGCTAAATATTGGAAGTGATAAAATTATTTGTTTATTTATTTTATTATTTTGTTGACATGAATCAAGTTAATTATACAAAATTTTCATTTCGGAAAATAATATAAAATTTGATTGTATTTTAGATTCACAATTTAAGCGATAATGGTGTACATATAAAAGATAGATATAATATTATGCTGTCGTGTTTTTTTTGTAGAACGATATAAGAGGTATATTTATACCAAACATTATTTTCGTGTACCTCTTACGGTGTTTGCAGGCATGCCATGTTATATTTTGGTCAATTTACTCAATAGCTTTATAAATTATAACCTATTTGTTATTTTTTGTATGAGCTAAATTATTATTGTAAAGTTTCATTAAAATCCATTCAGTACTTTTGCGCGAAATAGTAACAAACGTTCATACATTGATACAAAGTTTTGTGTTTACTATATTAGTAGGAAGTAGAATTATTATATGCCCTGTACTTACACTGTACTGTTATATGAGCGAATAAATCGCTTGGTGAATGTTTATAACTTATTGATTAAAAAATGCACGGGATAATATTCTTACTTTACCCGTACGAAGTCGGGACGGGCAGCTAGAATTAAATATAACACTGTAACAATTAGTAATTAATGATTGACCTTTTTTTATTTAAATTAGCAAAACAAACAACAAATTCGTATGCAATTTAAATAATTAACACAATCAATTCAAAATAAAAGATACATATTCTTAAGCTAAATTGTTAGTCATATTAGGACATAGTGTATAGTTCGTTTAAAATTAACATTAAACAAAAATTGAACATTTATTTAATAATAATATGCTTATATCGGTTCCTCCAGACCCATTTCGGCCACGGCGGCCAATCTCAAGACAGATTAACCAGGAGATATTATAGTGCACAAGTGTGTGCGCAAACACAGATGCACTCTCTTTTCCTTAGCTCTCATAATCCGATGGGTCGGCAATCCGACACCACCGAAAAGAGTTCAGGCGCAGGACCAATGGCTTAACGTGCTTTCCGAGGCACGGGAGTGTACACATTTCCAACTTCTAGACTCCGGGCTGCTAATGAGAATTTTCTGACAGAAAACCCCAATAATCATTTATTGACCCGACCTGGGAATTGAAACCAGGACACTAGACGAGGCAGGCTTTTTTGTCAGATTTTTTTATAGTACATATGTTTTATATATTTTCATTTTTAATTTGTACAGTAACCTAAGATAAAGTCTTAGGTTAGTCTTAGGTTAAAAGTAAACAATATCAAAAATCACTACTAATAAAATTAAAAAAAAAATTTTGAAAAATTTTGCTATCAATTATGAAGAAAATTTGCTAAAAAAATGAAGGTCAATTGTATCCAATATTTTATTTATTTTGTAATCAGTAAGCTTAAGGGTTTAAGATAAATTGATGATGATTTTTGAAATTTCATTAATAACAGTGTACCTAAACAAATATCAAGCTTATTTAGAGCTGCAAATAATAAAATTTCAAGCTGACTGGTATTTTCTGTATATTAAAAAAGTAATAGATATAAAAAGTAAAAATGAATTAAAAATAACAATTATTATTTTTCGTATAAATGTTTTGAATAAAAACTTTAATCTTTAACCAGTCTTTATTTTGAAAACGTGTAGAGTTTTTTAGCAATGTAAGTGTTGTTATTTGGGATTATAATATTTTCAGGATGATGTTTGAAAAAGAAGGAGATTCAAAAGTTGCGGGTGTATGCTCTTCAGGGGCAGCATTATCATTATTCTTGCTTTTTCTATTTGGCGTTCTAATTTGTTTTTTTAATTTTGATTCCTTAAAACAATTAATATTGTATAAAAAATATTCTATTAAAGTTTAATGGTCAAGCCTGCTAATGAAAAGTCCAAGTTAGATATAAGATTAGATTTATGGCAGCGATCACCATTTTTTTATAGTATAGAATTATAGATAGGCAGACGAGCATATGGGCCACCTGATGGTAATCATCACCAACGCCCTGAGACAGTGGCATAGTACATTTACTTTAAAAAAAACATCACCAATTCGCCACAAACCTTGGGAACTAAGATGTTATGTCCCTTCCGCCTGTAATTACACTGGCTCTGGCACCCTTCAATCCGGAATATAACAATACTAAGTACTACTGTTTTGCGGTAGAATATCTGATGAATGGGTGGTACCTACCCAGACGAGCTTGCACAAAGCACTACCAGCGAGTAAAAGTGGCAAATATAAGAGCTACGCACTGTTTTAATTTTACAAATTTTAACTTGAAAGTAAACAAAAATATAAGGTACATCGATAGGAAGATCAAAAAGAGCTCAACGTTATTTAAAAATAACCTTGATATTTTGAATACCTTAACTACTTAAAAAAATATACCAAATATCGATAACACATATAGGTACCTACTTACTTATGGTAACCTTATGGTAGCTAACGGTACTGGAGGAAAAAACTAACATGGAAAAAAATCTCGTCCACCTATCTAGTCTATATATATAAAAAAAAAACTTTTTAGTTACGAATTATTATAATAATAAAATATACTAGAAACAATGCTGCGTCCTTATATATTGAATTATTATAAAATATACTAGAAACAATGCTGCGTCCTTATATATTGAATTATTATAAAATACACTAGAAACATTTCTGCGTCCTTATATATGGACGCAGCATTTTTATTCCGCCGTAATAAGCCGAGATGGCCCAGTGGCTACAACGCGTGAATCTTAACTGATGATCGTGGGTTCAAACCCGGGTAAGCACCACTGAATTTTGATGTGCTTAATTTATGGTTATAATTCATCTCGCGCTTGACGGTGAAGGGAAACATCGTTAGGAAACCTGCATGTGTGCAATTTCATTGGAATTCCATCACATGTGATGGAAAACCTTCTCCTCACAAAGAGGAGAGCTAAGGCCTCCCTTAGCTCAGCAGTGGGACATTCACAGGCTGTTACTTTACTTTACTATATTTTTATTCCTATATAGGAACATATATTCCTATTTCCTATATAGTAATGTGGTGTCAGTTTTACAATAAACGCTGAATCAATATCGAATCTTACTAAACCATAAGTAGTAGTAGTCTAATTTTAAAAAGTTCTTACTACGAAGTCTTCGGGAACTCATTTTTGACAATTATTCAATATTAAATATGTAGTAGTAAAACTGAATTCCGGTAGCCGGTTATTATACAAAACGTACATTACAAATGACAGTATTAATTATAATGATTTTAAGAAGATAAGTAAACCGAACGAATAATGTAGCGAGTTGGCAACGTCGCAACTCAAGGTCTTTGGAAGCCAATAAAGCGGATGTGTCGTTAGCGTTAAGAAAAATATTCGCGGCATTAATATACGCGCTGCAGGAGCGCCACACCTCGGCCGTGAAATCTTCCGGAACTTTTGATTATATTTTTTCAATCTTTTTACCAACATTTTTAAGTCCACACATTTTTATTCTACGGATAGCTAGGATCATAAGGACGTATGTGCTAACGTTCGTAAAAGTGGCGTCCGGTATGCGGACGTCAAAAGCAGGTGGACGTCACTTTAAATGCAAATTTTTCTTCAGCGGTTGCCACTTTGTTTGGAGGATATATATATATATATATATATATATATATATATATATATATATATATAGGGGCGGGGATATGACATCATAAGAGAGTATCGTCGTGCTGTTTGGCGTCACGGCAATAATGTTACACATCGAAAATCATTACATACATGTTTAATTTAGATGCTTATGTAACTGATGTCAACATCGACACGATTAGTTAATGAATTAAATAAAGAAACGACTTTCACTATTATCCTATGACACATGATTTATTTTGACGGAAGAGATTTTAATGGAACCATTAAAGAGAAAGCAACGATCATTTTTGAGAATCAGGCTGGAATAAAACGTATCACAGTTGCTTGGGAAGTATATAATTAACTAGCGACCAGCCCCGGGGTCGCCCGAGTAGCAGAGTAAATATTCCTAAAAAAAATACCTTTCGTAGTATTGTATAAGCATTTAGCCATAGTGGGCCTATGTCAATGTGGGTCTTATTTCAAGAATTTTATAGGAAACTTTAATAAATTATACACGTAAATCTTCCCCTTGAATCACTTTATCCATTAGTGAAAACCGTATGAAAATCCGTTTAGTAGTTTTTTTAGTTTATCGCGTTCATACAGACAGACGGGAACCGTGGGAGACTTTGTTTTATAATATGTAGTGATTGTGTAGTGAAAGTGATGATAGTGATGTAGTGATAGTGATATACAATGTAACTTTTCGTTCTTTTATCGTACATGTAAGTAATCAATCATATCATAGGAGTTTTCAATAATTTGATAGATTCATTTAGTAATACACTTGGTTGAATGATACGAGACTCGTGAAGGTTACTTAGAAGACCTAGATTGATTTATTACATGATGGTCATAACGACACATACGCAGCTATGGATAAGGAAATGATTTAAATAAAGACTTCAAACTTTCTCTCGTAAACATGGTTGGTGCGGAACCAACCATGTTGTGCGAAAGATACAAACTCTTCTTAGTAATTGAGATCATTTCAAACAGTTAATTAATTACGTAATAATGTAAATGTATTTTTTTTGTATTGCAAGTGATCTATAAAATTTTACAGATTTTTTAAACCCTGTACTTCTTTCTAGCCTGACCCAACATTTGCACTCATTGTATTTGGATTTGCAGCTTTATGAACTAGCCACGGGACCAACGAGACAGCAACAAAATAATTATTTCCTTTATGACCGCCTAGACCACCACCAACCTATACTAATAATAAAGAACCCAATAGATTATTAACCGACTTCAAAAAAAAGAAGGAGGTTATCAATTCGTCTGTATGTTTTTTTTTTTTTTTTTTTTTTTTTTTTTTTTTTTTTTTTTTTTTTTTTTTTTTTTTTTTTTTTTTTTTTTTTTTTTTGTGTTTGTTACCTCATAACTTTCGACTGGGTGAATCGATTTTGATGATTTTTTTTTTATTTGAAAGGAGTTGCTTCCCATGGGGTCCCATTTTTTTTTAGTCCAGGTTTGACAATGGAATCCATGAGAAAACCATATAAGTCGTAAATTTGCATGAGGTATGTGCGCGACAAATGGACGAATAACTCAATATCTATTCAATGGATTTCGATGATTTTTTTTTATTAGAAAGAGTATACTTCAAGGGTTGTTTGGTGATAGTTTGGTTAGATTCTGATTATAGGATCCATGACAAAGTAACGGAAATCTTCAATTCTTAGTAGCAAAATTAACGATACACGGCCGAATCTTTTATAGGCTATCTAGATTTATCATTCACCTACCATAACATCGTTATGATCAAGTAATTATAGTACTATTGTAAAAAACACTTCTTTATATACCCGTCAATAGTTTTCGCAGCGCACGCGAAATAATAACTTTTATAGGCAACAGTTTGATACGTTGGGTTACATTGCTCCATTTTAAGTAGGGATCTATAAGTTTTTGAAAATATAATAAAGCCTATATTACTCGGTAAAGACGTAGCTTTCTAAGGGTGAAAGAATTTTTAAAATCGGTCGAGTAGTTTTTGATTTAAATCGTAATAAAAAATCAAACAAAAATCAAATCTTTCCTCTTTATAATATGAGTTGTGCATGTAAGCATTAGTATATATGTATATGTTTGTAATTGAAACATATTTGAACATCTCCTAAAAGTTGAGACCAATTTTGAAAATTATACATATATATATATATATATATATATATATATATATATATATATATATATATGTATAATTTATATATATATATATATATATATATATATATATAGAATCGTATAAGTACTCTTATATACATGTTATATTTATGTATATTTATATATTGATTACTAGTGTTTTTCCCGCGGTTTCACCCGCGTAGTAGCCTATATTATTCCCTGATAATGTAGCTTTCCATTGGTGAAAGAATTTTTTAAATCGGCTTAGTGCTTTAGGCGTGAAAGCGTCACAAACAAGCTTACTTTCGCATTTATAATATTAGTTAGGATAATATAGATACTTCCCCTTTTTTAATATACAGACATTCCGTCATATTTTATGGTGAAGAATGGTATAACACAACATCTATAAACATACAGTTTTTTTAATTATTACTAGAAATAACTATTTGGTTATGTTATGGCTGCCCAACTAAATTACCCCACCAACTAAATCTATTTAATCAAAACATGTTAATTTATATTCATACATTTAACCATATTAACTAATATTTATTAATTAAGTACCAAAATGCATTTTTCTTTATGTTTTACTGTTTTAGATTAATATATTTAAATAATAATATAAATGGCGCTGTCTCATATGAGCTGCACGTTTAGTAGGTCTACCCATATTCTACAAATTAGTGAGTGTACTTCAGATTCACTAAAAATCGAAAAATAAATAAAAATTTTAACAAAACAAAAACCGACTTCATAAAAAAACAAATTAATATGCACTAAAAAGTAAAAAAATAATTGCGTATTCTTCTATAATTTGATAATTAACTTATCATTTTTTACTCATCAATGTGTAGGTACGAATGTGTTGTGTGGTTGATAATTTATTTACAATTATTGTTATTTTTGGAGTCGATGTCAGCTAAGGAAACACTATAATATACCTAGCAATAATAATACGGGAATCTTTTAAAAACATACACATTACAAATTGACTTTTATTCGCTTCGTTAAGTTGCGCGTGCGACACAAGCACATCTCACCTACAACTATGTATGTAGTTATAAGCCCACCTTGGCTGACATCGACTCCAAAAGTAACAATAATTGTAAATAAATTATCAACCACACAACACATTCGTACCTACACATTGATGAGTAGAAAATGATAAGTTAATTATCAAATTATAGAAGAATACGCAATTATTTTTTTACTTTTTAGTGCATATTAATTTGTTTTTTTATGAAGTCGGTTTTTGTTTTGTTAAAATTTTTATTTATTTGTTTTATATTTTGGTTGCTTAGCTATGCAAAATTATTATTCTATAACAAAATCTGTTTAATCTAACTCACTTTGAAGAGGCCTCGACCTTAAATAATCTTTGTATTACCAACCTACATTGTTGATCTAGTTTTAAAAAGAAACAAACAGAGATCTAGTTTATACTGGAACATCAAAAGACACACATTACCACTTTTTTATTTGGGTTTTAAGATCAATCACTCAGATTTATCTTAAGACCTTATTTTCCTTGACGTAAATATAAACTCATACGAATTAGATGTAACATGATACCGATCGATTATTTTCTAAATGAAGCCCGAAGTAAAATAAGGGAGAGGAACGAACGGCAAGGAACGCTTACCCTTTAGGATTAAAATAGATCGTACATTAAACTTGTTGCCTATATCGTATATTTAAATATGTACAATTGAAGAGTACAATCTCAGATTCCAAGTTGATGCATCAGCGCTTACAGATCCATTAATAATAATATATCTATTACCAATGAACAAGTTTAGCTGGAAATTGCTTACGTTAGTGTTTTTCTTGAAACGCACAGGTATGCTAACGGTTTGGTTGCATTAATCTACTTTTATATTTTAATTATATTGTTCCGCTTGTATCTGCGCCCGCATATTAGGGGCACAGATGTGAGGTATGTCTGATGTGCAAAAATTAAATACCTAATCGGTTAAGAAGTTACAGGAAAGTTTATTTTACAACGCAACGCAAGCGAACTTTTGTATTTATAATATAGTGATAGTTCTAAATAAGGATTACCAATAATATAATCAATAATAATCGATAAACCTTCTATGTACATTCAAGTGCAAGCCGTTTTTTTTTTAAATAGTGCTATGCAACAATGTAAACCAATAATAAGTAATCATTTCTTGAATTGTATAGTATTGTATTTTAGTTTAATATTATTTGGAATTGATATGAAACGAAATCTCAAGGGATCGGATACGGAACTACTATATCCATCGAGGTGGGTTGAAACTCGGGCCAACATTACTCAATGTATGTTCCAGGTTTGTTGGTGATTAATGATTAATTGCTGGCGTGAATCTGTGTGTGTTAAATTTGTCGCATGTGTCCAACAACCTGCATTCATACATAGGGTAAATTATTCCAAACGTTATCCTCGAAAGAGAGACTTTGGCCCCATAGTACTAAAATATAATACAAGTTATTAATATTAATAAGTTATAAAATATTTTTTTACTAATATACAAGAAGACAATATTTTTAATTATCTTATGACGTATGATAGTTTCATAGATTAAGAGCCTATAAGTCACTATTTTTTTTTTTTAGCCTTTACAATTTGTCATTCGACTTGAAGTACATAATAGAAAAATTAGCTAGAAAATAAATAGCTAGAAAATTTTGTAGAAATTCAAGTTCTGGTGTTTTGAAAGTCAGATTTAAGACTACATTAGTCATTTTCTCGACCATAACTTTAAACTTTGATTATTATTAATTTTTATACAATTAAAATACAGGCCATTATGTAACAAAATACTTTTTTACATGAAGCATAATGATAAAATTGCATGACTCAAGCAATTAAGTAGGCTCTCAGTCCCTTGAATAGTTAAAACAAAAATTATACCTTAGCGTTTCAAATAGATGCCAACGGTCAAGGCTTGCATTCAATAGTAATTCCTATCTAAGGAAGCTATAATTAATACAATATTTATGGATTTAAAATACAAGATTATAAAAACGGATTAACAGTATTTTATAAATTCCAATGTTACTTGAATATATCAGCTAGCAGTTCAGACTAGTCAAGTACTGTTCACCCAGTACAGAAAGTGATTGCTAAAAATGATTGCGTCATCCATATCTATATATATAAAGGAGATTTCCACGTATATACTCACTCATCACGATATCTCTGGAACCAAAAGGCGTAAAGACTTGAAATTTGGTAGAAATATTCCTTTCGCCAAGTAGAGGTCAGCTAAGAACGGATTTATGGAAATTCCACCCCTAAAGGGGCGAAACAAGGGATGAACCGTAGTATGTAAATCCGTCATTTTCAAAGTTAGAGCAATGATATTTTATACACAATTTACAGGTTAGAAATAAATAAGTACACAAATCAGAGTTTTCCCAAATTCACTACCTAAGAGGGTGAAATAGGGGTTGAAAGTTTGTATAGCGGGTCCGTCATTTTTGATGCAAGAAGCATGAAATTTTATATACAAGCTTCTGGTGAGAAATAGATAAATAGGTATTTATGGGTATTCGAAAATCTACCCCACAGAGGGTTAAATAGGGGTAGAAAGTTTGTATAGCGGGACCGTCATTTTTAATGTAAGAAGCATGAAATTTTATATACAAGCTTCTGGAGAGAAATAGATAAATATGTATTTCAGCGTTTGCGAAAATCTACCCAAGAGGGTAAAATCGGGGTTGAAAGTTTGTATAGCGGCTCCGTCATTTTTGATGTTAGAAGCATGAAATTTATTATACAAGCCTCTGATTAGAAATAGATAGTCTATATATATATATATATATATATGTCGGAACATCAGAAGGGCCATTACAATTGTTTTCGTTGTTATCCTCCATGGTGGGCGCGATGTGGCGGAATATTCAAAAATAACGATATTCGGAGCCAATAGTTTAGGTGCCTCGTGCGACCATGACAAGACAACTGTCAGCACGACTTTTGACACACTACTCTATTCGGGGTTACCCGCTCTTAACATAACAACAAATTACAATAATTAATATCAACCAATATGGACGCATTTTTAAATTGAGCAAATCATCAACGCGCCGTCACGGCCGTCCTGCACTCTCACACGTCCTCGTGTGTAATGGTTACATCTGTAAAAAATAGACAAATTGGTTCAACTATATTCCGCTCGGTTTACCTGACCCCTCAATGTCAGCTTCTCCTGGCCCATCAACGTGACGTCTGTTGACTTGACACCTAATATAATTTTTTTTATAAACCTAGGTTATTACCTAGAGTGCCACACAGGCAGCTAGGCGCCACACAAAAAGTAAATGTCTCACAGCCAGTCGGTGCTGCGCGGCTAATGAGTGCCACACAGGCCAGTCGATGCCACACAGGCCAGTCGATGCCACACAGGCCAGTCGATGCCACACAGGCTAGTCGATGCCACACAGGCCAGTCGATGCCACACAGGCATGTCGGAGCCACACAGGCAAGTCGGTGCCCCACAGGCAAGTGGGTGCCACACAGGCAAGTCGGAGCCACACAGGCAAGTCGGTGCCACACAGGCAAGTGGGTGCCACACAGGCAAGTCGTAGCCACACAGGCAAGTCGTAGCCACACAGGCAAGTCGTAGCCACACAGGCAAGTCGTAGCCACACAGGCAAGTGGGTGCCACTCAGGCCAGAAAGTGCCACACAGGCCAGAAAGTGCCACACAGGCAGATCGGTGCCACACAGGCAAGTCAATGCCACACAGGCAACTTCTTACAGTCACAAGTTCAGATATTTCATTACTTACCATTGCCGTCATCGGAGCATCCCGTTTCAATTGGATTTGTCGGCATAGCACGTAAGCGATCATGTGCGTACTTATATACCAGTAGGTATATTACCAGTGGGTGTACCGTCAATAAAATAACGAGAATTCTTCTTAAACAAATAAATTAACTGCCTATTTTCATAGTCAGGTACATCAGTGTCTATACTTTCAAAATCGATTACTTTTAAGCCTACTTTGACGAATAGATACTATTTTAGACTTTTTAACAGCGAGACCTTTTCTCGAAAATCCTAGTGCAAAAAGATCCCTTCCGATCATAATATAATTTGCAATACAGGAATCAGATACCACATGAAAGAACAACCTGCACTGGGTAACCTTGAATTGATACAGTAGTAAGAATTTGAAAGTTACAGTTAATTTGCGCGTTGCCTAGCCCCAATTGTGTAACTGCATTATACTTTCGTTTTGCAAGAAATCTATCAGCTAAGCTATGCTTTATTAAGGAACATTCAACACCCGAATCAAAACAGAATAAAAACTTCCTACCAGTTTCATCCAAGAGCTGACCTAAGGCTGGTTGAACGGCGCAGACATCCACTCTACGTTCAATCTACGCATCGTTGGGTTTCGTGTTCTTGCTGCGGCAGCGCGTCGCGATGTGACCTTGTTCACCGCAGTTAAAACATGTTGGAGTAATCCTCCTCCTCTGCGCCCCAACTTCCTTCGTCTGAAGCGCAGTGGTGCCTGAAAACTCAGATCGACGGATAAAATTGCTGTCGCGACTACTGTTGCCTCGACAATCGCTGGCTATAGGGCCTAACTTTCCACAGTTATAGCATCGTATAGCATTTTCTATGCGTGGTTTCTTTGCTTCTACAGTTGGGGTGGGCCTATCTCGTGTCACAAGTACTCTCTTTCTAAAAGTAAACGCCATGACTTCTTGTTGTAATTTATTACGAGTATCGATTTCTGTAGTACATGCAATCCTTTGAACACGCGGCTCAATCTTTGAAGCATGCGCTAGAGTAAGCGCGATAGCAATCTGTTCTTTGACAATGAATTCCAACGCACAAGCAAAACGCTTATAAGTCGACTGAGATACGTAGACAAGCATTCGCCTTCAATCGTGGGAAGCTAGATTGAGCTAGCCACGATGACGCTGACACCTTTAACGCCTTGCTCATTGATGATGATGATGGTAACTATCAAATGACTGCCAAACATGGGCCTCTCTTGTAACATATGTCGACTGTATCACACCAAGCACGAACGTCGTAGTCTTGGATATCAGGATTGAACTCTGGTAATGTGATTTTAATTTCAGATACACGCAGTTATTGAATAGTACGTATGAACTCAATCATATTACGTTGTTGCATTTCAAAGAAATATTTTCAACGGTCGCACTCGTTGTCTAATGAAAAATTTGTACTCTGACTTGAACTATTCTCTTAAGGTTCCGCCGGTAATCCCACTTCTGATGTCGGAACATCAGAAGGGCCATTACAATTGTTTTCGTTGTTATCCTCCATGGTGGGCGCGATGTGGCGGAATATTCAAAAATAACGATATTCGGAGCCAATAGTTTAGGTGCCTCGTGCGACCATGACAAGACAACTGTCAGCACGACTTTTGACACACTACTCTATTCGGGGTTACCCGCTCTTAACATAACAACAAATTACAATAATTAATATCAACCAATATGGACGCATTTTTAAATTGAGCAAATCATCAACGCGCCGTCATATATATATAATTGTATATGAGATTTCCACCAATATATTGACTCATCACCATATCTCATCACCATATCTGTGGAACCATAAAGCGTAGAGACTCGAATTTTGGTAGGAATATTCTTTTCGGCGAGTAGAGGTCAGATAAGAAAGCTGATTTTGTTCAACTCTCATCCAAAACAGATTTTTCACATAATATATGATAAGATATATTATGTGAAACATCATTAACAGTTGTCATAGTAATCGATTTCATGATGCTTTATTGATAAACTAGCTGTTGCCCGCGGCTTCGTTCTTTAACTATACTAATACATATTTTAAAGAGGTAAAATTTGTTTTTTTTTTGTTTGTTTGTAATTTTGTTTAGTATAGTTAGGCAGACGAGCAAATGGGCCACCTAATGGTAAGTGGTGACCGATGCCCATAGACAATGGCATTATAAGAAATGTTTATTTTACTGGATAAAACTAACGCTTATATCACCAATGCGCCACCAAACAAATTTCGTTTAAAATGTTTCAGTTTTGTTATCTATCAATTTTAATGATATCGTGTCTTTTTCTTATTCTTATTTTATTTTGTACAACTCAAACGTTTTAAAAAATAGAGAAATGTCGCTTTTTTGGCGCGCGTTAATAACAGACGGCACCACAGTTTTGTACTATAGCAAGTATTTTGTTCACGTTTTGTTAATGATCTGATAATTATAATGCTTTTATAATAAAATTATTATTTTTCAATTAAAAAAGAGGTAAAATTATTCATTTTGTATGTTTGTTTGTGTCCTAATTTAACATTTTTTGCATTGAAAACCATATAAATATACAAAATAATAAGAATGAAGTCGAATAAAGGAGGACAACGCTGTTTAGTATGACAATAAAAATAATAATAATGCCCTCCGGAACAATTACGACCACATCTTCAGAAAACCTTAAGAAAGGTGTGCCAACTGCGCAGGATATTATAATGCACAAGTGTGTGCGCAAACACAGGTGCACTCTTTATTCCCTAACTCTCAATCCAATGGGACAGTAAACCGACACGAACGGAAAAACTTCAGACGCAAGACCGACGCATGGGGGTGTAAAAAGTACAGAAATATATTCAATTAAAAATTACATATTAAGACACGTTTTTGGTAGATAAACTAGACTAAGCGTAGTACCTGCTGTTCGCTCCCGATATCTATGTTGAGCTTTTTGCTCAATTTATGCATGATTTTATGTACCAGTCCTTCTAAACGAAAGCTCAAATTCGAAACTATTAAATTGCATAGGGATTCATGTCATAATAAGAATATCATCATAGTTCGTTTCTATTCTGTTTTTACAAATTGGAACAAAAAAGCAATAACTGTGACCTAATTATAATAGCCTTAGTTATATAGATATATAGCCTCCCGATCTATTTTTTTGTTAAAGATAAGTAATATAAACATGTGGTACGATATTTTTAGTATCTCAAATAGCTTTCGTGTTTTTTTATAATCCTCATTTAGATAAATATGTTAATAATTGTTATTATAAATATTAATGCCTTGGCCACTTAATATAGATTAAAATTGTCTTACACTTATTTGAATGAATACTTTAGAAGATATGTTCATGAAACCAGAATCGATGGTAACATTGACAGGGTGGATGAAATGGCGACAGGTGGACGATTTGTG
This sequence comes from Nymphalis c-album, assembly GCA_963151315.1. Lineage (NCBI taxonomy): Eukaryota > Metazoa > Arthropoda > Insecta > Lepidoptera > Nymphalidae > Nymphalis > Nymphalis c-album. The sequence goes on from OY720588.1 coordinate 6,293,871, forward strand.
AATGCCCTTGAAGATCAAATATAAGATTTATAAGACCGTTAAAATACCTGTCATGATGTATGGTTCTGAATGTTGGGCAGCCAAAGAAGATGATGTAAAAAGAATGCATGTCAGAGTTGCGAATATTAAGAGGGATGTGCGTTGTAACTAGAATAGACAATATAAGAAACGAGTATATCAAAGAAAGTTTGGAAGTAACACCGACAGCTGAAAAGTTAAAGAGTAATAGATTAGCGTGGTATGGGCATGAGAAAGGATGAAAAACATATTACTAGAACGATGATCAGTATGAAAGTTGATGGATATAAGGGAAGCCGAAGAAAGTGTGGGTAGATTGTGTAAGAAAGATGTAAGGACGAGTGACAGAAAGAAGTGAAAGAAAAATACATATTGCACCGACCCTACGTAGTGGGATAAGGGCAGGAAAAAGAAGACTTTAGAAGATATCATCGATTCCTTAACATTTTCTTTAGTAGTTCTTTATTACAATGCCCTATACTGAATATACACGATAATGTACGGGCGAATAGATCGATAAGTGAACATTTAAACGTTATTGATTTAAAAAATGCACGGAATAAAATCCTTATTTTACCCGTACGAAGTCGGGACGGGCAGCTAGTTTCTTATAATCTTACTGTATAACTTCTACATTATTTTTCCACTCTTTACCGCAAACCAAAACATTTCGCGTTAAACCGTAGAGCACCTAATTACCTACTTAATTTCACCGGTACTTTTTGTAACAGCGTTGATTTTTGTCTATCAGTGTGCAACTGTAATCAGGGTCAGATCTACCATATGGCTTTTTGGGCTTCAGCCCAGGGCCCCGTGGATTCAAGGGGCCCCCAGCAAGTCAAGTCAAAGTCAAAAATAGACGATAATACAAAATAATCCCTAATTTTATTAAATTAAACAGATCGTATTCTTTACAGTCCTTTTTTTTTATCTATTCACGGGATCGCTTGCGCATACTACCGTGACGCCCCGACGATCGGCCCGCTTTTGCGGGCCTCCATTTCTAAGGGGGTTCCGGGATACTGGGAACCCCCCTAGCCCCGGCGGCTATTAAGGCGAGGGGAAAAGGTGCGCATAACGCCGACGCCTCCTCCCCGGTCTTCTTCGACGGATCGAGTCAGCGGAGGCGCTTTCCTCACGCTGCCGCTCCGCGGCCTCCTTCTGCGACATGACACTCTCGCAGAAGGAGACCATTTCCAACCAGCACCTCTCGCTGCCGAGCATGGCGTTAATCACGCTCGGCAGCGAGAGATCTCCGCCGACTAACGCCGCCAGGGTATGCCTCTGAGGCCCCCAAGCAGCACACTCCGTCAGGGTGTGGTGCGCCGTGTCTAGAGGCGCACCAGACTCATGGCAGGAGGGTGATACCTCCCGCCTCGCTATCTTGTGCAGGTACTTACCGAAACAGCCATGTCCGGTAAGCACCTGCGTCAGCCTAAACGAAAGTGTGCCACTTTTCCTCACCCAGCGACTCAAGTGGGGCCGAATCGCCTCCATTGTCGCTAGGCCGACTGATGGGGACCTCAGGTCCTCCTCCCATTTACGAATCAGGGCTTGCTGGGCTAGAGCCCTGATTCGTCCCACCTCCACGGATCCTGGACGGCCGCTGCTTGCTCTGGCTTCCACTCGAAACCGGTACACTTCTGCGAGTACCTCCGCTTGGAGTTCCCAAGGCGGATCGCCCGCAAGAAGTGTAGCCGCCGTCCATGACACCGTACGGTAACCACGTATAGCCCTCACCGCTATGACCCTCTGCGGTCTCCGCAGAAGGGCCTTGTTCTGAGCGGTGAGAGCGTTCACCCAAATGGGTGCACCGTACAGCGCCATGGAGCGCACCACACCGGCATATAAGCGCCGGCATGGTGATTGCGGCCCTCCCACGTTGGGTAGGAGGCGGCCCAAGGCAGCAGCAGCGTTGATGAGCTTCGGGCCCAGTTGGACAAAGTGTTGCACGAAGCTCCATCTTCCGTCCAGAATAAGGCCCAGATACCTCATCTGGGCCTTAACTTTTATACCCGCCCCTCGTGGGGGGCCTCTCCGTGGACCGTGGAAGAGGAGGGCCTCCGTTTGGGATATTGAGACCCTCAGTCCCAGCATTTGAATCCGGTCCACGGTGAGAGTTGTTCCGACTTCGGCCAGGCGTGCTGCCTCCTGAAAGTCCCGCCCCGTCGCGGTGATGAGTGTGTCATCCGCGTAACAGAACACCCCCATACCGGGAAGGACGGGAGCTCTCAAGAGCCAATCGAAGCCGACGTTCCACAGAATTGGGCCGAGAACCGACCCCTGTGGAACGCCGCAGCCTACTCGACGCCGAACCAACTTCCTGTTGCCCCACACCCAGACAACCTCTCGGTCCTGGAGGTACGCCTCCAACAACCTCCCCAGGTAGGTCGGCACTCCATGGTATCGGAGTGCCTCCCTGATCGTCTCGAATGGGAGACTGTTAAAGGCGTTTTCAACGGCTAACGACACCGCCAGGACCATTCTTTACAGTCCTACGAATCCTGCGATCAATCAAACCCATTCAATTCATTTCATTTAAGTCTACTGTCTCACTTACTGACTCATTTTTTTTCTATACTTTGAATAATTAGATGGGCCCCTATATAGTATTAGCCCAGGGCCCCCTTAACTCACGGTCCGGCCCTGAGTGTAATGTATTATTACCTAATTTATAATTATTTTGGTCTTTGACTTTTATTATTTTATTTCGTTGTTATATAACATGCTCCCACTTATCATATTTTAAAGTTATTTACTTATATTATTATAATGATATTTTTACAGTCGAAATCAAATTCATTGCGGTTCGGCTACATGCTATAATAATTATTTATTATAGCTTCTAGCATTGTAATGTATTAAACTAATTGTAATTGGCCCAGGGGTAAGAATGCGTGAATCCTAACCGATGATCGTGAGTTCAAACCCGTTCAAGCACCACTGAATTTCATGTGCTTAATTTGTTATTTACAATTCATGTCGTGCTTGTCGGTGAAGGAAAACATCGTGAGGAAACCAGCATGTGCAAGTTTCATTAAAATTCTGTCACATGTGTATTCCACGAACCCGCATTGGAGCAGCGTGGTTGGAGTATGCTGCATAAGCTTCTCCTCAATAAATAAAAATTTTAACAAAACAAAAACCGACTTCATAGGAATAACAAATTAATATGAATATATTATAGTGTTTCCTCAGTTTCATTATAAATGCGAAAGTAAGTTTGTTTGTGACGCTTTCACGCCTAAACCACTAAGCCGATTTAAAAAATTCTTTAACCAATGGAAAGCTACATTATAAAGGAGTAATATAGGCTACATTTTGTCCCCATATTCCCACGGGAACGGGAACTACGCGGGTGAAACCGCGGGAAAAACACTATTAATCAATATATATAAATAAACATAAATATAAAATGTATATAAGAGTACTTATACGATTCTATATATATATATATATAATTTTCAAAATTGGTCTCAACTTTTAGGAGATGTTCAAATATGTTTCAATTACAAACATATACATATATACTAATGCTTACATGCATAACTCATATTATAAAGAGGAAAGATTTGATTTTTGTTTGATTTTTTATTACAATTTAAATCAAAAACTACTCGACCGATTTTAAAAATTATTTCACCCGTAGAAATCTACGTCTTTACCGAGTAATATAGGCTTTATTATATTTTCAAAAACTTATAGATCCCTACTTAAAATGGAGCAATGTAACCCAACGTATCAAACTGTTGCCTATAAAAGTTATTATTTCGCGTGCGCTGCGAAAACTATTGACGTTATATAAAGAAGTGTTTTATACAATGGTATTACAATTACTTTATCATAACGATGTTATGGTAGGTGAATGAAAAATCTAGATAGCCTATAAAAGATTCGGCCGTGTATCGTTAATTTGCTACTAAGAATTGAAGATTTCCGTTACTTTGTCATGGATCCTATAATCAGAATCTAACCAAACTATCATCAAACAACCCGTGAAGTACACTCTTTCCAATAAAAAAAAATCATCGAAATCAGTTGAATAGATATCGAGTTATTCGTCCATTTGTCGCGCACATATTTATTCAAATTTACGACTTATATGGTTTTGTCATGGATGCCAGTGTGAAAACTGGACTAAAAAAAATGGGACCACATGGGGAGCAGCCCCTTTCAAATAAAAAAAAATCATCAAAATCGGTTCACCCAGTCGAAAGTTATGAGGTAACAACACCAAAAAAAAAAACATACAGACGAATTGATAACCTCCTCCTTTTTTTCATGTCGGTTAAAAAGAGGAGAAGAGGCCTTAGCCCAGCAGTGGAACATTTACAGGCTGTAAGCATTGATAATTGTTATAAGATTTTTATACAGTAGTATGAGTAAAAAGACTGATCATATTGTTCGGCTAACTATACATATAACTATAAATATAATAATATGATAAAGAACACATAGTAAATAAGTACAACGAACTATGTCGCTACTCTACTTAGGTCATATTCATAGCCATAGTTTCTTAGTAAAATCTCTGACTATCTTGTGTAATAGTATGTGTGAAGTCTGACTTACATATGAATCATAAAGTACGACGAGCCCATACCTATCTACCATATTTACATCATTATACTCAACATCTGGCGGAAAGAAGTCTGCTTGTGTATTTATAAAGTGTCCATATTGTATCCGTTTCCTTTAAACTTAATTTGTGTTACCTGTATACAAGTGTTTGTTGTTTAAACATTACCATAATGTATTAATTTTATTACCTAAGTGTAATATTAAATATTAGACACACACAGACTTGCATAGAAACTGGTAATTTATTTTTATTAAATAAATAACATTAAAAGGCTGTCTTAAAGAAATCACTTATGTTTGTCGATATAATATTACGCGCTCATATTATTTTTTTTACTCATATACTTAGATAAGTTTTCATATTATACATAACATACTGAGTACGTTTTATTTATATGTATTTCATTAAATAATACCTACGTAATATCACATAATAAATATAATATTACATTAGAACTGTTACACCTATTATAAGTTATACATTTTCTTAATTAAGAAGTAATATTTATTTATTTTAAATAACGAACATTAAATGATACAAAATATTAATCTCATTTAATATCAGCTTGCATACATATATATGCCGTTATGAGTTTATATCTGGTTCTTCAATATACTTGATTTCCGTTACCGTCAAGGGCTCGCCTGGCGCCGTCGTGACGCGCTCGAACGGTAATGAGGACAACTACAGCGGATGTGAAAACTTCACCATGCGTGAGACTAGTGTATCGAAAACTCAACCTAATATCACTAAGGTACACATATGGGTGTGTGAACACGACATATTCCATATGAACAGTCTGAACAGAATAGCTTCCTTACTTTAATCAACGAACGCATCACGGAACCAATCACCGGAGTTACTTTATCATCAGAGAGAAGAAAGCTTACATTGATGCTTATTTAATGTTCTCGTATCCGTTGTAGTATTTCTTTTAAACTATGTACAACTGATATACTTACTACATAAACTACTTTTCTTTTTTAAATACATACCTATTTAAATACAAACAAAAATCTTATTGATATTTTCCCAAGTTCAGAAACCAGACAGATAAAACATGATTTCATATATCGCAGGAAACACGAAATAATGTATTTCATAACATTGAAGGAATAGCTTAGAATGACTTCTAGTAGACCACATAAGAGAATCAGTGCATGACTTATCCTTCTAGAGACGAATACAACTAGGCATTACGAAAATTTACGATACACCGCTTACGACAAAATTGAATCTCAATTTCTCAATACATGTTGTTAGTAAATAAACTCTTTTAGGAAACATTAACCAGTATGTAAGCACGTTGCTAATACATTATGCGCAAATTGATTGCCGTAACAAAAAAAAGATAAGTATTTCTAAGTATCTTTAAACGGTAGGATGTTTTTCATCGAAATATTAATAAAATGTGTCAGATTAATTAACAAAAACATTTTTATATTTTGATAATATATTTAATAATTTTGGGGGAATTACCGATGAGTAATATACAGATAAAATAGCTATGTCTAAATATCTTCAAAATTAATCAACGGTTTCTTCCAATGCAGTAAGGGGCCATTCATTTATTACGTAAGAATGGAAAGGAAAAAATGAACGACAAAATAAATTAAATGGATAGCGCTACGAAAAAATTATTAACACTCAATCGGGTAGCTCGGGTACGTACCCGAACGTAAGATCACAAATAAAACTAAGGTAAACTGTTTCCATAAACAGTTTACCTTAGTTTTATTTGTGATCTTACGCAAGAACTATCAAGACTCCCTCCCACCCCCTTTGTAAGAAAAAATAAGACATGATCGAAATCGAATAAATCGTCTTACGTAATAAATGACTGGCCCCTAAGGAACTAGTGGGAGTTAAATGACTTTTATTGTGATTTTAATGGAATATAGCGCTAAAAAGCTTTACTCAAATATTGATAACTAAAACCGTTAAAAATTATAGCGCTATTTCAACGCTGGAGTTACTAAATCAAGTATGCCAAGGTAGGGCCGCGTCACTCAATCATACTATGGCCCACATAAATAATTTACTTAATAATTATAAACCTTATTACAATGTTTTAAGAACTAAAATTGCATATTGATTCCATATTCGCTCAACATTGAGTAGAGAACGGTTAAAATCAAACATGAATTATATGAGATTCGTGTTCTGGCTTCGATTGAATCTATTATCTGCCTTTAGAACAGGTTTGTTAAATCATATGCAACCTAAAGATTTTGAACGTCAGTTTTAGGTTATAAAATTTTGAAAATCGCAATAAAACATACCCAAGCTTAAAAATAAGGTAATTACTCGTAAGATCAATATGTCGTTTGTCTGTGTGTCGGGAACACTTATAATCAAAAGGTTTAGATGCAATAATATCCCCTTTACTTATATACTACAGTCTTTTACCTCATTTATCACTACACTTCTTTTTTCTAAAGTACGCAAATCCGACAAGTGTAATTAAATTGTGGACAAATTCCCTATTGTTATTATGCAATATAAAGTTTTGATTTTTTTTTTATAAATAAATTTGAATGCCTTAAATAGTATTTTTTTCATATTTTGTATATAGTTAAAACTTTTTGACTGTCCCAGGATATTATTATTATTACTTCTACTATAATGTATAACAGGGTTCGATGGGTTAATATTTGCTTAAAGTATAGTTGTACATCTAATGTTTAGTACAAATATGAAGAAGTTACTATCTACATAACATTTATAATATTCCTACATCAAAGAAAATACTACTCGTATATTTCCAGTGAACAGTCTACTGCGTAAAAAAACTTAATAAAACGACGACGAAACGAGAGAGATTAGCGCCAGATTTTATCAATTATTTTGTCGTTATCGAGAAATTTATACGTAGGTATTATCATATAGTACATAATTAAAAAAATATTCAATGAATATATTCTTCATATAAAAGGAGAGTGGAGATTATAAATAAATAATAATTGCTGTTATATAATATCACTTACTATCATATTAATTTATCGCATAATTATATTATTATGATAGTATGCGATCCCTATGTAATACACATTACCTACCGCTAAATAATAACAGACGAACTAATCATATTGATCCGGAATAGACTTACTACCAAGACATCGAGTTTAAGTCTAGAAAATTATTAATCCCAGATTATGCTTTGTCAATTTGTAAAAGAGCAAACACAATTTTACAAACTTATTTAACATACACAAGTAATGAACGTTTCTATTTTTTTGTTTCACATAGTTATATTTTGTGTTTATTCCAAAACGGCTCTTCAAAACCGACGGAAATTATTTAATTTCCAAAAATATATTCGAATATCAAACTTTACGAAACAAAAAAGACACAGAAAAGTGTTTTTTTATTTAAAAGAATAAAAAACTTCTTTTTTTTTCTTTTATTAAAATCTGTAAGCAAAAGTGGAAAATTTTCTTGAGGTTTAGTAATGGCGCTGAGTGAAACAATTGAAAGATTTCATGTAAAGATAAGCGATAATCAAGAAATACGCTTTCAAGTACGAAGATTGTATTTTGAGAATTCTTATTGATTCTATTTATAAATAATGATATCTATTGATATTATTATTAAAGTACAAGTTATTAATTTATTACTAGCAATTGTTCCGATTTACTACATACCTACTTTTGATGAATCAATGAAGCAGATGATAAAAAATCCCCAGTCATTATCAGATACCATAATTTAATGAAACACGTTGAACAACAAGCAATAGATATGTATCTTAAGATGTTGAGAAATTAATTCACAATAAATCAGAAACGTTATGGACTTTAATATTATTCGCATGGACACCAAAAGTGTGACTGAAAAAACGTCAAACCCATGAATAATTACTAAGAAAACACTTTAAGTTGCACGCAGCTGTAGTGTGATCGTTCATACGACACGTGACTGTAGCCATAGAGCAAACAGCAGATACACCACTCTATATCTAACCCATACAAGCGTACCATGAAGTTGACCTTAATTATGAAAATAAATGTGAACTTAGTTCCGACGGTATCATGTCTCGCTTATTAGCTGTAAATGTTGTCCACGTGCCTCGTCAATGATATAAATGTTGTTATCCGGTTCAAAATACTAACAAAATATATTAACTGTCTATCACTAAGTATAAATATTAACATAAAAAAAAGAATTAATAAATTCTATATTTTTTTTAGTAAGTGAATGACGGTTTATTTGTTGGTTTTGGACTAGTTTATTTGTGTAATTATTAGAAGTCATCTTATTAATGCTAAGCTCGTCTTAACATTTACTAGCAATTAGCATTTACATTTTATCATTTAGTTTAACAATTTTTCCTGGTGCTAATACCTTAACTGTTAAAACAGGGGTTTTCTAAATATTTGTTTTGAAATCGTTTCCCTATTTATGTAACTAAACTGGTATTTGAACGTGGCTCAATTTATTCGTTTTTTTTCCTCTTTTCTGATGAACACAATTTCGACTCTTATTTAAATCCTTATGTAATTATGTTGAAAACCTATAAAATGTCAGCATCACGTCGATTAAACTTAACAAGTAAATGTCAAGCCAAATAGGTTTGTTTTCAGCTCAACTTTTTTTTAACTTCGTTAATACTTTGAACGAAACAACAATATCTGATTTTTAATGTGGCAAAAGTGTTTAAGTGGACCGAATCCATCACCCAGTATTTTACGATTCATCCAATAATAAATAATCTAACGACCGAAAAGTCACTGTAATACCTCGGGTTTCTAAAGACCGGTTACATTTGAAATTTTGCATCGTTCCAAATTAATGTATAATGAATCATTCATATTCTGAACGTTAAACAGTGACACTTAGTTCGGTAATGTTTCGCTACTATATCGTTATATACTTAGAATATATATATATATGAGTCATATCAAAGTAAGTATAGAATAAGAATGTTTCTATAATACATATATGATGACTTGTTATTTACATCTTGAGTATAAGATGTTTCCTACGACGGAATAATTAGAAAAGTATAGTAATAATAATTAATTAGTGCATACAAATCTTAGGTCAAGTAGTTTAATAAGTTTCAGTTGATATTAGAAAATAAGGTTATTATCCCGAAGGTTGAATGATTGGAAATTACTTACATTGATTAAATTAATTAGCTTGATAATTTATATGTATATCAATGCGTACTATTCTTTATCCATCATCAGTTTATGTTCACGTTATCACTAACTAAACGATATATCCCGTGACACTTCGTTTTCATTCTTATCAATAGAAAAATCTGTGTCTCAAACATTTATGATAAAGAAGATTTAAGTGAATTTATAAAAAACTACGGATATTTTATCGTAAAAAAATATTCCATTGATAAAAATAATATTTTTATGGGTTATTTCAATTGGTCAAACAAAAGTTTATTTTACCAAGAACACGAAACTGTTATACGGGTTATACGCCATTTTTAAATAACTATTATTATTTGATAAAAAAACAGCCTCTTAAAATGTACATAATTAGTAGGTATTCAACTTAATCCAACTCATGTCAATGAACTGATTCGCGTATCGATGTTATTTAACATCTTTAAGAATAGTATTGGAGTATACAATTACCTAGGACTACATAATAATATGAATGCTGTCACCAAAAAAATCAAATATATACGTAGTATATTTGATATTTCAAACATTCTATATATTCCTAAATATTCCTTAGTTGAAAGCATCGAAATTATCTCTTCTGGAATCGATAAGTAATAAAAGTAGTTTCTGCCTAACAGGCAAAAATTTGTTTCATCATAATATTATTATCGTTTTGATTAGCATCATTTACTGAATAAAGAATAGTTAAGTATATTTAACAATAAACGTCCTTATAAACGTTGCTTGTATTTTTTTTAAATGTACAAAATAAATTGATTAACATATTTAAAAAAGAATAAAACCTAACTAAAAAATCATCTTAATTATGAAGATGAATTGGTGTTGTAATCGGAAGAAAATGTAGCGTTAATTCTAAGAAAAAAGTTGTTTATTAAAAAGGTTCTACTATTTATAAATACAAAATTATCTATAAATAGTACTTATCAATAGATAATTTTGTGTTAATGGGTATAATAAAAAGATAAAGATAAAATAATATTCACCTAATAACCTTGTTTGGTTCTAAATATTGGTCACATTTACGACCTTAATTAAGTTGAAGAAAATTATCACGTTGGAAAATTATACAATATTTTTATTTGATCGTTGCTTAATGTACAAAAGTTCGACTGTAATATTCCACCACGATGGTCAAGAACACGAGGTTTCTTGTCGAAACAAACAACAGAAGCCAGATGAGTTTTAAAAGGATTTCAAACCTTGTGAATTTTTTTTCAACTTTTTGCATGATCCGATTCTTATGAAATACTACTACTGTACCACGTGACACAACAACATTATTTTTATTTCTACTTTGTTACGAAGGCCTGATGAAGGAGTCATGATATGGACAGTGATTTTTTAACTGTTTTAAGCGGACTTGACATTGTGAATCTTGATATCGGACAGGAAAAGATAATACTATTAGTATTGTATGATTTCTAACCTGACCATAGTACTAATAACTACTTATACCATACTAGTATAGTTATTATTTTATAGTTTTAGGTAGAGGTAATGTATTAAACATAAATCGTTTTATTTTGATTCAAATGACTACAGATTTTTATGACTGATGATAACTTATCCGTTGTATAATACTGTTGTAACACAGTAATATGTTGTATTGTACCTACTGGTTTAAAATATTTTTAATATTTTATCGAATTATTGGATAATAAATAACAGAATATCGACAGAATATATCATTACTTATCAATGCAATGAATGCTACCAATAATTATTTTAGTGGACATATATATACAAAGTGGAGTATTATTTAACATTCGATTTCAAATTCAATATAAATATAACATGATTCTATTATTTTATACAATTATTTATATTTAATTGTATAAAATGGTTAAACATTACACTTTTTTATTATGAATATTTAGTTTATATATAATATGTAGTATATACCCACAATATCCTGTGCGGTATTTCCCAGTTTATTTTTCCCTATAAACCATAAATTGATTACACAGAAAATAAGCACAGTTACATGAATTATTTCAAAAACATTTTATATATCTATATACTACTATAAGTATAAATCAATTGGTTATGTCTGTACATTTTTTTTTCACCTAATTTTGTGATTCACATTATACTATTTTTTTCATTTTTGTCTGTACGTCTTCTTATAACTCAAGAACGGCTTGACCAATCTTGATGAAAATTGGTACACACAAAGAACATGTGATGATAAGATCAGTAAGCCCTACGGTATCTTATGAAAATTAACGTCAAATCGTTAATTACGTATTTCTTTACCAGTAGCCATATGTGTGGATGTGTGTTTGACGATTTTATTTTACCTAGTACCTATTAACTAGTAGGTACCTACCTCCATAGCGTTAAGCTATAAGACCTTAAATATTACTTAATCATCGGATTATAATGACATTTGTGTATAAATAAGGTCCTTCTTATTTATACACAAATGTATTTATTCCTTATTGGTCCAGAGTCTGTCTTTCAGCATGATAACGACCCAAACACACATCCAAGCTGTGTAAACATTTTTTGGAAGCAAAAGAAAACCAAAATATATGGAAAAACATGCAATGCCCCCCCAATTCCTGGATTTGAATCCGATAGAGTTATTGTGGGATGAACGGGACAGACAAGTTCGGAAATGTTGTCTTACTTCTCAAAAATACCTATGGAAAATATTACAAGACGAATGGCGAAAAATAAACCATAAACATTAGAAAAATTTGTTACATCCTGTATATATGGTAACACGCTCTGCTTAGTTTGGGATCAGATAGCCGTGTCTGAAAAATGTCCCAGGATAAAAATATATGAATGTTTTTGCCCCTTTTTATTATTATTATTATTAATATAATATAACTCATTCAATTGTGATTTCCTTTTATAAATTTACCAAAATAGCTACAAAATCATATTGTATACATGTAGTATATAAACTGTTACTGCTACTCCCCCCTACACACATACACGTCGACATTTATGACGAGATATTATTGTTATAATCTAATATATTGTATAATCAAGACGAAGACGTGCAAAAAAGTCAAGGGCAACAGTCGGATCCCGAGTCTTGACCCCGTATCAAACCTGGCTGTTGCTACGCGTTGTGATAAATTATTATTACCCGTTTTATTTCTTTGAATTCTAGAATTAACTAATCATTTTAAAATTTTAATGCAAAATTTATTGGAAGCTTGTATATTAATTGATCTCGAATTGTTATTGATTGTCTATAGGATAGTAAGGCGTATATAATCTTACCAATATATACTACCGTCCAAACGTATTTGAAAACCCAGAAAACAACGGAACTGATGGAGGTTGTTAAATGAAACATTACACTATATCTTTATAAAACATTTATTGACGTGACAACGTCTTATAAATTGGTTTGCCGGGTGACACTTCAAGAAACTGCGTTACGCTCCGCTCACGTTATGCGCTCACAATGAGAGCGAGTGAGAGGCACGCGTCCCTTCCACTCGGGCATGGTTAGCCCGCCTAAGAGCGAGAGAGACAGACATAAAAAATAAAATTTTGTTAATATGAAATTCAGTGCGAGATTCTTTGTATAAATTAATGTTTTAAATATAATTCTTTGTATAAATAAATGTTTTAAATTGTTACTATTATTTCAGCCTTCTTCCTACTATACGAATGAATATTCACATTAAAATTATTTTACCACTCAAAGTCGTTGTCACGTAAAACTTTCGCCCGTATACCGACTTTACAGGCAACCAATATTTTTTTTTTAACTTAATCTTAGCAACATACAACTATTTATAATAAAAATAATCATATTTTTGACGCATCGATATGTCATCTTCTACTTTTGATTACAGCCTGACAAATGTTGGGTGTACGTGAATACTCTTCAGTTTTCCCCATTTAGTATATAAAAAAATAACGAAAACGCACTTGTTGAAAAATCTTTGACTTAACTTTAAGCACGTTTTATTTATTAAATGAGACAAGATATTTAAATTTAAACTGTGTTATGGGATTAAGTAAAACACAAACTAATAAAACGAATCAAAAAACAAATCCTGAGAATCAATTCCTATACAAAAGTAAAAATACTCAGAACACTTCTAAATGTAAAGAAATTACAATTATTGCTAATGATGGTATCCCAATAATAATGTGAGCAAAATTTTAATTTTAATTGTCCCTACTCGTATAATTAAACTGGCTCACTCACCTTTCAAACTGGAACACATCAATAGCAAGTACTGCTGCTTTGCAATAAAATATCTGATGAGTGGGTGGTACCAACCCAGACTTGCTTGCACAAAGTTCTACCACCAAGAGGTGTATAATTATACTACATGGAGGTGACCTCATTATAAGATGTCCTATTTGACTTCTGTCATAAATAAATTGTATACCTATGTCTATAAAAACTTGAAACATAATCAATTTAAAACTTAGAAATATACTTTACTGCTTCCTCTAAAATAAAAACTAAAAGTAAGTGTTAAACTATGGGATAAACCTGTTAATTGCTATAACAAAACAATTGTATTTTATTTTATGATTTGCTCTCAAATATTTTTTTATATTATTATATAGGTAAGTATTTTATGTTATTATATATACACGTACTATGAACTCAAAATTACTTAAAGAACGCCGATATTTTATTAGTTTGTAATTTATAAACAATTTAAACCACCAATCAAAGTCGTTATATTTTATGTATATAAGAAATAACTTGTTTTTTACTATTTAACATTTGATAGAATACGGTTGAACTGAAGCCAAATGCATATTTTGCAAAACGGTGTAATAATAACCCAGACATTGCTATACATTCCCACCAATGAGATATAGTTCGTGTCGCAGTCTGGCTTTTAGTCACATGACAAAAACATGTACATTATGAAAGGAAATGCTTCACTGGCACTGAATGCAGACAAAACAATGTCACTCAAACTGTTTATAATAAATTCAAATACGAGATATTGATGTACATAGTTAGCAAACTTGTAAAGTTATAAGTTTGATTTTAGTCTGCTGCATACGTCATATGCGTATAGGTACTCGACAGTTCAATTATAACGTACGCAGTAAATCGTTCAGAAAGCTCCATCGAGAACATCATTCATCACTTTGAGTTGTAATTCATGTCATACATTATTTTTATTGCGCAATATTACCTTTATTGCAATGGGAAACACAATCTATATTGAAATAGTATTAACGTCAGCCCACCGAGCTCTTAACCTAAAAAGAAATGGGCCAGTATGTCACTTTCGTCAAACTTATCCAAACCAAAATCGAATATTAATAGTACTCTTATTCATGGAAATAATCGATATCGATATGCAAACATATAAAGAGTTTTAAGGGTGAAATATTGTTCATATAAATTCAAAACAGCTCTGTTTGAGAAAAAGTAATAAAATAATTGTATAAATAAATATTTTTCAGAGGAAAATATTTACTAAAAATCTAAATTAGGTGAACAAGTAACTTATATGTTAACTTAATATATGGTTTAAAATCCGAGATACAATTTTAAAATTCGAATTTTGAAAGCAAATACTAATTCCGTGGTGACCCCATTCGAAAGAATTATTATTAAAGTATGTAACTGGATACGGCAGACGTGGTCCCAAACTAACGTTCTCAGAAGAAATGAATGAGAACGAATGAACGGAGAGCGTATCATTTATTTTTATTTATTTTTTAACGTCGCAACGAATCTTTGTGGTCTACAAAATAAAGTGCGACATTTGTTTTTGTGATTGAAGGATTTTAAACATATTGATATGCAAAAATGTTATTCGCAGACATGAGAGTGAATGTGCATTTTATATTGTTAAGATTGTTTTAAAGATAAGATCTATCTTATGACAATGACTCTGCGATAAAATTTGACCGAATTACGTTATTCTAAATATACGTTTTAGTTTAATTAAATATATTATTTGCTAAAATAAATTAACTTAGTTACTGGTGTATTCCAGTTCCTGACTGCCTCATTGGTCTAGCTAGCGGCTTGATATAAGGCCGCAGTCTCGGTGGTCTTGGGTTCAATTCCCAGGTCGGGCCAATAAATAGTTATTGGGGTTTTCTGTCAGAAAGTTCTCAGTAGCAGCCCGGAGTGTGGAAGTTGGAAGTGTTTACACTCAAGTGTAGACACTCCCGTGCCTCGGAAGGCAATTTAAGCCCTTGGTCCTGCGCCTAAATTCTTTCCAGTCGTGTCGGATTGCCGTCCCATCGGATTATGAGAGCTAAGGAAAAGAGAGTGCACCTGAGTTTGCGCACACACTTGTGCACTACAATATCTCCTGCGCGGCCGAAATCGGTCTAGACTCCTTGAGTTTTGAACGATGCTATTCTACAATTATATTTCTCTTGGACTTCGACAACAAGTCTTATACCGTATATTATTACCGTATTTATTGGGAAACTAAAGTAGCCTTGTTATATGTAATATATTTTGTATTGTATAAATTGTGGTTACAGAAGTTTTCTTTGTTACACGTCGACCTCGTGCTATCAAATGAACGTGTAACTACAATAATTTCGTCATGTATCCGGTCTTTGCCGTTTTAAAATATTTTATGATTCATTTGACTTTTTTTATTCTCCAGTATAGATACATAATTTCACAGTTTTTTCATAGTTAGAATATGTAGGCGGACGAGCGAATAGGCTACCTGATGTTTAGTGGTGATCACTGTTCATAAATATTGGCATTGTAAGAAATATGAACCATCAAGATTGCACAAGACCCTACTCTACCTCTTTTATACAGGTATCCAAACTAATCTCTTATCAGAAAAAAAAAACAGCAAAATCAGTAATTTTACCCCCTCTCTATGCAAACACGTGTATTGTACAAATTTCCACATACTACTTTTTTTTTTTCCACATATTACTACGCTATGATAGAACGTGAAAACTGTTGTCACACAAGTAACACGTATTGGATCAAACGAGTTCATTGAGACCATTTCCTAGACGCTATAGTCTTGTAGAATATTACAATTATGTAAATCTTGGTAAGGTAATGCTAAAATTGTATAAAAAATCTTTCCATTTCAAACGCCATGGACACGTTATGTCTAACAGATGTTTGCTTTTACCACTTAAAACAAGAGTGAGCTATTTTCTACAACGCTACAAATAAAAGGTATCGTTTCAAAATCTTTATAATATTAAAGGCTTTATAATAATGAAACTTATGTGTTTTGTGTTTGAGTGATGCGTGGCTGAAGACGTCTGAGCTTGATCAATCGAATAAAGAGTTGTCAGTGTAGACAATATTTATTTTATAACCTTAGCCTTGTTAGTTTTTATTAAAAATATTATAATAATATATTCTATATTAATTAAAACCCATTGGTCGTGAAGACGTAACGATATTGTCTTGAAACGTTTGAACAGCCGGTCTAAAATAAATGGAAGGCCAAACGCAACGACTAAAACAATCAACGCAATATTAAAGTGCGGTATCTCAATCTGGTTTGACGCAAATTATAATTTTATATCATATATCATACAGGCAGGAAAATATACAATATTGCAATTACGTTAAATTTAAACAAAATACATACATCATTATTTGTTTCAATTTATAACAATTCTACATCAGAAGGACTAGTCACGAATGTTTTTATAACTAGTAAAACTTTCACGATGACAGCCTCTATGAAGTTTATTATTAAGAAAAGTCGTGACTACGGACATAATGTGAGACTATTTGCGTCATAAGCGAAAATAGTCTTTGTGTCAATGGGAGTGAATGCTATAAACCCATGAAATGGATTGACGACAATACACACACGCGATGATCATTATAACTGTAATATAAACTTGAATAGAAATCCTTGCTGTAAGACTTCAAGAATCCATTATTCCAGCAGTGCCTAAGGCAAACCTCGTTGACTAGAAAAAATATTAAACCTATAAACGTTCCTTAGTCACTGTTTAGTTAAACACTGATTTTTCTCTGTCTATTATATAAATTAAGTAACTAGAAGTTATTTAATGAAACAAATATTCTATATAAAATAATATATTAATCGAAATAAATTATGTACGTTGAAAGGACTGCATATAAAAAAGTGAAAAATATCCCCAATTGGGTTTCTTAGAAAAAGTCGATACAAATTGTTTTGCGTTTACGGTAAATATTTAAAACTAATATGGTATACTTATTTTGATAATAATCAATACAGTGTGTCAAATAATTTGATTTATGGTCATCGGGAAGTGGGCGATAACGTAAACTGCCTTATTATATAATAACAAAGAAACTGCGGAATCGATTTCGATATAAAAATAACTCTTTAAGTTTAAAACAATTTATATTTTCTATACCGGTTTCACTATTATATTGAGAAATTAAAAAATAACATCTTATAAATACGGTAAATCCAGATTTTCTAAAAAAATAATTTTATTTTACAATAAATTTTATTTAATTGGTTCATTATAAGAGGACATACCTCAAGAGAATAAAGTTTGAAACATTTATATCGATCTATTTGTTTATTGAACAATCATTGGACATACGAGTACATAAAAATCTTCCTTCCTGGTCCTTTTTAGGGGGTCTTATTGTGCAGAGGGCGATCCATTTCTCTTTTTCTCATTGATGTGGTTAAAGTGACACAATTGTCATATTTAAAATTAACGAAGGCTAATTTATAAATGAGTATTATTTGTCATTATAGGTCTGGACTGTCATGGAATTCTCAATAGCAGCCAGGATTTAGGAAGACGATTTTACACTTTCATGCCTCGGAAGCCAAGAAAAGTTATCTTTTCTCCCTCGGTCTTGCGCTCAATCTCTCCTTTCGTGTCAAATTCTTGTCGGATTATAAGAGTTAGGGAATAGAGAGTACACACTACACACGTGCTTCTACAAATAATTGTCATTGGCTGCCATGATTGAAATTAGTAAATTATAGTAATTGTAGTAAATTAGGATTATAAATGAATATAAAGACTGACTTGAAAACGAAATAGTTAAAAAAAAAAATCACTTTCCCATTCATTCATTTTTAATTTCAAAATGTTATGTATTTCAGCCGGGTCTATCACTTTGACATCGACTCCAAAAGTAACAATAATTGTAAATACATTATCATCCACACAACACATTCGTACCTACATATTGATGAGTAGAAAATAGTGAGCTAATTATCAAATCATAGAAGAATACGCAATTATTTTTTTACTTTTTAGTGCATTTTAATTTGTTTTTCCCATGAAGTCGGTTTTTGTTTTGTTAAAATTTTTATATTTTTATGTAACGTATCAGACTGTCTGGTAACATGACTGCCGTCTGATATAATCGTATGATGTCTGTCTTCATGTATTTAAAATTACTGAATGTGATCAAAGAAATTTCCAGATTTTTTAATATGATACAACGTCATCATTTTTAAACGTATTTTTAAATATATTTATAAATGACGGAATTTATATTATTTTAGGACCCTATTATTCCATTTTACATTTTGGACTCATACTATCTAGCCGGGTGCCCTTCGAACGGATGAAGTAAGATTTTATCAATTTAATTTGTAAACCGAATCAAATCTCTTTCTTTCATAATGGAAACCTTCAGAAAGATACCCTGGCTTCCTACCCACATAACCCGGTCCTCCCAAGGGAGCCGGCTACCTTTCTGAAGGTTTTAGTACAGTACAGTTAAATCTATTAAGCAAATAAATTAAAAATGATGACTTGCAGAAGACAATAATTTAAAATTTTCATCATTAAAACTGACGACTTCCTACCTACTCTTAAAATGTGTCGTATTTAATCAATGAGTGAGCGAATATAATTTAAAAATAGCTTTTGATAGAATCAAGTCGCTATTGTTTTATTTAGACTAGAGTCTAGCCAATCTAATATATATAATATGATTCGCTTTGTAAATAGTAAAAGAGCGACGCAAATATACTATGGCTAATCGTGTAAATATTTGTTTAGTCGTGTAAGGTTTTTATTATATAATTATTGAGATTACAGGATGCATGTCAGCTGTATTTATTAAAAACTATTTGACCGCGGTTTCATCCGCGTAGTTCCTATCCCTGTAGGAATACGGAAATAAAATGTACTTGTGTGTGTCTTGGTGAAAGAATTTTTAAAATCGGTTTCATTGTGATTAAGGCGTGAAAGCGTCACAAACATACAAACAAGTCTCATTCGCATTTATAATACCTATTAGTTCGGTTTGTATATGGTGCCTAATCATGTTAACCTGCAAGTTATTAATATCAATTGATTTAATTTATTTTGCATTGTTTTGGCTGTAAGTCAAGAGTCCGTGATCAAATCCGGGCATGTACAATTGAATTTTTATATGCTTAATTCGTGTTTATTTTTCAATTTGTGGAAAATATATCGTGAGGAAAGCTGCTAGAAGCAAGGTAAAATTAGCTGCGAGTACAACTTTCTCCTTTGAAATAAAGTAATATACGTAAATAACTGTATTAGAATTGAACGCCATTTATGACTAAGCTTACTAGTTTAGTTATTTTAACGCAATAGTTGCCTTGCAATAATATAGTTAATGGATAGACGTGAACTCTAGTAGATCAGGTTTACGTAAGCCGGTTGAGGATTAGAAAATGCGTTGCTGATATTATTGGGAAATCGTTAAAGTAAAAACAGTAATAAATGCTATGAATTCCACTGATATTATCAACATTTAGTTATAAATCAACAAAATTCACTTCATTTCATTCCTGTTACTTCGGTGATGGTTGGATGGATCGGTTCCCCATCTTAATCAGTAATACAAACGTTGCGCTCACGTTTTGGATCGATGGAAGCGTTTTACAAAAAAATGTACGCTAGCTCTGTTTTTGTCCTTTTGCATTACATAAGTTCGATCTTATTCTATTTGACTCCCTGCTATTTATACGCTTCCGCAGTATTTCTCAGTTTAGAATTAGATATTGGCAGTGAGCTTTATATTGAATTCTAGAACATTCTAATCGTTTGCATTTGCAATATTTTTACACTAAACTGAAATCATTCGGCTTTGTATGTACAATGTGGCTGTGTAATAAATGTATAAGGCTCTCTAATTAATATTTAGGAGTATTAAAATACTTGTTATACTCTTAAATCTATCTATACTAATATATAAAGCTGAAGAGTTTGTTTGTTTGTTCCGGAATCTCTAATCTCAGGAACTACTGGTTCAAAGTTAAAAAATATTTTTGTGTTGTATAGTCATTTTATCGAGGAAGGTTATAGGCTGATTTTTATTCATTATATTTTTATCAATTACACGCGGGCGAAACCGCGGGGCACAGCTAATATTTAATGTAAATACTTACTACCAAAAATAATAATGGAATATATATATACATATATATATATATATATATAACATTAACCCGTACATACACATCGAAGATATATATACAGCCGACAATGATATAAACTTCCTTATTTTGACTGTTCTTTGCATTGATATCAGTTTTAACAATGTAACTCTTCAAAAATTGGTTAACATAATATAGATATTTAATTCGTTCAGTTTTCAAAAATACATTAAAAAGTCAAAAAATCAAACGGTAAACGGTCTTAGAACTCAGCAATTATTAATAATTAGAATATAAAAGCTTTAAACTGCTCGTTGAAATAAATAAAATAACTTGAATATTTGAAATTATTTCACTATAACCTCCAACTGAAAGATGACACAATTAAATAGTTATTGTAAGAACAAAGAGTTGTTTTCATTTGCGACATTTTGTGATACTTTCTTAGTAAGTTCGTAACAAACGTATTTTTTTAATAAAATATTATTTTCGATATTAAGTTAAGTGGGTTTGTTCACCTGCATGTTTGTATGTTTCCGTTGGGTTCAATGACTCACAATAAAACGGTCCTCTCGTTTATACGGTCGCACGGACTGACGCATTTGGGGCGTCTGGGACACGTCTAAATTTGTTTCCTATCTTATAATTCATTGCACATTTAATTTGTACAATATGATAATGCATGTAAAGTGTTGATTATAAAGTACGATAAATTAATGCATTGAACGTGGGATATGTAAGCTACAAGAACATCTTAATCTTACTGCTTTAAGAAACAAATTTAGTGTTACCTTACGAGCGTTCGATCAATGAACATTTTCGGTACTAAGTCTGTCTATGTAAGTAACAGCTCTTAATTTGCTGTTCCCTCTTCAGTGCTATGATGATAACGGTTTTATTTAACCATCTTGATCGAATTTGAAAATACAATAAGTTAATTGTTGTCTGCAGTTATGGTTATTTTATATCGCAATCGTGGTATTGGGTAAGAATAGTGCAAATCTTTTTAAACATTATGTAGGTACATGAGCTCATTTCATTTACAGTTGTGGCCACTTCGTAGTTTGCGTGGATGTTGTTGATAACTTGTGAATGAATGTGAAGTGAATTGTGATTAATACATATTTAATATTAATAAGAAGTACACTGCATTTTTAACCAGATATTACTACATTGGTATTCATTCATATCATAGTATCAATATATGTCCCCTCGACTGCCTCGTTGGTCTAGTGGCTTGATATAAGGCCGCGGACGCGGTGGTACTGGGTTCAATTCCCAGGTCGGGCCAATAAATAGTTATTGGGGTTTTCTGTTAGAAAATTCTCAGTAGCAGCCCGGAGTCTAGAAGTTGGAAGTGTGGTACACACGTTAAGCCGTTGGTCCTGCGCCTGAACTCTTTCCGGTCGTGTCGGAATTCCGTCCCATCGGATTATGAGAGCTAAGGAAAAGAGAGTGCACCTGTGTTTGCGCACAAACTTGTGCACTAATATTGTGCTTGAGCACAATATCTCCTGCGCTGTTGGCTAATCTCTCTTGAGTTTGGCCGCCGTGGCCGAAATCGGTCTGGAGGACCTTATATGTCCCCCATGATTAGTCTGTTCAAAAAATATAATAAGTAATGGCCTTTCAACAGTTTATATATTTTTGAAGATTATTTGTTAATGTATCGTGTTTACGAGTAAATAAGTGTAATTCATATATTTTACGTCGTATATATAATAAATTTAAAATTTTCTGTCATTAATTTCTAATTTTAAAAAGGCCCTAATTAATAGACTTAATTAACGATGTCGCATATAACCCAGTGAAACGCAGCGTGCCGTTACACAATCAGCGGTAATATTTCATGTATACGGTTAGGCGCAGCCCAAATGTCAGCATTGACGTCATAGGGGCGGCTCCGGCACTATATATAATCCTTTACTATGAGCAAGGGCTAAGTGACTGATGATGCGTTACAATAGCTAATGCTTACATAAAGGCCGACCTTAAGGCTAATTGAGTATTCATATCTAGTTGTATATACTCATTTGAATGTACGTACACAATATTAAAAAAGTTATATTAATAATAAATTATACTATTACATAATATAGGGATAGAATATTATGCAATTTATTTGTAAGTGTACAACAAACCACTCAAATGAGTCAATGACCTGATAAACTATAAATGATAAATATAAAATTCACGCGACACTTCAAAGACTAAACTAACACATACATACTATATGTATATATATACGATATCGTGACTGACCTTAATTAGAATAGTGGTCCACATAATTATGTTCATATGATCGTATTACGACATCTTGCAATACGATTAGAATATGCACTTCTATGCGTTTCTAAAAGAAATCAGATAAAAATAACCATTGGCAGAGAGACTTTTGACGTCATTCGACCCAATCCTTAACTGCAGAGGGGCCCTTCGATGCACGTGCGACCTATTTACAAAGTTATTAACTCTAAATTCGAAGACTGATTAATGTAAGTAGTTTTGATACAATTTAATTTAGTTTAGTATTTTTTTATGTAAAACTATCATGAAGGCAATAGCATGGGGGTAAACTATCATGAAGCTCACCTGATAGAAAGACTATCACCGCCTGGACATCTGCAACACCCGATCTAATTTGTGTTAAAGTATTTGGATTTTATATATAAATATCTAGAGATATGTTGTGTTTCATTTATTATACCGTACTTACAACATTGTTTATTATAACGTGTGATATTAGGTATAAAGGTTAATATCTTTGAAATAATTAACACGTGGATCCAATACATACACAGTTGAAATGCTCTTGACAAATAAAGAAAAGAACGCATCCTTGATTTGGTTATTAGCCCAATTTTTGGCGCAAGTAACACATATTTGATTAACTCAGTTAATTTGTACCTATGTATATAAGTAAACATACTTTTCCTCGTTAATAATAACCGTTATTACTATAGAAGTGACTAGACCTTATGTTTTGTAAATAATTAAAGAAAATATATGAAACTACAAATTAATCACACTTCTTTATAATATGATTCTATTTCGACAATTTTGATTTCATTTTACGTATAGATAATATATTTCGAATAGTAATAAAAGAAAATTAAGTATCAATTTAATTGTAAGCTATAAAAATCACGCATTTAGCAGTGAGCTTTTACAATTAAATATACGTGACGATAAATTCTACCTTCAAAACGTATGCGTATTTTGGAAGCAAGCCACGCTTTTCCGCAATGTACGTTCGAATGATCGTTTGTTTTTGATTACAGTATATTAACCAATACGTTAATTTGGAAAATCAAACCAACATATAATGGAATAAGATCTAACTTTGAACACAGCAAGTTTAGTGATGATCATAGTTGTGTTTAATAAATTCGCAAATCAAGCGCAATGTTTCAAAGAAACTGGTGTCTGCGTAGTGTCTATTTCGTCAATGTTAGAATATTGCGCATTTCAATTAGTCATTGTTTGAGATGTACCTTCGTGGTATGTTTTAATTGAAGCGTATGTGTACAAATTCTTAAGTTGTTGCAGGAATCTCAGGACTGATATTTCATGCTTGTTTATAACTGTTCAAACAAATGTGTCTATCAATGAAAATGATTATAATGATTTGTGAGTACAAATAAAATATAAAAACATTTCAAAGAAAACCAAATTACCTGTATTGATAGTGATAATGAAAATAATTATCGGACAGAGAGCAAAAAATATTTTACAATACAGTTTAGAGGAAACATGTTTTTTATGTCAGATTATTTTGATTTTAAATCTCACGCTTCGATAAACACATTTTTTTCCAATTTATTTACGAATTTGCATATCATATTCCGAACTAAAAAAAAACTAATATATATTTTTTTATCAATGCTGTATTGATACCTGATGGTAAGTGGTCACCAACGCCCATAGACAATGGCATTGTAAGCAATGTTAAACATTGCTTAAATCGCCAATGCGCCACCAACCTTGGGAACTAAGATGTTATGTCCCTTGTGCCTGTAGTTACAATGGCTCACTCACCCTTCAAACCGGAACACGGCAATACAAAGTACTGCTGTTTTGCGGCAGAATATCTGATAAGTGGATGGTACCTACCCAGACGAGCTTGCACAAAGCTCTACCACCAAGTAATTGGTTTCTTACGCAATGGTTTCAAACTGGGGTTAAATTGGGTTTATATTTATTTCTGTTATTAATAGCATGTCATTTTCCGTTATTTTTGTCCTAATACCAGTTTACAAAAATAACATCAGACAGAGATTTGACAATATTTTATTATTTAAGATCTCACAATTACAAAATACGTTATGCTGAATACAAGTTGCTGATTCTTGAAACATTTTATTCAATTTATGAATCTAGTATACATAATAGATATTTTCATAATATTCATAATAGATTATACCAATAGGTAAATATTAAAATTCCTACAAATACATACCCTTGTCCTTAACATAACAGCTAGTAATTAATTCACCTTCTAATTGCGCCTCGGAAACCTTGGCCTTGTTATGGAAATAGCCCTAATTATATTTATTATCTTATTCATTATTATTGATTACGTAATACTATTCTTTATTTGAGATTTACTTTCACAACTTTTTTCCACTTTCCACACAAGATTTTTTTTCCACACAAGTTATACAAAATTTTTTTATCAGATATTTTATAAAAACTTCTATGTCAGTTTTACTCGTTAGTGTTCGTATTAACGGAATAAAAAATATTTTATTATTTAAAAAATAACTAAGAAAAATGAGAAATAGGTATGGCGGAGTATATTTATTCTGAAAGGTAGTAAATAATTTTCCCTTCATTTATATTAATCAAATAAAAAACAGACAAGTAAATGAATCATCTGAACTGAATTTTCACCCTTAACCCTAATATTATAACACCAATACCACCTGTATTCACTCGGTGGTAGAGCTTTGTGCAAGCTCGTCTGGGCAATTTACAACGAACCCATTCACTCGATTTTTTCTTGATTCTTAACACAACGTAATACGTAATACTTTTCCTTGACACAATTACCAAAGAATGTCACAATTGCGTCTCAACTCGTGTCAGTCTATGACATTGGCGGTAGAAAAACATCCCACGCTTGTTACGTATTTAGCGTCACCGTTCATACTATTTCAGGGGGTTTCAGATCTGTGAGTGCATATTATTTGAAACGGATTGACCATGGTTTAAATTAAACCAATAGAAAATCACTCATTCATATGTGTTTTTATTGTTCACTTACTATTAATAGACCATAAAAATCAAAACTAAATGTTTTTTTAAAGGTTTTTTAAGGTCTATTCAAATGAAAATTAAATATTTAAAATATGCATGACCTACTGATAATTATATTCACTGTAATATTTGTTTTTATTTTTTTTATTCATTTTAATGACTTTATAAAGCAATCTCAAACTAAATTAAATTGTAACTGATTTATTCTACAATCTAGATCACAGTCATCCATAGGAATATCTAACACAGTCATATTGTTACCAACAGATGTAAATTTATTATTATTAAATACATAATACCTATTTACTGAAAAACATCAACTGCTTGCGTAGTTCATATCCTTCACAAAATATTAGTTACAGATGACTTTACAATTGTGTCTTTTCACTGAGGTGACGTTTTATTTAGTACGCAAATAGGATTCAATTGTTTCTGAAGCAACGCGCTCATCAATACAGCATTTTCATGGTTAATCCGTCAATAATGCAATTAGTTCCTCTTCGCTTATTATATTAATAGCGTCATATACTGATTTATAACTGAAATAAGCTAATAAATGTTTTCTTTGATCTTTATAATAAATAGCTTATAATTTATTTAATATTAACTGTGCACAAAGATATGTTCACTAATTTTTATTCTTTATAAAAACAGAAACTATATTAAAATGACTCCATTTATATTAGGTTCATGGCGCAAATTAATATATTCAATTACATTTTACAAAAAATGTAATATGACGCTGTTAATAGTGGCGCAAATATTACGTCTAGTAAACTTACAATACTACAAACAATCGCTATTCATTACGGGTTTTCTTCCTGTTCAGCTAAGATAACCTTGATTGACAGACACGTTGACTGAATATCAAATATGTGCGTATATTTTTATTATTATTCTCTTATTATTGCGTTATGTAAAAAATGGTAGTATTTTTTCAACGCCGCTATAAAATTTATCTGTTTTATTCGACGCTGCGTGCCTTTGTTTATTCAGAAAATTCTGAAATGTTTTGCCGGATAACGTATACTAGCCACACTATCCTACACACATGGCTTTTAAACTAAATAATTTTATTTTTAATATTATTCTTGCTGGTATATATATTCACGGTATAAGTTAATGGTAATTGGTAAATAAAACACGAATAGTGTGCTTCGAAGTATAACTATAGAATACGCGCATGTACAATTCGAATTTTACTTTAAACTTTCTTCTAATATATGATTCGGTTTGATAGCTAGTCCATTGAAATAATAAACAGAACGTAAAATTTTATTCAATTCAATTCCAAGATCAAACAATTCTTGAAAAATGCATTAACTAAATTAATGATTGCCAATGTTGAATAGTTTTTTGGAGTTTTGTTATAGCAGTTGTAGGCGGAGGAGGGTATGGACCACCTGATGGTAAGTTGTCACCAACGCCCATAGTAATATATTGTAAGTATATATTGTAAGATATGTTAACGATCACTTACATCGCCAATGCGCCACCAACCTTGGGAACTACGACGTTATGTCCCTTGTGCCTGTAATTACACCGGCTTACTTTTAAACCAGAACACAAACTGTTGTGTTCCGGTTTGAAGGGTGAGTGAGCCAGTACTTGGTACAGACCAAGTACCGCTGTTTTCCTGTAGAATATCTGAGAGTGGGTGGTACCTACCCAGACGAGCTTGCACAAAGCTCTGCCACCAAGAAAACCATTAAATTAAAAATCTTACTAACTATAAATATTCTTGTTTAACTGATATTATCTTTGGCAGTTTGAAATAACTTTGATCAACATAAACACCTAAGAGTTGATAGCTATCACAGATTTACGTAATAAATAGAGTAATAAATATGTACTATAAAATTAACATTCGCGAAAGCATGTTTTTACGTACATGCTCCTCGTACGCAGACCATCAGTTCTTTTTTCGTCATGTACAAATAATCAAGACGATTTTAATTGTTAAAGCGTGCATGCTTATTTATTCTAAATATTTAATGAGATAAAATCGTTTTATACAAAAAATCTGACTGCATACATTTTCATGATAATGCTAGGTTAAATGCATTGCTGCAACTTAATTTTTCTTTTCCCGAAAATTTCAGACAACTTTTTGCTCCATGAAATTGCGTAAAAATATAAAGCATAAATAAAGTAAAACTATGTCAATCGGATGAGAATATTATTTGGCTAAAAAAGTTTAGCAAATTGTAGGCTTTATCTATGTAAAATTGTTACATAATAACATACAATTACACAGTCTACTACATTTGTGATTTGAAAGAAGTATTCAACATCGGATCATAATATCATGATATGTTTTTTTGAGTTCTTATGAAAATTAAAAATAACCTATTTGTTAAATTTTATTAGAGAAACTGTAATACCTATAGAAAACAAAGGCAATTATGTTTTTTGCAATTCAATTGGCTGTGGCATCAAAACAGGAAAACAAATGGCGTCGTAGCAAAAACAAAAATAACCTATAAACAAAACATTGTACAGGAGAGTAGTGGAAACCAGTCTAGTTTTTAATACATTAAACATAAAGCTTAAATTATGAAAACGTTTAAAAATACTAGCATTTATGTACGTATCTCATTCGCAGAATTAATTGCGACCATCAATTCATCGCAGGAACTATTAAATTAAGGACATTAAACGCTGAATTTTATGCCATTGTTACATTTTTTTTTAGTTCCTTCCCTCGCGATTTCTTATTGCAAACAAAGTATATATATTGTTTGTCAATAACTAAATAGAAATATGTATAAAAGATTACGAATACTTATAGATATTTTTCTATTTATCTGGCCGTTAGTCTTACTGTCGGTAACCTATAGAGGTTACCGACATAGGTCATCTCTCAGGTTTTTGACATAGGTCAAAAACGTGTTTTTGCATATTATGTGACATTTATTCGAACACGTTTTATCTTTTATCTTTTCACACAGTATTGACATGTAGATAAAAAAGACAAGTTTAACGCCTATTAGGCATTCGCTGTTAGTCAAATTAATTATGTAATAAAAGCAGAAACAAATATAACAACATTTCTGCCAATTTCATGTCTAAACCAATAAAACGATTTAAAAAACTCTTTAACTAATGAAAAGCTACATTCAGCGAGTAACATAGGTTACATTTTGTCCCTGTGTTCTCACTGGAACGAGAACTATGCGGGTGAATAAAATTTAAAATTTCTTTAAATAAATAAAAAATTTAACAAAATAAAATCTTATTAATCTTATTATTATTAAAACAAATTAATATGACCTAAAAAGTAAAAAAATAATTGAGTATTCTTCTACAATTTGATAATTAACTTACTTTTTTCTACTCATCAATATGTAGGTACAATTGTGTTGTGTGTTTGATAATGTAGTTACAATTATTGTTATTTTTGGAGTCGATGTCAGTCAAGTCATTACTTGGCGTGCGCTGCGAAAACTATTGACGGTATATAAAAAAGTGTTCTTATACAATAGTACTACAATTACTTGACCATAACGATGTTACAGTAGGTGACTGAAAAATCTGGATAGCCTATAAAAGGTTCGGCCGAGTATCGTTACTTTGCTCTTAAGAATTGAAAAGTTCCGTTACTTTGTCATGGATCCCATAATCAGAATCTAACCAAACTGTCATCAAACTACCCTTGAAGTACATCCTTTCCAATAAAAAAAATCATCGAAAACGATTGATGTTATATTGAGTTATTCGTCCATTTGTCGCGCACATACTTAATGCAAATTTAAGACTTATATGGTTTTCTCATGGATGCCATTTTCGAAACTTGGTCTTGGACCAAATTAAAATAGGACCACACGGAAAGCACCAGCTTTCAAATAAAAAAAATCATCAAAATCGATTCAGCCAGTCAAAAGTTTTGAGGTCACAAACACAAAAAAAAACACATACAGACGAATTGATAACCTCCTCTTTCTTTTTTAAGTTGGTTAAAAAAGAGAGGCTAGCAGTGTAACATATACAAAAAAGTAGTTCAACAGTATTTGAATGTAATATGAAAATAATTTTATAAATATAAGTGATATTTTTATAACCGCCTATTAATGACGTTGCTACGGAATATGCCACCATTTTTTAAGTTATTTTAAAGGCAGGCCTTGAATAATTGGAATTTAGTTTAAGCTAGTTAGTCATTAATTTTTTTATCAGAATAAATGTTCTTATTGTACAGACTACAGACTATCCATTTAACATTGAATAAAAAATCGATAGTCGATTAAATATTCATAAAGAAAAGTGTACTTGAATAGAAATCGAGTTCATATTTGTGACGTTTTACTTAAAAACATTTTCAGTTCAAGACAGAACGTTCTTATAAAAGCATATTCTTCTTGGTACGAACTGATATTGTATTTATTACGCCTTTATGCGGGCATTCAATTAAGACTGAGGTACTTAATAGAAATACAAATGTATAGAAAAATGTAGGCAAAGAGTAACAAAATACACATATTTTTGATTTATTACGTTTGTTGAGTAAACACATTGAAATATCAAGTCATTCAGCTTCATGTTTGTGCCTTTACAGTTTACTTACAGTCAAAGGATTTGTTTGGGTTGAACGAACTAAACATGAATCCTTTGTTTATACTACAATCATTTTTTCTTTTGTATCCAGAAGTTATATGCAGGACTTATTGGAACTGAGCCAAGAACTTAACTTCCATAATGATAGTTAGCGATTTTATTAGACACGCGTCGACGGCTATACTAATATAAAATAGAATTACGAATATATGTAATAAATAAGCTCTTATGAAAGTTGACAAAGTTTATGGAGCATATATTTTTTAGCATGACTTTTTTAAGCTATTGTAAGGTCTGTAGAATTTATTGTTAAAATACATTAACAATAAATTCTAGCTAATTCAATAGCCTCTATGCGGTAAGAACAAAAAGCGTAAAATCTGAAGTAAAAAAATGTAATGACTGATAAAATTATTTCCATACAATTATACTAACCTTCAGCTGTAATTGTAAATAAATTATCAATCACACAACACATTCGTACCTACATATTGATGAGTAGAAAATAGTAAGTTTATTATCAAATTATAGAAGAATACGCAATTATTTTTTTACTTTTTAGTGCATATTAATATGTTTTTTTATGAAGTCGGTTTTTGTTTTGTTAAAATTTTTATTTATATTGCACCAAATTATCTAGATGGCAGTTGACAGTTAAACTAATTTCTGGTTCAATGCCAAGTGCAACGGAAATATGAACTAACGGTTTATTCATATCAAACGAATATAATCGAATTTTCTAGAGAGAATAATAATATATAATACGTATATATTATACGTATTATATATTATTATTACTACCTTATATTAAAACGATTATTTTAATAAAAGGTAGGTATGTATTTTGGGTTTTCCGTTATTTTCCGTTTTGGGAATACCGAAGAACTCAATAAATATATTACCAACTCGTAACGTAAAGTATATAAGGAAAAAATAACATTTTTGGTTGAAATATAGTTCGTTAATATTTTTTCTGTATTGTCATAAATTATTGATGTCTGCTGGGTTATATAACATAATATAGTGCATGTTGACATCGAAAACGGTTAGAACCGAGTGAACTATTGTTGTTTGGTGTTTCCCAAAATATTAGACGTAGGATTATGTGTAGCTAGTACTTACAGCCAAGGGACTGGACAAGTTCAGTTGGCAGCATGAAATATTGTTCAATATAGCAATCGGCAACTAGTGAGTACCTAACTATATAGTACCCACGTCCTCTGTAGTGGTTGGTGGTACTATATAGTGGTGGTGGTAGTCTTATATACTCCCAATACATCAATTATTTTTAGCACGCTTTTTACTTCTATCGCCGATATCTGTACCCGATTATCAAAACTAATAGCCATTAAGATAAAAAAAAAATTGAATTGAATACTTGATACGGCTCTATTTCTATTGTCTATTCTATACATATAATAAATCTGTAACTGGTCGTTGTCTGTACATGAAAGATATTTGAGTAAAACTATTTTTGGGGGTCTTTGTAAACACAATAGAACCCAAAACAATGATTTTTAGATTTTTTGTCTGTTTGTCTGTTTGACTGTTTATCTGTTTGTCTGTGCGTTTGTGCACGCTAATCTTGAAAACGGCTTAACGGATTTGAGTGCGGTTTTGACAAAAGTATTGTGGCATACTTCACTTAGGATTTAGTGTTTGTTTTATTTCATTCGGTTCATAAATAAAAAAGTTATGTCAATTTAAAGATATACGTAGAACATTTATTAAAATGGGTAATGGTTATGGTCAAAACTGAGAAGAGATAAAATATTACATGTACAATATACTCTTTTGCTTAAGATTTATCCTATAATTTGTCCTATTATTTGATATATTTATTTATTAAAAGTTTAGCTTTGTTACTAAAAATCTATAAATGATCTGTACAAAAAGTACGCGCGTTGTTAGTGACAGTTGTCAAAATCAAAAAGTTTCATTACAAATTTCGTGTTTTACTGGTTTTGTGTGTTGTTTCTGCATAAAAAGCCTAAAAAAAGTAACAGTAATTAACTTAATAAAATAGGTTTCATTTTATCATCAATTCGTGTTTCATGGGCTTCTGTCAAAAATAGCGGATAAAAATTCAAACGTTTAACGTACCAAAGTTGTTATAACGTATAAACAACGAAATATACAACAATTTAACATGAAAAAAGTGGCTACAGCATTTTGGACTGTATTTATTAACTACTGCCATAGATAAGAGTGAGAAAAGAGAATAATTGCAATCTTATTACAATGGATTGGTAAAAAAAGTGTGTGTTCAATTCCTTCAGTAGGGAACACGAAGATCACGGTAGTATGCGCAAGCGATCCCGTAGAGCCCCCCGACCAGACGGAGAGAATACCTCTGGTTTTTTAGTGGGTATTTCGGCGCCTTCAGCGCCGGTGAGTCCCACATATCCCTCCACTTCATGTGGGAGAAATGCGTAAATGCGTTTTTCCAGCGAAAAAAAGGGAACACGAAGATAAACGAGTTTATCACGAGTCTAGAAAATCTCAGCTTAAAATGTGATTTCGATAAATTGACAGTCATTGATCAGTGATATATTTATGTGTAAAAAAGTGGTTGAGCTCAGCTTAAACATACGTCAAAAATTATTACAACAGTCATTTGAAACATCACACAGTACAGAAAAGAGAGGATGTGCATATTCCAGTAAATTTTGGATGGGCAAACAATTAATATTGATTCTGGCTGGCAATAATTATGGCTTGAGATATGCTGGGATGGACATTATGACCCAAAGATTTATTCCATTCAAGAATGATATTGAGATTGTTATTCATCCTTCAGATATGCCATAGCTGCCAAAATAAAAATAAAGTATATTCAGATATTGATATTGCATATTAGAAAAATCAATGCTTCTGAAAATTCAAAAATTATAGTTTAAAAAACTAAAAAACACATGGCACGATCTCGGCCCGGCTGCATGATAATGGACTAAGGATGGGCCCCCTTCCTTTTTGTACTGTCATCAGTCTTTAATTTGTAAGCAAATTTTCAAATAAATTGGACGTATTGAAGTGGGTGAAAATTGCATTGAAAGATTCCATTACATAGATAGGTACATAACAGGTCAAGCTAATAAAACTGTGTTAATAAATGAAATTAATTTATTAATTATATATATATTATATGTGTAATTTTAAACTATCGTAATATTCAATCTTTGTTCTTTGTTTGCTATAAATTTGCAACTGTAGTCTTATTCTTATACTCTTGCTTGACTTTTAATTTTATTTGGTTTAAAAGAATATATAGGTAATTTATTAACTAACACACTTTTATATTAATAATAATTCTTAATACCTTATTTAAAGTTATAATGTTTTTATAGTAATTAATTTTATTGGGTAAAAAATAATATCTTATTACATCTTATTGATTTCACTTTATATTGTGATGTTTTAGCTATGTGATGTAGGTATATTTTATTTTTGTTCATTTTAGTGATTGTGTAGATATTATTAATAAAAACTTAACTGACACTTATAGCATATTAATTATACATAAATATGTATAATTAATATGCTATAAGTGTCATCACATCATTTTATATTTCTCTATATAATATATTAAAACTAATCCACTCTGTTAGTGGTCAAATGAGCACTTATGAAACTTTAAGTAAAACTGTTATCTAACTTTTCTATATTATTTAAGCTCTTACTTCTTTATGCTTTACATTTGTTTTTAGTCACCTTATTTTTTGTTTCAATAAAACATAGTTATTTTTTGGATTTTTTATATATTATTATTAACCATCAACATCATTTGTTAGTTTGAAAAAGATAGGATAAGTAACTCAGTAGCTTTGGTAGTCTTTGGTTACATTTAGTTTTTGGCAAAAGAACCTCAATAACATTCAAACTTAAAATTTGAATGATTTATGATTGAACTTTGATCACTGAGCTGTCACAATTAATTTAATTATGTAAAACACAGTTTTTTGTTTTTCGGTACTATATATTAAACTAGCTATCGCCCGAGCTGTAAGTAATCTATACTCTATACTAATTATATTATAAATGCGAAAGTAACTGTAGCTGTGTGTTACGCCTAAACTACTGAACCAATTTCAATGAAATTTGGTACAGAGATAGTCTAGAGCCTGAGAAAGGCACATAAGCTACTTTTTAATACGAAAGAAAGAAAGGGGTTGAAATAGGGGATGTAAGTTTGTATGGAAATAACTTCATTTTTAAAGCTAGAAGCTTGAAACTTATTTTACAACCTAAAGTAATTTTAATGTTTTTGTTTGCTTACATTCATAAGTTAAATTAAGTTTAAAACGTTATAGAGGTTTTGATTATTTGGGTTAATAAAAGTTTATATAGGTTCTTAAATAATTTATGTGCTTATAAAATAGTGTAACTAAATAAAAAGACGAAATAAACTTTCGTAATAGGAAGCTTTTTAACCGACTTCAAAAAAAGGAGGAGTTTGTCAATTCGTCGGTATGTTTTTTTTTTGTTATCGTCAAAAATAAAACAAAGTGTAATTACTTATAGGTGTTTTGATAATTTCATTTTAATAACACTACTTTTTTAAATAAAGAGGTTAATGTTTTGATTCGTGTAAGAATCAGTAGAAGATATCCTGCCAAGTCCCAAGCCATTATAATCGGTAGCACCTTTCAACTCTCCAAACTTAATTGTAGTCAATTACCTGCTATTCTTTATGACAATGTTTCCTTAACCCTCTGTTCCCATGTAAAAAACCTTGGTCTCCTTATAGATAGTAACCTCTCCTGGTCCGTGCAAGTTGCAGAAGTGAGTAGAAAGATTTTTGCCACTATTAGCTCCTTTAAACGTTTGAAGCACCTATTACCGGTTAAAACTAAAATTTGCCTGGCTCAATCACTACTGCTCCCAATACTGGACTACGCTGATTGTAGTTATACAGACCTAACAGAAGAACAGCTAAACAAGCTTGAACGATTACAAAACGTCTGTATCAAATTTATTTTTGCGCTACGTAAATTCGATCATGTCAGCGAATACCGTGACCAACTGAAGTGGCTTACAATTAGACATCGCCGCAACTTGCATATACTCTCCCTTCTCTATTCTATCCTTTATAATCCTTACTCTCCTAATTACCTAAAAACTCGTTTCTCTTTCTTAGGCACTGACACTGATTGTCATCTTGATCTGCGGTCAAGAAGTGACAATCGCTTAAAGTTGCCAACAGCTCATACTCGCTTTTACAGTGAATCTTTTACTGTTAAAGCTGTGAAGCTATGGAATATGCTTCCCCCGGAAATTCGTCGCTCTGATTCTATTTATATATTTAAACGTCGTGTGAAAACTCACTATCTTTCCTTACAATAAGTAATTTATGTACGTTTATTGAATATGTATTATATATAAAAATGTTATATGTGTGTATGTATATATATTTATATGTATCTATGTATGTACGTATATACATATATATTTATATGTAACGTATGTAGGTTATATATATTTTACATTAGTATGTATATTATAAGTCATTATTTTCTTTTATCTTGAATATTATTTTATTTTTATTTTTTGCACTATCCTGTTTCTGCTTTTGCAAATCCTTTCACCAAAGGTTGTCTGTTAGAGATTGCTTTAGCAATAAGACCGCCTTTGCACGCTCTTATTTTCTTGTCTTTGTTGTAATTGTTCTCTTTATTTGTATGTCCTTTCATTGTGTGTGCAATAAAGTATTAAATAAAATAAAATAAATAAGTAAGATATTTTTTTTTGTTTAATTACGTTGTATTAATTGTAATACATATGCCTAAAAAATTCAAATCTAATTTAGCGAGTAGTTCTCCCAAAGCTCGCCTTGCGAAAATTGCTAGAAGCCAAGAGTCTGAAAACGAGACTCAAGCCCAAGCCCGTTTGGTTTTAAATGCCGAGAGCCTTGCGTCTCAAAGAGCTGCTGAGACTCAAGGGCAAAAACAATGAATTCAGACGTACAATGAAGCACAATTCTTATAGGCGCTCTGAAGACAAACTTTCTGCGACTCAAAATGCCGCTTGGCAGCGTGGCAGTCGCGCTGCGGCAGCTGTCTCTCTCTTACGCATTGCAAAGGAAGTTCCCCCAGCGTATCTTTACTACGAGAGCAAGTGAGATGGACGTCCCCCAGCGTATTTTAACTACGAGAGCAAGAGAGACGGAAAATGATGCCAGCGCCGACAAACTACGAACTAAACTGGGGGCAGGCCCCACTTGGAATCGGCATACGAAATCCTTAAGAACTGCGCTTCTATGTATGTCTGAATTCATTGGCAAAACGAAGGGCGTCGGATTTTAGATGCCGAACGCCACTCAGCTCAGAGAGCTGTTGAGACCTTGGAGCAAAGTCAACGATTAGATACTAAACGTTACGCCTCTCAAAGGGCTGCTAAAAAAATAGAGCAAACTCGGCTACGTCGGCTTTTAGATGCGTCATATGAGCGTCATGCGTCATTGACTGTTGTAAAGATGGAGAATCGCAAAGAAGACATCTTTTAAATGCTGAACGGCTGTCATGCCATTTCGGTTTAAAAAAGTGCAGTTTCCCCTGAAAGCAGCATATCCAATTACAAAAACTAAACTCAAGGACAGCCGCTTAAGGTTTAGGTAAGGCTTAAGGTTGCAGGTGTTTATTTAGGAAAAAGCTGTTTTCCCATGGACTGTGGCATTCTATTTATGCCTATGTATGCCATCCGAAAAATCTTTATGCTTTAGCAAAAGATGGAAAAACTAAAAACGTCGTGTATATAAATGTACTTAAATAAATTTGCAGTAAAATACTTTAAATAGCTCATTTTAATGTATGTAGGTATCTGATTTTTGCAAAATAATTAGCCTAAAATAAAAAAATGCTGCTGAAAGTCATTATACCACGCGGACGAAGTCGCGGGCACAGCTAGTTATTAATATAATAAAACTATCATGTTGGTCTAGTGGCTAGATAAGGCCTTGGCCCCGGCCCCCGACCTTCTCGGTTTGAAGTTTGAACCACAAGTCAGATTAATAGTTTTTTCAAAAGTGTTGTACGACGGCGCAGTAAGAAGAATCTGCTTACCCTTAGTACGAAGAAAATTTACTCACAAACAAAGGCAATATTAAGTACCTATTAACTTTACTTTATGTTTCCAAATTCAGCAAAAATTCAGCATCTGAGTTTTATGTGTGTAAAAAGGCTTAATTTAAATAAAAACGTATTCAGTCATATAAAAATATTATAGGTATTTCACAAAAATTATTATTAAAATATACGTTTGTATATTTTAATACACAGCTTTACATTTTTGTTTGTTACTTGAAGGACTATCATTCCGAGGGCACCGTCACCAATTACCCTTATGAACCTTAATTGAAACGCATGCTGGTAATAATAAGCCGTGTCATACAATAATGCTAATCATAAAGTAACGTAACAGACAGACGATGTTATTCAATGTTTTTGCGTATCGCTAAACTTGAAGTCGTTTGTATTCATAGGCCAACTATTTTTAATTTGCAAAACTTGCTACCGCGTTCTTTTAATTTCAAGGATTCGTTTGACAAAACAGAAGTTATCAATTTTGAAAGTTTGTAGCGTGCTTTAGTTTATTTTTTTTTGCCTTTTC
Organism: Nymphalis c-album; assembly: GCA_963151315.1. NCBI lineage: Eukaryota > Metazoa > Arthropoda > Insecta > Lepidoptera > Nymphalidae > Nymphalis > Nymphalis c-album. The sequence continues at coordinate 6,332,324 of OY720588.1, forward strand.
TTTTAATCTCCAATTATCTTACATCAAATAAAGAGATCTCTTAAACCTCACACAATTATACACATCGACTTCCCTTATAGTAAGAAATATAATTGATGAAACTTGCAGATATAAGATTGTTGCTTACTAAGATTAATTTCTGTTTAACATCTTAAGACATATTAGATCTTAACATCTTATTTAAGACATTAAAAAAAGAAACGATTTTAGTTCACTTTCAATTATTTGTGGATAATTTAATGGTTGAAGAAAATCCCAGAATTGTGGACCAAATAATATTTCACAATAAGACAAATGAATGTTTATTTTATAAAGATGAAACAGGAAATTAAATTGTAATGAGAAATGATTGGCACGTTTAAAAATACAACCGCGGAAGATGTTTTTGTGTCCATTCCGTTTCTGTTCAATGTCATCGCTTGTTTAATTCTAAACTTAATTTAGAACTTGGTGTCTAGCAATCGTCTACAATGTAGACTCTACACAATGACTTATTTTCTAAATACTTCTAAATACTTAGGTAAAAAACTAACGATTTCAGATTTTTATTTAACCTTAAAAATATTAAATGATTTAGTCTACACGATAAGATCCAACAAGGAATACGCGTCACAGAAATCATACGTCATACATATACCTATGTATATAAGTTCTCGATTATAGAAAACCACAGTAGCCATTTTATATAATATAACTAACTAAGTAACACCTAAAAATAAGCATTAAATGAATTCCAATGTGATATATTTATTAATTCTGTAAGTTACAATAGACCATAAAAAAAACTACATTAGACAATTCGTTTTTAAAAAGAATTCGAAATGAGTTCAAATTCGTTACAAAACAATTTTCAATTTGCACTATATTCGTTTGATTGACAGGTTATCTAACGGTTTCGTGTTATGCAAACAGCCGTCAAAATAGTCCAAATAAAATCGTCACGTCTCATACCAATTCAATACTCCAAATAACTTGCGACGAAATTGCGGCCAAAGATCGATGCTCCCATATGAGAGTTCGTTGTTGTATACAAGAATATTATTCCCTAGTGTTAATTGAAAAGTTAAAGTAGTAACAGGCAAAGTACGACTGAAATAAATATCCCTTAATTAAATGTAATGTATATCTTCTTTTATCTTAATCCTATTCTAAAAATAATTGATATAAATTAAGTAGTTACTTTTATATATTTCGTGATTTCAGTAAAGTAGTTACTAAAATACCTACATTTTTGATTCATAATTTATTATTAGTTTGATATATAAACCTATTATATTCTTGGTATAAAAACTTTTTGTCAATTTTTTTTCTAAGACTTTTTATTTTCAATTTCTGACTAGATGGCCATCGGTACCAAGATGAAAATGTAGATTGCCTCCACAATTTTAGAGACATAGTATGTTTATATCATGGAGATACATATATAAAATGTTTTACAATAACCCATACCTATACTTTTTATACGTTTTTCTCCTCCGCCGAACTCGAGAAGAGATAAATATATTTCGTACCATTATTGTTATACCTAATGAATATACAGTGTAACAAAAACCCTGTCCGACCCGTCAACTGGTTTGTAGGTAGCGTGAGGTGGTTCTATTTATGTAATCATTTTAAAAATATATACTAGAAAAAAAATGACGCATAAAAATTATTAATTGACATTTTCAAGTTTTCTTTTTTTTTATTGCATAGGAAGGCGGACGAGCCTATGGGCCACCAGATGGTAAGTGGTCACCAACGCCCATAGACGTAGGCATCGTAGGAGATGTTAACCATCGCTTACATCGCCAATGCGCCACCAACCATGGGAACTAAATGTTCTAAATAAACTACTAAACTAAATGTCCCTTGTGCCCGTAATTACACTGGCTCACTCACCCTTCAAACCGGAACACAACAATACAATGTACTACTGTTTTGCGGCAGAATATCTGATGAGTCGGTGGTACCTACCCAGACGAGCTTGCACAAAGCGCTACCATCAAGTGTAAATGACGAAAATTTCATAGACAACTGTGGTCATTACCTCTTGTCTTAGCTACTCGATAGGTAACAGCTATCTAGCGCTGTCGCCCGCGCCTGTGCTGCTATGAATTTTCGTAATTTAAGTAAATTATTTTATTCCAGAGTAAATTTTTTGGTAACAATTTTAAATATGTATAGGATAACGAAGTAGGTATATTATAGTATTTGCGCCAGGCACACGTCACGAGAGTGGGCGGTGAGGTCATGACGTCATAAGAGAGCGTCATGCAGATTTCAGTAATGGCATACGAGTCTGCCTTACTCCCAAAGGGCGCCAATCGATGTTACACATAAAAATTATTAAAAAAACGCGTTTAAAATTTACGCGAAGTTACGAGCTAATCTTTGTTGTTTATTTTTTAAAAGGCTTATCAGATAATCCTTTGAAAACAAGATAATTCAAACTTTGTTTATATACGATCATAACGACATAGTAAATTATGACATCAGTTAAAAACAATAATAGTTGCGCTTATTATCGAAAACATCAAAACATCGATACGTAATAAATTTAAACGTCGTAATTGATTTATCTCTTATCTTATGAGTAATGTAAATTAAAGATTATCAGTGCTGATGATATTATAACAAAGTTATCTTATCTTTTAATGGGGACATGTCATCTCTTGAATAATATCTAAAATTAACGTATAATTCACTGAAGTACAGTTGGATACGTCACATGGTGATATCATACTCAAAAGAAAATATTATAAGAATAATAAGATCATAACTGTATTCATTATACACGTAACAACTGTATACAGTGGTTACACTTAGGGTAATTATGTAAGATCGTCTCCACCAACAAGACGTACCCGTGTCTTATTATATCGCTAAATAAACGAAGAGGTTATATCTGTAATATCACTACTAAATCTTCTACTTAAAATATTATTTCGTCAGAACAATTCTATTATTCGATTAATTTAATATTTATTTGTATTTTAATGCAACATTACAAATAAAAAACATTATGCATTTTTATCTTAGAAATTGCTTTCTCGATTATTTCCGTTTCGTTTTTTATCAATGGGCAGCTACTGAAACACCACCGCTAGTAAGTTACCTACACTTATTATATTAAGTATTAACCATCACCATTAACGGTGATTCACCACAATACAATACATAATTATTATGAAATGAAATGAATTCCACTTACCAACATGTGACAGTCCGGTGAGATCAGATTCTGTAATAAAAAAATATAGTGAAAATAATGGTTATGATTGCGTGCCCAACAATAAAATACACAGCATTAATAATGAAGAATGGTAATTTTTTTTTTATTTTATAAATTATTGTGGAGTGTGAAACAATATTAAAATGCCAGTTTAAGTGAAACAAAAAGTTTTAAAGCTATTTTGGTATTAAGAAAGATGTCTTAAAAAAAAGAAAATATATTTGAAATCTTTAAATTTATTGTGTAAATTAAAAAAATACAACAGTGTGTTTAGAAAAAAAAACAAATAAAAATTTTCTTTTTTGTCTGTATTTTTATCTCCATAGAAATGTTGTCCGTGCATTTGGTGTATCATATTATGTTTATTAGCAGGCAGTATCACAATCGTACAATTCAGGATTTAAAAACTGGTATGGTAAGGTATGGTAATCATCTAAGCTGAAGAGTTTGATCCGGCTAATTTCAGGAACAACTCGATCGAATTTAAAAAAAGAAATTGTGTTGGATAGTCCTTTTATCGAGGAAGGCTCTAGCCTTAATTTGTATGTATTATATTTTTATTAATTATACGCGGGTAAAACGGCAGGGCACAGCTAGTTTGTAATATAAATATTGGTTACTTCATAGACTCGGTATGTATGTCAGTTTCTTGAAAAGGTGATAGTTGTCAAAATTTAAATAATTGTGTTTAATTTTGTATGAAAATGAATATTATTTACAATGTATTAAATGAAACTACTCGCCGCTAACTGTACAAAAGAACACGATTTACTCATTAAAGTTCAGAATGGGCAAGCAACTATTTACAAAAATGTCTCCAATCCAGTCTAATAAAAATGCTTAAAAACTTCTGAAAGCCAGACTGCTGTTTGAAATGATTAAATAAACGCATTGATCACCACATGTGACAACAGACCACAAGACACAATAACGACAATAATATTTTATGAACCTGACGAAACCTATAATACATTGTACAAGAATAAAATAATTCACTACATCACGAAAGGAAACATTTAATACCCAGTGAAAACGTGAAAACTTTGACCTTTGTTTTCACACATAGGTACATCAGAATTAAATTTTAAACGAAATTGAATGTGACATTGTTTCTTTTTTTAAGATTAGGACTGTTTTTTCTAATAATTAACTTCTACAATATAACCGGATATGTTTCAAAGGCAAATTAATTGATTAAGGAAGTATCAACGACAGTAGGCAATGAAGAATACATAGTATTTAAACATGACATTGTCAGACCTTCCTTAATTCCTGCTCTTATTGTATTTTAACGCCAACTAGTCGGGTGAATAATGAAAAATCAACAAATATGCTGCAACTGCAAAATACCTTTGTCCTTTGTACAAAGTTTCTATGTGTGTATATGTTGGGAAATGGTTACAAGTTCAGTTGTAAGATTTGACAATTTCGACCCACGCATACTAACGTGTTTTTGTATAATTATAGCTTTACGTAATACAAAACCGAAATAATGGTCAATTACGAAGTAGAATGATTTTTTTATTAGAATCTGATCGTATTCAAGTTCATTATAATTCAATGAAGCGAATGTCAAGTCAAGATTGTTGTCGTTTATATCCTTATTTTTCTACTTGTTTTTATTAAGAATTATATGTAATTTAATTATATCAACGGGCTTATAAAAGCCATTACTAAACCACTTATTAAGTATGACGGCGAGACTGTTACGCCGACAATTAAGAATAACTACATTTAGGCGAGAGTGACTACATACTTTTTGGCTGGTATCATGGTATGTCCCTGTCGGAACGTCAAACGAACAGCCAGACTAGATAGATATCATGGTTGTACGTCGTCGACGGATCGCCGCTAAATAATAAAAAATATATTAATTGAATTGTAATACCTAACGTTTTTATTAATAAGTTATGGCCAAGTGGTTATAACAGGTAATAACAAGTGGTGATTATAATTCAACTCGTGCTTGACGGTGAAGGAAAACATCGTGAGGAAACCTGCATGTGTCAAATTTCACTAAAATTCCGTCCCATGTGTATTCCACCAACCCGCATTGAAACAGCGTGGTGGAATAAGCGCCAAACCTTCACCTCAAAATAAGAGAAGAGGCCTTAGCCCAGCAGTGGGACATTTACAGGCTGTTACTGTACTGTTACCGTAATATACCGATAAGTATTTCAATAATGTAATACAAAAACAATATCGTGGGCGCTAACTATCATTCTTAAAACTTAAAAACGTCAATATATGCCACCATTGACGTAAACAGTTGTATCAACAAAAGATATCATGGCTGCAAAACATCACCACATATTGTTATTGAAAACATTGCGTTTTATTTACGTATCCCCAAAAACATCTGACATGAACGGCGATAACTACATCAGCAGATTTGAATTAGTCGTTCTGGTTCTTTATATGGATTCATGTTTCTATCCGTATTACCATTTTAACATTGATAAGTATATACATATTGACGTCAAAGGCTAATGAAACACCTACGTGTACCTAAAATGTACGTGAATATTTTCATAATAATATTCATAAACTTTATTCATAAACAGAAAAAGTATAATGTTCTTGATATAAAATATGAAATAAGTTATCATTAAGTATAATATATACGTAACATAAATTTAATATGAGGTAAGTATTTACTCTAATGACGTTGATTTTTATTTCAATTTATTGAAATACAATACAATTATTATCCTTTTTACAAATAATTATTATTTTTATAAAATAACCAAAAAATTTAAGAAAAAAGTTTTTAATAGAAAGCTCGACTAAAATATTTTTTTAGATGATTGATGACTATGTACATTTTGGGATAGGAGTGCTACGATAACTATAATTTAATTAAGAATTACCTTGGACCATAAATAATATATCTGATTTGAAGCCCTGTAAAACTCTTGAAAAGCGTAGGTGGAATGAGTTGAATGTAATTCCTTACTAAATATAGTAAGCACTTGGTAGAGAGAGACGTTAACAAAGCAAAATTTACCAAATTGGATATCAAAGGTTTTTTCATGTCAATATTTAACAGTTCAATTAGAAACTTCCAATTTAAACGAACTAAATAAATCAATACCAAATAAAATTGAAATATTTGTTATCTCCTATTCAAGGTAATTATTTGTATAAGTAACACCGAAAAACACTCACTAAATAGACTCATTCCATATGTTAAGCATAATACAAAATAATTCTTAAATAACCTTATAACAATTAATCTAACGCAATCCATCACGAAATTTCACGTCCTCAATGCCGTTTAGATAACACACACGGTCGGAAGGAGGTTTACATTTCTTATCTTATTTATGTTAACGTAAGTGTCAAGGGTCTTGCAAATCTGCCGCTGAAAATAGCGCCGAAGAGCTATTATCATGCCCCCTGTGGCTTGTATAAACAAATAATATTTATTTAGCAAAATAATTGCAGCTGTTCATTGATGTTCTTGTTAGCATTCTAAATTAATGACGAAACTCTAAATCTAATAACGAATTCATTACGGCCTTCCATGTATTATATTAAATTAAAAAATATTTTCTTATGGAAGTCACTACAGAAAAGTATAATATAGTTTTTTTTATAACCTACTCATTTTAGAAACGTCCTTAAAATCATCTTCAATCCCTAGTTTAATTGTACCAATTAATTTTAAAGGTAGGTGGACAAGGAGTAGGTTTATAAAATGCCAGACAAATGCAAAATATCACAAAAAAATCTAGTAGTCAAAACTATTCATTTTTGTTGTTGTAGCTGTTACGTTGAATCGCACACAATTTCATCGGCCTATAAAAAAACCATTTCATTCTATTCGTGCTAAATAAGCCCATTATATTATTATGTTGATCCATTTGTTTGTTGAATGAAACCTTGTCATCGATTTATTATTAGTATGAAGTTTATAAGATTATCGAAAGTCATAGGTTAATCCCATTGGCCACGAAGTAGTTTATTTAATAGACGGAACACTGGACTTTACAATAATAATAATAATAATGGGAAATTGAGTATTGTTTCTAAAACATTGTCTACACGTGTTTCATATTCATTTACCTACGTAAGACTAGGCACACGTTTTGCACGATTAAACTCATTATTTCTGGTGAACGTAAAATTTTAATGATAATAAATATTACTTTGATGTTTCATTCTATATTTAGATTATAAGACTGACGATTCTTAAAAATACGATTCTAAAAACTTATCGAACTGGCATTTTTTGCAATGGCAATGGATGAATTGGATGGATATTTGTTTATTATTGTGTGTGGACAACTACAAGTAAATTCTGATGGTTAGCGAACAACTTCGCCCATAGAGACTTGCTCTGCAAGAAGCAAACGCTTACCTCCGATAGCACTGGCAATTGCCCGCCAACCATTGGGAGTAAGATGTGATTAGCCTAGATCATTCACCCTACCCAGGAACACGTGTAGTAGAAGAACGAACTAGTAAATACACGTTGCTTGCACTATGTCGAAACACCTTGAGTAGCTTATAATAATATTATTATTATCTAACACATTTATTTACATAATTGCTGGTTGAAATGCTATTCGCATTTCAACCAGTCTGGTTGTAGAAAAAACCGCCTACCGATTTGTAATGTTCTGTAACATTTATATGGGTTTGCAGACATACATTAAACTCGTATTACAACACACTGAACAATACGTGGCTTGTATATTATGTACATTTAAGTTTAGCTGAGTGAGTATTGTTTACCAGAGCGATAAACCAGAAACCCTCTAAAAGTAATGTATCAATTTTCCAATAATGAATGATAAAATATAATGAAATACAAATGTAACTGCTAAAGGAACTACGTCATCACGCTGTTTACGAGAAAAAAATAAATAATACACACACAGCGCTCATCAAATTAGATGAATGTCAACTGTGATGGCGTCATAGTACGTCACGACACAGAAGTCGTAATTTGTTAACATTAATAAATAATTTTCCATTCGGTTATCATTTCATTTATCAAATGAATTTTACCCGTCAGTTATAAGATTATAATTCAATCAAACATACATATTACATATCACAAAGAGTTATTCTACCATTTAGTAGGAACTTCATACTAAAATTAATGTTAGCTACTCATAACTAAACTTTGAATATTGTATAGTAAATAAACGGTTTCTTGATATATTACTTATATAAAAACCGGACAATTGCGAGTCGGACTCGCCCACCGAGGGTTCCGTACATATTTAGGGTTGTGTTAATTAGCTAATTTTCAAAATTTTAAAATAAATAAGCAGGTATGCATAACTGTGCAAACTGTTCGTTTTGTTTAAGTACATACATCAAAATTATTAGGTACCTACTTATAAAAGAGAAAAAAGGTTTTTTTCATTCTTCGTTATAAATCGAAAAATATACATCATAATAATAATTAACACTCTGTTTAAGCTTGTGCCAATAAAACCCTTTCATACGAGACCCCACATGACATGGTTAACTCAATTCAAAATTTGGACCGCCGTCTCTTGCTTAATGATCCTGTTTTTTATGATTTAATTACAAATGTATAGTTTCAGATTTTTCCCTATACTTGTAGTATATGACGGTATTACTTGCCAAATTTCATAGTTCTAGGTCAACGGGAAATACCCTATGAATTTTGAATTCCTAGAGTGTCGAAACATACGTTTTTTGAGGCACAATCGGGCGATTTTTTTACGTTAACTTATAAGAGTGATTTTTTCACAGCTTCAAGAGACCGTAGGCTTGAGTATATCGTTTTAAGTTCAACTCGATACCTCCACGCGTTCCCGAGATAAAGGGTATTGACAGACAGACAGACAACGGACGGACGGACGGACAACAAAGTAATCCTATAAGGGTTCCGTTTTTTCCTTTTGAGGTACGGAACCCTAAAAATTTAGCCTATAAACGTAACGTACTTTTGACTGCAAAAGAAATTTTGGCTTGGTATAATTATTTTACATCAAATCAAAGTGAAAATAATTTTAATTAAATATTTTGGGGTAAACGCGTTCATATAATTTTGAAAAAATTATAATCAACCATATATTTTTAAACCAATTGCAAATTTTCACAAACCACCTTAAATTTAATCATTTAATGATAGTATTTTATCCAAAATATTACTCCCCGCCTTATTGCCTCCACTGGTGAAAGGAGGGCTGGTTCATTTTTCGCCCAGAGAATCGAAATTGTGATTCAAAGGGGAAATGCTGCTAGCTAACAGTTAACAGCTCTTACAACGCCAATGTCTATGGGCGTTGGTGACCACTTACCATCAGGTGGCCCATATGCTCGTCCGCCTTCCTATGCAATAAAAAAAAATAGCATTCTTGCCACCATTCCACGCGATCACGACTTGTATAATAATTATTTTTAATTTGTATTTAGTTAAGGTTGTATAGTTATATATAAGTTTATAAATATAGAGCTCATACAAATATATTATTAGGTACTTATAAAGTTATATTCATGTCTTATAAATCCTTAAAAATATTTATTTAAGAGCATGGCGACTAATGTCCTCTGACGTATAATAAATACTACTGTTACCTAATTGATAACTTCCAAAGCGCCATCTATCGTATAAAGGATATTTATAGAATTATAAAATTTGTACAGTGACATCTAGTTTATCCATGTAGTACTTTTAAATTTATTTATTTGCATTGTAGTACTTCGTAGTTTAATCTTACTAAGAAATTCATCATTACAAAGTACTTTTAAGAAATAACGATAGATGCCGTTAGGGAACCTGTATTCATTGAGATGCTAGCGCCATCTAGTTTGGTTTTTTGGTATTAGATTTTTAGACAAGGCAAAATCTATTATAAGAACTAAAACACAGATGTCGCTGTGCGGTATTTATTATATAAATATAAAACAGCTTCAAAAATCAATTATTATATATAAATGAAAACTTACGTACATAGAATAAAAATATATAAATAAACAAAGCATTTCATTATACATACCAGTATCGTTGAGTAAGCCATGTATATCTGTCGTCGACCGGTCGGCCGACATTGCTGCAACAAACAAGAAAATAGTATTGTAAAACAACATATACTTTTTTAATTACTTTATTTTAAATGCATTACTTAATTTAACAGAATCTTCTAGTAAAGACTTCTTGGCTTTCTTTTGCGTATTAAACTTCCAAAAAAAAGTACCTAATAAATAAACTTATTGATTATTATCATTTGCTTGCTTATATAATTTTTTTATTTGGAGCCGATGTAGTGATTTTGGAACGCAGATTTTTTTTAAAATTATCTGAAATTATTTTTGTCTAAAGTCAATTGAAATGAATTAGCCATCTTCTTAACATTTTGCCAAGTATGTGATGTTTACATTAGATATAAATTCAAGGACCTTTAAATTCTCCCTAACAACGAAATAAATCATATGGCGAACAAGACGAATCTAAGTACATTAAGAAATAAAATTATTTTACACAAAATATTACCGCCTTAAAGGCGGTCAGTAATATTTAGGTTCACGGTCGTGTAACTTGACCATTCCGCGGTCCAAGTGGTCTAAAACATATTGTGTCAGTATGTACCACCCCAAGTTTAAACACTAGATTTCTTGACGTCACTTAAATAATTAAAAAAAAACATACAGACGAATTGATAACCTCCTCCTTTTATGAAGTCGGTTCAAAACACTTGGTATTTCGTGTATTTCAATCCTTAGATTTTTTAATAAAATCTAAAAGAATTATCTTTGTTAATTTCATTTGATAAACTTAGTCTACGAAAAAACGTTGTTTGGTACCGGTACTAAAATTTAGATTTTAGAGTGTAAATTTATTACTAGCTTACATTTTAAAACATTAGATATACATTACCACTTGTACACGTGCTTACTTGCTACTTTTAATTTTGTAATTATATATTTTATATTTTTATATTTTATATGACATTTCATGCATGCTAATCATTAGGTACTTGGTTTTTGACGTTTTAAGCGAACGAGGTTTATGAAACAACGGACATTATTTATGTATTAAACGTAACATATTTTTTACGTAGGTAAATTATCCAATTCAAAAATTATTTTGAAAATCATATATCAATAATCACTTAGTTGAGTCCCCACTTTAGTTTATATTGTTGAATTTAATGGACCCGAACATCGAATTGAAATTTCAATAAATTATGTGAACTTTTAAAGTGAAAATACTAAATAATGTACTTATTTAGTATATAAATAATAAATATATATATATATAAAATTAATATTATTCAAGTAAAGAATACGTGTCATATCTTAGACGGCTATGAGTAAATTATACAATTTCTAGATTCCATTACGCGTGAGTGTCTGTTTATCCGTTATATAATCAATTCCGTCATAACCGCGGTCTGCGGACAGCGAAGGCCGGTGCAAACTAAGCGTGACCGCTAGTGACAGGCCTGTTCGGAAAATTTGATGTGTGCTTTATTCTGTTTACAAGACCTATGGAATTAGTCACAACGTAAGTAATAAGTCTACTGTTTAAAAGGATGCGAAGATTTAGAACAATATTTAGGTAATTTGTTGAACATAACTTCGTCTGCTCTACATTTGAAAATACTATGCAGCTCGTATGGTTCCTTGCTGCTAGTTTATTGCAAGAATTTATAAATTTCCCAGAAGCACTTTCGTTCTCGACATATTGGTTACCCATCCGACATCGCCGGAATATGCACATCTTTTCTATCCTATACTGTGTATTGTTTCATCCTGTTACTCCCCCTTACTTGAAGGATACATTTTTATTTTTAGGGAAACCTGGAGAAGTAGGTACTCCGTTCTGCGAAGAAGTGGATTTTAAAGGTGCCCGAACATAAATCATCTTTTTATAATAATTCTTTTACAGTTCAGGCTATCAAACTCTGGAACGACCTTCCTTTAAATATTCGGGAAGCCAAATCAATACACATTTTTAAAAAACTCGTAAAAGAGCGCTTTTTGTTTCAAATACCCAATCACGAATAATTTTGTATTGTATTTTTCTTAGTTTTTCTTGTTTTGTTTGAGGACTTATTGTTTTTATCATCGTATTTATTGTATGTATTTATAGATATTATATACCTGTTATCTATGTATTGGTAATATAATTTATTATAATTATGTGTTTTGTATATTTATATTGAAATTTTTTATTATATATATATATATATATTATAGTATAGTTTTTTTAATGCACCACCTACCACATATCCTATGGGATATTCCTTGCACTGTTGGTTGCCTGGAAGAGATCGCTATGTGGCGATAAGGCCGACAAAATTGTATGCCTATTATTTATTTAACCTGTTTCAATGTTTTTGTAATTATTTTTCTTTGTGGTGTACAAGAAAGTATTAATAAATAAATAAAAAAAAAAAAACGCAGCCTGTAAATAGGTGTTGGTCCTCGTCGTTCCCTTGCCTCGAAAATCAAGTTATCCTGTGCCTGATCTCTCTCCGTCATGTGACGTGTCAGATTGACGTCCCATTATGTGAATGACGGACTACGTGAGTGAAAAAGGGTTTTGAGCCAAGTATTCACACTTATGCACAATAAAATATTCTGTACAGCCTTTGAGGTTGCACGCTAATCATTTTATCAATCGACTTATTTAAATAGTTTAGTTATTAATTTAATTGATCCTAAAATATTTACATTTTGAGTTAGTTATAATAATTAATTAAACGCTTAGTACCTACATCTACTTTTGAATACTATCAGTCCATCTTAATCTACATATAATATTTTAATCATATATAATCTGAATCTAGATTCGTCGGCAATGGTCGCTTATTTCGTATCACTTGACTAGTTTTAGTCTGCCTAGTTAGCGTTTCGTAATGGACTCGGAGTGCAATTAGGTTGGAGTCTGACTGTTCGAACCTATTAAACATAACTACTCTAAATTAATTCAATAAGCACTACAACAAATTATGCACTCTAAAATATTCAACATCGTCGTCGTCACTTGTCACTTCCATCGTCCTTGTTTGTCCCTCTTACATAAAAAAAAAAATCCGCATTGGAGCAGCGCGTGGTGAAATACAGTTAGGTACTGGTAACAGTTTACTAAAAAAGGTTGATTTAACTTTATAATTAATTTGAAAGAAAGTTTTGAAAGAAGTTACATAATTGAATAAACCGTATTTCGCTTGTTTTCTTCAAATAACGTGAATTATTTGTTCAATTCGCGATAAAGTTGTATGGACTAACATATGCCTTATTTAAGGGTTTTTATTCCTTATACTCGTAGATTCACTAACCTCATATTTGTATTTATAGATACATATTTAATAATGTTACAAAACAAAATAACATTAGGAGTTGACACATTATATTGCTTAAATATTCTTTTATAAAAGCAATTTGACGAGCCGGTTGGCGTGTTTGGTAGATACCCTGCCTTTCGCGTCGCAGGTCGTGGGTTCGATTCCCACCCAGGACAGACATTTGTGTGCATGAACATGTCTGTTTGTCCTGCGTCTGGGTGTAATTATCTATATAAGTATGTATTTACAAAAAGTAGTATATGTAGTATATCAGTTGTCTGGTTTCCATAGTACAAGCTCTGCTTAGTTTGGGATCAGATGACCGTGTGTGAAAAATGTCCCAAGATATTATTATTATTATTATTAATAATAATCTATGTTATATTTTTTGGTAGTATTCTATGCGTTTAAACATTGTTTGTCCAATTAAGTTTTTGTTTTGTATATTTCGTTGCTTCTTCAATATTTAATGGATGTTTCATTCGTATTATTAATTAATCATTATTACACATAATAATATGATTAAGTTACTTTAGTATCTAAAAGCTTGTCTTTCGAATACAGCTTTGTCTTCTGCGCCAGCGGTGGTTGCGCTTATTAAGAAAGATGGAATTAAAAGTCCCTCAGTTTTCTGCTCTTTGAACACCGCCTTGCATCCGTGTTTATAACAATTTTTATTTAAAAATTAAGCTTTCTAGCTTTAACCGAAGCAGTCCCTGAATTGTTATCCTTGTCATCCATGCCACATCTGTACGTAACTCTCGAGCTATATATTATTTCAGAAAATATTAACAATTTTCAAATAAAAAAGATGGGAAATTTACACCCCACTACAAAATAAATCTACTAATTTTAACGTACAATTTACCGAGATATTTGTAAAAGGTATTTCCGAGATGTTTGTAAAAATACGTTTTTCAAGATGGCAGCGGTCTGGGATCACAAAAAGTCAGTTTTATACTTAGCGGGTGCCCGCTAACATATTCCAATCGAAAAATCTTTTGGCGAACGCATTTTTGGTGCTAAAAGTCCTGGACGAGCTACTTGTCATTCCAGATTGTAGTAATTAAGTATATTTTGCGTGTTTGAAGAGTTTGCGGGGAGTTTATGGCTCTTAGCTTATGTTGGAGCGTGTTTGGATTTCTTATGTCTATAAAGCTAGTGGTAGTAATCAGGAAGTAAGCAAGTATGAAGCTCGTATTTCGTTAACTTCTCATTAATCTGGATTCATTATATCGATGAAGATTATATCAAACACATTATTAAATACAAAATTTAAACCATCAAGATTCTACTAAATAAATAATTAAAATACATAAATATAAATTGTCTTTATTTGTTTCCGCTACAGTAGGAAAAAGATTTTATTTAAATCCATTGTTGTGGGTAATATGTCATTCATATGAAGGAAAACAGTTATTTGAATGAAATTAAAAAGATGAATAAAGACATTCACACGTTCAAGGGGAAACAATAACGTAGTTCTTTGCTCCGTTATTATTGTTCTGAAGTTACATTCAGAAATATATTTTCTTATTTTATATAAATAAACGTAATTGAAATGCATTAATTTTTTTTTAAGATTATCCTTTAATAAGTTAATATACTATTTTAAGTAACATCAAGTTGAGGATACGTCAGTATTCATCAAACATAAAGTATTCTTTGAAGTGCATCGTAATTATCGTGATAATTTTAACGTACGATATTGGAAAATCCCGATAACCGTAGCAGTATATACATGAAAAATAATATAAATGCCTTCGCATAAGCATACACTTATACCGTAAACTATAAAACCAAGGTACAACAATTATTTAAATAAAAAAATATATTAAATTTCATTTTGTCCTATTTAATGATAAATTTTATAATTTAAATTCCAATGAAAACCATTAACCACAAAATAACCGCAATGATAAATAATTTATACACTCGTATATCATTTTGATTGTTGCCACAATCGAATATTTATAAGACAAAACTAAATCTGTATAATATATTAATTTATTACTTTTTGTGAACAACGAAACCACGTCGAACGATAGGTAGGTATCGGTAACTTTTTTAGATCATAATCTATTATAAAAGAGTTATAAGGACTTATTTCGTTCGAAAAACATGTAGTAGCAAGTACCTCTAAGAATTATAACATCAAAACTTATCACAACAAAGTTATCGAAATAATACTTCAATTAAAATGAAATTGCATTTTTATCGACTTAAGTGTGAGTTATCATATTTGTGGCATAAAAGAGTCAACGAGCGAGAAACGTGCAGTTGTTAGGTACTAACGTCAAGTAATGTTACCGGAAAAAAACATTTTTATCTGTTGTGTCAAGATCAAAGAGCCCATTAAATGGTTAAATCAGAGCAGAGACCATGGGAGCTTATAGAGGGGGATATAACCTTTAATAAATCCGTAATATATAGAGAAATAAACTCATTTTTTCATTACATAAATACTTAAACTTAATACATAAAAGTTCATCTGGGTAGGTACCACCCACTCTTCAGATATTCTACCTTAAAACAGATATTCCGATGTCCGGGGTGCACTCGGTGCCCTGGACATACGGCGAGACCCACATACCCCCCCCCCCCACTTTACCCGTGGGGGAAACGCGTCATGCATTTTACAGCGTAATAAAAAAAATTGGTACGCGCGCGCGGGCCGCAAACCTTTATCGCGTGTATTTTAACATATTTTTTATCATTTCATGACGTTTTAAACACTTTGCAGTGTCAGTATGTTAATTAAAAACCTTTGAAATATAAAATAGTTTAAAATAAAGTAACAGCATGTATCGCTGTTCTATACAGTCTTTTAGCGATTAATAACTTCTTAATGTTTTTAGATTTAAGCTTATTAATAGACCAAGTTTAAATATGTCTGTGGAATTTCTTATAAGCTAAATAATAGGCTAAATTTTAAGCTATCATTTGAATACTATACTATAGCTTTAATTAGCCACCTGATGGTTAATGATAAAAAATTACAGTACAAAGCATTACCAAACGTGGGACATCACTTTTAAGTCACGTCAGCCTGATTCCATTGACTTTCAAGACGAATTATAGTAACACGTATCATTCTTGATTAGTTGTAGAATAAGTAACGATGACGCCTTAATGAAGCTTCTACCAACAATTCTCTTAATCAATAAATGTTACATACATATAATAAGTTTGTATTAGATTAATCATATTGTAATTATATATATCTACATTTAAAGTAACGGTGTATAAGATTCGTCTCGATTTTCCTGTCCACTTCTAGCCTGGAATGTTATAGAATCGAAGGCGTTATTTGATATTGAAATAACTCGTGTAACAGATCATTATTACCGTCATCACGATTAACCTTGAACTTGATGGCATAAAAACTCTCCGCCAACATTTCCATGTGGTCATTGTTTGCCAACACAATACACGATGCGTTATAATAGTGTAGCTTCGACACGATTATCTTGTCACGCATTGTTGAATTTAACAACTGTTTTATATTCGATTTTTTCAGTTTTTTTTTATTCAAAATAACGTAGGTTAATTATAGTATGTTAACGAAGGAACGCCTCACGAATCATTTCATATTAGGTACATATTTGATTTTTATTCATTTATAATTATTACATTTCCGTGAAATTATTTTTAACAATAATACACATTATTTATTTCAATGGCCCACAATGACTAAGTTTATAAGACTAGACCAACGAGGCAGTACGAGTACATACATACATTTAAATAGCATTTATAAAGCGGTTGACTTCATAGAAATTTAGAGCACCCATCGATTTTATTTTTTTGTCCGATGAATTAGGGAGATTGGGAGATGTAGACTACCTCGTTGGTCTAGTGGCTAGATATAAGGCCGTAGACTTGGTGGTCCTGGGTTCAATTCCCAGGTCGGCCAATAAATAGTTATTGGGGTTTTCTTTCAGAAAATTCTGAGCAGTAGCCCGGAGTCTGGAAGTTGGAAGTGTGTACACTCCCGTGCCTCGGAAAGCACGTTAAGCCGTTGGTCCTGCGCCTGAACTCTTTCCAGTCTTGTCGGATTGCCGTCCCATCGGATTATGAGAGCTAAAGAAAAGAGAGTGCACCTGTGTTTGCGCACACCCTTGTGCACTATAATATCTCCTGCGCAGTTGGCTAGTCTCTCTTGAGATTGGCCGCCGTGACCGAAATCGGTCTGGAGGACCTTATTTAGGGAGATTGATAGGGAGAGTGGTGTGATATGACTGGTACCTAGGATCTACCGAATTATTTGGTTCTGTCTGTAATTTTTTTTTGCACCTATATTGTGATAAATAATCATGTTATGATTCACATTATACTATTTTTTCATTTTTGTCTATCTGTCTGTATGTCTTCTTATAACACGAGAACGACTTGACCAATCTTGATGAAAATTGGCATACACAAAGAACATGTGATGGTGCAAATGTTAGGCCATATAATATAAGATCGGTAAAACCTTTTTTTTTTTTTTTCGCTGTGGAAATGCATTTACGCATACCCCCCGCAAGATGAAAAGCGGGGGGTTATGTGGGACTCGACGGCTGAAGTGCAAGGCCGTAATACCCACTAAAACCACAGCGTATACTTCACCGCCTTTATGGGGGTGCCAAGGGGTCGCGAAGATCGGTAAACCCTACGGATCGTTAATTACGTATTTCTTTACCAGTAGCCACTGTCTACTGTTACCAGTAGTACTGTCTTTACCAGTAGTAGTTATATGTGAGTATGTGTGTGTGCGTGCGCGTGTGTCTTATTATAGTAATACAATAATTTATTATTTTTTTATTAATTATACGCGGGTGAAGCCGCGGGTCCCAGCTACACAATTAAACCGTTTAAATTAAAATTACTGTTTTACTTAATTTTTTATTTTTAATAAAACGTTTCATACTAAACAAGAACGAGGAAGGAATTCGGATAAAATATATATCGGAAGTACTTCAAAACAAACAATTTAAAGGTCAATTATGACAATTTGTATTCATACCGATGTCACGGGCCGTGTTGCCAAATAGAGAAGTGTCGCCGGTAATAACGCGGTGTGAGGTCAGTATCATTGTATTCCATGTGTACGTATTTAATCATGTATTAAGTTGTTATTCAATAACTTTTTTTAATTGGTGTTACTTTACATGCTCAGATTATAATTTGTTTGTTAATCAGAGAAGGCAACAATATCAATTTTATTTATACTACATATATTTTGCGATAATAACAAAAACAAAATTTACTTTTGAAAAAAGTTACACCAACTAAAACAAATTATTTATAAATATTATTAATTGACGACAGATTTCTATGTAGTGAAGAAAAAGAAAGTAAGAGAAGTAAAGATAATCTGCAAATGGCAATATTTGCCAGAATGTTTAATTGTTTTACCTAATATAATATGAATATGCGATATAACATAGAGTTAGGAGACACCTTGGTCCATACTGCAGCGTTGTTAAAAAAAAAGAAGCGCGCTAATTTAAACCACGCCGCCGCGCCGCGCTGCCGATGCCGCCGCGCCGCCATCTTGTTAGTGCACATTTAAAGGTATAGTAATTAATTCATTATTGGCGCGACATGTGATTTGTTGTGTTTAAGAGTTTTATTTGGATTTCAAGAGCAATTGGGTGAGTAATTTAACAATTTATAAGATTTATTGTTCTATTTTTGTAGACCTGTAGTTTCTTATAAAATAAATTTTCACTTCTGGATGTTATAGATTAATAACTAAATAATAACAAAAAAATCATCGATTTATAATAAAATTTAACCTCTGAACATAATTTATAAAGGCTGTACTACTGGCTGTATACTGTAAAATAATGTGTAATAAGAATAGACAATAAAGAAAACACACGTACCTAACATTAAGTTTGCTATCTCGCAAATAAAAATAAATTACCTAGGTACTCTTATAATAATACCTAAATTGGAACAACTTTAAGGAGTTCTTACTTAAGTTTAAAGAGTAAAATAATACAAATAACAAAAAAATAATTATTATAATAAGAATTCTTCAAAGAGAAGGTAATTTGTAGGAAAAATAAGATCACATTTAAAATATTATCGTTTCTTGACAATAAAGGTCACTGAAGACAACTTCAAAAGGAAATTACTTCAGTAAACTTATCAAATAAATTCAACTCTATTTATTTATTTATTTATTGATATACCAACGATACATTGTACATACATTTTCATTATAAATTAAATAATGGTCTAGTACTATTACAATAATCTATTACAGGTATATACAGCATTGCTGTTGTCCGGTTTACATCATTAATAAAGATAATATTTTAAATTAATTGAACTGAAATTAAAACAAAAACAACATCAACTCTATCCAAGTATAACAATAGTTTTATAATATTATGGCCTGTTGTGTGTAGTTTTGTTGACAAAACAAAAATTATATTTTATACCTACAATTACTTACCGCATTCGTATCTAGCTACTACATTGATCATTGTTACTCAATGACTTCAATACTGCGTTAAGAAGTTGATTTTAACATAATAAATGGTGTAAATCTTAAGCGAGCGAGATTAATGTAAAGCGAGCTTGTGTGTTTAACTATAGCATCGACCTTTGAATATCGTTTGATACTGTGTCGTTTGCTAGGCTTAATATTTGCGATAAAATTTCAACTCTTCAACCTATTCAAATATCACTACATATTATAAAACAAAGTCCCCCGCGTTGCCTGTCTGTCTGTATGAACGCGATAAACTAAAAAACTACTGAACGGATTTTCATACGGTTTTCACCAATGGATAAAGTGATTCAATAGAAAGGTTTACGTGTATAATTCATTAATGTTTTCTGTAAATTTGTTGAACTATGACGATAATTGTTGAAGAAGTCGGAAAAAAACGAGCGTATTGGGAGCTTTCATCAAAACGCTGTAAAATCCCTTTGAATAATAACAAAATAATGTGTGATGAAATTGTTCCCCTTTATAGATCCCATAGATCTACAGAAAAGTCCGCGATGGCATATGCCAATCTTTTAAGGATAGCTAACTAAACCCACTTTAATGTTTCAAAAATGGTTACATAAAAATGTTATAATTGGAAAGCTATAAAAACGGATAAAGTTATAACTATAAAAAAGCAAGGGTACCCATTATTTTTTTATTCTATAAACATCTTTGTTCCTACGGTTGATGGCGCATTAGCGATGAAGGGAATGGACATTGTTTGAGCATGCACTATAAAAACTGTCCATGTGATAACAGTTCTTACTAAAATCAACCAAGCCGGCCATTGTCAACGACAGGTCTTAGGACTTTCGGTTGCCTTAGGGAAGCAGTAAGACATTGTGTACTGTTATTTGCACTCAGAATTATGGTAGCGTAGCTACCATTTTTCGCCGATTTTAAGTGAGAGAGTGGTACTTCCAGCCGGGCGTACCGGCCCATTCCGCTGCAACCCGAAGGTATGTAGCCTGGCACTATAAAAACCTACCTATTAAATTAAATACAGGTAAAGTGCGTCTTTAAGCAATTGCTAGGGACTTGAAAAATCGCAAAACGGACCACCATCGATGACGTCTGCCTGCATGCGGGTCGCACACCCAGCGATGAGCCGATAACCGAATTCTTCTCTCACAGTGTACTGCTGCGTAGTCCCGCGCACTCACTTTGTCATCATAGTAACTTTTAAAATATTTGTCCAAATGATATAGTTATAGGAAGAGACAAAAGTTATCTTCTTTAAATATTGGAAGTGATAAAATTATTTGTTTATTTATTTATTATTTTGTTGACCTGAATCAATTTGTTTATACAAAAATTTCATTTCGGAAAATAATATCAAATTTGATTGCATTTTCGATTCACAATTTAAGCGATAATGGCTTACATATAAAAGATAGATATAATATTATGTGGTCGCGGATTTTTTTGTAGAACGATATAAGAGATATATTGCCACCATACATTATTTTCGTGTACCTCTTACGGTTTTTGCAGGCATGCCAGAATGGCTTGCAAATAGAAGTTTTTTTTCGACTGTGTCACGTACATTTATTGTTATATTTTGGCCAATTTACCTACTCAATAGCTTTATAAATTATAGCCAATTTGATATTTTAATGTATGAGCTATATTATTGTAAAGTTTCATTAAAATCCATTCAGTACTTTTACGTGAAAACGTAACAAACATACATCCATACACAATTTCGTGTTTATTATATAAGTAGGAATAAGAATTATTATATGCCCCGTACTGATACACTGTACTGTATGGGCGAATAAATCGATTGGTGAATGTTTATATCTTGATTAAAAAATGCGCGGGAAAAAATTCTTATTTTACCCGTACGAAATCGGCACGGGCAGCTAGTATTTTATAAATGGGTGAGAAACAGTGAAAAATCATTATAGTTGTAGTTTGTAGTTATTAGTCTCAGTATGTTTGAGAAAAAAAAACCAGTCAATACGAATACTTAACTAACAATAGAAAGGGAAGTCTGAATTAAAACTAGAAAAAAAATTTTTTTACATAAAATTATAGAATTAGATCACTATTGTCTGACAATTAACATTTAATTATTAATGCACAATTATTTCCTGAATATTAACGAAGGAGACAATTACAGTTTGCATTCATTTTGTTTAATTAATTATCCTGTCTCAATAACCTTTAAGTTTTCCCTCTATTGATGTGTATCAATGAAAAGGAACATTAAGTACAAGCTCTCGACTAGTACTCGATTAGTAAGTACTCATCTCGACTTCACATCGTTAAATTAAGGTTGACCTCAAACCAAATATATCATATAATACTGAGAATAAACAAATGTTACAAATTACAAAACAATGTTCAGCTTTACCTATCCTGTTTATCGTTTTAAACAAAACTGTCTTTTTTTCCGAATCTCAAATCAACTGATGGCCAAAGCGGTAATAACATGTTTGAAAAAAGATCATTCGAAGTCTTCCATGACTGAATGCCATACACATAGTACGATATTTTAATAATAATAAGGTCCTCCAGACCGATTTCGGCCACGGCGGCCAATCTCAAGAGAGATTAGCCAACTGCGCAGGAGATATTATTGCACTATAATGTGTGCAAGTGTGTGCGCAAACACAGGTGCACTCTCTTTTCCTTAGCTCTCATAATCCGATGGGACGGCAATCCGACACGACCGGAAAGAGTTCAGGGGCAGGACCGACGGCTTAACGTGTTTTCCGAGGCACGGGACTGAACCCACTTCCAACTTCCAGACTCCGGGCTGCTACTGAGAATTTTCTGACATAAAACCCCAATAACTATTTATTGGCCCGACCTGGGAATTGAACCCAGGACCACCGAGTCTGCGGCCTTATATCAAACCACTAGACCAACGAGGCAGTCAATTTTAATAATATGTGATAATTAAAGTTTGTATAATTTGTAAGTTGATTATGAAAATTTATAGCATTAAAAAAATATATATAAAATAAATGTATCTGCATCTTGCGTGCGTATGCAAATAACCTGTAACATCTTATCAACATGATACAGATATACTCGTATATGTAACCAGTTATGTAGCTATCGTAAAAATTATAATATTTTCGCAATAAAATAGGCATACTTCGTATATGAATATCGAATTATCTTTACTTTTAAACAAACATAAAATTATCCAAGTAAATCCCTGTGGCAATCTCCTAGTTACAACAAGTAAGTTCGTTGTTTTAGTAAATACATTTTACTTTAATATAAACTTCATTATAAAACAATAAAAAATACATGAAGTATTATATATATACTGCGGTGGTCACATAATTAAGAACGCCTATTTAAAGGGAATATTTTTTCAAACTAACAAGTATAACTAATTGAATGTCATTTTTGTTATTTGTCTGGGTATCATAAAACTTTTCCATATTAGCGGTGCATTCGTTGATACACATGATTGGCTAAAAAATAAATAGATGAACCTTATATATTAAATCGAAACGTAGTATTACTACTTACTGGCTAGTGACATAATTAAGAACGCTGTATGGTTAATTTTTTTATTGGAATTTAAATAAAGTACAATATGTTGTAGGTCACATTTTTAAAATTCAGGCTCCATCTAGTGCTGTAACTCTTAAAGATGCCTATACCCTGATAGCCTAACATTTGAAATGCTCAAAAACGATGGTTTTCCACGCTGTAAAGTATTTTGCCACATATACACTACTTCAAATGTTCCACTTGTAGCTAAAAGGAGAAAGTCATCTCGTCAAGATGATCGACATATCGTTCATTTGGTTAAACAAAATCCTTCCTTTTAAAAGGTCTAATTAGCCGAAAATATAATATTTTGGGGAAAACATCCCTTTAGTTAATTCGGCACGCACTATTCGAAGGCGTTTGGTATAAGAAAAATTGCACGGAAGAGTACCATTGTTTCAACATGGGCATCTCCCATGTTGAAACAATGCTATACGCAAGTCTAGCTTGCATTTGCAAGAAGGTATGATGACTGGACAGTTAGATAGTGGAAAAATGATCTTTTTTCATACGAGACAAAAATAAACTGGGTATATTCTGCATTCGACTAAGTATACAAAAGTGACTTTAAAGCATGGGTAGAGGAAATGTGAAAATTTGGGCGTTCTGGAAATAGTGTTGTTAAGTTGATGGAACAATTTCAATTTTTTTTTTATATAAAGCGGGGGCAAACGAGCAGGAGGCTCACCTGATGGAAAGTGACTACCACCGCCCATGGACATCTGCAACATCCGAGGACTTGCAGGTGCGTTGCCGGCGTTTGAGGAAAGAGTACGCTCTCTTCTTGAAGGTTTTCATGTCGTATCGGTTCGGAAAAGTCGCCGGCAAAAGCTGGTTCCACAGAGTGATTGTACGAGGCAGGAAATGCCTTAGAAAACGGGCTGTTGTGGACTTCCAGACATCGAGGTGGTGAGGATGGAATTTTGAGTTCTGGCGCGATGTCCGGTGGTGAAACTCAGCGGCCGGGACTAAACCAAACAACTCCTCAGAACACTCCCCGTGATATATGCGATAGAGGATGCAGAGTGACCCAACATCTCTACGCAAATCCAAAGAATCAAGCCGGTCGGTAATAACTTGATCGTCGACAATTCGAACTGCTCTACGTTGAATGCGGTCAAAAGGAAGAAGCTGGTACTGGTACAATACAAAAATATGCCGGAAAAAACAAGGTTACCATATGCTGCAGACGTGCTTCTGCTTATTTGGATATTCCAGCACGACGGTGATTTAAAACATACTGCACGCACTGTTAAGGAATTTCTCACATCGCAATCAGCTTCGGTCTTAGACTGGCCAGCTAACAGCTCAGATCTAAACACAATAGAGCCTTTTGGCACGAAGATAAGAAAAAGGGTTTTAAATCAACAGTGTGGAAATTCAAGACAACTGTACACCGTGTTATTTCAAGATTGGAACTCTATCGCTCTTGCGAAATGTAAAAAAATGATAGAGTTTGTTTGTTTGATCCGACTAAACACAGGAACTACTGGTTCGAATTTAAAAAATATTTTTGTGTTGTGTAGTCCTTTTATCGAGGAAGGTTCTAGGTTATTTTTATTCATTATATTATTATTAATTATACACGGGTGAAACCACGGGGCACAGCTAGTGTGATATGGCATTATAACACTTGCTTTATGTCATTAAAATAATGTTTAATTTATTTTAAGATTCTGTAATAATAAGTCACTTGACTTAATTCTTTATTTTATACTAGGAAATAAAGCTTTTTTATATCTAAAAATTATAATGATAAATTACAGTCATCAAGCTAAATTTTAATTTTTTAAAACATTGAATATGTTTAACCTGAGCTATTAAATTAATATCTTTATGTTAATTTTAAACATACGTACATTAAAAAGAACTGATAATAATAAGAAACGTATTCTTTCATTTGGCACAGTCGGTGTTTTTTATTTCTTGTCTGTGTCCAACTAGTTTGTAATATACATATTAAATCTATATTAATATTATAAAAAGGAAAGATTTGATATTTGATTTTTGTTTATTTGTTACGATTTAAAGCAAAAACTACTAGACCGATTTAAAAAAAATCTCACCGTTATAATGCAACATCTTTACTGAGTAACATAGGCTATATTATATTTTCTCAAAAATTTGCGGTCCCTGCCATAAATGGAACAATGTAACCCAAGGTATTAAATTGTTGCTTATAAAAGTCATTATTTGGCGTACGCTGCGAATACTATTGACGGTATATAAAAAAATGTTCTATATATGAATAGTACCTACTCATGATTGCTCACAAAAGAGTCAGTGATAGGTATATAGCTAACTACTATAGTTTAGCCAAAATAACAGTTTTGTTTAAATTATTAAGTTTAAATAGGGTGGAATCGAATGGTGGTGATATATATATCATGATATTATTAATCCTTATCCATTTAAATGATTTGATAATTAAGGATGATTATTTACATGTAATGCGGATCGGACTTTTCGTTTATAAATTATGACATGTATAAAATACTCTCAGTAAGAAATATGTCACAGTATGATCAAACTGTAACGTTTAGTCTATAAACAAATACTAATTTACAAGTTAAATGATAGGTTTTAAATTTGCGCCGACGTAGTCGCGGGGAAAGTGCTGGTATAATCATATGGTCGAATCTGTTAACTAAATTTGTCAGGTATGACTATACTGCTATCCTTTTTAACCCTGCACGTTGGAAAGGTATAGCAATAATTTTAGTTCTGTTCAACAGAATCCACTGCCGAGATGGCCCAGTGGCTACAACGCGTGAATCTTAACCGATGATCGTGGGTTCAAACCCGGGCAGGCACCACTGAATTTTCAAGTGCTTATTTGTGTTTATAATTCATCTCGTGCTTGACGGTGAAGGAAAACATCGTGAGGAAACCTGCATGTGTCAAATTTCACTCAAAATTCTGTCACATGTGAATTCCACCAATCCGCATTGGAGCAACGTGGTGGAATAAGCTCCAAACCTTCTCCTCAAAAAAAATAAAGAGAAGAGGCCTTAGCTCAGCAGTGGGACATTCACACAGGCTATTACTTTTTTTTTACTTTTACAACAGAGTTCATGAAAATTTCTCATTTTGCAAAAAGAGTCTCCTAATCATCACCTTCACCTCAACGAATTTTGAGTGAATGAATGAAACAATTAATCAATGGAGAGTTGGCGTCAGAGAGGCTGCCGGCCGTTAAAGCAAAATATATCAACCAACTTACTCATTGTGAGGCCAAATAAATAAAATAAGGGCAAGCAAACGATGAATGTTATAATAATGAGGACTGTTAAGTATTATAAAAATATTTAATCAGATATTTTTAAAGATACTTTTAGATTGATAATTTTCATTTTATTTTATTTTTTATCCATCGCATTGTATATAAAATAATTGTCTGATGTTATAAAAGTAACGTACGTTTACATTAATACAACTGGTTTAATTCTTGGCCCGGATAAACGTTTATTTTAAACATAATGTATTCCTTTTAAAGCATAAAACTAAACTTCATGGGTGTCCAAATGATATATTAAAACACTATTAATAAATATGCGTTGTTACCTAGCAAATAAAATTTTATAAACAATTACTATATAATATATTTTATCGACCTATTGTTCTGTATTATTAATATCGACATGTTAGCGGTCTCTTCCCTGCCCGAGTAATGGTGCCCCCCCCAACATGGTCGAGGGTATATAAAAGCACGGCAAATGGCAAAATCAATTCCCTCCTAATCGATTCATAGGCCAATAAAGACACGTTAGGTCACACTACTAACATACACCGACCCCGCCGGTGAGATCGCGGATTGCGACGACGGCGTTTATTACAACCCGTTGGCGCTTAAGCGTATGACGGGTTCCGCACACACATAGTGTCCTCCTTCCAGACGACGACGGTATCCCAAGCCGAGGTTCGGCCTCACAGGAGGCGTCCTTAGGATACGCGTAAGACTCGCCCCCCGCCCGGTGATGCTGTGGAGGCCATTTGGGCCAACAGCAACAAGTCAGTTCGTACTCGATCGTACGTCTTCCTTATTACTTTTACTCTATTAAAAGAAAACTAAAACGATAACAGAAAAATATTTATAGCTGCTAAAAAATATCTGCATTAAAAAAAAAAACAACCATAAAATAATTAACTATTTATGTATAAAAATACATTCTTTTTATTTCATATATCAGTTTTAAAGAACCAAAACTACATTGTATATGTAAGCAGATAGCAATGTTATTTTGATATCAAGGTAAGTTCGTTACATTACATTTTATTAAATAATATTATTTGCTTTATTGCAAGTCACCTTTTCATTATATTATTAAACGAATGGTATCGACTATTATGTGTTTCTCCTGTAATTTCTTTGAATCGTGACTCGTAACCTACTGTTACGTGTATAACTTTAATTGATATGATGATATTCTGTTTGGAAGGTAAATTAATCGATAATTGTAGGTAGCTGTGTGTATTATATAATAAAGGTGATTATTTATAAGCATACATACCAAATATAAAACGTACTCAAACATAAAACTTAAGGGATAGATTATTAAAAATTATAGAAAACGGCGCAATATTAATTTTAGGTTCACATCTACATACGCAAAATACTGATACCATGTAATCGTTAAATATTATTTAAAACATGTGCAGATAAATAAACATTCGCCATTTTTTTACAAATTGTATGTTTCAAGCAGCTAAGTACGAGGTATTTTTTTTTATTTTTCAAAAATAAGATACTTTTATTTTAACAAAGCAATAACAGGTTATGCCAGAGACCGATTTATTCTTAATATTTGATATTTATAATATGCTAATGATTTTTCATTCTACAGCGAGCAATTAAGTGGCAATGGCCTTGTATAAGTGGCTTGGATTGTCATTGCGTTGTTGATAAGGGAACAAAGATACCGGCGATTGATAAGAAAACAATAGTCGGAGAATAATTTAGTAAGTTATTTCTTCAAGTGTTAGGTATTTGAAATCAACGAAGGGATTTTGTTTAATCAAATACGTATGCTTTTATTTACGTCATCATTGACGAGTAAAAGTTTATTGAAAACTGTTCAATAATTTCCCTCCTTTGTTTGTCAACCGTTTTTTTGTTTGGTGGCTATTGACGAGCTTCAGTTTAGCTCTCATTATATGTATTTCTTAAATTTAAGTAGAATGAAAATGTTTAACAAAACTTCTGCAAATTCATGTTTTTCTAATATTTTAATGAAATATTAACCGTTTTTATATAACATGATTTGTCAAAATTTCAATTTGATTTGATAATACTAGCGATCGATAAATCGACCCTTAGATGTTTAATTTAAATTTCCACATAGCATAACTACATAATATATAATTAGAAATTTGCGGGGGGCGTCTTTATTATATTCTTTTGGGTAGATTATGCTGTCATGTACAACGAGTGATTTATTTTCGTTTCTTCCTTAATATGATTAACTCGTTGGGTTGCCCAACCAAAGTTAATTCACTTGGGCTTTCTATTCATTTTAATCATAATGTATGACAGTGAGAAAGTGTATCTATTGTTATTATTAATACAAAAAATGACTATTCCATTTTTTTTAAATTATAAAACGGTATAAAAAACGGAATAGTCATTTCTTGCTTGTAATACAGAAATTTAATATAAATAAAATGAAAGAATTAAACTTTATTCAATGTCAACAGCAGATTCTTAAGACGGCATAAAATAGATTTTCACCGGCGTCTAAGCGGGGTTTGAATAATTGAAGGGCTGTTCCCTCCAGACGGAGGGGAAATGTCAATAGAAAATGAAATAGCTATGTTCATGTCCTTGATGTAAATTGGTATAAATATATTTTACTTTTCACCTACTGTTTTTTTTGTTAAATTAATTTTCTTAATAAAAACAAATAACATAACACACAGATATTACTTCGAAAATTACTAAAAGCCAAGCTTATTTTTGGAAATATTTTTCAATTTTCTCGATTTGGGATGTTTAATTTGGATATAGTGCACTAGACAAACATCTGCATGTGTATACTGAACGAGCATGTATTTATTATATATATATATATATAATATATATCTAATTATGTATGCCTAGTAAAAAACAGCATAATATGTTAAATGAACAGAGAGTTTTCAACTAACTAGGGCTGGACTTAGGGTACTAAAAGATTATACCTAGTCACAATATTAATTAACGTTATTTACAAAGAATCACATTTTCATAAAAAAAGGATTATAGGTATAAAGTGTTCGTTGCAGGATGATAATCACTTCCTGTCTGTCTATATGAACGCGATAAACTAAAAAAGTACTGAACGGATTTTCAAACGATTTTCACGTGATTCAAGTAATTCAGTAGGAATGTTTACGTGTGTAATTTATTTATGTTTTCTGTAAATTTGTTAAAATATGACGATAATTGTTGAAGAAGTCGGAAAAAAACGAGCCGATTGAGAGCTTTCATCGAAAACGCTGTAAAAATCCCTTTGAATTAAAACAAAATAATGTATCGCGAAATTGTTCCACTTTCATTGATCTGACAGAAAAGTACACGATGGCATATGTCTATCTTTTAAGGATAGCGAACTATACCCACTTTAATTTTTAAAATATGGTTACATAATAATGTGATAATTGGAAAGCTATAAAAACGGATATGATATTAATATAAATAAAAAAGTACACAAATCAGTTTTCCAAAATTCATCACCTAAGAGGGTGAAATAGGGGTTGAAAGTTTATATGGGGAGTTCGTCATTTTCGTAAGAAGCATGAAATTTTGATATACAAGCATATTTGTTATACAAATATCTCGGGAACGCGTAGAGGTATCAAGTTGAAATTAAATCTATATACTTAAGTCTACAGCTTCTTGAAGCTGTGAAAAAGACAAACATCTAAGTTAACGGAAAAAAAGATACGGCTGTTTATGACGAAAAAAAACGTATATTTCGACACTCTCAAGGAAATCAAAATTGATAGGGTATTTCCCGTTGACCTAGAACTATGAAATTTGGCAATTAATACCGTCTTATACTACAAGTATAGGGGAAAATCTGAAAACTATACATTTGTAATTAAATTATAAAAAAATAGGGTTTTTATGCAAGAAATGGAGGTCCAAAAATTGAATTGAGTTAACCATGTCATGTGGGAGGTATCGTATGAAAGGGTTTCATTGGCACAAGCTTTAACAGATTTTTAATTATTTTTATGATGTACAGTTTTCGATTTATGACTAAGAATAAAAGAAAATTTTGGTGTATGTAGTAATAACCCTAAATATGTACATACCTCCAACCACCTTGCAACAAGATAAATTTGGGATTAATGTTTGTATGACGGGTCCGTCATTTTTGATGTCAGAAGCGTGAAATTTTATATACAAGTCTCTGATTAGAAATAAATAAATAACTATTATAGGGTTCTCAATAATCTACCCACTAATAGGGTGAAATAGGGGTTGAAAATTTGTATGGCGGATGACATTTTAGAAGCATGAAATTAAATTTAAAAGCTTCTGAGCAAAAATTAATGCATACATGTTTGAAAATTCAACCCCAAACCGGAGAAATCTATTTGAAATTTACTATTTTTACGGCTAAAATGGACCATAATTAACATATTTTATTATTTCTGATTATCTCGCGGGCAAAGCCGCGGTTGAACCGCTAGTTAACGTATGTTTTTATAATATTCGATTGCGAAGGTTACTCGTTTTTTTGTCCTAACAACGTCATATTGTAGGTAGTTTTGTCATTTGCATTACAAAAGTTTTAGTATAATAAAATACACAATGTATTTTGTTATACTAAAACATTAAGCAAATCATCATAAGAGCTTATATAATATAAGCCCCTACCTTTTGAAGACGGATTTGTTTATAATGAAAAACTACGATCTGTATTTTTTTTATTTTTTTTTTTATTGTATAGAAAGGCGGACGAGCATCAGGCCCACCTGATGGTAAGTGGTCACCAACGCCCATAGACAATGGCATTGTAAGAAATGTTAACCATCGCTTACATCGTCAATGCGCCACCAACCGTGGGAACTAAGATATTATGTCCATTGTGCCTGTAATTACACTGGCTCACTCACCCTTCAAACCGGAACACAGCAATACAAAGTACTGCTATTTTGCGGTAGAATATCTGATGAGTGGGTGGTACCTACCCAGACAAGCTTGCACAAAGCTCTACCACTGAGTAAATTTACAGATTAAATCTGAGGAAAAATAATGGTTTAATTAAACTATTTCAATAAATAACGGTATTCTGACTGTAAAGTATAAGTCATTGTCTATTTGTTAAAATCTTGCTGTATGCGCTTGCGGCGGATATAACTAGTACTAATTATCATATACAGCATTTATTTGCAATTTTAAACATTGAATCTTAAACCGAGATAAAGCTATCAAACATTACGGAATAAACTACTTACTACTAATGCTGTTTCTTATGAATTACGCCATTCGTTCCATTTCTCCGGTCAAAACTTTGAATGGCGTGACCTTTATCCGTCGTGTGCTTTTACCAAATTGGCAATTTGTCAGCGTAATTGTAGCTCCACCTAAATCTCTATGTAAATAATATTTCTAATCTGACCTCTAAAGTGCTTTAGGGGCATAGAGTAACAGCCAGTGAATGTCCCACTGCTGGGCTAAGGCCTCTTCTCCTTTTTTAAGGAGAAAGTTTAGAGGTTATTCTTAGGGATATATAAATATTGTAATAAAGAGTGATCTTTAAAAACATATATTATGGCGTGTGTGAGTTAGGCTTAATTTTTACGGATCCGTATCTCAAAAAGAAAAAACGGAACCCTTATAGGATCACTTTGTTGTCCGTCTGTCCGGTCGTCGGTCTGTCCATCCGTCCGTCCGTCCGTCCGTCTGTCTGTCAAGACCCTTTATTTCAGAAACGCGTGGAGGTATTGAGTTGAAATTGAAACGATATTCTCAAGTCTACGGTCTCTTGAAGCTGTGATAATATTAAACTTTTAAGTTAACCTCAAAAGAGGTAGGGCCGTTTATGCGTCAAAAACGTATGTTTCGACACTCTAGGAAATCAAAATTCATAGGGTATTTATCGTTGACCTAGAACTATGAAATTTGGCAAATAATACCGTCATATACTACAAGTATAGGGAGAAATCTGAAACTATACATTTGTAATTAGATTAGATCATAAAAAACAGGGTCTTTATGCAAAACCGTGTCATGGGTCTCGTATGAAAGGGCTTCCTTAAACAGAGTGTTAATCATTTTTAAGATGTATAGTTTTGGATTTACGACGAAGAATTATATAAAAAGAACCTTTTCCCTTTTTTAAAAGTATAGGTAGGTACCTAATAATTTTGGTGTATGTACTTAACCAAAACTAACAGTTTGCACTGTGCCTGCTTATTTAATTTAAAATTTTGTAAATTAACAAATTAATACAACCCTAAATATTATGTACGGAACCCTCGGTGGGCGACTCCATAAATTTACAGCCAGCTACTTACAAACTATTTGTAGTTTTCTATGATATCCAACTATAATGAAAAATCATCATCATCATCATCATTTTCAGCCCACATTAATCCACTGCTGGACATAGGCCTCCTCACTGGCGCACCAATTCTCACGGTCCTGTGCTAGTCTCATCCATTGTGCACCCGCTATTTTTCTTAAAATAATGAAAAAGAAATAATTATTTTGTTCGATTCATAAGATTAAATTACAGAATGCTGCAACGTGTTATCGTACATATTGTTATGATCAAACGTCGTTAAAGTAGAGATATCTCTTTAATACCTCAGATAATAATATAACGTGTTTACAGACGCGATGTTATCGTGCTCTTGTGGCTTTTAACTATTTGTTCAGTTGTTGTGTAGTTCTTTCTTATAATAGACTCTATATTTTGTATTTGTAGTGAATTTATGATAATTTGTATGTAGCTAAAAATATCAAGAGATAAGTATTAAATTTTTTTTTTATGTAATAGGAAGACTGAGTTTAGATAGGCCACCTGATAGTAAATAGTTAAATACCACCACCACCGAACATAGACATTGCCGTTATATAAAATGTTAACCATGCCTTACATAGTCCGGAATACAACAAAAGTATAGCTGTTTAGCGGTTGAATGTAATGAGTGGATGGTACAAAGCCCTACTACCAAGATTGTACACATATAGTTTTTTTTTAATGAAATAAATTATACTTCAAGTAAAAATTTTATTCTTATTGTTTATTATTATTATTATTGGAATTATTATTGGAAATAGTTTGTTATTTCATTATATATTTGCCTTCCTTACGCGTAATTTCTAAGCATTGTTATTTTTCTGAAGAAAACGAAATGTAGACTACAAATGGCTGTGTTACAAAAAATACCAGGCAATATTATATTACATTTTTAGATAATAATGATTCTGACGTAATTCTGATCGATTTCGGTCACATTGGTCATTCTCATCTACAAATCAAATTTGCAAAGAAAAACAACATACGTTAACGCACTTACGGCAGAATACTGAAACGTC
The DNA here is from genome assembly GCA_963151315.1 of Nymphalis c-album. Taxonomy (NCBI): domain Eukaryota; kingdom Metazoa; phylum Arthropoda; class Insecta; order Lepidoptera; family Nymphalidae; genus Nymphalis; species Nymphalis c-album. Next base: position 6,366,364 of record OY720588.1, read on the forward strand.
ATTCGAAATGAAGTGGGACTTAATTATTTGGAACGTCATTAATTTAAAAATTTAGTATGCGAAATTTGAAATTAATGGCGTTCTAAATAATTAAGTCCCACTTCATATTTGAAAGACGTTTCAGTATTTGGCCATATATCTCGAATTGGCGTGGTTCGGTCTTTTATTGCCAGAATACAAAAATCTCGATCCACTCGGCATTCATTTAAAAATGTTTTTGATATACGTTGTCAAGGTTATAATTATAAATCAGCACAGAGTAATAAAATAATTTGAAGTATGACTTCTTCAGAGATAACATTAAAAATTGAAACGAATTTGCAAGTTATCTCAAGTAATTGGAAATGATATAATGCCTTACGATTGTTGCAAATCATTAAATAGGTAGTGAATTCAAAAATCAAACTTATATAAATAAATTAATCGTTATTAAACAAATTACATTTTCAAGACTTAAATTTCAAAATGAAACAGCTGAAACAACAATTCAAATACAATATAATTGCTTGAGGTTACTTATTTTACAGATATTTTAAGGTTATCTATATCTATACTAATATACAAAGCTAAAGAGTTTGTTTGTTTGATCCGGCTAATCTCTGGAACTACTGGTTTGAATTTAAAAAATATTTTTGTGTTGTATAGTCCTTTTATCGAGGAATGCTCTAGGCTTATTTTTATTGTACGCGGGAGAAACCGCAGGCCACAGCTAGTAATATATAAAAATAACAAGACCTGACTTATCGACTGATTCATCGTCGCCGAGCGTAATTTGGTGAGTAGGGTCGTTTTAATGAGATTTTCTACTCCTAAGGGGGTGAAATAGGGTTGATAGTTTGTATGGAAGTCCGTCATATTTAAAGTTATAAAGACGAAATTGTATTCAAAAGCCTCTGGTTGGAAAAAATAAATACCTATTTAGGGTTTGGGTCCCGGGACGTCTCGTGTCTCGAAGTCCCGGGAATTTTCGTAATTTTACTTGTCTCGAGTCCCGGGACTTTCGAGTCGAGACTCGAGACGAGACACGATTGTCGAAATTGTTATGGAATCTTTTATATTTTTAAATAATTGAAGGAGCTCAGCGACATCTGGTCGAAAACGAGTAGTATTCTCCTTGTTCGGTGGCATTGTCACAAAAATTGGGAACATATTGTCGGACAAAGCTGTTGACACTGATTTTTTTAAAATTCCATTTTAAAAAGGTCCTCCAGACCGATTTCGGCCACGGCGGCCAATCTCAAGAGAGATTAGCCAACTGCGCAGGATATATTATAGTGCACAATTGTGCGCAAACACAGGTGCACTCTCTTTTCCTTAGCTCTCCGAAAAGATTTCAGGGCAGGAACAACGGCTTAACGTGCTTTCCGAGGCAAAGGATTGTATATACTTCCAATTTCCAGACTCCGGGCTGCTACTGAGAATTTCTGACAGAAAAATCCAATAACTATTTATTGGCCCGACCTGGGAATTGAATCCAGGACCTTTTATATAGCTGTCTGCGTCCTTTTATCTAGCCACTAGACCAACGAGCCAGTCAAAATCCTATTTTAGTACATCATTAAAGAAGTATATTAATTAACGTGTTAGTTAATTGTTTACGAGACTGACTGACTGACAAACTTGAACTATAAGATTCAATCGCTTAAAAGTGAATCTGTGTGTGATTAAAAGAAATAAAAACAGCAATTATTAAGATTGATATTAACGTTAAAGTTATTAAGAATTCATTTTGTTTTTTTTTTTTAATAAATATGTTATTTTGTTTAATAAATATTGTTGTTTTTTTTTTAAATACCTTTTTTAATAAGATTCACCAGAAATTAGCTCAATTAAAATTTTACTAAAAAGGTTTACCCCTCTTAAAAAAAAAAGTATCTTTGAGTGTATCGTGTCCCGGGATTTTGAAATTGTCGGGCATTCCCAAATCCTGTACCCTGAAATAGGGTTTTGGAAAATCTACGCCCCAAGAGCATGAACCCCTATAGGTTGAAAGTTTGTATGGCGGGTCCATCATTTTCTATGTAAGAGGCATGAAATTTTATATACAAGCCTCTGGTTAGAAATAAATAAATAGCAAAGTTTTCGAAATTCATGAAATATTCAATTCCTAGCTTCTGTTTAAAAATAAATAAATATGTATTTTAAGTTTAGTTGTAGGGTTTTTTTTAAAACTACCCCCAACAGGGTAAAATATGGAGTTGAAAGTTTGTATCGCGGTCATTTTTTATATAAGAAGAAGTACGTATTTTGTCATTTTTTAAAATTCAACAAACAATCAAAACAAAAAAAATTGGTCTGATCTGCTTGAAATTTACTGTTTTCACAGCTAAAATAGATCTTAATTTACATATTTTCTTAGTTTTCATTATGTCGCGGGCAAAGCCGCAGGTAAACAGCTAGTAGTAATATAAAATTTACTTTGAAATTAAAAAAATATAGTATATTTACAGTACTATATTAACAGGACTTACAAGATACATTTCCAAAAAAATATTAGTTGTCATACTACTTACATAGGATGCAGTTTATAGGCGGTAAATATGAAAATCAATTAAAAAAGAAATTCTGTCAAAGCAATTAGTTTTTCAGTGAAGTTAAGAATAAGCTTAATTTAAGAAAAGCTGATTTTGATTCCTTTATAGCCAGAAGGATAAAATAATAAAAAATACTCGTAAAGCCGAGAAGAAGGCTAGTTTTCGTGAGGTTAATGGTGTTTTGCCGTTTGATACATGCCTCGTTACAAATAAAAATATAGTTTTTTAAGTAACGGATGGGTCAACGTCCTTATTTTTTCTCAGGAAAATAGCATTACTCAAATTTTAATATCTCATATGTAAACATCCTATTGTTAAATATTCCAAAATGTGAAACCAACATAAAAAGATTTGGTAAAATATTACTATACAATATTATATAATGCACTAAGTAATAACATTTTTAGTAATAGGTTTGAAGTATATTTTATAATATTTATAATGGAAATTATTTTTATTTTTCTTGCTTATTAAAATTCTTACTTTAGTTCAAAAATTAAAATATTTATTGAACTATTGTTGTGTGTATTCACTGAAACATAGATACAAAACCGCAGTAATATATGAGAATGTGTTTAATACATAAATTCAAAATATGAAACAATTACCTAGTCTTGCCATATATACTGAAACAAAGGAAAAAAATATTTTTTTCTAGTGCAAATAACATTTATTCCTTTTACAGTGTGTTAGTTTAATACATAAATATAAAACGATTTAAAATAAAAAAGGATATTCGAAGTGGTCTCCATTGGCTGCAATACAGTCCTTTAAACTTTGAGGCCAGTTATCAATAGAAGGACGCACTCTTTTCATGGGAAAATTCTTCACTGCCAATCGTACGGAGTGTTTTAGGGACTTCAAATTATCATGGCGTTTAGAGCAAGCCGTACTCTCTAAAACTGACCCTAAATCATAATTCAGCGGATTAAGATCGGGACTAGAGGACGGCCAGTCTTCGGCTCTGATGAAGTCCGAATTGTTCGTTCCCAACCAAGACTGCGTAGACCGAGCTTTATGACCCGGCGCCGAGTCTAGCTGGAAGGACCATTCTTGGTCATTGAACATGGTGGTTAAGGGGCTTCACTACCTTCTCAACAAATGTATCTTGATACACTTGTGCCGATGTTTTGATACCTTTTTCACAAAAGTATGGCTTAGTCACTCCTTCTTAGCTAATACCCCACAAAACCATCACTGAAGTCGGATAGAGCCCACGTTGCACTCTGTCGACTAATTGGTAAGCTTCCTTAGAGCTTTGAGCATAAATACGGTCATTTTGTTTGTTAAAATGTTGCTCAATTGTAAAAATTTTCACATCCGTAAACAATATTTTTCTGTGACCTCCCTTTGCGTACCGCTTCAGTAGTTGTTCCGATTTTACCGCCCTATTCTTTTTTAAATTATCAGTTAAGAAATGACCAGTACGTCTCTTATAGGCTGCAAGTCCTAAGTCATCTTTTAAAATACGCGACATGGTTCTAGGTACTATCTTCATCTCCCGAGATAAAACATTTTGCATTCGGACAGGATTTCTTCGAATTCTTTCCCTTACTGCTTTGACCACCTTTTTCATACGAACACTACGTGGACAGCCAGACCTTTTTCTGTCACAAGCAGTGGAGGTCTCACTGTACGTATTAATAGCCCGGTACACAAACATTTTACTAATACCAAGCGCTTGGAGAGTTTTAAAAATTGCTTTTGGCTCCATACCTACATTGTGTAATGCAATCGCAGCGATTCGATTCTCTTTATTACCTCACTCCATTTTAATATCACAAAATATTGTACAATGTATTGGCGCCAAAATGAGAAAACTCAATGTACAATCACATAAAAATGACAGATTCCAAATTCAAATGTAATATTTTGTTTATTTTTAATTGTATCAGTATTTATGGCCAGACTAAGTATAGCTGTAAAATTAATAATAATAATAATCTTTATTCACATAAAAAGTAAAACATTTTAATGAAGTCCCTGATTTCTAATCAGTGCCCTCGCTCATATTTTAGTGACATCACGTTCTAAGTAAATAAAAAATAAACGAATATTTCTTACTATATACTAGAAGGGAGTGTCAGAAGATTTGTGTAAGGTCTATACTCTGTATGTATGTGTGTGTTTGCGTGTCTGTGGGTGTATGTGTGTATTTTGTTTCACAAGGTATTATAGCAACAACAGTTCAGTTAATTAAGTTAATTACTTTAGCTTCACGATTTAATAAAGATTGTATATTTTTTATTTTATTTATTTTATTTTACAAATACAAAGAAATTATATATTTCTTTACCGTGATCATATAATAATTAAAGATTATTCTGTTATACACTTTTATAAATATTGGCACGGATAATATTTATATTATTTTTCTTAACCACACAGACCATTGCAATGTCTTGAAGTTGGCTAAAAATAACAAACCTGTACGTGCCTTTTAGTAGAACTATGTATTTATGTATCTTCATTTTATTTGATAAAAAAGGGATCAAAGTTTGGATGCGATTACAAATTATTGTGGTTGATACCACGAAGAAAGAGAGATGTAATAGAAAATGAATTTATTGGATCGAGTTATACATCATTAGCTACATTTTTTTATTCTATAGGTAGGCCGACGAGCATATGGGCCACCTGATGGTAAGTGGTCACCAATGGCCATACACAATGGCATTGTAAGAAACCAAACTGGCGATGAAACCATCGCTTACATCGCCAATGCGCCACCAACCTTAACTAAGATGTTGTGTCCCTTGTGCCCGTAATTACACTGGCTCACTCACCCTGCAAACCGAAACACAGCAATACAAAGTACTGGTGTTTTGCGGTAGAATATCTGATGAGTGGGTGGTATCTACCCCGACGAGCTTACATAAAGCTAAACCACCGGGTAAATACGACTGCCTATATTAAAGGTTAACAAGTTATAAATCTTATCACAAGCTGACTGCAAGTCAGTTTCAAGTGAATACATCTTTTTCATTTTATCTTCATTCTTATTTAATTTATAGTATTCATAAATCCATTTTATTCCCTAACACTTGCTAAAAAGTCAGATGCCGTTTGTTAAATATTCTCAAATAATTATGAATCATATTTATATAGAATGTTATATAAAAAAACAATTCCAAACAAATACATTTTACCGAATAGTTGATAACGATAAAATCGTTTCGTGTTCATAATGTAGTAACGGAGCTCGCCACATGCTAGAAAGGTCAATGTTAACAGCTTTTGAACTAAGTATGTACCTGTGTATTAAGTCAATACACTCTTACAATTTAAAAATACTTTAAATTATCGTTTTTGTAGTTATTATCATTTATATATAAATAGCGTTGTATTTAATTCATTATTTTTTTATAGAATTACAGAAGTATTGCAAAGGATATGTTAAAGTATATAAGACAATTCTATGCAGAGTTTTCGTAGCGTGTGTGAAAAGTAAATGTGCGCAATTTTATAACAAGAAAATACAATGTTATATTATATTGAATAGTATGAGACAAGTCTTAAATTAAGGGGCTTCTAAGATATTAAGAAGCGTTCGTAAGTAAGAATAAGATCCGAAGAATTTTATAAATTAAGTACAACTAAACTTGTTTTTTCATATGCAGGTAATGCATTTAATGTAGTTATTTTTAAAACTTAAAGCTATACTTAATTAAATAAAGCATTTTCGCTTGTAACGAGTTAATTAAATTCATACACATCACGATAACTGTTGGAAAAATAAACTAGTTTCATAGATGATTATTATGTATATCTCTTTTAATCTATATATATAAAAGAGGTTCTTTGTATATGTATGACATCGATAAACTCAGAAACTATTTGACCTATCATTATGAAAATTGGTATGTATATATATTTTTCTACGGAGAAGGTTTATATGTTATGTCCATTGATGTAACTCGCCACCAGGCGGCGCTGTAAAGTATCGACTTCCGCCCCGTTCAACCGATTGTCATAAAACTACAAATATATCATTTGTTATTGTAAATAATATTTCAGAGTTTTTCGAAATTCAATACCTAAAAGGGTGAAATAGGGGTTGAAAGTTGGAGAGTTGGTCATTTTATATACAAGCTTTTGTTTAGAAATAAATAAATATGTTTTTCAAGATTTTTGAAAATTTACCCTCCAAGAGGGTGAAATAGGGGTTGCAAGTTTGCATGATGACTCCGTCATTTTTAAAGTAAGAAGCATGACATTTTATATACAGGCCTGACCTATGGTTGGAAATAAAATAAATACGTATTTAAGGGTTTTTAAAAATCTAACCCCAAGAGGGTGACATAGGAGTTGAAAGTTTGTATCGCAAGTCCATCATTTTCCATATAAGAAGCATGAACTTTTATATACATGCTTCTGTTTAGAAATAAATAATACGTATTACAGGGGTTTTTAAAAATACGGGGTCGAAAGTGTGTATGGAGGTCCATCTATTTTGATGTAAAAAAATATGAATAATAATAAGCTTCTGGTTAGAAATAAATTAAATACGTATTTCAGGGATTTTTAAGACTGTCCCGCAAAAATGTGAAATTTGATTTTAAAGCTTCTGAGTAAAAATAAATGTATACTTATTTTGTCATTTTTGAAAATTAAACCCCAAAGGGGAGAAATGGGTCGGAAACTTTAGTATAAAAAAATCGCTGGCAAAGCCGCGGGTGCACCGCTAGTTAACAAAATAAAAATAAACATACTGACTATCCGTTTCTTACAATACTATATTCTGTAGTTAAGCACACATAAATAACTTTATATTGCAATATACACACTACATTACGATTCGTCGCTAAAGTAGGGTGGCATGATTTAAGTATCACGAGTGAAAAAAAGACGAATATATTTGCGAGAGTGCATCGTCTCGTGTCAAAGAAACGACATAGAATAAATGATCAGACAATACGTTTTTTCTTACCCGGATTTATGCCTATGAATGCGATTACTCATAAATTAATTTTGTAAAAGTACTAAAAATTCATTGAAAATAGGCAAATAAAAACTATCAATAATTTTATAAAAAATTAATATCAAATAAACAATATCAACCCACTGGATGCACCTTTCGATGGAAATCTAGAAACAATTAATTAATTTAATGATCATACATCTAAACACTATTTATACATCTAAATAAACATCTTCTTTACGACACTATAAACAATATTTATTTATATTTTGATATTAATTTAGTAATATAATATAATTAATAATTTTATATTCATTTTCATTTATATAAATTATACAAACATATAAAATTATTATATATGTGCCAACTGCCACCACTGTTTGTGTTTTACTCTATGATCAGTAACGTCGTCTATCTCTATTGCACTCGTTCATTAATATACTTTTGTTGCATTCATTCATTTCTTACGTCATAAGCTCAAACAATGTCTTTGGATCGCTAATGCGCTATCAACCGTAGGAACGAAGATGTTATGCCCTACGTGCCTGTTGTTCGATAGAATAAAAAAACGAGTAAGCTTGCTTTTATAGTTTTAACTATACCCAACGGCGTAGGTAGACGGCGAGGTATTTAATATTTTTATAAATTAAATTTTACTTCAAGCCATTTAAGTAACTATAAATGTATTAAGTTAAACTACAGGAATTCATAATAAGTTCACTGATAATTATTTAAAGAATAATCATCAACTTAAAAAAACCGTTACTAAAGTTTTTCTTAACAGAAATACATTTCATACATATTACTTTAAAATCACAGCTAAAAATCACACCGCGCGCGGGCAACAGCTTGTATAAGCGTATCAACGACGACGGTTGCATCGCGCATTAGTATGATTGTGTGTGAATTTATTTAGTGAGCGATAGTTTTAAAATTACGATAACTCCTAAAATATTAATTTAAATTGGGTGGTGTAAAGGGCAATTATAATAAACATGAAATGCTTAAAGTAAATAACGTATTTATTTTAATAAGGATTAATATCATATCCGTTTTTATAGCTTTCCAATTATAACATTTTTATGTAAACATTTTTTTAAATTAAAGTGGGTATAGTTAGCTTTTCTTAAAAGAGAGACATATGCCATCGCGGACTTTTCTGTAGATCTATGAAAGGGGAATAATTTCATCATACATTATTTTTTTATAATTTAAAGGGTTTTTACAGCGTTTTCGATGAAAGCTACCAATCGGCTCGTTTTTTTCCGACTTCTTTAACAATAATCGTCATATTTCGACAAATTCACAAAAACCATTAATGATAATACGTAAACCTTCCTATTGAATCACTTAACACTTTATCCATTAGTGAAAACCGTATGAAAATCCGTTCAGTAGGTAGTGTTTTAGTTTATCGCGTTCATACAGACAGACAGAAGACGCGGGGGACTTTGTTTTATAATATGTAGTGATTCTTGGCCGTGTTCTTATTTTGTTTAAAACTAATAACGTCTAATAATTTAATCTTAATATTTTGTCTGAAATTAGAGAGAATGAAATATAAACTTATAAAAGGTGGATTCTCATACTTTTAAATTATTCTATTAAAAAATAAAATACATATTACATGACCAACGAATTAATAAATTCAGAGGCAACTTGCCAAAACGCATGATACTAAATTAATGTTTTAAAAACGTATTACTTTCATTGTTTTGTGATTGACGTCAGTCAACAATGTCAAGAGACCGATTCTATTAACACAATACAATGGTTGGTCTGGTAGCTTCATTGCTTGTCAAAATTTCTCATTTCAATAACACTTATAAGTGGAATGGTACGCCATACATAATTCCATCTAGTGTGTCCGACCTAGGCTAGAACAACAGTAAATCTTGAGTATAGATTGCTTGTTCATACCCGGGACAACACCACTGTGTTTTCAATTGCTTAATTTATGTGTATAATTAAACATCTCGTGTTCGCTGCCGAACCCGGCGCGCGACTTTATAAGTTCGATATTGAAACACTCAAAGATTCAAACTTTTATTTTGTCGTATAGTCTTCACAGACCAGTTGCCTTTGCCTTTGGCGTATCGTCCTATAAATTTAGAGTTTGGTAGTTGATGTGCATGCTTGTAATTATTTCCAGGCAGCATTACAATAAAAAAAATTGTATTGGATTTTTTTTTATTCGTCTTCATCTTGTTTTGTGTCAATTGTCTTCATTTAAAAAAAACTGTTTTAACATTTAAATATAATGAGAGATGATTATTATAACGAACAATGAAAATACGTATTTTACGAATTGTGTTATTAACCGACTTCAAAAAAAGGAGGAGGTTATCAATTCGTCTGTATGTTTTTTTTTTTTTCTTTTTTTTTTGACGTTGTTACCTCATATCTTTCGACTGGATGAATCGATTTCGATGATTTTTTTTTTATTTGAAAGGTGGTGCTTTCCCATTGGTCCCATTTTTTTTTGGTTCAGTTTTGACAGTGGAATCCATGAGAAAACCATATAAGTCGTAAATTTGCATGAGGTATGTGCGCGACAAATGGACGAATAACTCGATATCTATTCAACGGATTTCGATGATTTTTTTTTTATTGGAAAGAGTGTACTTCAAGGCTTGTTTGATGATAGTTTGGTTAGATTCTGATTATAGAATCCATGACAAAGTAACGGAAATCTTCAATTCTTAGTAGCAAACTAACGATACACGGCCGAATCTTTTATGGGCTATCTAGATTTTTCATTTACCTACCATAATATCGTTATGATCAAGTAATTGTAGTACTATTGTATAAAACACTTCTTTATATACCGTCAATAGTTTTCGCAGCGCACGCGAAATAATAACTTTTATAGGCAACAGTTTGATACGTTGGGTTACATTGCTCCATTTTAAGTAGGGATCTATAAGATTTTGAAAATATAATATAGCCTATGTTACTCGGTAAGGACGTAGCTTTCTAAGGGTGAAATAATTTTTAAAATCGGTCGAGAAGTTTTTGATTTAATTCGTAATAAAAAATCAAACAAAAATCAAATCTTTCCTCTTTATAATATGAGTTATGCATGTAAGCATTAGTATATATGTATATGTTTGTAATTGAAACATATTTGAACATCTCCTAAAAGTTGAGACCAATTTTGAAAATTATATATATATATATATATATATAGAATCGTATATGTACTCTTATATACAGGTTATATTTATGTATATTTATATATTGATTACTAGTGTTTTCCCGCGGTTTCACCCACGTAGTTAACGTTCCCGTGGGAATATGGGGACTAAATGTAGCCTATGTTACTCCCTGATAATGTTGCTTTCCATTGGTGAAAGAATTTTTTAAATCGGCTTAGTGGTTTAGGCGTGAAAACGTCACAAACACCCTTACTTTCGCATTTATAATATTAGTTAGGATAATATAGATACTTCCCCTTTTTTTAATATACAGACATTCCGTCATATTTTTTAGGTGAAGAATGGTATAACACAACATCTATAAACATACAGTTTATTTAATTATTACTAGAAATAATTATTTGATTATGTTATGGCTGCCCAACACCCCACCAACTAAATCTATTTAATCAAAACATGTTAATTTATATTCATACATTTAACCATATTAACTAATATTTATTAATTAAGTACCAAAATGCATTTTTCTTTACGTTTCACTGTTTTAGATTAATATATTTAAATAATAATATAAACGGCGCTGTCTCATATGAGCTGCACGTTTAGTAGGTCTACCCATATTCTACCAAATTAGTGAGTGTACTTCAGATTCACTAAAAATCGAAAAATAAATAAAAATTTTAACAAAACAAAAACCGACTTCATAAGAAAAACAAATTAATATGCACTAAAAAGTAAAAAAATAATTGCGTATTCTTCTATAATTAGATAATTAACTTACTATTTTCTACTCATCAATATGTAGGTACGAATGAGTTGAGTGGTTGATAACGTATTTACAATTATTGTTATTTTTGGAGTCGATGTCAGCTAAGGAAACACTATAATATACCTAGCAATAATAATACGGGAATCTTTTAAAAACAAACAAAAACATACACATTACAAATCGACTTTTATTCGCCTCGTAAAGTTGCGCGTGTGACACAAGCACATCTCGCCTATAACTAACTATGTATGTAGTTATAAACCCACCTTGGCTGACATCGACTCCAAAAGTAACAATAATTGTAAATACATTATCAACCACTCAACACATTCGTACCTACATATTGATGAGTAGAAAATAGTAAGTTAATTATCTAATTATAGAAGAATACGCAATTATTTTTTTACTTTTTAGTGCATATTAATTTGTTTTTCTTATGAAGTCGGTTTTTGTTTTGTTAAAATTTTTATTTATTTTTACTATTATTTTTTTTTATTTCTATAACGTAATGTGTAACTCACGATTAGAATTTTCCAGTAATTTTAATAATATCAGTGATATTTCGACACAGCATATTAGAAGAAGTAAGTACATATGTGTAAAAAGCCGGTTTTAAATATATTTTAGATACTAGAAGTATCGCCAAACCATTTTATGTTATTAAAATATAAGCTTTAATAAAATAGCCTGAAAAGAGAAATGTTAGCGACATTTTACTGTGTAATCATGTCAAAATACATAAAACTATACAAAGCACACTTTTAACACGTATTCACTGATTTGTCAAGCGACATTTTTAATTACTACCTTATCATTACACATGAATCACTGAAAAACAACTACGTTATAACAAACATTGTTATCTATGTAAACATTGTGAATGATTTTAAGAGTGGTTTTTGATGTATTGCTTCGAACCAAGGTTGAAGCACGGGTTAAGGTGTTTGTTGAGTTAACAAAATAGTTTGAATTTAAAAACTTTAAACTTGTAATATTCCAGTATTCGCAATAACAGCGTATGCAATCCATAGCTCATAATTTACTCATTGGAACAGAATAATACCTACCTATGTGCCAAACTTCGCTAGTCCCACGACTAGCGCACTCGAAGAAGTAATACACACTTCCTTTTTTAACCGACTTCAAAAAAAGGAGGAGGTTATCAATTCGTCTGTATGTTTTTTTTTTTTTTTTATTTTTTTTATGTTTGTTACCTCATAACTTTCGACTGGGTGAATCGATTTTGATGATTTTTTTTTTATTTGAAAGGAGTTGCTTCCCATGGGGTCCCATTTTTTTATGGTCCAGGTTTGACAATGGAATCCATGAGAAAACCATATAAGTCGTAAATTTGCATGAGGTATGTGCGCGACAAATGGACGAATAACTCAATATCACGCCAACCGATTTCGATGATTTTTTTTTATTAGAAAGAGTATACTTCAAGGGTTGTTTGATGACAGTTTGGTTAGATTCTGATTATAGGATCCATGACAAAGTAACGGAAATCTTCAATTCTTAGTAGCAAATTAACGATACGCGGCCGAATCTTTTATAGGCTATCTAGATTTATCATTCACCTACCATAACATCGTTATGATCAAGTAATTGTAGTACTATTGTATAAAACACTTCTTTATATACCGTCAATAGTTTTCGCAGCGCACGCGAAATAATAACTTTTAAAGGCAACAGTTTGATACGTTGGGTTACATTGCTCCATTTTAAGTAGGGATCTATAAGATTTTGAAAATATAATAAAGCCTATGTTACTCGGTAAAGACATAGCTTTCTAAGGCTGAAAGAATTTTTAAAATCGGTCGAGTAGTTTTTGATTTAAATCGTAATAAAAAATCAAATCTTTCCTCTTTATAATATGAGTTATGCATGTAAGCATTGTATATATGTATATGTTTGTAATTGAAACATATTTGAACATCTAAAAGTTGAGACCAATTTTGAAAATTATATTATTTAATTAGAATCGTATAAGTACTCTTATATACATGTTATATTTATGTATATTTATATATTGATTACTAGTGTTTTTCCCGCGGTTTAACCCAAGTAGTTCCCGTTCCCGTGGGAATATGGGGACAAAATGTAGCCTATATTACTCCCTGATAATTAAACTTTCCATTGGTGAAAGAATTTCTTAAATCGGCTTAGTGGTTTAGGCGTGAAAGCGTCAAAAACAAACTTACTTTCGCATAATATTAGTTATAATATTAGTTATAATATTTTTATAATATTAGTTAGGATAATATAGATACTTCCCCTTTTTTTAATATACAGACATTCCGTCATATTTTATGGTGAAGAATGGTATAACACAACATCTATAAACATACAGTTTATTTAATTATTACTAGAAATAACTATTTGGTTATGTTAGGGCTGCCCAACTAAATTACCCCACCAACTAAATCTATTTAATCAAAACATGTTAATTTATATTCATACATTTAACCATATTAACTAATATTTATTAATTAAGTACCAAAATGCATTTTTCTTTATGGTTCACTGTTTTAGATTAATATATTTAAATAATAATATAAATGGCGCTGTCTCATATGAGCTGCACGTTTAGTAGGTCTACCCATATTCTACAAATTAGTGAGTGTACTTCAGATTCACTAAAAATCGAAAAATAAATAAAAATTTTAACAAAACAAAAACCGACTTCATCGGTAAAACAAATTAATATGCACTAAAAAGTAAAAAAATAATTGCGTATTCTTCTATAATTTGATAATTAACTTACTATTTTCAACTCATCAATATGTAGGTACGAATGTGTTGTGTGGTTGATAATTTATTTACAACTAGCTGTACCCGCAACTTCGTCCGCGTAGAATTAAATAAAAAGTTAATCATTTTTATTTTTATTATCATTTTTTTCTAAAATACAAGTAGCCTAAAGTAACTCCTTATTACATCAGCTACCTGCCAATAAAAGTCCCGTCAAAATCGGTCCAGCCATTTCAGAGATTAGCCGGAACAAACAGACAGACAAAAATTGTAAAAAATGTTATGTTGGTGTATGTACCGTATATATATTCATATGCATGTAGTAAAAAGCGGTTATTTCAATATTAAAAACAGACACTCCAATTTTATTTATATGTATAGATGTATAGATTATTATTATTTTCTAAAATAAAAGTAGCCTAAGTTACTCCTTATTACATCAGCTACCTGCCAATAAAAGTCCCGTCAAAATCGGTCCAGCCATTTCAGAGATTAGCCGGAACAAACAGACAGACGGACAGACAGACAGACAGACAGACAGACAAAAATTGTAAAAAATGTTATTTCGGTGTATGTACCGTATATATATTCATATGCATGTAGTAAAAAGCGGTTATTTCAATATTAAAAACAGACACTCCAATTTTATTTATATGTATAGATTATTGTTATTTTTGGAGTCGATGTCAGCTAAGGAAACACTATAATATACCTAGCAATAATAATACGGGAATCTTTTAAAAACATACACATTACAAATTGATTTCTTTTATTCGCTTCGTTAAGTTGCGCGTGCGACACAAGCACATCTCACCTACATCTATGTATGTAGTTATAAGCCCACATTGGCTGACATCGACTCCAAAAGTAACAATAATTGTAAATAAATTATCAACCACACAACACATTCGTACCTACATATTGATGAGTTGAAAATAGTAAGTTAATTATCAAATTATAGAAGAATACGCAATTATTTTTTTACTTTTTAGTGCATATTAATTTGTTTTACCGATGAAGTCGGTTTTTGTTTTGTTAAAATTTTTATTTATTATAAGTACATTAATCTCTCATTTCTTCTTTATTAACTAAATCATCGTTAGGCATAAAACAAAAACAAAAAAGACTTGTACTATCGTAAGTCTATACTTAGTACTCACTATATAGCTTACGAGTTGTCAAAACGTTTATGAAGAAAATTCGATTTATTTAGCTTATTTATTTTGTTGTACATTTATTATTACCTTGTAAAACGATTAGAATCATTAATCGCTATAGAAAGTTATTTATAAAAAGAATACGTATGTGAATTAAATGATATAGATTTATTTTTATTTTGTTGACGTTAAACATACAAAGTGGTGTTTTAAATAGTGCGTTTCATTTTTGTTAGTAACATGAAATAATAAGCTTGTGATAGGAATCAAGTCAATAGGTAAACTTGACGCTTGTAATTTAAATAGGTTTGGATGATTTAGAATTTTTGTGATATAAATATTATAAATATAAAATCTTTAATAATTACAATTGACAACGTTAAGTGAACAATTGGCCTTCTAATTAGTTCCATGCCACCGGAGCCTCCGTTTAGTCATTTTATGAGCAAATCACATTACAATGAAAAACATTTAGTACTTTACTACTCTTGGCCCTGGCTTTAATGGAGTAATTGTATGTTGCCAACCAGGTGGAAATTGTTTAATCTATTAAAATAATATGTTGGGAAAATATTATTTAGATACTAGGAATGTCCTACATTTATATGTCGTATTTATGTGGCAAATGCATACCCTAACTAAAATGCTTTGAAATTGGAATGTCACTATAAGTATAGTTTTAAATACAAATCAATAGAATATTTATAAATATATATTTATAGAGTATAATAATTATATATATATATATTTTTATAATAATAGTTTAAATATAACAAAGGTATACGTAGGTGTATATTAAATACCTAATAGGTATACGAACTGGCTCGCAAAAAACGTTAGTTGATCGTAGTCCATGATATTCATGCCGGTTAATGGGACTAAAATATAAATATTATTAAAAATTATGATTAACATTGCCTAGATCTATAAATATATCTTCATACTCGTATGTAGGACATCGACTCCAAAAATAACAATAATTGTAAATACATTATCAACCACACACCACATTCGTACCTACATATTGATGAGTAGAAAATAGTAAGTTTATTATCAAATTATAGAAGAATACGCAATTATTTTTTTACTTTTTAGTGCATATTAATTTGTTTTTCTATGAAGTCGGTTTTTGTTTTGTTAAAATTTTTATTTATTTTTCGATTTTTAGTGAATCTGAAGTACACTCACTAATTTGTAGAATATGGGTAGACCTACTAAACGTGCAGCTCATATGAGACAGCGCCGTTTATATTATTATTTAAATATATTAATCTAAAACAGTGAAACGTAAAGAAAAATGCATTTTGGTACTTAATTAATAAATATTAGTTAATATGGTTAAATGTATGAATATAAATTAACATGTTTTGATTAAATATATTTAGTTGGTGGGGTGTTGGGCAGCCATAACATAATCAAATAGTTATTTCTAGTAATAATTAAATAAACTGTATGTTTATAGATGTTGTGTTATACCATTCTTCACCATAAAATATGACGGAATGTCTGTATATTAAAAAAAGGGGAAGTATCTATATTATCCTAACTAATATTATAAATGCGAAAGTAAGTTTGTTTGTGAAGCTTTCACGCCTAAACCACTAAGCCGATTTAAAAAAATCTTTCACCAATGGAAAGCTACATTATCAGGGAGTAACATAGGCTACATTTTGTCCCGATATTCCCACGGAAACGGGAACTACTTAGGTGAAACCGCGGGAAAAACACTAGTAATTAATATATAAATATACATAAATATAACATGTATATAAGAGTACTTATACGATTCTATATATATATATACATATAATTTTCAAAATTGGTCTCAACGTTTAGATGTTCAAATATGTTTCAATTACAAACATATACATATATACAATGCTTACATGCATAACTCATATTTTAAAGAGGAAAGATTTGATTTTTGTTTGATTTTTTATTACGATTTAACTTAAAAACTACTCGACCGATTTTAAAAATTCTTTCACCCTTAGAAAGCTACGTCTTTACCGAGTAACATATGCTTTATTATATTTTCAAAAACTTATAGATCTCTACTTAAAATGGAGCAATGTAACCCAAACGTATCAAACTGTTCCTATAAAAGTTATTATTTCGCGTGCGCTGCGAAAACTATTGACGGTATATAAAGAAGTGTTTTATACAATAGTACTACAATTACTTGATCATAATTATGTTATGGTAGGTGAATGAAAAATCTAGATAGTCTATAAAAGATTCGGCCGTGTATCGTTAATTTGCTACTAAGAATTGAATATTTCCGTTACTTTGTCATTTTTTTTTTTTTTTTTATTGTATAGGAAGGCGCACGAGCATATGGGCCACCTGATGGTAAGTGGTCACCAACGCCCATAGACAATGACATTGAAAGAAATGTTAACCATCGCTTACATCGCCAATGCGCCACCAACCTTGGGAACTAAGATGTTGTGTCCCTTGTGCCTGTAATTACACTGGCTCACTCACCCTTCAAACCGGAACACAGCAATACAAAGTACTGCTGTTTTGCGGCAGAATATCTGATGAGTGGGTGGTACCTACCCAGACGAGCTTGCACAAAGCCCTACCACCAAGTGTCATGGATCCTATAATCAGAATCTAACCAAACTATCATCAAACAACCCTTGAAGTATACTCTTTCCAATAAAAAAAAATCATCGAAATCGGTTGGCGTGATATTGAGTTATTCGTCCATTTGCCGCGCACATACCTCATGCAAATTTACGACTTATATGTTTTTCTCATGGATTCCATTGTGAAACCTGGACCAAAAAAAAATGGGACCCCATGGGAAGCAAACCCTTTCAAATAAAAAAAAATCATCAAAATCGATTCACCCAGTCGAAAGTTATGAGGTAACAAACACAAAAAAAAAAACATACAGACGAATTGATAACCTCCTCCTTTTTTTGAAGTCGGTTAAAAACAGTGAAACGTAAAGAAAAATGCATTTTGGTACTTAATTAATAAATTAGTTAATATGGTTAAATGTATGAATATAAATTAACATGTTTTGATTTAATAGATTTAGTTGGTGGGGTGTTGGGCAGCCATAACATAATCAAATCGTTATTTCTAGTAATAAATAAATAAACTGTATGTTTATACATGTTGTGTTATACCATTCTTCACCATAAAATATGACGGAATGTCTGTATATTAAAAAAAGGGGAAGTATCTATATTATCCTAACTAATATTATAAATGCGAAAGTAAGTTTGTTTGTGACGCTTTCACGCCTAAACCACTAAGCCGATTTAAAAAAATTCTTTCGCCAATGGAAAGCTACATTATCAGGGAGTAACATAGGCTACATTTTGTCCCCATATTCCCACGGGAACGGGAACTACTTGGGTTAAACCGCGGGAAAAACACTAGTAATTAATATATAAATATACATAAATATAACATGTATATAAGAGTACTTATACGATTCTAATTAAATAATATAATTTTCAAAATTGGTCTCAACTTTTAGATGTTCAAATATGTTTCAATTACAAACATATACATATATACAATGCTTACATGCATAACTCATATTATAAAGAGGAAAGATTTGATTTTTTATTACGATTTAAATCAAAAACTACTCGACCGATTTTAAAAATTCTTTCAGCCTTAGAAAGCTATGTCTTTACCGAGTAACATAGGCTTTATTATATTTTCAAAATCTTATAGATCCCTACTTAAAATGGAGCAATGTAACCCAACGTATCAAACTGTTGCCTTTAAAAGTTATTATTTCGCGTGCGCTGCGAAAACTATTGACGGTATATAAAGAAGTGTTTTATACAATAGTACTACAATTACTTGATCATAACGATGTTATGGTAGGTGAATGATAAATCTAGATAGCCTATAAAAGATTCGGCCGTGTATCGTTAATTTGCTACTAAGAATTGAAGATTTCCGTTACTTTGTCATGGATCCTATAATCAGAATCTAACCAAACTGTCATCAAACATGCCTTGAAGTACACTCTTTCCAAAAAAAAAAAAAACATCGAAATCCGGTGAATAGATATCGAGTTATTCGTCCATTTATCGCGCACATACCTCATGCAAATTTACGACTTATATGGTTTTCTCATGGATTCCACTGTCAAAACTGGACCAAAAAAAAATGGGACCAATGGGAAAGCACCAGCTTTCAAATAAAAAAAAATCATCGAAATCGATTCATCCAGTCGAAAGTTATGAGGTAACAAACACAAAAAAAAAACATACAGACGAATTGATAACCTCCTCTTTTTTTTGAAGTCGGTTAAAAACGTCGGTGACTATCACGATCGAAATCATATCGTCAATTCTTAATATTTATATTTTATTGTAATTGAAAATTACCGAATTGTAAAATGTTAATGCTATTAGAAAAACATATCAGGTCTTATATGCCCAGTGCCCTGTTCACCAAATTATTTATTATACATTGTCTTAGTGAGCTGCCTAAAACAGATGCAAATCTGTCGCATGACACAATAATAAATATTATAAATGTTAAGGATGTATGTGTATCCATTATTTATCTATCAACTAGCAAAACAAGTCGCGGCTTTGCTTAAGAATAATAAAAATTGTTAATAACTACTCCGCCGTGCCTTTAGAGTTCCAATTTTATAATTTTCTGTTTTGACATAGAAGTAACATTGTCATGAATATGAGAGATTTTGCTGCACAAATAAAGAATTTTATGAGATCCATCAGATCTTAACATAGCTATGAATCATTATCTCGTTAAAACAAATCTTTTGTGTGAATATTACTTCAAATGTCATTGAACGCATAGTATTCCTATACAATAAAGCAAGATTCAGTTATAAAAAAAAAAACTGATGATTTTTTATTCGCAATATTTAGACAACTTAGCTATTCAATAATTATTTATTAGCTAAGCAATTAAAAACAAATTTTAAGGCTTCTCTAATTGTAAGCTGTAATTAACATTAAGAGTTAATAAATGTCTAAATGGAAGTATTAAAATATATGCGTATAATAAATAATTATGTAAAAAATGTAATATGTGTATTAGAGACATGTGACCTTTACACCTGCCGCATGATTCATAACTGCTGGTTCAAGTTCAGCAAATAAATGGTGCGTTCAATAGAAACCTTCCTGTTTATCCTTACGGGTATGGGCCGTAACTGGCGTGACAAACAATACACACGATTATATTACTTATTAATAATGTCTTTAAAGGTAGAAATCGAATGAAACGGACTACAATCACGATATGGGACCTTTTCGTATGCTTCTCGTGCTAGGCACGTATCTAATTTTACCAATCAACGAATAATTCTTATCTACACGCATCCAAAAATGATTCATAAAGAAAATCATTACTTATAAGAATAGGTATTTTTCGTATTATAAAAATATATATGTAATAATGTAAATACTTATAGACCAGTGCCGATAATTTTTGATGATATAACAAAAATAATAGGAAAAATAAATTATGGGCGATCTGAATGACTGAAGTGGGGTGAGGGGGAGGTTCAAGGGTAAAAAACGGTTATCATGCTTTCCGGCAAAACTACGAGTCCTATGGAAAAAAGTTAAATGGCAAAATTTGGTGAAAACTTACCTTTTTATGTCCCAAATATAATGTAATCTTTTTGATTTGAAATATTTATTTTTTCACCTTATTTTGACTTAATCTCGAAAAATGAGGGTGCATTTTAAATAGAAAATTCTCACGTCAAAATATGTGCTTTTTGTTCATTGAAATCTCTTCTTTCTGATGGTGTAAAAATACAATACTATGGTAAAATTTCTCAGGCACTGATCTTTTAATCATTTATCACTTCGAATTAAATAAAGGACTTTTATTATTTTTATAGAAAAAGGTGTTTTTATAACTTAAAAACAAATATTAAATGTTATAAAATAATCAAGTAATTAATGTTAAATTACTGATAATTCAGTTAGATAGAGGAAGTCATTGCTTAGTTAGCTTAGTCGAGACAAAGTCAAGGAAGAAAAGCCGAAATTATATTAACAAGACAAAAATAACGCGGAAGACAGTACATAAGCGATAACACTAAGTGGAAATTTTCTTGCAGTGTCAGTTCTGAGATTACAAACAATTTCTAATCCATCACGACTTGTTGACTTTGTGAATTCGCAAACGTTAATAGCACAAATAGGGTGTGTGTACACTCTCCAATCAAGATATGAAAAAGTAATAACCGGACAAAGAGTTGAGTTTGTTGATTTATATTGAGACATGAATGTATTTGCATAATCTTTGTAAACAATGTGTTAATTTCGAAAGTTAATTTCGATCATTCATAGTCGAAGAACCTTTTGTAAGGGTGGAATGTTTTATTCTTAATGTTTGGATAAACATTGTGAGACTTTTGCGTAGTTGATTTTTGTTATTCAAATAAAACATATTTTATTTGTCTTATAGCTTTTTGTACATACAATACATTTCGTAGAGTAAGCCAATATAAATTTATTTTTAAAATTATAAGTAAATAGGAGGAAATATAAAGTATTCAAAAAAAAGGACTCACGCACCCTTAAGCCGGAATACAACAATACACATTGGTGTTCGGCGGTAGAGTCACGAGAGGTAGAGAACCTATAAATAAATGCAGGTGGTTGCATTTTTCAAGCTTAAATGCATTTAATAAAAATATGACTAAAACCTGATCAAAATGGACGAAGATATCGAGGCATAATTATATAGTTTTTAACCTTTATTTCCAATCTTAGGGACGGGTCTAAAAAATGTAAACGAATTATCGTTCTTGTCGAACAAATCAAAACGTATCAAGGTAGTACTTTAATAGAACCTTAAAAAAAATCGCATTACAGCTTCTTAATCGAAAAATATTTTTATGGAAATTTTATTTTAAAAATTTTATGCGACGAACTGAGTAGGCGTAACTAAAATAAATATTAAATACTTATTTTAAATTTACTTGACATTTGTGTGATTATAAGGTATGTAAAGTTGGTGTTTAAACAGCTATAATTTAACGATAAAAATACTCATACTTAATATTTATATTTTAAAAAATATTATTATAATTTGCTTATTATTAATTATAATTAAATTTTAACGTTCTTAAAAGCATGAAGTTTATACCGGAAAAAGTCGAACTGCCTCTTTGTTTTTGGTTTAACTTTATACATAGTTTTTTTTTTTTATTGTATAGGAAGGCCGACGAGCATATGGGCCACCTGATGGTAAGCGGTCACCAACGCCCATAGACAATGGCATTATAAGAAATGTTAACCATAGCTTACATCACCTATGCGCCACCAACCTTGGGAACTAAGATGTTATGTCCCTAGTGCCTGTAATTACACTGGCTCACTCACCCTTCAAACCGGAACACAGCAATACAACGTACTGCTGTTTTGCGGCAGAATATCTGATGAGTGGGTGGTACCTACCCAGACGAGCCTGCACAAAGCTCTACCACCAAGTGGAAAATTATTTAAGTGATTAACGTTTTTTTTACATAATTCTTGTTATGTGTGAAAAGTATATTGGACTTTACTTTTCACATTAAAACATTTTTCATGATAATTTAACCTTATTTGTACATGTAAACCATCGCCTCTGCTTCGACAAGTTTACGAAATAGTTACATTTTAAAAATAAATTCTTTTACGTAATCGTTACGCGCAAAACGGAATATATGTCGCCAAATAACTGGGCCGATCTGTTGTGCTGAACGGAACTGTGACATATAGCAGGCACGGGATGACAATGCCGTTTAGAACACGCTCAAAAGCGTCTAAATCTAATAACTTTTTAACATCATTATTTTCTTTTGCAATGCAATATAAAATTTACTTATTACTCTACTTAATTAAGCTACTACTAATTAATTCTACTGCTCTTAATTTATTTTGATAATTATCAACAAAAGATTAATGTTTTTATAATTTAAGTCGTATAACGGAAGTAAACGTTACTTTCCTACTGACAAGTCAATAAACACGCGTAACGTGATTTGTAACGAACTTTTATTCTAAATTTATTTTTTATTCGATGAGAGTATGATATATAAGTTATTCATAATCTTAAAGGTTTTTGGTGAAATGGGAGAGGCTATGACGCATAAAGTCAAGGCTGTGCGTTAAATGGGATTGCGGGTGGTGCCATCACTTAACCTATTGTTTTTAGGACGTGAAAATGGAACAAGGTGAAAAAGTCTAATTTTCTTTTGCTTTCTTAATAAACTAATGAAAGATATAATTGAGGTTGCAGCTATTCATAACCTTAATAAAAGTAAATCAAATTTTCAATCAAATCAAAATGTTTCAATAGTGTTAACATATTTCTGAATTGTGAGATATTAACGTATAAAACAAATTTGATCTTAGTAATGTAAGCCTTTTTATTAAGATGTAAATCTATTATAAGCAAAGATATTAAAAACCAAAAATTCTGAAATTTGCAACATTAAATTACGTACTGAATTTGGTAAATAATATCTCGTGCACCAGCTAAACGACAAGTAATAAGTGATAACGTACTTCTCCATATTATTTCATCCGGCATTATCTTCTCTGTTGTATTGACAAGGTCACTGCGTCGCTCTCGATTGCGATCGTAAACATTTAATTCGTACAAGGCTAAAGAAGTCAAGCGCTGTTTATAGCTAAAGCCTCTTTCATCTGTAGCGAATTAGGAAAATCTGAGAACGTTGTTGTAGTTCAACCCATAAGGTCGAAAAATGTTGAATATTATGTGAAAATCGCATAGTTCAATACACACGTTGTCATTTTTATTGATTAAAATAAATACCGTTTACGATTAGAAATACCCACATACATAGTGTACATATTATATACATTATTTAATAAATCTGCCTCGTTGGTCTAGTGGCTACATGTAAGGCCGCAGACACGGTGGTCCTGGGTTCAAATCCCAGGTTGGGCCAATGATTTGTTATTGGGATTTTCTGTCGAAAAATTCTTAGTAGCAGCCCGGAGTTTGGAAGTTGGTAGTGTGTACTCTCCCGTGCCTCGGAAAGCACGTAAAGCCGTTGGTCCTGCGCCTGAACTTATTCCGGTCGTGTCGGAGTGCCGTCCCATCGAATTATGAGAGCTAAGGAAAAGGGAGTGCACCTGCGTTTGCGCACACACTTGTGCACTATAATATCTCCTGCGCAGTTGGCTAATCTCTCTTGAGAAAGCGGTCTGTAGAACCTTATAATTGTGAATCATAAAAAAATGCTTTTGGAGTACCTAATTGTTTTGTTTGACTGAACACATATAAATAGTTTTTAGAACTATTCACTTAAAACAATGTGCGAAATGTTCTTCACAAAGAAATAATTAAAAGGTGAACAAATTAATTTTGTGCACCCATACACAAAATTAATTAATGTAGCCAAGGTCTAAAATTACAGTAATGCACAAGAGCAAGAAGCAGCGTGAGACATATTATGCGTTTAGTTTGTTTAATCATATAATCTTACCAGCTTTATAAACTATCTGTGCCCTGCAGTTAAACCTTTTTAATTAAGAAAAATAATACTCTCGAAAATAGAATTTCTTGATTATAATAAAAAGGTATGCATGTTTTTTTTTTAAATTAAACGTTGAGAACTCCTACAAACTTAACGACTTTGTCTAGAGAAGTAGTAGTTTTTTTAGTGATATTTGTATTTGCATTATTCAAAAAAGTGTATTATCTTTTTGTTTTCTTATATCGTGGGGCATTATTCACATACGGCCATCTGATGCCAAACTAAGCAGAGCTTGTACTATGGAAACCAGACAACTGATATACTACATATTATACTACTTTTATTTTATAAATACATATTTGTATAGACAATAACACCCCGACTCAGGACAAACAGACATATTATTCTAATTTCTAATATATGTAAAATATAGGTTTTATTATTTGAAACTAGTTCTGACTGTTCTTATTTTGTTGGACTTGATTATTGGACTTTTTGATAGCAAACACTAGACAATCAATCATTTATTATAAACATGTTTTATCACGTACCTACTTGTATGAAGATGCACTTGACTACTTTCCTTCGTACTTGGTGTTAAGAGCCTCTTTATAAAACAATCGTTTTTTTATATTTGGTTCAGGGTGCTGATTTATATACCTACAAGTATGTTAGTAGTGGAATGTTTTGTAGATTAGCTAATGAAATTTATAATTTATGTTAAATATGATTTATAAGTAACATATTAGTTTGTTTGTAACGTAAGAATGAAAACGACTATTAAATGCATTCGTATTTTATAGTAACTTCATAACATCACAGCTGAATGGAGTTATTATTTAAAGTCCAGCATCGCAATAGGGGCACATGGGCACGTTTATAATAACCAATACAATATTGCAGTGAATAAGTATGTAAGTATAAATTAAAAAAATCATAATAAAACTGATTACCATGTAATAATCGACCTTGCGGGCTCCACATGCGTTTAGATGGAATGATACGAGTAAGTACATGTTTCATATTCGTTTATTATTACTGCTTCTCCCGTAAAATTGTAACGTAAATAAGGCATGTAACCTTTTCATTCAGAATACATAGCGACAGTTGATGAGATCAGGGTATTTAACCATATCAATTATCATGAATACATATACAAATCTGAAGATAAAATGAGAAAAAGAAGTTCTTAGGAGCAGCCAGGCGTATGAAAGTTGGCAGATTTTACACTTCTGTAGTTTAGCATGCCAATAGTCCTGCGCTTGAACTCTCTTCGGTCGGATCGGATTGCACTCCTTTCGAGTTATGAAAGTAAGGGAAGTGAGTTTGCACATGTGATGACGTAAATACTTGTACATTTTAATATACCCTGCGCAGGCGTAGCGGGCTTTGAAAATAGCTACTACCACTAACATTAGTTCATTCGTATTTTTCAAACGTTTGTTACTGCATTTTTTTTTGACTCGCAAAAATTAAATTATCAAACGAGTTACTTAACTATACTAACAAGAATAATTTTCCGCGTACTTGTCATAGTTACCAAGTAATTAACAAAGTATGATGACTGAACTATTTCTATTATTAGGTTAACATACTACTGACAATTCGTTTAAATATGCTACTTGTGGAAACAATATTATTATATTACTGTAAATGCTTATGACAATCCTATAATTAGTTTCATTTTTATTTAAATGAGGACTTATCTGAATTGCACAATTTGTAAAGGATTGTTAATTCTAATATCTTAACGTGTATTGTAGGATATTCTTTGCAAAGTATCATACAATCAATACATGCATATGAAACGAGTGTGATCCGAGACATAAAATAAATGTTACTTTCATGTTATGCTGCAATTTAAATGAGCAAAATATATCACGAATTTAATGCTATATGTGTGCTGTAATTAATAACCTTAAAAAATTAGGTTAGAAGTTAGAACAAAGCTGAAACAGTTTTTGTTTTAATTAAGACATAAACAAAAATAAAAAAAATAGAAAGGATCAATAAACTAATTTTGTTAGGTATATGACTTGTAACAACTTCCTTAGGGTCCTATCACGTCGCTGAATTTACGAGAGCAATGGTCTTCCCTAAACATATCGAGCATTCCTGGATGAATAAAGTAAGTGTATTTTCGCATACCATTTATTTAGAACCAACCTCATGTATTTTAAAACCACTGCATGAAAGGGAATTTGGCAGATTTGCGGCCATCTGTCTACTAGCTTTTTAAGAATGTTTTTGCCAGTCGAGCGGTATTTGCCACCGCTTAACGCTAATTACATGCTTTTGTTGGCTGTTAAAATAAAAGATCCACGGGTGAAGACAGGAAAGCTTTATTGTACTCGCCTAAAACCGGGACAGTTAATATGAACTTACCAGTGTCAGCAGGAATAACATCTGTTGTCAGCTGAACGGCAACTGACACTTCATAAGTGTCGACCTCCAGTTTTCTTTAACACTAATTAAACTATCACAGAACTCACAGGCGCACTGTCATCACAACCACTTTATTTACAATTCGTTGTTCGCTTTTTTTATTTTCTTTTTTTTAATCGACAACGAACAGAACAGTTTTTATGTCGGAACTTAATTTTCCTCTTCCGACAATTTAACTGCTATTAAGAAAGAACGTGCGAATGGCACGTCAGAGATTAAATACTAGCTGCTTAATTCATATCCTAAAAAAAGCAGATAATATTTATATTACATTTAAATATTTATTTATTCTATTTCACAGATCCTCTTTTATGCAAAAAACATTCTGAACTTTGACAATTTAAAACACAACGATTATTTTTTGAAAATTATCAATTATTTAAACGAAACATTTTCCCAGTTAAAATACAATGAAATAAGTTTTGTTTTATATTATTTTATTTTATACCTACTATTGTAAAACGTATTATATTTATTTTAAAGAATTATTATTAATTTAAATTTCCAGTGAATGATCGATTTTAATCGCTATTATTTAGTTTTGCAACCGCGTGACTTGAAGTCACATGATTGCTCTTAATCGGATCATTACCTATTTTTTACCCATGTCACACGGCAAATTTACTAGATCAGAAATAATTTAATGTTTAATTAAATGTAATGAATGCGATCTGATGACCGATTAACAAACCGATTTAAAAAAAATAAGGTTCTTTGCTAATTTTGACACTTATTTATTGTATAGAAATGATTCTGAGAATGTGGCATATAATCTACGAAGGCCTTTGAATCTCTATACCTCGTAAAACGTTATGACTTAACGGCTTATTATTTTCAAGTTCACATCATCAATAACTAATGCAGCGAGCCGCGAACGCACCGCCAGCACGTGACCGGCAGAAAATCATTGTCGTTCTCTCCTTGATGTGATAGAAAAAAAATTTAAAACTTCTACTCGAGTTATAAGTCATGGAATTTTATCCTTAATAAGCGGAGCAAGGATAAGTCCGTCCGTTCACATACTTAAGCCAGCTCGAATATACTCTATGCGACAGGCTAATTGAATCGTTATTTCCGCTATTTTATCGCGTTTTGCACTATATGTCTTACTCGCCACTTCACTAGAATCTCCATAACAATGATCTTAGTAAAATACAAATAATTTTAAGTAACGTGGTCTCCGCATTTACTTAAATTTGTATGAATATTTATGAAGTCGAACAAGCTACAGCCACCGGCACGGAAATATCAAATAAGAAAAACTGAAACGCACGACATATCGCTACGATTTTCGCGGGAACAAGCGAGGCAATGTCAAGAGCATCCGATACTGAGAGCGCGATAAGGGCTTTGTTTTATCACTTTCTTCGCTATTCCATGGATTTTACGTCTCATTCTAGAGCAATGTAAAAAGTTAAGCAAACGATATGACACAAAACGATTATGATTGCCGATAAATTAGTACCTGAGTAGGTACGACCGCGCGTGCGGTTTGCGCGGTGTTCGTCACACGAATGCCGCCTCGCGTCTCGACTATTGTTTACAACACTAATTACATTTTCGTTTCGATCAAGTTTACCGGTCTAAGGCTGTGACGGAAAATCTGGCTAGTGTCCAATATACGTCACATGTCATACAGGGAATACTGACAAACGATATTGGTAAACTGAACGATTTTGTATAATTATGTTATAAACATAGTTTTTAAGGCCAACTAATTCTGGTTATGCCTTAACTACCCTTTTTATTCTCTTGTACAATTAACACGTTAATTAATTCTTATAAAAAATTAAAACATGTTGTCAAGATAAGACACGTTGCCACGAAAAGTACATTAATCTGACCGAATGGTCTCGGTTACAGATCACGGCGCGCATTATTGAGTATGTTCATGTATTTATAGCAATAATCTCGTGTTTATTGAAGAAGGAAAAATTGACATTTTCATTCGTCACTGCGCATTATTACAGCTTAGTACTGTCTTTCCTTAACAAGGAAAGAGATTTTTGTCTAGATTGTTATTTAAACTGCTCGAACAAAACTATCAGATATTTTGTTAAATGTCATCAGATGTTTCTTACATATACATTTATTATACTTATAATTGATATAATAAAAAGTAATTAATACGATAAGCTGTTTTAGACAAAATTTACGAAGTGAAATGACTAAATAGTACGACTGAACGATGTGTAATAGAGACATTCTATTTATATAATTGACTTGAATGTAATTGACTACCTATTTATTTGTAAAATATTTGATGTATTGAGTTCAGCTGGCATTTTCAGTTCATTTCAGGTTACACTTTACGAAGAATATTGTTAAGAATTAAATATTCTGAGGACTATGTACTCGTATTTAAGATTTAAATCTTTGCATATTATTAGTAAAATAAAATTTAACGCGTTTGGCTAATACCATCATCGTTATCCGCTTGCCCTTATAAAGTTAATTGTGGTTAACACAGTTTAGAAAACATGTAAGTATGTAACTAAGTATGTATTCGATTTATGCTGGATAATATTTATTACAATAATTTAATTAACAAGACGTATACTGACTTCAATGGCTCGAGATTAATGTGCTAGAAGTAGTCCAATATTATTAACAAAAAACAAGGCTACATCCAGTCAAACGTTACGTACGAAGTGTAAACTATTTCAATATGAACTTGTAAACAGTTTATTTTAAACAACCTGAGTCGTGACAAGTTAATCTTGGAATTTTATTGAATGTTTGAAGTTTAAATAAAACTAAAGCTTATTAGCAGGTACACGTCTTTAAGGTCTAACCACATAACAAATATAGGAACTACGACAGACATGTTCACTTTGCATCTTTCTATTACATGAATATAAAACGATATATTATTACACGTGATTTAACTTTAGACAGTCTGCAACAGAATTTAAAGTGAGAAAAACTTACTAACTCGCAAATTATGTAAGCTATTTTGTTTTTACACAAAATTTGTAAAACTATTTTTTTTTGATTTGATGATGTGCTTTAAAATGTTTATAATGAGATTTTATTCAACGTTTTTTGAAAATAAAGTAAAACGTCAGTTTTCTTTTCCGAATTATTGTAGGTTTTTATGTATCATTTAAAAGGTTAGATTAAACTCAGATTAATCTCTATTCAATAGAAAAGCCATTGAAATCAATATTTCAATAGCTTTTACATCATTGAGTGTAACTTCATCGCGCAAAAAAATAATATGGATTAGAAAAAAAATGTTGATGAATGTCTTAACATAAACATTAACAAGTGCTCATTAAGCGTATATTTGGCAGTTTCCTTCTGACTAATAGTGAACAACTGAGTCACAGACAACACTCATTCGCTTTTAATAGGACGAGAGTAATTTAGTCGACGGACGCAAAGAGAAATGCAGACGTTTCATTATTAATATGCATATGTAAATCATGTAACGGATGAGTCATTAACGTGATTTTGTTAAATTAGAAAATAATAAACTACTTACATACTAAGCTATCTAATGCACTCTACGCGGTCACGATGTGTATATGTAGTAACTATTTTTATTTTTGTTAGTTTATATTTAAGGTTTTAATGTGAATAATTTTGTAACAAAACATTTAGTACTTATGTTAAAATAAATATTATATTGTGACCAGATTATATGAATGATCTGTAAAATAATATATTAAAGAAATATTGTTAAATTGTGAAGTGAAATGACGTTATTTATTAGTACATATCATTATAAAATTATTATAAATATGTATGTATGAAAATAAATAAGTTATACTATGATATACTTAACTTTAAATTATACTTTGTCAGTGTCAGTATCGGACACGTCAAACAAAAGAAACCAAGCGAGCCTAAAATTTGATAAGTTTTTAGTAACTATTAACATTTTTTACGTTTTGGCTCCATTATCAGATATGTTTCATAATATCAAATGTTTTCAATCGATACAATCATAAGAAGTCGATTTAAATCGATAAATAGTCTGTGATACAACAACTTTCGTTATTGTAAAAACTAAACTTAAGGAAGCATCTATTAATTACGTAAGGCGTTTAGGGGGGAGGGGGGTCGAGCCAAACATCACCCAATCTCTCGTGGGTAAGGGTCGTCTTGGAGAATAATCACCTACTTTTGTTTCCAGAAGAAACAGTGTAAAATTGGATTAAATTAAGTAAAAAATGTTTCTCCACTAAAATATGACGAATATAGAAAAATCGCCAAAATTACATCACGTAATTTATGGATGCCCCCTAATAGAGCAATATTCGTGATATTTTTGAGAATAGCGTTAATATAAATAACACGAATTTATATTATTACCTTCTTACTAATAGACGTATTGACGTCGTATAGTCTACTTCATTCGAATTTAACCCTACTGATTTGAAAGAGAAAGAATAATGCAATACATTTTATCAGACTATCGATGTTTATTAGTAAGGTATGTGTAGCAGCTTAACATATTATATTGTTTTAAATAAAATAAAATTAATATAAATAATAAGTAAGTATAAACAGTACGTTTGTTATGGTCTCATCGTAACGAAGCGGAAATACCAGGACTACGAAATCAATATGCATATGGTTTTTCAGGCAAAATTCACTCGGAATTTTAATGTTTGCACGACAAACACTACCACTTTTCCTTAAGATTTATGTCAGTAAATGTGACATTCCTCACAAGTCATGAAACTTCGAAAATAAATACCATTTAATAAACATGTTAATATCCATCTCGTATACTTATTACTTATGTCTATGGGTACTGAACCATACGACATAAGTATACGTGATTAATCTGCGGTGTTAGTATTAATAACTAATGTTAGCGACTATTATGATATGATGCTTGGGACCATGTTAGGTGGAAGTCGGAGCTCGACCAGCTTATCGGTGCAGCAGGGGTAGCGGATCTGGGAGCGTGGTTGCAGGCTTCGCCTTCCCCTTACGTTGGAGCTCTTCTTGACAGTGACTCTTTGCGTGTGGCTGTGGCTCTCCGCCTGCGCTGCGATGTTTGTTGACCACACCGATGCATCTGCGGGTCCATGGTGGGGGCCAACGATAATCACGCGTTGAGTTGCGGTCGAAGCTCGGGTAAATTTTCTCGCCACCACGCCCTTAACGACATTGTCCGGAGGGATTTGGTTTCAGCGAATATTTCATGCGTCTTGGGACCACCAGGTCTCAGTCGCTCCAATGCCAAAAGGTCAGATGGATTGACGCTGGTCCATCCATCTGACAACCAACCAACCACCCAAACCAAACTCCCATGGAAAAAGGGGGAGGCCACTTTTCCATGGGAGTTTGGTTTGGGATGCTACCTATGGTAATATCTTCGCGGTCTCACATCTGACTCACACAATAGTCAGAGCAGGACGGCTGGGACTGCAGCTGAGATTACGGCTGAGAGAAAGCGGGATAAATATGCCGCCTTGTATGATAATTACTTCTTTGTGCCACTGGCGTCGGGAGACATCGGGAGAGTGGGGCTCCGATGCTTTTACTTTTATTAGAGAGGGGTTTTGACAATCGCTCCAGGTCTTACTTGGCGCAAATGACATCGTTCTCCCCGGACCTTGCTCCAACAGATTACCATTTTTCCCGTAATTTGGACAACTTCTTACAAGGAAAACAAATTCAACTCCGATGCGACAGTGCAAACCGCCTTCAAAGAGTTTATTGATTCTCGCCCCCGTGGTTTTCTTAGTAAAGGTATCAATAAACCTATGAGATGCCAAAAGTGCATAGATAACAACGGTGCATACGTTGATTAATTAAAAATATTTTACAAAAAAAATTGAGTTTATATTCCTCCCGTACAAAACGCCAATTTCATGTGTAAGGACCTAATATAATGCAGTGGAAACTTTCTTTTATTTTTTTATCAACAGTTTTACACACCAGCGCCGTACACATGATTAATCCTTCGAGCTGTTTCTGCAACACTGGTGCCACGGTAGAAACTCGTACTCGAAAATATAGCGATATTTCGTGTTTTCAATTGTGCTATAAAATGTGGCGCTAAAGAAAAAAATACTGAGGAAAAAGCAATTGAATGACTGTTTTCAAAACTCAAATGTACCAGATAAATGAATTTATAAATTTGAATTTGGAATTATTAACCAAATAGAGGACAAAACGCTAATTTCATATGTAAGGACCTAATATTTGTTTTTATATTACCGAACAAAACATTTTTTACAAGATATAAAGATGGCTTAGTACTTGATATTAGCTGAAGGCCTCTGAGAAAAAAAAGTGTTAGGGTGAAGAAAAACATGAGGTTGAATGACGGAATAAATTTTATGACCGACGTAAAAAGAGAACCCTTTGCACAGTAAGATATTAATGGTTTGTTATTTTTCTGTGCATAGCAATTTTATCACTAATTTCCCGACAATATGGAAACAACCTTCCAATTAACATGTTATAAATATGATTACTCTAGTATAGATTACTTATTTCTAAATTATGGGTAATCTAAGCGTTTTAAATTTCATAGGCAATACTTTACTTTAGTAATGTATGATGTACAAGGTAAGAATCTGTTAGTGTGTGTAAGTTAAGTATGCATGTTTTTCTAGAGTATTTATTTCCCATCGTGTATCTTGAGAACAAATTAATTAAACAAGCCGAATCTCTATTGTTCATAATAAACCTGATTCAGTTTTGCTTAAGGATTTTATCTTCAAATAGAAAGCAAATTGTTAGTAGTGTGATTGCATGTCGACTACGACATTAAAAATGAATTTAGATGCATTGACATTGCGTGTTATGCCATAATAATAATGTCACTTGTAATAATAATAATTAAGAAAACTCAATGCTTAACTATTACTAAGTTTCTCAACCCGTTTTTTTATTGTTTTTGCTGTGGTATAAGAAATGGTATTAGGTACCATTATTCATTCAATATACACCTAAAATAACTAATCATAAACATTGTTATCAATGAAACTTAAACAATTTCTTAGGTGACGCCATGCAGTAGAAGTTGTGAAGTTGTCATAGATTGTTTTAAATGACGTAATCAGTTTTCAGTGTCGTTTTAATATAAATAAGGACTTACGAAGTATTCTTACACAAACCGAAAAATAATGCAAAATACTGGTTTTAATCATTGAAATAATATGTACTAATATAACAACTCACTGGTTTTAATACCTTTTTTTACAAACGTTAAAAAGTTGAATTACTTGAGATTAATTTCAATAATAGAACAGTACCATTTTATTTATATATATTTTTGATTACAAAGACTATGGATGTACATACTTTTATTAATACCCTGAGGACGTTCAGTTGAATAAGCTTACTTGATTGTCTCCAAATGCCAACGCTTTTATAATCAAATACATAAAGCAAAAAACAAGTAACAACATGTGATTGTCCCATTGCTGGGCTAAGGCCTCTTTTCCTCTTTGTGAGGAGAAGGTTTTGGAGCTTATTCCACCACGCTGCTCCAATGCGGGTTGGTGGAATAGACATGAATAGACACATCGAATTATCATTATCAAATACATGTGATGTCATTATTATGTAACACCTGTCATTTGCAATAATGAATAATCTGTAAATAGATTTTATGTAACTAAAAAGTCTCGATCTAAAATATCTAATAGGAACTGATCACAAACAAGATATTAAATTTATATAGATAATAATTAAGGCACTGTTTATAACTTGTACTTAACTTTGTAATCACTTTAATAGAACATAATAGATCTTTTGTGAAGTAATAACTGACTTTGCTCAGCAATTATGCTCAAAGCTTCAGAATTTCATCGCATGAATATACACGTGAAAACTCAAAAGTTCTTTCTCAAATTTAAGCCAGAAATATTCGTTTCGATCCACGTGTATAAAACACGTGTATAAAAAACGTGGATCGAAACCACTGGGTAAACTCGGTTCTATTATGACCTTTTTACCATTCAGATTTTGATAAATTTTTTTTCAATGAAATATTATTTTTCTCTGAATTCACCACTTGCAATTGTTGCTATCAAAATCATGACATATTGCGCAAGTTTCACTATTATCCATTTAGATAGCACGACTTAATCAATTTATAATCTTTAAGAAAAGAAATTAAAAAAAAAATGGGTCTAGGGATAAGAATATAGATAAGTATCTACGAACACGAAACAACGAACATTTGAAGAAAATAATTAAATGTATTGTAAGTTGATTACTAGGTGTTCAGAATGACAACGAAGATCAATACGTACTTAAAAGTAAGATTATGAGATAATATATCTGTGACTCCCTTTTAAACAAAACAGATATACACTACAAGAACATACTACGTTTTTCTAAATTATTAAATCATTTTTAGCAAACAAAATCAAATCAATCCATCATAAAGTGAAATCGGGGACGTGGTTTGAATTTTGACTATACGTTATTATATATTTCAAATACTTTTTAACCGACTTCAAAAAAAGGAGGAGGTTATCAATTCGTCTGTATGTTTTTTTTCGATGATTTTCTTTTATTGGAAAGAGTGTACTTCAAGGCTTGTTTGATGACAGTTTGGTTAGATTCTGATTATAGGATCCATGACAAAGTAACGGAAATCTTCAATTCTTAGTAGCAAATTAACAATACACGGCCGAATCTTTTATAGGCTATCTAGATTTATCATTCACCTACCATAACATCGTTATGATCAAGTAATTGTAGTACTATTGTATAAAACACTTCTTTATATACCGTCAATAGTTTTCGCAGCGCACGCGAAATAATAACTTTTATAGGCAACAGTTTGATACGTTGGGTTACATTGCTCCATTTTAAGTAGGGATCTATAAGATTTTGAAAATATAATATAGCCTATGTTACTCGGTAAAGACGTAGCTTTCTAAGGGTGAAAGAATTTTTAAAATCGGTCGAGTAGTTTTTGGTTTAATTCGTAATAAAAAATCAAACAAAAATCAAATCTTTCCTCTTTATAATATGAGTTATGCATGTAAGCGTTAGTATATATGTATATGTTTGTAATTGAAACATATTTGAACATCTCCTAAAAGTTGAGACCAATTTTGAAAATTATATAAATATAGAATTGTATAAGTACTCTTATATACATGTTATATTTATGTATATTTATATATTGATTACTAGTGTTTTTCCCGCGGTTTCACCCACGTAGTTCCCGTTCCCGTGGGAATATGGGGACAAAATGTAGCCTATATTACTCCCTGATAATGTAGCTTTCCACTGGTGAAAGATTTTATAAATTGGCTTAGTGGTTTAGGCGTGAAAGCGTCACAAACAAACTTACTTCCGCATTTATAATATTAGTTAGGATAATATAGATACCTCCCCTTATTTTAATATACAGACATTCCGTCATATTTTATGGTGAAGAATGGTATAACACAACATCTATAAACATACAGTTTATTTAATTATTACTAGAAATAAATATTTGATTATGTTATGGCTGCCCAACACCCCACCAACTAAATCTATTTAATCAAAACGTCATGTTAATTTATATTCATACATTTAACCATATTAACTAATATTTATTGATTAAGTACCAAAATGCATTTTTCTTTACGTTTCACTGTTTTAGATTAATATATTTAAGTAATAATATAAATGGCGCTGTCTCATATGAGCTGCACGTTTAGTAGGTCTACCCATATTCTACAAATTAGTGAGTGTACTTCAGA
Source organism: Nymphalis c-album (assembly GCA_963151315.1). Taxonomy (NCBI): domain Eukaryota; kingdom Metazoa; phylum Arthropoda; class Insecta; order Lepidoptera; family Nymphalidae; genus Nymphalis; species Nymphalis c-album. Next base: position 6,403,248 of record OY720588.1, read on the forward strand.
TTCACTAAATATCGAAAAATAAATAAAAATTTAAAGAAAACAAAAACCGACTTCATTTGAAAAACAAATTAATATGGACTAAAAAGTAAAAAAATAATTTTTTATTCTTTTATAATTTGATAATTAACTTACTATTTTCTACTCATCAATTTGTAGGTAAGAATGTGTTGTGTGGTTGATAATTTATTTACAATTATTGTTATTTTTGGAGTCGATGTCAGCTAAGGAAACACTATAATATACCTAGCAGTAATAATACGGGAATCTTTTAAAAACAAACAAAAATATACACATTACAAATTGACTTTTATTCGCCTCGTAAAGTTGCGCGTGCGATACAAGCACATCTCACCTATAACTAACTATATAATATGTAGTTATAAACCCACTTTGGCTGACATCGACTCCAAAAGTAACAATAATTGTAAATAAATTATCAACCACACAACACATTCGTACCTACAAATTGATGAGTAGAAAATAGTAAGTTAATTATCAAATTATAGAAGAATAAGCAATTATTTTTTTACTTTTTAGTGCATATTAATTTGTTTTTCAAATGAAGTCGGTTTTTGTTTTCTTTAAATTTTTATTTATATTATGTAGTTAGAAGGAAGTTCAAAATACATTTAATGTCAAATGAAACATTGAATAAGTAATCACAATTATTTAATGGTTGTTATTATATAACTGTGATTACTTATTCAAGAGAATTTATTGTTAGTATGTACATTGCGTTTGCTTATTTTCGAGGAACGTAAGTGAATATTTTTACATAAATTAAATAATAATGTCCACCAAGCCCGCATATTTCGTAATTTACCTAAACATCAATAAACACATTCCTAATTTAACTGAATATAAACAAAACATTAAAAACTCTTAGATTTTTTTATTGACTTTTTATATATTGTTTTTCCACGTAGTTGCGAAGCATTCATTAACTAAAAACAGTAAATTTCAAGCAAAACAAGCAATCATGATAATATGTGATGATATTGTGAAAAAACATGTTGACTATAATATTAGAAACTTACGATAAATTCGAAATATTGTTCTTCATTTAAAAGTGTATAACAAGACCTTGTTGATGTAAAGCCATTAAATATATATAGCAAATTAAGAAATAGTTGACGAACTAAAACTAATCAATATAAAGTCACCTTAGTTCAAAGACATGAAATTCTAAGTAGTAAATCACGATTTTTCCTTAACGCATGACGTAAATGGCTCAGGTTGAGATTGAGTACTTACGAACAATTTAAGTCACGTTTTATATTGTGTGATAATAAATGGATAATAAAGATAAGTCGGCAGTAAGAAAATTCAAAATATAGTTCATCTTATTGTTAAGTTGTTAAGTTTACTGTTTAATTAATTTTAAATATTTGTGATCAACACTATTCTATAGCATGTTGTGTTCTCCAGTAATTGGGGGTACATCTAACCTTGTGCAAATGCTTGTATCTTTTGTATTTTTATGTGTACTTCTGTTGGAGTTCCTTAAAGTAACAGCCTGTGAATGTCCCACTGCTGGGCTAAGGCCTCTTCTCCTCTTTGTGAGGAGTAGGTTTTGGAGCTTATTCCACCACGCTGCTCCAATGCGGGTTGGTGGAATACACATGTGACAGAATTTCAATGAAATTTGACACATGCAGGTTTCCTCACGATGTTTTCCTTCACCGTCAAGCACGAGATGAATTATAATCACAAATTAAGCACATGAAATTCAGCGGTGCTTGCCCGGGTTTGAACCCACGGAGGTACAATTTTAAAAATTTTTCTCGCCGTTGTGTCAATTTGTAGTCCGTAATAGTTATAATAAGCATTTCCTATTTTTCTATAGTTATAATTTCTCGTTTTTAATTGTTTTTAAGTGTTTTTTCATTACTTTTTATTAATTATTTTTTCGTATTTTGTCTTTTTCTACCCTTATACTTAGTCTTAAAAATCTAAAAAAATTCACCCAATTAGCTCTCACCGTTTCCTACACTTTTCCCATATATCGTTTTTCTGTATTATTTGTCTTTCTGTGTGTTTTTTAATTTTTTCTAAGTATTTTTTAATTATTTTCTTTGTTTTTCGGTATTTTCATCCCCTAACCGTTACATTAAAAATCTGTAAAAATTAGTTTAAGCTCTTCTCACTGTCCCCTATACTTCCCTCATACATAACTTTTTTGTCCGAATTGTCCGTCTGCGTGTTTCGTAAATATTTTTTAGTTTTTCGACATTTTCACCCCCCAAACTTCACCCCTCACTTTTCTGTTGTTCGGCCACTTTGTAGGGCCCTCTGCCCTGCATCCGTCGAGCCGTCAAGCTCCCGGATCGGCCTCTCCGTTCCGGAGATATTGGCAAAAAACGAAAATTTTTACAAATTTGATTCTTTAATCGGCAATACCATTGAGAGAGCCATAACAACGAAATCCACCTAAGGTCTAACAAGTCAATATTTTACGAGGTACAATTTTAAAAATTTTTCTCGCCGTTGTGTCAATTTGTAGTCCGTAATAGTTATAATAAGCATTTCCTATTTTTCTATAGTTATAATTTCTCGTTTTTAATTGTTTTTAAGTGTTTTTTCATTACTTTTTATTAATTATTTTTTCGTATTTTGTCTTTTTCTACCCTTATACTTAGTCTTAAAAATCTAAAAAAATTCACCCAATTAGCTCTCACCGTTTCCTACACTTTTCCCATATATCGTTTTTCTGTATTATTTGTCTTTCTGTGTGTTTTTTAATTTTTTCTAAGTATTTTTTAATTATTTTCTTTGTTTTTCGGTATTTTCATCCCCTAACCGTTACATTAAAAATCTGTAAAAATTAGTTTAAGCTCTTCTCACTGTCCCCTATACTTCCCTCATACATAACTTTTTTGTCCGAATTGTCCGTCTGCGTGTTTCGTAAATATTTTTTAGTTTTTCGACATTTTCACCCCCCAAACTTCACCCCTCACTTTTCTGTTGTTCGGCCACTTTGTAGGGCCCTCTGCCCTGCATCCGTCGAGCCGTCAAGCTCCCGGATCGGCCTCTCCGTTCCGGAGATATTGGCAAAAAACGAAAATTTTTACAAATTTGATTCTTTAATCGGCAATACCATTGAGAGAGCCATAACAACGAAATCCACCTAAGGTCTAACAAGTCAATATTTTACGAGGTACAATTTTAAAAATTTTTCTCGCCGTTGTGTCAATTTGTAGTCCGTAATAGTTATAATAAGCATTTCCTATTTTTCTATAGTTATAATTTCTCGTTTTTAATTGTTTTTAAGTGTTTTTTCATTACTTTTTATTAATTATTTTTTCGTATTTTGTCTTTTTCTACCCTTATACTTAGTCTTAAAAATCTAAAAAAATTCACCCAATTAGCTCTCACCGTTTCCTACACTTTTCCCATATATCGTTTTTCTGTATTATTTGTCTTTCTGTGTGTTTTTTAATTTTTTCTAAGTATTTTTTAATTATTTTCTTTGTTTTTCGGTATTTTCATCCCCTAACCGTTACATTAAAAATCTGTAAAAATTAGTTTAAGCTCTTCTCACTGTCCCCTATACTTCCCTCATACATAACTTTTTTGTCCGAATTGTCCGTCTGCGTGTTTCGTAAATATTTTTTAGTTTTTCGACATTTTCACCCCCCAAACTTCACCCCTCACTTTTCTGTTGTTCGGCCACTTTGTAGGGCCCTCTGCCCTGCATCCGTCGAGCCGTCAAGCTCCCGGATCGGCCTCTCCGTTCCGGAGATATTGGCAAAAAACGAAAATTTTTAGCCCGCCCACCCGCCCTATTATTATATATATAGCATAGAGGGAAAAAATTGACCGAAAAATTTTTATTCTACCATCAGATAGCACCGGCTCTAAGGATCATATATGATGCCTTAGAGCCATCATAGCCCCAGTACCTCGGACGTTAGCGCTATTTTTCGGCTAGCCATGACCGACACTAGCATGGCGACGGCGTCGGACACGTCTGTCAGGCCCTCTTTGGCCTCGGACGAGTCAGACTCGGATGGAGAGAGGACGGCGAGACCCACTGCCGACCGCCGCGGCAAGAAAGCAACGAGCGGGCTCGCCAAGGCGAAGGCCCAGTTGAGGAAGAAAGAAGAGGAGGAAAGGGAGGTCGCCTTCGAGAAGGCCCTCCGGAGCAGGGCCTTTAGGAAGGAGCCTGCTATGACGGCCCCCGAGGTGCAGACCACCTCGGCGAACGTCATGACGGAGGACCCAGCCAGCATGGGCCCGGAGGAGTTGCGCGCGCTGGCCGGCCGCAACATAGCCACCATACTCGAGGTGGCTAAAAAGTCCTCCAATTTGAAGGGAGGCTACGTAAAGATGCTGAAGGACTCAGCAGCCTCCCTTGAGTCCATCGTGGAGGTGCTGACGTCGTCTCGGTCGGAGGCCGAGGAGACGCGCCGGCTCCGCGCCGACTGCGCCCGTCTGCGGAAGGAGACAGACGGGCTTAAGGCGGAGAACAAGGCCCACCGTCGTGACGTCGCGGAGATGCGAGCCACGGCGGCGGCGGCGGCCAAAGAGATGCCGTCCGGCACGGCACTCGAGCCCCAGGCCCTGGAGGCGCTTCAAGCCTCCATAACATCGGCAGTCGCGATGTTCAACTCGCGGCTGTCGGGCATTGAGGGGCGCCTCCCGCCTGCGGGGCAGCACCGTCCTGCCCCTGAGGCACATTTAGGACACGAGGCGGTGCAGCGAATTGCACCGTCCTCACGAGCGCGGACCGCACCCGCTCCCAAGAGGACAGGAAAGACAGCAGCGCCGGCCGCGATCCCCGGCCCGTCCAACGCCCCCGCCCCCGCGCCGCCTGCTACTGGCGAGCCACCGTCGGCACAGGAGCTGTCCTGGTCCACGGTGGTGCGGAGGGGAAAGAGAGGGAAGAAGACCTCCCCCCCGACGGGCACCATCGTGGCTCCGGCGAAGCCCAAGCCGCAGCAAGCGGCGAGGCCGAAGTTGACCGCGCCGCGCACGGCTGCAGTGGTGATATCACTGCAGCCGGAGGCGGAGAAGGAGGGCGTTACATACGCCCAGGTCTTGGAGCGGGCGGAGCAAGGGGTGAAGCTCCAAGACCTAGGGATAAGCGGGGGTCTCCGGATCCGCCGCTCGGCGACAGGGGCCAGGGTCCTCGAATTGCCGCGGTCCCAAAAAGACAAGGCGGCGAAGCTTGCTGACGAGCTGCGCACAGTCCTCGACGGGGTTGCTACTGTTGCGCAGCCGGTCAGCAAGGCGGACCTTAGGGTGACGGGGCTCGATGACTCTGTCACCCCGGAACGACTGGTCGCAGCGATCGCTCGCGCGGGGTCTTGCTCCCCTGAGGCGGTCAGGTGCGGAGCGGTGCATCGCGGACCGGGCCTTATGGGAATGGCCCGCGTCACCTGCCCCCTTGCTGCGGCCAAAAGGCTTGCCAACTCCGGCCGCCTTCTCGTCGGGTGGAGTGCGGCCAAAGTCGCGCTCCAGGAGCAGCGCCCTATGCGCTGTTTCAGGTGTATGGGCCTCGGACACACGAGGGCCCTCTGCCCGGCGAATAGGAACCTTGGCAGCCTGTGCTACCGCTGCGGCTCCGACGGTCACAAATCGTCGGACTGCTCGGGGAAACTTCGGTGTGCGGTCTGCGCGGAGGCCGGTAAGCCCTCGGGGCACATGATGGGGGCGAGGGAGTGTAACCCCCCCATCACGAAGGGAAGAGTGATCATCGGCACCCGGATCACTTCAACATCGGAAGGAGGAAGCCGCCAGGCAAGCCAGGAAGCCAATACCAACTCAAAATGAGCGCACAGAGTATTGGCTTACTACAGGCGAACTTGAACCACTCCGCCGGAGCGCAGGACCTCTTGCTGCAGTCCATGGCGGAGTGGGAGATAGATTTGGCGGTGGCCTGCGAGCCCTACTTCGTCCCTCCCCTAGCTCATTGGGTGGGGGATGTGGACGGAACGGTGGCGGTTCTCTCGAGGAGCGGAACGGGTCCCCCCCTCTCACTCATAGAGAGGGGCTCGGGCTACGTTGTGGCGGGGTGGGGGGAGTACGCGGTCGTCGGAACGTACTTCTCCCCCAACCGCAGCCTTGCTGAGTTCGAGACGTATCTCGGCTCGGTCAGAGCTGCGGTAGCCAGGCAGTCGCCGAAACCTACCTTGGTTCTCGGCGACCTAAACGCGAAGTCGCGTGCCTGGGGCAACCCTGCCACGAATCCGCGAGGGAGGGCCGTCCAAGTGTGGGCGCTACTCTCCAGCCTGTCCCTACTCAACAGGGGGCAGGTCCACACATGCGTGCGCCACAACGGGGGGTCCGTGGTCGACGTCTCGTTCGCCACCCCGGTGGTAGCACGCAAAGTGTTAAACTGGAGAGTAGAGGAAGAGGTGGAGACTCTGTCGGATCACCGCTATATCCGATTTGAGATCTCCACCTCTCGCAGGCCGGCGGAACCCCAGAGGGTGCCGACCACGCTGCCGAGGTGGTCTCTTGGCCAGTTAGACCGCGAACTGGTCAAGGAGGCTGCCATCGTGCAGCGGTGGGGTTCCGCGGGACGGGAGGAGGAGGGTGCCAGCGTCGAGGAGCTGGCGGGCCGCATGCGCAGTGCCCTCAAGGAGGTCTGCGATGCGGCAATGCCGAGGACCCGGCGAAGAGTTCCGCGCCGGCATGTATACTGGTGGTCGCCCGAAATAGCCGAACTTCGGGCGACGTGCAGCCGGGCGCGGAGGGCCTACGTCCGCTGTCGTAGGCGCGTCGGCCTCGACGCGGACCTTGAGGGACAGCTCTTGGCCACTTACCGCCGGCTGAAAAAAGATCTGCAGCTGGCGATAAGTCAGGCCAAGGAGAAGGCGAGGGAGGAGTTGCTGGCGGGTCTCAATCGAGACCCGTGGGGGCGGCCGTATCGCGGTGTTCGCGGAAAGTTCCGCACCCAAGCCGCCCCCGTGACGGAAACGTTACCGCCGGAGCTCCTCCTGCGCCTGGTGGGGGAACTGTTTCCCCACCCAGGTGAGTTTGTCCCTCCGCCTATGGCCCCCCGCTCCGTGATAGAGGACGCAGTGGATCCGCCACTGATCACGGAGCGGGAAATGGAGATGGCCCTCGATCGCTTGAGGGCCAAGAAGACGGCGCCGGGTCCGGACGGGGTTCCAGGGCGAGTTCTGTGCGTCGCCCTGGAATACCTAGGTGCAAGGCTTCGGGGGCTGTTCGACGCATGTCTGAGCAGCGGGCAGTTTCCGAAGCCTTGGAAAGAAGGAAAGTTGGTGCTGTTGCCGAAGGAGGGTCGACCACCTGGCTCCTCCTCGGCATACAGGCCGATTGTGCTGCTGAGCGAGACGGGCAAGTTGTTTGAGAAGATACTTGCGGCCCGTCTCGTTCAGCACCTCGATGAGATTGGTCCGGGTCTGTCAGAGGCCCAGTTCGGGTTCAGGGCGGGTCGTTCGACTGTCGACGCCCTGAACGCCCTGAAGACTCGGACCACGGAAGCGGTGGCCCAGGGGCAGGTGGTCCTGGCGGTGTCGCTGGACGTGGCGAACGCCTTTAACAGTCTCCCATTCGGCACGATTAGGGAGGCACTCCGATACCATGGGGTGCCGACCTATCTGCGGAGGCTGTTGGAGGCGTACCTCCAGGACCGAGAGGTCGTCTGGGCGGGGGGCGACGGCAAATTGGTCCGGCGTCGGGTAGGCTGCGGCGTTCCACAAGGGTCGGTTCTCGGCCCAATTCTGTGGAACGTCGGCTTTGATTGGCTCCTGAGAGCCCCCGTCCTTCCCGGTATGGGGGTGTTGTGTTACGCAGACGACACCCTCGTCACCGCGACGGGGCGGGACTTTCGGGAGGCGGCCCGCCTGGCCGAGGTCGGAACGACGCTGACCGTGGACCGCATGGAAATGCTGGGCTTGAGGGTCTCCATATCCAAAACGGAGGCCCTCCTTTTCCACGGTCCACGGAGGGGCCCCCCACGAGGGGCGAGTATCACCGTCCACGGGACGGTGATCGCTGTGCAGGCCCAGATGAAGTACCTGGGCCTGACCCTGGACGGACGATGGAGCTTCGGGCAGCATTTCGTGCAGCTCGGCCCGAGGCTCATCAACGCCGCCGCCGCTTTAGGCCGCCTCCTACCCAACGTGGGAGGACCGGACTCGCTATGCCGGCGCCTCTATGCCGGCGTGGTGAGGTCGATGGCACTGTACGGTGCCCCTATTTGGGTGGACGCACTCACCGCTTCCAACCGGGCCCTCCTGCGAAAACCGCAGAGGGTCATAGCGGTGAGGGCGATAAGGGGTTATCGTACGGTGTCGTGGACAGCGGCGACCCTCCTCGCGGGCGATCCGCCCTGGGAACTCCAGGCGGAGGTGCTCGCGGAGGTGTACCGCTTCCGAGCCGAGGCGAGGGAGCGCGGCGACCGTCCAGGGACGGCGGAGGTCGGGCGGATCAGGGCTCTAGCCCAGCAGGCCCTGATCACCCGATGGGAGGAGGACCTCGGGTCCCCCACGGCGGGCCTGGCGACAGTGGAGGCGGTACGTCCCCACTTGAGTCGCTGGGTCAACAGAAAGCGAGGCACGCTCTCGTTCAGGTTGACGCAGGTGCTTACCGGACACGGTTGTTTCGGTAAGTACCTGCACGAGATTGCGCGGCGGGAGGTTTCCCCCTCCTGCCACGAGTGTGGTGCGCCATTCGACACGGCGCATCACACCCTGAGAGAGTGTGCCGCGTGGGGGCCCCAGAGGCATTCCCTGGCGGCGGTCTTAGGCGGAGACCTCTCCTTGCCGAGCATCATCAACGCGATGCTCGGTAGTGAGAGGTGCTGGTCGGAGATGGCCTCCTTCTGTGAAAGTGTTATGTCGCAGAAGGAGGCCGCGGAGCGGGAGCGGGAGGAGAATGCCGCTGCAGACCCGCTCCGCCGTAGAAGACCGGGGGGAAGGAAGCGCCGCTTTGCGCACCTTCTCCCCCCGCCACAATAGGCGCCGCCGGGGCTAGGGGGGTTCCCAGTACCCTGGGACTCCTCCCTAGAGAATGGAGGCCCGCATAGGCGGGCCGAACGTCGGAGCGTCACGGTAGCATGCGCAAGCGATCCCGTGGCGCTCCACTTAAGACGAGAAGGGTACCGTGGTGGTTTTAGTCGGTAAGAGTCCGACATAACCCTCCTTCAGAGGGTACCCATGAGGGTTTCCCCACGTAAAAAAAAAAAAAAAAAAAAAAGGGTTTGAACCCACGATCATCGGTTAATTCACGATTCACGAGTTTTTACCACTGGGCCATCTCGGCTCCTTAATAAATAAATAAATAAATCTTATAAACAAGAACGTTACGTACGTTTATATATTTTTTTAACGAATTGAATTTAATATTTTAGCTGTCGTATTGGATTAGAAGCTAGTTTATAGAACTGCAGATACCGAGTTCAAATTATTATTCATGTCAATAAAATACAATGCGTAATTATGTCAAAATCTGATTAACAACTCGCAGTTAGGACAAAAAGAATAATACATAAAAAGTCTCCTATTCGCAAAAGTCAAGTCCATTCTACACTATATGAATACAAAAATATCATATCAAAGCGATTAATCAGTAAGCAACTACTTACATAAAATAAATTCATGGCAATTTCATATGCTGTATGTACCTGAAAGAAAATACTACAAGGTTAATTGATATTATCGGTAAACCAGTATATATTAAAACAATATAACTTAAAGAACCATTTCACAGAAATTGTTAATTTTATTGTTAACTCAATTTCAATGCCTTACCTACTCTAATAATAGCAAAGGACCTATTATTTTATCATTATATTTTAATCTGTAAGTTGTAAGTTGCCAGTTCATTTATTCATAATTAATATGGATCAGTTGAAATTGATGGTCGGTTCCGGTTAGTACAGAGATCGGCGAATCTACGAGCACATAGTCTTTACAATCTTTACATGTATAAAAGGGCTTATAAATCATAATATGATGCAATGTATAAAAAAGTTTTTTTTTATCATTTTGTGCAGTGTAAGTCTTTAAATAGCCCCGTGCTTTGGGTAAAGGTCAAGGTCCTCTCCTATTACGTTGATGGTTTGGTGAGTTGGTGGTTTGGTCACATGCCAATTTCCGCACTTTGTTTATGAGTTGAATTAAAACCCATACATTCTGTGGTGCATTAAGTGAATAAACAAGTTATATTTCGGTCAAAATATTTAAACAAAATGTTTTCGTTATTTGCATACAAAATCGTGATTCACGTTACTTTTTATGTGTGAATACAATGTATATTAGCAATCACCTGTTAGGTACATCAATTATATAAAACTTATGTCGTAGCACATACTTACTATATATATTATAAGTAAACAAGTATTCTGTATTCTTGGTTATATACCAGGTTAGAACGACTCGCAAGCTATCACGTTTATTATTGAATAATATAATTTTAAAGTAATTAATTATAATTAATTCCATAATTAATACATTAAGTGAAACATCGGTGTTAAATTCTTACTACTGACAGTTTTTTGTAAATATTAAAACTTAAATAAAATAACAGTTATTTTCTCTAAAAAGTATTTAATATATCGGTTTCGTTACAGGGAATGGATATTTCTCTTGAAATTATTAAAACAATTTGGTTTTAAATATTATTTGTAATGTCTAGTATAAGACATGTTATAGTGACAAGGACTGTCACTGTAAAATTTATTATATTGAAGGCAATAAAAATAGTCTATTTTTGTTTAATACAATTGATATTCTCACAAAACATACTTATAATAGTTTTTAAATTGATTTACTGGTAGCTATCATTTTTACAGCGTTGTACAGACAATAAATCGTCAAAAGAAAACCTGCACTATTATTAAACACTGAAGCCACGTATAGCCAACAATTGCCGGTAGGTAAGCATTTTTATCTCGACTGTGTATTACTAACTGTTAAAGAATATCTGTGATACAAACGAGCGACTACAACACATCTGCAACTTTTAACGCGTGTGATGCGATGACGCAGACGTACAATACTACTGAATTTCTGAACGTGCTAAGGTTTGAAACTCATGTCATCTCCGAAAAAGCCAGTTTAATAGCGCCTTACACATAGAGGGCAAAGTCACTTCATACGCCGTCACAAAACTTATATTTATTTTTAGATAATTTGCTTACAAAAATATTGATCAAATGTCAGTTTTAATCAAAGGACAAAAATAATATTAAAATACATACATTAAGATAAAAAAAATAATAATCTATCAAAGTAAGATTTATAATTGTGTAACAAATTAAATATAAAATTATGTAGGTACTTTAAACTATATATGTACCTAATTCCAAAATCTCGCATATTAAGTTCAAATTCAAAAGTTCTTTATTCAATATTGAAGTATTACACTTACATATTGATTGTCAAACAGGAAACTACTACAGGTTCGGAAAAGAAACACCCAGCCCTGAGAAGAACCGGCGAAAGAAACTCAGCGGGTTGTTTTTTTTTAGCTTTTTTATGTTTTTTTACAAAAAAAAAAACAAAAGAAATAGCCATGCGGCGATCGTCTCATTCCCAAGGTGTGCTATCATCCATAATTTCATTAATTGTATAATAACCTTTAGTAACCTTTTGTACAAGCCCATCTTAGTAGGTACCACCCTCCCATCAAAAATTCCGTTGCTAAACAGCAATACTTAGTATGGCTGCGTTCCGGTTTAAAGGGTGAGTGAGCCAGTGTAAGTTACAGGCAAAGGGAAATAACACCTTCTCATCACCCGTTGATTTTAAATAATCACCTATTGACTTTAAATATTATATAACTTTACTATTAAAATATACAAACATAATAATTGATATGTTATACATTTATCATCACTAGAGCGCAAATGTAATCTAGTAAAATACGAATTTCGAATTACGAATTACGAATGTTGCGCAAACTCATTAACCGTTAGCAGGTTAACCAGTACATGAACTCAACCTGTGGCCACAGCTCAATTGTTACGTGACTTATCGCGTTTTTTTTTTAAATTTATGTATACAGTGTGTAATAATAAACCCTGTTCAACCCGAAAGGTAAATAATATTAAATATCAAACATTCATTATTATAAAAATGTTATTGTAATAAAAAATACACATTTCAGTATCTAATCCCTAACTCCCCAACATCGAGCACATCTGACAGCACCAGAGTCGTTAGGAGGCTTCTTTGAGTGCCTTTGAAACGCCGCTGGCACATGTAAGGCCGTGTCACTACTGCTTAGCAGCGACCGGTACACGATATTGTACGATAAACAGGGTCGTCTTCTCGTTTGGGTACTGGCCAAGTGCCCAGTGCCCCACGATCGAAGGGGCCCCGGCAAAATAACTGATTTGCAGTACCTACGATTTAGAATAAATTTTCAAATTCCAAAGTAAAGTACTAAACTAAGCTATAGTTTTATGTGTCTCGTAGTTAAAGAAAAAGTTACCGCCCTAATTAAGATTAAGGATAAACTGTAACCAATAAATGTTATACAGGGCCTATCGAAGGCAAGAAACACCGCTGATACGAGTATCAAGACAAAAATGTCGACTCTTGTAAACACAGGTGGCCCCTGTGTATACAAGACTCGACGTTCTAATGTGCCCAGGGCTTCCTATAGGTCTAAGTTGGTCCTGGCGATAAAATAATGCCGACTAAAATAATAAAGCCACAAATCACCTTGCTCACACTCTCAGTAAGCGATCTGAGCTAATTGGACTTTAACGCGTAATTTATTTACTTCATTAATTAATAATAGTTAACGTTTTCAGGGAAACTTACAGTAATTTTATTCTTATAAGTAACACTTATTTCATAACGCAATCAAGTTTCCACGACTTACTAGAACATAAACGATAACATTAACCACACAGCTTATGAGAGATCAAGAGAAAGAAAAATATAATAAAAATAAATTAATGAACGTCATGTGAAACCTTATCCTTATTACTTTTGTGTTCGCAGAAATATCTCTTTCTATTGAATACTTTGGATTTGGGAGGATTGTTACAGGGATTTTTTATTCTGTAGGGAGGCGGACGAGCATATGGGTCACCTGACGGTATGTGGTCACAACGCCCTTACATCGCCAATGGGACACCATCCACCACCACCAAGTACTGCAGTTTTGCGGTAGAATATATGATGATTGGGTGGTACCTAGCTTGCACAAAGCTAAAAAGCTAAAAGCAAAAGCCACCAATAAACGGTGCTTCATATTTCTCGTCAAAGATTTAATCCATATTTTAATTAATATTGAAAAATATACAAGTTCAATCTAAATTAAATAATTCGAATATGAAAATAATCGTGTGTAACCTTGTTAACTTGTTCTAAACGGCTTAAAAAATAGACAGGGCTGATATATATATATGCATATATTCACACGTACATATGTACGTACGTAGTTACGTACCATTCATACATACACACAATGTTCCGTGTACGCGCAAACGTCTTAACGAGATTGACCTAGGATAACTGTTCGGAAGTGGTCGATTGTATGTCATTTTCCTCTTGTCTCGTAGAAGGCACAGAACATCGATTACAATCAACTAGACGAGTCTCGCTTTATAAGAAAACAAAAACATATCTTATTACACTCCGTTAATTCGTATAAGTAAAAACGATTTCTGAACCATTTTATGAAATTGTGAAACTTTATTTTGATTATGAACATAAAATCGGTTTTTGAAGATCGAAAAATGTATTTGGTAAGAACACAGTAAAGTAGTAAATAATAATTGATTCTTATAGTAAGAAGAATAATACCTGCACATAATATGTCAAGTGTAGCTCATAATTATTAAAATAACAAACGGAACAACCTTGCAATGTTACCGGATATGTATCTTTTCTTCTTATTAACATAACGAGTTTCTATACGTTATGACTTTTAATTCGATTATTTATTAATTGAATGGAATGCGTAGGTACTGCAATTTATTGGTTGCTATTTGACGTGTACTTTTCACAGAATGTCATACAAAATTATTTAATATATTTCCATATGTAATTAAGTGTAAATTTAAAAATAAATATAGGTAAAAATAACATTGGAAACGTTCTTCCGTCCGAATTGTATTTGTCCGAATTGAGTGATCGTGTGACACTTCTAACAACTATATTCCTTGAACCTTTCAAACGTTCGAGGCAGTGCGCCGTCGGCCGCGCCCAAGGCAAGTACGACGAACGAATACCAAGTACTTACAGAAAAACAAATGGTAAAGGTTATATGTAACAATGTAGAATTTGAATAGAATAATCTTAAACAAACGGTCTTAATTAACGCTCAGTGAACTTTGTATTTCATTATCATCATCATCATGTCAGCCAAGAGACGTCCATTGCTGAAAAAAGGCCTCCCCAAGGATTACCATTTTGGCCGGTCTTGCGCTGCCTGCATCCAACGGCAACTTGGATACGGATACGGAATACTTTATTTTCCCGTATCATTTCCTTGACTTAGGTTTTCCCGTTATCAACATATCACTTGCTCTATTTTTTATAATAGTAATATCAAGATCTAACATGAATAGCTAACTACTTATCTCTCTGAATACTCAATCGAGGTCATACAAGATGCAAGCAACATTGCGTAGGTGATCCGTCTAACCGTCGCGAATAATTTTCTTCTTCTTCTACCAAACGCGTAGGTCGATGTTGAGCAGTGTGGCGTAAAGATGTCATTCCGCTTTAGATACTAGTAAATTAAACATAAAAATTGTGCTTGTAATGGTATATAATTAAGTAACATGAAATATAAAATAATGTTTTAAAAAGTGAGAATTATTTTATAACGCAATATAATATCCGACGGATTTGTTAGATAATGAAATTAAATTCTAATTATAAGTAAAGTGTTTTTTTTTTCTAAACCCAAAACATTAACTTTGAAAGTTATAAATACTTCATGTTTTCCGACTTCGTCAAAGGATGTCCTAATTTAGGGTACGAATCGAAATGGCCTTTGTGTTAGCATCCGCAGATTTCTTTAATACATATCATCCGGTTACAGCGACTTTTCATCAAAGTCGATTTATATGTGCTATAGAAAAACATTAATTCTTGAGTATTAAAAAATATATTTTACATAATACGCCTTCAAATTGACAATTGCGTTAAAATTTATTGCCTTTCTTTTGTCTCATTATATATGTTATACTAGAAAATGTCTTTGAATAAAGCAATTACACATATTTAATTTGCAATTATAAACATCACGTAACTCGGCATTTTATACGCATGTACACGATCTTCTTTTAACTTTCTTTTAGCGCATTTGTACTGATAAAGATAATTAGGACTGAAGTAATACCGGTATGCCTTTTACACTGCTCATAAACTTTTTAACCATTGAATATTTTACTTAAGTTTGCATTACTTACAGTAGAGATTACATACTTTAGAGATTTGTATATATTCAATATTTCCTAGCCAACAATATGTCTATGCAACATATAATATTATATTCAAACCTATTATGTTTATTAACCCTGCATAAAAAACGAAGCGTTTCAAGAGAGTCACGACTATTTCTGTCTGTATGCTGGCTAATTATTGTGGCATGTTAGTTTCTAACCACCTTTACTATCTTTGTATAATTGAGCAGTTAATTAATTTTTTTTCTATAAAAATATTATCATCACATGGGTAGGATTTAAAAGAAGCTAAAAATACACGGAACTATTAACAATTTTTTATCAAATATCTAAACGAAACAACAGTCGCCTTAATGATCTATTTTATAAGAACCAGACCCTGGTTAGAAATATTGGGCATAGCCAAATAAAATTTTTGTATATTACTTATTTATAGCTGTCTGGAGTTATGAATGTGGCATTGTGCCATTCCTATGCCTTCAAAAACAGGCAAAGCCGTTGGCCTGACGTGGCTGCGCCTGACGTGGCTCTAGTCCTCTTGGCTTGCCGTTCCAAAAGATTGCGAGAGTGGGAGATTAAAGAGTACACCTTGTCAGCATTTGCACACATACATGTGCACTATAGTGCACAGTGTGTGTATAGTGTGTAACGGTACAACAGATATATCTGTTGTACCGTTGACTAGACCTCGAGATTAGCCACCGTGACCGAAATTCGGCGAGTTGACCAAATCATGCAAAATTATTCCATCACTAGTTAGGACATTATTAAATCACATGAAGCAATTAATGAAATTCTTAACATTGATTTGTTCATAACATAAGTTATTTTGCTATGCAGCATCATAAAAGGTGCAATCAACACTGAACATATATTACAGAATCACCGTTAATCCGATTATCATTCAGTATACGCGCCTGCGCATGACATCGTGTGTATCTACTGCGTTTGACGAAACAACGGCTTGAGTAGACGATGGTAACTCAAACCGATCGCATCTCGAATAAGCAATATTTAATCTATAAACAAAAACAAATAAGTCGATGTTGTATCCACAACTCGCACTCTTCCTTGCTACAAAGATATGTAACTTATTGCACACTTCGCGGTAGTATGAGCAAGCGATCCCGTGCCGCTCCATCGAGACGATGCAGGTACGCTAGTTTTTTAGTGGGTATTCCGGAGCCTTCAGCACCGGCGAGCCCCACGTACCCCCCCCCCACCTCATGTGGGGGAAACGCGTAAATGCGTTTTTCCACCGAAAAAAAAACTTATTGCACACTAACACAAAATTTATGTACGGTTGTGTATTGTCTAAAACTATTTTTATTATTGTACCATTTTGTGCTGTTCCGTTCGAAGTAACAAAGAATCGGCGCAGAAGGAAAAAAAAGTCGCGGTTACCAACCAACCAACATTTTCAACTTAATTTCTTTGCGTGATAATCTTCACAATCTCCTTTCCTATATTTTCTCAATTTGGTATATATTTTCAATGGGTAAAAGCATCCTAATATTTTTAAATACTTGATCAACTTGGTCACGATATGGTCGAATTGGTTCCTTGGACGACTATCATTCGAAGTATTAGCATTGGAAATGAGAGAGCGTGCGTCGTTTACATTGAGCAATAGGGTAGGTCAGACATGAGTGTTGATTTAATGGGGAATATAAGCACACAATGTTATAAATATACCTTAACTTTAATAATATCATATATATCACAATTGTTATAATTTAAACGATACCACAAAAAACACATTTTGATCATGATCAATAAAAAAAATTATTATCATAATTTTTATGTTTGATGAACGTAAAAAATGAACCCTATTCTCTAACCCGTTTAATAGTTGCAATCGGACGCTTCATAAATTATCTTACATATTTGACGAGCGGTACGGTAAAATAATGATGGCGAGCGTGTAATTTACGAGATCCAATCTGCAAGCCGTCATTACGTAATTCAAAATTCGAATTTAATATTTAATCAACTAAAGAAAAATATTTTATATAGCTATAGACGATGTTATACAGCCATATTTTAGAAAGTATTATTTATTAAAATAAGTCGAGAAGATTTTTGTACATTATAAAAACCATTATTGTCGGCAAATAAATTTATATACATGTATAGAATATACAGTAATGATTCAATAAATATCGCTATACCAATTATTATTATGCAAAATACAAAATTAATGTCAAAATAACAAAAGAATATTATTATAGCATTGCTATTATATTTTCACAGGCGACTATTGTTTTTTTTATAGTGTTATTTGTTAGATTCATAATCAGTTACTTTAAATATATCATAACATTATATGAATTGAATTAATTCAGATCGTTTAAAGAGACTAAAAATAGTTTACAAGGCCAGAGTCTTATGAAAGTTTATTTTAAATTTATAATTTGAACAAGACAAAGAATAATAATAGTTTCTTAGAATTTCAATAGGGAACATTGAAGATATCATTTCAAATATAAATGTATAAAACCATACAAATATCGGTCAGTGATCAGCCAGTTTCAACTAACGACCCACTGCGTCCAAGTAAGAACATGTGGATTATGAGGACTGCAAATTTCACTGTGACATGACCAACATAATATGTACTTACGTTGGATGAAACAAGTTCGCCACTTTAAAACCTAAGACAAAATAATTCGCAAGCCTCTTGAGGCGGTGAAAGTGATTACATAAGCCTTGATTTCTGCAACGAGATTCAATAAGTGACTATTTAATTTAAAACTCACGAGTGACACAAATTATACGTAGTTCGTTAATTAGTATGATGATTTTAATCAAATAATTAAACAGTTAAATGGAAAATAACTGTTTCGCTAATATGTATGTATATGGATACAATTATATGGAACTTGTGTTTAACTATATTAGCTATGTTTATCGGACAGTTATATATCTTATATTTTTATACGTGGAAATCCCTTTTAAATTGCATGCATGATCAAAATAGAATGAACAATATAATTTTAATATTTAATTAATACTTTTAAATTTGATGCACGTTTAATTAAAATGCAATTATAAATATAAAACTTAATTACTTTGTTTGGCGAAATTATTTTAGCTTCGATAACTCGAGGTTAAAATAGCTGAATTACAAGGTCGGGGTGTGAAATACAAAAAAATATTTTTTTTTTTATAGCAAAGAAACACGAAATGCTCATCTCAATCTTTACATTTCTTTGATTTATACTCGTTTATACTCGGCAGAAACTGGATAATGAATCAGATACAGATTTTATTAAAAAAAAAACAAAAAGCTTTTAAGATCTTCCTTCATTATCTTTTTACGAAAAACAATGTCTTCTGTCGCATGTCACCCATACTTCAAACATACAATATTTTGTTTCTTAATTCAGTTCCTGCGGCGTTGTTAAGACGTTTTTGACAGCTTTTTGAAAAGAAGTTGCTTCACGCGGCTTAAACAACGTGAGCCCAAGATCACGTCAAATAATATGTACTGTGCCTAATGCACTACTAAATGCTATAGAGGAAAAGTCGATATAGAAGAGGTTGAGGTGCTTTTTGGTGTGATAAAATGCTATAGTAAATCTACACTTCAAAAAACGGCTTGAGTCGAAAAAATATTGCACAGAACTTCGTTCTTGACGGGGGTCCCCCGACCGCACGATTTTTTATTAGTTATCATATTATATATTATTAAACCATTTAATTATCATGTTATTCTAAATATCTACTGTAAGTAATATTACAAAGTTAATACTTATTACCATAAAACATTTCAAATCCAGAAACCGATTGATCTCATATGTGTGAAAATATTATGGGCTCAACTCTCAAAAAAATCTGAATTTTTAAAATTGTAGTTACATGAAGAAAAAATACAATTAAGGCAATATTTAAAAGTAAAAACACAGAATTAAGCTCTCATTTCGAGTGTGTATTTCGGGTGTGTATAAAATAGTGGGGGTGAAATCTGAAAAAGCCCAATATTGCTTAGCGGGTTTTAATTTCATAAATTTTTTAACCCGGAACTTTGAAACATCAGATACTACAGTATCACGAACTTTCACTGTAACATTATTAAAATATACAATTATTTTTACAAAGCATATTATTTTTTTATTAATTTAATCCGGAAAGCAATGTTATTCTATCCTTTTCATTGTTAAATTTAAATGCTACACGTCACTGTTATTGTACAAAAAAAATTAATGAAACTACTCTCAGTCATACTCTACTTTATTAACCGACTTCAAAAAAAGGAGGAAGTTATCAATTCGTCTGTATGTTTTTTTTTTGTGTTGTTACCTCATAACTTTCGACTGGATGAATTGATTTCGATGATTTTTATTTTATTTGAAAGCTGGTGCTTCCCATGTGGTCCCATTTTTTTTGGTCCAGTTTTCACAATGGAATCCATGAGAAAACCATATAAGTCGTAAAGGACAATGGCAGGTCTCCATACTAAAAAATGTCTGGGAGCAAATCGCTGCATCCCGTTATGAAAAAATTGTCAAAGATTTGGCGTAAGTTCCAGAGTCTATAAATGGGTCCATTTTTATTAGGGAAAGCCGGAATAAAAAGATAATCGGGTTTAATTTTTTGAAGGTTATGAACAAATTATTTGAAATAGCCCATTATAGTAAATACTTATACTTCATGCACATAAAATTAAATGGAAACGGATAGATAACATATAGATAAAGAAAAAAACGTCAATTGTCAATTTAAAGTACCTAAATAGAGCTGACAGTGTGCTAACATGGTCGGATCCGACTATGTTTAATATCGATACAATATCGTAATGATTCTTAATTTTAATTTTAATCAATTATCAATTTGATAAGGGTAACTTCGCTTTAATGATGTCAAAATTTGACCACTATTTTCATTAAAAATAAATTGCCAACATTCAACGGGGTCATGAGTTGTATAGTAATTATTTTTAATTTTTTTTTTGTATATGTTTAAGGTTTTAATGTAAATAAAGTATATTATATTTTTTATTAAAGATAAAAAACAGCACATTTCAATCAAAACGTAACTAACCAGTCCATATCGATTTTTCGTTTAATTGAATCGATGCAGTGACTAGTTATACTAATACTTATACTCTACATCCCTATTTGTTGGGATGACATTTTATTGGCAATTCATACATCAGTTGATACAAGTTGATATACTTTTAATAAAAATAAATAACGTCGGCTCTAATAAAAATGAGGATATATTTAAAAAATCTTAAAAAAATAAGTTATTTTTTTTGCTATAAGTGAAATCTAAGGACGTTAAAAAACTTCCAGACATAGATTTGCCATTGTTCTTTGCATAAGGTATGTGCGCGACAAATGGACGAATAACTCAATATCACGCCAACCGATTTTAATGGAAAGAGTGTACTTCAAGGATAGTTTGATGAAAGTTTGGTTAGATTCTGATTATGGGATCGGTGACAAATTAACAGAACTCTTCAATTCATAGGAGCAAATTAACGATACTCGGCCGAATCTTTTATAGGCCATCCAGATTTTTCAGTCACCTACCGTAACATCGTTATGACTTATGATCGAGTAATTGTAGTTCTATAGTATGTATAACCATTGATGTAATTAATTAATACACGACTCCAAAAATAACAATAATTGTAAATACATTATCAACACATTCGTACCTACATATTGATGAGTAGAAAATAGTAAGTTAATTATCAAATTATAGAAGAATACGCAATTATCTTTTTTCTTTTTAGTGCATATTAATTTGTTTTTCCTATGAAGTCGGTTTTTGTTTTGTTAAAATTTTTATTTATTTTTCGATTTTTAGTGAATCTGAAGTACACTCACTAATTTGTAGAATATGGGTAGACCTACTAAACGTGCAGCTC
Organism: Nymphalis c-album; assembly: GCA_963151315.1. NCBI lineage: Eukaryota > Metazoa > Arthropoda > Insecta > Lepidoptera > Nymphalidae > Nymphalis > Nymphalis c-album. The sequence continues at coordinate 6,424,472 of OY720588.1, forward strand.
ATATGAGACAGCGCCATTTATATTATTATTTAAATATATTAATCTAAAACAGTGAAACGTAAAGAAAAATGCATTTTGGTACTTAATTAATAAATATTAGTTAATATGGTTAAATGTATGAATATAAATTAACATGATTTGATTAAATAGGTTTAGTTGGTGGGGTGTTGGGCAGCCATAACATAATCAAATAGTTATTTCTAGTAATAATTAAATAAACTGTATATTTATAGATGTTGTGTTATACCATTCTTCACCATAAAATATGACGGAACGGGAGTAACATAGGCTACATTTTGTCCCCATATTCCCACGGGTACGGGAACTACACGGGTGAAACCGCGGGAAAAACACTAGTAATCAATATATAAATGTACATAAATATAACAAGTATATAAGGGTACTTATACGATTATATATATATATAATTTTCAATATTAGTCTCAACTTTTAGGAGATGTTCAAATATGTTTCAATTACAAACATATACATATATACTAATGCTTACATGCATAACTCATATTATAAAGAGGAAAGATTTGATTTTTGTTTGATTTTTTATTACTACTAGACCGATTTTAAAAATTCTTTCACCCTTAGAAAGCTACGTTTTTACCGAGTAACATAGGCTATATTATATTTTCAAAAACTTATAGATCCATACTTAAAATGGAGCAATGTAACCCAACGTATCAAACCGTTGCCTATAAAAGTTATTATTTCGCGTGCGCTGCGAAAACTATTGACGGTATATAAAGAAGTGTTTTATACAATAGTACTACAATAACTTGATCATAACGATGTTATGGTAAGTGAATGAAAAATCTAGATAGCCTATAAAAGATTCGGCCGTGTATCGTTAATTTGCTACTAAGAATTGAAGATTTCCGAAACTTTGTCATGGATCCTATAATCAGAATCTAACGAAACTATCATCAAACAACCCTTGAAGTACTCTTTCCAATAAAAGAAAAATCATCGAAATCGGTTGGATAGATATCGAGTTATTCGTCCATTTGTCGCGCACATATTTATGCAAATTTACCTCTTATATGGTTTTGTCATGGATGCCAGTGTCAAAACTGGACTAAAAAAAATGGGTCCACATAGGAAGCAAACCCTTTCAAATAAAAAAAAAATCATCAAAATCGATTCACCCATTCACCCAAAAAAAATACAGACGAATTGATAATGTCCTTCTTTTTTTGAAGTCGGTTAAAAAGGAAAATACGTTACGCGCTAACATCGCAATCAGTAAACCCGGGCTCGGCGTACGAGGAATGTACTCGTCGCGTATGTCTCGCAACTCGCGCATTATGTGCGTATCGTATCTCTCACGCATGTTTGTAATATCTATCTCGCTCTCACACAAATGGCGAAGCAGACATTAAAATATTATTGTAATTTTCAACAAATTAACATTTTTTACTGTATTTACGAGTGGTAAGTGATCCCATGTGTCTTATTTTTCTTCCTGGTATTATTTAAATACTGTTTATTTAATACATCAATGTATATAACACTTTTTCATATACCGAGTACATATATTTCATACACTTTTTCATATACCGAGATGAGTAGTAAATAGTAAGTTAATTATCAAATTATAGAAGTATACGCAATTATTTTTTTACTTTTTAGTGCATATTAATTTGTTTTTTCCTAGAAGTCGGTTTTTGTTTTGTTAAAATTTTTGTTTATTAACCGACTTCAAAAAAAGGAGGAGGTTATCAATTCGTCTGTATGTTTTTTTTTTTTTTTTTTTTTTTTTTTTTTTGTGTTTGTTACCTCATAACTTTCGACTGGGTGAATCGATTTTGATGATTTTTTTTTTATTTGAAAGGGATTGCTTCCCATGGGGTCCCATTTTTTTTTAGTCCAGGTTTGACAATGGAATCCATGAGAAAACCATATAAGTCGTAAATTTGCATGAGGTATGTGCGCGACAAATGGACGAATAACTCAATATCACGCCAACCGATTTCGATGATTTTTTTTTTATTAGAAAGAGTATACTTCAAGGGTTGTTTGGTGATAGTTTGGTTAGATTCTGATTATAGGATCCATGACAAAGTAACGGAAATCTTCAATTCTTAGTAGCAAATTAACGATACACGGCCGAATCTTTTATAGGCTATCTAGATTTATCATTCACATACCATAACATCGTTATGATCAAGTAATTGTAGTACTATTGTATAAAACACTTCTTTATATACCGTCAATAGTTTTCGCAGCGCACGCGAAATAATAACTTTTATAGGCAACAGTTTGATAAGTTGGGTTACATTGCTCCATTTTAAGTATGGATCTATAAGTTTTTGAAAATATAATAAAGCCTATATTACTCGGTAAAGACGTAGCTTTCTAAGGGTGAAAGAATTTTTAAAATCGGTCGAGTAGTTTTTGATTTAAATCGTAATAAAAAATCAAACAAAATCAAATCTTTCCTCTTTATAATATGAGTTATGCATGTAAGCATTAGTATATATGTATATGTTTGTAATTGAAACATATTTGAACAACTAAAAGTTGAGACCAATTTTGAAAATTATACATACATATATATATAGAATCGTATAAGTACTCTTATATACATGTTATATTTATGTATATTTATATATTGATTACTAGTGTTTTTCCCGCGGTTTCACCCGCGTAGTTCCCGTTCCCGTGGGAATATGGGGACAAAATGTAGCCTATGTTACTCCCTGATAATGTAGCTTTATATTGGTGAAAGAATTTTTTAAATCGGCTTAGTGGTTTAGGCGTGAAAGCGTCAGTAACAAACTTACTTTCGCATTTATAATATTAGTTAGGATAATATAGATACTTCCCCTTTTTTTAATATACAGACATTCCGTCATATTTTATGGTGAAGAATGGTATAACACAACATCTATAAGCATACAGTTTATTTAATTATTACTAGAAATAACTATTTGGTTATGTTATGGCTGCCCAACTAAATTACCCCACCAACTAAATCTATTTAATCAAAACATGTTAATTTATATTCATACATTTAACCATATTAAATAATATTTATTAATTAAGTACCAAAATGCATTTTTCTTTATGTTTCACTGTTTTAGTTTAATATATTTAAATAATAATATAAATGGCGCTGTCTCATATGAGCTGCACGTTTAGTAGGTCTACCCATATTCTACAAATTAGTGAGTGTACTTCAGATTCACTAAAAATCGAAAAATAAATAAAAATTTTAACAAAACAAAAACCGACTTCATAAAAAAACATATTAATATGCACTAAAAAGTAAAAAAATAATTGCGTATTCTTCTATAATTTGATAATAAACTTACTATTTTCTACTCATCAATATGTAGGTACGAATGTGTTGTGTGATTGATAATTTATTTACAATTATTGTTATTTTTGGAGTCGATGTCAGCTAAGGAAACACTATAATATACCTAGCAATAATAATACGGGAATATTTTAAAAACATACACATTACAAATTAACTTTTATTCGCTTCGTTAAGTTGCGCGTGCGACACAAGCACATCTCACCTACAACTATGTATGTAGTTACAAGCCCACCTTGGCTGACATCGACTCCAAAAGTAACAATAATTGTAAATAAATTATCAATCACACAACACATTCGTACCTACATATTGATGAGTAGAAAATAGTAAGTTTATTATCAAATTATAGAAGAATACGCAATTATTTTTTTACTTTTTAGTGCATATTAATATGTTTTTTTATGAAGTCGGTTTTTGTTTTGTTAAAATTTTTTTAAAAGTTACATTGACCAACCTTACGCTACACGCACATCACACACATACATTAACACTTTACATATACGCATACGCATACACTCATAACTACACTCGTACAAATTATGTTTAGCTATAATGTTGGTAATTAAATATCACTGTAACTTGTAACCTTATTTTAAAAGCATAAGTTTTTCCAACCTAAAGTGATGCGATTACTCTTTATAACTTTTGGATACCTGTTTGATTTTGACCTGAGTTCAAACCTCAGCCCGGTAAAATTTTTTTTTAGAGTTTGGACTTAGTTCCTCTGAAAATACATTTGCTTTCCTCTGAAAGCACGAAAAGTAGGTCCTACACCTGAACCGCCTTCGATCTTGACGTGAAACTAGAGAGTGCTCCTTCGTTTATCATATTTTTCGTTGAGAATAGCCGCCGTAATCAAAATCGATGGATGCCATAATTTTATTACATTTAAAAAATCACCTGTATATATATTTTAATAGTTATTGACTACAATAACAATTATTTTACTTCATATAGATATTAATTTATTAATAATATAAATTAAAAAATATCTTTATTATATCCGGCATACATATTAGAGAATTAATTAGGCAAGACATAATCCACATCTCTCTCATGGATAATGAGATATATTATTATTAAGAATGGACAGACACAAAAACATTAGCTATACGACTGTATGGTAATCGGCTAAAAGACGGAAGAAGTCGTTATTGTTGCACAAAAACCGTAATTTTGGCATCACTGATATAATTTGCGAAAATGAGTTAGCCAACACAAAGGAAACCTGTTTAATATTGGATGTGGAAGCATTTCCAAGTTGTTAGTGTTGCCATGATTTTGTAGTCTGTTTATAACCGTATTTAGTTCGAATTAAATTACGTAAGCAAAAGGTTGAATTCTGTTTATTGAGACAATTAATGTTTAATCAAGGTAAAAATTTACAAATATTTAAATATATTAGGTTTTTGATTGTTTTTTTATTTGTTCGGTCATTTTGGCTATACACTCCGGCGGGCTAAAAATTGGGCAAGCCGCAAGTGTATTGAGTTTTTGCGTACATAATTTATGTTTATAATTTATCTGGTGTGGAATTATAAATTACTGCTGTAAAACTATTTTAATTTCGGTCAGAGATGTTAAGCTAAATTTGAAAGATTGAATAAGAAAAAAATACGTAATCCATGGTGGTAAAACAAAATTAGATAGATTACTTACTTATACATATTTTTGATAGACCTGAAAACCGACTAAACATTCGCATTACATATAAACTATGTATGGTATAAGATAATTATTAATAATATACTTTACAATAAAATATTGTTTATTCTGTGTAATAGAGAGCTCAAAATATTGCTGATGTTTTTGTATATAACACTATAAAAAATACATCCCATAAGTTGTTATCTTGTTACAAATGTTAAACGTAACCTTAAGTGTTATTAAAAAAACAATACAATATTGAATGGCAATTGTTTGCTTCGTATATAAAATAATTTAATGAATGTCTTAATTTCTATTAACAAGGGCAAAAGTACAAAAGCTCATGGTCCCTTCATAAAATTGCGTAAAGTAATAAGGTACTGTGCTTTAAGAACTTGTTTTATTGTAAATTAATTTCGTTTGTCCTTTCTTCAAATTCCGTTTGGTTTTCAGTGAATAATTTTCTCAAATATATGCAATTTAATGATAAAAATTAAACTTTTCACAAATGCATATTAGGATAAGTAACTAAAAAGGTTGTATTGTACTTACCAGAAAATTTTTGAGGGTCTTCTAATTTCATTTTTGTGAGTAATGTAATAATATCATGTGTTTGTATGTTTTGTTTAATAACTAGTTTTTCACCAAGTAATATAATATCCCAAATGAATTAACATAAAAAAAGCATTTATATTTATTAGAAATACTTATTTAAGTACCTCAATTAATATTTATATTTAACTAGCAGTGCCAATAAAAGTATAATGAATAAAAGAAAGCTTAGAACCTTCCTCGATAAAAGGACTATACAATAGCCAGATCAAACAAACAAACTCTTGTGATTTTTTTCTGCTTTCATAGTTTTACAGAAAACTACAACGATGAACTAAAACGATGGCATATGTCTATCTTTTAAGGATAGCTAACTATACCCACTTTAATATTAACAAAATGGTTACATAATAATGTGATAATTGGAAAGCTATAAAAACGGATGATGTTAATCCTTATCAAATTAAATACATTATTTACTTTAAGCATTTAATGTATATTAAAATTGCCTTTTACACCATCCAATTAAAATTAATATCTTAGGAGTTATCGTAATTTTAAAACTATCGCGCACTAAATAAATTCAAGCGATCCCACTCCGATAATGCCAGCTCTTGCGGTACCTAGAGGAGCATCAGCTGATTAGCGACCGCCAGTACGGCTTCCGTCGGGGTCGCTCAGCTGGTGCTCTTCTAGTTTACCTAACTCACAGATGGGCTACGGCGGTTGAATCCAAGGGGGAGGCTTTAGCAGTCAGTCTGGACATAGCGAAAGCATTCGATCGGGTATGGCATAAAGTGCTACTCTCCAAGCTTCCATCCTACGGGCTTCCCGAGAAATTGAGCATCAAGGTCGTTGTCGACCGGTGCATGCTCTGACTTAAAATTCGTCAATTCTGGTGTTCCACAAGGCTGCGTTCTTTCACCTTCTCTGTTTCTTCTGCTTATCATGATATGCCAAAAAACTAGTGATGTTACAAATCAGTAACATTCACTGCTATGCGGATGACAGCACTGTAGACGTCCTTTACACCGGCCGTGCTAATATTTCTCGGGAACACGTCGACGATTGTCGGAACAAACTTGTGTCTGAAGTCGACACCTTGTTAACCAAGGTCTCGGACTGGGTTCGACTAAACTTGGTCCAATTTAACCCCAATAAGACTCAAGTTTGCGCGTTAACCGCTAAAAAGACTCCTTTTGTCATATCCCCTTATTTCGAGAATACTCCCCCCAAGTATGTTTGTAAAATGTATTAAAAAAAAGTTATAGAGCAAAATAGATTTTTTTTATAAAAATGTTCTTACTTTTTTGCTTATAACTTCTTTAATTTTAAATGTAGGGCAAAAAGTTATATGAACGTATTTGTAGGCAAAGCGATTAGCTACAAATTATGTTTTACGAATTTTTTGTAGGACGTATAGTTTCCGAGATATCGCGAAAAAGGTGTTTGCACCCCTTTTCCAAGATTGCCGGGGGCAACTCCACAAACTTGGGGTTAAGCTTCTATTGAACACAATATGTCCCAAAAATAAAATTGCATCCTCAAAAAATGAAAAGATAATGTAACATTTCAATGGACTATTTATCATCAACGGATTTTTTGTTCGCATTGGTCAGAGGTTGTTTTGTTTATAATTGACACATGACGTGATCTGTGCATTTCACAATGACGAAGAGAGTCACTTAGAAGTTCGGTTCGACTCTATAATTTTCTATTACTCTATGACTGAAACAAGTCAATCATCCTTTTACATAACGTCATTTTTTTATTAAATGTACATTAAATTTGACTGAATCAATAACTATATTTAGAATTGGCGCATCGACTATGTAAGGAATGGTTATTATTTCTTACGGCACCAATATTGTGTTGGTGGTTCCTGACCATCAAGCGGCCTATTTGCCCGTCCTATCTATATTTAAAAAAAAGTATTATTGAGGACAAACCAACTTTTCTAATTGATAGTTACTCGAGTCTCTCTATGTTCGAGTTACATAACTCAACAACATTATCGGCCACATCTATATTTTTGTCCGTACATTGTTTTCATCTTTATCGAAGAGCTACAAAGCATAAACCAAGTAAGATATAATTAACGTCAACATGATATAAATGAAAATGTTTATCGAACCACACAAGGAAAACTTTGTCAATTAATAAGTCAAAGCAGGGCACGTATTTTAAAATTGTAAAACGACAAAAATGTCATTAAATAGTCAACTTAAGATATTTTGAATTGGAACAATGAACGTTTCGTCGCATTTGCTGTTATCAGTACGTTCGAAACGTACCTACAACCATTCGAAATGACTATTAAATAAGGTGTTCTAAATTCCATTTATACTATGTTTACTGATTACTTACCACACCACGCGATCATTGGGTGGCCGATGCGATTGTGTGTGTGTAGCGGATATCGATTGTCTATTTTTGGCCAAAGTCGCAGTACTTTTATTTCTTTTCAACAAAATGTTCTTACATACACTGCTTCACTGCATGTGTTCATCTCATGCTTTCTTTTAAAAAACATGTTTTACTATCACTATCGAACCACGTTATCTATACGCGAACTTACAAATACATTTTAATAAATTTATCGCACAGTATCTCTTCTCTTTTTAAATACGAAATAGGTTTCCTATGTGACTTTTCTGTCGAATATTCTATTTCAACGTGGACGTCTCCATAGATATATTGAATATGCAAAACTTAAATACGACTGTGCGCTTATATTTGTTTCTTTGATGCAGCACTGGAAGTACTTATGTTTGTATTCTTTCGTCAACAGCGTCAGTCAACACAGTCAATTAGATAATACAAAGTGCACACTGAGTTCACTTTGTAATAAAATCAAGGCGAGTGAAATTAATTATAGATTTCTCAATGTCAATGATACAACATTTCATTTTGACTTCTATGGCTTTTGTTTTTATTAAATAAGAAAAAAAAAGAATTAATTATAAAGGCAACAATATAAAAGAATAATAAAATAGCTGTGAAAACAGTAAGTTTCAAGCAGATCAGACCATTTTTTTATACTAAAGTTTCCGTACTATATCTCCCGTTTGGGGTTGATAAAATTTTTAAAAATGATAAAATAAGTATGCATTTTTTTTTCGTCAGCTTTAAAATTCAATTTCATGCTTCTTACATCAAAAATGACGGACCCGCGATACAAACTTTCGACCCCTATTTCACCCTCTTGTGGGTAGATTTTCGAAAACCCTTAAATACGTATTTATTTTATTTCCAATCATAGGCCTGTATATAAAATTTCATGCTTCTTAAATAAAAAATGACATAAACATTCAACCCCTATTTCCCCCTTTTAGTTGGTAAATGTTGCAAAACTCTGAATTGCGTTCTTTTTTATATCTAACCAGAACTAACAGAGCTTGTGTACGAAATATCGTGCTTCTGACTCTGAAAATGATGGATTTCCATACAACGGTTTATCCCTTATTTCAACCTTTAAGGGGTGGAATTTCAAAAAATCCTTTCTTAGTGCGTACTAAGAAGCGTGCGTGCGTTTTCATTATAAAATGCATCAACTGTCAAAATTTCAAGTCTGTAACCCCAGTGGTTTAGGCTCCGCGTTGAATCACTTTTTTTGTACAAAATTATATTATTTTAAAATAATAATTATAAGTTGTCTCTTATTTTATTGCTTTATTTTTATTTAGAATAACAAATAATATATTTGTAGTTTTATGACAATCGGTTGAACGGGGCGGAAGTCAATCAATGGGTATAGCATATAAACCTTCACCGTGGAAAAATACATATAAATACCAATTTTCATAATGAACCGGTCAAATAGTTTCTGAGTTTATCGATGTCATACATACAAGAATCATCTTTTATATATATAGATAACTAGCTGATACCTGCGACTTCGTCCGCGTTCGTTCGTCGTTCGATATATTAACAAAGTTTTCTTATGTACGAAGGAAAAAACATCAAAAAGATCGCAAGCGAAAATATACTTTGATTAAACATACATCACCGAACACGTAGTGCATATACCAATTGTTGTTTCTTGAAACTTTAATAACTTTATTAAATGAAGACATTGCAATCATTTTTTTTTATAAGGGCCAAGTGTCTAATCTATCATGTTATTTATATAGATGAAATGGTTAGAAATGACACATTAAACAGATAATTACTTCAAAACATAACTAAATAACACGATTACTACTCGTACGTGCACATACAATATAAGGATATACCGTTATCTTGGTGTAGCAGTATCCAATAAAATATTAGTAATATTTGTTTGTATACAATAATAAATGAATTGAATATAAAATGTTTTGTAAATATTCATCGTATATCTTAGCATACAAGTAATTCAAAATGTTTGTGAGATATTAATAAAACTTAATCAAAAGTAATCTTAGATCAACCTTTCGAACGGTTTCCATTATTTAAGGAGCTCCATCTCCCAAAATCATTACACAGGAAGTTGTAGGATAGCTGTTCTTATTGGGATAAATATGCTTAAAGAATGATGACATACAATCGGCTCAAAATATATAATGGTCGACTTAAATTGTCTAAACTACATTGTTTGCAGTTACTACTTTCAAGCACATCAGCTCGCCTTGACCTAAAATATAACTACTAACTTGATATGAGCACCTTGAGCTAAAGATTTATAAATAATAAACTTATCAAACGTGGTCCCTGTAAACAAATTGATCTTGCTATTGCGTGTTATATTTATGTAGTTAATTGATTTAGTTAAGCCTTATCTAACAATATAATATACAAAGAGGTTAGAGGTTAAATACTGTTTTGAATTATCATATATACAATGTAATCGATTAATACAAAACTTACGTATTTTAGAGTGGTTGCCAAAATCTTTGTACAATAGTCGGATATTTTTTAACACAAACGCATAGTGTTTCATATGGATATGCTAGGTGGACAAAATTAATTTTGCAATTTACATGAAATTCTAATTAGTTTATTTAAACAACACCTGTAAACTCCGAATTCCGATAATGGTTTATTTTTAATATTACACATTAATGAGCAATAGAGTTCGAAAGTCAGACAATGAGGTAAGTGCAATAATACAAATCCATTCCATTCCATTGATTGGAAGTGGAGTGGAGTGGAGTGGAATTAAGTAGTGAGGAATTAAATTGTGATGGATTTTATTTCGAGGGTAAGTTTTATATTATATCACGTTTAGTTTACCTACAAATCTTTTATATTATGCCGAATGTCTAATTTAAAATAATATGAATTTAAATGTTATTTTTTTCTTACTTATATAACTTTGAAAGACCTAAAAGTACATGCTCCCATTTGCTTCCAGGCTGGATTTTAGATATGTCATAGTATGTACTGTTCTTTTTATAAAAATATTCATTTCAGCCAGCACACTTGAGTACAACTTAGTTTTTTTTCTGTTTTTCGGACCACGTTCACTCGATATCGAGAACTGTATTTTCTGAAAAGTGGTTGAAACACGCAAAATATGAAAATAATTCGCGTCTTTATGAATTTATTTAACTTAGATTTGACTTTGGCGATATCACTGAAGATAGTTAACGAGAAATAAGATTGAAAATAGCCAGTCTTTTCAACCAGGTCAATGCTAAATGGTTGGCCTCAGGAAAATCAAAGGAGCGTTGTTTGAAGACGAATGGGAGCTGACTGGATTATAAGGACATACAATTTAGAGTACGTTCTATTAAAACAAAACCTTCTACATCATCCCTGGATACTTCATTTGCCCGAAGATTGTAGACAAACCAAAGCCACGACTGATTCATCAAATGATTGACACAAAGCTCGTCGTTTGTTTGGGAAATCTAAATTCAATGCTCATATCACATGATTGGATGCTGCCCTCATCAAACAGTTACAATATTGAGGACCTTGTCTTCTGGGTACGAGATAAACTTAGTTGAATTAAATAAAAAAATTGAAACAAGAAGGCATTAAATAAGTCTCTATTCCATATACTACATTCTATATTTTCTAAGCTACTGTACTTTAAATTCTTATTTATTTTATTAACCACAGTACAGAGGTTTAAATTAAATAGAAAATTAAAGCTGCACTGCTTCCAATTGGATGGCTTTTAAAAGAGGATCAGGTAGCACGCAACAAAGATTGCCGCAGATTTCAGGAGCATAGAAGCTGCAAGTGCTCACGTGTTGCCACGTATACATACACGTTGTCCATTTTTTTTTTTTTTTATTGCATAGGAAGGCGGACGAGCATATGGGCCACCTGATGGTAAGTGGTCACCAACGCCCATAGACATTGGCGTTGTAAGAGCTGTAAACCATCTCTTACATCGCCAATGCGCCACCAACCTTGGGAACTAAGATGTTATGTCCCTTGTGCCTGTAATTGCACTGGCTCACTCACCCTTCAAACCGGAACACAGCAATAACAAGTACTGCTGTTTTGCGGTAGAATATCTGATGAGTGGGTGGTACCTACCCAGACGAGCTTGCACAAAGCTCTACCACCAAGTAAAAATGTTAAAAGAATCGGCGCTATATGGTGACCCACTGTCACAAGAAGACGATGACACTTTAGAGGATTAAGCAGAAGACTCTGATAATGATGATTAGCTATTTTTTAAGTTTTTATTGTAATAATATATTTTTATACCAATAAATTTTCACTAAAAACCTTTTTTTTATTTATAAATAAAAAAAAATACGAATGCGTCTTATTATAACTAAATACAGTAATTACTATTTAATAAACTATACTATACTAACTAATAATTTTGTCCACCTAGCTTGTTCTACATGAAACACTGTGAAACGATATAAATATAAACAATACAAATTTCAATTTAATAATAGAAAAATAAATCCGACTCCAAAAATAACAATAAATGTAACTAATGTAGTTACAATTATCTCAATTATCAACCACATAACACAATCGTACCTACATATTGATGAGTAGAAAAAAGTAAGTAAATTATCAAGTTATAAAAGATTACGCAATATTTTTTTTTACTTTTTAGTGCATATTAATTTGTTTTTCTTTTTAAGTCGGTTTTAGTTTTGTTAAAATTTTAATTTATATGTAATGCATTACACCTTATAATATATTTATAATAGTACCCATATTAATAATTAGTTAAAATTAGAAGTTTAGCAGTTTTTTTTAATTATTTACTTGGTGGTTGAGCTTTGTGCAAGCTCGTCTGGGTAGGTACCACCCATCAGATGTTCTACCGCAAAACAGCAGTACTTGCTATTATTGTGTTCCGGTTTGAAGGGTGAGTGAGCCAGTGTAATTCCAGGCCCAAGGGACATAACATCTTAGTTCCCAAGTTGGTGGCGCATTGGTGATGTAAGTGATGGTTAACATCTCTTACAATGCCAAAGTCTATGGGCGTTGGTGACCACTTACCATCAGGTCAGGCCCATACGCTCGTCCGCCTTCCTATGCAATAAAAAAAAGGAATCCACATTTTGTATGGGGTTACCTACCCTTTTCATACGGTTTTCACCAACGGATAAAGTGCTTCAATAGGAAGGTTTACGTGAATAATTCATTAATGTTTTCTGTAAATTTGTTGAAATACGACGATAATTGTTAAAGAACTCGGAAAAAAATGAGCCGATTGGGACCTTTCGTCGAAAACGCTGTAAAAACCCTTTGATATTATATCAAAATGATGTATGGTGAAATGGTTCCCCTTTGAAAAATGGAGAAAAGTCCGCGATTGCATAAATGTCTATCTTTTAAGGATAGCTAACTTTACCCATTTAAATGTTTAAAAAATTGTTACATAAAAATGTTATACTTGGAAAGCTATAAAAACGGATATTATATTAATCCTTATTACATATTTATTTACTTTAAGCATTTCATGTATATTATAATAGCCCTTTACACCACCCAATTTAAATTAATATTTTAGGAGATATCGTAATTTTAAAAAATATCGCGCGCTAAATAAATTCTAGCGGTCACTCACATTCATACTAACGCGAGGCAACCGCCTGCGCGCCCCCGCGTCCCGCTGTCGCCCATACGCTAAACAATACTAGCGGTTGCCCGAGGCTTCGCCCGCGCATAAATATAAGTAAAAGATAAATGAACTATACAACACAAGAAATATTTTTTAAATTCTAACCAGTAGTTCCTAAGATTAGCCGGATCAATCAAACAAACTCTTTAGCTTTATATATTAGTATAAATACGCGGGTGAAACCGCGGGGCAGGGCTAGTTTTAGATACGTATGAAGTAATTCTAGAAGTTTCTGCGTGAATGTGACTGTATGTCAAGGCGTAACAAACAAGTTTAACGAAAGAGTTAGTTTATGTAAATATGCTTTTTGTTTTGCCATACCATAATGATTTCGTAAATTGTTAGTTTGAACGCAGACAACTGTGGCGTGTTGTTATGAAGAATGATTCAAAATATATGTATATTTATAGACTTTCAACTTCTTGACATTTAATATATTTGTGAACGAACGCTACTATAGGGTTAGGGTCTAGGTTACCTATTAATAAATCCTATTACAGTAAAAATAAATAACGGGTAAAACTGTATCTTTTAAGGTACCTAATAAAAAAGGTGGTTTTATAAATTAAAAAAATAAAATTTAACTACAAAAGCTGGCTCATATTCTGCTGCCTATCTCATTATATGGTAAAATATTTTAAAATCAATATTTTTTAAACTATGTTTTTATTTTATAAAAAAAAATCAACAATGAAAACCTTAATATGAACCCATTCCATCAAAAGTATAATAAGAACTTATCTAAGCAGTTTTTTTTTAAATAAATAATATATTATGTATAAAAATGTTTTTTTTTAACCAGACATTGTTTTTAAATTAGTATAGCGTTTTTTTTCAGTGGGTATGGTTTGAATTACAATTCATATTAAGTACTTGATTTAGTAGTAGGTAAACGTAACACAACTAAACTTGAAAAAAAGAAAAGGTTTTAAAATAACCTTGCATGCAACCGAACGCGCCTGTGCTCGCTTCTGAGTAGTTCTTTAAATCTAGTTGATCTTTTTATCGTCAGGTACACTGATCTGGAAATATGTGAACAAAAAGTGTTAAATGTCAAAATATACTATTTGACCTTAATGCCTCGCTATCAAACTTCGATCATATATTTCAATAATTAAAAATTGCGAAATTCAATATTTTAATTTAGGTATATGTATTAATCACTCGATAGTCGAATGTATTTATGTGGCATAATAAATTTAATTTAAATTTACTTTCGAATTAGATTTAGTTCGCTCAATATAATAATATTATGTAGAATAATAAAATAAGAAACGAAAAATTTGTAAGCTGTATATATGTATCTTAATATAATGTTACGACTAGTTAGATAGATATCTTAATAGTTACCTGGTTATTGTCAATTGTATTGTCTATTGGTTATGCATTTTTATGTTCAGAAATGGTCAACGAGTAGTAAGACAAATACGAAACCGAATTTTGACAAGATCATTAAAAAACGAAAGCTAATAATCATTTCCTGCATCAATAAAATTAGACGCAGGATAACTGTGAATTCAATACCTGATGAATTGCAACAAAGGAAATAATTAATGTATTGAATTGACGTAACTAGTGTCATGTGATTTAGTTACGTCAACTGCACTTTTAGTTTTAATACGCACAGCCGAGATATAAACGATACGTAATCATTGTTAATCACATTCGTTTTATTGTTGACTAGGACTAGACTAAAACGATTGTAAAGCAGAGTTTTAAATTAGAAGTAGATATAGTGAAGGAATATAAAAATATAATAATTATTTTTACTGCAACTTACTACTTGCAGTTGTATATGGGTCGACATTATAAGGCTGCTGGACGCAGGTTTTTCTATCAATTAAAGTCTGGAGTGATATCTAAAGCTCTAAATGGTCTTGCCACTCTCCGGTCGTGTCTTATCATTGACTCGTCAGATAATGAGAGTGAAGGAGTAGAGACTAGAGAGTATGCTTGCATTAGTAAACACATTAATGTGCTTTAATGTATTCGTGCACAATCTTCTCCAAAATTGATTGGAAGAGTTTTTTGAATTTCGGCGATGAAAGTAATTTGTAAACTATTCTATTGACTACAATGCAGTATATTTACCTATTATCATATATAACAATATATAAGAATGGGTTACGAAAGAAGTATCCACTCGGCTTTAGTTACTTTGAGTACACCTCGAGAACCATCGAGAACCGCATGACTATTTCATCTCATTGCCTTAAATATTAAAAAGAGATAAAACGTTGTACACATTTAATACATTATACACATAAATGTATCTGAACTCAAAGCTAAATGCAACTGCAAAAATATGTGACCTTCATCGTGAGCATAAATCGGTACCATAACAACGCTCTGATTACCCAGAAAAGTAATTGTTACGTAAACCCTGTCTGATATAACTTGTACGTGAGACTGACCCACCGACTTACGCTTTCTAATATACTTTCACAGCTATTGTGAACATCGCCGCTGTATTAACGTATCTGCCGAATGGGTTCCAAGTTGACTCTGGTTTGCGTATCTAAAAATCTTACAGTATCGTAAATTATGAGTCGATTTGTAACAGATACGGTCCACTGACCGAGTTCACTATACGGTTGTTATCAAAATTTTATATATATTTTTGATTCCCTCATTATATAGTCGTTACAGATAATATTAATTATACGTTCTCTTTTTCATATAAATATATAATAAATTATCAAAATATTTTTCACATTTATTGGCGAACAATTTTCCTCGTTCCTCTGGTCCTTGTAGTATCGGTAAATATAATCAATAAGTATTATTTAAACACGTATAATTATATATGTATATGCATTTTATTTTTATACTCGTCTTTTTTAGTCTCATTTTCAATATTCAAAAAACGTTTAATCTTTGTATCACGTTTAGCAAAAACATAAATTGAACTCTGTAATCGACAAGCTTGAATGATTTAACCACAACATTATTTAACAGATATGTTATTACTCAATAAGTAATAATGATTGCGCGAAAATTTTAAGTGTTATTCGAAAAGAAGTTAGCGAATGAAATTAATATTTTAAATACCGATACATTGTGCAAGATAACTTGATGTTTTAAGTACTAATTAAACACAAATAGAATGTATTTTATCACTGTAAATGCAAAATGAGTAATTAATCGACAGCCAGTATTGATCCTATGGATTTAATATAACAGTGATATAATTAATAATTATATAAACCAGGAACTTAAGCCAGCCCTGTGAAATCGAACCAGTATATTATATATTTACTCTATAACTCGTATTTATTTCCTTTCCATTTCCCGATATTATAATATCATAATACAACTTATTTATTGCTTATTGTCATTATTTGTATAGTTTAAAGACCTAAGTCCACGAAACCCGTTTGCAGTATTCTTCGGAAGTAACACCGCTATATTTTTTTTAAACGAATGATGTCACTGTCTGATCAATGTTTACGTTTTTTGTTGACAAAAATTTCATGCTTAGTTGTTTGACTAACTTTAGATGACAAGAAACTTAATGAAGTCGACTTGAAATGTTTCTTTTCTTTATTATGATCGTTTTATATATATTTCTTGCTGTTGCGTTATAGCGGTTAAATACCACCAAGAATAGTAATATAACTTAGTAAAAGTACTTCGTAAAGTATGTAAAACTTTGTTTTATCTCTTCATTAATCAAGTACAAAAGAAGATAAATATATTAAGTAAACATGACATAAATTCAATAAATAATGTTACAACCCGTTAATAGTAACAGATAATTCCATTATGGAAATTCACTAAACTAATTTAAATAAAACTTTGTTCTATTCCTGCAGGCTTAATGCGATGCTACTCTGACAGAGTTAAAATATTAATATATTTTAATTGGTAAGAGCTGAAATGGTCCAGTGGTTAAAATTCATGAATCTCAATCGAATATTGCGTGATCAAACTCGGGCAAACCTCACTGACTTGTCGTGTACTTAATTTATGTTTGTAACCATTCATCTCACGTACGACGGCGAACAGAAACCTCATGAAAATGCCCTATGTTGCATCAACCAGAAAGGAGCAGCGTAGAGGAATAACCTACTTCAGCATTAATAGCTCTTTTTCAGTAGGTAACAACAGTTGATTATAACAAAATTGCCTCTACTGGTGACAGGTGCATTTCGAGAATCGGAATTGCGATGCAAAGAGGATGTCCAGAGGAGGTCATGTAATGTACAGTAACTATTTTTAATTTTTATTTCTATTTATTGAAAGCTTTAATTTAAATAAATGTTTTATGTGATAAAAAAAACATTACATTTTATACCAACTTTTAAATTGCATAGCTCTTAATATGAAATTAGTAAACAACTAAATATGTATAATTATATATCTAATGAGTTATTATTAACAGTAATTTATTTTACGTCTTCATTGTAAAGATTTATGAAAATTGATTACTCATCCATTTCTGCGTTTATTGTGTTGTTGCACATACACTTCTATAGATAGTCATATACATTAACAGTTAACATTTAACTACAAAATGAGCTGTAATTGGTCAGAGTATAATTATTTTTAAATGCAACTTATTCGTTTTT
The DNA here is from genome assembly GCA_963151315.1 of Nymphalis c-album. Classification (NCBI taxonomy): domain Eukaryota; kingdom Metazoa; phylum Arthropoda; class Insecta; order Lepidoptera; family Nymphalidae; genus Nymphalis; species Nymphalis c-album. Next base: position 6,442,608 of record OY720588.1, read on the forward strand.
TTATTGAGGAATGCTCGACAGGTTTCGGGAATACTACGAACAAGTTTAAATCAAGTCGCCGACTTGATAATTAGTGTCGTCATTTAATAATAACGATAGTAATTATATTTACATAACGTTAGCTATTTAATAATAATTACATATAAAAGTAAACTTAGAATATCTTAAGTATGTTAACGCTATATACCACTTACGCAGATAATGATTACAATGAGGAAGACTAGGGCGACCGCTTTGTCTATTATCAGTTTCCCACGTTAACTCTATAAACATAGCATTCTTATAAGGAAGCCATACACAAACATTCTACAGTAAATGACACGGCGTAGTGTTAATTTATTTGTATCGCTTTTAAGTACGTATTCATTTTCATCTGTTTCATTTACGATGTTCACACGAGCAAATGATCTATTCGATGGAAAGTTTTTATCTCCACATAGGCATTCGCGTTGATAGAAATAAAAGCCAATACTTGTCAATACGTGTAGAATAACTAATGACGTACACGTAACACCGTATTACTCACACAGCCAACGGATCATGTAAAAAACAGTTTCATGTCCAATTCAAAGTAGCAGAATGATACATAATAAAGCGAGAGATTTTATTAAACGTTATTGAAATGTACATTATAATTATTATTAGTTTAACCATGTCATTTCACGTGACTGATTGTATGTATTAATATACTAAGTACAACAATATTCAATCGTATAAGGATAAACAGATGTATGTCAATGTCTTCTTAGAAATCGAGTAAGTATTTTTCTTTACCGCGAAAAACTCAACGCAGATTCAAACGATAAACGCTCGAAGTTATTGTACTATCAATGTTTTAACTAAGTTCAATGAACTAGTGCTAACCTTTTTTTTTTTTTTTTTTTTTTTTTTTTTTTTTTTTTTTTTTTTTTTTTTACGCAGTGGAAACCTTCGGAAAGGTACCCGTCTCCCTTGGGGGGGGATCCAGGTTATGTGGGATTCTTACCCACTAAAACCACTGCGATGGCCGTCCTCGGCACGGATCGGAGAGGCTGCGGGATCGTGTTAATATAACGCATCCGCGGCCCCTCCCGTGCTTTGCTCCGCTCGTGGATCGGCGGAGCTCTCCTCGGGGGGCGAAGGCAGTTTCGCCCCCCCGCACTTCTCGCTAGTGCGTACGACAGCGCGAGGCCATCCCGGCTGCCGTCCTCCTCAGGACCGCTTAAAATAGGATACGCGAGGCCCCCACCTCACGCATCCACGGCCCCAGGGTTACGCCCTATCTTTTAAGCCCCGGGCGTCGGGGCTGTGAACTAGTGCTAACCTAATTCATGTTAAATTACTTAATCAGATGCCAGACTAGCAGGTGGTACATTCCATGTATAGAACATGGAAAATATGATGGCTTAAACCATTTATCACGGGAGTACCATTCTTGGGCGAATAGTTTTTATGTCTCTTATGACTGGGAAATATAAAATGTGAATCTTCACATTTATCATGGGAACATAAAAGTACAAAACATTGTTGCTTTGTGGCTTTACTAAACAAGCTTGTGCAGTGTGAGTGTGACCAGCCATAAAAAACATATCGTTGAAGAAGGATTGGCGAAATAACTATAAATCTTAACATACGATTAAATGTAGATTTGCCGTATTTGTGTAAGAAATATATCAAGCGAAACCAATTTACTTACTGCATATGTAGACTGTCAATTATTTTTATATAATTAAAATTTAAAGTTTATCCATGTAATATCCAAAAAAAAAGTTATAATCGAGCGAAGCTCGTTCGCTGAGTTATGTATCTACTTAAGGCTTTAGGTGTTGTCTGACATGACTAACATACTGTAGTTGTCGTTAAATCCTTGATTAATGTCATATAATTCTTATATAATCATATGCATTTCAGCAATGATTATGATATAGGAGTCAACTAGACAAATATACAAATAGCTTAAGACCAAGATTTCTCAAGAAAACTACTGAATAAATTCTTTAATCTGTATATTTGGTGGTAGAGCTTTGTGCAAGCTCGTCTGGGTAGGTACCACCCACTCATCAGATATTCTACCGCAAAACAGCAGTACTTGTTATTGCTGTGTTCCGGTTTGAAGGGTGAGTGAGCCAGTGTAATTGCAGGCACAAGGGACATAACATCTTGGTTCCCAGGGTTGGTGGCGCATTGGCGATGTAAGAGATGGTTGACAGCTCTTGCAACGCCAATGTCTATGGGCGTTGGTGACCACTTACCATCAGGTGGCCCATATGCTCGTCCGCCTTCCTATGCAATAAAAAAAAAAAAAAAAAAAAAAAAAAATATTTTAGATAATTGTTAATAGTCAATAATCTAAAATATACAGATTTTTGTTATGTAATATTTGCAATCTTTCATTTTCTGATAAGTTGTTATTATTGCTCACCTCCTGACATTTTTTTTCATTGTTTGATGTTATGTAATTTCGATATAGGTACTTTATTAGTTATTTGAAAATAGTGACATTTAGACGCAATTCGAAAAATTTAAGCTGATAATCGAAATAAAAAATATAATTTATTAACTGTTAATTACTTAATATAAATACGATATTACACACAATTTCAAGAAGTCAAAACCACTCATTGCGCGATCATCAACATCAGTGCATCACATGGAATCTATCTAACCTAATATTATTTATGTATGTGTATATATAATGATTATAACTGATATTGGACAACATGGTCGGACTATAATTTTTCTATAGTTATCAAAAATCTTGATAGATTTATTATAAACTAATAATCCATTAAATTTTCCGGTCACTTAATATAATATAAAACATACGTAACAACACTATCGCTTGTTATAATTTTTATTATATAATTTTACTCATTTCTCATTTGCGTAAGTACAACTACATGTTCATATATATAAATAAAATAACCGTCTTAATAAATTTCAATAATCGAGAGGTGGCGCTTTACAAATAAATTAGTTTAGAATAGAATTGACTACATATTTACTGACGTGCAAATAGTCACACGTGCAACACACTAATAACAAATTATATTACTTGTCAAGTTATCATAAAAAACTAACAATGATTGCTTTATGATATAATTTTAAAAATGTACGGCCTTGGTTATGAACTTTGTTAAGCGGGTGATTAATTGAACAACGCGATGCCCTCATCTTTCAAATGTCAAATCAATAACGACAGCAAATGCGAAATAAATGTTTAATTAAAAACAGCTAAGCAAGCTTTATAAGTAATCCGGTTCCCACTATACTTGTAGATTTCTTTTTTTTTTGTATAGGAAGGCGGACAAGCATATGGGTCACCTGATGGTAAGTGATCACCAATGCCCATAGACATTGGCATTGTAAGAGATGTTAACCATCTCTTACATCGCCAATGTGCCACTAACCTTGGGAACTAAGATGTTATATCCCTTGTGCCTGTAATTACTCTGGCTCACTCACCCTACAAACCGGAACACAACAATACCAAGGTCTGCTGTTTTGCGGTAGAATATCTGATGAGTGGTTGGTACCTACCCAGACGAGCTTGCACAAAGCTCTACCACCTAGTAAAATTGTAGATGGCGGTTAAATGTTAACCCACATATATGAATACAATCGATATCTATATAATATACTAGCACTTCGCCCGCGACTTCGTCCGCGAAGATTTGAAAACTATTATTATTTAACGTAAACACAGAACACTTTTTTATATATCGTCAATAGTTTTCGCGGCGCACGCAAAATAATGTCAGGCAACATTTTTATACCTTGGGTTACATCGTTCAATTTTAGGTAATTTTTTTTTAAATATAATATAGCCTATGTTACTCGGTAAAGATGTAGCTGGCCAATGGTGAGAGAATTTTTAAAATCGGGCGAGTAGTTTTAGAGTTAAATCATAACAAACAAACAAACAAAAAAATCGAATATTTCCTCTATAATATTAGTATAGATAGAAGAATAACTGACTGACATACCAACGCACAGCCCAAACTACTGGGGCTAGCACCATTAAAATTTACTTACAGGTTCGTTTTACACAGTAGGTTAGTACCAAGGAAGGATTTTTGAAAATGTTGCGTAAGAGATAATGGAGATGATAATATGAAAAGCCTACATTTTTAAAGAAAGTACTTGGGAATTGGTACTTGCGATTTTAAATTATGACACGAGTGAAGCCGCGAGTAAGCCACTAGAGATATAATTGTATAATATAGTTTATTATTAAAGTTCTATTAAACATATATGTGCAGCAGTACGCAGTACTTTCGAGCTACAGTTACAGCATATTAATTTTTCATTGCCAAATAAGATTTGTCATAGACACACAAAAGAGTCAAAAAGCAATTTGGTGTAAAAAATTTTACAAATATGATATACTATATATACTAAAGCGTAGAAATCAGAAACTATCTGTTTCATTGCTTTTATCTATACAGTGAGTTATAGATACAGCGAGGTAGCTATTCTTTCGCTAAGCTCAATTCGACCATTTAATATTGTATTATTATAAATTCTAAAAATCCCTTGTCCCTTGTGAATAATGCATTTTGTTAAAAGTTGTTAAAAGCGTTATAATATAAGAATAAAAACATGGCAAATAAAATATTATTAGTAAACTATTAAATTTTAGGTCCGCTTAAGGTCTATACAATATAATTACATCGAATGCCTGCGAGTCTCAATAACAACCGCTCACACTTATTTATTCCATTTATTTAGAACGCCACTTACTTTTATCGACTTCTGTCGAGTCAAGGCTCCTTAGATCATTGGCATTAATGAATCGTAATCTAACACTTAGGTACTATTTACAAAACAATGCAGATTTTAGAATTAGGTGCTCAATAGCCTTTTATTTCAGTATAAACTATTAAAATCTAAACTTTTCTAAATAAGCAGTCTTATTAACATTACGTAAAGGTGGAAGGTCAATTCACCATCAAAAGATATCCCAAAGACAGTATGGATCAGGCACATGCCTCCCGAACATTGCATTAAATTCGTTTCGTGCAGATAATAAGACAACACCGACCCCAATATAATGGAATGAAGGCAAATAATGATGACGACGTTATGAGAAAAATAGATAATTTGTCTGTCTGAGAGCACAAATCTTAATAATTAGCGTATGAGGTCCTCATTATTGATACGATAGTTCTCGAGGAAGATTTGTGTTTTTGCGATTGTTTAATTAAGACAGACGATTGTTATACGATGTATAACAACTAACAACATACATAATGCAAACATATTCTTATTATAGAAGGATAAATTAATCAAGAAAGTGATAAATTATGTAACATTAACATACCTTGCTATAAAAATACGTTTAGGTTTTAGGCGAAATATTAGGTATATTAATTTAATGTTTCTTAATTGAATTAGTTCTAAGCCTGAAATTAATTCAACATATTTACTTTAATTTTTTGAAAACATTAACAACGTTTTCACAAATACATACATCACTTTTATTCATCATTTACTTGGTGGTAGAGCTTTGTGCAAGCTCGTCTGGGTAGGTACCACCCACTCATCAGATATTCTACCGCAAAACAGCAGTACTTGTTATTGCTGTGTTCCGGTTTGAAGGGTGAGTGAGCCAGTGTAATTACAGGCACAAGGGACATAACATCTTAGTTCCCAAGGTTGGTGGCGCATTGGCGATGTAAGAGATGGTTAACAGCTCTTACAACGCCAATGTCTATGGGCGTTGGTGACCACTTACCATCAGGTGGCCCATATGCTCGTCCGCCTTCCTATGCAATAAAAAAAAAATCATTCAGTAATATTAATTGATATTATTTTTAAATAAACATAGTATTCTTACTATGAATGAGCCGATGACGTGGAGTTGGCAGATCGTTTCGGCGTTATTATCAACTCAATTGTTATATCATTAAACATATTTAACGTCTTTATTATAGGTAACTATGCAAAGGCTGGAGATAAAGATATAACTAATATGTATTTTTATATCAAATCAATTTACATACAAATGTCTTCAGTCGTATTTCGTTTTCACATATAGTAATATTTTCTGTACAAAAAGAAATAAATATAAAACTTACAATAATTATAGCCGACCGGATCTTCAGGGTCACAGTGGCGAATATAAACTATAAATAAATTTATTATCTTTCCACTCACATAGTTCGACTGCAAAACACACTTAGTTTTTTTATTCGTCAAATAACTACGTAGCTGTTGTCGACAACGTCATCTGTGCAGAATTTTCAAAAGTTTTGTATTTTATTACACATAAGTTTCCGAATAATAAAATAGCCTTCCTCACATTCCGCAAAATCTTTAATTTGCAAAGTTTAGCTCAAAAAAACAGTGATTTCACAACGATACACATGTATTATATTTGTGAAGATACATAAATCAAACGACAAAACATTTTTACTATTCATACTACCGTATTGTTCAACTTTTAAGTGACTAAAGTGAACTAAGTGGGTAAAGCAAGACGTATATAACTATAAAACTAATATTTATACATTTATTATAAAGTTTAAAATTAGACTGAATCACAGTCCGCACTAATTCCTGAGAAATATAGAGACTGTAAAAATTACTATTATGAAGGAGTGTAAGACAGTTTCCATTTATCCACATTTTTAGGGTTTCGTACATCAAAAGGTAAAAACGGAACCCTTATAAGTATCACTTTGTTGTCCGTCCGTCTGTCTGTCCTTTATCTCGGGAACGCGTGGAGGTATCGAGTTCAAATTAAAACGATATACACAAGTTTATAGTCTCTTGAAGCTGTGAAAAAATCAAACTTCTAAGTTAATGTAAAAAAAGATACGGCCAATTAAGCCGCAAAAAACGTATATTTCGCCACTCAAGGGAATCAAAATTCAAAACTGATAGGGTATTTTCTGATGACCTAGAAATATGAAATTTGGCAAGTAATACCGTCTTATACTACAAATTTAGAGAAAAATCTGAAAACTATACATTTGTAATGAAATCATGAAAAAACAGGGTCTCTATGCAAGAAACGGCGGTCCAAATTTTGAATTCAATCAACGGTGTCATGTGGGGTATCATATGAAAGGGCTTTATTAGCAGAAGCTTATACAGATTTTTATTATTTTTATGATGATATTATTATTATTACGATTTATAACTAAGAATAAAAAAATAATTAATCTGGCTTTCAAATTTTGTAATTAAATATAACCCTAAATATGTACCTACTCACTTGTTCGGTTTTTTTACATTATATCCAATACACAGAACTTGACTATAATAATTATAAATAAATTATAAACGAAGCAAAATTGAGTATCCCCTTCATTCGGTTTCTATATTTTACGAACGAGATGCAAATATACTTCACAAATGGTGTTTGCAAAGCACTCCTTAGTATTTTATGCAACAAATCATAACTAAATTATTTAATAACTTTTTTTTTTTTTCACTGGAAAAACGCATTTACGCGTTTCCCCCACATGATGTGGGGGGGTATGTGGGGCTCGCCGGTGCTGAAGGCTCCGGAATACCCACTAAAAAACCAGCGTACCTGCATCGTCTCGGTGGAGCGGCACGGGATCGCTTGCGCATACTACCGCGACGCCCCGACGGTTGACCCGATTGCGCGGGCCTCCTTTCTTAGTTGGGTTCCTGGCACGCAGAGAACCCGCCTAGCCCCGCCGACGCTTACGACGGGGGGAGAAGAAGATGCGCATAGCGCCGACGCCTCCTCCCCGGAAATTATTTAATAACTAATAATATCATTAAATCATAAAATGTTTCATTTTTTGTCTAATTACATAAAATAAATGAACATGTATGTAACAGGCTAATAAAATCGGCGTATAACCAAATCAAATTTTCTACCCAATGTTTTAAAGGTATAATTTCTAATCACCTGAATCTAATACATTAATAACCTATAGAACATACATTGTGATCATGAGTTTGAGGCTGATATTGTAAAATATTGATATAATGAAATGACAAAATCAATAATATTTACTGTACTTCACATAGAAAAACAACATGACAAATATTGTACAACCTGACGCACAGATCAATACAATTCTTAGCCTTATCTCGTTAGGGCACTCGCCTCTACTTACTCAAAGTAAAAATAAATCGACACTATATCAATATTTATTCAATGACAAAATTACTTCTTATCGTCATTTACATCTTAATATGTGAGCTCAAGTGTAATTTTATGACATAATAACTCGTGTTAAAATATTTGATATTTTTTATTTTGTAGCATTTACATAAAATATCAATTGCAATTGCATTTAAAAAAAAAGTAATAGTGAGAAAGTGTAATTGCAAGGTTGGTGGCGCATTGGTGATGTAAGTGATGGTTAACATCTCTTTCAATGCTAATGCCTATGGGCGTTGGTGCAACTTACCATCAGGTGGCTCATACGCTCGTCCGCCTTCCTATGCAATACAAAAATCTAATATAGGTTTTTTTTTTAAATTTCTGTGTGCGTCCCAATGATATTATTAATAAAAAGTTGTAGATAGATTACAAGCACTCCGTGAGCACTAGTTCGGAATTAGGCTAGTACGCAAACCTTCACCTCAGTATTATGTCACCATTGTCAATGGATAGACGTCACGTAGCGAGTACGAATATAATTAAAAGTGACCCAAAATAACCGGAAATGCCGTGGTGTGTTATGAGATATTGCACAAATTATACCTACTAGCAAAACTTCTTAAACTTAAGGAATCACTTTTCATTAGTAGTTTACTATTTATCTTAATATTTTCACATATCATATATTATATTCGTAAAATATGGCGTTAGAAACGAATGAATGCAACAAAAGTATATTAATGAACGAGTGCAATAGAGATAGACGACGTTACTGATCATTGAGTAAAACACAAACAGTGGTGGCAGTTGGCACATATATAATAATTTTATATGTTTGTTTTATTAATTATTTATATATATATAAATGAGAAAGAATATTAAATTATTAATTGTATTATATTACTAAATTGAAATCAAAATATAAGTAAATAGTGTTTAGATGTATGATCATGAAATTAATGAATTGTGCTCGATTTCCATCGAAAGGTCCATCCAGTGGGTTGATAAATTTTTTGATAGTTTTTATTTGTCTATTTTCAATGAATTTTTAGTACTTTACAAAATGAATTTAGGAATAATCGCATTCATAGACATAAATCCGGGTAAGAAAGAACGTATTGTCTGATAATATATTCTATGTCGTTTCTTTGACAAGAGACGATGCACTCTCGCAAATATATTCGTCTTTTTTCACTCGTGATACTTAAATCATTCCACCCTACTTTAGCGACGAAACCTAATGTAGTGTGTATATTGCAATATAAAGTTATTTATGTGTGCGTAACAGTGTCATTTTCGTAGATTGAATGCTATGTATTTAACCTATCTACACCTTTTTACTTATAATATCATTGGTGCGTCCTAAAATACTATTTTTTTTAAAACATAATTGAAAATAAAAATATACTTTTAATGTATTTAGTTCAATAGAAATCATGAGTGAGATAGATCGGTAACAAAACTATGCAAATAAAAAGATCTTAAGTTGTCAAGTGTCAAATTAACTTTATAAAACATAAATTTTGACGCAACTTTTATATAAAACCTGTTTATATTTATTATTAAACTCTTAATTAAATTTAACATCAAATAAAATATGTAGAAAATCAACATAATTTTTATGCAAGTATTTGATACATTTTATAATCGTCGTCGTCGTAATTTGAAATTAGCGAATAAACAAGTTTAAGCATTCAGCCTTATACACCAAGTGCCATTTGTACCGAACTGGGCATTCGATAGACTTACGAAATTGTGCATAAATAAGCGAGAACCTAAATTCGCGAACATTACCCAATCATGCGCTTCTTGTTTTGTGACTTGCTTATTATGTAAACGATCATCCAAATTTCTTACATATGTACAAATAAACTGGTACCACTCATTTTCATTAGTTCGCTTCCTTTTATTCAGGGTCGGCTCAGTGTATATTGATACCAAAAAATATATATATCAAAAATTATATTATTGCACGTGTCCTATTTTTACCTATAGATACCTATACGTCATAATCGTATTCTTGTAATATCCTTATTATAAAATAGTTACTATTAATATTTTTTTAGAAATATAATATTGTTATGGCTATTTTACGTTAATTAATGAATTATGTTCAACAAAAAATACGATAATTATAATTTGTATCTCATTGTCTCTTAAACTTTCTACACTAAGAAAAAACCTAACCGAAAATACTAAGCATTTAAACTCCTGCGCGACTCTAGTAATACCTTTATACCATAATGTAGTGTTTAAATAATGATATGTAAATCACATAAGCTCAAATACACAACACTTCGTCTGCATAGGACACTGTTATATATATACACTAATATAAAACATATATATTATTTAATAGCTATTTTATTACAATATAAGGAAAGTTACCAGCAGGTGTTGATAAAATTAATACTTAAAACTATGGATGTGAAATACTCGCAATATCCATGAAAAAATCCTAGCCAATAAAATTACCATATCGGGTCTATGAACCCTACATATCGAAGGTCCTTAAACTTAACAAACAACTCATTTCATATTTTAAATTCAATCGAAAAATGTTGCCATGACCTACAATACATAACGCTCTATGCCTTGTAAAATTGCGTTATTTAATTAGCGTTTTGCATTATCTTAAATGTCGTATATTTTTATCGATCATATTTCTATAACTGATAAAATTAGTTGAAGATAGGTTATTGATCTTTTATCTGGATTTAATTTAAAACCATTTAAACCATTTATTTTGCTACACACATACATTATTATAATTTAATATAATTTAAAGGGTTGTTCGTAAATGCAATATTTTTGTCTCTTGAATTTTGATTAAAACTGGCTTACTAGTAGTTTCGTTATATAGATTTAGGAATAAAATATTTAAAAAAAACATTTTTTTTTTCGAATTGATTGGTTGCTGTAGACTTGTTGTTAACACTGAGGCACAATTAGAAATTTACTAGTCATACGTCATTTCGTACATATTAATATTATTCATAAGGTTTAATTATTCAGATATTAATAACACCTTTGAGTTTTAATGAAGCCAAATGCTACACGTCGACCTCGCTTCAGGTTTTTATTTTTCATAAATCTATCCATCCATCTAGGTTATGGGTCAGTATACCGGTAATAGAATTTAATAATAAAATAATACTTAAAGTATATTTAAAGTAGTCATTCAACTAATTTATTAGTATTCATAAATTTTATAATACGAAATATTTAAAACATTGGGTAAAGTTGCGATATTATATTAAGTATTCTGATGAAACAGCTAACCAAAACATAGCGGACGTCATCTTAATACTATATTTTTTTGTAATAGAATAATAATAATATCTGATATGTATTTATTTTTTATCTACCGAAATTTTGTTAAATTATATCTCTTTTTATAAATTGAAAAAGGGTTATGATAGTTATTTATTTTACTTTTATAACATTTATCAATTTATTAAATAAAATTTGAATAAATTAATAATCGAAGTCCAACTTGGTAAGACGAGTTACTTAAATAAACACTAAAAACTTAATAAAAACTTTATGCAAATGAATTTTATTCGGAACGATTTTTTGTAATAAAGAATTTGTATTTCGTAACGTTATTTCAATGGAACACAAAACTCTCCATTTATTTAAACAATGAAATTGATTTCGTGCTGAGCGGTAAAGGAAAGTATAGTTAAGAAAATTGCATGTATCATGAATAACTGTTCAAAATGGAAAGGAACAAGACATTAATAGGTTATTATAATCTTAATACTTATAATCATAATTTCTAATGAAAATATGCACATTACTTCCAAAATTTCAATTCCTCTAAGTTTTCAATTCCTTCTACAGTGTACGTAAATTGATTTCATTATATATTTTTTCACTTCCTCTATTGAAGCGTCATCAATACTTTCATTGTTTGAATTAATAATTAAAATCCTTTTACGTTATACATATATTTATCTTTGCATTCCAAACTAACATATAGTAAACAACTCTATGTGAAAAGACATATAAGTCGTTAAGTAAATATTTTGTTTTCACGTTGAAAGACTACAGTTGTTAAGAAATAAAATAGGAAAACGGTAAACCACTTTGTCAACGGTATTTTAAACATTTAGTTATAAATTAACATCCTTATGTAAATACCAAATCGTTTGAAATGTAACAAAACGAACAGTATTGCTATAGTATCTCTATAAATGTTCTGTTAGTATAATGTATTTAAGCTAACAATAAATTCAAAGAATCATTGTTTTGTAATCGTAATTTTATATAAACCATGTCATCCATGATGCATTCTTCAAAACTCCCAATCAACTATCAATAATTTAATTGTAAATAAACATTTTTATTTCGATTTGAACGAATGAATGTATTTCAAGTAATTTAAATAAAACTAAAATAAGTGCACAAATCAAAATTCCAAATTTCTGAAATACTAAGTACCTGACACCGAGCCTGCAATTCATAAAGTCAATGGCACTATTCAGCTGACTACTGAGTGCAATGCCACAAGACAAAATTCTGGATTAAAATATGGAATGGTTGCCTAAATGCTGTCTTAAAATACACAGCGTATAAAGGAATGACCTAGCTTTCCACCGTCCAAGAGATAAAAAACAATAATCACTTTCACTAAATTATATACTTTTTAATTTGAAAGTGAAAATAATGTTTTGTTAAGTAATATTGTTGGTGGTAACATATCAGATGAGTGGGTTGTGCCTACTAAGGTCACACAAGGGCCGACAAGGTCACACAAGGGCACACAAGCTCGCAGGAAGCCCTACCCCCAAGGTCACACAAGGGCCTTATGTAAGGTGTAAGGACTTCGTGCGAGCTCGTCTGGGTAGGTATCACCCACTCATCAGATATTCTACCGCAAAACAGCAGTACTTGGTAATGTTGTGTTCCGGGGAGTTAGCCAGTGTAATTACAGGCACAAGGGTCATAACATCTTAGTTTCCAAGGTTGGTGGCGCATTGGCGATGTAAGTGATGATTAACATCCCTTACGTCGCCGATGTCTATGGGCGTTGGTGACCACTTACCATCAGGTGGCCCATATGCTCGTCCACCTTCCTATGCAATAAAAAAAAATTAATATCGTTGAATGGAAATGAAAATTAAATGGAATGATTATAGAATAGAATTCATACGAATACGCAACCGTAGATCTGAATCTTACTGCGCTCCACCTACGCTGATTGTTAACAATGACTTGATAAATTCATAGACAGGGTCAAGTGCGCGTGAACTGTAATGTAATTTGATGCTTACAATTGAATAGTTCACTTGTTCAAATCTCTTATACATATATACTTCCATGCAAATTATTCACGGCTATATTCACAGCAGTTTCTACATTTGCCAATTATTAAGTCATATCATCCGATATGATATTGTATTGATATGTAATTACATAAAAAGTTTTGGAATTAACTTGATGATTTTGTGCAGGATATGTAATATATAGGTTTTGATTTGAATAATAAATTCATGTTATAATTTTTGATTTAGTTCGATAGTCACTTGATATTTAACTAGCTGTGCACCGCGGTTTCAATTGCGTATAATTAATAAAAATATAATGAATAAAAATCAGCCTAGAGCCTTCAAACAAACAACTTCAGATTTATATATATTAGTATAGATTTAGTCTTCTAAATAACAAGTACAAAGTGCTTGAACCTCGATAAATAAAATATTCAGGTTTTTTCTGTATATTAAAACGATATTATATTATGTATACCCGTCTCAATTTATTATTATAATTATATCTATACATCATTATATTTAAACAAAAAAAATATGTTGTATATATATGAATTTTCCTTTGATTGATCATATTTTTTTAAAGCTCTTAACCAACCAACGGATATAACAACACCTGTTAAGGCTATTTATCTTTGTGTCAGTTTTCAAATTCGTGTTATTACTCTCAAATTATATTAAATTTATTAACTTAAATTATATTCAAGTGTAATCAAACTGAAATACAAACTGAAATAGTTAAGCATATTCCTATTATTATATTTTGACCTTAACATAATGAGATATATAATGTTCTATGCTCATCTGATTATCATCCCATGTAAATTGAAAATCCTTAAAATTTATTTATTTTTTGTAATTTTTGGTGATCCTGTTGTTTCGTTCAATCAGAATAAAGAAGGGCGAAAAGGTGAACCGAAGACGTATGAATATTTTGAACAATTATTTCGTATCATCTTATAATATCCTATTATAATTTTACATCTTCAAATACCGAACTTTTATTCATTATTTAAAGTAAAAGTATTTTTTATATTAAATTTAAGTATTACATAATCACTAAAGGACATTTTCGTCAAAGTTAATACATAAGAGTAACATCTTAAGATTTGTATTTTTAAGATATCTATAATAAGATTGAAATTATTTTGGTATTGGTTAATATTGTATAAAAACGACAAAATAAAAATAAACTTGTAATACAAAGTTTCCATTTCCGCATATCAATCAGATTGATATTGACGCAAGATGTTCATTTTAATAATGATTATTAGCATTATTGTGAACGAAAACATTAACAAATGAGGTAAGTATTTAACTCAATAAATTACTACATAATTATATACATAAATTATAAAAAACATAGATTTAGTATTCGTAGAATTTCATGCTAAAGATATAATAATTATAATTACATTTCATTAATAAATTAATTTAATTTATGAGAAAGAGTAACAACTCTATCTAACAAATGGTAACCTAAATTTAATCTTGTCATATGACGAATGCGTCTTGAATTAAGTATATTTTTGCGAATAATAATATAATATCGTATTGATTACCGTATTTTTATAAAAAAAATTACAAATAAAAAGATTTAACGGCTTTATCAAAACATAATATTTTAGGTATTCGAGCCTAAGCGATTTATTTTTAAAGCATTGGAATTGACTTATCGTGATGACAGATACGCTAGATACGCTCCGCGATTTCACACGCATTAGTATAAAATATGCACAATTATACTGTATTACTGTTACATATATTTAATGGTTTAAATTCTACTCCTTTGGCTATAAGCCAAGTAATATACACACTTTTATCTATTTAATTTCACTTTAAGGCTTACCTTGCCTCATTAAAAATGGTGAATAACGAAAAAAGATGTTTTCATATTTTCAAAAATTTTCAACCTTGAAATATAGAGGTACAAATAATTTATACTATTAATTAATTATTAAGAGCGTTCGTGAATGAAACATGATTAAAACTTGTTGTGTTTATAGCGATGATTCCGTTAAGTAAATAATTAACGTTTAAAGCTACTCGCGTATGCAAAACATTTGATCTATCAAGTAAGAGCCGTATCGATGAACTTATTGTTAAAAAAAGTCAAAACGAATCGATCCACTCGCCTAACAGGTTAAAGCTGAGGCTCGGCGCAAAACTAATTCATAGAACCGCAACAAAAGGCGTATAAACCGCAGAATGATTCGACGGCCATTAAGTAACTCGTATCATAGTAATTATTTAATTTTTTAATTAATTGTATAAGTCTTTAACGCTAACAGAAGCTACTGCCACAGCATTGTTTTACAGTAAATACCCATACATATATTAATATACTTATATATATAGTATTTACTATACATATATATATATATATATATATATATATTAAATACAGGATATAACAATATTAAGGCACATAACGCGTAAGGTACCCGGACTCCTTCGGGGGATAACCGGGTTATGTGTGTTTCATATTTACCTACTAAAACCACTGTGGTCTGTCCGCAGCATAAATTGCAAAAAGGAATAGTTATAATACAAATTTTCATACAGGATAACATGGAATTTATAAGACTTATTACTTTTACCCGTGGGAAGATATTCGGGTAAGAAAGAAAGAAAGAACTCGCAAATTGAAAATTAATATTTGAAACATTGGTACTTGGTAATGGAACACATGAACTTGCAGTTTCAAATCGGACTACAACGTTAGAACGAAGTGCTTTTATAACATATTTAATACAATAATAATAAATTAAAAATTTCAATTGGAGATTGGTAAATTGTTTTAAGTATGCGTTTCTTCATAATTTCCATTTACATTACTTTAGCGGCTCGCCTTACTTTTGTAGGAAGATTTTGGGTACCTTGAGTTATTACAAATTTCGTATGAACCATTTTTTTTGTTTTTAATTTTAAAAAAACAGCCTATGTCACGCGCTTATAATGAAACTTTCTGTACCTAATAGAATTTTAATAATCGGCTTAGTAGTGTTGACTTTATCCATTACAAGCAAAGATACAAAAAATCAAATGTCGTTTCTTTATATAATTAGTATAGATTACGCTTTTTCTATATTATTAATGAGGAAATAATCGACTGTAACAGGTGTATCGTTAAAACAGGATAAGTGAAGTTAATTATTATTTATCAGCAAGGTAATATCAATCAAAACATAAAGTTTCATAATTTAAATCACTCGGTGGTAGAGCTTTGTGCAACTCGTCTAGGTAGGTACCACTCACTCATCAGATATTCTACCGCAAAACAACAGTACTTGGTATTGTTGTGTTTTGGTTTCAAGGGTGAGTGAGCCAGAGCACATGGGACGAAAGGTTGGTGGCGCATTCTAAATGTAAGCGATGGTTAATATTTCTTACAATGCCATTGTCTATAGGCGTTGGTGACCACTTACCATCAGGTGGCCCATATGCTCGTCCGCCTACCTATACAATAATAAAAATAAAAACTTTCAATATTTAAAAGCGATACTTACGAATTGAGATTTATGAGTAAATATATTTATATAGAAACAAATACTATAACTAAAACCTAACCAAGTCGGATTAAATCAGCTGTTACCTAATTCCAGTACTATGCCAATCTTTCGATATGATTATTTACATGACATAATAAATAAAAAGTCTCTTAAACAAGCTTATAACTGATCGTGCTCCTGAAAAGTTTTTTCCTGCTCTTGCTTTTCTTTAGTCTGCATTATTACAAAACATAAATTATTCGAATATTCTTACTCATTTATATAACTTTCTGTTTTTATTCAAATAATATAATCTAGTTAATGAAGACATTTAAATACGCAGGCAATTAAAAGGTACATTTTATTATAATACCGCATTATCCATATGATATTATTCAGGTAAATTAATCTAATGTTAATTCACATGTATAATTAAATACGCATATAATATATATATATATAATATATATCCATTTGTTGCTTAACGTTCTACTGTTCTTATCAAAACTGAATTATATTGGAATTTACTAAGTGATTTAACCAGACTTGATATCGTAAAAGATCGGTTACATTTTAATGACAATTATTATTCCTTTAATAAAGTATTTACGTTGAAGTGCAACGTAATAAAAGTATAATATATCAACTTAATAAAATCACGTAACCGTGAACTATGCATAATCAGTTTCTGCTCATATAATCATTGACTTACTTATTGAAGAAACTATCTACATCAATATCGCTATAATAATTATTGTATGCTTTAGTTATTAATTATGCATTTAAAAGTATTTAAATTGCATATTTACTTGGAACGGATTTAACTTGAACTTAAAAGTATTTCATTTGTATATTATTAATAATAATATTACAAGAGTCAAATATTTCCTTCAAAACTATTAGATCTATCAAATACAAGCAAATTTCGTCATATGCAACCAAAGCATTATGAACATTTTATTACAAACAGAGCAGAAGATTAGAAGGTGTTAGGGAATCGAAACATTTTATTTTAAATAAATAAATTTATAATAACAAAATTGTAAGAGAAAAATATCTATCTTAATTATTCAACCAAATTATATTACTTTAAAAACATATTCCTTATCCAATCATAATATACGTTAAGTTAACGTACGTATGATTCACTAATGAAATAATCGAATTAATTTTACTATCAGTAATGAGTTATCTTCTCTCTCTCTTTCTCTTTCTATTGTTGATTTAAAACTGTTTATTTATTAATTTTATAATTTGGAGATATTTTTAAAGATAAAAAGGCACTCCTAAAACGAACGAACCCCTAAAACGTCTCCTCCGAATCATATAAAACGAACCCCCAAATCATATAAAACTTCAAGTTACCATCTATACCAGATCAAATGTATCAAATTATGATTGTATCATTAGAGCTTTATATTTCCTTAGTTTTAAATTTAGCCATAATAAACCTTACCCTTCAACCGTAATTTAAAAGGACTTCCTAGATTGATATAAATAAATACTGAGTTTGTTAAATAAATACAAGTGAAGCGTAATTTTTAAATTACCTATTTAAGTTTGATTTGAATGAATTAAGTTACGAGTTTCCAAAATTAAGATTTTTATTGTTTGATTATATATTGCTCACATAAATGTCATTATTCGAAAATTATTCTCATTACTCATTACACAGTACGACAAAAATTAAAACGTTTATTTTTTGAACCATTTTTCGTTTGTTTGAAGTAGTACCAAAATGCGGAACAGAAACGTATTAATATATGTAGTATGTATATTAGGTATATACATGGTATATGTGATACCGGCAGCAGCAAATTAACTTAGCGTCCTTTTTGTATTTTATTTAAAAAAAACATAATTACATATTTCTCAAGTTGGAAAAGGACAGAATAAGATCGACATTGTCTCACTCAATTACAGATTAATTGAATGAAGTTCCGTCTCTGTCTGATACAATAGCAAGTTTTAAAGTTGGAAGAGGACAAACCCACTTACATAAGCTATAAACTACATTTTCCCCTAGTAGCAAATTAGCTAAATCCTGTTACATCTCCGTTGACAGCTGATTAGTCTGTGTAAATAGGGTAAGCCACGCATTAGTTGCACATTACTTAATTAAAGTTTATTGACTTTAATGAGAAAATAGCAAGCTGACGTCAGTAATGGCCATTATTAGTTTTAAATAATTAAACATCAATTAATATGTTTTATAATACACATTATTATGTATGAAGAATTCGATCCTGGTCAAGCATATCGATTTTACTACTTGAATTTTTGTATCCGTTATAGTTATGATTCCGACAAGATCCCGTTACAAACTACATGAGTACTTTCATCATTATAGACATATTGAATTTTAAAGTAATTGTAATTCTATCACGGCCTTAATGTAGTATGTATATAATACAAGTGTAATTTAAATTCCAAGTTCGAATAAGAAAAAAAAATATTAATTAACAAATTTTGTCTGTAACCTTTTAATGGTAAGAATTAATCTTTACAATTCTAATATTTTGTGTCTAATCTATACACTAATCACTATAATTGTGTTATGTACAGCTTATTGATATACACATAGATTGTCGACAAACATAAATAGAGGTTTTTTATTATAGTTATACAGTTTTATAAGTCTGTACTTATCTAAAAACACTTATCTAATTTACATTTTCCATTAGAAATGCTATTATACATTATTAGTTCTATTGTTATCTAATTAATAAATAAATCTAACAAATAACCGAGTGTAAAAAGAAAACGAATATTAAAAAATAACTCTCGTTAAATAAAATGTACAATGTAAATAAATATCTAGGTATCGTTAGAGAGACCGAATGACATTGGCTCGTTAAGTCTAATTACAGAGAGTGAAGTGTAAAATTAAATATTTAATAATTATAAAACCTAAATACAAAAGATAATATTCCATGTCCAAATGTCTTATTTACTCAATTGGCTAAATAACGGCGCGTATGTGGAAACTCACGCAAGTTTGATGCTTGGCAATCAAATAAAATAAAATTGCTTGCGATAAAGTACGTACTGACAATTAAATTTTCCGTTGCAAAATCTTTGGTTCAGTTACGAGAAACAGTTACTTTTGTATAATTGTAATATTAAAGACTAATTATAAAATACAATTTCTGATTCGTTAACTGGTGTCTCTGTATTTGATAGTTAATAACTGCTATTTTAATATTTCACGGCTAAGCTTAGAAAAGATGACACGTTATAAAAATATTTGAATGTCATACGATCGACAGGCACTAAAAAGAGAAAATAAACTAAAAAATTTGCTTAAGCAAATATAACATGCGTTTCGCATTACCAGGCCGGTTCTTTGGAACAACAACGATCTTGATAGAGAAACCGATTGGTGTCTGTTGGTATCTTTAGAGATAACTAATTCGAATCTGGTCGTCAACAATACTATTTTTCTATTTTTGAAACAGGATTTGCTTATTACTTTATTATTAAAGTTATATAATCATTAGCCTAATTTCTATATGTATATATAAAATTAATATTTCCTCAAACCCGCAACTTTCCTAAACAATTATTGGAAATAGAACACATAATTGGACATTAATACTTATCGAAATGATATAAATATTTAAAGTAGAATGTAAAAAATACGCGCTTCATTTTGTTATCAATAGCACTCACTGTTCGATTTTAAACAAACAGTCATTGTTTTATGCCACCATTGTTTATCAAGGATGGTCGTAGAAACCTGTATAATTTAAGTGTTTAATGATGACGTTCACGCTTTATCTTACCTGATTCCTGCGCATTTTGCAAGTGATGTATGTGGTGTAGATGAGCATAATAATGGTGGTGGTGCAGGATGCATTCCAAATCGGTGCAATTCAACATTGTGACGGGGCGCCGGCCGCGCCGGCAGCCGTCTGTTCACTCACGCTCGCTGCACACTTTCACAAAACTATTCCACTGCCACTTTAATACGTATCGTTGTCACATCACGTTATCTCCTTGGACACCAATACCGAACTGACGCACATGGATCAAGTCTGTTAAA
Source organism: Nymphalis c-album (assembly GCA_963151315.1). Classification (NCBI taxonomy): domain Eukaryota; kingdom Metazoa; phylum Arthropoda; class Insecta; order Lepidoptera; family Nymphalidae; genus Nymphalis; species Nymphalis c-album. Next base: position 6,463,488 of record OY720588.1, read on the forward strand.
GACAGTGCCGATCAGTCTGTCACTGCGACGATTGTCGCCCACAACACTATTGATGCATCGTTTTTTGTTTGCAATATTATTAACGTTGAATAGTGAGAGATCGCATCACTTAAGAACTCTGTATAACGTTTGGAGGACAGAAAGAATCGATAAGACGATATAAGTGCGCGAGTTCCGTCGGCTGAGAGCGATGCGTGCGCGCAACACTTGTGGCGCGCGACTGTACACTGAATGCGGCATGCGATCGGCTACCACCACTCCCGGTCTCCCGACCTCGGCGGCCGTCCACACTTGATGGAAGCCTGGTTTCCATATCACGCCACCTAAGCCCCGAGCACAGGGTAAAACAACGTTCAACGTCTAACATTCATTATTATCATCTTAAGAAGGCAGTGAATTTCGTTTTACGAACACGGTCTAATCAGCATGCCCTACAATCTTATTACAACGAAGTCAGATCTCTCAATCAAACACTTGAATGTTTATCATTCAACGATAACAAAAGATAAATAACAAAAACAATATCGTCTTAATAAATCATTCAATATTTCAGAAGAGATTGACCAAAATGATTACTTTAAGTGAACTCCATTCGATGCTAAATAGTGAAGAAGTAGTTTACGGAAAAATAACAAATATCCGCAATGCAGTCCCAAGGTCAAGGTACCTGATTACCCTGAATGCTGTACCTGTAGACGAACTTTCGAGCGAGCGGTGCGTGTCAACAATTGCATGTGATTTGTACTCGCACTTGCCAAGAAGAACTGTACAGTATACACGTTGCACCATGTATCTTAACAAATAATGATTTTATTATTAAGTTTCCACTTTCATTATAATTTGTAGTTTTTTTACTAGCAATTATAAATATTTCCAATATTATTATTTTTTGTATTATTGTATAATCGTAACGAGTATAAGGAAATTAAAGTTCAATTATTTACCTTAAGGTTGCCATCGGAAATTTTAACTTATGACCTTATGAATATCTCACGACTTTGTTATATTATATCAAGATAAATCTACTCTTTTTGTAATATCATAAGAATCTTTGATATTTGTACAAGTTTGTACAAGTGTTGACGGAAATTCATCTAACGCTATAATATAAATAGCATTCAATCAATATCTTTGTGCGCACCGCATATTGTCGTCGTGAACACGATCGCATACAATTAGTATCCATAAAGCACGAAGGCATCTCGCGTGGAATGCATTAACCTAAACTAGGATATTGCTAAGCTTCGTTGAAATTATTGCTGTTTTTTGTTTCTTTCTGGTTTTTGACACTAAAAAAAATTGCTAAATATTTTTACAAAGACAATAATTTATAAAATTTAAAATACAGTTCGAAAATTTTAATAAAACATTATTTTTATTTCATGAAGTAAGATTGAAGATTTAAAACGAATTAACCATAAAAATGTTCCTTTAATTTCTTGACATGTAATGTTTTGATGTGATTGCTGATATCAGCTATACTGGAGTTCATCAATATTAAGTTTGAATACTACTTTAAATTCAACTCGTGAGCATTGATACCAAAAGTAGACATGAAAAATGTTTATGTGAAATATAAAATACGAAGAAACAAAGTATAATAACAATAAACTTTATTCTTAGACTTTATGTATTTTAATAAGAAAATGACTTTATTTGCTAGGGAGTTAATAGTGGCCTTCATAATAATGGTTTTCTTTAAACTCTGATAATGCTTTTTAATCGACGTCAAGTAATTGTAATACTATTGTATAGGACACTTTTTTACATACCGTCAATAGTTTTCGCAGCGCACGCTAAATAATGACTTTTATAGGCAATAGTTTGATACCTTGGGTTACATTGCTCCATTTTAAATAGGGATCTATAAGTTTTTGAAAATATAATATAGTCTATGTTACTCGGTAAAGACGTAGCTTTCTAAGGGTGAAAGAATTTTTAAAATCGGTCGAGTAGTTTTTGAGTTAAATCGTAATAAAAAACCAAACAAAAATCAAATCTTTCCTCTTTATAATATTAGTTATGCATGTAAGCATTAGTATATATGTTTGTAATTGAAACACATTTTAACATCTCCTAAAAGTTGAGACCAATTTGGAAAATTATATATATATAATCCTATTATTTTCTTTACGTTTCACTGTTTTAGATTAATATATTTAAATAATAATATAAACGGCGTGTTCTCATATGAGCTGCACGTTTAGTAGGAAGGAAGGAAACACTTTAATATACCTAGCAATAATAATATGGATTCCCATATTATTTCATTATTATTTCATTATTATTTCCCTTTAAAAACAAACAAAAACTTACACATTACAAATTTACTTTTATTCGCTACGTTAAGTTGCGCGTGCGACACAAGCACATCTCACCTATAACTATGTATGTAGTTATAAACCCCCCTTGGCTGACATCGACTCCAAAAATAACAATAATTGTAACTACATTATGAGTAGAAAATAGTAAGTTAATTATCAAATTATAGAAGAATACGCAATTATTTTTTTACATTTTACTTCATATTATTTTGTTTTTCCTTTGAAGTCGGTTTTTGTTTTGTTAAGATTTGTATTACTGAACATTTTATCAATTAAAAAATAAAATAGGTCGATTAATAGTATTATTTATAATAAGTATTTAAGATCGTTCAGACCAATTTGAATTATTTAGAAATTGGCTAAAGACATAAAACCGACGACTTCGATGGGATTGGTGGTAGAATAAGAAATATACATACATGGCTTAACAATATTATAGAAAAAAAAAACAGATTTTACTCCACATGAATAAAAATCGATTAATACGAATTAAGTGCGAATTCGTTTTTATTACTATATATATATATCAATCACTTCACAGTCTAACTTTTTTGTATACAATTTTACAGATATGATATAATAAGATGTTCATTTATAGGTATATATAGTCAATTTGCCTAATAGAAATCATATTAAAAAAATTTGGATCAGTATGCTGTTTTACAATAAATTTAAAATAAACATTCTACAATTTCACAGGCCCTTCATATAGAAAATATACCAAATAACTTGAATTAACTTTAGTAAATTATCAAATAACCCCAAGATCAATCTGAAAAAAAACATCAGCAAAAGATCAGCGAATTTAATAGACATAGACAGTCACTGTAATGCTATTGTAAAATATGTATTTTCATAACAAATGACTGAGTGTTTTAAACAAAACTAGCTACTAATTCAACTGCGATTTGATTAATACATAGGTTGTTCTTAAGAATTCTATTATATATTGAAAGTGAAAATATAATACATATTTAAACTATACTGTAGTAGGTGTCAAATTTTATAGGGTTGAAAGATTTCATATACTTTTACCACTGTGCTAAAATTGAGCCAATATATGGCTTTGACTGAATATTGCGATTTCATCTCCGGGCAGACACCACTTGGCTCTTAGTTTTAGTTTGTAGTTGAAGTTTAGTGGTGAAAGAAATCACCAAGACATATAATGACCACATGAGGCATATAATCGCAAGGCATATAATCACCAAGGCCAAAAAATCACAAAAGCCAGCATCGCCTAATGATGAAACATTAACAAGGTGTTAGTGGATAAGAAGAAATAAACTAAAAGCTATCTAGTGGTGTTCGTAGACGATGTAACGAAAAGGTAGACCGATAATGATAATAAAAAATATCATCGATAATGATTCTCGAATGATATTGTCGTAGAAATTTTGTAATATATATAACAGCAATTATTTTACTGCCTTTTTTGTTTAAATTACTTTAGTTCAATGTATTTTATTAAAAACGTGAGCTAAAATAAAGTTTAACGTTAGTAATTTTTGATGAATTTTAGCAAAATGTCTACTTGAAACCTAGCAGAGCTTTTAACTAACAAACAGATGTACTATTTCTCACTATAAAATAATAGATATAATCTTAAATTAATCATAAAGTGTTATTAAGTTCATCGATGATGTTTAAATAATTTTTCCTAAAGTATTATTATGAAATATATATAATATTCGATGAAATTAAAAATACTTTTATTTCAAACAGAAGATGTGTGCTGTACAACTTCCAGTTTTGAGAGAGTAATTACGTGATTGTTTCTGTAGTCATTAAATGCCTTGTGGAAATCCTCACGCATCAACACGCAGGTGCGGCTTGGCTCCATTTATGGTGTTTCAATTAAATCGCTTTTGACCGAAGTAGGCGGTCGTTAAACTCGAACACAGCCATAGTTGAGACTAGAAGGGGTTGCAATCGGCACCTACATATCTGCGTTGAGGAAAATAAATATTGTCTGTATCCATTCCAATTGCAATTGACTATGATAAGCTTATTTACTCAAGGCGCATGCAAAAAAAAGAAAAATAAATAATTTAAAGAAAAGCAAAACGCATGCAAGTAAAATAACTTGAAAACCATTTCAAATTCGATTTTTTAATTTTACGTCTAAATACTATAGATTAAAGTGGGTTACACCACAGTGTGTTGGAATAAATCATGTGTATCATGTTTGTTTCGCAACCAAATATTTTCTTTTTTTTGTCGATGAATTAACGATTTCCAGTAACAAAAATTTATCATAAAATTATATTCAGACATAGTCTTTAGATATATTTTTAACGATTGAACACTGATATTTGTGTAACAAAAATATTCGGACACCTTTGAGATTTTATTTGTTGATAAAGTATTGACAGACGTTCAATATTTGGTAGCATATCCTTTTTGGTTTTCTACGTCTTTGAAACGTTTCAGCATGTTTGTTTTTTTTTTTTTAATTTTCCATTATTTTAAATAGGGGTTTATTTGTTGCCATTCTTCTAGTACTTTTCTATTCATCTCTTGTACGTGGAGGTGTTAAACGAACTTTTTTGATCTATTTTTTCCATAAATTTTCAATAAGATTTAGATCCGGAGATTGAGGTGGAGCACTTTGGGGCCATTATATAATAAATATTCTTGCACAATGCGCGCTATATCAATGATGATAAGGATCATTGTCTTGATAGAATTTAAATTAGTCTTGAATCCCCATTTACGCAGCATTTTGTTGTAAATTATCTTTTAATAACTTCAAGTATTTATTTTTGTCCATAATGCCTTTAATAAAAACTAATTTTTCGACCCGAGCAGTCGACATACAACCCCAGACGAGTACGTTTCCGTTACTGTGCTTGAACGTAGCGCGTAAATTTTTTGGATTTAGCTCAGTATTGGGCTTACGCCACAACATCCATCAGATCTGAAAATATTAAATTTGCTCTCGTCACAAAAAATAACATCGTTCCACCACGCTTCGTCTTTACCAACGTATTCTTTCGCGAATTGTAATCGTTTTCGTCTATTGATCTCATTTATGAATGTTTTTTTCCGGGCTACTCGACCATAGTAAAGGTGGGTTTATAACTATATACATAATTAGTTATAGGTGAGATGTGCTTGTGTCGCACGCGCAACTTAACGAGGCGAATAAAAGTCAATTTGTAATGTGTATGTTTTTGTTTGTTTTTAAAAGATACCCGTATTATTATTGCTAGGTATATTATAGTGTTTCCTTAGCTGACATCGACTTCAAAAATAACAATAATTGTAAATACATTATCAACCACACAACACATTCGTACCTACAAATTGATGAGTAGAAAATAGTAAGTTAATTATCAAATTATAGAAGAATACGCAATTATTTTTTTACTTTTTAGTGCATATTAATTTGTTTTTCTATGAAGTCGGTTTTTGTTTTGTTAAAATTTTTATTTATTTTTCGATTTTTAATGAATCTGAAGTGTACTCACTAATTTGTAGAATATGGGTAGACCTACTAAACGTGCAGCTCATATGAGACAGCGCCGTTTATATTATTATTTAAATATATTAATCTAAAACAGTGAAACGTAAAGAAAAATGCATTTTGGTACTTAATTAATAAATATTAGTTAATATGGTTAAATGTATGAATATAAATTAACATGTTTTGATTAAATAGATTTAGTTGGTCGTGTGTTGGGCAGCCATAACATAATCAAATAGTTATTTCTAGTAATAATTAAATAAACTGTATGTTTATAGATGTTGTGTTATACCATTCTTCACCATAAAATATGACGGAAGATCTGTATATTAAAAAAGGGGAAGTATCTATATTATCCTAACTAATATTATAAATGCGAAAGTAAGTTTGTTTGTGCGCTTTCACGCCTAAACCACTAAGCCGATTTAAAAAATTCTTTCGCCAATGGAAAGCTACATTATCAGGGAGTAACATAGGCTACATTTTGTCCCCATATTCCCACGGGAACGGGATCTACTTGGGTTAAACCGCGGGAAAAACACTAGTAATTAATATATAAATATACATAAATATAACATGTATATAAGAGTAGAGTATACGATTCTATATATATATATATATATATATATATATATATATATATATATATAATTTTCAAAATTGGTCTCAACTTTTAGGAGATGTTCAAATATGTTTCAATTACAAACATATACATATATACAATGCTTACATGCATAGCTCATATTTTAAAGAGGAACGATTTGATTTTTGTTTGATTTTGTATTACGATTTAACTCAAATACTACTCGACCGATTTTAAAAATTCTATCACCCTTAGAAAGCTACGTCTTTACCGAGTAATATAGGCTTTATTATATTTTCAAAAACTTATAGATCTCTACTTAAAATGGAGCAATGTAACCCAAACGTATCAAACTGTTGCCTATAAAAATTATTAATTCGCGTGCGCTGCGAAAACTATTGACGGTATATAAAGAAGTATTTTATACAATAGTACTACAATTACTTGATCATAACGATGTTATGGTAGGTGAATGAAAAATCTAGATAGCCTATAAAAGATTCGGCCGTGTATCGTTAATTTGCTACTGAGAATTGAATGTTTCCGTTACTTTGTCATGGATCCTATAATCAGAATCTAACCAAACTATCATCAAACAACCCTTGAAGTATACTCTTTCCAATAAAAAAAAACATCGAAATCAGTTGGCGTGATATTGAGTTATTCGTCCATTTGTCGCGCACATACCTCATGCAAATTTACGACTTATATGGTTTTGTCATGGATTCCATTGTCAAACCTGGACCAAAAAAAATGGGACCCCAAGGGAAGCAACCCCTTTCAAATAAAAAAAAATCATCAAAATCGATTCACCCAGTCGAAAGTTATGAGGTAACAAACACAAAATAAAAAAAAAACATACAGACGAATTGATAACCTCCTCCTTTTTTTGAAGTCGGTTAAAAATAGTTAAAGATCAAGAAAAATACTATATTTTTGGAAGAACTGATGAAACTTGAGAGAAGTTAATTTATTATATATATATATAAATTTCGCGTGTGTAATGGACTCCATTGAAAAATAAATATTTTATAAGCAAATTTCTTTAACGTCGACACAAAAACAAGTTTGCGAACAGGTCCGTTGACTATAAAATTAAGTCGATAAGACAACATCTTAAATCAAAGTAAATTTGCGTTACGGTAAAATAAAAAGTAGGCTATCGTATCAGATAATTTAATAGCGGTGAAAAATACAAATTGCAAAGCATCCCTAGGGGGAGACTCTACGTCACTTGATTCTTAATATAGTTTTTAAACTTGACACTTACTTAAGTAAATTAAAGGTATTGAGAGTTCATGTTCGCAAATACATTATTCGACAAATTTGCAATTTTAAAACGGTTTCTATAAACCCGTCTCAAGGCTAAGACATGGCAACTGACTCTTCAAGTTTTTACTACCCTTTGTGAACGCCGACTCAAAATACCTTCAAATTGACCGACGATACTCGCTCGGATTTTTCTTGTTAAAAGATACGAGAGGCTCTCGAAGTGAGTGAGTTTTTTTATTCTTTGAGCATAACTGCACTATATGTACGCCAAGCTTAATTCAAATTGTTTTTAAAAAAGTTTGTGGAATATAAACGCGTGAGTAATATTCACATTAAATAAAGATGCCTAGTACATATTCATAAAATAATTGAAAACCCAAATTATATTTGTAGACCACAAATTTAAGTTCATATATAAATCACATCGTTGTTGACATTTGACTACGTTTCTCTTAAAATCGTGCTAACTGGTGATGCGCTTGCGGAGAATACTAAAGCCAAAAGCAAATAGAAAGTACGACTGCATGAGAAAGATTTTTAAGACAACATTTAATACATATTTAACGTTTCTGTATAATATCATGTTTATCTTTTTTTGGGCTTTTATTAATGCAATAATACTACATCACAATAAAAATTTAAAAAGTTTCGGAGTGTTAGTATATTTTACTTTTTTGTAGAACAAATAATAACGTAATACATATTCTACGTTCTCTTCATAATAATCTAATAAGGCATTGTGATTAAAATTTTTTTTTACGTAAAGTACTTGGTGGTAGAGCTTTGTGCAAGCTCGTCTGGGTAGGTACCACCCACTCATCAGATATTCTACCGCAAAACAGCAGTACTTTGTATTGCTGTGTTCCGGTGTGAAGGGTGAGTGAGCCAGTGTAATTACAGGCACAAGGGACATAACATGTTAGTTCCCCAGGTTGGTGGCGCAATGGCGATGTAAGCGATGGTTAACATTTCTAACAATGCCATTGTCTATGGGCGTTGGTGACCACTTACCATCAGTTGGCCCATATGCTCGTACGCCTTCCTATACAATAAAAAAAAAATACAATATATTAATAATGTAAATATACTTATAATGTAATGAATGAACGATTACCACTAACTCATTTATCATGAGATCTACGAACATAGGTCCGATTGACTTAATATCCTATCTATTATTATTTAAGCCATACGAAGTCGCGAGGGACAACTAGTATTGTATATACACATAAGTGACAAAAGAAACACAAATAAAAATTTATTAAACGCGGAAAAATAATTTACGTCTACAATATATCTTACTATTTTAAGATACTGGATACAGCTATCCCGTTTGCAGCTCGCTTTAAGTTTTGATAAGTTGACAAGATTGAGGAGTTAAAGCTCTTGGAGGAATACCGGTACAGATAAACTAAAATAAAAAATATATATTTGTAATTTAAACTATTATATTAATTAGAATTATTTGATTTAATTATTAAGATATATGTATATATATTAATTATTATCGATAATACTCTCTTTGGGGGGTAGAGGAACAGGGTGTAAAGTTCCTCATCTACCATTGAAAAGGAAGGATCCTCCGACCAGACGGGTGTTGTGTCTAGTGAGCTACTGCCCCGAAGATTGTTGTCGGGTTCTTGTATTTATGTTCAATCGCTCTGATAACTTTAACATCGCGATATAGGGTACGTCTGTTCATAGTTCGTATGTGGCGAGATAGATTTCGCTACACTCTCGATATTCCAGCTCAGTATGATGCTAACTATTCATGGAAAAGGGTTTCAGCCGGCTTACTATGACTTTTGTATTTGCAACGGTACCTCCTGACCTGATCTTTATTGCGCCGGCTGACGGTGTTTCCACCGCTACCCAGGCAGCTAACGATGGTTTTCGTATTTTCGAATATCAATGCCGTATGAACTTTAAAAAAATGTGTAAAATAAAGTCATAGTAAGTCATTTGATATATATTTAGCATCTAGAAGTGAAAACTGTATTAAAATCATCTCATCTTATAAAAATTCTCGAATAAATCAATTATTTATTTTTTTCGTTATTTATTTATTCTTTATTGCACACACTACAATAACATAACATAACACAGAAAAAACAAGTTTTACATAACATAGTATGCAAAGGCGGCCTTATCACTTACAGTGATCTCTTCCAGGCAACCTCTATAATACAGTAATATTTTGCCAGGAGAATTGATCGGGCATAGTGTGCTATACATACAATATATATAAAATATTATATACAAAATCGATACATAAAATATATATAACATAATTACATAAATACTCTTATACACATATAATCATACATATGCACTTATACATACATACATAAATAAATATTTAGATATAAAAAATATTTATATACTTATACAGTAGATACATATTTATATTGATAAATAATAATTATGTAAACGACTTTTAAAAATGTGTACGTATTCAGCGTGACGAATTCCATGAGGTAAGGAATTCCATAGTCTATTTTTCATAAATTCATAAATAGAACACCAAATCATATAAATTGATGTAAATTACTCATTAAATTACTCTTTCAATCCATATAACACATATGAACACATTACAAATCATAAATCGCGTGAATAATGAATTAATTACTTTACTTTTATGTGCACTAATGTGCAACCGCCAAGATGGCGGCGGTTTTAAAATTAATGCGCTTCTTTTTTTAAATAATGCCGTTGTATTAACCAAGGATTCTCCTAACTAAATATATTAGGTATTACTACAACTAATACAAAATATATATAGTTAAAGTCGTATCAAAAATGACAAATTTTATATAATATAGATGAAATATATTTTATGTCATAATCTTCCGCGACACTACATTGTGGTGGGGTCGAAGAGGAAAGTCAGGCTGGTTGTCAAGGCCGTACTTCCTTTCATCTGCAGCCATCAGGGTATTTTGCCCAATCTTCAACCGTTGCCATGGAGGTTGTGGCCTTCGGGCATCCGTCGGGGTGTCAGGGTAAAATGCTCACGCGACCCCTTGGCACACCCCGAATGGCATATATATATTATAAGACATGAATATCCACTTAGCCGCAATCGAACGGCATGAAAATTTACGCATCGATATCGCCCTCTGAAAAGACTTTTACTTGGTGGTAGAGCTTTGTACAAGCTCGTCTGGATAGGTACCACCTACTCATAAGATATTCTACCGCAAAATAGCTGTACTTGGTATTGTTGTGTTCCGGTTTGGAGGCTGAATGAATCAGTGTAATTACACGGACAAGGGACATAACATCTTAGATCCCAAGGTTGGTGGCGCATCGGCGATTTTAGCATTGGTTAACATCTCTTATAATGCCGATGTCTATAGGCGTTGGTGACCACTTACCATAAGGTGGGTCATATGCTTGTCCGCCTACGTATGCTATAAAAATTTTAAACATCTTATTTGCAACAGATTCTATGATTAGATGAAATGGTTTCTTTAACAGGTTTTTACTAATTGTTGAGATAAATTACTAATAATAATGAAGATTTATACTTTTAAATATGTATCCAAAAGTTTAATGGGATATACTTTTATGCAATGTAAGAAATGATAATATACATACATATATAATATATGCACATAAAACAATCAGTGTTATTGTAATTTCGATAATACAAAACAATTTAATGGAAACTGCGACTGACATGAAGGTATATAGCAAATACAATATTTTTATTCATAAAATAAAAAAAGTAAGTTATCGCTGTTTGTACATGGAAATGATATTTGAGTAATACTATTATCGACAATGATCGTTAGAATTTTTGACTGTTTGTCTCTTTGTCTGTGCTTTTGTGCAAACCAATTTTAGAAATGGCCTTACGGATGCGTTTTTCACTAATTGATTGCGACCGATTTCACTTAAAATTTATGTTTGTTTTATTTCAATCCGTTCATCTATATAAATAAAATGATAGAGGTCTGCAGTTGTGCGCGCATCACGGAAAATCTACTGGATAGATTTCAATGATTTTTTGTAAGTTTTATCTCTTACACACTTGGCCCTTATCAAAAACAAAAATGATTGCGATATCTTCATTTAATAAAAAGTTATTTAAGTTTCAAGAAACAACGATTTGTATATGCACTACGTGTTCACTTGTTCAGTGATGTATATTTAAACAAAGTATATTTTTGCTTGCAATCTTTTTGATGTTTTTTCTTTCGTAAGTACATAAGAAAACTTTGTTAATATATGCGGACGAGGACGAAGTCGCGGGTATCAGTGCTAGTAAATAATAAAGTTATGTCAATTTGAAGAATCACGTCGAACATTTATTCGATAAAAATGCTATAAAATAACTGTTCAGTTGAATTCGCTGAAACTTTATCTACCTGTAAATTACAGCCTGTAAAATGATGATGTTTGAAAGTTCATAGGAACAAAACAAAGTTAAAAATCAATCGTATTAAAAAGGATTCAGCTTATACCGGTATTAGGCAGTTAACGATAGACATAATTATATCTACGCGTGTTGCACTATAATCTTTTGTATGGTAATCAAATTTGTTCTAAAACAAAGCAATATTTGCAAATTCGTTTTTATAAACATGGCATTAATTATTATGTAAAATATCGGGATAAGGCCTTAGAAAGTTTTTAGTTTACGTTGAAAAAACTCATAAAAAGTATTTGTTTTCGATTTGTAAATAGCCTTGTAACTTAAAAGTTTATAGGTTAGGTAGGTATTTAGTTTCGTTTTAGCATATATATTTTTTTCATGGTTATTTAAATTTATACTTAGTCAGTTAGTTGATAATACGTACCTTTTGAAAAACAGATTTAGATTTTAGTGATAAAAAACACAATTTCAATAATAAATAAAGCACAGGGAAAGACATTCAAGTATGTCAGAATAGATTTAAGGGAACGATGTTTTTATTATGTCCAATTGTAAGTTGCCTTATCAGATCCGGATATAGATCCGAGTGCGGCAAAAACTAATAATACTAATATCCCAGGAAAAAAAAACTAAAAATGTTGTATATATTGAAATATAATAAGTCTGCTCTTAATGATTTATTTAACTTACACCCGGGTGAAACCGCAGGCACAGCTAGTAGTATATGTTATTGATAACAAAATGTAAATAACTATAACTTATATATTTTTTAACTGGTTAGATGAGTAATAATCACTTATGATAAACTTGAGACCTTGTTCTAGATCAACATTCCTATATGTATATTGAAGATCGTGATGGTTGTTTAAAGTAATATATTGCTAAGCTTGTCTATTAAGCTCCGATCTACCCTTGACATCAAAACATCGATGATATGTTATACTTAGTGCAAATAAAGTAATAAATTACTTTATGTAATTTAACTGTCTGTAAATTGCAAACAAGTTTTATTGAACGATAATGAAATAAACAATTTTCATTGAAGCGTAAATATCCAGTTGGTAATTAACCGATAAAAATGCAAACTATCTATTTCATAAAAACTGACAAATACCTGTAACAGGTTTTATGATAATTTGGCTCGTCAGCCATGTTTAATGATATAGTGTATAGTATGTTTAATGTATTATTAACTCAACTCTTATATCTAATCAAAATTTGTATGATAGAAAATAACCTACTACAGGTATACTACTACGGGTGAAGGTATCATCAAAATTTTTGATTCTTAAACGCTCTTCCTAAAAAAAACGATGTGTGCAATTCACACGTGGTAGAAGTGCAACCTTCAAAAATTTTGGCTTCAACTGTATAATGCTTCCTATCTCATTTTCTCCCACATTAAATATTACGAATTTATGTGACTGTCTCTTTTTACTGCCGCTTTTTCGTTTCATTGACTTTCAAATCACAACGATGCTAAAGAAGTCTTCACTTCAAAAATATTTTTCAAAATTAACATATATGGATTGTTGATAAGGTAAAATGGCCCACAATGATCAAATTATTAAGAAATATTTTTTGAAAGCATAGAACTTGATTCCGAGATATCACTTAGTTTTGTTATTATTATATATTTCGAACCACCAGTTCTAGGTCAGAGGATAAATGTTTTAGTGTAAATGCACCGTCTTCTGCACTTTACCGCGAGTGTAGGATATAAATCGCAATGAGATAACTAATTGATTCACGCAGGCATTTTAGAACACAGCTGTGCGGGCATTTACTTTCTAGAGAAAGTAGAATAGAATTGCTGTCAAGTGACTAGAACGTAGGTAGTGTCTAAAGTCGAAATTAAAATGTATTAAAATAAATTTATTTACTTTCCGTAAAATAAATCCTTGATGACTGATTAGATCATTCGTTATAATTTAATTTATAGAAATTTAATAGTATATTCTTCAAATTAATTTATTTTTTTGCAATAAGTGTTATTATCCATTAACGTGGACAACAGTATCCAAACAGTAACAAAATCAGTAAGGTGTCGAAGCAAATTTCTTTTTTTTTATTTACATTAAGACCTTAACTAAATACAAATAACATTTAAAAATAATTATTATACAAGTCGTGACCGCGTAGAATGGTGGCAAGAATGCTAGCAGCATTTCCCCTTTGAATCGCAATTCCGATTCTCTGGGCGAAAAATGAACCGGCCCTCCTGTCACCAGTGGGGGCAATAAGGCGGGGAGTAATATTTTGGATGAATTTTTTGGCACTATTACTCCAAGGTCCAAGCGTTTCAACTGCAAACGGAATAAAAATATAACTTGGAATAAAAGACACCAGTGTGTCAACACATGTTGCGTCCCACACAAGGGCCCGTCCCCGTTCCCAGGGAACCAATGTCAGTCCATCAGGTCTCTTGCCATGATCACGACTAATTCCATGAGGCTCAATAAGAGCAGGAACGTCAATGGTGGCAAAAGGTGGCCCTTTTAATAATATCATTAAGAAAACCGTGGCGGAAGGGCCTCCCTGAACTCTTTGGATAATAAAGACCGTTTAAACCAAAAAAGTCAACCTCTTTTCCACACGGGCACCTGCGCTCAATACACAGCTGTGTTCCCAGCCGGAGGCCTATTGATACGCGAAAACATTCATTGTCTAAAAGCGTCCCAAGATTTTTAGAAGGTACCGCATGTAACCAGTGACCTGACTCTAGTTGATAAAGCTAGAAGCCGTGCACGGTTTTTGTCACTTGTTAAATTTTGATTCAAACTTTGTTGTGTAACATGAACTAGTGGCGAATCCCAAAGTTTTTGTTTGGTAACTTCCTAGGGATATCGTCTCTCTAAGGCAAAGCGTATTTTTATGAAGAATTTTAATGTGTTAAATTTTAATTTTAATATTTTAAATTAATTTATTGTCAAGATGTATTTTCATTTAATTTGCAATGGCAAATATATTATATGCAATATATTTATTCTTTCATGCAGATAATCTATTATATAGACTCTATGGAATCGATATAGAGCGAATGTGATTGTAGCGTCCAGATGTGCATTGAAAATTGATCATTATATAAATAGTTACGTGCACGGTACGTGTAATGCGTGAAAATGTTTGTGTATTAGGCATTTATAAATATATTTCTGAAGGAACATATGCTATTTATAACTTATATCCATCAAAAGATAACGAGCTATTTTTATGGATGATATAGCCAGCTTCTAGGAGTAAAATGTATGAGCACATAACGAATTATTTATTAATACGAATAAATTGGCCTCTTCTCCTCTTTTTGAGGAGAAGGTTTGGAGCTTATTCCAATTATTGTTTATTATTATTTATTTTATTACGAATAAATTGAATCTCTTCAACTGCTTACATTTCGAAAATTTCTAATATCGAAAGTGTTCAATTTATGGAGAATAAAGCGTCAATCAATGACTTTGGACAATCAATTGATTATAAAATTGATATAAGAGAAAAACTAGTCATGTTTCAAAACACATTATTTGTATTGCAACTGTTCGTTTGATGTGCTGTACTACGCGAGTTTCATTTTATGCGGATTAATGGTATCGAATGTAAATATTATACACGTAAATAAATATTTCAATCGATATTACGCAAATGTAACGACAACTATGCTAACAACTTTCATTTAGTCTGAACTTTTATATCTATGTTTCCAGATATGTTAGGACCGTGACTGCTTTGACACGAATTACAAATGCATTTGTTCTCTTACAAAACGACCGCTTTTTGTTAGCCTTATGTCTGTCATTTTGAAATACAAACTCGTTAATCGCTTTATATCTTCGCAAAGGTGTTACGAGACGTGATTACGAAAGTTCATAGATTTTGTTATGACTAAAATTATTCAATTTATATTTGACGATGGTGATTGACGATGTCCTCGTCTAAGCTTGCTAAGATATCGATACATGTTTTGTTTTTTATTGGATAGGTAGGCGGACAAGCATATGAGCCACCTAATGGTAAGTGGTCACCAACGCCCATAGACATTGGCATTGTAAGAGATGTTAACCATCGCTTACATCGCCAATGCGCCACCAACCTTGGGAACTAAGATTTTATGTCCCTTGTGCCTGTAATTACACTGGCTCACTCACCCTTCAAGCTTTGCGGTAGAATATCTGATGAGTGGGTGGTACCTACCCAGACGAGCTTGCACAAAGCTCTATCACCAAGTTGACAACTAGTCAACATGTATCAATTCACTGTTATTGCTTTATTAAATATTAGTGTTACCAGAGTTGTATATAATAAAGTGAATTCATATTTTAACAAAATTTCATGTTGGTTTAATAGTCTGAATCTGAAACGTGGAATTTTAATGTTTATTTATATATTATAAAGAGCTACATGTTAGAGGACGTGTGTTTGAATACTGATTTCTTCCTAGAAATGAAATACCCCTATATTGTTGGAGCGCTTCGAATCAACATTATAAGGTATTTCGTCTGATTTCTTTCCAGACACTTGACAAAAAGTGACCGGAATAAGGTCGCAAGAATTCAAATGCAAATTTGTATCGTACGTATTTAACCATACATCTTATATTTAGTTTTTGTTAATTAAGACTTTAGAATTTTTTTACCCAAGATGTTCAATAAAAAAAAGAATTAAAATACAAACTAATATCAATATAGCACTGGCTCACTCGACCTTCAAACCGGAACACAGCAATACAAAGTACTGCTGTTTTGCGGCAGAATATCTGATGAGTGGGAGTGGTACCTACCCAGACGAGCTTGCACAAAGCTCTACCACCAAATAATAGTGATAAAATTTAAGTATCAGTCTAAGCAATTTCGCCTGTTTTTTTGCATACTACCTACTTGTAATAAAAACTAACTAGAATAAGGTCACAAGAATAAATGTATTAGACTTCAACCATGTATTCGTAAATTTCGGTTTTGTTATTAATACTTTAGAATCAATATAAGATATCATAATAACAATTACCGTAAAAGCAATTTAACGCATGAGAGTATAACGAAATGTGCATAATTCAATTTGCAAAATCATTTTCAAAACAAAACATTCCTACTTTCTACTGACAATGGAAAGTGTCAGTTACGTTGATTCTGTAATTAATCTACTTCACACCTTATATATTTTTCTCTCTCTCCATATCTGGGTGGGCCAACTTAAGTTGTATGGACGGAAGTTGAAAGTTAGATGTAGAAAGATTGAGCCAGTGTAATAATAAATTCAAGATGTACTTAATTCCTATGACTGGTGAAGCGTAGGTTCATATTCTTTATCGTGATTATGGATGTAAATGGGTCATGGAGAACACTTACAAGTACTGTCAGGGGACCTTTAACCCATAGCTAGCTTCTATTTGAAATAATAGTGTAAGAAAACCCCTGTCCGACCCGAAAAGGACATATTGGTGTATTATAGACATTACTATAAATAATATTAAAAATAAAAAAAATATTATTATAAAAATGTGTAATGTTATTGTAATTATAAGTACACATTTTAGTGCCCTAATTCCCCAACATCGAGCAAAAATTTTTAAATGTGAAATCACCAGTCGTTTTTGGCTCTTTTGAGTGCCTTTGAAACGCCGCTGGCACTGGCACTGAGACTGAGTCTGTTCTGTCTGTATAATATTTAGCAATAAAGCATTAAAATGTCTCCCTATTTCCTTTCTGCTTCTTATTTGTATTAGACATTAGTAGAAACTAGTTTATCTATTATTTATTATGTTTAATTCCTAATGTTTTAATCAACAAATACATATAATTACGTACAATATTACGTATACATTGTGCGAAAATATATTTTCTTCTTAGTATATAAATCTATTCCTTTATTTATCCTCATCTGAGTTCCCCCATTTTATCAATTGATAAATTATCGTAAATAAACTTAGTACATCAGTCTAGATTAGGACAATGACCTTTTGACATTTGCTCAACAAATGGGAATATTATCTTAAATGCTTTATTATTTGTGTATGCTTCACAAATATTGATATTTAGTTATTAATATTATTATTAGTTACAGTTTGGAATATGTTTTTGGTGGTGTTCGGCTTAGCTAACCTCTCTGATCAAAGGCATTGTAACAGCGTGTTATAAATATATACAATCCGATTTTATAAATTCAGATTAAAAGTTTTTATATTATGAAACAGAAAACGGTGAAACGGTGATCGGTGTGGGACCGCTTGAATTTATTTGGTGCGGTATAGTTTTAATTTTACGGTAACTCCTAAGATATTCATTTAAATTGGGGAGTATAAAGGGCAATTATAATATACATGAAATGCTTAAAGTAGAAAACGTAATTAATTTGATAAGGATTAATATCATATCCGTTTTTATAGCTTCCCAATTATCACAATATTATGTCAACAGGTTTTAACATTAAAGTAGGTATAGTTAGCTTTCCTTAAAAGATAGATATATGCCATTACATCACTCGCCTAAATTATTTTGTTATACTTCAAATGGATTTTACAGCGTTTTGTGTGATGGCTCCCAATCTGCTCGATTTTTTCCGACTTCTTCAACAATTATCGTCATATTTCAACAAGTTACAGAAAACATAATTATACACGTAAACCTTCCTCTTGAAATACTTTGTCCATTGATGAAAACCGTAAGAAAATCCGTTCAGTAGTTTTTTAGATTATCGCGTTCATTAAGACAGACAGGAACCTCGGGGGACTTTGTTTTAAAATATGTAGTGATAGTGATAAGTTTGCACTGTAAATATACTAATACATATGCGAAACAAGTCATTGTTTTTGGATTTTTTATTGCTTAATTACGAAGTAATTTTAACTCGCTAAATTTAGCCCGTTATTATTATATGGGGTATGACTTTATTTTTACAGATTCTTTAGTAGGTTTTTTAATTATAAAAGAAAACATACAGACGAATTGATAACCTCCTCATTTTTTGAAGTTGGTTAAAAAAATATTGAACAACGAACTTAATATTGTCCATCGTGCTCTATGACCTTGTGCCATCTATCAAGCAGAATACGGTTGTCGTCGCGAAAGAAACTAGCAGGCGTCGAGGCGATAAAATCATCGACGAATTTACGCACATCATCCGCGTTTCGAACTGTTTATCCTGTAAACCGTGCTTCTTTGACCAAAAAAAAAAATGAAAATAAGATGGGTCCAAGTCTGGCGAACATGCCGCGTGCGGGAAAACGTCTTTTGAGTCGCCCAATCAACGTGAGGTCGAGCGTTGTCATGCAGCATTATGACTTGCCATATTCCTTGCTTAGGAAATGGCTTTTTCTGATCCAGCTGTCCATTTGGTGCAAACGCTTGGAAATAAGTGTTTGGGTGACTCCTAATTGAGCTGCAAGCTCTTTTTGTGTTGAGTCATCATCTAGTAAAGCTTGCATTTTTGCATCTTCAAACTTTCGAGGCTGCCCATGGCGCGGCTGGTCAATATGATCGAAATTGCCACATCTAAAATGTTTGTACCAATAATTAAATGTTTCATTAGATACGACATCGTCACCAAAATCACTACAAATTGATTTCCGTGCTTGAGAAGCATTTTTTTCCTTGTTGAAATTCTTATAAAATGCAGTGCCGAAAGTGCTGTTTATCAGTTGCCATCGTAAACTTTACTATTCAGAGATGTAATCTAGTTGAGTAGACGTGTTGTTAGGTGTTCTAAACTCTTGTTTCCGATCTTTACAAAATCGCAAAAGATCGCTAAATATTTCTGTTTTAAATATAGTTTTAAACTCTAAGAAAAAAAATTGGTTGCCTGTAAAGTCGGTATACGGGCGAAAGTTTTACGTGACAACGACTTTGAGTGGTAAAATAATTTTAATGTGAATATTCATTCGTATAGTAGGAAGAAGGATGAAATAATAGTAACAATTTAAAACATTTATTTATACAAAGAATTATATTTAAAACATTAATTTATACAAAGAATCTCGCACTGAAAGTCTGTCTCTCTCGCTCTTAGGCGGGCTAACCATGCCCGAGTGGAAGGGACGCGTGCCTCTCACTCGCTCTCATTGTGAGCGCATAACGTGAGCGGAGCGTAACGCAGTTTCTTGAAGTGTCACCCGGCAAACCAATTTATAAGACGTTGTCACGTCAAAAATGTAAAAATGAAATCATACTCCTATTATTATATAATTATTATTCTATTTAAATTGTTTATATGAGGAATTTAAGCGTATTTTGTTTTATAATAATATATTTATATAATAGTATATATACTTATATATAATATTTTAAGAAAACTAAATAGTAAACTATTTTAGACTAAAGTTTTAAGACTCTTTTAGACGTTAGCGTTATCAGTTGTATTGTATAAAACTATGAACCAATAACGAGTTAATTTCAACGCTTTCCGAACGGTAATTAAAACGAATACATTAACATATAAATTGACGGTGATAGATTAGATATCATGTGAGTGGTGATGTATTAAGATAAATCTGCAAAGAGGCCTATTATGCTTTATTTAGAAAAAAATAAGCTATCGACATTTGATTATTAAATCGATTTGAAAAAATATATAGTTTCGAATAGTAGGAAGAGATATTTAGTATATTAATTAACATATTACAATGCTGTATTAGATAATAGCCATGAAAACTACAACAAATGAAATTTAAATACATATGTGCGTAATGTACACATATGTTGTTAATATAATCTTTTTTTAATTATTTAATAAACGATTATTCAATTCTCAATATATCTTAACACACTTGGTCTTTTAATTAATTACCCTTTAACTTTACATAGGTTGATAATAGCGTTGATAGGTCAACGAATTTTTCATACGAATAAATAAAAATTTTAACAAAACAAAAACCGACTTCAAAGGAAAAACAAATTAATATGCACTAAAAAGTAAAAAAATAATTGCGTATTCTTCTATAATTAAATAATTAACTTACTATTTTCTACTCATTAATATGTAGGTACGATTGTGTTGTGTGGTTGATAATATAGTTACAGTTATTGTTATTTTTAGAGTCGATGTCAGCCAAGCATATATAAAAGACTCGGCAGAGTATCGTAAGTTTGCTCCTAAGAATTGAAGAGTTCGTTACTTTGTTATGGATCCCATAATCAGAATCTAACCAAACTATCATCAAACTACCCTTGAAGTATACTCTTTCCAATAAATAAAAATCATCAAAATCGGTTGGCGGTATATTGAGCTATTCGTCCTTTTGTCGCGCACATACTTAATGCAAATTTACGACTTATATGGTTTTCTCATGGATACAATTGTCAAAAAGGGCAAAAAATAACGAGACCACATGGGAAGCACCAGCATACAAATAAAAAAAACTATACAATCAAATCACGAATATAGCTTATAGCCTGCAAGGCTAGGAGACAAGGCTAAACTTGACGTACGTACTTCTATTACATAATTCCAATGTACATAACAAATAATAGTCCGTTCATAATGTGACCCTCAGTCATGTGACTGAGTAAAGCTATCTAGCCACTGGTTATATAGCTGTAGTAATATTAAATTTACTAACATAACAAAATATATATGAACATACTACGAAGTGTAATGACAACCAACGCAAAATGAAACTGAGAATTAAAATAGTAACGCATAATATTTTTAAATATAATGCTTATAAAATGAAAAAGCTTTGCGAAAATATATAAAACGTTACAATAAAATTGCATATTAGTGATATATTTTATTGTTACGTGTCTAATCATTGATGGACGTCAAACCTAACGATAAGTTCTCGAACGACCTCCCAACCCCTTTTTATCTCCACAAAGGATGTTCAGAATAGCCGTCCTTATTGCTAAATTACTCTCGCGATAGATAAATAAGAAAAAACGACTCAGACGTAGGTATTATTGTTTTCATGTTCTTCTCGCTTATGCTATTTGAGATTTCTCAGTAATATTATGTGCATGAAACGTTTGACATAATAACGATCTGCTGTTTAGCTATAACAATTAGTTATTTAAGGGATAATGGTTACTTACACCAATATAAATGCTCATGGTCAAAGTTTGCATTTGTTCTATAAAAATATTCGGTCGTAAAGATTGTGGGACTTTTTAAATTCTTACAATTCACCTTATGTCCTAGTAAGGGATCTTGCGTTTTTCGGCACAATTTCTATGACTTGCAAATCTTTTGAACTCGATGTCATTTCTTATTGAAGATATAATAATTTGAATAACAATGGGCAGTTGTAATGACAAGCAATGTTACATAAGTATTACGTAATCGTAGCCACCACTAATACATCACTTGAATAGATAAATAATTTTATAATGTAATTCGAGATAGTGCCATCAGTATATGTAGATGAGAATATGAATATGTAACATATATTCAATAATATTGTCGTTTTATTATTCAAAATTGATTATTACATTTTATGTTATTATTTCATTTAAATAATATTTTTATGTTTTAAATAGAGAGAAAGGTGGTATATGGTGATGGTAGAGCTTTGTGCAAGCTCGTCTGGGTAGGTACCACCCACTCATCAGATATTCTACCGCAAAACAGCAGTTCTTTGTATTGTTGTATTCATGTATGAAGCCAGTGTAATTACAGGCACAAGGGACATATCATCTTAGTTCCCAAGGTTGGTGGCGCTTTGGCGATGTAAGCGATGGTTAATATTTCTTACGATGACAGTGTCTATGGGCGTTGGTGACCCCTTACCATCAGTTGGCACATATGCTCGTCCGCCTACCTATATAATTAAAAAAAAACC
Organism: Nymphalis c-album; assembly: GCA_963151315.1. Taxonomy (NCBI): domain Eukaryota; kingdom Metazoa; phylum Arthropoda; class Insecta; order Lepidoptera; family Nymphalidae; genus Nymphalis; species Nymphalis c-album. The sequence continues at coordinate 6,486,282 of OY720588.1, forward strand.
TTTTTTATATTTTACTTTTATAATATATTTATACAAGTTAAATATGAAGTCATTATTTTGATTCCACGTTACGTATGTATATTTAGATCTTTTGTAATGGTAAACTCTATTGTAAATATTTAACTACTAATATGTGACAAGAGTATGCTAATAATTATTTCAGAATGTATCTTGCAGTGATTTACTAAAACGAACTTTCAGAGGCATTCCGCTTGTAATCAAATATGACATATGACATAAAAACCTTCAAAAAGAGAGCGTACTCTTTCTAATAATTGAGTGCTTTAATTTTCATCTGATAATATGTTTCATTTTATACTTGTATTATTATTTCACTTCCAATGAATAAAATAAATATGAAATGAACTTGTTCTTCACAAAAATTTGTTAAATCATTATTGCCACCGATAAAAAATTATATAAGAATTGCCTTACTGAATTTGTTCTTTTTAAACGACTTCAAAAAACGGAGGAGGTTATCAATTTGAGTTATTCGTCCATTTGTCGCGCACATATTTATGCAAATTTACGACTTATATGGTTTTGTCATGGATGCCAGTGTCAAAACTGGACTAAAAAAAATGGGACCCCATGGGAAGCAACCCCTTTCAAATAAAAAAAATCATCAAAATCGATTTACCCAGTCGAAAGTTATGAGGTAACAAACACAAAAAACAAACATACAACAGACGATTTGATAATTTCCTCCTTTTTTTGAAGTCGGTTAAAAAATAATTGCGTATTCTTCTATAATTTGATAATTAACTTACTATTTTCTACTCATCAATATGTAGGTACGTATGTGTTGTGTGGTTGATGTCAGCCAAGGTGGGCTTATGAGTACATACATAGTTATAGGTGAGATGTGCTTGTGTCGCACGCTCAACTTAACAGGGCGAATAAAAGTCAATTTGTAATGTGTAAGTTTTTGTTTGTTTTTAAAGGAGTCCCATATTATTATTGCTAGGTATATTAAAGTGTTTCCTTGGCTGACATCCACTCCAAAAATAACAATAATTTTAACTACATTATCAACCACAAAACACAATCGTACCTACTTACATATTGATGAGTAGAAAATAGTAAGTTAATTATCAAATTATAGAAGAACTAGCTGCCCGTCCCGACTTCATACGGGTAAAATAAGGATTTTATTTCGTGCATTTTTTAAAACAATAACATTTAAATGTATATGTGTATGTTCAGTATAGGGCATTGTAATAAATAACTACTAAAGAAAATGTTAAGGAATCGATGATATCTTCTAAAGTCTTCTTTTTCCTGCCGTTATCCTACGTAGGGTCGGTACAATATGTAATTTTCTTTCACTTCTTTCTGTCACTCGTACTTACACCTTTCTTACACAATCCTTATATCCATCAACTTTCATACTGATCATCCTTCTAGTAACATGTTTTTCATCCTTTCTCATGCCCATACCACGCTAATCTATTACTCTTTAACTTTTCAGCTGTCGGTGTTACTTCCAGACTTCTTTTGATATACTCGTTCTTATATTGTCTATTCTAGTTACAACGCATATCCCTCTTAGTATTCGCATCTCTGCCACATGCATTCTTTTTACATCATCTTCTTTGGCTGCCCAACATTCAGAACCACACATTATGACAGGTATTATAACGGTCTAATAAATCTTCCCTTTAATCTTTAAGGGCATTCACAAATCGTCGACCTGTCGCCATTTCATCCACCCTGTATTTATCCAGTTCCTAATATCCTTGTCAATGTTACCATCGATTCTGGTTTAATGAACATATCTTCTAAAGTATTCATTCAAATAAGTGTAATAGACAATTTTAATCTATATTAAGTGGCCAAGGTAATAATTATAATAACAATTAATAACATATTTATCTAAATGAGGATTATAAAAAAATAGAAAAAAAAATAACAAAGACGAAACTATTTGAGATACTAAAAATAATGTACTACATGTTTATATTACTTATCTTTAACAAAAAAATAGATCGGGAGGCTATATATCTATATATCTTAGGCTGTTACAATTAGGTCACAATTATTGCTTTTTGTTCAAATTAGTAAAAACAGAATAGAAACGAACTATGATGATATTCTTATCATAACATGAATCCCTATGCAATTTAATAGTTTCAGTTTGATTATACACATGAGAATTCCTTTTTAAATGCTTCGAATTTGAGCTTTCGTTTAGAAGGACTGGTACATAAAATCATGCATAAAGTGAGCAAAAAGCGCACCATAGATATTGGGAGCGAACAGCAGGTACTACGCTTAGTCTAGTTTATCTACCAAAAACGTGTCTTAATATGTAATTTTTCATTGATTATATTTCTGATTTTTTTTACATCCCCATGCGTCGGTCTTGCGTCTGAAATCTTTCCAATTGTGTCGGTTTGCCGTCCCATCGGATTATGAGAGTTATGGAATAAAGAGTGCACCTGTGTTTGCGCAAACACTTATGTCCTGCGCAGTTGGCACACCTTTCTTAAGATTGGCCGCCGTGGTCGAAATTGGTCCGGAGGGCATTATTATTATTTTTATTGACACACTAAACAGCGTTGTCCTGCTTTATTCAACTTATTTCTTATTAGTTTGAATATTTGTATGGTTTTTAATGCAAAAATGTTAAATGATACAAACAATCATACAAAATAACTAATTTTACCTCTTTTTTAATTGAAAAATAATAATTTTATTTCAAAATCATTATAATTATCAGATCATTAACAAAACGTGAACGATAATAACTGCTAGAGTATAAAACTGTGGTGCAGTCTGTTATTAACGCCCGCCAAAAAAGCGACATTTCTCTATTTTTTAACCGACTTCAAAAAAAGGAGGAGGTTATCAATTCGTCTGTATGTTTTTTTTTGTGTTTGTTACCTCATAACTTTCGACTGGGTGAATCGATTTTGATGATTTTTTTTTTATTTGAAAGGGATTGCTTCCCATGGGGTCCCATTTTTTTTTGGTCCAGGTTTGACAATGGAATCCATGAGAAAACCATATAAGTCATAAATTTGCATGAGGTATGTGCGCGACAAATGGACGAATAACTCAATATCACGCCAACCGATTTCGATGATTTTTTTTATATTGGAAAGAGTATACTTCAAGGGTTGTTTGATGATAGTTTGGTTAGATTCTGATTATAGGATCCATGACAAAGTAACGGAAATATTCAATTCTTAGTAGCAAATTAACGATACACGGCCGAATCTTTTATAGGCTATCTAGATTTATCATTCACCTACCATAACATCGTTATGATCAAGTAATTGTTGTACTATTGTATAAAACACTTCTTTATATACCGTCAATAGTTTTCGCAGCGCACGCGAAATAATAACTTTTATAGGCAACAGTTTGATACGTTGGGTTACATTGCTCCATTTTAAGTAGGAATCTATAAGATTTTGAAAATATAATATAGCCTATGTTACTCGGTAAAGACGTAGCTTTCTAATGGTGAAAGAATTTTTAAAATCGGTCGAGTAGTTTTTGATTTAAATCGTAATAAAAAATCAAACAAAAATCAAATCTTTTCTCTTTATAATATGAGTTATGCATGTAAGCATTAGTATATATGTATATGTTTGTAGTTGAAACATATTTGAACATATCCTAAAAGTTGAGACCTATTTTGAAAATTATACATATATATATATATAGAATCGTATAAGTACTCTTATATACATGTTATATTTATGTATATTTATATATTGATTACTAGTGTTTTTCCCGCGGTTTCACCCACGTAGTTCCCGTTCCCGTGGGAATATGGGGACAAAATGTAGCCTATATTACTCCCTGATAATGTAGCTTTCCATTGGTGAAAGAATTTTTTAAATCGGCTTAGTGGTTTAGGCGTGAAAGCGTCACAAATAAACTTACTTTCGCATTCATAATATTAGTTAAGATAATATAGATACTTCCCCTTTTCTTAATATACAGACATTCCGTCATATTTTATGGTGAAGAATGGTATAACACAACATCTATAAACATACAGATAATTTAATTATTACTAGAAATAATTATTTGATTATGTTATGGCTGCCCAACACCCCACCAACTAAATCTATTTAATCAAAACATGTTAATTTATATTCATACATTTAACCATATTAACTAATATTTATTAATTAAGTACCAAAATGCATTTTTCTTTACGTTTCACTGTTTTAGATTAATATATTTAAATAATAATATAAATGGCGCTGTCTCACATGAGCTGCACGTTTAGTAGGTCTACCCATATTCTACAAATTAGTGAGTGTACTTCAGATTCACTAAAAATCGAAAAATAAATAAAAATTTTAACAAAACAAAAACCGACTTCATAAAAAAACAAATTAATATGCACTAAAAAGTAAAAAAATAATTGCGTATTCTTCTATAATTTGATAATTAACTTACTATTTTCTACTCATCAATATGTAGGTACGAATGTGTTGAGTGGTTGATAATGTATTTACAATTATTGTTATTTTTGGAGTCGATGTCAGCTAAGGAAACACTATAATATACCTAGCAATAATAATACGGGAATCTTTTAAAAACAAACAAAAACATCTCACCTATAACTAACTATGTATGTAGTTATAAACCCACCTTGGCTGACATCGACTGCAAAAGTAACAATAATTGTAAATACATTATCAACCACTCAACACATTCGTACCTACATATTGATGAGTAGAAAATAGTAAGTTAATTATCCAATTATAGAAGAATACGCAATTATTAAAACGTTTGAGTTGTACAAAATAAAATAAAAGTAAGAAAAAGACACGATACCATTAAAATTGATAGATTACAAAATTGAAACATTTTAAACGAAATTTGTTTGGTGGCGCATTGGTGATATAAGCGTTAGTTAACATTTCTTACAATGCCAATGTCTATGGGCATTGGTCACCACTTACCCATGTGGCCCATGTGCTCGTCCGCATAACTATACTATAAAAAAATACAAACAAATATACAAAAAAAAAATACCTGTTTAAAGTATGTATTAGTATAGTTAAAGAACGAAGCCGCGGGCAACAGCTAGTTTAATAAAAACATCATGAAATCGGTTACTATGGCAACTGTTAATGATGTTTGGTATGGCCTCTCCTACATAATATAAAGTGAATGATAAGATATATTATGTGAAAAATCTGTTTTGGATGAGAGTTGAACAAAATCAGCTTTCTTAGCTGACCTCTACTAGACGAAAGGAATATTCCTACCAAAATTCAAGTCTCATCGCTTTATGGTTCCAGAGATATGGTGATGGGTCAATATATTGGTGGAAATATCATATATAATTATATATATATATATATATATATATATAGATTATCTGTTTCTAATCAGAGGCTTGTATAATAAATTTCATGCTTCTAACATCAAAAATTACGGACCCGCTATACAAACTTTCAACCCCTATTTCATCCTGTAGGGTAAATTTTCAAAAATAATGTATTTCATATTTATTTATTTCTAACCAAAAGCTATTATATAAAATTTCATATTTCTTACATTAAAAATGACGACCTCCCATATAAACTTTCAACCCCTATTTCACCCTCTTATGTGGTGAATTTTGGAAAACTCTGATTTGTGTACTTATTTATTTCTAACCTGCAAATTGTGTATAAAATATCATTGCTCTAACTTTGAAAATGGCGGATTTACATACTACGGTTCATTCCTTGTTTCGCCCCTTTAGGGGTGGAATTTCCAAAAATCCGTTCTTAGCTGACCTCTACTCGGCGAAAGGAATATTTCTACCAAATTTCAAGTCTTTACGCCTTTTGGTTCCAGAAATATCGTGATGAGTGAGTATATACATGGAAATCTCCTTTATATATATAGATACGCAATTATTTTTTTACTTTTTAGTGCATATTAATTTTGACCTTGAAGTCGGTTTTTGTTTTGTTAAAATTTTTATTTATTATTTATAAAATTTGCACGTCAACTCCATGGCTAGACAAAAATGCAATGTACCCATGTTTTTATTTAATTTTTTAAGAAAGTTACAATGAATTTAATTCTATTAGACGCACGGTTTGTGCGTGTTTCATTCGATTGGTCGCTTCGCTCCGATTGCAAAGCGACTGGGGCGGAACGCTCCCAGCGTCCTTACCCTGACTTAAATTACAACCCTCATTAACACCAATACGTACCTCAAATAATGATTATATAATAAACTAGTTGTGACTTATAAGCGATTAATTGAAAAAAGGAGTGGAAGTCTTTTAGCATTGCATTAAGATTTGGTTAAATATTTAAAAAAATGGCGTCCATGTGTAGTCTATCTTTAACTATTATTTAACGATCCAACAAAACTGCAACATAAATAATATACTAACAAGAATTTGTTGAGCGAAGTGAAAGCGCCAAATAAAGAAAAAGAAATAATATTATGAACATTTAAAATCAACAGTAAAATTAATTCAATGAAAACATTTTTAGTGGACCATGTTATATGTAAATTTAATTCTATTTGATTGACGTAATTCGTAAAAGAGTGATTGTTAAGTATCTGGCCGGTTATTCTCGGTAAAATCGACATTCTGAGGGTGGGTATTACGTTTAATAGAATAAAGTGCTTGTAAGAGCTTAGGTACTTTAAAAAGGCATATTGGTTTTATTTTAATACCTATAAAAGATGTGTAAATGAAACATAAGGGGAAATAAGTAAAGAAAACAATAAGATACATTTATAAAATGTACTATTTATCGTAATTTAAGATAGCAGGTCAATAAAATACCGAAAATATTTGAGTCATATTTAATTATCAAAATTGTCAAAATGCACATTGGAGTAGTCTTGACCTGTACCTTTTTCCCTTATTTTCTTCCATATAGATAATCTATACTAATAGATAAAGCTGAAGGGTTTGTTTGTTTAATCCGGCTAATCTCGGGAAATTTTTTTAAGGTAAGAAATTTGTAAATTTCTTACATAAAAATATTTATGTAATGAAATTAAAATAAGAATTTTTTTATGTAATGAAGTTAGGGGGGCAAACGAGCAGGAGGCTCACCTAATGGAAAGTGACTACCACCGCCCATGGACAACTGCAACATCCGAGGACTTGAAGGTGCGTTGCCGGCCTTGGAGGAAAGAGTACGCTCTCTTCTTGAAGGTTTTTATGTCATATCGGTTCGGAAAAGTGGCCGGCGAAAGCTGGTTCCACAAAGTGATTGTGCGAGGCAGGATACATTTGAGTAAAATCTATGCTAACTTGGTATTTGAATAAAATCAATCCGTAGGTTTCAGCTTGTTTAAGTCAATTCGTTTTCAAGTCTACAATTTATATTTACAATAAGTTCGCCATATTTTCTAGCTTTACTATGAATGAGTATTAAGTTGAATTTGTCAGCGTTTCCTCAGTCGTAGAAAAAGTATAACGGATCTATGCAGAGTGAGTGAGTGATGTTCTGTACACAGACATACCTAAAGCTAATGCTGAAGCCGACTTTCATGCTGCCTGTCTCATCAGTATCTCTGCCACATGTAGGTTTCCTCACAATGTTCAAACTACTATCATCGATTTCACGTGTTGTCTTGGTTTAAAGTAAATATTCACATTCATTTAGAAATGCTATATATACATAAAATTAAAGTCATTTCTTCCTAATGAACGTAATATATAAGAGAACGAATTCATTGCAAAGAGAAAAGCAAATAATGAATAATAATAGATAGGTATGTAGATGCTCTCATCGTGTTCAAACCAAAGTCATTCGGTAATAATAATGGGTTTATTACCAAATGAATTTGGTTTGAACACTGGTTTGATATACTATCTAACTTTAATTAATTTTTTATCAATATTTTTAATAGGTAAACCGTAGTTTACTATAACTTATGCTTTTTGTAAGTATAAAATATATTTTTTATTTTAAGTAGCACTCAGATGAATATCTATCTATACAACTGAAAAGTAAATAAAAAAAAATACAACGGGTTGCACTAAAGAAGTGCCGCCAGAAGTGAAAACTTGAATATTAACGTTGTGCATTTTGATATTTTGGAATAGTTAGGAAAAAATTGGTAAAAATCTTCCCGGACTAGACACGAATTTTTGCGAGAAAAAAAAAAGGGAAAAGGGGCGTTAGTCCCCTACCCCCCGGCACCACTCCCATTACAAGGAATAATTCGTATATAAGCATGAGAAAAATTTAAAAATAAATCTCGTAAAACTAACCTGAAAATTACATTTATCACCAAAGTTTCGAATTGTGACGGCTCCGGCTCTAAAAAAACACTCTAGGGGTAAGTTAGACAAGACTAAGTGGAGTCGGGGTTGGCCGATTCGGTTTTGAAACTAAATAATAATAATAAACATATATAAACCATAGAGGTTTACGTATTTATGGCATGTTTACAAAATCATCTCTGTTTTTTAACTATGTTGTGTTTACAATAAATGACATTAATATTTTTCGTATTTAACCCATTTTGAGTTTATAAAAGTTTTTCTTAATTGTCTCAAAAACGGCGCATTAGTGCGCATTACCTTACAATATAAGTATTATTTCTAAGAGCAGGAACCAAGCTTTACCAGATAAAAAAAAACACCTAAAATTATTGTCTAGTCCGACTGCATCGCAGCTAAAAATTTTGCACGACTTGCTTTAATTATCAGTAAAAAAGTACTATCGTTTATGTGATAAAATACAATATTCATTTATTGCGCTATCGTACACATACATGACAATTTATATTACATTAAAAATTTGACACTTCAGAATCCGTCTTACGAATTTTCAATCAGCGCTTTCAATCGCTGGCGCGAGTGTAACATTTTTTACCCATCACAAAAAAGTGCACAACGCCACTAAAGAAGTTTTAACTTAAAAAATATTTCATACCTAACATTTGCACATAAAATATTTTGATTAGTATAATACTTTAAAGTCTTTTAAGTGTTAAATAATTAAACGCCTGGAAAAAAAAATGGTTGTTAAATAAATTGATACAAAACTTGTTGCTTTACCATTTATAACAGGCACTTAAATAATTATTTAAAATATTGTGTACTTGTGTACATATTATTATACTAGCTGATACCCGCGACTTCATCCGCGTTGCTTGATATATTAACAAAGTTTTCTTATGTACGAAGGAAAAAGATCCCAAGCAAAAATGACACTGAACACGCAGTGCATAATATACAAATCGTTGTTTCTTGAAACTTTAATAAATTTCTATTAAATGAAGATCTAATTTAGAAAGTTATTAAAGTTCGCATCGCAATCATTTTTTGTTTTGATAAGGGCCAAGTGTCTAAGAAATAAAATTTAGAAAATTTTATTGATATCTATTCAGTAGTTTTTCCGTGATGCGCGCACAACTGCAGACCTCTATCATTTTATTTATATAGATTATATAATTGACGAGTGTCGGAACAAACTTGAGACTGAACAATTAAACAAAGTCTCGGACTGGGACCGACTAAACTTGATCAATTCAGCCCCAATAAGGCTCAAGTTTGCGCGTTAACTAAGGCTAAAAAGTCTCCTTTTGCCATATCATTCCCCTAATTCCGAGATTACTCTCCTCGCTACCACAGCCAGTATTAATAATTATGAAATAAAGATCAAACGAAGATTTTAGCATGAATGTAGTAAAATAGACAAGGTATTGATTGCGGTAGGAAGTTGTGTTCAAATCTAACATGTAGTGACAAAAATATACGCTTCAGACATTTGTTTTGATCTGAAATGCATTTTATTCATAGTATATATTATACATTACAATGTAATTCGACCATAATTTGGGTCCATTTATGTCACGGATTTCGAATCATACAAATAGTATTCCAGTTATAAAAATAAAATAAAATAGTAATAAAATGGCGACGATTGATTTATGTGCACATATTGATGTATAGATTATTAGAATAACATAATCTCCCACCATTCCACGCGGTCACGATTTGTACAGTAGGTAATTATTATTTTTAATTTTCATTTGTATTTATTTCAGGTTTTAATCTAAATAAAATCTTTAAAGTAATTCACAATAGCGTCATTTTTAATAGTTAGTCTGTTGAATAAACCGACTATTTTTATTTGCTCTTATCTGCAAAGCCTTGAGTTTTATCAAATTACAATGGGTTGTTTGTCATAGTACTAATTGCATCATGACTGTGTTTGTGTATGCGCAACATATAAGTCATATTTAAAATGTTTCATTAAATAGCCTTTCATTGCTTTAATACGCAAATATTTCGACATCATTTTCCATGATTGTGATTTTTCCATGTTTAAGTAAGATATGGGTTTTTTTTTAACGCAAGTTTGAATTATAAAATCATTTTAAAGTATTTTATGTGATGACAAACGATATTAGAATCTTCTCGAAAATTTATATGATTTTACTGAAACTGAATTATAAATAGAGAAATAACCTAAGTTAGCTTTACTTATATACGGACACTTTTTTTTCTACAGCTCTGACATATAGAACAAATTCCATAAAACTAACATAGGATCTATGGCACCTCTGGATATGTTTGAAATTAATATGTATTACTTTTGTCCCTGATAATAAACACGAGATAGAGTAATTCTAATCAATAATATATAATTTAAGGAATATCACATATTTAAATTTATTTTTATATATACCCGTAGCTTACAAAATGAACAGGCAGCAGGCTGGTCACGCGAGTCATGTATCAACAAAATAGTGCGTCGCCCAGTCATTTGGACCAACGATAACCTGAAAATGACATTGTTGTCTTGAAGCGGAATGGAGAATCAAGAGTAAGGTCATCTTAGACAAGGTCTATGTCAAGCATTGGACTACGATCGACATTACTAAAATTATTGATCAGGTCCGTTATGTCAATAGAGTATGAAACGGAATAATTCCTAAATTTAGTCTTTTTTATTAGCAATGTAGGTACCTAATAATAGAAAATTCCAATATAATGACAATTTCGTGTGTTTGCTTTAATTTGTTAATGTAATATCCCATGAAATAGATAAGATAACATTCATTTGTTTAGAGTAACTAAGTAAAGAATGCATTTTGCAAGAATATCATATAAAAACCATGGATCATTACCACACACCATCACATTTTCAAACGAATTGCTTCGATTCAACTAAAGATGAAGTTCGCTTTGCTAATTGTAACCATATTTCTGGTGAGTCTAAAACATTAATTAATTTAAATACGTTTTAACCTACTTTTACCTGGTGGTAGAATTTTGTGCGAGCTCGTCTGGGTAGGTACCACTCATCAGATATTCTACCGCAAAACACCAGTATTTGTTGTTTTTGTGTTCCGGTTTGGAGGGTGAGTGAGCCAGTGTAATTGCAGGCAGGCACAAAGGACATAACATCTTAGTTCCCAAGGTGGCGCATTGGTGTCGCAGAAAGAGGCCGCGGAGCGTGAGCGTGAGGCGTCTGCCTCCGCTGACCCGCTCCGCCGAAGGAGACCGGGGAGGAGGCGTCGGCGCTATGCGCACCTTCTTCTCCCCCCGTCGTTAGCGTCGGAACAGGGTGGTTGAGTAAACTTCAAACCTTCTTCTCATATCCTCAATCCTCTTTCTTCGGTAATGGGATATTTACTTTACATTGTGGTAAAATATATCTTGACGTATCGTATTCTTTTAAATATATAATAGTGTATATCTATCATAGAAAGTGGCTCTTATCGTTACTAAGGCTTAATTATGTTAAACCCATGTTTTACGTGTTATATACTATTTACTCCGTTAAAATTTGCCCTTAAGTTTTGTAACACATTTTCGATACCTGTGACATTATTTATTATTAATAGGTTTCTTCATCTTGGGGAAGCCAAGCTGATACCGAATTGCTACTACGAGAACGCCGTGATGTAGACTTTATCGGAAACACAAGGTGAGTGATTTTAAAAAACTGTTTCTATATCTGATACTTTTTCGTAAGCATGAAAATAACCTAACATGGAAGACGTTCTTAACAAATTATATAACATAGTTAATTCTAAGCAGCTTTTATCTATCGATCATTAATATGTAACTAGCTGATACCCGCGACTTCGTCCGCGTTGCTTGATATATTAACGAAGTTTTCTTAATTACCAAGGAAAAAACATCAAAAGTCAGCATCACTGAACACGCAGTGCATATATAAATCGTTGTTTTTTGAAACTTTAATAACTTTTTATTAAATGAAGATATCTCAATATTTTGTTTTGATAAGGGCCAAGTGTCTATGAAATAAAATTTATAAAATTTAATTGAGATCTATCCAGTTGTTTTTCCGTGATGCGCGCACAACTGCAGACCTCTATCATTTTATTTATATAGATAAGGCTGTGGCTAACTACTAACGTCTTTAAAGCACTATTTTATAAATACACAATATTATTGACAATGTACCATGTCAAATTAACAATATATGTAAATAAATACTAACGGTTCACCCGCGGCTTTGCCCGCGATAAAATAAGAAATAATAAAATAGGTTAGTTATGGTCTATTTATGCTTTGGGTGGACGCACTCACCGCTTCCAACCGGGCCCTCCTGCGAAAACTGCAGAGGGTCATAGCGGTGAGGGCGATAAGGGGTTATCGTACGGTGTCGTAGACAGCGGCGGCTCCCGTTTTGAGAGAAATGGATCGGAATTTCTCCCGTTTTTTTTTCAAAAATGACAAAATAAGGATGCATTTATTTATGCTCAAAGCTTTAAAATTAATTTTATGTTTCTTACATCAAAAATGACCGACCCTCAATACAAATTCTCAACCCTTATTTCACATTCTTGCGGGGTGGTTCTTAAAAACTCTTGAAATATGTATTTATTTATTGCTAACCAAGGCCTAGGCATAGGCTTGTATGAAAAATTTCATACTTCTTATATCAAAATAAATAAAACCCTTAAATACGTATTTATCTTTTTCTAATCAAAGGTTTGTATATAACATTTCATGCTACTTACATCAAAAATGACGGACCTGCCATACAAACTTTCAACCCCTATTTTACCCTCTTGGGGAGTATATTTTCGAAAACTCTTCAATACGTAATTTTTATTTTCAACCACAGGCTTGTATATAAAACTCAAGATTCATTACATAAAAAATGACGGACCCACGATACAAAATTTCAACCCTTATTTCACCCTCTTGGAGGGTCAATTTTCAAAAATATTTAGTGACATATTTATTTATTTCTAAACAAAAGCTTGTATATCAAATTTCATGCTTCTTAGATAAAAAATGACGAACTCTCCATATAAACCTTCAACCCCTATTTCACCCTCTTAGGTGGTGATTTTTTGAAAACTCTGATTTGCATTCTTATTTATTTCTCACTAGTAGCTTGTGTACGAAATATCATGCTTTTAACTTTGAAAATTATGGATACTACGGTTCTTCCTTTATTTCAACCTTTTAGGGGTGGAATTTCCAAAAATCCTTTCTTAGTACGCTGTCAACTAGGCTCTGCGTTGAATCACTTTTTTTTTACATAATCATATTATTTTAAAATAATAATTATAAGTTATTTTTATATTATTGCAATGGACTTAGCATATAAACATTCTCCATGGAAAAATACATATACATACCAATTTTCATAAGGATCGGTCAAATAGTTTCTGAGTTTATCGATGGTCATATATACAAAGATCCTCTATTAAATATATATATATATATAATAGAGGATATTTTTATATATATATAGATATCAGATATTTATCTTAATTGCAGGCTACTCGTTGAAGAATTAATCCGTAATCTACGTGGCGCTGGGCAACAAGCTTTGGATGCCGTGAAAACCTTCACAGCGGGACTCCAAGACCAAAGAAGACTTTTCGCTGAGAAACTAGTCAGTGATTTGCAGAGAATCCGTGAACGTGTTCGCTTTGCCGTCAAAACGGTCACTGACAGATTTGTGAATGCTGGATTAGAAATCCGCAACTGTATTGATGTGAGTATTAAATATTATAAAATAGAACCTCTTATATCATAACTTGCCTCAACATGTTTTTAATCAACCTGAGCAATAATTTTATTGTATACTAAGATAAAAACATTTACAGTCTCATCTAAGTGATCTCGATGTTGTTTTCAATAATGCTGTTGAAAAGTCAAAACAATGTGCCGGCGAACGCGTCTTGGAAATCGGAAATATGATTAATGAGCTTACGGAACTATCATCGAATATGACCGATTATGCACGTAACTCGGTGAATGAATTAAAGGAATGCACCGAAAGCAATAAAGGTCTTTTAGCAACGGGTACTTGTCTTGGTGGTATTGCTGTACGAACTGAATTCAAAGGAGCAGTTTTCTTATCCCAGAGTGGACTTTTGGTAATAATATTAATTTAACTGAGTTGTGAAAGTTTAGTCTTGTAATTGTGAAATTGACTAAAATTATTTGCCGACTTTTTTATAATTAGAGCTGAGTCACATACATAGTCAGCACAGACGTTTTTTTTTTTTACAAATAATAATTAATTAAGCCGAATTTAGCTACCACTGATGGAACAGCTGCTTACAATATTAGCAGACTTAGGTATTTCATTATAAAATTGCTTACCATATTCTTATTTCATCACAGAGGTTAAATGTCAGTAAATTTATTACTTGAAACATTTATATTACAAAACAATTAAAATTCATAGGTTCTATTCGTGCAATCATAAATATAAGAAAAAGCATAATAATTAAATCAGTTTATTACATTTTTCTTTTGGTATTTCAGATATCTCGCATCAATTTAGGTATCACAACATTACCGGCTGCCTTAGAAGTGTGTGCAGGCACCAAGTTCGTTGAAGCTGGTGTCAGTTCGGCAAAAATCGTCATGGAAGTTGGAACTTGCTCTGCATCTTCAGTTTTTGCTTCACTATCTGGAAATACCTCTTCTTCTGAATAAATGATTTGTGGATTTTCACATGAATACTGTTGGCATTAAAAAATATTAATATATTTGTGGTTTTTAACTATTATCCCTTTAAATTTAATCATAATTACGTTCTCTTGATAAATACGGCTAAGAATGCTGTTTTCCAAACAACACACACATTACTTCTCTGGATAAATTGCGTAATTCGATCAGAGTAATCGCTGCCAGATCTGTCGGGATAGTCTTCCAAAACAAAGTTACGAAAAAATTATACCGAGTCTACATTATCAAAAGGAACACATTTCTATACGCATAGTTAAATATATTATTAATTAAAATAATTGAGAAAACAACTTTTCACTATTTATATGGTTTAAAGATACGGCGTCGTATTGGATATTCTACTTTTTACTAATATCTATCTGTCTTTATATATTATCATTACTATTAGTTTATTCAAATAAACTGCATGCAATAAACCTGCAATTTCTACTTGATGTGTTTGTTATTTATTAGCTCATAATGAACCTAATACCGAGTAATGACTATATTTTGTAAAAAAAAACTTATGGATTTGATAAATTTTCTTAAACATATCTGGCACCTATATCTACTTCAAATAGACAAAGAAATCGCTTGCAATCTATTGCGATTCTATATAACTAGTTGATACCCGCGACTTCGTCCGCGTTGCTTGATAATTGATATATTAACAAAGTTTTCTTATGTACGAAGAAAATAACATCAAAAAGATCGCAAGCAAAAATATACTTTGTTTAAACATAGTGTATATACAAATCGTTGTTGCTTGAAACTTTAATAACTTTTTATTTAATTAAGATATCGCAATCATTTTTGTTTTTGATAGTGTCGAAGAAATACAATTTAGAAAATTTAATTGAAATCTATGCACACGCACAACTGCAGACCTCTATCATTTTATTTATATAGATTACTATTATACAAACTGATAACAAATAACAAACAATTTAACAAAGTTTAGTAACCTGACACTTAATGGGACAAAACTGCGCAAATATTTTCCCAAAGTAGTACTTGAAATATCCTGACTTGATATATAAAAGGAAAATTGTGAAGAGATTTTAGAACTACTTTAAGTAGCAAAGAACAAAATGCAAAACAGTTTATTATTCACGTTAGTGTTACTAGCAGGATGTCAGGTACTTTATTTATTTAAAAAACTCAATATTTTAGAACTTAAACAATATTTTTGAATTTATTATGTTCTTATAGCATTCCCTTCAAAACAAGTTACAAAACAATATTGCTTTTAAAGATTATATTGAGATTTTCGATATAGATATCCAACATGATAGAACTCAGCGAGATTTATCAGATATATGGAGTAAAATACGATCAAAAATAGTCAGCGCCTGGGAGGCTTTTAAAAATATTACTAATAATACCAAAAAGCATGTCAAGGATTATGTACAAAAAATAAAAAGCAAAATTGAACTGATTACAAAAGTTTTCGAAAGTAAACTCGAAAATTTAAAAAAGGAATTAAAAAATATAATGGAACATGTCATTGCGACGGGGGAAAACGTGAAAGATTGTGTTAAGGTAAGTTTTTATTAATATTATCACTTCGTAAATATTGTCTATATTGCTAACATAGGAAAAGAGACCAAGACTATAATAGACGAATACAAATTATGAACTTGGTGGTAGAGCTTTGTGCAAGCTTGTCTGGTACCACCCACTCATCAGAAATTCTACCGCAAAACAGCAGTACTTTGTACTGCTGTGTTCCGGTTTGAAGGGTGAGTGAGTCTTAAATTCAAAGAACATCTTAGTTCCCAAGGTTGGTGGCGCATTGGCGATGTTAGCGAAGGTTAACATCTCTTACAATGTCATTGTCTATGGGCGTTGGTGACCACTTACCATCAGGTGGCCCATAAGCTCGTCCGCCTACGTATGGTATAAAAAAACACCTTATTTCCTACTTTATGTTGTAAACGAGGACCTACAAAAGTGAACAAACAAATTACCACTAAGTTAATATTACTGTATAATAATTATGTAGTCGATTTTAAAAGAATTTGCATTGCATGCATTTGAATTGCCAAAAATAATAGGTATTTATTTACAAAACTATATATAAAAAAAATGTCGTTGATTTTTGAACCTGAATGAAAATTCGCATAATTTCTAAAATACATCACTGTTCATTATACGATGACTGCAACGATGGTCGACTTCTATATATTATGAGCATTAGTGCACATTTTAAACAAATGTTTCATAAAAATTATAAGTTATACTTGTTTATAGGAGGACGAAAATATAATAGAAATTCTCTTAAAGGAAATATTTATTAATGTAACAACTTGCATATCACGTAATATGAAGCTAATTTCCAAGATAGAGGCATCGCACAATTCACTCGACACCAATGACACAACATTTTTGAATTCAGTCCAAAATAAAATAAAAACTAGTTTAGAAACATGCGGAGAAAACAGTGATCAATGTTTGAATAAAGCGAAAGAAGATATCCTCGCCGATATTGGTGTTGCAACTTGGAATGTTTCGCAAAAGGTAAGTATTAAAAAAAATCAAGAAAGCAATTAATCGATTTATAATATCTGTTATCATCGTTAACTATTTCATTCATTTTAGGCTTTTGAAGTTAGAACCGCTGCCGACAACGGTCTAGATGTCGTCGTTGCTTGTGTTACTGAAGGACTTACGATGGCATCAACAGCGATAGCAAACGAAACTATCCAGATTATACAATGCGTTAAGAACAAAGAATAAACGAATTGCATAGATAACCTAACGATAGTGTGTAAATTAAAACAATCAGCATTGCGATATAGTCTTTTGTTATTACTGCTATAATTAACATACCACTTAGAAATTACAGATATTGTACTGTACTTTTTTATGAATTAGGTACCAAATTAGCACATTAATAACGACTTCATTGCAAATAATATGAAAATTTAAAATTCAATATGAATGTAACATTAAGAATGTCTTAGCATAGATAATATGAAATATGTATGTAATGAACCTACATACATATATAACTTTTGTTATAGATTTGGAGAAATACGTTAGTAGAAATAAAACTTAAGCCATATAACGAATATTAGGTTATTTTATTTAGTATTCATTATATTGTAAAAATAATCTCAATAATCAATATTCACATCGTTTATATGTTCATATTTATCGTGGGCACATTGCATGTCGACCACCGTCTACGGGCAAGGTAGCCCCAGTAATGTTGCTAGCACCATCACTAGCCAAGAAGACAATAACAGACGAAACTTCTTTTGCATAACCGGGTCTTCCTATAGCATGGGTATCAGCACATTTTTTTATAAATGCTTCGTACTGGGCTTCATTCATTCCATCTTTCTTATGCAAGCCGGTTGTTATTACGCCTGGATTAACTGCATTAACACGAACTCCTTTTGGAGCGAGTTCGAGAGCTACACATCTAGTAAATTGATCCAAGGCTGATTTAGACATACAATAAGCAAGAACATTAGGAAATGATCTCATTCCAGTGACACTAGAAACGTTTACAATACTGCCTTTGCTTTGAGTGAGGTGCGGTACTGCTAACATAGTTAAATAATAAGGACCTCGAACATTAACGTTCATCACTCTATCGTACTGATCTAATGTTGTTGTTTCTATTGTGCCAGATTCCAAGACACCGGCATTATTAACTAAGACGTCAAGCTTATTAAAATGCTGAATAGTAGTTTTTATTATATTTTCTATGGCATTTTCACTGTTCATATCGGCGATGAATGATGATAGACAGGGCCTTCGATTTTATAGGAGAAACTTCTTCACACAGCTTTGCGACGTTGCTGAGTGCATCTTGGTTTCTTCCGGTTATCACAACGTGAGCTCCCAATTTCGAAAATTCGGTAGCCGTTTCCGCACCAATACCTGAGCTTGCCCCGGTGACAAGAACAACTTTACCAGAAAACATCATACCTGATAAAAGGAAATTATTAATGCAAATTATTCGAATAACATTTTAAATATTCTAGCTATTTTTTTATTATTTCACTAGATTGGCTATTGATAGTATTATTTCGGGTGATAATTAAATTCTCACGAGAACTGAACAAACAGCAGCTCATATGTAACTTTAACTATGACTTTCAACCGGTAAAATAGATATACTTAGATACTATATTGTTTGTTCAAATAAACTGTGGTGCTTATACATAGGTAAATCTATAAGACATTTACCTATAAAATTACTTTATTTTTTTTAAATTATGTACAAGTTAGCAACATTGCCTTTATAGTATTTGCATGAATTAGGTGTAACGTTCGTAATATTATGTACTTTTGAGATAACTTCGCTTATTAAACCAACAAATCTTGAACGAAAAATGTACGAGTTACGCCCTTCATCCAACCGAACGATGCCAGATTTGCGCAATTATTTAAGGTTATACCTATTATTTATAAATTACCGCAGTGCTTGTTTATAAATAATTGATATAGGTTATTAATTATTAATTACCTAACTGAAATATTTTTAAAGCATGCCGTGTACACATGTGTTGGAATGTAATTTGCAATTGCTTAATTATTTAATTCTAAGTCTTGATTACATTCCGTTTTGTGTAACTTAAAAAATAAATAAATAAATATAGGTACCATGTATCACCCATTTTCAAGGTCAATTATAGGTATCTAAAGGGAAAAATAAGTATTTTAGAAATTCATTATAATAATTTAACAGTATTTTGTAGATACTTAAATTTAGCCATTATGAAAATATAATCTAGTGCTGAAAATATCGAAAAAAACGGTAATATGTTTTCATTTAACTACTCACAAATAGGTCGCAATCTAACAGGTATGTTCTATTCTAATCTACCTACTGAGTATTATTTGACAAATAAATAAAAACTTGATTTTTAAAAACAAACAATAGGTAGAAAAAAGAACAACTATTGAAAATAACTTTGTTTGAACAAAGTAAATATTTCGAAATAAAACTTGACAAAATATTTTGACCTACGCGGAGCCGGAAGAAACAACTTGTTCTACAATTTACACGTCACTGGTCACGCTATAAAATATACCTATCGGGCCTGACCTGAAGGTCAAACTTGTGATAATACAACAATTTAGCAACGTAAGTAAATTCAAACGACTAAAATTATTAAAGATCTTGTAATAATTTGAATAAAAATAAAAGACAGCGACAATAACTATCTTTTCTAAGTAACAGGACCAACCTTGTTTTGCAATAAGTTTTAGCCAGAGCCTAGACGACAATATGACAATTTGATAGTTTCATAGTACTGATAATACCAGAGAGTATAAATTTACACAGAATACAGTAAATGAAAGAGTGACTCACTATTCTGCTAGTAAATAACGAATAAACATAATATGAAATAAGATTAAAGGATTATTGTAAATATTATATATATTTATTTACATTATTTATATATATATATATATATAGCCGTTCTGTGGCAGTTATCCCATTTGTACATTGAACTTGCGTGATACCATGTCACAGGTATCACGATATGCATTGAATGATGTGTGCGGATTGGCATAAAATAAAATAAAAAAATTATGGTGGTTTGCATTAAAATACAAAATAATTAGACAATTGCTTCATTTTTTTTTATTTATGAATTGTTCATCATTTTTAACTTGTTTGTTTTGCGGTAGCATAAATCATTGTGATCGCTGTCAAATGTCTGGCCACGGTCTTATACACAGGTCTATCAATTACAGTAGTGGGGGGTACTTCGGCTTAATGATTGCTGTTCTCATGTTCTGTTCAATTTATGGCCGCCAGAGGCATGACGATCGATAGATGAATGGGCCGAACAGTTTTTCATACCCAAACAAAAGAGTTAAGTAACAAAAAAAATATAACAACAAATCGGCAAAACAACAAAACGAAATATCAATTAATTTACTATATACACATTACTCGGGAGAAAAAATATACACCGCGTGTCACTCAAACACGTACGATAGCAACGACGCACAGCGGCGTTGACGCGAAGTAAAAGTTATATCACAATCGCACCAGTCTCTCACCACTAAAATTGGGCTACGTTGACAAGACCGTGCGTCTGACGATACATAAATGCTTTGAGCAAGCTGTCAAGCCAGTGTCAAATCACAGTTGATCGTTCATTTCATAATTTATGAAAAATCATAATCCGTATTTCCGTGGTAGCTTCTTTATTCCTGTATAAGTTTAAATAACTTAAAAATTATTTTTATTTAGTTTAAGTGTCGCTGGCATTTAGTTAAATGTTATTATTTTAATATTAAAAAAAAATGTCGTCTACTACATCTAGCGGAAAAGAATCTTTTGAAGACTTTTATACCGAGGTAATTTAACCTAAAATGATACATATTTATATATATATATTGAAGATTTATTTATTATGATGATGATTTTTTTCAACTGTCATTTTATTTTATTTTTTTTATAAACATTTTAGGTTAAGGAGATCGAAAAGAGAGATTCTGTTTTAACACCAAAGCAACAAATAGAGAGATTACTTCGACCAGGATCAACTTATTTTAATTTAAATCCATTTGAAGTATTGCAAGTTGATCCAGAAAATACATTGGATGAAATTAAGAAGAAATATAGACGTCTATCAATACTAGTGCATCCAGATAAAAATATAGTAAGTAAGATGCTTAAATGTGCTTGTTTAATCTTAAATAAAATGACCTAGAGAAATTTACCATTCCTAATAGACTGTAACACTGTTATTTAACTGTTGATACATATAAATGTTTTCTTGCATTATATGTTCGAAACAACAACTAAATGTGAACTTAATAGCTTAAATGCTATTTCAGTTGATAAAATTGTATGTATTTCTTAACATTGCTACATTATACATCTCCACATTGTCCTTGACTTATATTATATGTAGTAAGTAGCTTAAATTTAATGGAGATCCTAGATTTTTCGCTGAGACGGTATATCCGTCAACATTTGGTTTTCATCCACAGATGGGAACGTTTGCATACCCTGAGCCAACCCGAGCTGCTTGTACGTAGGTAAGGAATGGTTGCATAAATGATGTTTGATTAATTATAACCATATCAAACATCTAAACAGAGAAAGGATTTAGTTTTATTTTGAATACTTATTACTAGTAAGAAAAAACAAACTTTTATTAAACCTATTATATAAAAAATCATAACCATTTGAAACATAAAGGAGATGAAGCACATATTACAGAGAAAATCTACTTTAATAAATACAGGTGAATGTTTAAGTGAACTCAACATGAGATTTTCATATTTTGAATTTTAGGATGACTCAGAGCGAGCTCAACAAGCATTTGAAATTATAAACAGAGCCTGGAAAACTTTAGAAAATGAAGAAACAAGAAAAAAAAGTTTAGATATCTATGAAGAAGCTAAAGAGCGCACAGATCACATGGTAAGAATTATGAAATAATATAGCTTATATTATTTCCTATATTATATTTTTGAATAATTTTTTTATACTTCCTAAGTGTAACTATCATGGATGAAGCTGATACAAGACAACTATCTGTTATTCATTCCAATATAAGTAGATGATTATGATTGATTCAAAGTAGAATCTCCAAAGCACAGTTACTTCTAATTATGTATTTTTTTATGATTCTATACTATTATTATTGTCATTCATTTTCTTCTCTATTTAGAAGGTTAAACTATAACCTTTAACCTGCTAAATTTGACAACTTTTTTATGTTAAATATCAATATGTGGTATTTTTTCCTTGTAAGATTTAAAAAAATATATCTAATTTTTAGTCTAAGATAAATATTTACTCTTAAATATGAAAACCTTGCCTATAATAATATAAAATGTATTTACCAGTAATAAAACGTAATTTTCAATTTCATATTAACAATTGCAGATAGAACAAAAACGTAAAAAACAAAAGAAAGATGGTAAAGTTACTGAAGGTATACCAGAAGATGATCCTGAAAAATACAAACATGCAATTTATGTTATGACCATGAAGGTGTGTATGCTTAAATCATGAGATGAATTTTCTATTTAATGATTACATTATATGTTTATAAGAATATAAACAAACGGAGCCAATATAAAATGTAATCAGTAGATATTCTAGGTCAACAAGATAAATAAATACTTTTTTTAAAAGTATTTAGGCCAGTTGGTTAGGCTAGTTACTTTATATGAAAATGTGCATAATTATGTCAACCATAACAAGGACTGCGTAAGATTATAATAGATTTTTTAATTATTCTTCTAGTTGTTTGCGGATATGGAACGTAAGCGTCAGCACTTAGAGACTCGAGACATGGAAGAAAGAAAACGTAAACGTGAAGCAGAAATTGAACAAGAGGAACAAATGTCCCTCGAAAAAGAGTGGGCCAAGAACTTTGAGGTAACATCAAATTTATTTATTATTAGAATAAATTTAAATAAGTAGTATTAATTACAAAATCACATTTTTTCTATTATTATATTTTTGTCTATTAATCCAATTTTTAATGCAATAAAAAAAAATTGTATTTCAACATCATCACCATTTGTATATTATGCTAAACCAAAGAAATCGCAAAACTTTTATGAACAATTCCCTTTGCTGGTTTTCTGCTACCAAAAAATAATTTACAATTCAAATTATACATTCAACAATTTCAGGAGTCACGACAAAACCGCGTCGATAGTTGGAAAACCTTCCAATCAGGAAGTGGTGGTACGAAGGAGAAAAAAAAGAAGAAAATAATGGGTTTCAAACCTCCTAAACCCAAACCTGAAAGTAGATAACTCTAGTTTATAAATAACTTAGTTTAGAAATACTATTTTAATGATATATCTATGAAAACTGTCCTCATATATGATAAAATACAATGTTGTTACATTTGGCTCATAATTGAGTAATGGATATCAACAACACCTGAGTAAGGTGATGTAGATGTCCATAGGCGGGGTGATATATGGTCAATTTTCATCAAGTGAGACTCAAGCCAGTTTTCCCCAACTGTAAATTTAATAAGTCACTTGACTTAAGTTTTTTGTTGTAAAATTTAATTATAAATATATCTTTACAAATAAGTAACAGTTTTCATAGATTTCAAATTCTCGTATATTTAGCAATAAATTTCAATTCACCAACTTGCTTTGATAGTGTTAGGATACATTAGGTACTAAAAACAAAAAAAATTACAATCTATGTAAGTTTAAAAGTCGTACCTTGAATAATAAATGAGAATGTTTTTAGAATGATATGACAAATTTAATTTCATGTTATTATCATAAGAGCATAAAAAAGATAATATACTAATGGCAAATCCCCTTTGCAATATATTATGTGAGAATAATTGAGACAAAAATAGCCATTCATTTTTAGCAGGTTTTTTAATATTCACTATTAAAACTAATGAAAAATTATAAACCTCTAAATTAATAACAATTTCTTAGTCTATGGATTGAAACTGTATATTGCTTCAAGTTGAAATACATAAATATTTTGAGTTTTTAAACTTACAAGTATCCAAGAATTTGTCTTGTAGTATTTTACATTTTTTATTAGTTTGTTTCGTTATGCTAGGAATTAAAAATAATATATTTTACAATAAATTATAAAATCATTGCAAATAACCGTCCAATATTGTCTATCGATTTTGACAACAATAGTTCTATGACCTATGAGCTATATAGCTCTATGGTAAGATTCAGTAATAGTATATTGAATGCTCTTCACTTAGATTCTTAGAGTCCTTCGTCCTCGAAACAAATGACAAGTTATTCAAATGTTAATTGCTAGTTGACGATTAACGTTTCGACAAACTACTTACTACCTATTTTATTGGGCTTACTGTGATACTGGCTACTGATAAGATTCAGATGAAAACATTTCCCTTCAGCAAAATATGGATCATGAGGTTGAGAATCTAGTAGCATAAAATAAACCTTGTACCTTATCTAGTACGAGACAAATACTTTGTAAGTTATTATTGACCTGATAATTCATAATTTCGTTTAGATAATAAAGATTTAGATAAACAGTTACAGATGTTTTCTTTTTTTGAGTGAACTAATGTGTCTATATCATTTCAAATAAAATAACATTCCTTAGTCCAATATACATAGAAGTGTTAGGAGCGCGCCGAACCGCCTGATCGCCGCTTCTTGCTTTCTAGCTGCTTCTTCCACTCCACAATTCTATAAAAGCAACCGGTGGACACTTAGCAAGCCTATTCTGCTGGTGTTCGCTCGGTAACTGTTATGAAATGATGATGATATTTGTTATAAATTAAATTGTTATTTTCATTGTATTTAGTTTAATTTTTTTAAAGTAATTGGCTAATCATTTCTAACAGAAGCATTAAACTTACTTATTGATTGTCAAATTAGAAACCACACTCACACAAACTCAGAAGCTTTGTTTTTTATTTCACATCTTGTAAATTGTTACGATCGTTTCATTCCCAATATGTGTTATTATCCAGTTTTTGGACTAATTGTATATTGTATTGTATACTGGGATGTTATAAAACCTTATATATTGCCCCATAAAAGAGTCTCTTTATCCACATAGTATTTTTGTCAAAAATAGCTTGTCTTAACTACAAATATAGGCAAAGAAATAGGCTGCAAATATAGGTAGTTATTATGAATTAAGTACTGCACAGTTATTATGAATTAAGTGCTGCACAGTTATTATGAATTAAGTACTGCACAGTTATTATGAATTAAGTACTGCACAGTTATTATGAATTAAGTACTTCAATTCACAAATTTATCATAGTAAAGGAAATATTCCGAAAGGAGACAAATTTCATTTTGTTACCTGAACTTAATTCCCGAGTCCGTCGATTTTTTAATATTTATTTTTATTATAATTTATAAGTAAATCTCATAATTTAATGAAAATTTATTTCAAAACTACTTGATTGAATGGACAAATATAATTTAGACCGGGAGATACTGGCACAAATTGTACACACATCGTTTAGCACAAATCGTTGAGCGACAAAAAAAAATTACACCCTTGGGGCGGTATGGCGGCCATTTGAAACCGTCGGAAAAGTATGACATGGTGATTTTCGTGAATCGTTACTCGACGATGATTATCTGTGCAAAAATTAGCCTAGTACAAATGGTTGAAATTTTGATTTTAAATTATTTAAATTGTCGTTGGTATGGCGGGCTGTAAGTCACACCGGCGAAGTATGGCATTACGCTACCACCTACTTCATTTTTCATCGACTATCGGAAAATACAAGACTTTTTGTGGAACAAAACGTTTGACTTCTATTATTTATCCGACACGTTCGATTAAGGCCCAAGCGATTGGACCGCCTGTACCAGCGCTATGAACATCATTTTCCTTTTCGTCATTACGTAACTAAGCCCCTGTATAGTCGACATAATGGTACAGATGATCGGAAAATTTGTGTCAGTATCTCCAGGTCTAATTGAAGAAAAATGGAAATGTCATTTTATTACTAAGTCAAACTACTGGCACGTTATAAAACGTCTACATTCAAAAATTAATATTTTTTTAAGATGTCTCTTGAATTGATAACTGACACAAAAACAGCATTATGCGATCTAGAATAATAACCATTCAAAAAGGATTTTCAAATCTATTACACAGTAGAAAATTATCAAATAAACCACGTAAGTAACTTTTCGTTTTATAACTCGTTTTATTACTAACAAGTAAATGAAAAGACGTAGGTATCAGTCGACAATTTTTTTTATTTTTATTTTAGAAATAAAGATATATTTTGTTAAAATTAAATTCTATATAATATTATACTAAATTCTTATTTATTTATTATCAATAAATACAGTGAATATTTCGTTCTACCATAAATTGAATGAATAATAAAAAAATATTCTTCAACATTGACAGCATACCAAGAGATTCTTTTCAATATTTTAAGTCAATCATTATAGTAATATGTTATGTTTCTTCAAATATGGCAACCTGTGATTTAGGTGTACGTTATGATACATATAGTCGGCAAAAAAGTATATACCAACCAACTATTAATTATGGCCACGTAGAATAGTGGCATAAATGCTGCCAATTTTCTAATATGTTATACAATATTTTTTCTTTTAGAAGTCCCGAAACCGTAGCCATGCTTGGTGTTAGCCATTTTAGTTTGTTTTTGAAGATTTTACCATTCTTATAATGTTATAATGACAATCATTTCATAATAATATAAACTGCGTTTACAACTATAGTACCTAATTTTATTATAGTATTGAATTGGAAATCAATCAAATTTTCGAATAGTTCCTATGTGATATACTAAAGAATTTGACACCTTCCTGAATTTGTTATAACAAAATCATATGAACTACATATATTTTTAAACACTAGCCCCAGCCCGATGTCAACCTCACATGAACGAGCTACCCGTACCGTGCGGACCGTGGGATCCGTGGTACAGACAGAAGCAAAGCTTTTATATGAAGCATTTCCTAGGTGGATTAGCCTGGTATGAATATAAATATATTTTATTACAGTTGAACAATCTCAATAGAAAGAATTTGATTAAATAACACAACACGTCTTTCACGTGATCTATTGTTTTTTTAAATGTGATTTACTATGTAATGTGTTTGTGATATTTAATCATCTAATGATAACATTGTGAGTGATACATAAATAGAATTGACCAACTTCGCAGGAGATATTGAAGTGCACAACACAAGGACGGAAACTTTTTAAATAACGATGTAAAATTATGTTTTCATCATTCAGTAGTAACAGCCTGTGAATGTCCCACTGCTGGGCTAAGGCCTGTTATCCTCCTTTTAAGCTTGGAGCTTATTCCATCACGCTGCTTCAATGAGGGCTGGTGGAACACATGTCACAGAATTGTGAAATATGCACAATACACATGCAGGTTTCATAATCACAAATTAAGCACATGAAATTCAGTGGTGCTTGTTCGGATTTGAACCAACGATCATCGATAAAGATTCACGATTGTTACCACTGGGCTATCTCGACTTTTGATATTTTATTTATTTACTAATCATCGGTGGTAGATTTATGACAATCAATAAGAAAGTGTAACACTTCAACATTGAATAAAGATATTTGATCGCTCACGGCTAAGGGACAGGGAGACAGGTATAAGGAAAAAGCTTCCTCGAGGTTCAAGCTTGTTTCATACGAAATTTCATCAAAATCGTTTCAGTGATTTACCTGTGAAAGCGTAACAGATAAACAGGCAGGCAGAGTAACTTTCGAATATGTCAAGTTAGTAGGTATATTTTAAAATCGAACGTAACTCAGGCGGACTGGCAATGGGTCCACTAGATTGTAATTAGTCACCACTACCCCTAGGCGCTGTAAGAAATATTTATTAACCATGTCCTACATTGATAATGCACCAGCAACCTTGAAGAATGGCAACTAAGATGTTATGTTACTCACTCTCGAGTTACAAAACCCCACCACTAAGCTAACTTATTGATTTGTTCTTACTGGGCTAATTCATCGACAACTCATAGGTACTGCGTGTTTAAATATTCAAGTTTTTAGAAATATTTAAAAAGCGTTTTTAAAGTTCGAACTCGTAAGAGATTACTTAGGTATGCGATGATTACAAGCTTATTCTTACAGGAACATCACCTCGTT
This sequence comes from Nymphalis c-album, assembly GCA_963151315.1. Classification (NCBI taxonomy): domain Eukaryota; kingdom Metazoa; phylum Arthropoda; class Insecta; order Lepidoptera; family Nymphalidae; genus Nymphalis; species Nymphalis c-album. Next base: position 6,514,791 of record OY720588.1, read on the forward strand.
TCTCCTTCTAATATATTATAAAATTTCTCATATAATAATATATTTCACTTAGGTGGCTATTTTCATTTGGAATGGCAATTTACACGGATAGTTTATACCTTAATTGGGGACCTCCTGATTTCCCGTCACCTCCAAGCGATATGGTGGAAGAATGCGAAGACGCGTGATCTCCTTCATGCAAGATAGCTGTTATTGTTTAGAATTATTATTTTTTACATATTAAACTATTTTCTAAATGGTCCATTAAGATGGGATTTGGGATACAAGTATCCACACTTGAGATAAACAGCTGTATCTTTAAAACAATTATGTGTAATATGTGTCTGTTTATTAACTTATGTTTTAATAATATACCTAATACATAGTTAGTCTTTAAGTTCGACAGACGAAATATACCATCATTTTTACTATAATTTTACTTGACACGAGCTGGTTCTGATAAATGTAGTTTTCCTAAAAGCGTTACGATTCAATTTCGCAATATAAAAAAATATAAAAAATGCTATCGTTACTCTTAGTGCAAAAACTAGGTAGGTATGTGAAAATCATGCATTTTCCAGAATACGACGAATTGATTTTTTTTAAATATTAGATTCATATCTTCCCTCGACTATTATCATATGAACGATTGTATTACTTAGCATTCAAAGCAATAGGTTTATAAATAAAAAATACAGTCATACATAACTTTCAGCAATTTTAAGTAAAAGCTTAATTTTTCATACCTCATAACTTTTTCTCTAACGGTAGCGATATGTGCTATTTGAATTGTAGTTTCTACCGATAGGCACAGTGTTAGATTACAACTAGCTCTAGTCATCGATTATTCATTTGCATCTATTTGTATATAATATAATAAAATTAGGTATCCATGTATAAGAAATTAAAAAGAAATTAATCGTTGTGGACACTTCGAAGGACTGCTGGCAATAAAAAGTATTTATCCTATTAGAAATAGGTATGTTAGAACCAGAATATCAAATAATGACAGAATAAATAATATTTTTTTTAATTTATTGTTTTATTTTAGTCATTAAAAATGTTGACATGTACATACCTACTTTAATTTTTAACATTTCTTACTTATAAGGGAATTTGAACAGGTTGAAATAATACAGCCAATGATAATTTTGAAAACAATATCAAATTTAATACATAAAAAGTATTATGTATCTCTACATACATGTTTCCATCTATATATTTACATTTAAACACATAATTTACCTAACTTATCTAATTCTTTGACATTTTGTCTTAAAATTGTTACATTAAAAATAAGCAACCAACAAAACAATTTGTTACGTCATAAAAATAAGGAAAAATTCATAATTTGTAACGTTTTACAGAATAAATTACTAGATGTCTGTAGGTTTTAGAGACCAATCTTAAGATAAAACAAGCAATGCCTTTTTATATAAATATTACTTAATTATATAAATGGACACTTCGTAGACAAATCTACAGGCAAAGTATGATAGATAGTAGGACTACATTCGTCGCGAATATCACTACTACAATAAAATTGATATCATGAATTTATAAGCACTGCAGATCAGTTAAAGCGCTAACATCTAATTTGTTTATATTAATATACCCAGTTATTGCAATAACGATTGACTGACTCATTATAACAAAAAACTTTAAGTTAAACAACCTAAATCATTACCTATATACATAGATTATATAGAAAATAACAATAAATTTCATTAATTCTGAAAACAATAAAAAACAGACAATCAAAAAAATAATTAATGAAAAATTTTAATGGACCTCATTTTGTACATTTATTTCGATTATACATTTATTGAGCATGTTTAGTATTTAAATTTAATATTAGTGCTCAGAATTGGTTTATATTCTGAGTTATAGTGTTGTAATCATGATGTCCCTAGTCCTTTTTAATACAATAGCATATAAAGCGTACATATAATTTTTCTATAAAAATACTAATAATCTATATACCTCTGTCCTAATCACATGGAAAATCCAAAAACAGTAAACACACCATTATTTTAAAATGTCGCTCTTGTACAACTCCGCAAAAAAAAACTTACACAGTAATTAAGCGCTGACTATATTTTTTTTGCCTTTTTTATTGTGATCATATTGCTTATTGTATTAACAATATTAAAAAAAACATGGGACTATTACCTTTATATTGGAACATACTAAGCCTATAAATGCTAAAAATAGTTATCTACATTGAATAACAAAAATATTAGAGTCCGACCGAAACTGGTTTTCCGGCCGAAACCGAAACCGAAACTGAAACTCACGTGGTCAAGTATAAAATTCCTTAAAATACTGAAATTTGGTGAATTTTACCAACGATTCTGCATTAATTATTATTTTTTAATAATTGTTACTATTTCATTAAATACTAATTAGTATTTTGAAATCTTATTAATTATTACTTGATACTTGATTAATACTTGATAATTGAGACTATTTAATATGATTTCTTAATAAATATGTTATAAATCTGATGCATCATTTCTTAAATATTAAGAAATATTTATTTAATATTAAAAACTCGTCTTTAATAAATGATTTGTTAACTATTAAAAATTCTTCTACCAGTGTACAAAGAATTTAACAAATTAAACACTTCACATTTTTCAATTACAATCTCTTTTTAACATGTGACCTGATTTGTTAATAACAACAAAACAAAGTTACTCACTCAATATTTAAGTATATAAATCATTCAAGCACAGAAACGAAACAAAAACTTACATGTAATCAGTTCCATCAAAACATAACCTCTAAATTGACTTAGTTGTGTTGCTACAGAGCTATCCGAACGGCGTACGACAATTCCCAAACAGGGCCGCCAGCGTACGCCAAAGCGTTACCGTAAGTTAGGCACGCGTGTACGACAACTTCTGAAATCAGTTTCGGTTTCGGCAAAAATTTCGGCCATTTTGGCCGAACTTTCGGTCGGACACTGAAAAATATAGACGGGGATCATTGAGTCATTCACAGAACGTTACTAGTTGACAATAGCATTACTATAACTGGCTTGATAGTCTTGATTTATTTATTATAAAATGAAAATCTACCTAATGAGTAACGAAAGTTAATTTACTTAATGTAATTTTTTTTTTACTACTTAAAACCAGTTTGTCACCTGACTACTTTTTTAATAATAATCCATAGGTTTAACCTAACGTGGTTACGACCATAGACAATGATTTTAATTCGCCATACCTTCCTAAATGATTTGAATTTTCTATGTGATATTACTATATTTTTGTTACCTGTGCGAACTTCTTTAGTAATTATTACGTTACGAAAATATTTTAAACTTTTCATAAATTTACACAAATTACACAATCTTAAGATTAAAAGCACATTACAACCATAATGCAATGTTTCACGATTAAATCCAACTGTGGAACAATAACATGTCCATCTAATTGACAATATCAATTCAAATCAAGACTTTAGCTATATACTAAATGTACATTGCACATATCAACAACCATATGATATAATAATTAACTAACGTTCTTTATACATTTTTGAGATACCACCAATAACGGTGATCTTATACATTACAATTGAAGATTATTTAAATTAATTTAATATGGTTATACAATGCTACACATAATATGTTTGATTTGGCAATGGTTACTATAAATTACAAAATAAGGAGACAAATACGTACTACATTGAAATTATAAATGACTTAAAGTCAATCGAATATTAATTGAAACTACAAATTCCCTATCTATTTTAAGTTTCTATAAGATTATGTTAAAACTTATATTACTCTAAAACGTCCGCTGTCCCAAATTTTCTAAGGTCTTGCGGTACGCACAAGCGATCCCGTGCCGTTCTAACAAAGACGATTACGGTACGCTGGTTTTTTAGTGGGTATTCCGGCGTCTTCAGCACCGGTGAGCACCACATATCCCCTTTTTTCTGTTTTTCAGCGAAATAAAAAAAAAAAATCTAAATTACAGTAAAAATACAGGTAGCATTTAATTATAGAATACCGCGTTACTACTTTGTAATTTAATAATTAGTACATTCTTAGTTTAAATAAAAACAAGCGTTCAAAATGTTTCATTAAAATATTAACTATAGCACCAATATCAGCTATATTGAATATATTATAATTGCTATTGATTTAAAAGGGGCAATTAAGCGGATAACATGTCACAATAAAATATATAACTATTTTAGGTATTGGGAACTTCATGAAAAAAAGCTGTATGTATCATCCGCAAAATAGGTATAAAGGTAATTCGTGGACTAATATACATTTATATGGACGTCGAATATAACAGTAATTGACTTAAATTTAATTTTCTACATTGAACACTTATTTGTTAAATCTAAAACAAATAGTCTACTGAAGTAATTTACAAACGCTTTACTCGAGTAATTTTACGCAAAAACAGTATTTGTTGTAACCACTACAACAACAATATCTACTATAGTTGAAGAAATAGCTTATTCGAAATATTTATTATCTTCGACTAGAGATCTGACTATATTGATTTTAATTTGTGCTTTTCATTGCTGTGTTAATCCACACGTCGTCTAAAATTTCTAAACGACATTTTCGTACAAGATTTTTTAATCGTTTATTTCGATAAATTATTATATAGGTACATTTATTTCTTCCACGTTGAAGTTGATTTCCTTTTCGTCGATTGAAATATAATCTGTAGCGTGTGAAATTAATCATTGATACGATATGTTTAAAAGTAATTTAATAGAACCATATCAATCAATTTAACTATTTAGATTTCTCATTTTCACTATTGAGTGAAATCTATGCAATTTACATAGTTATCTTAATTTCAATCATAAATAAGAATAAACAACATGTTCATTATTTCATAAATTTCATATTATTTGATATAGTGAAACTACTGATTCTTCTTTTAAAACGCAAAGTGTAGGTACTCAATTTAATTTAAAAAACAAATAACATTTATTTATTATTCTATAAATTAGTTATCTTAAATTCTTAAAATTGGCCCGCACAAAACATGAGTCAATTGAAGTACCTATGTGGTTTTTTTTATTGAAATGTACACAAATAAGGGCTTCGATTATGAACTAGGACGAACATATCACGTAAAAAACATCTTGAACTGAGTTTTTTGTTTAAAATATAGTCTTCAGAAAATTCAAAATACGAGCCATATAAAAAAATATATACATATAACACTTTTTTTCTAATTATTCACATTTTTACTTATATATTCATAAGAAAAAAATATACGCGGACACACTTTTTTTTTTACTTTTACCTCAGTCCTTTTGCAAATACACAACGCACTCCGTTAACTTTTAACACCTTATAAAATAGATTTTACTGTCAGCTGTTCACTTTGCAATAAATTTCGTAACGAAAATTCGCTTCACTTGTTCACGGTTTAAATTTTCTTTAGAAAGAGGACAGTATCATCAATGAAGACCTTGTTAAATCTGAAACCAATAACATACATATTTTTAATATACGTAAAGTTGGAAGTTTTACTAAAATGTTTGAGCGAAATACGACCGATAATAGATAATAGTCAGGAAACCTTAGTTATCCTTATCGACAAGTAGTATTCTGATTACTATTGATGGAAAAAAATGAAAGAACAAATAGTTAATAGCAATTCATCGTTTGTAACAATTAACTAATATCAATAAATCTTTGATAAATAATTGTTATAGTTGCATTGGACAGTGACGTGTACCTATCTCTTTTGAACTAAATTAATATATACTACATACATAAATAAAAATAGGTACCTACTAATAATTATTATTTCATTTTATTGGTTTTATGATGAACAACGTTAAAATTTAAATACATAATTAATTATAAGTAATATCATTATAGAACTGTACCTTTAGATAAGTACCTATATAAATAATGTTAATCCACTGAACTTATTTAAATGAATACGGTCTTACATCTGAAATATGGGCTAAGGAACCACATTAAATGCTATCTCTGATTTTTTATTTGATAACGACTAGACGAGCAAAGGAAACAGAATTAATATGAGGATTGAGGGTAGAGGGTAGGTTACGTCACTGACGTCATAGTGATCTCAATTTAATTCTCACACAGCGACTGTGGATGTGGATTATCAGCTATTCTCTCAGTTAGTTTCTGCTGAGTTGGTTGAGAGTAAATCGTAACCTGCCCGCCGCTCCGACGCCAAACTTCGCGCCCCGCGTCCCGCGTCCCAGGTGACGACCTTCTAGTGCTGTACAAAGTATTCAGCCCACACGTGTGTATCGATATTTCGTAATGATTAATTTATCTCATAAAAATACAAAGCTTTAAAAAAGGCGAATTGATTTAGTAATTGATTGGTCTCGTATTTATAATAATAATACGAGTAATTAATCGTTAATACCACTGATAAGCGGCCATAATGGACTAATACTTATATACGTACTATAAATAATATTTTTTAATGTACTTGGTGATAGGGCTTAGTGCAAGCTCGTCTAGGTAGGTACCACCCACTCATCAGATATTCTACAGCAAAACAGCAATACTTGCTATTGTTGCGTTCCGGTTTGAAGGGTGAGTGAGCCAGTGTAATTACAGGCACAATGGACATATCAGCTTAGTTCCCAAGGTTGGTGGTGCATTGGCGATGTAAGCGATGGTTAACATCTCTTACGATGCCAATGTCTATGGGCGTTGGTGACCACTTACCATAAGGTGGTCAAATGCACGTCCGCCTTCCTATGCAAAAAAAAAATGGTCCTTTAATATCACATTCAGATACCAATCCAATAACCATAAATTTTGATTAAAGTAAGAGTTTTTCAGATTGACATTAAATATATAATGATAAATTCATGCTTCAATTGTTACGTTAGTAAATTTTTCATATTTATCGACATATTTTTAAAGTAACATCACCCCGAGCTACGATAAATCTGTGGCATATTCAGCAATGTAACAGAATTTCTCTCCGTTCATTGCTCAGAATAAAGTGCGCGTCTCTTAATATGTGATGTAGATAATTGACTTTTCCCGAAATAAAACCCAACATAAAACATTTAAACGAAGGCCTTATGTACGACATGATTTCTCGAAAATGGAAATAATATAATTAGCTTGAACCACATTCCCTATAGAGCAAGAGCCCACGACGGCCAGACCTTCGTCATATTATAAAAGCTGAAAATGTTTCTATGCATATACCCTATACAGGTAAGACCGACCAGCGACTATAGAGTTTGGGTTGTGGTTACTTTGGCAGGTAACAGGTATTAAAGGTGTATAAAATAGAACCTTATTTTCGTTAAAGTATAAAGCTCAATTTTTTTATATTTTCTTCGGGATAACTTTAGAAATCTCGTCATCCATTGCCGGACACTTATGACAGTTGCTACCCCCTGCCAGACACCCCTAAACTTCGTCATAGCTAAATTTTATAAATGTTACTTTTTTGTATTTTTGTTAATACTTACATAACTTTCGACTAGGTGAATAGATTTTGATGATTTTTTTATTTGAAAGCTGGTGCTTTCCATTTGGTCTCATTTTAATCTGGTCCCGTTTTGACAATGGTATCCATGAGAAAACCATATAAGTCTATATTTGCATTAAGCTTGTGCGCGACAAATGAACGAATAACTCAATATCACGCCAACCGATTTCGAAGATTTTTTTTTATTGGAAAGAATGTACTTCAAGTGTATTTTGATGACATTTTGGTTAGATTCTGATTATGGAATCCATGACAAAGTAACGGAACTCCTTAATTCTTAGAAATAAATTAACGATACTCGGCCGAATCTTTTATAGGCTATCCAGATTTTTCAGTCACCTACCGTAACATCGTTCTGATCAAGTAATTGTAGTACTATTGTATAGAACACTTTTTTATATACCGTCAGCGCACGCTAGGTAATGACTTTAATAGGCAAAAGTTTGATACCTTGGGTTACATTGCTCCATTTTAGGTAGGGATCTATAATTTTTTTGAAATTATAATATAGCCTTTGTTACTCAGTAAAGATGTAGCTTTCTAATGGTGAAAGAATTTTTAAAATCGGTCATAAAGTTTTTGAGTAAAATCGTAATATAAAAATAAACAAAAATACAAAACTTTCCTCTTTATAATATTAGTTATGCATGTAAGTATTAGTATATATGTTTGTAATTGAACATTTCCTAAAAGTTGAGACCAATTTTGAAAATTATAAATATATATAAAAAACGTATAAGTACTCGTATATACATGTAATATTTATGTATATTTATAAATTGATTATAATATAGATACTTTCCCTTTTTTGTAATATACACACATTCCGTCATATTTTAGTGCACTATAGATTCACTAAAAATCGAAAAATAAATAAAAATTTTAACAAAATAAAAACCGACTTCAAACTTTAAATATAAAGACATTATTTTACCTGATGAGTATACAAAAAGTGGTTATCACCGGGAATGTTACAAAGCATTTACAGGACTTATGAAAAAATACTTAACGTGAAAATTCGACAGAAAACAGTGAAAAAAAAAGTCAGTCAATGTACCAAAAGACAATAGCTCAACATCCTCGTCCTCTATACCTACGATGATGTCATCGGCTGGAGGGGTAGTGAAGATGAAAATGAAAATATCGACGACTATGATGAAACATAGAAAAACGATTAAATATTTTGTTTTTTTTTTATAATAATACTTTTTTTGTATTTTATAATAATAATTTTTTTTTTATTTTATATAACATGGTTATGAATGAAATAAAATTTTTTTTTTATTGGAAATAGTAAAAAATCGCAATCGACTAAGCACTTTCAATGTGTCTGGCAAGATGTAAAAACCATTAAAACTGTCCGGCTATTGGAGTAACATTTTTTTATAGGCACCCAAGTAACATATATAAAAATTAGCTTTTATACTATGACGAAAGTATAATTATAATTTATTAAGGTTTAGGGATGTCTGGCAGGGGGTAGCAACTGTCATAAGTGTCCGGCAATGGATGACGAGATTTCTAAAGTTATCCCGAAGAAAATATAAAAAAATTGAGCTTTATACTTTAACGAAAGTAAAGGTTCTATTTTATACACCTTTAATACCTGTTACCTGCCAAAGTAACCACAACCCAAACTCGATAGTCGCTGGTCGGTCTTACCTGTATAGGGTATATGCATAGAAACATTTTCAGCTTTTATAATATGACGAAGGTCTGGCCGTCGTGGGCTCTTGGGCTACTATGCGTGGTCGGAAATTTTGATAATATTATTTGTAGTTTTATACAATGATAGTAGATAAATAATGTTATCAAACATATTTGTGACATTTTTTAATTAGTATTTTAGACGATTTGATCTATTGAGTAATATTTTAAACGACGATGAAATAAAAAACTTGATTGTGGGCTAAATCTTCAAAAACTCTTGTATCGTGTGCCGATAAATTTATTTTCGGATGTCACGGGTTATAAAACATAGGCGCCGTTGGTTATCGAGTAATTCCGGTGAGGGGGCGGTGGCGTAAATTTATTCATACTGAAACCGACCTCTTAACTTTTATGTTATTTAGGACGCGTTTCCTTTACGGCGCGCCGATTGCAAAAAGATTTACATTATATTTTCTATTTATTTCTAATTTATATATAAAAAAATATTCATTTTCTATTATGCTTGGAGTTGTACGTTTTCATTGTTAAATCTTATTATTGAACTTGCCTTTATAGAGCGGGGGATTGTAACACAAAATTTCAAATCAACAGAATACAATGATGCCATGCTGTAAAAATGATTATACGGGTTGTATACTCGTATATTGAAAACGTGTCGAATAAATAAGTTTTTCATGTATGGCATTTTACCTCCTACTAGAAGTATAGCAAATATAATATCGGTCACATGGTATCATATACTTTCCAAAAACCAAATGCCTTGCTGGTAAAAATCGTTTTGCAACAAAAATACTCCATTGCGGCGGAATGAGGGCCATTTGAAGCCATCGGAAATATATGGCATGGTAATTTTCGTGAATGGCTACTCAAAGATAATTACCGCCTACCGGTGCAAAAATTAGCCTGGTACAAATGATTCAATTGTTTTTTTTCAATCGTTGGTATGGCGGGCTGTAAGTCACACCGGAGAAATATGGCATTACGCTACCGCCTAATTCTATTTTCATCGACTATCGGAAAGTACAATGTAATTTATACTACACGTTCGATTAACGCCCACGCGAATGGGTCGCGAGTACCGGCGCTATGACCATCACTTTCCTTTTCGTCAAAACGTAATTAGACCCCCGAAGAGCCATACTGGTACAAATGACTTGAAATTGAGTGGCACCATCTCCCGGTCCATTACTTTTTTCATTAACCTATTATATGACATGAACTCGTATACGTCACATGTTCATTTATTATATATACTTATAAGGTCCTCCAGGCCGATTTCGGCCACTGCGGCCAATCTTAAGAGAGATTAGCCAACTGCGCAGGAGATATTAAAGTTCACAAAGGTGTGCGCAAACACAGGTGCTCTCCTCTCTTTTCCTTAGCTCTCATAACCCGATGGGACAGCAATCCGACACGACCGGAAAGAGTTCAGGCGCAGGGCCAAAGGCTTAACGTGCTTTCCGAGGCACGGGGGTGTACAGTTCCAACTTCCAGACTCCGGGCTGCTACTGTGAATTTTCTGACAGAAAACCCCAATAACTATTTATTGGCCCCACCTGGGAATCGAACCCAGGACCACCGCGTCTGCAGCCTTCTATCAAGTCACTAGACCAACGAGGCAGTAAATTCAGTTTAATTAAGTCAAGTCAACAGTCAATCAAGTTCATTTATTATAATGTATATTGCTATCAATTAAGTGTGAGTTATTGTTATTGTTTGAAAAAATCATACATAACAAATTATTTTGGGAACAAATAATTTATTTAACAGAGTTGGCATTATCCATTTTGAAAAACATGCCCGCGATGCCTTAGTGGCTATAATACGTTAATTTTAATCAAAGAACAATGGAAGATCTATATCTGGAAGTTTTTTGGCATCCTTAGATTTCATTTATAGTAAATTAAATAAGTTATATTTTTTTAATATTTTTAAATATATCCACATGTTCGAGCCGACGTAATATATTTTTATTAAAAGTATATCAACTTGTATCAGCTGATGTACGAATTGTCAATATGTTGTCAACCAAACAAATAGGGATGCAGAGTGCAAGTATATTTAGTATAAGTAGTTACTTTATCGATTCAATTAAACAAAAGGTCGGCATGAACTGATTGCTTATGTTTTGATTTAATTGCGCGAAAAATGATCTTTAATGAGAGTGGTGGTCAAATGTTGACATCATTAAAACGAAGCTACCCGTATCGTATTTGATTAAAATAGCGAAGAATCATTACGATATTGTATCGACATTAAAAAAAATCGGATCGATCGTGAAAGAGTAGAGCTGAGACGTTTTATCTTTCTCTATAAGTATATGTCGCAACCAACTAGCTTAAGAAGCCGTTCAATCAACAGCCTAGCCTCTATTAAACAACGCCGTAGTAACTATCTTTCTGAATGATGTTTAACCATTTGATCAAACAGACTTGGTTTGATGACATTTAATTACTCGCCTAGCATGTTCATTTAAATCAACCCGTTTCATTTCCCCTGAGGAGAGCTCCGCCGAGCCACGAGCGGAGCACAGCACGGGAGGGGCCGCGGATGCGTTATATCAACACGATCCCGCAGCCTCTCCGATCCGTGCCGAGGACGGCCATCGCAGTGGTTTTAGTGGGTAAGAATCCCACATAACCCGGTTCCTACCCCTAAGGGAGCTGGGTACCTTTGGAAGGTTTCCACTGCGTTAAAAAAAAAAAAAAAAAAAAAAAAAAAAAAAAAAAAAAAAAAAAAAAAAAAAAAAAAAAACAAAACAAAACAAAACAAAAAAAAAAGGTTCCTCTTAAAGCACAACGTACTAGCCGAGCAAGCGAAGCGAGCGTGCCGCGGCAGTACTCGGCCTGAAGGAAAATCGCTCCCCTGATCCCAATTTGGACAAGGTTCATTTGTTTAATCTATGTTTATAATTCATCTCGTGCTCGGTAGCAAAGAAAAACATAATGGAACCTGCATGTGACTGATGAAAATGTGCCAGCCTTAGCGCAGCTGTGAGACATCCTACTTTATTAAAGGTCATATCGTCCTACTTTATTTTAGTAACAAGCGTTATAACAATAAAGAGGTTAAATTGTAATGTCCATATTTAAAGTTGGATAAAAAATAGCATATTTAATAATTGCCATTTTCTATCAAATCAACACAAGGACGACAAACTAGGTTAGGTTATTCTTAATCAATCTCAAATGCAATTGAATTCAAACTTAAATTGCAAGTGGGCATATTTTGATTAATCAACGAGGTTATGTTACCTCTTTTGAATAAATAGTGTCACCTAAGTGTATTAATATTAAAAACGAAAATTCATGGCAATAAGACGAAAAAAAGCCGCTATCAATTCAAAAGAATTTTAGAGGCTTTTGTAAGTTATCCTTAAAGTTAAGGTTCTTGTTTAGCTTTTTAACGTTTATTATTATTTTTTAGTTTTCTTCGTTCATTCATTTGACTTGGTGTCTCATCAAATAAATTAGGCGTTTTAAATAATTTAATGTTCATAAAAACGATTTTTTGTTTACAATATATTTCATATTTCAATAAAACACGTTTAGTCTCAGTTATGCGATTTTTACAGCAGTTAAATGGAGCAGAAAAAAGGGAATGTGTTTATTGACTCTCCGAATAATTTATTGTTCTACCATTAGGCCTTCGCTTTCAGTATGAGACATAGTGGGAGTAGGCGTTGGCAACATTTTTTGTGTCATTGATTGTTGCAATAATAATAAAAACAAATAAAGAACAATGGCAGATCTATGTCTGAAAGTTTTTTAACGTCCTTAGATTTAACTTATAGCAAATAAATTAACTTATTTTTTTAAGATTTTTTAAATATATCAGCATTTTTGTTAGAGCCGACGTTATTTATTTTTATTAAAAGTATATCAACTTGTATGAATTGCCAATTAAAGATATCCCAACAAATAGAGATGTAGAGTAGGTACAAGTATTAGTATAAGTAGTCATTGCATCGATTCAATTAAACGAAAAATCGATATGGACTGGTCGCTTATGTTTTGATTGATATGTGCTGTTTTTTATCTTTAATAAAAAATATAATATACTTTATTTACATTAAAACCTTAAATAAATATATGTAACAATTAAAAATGATTATTATACAAGTCGTGACCGCGTGGAATGGTGGCAATTTATTTTTAATGAAAATAGTGGTCAAATGACATCATTAAAACGAAGCTACCCATATCAAATTCGTAATTGATTAAAATAGCTAAGAATCATTACGATATTGTATCGATATTAAACAAAGTCGGATCCTTTTTTTTATAGCATAGGAAGGCGGACGAGCATATGGGCCACCTGATGGTAAGTGGTCTCCAATGCCCATAGACATTGGCATTGTAAGAGATGTTAACCATCGCTCACATCGTCAATGCGCCACCAACCTTGGGAACTAAGATATTATGTCCCTGTGCCTGTAATTACACTGGCTCACTCACCCTTCAAACCGGAACACAACAGTACCAAGTACTGCTGTTTTGCGGCTGAATATCTGATGAGTGGGTGGTACCTACCCAGACGAGCTTGCACGAAGCTCTACCACCAAGTGTCCGACCATGTTAGCACACTGTCAGCTCTATTTTGTTACTTGAAATTGACAATTGACGTTTTTTCTTTCTCTATAATATGTTATCTATCCGCTTCCATTTGATTTTATGAATTATAAGTATTTACTATAATGGGCTATTTTCAATACTCAAAATCTAAAATAATTTATGGTTTGCGTTGTGGATACGTGATAAAATAGCGGTTTGAATATCGGCAACGTTATTATGGAAAGTGAAATTAAAATAGATACGTGTAACAGTGTTTATTATTTGTATATATTTGTTGTAACAGTGTAGTAGGTACATAATATACAAAAGATAGTCGCAAATCTCATGGAATATTTTAACCTAATGTTCTTTTACCTTTTACTGCTGTCATTGGAGTTACTCTGTCTAGTCTGTTGTCTGTGATTTACTATTGGAGCTACGTTTTACTCTGTCTTAATAACAGTTGATACTGTTATAAAGTGTACATAATTATCTTAAAACAATAACCAACTTTACAGTAAAATTTTTTAGTTCAAATGTGTAATAAAATTGTATCAAGAGTCATGGAAAAGCGAGGCCGCGTCTGGTAATATAAAGCTCAAGGAAAATTGTGATCAATAAAGGAATTTATATTATGCGGAATAATTAAAAACTTAACGAGTTGACACTTTCAAATTAAAAAAAGCCTGCTTTCAACGCTTTGTGTGACCACTCGATTCTATGTACCAATTTTATTGTATACATGGGTATCTTATATTGTACATTTGTATATATTTATAATCTCTTTTCTTGTAAAAATAGTACTTAGCGATGCTAGTACTTTAAGACTAGAGAGTACTACTACTTTGTAGACTAGAGAGGCGGGTTAGGGTACCTGTTGCACGAAGGCGGGGCGAATACGCCCAACGCCCAGTTCGCCACATTGCACACGTTCTATATAGAAACGATGCACATTTTATGACCAAACAAGAAAACGTGTCGTTTTACACAACGTAAACATAGCAGTGAACTGTTAAAATGACAATTCGGTTGTTAATTTTTTAATCGTAATTAAGTACAATCAAATCTTAAAATGGTTTTTATGATTTTAAAATATTTTTCTCACAGGTAAAAGTTATATTTAAGACTGTGTCCGAAAGGCTTCCAATTAAATACTAATTAAATATTAATTAGAAACATTTCAGAGAGATTATAATTATTATTTCAAATATGGTAAAACTTAAACTGTGTTTTTAAGTGAAATATTTAATAAATGATCTCTATACTCACATAAATTGTTTAAAATATTAATTGTGGCAATACCTAGAAATATAATTGTTTTGTAAGGTACAGGTATGTTATATAACATAACTTCCTATTATTATATATTATTATACAACTTCGTTTACATTTTGGAGATTTTTTTTAAAAGAATATATAGACAAACAGGAGGGTAGCATAAACATTAGCATTGTAATAAATCTTAAACATCGCTTACATCGCCAATACGTCACCAACGTTGGGAACTGAGATGTTATGTCCCTTGTGCATGTGATTACACTGGCACGTTCACATTCAGATAAACAAGTTTGAATCAACGAACGAAAATCTAAGTGAATTTAATGTTTTTTTTTATTATGTTTTCATTAACTTATCACGGTTCATACATAAAGATATATTACAATCTTTAATTTTTATTTATTTTAAAATCTTGGGGTAATAGTGCAAAAAATTTTGGGGCTTTGGGGCATTGGTTTTAGGGCTGGTTCATTTTTCGCCCAGACAATCGGAATTGCGATTCAAAGGGGAAATGCTGCTAGCGTTCTTGCCACGATTCCACGCGGTCACGATTTATATAATAATTATTTTTCATTTTTATTTATTTGAGGTTTTAATACATTAAAAATTAATACAATAAATTTATATTTAGATTGTAATGTTATAATTCTAAATATAAATTTTAAATATCGATTGCTCACTTAATATTCACATATTTGCATGCCCTTCACAGGCCTTCCTGCGACGCTTTAAAGTAGCATTGAATTTGAGAATCTCATTATTATTTTTATTGATTTTTTTTTATCAATCCGTCTTTTTTTATAAACGAAATCGATACGAGATCGGCCGCTCTCAATCACAGGCATATTTTGAATAAACAGATTTTTTGTTTTGTATATTATAATAAATCAATAATCACGAATTACTAATTAAATTAACCACTTTTATCGAATAAATTTTATTGTATTATAAACATTGTAATTTATCTGCATAACCTTTTTTTTTTAATAGAAAAAACGTCTTCATATTGATGCATTTTCTTATAATACGTTGCTTCTTTAATTTGGTGTCTATCAGAACACCTCGATCGTTTATTTCGTTATATTTTTTTACATTTGACGTTCCGAAAAATCTTGAAAACTTGAGCAGTACAGATCCGTCACTACTGAACTCGTAATCCAATTTGCTGATGGCCCACTCTAACGGAAGAGTTCGAAAGCACAACACCCTTCGGCATTACACCATTTGCTACGACACAAAACAGATAATACTGAATAAATTTATATATATTTTATTTATATATGTAAATTGATTTTTAACTATCAACTGTCATTTTGTTGTAATTATGAAACTTGTCAAGAGTTTGTGCCTCGTAATTAGCTGCCTCAATTAATAAGACTAAGTACTTAGATATGTACAAACGTTGACATATACATATGTATATAAACATAATAAAAGTGTATTTTAACCTTTAAGCATACAATGATTATCATACGCATTTCATAATTGGCTATTAGAGAATAAAATTAAAGTATTTATCTGACAAAATAATTTATTTTATAAGAAAGCGTCGTGGAAAATTTCTTTACGTATAAAAATTTCTGCAAAATTGACAGCCATAACTGCGTTGGCTTCATTTAAATAACCGATCAAAGTCGACTAAGCTGTCAAACACTTTCATCCTTGATTTGAATGCGAAACATGAAACGCAACTTTTTAAATTGACAGCGCAAAGACGACATTTAAATTGAGTATAGAAAACAGGCTCAAGTTTTATTACTAGATGTGGTCTTAAATTTGAATTACTTAACTTTAAATAAGTCCAATATTACAGATGATAAGTAACAGGAGGGGGTGTTTGTATCGAGGAAAATCTGCGAATATATAACCGATGACAACGACGTGATTTACAGTAATGGCACTTAATCAAAGCAGACCGTTATCCGATATTGTGCTTTGTCGTTTTATTTTAGCTGACACCAACCACGAAACTGAATTTTACTTAGATATCCATAATATATATGATTACGTTTTTCTGTGTTGTATTATTTACACGCTACGTCGGCAGTTGTTTATGTAATGTCAATGTATTCATTAGGTACTTACCTTAACATATAAAGATAATAAAAGTTAATTGTCTAATAGAAAAATAAAATAAAATCTAATAAAAATGTACAAATTAATGTTTGATTCATCTCTCATTTTAGAGGCCATGCGGCAAATATTTAAAATACTTAAGTACAAGGGGACACTGAAAGAAGAAATAAAAAGAGAGCAAAGAAGCGTTTTATTAAGTAGGGGGTGGTGGGGCGTCGAGAATATAATGAATAAATTCCGTGTAAAGGCCCCCTCGTAACGCAATTGAAAACTTTTAACAAGTGCCGTGAAATCGTGTGTAAAGGTGGGCCCGTACCTAATTACGTCGCTAGCCGACCGGAATGCGGGATGAGTTCAGAAATTTAAACGACTCTTTATGAAAATCAGCTTGTTAATATTATAAAAGTCGTGTTGACCAATGTCACCATTCTTTTACGCCTTCGCGTTACACTATACATGTATTACACATGATATATATTTTTTTTATTTTGATTTATTTCCGAAATACTCATGTACGTGTGTGTACGTATTTTAATAATTTTATTTGACGTAAATATTATTTGAATATCCATTTGAACCATGACCGCTATCTATATTATATTCTTAACATATATAATTAATGACTTAAATTGTTCGTCGAGATCTTATCCACCATTAACTTATTACTTTAAAGAATTAAAAAATTAACAAAACCTCGCCGCCTCGGCTGTTGAAGACGTATTCTTTGCAACCCTAAAAAACAAGTCATTATCGAAGCGGGTTTAATCTAGCGTCGTATTCAGCGGGTTTTTTCGTGTTATTCCATTATTTGAAGCTGATCGCTCGACTCTAAGCGGCGGGCACCGTTTACGCTAAAAATGATATGATTAATTACTGGCTCCGGTCTCCCTCATTAGCGCACAAATAGGACCATTCAGTGGTGAAATTGAATCACGGGTGCTCGCAAACCACGTTCAATCGCGATCTAATTATAATTAATATTTATACGAGTAAGTAAATGACAAATGATTTTCATAAAAACTAGTGAATGAATTGTTTTGCTGGTTTCGCGATTAAATAACGTGCTTACAAGCACGTAATTTAGATGTTCCAAAATTCCAAATAATAAAATGAAACAGAAAATTAAAAATTTATTATATATGTTCTTACTTTTCTTGACAGTTATCAGACGCCTTGTTCCACTTAGTATTATTTATTCATAACCCAATATAATTTGCACACAAACGCTACGAGACCTAAAGGTCAGGACACGAGCGTATTTGCTGCGAACATGCGAATGGTAATAAATAAACATAAAAACCGTTATATAAATTTAAAAATAGAACTGGATGTTTTAAAATGTGAACGAAATGAATTAAATGAGAATGTTTTAAATAACTTTTCAAGCTAATAAGTTAAGAGAATATTTTATTTCTTTTATACTTGCACAACAATTATTATTTATCAACGTAATTATTTACTATATTATATTTCATGTTTATATTAAACTAAAATAAGTAATCTCGTGTACTCTATGCTTTGTTTTCATATTATATTTTCTAATTCATCTCATACGCCGCGCGCCGGCAGCTAAAATTCGCGCACCGTCAATCTTTTTTTTCTCTTTACACTTTCATAAATAAAGGAGATCACGTGTCATAATCTCCGTACAACGAGACGAAACATAAAACGTCGTAATATATGCTCCCATAGAAATAAATATTTAAAGAAAAATTCATGTTTAAGCTGTGTATGTGGATCTACTACTATTTTTTTATTTTAATGAACAACTATTAAATTGATTTAATTTAAATGGAAACCGTATCGACAAACACATTATGACTTTTGTACTAATTAAAACCAAATTCAAATGAATATATATTAAGGCTTTAAATTTCAAAATTTTACAATTTAAATTATTAATAAATAGGAATAAAACCGGCCTACCGCGAGTCGGACTCGCGCACGAAGGGTTCTGTACCATTTTCTTCTATACATATTTAAAAAGACTTGTCCTGACTGACTCTTCAACGCAGAGCCTAAACATAAATAAAAATATTTTATGAATATTTCAAGCGTCTACCTGTTGTCGTTATCAATATCAAGCAAAAATAAGCAAAAAAATCACGTTTGTTGTATGAATATTTATTTTATTCTGTTTTTTAGTATTATATTTTATATTATTTTTTAGTATTATTATTATAGCGGCAACTCAATCATCTGTGAAACTATAACGGTTCATGAGATACAGCCTGCTTACAGACAGAGCGACGGACGAACCGACGAACGGACGGACAGCGGAATCTTTGAATTTTGAATTGAGTTCCCGTTTTACCCTTTGGGTACAGAACCCTGAAAAAGTACTAGTAATATTTTTCATGTATCGCGTTTTACATAAATATAACTTTAAAATAAATACAAGCGCGTTCCAAGAGTACAAAAAGTGCAAAACGAACGTTAAACTTCTGATTCTTCTATCTCAGTCTTAAATACCCGAAAATAGGGTCAGATTGCTATCCGCTATTTTCACGAAACAATAAAGTTATAGTTTTGTAAGTAGTGATACCGTTGAGACGAGTTATTGGACACTCAACTGGAAACTTTGGGCGGATTAACGCAGATATTTCGGAGAATTTATTGCAATGTACTGACTGATAGTACTCGTATATCGAGAGTTACATATTATTACTGTACAGGATATTTCTTACAAATAATTTTGTACTTGACTACTAAACCAACTAAGAGAATGCATCTAAAAGATAAGGTGTGAATCTAAGAAAAGCTATTGCTAGTTGATCTATAATATAAGGTAGGTTGTGTAATATTTACCAACTTTTTTAAAGGTTTGGTTAACTTTGACTCAACACAAAAAATACGAAAATACACCAATAAATCAATACAACAATTAACAAATCTGTCCTGATTTAGTCGCTGCGCGACTTATTAATTTGTAGAGCGATTTAAATAAATTTTACCGAAATTGTATATTAAAGTAACGACAGCTTGAAAAATATATAATTACCTCTTTGAACACTGGATAAGGTCCCACCACATCCCCCCTCCTCGGTCCTCTAAATTATTAATAAACTACTCATATCACAAGCTTCCACCTAGCTTACGACTAATACCTACTCTAACACAATTGACACCTTAACAATGATCGGTAACGGCCCGCTTAACATTAACGCTAAATAAAATTCTAAGATTAGTTAACATGATAAACAAAAATCTCGACTACCATGCAAAAGTAACAACTCGAACAGAATCTGTTTGTGTCGTATTAACAGATAAATATGTGTATTGAACATGACATTTTCATATTTATACAACAACACACAACATATAAGTAGTTAACTATTTTTTTAGTGGACCCAAGAGGGGGGTCCGGAGTAGGGGGTGTGGGGAGCTCCACCACCTGAGCGTGTCGTAGGTACCGGTGGTGCAGGAGCTACGAACTGACTCTCCGCTTCGGCGGCCATCGACGTATTTTGTTGGGGAAAGTTGAAGTCTAGAGTACCGTCCATGCTAAGTTCATGTCGTATGACCTGCAGAACCAAAAAACCTTTGTCAGTGTAAGACGAACTTTGTCAGTTAAAGTTGAAAAATTGTTAGACGAGTTCGTTTTTTAAAAATGACAGATATTTATGATGGTGACTCTCTTAATGAATTGATAATATATGAACATAGTTCATTTAACGTATATAAACTTTAATAAGAATAAATAATATTACTCAAAGAAACGATCTCTTATTAAGTAAATAGGTTTGTATTTTGACATGATATGATAAAATGATAAATAAAAACAAATGGTTAAAAGTACCTCATCAACGTTACAGTCAAAGTTGTGTTCTAAGGTCTCAATATTCAAGTCCTCCGAAAGACCAGTGTAAAGAGCTCCCATGATCTGCCCCATTACCGTCGTGGGGCCCACAGCACTTGTCTGCACCATTACACCACCGTTCATGAGCGTAGGGTCAGCCGTCGTCACCATTTGTGTCTGACTGTTTTCTGATGTAGAATTTTTTTTAATTTTTTAAACATAATTAATTATACTTCAGACAATATCCATCTAACATTCATGAGAAATAATAATTTAAAAATTGTTTGTTATAATCATGTGGTTAAAATTAAATACTTGCCCGTTAGCATAATGTCAGCGGGATCAGCAGGTGGCGGTGGTCTTACAAAATGGTCTAGCGCATGTGGGTGCGGATGGGTGGGATGCGCGGGGTGCGCTGGATGCGCGGGGTGCGCTGGGTGTGCGGGATATAACGACGCACAGGCACAGCCGCCATGAGGGTGTTGCGGACAAGCGCCATATGCGTAGCGATAGCTTCCACCCGATGACGACGAGGAAGTTGTCGGAACGTACCTGATAATGCAATCCATATATAACAAGTTCTAATGTAACCTTTAAAATCATAAATTCAATTGTTTTATTGCGTTTACATAATTATCTAGGTAAGCAGTATCTAAAATGGCGTTTTAGACAAAGTAAAAATACGAGTACTGCCTTCTGCATCTATTAAAAACATAAATGGAACCCAGCTTAAGCGTATAACATTTAAAACCTTACGTATTTAGAAAAGGGTCTGTTCCGTGTAGTTTCATTGAATCAGCAAGAGTTCCTGCTAGGTCTTGATCTTGAGTATAATCGGCTGGAGAAAAATCACTGGTTGAAGCAAAGTCTCCTACAGGGTTATAATCTGATCCCCATTCTGGCTCCGAAGTTATTAAAGAAGGTATTGGAGACATCCGACCGCAAGATGACGCGTTGGATGAGGCCCTCTGGCGGAAGTCCGGTGATAACTGAAAACTGCTGCTACGGCAAAGCGAACAAGCGTCAAAAAAATAAATATACAAATATTCTCAAGTATCGATATACCTTATCAAAACATTTACCTGAAACAGTAATATAAAATAATAGAGTAATGTGTCCTGTCAAATGATATATCGATGCTTGAGTAGCTAATAACGAAAACTCTTAGCCGAAAAAATAACTGAACTAAGATCTAGTTATTTCTAAAAACAATCCTACACATAAAGTATAATGGATAACATGCAAATCTAATGCCTCCATCAAGGCCCGCTAACATGAATGCCAAATGAAGCGATCATCATAACGGGTAAAATGGTCAGAAAGGAAACATTAGTGCAAAGTATGACAGAATATAATTTGATAAGAATTGTTACGAACTTCGTCTTCAAACGAGGATATAGACCAAAAAAATGTTCGATATAAATGTCAATTATGTTCCTAATTTTGACATATATTCGGCAATAAAAATGTTTAATGTAGGAGAGAATGACGAGATTCAGAATCCATATAACTCATCATCTAATGGTCGTGAATGAATTAAAACCTTTTATCACAAAGTAACAGTATTCCTATAACTCATTTTTATTAGCGTGGCTACGTTGTGTCGATCGGTTGTTTTTATTGTGTGCGTAAAGTGAACTTCTCATGCGAGTCATAAATTGTTTTGTGAATGTAAATACTAGATGCATTGAAATACTTGGCAGAATTCACAATGTTATTACTCGGGTATGTAAATTTTTATATATTTAACGTATAATAATTGTCGCAGTCCACTACGGTCACGTCCGTTAACATAATTGGCCTGATGCCATATATCACCACTTAAGTTTTAAACATCTGAGGGAATATTATTTGAAGCAACTAGTTTAGGTTATTGAAACATCTATAATGTTTAACTCCCGTAAAAAGAGAGCAAGTTGTATTTTATATTATTTACCTGTGTATCGGGGAATCGGGAAAAGTGTCGATACTTTCGGATATTGAACTACTCGGGCTCGGTGTGGCGTCAGCAGCGACTCCATTTCTTAATGCTTCGGCCTGTACAAGTAAAATAAAGTTATACCTTTATCTTTTTTTTAAATTTTTTTAGTAAACGTTGCTATTTCCAAGTGATAAATCATACCTTCTTTTTAACTCTGCCTCTTCTTTTCTCTGACTTTGAAGTCTCCATTGATAAGGCACGTCTCCTCACAGACTTGCCAGGTTTTGCATCCGGGTTGATCATCCACCAAGACGACTTGCCCGTACCCTCGTTCTGGACCCGCATGAACCGGTTGTGTAGGGACAGGTTGTGCCGGATCGAGTTCTGTAACAGATCACCACACATTGTTAAACTCGTTTCGAAATCATACAGCGTATTTATAGAGTTAATAAAAGTTTTTAGTCAATAATATCGTCGTGTATGGGGATATTCTTTATTGACCACAAAAAATCTATTTTAATTCCAACTCAAAGTTAGTGCAATAACGTGTCCTATCTCACACCGGTAATAAAATCTCACAACTTTTTCCGTTGAAGGAATAAAAGCAACCACAGCAACGAATGAAGTTTTGCAATAAAAGAGACCATAAATAATTTCGCCGTGCCCTGTGAGCACTGGCACTTTTCGTATCGTTCATTCCGATGTAAATACGTGGGAGTTATAAAATTCCTAAAAAAGTGCTCTATAAAGCAAGGAATATTTTAACGTTTTCACGCGCGATTTAACATGACTGTTACTAGCCAAAAATCTCGTCGTAGTATTGGAATGCATAAATTTACCTGCAAACGCATGAATCTACAACACTTAAATTTGTATAAAAAAATCGCTTAAATAAAATCCGTTCTCAAAATTATTGACTCCAAATGCCCGTTGCTTTATATTTTATTTCAAAACTAGCCTGAAGCGCATTATTTATACTGTGTTCTCTTTGACTATGGAAAATTTTATATTCAACGAGACCATGATCCGACTTTTAAACGAGCCGTTTCAATACTATGGCATCGGGGCTTTTAGAATAATAACGACAGTTATAACCAACACCACGCAATCGGCCATATTTAAACGTTGACCGTTATACTAATAAGAGAAAATGTATTTCTGCATTCAATTACGAATAATGTACAACATTTGGACTCGTACATAAATCCACTAAATGTGGACAAGTCGTGCGATTTATCAAGCGTGAAAAGCGCGCAACAAATGGCCTGTCGAGTATCTGATGGATTTGTCGCCAGAAGCCCTTACCAAGAATTCTACTACTATAATTGGGACGTTTGAATAAAAGTATTCGTATAACTTGTCAGAAGGGAGTTATCAAGAATATCAAGGACGTGTGACACCACGCGCATATTGTGACCTTTTATTTTTTACCACTCAGTAAACGGTTAATGTTTTTTTTTTCTTTTCGTTATCAATAACAACAGAGTAGCATAACTTAGTTTGGTCATGTATATTTTTTAGTATTTGCTTAAAACTTCCAATGCCAGATGTTTCCAGTATTTATGCAACATTATTCGATTATGATAATTCAACAATTTAAAACAAACAAATCGACTCTTTTTATTTTGTTAATGAAACCGAAATGCAATTTTATGAATATTTTTGAAAAAGTTATCAACCCGAGTAAAATTATAAATTCTTTTGGATTTGTTTCAATATTATATTTAGTTACGTTCACCTAAAGACGCAGACAAGATTCGTGCGAGATCGTACTTAGAATTTCGTGTACGGTAGGATCTTTGGCGCCACAGCGACCCTTATGGGGTGAATTAACCGTCTCCGTCGACGTCCCCTTTAATGCTCCAGCGACTTAAATTTTGTCGAATTTCCATGCTATAATATCGTGTTACGCAATCTTCAAAATCAATGGCTTATGATTTCCGCGGTTTACGGCTTCAGTGAATTAGCAATATAATAGAACACAGTAATCATATAATGTGTATAATAAACTAGCAGTGCCCCGCGTTTTCGCCCGTGTATAATTAATAAAAATATAATGAATAAAAATCAGCCTAGAACCTTCCTCGATAACAGGACTAGAAAACACAAAAATATTTTTTAATTCAGAACCAGTAGGTCCTGAGATTAGCCGGATCAAACAAACAAACTCTTCAGCTTGATATTATATTAGTATAGATATACCTATAATTTGCCTTTAATTTTAAGTTTTGTATGTATGTATAAATGTATACAGACTGCTTATTTAATTTTAATTCATAATATAGGTAACATGCATTTAAGATTTAAGAGTAGACTTGCGAATATGTAATGTTTATAACGCATAACGGAAATTTACTTCGCCGAAGGTGGTACTAGTCGCATGCACTTTAAGTGACTATACATCATTAATTGTATAAATAAACTCAAGCTAGTTCAAAATTGGATGAACTATACTAATCAGTGTTTGTATATAGATGGAAGTTATCATATCACAAAAAAACTGAAATAAATATTATTTCAAGGTTATTTATTCATTACAAGTAGTATATATAAATCTAACCTTCAAGCGAATAATATTTTATTAAAGAAACGTGGAAACGTTATAGTCTAATCTAAGCGATTGTGTATTGAATAATTCAATACTACCCCACACATAGTGCACGGATTATAAAACTTCAAAATACATACATACATTATAATATAACACACAGTTTCATTTTTCTAATGATTTTATAATTTCAACGTGCGAGACAATTTATTTCTTTGTATCAAACAAAGTTAAATTCATATTCAATAAAAAATAAAAAAAGCAACTGTAAAAATTATTATTTGTTTTTATAAAAAAACTTAAGTAATTTACTTATTTAGGAAATATACTTATCGTTTTAGTTTATTTCAACGTTAAAGTGGCACACAAGGAAAATTTTACATACATCATATATAACTACATATATTATAGGTACTCGTACTCATACATATTATATCCGTGGTATGTTGCGTGTTGTGAAATTGCCTCAGATTCAAATAAATGCGCATACAAAAATTGAATACGTTTACAGGATAAGTAGAATATAGAACGTGCACCGTGCTTTATTTCGTTTAATCAGTAACCTTGTATGTATTATATAAATTTGACGTATCATACAAGTTATTAAAATAAGACTATTATATTCCCTGCTTATCAATATGTACAATATGGTCCATACGGTGACATTAATGGCACAAATTATAAATAGAAATTATGTGTTCTGTGAATAAGCTTAAATTTAGGGAAAACCAAGACTTACGGATAAATTTTGAGTGTGAAGAGATACAATAAATAATTCAAATCTGAGAATCACGATAACACAATAGAATGGAGCAAAGAGGAGGCAGTCAGACGTGACAGCATTGAAAATTCGGAAGAAAATCCACCGGCGTGTCAACCGACACTGACAAATTTAATTATTCAACTTACCGAAACGTTAGCAAGATGACTTTTCCGAAAGACGATAACTAAGTATAAATAAATTCACTTAGATCTACCACCGCAGTAAAGTTTAACTTAATAATACATTGAAATTTTCGTAATTTGATTGAATCGAGGTCGAAATCTTTAGCGACATCATTTGAATACTTCATTCCGAATCATTTCATATTACAAATTAAAGATTAACAAACAATCTACAATTAGTTATATTTCAAGGCTTTCAGCTACATTATATTATGTAAAATCAATGCAAGCTTAAACTAAACACTTATATATCATATACTTTTACTAATCGGGGTGGAAAAAAAATCAATATAAAATAGTCTTGTCCTTTAAATGTTAAAAAGATGATTAAAAAGCCAAGACAGCTTTGAAGATCTATAGACCAGGGTAGAAGCCTTTAAAAATAATAAAAAGTGAAAAAAAATAATAGTAGGATAGTGAAAAATTATTTTATTTGTAAGAGCAAAAACTTGGTTATTTGAATTTTTCACGTAAATTTTGAAGTTATATGAAAAAAGTGTAAATACAAAAGTTGTAGATCTCTTTATTATCTACAACTTTGCCATTTAACTTTTTTCCATAGGACTTGCAGTTTTGCCGTAAATCGAGATAAACCGTTTTTCACCCTTAAACCGCTGCGTTTTTAGATAAATGAAACTAAAAATTAATTGAATATTATTTTGAGGTAAAAGTAAATTATCGTATAAAATATATAATTAAGTTTATATTTATAACTTATGAGATTTAATCAAATTATGTCGTAAATAGTACGAAAATGAAATTAAAAAATATAATAAAATAATTATTACATATTTAAAAAAAATAATTACCTAATTTGTTTTGATATTGCGCATAAATATAAAACCACGTTTTTACCTAAAATGTTGTCTCTAATAATGGTCCTACAGACCGATTTCGGTCACGTCGGCCAATCACGAGAGCGATTAGTTAACTGCGCAGGACATATTTATAGTGAACAAGTGTGTGCGCAAACACAGGTGCACTCTTCTATTTCGTTACTCTCATAACCTGATGGGACGGCAATCGAACAGGACCGGAAAAAGTTCAGGCGCAGGACCAACGTGCTTTCCGAAGCATGGGAGTGTACACGTTTCCTACTTCCATTTTTTTCATTCCATATTTTCGACTGAAAATCTTAATAACATTTTATCAATAGCCACTAGATCAACGAGACAGACAATTTGTCTAAACCGACAGCATTTATATTATAATCAATGAATATAAATAAATATTTTGAATAAACTATGGAGTTGGCGTTTAGTTTTATAGGTAAGATTAGCAAAATGATAAAAAAAAGTTAAGTATTACTATTAAATTTATACCAAATTCAAATCAAATTTGTAATGAAATTGTTATCAAATGTTTTGAATCCTCAATTTACAGGGTCAATTAAATTTACTATTACGACTACCATTACCACCACTTCGGCAAACGGCAAGAAAGTCAGTGTACTCACTTAGTAGCCTTTTCTCCAATCACCTACATGTTATTGATTTATAAAATGAAATATGTATTGTTTTTTTATATGGGATAGCCGATAACCGTGGGTTCTAATAACAAATTGTGTTTATATGTAATTTAATCATGTAATATTTCATTTATGATCTAAGCTTTTGCCATAACGTCTTAGATCCCAAGGTTGGCGGGGCATTGGTTATGTGTAGAGTTATTATTTCTTACGGCGTCAATGTCTATAGGCGGTGGGTGTCTTTCAAATGTCAATAATGAAGTGTAAGATATCATTGTTTAATTAATCAGCCGCTAAGCACTGTTTATAAGTTCAAATTCAAATATCGTTATCCAATGTAGAAGTGTTACACTTGCTTATTGATTGTCATAAATCTACCACCGGGATTTCTTTAGCTCATTCTTTTCAATTATAGTTGATTTACATAAAAATATTCTTATGTAGACGATCGTTTCATTCCCAAAATGTGCAATCATCTAACAATCCATTGATTGTGTAATAAATATCCTTTAGCACACAAGAACAACAAACAATTCTTATAACAACTTATAACAATTCTTAACTGTTAAATTTCACAATTGAATGTTCTGAACGCTTCCTGGGATCCTTTTGTAAAAAGCGTATACCTTGTCCCATAAAAGACATACTAACCCTGTGTAATCTAGTAATAATGGTAGCTAAGCTAAAACTTATACTTGATCCTGGTGTTAAGAGTATGTACGTTACAATTTTTGGGGGAATCTTTAATGTTTTTGGGTACATACAACATTATCAAATATGTATTGAGAAGCGACATTCAATATTTTAATTTCTTTAAATTTACATCTCAAATAATCTTTTGGACCCACGATAAAAATTTGAAGCTTAGGATCTATGGTGAAACCATAATTTCTGTTGCTTCTACAGAATCTAAAGGTTCCCCATTTAAAAGTACATTCGTTTTTACACATTCCACGTTGGGAATAGTGAATTTTATACATTTTGACATTTTTCTGTTTAACAGTTATTTATTAACACTAAACAAATGTACTATTTCAGAGACAGCATTGTTTATCTCGTCATATATTCATAAGCCTCTTTTGATTTTAAAAATAAAGGAAGTGTCATCAGC
This sequence comes from Nymphalis c-album, assembly GCA_963151315.1. NCBI lineage: Eukaryota > Metazoa > Arthropoda > Insecta > Lepidoptera > Nymphalidae > Nymphalis > Nymphalis c-album. Next base: position 6,543,633 of record OY720588.1, read on the forward strand.
GAACAATACTATCTCATGTTTATTATATAAAAGACGGGGATGGGTATGTAAATCCGTAAGCGATTAATTTTTTTTTTAACTAAACGAGCAATACTAATTGCTCGAGCAAAAAAAAGAAAATTAAGTCTACGAGCTGAGGAGGAACGGTCGCGTTGTTGGCGAGAACCCAGATCTAAATCTGACAGTCGCCGCTCTTGACCCCGCCTAAGATGCTTTGTAGTGTACCAATTCGTTTTATGATTAAAATTATAAGGTATCCTTTGCTTCCTTATTATCGGAAATAAGATGTTTATAATTTTTTAAGATTTTAACTTGTTCCTATAAAGGCTTGTTCATTAATATCGAACTCTTATTCCTATAACTAATGTTTTATTGTAATACATATTTTATTGTACGCCATAAACATATAATACAGGAAATAGCTTAGTACTAAAAAAGTAGTTGTGTTGTACGAGGGACGGTCGTATAACTAACTAGCCTCTTCCAGACAACTAAATCCTGGGAGAGATTTTTATTATACAACCTAGGTGTAATACCCAGATTTTATTATTTTAATACTTTTAGAAATATAAATGTTACAAAAATATTTACACGCCAACTTATTGATAATTATTTATTATATGCTTATTTAATATATATATTTTTTTACAAACTAAGCAAGAAATATTTTTATAAAAATATTTTAATATATTTTTTTTAACAACATGCATCAGATTGCATTAAAGAAAAAAAGGATCTTAAGAAGGTTCTTTCCTTTCAATGAACAAAGCATAACTGAATAAATTTCTCTTTAGTAAGATTCATTGTGTTTGAATGACGATGGAGAATTAAAACATTTCATTTTCGCCATACTAACTATCAAAACGTAAGTGATGACGAAAAATTTTTTAAAACGGAGGGGTTCTATTTTTCTTGTAACGAAACGCAAACACCTTTTCAATCCTTCAATGGGCTCGACGAGACGGTGGGAAGAGCGCGACCAACTAGCGGTAGCAGTTTCTTAATGGTATTGTGTAAGACAGAAAAAATATCGGGATCCTCGTACAATGGCGGTGCGAACGCTGTTTGCATGGAACATGATTAATCGTCGGATCAGAAGAAGTACTCGCGGCCGACACCTTCGGCGGTTCCACAAAAATTAATCATTTTAACGCGGCATTGTCGTTACGTCTACTGCGATCAAACTGCTCCCTAATTAAATTACAATTAGGGACACCATTTGACAGATAAAATTTGAATTTTAAAAAGATAATATTTCATGATTCATCTATTTGATAGTAATATATTATGTTAATCTTTTTATGAAATAATTATATCGCTACCCATCAGACATGGTAGAGCATAGGAAAGAATTACGCAAAGCTTTCAGAAAGTGCGATGTTATCTCGGCCGTCGTTTCCATAAACTTAATGGCGAAGTATCACAAAACTTACATATCGCCGTTATAACAACCTAACTTGGCATATTTGTTACTCCCTCAGTCAGCATATTCGCGTCGAATGACCGCCAATTTATGTGAAAAGTTCCACACCGGTCGGAACATGACCTATCTATAAGTTTTTACTCGTCAAATAAGTCGCGCTATCTGTACTGAGGAATTTCTAAGGTAAATATGCCAGGTTAAAGTTTTCGCGTGAAAGTTTATGGTTTTGAAAAGCTATGTGTCAATTCAACGATTGAAATATGGCGACAGATTTTCGTGGAATGGGTGGCAGGCGACGCCACTGTTTCCGCATTCGGTGACGTGATGCATCGTGTGAGTTCGCATTTAAATTCAGGGGTGTTCGTATTTCAGATGTCACTTTTGTGCTATGTTCTGAAACGTTCGGTAAATTTTATCGAGACAAGATCGGAGTACTTGACAAGTAAACGACGTATGTACATCATGATAGAAGGTCGATCACCTCTTTACTCGCTTTGTGATAGCTGGATTTGATTGATGTACTATTGGTAAAATAGAAATAAAAATGTATATGTTAATAAATGAAGGATCAATAAATAAAGTAAGGTAGTCGTGCTGTGAAGAACATAAAGAGGATAAGTAACACATTCTACTTAGAGAATTGGGGCCTACGAATGCTCAATTGCTCACTAAAATAATACTCAGAAAGTATCAATAACGAAAATGCTACGACTGTATGAAGTAAATGTTTTACTATATTTGTAAAACAAAAATGTATCCAAGTGTAATAATACGATGCTTTCTAAATATAAAATGTAATGTCAAGACGGCTGAAGCCGGATCGACTTGTAAACTTAATAATTTCGTACATATTTGCACATGTTGAAATGTACGATCTGTGTCGTTAGGTAGGCGTCCGCGCGTCGCGTCGGCAGGTATGTCGGTGGCGCCACATGGGCTTCTGCCAGATTAATGGATCATTGCCCCCCCACCCCACCACCCGGAGATGCGAAACTACTGTTCGACGACATACCTCCTTCCTCAGTGTGATATATAATATGTTCCTCTACTAAACACTAACAAACGCGAAATCTAAATTCGGAGCGAATTAATAATAAAACATTGACCCACTAAGACGATAACAAATCGGGAGATCCGACCTTCAATCTCAACAAGTAGCGAACTTACATTTATGCTCGATAAAACACTTGGAAATGACGCCTCGTAAATCACGAAGACATCGAAAGTTAGCCGCCGAGCACTTAAAGTTTAACGGACAATAATAACTGCCGATGAAAAAAGGATACGGGCGTCGAAAGAGAATAAAAAGTAATGTAGCTATAGTGTTCGAGAAGGGCTAGGTTAGCGAGTGGGTAAGTTTTGAGGGATGCCGTAATGAGGCTCGCGGGACAATCGATAAATTTGAATGTTCTCCGGCGCCGCCCAGCAACTTGCAACTTTTTTCGGTAGCGGGGGAAAGCGCGACACCGCGACGCCAATCCTGTAATGCTAGTTCAGTACTTCAAGCGGACTTACGCTATGTCTTGTTAATTGATCACTGACACTCAATAGTTTATATGAACATAAATTTATAATATTTCAAATAAATAAAGTATATACCTTAAATACGCGTTTAGTTATAATGAATGATTTTCATACTTATTTTTCTTAAAATATAGATTCCATTTAATTAATTAGGTTTTATAAAAGGCAGAATTATATATTATATATGTATGTATCAACAGTATCGACAAAATAAGTCTGCCTTTTATAAAACCTAATTAATTAAATGGAAAAACACTTATGATGTAATAACTTATTGCCTGCGATATAGAGCTATATTTCAGTGTGTAACAGCCCCATACTCTAAGCAGGTAAGATAGCCGAACGCGCAAGTGATAATCTTAAAAGTTAGATTGACATAGTTCTGTCATATAAAACGGTCACAAAGTAACAACGTCGAGCAAGTGTATATCAGTAACGCATTTATTAGTGTTGATAATAAATTTGAATGTAAGTATTATTAATCTTAAAATAATGAATTAATATATTAAATCGCGTGCATCTCAGTAAATGCGACAGCAGAACGAACATCAGAAACTTTACACCTTAACATAACATATTACTTCACATTCTAATTTTATTAATATTTTATTTTGACTTCGTACAAAAAAGTTTCATTTTGACGTTGACTACGGAGAGTATATAATTTTCTTATTTGTATGTGTTCTCTTATTCCAGGTTAACTGCTAAACAACAATGTAATCATAATTCGATAAACGGAGTTTCTATAGGACATAAGCTCCTGTAATTAAAATAGTACTATTGAAATTTTGAATTCTTAATATAAATGTTAAACATTATATAGTAAATAGGTAATATTGTCATACAAGTGTAGTTTTTTCGTAGTTTTCATAATTTTATTAGCGAGCCTTTTTAATTGTTTCTTTATTTGTTGGGCTTTAATTTTGATTGTATTTAAATAGAATATAATTGTTACGCAGATTTTCATTATTGTTTTTAGAATAATGAAAATATATTTTGAAAATCTTTCTGTTGTAATGAACCTTTTTGTTGTAAGTAATAATGAACTACATACTAGCTTTAAATACATTTGTCAACTTGTGAGAATGCTTGTTGCCTTTTAACAATTCTTTTTTGTATTCTGCTAGTGATAGTAAGTTGAAATGTTTTTGCTTTAAAATGTAAGACGAATGCCTATGGGCCCTTTTCGGCTTAGTTCCAGTCTATTGGTTAAGAATTTCACCTTTACCTTTCTCTTTAGGAAGCTTCACTTAACAACGGTTAATTAATTATTTTTACTATAAACAGTACTTTAATAAAAGTCAATTAATATAAGTTAAAATGGGCAAATGGTTAACGTGTTTATGACTTTGTTTCATTCTTTCAACCATTAGTTCATTTCTGGATGCATTTTTTTTTTTTTATTATTTGTCCATAGAGCTCGCTACAATATTGCTAAATAAAATATGCTTTTGAAGCGTGTATCCCATACTAAGCAGAGTTTGTACTAGAAAAACCAGACAGCTGATATAATTACATATAATACTTTTCTTTTGTAAATACATACTTAATAGACAATTACACCCAGACTTAGAACAAACAGGCATGTTCATGCACACAAACGTCTGTCCTGGGTGGAAATCGAACCTACGACCTGCGCCGTGAAAGCCAAGTATCTTAAAGCTTTATAATAAAATTATACTTCTATGTATAACCTCTAATAATATCATATTATAATTCATACCATAACGTCAATTGAAAGCAATAGCTTCAATACTTAAATGATTATTATTATATCAATGGATGAACACAAGGGTAAACTTAGAAGTACGATCTAGAATACTCGTAGAAAACTTAGCACTCACAATAAATTAAAAGTTCCCTTCAGAAGGAGAATGGATTAAAAGTAGTTCGTAAAGTGTAGCCCTGGGAGCGAGGAAACTTTCAATTTTTATGACAAATTCAATTAGGAAAAGATGTGCGTCCCTGTCGCACGTATAATACGACTATTGCGTTAGAAGGAGTGCATTTATATCCGTAGTCGTCGAAGTTAAGCCTTTTATTGGAAAGTTTCGGCTGTAATTTATATATGCATCCGACGAGTGACATTAGCTCCCACTGAAATTGTAATTTATATCAAATTAGTAAATTGTGTTAGTAGTTGGGACTTATTACTTACTGGAAACATTTATTTATAGCGTTATTTGAAAACGTTTATTGTCCTCGACTTTGATTTCATCAAAGATAGTTGAATTTTATCATGCCATGGGATTACTTCAATTTCAAGGGTAACAAGCCAATAAATATTGTGAATTTCATTAATAGTAAACCCATAATTTCAGTGTCGTAGTGTTCACCACTACTTTGTTTTAAAAATAGTAGATGTTTTCCACAATCTCTCTTATAATACAATAATATTCTTGTGCTGTAGGAATAATTTAATGTATAAAATAATATATGTATATTAGACATGCAATTGATCAGTGTTAGAGCTTCGTGCAAGCTCATCTGGAATGGTAAATAAATAAAAATTTTAACAAAACAAAAACCGACTTCATAGAAAAAACAAATTAATATGCACTAAAAAGTAAAAAAATAATTGAGTATTCTTCTATAATTTGATAATTAACTTACTATTTTCTACTCATCAATATGTAGGTACGAATGTGTTGAGTTGATAATTTATTTACAATTATTGTTACTTTTGGAGTCGATGTCAGCCAAGGTGGGTTTATAACTACATACATAGTTATAGGTGAGATGTGCTTGTGTCGCACGCGCAACATTACGAGGCGAATAAAAGTCAATTTGTAATGTGTATGTTTTTGTTTGTTTTTAAAAGATTCCCCTATTATTATTGCTAGGTATATTATATAGTGTTGTAGCTGACATCGACTCCAAAAATAACAATAATTGTAAATACATTATCAACCACTCAACACATTCGTACCTACATATTGATGAGTAGAAAATAGTAAGTTAATTATCAAATTATAGAAGAATACTCAATTATTTTTTTACTTTTTAGTGCATATTAATTTGTTTTTTCTATGAAGTCGGTTTTTGTTTTGTTAAAATTTTTATTTATTTTTCGATTTTTAGTGAATCTGAAGTACACTCACTAATTTGTAGAATATGGGTAGACCTACTAAACGTGCAGCTCATATGAGACAGTGCCGTTTATATTATTATTTAAATACATTAATCTAAAACAGTGAAACGTAAAGAAAAATGCATTTTGGTAGGTACTTAATTAATAAATATTAGTTAATATGGTTAAATGTATGAATATAAATTAACATGTTTTGATTAAATAGATATAGTTGGTGGGGTGTTGGGCAGCCATAACATAATCAAATAAATATTTCTAGTAATAATTAAATAAACTGTATGTTTATAGATGTTGTGTTATACCATTCTTCACCATAAAATATGACGGAATGTCTGTATATTAAAAAAAAGGGGAAGTATCTATATTATCCTAACTAATATTATAAATGCGAAAGTAAGTTTGTGACGCTTTCACGCCTAAACAGTGGCTTAGTGAAGCCGATTTAAAAAATTCTTTCACCAATGGAAAGCAACATTATCAGGGAGTAACATAGGCTACATTTTGTCCCCATATTCCCACGGGAACGGGAACTACACGGGTGAAACCGCGGGAAAAACACTAGTAATCAATATATAAATATACATAAATATAACATGTATATAAGAGTTCTTATACGATTCTATATATATATATATAATTTTCAAAATTGGTCTCAACTTTTAGGAGATGTTCAAATATGTTTCAATTACAAACATATACATATATACTAATGCCTACATGCATAACTCATATTATAATAAAGAGGAAAGATTTGATTTTTGTTTGATTTTTTATTACGAATTAAATCAAAAACTACTCGACCGATTTTAAAAATTCTTTCACCCTTAGAAAGCTACGTCCTTACCAAGTAACACAAGCTATATTATATTTTCAAAATCTTATAGATCCCTACTTAAAATTGAGCAATGTATCCCAACGTATCAAACTGTTGCCTGTAAAAGTTATTATTTCGCGTGCGCTGCGAAAACTATTGATGGTATATAAAGAAGTGTTTTATACAATAGTACTAGAATTACTTGATCATAACGATGTTATGGTAGGTGAATGATAAATCTAGATAGCCTATAAAAGATTCGGCCGTGTATCGTTAATTTGCTACTAAGAATTGAAGATTTCCGTTACTTTGTCATGGATCCTATAATCAGAATCTAACCAAACTATCATCAAACAACCCTTGAAGTATACTCTTTCCAATAAAAAAAAAATCATCGAAATCGGTTGGCGTGATATTGAGTTATTCGTCTATTTGTCGCGCACATACCTCATGCAAATTCACGACTTATATGGTTTTCTCATGGATTCCACTGTCAAAACTGGACCAAAAAAAAATGGGACCAATGGGAAAGCAAACCCTTTCAAATAAAAAAAAAATCATCGAAATCGATTCATCCAGTCGAAAGTTATGAGGTAACAACGTCAAAAAAAAAAAAAAAAAAAAACATACAGACGAATTGATAACCTCCTCCTTTTTTTGAAGTCGGTTAATAAAATTAATTGTTATGGTGTCATTGTCTATGGATGGTTACCACTTACCATCGGGTGGCCTATTTGTCCACCTTGCTACCTGCATTATATAAGAAATAGAACATGAATTCAGAGTAATATACGAAAATGTTCATTATATAATATATCAAATAATTACATTAAATAATAATCGAATGTATACTGAACGATGGATATAAGTCCGAAGTCAAACAAAAAGAGAAGACGTCGAGTCCGATACTGAAACACCAAATCCCATTATCGATAGAGATCTCGCGACATCGGTGGACAATAAAACGGTACCATCATATCTAAAACTTTGTCCCATAATGAAGCGTATGGGGTGAATGGTTTACGACAGACGCCGGCGGATCTTTATTGGTAGCGCACCAATTTAGATAAAAGGAAAGAGCTTTCTCTCTGAAACATCAGAGATAGCAGTCTTAACTATCGCCAAGTTAGCGGTAGTTAATCCGGTGGGTTCGCAGATAAATCAACAGTCGAAAGCGATAAATTCGGACCGCTCACGGTAATAGGTGAAAACTATTAGGTCCGAGGGTAATTTAGGTGCTGCGCCGAAAAAATATGAAGGGAACCATAGGTAAGGTGCGAACTGGGTTCATTAGCTGAGTAATTGGAGAGAATTTGAACAAGAATCGAATCTGTTTTTCTTTTCTATTTATTAGTATTCCAGGATCTTATACACAATTAGTATTGCCAAGTTATTTGTAGACAAAGGAAAATTCCTTTTTAGTCAAATAAATTTATACTAATCGTTATAAGATAACATTTCAACAATTTCTTTGCAAATTGAAGCAATTATAATGTTTCCTTTTTTGATTTATTTTAAGCTTATGTAAATTATAATATGTTGGTACTAATATTTTGAGGTGAAAACTTCTTTAGCATCGTTGTGATTCGAAAGTCGATGAAACGAAAAAGCGACAGTAAAAAGAGACATACACATAAATTCATAAGATTTAACGTGGGAGAAATGAGATAGGAAGCATTATACAGTTGAAGCCAACATTTTTTTAAGGTTTCACTTCTACCACGTGTGAATTGCACACGTTTTTTATTTTTTTTTCTTTATTATTTTTTGAAAATGCCCGTTAGACTTCATAATTCATTAACAAAGTTTTTTAACACAAGTTAAGAGAAAGTCTAAGTGTTCCAATAAAAATCACCCATAAAATTCTTATTACAAAAAATAGAACAAGAGCGTCGACAAATTCAATTGCCCGATTCAAAAAACGGAGAAATCATAAAAATTAAATTGTCATAGCGATGCTAAGGGGAAGGGTAGCGAGAATATAACAATACCGATTCCGAAAGAGAATTGCATCAACTTAAAATGTATTAATAGAAACCTTACATAATTATGTGTAATTTTGTTTTTTTTTTTATTATATTATAAACAAATTGAATGTGATTCCTAATATTTCATGATTTTTTTTTAAATTTATGTTTGGTCGCTTAGCTATGTAATTATACGAAATAAAACATTTTGAAAAATCGCTCATTGTTCGTTTACGATATTTATTAAGTTTTTTTTATAATTGAAATTTTATAAAACTTAAAACCTTGAATACTTGTTGTTGAATCATTATATACGTTTTAACATCAATACCTAATCAGTGTCAAACATTGCGATTCAATATCGATAATGGATTGTACTTACCATTATGCTGATTTAAATTAATAAACACTGTTGAATGCGGTCGGCAATTTTCGACAAGAGTCGGCCGTTATCGATACAGTGGACCGCGTGGAGAGTGCTATAATCGAGTAAATTCCATTCATTAATTCAGTTCAGTCACTCAAGTCAGTCGACACAGTAGACATCGTCCGCGGCGGTCGTCGGTACAATGTAGAGAAGTATAAATTTTTCCACTTCTTATTATCTATTCTATTAATAAATTTAGCTGGGTTTTAAACTTGATAAATCGTCCTTAAGAACTTTCATTTTAATTGATACAAGGGATACGTTAAGGTCGATGAAAAGTTTTTATGACCTTGCCAATATTATTTAATGGCCTTATAACAACTAAGTACCCATTTACATCAATTGATTAACACATAAGTTATGATGTAATGAGTAAAATACTTTCAAAGTATTTTATTGAAGTTAAATTACTGTAATACTTTTGTTTAACAAGTACATTGGTATACAAAGTATGAAACACAATCAACAACAGATTACTAAAATTCTTTATAAGAAGCGGTATTGTCTAGAGAAATTGCATAATCCGGTTAGATCAAAGTGACCTTAGCCAAATCGACGTCTTCTTTCTTAGCTTGTTATCTCATATCCTAAAAGTTTAAAACGCAGGAGCCATCGAAACGGGAACTTATTAACTCGATGTGATTGCCGCGTGGAAAATTCTCCACGGTAAAATGTTACAGGGAGGAAAACTTCTACAAACTAGAAAAAGAAACCGAATAAAGTTTAAAAAGAACGCTAAATGCAGACAGTACTTTAACAACGATAAAGGTTCGATCACGCGAATTTTAAATTTCATTCATTTTAAAATCTTTTATATATTCAAATATTTTTCTCAAAAGGTTTAACTTAAATACATGCATTTCGTTCTAAAACATTTTTTTTTTAAAATCGAAACTCGAGTTTTCCTTTCGTGTCACAAAAGTTTAATGTACTAACTATTCTTGAAAATGGTGATCCAATGTCATTTTGCCTTTCAATTTGGCATGTTCATTATTAATTCAGGGATAAATCATACAACATACTTTCTCTTTTAGACTTCCGATATCACTTCTGGATTTAAAACAGTTTTACAAAACAAATTTATATACTAATTAATATTATAATTTTTTTTTCAGATATTATTTAACTAAATCAAAAAGTATAGTTAAAGCCTATTCTCAAAGCTTTGGGATATTTTTATCCATAGCGTTTTTTTTTAAATTTATTAGGTAACTAGGACGTAACTTTAACGTGGTGGTATTCTATAGCAAAACAACAGTACTTGTTGTTGTTGTGTTCCAGTTTGAAGGGTGAGTGGGCCAGTGGAATTACAGGCACAGGGGACACAACACCTTAGTTACCAAGGTTGTTGGCGCATTGGCGATCTAAGCGATAGTTAACATCTCTTACAAAGCAAATGTTTATGGGTGTTGGTGAACACTTACTGTCAGGTGGCCCAAATAAAAGTACGTTATACGTTAATATGAAATTATATGTTAGCAATTGAATGAAGCATATTTACTTGGAGGTAGGGCTTTGTACAGTGCCATAGTGGTTAGGTACCACATACAACGCCAAGCAACAATAAATAGTATTGTTGTGTTCTGGTTTCAAGGTAAGTGAACCGCTGTAACAACAGGCACTAGGGAAATTAACTCTCAACAACTTAACTCTCAAGGTTTATGGCTAATGGATGTAAGGAATGTTTAATATTTCTTATATCGTCAATGTTTATGAGCGGCGCTGATCACCGAACATCAAGTAGCTCATTTGCCCAGCACATTTAAAAAAAAATTAAAACTGTCAATTTGACTTGCCACAACATAATCCATGAAAATGGATTTCATAATAATTGTCAATCATGATTCAGCTTTTTTTAGTTCCGTTTTCAAAAAGGAGCCGTAAGTACTCAATCTTTACCGTAGAGTTTTAATGCAAATTACGCTCGTTCCGCGCACTGCATGTTGCATGAGTGCATCTGTAACAACGTCTTTATGTTAATTGGGAAAATTATCCGTACTCGTCGGTCGTTTTCAAAGCTTTCCGCTTTATACACAATGAATATTAATATATCAAACGGCCATACATCACAAAGACGTGACACCTAACCTAACTTTGACTTGACTTCTAAAAATGTACTTAATAAATTGTTAAAACTACTAATGTCTCACTTAATTACTTTCGTGAATTTTCAGCATTTCATACTAAGTTTATTTTTCCTCGGATTAAGGTACACAAACTGTTTAAATTCGGGTCTGTGGAATATACATAAATTACAATAAAATTAAAAACATACAAGTTTACTCGAGAGATGAATTAAAAACACAAGTTAAGAATATGAACATTCAGTTGCGCTTGTATGACCCATCACCAAATGTCTTCCGGAAGTTTCTATGATATAATATATTTATATTATTGAATTAAGCAATGGTGCCAATATAAAGTAATCTAATTACGCTCTACAATAAAACAGTCTAAGAAAAAATTAATTTAAAACAGTGTTTTATAAAGTCACAGTAACTTTTTCGATTTTCAAAGCAAAAATGCAATTCAATTTCTTTGTCCGATCGTATTCATATATTCTTATCAAAATATCTTATTTTTTAATATTAATGAGCAATTTGTACTCTATTAAACATTTTTATTTTAATTATATAAATTAATTGGTGATTTTGGAAACCGCTCTAACGATTTGGCTTAAATTTTATATTCAGATGAGTTTTCGCGTTTAATCGTTCATATCCTTTTGTTTTAATAGGAAAAAAATAGAAACCCATCATGCTAAGTTGAATATAAAATATTTATTCCAGTAATAGAATATTACTGGGTTTTACACAGCTAGCGTCGATTTAAAGAACTCCGTTATCGTTTGCCTTAATGATTTGATTTTATTAATGATATCATTAATAAAATTCTAGTATAAATTTGATGTACCTAAGTCTGTAGTTCACAATTGGAAGAGCATATAAGAAAACATTTAAAAATTAACTTCATCTACAGCTGGTATTTAAAAACGGTACCTAGCTAATGTCATCGATCTGGTTTGACTTTGGAACAAACGACCTTGACTTGTCCAATGCGTGGTCATCCGCGAAGATAAAAGTTTATTTAACATCTTTATTGGATCGTCTTAAGGCGATTTTAGACTTGAGTATTTACATGTAACAGATCAACGAGACTGATGTATCGTTTCACGAACCGAACTTCGTGCACCATGCTTAATGTTCCCTTACAAACTTATTCCACAAACTATGGAGATAATTTATGTAAAACTTCAAGATTTTAAATTTTACATTAAGTAGAGACCGCTAATACATAAGTCATCAAGATAAACGCACCACACGCGACTTGCAAGTCTTGACATTTCAACGAAGAATAAATGTTACAAGCTCAGCTGACGCTAACGTACTTGTAGAAGCAGCGTCGTGTATTCGCAGGAACGTTACATTACATTATACATATTTGTAAATGCTAATAATATAGTCTATACTCACCTTTAGAGCAATCATTGTTTCAACTCCCATTAAAATATATATATTATACGTTAATTATAAGGCATACCAGAGAGCAAATACACTTAAAACCTACTGTAGAGTTTCTAGGTCTATATTATAATACTAGATACAATGATGTATTTGTACCGGTAGATTTTTTTTCAAGTTTTCTACATCAAGAATCTTCATGTCTCTAAATTATCGTAAATACAAGTAATATTATTTTACATAACGGTAAAAAGACAATTTTATGGTCCATATAGATCATTTATCGCGCAGGCAAATTCTTCTATGAAACCTGTTTCACAGCCAGTTTTATAATTGACCAATAATTCTTTCAAGGTAATATGAGGAGCCTAATCTGACCAGTAAGACGGCTATTTTATTAATATAGAAACGAAATTGAAATGTTTGCTTTTTAATGAATATGTTTATAACTAAAATTTTATATTATTATTTAATTTATTTATAAAAATGTACAACTTTATATTATAAAATTTACAGGCTCGCAGTTTGTGCAGGCTCATCTGGGTAGGTACCACCAGATATTCTACCGCAAAACAGCAGTACTTGGTAATGTTGTGTTCCGGTTTGAAGGGTGAGTGAGCCAGTGTAATTACAGGCACAAGGGACATAACATCTTAGATCCCAAGGTTGGCAGCGCATTGGCGATGTAAGCGATGGTAAACATCTCTTACATTGCCATTGTCTATGGACGTTGGTGACCACTTAACATCAGGTGGCCCATATGCTCGTCCGCCTTCCTATGAAATAAAAAAAACAACTATATGTAGGGTCATACTATAATGTTATTCTAATACTTTGACTTAAATATATTTAATAATAATTATATTAATTAATTAATATTAAGATTCACATGTACAAACAAACATTCATTTCCTTGGACGCCATAATACATGTTCTTAAGTCAAATCCTCTCATTATAACTATAGAGTGTAATAAGTGACGAGAAAAATGTGTCGGTATATCTTCACTCAGGCGAATATAGATTTGTTTCATTCCAATTAATCTTCAATGACCTTAGGTACTGTTTTCAATGACATTCTTATAAAGGAAATACTATGATCTAATAAAAAAGAATCGTCATAAAATTAAAAACTTTTTTTTTACTACCTTTTATAATTTATGACTTTTACGACGATTACGATTAATTTTATGTGTACTTGTGCTTACATCGTAAATATGGAAATTGCAAAAGAGAGAAACATTTGAAATTTCCATAAATTGAAGGGTATGACATAATGTGATAAAGATACCTACTACGAAGCGATAAACAGTACGTTACGGGGCTGGTTTGATATGAGTATAGAGAATGCAAAAATCCCTCGAACATCAAGGGATTGGTTTTATAGCTTTTTTCGTATAATGTACGAGCACATTAAGCTAGTAATAGTTTACATTTGAAGAAATCATACAAGAAATGTACATAAAACAAGACTGACTCTTTTCAGCAACAAATTCATTAAACAAATTGCACCGATAAATGTAAACGCGATTTCTTTCGAATAGTAGTAAATGGTGTTATATGGTTCAAGCGATGTTGTAATATTAAAATTGCTACCCATATATCACCCGTAAATTATTACTGAATATTTAAATCGAATAGGCATAGTCGGTACTGAGGCGAATTCGTAATTATTTCAATTTTCTTCTGGCGGTCAGCAGGTCACATGGAAAAATGTACGGATCGTAAAATAAGAGACCGTAGTTAAATCTAATTGTTATTATTGCTTAGAAAGGCGGACGAGCATATGGGCCACCTGATGGTAAGTGGTCACCAACGCCCATAGGCAGTGGCATTGTAAGAGATGTTAACCATCGGTTACATCGTCAATGCGCCACTAACCTTGGGAACTAAGATCTTATGTCCCTTGTGCCTGTAATTACACTGGCTCACTCACCCTTCAAACCGGAACACAACAATAGCAAGTATTGCTGTTTTGCGGCAGAATATCTGATGAGTGGGTGGTACCTACCCAGGCAGCTTGCACAAAGCTCTACCACCAAGTAAATTAAATTAAAGTTAAAGGAGACACAAAATATACATTTTGTTAAATAAATTAACACTAATAATATTAATAATAATACCTGTCTTCGTAGGATAACAATTCTTTCTCCTCTATATTAAACAAAACATGATGGAATAAGTCTAGAAGCTACAATGCTTATTGACTGTTGTTGTTGGGTTCAAACCTGAATTCCTCAACTCGCTCAAAGGCTCATACTGTTGAATTATTGAAGTTACATTTACCGCCAACAATACCCAATGCGCTGCTAACGATTTAAAAATAAAATAGTTCTAGAATGAAGAAGTAATTTAAAACGAACTATGGTGTTTTAGGCTGTGACTAAATTGTGGTCGACTCGTCTGTGATTAAGTAACTCGATTTCCTCATACTGTAAATAGCCCTGAATATTGCATTTATTAGATAACTACAGAATAATAATCAACAAGACCAGTTTAGGGCCTTATGTCGACAACCTTCGAAGGTTTTTGTCAGCATCATAAAGGTTTCCGCTTTTGCCATTCCTTAAAACTTTGTGAAGGTAATTCCGGCTTTTTTTCTAAAATTACCGATAAATATCAAGATCAAAGATCAGGCACACGCTATTTTTATTATTATATTAAATTCTCGTTATGGTGTTGAAATATATAATACGAAATATATTAATGTTTACTAAACAATTACCAAAGAACAATATAATATTAGGTCCTTAAATCTGAAATTAGCGTTTTGTCGTACTGACCACTTTGATCTGAAATATTTCCTCTTTGGTTAAGAATTCCAAATTAAAATTTATAAATTCATTTAGCTGGTACATTTGAGTTTTGAAAACAGTCATTCATTTGTTTTTTCCTCATTATTTTTTTCTTTGGAGTCGCTTATTACCGCAAAATGGAAAACATGAAATATCGGTATATTTACGAGTACGAGTTCTACCGTGGCACCAGTGCTGTAGAAACAGCTCGAAGGGTTAATGATGTGTACGGCGCCGGTGTCGCAAAAGAAAGCACGGTACGTTTTTGTTTTCAACGTTTTCGTTCTGGAAATTTCGACCTTTAGAACCAACCTCGTGGACGGCTGGAGACCAAAGTTGAAAATGAAGAATTAGAGGCTATTGTGGAAGCGGATCCATCACAAAGCACTTCAGAGATACTCGTAGCTGCAGGCTTCGGGGTAAGTGATAAAACTGTTTTAATCCACTTGAAGCTAATCGGGAAAGTAAAAAAACTTGAACGATGGGTACCTCATGAATTGAGCGACTCGAACTTGCAAACACACGTCGACTGCTGTGTTACTTTGCTCAACCGACACAATAATGAAAGGATTTTCAATCGAATCATTACTTGTGATGAAAAGTGGATACTGAACGATAATCGGAAGCGCTCGTCGCAATGACTGAACCCTGGAGATCCAGCCAAATCCTGCCCTAAACGAAAATTGACTGAGAAAAAGTTACTAATGAGTATTTGGTGGACTAGCGCCAGTGTCGATCACTACAGCTTTCTAAAATCTGGCCAAATGATTACGGCAGATATCTATTGTCAGCAACTGCATACCATGAAGGAAGAACTAGCTGCTAAACACCCGAGATTGGTCAATCGCTATAGGCCACTGCTGCGTCACGACAACGCAAGACCACACAATGCACAACAAACAACCACTAAGTGATATTAGCTACAATTGGAATGTCTGCGACATCCACCGTACTCCTCGGATGATGGTCCAAAAGATTACCATTTTCCCGAAATTTGGACAACTCTTTACAAGGAAAAAAATTTAACTCCGATGCGGCAGTCCAAACCGCCTTCAAAGAGTTTATTGATTCTCGCCCCCATGGTTTTTTTTAGTGAAGGGATTAATCAACTACCTATGAGATGGCAAAAGTGCGTAGATAACGATGGTGCATACTTTGATTAATTAAATATATTTTACAAAAAAAAATTACTAATGAATTCCTCTCGTACAAACGCCAATTTCATATGCAAGGACCTAATATTAACCTGTTATTTTCAATATTCCATAGCAAGTTTGAAAACTAACTAGTGATAACGGAGTGCAAAAAAATGTTTACTTTGCTTGAGGAAGCTTATGTCTATACTTAAAAGATAAGCTAAAAAAATAATATAATAGCCTCAAAAGATCTTTATATCAACTACTAGCTGTGCCCCGTGGTTTCACTCGCATATAATTAATAAAAAATATAATGAATAAAAATTTGCCTAGAACCTTCTTCGATAAAAGAACTATACAACACGAAACTACCTAATAAATAATTTAGATCAGAAAATTCATCTAAATTTATTTTGCTGCCTCCTAGCTCGCATTTTATCGATATCCTATAATTGATGTTGTTAATCTGATTTTCTAGAATCAACGGCTAACGTGTTACCCTCTGGCTGGATTCTGGAAAAAAATAATAAACTTTTCCGAGCATAGTCGTTTTTCTCCACTGGCGGACGTTAGGGGCAAATTCAATTTTTTAGTACGCCTCACTGCACTAATTCGACTAATGCATTTAGAAATATGCATATTCTTGGCAACTAAATTAAGTAAAATGAAATAAAGCAATTTATCCACTAATTTTTATCGGAATAAACCGCCTTTTAAGCAACTTATCATGTTCTATGCATGTTCTTAATTTATAAGTAACGTTTTTATTACAATAATTGTAACGTATACAAAAATGTTAATAGCGCAGACATGCTATTAGTGACGAGTTCGATTATCAACTCATGATAAAAAAATAATGGTCCTTAAACGGGTTCAATAATGTTCTTATCGAAGATAGCCCGCCTCTCTGTTATAGCCACCTGCTAAATCACACGTTTACATTGTGCTAGTAGAAAAAGTTTGACTAAAATAACATTTTATTTCCTATTAACAATACATGTTTCATATATTATTACTGAACTAGTAACCGACCGTCCCGGGCACGGCACGTGTGCAATTAACTTATATAGAGGATGAGAAATGCGTTTAACGAGAACATTATTTTATAACGTTTAGTAATATGAATAATATCAAAGTCGGGGTGAGCTGTATTCATTTAAATTACCTAATAATAACTTGAATTTTGAGTTAAAGATTCGCTGCAAACATGTTTTGGTTGCATCATTAAAATATAGTGATAAAGACATTTAAATTTATATTGAATGTCCAAGCTAGGTAATATATTTATCTGAATGAGGATTAATAAAAAAGTTGAGACACTGACCTCGCAAATAACCTAAATTTTTTACTAATCTGTAATAAATTTTGTTATTGTGATAGTACTTTAGTATTTAAAAGATAGATAGGTACATGCTATCGCAGACCTACCTTATTGTTTCAATGTACATATATACTAAAGTATAGCTGGGCTTTTGCCATGTAAACGAATGAAAATAGTTTATTAGACAAAATATTTACAAATTACTTATATACAACCTTCCTCGTTGATTGATTAATGCTTTTACACCTTTCATGCTAATTTAATTGTTAAAACGTCTAGATTGCCATATTATATTACTGCATTAAATGCCATTATATAATAAGTAATGGATAACTAGACAACATAACATAGTAGTTTGACCAAATGCCTGATACGTAACATAACAAAGGTTGATACGTATATTAGTATCGCGACATTTAATTAATATCACATAGTTAATTACTTAATTAATTAAGTAATATAGCTCCGATATTAAATTTACCTAAATCATAACATAAACATATATAATTGAGCTTTTGATTATTTTGAAATATTTGTTTACAATGAGAAACTGATCAGGCTTGTAAATGATTTGGAAATCCCGGCTTCACACGGGTAGAATAAAATTATGATAAAATGTTTATATCGTACGTTGTATCAATTTATGTGAAAAAGTGAAATGTTGTCAAATTTATTTCAAATGCTGAGAACCGTATATTAATCCGCTGGGTAGTTTTAGAATATTTCGCGTACAGAACCCCCTGTCTGTAGGTACTTTCTTTTAATAAATATGTAGTGATATCTTATTTCCATTCAAGCAAAATCAATACTAGTCAACTCTAGGAGATATTTTACTGCAAACACAAGTGCATTGAGCATTCAACTTTTAGATTCCGATGGGACGGCAATAACGAACGTAAAGAGATCAGCAATGCTATTATGTAAGTAGTCACTTCATTACCCACTCGTGATATATTGACAATCAAGTTATGGAGGATTACTACTTTGATGCGTGTATTCTTAAAATATTATAATTATTAGAGACAATGTCGCATATCAATTTCTGATATTTCAAGCCCGTTTTCTGGTCGTGTCGGATTATCATCCCATCGGCTTACGAGAGTTAAGGAAAAGAGAGTGCACCTGTGTTTGCGCAGACACTTGTGCACTCCATAATATCTCCTGCGCAGTTGGCTAATCGCTCTTGAGATCCGTGGCCGAAATCGGTCTAGAGGACCTTATAGTCACAACTTCATAATTCGCTTTCTGAGGCACATTCTTTGTAGGTCCTATTCAGAATTTATTAACATAATATCACAATTTATTGGCATGACGCTGAATTTAAGCCGCCAAAATAGTAAAGTAGAATTATTCGGAGTTTTTAAGTTCCAACTCCAAATATTTTATTCAATAACTTAATCATAATCTCACCTATTACAATTCAGGATTAAAATCTTGGCTATTTACCTGAAACAAAAAGTCGAATTTATATATTTGTTAAACAAACACAGTTGTAATCAAATAGAAAATGTTCAAGTGTTTTTTTGTTAATTTGTAACATTAACGGCCGAATACTGAAACGTCATTCAAATATGATTAGGACTCAATTGCTTGGAATGTCATTATTTTTCAAAATTTAGTATGCGAAATTTGAAATTCGAAGACGTTTCAAATATTTGAGCGCCCTTCATATTTGAAAGACGTTTCAGTATTCGGCCATAAGAACCTATTAGTTATGAGCCAGTATAACTCTGTAGTTATAGTCTTGTGTCTGTGCACAAGGGACATATCATCTTAGTTTCCAACGTTGGTTGCACATTGGTATGTAAGGGATGGTTATTATATCTTACGGCGTCAATGTCTCTGGGCTGCGGTGACTGGTGATCACTTACCATCTGGTGACCCATTTGACCCAGCGACTGCCTATATTAAAAAATAAGTATTATCTTCAATTAATGTAATATATTTCTTCCCTTTTTTAATGTACACATTAAATGTGGATAATTAGTGGAATAAATTCATTGGGCGATAACTTAGAAATAAATAATAATAATTTTAAAGGTTAATTAAATGTATTATTTTTAAACTAATAAATATCGCTACGAAACTTTAAATATAATGTAATGATACAAGAAATAGTCGAGATACTCTCATTTAATAATCATTAAATTTAAGATTACATCATCAGGCAAATAATGCCTAAGTACGGCATGTTTAGTCCTATGGCCAGTGAAGGCCACAAAACGGTAATGACTTCCGTATCGACACATATCTACATACCTCATGCACACAACGATTACTTAAACACGTGCACATCCTCGCCCTGTATACGAATGTTCGTATGTAAGGTCGAAAACTTTTTTTTAAACATTTATAGTAATCGCCTATATTGCTGTGAGCTGCAAACGTGTTCTTAAATTAATTTCAAAATAAGTTTGTGATTTTGCCAATCCAGTTATTTTTTTCCTAACCGTGTTTTCGCTACATTAGAGCCCTTAGTTTATATCCTCATCTTTACAATATTTACAAAGTAAATAATTGATAAAATAATTGTTATGCGGCATCAAACGAAGCAATTAAGGGTTATATGGACCCTTAACCACACGAGTTTGAACTCACAACTTCGGTTAAGATCAAGATTCGATAAAGTTCAAGGTATTACATGCTTGCATTCTCGCAAAGAATAATGTAGGTATTTTATTTATTAAAACAACCTAAATAAACATAATTTCTAAATCTCTTACAGGATTATGTTAATTTACGTGCAAGCAGCAAGTGAGTCACTTAATGGTAAGCAATTACAAGATACCGGTGACAAAATAAGAAATAGAATAGCATCATATGTTTTAAGCAGAATCTTTGTATGTGTACAGAGCTGGACTAAGACACGTAAAAGTCCATTAAGCGATGAACGAGGCCCTACCGACAGATTTTATAACAACAAATTATAATATCTATTCATGTCGTAATGAAGTACCAAATCTTGAATGAATGAGCTTATATACATATACATAGATATTAATGTTAAAAAAAATAGCTTAAAGAAAATCATATAAAATTAAAGAGCGACTTTAATTCACTTTTAACATAGGCCGAGAGCCTCTTGAAATCGGGCCTATAGAATTACATCGTGGGTAAAACGGGTAGTTGATAATATATGAAACGTCGAATGAGTGATAGTGACGAAATCAATTTGACATTGAGCCTCACCACTAGTAGTGGATTGTTGATTTTTACAATTGCTTGACGAATATTCGGAGAAATTCTTGTATTTAATAGCTTATCTATATTTATTAACATCTTATTGAAATTGGCTAGTAAAAATATATACACAATCATTTTAATTAAATTGTTTAGCGATTTTACTAAAATAAGTTATCAGTATAGTGTGTTGTTAGCGAGTTGTCATTCTAAATACGATAACCCTGACATGTTCAGGGCCCAGAGATAATTTATAAAGTAGAATAATTAAATGTTTAAACTTCGGAAAGTTAAATAGGAAACCATTTTTTTTATTGTTTTTTTTTAACAAGTCAGATAATTATGTATACAATTATAAACAATGTACTTGAAAACAATTTAATAGACAGCTTATTTCTTGGCTTGATATTTTTTTACAAAATTCGAAATTATGCAGTAGTTATTATAAAAATTATTCCGTATAAAATAATTGAGATACATCTCAAGAATACGGCAGTAGCCGTAGTAGTAAGTTCCTTTATATTTTATTCGGATTAAGAAAAATAATATGAAACTAAATAATTTAATAAATTAATACCAGAACACCGCTATAGGTGAAGCATTGACAAACTTTTATCGGTTGATGTAATAAATTATCACATACAGTGTCTATATTATGTTCTGCGTCGATTACGTTCAAATAGATTAATTGACATAATATATTCGAAACATATTAAAATGAATTATCATGAAAAGTATACCTTAGTTGCGTACGATCGTATTAAACGAGCGAGCATAAGTATTATATAAAAATTCGGTGTGAGTGATTAGAGTGAGTTATCTAAAAAGGCGCGCGCAGTGGCAAGGCCGCGTAGCACGTGGAGGCGCCTGTTGCTAACTGTACCCCGCGCGGACCCCCTTATTCCGCGGCCTCACGTATAACTGACGGTGCGACGTTGCCGTACTTACATACCGTTCAGTGTTTGAAATATATCATCGTGCTAATATTTTAAAGAGAACATTTGGTTGTTTGTATCAATTTGTAGATAAACTGGTCACACAATTGATAAGAAGTACAATGACAGATACGAATTATTGAATTTTTCATAATAACATAAAATGTGGCAAAAGATTAATTTCAATGAGTATCGAGTAATTTTTTATTCAAACAAGCGAGCAACCGAGTTCTACCAGTGCTGAGGCATTTACGACGAAATAATAACACCTGGTCTGTATTTGTATGAATTAAAATGCAGAATGTCTTTTAATTAACTATAAATAGCAGGTCCCAGAAGTGTTTGTGTACACATATACTGCACATTAATAAGTATACATACTATATTACAATGAATATATATTAATATTGATAGTAACATATTGATTTATATAATAAAACATCGTAATGGAATAATAGTATTTCATTTGGGAATCTATACATGTGAAACAACTTGCATTTCCAATTTTCATTAATAGACTTCAAAAAATGGAGGAGCTTATCAATTCGTCTGGATGTTTTTTTTTGTTTTTCCCAAGTGAGTTTTTTGAGTGCTTCCATGTGGTCCCATTTTTTTAGTCCAGTTTTGACACTGGCATCCATGACAAAACCATATAAGTCGTAAATTTGCATAAATATGTGCGCGACAAATGGACGAATAACTCGATATCTATTCAACCGATTTCGATGATTTTTTTATGACAGTTTGGTTAGATTCTAATTACAGGGTCCATGTCAAAAAAATCTTCAATTCTTGGTAGCAAATTAACGATACACGGCCGAATCTTTCCGAACCGATACGACATAAAAACCTTCAATAAGAGAGCGTACTCTTTCCTCCAAGGCCGCCAACGCACCTGTAAGTCCTCGGATGATGTCCATGGGCGGTGGTAGTCACTTTCCATCAGGTGAGCCTCCTGCTCGTTTCTCGTTTTCGTCTTTATATAAAAAAAAATCTTTTATAGGCTATCTAGATTTTTAGTCACCTACCATAACATCGTTATGATCAAGTAATTGTAGTACTATTGTATAGAACACTTTTTATAGACCGTCAATTGTTTTCGTTAGTCGATGTCAGCCAAGGAAACACTTTAGTATACCTAGCAATAATAATACGGGAATCCTTTAAAAACAAACAAAAACTTACACATTACAAATTGACTTTTATTCGCCTCGTTAAGGTGCGCGTGCGACACAAGCACATCTCACCTATAACGATGTACATACGTATTTATAAACCCACCTAGCCTGACATTGACTCCAAAAGTAACAATAATTGTAACTACATCATCAACCACACAACTCGTAACCAATCGTACCTACATATTGATGAGTAGAAGATAGTAAGTTAATTATCAAATTATAGAAGAATACGCAATTATTTTTTGTGCATATTAATTTTGTTTTTACCTTGAAGTCGGTTTTTGTTTTGTTATTTTTTTTTATTTTTTTAATAAAAAAGTTACAACAAATTAGTTTATTTAAATTGAATTAAATTACTCGGTGGTAGAGCTTTGTGCGATGCTAAGCGATGGTTAACATTTATTATAGTGCCATTGTCTATTGGCGTTGGTGACCACTTACCATCAGGTGACCCAAATGTTCGTCCGCCTACTGAATGTATGAGTGGGTGGTACCTACCCAGACGAGCTTGCATAAAGCCCTACCACCAAGTAAACAAAACGGTCGTGACATTTCAGAATATATAACATTGCCGCAATAATTATAACATATCAGTTTACTGAGTAGTCATACAAGGACATTTTTGGCTATAAAAAGAATAAATACCTATCGACATCTTGTCAAATGTCATATTTTGATAGCCGCTGCAACATACAAGTGATACAATTCCAATTGGAAATCATAGTCCCATTTTTTTTTGTTTTCGCTGGACAACGCATTTACGTGTTTCCCCCACATGGAGTGGGGGGGTATGTGGGGCTCACCAGTGCTGAAGCCTCCAGAATACCCACTAAAAAACCAGCGTACCTTAATCGTCTTTGGTGGAGCGGCCCGGGCCTCCTTTCTTAATTGGGTTCCCGTAGTACAGAGAACCTAGCTAGCCCTAGCGGCTTAGGGCGGGGCGAGAAGGTGCGCATAGCGCCAACGCCTCCTCCCCGGTTTTCTTCGGCTGAGCGGATCAGCGGAGGCAGACGCCTCACGGTCACGCTCCGCGGCCTCTTACTGCGAGAGCGTCATGTCGCAGAAGGCTTCCACTCGGAACCGGTACACTTCCGCTAGCACCTCAGCCTGGAGTTCCCAGGGCGGATCACTTACCAGAAGTGTCGCTGCCGTCCACGTCAGCGTACGATAACTACGTATCGCTCTCACCGCTATGACTATCTGTGGTTTCCGCAGAAGAGCCTTTTTACGAGCACTAAGAGCGTCGACCCATATGGGTGCACCATACAGTGCCATAGAGCGTACCACTCCAGCGTAAAGGCGGCATGTAAACGACTGTGAGGGTAGGGCCCGTTCCGCTCCGAGTGAGGATCGCCACGGTGCCGTCCCCTACCCAGTGAGATAGGGGAGGGACAAAATAGGGCACAAGCCACAGTCAGATCGATCTGCCACTCCGCCATGGACTGCATCAGCAGGTCCTGAGCCCCGGCACAGTGATTGACGTTCGTTTGGAGAAAGCTAACCTTGTCTCTCATGTTGACATGGCTGCTTCCTCCTCGGCCTGGTGCCGCCCGACATCGGTGGTGGTCTGCAGAGGGCGCTGCTCCAACACGCAAACCTTGGCCGAGCTCCACCCAACCAGTAGACGACCAGCGTCAGACAGCTTCTTTGCCGCTGTTATGGGGCAAAAAAACAAATCGTAGTCCCATCCATTACAACTGAGAGACAAAATTTCATGAAAGTAGGTTTATTTTATGATCTTCGGGTTCTTATGTACTTTCTCACGAAAATATGTTAAATATAATATATTTTATGTGATTGATTATTAAAATAAAATTGTTTTTTTTGTTAGTTTTTCAAGTTCTCTGAGTTTCTTTCGCCGGCTCTCTCTCACAACAATAAGAAAGTGTTACAATCAATAACAAAGTGTAATACTTCTATATTGAATAAAGCATTTTAAATTTAATAGTAAAAATCGTCAAACATTTGAGTCTATTTTTATCATGAATATTATTTAAAATAATACTGAATAATAATTAATAAATAAAAACTGAACGCCACATAGATCATATAATACAGGGACCCTATAATCATATTTCCAATGGATATATTATTCATACAATTTTAACAAGACGCTCTTATCTTAAAATGTACTTCCAGTGAAAATTGTTATGCCAACATAAAATTCGAAAAGCAGGTGCAGTTTGTTCGTTCAGCACAGATACTGCTTATTATAAGCGAACCATCAAATGAATAGCTATTCGTTATACTACCATAATGTCGTTAGAAAATAATTATCAATATCTATACTATATTTTAATGAAATCATCGTTGAGGATCGATACAATAATAATTAGAAGATACATCGTTGTTGTTGAGGTTTTTTAAGGGACTCTTTGAACTTGGATGACATATTTTTATACGTAAAGTTTCAAATAAAACCTATTGCCAGAAAACGTTTAAGTTCTTTCACAGTGATTACCTATAAAGAATTGCACGCGCTCTTTATTTACGTGGTGTTTAATTTAACAATGGAGTTATAATTGCAATTATTAAATAAATGTCGATAATATGATGTTTTTATCGCGTGATCGGTGGCGATTTAGATGAAATTGTCGATAAGCTGTAGTCTGCAGCTGTGGCCTATTCGATGACCCTGATTGGGTGTTTATTATCATATGGAATAAACTTTATTCGAACGTATGAAAGGAAAATTCCAATATGAACGAATGTTGAAGGTTTCCAATCTCCATATCTACTTGAGATTACTATAAGTCGAAAGGAGAATTCATAATGATTGATTTTATTATCAAACGCCGTTTCGTTGTGCATAAGCCTGATTGCTTGTGTTTATTGCAGTGACCAAGTACCTAGTAACAGTAAATTAAATCAATAACTTATAACGATTACTATACGTGCGACTTTTATATATCTTTCAATATCAAAAGATCTTAATTAGTATAAACAAACTGATTAGTTTAATATTATGTGTTCCGTTTGACGTCTGAAGTCCATTATGAGAGAGTACATTGTACTTTTTCCGCCACTTTCCGCTAGATGTCTCCGTTTTCCCTCCAAAAGTGACTGCTCTATGTCTAGTTTCACAAGCCGCCATGTTTTTTCGTCATTGTTGCATTGTTCTTCGAACTAACCGCGTGCTTTAGCTAATTCGATATTTGCTTAAGACATTTTGAACTTTTGAGAAGTGAAGTAAAAAGTTCTGTTTTCGTTTTTCCTATTCGTGATTAAGAGAAAAAATAACGAACATTTAAACGTGACTGGTCCGAATAATTCGCGTAAACGTCGGTTAAGCGTGATATCAGTTCCACGGGCCGGTATCGTTAACGATACAATGTCGGAAGGTGCTCAGGGCACCCCGCGTTCGACGGTTCGTTCTAGACGAGGTCGTTCATCGAGCCCAAGTGATAGTGATAGTGACGAAAGTGTTGTGAGTAAGGAGTCGCTGCAGCCCACAGCGAAGCGAGCGCGCCGCTCGCGCAGCTGCCTTTCGCGATCCACGGTGCAAGGCGACGAATTGGATCGAAGGTTTGAGGTACTTTCGCAGCATCTGGTAAGTTACATCCAGAATATGATGCATCCGGGTACCGCGCAACCGCCTCGGGCGGAAATAACCTCACAACCCGCACCTACACCGTTTCTCATTCAACCTATTTCTAACACTCGTAGCGGCGACCTACCCGCAAATATTAATAAGCTAGTGGTAGGTGACATAGCAGAGTTAGCTCTTACTGTTAAAGAACCAACGATTGTTAGGGCCAACGACGAGCGCGTTGCTAAAATGATGTCGGTACAACGTTTGGATTCAGAGGACTGGAACTGTGTGCGCTATATCGATACTCAAAAGAAGTACGTCGCGTTCCCTGGTTTCATGGAATTAAAAGTAAATGAAGAATTGCGAAAGTTTGATGATCCTAATGCTCCATTACGTTGGTTTCAAATGGAGCGTAGTTTTGCAGCGCTGTCCAACGCTGTCATGGCTCAAAATGAATCCGTTAATCAAGCTCTACAGTCTCTCATCGATTGGTCGGCAGAAAACCAATCGCAGCTCTCGCCTTCGTCCATTTATGAGAAACTAAAAGATCTTTTTGGTAGTGATTCGGCCTATAAGAGTGTATCACACGATATATTTCAAATAATCTGCGGAAAACGGGCAGAAGTGTTAGAACTTCGTCGTCGTGCTATTGTCAAGTCGATTAAAGGCAAGTACGTCCGGGAAGACATTGAAAAAATACCCCCTTCGGCCGAATATATGTTCAACCCCGAGGTTTTATCTGCATATGTGGCAAAAATAGGAGGGGTGGACAAGCTTCAGAAGCAGTATGCCGCGCCCACAACATGTTCGGCTACTCGGCCTGTGTCCCCTAGCCCGTCCACCTCTAAGGACAAGAATTTTCGTTTACGCTCTGGAAAGTCTGGAACCAATACCATCATTAAACAGAGGGATAAAAAAGAATTCAGAGCTATTCGCAACCAAAATACTTCTGGCTCAAGCCAAAGGGGGGGACATAAAAGTCACAGACAAAGTAAACAAAACTTTAAAAGTAAATGACTCGAGTGGTTTTACAGGGGGTTGTCTAAGGCTCTTTCAAAAGAATTGGGCCGCCTTGAATCCTCCTCAGGCTATTTTAAAAATGATTTTAGGAGCCCGTATTCCTTTCAACCAAGCACCCACATTAATTTTTCCCACGAAAGAAGTTTTGAAGGAGTACCAGACTCCAAAGTCAACTTTAATGTCAATCGAGATACAAAAGATGATTCAAAATCAAATTTTAGAGCCTGCGCCCCCAACCCCAAGTTTTATTTCCCCGTTGTTTATCATAACAAAGAGCAACGGAAAAAATCGGGTAATTTTCAATCTGAAAGCCCTAAATCGATACCTGATCCCAAAACACTTCAATTTGATAAATCACCATCAAACGCCCAAGTTCCTTCAATCGGGAGACTGGATGGCCAAGCTAGATCTCAGCCAAGCCTATTACCACGTGCCTATCAAATTACAGCACAGGCGTTACCTACGCATCAGCTACGAAGGCAAATTGTGGCAGATGACCTGCCTCCCGTTCGGTTTGGCGGCAGCACCAAAAATGTTCGCATCTGTAACGAACTGGACTGCAGAAATTCTTCGAGAGCAAGGTCTTCGTCTTATTGTCTACCTAGACGATTATCTCCTAGCTCATCAGTCCAGGCACCACCTGGAAGCCCAGGTAAAACTAGCTGTCAACTTTCTAACCGGTCTGGGATGGTACATAAACTTGGAAAAGTCCATCGTCAGTCCGACAAGGTCCATAGAATTTCTGGGGATAAATTGGGACACACAAATCAACACCAAGTACCTTCCCCAAGAAAAGGTCTCCAAGATCAGCCAGTACATACAAGCTCGACTCGCAGCAGGCAGTTGGACCCTCAAGCAGGCTCAACGTCTCTTAGGGTATCTCAACTTTGCAACCTTCATCACCCATCGGGGGAGGTTGCATTGCCGCACTCTGCAGCGTCACTCCAACAAGCTTCGTCTGAACCCTCGAGCCCCAATAAAGTTATCCATGGAAGTCTGCCAAGATTTAGTATGGTGGTTGGACAACATACATCGAGTGACTCCAATCCATCACAAGATGACGTCGTCAAATCACATCGTTACGGACGCTTCCGATGTACAATGGGGAGCATTAGTCAACAACAAGAGGCTACAGGGTGCTTGGACTCGGCAGCAGCAAAGTTGGCACTGCAATATGAAGGAAATGTATGCAGTGATCGCTACAATATCTGCGGACGCGGAGAATTTAAAAGATTCGACAGTGATCCTGCAGAGCGACAATCGGACAGTGGTTGCCTTCATAAAAAACGAAGGTGGAACCAGGTCAGGACCTCTCTTAGAGCTAACCAAGGTTCTGCTGACGTTGGTGGACAGCCTCAACATTGTAATTCTCCCATACCACCTACCGGGAGTGTACAATACAGAAGCCGATCACCTCTCGCGCAAGCGCGCTGCTCCCGAGTGGCATCTAATGCCCGAGGCCACACAACAGATATTCGACGTATGGGGAACACCCGAAATCGACCTCTTCGCGTCAAGCCTCGCACATGTTGTTCCAACGTATGTCTCGCTAGACTTGGCAGACTCGAACGCTTGCTTTCACGAGGCCTTCAGCAGGCACTGGCATTACGACCTAGCCTGGATCTTCTCTCCACCCAGCCTACTGCCTCGAGTGCTGCAACACCTCAACTCAGCATCAGGCAAATTCATAATAATAACGCCCAAGTGGAAGAAACCATTCTGGCGCCCAGACCTCAAAAACAGATCGCTGACACGCCCGAGGAAGATTCAGGACTTAGAGACGAATCTCATAGACACATGCACAGGGCGTCCTCCGGCTCAAGTGGACAAACTGCACCTGGAAGCCTGGCTTATTTCGGGTGGGATACGTTGACCCACAATTGGTCTGTGGAAGAAAAACAGCTTTTATCATCCTGCTGGCGCATTTCTACGCTAAAGACTTACACCCCGGTATGGAAGAAGTGGTCTCGCTGGTGTGAAAGCCGGCCGAGGTTGCACGCTACTTAGCCCACCTGCATATAAAGGACAACTTAGCTTACCGTACCATATTAGTGCACAAGAGCGTAATATCAACGATCTGCGAAACCATGTCCGGTGCGAAGATTTCCTCCAGCCATATAGTCAAGCACGTGCTGAAAGCTATTTCCATAGCAAAACGTTCTACACCAAAAATCCCTATTTGGGATGCAAGAGTAGTCATCCAGCACCTAAAGGACGTTAACAGCGATCCCACTAGCCTCTATGAGGTTTCGAAACGCGCCGCCACCCTTTTGCTGTTAGCATCGGGGCGCAGGGTACACGACCTGACCCTATTACATTGTGATGCAGATCATTTCGTTGATAATTCAGACTCAATTACACTAACACCCATGTTTGGATCGAAAACAGATTCCGGCTCACATTGTCAGTCAGACTGGAAGTTGTCAGCTGCACCTGAAAGGAATATTGATCCAGTATATTGGTTAAGAACCCTAAAAGAAATATCGGGAAACTCCAGAGGGTCTATAACAAATCTTTTTATCACTACTAGAGGCTCTGTGAAGCCAGCCACACCGACTATAATTGGAGGCTGGGTAAAGAAAGTTATGTTTGAAGCCGGAATCAAGGCTTCACCAGGTAGCTTCAGATCAGCGGTCTCATCTCTGAACTGGTTGGAAAAGTATCCTATTAATGATATTCTGGATAAAGCAAATTGGCAACATGAAAGCACTTTCAGAAAATTCTATTGTAAGCCAATTCAATCTTCCATGATTCAGTATGATTCAGTAAAATCATTGTCTCAATTTTTCTGTTCTAAATAATCACTGAACAAGTTTTGGATTATCTAATTGTTTAATTCTCTAATTTTATTCAATTGATTATAAGTGTCATTTTGATTTTTAATTTTTTTTTTCTCATTGTTAAGATCTCATTTTTCGCACGTAATTTAAATCAACAAACTTTACTTATGAGTATTTCTAAGAGATTATGTTTTGTGTAAATATAAGCCTATTATTACATAAATATTAATTTCAATAAACGCAGCCTTTATCACATTGTTGCATTGTTTATTTTAATAATAAAATTGCATTCACAAGCCACCAGGAGATAACAAACAAGTCTCTCATAATGGACTTCAGACGTCAAACGGAACACATAATATACAAATTTTACCTGAAAATAAAATTTTTATTATGTTTCCTAAGACGTCTGAAGTCCAGGTGATGCCTTCCTGGTGAGCCATCATCATTATGAACCCCAATGACGAAAAAACATGGCGGCTTGTGAAACTAGACATAGAGCAGTCACTTTTGGAGGGAAAACGGAGACATCTAGCGGAAAGTGGCGGAAAAAGTACAATGTACTCTCTCATAATGGACTTCAGACGTCTTAGGAAACATAATAAAAATTTTATTTTCAGGTAAAATTTGTATATTATTTTAAAAATATATATTAGATGTTGTAAATAACACAGAAACAAAGACAAGGTATATGCGGTGCGATATGAGACATTACTTTGTGCCGTGTAGAAGTTTGATTATAGTAAGTATTTATTTGTTTCTTTATTTGGGATTACATAAAATAAAGAAATAAACACTTAATTGTATTTGTGAAATAAGTATAAGGTCCTCCAGACTGATTTCGGCCACGGCGGCCAATCTTAAGAGAGATTAGCCAACTGCGCAGGATATATTATAGTGCACAAGTGTGTGCGCAAACACAGGTGCACTCTCTTTTCCTTAGCTCTCATAATCCGATGGGCCGGCAATCCGAAACTACCGGAAAGAGTTCAGGCGCAGGACCAACGGCTTAACGTGCTTTCCGAGGAACGGGAGTGTACACACTTCCAACTTCCAGACTCCCGGCTGCTACTGAGAATTTTCTAACAGAACACCCCAATAACTATATATGGCCCGACCTGGGAATTGAACCCAGGACCACCGCGTCTGCGGCCTTATATCAAGCCACTAGATTAACGAGGAAGTCAAAATATAAGTATAGATGACTAGTAAATAGTATGTTCAAGTAAAACTCCTGCGCGCCATTGATTATATTTTAACATGTAGCCCGTCTCACCTAGAAAAATATTTATTTAGTGCCCAATGTTTTTTTAATTCTTTTCTCATATATTACTTTGTTTTTTTTTTTATTTTTAGGTAAGGGATTTTTCTACTAAGTTTAACAATTACCATATATAGCAAGAAAATAAAAGTGAACTTGTACAATGGGAATATTTTGTAACAACGTATTTTTCTATGAAATTAATAAAAACGTGTCTAGAAGTATGACATTCACAGGTTACTTTTATCAATGTACAATTTAGTCAAACCTAAGGCAAAACCTAAAATATGGAGATGTTACCATATTTTATCAGTATTATATAAGTTCCTTCTGGCCCATATCAACAAAAATAAAATTTTGAATTACGTTAAAGATTTTTACTATTAAATACTTGTTATCGGTATTTTTTTTAAATCAGTGTCGACACCGACTAGACTACACATTTGTTTCGTCTATGACAGAGTTGGATGATTGAGACATTTATTGAGGTAGGTCCACCGGTAGTCGCGTATGTTTTACTTCTATGTTCTACACTACCATGAAGTTTTTAAGAAAAACTATAAAATAAAAGAAAGAATTTATCAAAACCAGCTCTCAATTTACTTTTGTGAACATAATGATTTCACTATATAGAAAAAAAATAAAGGTAATTCTGGTTGAGCAACGAACGCGGTACAATTTAAACACTTGAAAGGATGGTTTTTAATCATCGCCTTTTATATTAATTCAACAGCTAACTATTAACCTAAAAAAAGATTAGATTAATAATATATTTAGTGAATATTACCATTACAGGCATAACTAAAACAATATTGTATGCCGTGTTATTGATAATTTGCGAGGTATAAAGTCATATATATACGTATACAATTGTCAGTAATTAGTAGAAATAGTAATTATTTAATTAACATTCTTGCTTGAACTTACCTTAACGGCACTCAATTGGTCCGTAATTGAATAGAGAATGATGCACATTAACTTAGCGGTCTAAGGTAATGTGCATCTAACACGATATTTCAAAGAAAGAATACCAGGAAAAAACTATACGTTTATTCCTATTGAAATTCTTGTGTCATCCTAATTAAACAAAAAGTTGAAGAAAAAAAACCCGGATACCCACCGCCCAGGTTGGGCCCAGGGTATCCGGGTTTTTTTCTTCCGAGGTTTCCGTACAAAGCGGGACGCCCACTGTACATAGACATTTTGGCCTTATGTGCACACAATTAAAATAATTTAGAAATGATCATTGGCAATGTAAATAATTTCACTTAAGGAAAAGATTTAAATAAAAGATGGGGTTTTTGTGATAAACACATTTATTTTTACAAACAGGCGATTAGCTTATTTATAATCAATCAATTAATTTGTGTAAACATTACAATCATTATTCATTCATTATGATCTGATATACTATCACTATTTAGAAAATCTAGACGTTTCTGTATATTATCCTTTAGTAAAGAAGTAAAGTCCTCAATTTGGGCGGCGCTAAATGTTTTTAAGGGAATATACATAATTATATTGGTTCTAAATACCAAATCAGTATCGGTAAATCCCAAGAGATACTTGTCAAATGATAAGAATATATTCTGCACTCTGCATTATAATCACAAAATATATTTATCCGCAGTGATGTCGAGACTGTGAACCGTTCAATCTCATTACTGCCAGGGAAGAAACATTGGTTTTGAGTATTCGGTGCTCTTACATAGTTTGGCCGCAGTATGCTTCCAGATATGTCAATATATTGTTGTTCTATTTGTGATGCAGAGCCAGTATATTCTGCCTGTGATGAAGGAAAACCCACTGACTCATTCTGCTGTTCTGGAGTTGAACGTAATGCTACTCTGTCAGTCCTACGCCAGCAAGTGTGACATACATGAACTGAACTTGGTTACTGAAATAATAAAAAACAATGTAAACCTTGTATTTAAAAAAATACTAATAATGCACAGTAAAAATATAGATAGATATATTACTTACTTCACGTCGTGTAATTTGATGGGCAATCACATTCCTTATTAAGTCTTCACGTGGATAATCTAACCTAAGTATGTGTGATTTTGTTCTTAAAAGAGATTTACCACAGCAGATGCACACATGTCCATGACCAATAATAATAATTGGCGTTGTTATTGACAGGTTTCTTTAAATGATTCCAAGCTGTAGTCCAGCAAGAGTGGCAGATAAAACTCTCACTCAACACTTGTACACAAATTGATATAAAAAGTAACTAAAAAAATATATTTATCACTATAGTATGCAATTTCTTGTTTAATTTTCATTTCATTATATAGGTAATCATACTTTAATGAGTATTTTTAGTGACTAAGAACTTTATTCACCTGCTGTGGTCGAACTCGTTGCTGTATATAAAAAATGTCTTCGAATTAGTCTAAATAAGAGCTGGGGTCAATATGAGAAACTGAAGCTGTATTCATATTCGGGGTTGAAAAGATCGTCGTGGTCCATTCAGACTGTTTTTTCGTAAATTAATTAATTCGCGAGAAGATAAACACAATGATGAAAATACAAACGTATGATCGTTGCGTTATTTCAACGTATCTAAATCTGTCATATAACTACCTAATTCAATTAAATAAATTTCAAACATTTAATAAAAAAAATAATATGCGACCCGATTCATATGATATGAATAATTGAGTTTATTCGAGTTAAAAAGTAATAAATAGTCCATGGGACTTAAAATCTATATGAAATATAAACATATACCTATATATTTTACTTAAAATGTGTATTTGTGCGCTATAAGAAATAATGATTATTATTTATACAATTTAAAATATAATTTTATTTTCTTTTAATTAATCTTTTATTAACTCTCGCAAATCGTTTATTATTGAAGATGATTACACGATTTATTACACGAAATCATTGGAGAAATAAAATCAATGAGAAAATGGGAATTCCCTTTTGTACGAACATATCTAGGGTTATGTTTAATTACAAAATTTTAAATTAAATAATAATATTCTGGGACATTAATCACACAAGGCCATCTGATCTCAAACTAAGCAGAGCTTGTACTATGGAAACCAGACAACTGATATACTACATATACTTTCTTTTGTAAATACATACTTATATAGATATACACCCAGACTCAGGACAAACAGACATGTTCATGCACACAAATGTCTGTCCTGGGTGGGAATCGAACCTACGACCTGCGGCGCGAAAGGCAAGCATCTACCAACCACGCCAACCGGCTCGTCAAATAAGCAATACGTATAGCAGTGCAAGCTGTCAGTTACTACATATACCAAAATTATTAGGTACCTTTATTTTTCGTCATAAATCGAAAAAATCATGAAAATAATTAAAAATCAGTTAAAGCTTGTGCCAATTAAGCTCTTTCATATGATATCCCACGTGACACGGTTAACTTAATTCAAAATTTGAGCTTCCTCCTTGCATAAAGACCCTGTTTCCTTATGATTATATCTAATGATTTAATTACAATTGTATAGTTTTTAAATTTTTCCCTATACTTATATTAAAAGACGGTATTACTTGCCAAGTTTCATATTTCTAGGTCAACGGAAAATACCCTATAAATTTGGATTCCCTCGAGAGTGTCGAAATATACGTTTTTTTGCGGCATAAACGGTCATATTTTTTACGTTACTCGTAACTTAGAAGTTTGATTTTTTCTCAGTTTTAAAAGACTGTAGACTTGAGTAGGTATATCGTTTTAATTTCAACTCGATACAACGTGTTCCAGAGCTAAACAGACAGACAGACGGACGGAATAATATTGAACAACAGTATATTTAACAGTTTTAAATGTTACGTGGCCAATGGCCATGTATGAGAAATTTGTAACTAGATCTACTCTCACTAACTATATAAGGCGATAAGGTTGGTAAAAATAAGATAAATTAAACCCGTTAATGATTCCGTGAAATCATAGGTCGATACTGACGCAACTGATATGATTATTACATATAATATATATATATTCAAAGTCACAAATCGCAATAACATTTAAAAATAAAAGGCACTTTTACTACGTCCATAACGTGACAAGATATTTTTATTCGTAACTTTTGAATGATACTATACTTGCAACCTGTTACTTTTATTTTCAATGTTTATTGTACGTTATGTCTGAAGATATATCATACCGAATCCTTTATTTTTTCATTGCCAGCAATGATAAAATTAAATGAAAGCAATGAAAAAAAAACAGCAAACCTCACAGTTGAGATGTTTTGTCTTAGGTGGCGTTAGATTGGCAACTCAGGTAAGGCAGTCCGTGTCGGTAATACGGTTTATCCTCCCAAAAAAAGGTTACCACTTCAAAAATACAAGTGTTCAGATTACCGTTCAAGTAAACAAATAATATGGCTATGTTCATGCTTAACTAAAGTATTAAATCAATATGAAAAAACTAATATATTATAGTAGAATAGATATAAAAGTGAATAATTTTCTTCGCAAATTTGGCAATTGTAAATTGCATATACATAATATTGGTTGTTCAAATGTAATGTAGCAAGTTTTAGCTTTCGTTCTTGGGCTAAATGACAATCTACATATCTTGGCCATTTTTTACGGGGATACGTGTCCCGTGATGATTCTCCTGAATGCCGAGCTATCTCTTTTCGCTTTACAAACAATCGCACCTCAGTAATTTATTTAATTTCCGGGAAACAAACAGTTCAGCTACACAAATACAATAAAAACAATAAAATAACACGAAAACCAATCAAGTTTCCACTAATATACAATCCAAATAATTTACTTGGTGGTAGAGCTTTGTGCAAGCTCGTCTGGGTAGGTACCACCCACTCATCATATATTCTGCCGCAAAACAGCAGTACTTTGTATTGCTGTGTTCCGGTTTGAAGGGTGAGTGAGCCAGTCTAATTACAGGCACAAGGGACATAACATCTTAGTTCCCAAGGTTGGTGGCGCATTGGCGATGTAAGCGATGGTTAACATTTCTTACAATGCCATTGTCTATGGGTGTTGGTGACCACTTACCATCAGATGGCCCATATGCTCGTCCGCCTACCTATACAATAAAAAAAAAAGCAGAGAGAAAATTATTACACCAAAGACAAAAATGATTATAAATAGAAACTTAAACAATTATACAAGTTTAAAAATAAATTAAATACAAAGTATAATAGAAAAATAAAAGTAATATTATAACAAATTAATGCGATTCTTACTTTAATTCGACTCCCGTCATTCATACAATCTTTCAAAAAGGTAGTACGTGGCTTTCGATTATCCTCAAATTACATTTTGAAGTTTACACACCTCAAAAAAAAATACACGTATGTATTATAAAAATTCGAATCCTCGAATTCCTCATTCTGTATTTAAAAATTAAAACCACATTAATCCTCATAATTGATTTATATATATATAATATTCTTTATTGCAGGCGGGCATGTGTCTTCTGCTAACAAAAGACTACTGAAACTAAATGTAAATTTTGATAACTAAAACAACCTGAAAATACTATTCGTCTTAATTACGTAGTGTCCTGATTAAAACTATTTGGGATAAAAAAAAACAAATAAATATTGACGTTGTAAGATATTTATTTTAGAAACACATAATTATATGGATTATGTTTAAATATGTTACATATTTGTTAAAAAATCAACAAAATGCTTAGGAACTTTGACCTTTAAGGCAACGCACCTGCAAGCCCTCCAGTGTTGCAGATGTATAGACATCTGCGACATATATAGTGTATGTTGCAGATGTCTATACATCTGCAACAATATATAGTATATCTGAATAGACTAATTTTCACTGTCTAGGAAATTCCATTGATGTATCGAGTCCAAAGTAATTCCTAAAAATATTGTAGTATCGGCATTGAGATAGAGATTGTTTAAGGTTACATTTCCATTTTGCTTTCTTACATTAAGTAAAAGACAACTTTTAATTAATTTGTCACGCAGTAGCCCTTAGCAAATTTTGGTTATATGAGTTTAAAAAAATGTTTTTTATATACCTAATTGATTAATATATTTCAATTTTATAAAACTTGTCTTTTGTTAGCAATAGACACATGCCCGCCTGCAATAAAGAATATTATATATATATCAATTATGAGGATTAATGTGGTTTTAACTTTTAAATACAGAATGAGGAATTCGTAGTGGAAAAGTTGGCCGCGGTGTGGTTTCCTAAGACGGAAGGTGAGCGGGGTGGAGCGCATGCGTAGACGAAACACTTGTTGATTTCACGTGGGGTTATCACTTCGCTACAGTGTAACAATGACGTTAATATTCTCGGTATTCGATATTATATCAAACAAACCATACTTTGTTTTCTTGAGAAACAAATGAAATCGAAAATCGTTTCTCATTTGTAGTTTCAATTAAAAGGCAATAGATTTCATGATAAACTGAATAACAAATTCCAGTTTGCAACATAGTATTCTATACCTTTGTGTTAGGTATGAGAATAGTCTGAAAGTAATTTGAATAATTAAAAATTGTTATTATTACACATGCTTAATAACTGCGTCGATGTGGAAATGAGCTATAGTAGCCATAAACGTACTAAGTAATGTTTTACCGCAGCTGTTCAGTTCAATGAACTCTCCTTGTCAATGCGTCAGCTAGCTTTTTATAAAGAGCAAAACGAGAAAATAGCGCGCGATAACCGCATCCCTGCTCCACACCAAGTATGTAACGGTGAACGAACCACAACAAATAGATTGTAAACCGGTCAGGAGTGTTACTTTTCAAGGGTAACATGACATAGCTGGTTAATCGTTTTCGAGACGAGCTATCAATCTTCATTTTCGATTTAAAATAAATTTTACCTCTTAAACGCAAAAGCAATTATGAAGGCCACCTTAAATGCAAAATTATTAGGTAGCAGCAATAACTATAAATTTATGGGACAGTTGTCCCTTTAAAGCAATTTCTGCACACGTTCTGGTTGTTGTACGCTACAAATGTCAGACAAGCAATAGAAACGCAATGTTAGTAAAATGTCATAGTTTATGATAGAATGCTCTTGAGCAGGGTTCACGGTCGACACGGTAGCATGCGCAAGCGATCCCGTGGCGCTCCCCTTACGACGGGAAGGGTACCTTGGTGGTTTTAGTCGGTAGAAGTCCGACATAACCCTCCATACTACATCACATATGGAGGGTATCCATGATGGATATCCCTAAGAAAAAAAAAAGGGTTCACGGTCGACGACATTGCAAACATTTCATTGAGTTTTGGATAAACGAGAGTTCAAGTCTAATTGATAACTTATTTCGTAGCAGTTAACCATTATTATTTGACTTTTATTACATGTCATGACGTTGACATTACATTATGACGTATGTATTCCATACTTCTGTCTGCCTCGTTAGTCTAGTACCTAGATATAAGGCCACATACATGGTTGTCCTGTGTTCAATTCCCAGTTCAATTCCCAGTTCAGGGAGTTCAGTAAATAGTTATTGGGTTTCTCGTTCAGAAAATTCTCAGTAGCAGCCGGAAGTGTGTATACTCCCGTACCTCGGAAAGCACGTTAAGCCGTTGGTCCTGCGCCACAACTCTTTTCGGTCGTGTCGGATTACCGTCCCATCGGATTACGAGAGCTAAGGAAAAGAGAGTGCACCTGTATTTGCGCACACACTTGTGCACTATAATATCTCCTGCGCATTTGCCAATCTCTGTTGATATCGGCCGACATCGGTCTGGAGGACCTACTTTAGTTTAGTATATCACATAAGATAGATAGTAAGTAAGATAGCAGTTAGTTTGGTATATTGAATAACAGTTAGATAATATTTATTTCGAAACTAAAGTTTAGTAACATCAGGATAATTTTCTCATTTCATAAAATGACATTTACTTTATTTATATACATTTATAGACATATAATTAACCACATGACACTGATAACATATTTTAAAACATTTATGCTTTGTATACATATTATATATGCCTCGCATTGAATGTTTCTAACGATATGTTGTCATATATTTCTATTCATGTATAATAATTATAATTATTATACATTACAATAGATAATTATCTAAAGAAAACCTTTTAAAATATGTATTTTCCATAAAATGATATCCCGGAAATGTAAGTGGTATACGTAAGTATATATAAGTGAGCACTTGTATTCATATCGATAAGTAAATCGCTGGGGACACACGGCGCCTTCCAAGGCCAGCAGCCTTTCGACTCGCGGCTAAATTAACATAATTAACAAATTATTCATACCTACTTTATATATGTACTGCATATATACACATACATACACAATACACATACATGTACAATAATGCGTAAGGTGTTCTGTCTCATCGTTATCCTTCTATATTTTAGACACGGTCTTTTAATAGTTTATTTTTTCTAAAGTCGTTATACTTTTTATACATATATAATTTCGATTGTCGTTCATATTTACCTAAAACACTTTTAAAAATCTGTTTTATTATACTTTGAAGAAGTAAGAGTACTTTTCTATTATTATAATATATATGTTATATTGAGAGTGACTCATAGAAACAAGCTTATAACTGCTAGTCACTTATTGCATGATAATGATAACACCACACATGCTTTAGTATAAGGTCCTCCAGACCGATTTCGGCCATGGCGGCCAATCTCAAGAGAGACTAGCCAACTGCACAGGAGATATTATAGTGCACAAGTGTGTGCGCAAACACAGGTGCACTCTCTTTTCATTAGCTCTCATAATCCGATGGGACGGCAATCCGACACGACCGGAAAGAGTTCAGACGCAGGACCAATGGCTTACCGTGCTTTCCGAGGCACGGGAGTGTACACATTTCCAACTTCCAGACTCCGGGCTGCTACTGAGAGTTTTCTGACAGAAAAACCCAATAACAATTTATTGAATTGTTTTAGTATAAGAAGGTATATGACAAAGTTAAATTTTAAATATTAATGCATAATTATTGCATTCGTCCATTTTAACCAATAAACAGATTTATATAACAAAGTTTTAGTATTTATACTATTCTGTTATATTTTATTTGTAACTAGCGACCCGCCCCGGCTTCGCTCGTGTAGCAGAATAAATATTCCTAAAAACGACAGCGGGACGCGGGGCCGCGCAGGCGGTTATATCACGCGTTAGTATGATCGCGATCGGTGTGAGACCGTTTATTGTGCGCGATAGTTTTAAAACTACGATAACTCCTAAGATATTAATTTAAATTGGGTGATGTAAAGGCCAATTATAATATACATGAAATGCTTAAAGTAAATAACGTATTTAAATTGATAAGTACTAATATCATATCCATTTTTATTGCTTTCCAATTATCGCAATATTATGTAACATTTTTTTAAAAATTAATGTGGGTATAGTTAGGTATCCTTAAAAGATAGACATATGCCATCTCGGACTTTTCTGTAGATCTATGAAAGGGGAACAATTTCACCATACATTATTTTTTTATAATTCAAAGGGATTTTACAGCGTTTTCGATGAAAGCTCCCAATCGGCTCGTTTTTGTCCGACTTCTTCAACAATTATCGTCATATTTCAACAAATGTACTGAAAACATTAATAAATTATACACGTTAACCTTCCTATTGAATCACTTTATCCATTGGTGAAAACCGTATGAAAATCCGTTAATTAGTTTTTTTAGTTTATCGCGTTCATACAGACAGACAGGAAACTCGGGGTACTCTTTTTATAATATGTAACGATATTATTTTTCAGACACCTATATCTTGGACATGAGTAGTTACATTACTATATTTGGAAATTAGAATAAAATCCGACACAGTTATTGACATTGAAAGGGGGATTATAATAATGATATACCTATTTCGATTTTTTAAGGACACCCAAACGGTTTGTACACATTTCAATTCAGCCTTAAAATACTGAATCCGTTTCCCGTAATTATAGTAAAAATGTTGTCAGGTTTGAAACAATATTTACCGCGTGTACTTAATATTTTAAATAATAAAAACCTAATCATTATTTAAAATAAATATTACAACTTTTTTTAAATTAAACGTTAGCTGTTCATATAATATATTTTTTTCTTTATATACAAAATAACAGCAACAAAAAATGAGTTAATTATAATGATAACGGCTAAAATTTAATCACTAATATTGCAATTAAATAAATTAAATGCAAATAAATATATTTCATAATTCAAATTCATACATTACCTCGCTTTAGGGGGGAAATGTCTATTTACTTGCACCATAATTTATATGTATGTGTGTGTCGGTGAATGTTATTACGTGACATTGACGTACACATTAATTCTAAAGTTCAAATTTGAGAGGAACTATAAATTAAACTATCGCTTTCTACGCGTTTTTATCCTAAGTCTAAATTTAGTGCTACTCTTGCGAAGTCGCTAGGCCGCAAAAAATTTTAGTAAAGACATAAGAAGTATATAGTCTATTTCAATGAGAATAGAAATAAATGTAAACAAACCGTACTTTTCAATATTCCAAGTGATTTGCTAATAACTCCGCTATATGATGCACTACAAACAGTTCTTGATTAATATATCTTCATTTCTAACACAACAATATTTCACTTAACTAATTAAATCCACTTAAATTTTACTTCCAAAGTTACGAAAACAGTTTTGCCGACATTCAAGACGCCATTTTTTCGATGAACGAACGAGTAAAATGGCGGAGCGAATAAGGGTGTTCGCTAAACGAATGGAAAATGAGCGAATTTATACAGATAAAAAATATATTATTTTAGTTCGTTTTAGATTTTTTAAATAGATATTTATTTACTTGTAAATAATATGGAATATGAAATATTTGTAAAAAATATACAAAATTACCTATAAAAATGTTATTATTTTTTATAGTAAGGTAAATAAAAAATATATTAAAGGAATCATCATAATTAATATAGTATAAATTTATTATTATTTAATTTTAATTTAATAAAAAAATTAAAATCTCAAAATATAGATCTGTTTTATATGCATAGCAACACAATTTATAGTTTTAAAAATAATACAAGAGTAGGACATTCGTCTCTGATCTTTCGTATCATGTGCACGGGTGCTTATTAGGAATTATCAAAATATTTTTATTAGGACATGGCAACAAAGCCAGGTACTAATAAAAAGGACTGTATATTTACGACCTTTTGCTTTTGCCTACTGACTTTTGATTTGCCTTCAACATGCACTAAGCTGATTGAATATTTTAATTTAAAAACTAAGAAATATATTTCAACTTTGTTAATTTAAAGTTCATAGTGTTTTTGATTTGAGAAGAAATTAAGTTTCCTTTGAAAGATATTCAAAATTTGATTTTCTCGAAGCCTTAGTATTATAATATTCGTAACATAATGTCTTGAAAAGGCCACTTTATTTTTAAAACATACAATGTTTTTATTTTTATAGTGAGAAATAGATTTTCTACTCAAATAAATAAAATTGGAGTGTGTATCTATAATTTATTACTTAAAATAACTCTTTATAAATTTATTGACAATCATAAGTATATGCGGTACATTGACCATATTTTACAAGATGAAAAAATTGGATGGCTTCTAGATACCACGACTTCGGACCGTACAAAAATTTACGATTGCACTTTCTGATAGCTCAGAAACTGAATTTCAATAAATTTTCGCTTTAATAATTGTTTTTATTTTATTTTACCTGTAATCCATATAATATATACCTATTAAAATTATTATAAAATTAAGTTTAAAAGGAATTAAATATATCATTCCATACTTTATCAATTATTCAATGTCCTTTCACTCAATAATTTTCTCCTCACTAAACTCATTCAAATGACATTTCAATTCAAGGTCAAAGTTGTTTGTTTACATTTATTTCTATTCTCATTGAAATAGAGTATAGGTAC
Organism: Nymphalis c-album; assembly: GCA_963151315.1. Taxonomy (NCBI): domain Eukaryota; kingdom Metazoa; phylum Arthropoda; class Insecta; order Lepidoptera; family Nymphalidae; genus Nymphalis; species Nymphalis c-album. The sequence continues at coordinate 6,587,337 of OY720588.1, forward strand.
AAAAGTTTAAAATGTTTATTTTTAAAGTTTTCATCATATTTTGTTTCCATTGACGAGCTTGTTGTCGTGGTTGGTAAGACACTTGCTTTTCACGCCGCAGGTCGTGGGTACGACTCCCACCCAGGACAGACATTTGTGGGCATGAACATGTCTGTTTGTCCTGAGTCTAGGTGTAATTATCTATATAAGCATATATTTACAAAAGAAAAAGTAATATATGTAGTATATAAGTTGTCTGGTTTCCATAGTACAAGCTCTGCTTAGTTTGGGATCAGATGGCCTTGTGTGAATAATGTCCCAGGATATTATTATTATTATTGACATCCCATTCCCTATTTTAGGTGACAATTGTGTAAATTGTGGTCGATTGTTATATTACCCACTTGATTAGCGGGGTACCCTTTCATTTATAATAGAAAGTCAAGGGATGTCTTGTCTAACCTGCATAAGTAGGCCTCCAATGCATTGTGTTCCATGTTATCAAGTACTCCGTACCTAGGGTTTTGCATACCATATTTTTATTAATACCTGGGCATGGGTTATTGTTTTTTTAAATACCCGGATATACCCAGGTACCCCCCGGGTGTATGACCTTTGTACTCGGCTATTTCATTGTTAACCGGGTACCGATAGTCAATTTGATTTGATTAAAGAATTTATCAAAATTCTCGAAAAAATATTACTTAGTAGCGTTAGATAAAAAGCCATATACCCTGATATATACCCGGATATATGACAGGATTGGTATGGTTTCTACCCTATCCGTACCTATATGGGAAAGATAGCGTTCCTACGTACCTTAACTACGTAATTTAACTAATACAACTATTTAGCAAATAACGTTCCATAAGTAACGCTGACACATCCAAACACGCATTACATTATAACAAGACAACATACTATTACGCTTCTATTACCTTACAAGGCCTCCATTATCGTGCAGTGTCATACGTATATCGAAAATATTTAAATTTTCCTCCTTGTGGTTTCCTACAAAAAGTATCAATATTTCTGACGCAATAATTTGCGGTCTTAGAATTATTAATCGTATTATTGTTATGAGTATATCACGTTACTACAGTGTGCTATTATAAAGCTATGTAGCGAAGATTCATAAAAATAAACTATCCCCAATCTTTATAGACGAAAACAATAAACTATTTATGAAATATACATGCATTGTATTCGAATTCGAGTTAATTCGAATTACATTTATAGTGTTATTTCTAAATTCCTTCTGAGCATATTACAAGTGACAATAACTAACTATTATATAGTCAGTCACTTATCGGTCAAGTCAAAAGCTTTTCTGTCCATTTTAGAAATTGCTGCGCCTGCTTTTTGAGTCGCATACTGTTTATAATAAATACAGATGATATATATTATATATTGTTTTGTTATTTATACCGCAATTATTAAACGTAATTATATAAGACGCAATAGAACAGGATTGGGTGCCGGTTCTAACGAAGGAGGTGGTCGTGACGCAACTGTGACGACGCGTGACGCCGTTTGCACTGCGTTGTCAGCAGAGTAAACAATTTAATGTTTGTAAACACCGTGCCCGACGTAACGTAAACACTGTCACATTGCCTAGATGTCAATTGTAATGCGAATTATGAAATCAAGAATAAAATAAGTCGCGAGCTTTATTTTAAATATTCACTTTCAATGACATTTGCAAAGTTCTTGTATTTGCTTGATAGTGCGACATTTTAACCGGTTCTCGCTTTTACATTAAGACAGTTCTAGAAACATTGAAGAATTAGTTATAATAAATATAAAATCTAAGAACATTAATTAATTTAATTCTTCTTCTAATGTACTAATATTATAAATGCAAATGTTTGTATAGATGTTTGTTACTCTTTCACGCAAAAACTACTGAATAGATTTTAATGAAACTCATAAATAATATAGCTCAAACCTCAGAATCGGATATAGAGTAAATTTGGAAAAAATATAACAGTAACCAAAAAATCATGCCACCCTACTTTAGCGACGAATCGTAATGTAGTGTGTATATTGCAATATAAAGTTATTTATGTGTGCGTAACAGTGTCATTTTCGTAGATTGAATGCTAGGTATGTAACCTATCTACACCTTTTTACTTATAATATCATTGAGTAAAATAAGGATTTTATCCCGTATTTATTAATTAAAGCGATATAAACATTTACGGATCGATCAATTCACCCATCCAGTAGAGTACGTGTTCAGTACAGGGCATATAACACTGGTCTAGAGAGGTTTTGTTGCCCTAGATATGAAAATGATTTTGAATCCATTTATGCACACAATTCATGAAACTAACTATCAATGATTTTGTTAGATTTTCTCAGATTTTTTTTTAAATCTTTATTTTCATTTTATATTACAAAAATCAAAAAACGAGAATTAAAATAACAGATATATTTATAAGGTCAGTAATATTTTGAGAAATTAAGATACATCGAAGTAAAAAATGAGGAAAATGTCGGAAATATATTTTACATTTCCATAAAATGCCTTTTATGAGCTTTTCTTTTATAATTTTTCAAGGGACAAATTCTCTTTTCAAAGACCAGCAGTAATCTGCCATCATGTGACTATCCCATCGACCCTGATATCTTTCCTCCATCACTTTTAGATCTTGGTGAAACCGCTCTCCCTGTTCCTCACTATAATTTCCTAAATTATCCGGAAATTTATCTATATGATTGCGGAGATAGTGTAATTTAATACATAGCCTAATCATGACTGGAAAATTAAATTTCATTTTTAAGGAACCGATAATTGTTCAAAATATACGATATGCAAAAATCATGAAAATACGAGCACATTGAGCACTTTCATGAATATATTTGTATTCTGGGCACTTGAAAACGTAGAAAATTGCGATGATATCCAGGGCAACAAAAAAAACTTTTTTTTGTAGAGCTGTGTAATAATCCTACTTCCTACTAATATAATAAACGCAAAAGTTTGTATGGATGTATGGACGTTCGTTACTCTTTCACGCAAAAACTACTGAATGGATTTTAATAAATCTACGATAATATAGCTCATACAATAAAATTGGATATTTATTTCCAAAATGCACATTTTGTACTAACAAATCGGTCTTATCAAAACAAATACTTTTAATACTTCTATGATATTTAAGTTAGATAAACTTTGTCTTTTACACTATGTTATTTGGAAAAATATTTTAAAAATTACGACGATAGCAAAGTGAATAATTACTGCGGGAGTGGTGGAAGAAGAATTCGGGCAACGGCTCATTGCCCAATGTGCGACCCGTACGTACGAAGACGCGTGAGGGCAGATATGGTTGATGGTCGTGTCTGTTATAGAAATACGCAATATAAAAACGAACTTCGCTGTAATGTAAGGTTTGTATTGGAAGGTTTTTTGTGGTTAGTTCCAACAAGTTACTTAGTTTTTATTGAAATTACTAATATAGACTTTGGTTTTTGTTTTGTTTATAATAAAAAAAAATGATGCGAAACCATTACTTAGTAGTAATAGCCTGTTAATGTCCCACTGCTGGGCTAAGACCTCTTCTCTTCTTCGAGAAGATGGTTTTTGAGCGTATTCCAACATGTTGTTCCAATGCAGGTTGGTGGAATATTCACGTGACAGAATTTCAGTGAAAATGGATACATGCAAGTTTTCTTTACGATGTTTTCCCTTCTTCTCAAGCAAGAGATGAATTATAATCACAAATTAAACATTTGAAATTCAGTGGTGCTTGCTCGGGTTTCAGCCCACGATTATCGGCAAGATAGACGCGTTTTTACCACTGGGTCATATCGACTTTAAACATGTATAATACCTTCGATCAGAAATATCTAGATCACTGGTAAGCGCTTCAAAAACGGCCCGAAAAGTAAAGAACACAATGACGTATAACTCATTGCTAAGGAAATAAGGTTGAATATGGAACAACCGTTATTGTACGTTTCCTACGTCTTTCTGTCATTCATGGCGTAAGATCGTAAGTAAATGGCAATACAATCTAAACCACTCTTTATTGCTCGAGAATAAGGCATAATTTAGGTTTAAATTATTAAACCTTTACATAATTTTCTTCATTTTATGGTCGGTGCCACATTTGAGTATTGTTTTTGTTCGTGGCGCGTTATCGATATACAATTAGAAGTAATAAATAAATTATTATTATTAATTATACACATATTCATCGATCAACAATACTACTAGAGTATTGTTGATCGATGTATAATAATAATGTTATAATAGTATTTTTTTTTTAAATCTACCCCCTAAGAGGGTAAAATATGGACTGAAAGTTGGTACGGGGACTCCGTCATTTTTGATACAGTAGATTTTGACATACTCCTGGCTATTCTAAATTCTCTTAATATGTCTCCATCGGTAATCAATTGGTTTTATAGCTATCTTAATGGTCGCCGTCAGCGTATACGAGTCTAGGATTTCTACTCAGACTGGTTGCCGGTAAGTGCCGGTGTCCCTCAAGGCGGTGTCTTATCTCCTCTTCTTTTCTCTATCTTCATTAGCTCTGTTACTCAAAATATCTCTTCTCCCTACCACTTGTATGCCAATGATCTCCAGATTTATGCCCATTCCAAAATCAGCGACCTACCTCAGACTATTGAATCGATTAATTCTGACTTAGACAAAATTACAAAGTGGAGTTTATCTTTTGGTCTTAAAATCAATCCTGTTAAAAGCCAAGCTATTATAGTTGGTAGCTATAAATTATTGCCGAGGGTAGACTATTCCTTTTTGCCACCTATTATCTTTAATAACACTGTTATTCCATTAAGCAACAAAGTAAAAAATTTAGGGATACAAACATAGATCAAAACTTCTCGTCGGTGTCACAAATAATCGAAGTGAGCAGGAAAATGTTTCACTCGATTAGATCCATCCGCAGACTACGTAATTTTCTACCAATTCCTACCAAAATTGCGTTAGCTCAAACTATTCTCCTGCCCATCCTTGATTATGCCGACACCTACTATCTTGATCTTAGAGAGGAGCAATTAAATAAACTCGAGCGTATTCAAAATCGCTGCATTCAGTTTATATTCGGGCTTCGTAAATATGACCACATTTCTGAATTTCGCAAAAAACTCGAGTGGCTCCCAATCCGTCTTCGCAAGAATACTCATATTCTTTCTCTTCTATACTGTATGTCTATACTATTTCATCCAAATTCTCCTCACTATCTTAAACACAGTTTTGAGTTTCTTAGGGACTCGCACGGCCGATCTCTGTGATCTGGTGATAATCTTGTCCTTAAAATTCCTTCCCACTCTTCTTCCTTCTATACTAATTCCTTTTCCGTCCAAGCAGTTCACCTATGGAATTCCTTACCGCTTTACTTAAGACGATCTCAGACTATAAACAATTAAACACTTTTAAAATACGACTCAAAGCATATTATTTGTCTTTATAACAACCAGTGGGATGTTGTCTTATCAACTGACGCATTATTGCTGTGTATTATTATAATTATTTTAATTACTTTTTTATACATTATATATTTTTATGTATAAATATATATATTTATTTATATATTATAGTATATATGTATATTTATTATTCATATTTATTTAAAAGTAAAATTAGATTCTGTGCACCTCTTTACCGCTTTATTTTCTCGTGTCCTTTACTCAAAGGTTGTCTGGAAGAGATCGCTCTTTTAGCGATAAGACCGCCTTTTGTACATTAATACTTCTCTATGTATGTGTTGTACAATAAAGCATATTCTATTCTATTCTAATATTATATAGAGGAAAGATTTGTTTTTTGTTTGTTTGTTACGATTTCACTCAATAACTACTCGGTCGATTATAATTATAAACACTCTTTCACCATTAGAAAGCGACATCTTTATTGAACAATGTAATACAAGGTATCAAAATTTTACCTATAAAAGTGATTATTTTGCGTGCGCTGCGAAAACTGTTGATGATATATTCAATAGTGTTGTAACCTAATTATTACAATTAAGCCACAATAAATAAAGTCAATCAGTCAGTTAAGTCAAAATAAATTAATTCTTATCCATTTCAATGGTTTGATAATTATTAATTTTGATTATGTACATGTAAAATTAAACTTTAAATTATGCGGATCGGACTTTCCGTTAAGAAGTTATGTACGCTCGCGGGCGAAATACTAGTTATTTTATATACATTAGTAATTTCCTTGAATTCATTCGATAACTGCGGAAAACTTAAAAAAAAACACAACGATGTTTTTTTAGGTTACAGACGTGATGGGTGTAAAGATGGTTTCTTTATCCTAAGTATTTATTTATGTACATAACTTGTTACTTAAACAAAAAATACTTTTTTTAAACTTAACAAAAAAGGGATCTAACTGCGTTTTTCCGTTATTCCGGGTTTAATTGATCGAATAAATATTATTTGAAATTAGTTTTACACTACCTTTACAAAAAAAAAACGCATTTTTATTGCATCACCAACATTTACAATTAAACTGTCACAATTTGTCACTTGCCAAATTAAGCTCATTTTAAATGAGCTTAGTGCAAGAAACCTATAGGTCAGATTCGCTTGTTCCATTAATAAATAATTTTGTCACACGCAATACAATATATGACGTTTAAAGAAAGTAATTTTAATGTTAAATGGTAATTATCAAAATTGGAAACATAAAACGTAGCTTAAAAATGTCGAAAATAACATCAATTACTGAATTGAAGTACCCACGTAGAAATATTAAACAAAGCAAAAGGTTGTTCCTTAATATTACTAAATAAATAGGAATAACAAAATTCAACATGCTAGTTGTAGTAATTTAGTATTTAATAGCGGCGTCGGTCGCTTTATTACACATTTTTCGATTTTTTTTTATAAATATATATATCATGTTAATCTTTATACATATATTACCTACATTATTCATGTTATTAACCTTTTTAATATAAATAACTGTGTTATAACTAAAATATTTATATATATGTTCGAGTTAACCTAGTCTGAGTAACGTAACTTGATATCGGTTAATCTAAGATAATTTAACCGTATAATTGGTAATAGTCTATCATGACGAGCCGGCCATTGTCAACGACAGGTTTTGGGACTTTTGGTTGTCATAGGGAAGCAGTAAGACATTGTGTGTTTAGCATTTTGTTATTTGCACTCAGCATTATTGTAGCATAGCTACCACTTTACGCCGATTTTAAGTGAGAGAGCAGTCGTTCAGACCCATTCCGCTGCAACCCGAAGGTATGCAGCCTGGCACTATAAAAACCTACCTATTAAATTACATACAGGTATAAGTGCGTCTTTTAGCTATCGCTAGGGGCTTGAAAAATCGCAATACGGACAACCATCGATGACGTCTGCCTGCATGCGGGTCGCACACCCAGCGATGAGCCGATGACCGAATTCTTCTCCCGCAGTGTACTGCTGCATAGTGCCGCGCACTCACTTTGTCATTGTCGTAACTTTTAAAATATTTGTCCAAGTTACATAGTGAAAGAGACAAAAGTTATCTTCTTTAAATATTGGAAGTGTAAATATTGGAAATAATTAAATAAATTTATTTGTTTAATTATTCTATTATTTTCTTGACATGAATCAATTTGTTTATACAAAATTGTCATTTCGGAAAATAATATAAAATTTGATTGTATTTTCGATTCACAATTCCTTGTGGTAGTGCCATGCTGCATACCTTCAGGTTGTAGCCGAATGGGTCGGTACGCCCGGGGAAGTACCACTCTCTCACTTAAAATCGACGTAAAGTGGTAGCCATGCTACCGCGTTTCGTTCGGTATGTGAGAGTCCCGGAGGCCCAATTACCACCCCCCCCAACAAAATGAGTGCGCAGAATACAAGAAAACTACCCCAGTAGGGTACCATCTGCGCCCGCGGTGGACAATCCCTCTCTGGACATCCATGCTCAGGACATACACCACCTGAACAGGGATGCCCAGGCTGCCCTTCGAATTCTGGGGGGGGGGGGGGGGGCAATTTTGTGCTCGTAAATGGACGGGGCAAACGGAGCAGGCATCTCAAGGTAACCCCTTCCACCCTCGCTGTGGACTTCTGCAACATAAGGGGACTGAATTCCAACCTCAACGCCGTCCACTTCCATCTTGAGACGGCGAAGCCGGCCTTGCTCTTTCTAACCGAGACCCAGATATCGTCTCCGGCGGATGCCTCATTCCTCACTTACCCGGGCTACAAATTGGAACATTCCTTTGTACCACGGGTGTGTGCGTACGTCAGAGAGGATATTTGCTCTCGTCGCCTCGCCCATCTTGAAGGGAGGGACCTATCCATTCTTTGGCTGCGCGTAGACTGCGATGATCATCCGCGAATCTACGCGTGCCTATATAGGTCCCATAGCAGTAATGCCGAAACAGACCGGCTCGTTGAGCACATACAACGGGCTACAGATTCCGTGCTGCAGCAGATCCCATCCGCAGAGATCGTGATTCTTGGCGATTTTAACGCCCACCACGCCGAATGGCTTGGATCACGTACCACCGATCAGGCAGGGAGATCTGTGGTCGATTTTGCCTTGGCATATGATCTGACACAACTGGTTACCTCGCCAACGCGAATCCCAGATGTGGAGGATCATACACCTTCCCTGTTAGACCTTCTGCTGACCTCTCATCCGGACGGGTACCATGTTTCCGTAGAGCCTCCTCTTGGCTCGTCGGACCACTGCCTTGTCCGGAGTACAGTGCCGATTACACGCACCTCACGGCCTCGGTTCGTGGGTTGTTGCCGTGTGTGGCACTACAGGTTAGCGGACTGGGATGGGATGCGGTCCTTCTTTGCATCCTACCCATGGGGGCGGATTTGTTTCTCGCCGGATGATCCAGATGTCGTTGCTGACTCGGTCGCTGATGTGGTGTTCCAGGGTATGGAACTCTTCATTCCGTACTCTGCGATACCCATCGGTGGCAGAACCCAGCCCTGGTTTGGTCGCTTCTGCAAAACGGTATCACGCCGAAAGGCAAAATGGTATCAAGCCTGGGCTGACACATCGGCATCTCGTGATGTAAATACCAGCGCACGTAAAAAGGAATACAACTCTGCCTCAAGGTCTCTCAAAAGTGTTATTGCCAAGGCGAAGTCGGAGCACATTGGCAGGATTGGTGAGAGACTGGTGCGACTTCCTTCTGGAACACGCGCATTTTGGTCTCTCGCTAAGGCTGTCTTAGGGAATTTATGTCAGCCCTCCCTTCCATCTCTGCACAGGAGCGATGACTCGTTGGGAAAGCCGACCTTTTGGGATCTCTCTTCACGTACAACTCGAATCTTGACGATCAAGGAAAGACACCACCGACAATCTTGCGGTGTGATACCACGATGCCGGAAATTAACTTTTCCGACACTCCTACACATTAGGCGCAGTCTCGAATTCTTGGAAGACTGCTTTAGTGCACCCGATCCCTAAAAAAGGCAATCGCTCTGATCCATCAAATTATAGGCCTATTGCTATCACCTCCTTGTTCTCCAAGATAATGGAGTCCATTATTAACTGCCAGCTCCTGCGGTACCTAGAGGAGCATCAGCTGATTAGCGACCGCCAGTACGGCTTCCGTCGGGGTCGCTCAGCTGGTGATCTTCTAGTTTACCTTACTCACAGATGGGCTACGGCGGTTAAGTCCAAGGGGGAGGCATTAGCAGTCAGTCTGGACATAGCGAAAGCCTTCGATCGGGTATGGCATAAAGCGCTACTCTCCAAGCATCCATCCTACGGGCTTCCCGAGAAATTGTGCAAGTGGATCTCCAGTTTTTTGGCAGATCGGAGCATCAAGGTCGTTGTCGACGGTGCATGCTCCGACTTAAAATACGTCAATTCTGGTGTTCCACAAGGCTGCGTTCTTTCACCTACTCTGTTTCTTCTGCATATCAATATGTTACAAATCAGTAACATTCATTGCTATGCGGATGACAGCACTGTAGACGTACTTTACACCGGCCGTGCTAATATTTCTCGGGAACACGTCGACGAGTGTCGGAATAAACTTGTGTCTGAAGTCGAGACCTTGTTAACCAAGGTCTCAGACTCAAGTTTGCGCGTTAACCGCTAAAAAGTCTCCATTTATCGTATCCCCTCATTTCGGGAATACTCCCCTCACTGCCACAGCCAGTATCGGGATACTTGGCGTCGAGATTTCGAACGTTGTTCAGTTCCGCGGTCAACTGGAAGTTAAAGCCAAATTGGCTTCCAAAAAGCTTGGAGTGCTCAACAAGGCGAGACGGTACTTCACGTCGGACCATCGCCTAAAACTTTACAAGGCGCAAATTCGGCCCCACATGGAGTACTGCTCTCACCCCTGGGCAAGAGCTCCACAGTTCCAGCTTCTTCCTTTTGACCGCATTCAACTTAGAGCAGTTCGAATTGTCGACGATCAACTTATTACCGACCGGCTTGATTCTTTGGATTTGCTTAGAGATGTTGGGTCACTCTGCATCCTCTATCGCATATATCACGGGGAGTGTTCTGAGGAGTTGTTTGGTTTAGTCCCAGCCGCTGAGTTTCACCACCGGACATCACAGAACTCAAAATTCCATCCTCACCACCTCGATGTCTGAAAGTCCATAACAGCCCGTTTCCTAAGGCATTTCCTGCCTCGTACAATCACTCTGTGGAACCAGCGTTCGCCGGTGACTTTTCCGAACCGATACGACATAAAAATCTTCAAGAAGAGAGCGTATTCTTTCCTCAAAGGCCGGCAACGCACCTGCAAGTCCTCGGATGTTGCAGATGTCCATGGGCGGTGGTAGTCACTAAACATCAGGTGAGCCTCCTGCTCGATTGCCCCCTCTTTATATAAAAAAAAACAATTTAAGCAATAATGGCGTACATATAAAAGATAGATATAATATTATGCTGTCGCGGATTTTTTTGTAGAACGACGTAAGAGATATATTTCCACCATACATTATTTTCGTGTACCTCTTACGGGTTTTCTATTTAGTTTTTCAATGTCTGTTTTAACTAAAGTCTGTGCATGCATGTGTTGTCACATAGAAAAATATTACCCCCAAAAAACCATAGATATTTTAAAGAAATATTTTCCAATTTCACTGGCAATATAACAGCCAATAGTTAAGATCGACTTTAGTTAAAACAGACATTGAAAAACGAAATAGCCGTTTGACCATTATTAATCTAACAAATTGTCATACGGCATTTGACTACGGATCAAAAAACCGGCCCTTAGTCCCGTCAGACAGTAGACGTTTTTAACCCGTTTTTCTTAAAATGGGTGTTGTGGCGTATCATTACGGCTGCAGCTTATTGTGGTGAAATTAAGTGTCGATTCCATTTAGAGAGAACTCTGGTGAAGTTATCCTCTTAATTTTTTGTGGTTTTGGGCCTACCAGATCTTTTCCTAACTTCATTTTTACTAGTTTCTTGGTTTCTAGCAAGCTTGTCGTGGACACTTTTACAAATAAACCCGAGCCATTCAACGATTCGATGTCCACTGTATCCTTCTTCAAGTACAAGTGCAAATAGTGCTTTGCTGTTACAGTGTGATTTGCTAACATTTTGCCATTTTCAAAAGAAAATGAAAGGTCAAGGAAGTAATCTTTCGAATACAGACAATGTTAATATAACAACTTTCGCGTACCAATACTCAAGTGGGACTAAAATGAAACCCAAAGAGTTAAACCACACCATTGCATGAAATAAAGTACTCGACGGATTAAGTCATAAAACACGTGTTTCGTCCAAATCCAGGAAATTGTTAACAATCGCAAAAGGTCGTAAAACTTAATTTTATTACTATTTTTTTTTTATTTCATAGGAAGGCGGGCGGACATATGGGCCACCTGATGGTAAGTGGTCACCAACGCCCATAGACAATGGCATTGTAAGAGATGTTAACCATCGCTTACATCGCCAATGCGCCGCCAACCCCGGGAACCAAGAGTTTATGTCCCTTGTGCCTGTAATTACACTACAAAAATACGTGCTTCCAAACTTTGGAACGGTAGTCTATGCTATTTAGGAGTGATTAGTTAAAAAATGTTGTCCTTCTCTTGTCGGTTGTCGAACAAATAATGACAGAAAGAGATAATGTCTAACTAAACAACCGATTAAGTTTAAGTAAATTCGCTAATCTTTCCCGAATTGACAATTAACTCGTGACTATTTCGTTTCTTTTTTACGTACATAATTATGTATAAAAGTGCCGACTTCATAATTTACTATGGTTAAACGGCGACATGTGGCTTTAAGAGTCATGTGGTTTTCAAAACCGGTTTAGCTAGTTTCAATGGATGGAACTCTCGTGGAATTTTTTGAGCCGGCGTTTCTACAAGTATGTACCTACATATGTACGTTTTTATAAATTACACTTACAAGAAATATGGAGAAAATAGTCTATTTAAATTATAAAGCGTACAAAACAAACTAATCTTGTTATAACGCTGCACTATATATTTATTATACTAAATTTCTTTCAAGGTATAAAACAGATTATATTAAAATAAAAACGTGTAAGCCGATTATCTAAATAATATCTTATTATTCTTGTAGTTCGCTTTCTCGCTAAACCATCGTTGTTTACCAGACGGCCCATTTGCTTGATACCTATTTAAAATAAAAAAGAGTCGTCGCCTACATACATCGCCTACATGGTATTGTAAATCAGTAAATGGATATATTTTTTATGTGATCGCGCTAGTCATTTCACCAAATCCAATACATTTTTTATTCATGAAACGATTGACGTTTGTATGTTAATTCAGAGTAGGTCTCGGCCCGATAGACGAAATATTGAATTATTGCCCCGAAGTAGAGCTGCATATAGAGGAGTTCTGGTTGATATTAATCCGGCGGCTACAGTCTGGCTGGCAGGAATTCAAATAAATCGGCCCTGTGACAAACAAGACGTATAAATCAATCTGAGCAAGGTGGTGTAACTTGAAACCTCTATTGCAAATATTCCTCCTGCCCCTTCAAATATTCCTCCTGTATATCAAAAGTAGAACAAATTTGTATCGGCAAATTTATGACTTAGATTATAAACTCGTTACAGTTTCCAGGTGGTGCGATATTTTATTCAAAAACACTCTTTTGACACCTACTTTCAGAACTTTATGCTAAATGGCAAAGGTACCATCTATAAACCATTATATAAAAAAATATTTTAGTAACATAATTAGGTTTGCTCCGTCCGACATCTTATTTCATTTATCAGTTAGTTATAAGTTGACGAATTGTTTGCGAAATGAGAACCTGTTTCTGTTTTGAAGTCGGTTAAAAATAGATCTTACTTGTTACTCTATAATAAATAATTGTATAAATGTAAGTTTGGATATTTGATACTCAATACGCATAAACGGCTTAAAGGAACACAGATAATTTATAGGTGGATTATAAGATACTTTTTAAATAGCAACAAGCCTTTGTCTGCCTCTGTTCCAGACAGAAATCATTAGTTTTTATTTTTAATTAGTTCTGTAAAGTCGGTTTACGGGCGATAGTTTAACGTGACAACGTCATAACAAAACACTGATGAAATGACTGCATACTATTATGTTCTTTTACGGCGTACAGTCAGCGTAACGGGACAATTAGTGTAACGGGACAATGTGTAATCCTGTTTGTGTTAAAAAAAATCAATTGCACGTAAACCTATTAGTGATTAGGTATAATTGTGAGTTGTGTGTGTGTTAGTACAGTTGTATCTAAATGACTATGAGAGAATCGCAAATTTTAATTTTTTTTTGCGTTTTCCCCTAAGTTTTTACATTTCCAAATAAGTATCTAGACCAAATTGAAACTGGCACTATTCATTGGGGCACGCGGCACGCCTTGCTTGGCGAAAATGATAAAACAATAATATAATTTTCATTTGTTTCTGAAGTCCACGCAGACAAAGTCGTGTTCATTTATAAGCTGTCCAACTGCTGAGGACGGGCTGGCTCTATATTATCAGTATAGGAAGAGTGTATGTCAGCCCTCACACTCAAGGTGTGTTGAAGAGAGTAAAAGTTTGCTAACACAAACTTCACATCTAAGGGTCGTCTTAGGGAAATCAGGACTTAATCTTTCAACGTCAAGGCCAGCGATAAATTGCTAATAAAACAGACGTAGCTTTAGAGTGCGTGCATGGAATCGTACTTTTGCGATGCAGTCAAACAGTCTCCACGCCAGACTGTGCTTAGTAATAACTTACACATTTATTAATTTAAAATAACTTTAATCTATTAGTATAATAAATTCCACGAAGCCTTGGGTTTAGCTAATATGAAATAACGTAAGCTAATGCGGGAAATATGTCAGAAGAGTATAATATGATAATTCTTATGTTTCATAATATGCGTCAATACGAATGAAACAAATCGTCATGGGTACGTTACATAAAAACCCAACAAATATTCAATTGTATGTTATTTATTTGTAATTTGAAACCACAATAAAATAATTTTGTCATAATAAATTTAAGCATTTATTGCGACTTCACATGTAAAACTTTCTTTATGCTTTTTATATGGATAATTGATGCACTTCACAAATAGCCAATAAAACTCGATGTTAACTTGTTTTATGTTTACTTAAATAGATTATAAACGTTTTTTAAGACGGACCTTGAACTATTTACAAAACTATTTCAACTTTTTCAGCATCAATTATTGTAATTAAGTAGTAATTTACAAAACATCTGTCGGACCCTGTGTGGCATAACTATGCGCAGAAATTCTTTATGCAACGAGTATTCTTACAGTTTAAAATATTTTTTTTTCGTATTCGAAGAAAAGATAAGCTAGTTATGAATGATCGGTGAATTTTTTAGATATATTAATTTTACAAGACAATGTTGTTTGGTTTCGGGCAGTGTATAATAAGCTAGCCCTTCTCGAGCTGATGACTTCATAAGAGCCAACCAAGCGCCTTTTTGTGTGTGGGTGTATTTCGCGCTTCAAAGGCCCGTATTGTCGCAGAAAACCAACCCACTAAATCATTCCTAAGGAAATCGCATCAGACAGGCGACTAGTCAAATTTATCGCTGTTTTTTTTTATTGCATAAGAAGGCGGACGAGCATATGGGCCACCTGATGGTAAGTGGTCACCAACGCCCATAGACATTGGCGTTGTAAGAGCTGTTAACCATCTCTTACATCGCCAATGCGCCACCAACCTTGGGAACTAAGATGTTATGTCCCTTGTGCCTGTAATTACACTGGCTCACTCACCCTTTAAACCGGAACACAGCAATAACAAGTACTGCTGTTTTGCGGTAGAATATCTGTACCTATTTCAAACGTAACAATATATTTTAAATGTAGAAAGTAATTTATATTGATCCTTAAAAAATATAATTTGATTGGTTTTTTTTTATGGAAGTTCTAGGTACCTTAGAATAAAGAAGTAAATTACGTTATTTTCGGAATCGCGTAAAAAATTTAATATTACTCCAACATATATTTTAGCAACAATTAATAAAAAAAATAACGTCGTTCATAATTATTGATAAATTATGAATTTATGCCCGTTTTCCTTTATATTTTTATATTTTCTCGACTTTAATCACAATATTGGCAATATTTTATACATTTACAATAACTACACCAAAAACAAAATACAAGTGTGCCAGAGAGCGATGGAAAGGAGACTACTAAACATACAACATCGGAAAAAAAATACAGAAATAAGAAAAACAACAAAAATAATAGACGCTTTAGAATACTCTCAAAAACAAAAATGGAAGTGGGCGGGCCATATTGCACGCATGGACAAGGAAAAATGGACACCAAGGGTAACTACCTGGCAAGGACCAACAAATAAAAGATTAAGAGGTAGACCAAAGGAAAAATGGATTGATGAAATAAAAAGAAAAGCCGATGAAAACTGGATCAACAAAGCAAAAGACAGAAATAGGTGGAGCAAAATGGAGGAGGCCTTTACCCGTAGAGGGGTCCATAATGATTTATAATTTATAAAAATGAACTTTGATTTTAATTCTTTTAATTGTGATTCTTTTTAATTTATTTATCATCTAAAAATTTTTATACATTGAAATTATTTATTGTGATGGAATTTAAAATTTAATGATTATTAATAGTAATATTTTATTTATTTTTTAATGCATGCACATACTATGTAATAATTAATCATATGATGTAGGTACTTGTTTAATATATTATTCATTATGGAAATAAAGAGGCTATAATAATAATAATAATTGGCAATATAAATGCCAAAATGGCTAAAAATTTCAGACGGCCCATAGTCAATTGGGTCGATATCGTTAAAACAAACGATACCAAGGCCAGAGATCCAAGCAGCGGTCATACCGTCTACTATGTCTAATCAATTTATTATGCACGATGAACTTAAAAAAAACATACAGACGAATTGATAACCTCCTCCTTTTTTTGAAGTCTTTTTTTTTTTTTTTTATTGCATAGAAAGGCGGACGAGCATATGGGCCACCTGATGGTAAGTGGTCACCAATGCCCATAGACATTGGCGTTGTAAGAGATGTTAACCATCGCTCACATCGCCAATGCGCCACCAACCTTGGGAACTAAGATATTATGTCCCTGTGCCTGTAATTACACTGGCTCACTCACCCTTCAAACCGGAACACAACAGTACCAAGTACTGCTGTTTTGCCTTAGAATATCTGATGAGTGGGTGGTACCTACCCAGACGAGCTTGCACAAAGCTCTACCACCAAGTAAAAAAGTTCGGGTCGGGTTAAAAGTTCTGTCCATTGCTTTGGATTTCACTATATCGTAGTAACAACTGCGCAATGACTGTTATATTAAAAGATCAGTTGAGTGCTTTTACTATCTATTATAGTACCACCAGCCGCCATTACCAAGACTTCGATAAGATATAGTACCAGTATTATTTCAAATGTTGTAAAGACATTATGCCTATTGAAATAAGGTTTAAATTTAATTAACCTTCTTCTTCTTCGTTGAGATAATAAAGTGACAAAATAATCACCCCGTGGCCAATTTTATAGTGGAATAATATTTTTTAAATATATTTAATTGAAAAACCGCTCTGTGCTGGGATATAATATCGTGGAGAAACATGTATACAGTGAAGTTTTGCCATATGAAAACGCACCTAACTGGAACGGAATGAGCGACACAATGATCACTAATCTTTTAACTACGCAAAATCTCATTGAAAGCCTAATTTATTGGTTTGACTGAGCATTTCTTAAGAAGACAATTAATAGAGGTAGCTAATTAGTAGAACTAATTGTCGTCTTAAGAAACGCACATGACTCTGCCTGTTTAACAAGAATACTTACTATCACATATTATGGTACAGTTTCGAGTATAAATTATACTATGATGTCATTCTATTCATAGATTGTCTGATAGGTATATTATCAATTAATATTATGATATTCAAAACATACATCTTTTTTAAGCCTGTTAGTTAATGGGCTCGTAATAAATAATAATATTTCGATGCACATTGCAAAGGTTACAATAATTGATGAGATGTAAATGAATTTATAAATGACCGCGTTATAATGTCAACAAGGTACATACAGTAAAGTAAATAAAGTATAACATATGAAAATTATTGCATCCGTTTCTATAACAAGATCTTCGATCTGAGGCCAGGAGTTAACTTGGTACTTAAATTAAATTCACGCTAAGAGGAAGATAAGAAATCATTACACGTTATGATAAAAAAAACCACGTTATTATTGAAATCAATTAAAAATAAAACCAATTGATAATACTCTCAATGTTTCGCAAAAATGTGTCAATGTCATTCTTATCTCTTATTTTATAAATATTATCAGAAGTTCATGTTCAGAATATTAATATTACAATGGAAATTACGAGCCCTATAACATGTTAAATATTGTCTCATCCTTTATGTACGAAGATTAAAGCATCATAATTAAGTGTCGTTATCAATAGAACGAACAGGCATAACGTCTTTCAAAATTAGAACAAAATCTGTTATAGACCGTTAAGAAAGTATTTAAAATTAGTATTTTGTAAAATACTTATATTATACATTTTTATTTTTAAAACCTAAACCCAAGATCCAAGTGCATGTTTGTTTTGTTTTCTATCTCTCAGGTAATATTCAGTTTTATATTCGTGTCGTGCTTATTAAAATACAACCGGGCTAGGTAACAAGACAAGATGACTGTTATGGCGATCATACGTTGTGAATATTTAAATATTCATGTGAACGTGAAGAAATACTTTTCGGAAATTGATTATACATACAACAACAACAATTAATAAATGGGTCTAATCATACTTTAAACTATTTATTCATCAAAAAAAATCTACACTTTATACTGATGACCGTGAAACCTATAGTACCTAAACCGAGATAGTACCTATATTTTATTTTATTAATCTAAATTTACAATTTTTAAACATGATATGATGATCGTTTTATACCTGACTTAAAGAATACGATACAGTCAGTACAAACGACATTTTATTTAAACGAATTAATGAACTATGGAGGCATTAAAACGAATGAGCACTTGATATTATTTATTTTGTTATCACAAAAGTAATGTCACTGTGCAAATATGACATAAATGTTATCACAGAGTTAAATAGAAGGCGCTTGTACATCAATGTAACCTCAATTCCTTATTAAGATCATAAATATGCATATACATTTTTCATATAATGCTTGTTAAGCTGTTTTAAAAATAAAATAAAAAAGCACTAATTGAATGTGTTCGAAATTCGAATGTACATACATATATTAAATAAAAAATAAATAAATAAAATACATACATATATACATATCAACAGTGAGTCGTAGACTATATAAATCGTGACCGCGTGGAATGTTGGCTAGAATGCTAGCAGCATTTCCCTTTTGAATGGCAATTCCGATTCTCTGGACGAAATTTGAACCAGCCCTCCATACCACCAGTAGAGGCAATAAGACGGGGTGTAATATTTTGGATGAAATAGTTTGCACGATTACTCCAAGGTCCAAGCGTTTCAACTGCAAACGGATACGTTTGTTCGTTACAGCTTTTTCCGCGGCAGCTCCGGCTTTTAACATTGTTTCTCTGATATGAGATGGGCCCAATGTGTCAAAACATGTTGCATCCTACACAAGGGCCCGTCTTTGTTCCCAGGGAACCAATGTCAGTCCATCAGGTATTTTGCCCTCGTCACGACTAATTCTATGAGGCTCAATAAGAGCAGGAACATCAATGGCGGCATTAGCCCTTTTTATTATATAATTAAGAGAACCTGAACTCCTTGAACAAGACCGCGTAAGCCGAAAGAGTCAACCTCTTTTCCACACGGGCACCTGTGTTCCCATGCACAACTGTGTTCCCAGTTGGAGACCTATTGTTATGCGAAAACATTCAACAGTGAATACATAAACTTATTTTTATTAAATTTTGCAAGTTTAAATCCCAAGCAAGGACGTGGGCAAATTTCTATACCAATTTCCCCCAAGAAAAACCGCTGTCGCTGATGATAAGTAGATATCTATATTTCATATGAGAAAATAAAAACTAGTTAAGTTCGGTAACCAGTTCGATACAGACCAGACTTCAGATATTTCGATAATATCGAAAGGATAAAACCCGTTCAGAACTTATAATCTGAATTCTGAACAATACGTAAGAATAAGGCCACAAGACTTTGCGAAGGTGTAAAACGGGACCGCTTAACGGTAACATTTACTTATTATTCAATGGGATCAGATGCGATACCAAAAAGAAACACATCTTACTATTTATATACACACGCGAAAAAATAAATAGCGCTAGTGCATAGTTGGAATAAAATAAATTCTTATATTAATTTCGTGTCTAAAAAAAAGAAATGACTTATATTATGTATTACAAATTGTGTTCATATTTTGTTGTTGTTATTAAAGTTTCTTATTAATATTATACTTGCAAATTTTTTGTTTGTTTTAGGTTTAATAATATTATAGTTAAGAGTCTAGTTATACATAAATAGCGCTTCACCCGCGGCTTTGCCCGCGACATAATCAAGAATAATAAAATTCCTTAAGTCTGATTTTAACTGTGAAAACAGGTAATTTCAAGCAGATAAACCTTTTTTTAACTTATGTTTCCAACCCATTTCACCCATCTGGAGTGGAATTTTCAAAAACTAAAAAATGTGTATGCATTTATACGTACGTAGCTCAGAAGCTTTAAAGTTAAATTTCATGCCTCTTACATGAAAAATGACGTACCCGCTATAAGCTTTTAATACACTTTCAACCCAATATTTCACCATATTGGTTAATAGTTTTTAAAAAACCCAGAAATACGTATTTATTTATATTTAAACAGAAGCTAGTATATAAAATTTCATGCTTCATACATGAAAAATCACGGACCCGCGATACAAACTGTCAACGCCTCTTTCACCTTGGGGGGTTTTTCGAAAACCTTGAATTATATTAAATTTTATGCTTGTTACTTCAAAAATGACGGAGTCCCTATGCAAACTTTCAACCCCTATTTCACCCTATTGGGGGGTAAATTTTCAAAAATCTTGAATTACCTATTTAGTATTTACCTATTTATTCCTAACCAAAGGATTGTATATTTAATTTCATGCTTCTATCTTTAAAAATGACGGGTCTCTATACGGTTCATCCCTTATTTCACCCCTTTAGGGGTGGAATTTCCAAAAATCCTTTCTTAGTACGCGATTTCATTCTAAAATGCATCATCTGTCAAAATTTCAAGTCTGTAACCGTGGTTTTTTTTATACATAATCATATTATTATTTTAAAATAATAATTATAAGTATTTTTTATATTATTGCTTTATTTTTATTTACACTAACAAATGATATATTTGAAGTTTTGTGACAATCGGTTGAACGGGGCGGAAGTCGATACTTTACAGCGCCGCCTGGTGGCGAGTTACATCAATGGGCATAGCATATAAACCTTCTCAGTGGAAAAATACATATATACATACCAATTTTCATAATGATCGGTCAAATAGTTTTTGAGTTTATCGATGTCATACATCCAAGCGTCCTCTTTATATATATATATATATATATAAATATATATATACATATATATAGATAGATAGATAATTTACATCTAATGAAGCAGTTTTTTTCCGTTGTTTTATTAAGAATGATAATAAATACAAATAAATAATAAATAAATGTGTCATATTTGGAATGTAGTTCGTAGGACGAATGTTATTATAAGTATTATAAATGCAACACGAAATAAACAGTTTATAGAAACTTTTCTACAATTTAGTCCTCAAAAATAAAAAACGAATTATTTATTTTCCATATAGGCAACGCAACACGTTTTCACGAGTATCATTCATTCTCTCTCACTCTCACCGTCAGAGCGTAACATACTAAATGTCGCTAATTACTTACGTATTACAATGACATGATCTGTGTTACTGTTGATGAATGGTTGTAAACGTTATTTTATAGTGGGTAATCATTAGAATCGGACATCAGAACCAAGACGATTTTATGGATATTTTCGAAGGTCATTATATTTGTGATATATAATTAATTTAAACGTGTGAAATGGAAAAAAGGAACTGAAATAGCAAAACCATAACAAAGACTTCATTAAACTTTTTTTATTACCTACGTTCTCAAGAAGGTGTTCCGTTAAATATACGTCATTTGATCGCGTATTTTTTTATTATTAGCGTAACTCTGGATATTACCGGGGCTTTAAATTCCATTTCTTTGTTAAAACGTGTAACCGTTACAACTGTCAATGCCGATACAGCAATGGTCATGCGTAAAGCTAACACTTCAAGAGTAATGACATGGATTGAGCGTGTGTTTATAGTGTTTTTATAATCATTTATAGCGGTCATGTCGCAGTTCAGGTGATATAACGCGTGCTACAGCGCATTTCGTCGTCCAAATTTCTTAGTGCCTAATACTAAGAAATTAATAAAAAAAAATGTTCCTGTTTATGATTAAAAAATGTAAATGCGTTTTCATTTTTATCGAAATGTAAAAAAGATATTATATAACTTCACGTGCGATAATCGTGTGCGTGGATAATCATTTCACTACTTACGGTAACCTAACTTTAATATTCTCCAGCAAATATTCATAACAATAATATAAGCACTTTCTTAAAAGAGTATATAAGAGTAATAATAGGATTTAAATATGCTAACCTCGTGCATTTTAGAATCTATAAAATCCTAAATAAATAATTTACAATAGTTGGCAACTCTTGAACGCGGAAGTCACCGATGGCCTGCGTTCAACTATTGAAAAGTAGCCAGAGCTTTTATTA
This sequence comes from Nymphalis c-album, assembly GCA_963151315.1. Lineage (NCBI taxonomy): Eukaryota > Metazoa > Arthropoda > Insecta > Lepidoptera > Nymphalidae > Nymphalis > Nymphalis c-album. Next base: position 6,609,571 of record OY720588.1, read on the forward strand.
GTTAATTATTGGCGCACAGTGGGCAGGGCGCTAATATCATCCGGCGAGTCCTACAATACGCGAATATCATGGCACGCACATAAAATTTGTTTCGTTATAAAACATAATTTTGTATTAATAACGACTTGTTATCATTTATGATTTCCCGCTATATGTAAATAAAATTATAAATAATTACTATGTAACTGATTATATTCATATCAATTAAGAAACAAATCCACGCCCTTGGTTTGTCTCATTAATTAGTATGTAAGGTGTTTTCATATTGTGATGCATCCAAAATAATTAATGGCCCAAAGCCAAGCAAAGCAATTCATTTAAAAGACTTTTATAATTTCAATCAGCGTTAACGGAAAAATACCGATTACAATATACCAGTTGTTCAAGTGTATGAGTAAACTTGAAATCGATGGCTGTTATTTACTTTTATCGAGCACATTTAATAATAACTTAGAGAAATAAACTCACCTTCCATCCAGCAGAGGAATTACTGTCGCCCTTATCCTTAAAATATGGCACATTTTGAACCATCCACTCGTATATTTGAGACAATGTTAACCTCTTGTCTTGAGAGGAGGTTATGGCTTGTGTGATGAGATCAGCGTAGGAAAGATTGCCCCAAGCGTTACGCCGCGAAGAGTTCTTTTTTGTTGCAACTGAAGATGGCAAGGGTGGAGCACCTGTGAAAAGAAAGTGTTTTAATAGTCACGTTCAATTTATAATTTAATCATACATTATTTCTAAGAGAATTGCCTACAACGTTCTAAAATTTTCTTCTATCTATTTTAAAGGTCTAATATTTTTCTAGTATACAGCCAATTCACCACTGAACAAAAAACTCAATTTAAAAGTATCTATATTTTTCTTAATATTAAATCAAGACAAATTTTCTTCAATTCATGAATTTCTATAAGTAGTAGAATTGCGCGCAATAATTAATTATTATTGTAGATGTTTATCCGTTATTATTTACCATTCGGTCTGTTACGTAGATGTACTATACATATATATAAGGTCCTCCAGACCGATTTCGGCCACGGCGGCCAATCTCAAGAGAGATTAGCCAACTGCGCAGGAGATATTATAGTGCACAAGCGTGTGCGCAAACACAGGTGCACTCTCTTTTCCTTAGCTCTCATAAACCGATGGGACGGCAATCCGACACGACCGGAGTTCAGGCGCAGGACCAACGGCTTAACGTGCTTTCCGAGGCACGGGAGTGTACCACACTTCCAACTTCCAGACTCCGGGCTGCTACTGAGAATTTTCTGACAGAAAACCCCAATAACTATTTATTTGCCCGACCTGGGAATTGAACCCAGGACCACTGCGTCTGCGGCATTATATCAAGCCACTAGACCAACGAGGCAGTAAACATATATATACATACATTGTGAAACTACATTAATTTCTGATACAATTTCTGTTATCTAACCGTAATGTTATTCACAATATAATCATATGTATATGCAAAACATCTTAGGATGACTTTATTACTAATGGTTAATAAAGTGATTTACTTTTATTTTCTGACTAATGTTTTTTTTTTTTAAAGTTTGTAACTAAATAAATATTACGTTTAAAAAAATTATGCATTGCTGCAAAAATAAGTTAACTTTAGCTAAAGGAGCCAGGTAGATTTTACGTTTTTAGCTGTAGCATAATTAACGATTAATTCATTACTTAAATACATATGTGTTGCAATAAAGCAACATTAAGTGTCTGCTTTAGTATAGTACAGCAACTTTAGCTATGGTAATTATGAAATCAGACTATTACTATTACTACTATATGGGTCCTGGGCCGTCGTCAAATTGCAAAACAAACAATGGTATTTTTATGCCCATATGCTCGACACGAGCATATGGGCATAAAAATACCACCTGATGGTAAGTGGTCATCAACGCCCATAGACATTGGCGTTGTAAGAGCTGTTAGCCATCTCTTACATCGCCAATGCGCCACCAACCTTAACTAAGATGTTATGTCCCTTGTGCCTGTAATTACACTGGCTCACTCACCCTTCAAACCGGAACACAGCAATAACAAGTACTGCTGTTTTGCGGTAGAATATCTGATGAGTGGGTGGTACCTACCCAGACGAGCTTGCACAAAGCTTTACCACCAAGTAAGTATATCATCAATGTTCAACATTCCTCAAAACATCATTGGTATTGGAGGTCAACATAATTGGTATCTTCGGGCTTAGTATATTAATATCCTGGGACAATATTCACGCAAGGACACCTGATCCCAAACCAATTAGACTTCGCACTATGGAAACCAGACAATTATTATACATGAATAGATAATTACATCCAAACTCAGGACACACAGACATGTTCATAAATATAAGTTCACAAATATCTATCCTGAGTAGGAATCGAACCCACGACCTGCGGTGCGAAAGGCAAATATCTACCAACCACGCCAACCGGTTCTTCGAATTATCTTAATGATATTAAATTGATGTTTGTATTGAATGAGAATGCTTAACTAATAAACAATATCATCTTAGCTCTATTTAGTACTATCGCAAGTTATATACTTAATTACTTAGTTATACTTATATTCCGTGTCAAATTAATTTGTACTATAAACAAACAAAAGGTTGTCAAAATAACGTCTTTTAATACTTTAAAATAACAATTTAAAATAGACTGTGTATATATAAGTTAGTATTAAAAGTATTTTATAAAATACTAGCTGTGACCCGCGGTTTCACCCGCGTATAGTTATAAAAATATACACATAAATATTTTTTAAATTCGAACCAGTAGTTCCTGAGATATGCCAGATCAAACAAACAAACTTTATTTTTTCACCTTTATATATTAATATATAATTCCTACATTTGTTTGTAAATATTATTTCTACATTCCTTTTATTTCTCAATATTTCAAATAATAAAAACAAAATAAAATTAAATGTCGAACCGGATTTTATTCTTTATGAGCATAGGAATAAGGTTAACAACATTTTATTCATCTCATGACAGGATAATATTTAGCATATTGTTGTCCTTAACGTGGAAGATTATATTGAACTGAAATAAGACTCACAGAAGCTAGTAGGTATAATTATGATAGCAAATCTACATAATATTGGTGCACAATCTATTTATAATCGTTGGCTTATATGTTTGTTTTGTACTATATAAATTGCTTGAGTAAAAAATGTTTCAATACAATAACAACACATGTTTGTCTATAGTAGATAATTATATTCTTAGTATTAGTTTAATAGTGCTACACATTTACCGCTTAGATTCTGATTGGAATTCTTTTTTGAGCCAGAATCTTCGGGTTCAATATAGTTTTCGGGCCTGGGCAGTGGCCACGTGTTAGAACGAGCGCGAGTTTGTGGTTCAAAGCCAACTTCAGCTAATTCTCCTACGGGGTCCAATTCTACCATAGTTCCATCTAGATCTGAGAGCCCCGTCTGTGAAGACCAAGGACTATGATAATTACTTCCTCTTTGTAAAGACATTTTGATACGTAATGTTGATAGGCTATGGAATTTTTTGGTGGGTGTGTCGTACGCACTGCTCAGTGGCGCGTATCTACTTTGGTTTTTACCATCACTACTAAAGTTTATTTTTTTAAACTGAATTATTTATATTTCCAGAACGTGATCAGTCAGTCTCAGTCCGCGATCCGCAAAGGTTATCTAACTTCTTATCGCTCTGTTACACGAAGCCGATAACATGTGGCGTCGTGCATAAACAGCGATGAGCGTTTACGTATCTGCCGTCGGGCCGCTCCCTAGAGGCGATTTTCGCTAAATATAAGCACGAAGCGAGGTGGGGGCGGGGCGAGCACCACGTGAGCGACTACGCGCCGATTTTCCAATTCATCTCTGACGGGCTAGAAGTGTTAACCTTGTAAGACAGCTCAAAATTAAAGTCCGTTATTATCACTAACACTAAAAAAAAACAAAGACTGCAAACTTTAGTCTTTTTTAAACAAGTCTCCGACAGTAGTACAATACTTTGTTTTTATATTATTGACTTTTATCACTGGGTATTGCACTTTGGTATCATCCGAAAAACGAGCGCGTCAAACGCAAGGGTACCTTGCAAATGCCCACGCGGTCGGCAAATCTCGCACTCGCAACTGCGTAATAAATGCCGCTTACGAGAAACAACGAGTCGTCCTCGAGCACGAGCGGTCGGTAGTACACTGACTACTGAGTGACGGCGGTCGGCGTCGTGAGCGTGACTCGTGAGGCACGAGGCGGCGGCGTCCGACGGCCGTGCGAATTCCGTTCGCGGGCGCCGCGCTGGCCGCGGGCGGTGCGGAGGGACGGAGGAGGGCGCTGATAGAGAAGTAGCATCGCGTCGTGTGACCGCTTGCCGCTCGGGTCGCCACTCGCCATCTCGGCCGCACTTACTTTTTTACTCCACAAGTACACTAACACTAACGAAGTGATAACTCGCCAACCCATATTACAGGCCGTTTATGTTACTATTTATCAAAACCACTAGGCGAAAAGTTTTAAGTTTTCACGGCTCAGGTACGATTTATTTGTAACTTACTTCAATCTATATTATAAAGAAACTATTTGTAATTCGACTTACTGACATGACATATCTATAATGCTTATATTTTACAACTGTCTGTCTTTCGTTCACCTAAAGACTAGCTTATAACGTTGCAGGACCCGAAATCCTGGGTCATATTCGGGTGCCAATTAAAACATTCTTGGGTTTTTCTGTCAAGATGTTCTCAGTTATATATCACCCGTGCCTCGGAATGAGTGCCACGTAAAATAATTAAATTGTCCCTTATGTCCTTTCTGTCGTTCGAACTGCCGTCTAACCAGATTATTGAGAGCCAGACCAGAAACCAGAATAGCTTTGCACATATTTGGTACACGGTGATATAAGAAGTACCTACGCAAATTAAAATATCAACAAACGAGGCGATTTCCCTGTAAAAATAAAAACTTATGCTTAGCATTTTTTTTTATGTTTCACAGTTCTTCTCATGGCCTGGGAATTTAGCGAACTTGAAGAAATACCTTCAAGATATTATTGTTTATTTCGTAAATGGATGTAATGTACTTGTCTCCGTAAATATTACACTATAATTTTTTTTTATAGTTTATATGAACTAGAAATAAGTTTTATACGAATTTCCATATCAATAGGTACCTACTATAATCACTTATAATAATATTTGCCAACAACTCAATGAACTCCTCGACAACTTTGGTAAATTAGCATGTATTTGCAATCGTTATAAGGCAGCTCTTTAATATAACTCAATGAATGCCACTAAAAATGAGATAAAATGCGGATATTTTATATTTTTTTTGACATAATAAAAGCAACAGGCAATTTTATAAAATATCGTCTGCTTAAAGTTGAATACGTGATGATGTAATAATTGCCGCTAGTAACTTAGTTACGCTTCGTTCAGGATAAATACATTTAATAGAAATTAAATTCCATTTAGAAAAATGAAATAAATGTATGAGTTAATTTTTTTTTATATGTATTTCATAGGAAGGCGGACGTGCATATGGGCCACCTGATGGTAAGTGGTCACCAACGCCCATAGACAATGGCGTTGTAAGAGATGCTAACCATAGCTTAAATCGCCAATGCGCCACCAACCTTGGGAACTAAGATGGTATGTCCCCTGTGCCCGTAATTACACTGGCTCACTCACCCTTCAACCCGGAACACAACAGTACCAAGTACTGCTGTTTTGCGGTAGAATATCTGATGAGTGGGTGGTACCTACCCAGATGAGCCTGCACAAAGCTCTACCACCGAGTGAAGTGAGTTAAAATTCAATATTTGCTAGAGAAGTCTTCTAAATTTAAATGCCATGCTATGATATGTTGATCGGGGCCGAGGAAAATTCCTTAATGAAACTCGTGCGAACCCACTCCCTTACGTAGATAATACTCAAAGTAGAACATGCTACGGGCGGCGTACCAAGCCCATGGGCTCAAGTTCCTAAGCTTTGAAATTTTCTTGTAAAAAAATGTAAATGTTAAAGTTGAAAGTATATCTAGCTAAACTTTCAAAGAATTACTGCTAATTCGTTTTCAACCGACTAATGATCCGATTAGGATATTTTACTGACGAACGCTTCGTAATTCCTTGTAGGTAACTAAATAATAATGCATTTTATTTACTAACATTATTTATTATTTCTAACAATTGTTTATACCAACTCGATAGCACAATTCCCAGTCTTTTTATAGGATCACTATTACCACATATTATTCACATGACTATTACTCATATGAAAACTCCGTACGCATAACATAAATGACTAATTTAACAAATACATGTGATACATTTAGTACAATATATTTAATTTACAAATATTATGATATAGTCAGTATATCATAAAATTTGTAAATTATAAGTTATCGCTTGTAACTTGCGTCAACGACCTAAGTTACGATTTAATAGTAGTTCTAGAAGCTGCCTTGTTCCACGGACCACATATTTATTTATTTATTTACTTTTCCTCGCACCGAAAAACATTACAGTTGCCCAAATCGTCTTTTTCGGGTTATTAACAACAGATAGATACTAAATAAAAACAATAATACAAAAATACAACAATACAAAAATATAATACCAATGTTTTAAACATAAGAAAATAGAACAATATATTTTAAACAACTTACTATCTAACAAAAAGTTAAGTCAAGTTAAGTCAAGTTTTTTTAACTTAGCTGGTGGAGTATGAAACAAGTCAAGTTCCGGACAATCATGAGTGAGGTCATTGAGCAAGCGCAGCGCACGAGTAATCGGGGCCTGGCTTGTTAGCACAGTTCTACACTGTGGTAATGCAAATAATGATCGGCGACGTGCAACTGCATAACCATCGGGCATATGCAGATGCACAGACTCTAATATAAAAGAAATGGTTCGCGCCCTTGCAGTAACTCAACTAAATAAAAAATGAGACTTATGTTACGTCTAAACTCTAAAGTGTTATAGCCGTTCATACCCAAAAGAAATAAACTGGGATATATTATAGGATAACCGACAAAATATCCATACTGGTTTTTTATATAACCACCGAATAAATTTCCTTTGAATACTTTCTACCATTTCTACATATTTCTTTTCATGCGGATTTCAAATAATAGAGTTATATTCAAGTTTGTTTCTCACTAAGGCGTTATATAAAACTTTAACTGTAGTAATTGATTGCAAATTGTGAGCTTGTCTTAGTACAAAACCTAGAGTTCTAAATGATTTTTCACACAAACTGTTTATATGTTCGCCTATAGTCCAGTATTCCAACTCATCTAAGACCGTGTAGATTTCGCTTGAAAACAGAAGTAAGAAAAAGTCCATATTGTATATTACTTAAAAATTTGAGTTATAATAAACACAAGTTTTTTATCATTTTTCGGTTTCAAGCTTTTGCATTTTTACTTATAAATATATCTATAGGTACCAGCTTTAAAAAAGCTTTTCGCTGCATAAGCTAAATCTTGCCGGAAAATTCTTTTATTCATCTCGACACGACAAAGCTGCTTTGACAGTGGTTATGTGGAGTTCATAACTCCTACGCAGTAAAAACTAGGGGAACTTCTACAAATGTGGATGTCGTTTGCTAACCGGGCGGTATCGATTAATTAGGTTAAATAAGGTTTGTTATTTCACTAAATTTAACCCCATGTACAGACCTTATCTCACATTTAATTTATGCGATCTTCTTGCAATAGCCGATAAATCTCGTCAGAAGCGACGTAACCGTCGTCTCTGACGAGCCTTTGTTTGCGTACACACCAGAATATTTCCTTTTCAGTTGGCTAATCAGTGGTTTCATGAATCACATACGCTAGCTATCTAGTTAATTCTTAAAAGTTAGACGCCGAAAAAGCTGTTCAATCGTACATAATTACTGCTCTTTATGGCGTTTCGACTCAGATATTCTTACGAATCCACCATGAATGACTGACAGCTTTTATAAAATATGTAGACAACGAAGGAAACGGCTCTCAGGAGCTACTACGATCTACGATCATCAGAAATATATCACTGTGAAGTTGAGCGTTACGCTGATTTTTTTTATATTAGCAAGGTGGACGGACAAATGAGCCATCTTTTGGTAAGTTGTCACCACCATTTATAGATATTGGCGATTTGTGAAATATCAACCATTCCGTGCAACGTCTACGCGCCATCACCCTTACGGGATAAGTTACTCGAGCCAGAGTAACTATTCCAACCGTATCGCACCTGTACTCAGTATTGCGATTTGGCGGTAGAATCTGAATTCTGATATTCTTCCGTTAAGAGTGGACAGTTCCTACTTGGGCCCGCGTTAAAGCCCTAACAGGGAAATTTTGGATTTTTTTTATTTAATTTTGTACCATCAAGGAAATGTTGTATTATTTTTAATTGACATGTATATAATATTCAGTTAACGTTTAAAGTTATAAATTCGTACTTGTTATAATGTTGTGACATCATTATTTGATAAAAATAGACACAGTTTATTTCGAATAACCGACACACGCGCATGACATGTAGCCTCCATATGAATACGACATTAATGCACTTAAAAAGCTTAAGTATTAGGATATTTCAACGGTTTTTTTTCCCGCTGTGGAAATGCATTTACATATACCCGCGTACGTTTTTAACCCGGGTTACGTATACCCGATGTACCCGCAAGATGAAAACCATATGTGGGACTCGACGGCTGGAGTGCAAGGCCGTGATACCCACTAAAACCACAGCGTTTACTTCCACGCCTTTAGGGGGGGTGCCAAGGGGTCGCGTGATCATTCTACCCTGACACCCCGGCGGATAGCCCGAAGGCCACAACCTCCTTGGCTGCGGATGAAGATATTGGGCTCCTCCGCCAAAACACCCTGACGACCGCAGAGGACAGGGAGGACGGCAACCTGACTACACCGCATCTCCTGTTCCTCTGCGTCTCCACAGCAACGCAACAAATGGTGCGCCTCCATTTGGTCGCGGGAGATAGGGCGCGCGGCAACGTTACACCGACACGCCTCTCCTCCCGCGACCGCTCCCGGCTGCAGGGGATGGACAGAACCGTCCCTCACAGCGACACACCCAGCGGCCGCAGAGGACAGGGAGGACGGCAACCTGACAACACTGCATCTCCTCTTCCTCTGCGGCCCCACTGACTGAGCGCCCCCACCACGACAAGGTGAATATCCCACGCGGGGGGGATATTTCAACGACTTGCTCGATCGAAAGGCTAACAACATATTTACTTTACGAATTTTTGATACGAATGATTAGTATAGACTTGCCATCTGGTGGTTATTAAAATCTGAAGATATTATAGTTTAAAAGTTAATTTTCAATTCACACAAAAGTATTTTTGGTAGATCCTTAACATTCACTACGTATTCCTATTTACTTACCCTAAAACAGATTTCTTAACCTAAAAATAAAGAAAACTGAACGTAATATTTAAGTTTTTTTTATTGCATAGTGTTGTGTATGTGTATAGGGTGGCATAATAGTTTAGATTTATAATCTATAATATAAAAATAATAAACCAGTGCATTGCCAACCGTCGTTTGATTCGCTCATATTAACACATAGGAAGGCGGACGAGCATATGGGCCACCCGATGGTAGGTGGTCACCAACGCCCATAGACATTGGCATTGTAAAAGATGTTGACCATCGCTTACATCGCCAATGCGCCACCAACCTTGGGGAACTAAGATTTTATGTCCCTTGTGCCTGTAATTACACTGGCTCACTCACCCTTCAAACCGGAACACAATAGTACAATGTACTGCTGTGTGCTAAGTTGTGTGTATAGAGAAAATTTGCTTGGTGGTAGAGCTTTGTGCAAGCTCGTCTGTACCCATCAGATATTCTACCGCAAAACAGCATTACTTGTTATTGTTGTGTTCCGGTGAGTAAGCAGTAAGCTAGTGTGTTTACAAAAGGGAAATAACATCTCATTTCTCAAGATTCAAATTTTAATAAATTGTGAAATTGGTCTTAAAAAAGAACAGCTATTAATATAAGAGTGAATACTGAAAGGAATCGCCCGCTAATCAGATATTCTACTGATACACAACAATGTTTACTTTTATTGTGTTCTGGTTTCAAGTTTGGCTAAGTTCTGGCTAAGTCCTCTTCTCCTCTTTTGAGGAGAAGGTTTTGGGAGCTTATTCCACGCTGCTGCAATGTAACCCGCATTGGTGGAATACGCATTGTGACAGAATTTGAGTGAAATTTGACACAAGCTGGTTTCATCACGAAGTTTTCCTTGACCGTCAAGCACGAGATGAATGATAATCACAAATTAAGTACATGAAATTCAGTGGTGCTTGCCCGGATTTGAACCCACGATCATCGGTTAAGATTCACGCGTTCTTGCCACAGGGCCATCTCGGCTTTTAATTATAGTTATATTTATTAGGAACTATCATATGCTTTTAACAGAAGCTAATGTTTTAAGTTTGGAATTTACGAAAAAGTTGAACTTTTAACATAGTTTCTAATATTCACTATAGTCATCTTTAGATAATATCAGGAACTTCCTTGTCAACTATTCTATTTTGTTTTGTTACTGCCATCTATACACACTGTGCAACATAATTGCGCAATTGTGTACGTACTATTTACTACCACACTAAAAACACAGATGGCGTTGTAAGGTTAATTAAATATCTATTGCAAGGGGATGGGACCCTATGGTCGGACGAAAATGAGAATATCCACCCCGGATAATGTTCAGTCGTTTCGGGACACTCACCGGGTGAACTTCCTTTGAAACTTCGCTTTCCATATTCCCTTTGTCTAACGCCTGATAAACAAGACATTGCTAAGTACATGAATCTTCATCAATTATTTTATTTATTCAATATTTGATAATTTTATTTTGAATCATCTATTAATTTTTATTCGAATATAAGTGAGAAAACTTTTGAAACTATTATATAAGTGGTGATTTTAAGAAGTCGTTTTGCGGATAGAATGATTGGTAAGTATAAACTAGAGTACCCAAGGTCAAGTATAACTTTCATAATATCCTGTTATTAATTTTTGCAACGCAGATCCATTTTTTTATATCGCTATGTTTACATTTACGTATTGTTTCCGCTTCAATATTTACATATCGGCCGCAAATTTCATATAAAATAATTATCGTTATTGTTTTTAACTACGAAATGCAGTAGAATTATGTCTCTTTAGTTCTAGTTCTAAATGAAACAACAATTATATAATATATAATGTACCATTACATCCGGCTAAAATAAGATTTAAGATTGTACACGAATTTTCCGAAAGTATGTAACGTACTTATGACACTCATTAAATAGCTGAAAATTTGGTTATAAATAAATGATTACTGGATAAACCATTTACTGTTCCGGATATCATAATATTATGTTAGTAATTACAATTATAGATGAATAATATTATTTCTACTACATAGGGACAAAGAGATTCGACTGTCAGAAATGTATTTATATTCTTTTATGTTAATTGTATGTAAAAAAAACTTTAAAATATAATATAGTAACTATAAATAAGATAAACAGTTGTGTAATCTGTCATTATATTTATTACATTAATATATAACTGCAACATTTATTTTCGCAGGGTCATCATTATATATGTGATTTTATACATGTAAAGATTTCTAATAATTTTTATCCTTTATTATTTGTCTAACCCTTAATTCGACTTTATTCTTTTAATCTTGAAGACTTTCTTAATAATCGCTGCATGTTTGCTCATCCTCAATTCCTCTCCCATGAATTTGTTTTGTTTTTTTTTTTAAATTTTTCTTTTCCTAATCGTTTTTGTCAGTTTAAACGTATTTTATATTCTAGAACTACAATTGGACAGTTTAAATGTATGTAACACTAATTTGTAAGAGCTGGTTGGCGTGGTTAGTAAGATGCCTTTCACGCCGTAGGTCGTGGGTTCGATTCCCACCCAGGACAGACATTTGTGTGCATAAACATGTATGTTTGTCTGGTCTGTAAGTCGTAATTATCTAAATAAGTCTTTATTTTCAAAAGAAAAGTAGTATATGGAAGTATATCAGTTGTCTGGTTTGCATAGTGGCCCTGTGGCCCTGTGTGAATAATGTCCCAGGATATTATTGTTATTATTTGAAAAATCATTTATTCAAACCTCGTTTCTAAAATGTTTAAGTGCAACAATTTAACAATCACAAATGTTACATTTATTTTATAAATTGTTTATTAAATAAATTGTTAATTAAAAGTTTTTAATTTCATAGAGCGAGATCTATTTCTCACGAAAAGAGATCGATTTAAGAAAATAACTTACTTGCAAAATGCGAATTAGTTCGGATTAAGCGTACGAGAACTTAAACTACATACATAACTTGTCTGGAATTTGTTCTTGAACAGTTTAAATTCTGGAGAATGTAAGAGTAATATTTAATATATTTAAATTTCACCCCGTCCTATTAAATTAAATTAAAGCTCATTTAATATTCATCTCATTAGAGGTTTCTAATTTAATGAATAACCCACTTATGGACTTTATTACTTACTTTTATTAACATTGATACCTCGTATTGAGTTTCCGAAATAGACGAACTATAATATTCGAGGAGAAATTTAAAAAGTTTTACATATTAAATGTAATATCAAGATATTTGTTCTTTTTTTGCCATTTTTTTACTTTTAATGTTTTTAAAGAATTATTGCCATAATGATATATATCCTCGAATTCTACTGATCGATAACTATCGATATCGATTACTATACTAATTGGCCTCCTGATGATAGTATAAATGCGAAAGTAAATCTGAGCTGAATTTCAAGCAATCCATAAGATGGACATAAATTGCTTTTCTTTTACTAAACAACCACATCTTCTAACACACGGGTGAAACCGCGGGTGAAAAGTAATTGTATTTGTTGTCGAAAGATATTAATTGTAAATACTGTTTTAAAGATCGGCCAAGAGGAATTGTTCTGTATGTCCCTTCAGGCAACAACTGAACAACGGAGTTACTTGATTTTCTTACTAATACATAGTTTATGAGCCAGAGAGCAATTCAATTCCTGCATATCATACTATCTAGAAAACCGCTGTAACGATTTTAATTATACATTTTACACATGCGTACTTTTCCTTAATAAATGAATCGATCAAGACTACTGTTATTTCGTAATCAGTAAAATTTATATTCATTTTTTTTGTTTCTTTAATCGACAGCAGTTATATAACATATATTGTATAATATTCATCATAAAGTCTTATATAATAAAAGTAATATAAAATAAAACACGAACATTAAATATTTTGAAGTATTTCGCAATAGTACAATAACAAAAGCTTCATTTAAAATGAGATCGATTTCGCGTGCGTGTTAAACCTAAAGGAAGCGCATGACAGGACAGGCAATTTGTAGTGATTGGGTTAATTGCCCTTCAACTTCAACGGCGCGACGTAACATCGGATGTTAAGTATAGATTACGTAAATGAACGTTCGTTCTTATGTTTGAATATAAATTCATATTATATACTCAGCGCTCGTGTATTGTTTAAAGATTAGCTAAAGCGCTTTGACCTATGAGTTGTTATTAGTTATGACACGATTACTTTGATTGAAGATCAGCAATAGCCCACTAGATAGAACAGTTTAATATTCATTTTAAAATATGGGATTCAATCCAGGCTAGCATCGTGACTTTACATGTATTTTGCGTTTATAATCTCGTCGATGTTTCTGGAACGTATTTCTCCCGAGACCAAAAGGTAAAAAAAAGAAAATAGGTACCTACATAGTAAGAGAGAGCATCTAAAATTGTAACGTTGATGGTGCAGATGTGAAATCTCATAGGACAGGAATTTTAAATTCGTTTACCAAGGAACGTGTGTATATCTATACTAATATATACCTAAAGCAAAAGAGTTTGTTTGTTTGATCCGGCTAATCTCAGGAATTACTGGCTCGAATTTAAAAAATATTTTTGCGTTGTATACTCCTTTTATCGATGAAGGTTCTAGGCTGATTTTTATTTATTATATTTTTATTAATTATACGCGGGTGAAACCACGAGGCACAGATAGTATAATATATTCAAATAAATATAATAACTTCAAATACCTGATGCGAGGTCAAATAAATAATATTTTTTACTATTAATTCTTATGAAATATATCGAGATAAGACTATACACTTACTTATAAAATCGACTTTGCAAATAATGCATTATTTTAGAACAAATTTTTATAGTATGTACAAAAGGATATATTGACTGAGTCAACCTTAAAATGCACATTTTACCAACTTGTGTCCAGCATAAGCTGAACCCGATTGAATATGATTGATAATATAGAACTTACATTGGATGTATTATATCTTTGAAAAGTCATGCTCCTATAAACTTTCAATCATTATTTTACAGACTATCATTTACAGGTTTAGCCAATTCAACTAAAGAGTTATTTAATAGTATTTTTATCGAACAAATGTTCGACGAGATTCTTTAAATTGACATAATTGAAATAAAACAAGCACTAAATTTTAAATGAAGTTAGCTTCAATACATTAATGCAACCGCATCCAAATCCGTTAAGTGGTTTATAAGATTAGCGCGTACAAAGATACAAACAAACAAAGATCTTAACAACCATTGTTTTGTTTTCTATTGCGTTGATAAACACCTCGATAACAGTTTTTCTCAAACTTCTTCCATGTACAGACAGCGATCAGTTATATTTTATTATATTATGTCTAGAATCGATTTAATTATTCAAACAATAAACCGATTAGATGTTGAATAAATTTATGCTAAAATTTTTATACAATTTTTATTCATTGCTTTATTATCATATTACTTTTATAATCTTTTCGCAACTGATGCAATGCTGTTAAGCTTAAGGGCAATAGCTGTTCATGTTTTTCTTTACATTTCATTCCATTATATTCACTGTTATAATTTGTTATAGGACACGATATTACATAGTTTTTTTAGTAGAAAATACAGTTTATTCCTAAGTATATTACAAAGTAACAGTAACAGTCCACTGATGTCCCACTGCTGGACAAATACTTCCTCTCATCTTAAGAAGTTTAGAGTATATTCTACCACTTCACTACAGTCTGGTTTAGTAGATATAAGATTAGAAACCTTTAAGATTAATTTTAAATGAGGTCCATCTTCTCAGACGATAGGCTAGATTCAATCTCAGACTCAGACTCAGTATGTATATGTATATATTATCTACGGTAAGTAAATAAATAAACAACATGTGCAACAGAATGATAGATTTATTTATACCGTGGATGGTAAATAAAATAACTTTCCAAAAGTGCATTTTAACTTTAACTATAGGCAAGGGACATAATAGGTATCTTATTTCCCAAGGTTGGTGGCGTATATAAGGAATTTTTAATTTTTCATACATAACCAAGGTTTATGGGTAGTGACCACTCACCATCAAGTGACCCATTTGCCCGTCTGCCTACTTATTACTCTAAAAACCAATTATATTTTCAAAATCGGAATTATTCAATATTCACGCTGCACATACCTAATGTGTTGCGTCACGTTTCAGATTAGACCTTCCTTATCATACAATTAATGCATGCATAAGCACTCACGAAAGCTTTATGCGGCTGTTAATCATATTACTGTAGTAATATATTCAGACCACTTATGTATATAATTAACAAATATATACGTTTGTTTTAAACAAAATAAATCCTATCATGCATTTAAGTAGACTATTAACTTTTTATTTTATTTATGTAATTGACTATTAATTTTGGTGCTTTTTTGACATCAAAAGGGGCTTATAATAATAAAAGAAACGTCCATACAATATATGTACAGATATAATAATAATAATAGTAAGACTATTCACATATAAAAGCTAATTACATAGAAAAAAAAACACGACAGTAGGTACCTATTCGAATCGCGACGGACGCCTTTTCCCACAATGAGTATAAATGGCTGATTTATTATTTACCTCAGTAAATTTAATTCTCGTTAACCTAATTTCTGCCTATAAAAATTACCATAAAGCATTGATCCATTTTTAAATTACATACTATTATAACATTAACAAAAGCTATAGTCTGTTCTATCAGTTTCCCACAAACTCTAATAGAGACCGCGTCTGGCTCTTAATTGCACATTGCGAAACTGTCACAACAGTTTACCGCGTCGCACTTTGTTTCTACTCTACAGGCATCACTAGTCCTAGATTCATATGCGGGTATGCTACATCATCTACTTGGTTAATCACTACGTTAACAGAATTCGAGTTGAATGCAAATGACATTCTTTTTTATAATTTGTTTAAGGCATTTCAAAATTATATTTTAGTTCTACGTTTTTGCAAAAATATTTACAGAGATAAAAATAGTCACTTTTAACTGTTGGCCGTATGCCATACCTATTTACTATAACGATAAATGATTTTGTTATTATGTTTACCATTCCTTACATTGACAATTCGCCACCAACCTGAGGTACTAACATGTTATGTTCCTTGTGCTTGTAAATACCATGGCTCACTCGCCCTGCAAAATGGAATACACCAATACTAAATATTGCA
Source organism: Nymphalis c-album (assembly GCA_963151315.1). NCBI lineage: Eukaryota > Metazoa > Arthropoda > Insecta > Lepidoptera > Nymphalidae > Nymphalis > Nymphalis c-album. The sequence goes on from OY720588.1 coordinate 6,626,119, forward strand.
ATACTAAATATTGCTGTCTGAATAGAATATCTGATGAGTGGCATTATTTTTCATGAAGTTAATTTTGACTAACAATATTAGTTATCTCACAAAAGCAAGTGTATATATTTAATAAAACGAACTTGACTCAGAAACCTGTAAGTCGTTCATTATTGCTATACTAATTCTAATTATAAATGCGAATCTAACTCTATGTGTTACTCTTTACGCCGTAACCACTGACCCGTTTTTGATAAATTTTGGTCTCAAATAAGCTTGAACTTCAAATCAAAATGCAGGCATAGGGCGATAACCAGTTGCTTAATAAATGTTATATTATTTTAAAAATATAACGAATTGAGAAATATAACAAAACAGAGATTTACTCCAAGATTTTCTTTTATTGTATTGGAAGGCGAGCGATCATGTGGGCCACCTGATGGTAAGTGGTCACCAACGCCCATAGACAATGGCATTGTAAGAACTGTTAACCATCGCTTAAAACGCCAATGCAGCACCAAACTTGGGAACTAAGGTGTTATGTCCCTTGTGCCTGTAATTACACTGGCTCACTCACCCTTCAAACCGGGACACAACAATACCAAGTACTGCTGTTTTGCGGTAGAATATCTGATGACTGGGTGGTACCTACCCAGACGAGCTTGCACAAAGCTCTAACACCAAGTGAAGATACAAGATACAAAAACGCATGCAATACTTTTTATTTATTTTGTCTTATTTCGTTTACGAGTTATATCGCATAGCTTCTAGTATAGTGCAAGCAAGTTACATCGCATACCTTCTAGTATAGTTTAAGCATAACGATGCACGGACGACACGAGGCGCCGCGTCAGCGTCACACGGCTATCGGACACTTAGCGCTGTAACAGCGTTTTAAATGAATGAAATAAAAAAAAATATATAGAAAATATTTTTCCTCAAAAGACCATCTACAAGATTGGTCTGAGGTCTTTTTTTTGTAAAATGTATAAAAAAAAGTTAGAGCAAAATAGAAAATGTTTATAGAAATATTCTCACTTTTATGCTTATAACTTCTTTAATTTTGAATTTAGGGCAAAAAGTTATATAAACATATTTATAGGCAAAGCATTTTGCTACAAATTATAACTGTACAATTTTTTTGTAGGACGCATAGTTTCCGAGATATCGCGAAAAAGATGTTTGCACCCCTTTTACCAAGATGGCGGCTGGCCTTGTCCCCAAGGGTGGCAACCCTACAAACTTGGGGTTAAGCTTCTATTGACCACCCACACATGTCCCATAAATAAAATTGCGGCCTCTAACAAATGCAATATTAGGTCCTTAAATTGTAACATTTCAATGGACTATTTTGTTTTTTAACCGCCTTCAAAAAAAGGAGGAGGTTATCAATTTTTTTTTGTGTTGGTTACCTCATAACTTTCGACTGGGTGAATCGATTTTGATGATTTTTTTTATTTGAAAGGGGGTGCTTTCCATGGGGTCCCATTTTTTTAGTCCAGATTTGACACCGGCATCCATGACAAAACCATGTAAGTCGTAAATTTGCATAAATATGTGCGCGACAAATGGACGAATAACTCGATATCTATTCAACCGATTTCGATGATTTTTTTTATTAGAAAGAGTGTACTTCAAGGGTTGTTTGATGACAGTTTGGTTAGATTCTAATTATAGGATCCATGACAAAGTAACGGAAATCTTCAATTCTTAGTACTAAATTAACGATACACGGTCGAATATTTTATAGGCTATCTAGATTTTTCAGTCACCTACCATAACATCGTTATGATCAAGTAATTGTAGTACTATTGTATAGAACACTTTTTTATAAATACACCGTCAATAGTTTTCGTAGCGCACGCTAAATAATGACTTTTAAAGGCAACAGTTAAATACGTTGGGTTACATTGCTCCATTTTATGAAGGGATCTATAAGTTTTTGACAATATAATATAGCCTATGTTACTTGGTAAAGACGTAGCTTTCTAAGGGTGAAAGAATTTTTAAAATCGGTCGAGTAGTTTTTGATTTAAATCGTAATAAAAAATCAAACAAAAATCAAATCTTTCCTCTTTATAATATGAGTTATGCATGTAAGCATTAGTATATATGTTATGTTTGTAATTGAAACATATTTGAACATCTACTAAAAGTTGAGACCAATTTTGAAAATTATATTATATATGGTATAAGTACTCTTATATACATGTTATATTTATGTATATTTATATATTGATTACTAGTGTTTTTCCCGCGGTTTCACCCGCGTAGTTCCCTTTCCCGTGGGAATATGGGGACAAAATGTAGCCTATGTTACTCCCTGATAATGTAGCTTTCCATTGGTGAAAGAATTTTTTAAATCGGCTTCTTGGTTTAGGCGTGAAAGCGTCACAAGCAAACTTACTTTCGCATTTATAATATTAGTTAGGATAATATAGATACTTCCCCTTTTTTAATATACAGACATTCCGTCATATTTTATGGTGAAGAATGCCATAACACAACATCTATAAACATACAGTTTATTTAATTATTACTAGAAATAATTATTTGATTATGTTATGGCTGCCCAACTAAATTACCCCACCAACTAAATCTATTTAATCAAAACATGTTAATTTATATTCATACATTTAACCATATTAACTAATATTTATTAATTCAGTACCAAAATGCATTTTTCTTTACGTTTCACTGTTTTAGATTAATATATTTAAATAATAATATAAATGGCGCTGTCTCATATGAGCTGCACGTTTAGTAGGTCTACACATATTCTACAAATTAGTGAGTGTTCTTCAGATTCACTAAAAATCGAAAAATAAATAAAAATTTTAACAAAACAAAAACCGACTTCATAGGAAAAACAAATTAATATGCACTAAAAAGTAAAAAAATAATTGCGTATTCTTCTATAATTTGATAATTAACTTACTATTTTCTACTCAACAATATGTAGGTACGAATGTATTGTGTGGTTGATAATTTATTTACAATTATTGTTATTTTTGGAGTCGATGTCAGCTAAGGAAACACTATAATATACCTAGCAACACAAGCACATCTCACCTATAACTAACTATGTATGTAGTTATAAACCCATCTTGGCTGACATCGACTCCAAAAGTAACAATAATTGTAAATAAATTATCAACCACACAATACATTCGTACCTACATATTGTTGAGTAGAAAATAGTAAGTTAATTATCAAATTATAGAAGAATACGCAATTATTTTTTTACTTTTTAGTGCATATTAATTTGTTTTTCCTATGAAGTCGGTTTTTGTTTTGTTAAAATTTTTATTTATTGGAGTCGATTTCAGCCAAGAAAACACTTAATATACCTAGCAATAATAATACGGGAATCCTGTAAAAACAAATAAAAACTTACACATTACAAATTGACTTTTATTCACCTCGTTAAGTTGCGCGTGCGACACAAGCACATCTCACCTATAACGATGTACATACGTATTTATAAACCCACCTAGCCTGACATTGGCTCCAAAAATAACAATAATTGTAACTACATTATCAACCACACAACATAATCGTAGTGTAGAGATGTGATTTGTTTGTTGTGAAGGTTTTCAACATCTATTAAGCCTCGTCCGCCTTCACCTCTAGGAAGGGTCATTCTTTGTACGCAAGATCTTGGATGGTGTTTTCGGTGGACAGTTAGAGAAGTATTTATGATACGTTGTAGGTTAAGAAGTTCTCATTGAGACCATTTAATTATACCAAAAGAATATGTAAGTACTGGGATTGCGTAACTATTTATTGCTTTAAACAAATTGCGGGAGTTGAGTTGAGACCGGAATAGAATATTTAATCGATGCTTGAATTTAGTTTTAAGGCTATCCTTTGCTCCTTTTTGGTTAATCTGTCTAGCTTGTTCAAACCCTTAGTATTTGTAGGTAGCGTATGGTTCTAGAGGTTCAATAATCGCTCCAGATTCTAAGATGTAGCTATTTGGTATGATTTTTCCATTTTTGACCGAAAATGTCTTACATTTGTCTATTCCAAACTCCATGTGGATGTCGTTTGAGAAAGTTTGGGTGATATCTGCAAGGTGATGTAGTGATGCTATTGTGTTGCTGTATAATTTTATGTCATCCATGTACATGAGGTGTGTAAGAGTAGTGTTTTTATTTGGTGTGGTGATAGAATAACCGTGATTTGATTTTTTCAGCAAATGGGAGAGAGGGTTTAGTGCAAGACAAAACCACAACGGGCTTAGGGCATCTCCTTGAAAGATACCTCGGCGTATTGGAATTTCAGTCGTTTCGGTGTTAACCTGTCCTGCAATTTTAAGCTTTGTTTTCTAGTTTTGCATTGAGCTTTCAAGAAAATAAATAATGTGGGTGAATGTGGGCTGTGGGTGAACTTTATAATGTTGTAGTACGTAAAGAACCCAACTATGTGGTACGGCGTCAAAAGCTTTTCTATAATCTATATACATGGTATTAATATTTTTTTCCTAGATGTAGCGTGTTTCATAGTTATTGTATCTATTACAAGTTGTTCCTTGCAACCTTGCCTACTTTTTCTGCATCCTTTTTGTTCTTCAGCAAGAATATTGTTAGTTGCAATGTGATCGTGTCGGATTTCAGCAAAACATCCTGTAAGTATTTTATAAATGGTTTTTAGGCAGGTAATTGGACGATATTTAGCTGGATTTTGATGGTCATTGTCTTTTGGTATCATGTATGTGATGCCCTGTTTGACGAAGTGCGGCATTATGCTAGGTGTTTGAATAAAATCGTTGATGTGGTTGTGGAGTAATGAATGGACTGATGTAAACTTTTTGTACCAATAATTGTGTATACAGTCGCTACCAGGTGCTTTCCAGTTGTGGGTCTTATTTAGTACCCGCACAAATATTTCTAAAGGTATATGGTTGAAATTCATAGGGCTGATTGAATCAATTACATCCGAGCCTAAACACGATGCAACTTTATTGTGATTTACTGGATCAGCCCATACACTAGGCCAGAAACTATGTATTGTGTCGATAGGTGGTGATGGTAAATCTTGCTTTTCAGTGCGTGTGTTGCGTTGTGAGGCAGATGACAAGGTTCTATAAAACTGCTTCTCATTGTTCGAAAAGTTAGTGTTTTGTGACTTTCTAAGCGTGCAATTTAAATATCTTTTCAACCTACTTGATGCGGCATTTAGTTTTTGTTTGAGGGGGTGTCAAGGAAATGCTTATTGTTTGTGTTAGGTTCTTCATGCTGTGAGTTTATCTTGTGTTTATTTTTTATCTTTTCAACTAGTAAGATGAGCCTATTGCTTCTATTACCATTATTAAATTCTGTGAGTCTTCCAATGTCTCTTCTAAGATCTTGTATCTTTTTCTGTAATCTTTTCTGCCATGCTGGTTCATTTTTCTCGTGTTTGTGAAGTTGGGTGGTAGTATCCTTAATATTAGTTCGATTGCAAATAGCCGCTGTATATGCTGCACAATAAATTATGGTATGGGTGGTCTGAAAATCATGTTCTGATGAAATATGTTGAGGCAAAATTTCGTTATTAATGTTATTAATTATTTGGGCTAATTTTCTTGAGGTGTTTTGTTTTGGTATGTAGGGACGGGTAATCGGATTGGAGTTTTGAAATTTTTGTACTGTTATATTGTATTGTTCCTTAATTTTTTCCACGTCAGGATAGAAAGTAATTTGGTTCAGTTCAGTATTTCCAGTGGCGCCTAATAGTGCACGTGTTTGTGTTGATGAGGTGAATAGATGTGTGTGATTGTTATTTTCTTCGTGGTTGTTAGGCGCTTGTACGGGTGTTATATTTTGTGATATTATTGCGTGAACTACGTTCTAAGCGGTTACGGAGCAAACGAAGATCGTTTGATATTTCTTCACGGATTTCTGTACGATTTTGATCACTAATCATTTTATTATTTAGGATGTCTCGTAGCTGGTCTGATATTCTCTGTCCACTTACTTCTGACAATTCTGGGTGTTCTGCAATTACTGCTTGTTAAAGGGGTTGACGGTAAGCTGACCTATTTATTTTCTAAATCTGTAATTTTATAATAGTTTCTAATGATTGTTTCGTTGTACTCAGCAGTCCATCTTCTTCTCTGCCGTAACCCTAGATGACAGGTTTTGTGTGTATGTATGTTTAAATCAGTTTGTGCTGTGTTCTGGTTGTTCGATTGGTGTAGGTAATCTATAACTTCTTCTTTTATTCGGTCTAATGTTTCTTGGGAGAGTAATATATTTCTTAAAATAGCTCGGCATTGGTCACCTAATCTCTGCCTAGATGCCTGCATCTGTGGGAATTTCTTTGAAAATTCGTGGTATAAATGGTCGATGTATATTTTGATTGTAGATAATTTTGTGGCAATGAGGTACGTGCGCCAGATGAACTCATTCATATCTACCGACCATCTTTTGCGCGCACGGTTTGTGCCTGTGGCGGGTGCAGGTTCAATGACAAGTGCCTCCTGCACAACATCCACAGACGTAGGTGAAATGGTGTTTGATGGAGTATGGTATAAAAGTGGAGATGAAATAGGCTCATATGAATTAAATGATGATGATGTCGATAGAATTACTTCATTAAGCATATCGGAGTCCTTTTTTTCTTCTGCTAGGGTCATATCGTGGGGGCAATTCGAAGGGGTAGATAAAATTAGTAGTTGTGTATCATCGCCCAAGGGATCGGCTGTAACTTTAACGTTGTGAGTCCGCCTGTTTAGCTCACAACGACCGGCTGTAACACTTTTACTGGCGAGTGCTCGCCTGCTCAGCTTATCACCACCGATGGATCGCATGCTGTAGCAACCAGCATCGGCTCCAGATGCGCCCCGGCGCACCCCGGGAAGCGGCCGTAAATTGTAGATTATTTTATTTATCTCCATTTGGGTTTGGGACCGTTAGTTGAGAAAGACGTAGCCAAGGTGTTAGTGGCTTTTGTGTATCACCTGTTCCACTTATTTAACAGGGTAAGGTCGAGTTCAAGAGACCATTCATGTCTTCTCGTAAGCCCCCCCAGCACGACAAGGTGGTCCCCTGGGGGGGTTATTATTATTATACATATCTTTCGTTATACGTAAGGAACGAAGGAAAACATAATATACATGAAATACATATACAACACAACACAATAACAATATATAGGTACATGAAAGCTGTTGGTGTAGCTAGGAGTAGGTATCAAAAGTTGATTGGAAATATATAAGCTTGAGTCAAAAATTTCCGAGAATAAAATCGAATGCAGCTTCAGTTAAATATAAAATGGATCTACTGAGTGGAAAATGAGTAGTTTGCATTTTAATAGCCTTAAATGCAATTTGCAGTCATTACCATTCGCTACTGCTTTAACTCGTATGTTCTACGTAGTATGAAATGTAAGCTTCATCGTTAAAAGGGTGGGTAACATTCATCTGCTTGTGAAGTTAAATATAACTCCTGCTAAACTTAAACTACTGTTTCGTTAGTCTAGTGGCTAGATATAAGGCCAAAAAGCCGGTGGTCCTGGTTTCAATTCCCAGGTCGAGAAAATAAAAGTTATTGGGGTTTTCTGTCAGAAAATTCTCAGTAGCAGTCCGGAAGTTGGAAGTGTGTACACTCCCGTGCCTCGGAAAGCACGTTAAGCGGTTATTCCTGCGCCTGAGCTATTTCCGATCGTGTAGGAATGCCGTCCCATCGGATTATGAGAGCTAGGGAAAAGATAGTGCACCTGTGTTTGCGCACACATTTGTGCACTATTGCGCCTGCGCAGTTGGCTAATCTCTCTTGAGATCGGCCGCAGTGATCGAAATCGGTGTGGAGGACGTTATTTATTATATCATTAATCTATATCTATATCTAAGGCCCCCTACAAGATGGACCGACGACATCGTAAAAGTCGCGGGAAGCCGTTGGATACAGGCAGCGCAAGACCGGCCAAAATGGAAATCTTTGGGGGAGGCCTTTGTCCAGCAGTGGACGTCTTTTGGCTGACATGATGATGATGATGAATCTATATATTAGGTAGGCACAATATTTTTAAACAGCTTGATTGATTGATCTGATCTTGTTACTTGACTTTATATGACCAATGTCCGAGGTCTTTATGTAGTCAGTGGTACATTTTTGACGTCTAGATTTACTAAAGATTTTGATTTGACAAGATTTTACCCCTATATTTTTAGCAATCGCTTCAGTGCAAGTGTGCAATTTGAACTGCGAATGTTTGAGTTCCAATAATGTTTCACACAGCGTATCTTTTTGGGAACACTCACTAAGTAAAAACTAAAGCATCATTTTTTATTGGATTGCCTATATTATGTATGGACAATAATATTGATCATTTCGATAAAATCTGTGATAGTCACTGTAAGTGAATATTAGCATACATCTAGTTTCCAAATTCTCAAAATTAATTCGCTAGGTGATAGAGCTTTGTGCAAGCTCGTCTGGGGAGGTACCACCCATTCATCCGATTTTCTACCGCAAAACCGTTCCGTTCTTTATATTGTTGTGTTCCGGTTTGAAGGGTGAGTGAGCCAGTGTAATTACTGGTACTAGGGCCATACTATATAAGTTCCCAAGGTACCAACCTTGGCGCATTGGCAAAGTAAGCGATGGTTAACATTTCTTACAATGACAATGTTTATGGGCGTTGGTGACCACTTACCATCGGGTGGCCCATATATGCGTACGCTTCTACAAAAACAGTACATTATAGTACAGTATCAGCCTGTGAATGTCCGACTGTTGGTCTACGGTCCCTTCTCTTTGTGCCTCCAGTGGTGCTTGTCCGGGTTTGAACCTACGGGCTAAGATCATTGGTTAAACGTTCATGTGTTCTTACCACTAGGCTACTACTTTTAATCTGTGGCTATTGAAATCTGACAAAGTGACAGTTTAGTGATAATCTATAAAATTTTATGGCAGTAGTAACATGTGACTGTCGATAAAGTAGTATAGTATTTGGTATGAAATAGATACCCTTTTTTTACGTGGGGAAATCCATCATGGATATCCTCCATATCTTTGATGGAGGGTTATGTCAGACTTCTACCGACTAAAACCACCACGGTACCCTTCCCGTCTTAACGGGGGGCGCCACAGGATCGCTTGCGCATGCTACCGTGACGCTCCGACGGCCGGCTCGCCTATTCGGGCCTCCATTCATTAGGGAGGAATCCCAGGGTACTAGGAAATAGATACCCTACTCTAGTCTTCATTGATATCTTTTTATATTAAAATATAATATAATAACGATTCAAATTTATATTATAATTAAAATAACTCAAAGAAAGAGTTTTGTTCTTGGTTATGTGCGTATATTTATATTGTTGATTATTGTAGAGTATATTAATTATTATAAAATCTTTCCGTTCATTCACACACATACACAACACTAAAAATTCCTTTATCTTAAAAGTTTTTAGAGTGAATTGGTCAACGTATTAAATGTTTTTATCTCGCTATCGTGTAATTACCTCACGGAGATTCAGTTAAATTAAATTTCTTGATTATGGCCCATCTACCCTCGCCTCTTTTGCCTCCTTCGCCATTGTAGCTCTGAAGGCCAAGAAATTATTTATAACTCATTTATGAGTTATTGCGAAAAAATGAGATCTTTGCTAGAGGACTTGAGGAAGAGACTCGGCTCTAAAAAGGTTGACTAGCCTTGAAACCGTAACATAAAAACTCATTAAAAGATTAAAAAAATATATATATCATCACATTAATATATCTTTGATTTGTAACCAATAATGGTAGTACGCATTTGAAGATATTTTTTTTTACTAAACCATAACGTATCTTATGAGTTACACAATCAGTGTAATAAATAAAGCATGAGGTTATGTATAATTCACCAAGACCAACGGACCGCGGTCATTGCCTTGACGGCGGCCGTTTCATTTTGTGCTGCAGTGTAAAATAATGTATACAGATCTAAATTTAATTAATGTTACCTCTGAAATTAAGTACACCTTTTGTTTAGAGAAATTAAGTACAATTAAGCTGAGAAAGGTTTTCTATTAACTATTGTAAAACAGAGTTGTCTTTTCATCTAAAACATAGATAGTATATAATATAGCACTTAAGTTTACTGTCTGTGTTTTTTAGTTCAAAAAATCTTACATCGCCGGAAGACTTTTCTTTTAACCCTTTCATAGCTAAAGTAGCGACCTCTTTCCACAATAAAGCCTTTTTATAAGCGTACTAGTGTTCCACGTCATCTTTGTCGGACGTTACTAAAATGCCTCTTAGAATTTAAGCAATCAATTTTTTAAATAATCTTAACCATGCGAAAGAATATTTATATGTTTTTTGTTTGGCCATTATAAAATTATTTTGTACGTAATTATATTGATTGTTTTATAGATAGATGTTGTTATATAGATATTCAATTGATTTTAAGCAATACTCATACATTTACTCCAATAGAATAATCATGTATAATGCATTGTAAATGGTCGTAAACTATTTTTTGTATTTTATAATGTAATATATCGATACTAAAAAGAGTTCTGTTAATAATCGTTATTTGTACAATAAATATGATCAATATAATGTTATTGTTGTTAATAAACTATTAGGTAAATCAAAAATTTAGTTGAAAATTTATTAAGTAGACTATTAGACTACTAAAAATAAGTTCTACTTTAATAAGTCCAAATAACGACCCAATAATCTGTATATCACCAGTTATATATCATGCATACAGACATGTATGTTTACAATAAATCCTGCCTCTCTCACTATGAAACATGAAAACTGATAAAGTACTGGCCACAATAAATGTCTCCCGTGAATATAGATAAGCGCGCGCTGTTCGATAAAGTTTGATGCTATTTATTGCGACGGAAGTTTTCGATGTAAAAATAGCAAAGATTTAAACTTTTATTTTATTCAAATAAAGTGACAGCCTCTGAATGGCCCATTGCTAAGCTTAGAGCACTTCTCCTTTAAAGGAGAAGGCTTGAAGCTCATTCTTTTAAGCTTCTACAATGCGGGGTTGTAGTCATTTTATCTGAAAAGTGGAGATTTCTTCATGAACCGAACACAAGATGAATATGCACACAGATGCTACAATTCAGTTATGCTTTACTTGGTGGTAGAGATCTGTGCAAGCTTGTCTGGGTATGTACCACCTACTCATCAGATATCCTACCGCAAAACAGCAGTACATGCTATTGTTGTGTTCCGGTTTGAAGGGTGAGTGAGCTAGTGTAAATGCAGGCACAAGGGACATAACATCTTAGTTCCCAAGGTTGGTTGCGCATTGGCGATGTAAGTGATAGTTAATATCTCTTACAATGCCAATATCTATGGCCGTTGCTGACCACTTACTATCAGGTGGCCCATATGCTCGTTCGCCTTTCTATACAATAAAAAAAATCATTTACAAAAAGTTTGTTTCTTTTAGTTTAGTACCTACTATCGTTTTGCCCGCGGTTTCACTCGCGTAGTTCCCGTTCCCGTGGAATTACGGGGACAAAATGTAGCCTGTTACATAATGTAGATTTCAATTGAGGAAATAATTTTTAAAATCGGCTGAGCGGTTTAGGTGTGAAAGTGTAACAAACAAATAAACTTTTCACGTTAATAATATTTGTTATGATTAACGGTAATAATCGAAGCTGAAACTAGCTCCTATTTTGCAACTGATAACGAAATTACATTAACAATAATTTACTTTGCATACATTATAATGAATGTACATACAATATAAACATCATATAAATAGTTTAAAAATATTAAAACTTCGTAATTTTTATATATGTTTATTTATATTAAACTAAAAATGTTATCGATTGTTCTGATTAAACACAATTAATTAATACCTGTAATAAAATATTTCAATGTTTATATTTTTATACATAAAGCCAGCTGATTATTTGAAAAGCAGCTGTTATTTGAAATTGAGGCTTAAGAGAAAAATGGCTCCAATGTTATCGCTAAATCGAGTGTCATAACGATCTAGACATTAATTAATAACATCTTACCTTTGCAATGACGGTCCTTGAAGCGATGACGGTGAACGTGGTCAAATTTCCCCTTATAGAGTTTTAATTTATGTAGTCGTGTAACGGAAAAGTCAAGTAATTAAAATTTTCTTTATGAAGTTGTACTTATATAGACTTCAGATTACACAGGTATGTATAGATTACGCGTATGATTTACGCATCGATTATTTTCCATCAAATAGTATACTTCCTTTGTTCGTATGTTCTGTTTCAATATGAAGGGTGAATAAGAGAAACAAGGGTCTTAACAATACGAACCTCATGGTCGACACGCATTGGCAAAGCATGTAAAAATGCTACTTTTAATTATAATGACTACGAATAAGTAATGACGAACTATAAAGTTGCTCGTTTACTGAATTAAAATAGCTTATGGAGTGGCAGCTTAAGTCAAGCGGAAAAAGAATTGAGGCCTTGAAACTCAACTTAGAAATTGACGCTGTAAGAGCTTTATACAATTTGAAATGAATTCCCATCTTATTGCAAAATTATTACCCGTTTTGGTAATGTCATTTTTGTATCCTGATTGCTGTTTTTCTTTTTCCATTGTATTATTTTTTACCCATTTATTGAAAACTTTGATTATATTGAATGCTTCATATTTCTGTGTCTTATGGTATGGCCATGTGGCTTCGCTTCCGATTCACGTGTAACCCACCAGTGTGCTCGTGAAATATCAGTAGGTTAGGTATTAAGAGTGTTAAGCATACTCTCAAATTATGATATCCATTTAATACACTTAAGCGTTTAACGTACATTTTCCTAGCAACAGTGTCTTATGTCGAAGCATTTTATCTTATAGAGAAATCCGTACATTAATGTCGAACGTAAACATAGACAATGCTTTTGCAGATGTAGCAAACGAGGCCGCTTACTGTTAATAAAATCACAAATCTTGGGTAGAGCGGCTTGGCTGGAGCTGTGGTCTCGATAAGATTACATTGCTCGATGTTCTTCAGCACTAAGTTCCTGCAAACTGAATTGTGAATTCATATAATAACTTTCGATATCGAAAATTTTTGAAATTTTGTGAATTGTAGAATTATTTATATAATTTGTGGAAATAACATTGCGGGTCCGAATCTGTCGAAGCACAATTTTTAGCTGAAATGGGGCCTTCATGTTCAAAATTGGAAATATATTTGATCGATATTAAGTATTACACGATTATTATTTTTTTAATTTTCAAACTCGAAGCAGTATGACTTGTATTCCTGGATTGTCAAGTTCAAGGTATTCTGATATTAATCTATGTTTCTGAAGTCGAGTCTGAAGTAGAGACGAATACAAGTCGTTATGCAGTGAAGTATTTAAATTTTCAACATGTACTTGAATTTATTTATGTAATTGAATTTATTCATCTGAATTATTGCTTTATATATCATTGTGAAGTTTGCCTACAAAATATACAACGCGCTTATATTTTTAAAATTACTTGCCATATACGAGTATCAAGAATTTCCAATACATTTATACAGATGCTGATTAAAAGGTCAGGATCAAATGTTCATTAGAAGATTTGAGAATTGTTGGAAAATGTGAGGACCTAGCTAATGTTCATCGCTCATGATCGATGAACTAATGTCTTTATAGTCTCATTTACGGTACGGTATAACAGACTTATGATTATTTCTACGCAATAATGATAGTCTTAATATAAAGAACAAATGACCAAAATACGACATAAAATTAAGATTTTTGTCTTTTTCGTCCTGACGTTATTAGATTATATAAAGTTAATTACTATATGTCAGATTTCAGGAAGATTTCTGGACTCCAAGAAAAAAGATCTTATTCAATTTTATTTCTTATGTACATAATACCATACGAGTGTGTGGCTAGGCTAGAATAAGGTTCAGGATGTTATGCAAATTCAAAGAATATCGATTTTAAAGTAATCCTCACAATCCCTGTCTCCTGGATCAAAGCCAAGTCACCGTGGCAAGCCTTCAAATGTCTACAAACCTTTTAGAATTTTATGTAATAAAATACTGAATTCATTTTCAATCAATTGTTTTTTTTAAATTGATTGTTAATCAATCTAAAGTAATAGTAGTGAATAAAGTTAATCAAACAAAATTTTAATATTTTGAAAATGAAAATTTATAATTGTTTTAGCCGGCTTATACCACCAGGTCGGAGGTGTTATTTCCGCACCGGTGGTAGATTTATGATAATCAATAAGCAAGTGTAACACTTCTACGTTGAAAAAAGGTTATTAAATTCGAATCTCATGATTAATTTGTAATTTGGATAAGCTGGTGATGTAGCAACACTACGTTTATCTCAATTCGGCAACAGCATCAGCCCTCGGCACAGCGACATCAACGTAATGGGTTCTAAATTGCTTTGATCGTTTTTCCGGAAGGTTAATGAATTTTCTCGCTCCAATAAACATTCCGGTTCAACGGTGTGACCAACTCTGAAACTTTTATGATTTAAGGTTATATTTTATAAGTTATTATTATTAGTAAAAATATTTTATTAATTTGCTGAATGAAAGGAGAACATAAATGTAATTCATACGAGAGATTTTTGCGATTTCGGTAATAAAAGCAACAAACCGAAAGTATCACTCTTATCGTATAAAATGTTTGTTTACAAGTTAAAGTATAAAAGCTTTTACTAGCTCATTTTATCTTCGTTATTATACTAAGCAAATTGATATAAAGGAGCTTAATTGCCTTTCCGTACGTAATAACTACGTGAATGGCTACTGCTTAGTTAAAATAAGTATGTACAGCCATACTACAAATAAACTAAACAAGATATTACAAATAAGGAATAACAGTAATTTTTATATTTTTAAACGTGTAAAGAGTTTGTATTACATTTAAGAAAAAGTTATAATTTCAAATTTTTTTGTTAGTTCTTTTTGTTACTTCTTTTGTTTCTTACTTTTTGTTACGTCAAATTTTGCGTCAAATTAATATTCTTCTTGTTCATTACATGTCTCAACCGTATTAAAATAGTTATTATTATTTTACCTTAATGTTCCGAATATTGGTCCTAGAACGAACTGGATATTGATAACATAAATGGAATATTGTATTTTTCACAAAATACAAATCATTTTACGACATAAATGGTGATACAGAAATCCGTCGGACATCGAACTCGTGGACATTGAAGATCCGCGTGGCGCATATTACTCGTATTCTGGAATTAATTCGATTTAATTGTGTGATTCGAGAAGGTTAGTGCCACTGTATTTGTTATTAATTTCAGCGTAATTAGATTACTTACTGTTAGAAAAGGAAGAATTAAATGAATTAAATTGTAATTAGGTAGGTATAAAAACCTTTTAATAACTGTTTCCTTAGTCTTTGCCTAATTACGTATACATTAAGAGTATTGGTAGGTACTTCCCATTATTATAATTTAAACACACCATAACATAGATTTTCACCCAAAATGACCGAAAGAGAGGAGAAAGAGTTAATAAAAAACGATCAAGTTACAAAGGACATTTAACAGCATTCTCGAATTATCTTAACAGCTTCAATTACGTGTCGGTAAGATTGTATTATTATATCAACAGTACCTATGATAAGGTTCAAACTAAGTTAGAATGTTTAGTCAATTACCAACTTAAAACAACTTTGGTTGAAACGCGCAATGGGATGTTTAGTTAAAAATAAGTGTTTATAAATCAAGTATGTATAGCGATACTACAAATAAACTAAACAAAAAAGCGTGTAAAAAGTTTGTATGACATTTAAGAGAAAGTTTTAATTACAAATTATTTTGTTAATTCTTTTGTTTCTTACTTTTTGTTACGTCAAATTAATATTCTTATTGTTCATGTCACAACCGAATCCGTCTCAACCGAAATAAAATCCTTATTATCATTTAACCTGAATATTCCAAACAGGTATGCAATGGAATACAAATAAAACAAGTTTATTTTACATATAGGATGTCTTCTTGGATTACGTAGTCTAACAAAATACTCTTATGATTGTTGTGTTGTATGAGTTATGTCCATTTTCAGGTTATTTTCTTAGTTTTAGATATCACCGTTTAAATACGTAATTGCAATTATTGCAAATACTTTAACATTAAATTTATATTCTAAAGGGACAAATTGTACTTAACAAACTTGTTTAATTAATACTCTAAAATAACAACTTTTAGTTAGGTATTTCTAATTTCAGAAATACCTGTAATGTGTTTTATATTCAGTGGTTAAAGCTATTGTATTAAAACATTTCTTATATAAAAAAAATATATATAAAAAAACTAAAGAACACTTCTATTTTTCTAGGTATCTGGCATAACTACGAGAATACAGTCGCAATGAGCGGGGGTTCACGCCGTGGCCGATAGTACAGCGCTAGCCCGCGCCGGCTCCCGTCCCCGCACACGCGCCCACACAATCCCTCATCAACCATGGTGCGCGACAAGAAATCTCCGCACAAGACTGACTCCCAAAAATGTAAGTTTAAATAATTAAACGATACTATAAAACTACAAAACGTTTAAAATATTTAAGTAATTGTAAGACAAAGTAGGGTGATGACAGATTTACAGTCCTGTCCCTTAAAATATGATATGAATTTCCGTGTCGTATATTTAACCGTTATATGAATTCAAATAATAATGATATTATTTTCTCAATTTTCTCAATAATATATGTTTTATAAGGGTTTGTGGAACCATATTGTTTGATACATTACATCTGTCTCCGGTAAGTATACGGGACCTAACAAGTTTTCATTCTTGGTACATTTGTCTTCTCCATTTATATAAATTACTTGCTTTAACTTTGTCTGACAAGAATAAGGTAGCATTAAATGTTCTATTTGTGGGATGTAAACTATCTTTATGTTTCATGATATTCTTGTTTATACTATTGTACATATAGAAAAAAGGATAATTTGTCTCAGCCAAATCGAATAAAAAAGAAATTTATCCGTCTCCATTATCAAAAGAAAATGTTTCTCATTTTTGTTTGTCTGTACCTATCAAAATAAGGTTTATTTCAGTTGCAATTTATTATATAATGTAGCAATTACTACCGTAATTTTTAAAACAATTTCTTCAAGAGTGAATAAGTCTCTAAGTAAAGTAAAGTTATTTCTGCGCTCGTTGACCTCGAATTACAAATATAATAGCATGAAACCGAAAATATACCATATCTTCAAACTTCAAGACGTATCTTATTCAAATCCATTTTCTTTAAGCCTCAGTTGAAAAATTAAACCACCTTATTTATTTTTTGTAAAAAATTGGTATCATTTTGACGTGACAACGTCTAATAAATCGATGAACGCTGGCTGCATGCACGAAAAATTGTCCCGTTACACTCATTGTCGCGTTACGCTGATTGTATGCTTGCACCGCATCTATCTCTTTCACTCGATTGCAGTCATTTCATCAATGTTTTGTTATGGCGTTGTCACGTTAAACTATCGTCCGTAAACCGACTTTACAGACAACCATTTTTTAAATATACCGACGGTACCGGTTTTTGCCCCTTTTATATAATTCGAATAATGAAAACATTATTCAAAATAAAGTGTAAAAGGCTATTGTTATTTATTGTTGAACAATGTATCGAAAAATTCAATGGCGTATATCGTCGTTGCGACTTTAATATCTCTTATGTGTAAAAATCAACTTTATGAGAAAATCGATAAAAACTTTCTACTGAAAATTTTTTAATGAAACCAACTACAACAAAAAATATAGGTATCAGCAACATGATTTCCTGCGTTTAACTTTGCTATTGTTAGTTGAAATAAAAAGTAGAATAAAAGTAAAAAAAATTAAAAACGATTTCAGGTAACACATAGGAGATTTTGATTGTGCTTTATGTATCACATAAGAGCTTTTAAACTATAATCCCTATATTAATTAATTAAAAAAAAAATCTATTGTCGCGTAATACTACACTAGTTAAGATATAATCAAGATAACAGTTGAATTACAGGCAAAAAATATAGTTACAAAGCTATTTACTATCTTCAGTTCTATTCAGATCTATTACCATTTTCAGTTCCTATAAATGTTTAAACTTGCTCTCAGTAATTTTTACGGAGTTCGAATCGGTTTGGATAGGATACCGTTTCTTTGGTTATTTCTTCGTTGTGGAAGAATAGAGAACTCATCGAAATGTACCTATAAAATATGGATCCATCCGACAAATACTTGAGACCTCTAATATCCTGGTGGAAAGGATCACCCTTCTTTTTGCCAGGCCGTACGGATATCAGAGTCTCTTCAAAATTGAGAAAGAAATCGTGGCGGACGAGTGTATGGGCCACCTGATGGTAAGTGGTCACCAACGCCCATAGACGTTGGCATTGTAAAAGCTGTTAACCATCGCTTACATCGCCAATGCACAACTAACCTTGGGAACTAAGATGTTATGTCCCTTGTGCCTGTAACTCTCACTGACACTTCAAACTGGAACACAACAATATCAAGTACTGCTGTTTTGCGGTAGAATATCTGATGAGTGGGTGGAACCTACCCAGAGCGAGCTTGCACAAAGCTCTACCACCAAGTAAACTTCCATCATAGTGTGTCCTTTTTCTAGGTAAAGTTATTTGATACATATTTTCCTTCTTTGTGCCAAATCGCTCAGGGTACTTGACAATTTACCACAACATAATTATACGGTTTCGGTTTTGGTGTCCACATCCGTCAGAAATAATGATAATGCGCTCTTTAAAGGTGGCAAAATTTAACAGTAGTCTAAACAAGATGTGAATTCATTAGCAGGAGTATTTCCGTCTGCCTCGTGCCATAAGTAAATTGTGATATCTTTGAATAGCACGTTATAAACAGTGAAGCTAGGGCATTGTAATTTTAATTTGTGAAGTAATAAACCTGATTCATGTGGAGCTCAGATGAGGAGCTCAAGAGCTGGATAAGTCGATTAAACATAATTTTTTATTGAGCTAGAACCCTGAAAAAATATTCAGCCATATTTAACAGTTCTTGTCAAATCAACGTTACTTCCTGGCCTATCAATAATATTTAAAAATGAGGCAGTGTTTTCACATAGGACATTTTATACACCAACTTTTATTTAGCAAGCACATTGGATGTATTGAATTTTATAAATAAATTACGATTGAAACGTCGTAAACACATGAGAGTTTTTGCATTCGATAAAGCTTTAAATTGTACATTGGACTGGCTAAAAAAAGTGATTTCGTCAAAAGTGTCACATAAGAGGTCTTAAAGTCGCAACGACGATATACAGGGTTATTTGTAATGACCCAGCAACCTCGCAGAACTAGATAGGTAACAACTTTTGATTTTACGACTTCGAACATAACTCAATACATGAACAAAAAATGATTTTACAAGTTTTTGTCGTCCTGTCGTGACATTTGTAGGTCTATATATCATTCATAATCGAAAGGACGACGCGACGCGTCGATCTTTGCGATGCGCGTAGATTTATAAACGTTTAAGCGGGAAATTAAATTAATAATTATTTTTGTATGAAAATAAAATCTAACTTATTAACAAAAGTCGTAGAACAAAAGTTTTTGCTCATGGTGTTAGCTACCTAGTCCTGCGAGGTTGCTGGGTCATTACAAATAACCCTGTATAAGATATTGAATCAATACTTTATTCTTTTGATAAATATTGAATTGAGTGTCAGATATTTTCAATGTAATATTTAATACATAATAGTAATATTGTGATATATGAAGGTTAAATTAATATTTAACTATATTATGAGTATCAACCTTGTTTTAGGAACATAAATAATAAATCATTATGCTGTACATTTAATATATTCATTATATCATACAGAATTATCCTCACACAATATAATCTTTAGTTAATTTATTTCGTATTGCTAATAGTTACATTTTACATACAAATCACACTATAGAACAACGTTAAGAACACATAACAGCCATGCCAGCCATCGGATAATGTGCTCCAGTAGAATTTTTAAAAGTACAGAACCGATGACCTTGTCGGTATCCGTTCTGATAATAACTACTCAAATTATAACTCATAAAAGAAGACACTTTTGCGAGGACTAATTATAACTATAACAATCTATATATATAAAGGAGATTTCCACGTATATACTCACTCATCACGATATCTCTGGAACCAAAAGTCGTAAAGACTTGAAATTTGGTAGAAATATTCCTTTCACCGAGTAGAGGTCAGCTAAGAACGGATTGTTGGAAATTCCACCCCTAAAGGGGCGAAACAAGGGATGAACCGTAGTATGTAAATCCGTCATTTTAAAAGTTAGAGCAATGATATTTTATACACAATTTACAGGTTAGAAATAAATAAGTACACAAATCAAAGTTTTCCAAAATTCGACACCTAAGAGGGTGAAATAGGGGTTGAAATTTTATATGGGGACGTCGTCATTTTTTATGTGAGAAGTATGAAATTTTATATACAAGCTTTTGCTTAGAAATAAATAAATATGTACTATATTATTGAAAGTTTACCCTCCAACAGGGTGAAATAGGAGTTTAAAGTTTGTATAGTGGGTCCGTCATTTTTGATGTAAGTAGCATGAGATTTTATATACAAGCTTCTGGTGAGAAATAGATAAAAACGTATTTCAGGGTTTTCGAAAATCTACCCCCAAGAGGGTAAAATAGGGGTTGAAAGTTTGTATAGCGAGTCCGTCATTTTTGATGTTAGAATCATGAAATTTATTATACAAGCCTCTGATTAGAAATAGATAATCTATGTATATAAATATAATTATATATGAGATTTCCACCAATATATTGACTCATCACCATATCTCTGGAACGATAAAGCGTAGAGACTTGAATTTTGGTAGGAATATTCCTTTCGCCGAGTAGAAGTCAGCTAAGGAAGCTGATTTTGTTCAACTCTCATCCAAAACAGATTTTTCACATAATATAGCTTATCATTCACTTTATATGTAGGCAGCCCATACCAAACATCATTAACAGTTGCCATAGTAACCGATTTCATGATGTTTTTATTGATAAACTAGCTGTTGCCCGCGACTTCGTTCTTTAACTATACTAATACATATTTTAAAGAGGTAAAATTTGTTTTTTTTTTTGTATGTTTGAAATTTTTTTATAGTATAGTTAGGCGGTCGAGCAAATGGGCCACCTGAAGGTAAGTGGTGACCAATGCCCATAGACATTGGCATTTTTGCATTGAAAACCATACAAATATACAAACTAATAAGAATGAAGTTGAATAAAGGAGGACAACGCTGTTTAGTGTGACAATAAAAATAATAATAATGCCCTCCAGACCAATTTCGACCACGGCGGCCAATCAAGGTGTGCCAACTGCGCAGGACATTATAATGCACAAGTGTGTGCGCAAACACAGGTGCACTCTCTTTTCCTTAGCTCTCATAATCCGATGGGACGGCAATCCGACACGACCGGAAAGAGTTTAGGCGCAGGACTAACGGCTTAACGTACTTTCCGAGGCACGGGAGTGAACACACTTCCAACTTCCAGACTCCGGGCTGCTACTGAGAATTTTCGAAAGAAAACCCCAATAACTATTTATTGGCCCGACCTGGGAATTGAACACCACCTAGTCTGCGGCCTTATATCAAGCCACAAGACCAACGAGGCAGTCACCTAATTATAAAAGTTAGATATATAGATATATAGCCTCCCGATCTATTTTTGTTAAAGATTAGTAATATAAACAAACATGTAGTACATTATTTTTAGTATCTCAAATAGTTTTCGTTTTTGTTATTTTTTTCTATTTTTTTATAATCCTCATTTAGATAAAATTGTTATAATTGTTATTATAATTATTAATACCTTGGCCACTTAATATAGATTAAAATTGTCTATTACACTTATTTGAATAAATACTTTAGAAGATATGTTCATTAAACCAGAATCGATGGTAACATTGACAGGGATGTGAGGACCCGGATAAATGCAGGGTGGATGAACAGGTGGACGATTTGTGAATGCCCTTGAAGTACAAAGGGAAGATTTATAAGACCGTTATGATGTTTGATGTATGATGTATGGTTCTGAATGTTGGGCAGCCAAAGAAAATGATGTAAAAAGAATGCATGTGGCAGAGATGCGAATATTAAGAGGGATGTGCGTTGTAACTAGAATAGACAATATAAGAAACGACTATATCAAAGGAAGTCTGGAAGCTTTTTTTTTTTTTATTGCATAGGAAGGTGGACGAGCGTATGGGTCACCTGATGGTAAGAGGTCACCAACGCCCATAGACATTGGCGTTGTAAGAGCTGTTAACCATCTCTTACATCGCCAATGCGCCACCAACCTTGGGAACTAAGATGTTATGTCCCTTGTGCCTGTAATTACACTGGCTCACTCACCCTTCAAACCGGAACACAGCAATAACAAGTACTGCTGTTTTGCGGTAGAATATCTGATGAGTGGGTGGTACCTACCCAGACGAGCTTGCACAAAGCTCTACCACCAAGTAACACCGATAGCTGAAAAGTTAAAGAGTAATAGATTAGAGTGGTAATGGGCATGAGAAAGGATGAAAAACATGTTACTAGAAGGATGATCAGTATGAAAGTTGATGGATATAAGGGAAGCCGAAGAAAGTGTGGAGGGATTGTGTAAGAAAGGTGTAAGTAAGAGTGACAGAAAGAAGTGAAAGAAAAATACATATTGTACCGACCCTACGTAGTGGGATAAGGGCAGGAAAAAGAAGACTTTAGAAGATATCATCGATTCCTTAACATTTTCTTTAGTAGTTCTTTATTACAATGCCCTATACTGAACATACATGGTAATGTACGGACGAATAGATCGATAAGTGAACATTTAAACGTTATTGATGCTAAAAAATGCACGGAATAAAATCCTTATTTTACCCGTACGAAGTCGGGACGGGCAGCTAGTATTTAATATTCTAAAATACAAATGATAAACAAACTAAATAGTTTAACATTTTATTTATCAATTGAACAATATTGAGTTCCATTTTATGGTCTAACACCTCTGGGCTTGCCATGAAGACTGAATCCAAAATTTACATCAAACAAGTGCAAGACGTTATCTTAGGCGCCTCTATTGGTCAGAAACTGACCAATAGTAATGCACTTGTTTGGATGTTTACAATCTGTTTATTCACTTTAAAAAATGAGTTAATAGTCATTATTATAATTAAATAAATTCTAAGAAATCATAAAAGTATTTATGATTTTGTTTACATAGCTGTAGAAGCAAGATATTGAAATCCATAGCTAGTACTTCCTTCATTAATGTAGTCAAATTAGCAGTGATATATCACAATCAAAGCAAAACAAAATAATGAAAATTAACACAGTTTGTTTTCTTTTAAATAAAAACATAGGAAATAGATATTAACAATGTTTTTATACAAAGACCACATCGCCTCCACTGCGACATATATTATAATAAAAAAATTATCGTACCTTAGGAATACTCGTAGCTTGCCAGGGAACAACTAAACTGATACACTTGTTCCAAAGCCAAAATGAGCCAAATCAGTGTTTTATTAATATTATTCAATATACATAGTTATATATAAAATATATGGCCGACTAATATACATAGTTCATATAAGTTTTAAAAATCATATCATATATTTAACATTATCGTATATTTGAGGTTATTTAATATAATCATATTATAAAGTAATTACCTAAGTATGTACATATTAAGCTAACTAAATTAATACTTCTATTGTTATATGTATTTATATATCTATCAAGGGCATTGCACATGTACCATATCAGGCACAAGAGATAAGGTACTTGGATAAACAGCAGCCACGTCAAATGTTTACCACAAACCTAAAAAACATTATCTTAATTGAGAACACAGAAACAAGATCTCATTTTAGATTTTGCGGGAGTAAATTCATTTCATTGTGAAAAAATTAAATATTGTTAGTCTAACTACTTTATACTTTAAAGCGTCGACTTTAGTCAAAAACATTGAGTGATCATTTTTTTTACTTGGTGGTAGAGCTTTGTGAGCTTTGAGTCTGGGTAAGTACCAACTCATCAGTTATTCTATCGCAAAACAGCAGTACTTTGTATTGTTGTGTTCCGATTTGATGGGTGAGTTGCCAGTGTAATTACAGGCACAAGGGACATGTTGCAACTGCCGTGTCTCGTCTTGTTGACGTACAATATTAGAGCCTAGCTAGGCCTAGTGGTTGCATTCAAACATCTTAATTCCCAAGGTTGGTGGCGCAATGGTCAACATCTCTTACAATGCCATTGTCTATGGGCGGTGGTGACCACTTTCCATCAGGTGGCCCAAATGCTCGTCAGCCTTCCTATGCAATAACAAAAACACAGTGTGAGTAAATTTAATTTAATTATAATTATGCTTTAAATGCTTAAGTTTATATACATTTTCTTTTCGGGAAGAACCTAAGATGTAAGTATCTTAAATAAAACGCTATTGCTGTACTGAGGCTAGAGGACCTCGACTGAGACGTGAGGGTTTTTACTTATAAGTGATGGTAGTATTATAAAATACTGGTAGTATTAATATAAATAATATTAATAGAAATTTTATTTAATAAGTAAAAATATAACTATCAAACGGTTAAGAGGAGAGGTAAACTAAAATGTATGCGGATGAAGTGCTAGTAAGGTATCTTATAATGCTATAATATATTTTATATATACTCGTACTACGTACTACTACGTACGTATAAAGAACCTTTGTCAACGCAAACGAGCAAATCACTTTACTGTTGTTTATCATACCCAAAAAACATGGCGGCTCCTTTTAATTTTCCGAATACAATGCCGTGACTGGTCCTGATAAATAAAAGGGAGTATTCGAGTATATTAATTTCTATTTTTTTTTATTTACATTAAAACCTTAACTTAATACAAATAATATTTAAAAATAATTATTATACAAGTCGTGATTTGAATCGCAATTCCGATTCTCTGGGCAAAAAATGAACCAGCCCTCCTGTCACCAGTGGAGGCAATAAGGCGGGGAGTAATATTTTGGCACTATTACTCCAAGGTCCAAGCGTTTCAACTGCAAACGGAACAAAAATATAATTTGGAATAAGAGACGAATATTTGTTACGTTTGTTCGTTCCGGCTTTTAACATTGTTTCCCTGATATGAGACGGGGCCAGTGTGTCAACACATGTTGCGTCCCACACAAGGGCCCGTCCCCGTTCCCAGGGAACCAATGTCAGTCCAAAAAATTAATATAGGTAAAAAGAGGCTAATGGCCGGATACTGAAACGTCATTCAAATATTAAGTGGAACTTAATAATTTGGAACGCCATTAATTTCAAATTTAGTATGCGAAATTTTAAATTAACGGCGTCTCAAATGATTAAGATTCACTTCATATTTGAATGACGTTTCAGTATTCGGCCGTAAGTATATATTTATATACTGTTATTTTTATTGTTGTGTACTGTGAAGTTACCATTTTAAATCTATGCGATAAAAAAATCGTATACAATATCTATTCTAATTCTTTGCTTCTAAGATATACTTTAATTGCAGATAATCGTTTCAGAATATCAAGTATCGCATAATAGCGCCGGGCCTTAGCTGATACTTTAAAATGTGCCATATTGCGAATGGAATTTAAATAGCCTAATATAAGCGACGTTTCTATAAAATAGTATCCATTGATGAAAAACATATTAACTTGCCTAAAAGCGTTAAAGTGCTTTGCCGAAGTTCGTTCAAAACGCCTTTTTAGTATCTCGATGGCATTTCATCAACGTCCTCAAAGCTTCTGTAAAAGCCAAACGAAGTCCTTTGAAAGCTGATGAAGTTTTTTGCCCTGAAATCTTCTATATTTCCTGTATGGTCTTTCGGCAATAGTTTTATCACTGCTACGCGTACGTACTTACGTACGTACAGATCCTTGATATTAATTTCTAGTAGGCTTTCCCATTTTTTTTTGTATACAAATAAATCATATTTAGGACATGATTGGAAAAAGAAATAGATACTGCTATCCCGGGATACAAATTTATTACTATTAATCCATATATGATTACCTTGGAGTTAGTAATATATTCAAGAATATACTAATTTATTTAGTTATTATTTTTGTTATTTATTATTACATACTTATATTGTTTATTATAACGTATTTTTAAAATAACACCACACTACAGTAGTAAGAAAGAAAAAACCTTAATCAAATTATTTGAATAATGCAAATTTACCTTTTAAAAGCTTTCGTACTGTATCATATATTAGTAGATACATATACTGATATACATATACGTGTTAGTAATTCCCACTTAAGCCCGATTGCTCTAAGTTTGTTGAAATTGAGATGTCAGTCGATACAATTGACGCAATTTGGCTGGAGTAGCGTTGGGAATTGAGTCCGGTCGCCAAGTGCTGCAAGCAATATGCTTTAATATATCTTCTGCCCATTCTGTTTGTATTAAATCGAATCTTTCAATTGGTTTTTATATTATTTTTATAAAACTAATATTGTTATCATATTTTGTCTTGTTTATGATTATTCTGAAAAAAAATTCGTACTACTTAATAAACAATATTTAACAAATAAGTTAACGACAAACTTCCCAAGTCCAATAAACTGTGATTTCTCGTCGACGCAAAATCTCATAACTTTGGAGTTTGGACTAACTCGCCGTCACAATTTATTGTTATAGATATAGCAACAATTTATTAACGGCTCGTATAACAGTCGGACGTTCGTATAACGGAAAAATCTCGCTTGTTAATTTATCAACCAACCATAATTACTAAAACCATTATTATCAGTTTCATAATCACTTCCCGAAGTCAATAAAACATCTACAGTTCTGTTTTTTGTCCTATTCATGTTTTAATAAGGCTTTTGAATGATTATTTGGCAATAATATCTATTATTTTAATCGAATTGGTATTCCTTTTTTATATATTTCTGCTACAAGCTTCAAACTTAATTCGCGAGATAATTGTTATAATTGCATACATTTGTTGAGTTGTTGAATTATGGTTTTCCTAAAAGTTATAAAGCCTGTTCTTTATTGCTTTATTTTTATTTTCAATGTATGTTATACCCTGTACACATTAGCTTGATCTTTATGACAGAAGGGCTAGTGATGAGAAACGAAAATATCTAGCAGTCCAAATAATTACGTTTTAAAATACTTGTAACTGTGACGAGATGGTGTATTATTTTGTGAAATTCTTTATTGCACTAGACATATAAAACATTGGGTAGATAAGCGACGATGGGTCAATATTCATAATAAGG
This sequence comes from Nymphalis c-album, assembly GCA_963151315.1. NCBI lineage: Eukaryota > Metazoa > Arthropoda > Insecta > Lepidoptera > Nymphalidae > Nymphalis > Nymphalis c-album. The sequence continues at coordinate 6,653,293 of OY720588.1, forward strand.
ACCTATTTAATATTACAGGGTTATTTTTGGACCTCCCGCCAAATTTAAATAGGTGGTTCAAACCATGAATGTAAACAACTCTCCCAAAGAAACACGGGTCGATTTTTTTTCACTTTTCTTGTAGTTTTGCTTCCTCTTAACTTCGTCATTTAACCTCTTCTTTCCTCTTGACTTTACTCCACAATACTGACCCCGAGTGTTCCCGACGTTCGGCTTATATAGCCAGTCGATGGAACGATGGAATGCGTAATTCAAATTAGAATTCAATTGTTTTGCCTTATTTTTCTAAAAAGAGTTATACCAGCTAAAGAGACCAACCAAACGGACCCCGTAACAATAACTTAACAATGATCTTTAATAATGATTTTTCGTAATCGATATTAATTTGTAACAGTTACTGCCCTTCGTGTCCCATCCGTCCGACTGATGTAACATTGTACAAGCGTCTATTATTTTCAGTGTTCCTATTTCAATTTTACTTTGAAGCAATAAAAAGTCTTAAAATTTTCGGATAACGCTTGAATCTTTAGGGAGTTTTGTGTTATATTATGTATTTTTTTAATTTACAATTTTTCAAAATCATCAAAATAAGAAAATAATATGTTCGTCATTGCAAAGTTATGTCGATCAGAAAAATTTACATCTATCAAAAAGATCAAGCTCACTTGTACAGGGTATTACACGTATTTTTTTAACTAAACTTACAATAGTTTGTGTTAATATTAAAAACATGTGATACCGTCACGTACGAAACATCTAAGCTGCTGATAAAAGAGCAGTGATAGGCATAACTTATCTTGTAAGCTTCTTGCAAACAGGAATATCAAAGCGGAGGATGGCGAGAAATACTCCAATATCGCTTCTAGATTGAACGCTTTCGCTTCCAGAGGCATGGAGTATAGTTGCATATTATTGTTATGACATGTTGATAACGTTCCGTATGTATAGCGAGTGGAATGAAGATTGTGAAATAGGTATGAGTTAATTTTTGTTTTTGTTTCCTAGATAAGAATAGTATTAATTACTTCTGGATTAATTACTTGTGTTAAAAACCTGACTTAAATTGCATAATAGAGGCAATCGATACGTGACGTATTATCATAGTGCTATATAATTATATACATATACTAGATGTATATTTACTCTGCGCAAACAAACTACAGCGATACGATTGACGTTCGGTTTGTAATAATATTACGTATATTATATGATCGAGTGACATGATTTGTCTAGTCTGTTTATCCTTACTATTATTAAAAATGTGAAAGTTGTTGCTCGTTTGCCCTTCTTTCATGCTGTAACGGAATAATACTTAGACATATTATTTTGTATAGCGATAGTCTAGTTTAGTATCTATATATGAAATTTGCCGCGCGGTTAAGGCAGAATCGAAGAAGCCAAGTCCTGCAACCGATCCGATTCCACACGTTATTACTTGTCATTATTATGGTTCCAGAGGATGAAAGGGACATGAAGGCAGAGGACAAATCTGCATTTTTATTGGGCAGAGCTATTAGCATATCGCAAGGAATATGTAAATCTAAGGTTCATTTATCTTCACTCCCTTTATGATTAGATTAGGCGATTTTTCCAAATAAAGTCAAAGCAATACGTTTTATCGACACAGTATCTTAATTTTTATGGTTATAGGATCACTTTGTTGTCCGTCCGTCTGTCTGTCAGTCAAACCCTTTATCTCGGGTATATAGGAATGCGTAGAGGAAATTAAAACGATATACTCAAGTCTACGGTCTCTTGGAGCTGTGAAAAAATCAAACTTCTAAGTTAACGTAAGAAAGAGAAAGGGCCGTTTATGCCTCAAAAAACATATGTTTCGACACTCACGACGCTGTGCATACTTGTAAGTTAAATTTATATAGAATATTTGTTAATAATTATGTATAGTATATATCATGCCACTATGTAAATTTAGTAAGTAAGCCTTTTTAATAAAGAAATAAAGAAATAAAGAAATAAATAAAGTATAGGGAAAAATCTGAAAACTAGACATTTGTAATTAAATCATAAAAAACAGGGTCTTTATGCAAGAAACGGCGGTCCAAATTTTGAATTTAGTTAATTGTGTGGGGTTTCGTATGAAAGGGCTTCATTGGCACAAGCTGAAACTGAGTGTCAATTATTTTATGATGTATAGTATTCGATTTACGACGAAGAATGAAAAATAAACCTTTTCCTTTTTTTATAAGTATAGGTAGGTACCTAATAATTTTGATGTATGTACTTAACCAAAACTAACAGTTTGCACTGTTATGCATACCTTATTTAATTTAAAATTTTGAAAATTAAGAAATTAGCAACTCTAAATATATACGGAACCCTCGGTGGGCGAGTCCGACTCGAATTTGTCTTGGTTTTTTTTTAATAAATAACTGTTTAATTAACATAATTTTAATAACATATAAGTACGACACTAAATTAGCTAAACAATTTGCTACATAAACTAAGTCGAACAGTAAATTAATCGCATCCTACAGGAAATTGTTATAACGGCATGTCAGTAATTATTATTATTCTGACGTACTGCTAAGACGTCCCGTACCCAATAATCCTTGTACGTATCTATAACGAATCTGTCTTGCATCTCGTACCCACGTAGCCGTTGCGAACATTTCTAGTCTAGTTAGAGAGCTCGACATAGGATGCTGCGAGTGACTTTTTTATTGTATAGGAAGGCGGACGAGCCTATGTGTCAACTGATGGTAAGTGATCACTAACGCCTATAGACATTGGCATTGGAGGAGATGTTAACTATCTCTTATATCGCCATTGTGCCACCGCCCACCAACCATGGAAACTAAGATATTACGTCCCTTGTGCCTGTAATTACACTGGCTCACTAAGCCTTCACACCGGAATACAACAATTCCAAGTACTGATGTTTAGCGGTAGAATATCTGATAAGTGGGTGGTGCCTACCCAGACGAGCTTGCACAAAGCTATACCACCGGTCCATACCGTAGTACCGTTTTCGTAAATATATTGTTAATCTGTAAAGAAGCAATCTCTCGGTACTAAAAACACTGAGTGCGTTCTATATATTATTATCATCAACCGCTATATTGTTAGTGCCTGCCAAAAATGTTAAGCAATTTCATATATATATAGATCTTCTTTATATAAAAACAGCAAACTTCCGAAGCACACAATTAATTCGTATTATTATAGTTTGATCACTATAATAATTTATTATTCACCTTTAGTTACTACACACTTACATAATTACAACATTTAATATGATTATGATGCAGCACGTGCACCGGGCAGCTGATGCGCACAAAGGCGCCTTCGGGACTACCCTGATGGTCTTTAAGCCTGGATGAGCCGTAAGGCTATGTTGATTTAAAAAAAAAATCTTGCTATAGCTTAGGAGCAAAAAGCTCTACTGTGCAGTATTTTTGTTATCATTGAATAGTTTTTACTATTAGTTTTATGATTAAAGTAGTAAATACTTTTTGGCTCCAATTATTTTAAAAAAATGCGATTATATGTTATTCAACATGCAAACAAGTAGATTGTTGGTTTATAGTTTTATACTCAAACTGCCAATGTGAAGTGGTATGATGATAATGACAAAAGCTGAAGGGGGAGCCGCACTCATTAATGCAACGTCATTCCTGTACTCATTCACTTACGTCACAACATATTGACATGTTCCGGATTTTAAACAAATTTATGTTAAGGTTTTGGGTGTCACTAAATATGTAATATGTTATATTAAATAACATTATTACTATTTAAAAATGTTGATAGACATAAATTCGTGTATTTGAGCCGACTAAACTATACGTATTTTTGCGGAACAAGGTGATAATAACTGGAGGACTGTACTTTATTTCACATATTTTTAAGCGACACTTAGGTATTACTCCTTTTTATTCCTTACAACGTCCTCGACCCTCGCGGATTCGCGCACGTAACTGGAACCCCGGCATATTCTTCTGGGTGGGCGGTGACGGAGTTCCGTATAACTTGTTCCCTGCTCTAAAGGGGGCAGGGGTTTCTGGCCGTTCGGTGCTATGCACAAATTGCTGCCTAATCTCAAGCGACCAAGCGAGGGAATTCACCGTCTCTATTCCAGTGGGTTGTGATCAATGGATTTCTACGTGGTACTCGTTTCACACGTTCACCAGACTGTTAGGCATCCGCCAGACTGGGATCCAAAGATGACAGCGGTGAATGGTCCGCTTTTTTTATAGCAAAAGTAGGCGAACGACCATATGCGCCACCTGATGGTACCTGGTCACCAACACCCATAGACATTGGCATTATAAGAGATATTAACCAACGTTTACATCGCCAATGCGCCACCAACCTTGGGAACTAAGATGTTATGTCCCTGTTGCCTTGTGCCTGTACATTGGCTCACTCGCCGTTCAAACTGGAACACAACAATACCAAGTACTGCTGTTTTACAATAGAACATCTGATGAGTGGGTGGCACCTACCCAGACGAGAAATTCTCCGCGCACTTTCTGGACTAGAACATTATATTGGCGGATGAATATGGATCCACCAAAATATTCAACTACTGAAAGCGCGCGTCCATACACAAGAGTCTATTAGCAGTCTAGCAGCGTTATATCGTCTTTCTTCAGGTATTAACGGAGCAATTACGGTTCACCATAAATTTTCATGCATTTATCTCGAAAAATGCAAACTTAGCCGAGAACGCTATAATATTAAACTAATTATTATTTCCATATTTCCAATTAATTCCATGAAATAAAAATAGGCCCGGCGCATCGTAATTGTTTTGTGTAAATATGGGTTAGCGAGTGAACTTTGCTTCCTGAATTTTTAATAAAAAACTCAATTCAATCGTATTTTTCAAGTATTTGACCAAATTACAGTGTGCAACTTTACACTTTGTTGAGGAATGTACAAAATGTACAAAAAAAATATATATATATATAATAAGAGGTATATGTATATATGATGTATGTATGATAGACGATGTATATATGATATATATGATGACTGATGTAGTTGCTAGTAGAAACAACTCTCTAAGGGTTAGGTAGACAATATAGATACGAAAAACCTTAATTAGTCTTGGTTTGTACTTCAAATTCCCGCAATACCCGCAATACCCGCATTGGAGCAGCGTGGTGGAATAAGCTTTGAAGCTTCTCCTCACAAAAAGGAGAAGAGGGCTTAGCCCAGCAGTGGGACATTCACAGGCTGTAACTTTACTAAAGAATGTATTGAAGTATTTATATTTATTTTTAGTTATTACTAAAATTACTACAATAAAATGCTACATATGTATTAAGTTCTATAGTTTCGAATATTGACTTATTTAAATGGATCGTTTTTCACACTAACATCAGGAAAGTTATTTGGCAACAAAAGTAAATACTTTGATCATTTTGTTAAGAGGCAGTAGTGTCCGTATTCAAAAGTTAACTTTGTTTTAAGTACCTATATTTGTTCACTTGTTGCCATGATCTGGCAGTTAGCCAGATAGGCTTTCACATTATTAACTCAAACAAGTATTAGGTTCAGCTTCTCTTTCTGAAGAAGAATTACTATTTTATTTTTATAGTATATTAATCTTTTTTTACAAACATGTTTACAAAATAACAAAAACAGTTACATAAAAGTGTACATAAAAGTAATATTTATAATTAAAAAGTAAACATTTAATTTTTTTCACTTATCATTTATCGCACATTTTTCTGTACAATACATTTTAATATCACAAATAAATATTTTATTATAAACTAACTGCTGCTGCTAACTTTGTCTCATACACTTTCGTGTTCTGTTATTCTATTTTTGATCGCCCACACTCGGTTTTTTATAAATTTATTCAATGTATATAATAAGTAAATCAAAATCTTTATTTAATATAGAAGCATTACACTTGTCTAAAACCTATCACCAGTTCGGAAGTTAATACCTCAGATCAGAGAAGAATCAGCGAAATAAAGTCATCGTTATTAAGATTCTTAATCAAAAGATGAATCGTTTTTGCAAAACCTGGTAAATTCATTTCGGATGCAAAACTACATTTATACCATCGCTTTGTATGTTGTTTAGTTATTCTTTATAGTCTATTCGTGTGCATTTTCTTTCCTTCCATTGTTACATCATTTTTTTCGATATTTGATCCTGGCATATTGTGGAATGTATATATTGTTTTCTTTTATTCTACGTATTATTCATGAACATTTCCTATTTATATCCTGTCAGATGTTTATCTCATCACAACTCCTTGAGGTTAGCCTCGGCAGATATTCTCTGCTTACCTTTAATCATTATATTATATTTCGAACATTATTTACGCTGGTATATTGTTGAATTGTTCATAAAATAGTCTTGCTGCTTCTAGTGCATCTACAATAAATTTGTCTTCGCAGGGGTTATCGTCAAAGAAATAAGATCCACACTTTAGAGACTCGGAACAATATTCATTCATTACTTTGTTGTTACAACAACCTAAAATAGCTCGTGCACACGGTGTTAAATGTTTCGGTCTTGTATTATCTTCGCCGTGTCGATATTTGAGGATGTACAGTAATTCCTCGTAAGTCATATATGGTGTAGAGCTGTTGTTGCCATCTCTGACCTTGACTACAGAAGTTCTGATGTTTCGGGCGTCATTCATTTGCACAACGATTACAATTAAAGCTATCAAAAAGCAATAATCCATCATTTCTGGAAAGAAAAAAAATACAAAATTAATTTTACGTCCATCTCAGTTTTACTTATTGGCATTTTTTGTTAAACTTTATGAAAGTCATTTAGAAACCTTAATTTGACTACTACTCATTTTTACCGCCTCCTGAACTAAAAAAGAACTCACGTACATTTATAAAGTAGGTCTACTACTAATAGTATCGTAACAGTGTTGTGTTTGCAGTGGGACATTTCAGTAACTGTAAATGGCCCACAACTACTCACTAAAGCTCTTAAATTATCGTACATATAACGGCTCTCCTTGAAAAACCTCTGGCGGGTGATTTAACACTGCCGTTTCTTTTTTCGAATGTCAAATCAGTAACGACACCATTTTTTAATTTTAATTTCTGTTTTTGTGTAAATGGCTGTTGGAATCTTAATATTTGCTGTAAAGTTGTTATCGTGTTTCTAAGGTCCTCCAGACCGATTTCGGCCACGGCGGCCAATCTCAAGAGAGATTAGCCAACTGCGCAGGAGATATTATAGTGCACAAGTGTGTGCGCAAACACAGGTGCACTCTCTTTTCCTTAGCTCTCATAAGCCGATGGGACGGCAATCCGACACGACCGGAAGGAGTTCAGGCGCAGGACCAACGGCTTAACGTGCTTTCCGAGGCACGGGAGTGTACACACTTCTAACTTTCAGACTCCGAGCTGCTACTGAGAATTTTCTGACAGAAAACCCCAATAAATATTTATTGACCCGACCTGGGAATTGAACCCAGGACCACCGAGTCTGCGGCCTTATATCAAGCCACTAGACCAACGAGGCAGTCAACAGTCGTGTTACATATTTATAGTGTACTAGCTGATACCCGCGACTTCGTCCGCGTTGCTTGATATATTAACAAAGTTTTCTATGTACGAAGGAAAAAACATCAAAAAGATCGCAAGCAAAAATATACTTTGTTTAAACATACATCACTGAACACGCAGCGCATATAGAAATCGTTGTTTCTTGAAACTTTAATAACTTTTTATTAAATGAAGATATCGCAATAATGTTTTGATAAGGACCAAGTGTCTAAGAAATAAAATTTAGAAAATTTTATTGAAATCTATCCAGTAGTTTTTCTGATTGTCAATAATTCATATATATGTCACAGTAAGACATTTAACATGATGTTATCCTCCATCTTCTAAAATCTATTAACGTACTATATTTATATGTTCCTGGTGACTCTATTTTTCATAAATATATTTTTCTGTAGCTCCCGTATTTTCCCGCTGATACCTTTATCTGTATGCCTATCTCTAATCGTTTCAGTTTAGTCGTGATGAGGTTACAGACAGACAGAGCTACATTAAATATTAATCTGATTCAAATAGTTTCGCGTCATTAAAACACGAGGTCTCGGAAAAACCTATGTTTGACTTTAATGGCGGTACGTCATAATATTTCTATTTATTTAATATTAAATTACCCCAGATCCATACTAAATATACAAGACAATTAGAGATATGAATATAAATTACAGCGTTCTAAGACACTAAGGTCACCAAGTCAAGTTAGTATTATTATTATTTTGTCAAAGATGATTTTTTCTTATACAAAATATTTCAACTTAATAATGACGGTAATGTAATGGTAAAGATAAGTTTTTTTAATAAACCAGGACCGACCACTGACGGACGTAATGACTCAGAGGTTGTTACGTTAGTCGGGTTTTCCCAGTTCGGATAAAATTATACATTTATATTTTGTTTTGAATGACGCAAAGAGTCCGCAGAGTTTAAATGAATAAAAAATACAGTTAAAACATTTTTACATGATGTTTTCAAATATCTTGCTCTGTACAAACTGAAATGAGAAGCATACCCCCTTTTTAATATAAAAATTATTAACATTTATATTTAATTCCCATATGTTAACAGTACAGACAACTATTTTAATAAGAAATGACATGAACGTTGCAACTAGCTTACCTACAGAGTTAATCACAATAAAAATTAACAGTTGACCTCGATTTATCTTCCGAAACAATAACACTTCATTCTCACTAAATATCTTAAAGTACAAACTACGATTTTCATGCGTAGCTGTATTTGGATAATGGAAATTCACTACTGACTCTAATTCCTGTTCTGTCACATAAATATTTATAACTCAACGGAGAACTTGTTTAGTCAAACGTCCGTTCTCTTATAAGTGTTACTAGTATCTGCTTGTTCTCGAGACTAAACGCCAATATAATAATAGCTTATCGTGGAATTGCACGAGATCGGGATTTTTTTATATCCCAATGTTTATAACGCAAATGTTTTTTCGGTGTTGTTGTTATGATATTATCGTATGACTTTAGAAATACTAAATGTGGGAAATAATATGACGTTTAATTTCTTTCTGTCGTTAATACCTAAATTGAAAGTATTAGATTCATTTTCCATTTACGTAATTTTTTATTATAAAACATAAAAATATATTTGAGAAATGATTTTATAAATACAATACCTACAAATATTATAAATTAACTGCGACCTTAGCTAAATATATCGGTTCGAGTTGAAGCTATTTGTGTCGCCTTTTTTCATATACTTATGTATATTGTGTCACGTAAACGTTGCACGCCCCACATATACAATTTATTGATGTACTTGTCTTGGTTCACTGTTATAGTTGCTAGAAGCACACAACTATTTTGTTTTTAAAGATTTTTCTTTTTTATACAACAGCTATATTCATTTAAAGCATTTGAAATAGGTTAAGAACGATAGCCCAACAATCCAACATTATATTAAAAGCGCCTAGCTTTTTATTTTAACAATAACATAGGCTTAGAACCGCAGAGTATAAGTCAAAGTTTTCTTTTTTCATACCACCTTATATATAATCTATGAATGATTCTTAGTTAATGTATTCTAAAGCGAAGGTGCCAGTAATTGTTATATGATTGCTACGTTGTTTTTTTGCAGGAATGAAAACGCCGAGTTGCTCTTTTGTATGTGAAAATAATTGAAGTAGAATTAAATTATTGACATTCGTCACCCTAGTAACAGGTTTTTTTTCAATTGATGATAATCGTGTGAATAATTTTATTCGATTATGTTAACAAGATCCACACAATTATCACTATTTAAAAAAAAAATACACTGTAACTAATAGTAACGTAATAGGTTTCTTGTACTTTTCTTGTAGTTTATTCAATTAATGTAGGTACTAATTGTAATGGGTAGCGTGTAATGATACGTAAAATGTATAAATGAACATTCATAAATAATAAAATAACTAAAATTATATGATAATTTATTGGCATGCCATAATTTGCACAATATACAAAAGTGTGTTTTTTTTAATGGAAATCTCACAATTATTTATTTATTTATTTATATATGCTTTATTGTACACACAGAGATACAGAAACATACAGTAATGGAAATAAAATAATATAATATATTCCGGTAGCACGAAAGGCGGTCTTATCGCTAAGAGAGCGATTTCTTCCAGACAACCTTTGGGAGAAGGACATGAAAATATTTCAATTAGCATAATTGAAATATTTTTATTATGTCTTACAAATGAGAGGTATTAAATAATAAAATCTGCAGTTAAAACAATAGGCAGTTATTTCCCAATAAGTAAAAAATAAATAATTTGTGTCAACTAACCTAAAAAAATGTTATTAGTTTGTTTTTTATACAATAAAAATTAATGAACACATTACAATATTTTTCATATAATATGAATTTATGTTCTACTTTCATTGACTTGAAGGATTTAAAAAATTAAACGATTTTATACAACTAGAATAAATTATAACGTAAAGTGTAAACTTTACGTTATACTTACATGTTATTCAAGCTTAATTGTTAAAAGCAATATGCATAACAGCGAGACGCATAAACAATATGGATTTAAAAAAATAATCACATGATTAAATTATTCTCATGAATCCTATCCTTTAGTTTTTTAAAAAAAACCTGTATTTCGCTTATTCCGCAAATTGTTGTAGGTATGACTTTCAAATAGCAGTTATGTGAAGCTAAACACTGATCTAAATTATAGTTCCTTATACAACAAACAACACGGGCAATATCACAGGATGTGAGCTTTGTTTGTTTTTTCTTTTTAGATTCGGTTGAAAAGGTTAATTTGGATTTTCCACTTACTTCTGAGATCGGAGATACTTGTGTTGTTAACAATGGTGTTTCTTGTGACTTCGTAACCGCTGTGTTTATCTGTGGTTTTATAGGATTATCTGTAGATGGCATCGGTATTTTAATTGGTCTTTTGTATTGTTCTTCATCTTCTTCAATAGTGGTACCGTTCACTAATATTCCCCAATTTTGTCTCTCATCATCCATGTGTGGAAATCTATTGAATAATTTCACATTATTGGTTGCAGACATGGCTTGATCGAGCTTATTGTTTTCTTGTAATTTTGGTTGTTGATTTTGACTTCGTGATAATAGATTGGTTAGTTTTAGAATGTCTTTCGTTGAGTCCAGATTGCGATTGGTTTCATCAGAAAATATTTTTTTCGAGTGACCAACATGAATTATTTTATTATGTCTTGGAGCGGTGTGTACACTTGTAATACAAAATAATAAGAATACAAAACTAATACTTTTATCTATTTCCATCTGAAACGAAATTGCCTTTTTTATTGTTGCACGATTAATCGAAATTAACCTGAAGATGTCTTATTAAGTTAAAAGCCCTCATATATTAAAAAGTAATCGATAAAATATAGACTAATTTTAAAATAACAATTTGTTTAGTCACTTGCTGGAATAAGTAAACGCTATGTACAAAACAATTATATTAATAAATTATTTAGTTAAAACTTACGTCTTTCTTTAGTATCCGTGTAATAGGTACTCAGTTAATTATGTACTGTAAATAATATATTGACCACGACATCCGATCAAACCTACGGTTTTTATATAAATGAGTGAGTTCTCATGGTTGTATTACTGAAATAGGTAGACAGTCTGTGCGTCATTATATAGTGGTCACATCCATGTATTTATTGCCAGTGCAGATTAGTCGAACAAGTTGCTGGAAAAAATATATGTCCCCCTTTATACATCGAAGACACCTAGTGTGTCGGACACACCCATTAGTATTAATATTAGGACAGACGTCATTGCTACAAGTGGATAACTTCCCGATATTACGATATTGACTGACGTATTAATCGTGACGGGTATCGGAGCAGATTAGTCGGTATTGACTAATAATGACGTAAGAAGATAAGTTCAAGGAAATGCGTATTCGTGTTCCACTAGTTTTTATGATCTTAGATTAAACAGATAATATTGTAGGTAATGTTATTATAAAAAAAATATGGTGTAAAAATATTGGATGATAATTAAATATTATTATTTAGAAGAAAACGTTATAATGAATATCGTGTCATTTATTTTTTAATTAATAATAATGATATCTTGAGACATTATTAACACACGGCCATCTGAGCCCAAGCTAAGCTGAGCTTGTACTATGGAAACAAGACAACTGATATACTTACACATACTACTTTTCTTTCTACATACTAATATAGATAATTACCCCCAAACACATATCCTGATTCAAGTATCATAATTCATATCCAACCCAACTACAATAGTAGTATACACAGTACATGTAATAATGTAGTAAATATCTTTTAAAGTAAAAAAGTGTTAGAGTAGGATTTTGCAAGCCCATCTTGGTGGGTACCACCGACGGTATTTACTCGGTGGGTACAGCTTTGTGTAAGCTCGTCTGGGTAGGTACCACCCACTCATCAGATATTCTACCGCAAAACAGCAGTACTTTATATTGATGTGTTCCGGTGTGAAAGGTGAGTGAGCCAGTGTAATAATGACAGGCACAAGGGACATAACATCTTAGTTCCCAAGGTTGGTGGCGCATGGGCGATGTAAGTAATGGTAAACATTTCTGACAAAGCCATTGTCTATGGGCGTTGGTGACCACTTACCATCAGGTGGCCCATATGCATAGTACTATATATATAGTATAATATGTACGTTTAATATTTAAAAAATACTAGTTTACGTATTTACGTTAAATAATTGTTTTCAAATTTTCGCTGACGAAGTAGCGGATGAACTGTTATCTATATCTATATAATAAAATTGTAACAGGTGGTCTGTACATTAAAGATATTGAAGAAATACGCCAAAGCAACAATTTTTAGATTTTTTTTCTGTCTGTCTGTACCTTTGTTGAATCGAATAGGGTTTTGGCCGATGTATTGCTAGAAGTCTAGCTTAAAACATGGGATATCTGGTTGTCAATTTGTCTGTCTGTCGGTGCGTTTGTGCGCGCTCAACTTAGTAACGGCTTTACTGATTTAGATGCAATTTTCACTAATGCATTATGACAATTTTTTTAATTTAGTGTTAATTTAAGGAATCACATTTATTCGCTAAAATGCTGTTCAGTTGAATTAGTTAAAATTTTAGCTACCGATAAATGGTAGGTAGTAGAATAGGAACACAAAATCGTTAAAAAATGGACAATTTCAGATTTAGTAACTTCCAATGTATGCTTAGCTTAGATCAGTATGATCAATCATTCCGTGGTTTTAAAATAAGAAGCATAATCGCCACCACCACACCCACCGCCTCCTGCAGTGCCACCGGTTTGAAGGGTGAATGAGCCAGTGAAATTACAGGCAACAAGGGACATATCATGTTAACTTCCCAAGGTTGGTGGCGCATTGTAAGCGATGTAAGCGATGTTTAATATTTGTTACAATGCCAATGTCTATGGGCGTTAATGATCACTTACCATCAGGTGGCCTATATGCTCGTCCTATGATATATATATATATTAATATATATATAAATACAAAATGTATAAATGCAGTATTCACATGGTCAAATGTGTAAAAACGGTCAGAAGAAGTATTATCTACTTTCGACCAAGAAGAAAAAAGAACAATTTGTAATATTGCTATCCGGTTTGCATAGGAGGACAAACGACGGGCCGAAAGTTCACCAAACGGAAAATGACTATCACCGCCCATGGACATGGCTTCCAGCCAGAGATGAGAGCAGTAATTTATGTGGTACGGTAAAGTTCTAGGCGATGAGCTGACGTGAACTACCTCTTCGTCTTGCCTTCTTGAGTACACTAATCTGTATAGAAGTCACTTTGTCTTTACCTTCGAATTGACCGCAGAATTGACGGTCGAAATTTTGTTATACTTATGTACTTCAAATTCCTTAATGTAATCGACATAGAAATCTACTTATCAATGCTTCCCTAGGACCTCTATATTTACTATATTCTAATTTTATTCTAATATACCATATATCTTATCACAATTGCGGGAAACAACCATTTTACACGAGAAAAGGGAAATTGTTACAATAGTTATGGCCGGAGCGAAGACTTACATAATATGAACCATGGTTTTTGAAAAGGCTGACTTACGATCGTTTTATACTATATGCATTTGTCTTTTGACCGTCGGTCAAAATATGTTTGCCGTAAATAAAAATTTGCTGCCTTTAAATATTCTTCACATGCCATTTTAGCTCGTTTTTCAGTTTTCTCGTTACCTCGTATACCAATATGAGACGGAAGCTTCAATCAACAATACTACTAAATATGGCGTCATGAACAAAAACAATACTTAAATGTGGCACCGACCATAAAATGAAGAAAACGATGTAATGGTTTAACAATTTAAAAACCTAAACTATGCCTTCTTCCCGAGTAATAAAGTGCGGTTTACATTGTATTGACTTTCACTTACGATCTTATGCCATGAATGACATAGGAAATGTACAATAACGGTTGTTCCATATTCAACCTTATTTTCTTAGCAATAAGTTATAATTGGACCAGACTCATTTGAAATAACCTCACAAATGTCATTGTGTCCTTACTTTTCGGGCCGTTTTTGAAGCGCTCACCGCTAATCTAGTACATTATTGATCGAAGGACGGAAGCCAGTACAATCTTTTGCCGATCATGTTAAAGTTGTTGCTGATGCGGCGACGCCGACGGACCGCGCTTAATTTTGATACGCGCCTTGACAGTTGCCTATTGAACTTATTTGTTGCCTGTTGAAATAATTATTATACGACTAAACGAGTTTTATTTTTGCATGTAGTTGTTTTATACTGATGCGTTAAATACAGTATTTCTAACTTGTTTGGGAAACATATTATTAAGACGCACACTAATTTAAAAATAGCAACAGTCTTACTAATTTGCAATGAAAACATATTACATCCTTTATTTATATTGTCTGTGGTTTCGTTTATTTTTTATCTTAATCTTTTTGAGTATTTCAAATACTGTATTTCAAATATTCTTACATAATTTGAAAAGTGGTGAGGATGCAATGTTTCTGACGACATTATAAGGTTTCTATAGTATAAGATATGTACCTACTTTTTATGTTATTTTTAATCAGCTTTGAACAGTTTCTGATGAATCAATAAATTAGTTTTTGCAGTAATTCGTTAAATCTTGTAAATTGTGGTTACTGAAATTAAAAATATATTTTAAAAATGCAACAAAAAATAATTTAATGTTTTATTTGTACTGTTGTATTTTACAAAATATCAAATAAACACATATGTACATATTTCTATAGATTTTAATAATTTATAGATTATAGAATTCGTTGTTTTATTTAAACCTTAAAATTATTGTACAAGTAAATAAATTAGAATTTATTTCAATGAGTATTTTATAATATTATTCGCAGTAAAGTAAGAACAAACATAATAGAAAACAGAATTTAAATTATAATAAAAAAATAAACCTTTTTGTAAGATTCTTCAGTAATGTTTTACTTATGTGCACAAAATATTATTTTTTCTTGATAAATCAGTATTGAGTATAAAATAATCGGTTTTAAAATTAGCTCGAACTCAAAAATAATATGATTCATTGTATCGAACTAAATTTATATAAAAGTACTATATAATTAGGTCGTTATCGTACTCGTATTTAAATAACAATATCTTTAATTCAATATTTAGCATTCTATTTGTTCTATATGAAGACATAATATAAGTATTCATCTTGATAATAAATATGATTTTTATTTAGTATAAATAAATTATTAAGTTGAATGTATATGAAATTGTTAAAATTTAAATGTTAAATATAGATAACGCTTCTAAACGCGCCACTAAAATAAGATAGCGTCGTTAAAAAGGCTTTGATTAAAAGTGGCACAACTTTTGTTAAAATAGTTAAATATACAAAGTAACATAATATTATTAATAAATTGTTTGTGGCGGCGGACTTCGTTAAAAATATAGGAACATGTATCACATTTATGTAATCATATTTTTTCTATTTAAAAAATAATATTGCAGTTAATAGCTGCGATGGTTGAAACTGTTATCTAGTTCAAAAGTGTAATAAATTCATTGTTCGACTAAAACCTTTATCAACGTACAATTACTGTACTGTAAAATATCAAGACCTCTTATTTATAATTTTAACGTTGTATATAACTTTTCATTTGAATTTGATCATTCTGTTTGAATTTACTTCAGTTTGTTTTTAGGTCAGACAAGTTTTAATGTTTTCAATTTAAGATACACTACCTAAAGTACACCTAATCACTTATCTATTAATTTTTTATTGTTATTTGAATAGTAGTCATAAAAATAATAATTGTAGTACTCATATATAGACTGATGGACCGGGAGATACTGACACAAATTTTCCGATGAAAAAAGAAGTAGGCGGTAGCGTAATGCCATACTTCTCCGGTGTGAGTTACATCCCGCCATATATACATCGCCATACTGGTACAAATGACCGGAACATTTGTGTCTGTATCTTCCCGTCCATGATACAGTGCATGATACAATTTTACAAAACTAAGACGAAATATTTAATTTTTCATATTAAGGACTACACATTTTTTAATTTAACCATTTTTTTGCTTAAGATAATGCTCCATCTTTTTCACGACATTCAATACTACCTCAGGGTCACATGGGTTACCGTATCGAGAAGGATCCGAACAACCTTGCTGGGCAAAACAATTAGGCGTAATCTGAGGTCTCAAGCAGCAGCTTACAACCGCTGCGTCACAAATACTAGGGGTAATATACGGCGTCCTGCTGTCACCTTTAGCTGGTCTATTTGCCATTGGTGTATTTTCAACTTGACTATTTGCAAGTGGTGTATTTGCAATTGGTCTAAAAGTGGTAGACGGAATTGGTTGTGGTTCAGCTCCCGCTTGGACACTACCATGTTCTACTGGAGGAACAGGTACATCGAGGGGTGTTTGAGGAATAATAGGATTGAAAGATATCGGCCTGTTTCCATCCCCCTCGACATTAACATCTGTTTCATTACCGTTTACAGTCCCCCAAGTCGGTTTTGTATCGTCTAAGTCGGAAAATCTATTAGGTAAATCTGGTGTTGTCGTTTCTTGATTTGGTCGATTCTGATCATTACCATTAACTGGGCGTGAGGGAACTTGACTATTAGTAGTACAGCTGCAACCGACTTGTGGTATATAAAGAACAGGAATGAATGTAGGAATACTCGCTTGATGGGGCAGCAGTGGCTGTGGACGTTGTCTGACATCGGTAAGTATTGTTTGTAAACGATTAAAGATCAACGTCAAGGCATCTGCAGCACCGTGAACACCTGTATTTTGACTTTCGTCTCGCTTTGAATATTGAGATTGACCCAGATAAGGAATAGTTGAAGGGATTCCAAAGGGGGGATATCCAAATTCTGAATAATCATAAAATCTCTTTTGTCGTTGGTTGTTTTCATTATCGTTTTCAACTAAACTTTGATCGGCTACTTCATTTGGTACGCTGTCAAGTTTTGGGCCTTCTTCGTTATATTCAGGAATGACTACATTAACTTCACTCGGAGCAGCCTTGCAAGTTGCTTGCAGTGCAAAGAAGCTGAGCAGCAATGATAATATTTGCACCATCTGTAAATACAAAATATGATATGAGATACTGATTTTAAACAAAAAGAGTCAAATTTAATTTTTTGATTTGATTTTTTTATGAAATTAATCTGTAGGCTGTATTAAATTGTAGGCTTTTTTACCACTAACATCTCAAATTTCATAAGTAAATAATAATTTATAAAATATTTGAAAATGAAGAATTTGACTGGTCGTGATTACAAAATTTTACACGTAACCTTACATCTCCCTTCCACACGCAAAATCGCGAGCGAAATCTAGTATCTTATAATAACGAAATAATATCTTTATTTTGCAAATATAATGTATCTATTCTATTTTTGTTAAATATAATAAAACCACCTTAATAACTTTACATTTAATTTAACAAATATTATGTTGTAGTATAATATTAAAAGTTTATATAACTTTTATATGTTTCTTATTACTGTAACTTGCTTTACTCGTACTGTTTTTACTTCGTTGCGTTATGTTTTGTATATATAGTGAATTCGGGTGTATAAAATAAAATGTATATAGTGATCTTTGGACTGCCACATTTAATTCTCAAATTGTCATAAGGTAGATAAATGTTGTGTACGTTTAGGTATATATTCAAATTACAACGAAAAGAGAAATAAAAACGCCAGTAACAGTACGTATTGAAGTTTTTAGTTTTTCTAGGCTTTGATGTCGCCTTGTCTCCATACAATCGGAACAACGGAATCGCGGTCAAACAACTGTTTGAATTCTAAAGAACTTTTAGATGATTAACTTAAATCACTATCGTCTGAGAATGATAATACATAATATAATTATTTAAGGTCCTCCAGACCGATTTCGGTCACGGCGGCCAATCTCAAGAGAGACTAGCCAACTGCGCAGGAAATATTATAGTGCACAAGTGTGTGCGCAAACACAGGTGCACTCTCTTTTCCTTAGCCCTTATAATCTGATGGGACGGCAATCCGACACGACCGGCAAGAGTTCAGATTATTTTTGTATGGAAATAAAACGTGCTTTTCGAGGCATGGGAGTGTACAAACTTCCAGACTCCAGGCTGCTACTTAGAATTTTCTGACAGTAAACCCCAATAACTATATATTGGCCCGACCTGGGAATTGAACCACCCAGGACCACCGCGTCTGCGGCCTTATATTAAGCCACTAGACTAACGAGGCAGTCGAAAATACATAATATATACATCTATCGATAAGATCTCATTGTGATTTATTTTTTTAATATGTTCTTGATCTTACAATCAAAGAAAAATTCAATAGTGGTTAAAAGAAATACGTTAAAATTCTAAGATCATCACCGTTTGGTGATTATTTTATTATTTACATTCAAGCCAAAACATTATGTACAATCTACAGGATTTTATAGTACCTAACACAACAGTAATCTACAGGAATTCACTAATAGTTATAAAAAGAATCACTTAATTACAAATATTTTAAGAAAAAACCCTTAATATCTTTTTTTTCTAACCAGAATGACATCATGCTTCTTACTGTAAAACCAATTCAAACTGCAAACAATCATTTACCCTTTACTATTATTTAATTATTCCTTATTTAGCGCGAGCGTAGCCTCGAGTAACTGCTAGTATAAAATGTATCTGTTTAGAAATATTTAATGGCGTATGAGTAAAATGTATAATATACAGGGTTATTTTTAATGACCCAGCAACCTCGCAGGACTAGATAGCAAACATCATAAGCAACAACTTTTGTTCTACGACTTCAGCCATTACTCAACACATGAAAAAAATATATATTTTACAAGTTTTTTACGTACTCTCGTGACATTTGTAGGTCTATATTTCATTCATACACTAAAGGACGACGCGACGCGTCGCTCTTTGCGTTGCGCGTAGATTTATAAACGTTCAAGCGGGAAATTAAATGAATACTTATTTTTGTATGGAAATAAAATGTAACAAATTATCAAAAGTCGTAGAGTGTTGGCTATCTAGTCCTGCGAGGTTGCTGGGTCATTACAAAGAACCCTGTGTATATTCGTTTTACTCGTATTCTAAGTTTTAAACGTGCTCGTTCATCTATGCATCGTTAATACCTTTGTTATAACTATGAACAGTTCTTTATAGCACTTCGTATATTATACAAAGTTCAAACGATGTTAACAACTATAGAAAACAGTGCAATTCAACCAAGTGTTAACTAGCCAATACATTAAATTGGATGAAGTTCGCAATATAAGCTAAAGCGGCAAACGTGGGTACAGGCTACACATTTTAAGTAATGACTTTGCCTTTTAATTATACATTTTGCCAATGATGCATCTTATTTTCTATTTTTAATGAATAAAATTATTTCAAAGGTCGATTCAAGTTTTTTGATATTATACATATATATTGTTACTTTTATAATTTATATAGCGGGGTATATATTATAGATTATTTCTTGATACGATAAAGTTCAAGGCAATAAATTTTACATTTTAATTAAGTCGATCGCCAACTTGTCTTTGCATACAATAGCCAGCAGTTTCATTGAATAGGCATGCCATTATTCAGTATGAAAAATAAAGTACAAATAATTATGGAATTATGAATAGTAAAAAAATATTAATTTTTGTTTTTACATACGTACGTATGAGGGTAAAATATTAGCAAAAATATAATGAGAAGCCGAAGAAGAAGATACTTATACTTCCGTTACAGTTAACAATTATTAATGAAGCTTTTCCTGGTACACGGGTAATAAATTGAAGTGAAATTTTTGACATTACAGTGTGAACAACAACAACAATAACAACAAAAAGAGCATTGCTCAAATAATCACATAAATATATTGTTGTATTATTATTGTAATGAAATAAGCAGCACCAATACCAATAAACACTATAATCTCAGATTATTATCTACCAGATAAGGCAAGTCGTTAAAGTATATTAGAAAAATAAATAGACCGAGAATAGAACCCTGGTATACCCCCTACTACACATCTACTAGCCTCATTACTCACAAAATAGCTTCATGTGATCAATCGTTTTCTTCATTTGTAATAAATGATAATGATAAAAGAAAATGTTGACTAAAAGTGTGACATCACCAACAAAAATCAGAAAAAATGAGTGTAATGACTTTCTAAAGAATATCATACACCAAATTTTAATTCTATTTAGTCGTATAAGGCTACTGGAATACTCAATAATGATAACGACAATTAACTTAAATTTATTTTTAGTAAGCCTATTTACTTTACCAGTAAGTATAATTTCCGTATTTTAAACTTTTTCTTTGCTTTGCTTTTCTCCTAAGCATTAATTAAAGCCGTATCGTATTTTGAAAATAAAAAGCTGTTAAAGTCAACGTCGCTCTTTTACTTTTTTGATTAGGGCGAAAATAACGACGCTTTTAATCTTGAACGAGTCGTTGCCTGGTCATTCAACTCAAACAGGAATATCAGATACAATACACATATCATAATCAGATAGTAGTCATACGTACACATATTATATATATATATATATATATATATATATATATATATATATATATATATATATTAAAAAAATGTCTTTTATATTTTTGATGACTATAGAAGTTCCCCACTTAAAAAAATAATATATTGCGAATGAGAAACGGGAAACATAATAAATTCTTCACAATAAATAAAATTTGTATTGTTCGTATTATGAAATTAAATAAAAAGCAATATTAACGAAATCGAAAAATATAAGTATGTAAGGAAATAACTAATCAATAACGTTAACGAATATTTTTTCAAACGGAGTCATATCGGTGCAGAACACACCGGTACCAACACTAATATACTATAAAACTACTACTTGCTACTTGTTATTGATGAAGAACTTTAATTTGAGGGTATAGGCGAGGCTTTATATACAACATCAGAACGAATTATCACTTTATACACAAATGATGCATCGTTTAATATTTATAATAACAAGAACTCACCATTCTATAAAAATAATATAATATAAAAAAAAAATTACTACAAACTACAAAAGCAAAAACGTTTCCAAGCTGATTTAAGTGTAAGGAGATTGACAGCTTTCAAATCGTGACATGACTCGTGAATTGAGTTAAAATTAGGTTTTTTTTTTAATATTCGTTTTAACACTTTCTTCATTTGTTATTTTTTGTCTGGATTCCACTCCTTATAAACTTAAGGAGAAGAATATTATAAATAGATGATGATTTTGCGAGAAAAACTCATTTACCTACACAATGTAGAATCAATCAAATATATGCAACGATGATAACTTTATAGTAAAATCCATTCTGTTCGTTTATTTTCAATTGTAATATAATGTTTTTTATTACAAATAATTTTGCACCATGTCTAGTATAAAACAAAGTATTTATTCAGTGGTATTTGCTTAATTTAAATATTTTTGTTGTGTTGACTGTTATGTATGATTTGTTCTAACTACCTATAAAGTAAAACAAATTTATGGTGAAATCATACAAAACTCTAATAGAAAAAAAAAATAACCATAAGCTGAAAAAAAAAATTAAATCGCGTAATGTATTTTTTTGTGGCTTCATGTATCTTCAGAGTATAATAAGATTTAATTTTGAACACGAAGCCCGAAGGGCCTTATATTTTTGAACGTCACATAATAACAGCCAGACCTTATAGATTAAAAATGTCAGAATCGTGATTGTTTCAATTTTGCTTTTATTGCTATTTCAAAGGCAGAAGAAGATTTTGTTCTTTTTTGCGCTGCTCTCATACTTCTCTCGGTTGGCTTGGCTTTACAAAGAAACACGCAAAAAAGCTAGCTGCATATTCTTTCTTTTTTTTAGTTCTTGCCATAAACTCTCCACAACTCACAAGCAGAGGTGGGATATTACAGAAATATATTATTTATTAAATTTTCCACTGTGTTCTTTTTGTTGTCCAATTTTTCTGTTGGAGCACGCTGGCAAATTTTGAAATTTCGTACATTGAACAAGAATCAGTTCAGATTGGACTGTTCTAAAACGTTTACCTTATTATTTAAAACATGACATGTCAAGTTTATTCATCTCCCATATATATTTAGTTAAGATTTGTTACGCCGACATTGAACTATAAGCAAGTAATATTTTACTGTTACATAATTTATTACAGTCTAACACTAAATTATTGTAACAAATACTTTTATAATGTAATATTTGACGAGCCGGCTGGTGTGGTTAGTAGATAACTGCCTTTCGCACCGCAGATCGTGGGTTCGATTCCCACCCAGGACAGACATGTGTGTGCATGAACATGTCTGTTTGTTCCGAGTGTGGGTGTAACTCTAATTATCTATATACGTAAGTATTTACAAAAAGAAAAGTAGTATATGTAGTATATCAGTTGTCTGGTTTCCATAGTACAAACTAAGCTAAGTTTGGGATCAGACAGCCGCGTGTGAATAATGTCCCAAGATATTATTAGTTTTTTTTTATTAAAGCAAAAAGAACTTGTTTGTATTATTTGACTCCCACGCACAAATTTTATGCGTAATATTGGCCCAGTGGTAAGATCGCGTGAATCTTAACCGATGATCGTGGGTTCAAACGTGGGCAAGCACCACTGAATGTCATGTGCTTAATTTGTGATTATAATTCATCTCGTGATTGGAGGAAAACATCGTGAGGAAACCTGTGTGTCAAATTTCATTGAATTTCTGTCACATGGGTATTCCACCAACCCGCATTGAAGCAGCGTGGTGGAATAAGCTTCATAAAACCTTCTCCTCACAAAGAGAAGAAGAGGCCTTAGCTCAGCAATGGGACATTTACAGGCTGTTATTTTACTTTATTTTATTTCAACAATGCGGCTAACTCAAGGGAGTAGATAATAAATGACGCATTTATTTTTATCGATAACTGTTATAACTAATCCTTGTGAGTGCGTCGAACGACGTCGAAGGCGATCGTTTCAAAATTTAAAATAAATCATAAAATTTTAGCATACGTTATCTGATACAGCAGGATATTATATGATATCAAGGACGTCTAGTTATTTTGGTAAACAACCTTTATGACCGGTACAATATAATTGGTTTTACCCACCACGTTTTTTATCTATCGACATATGTCCATAAATTCTAATCCATAATATAGTTCAAGGCATCGCTTGTACTATTGTTAATATTAAAACAATTCCTTATTGCTTTTAATTAGATACTGGTACAAAAAAAAAACACGTTTTTGTTTTATTTAAAAAAATCAATAGACTTAAAATATCATGTATTTTATTGAAATAATTTTATAGCTTATGGCCTTACTTATATACATTTCATAACGAGTGACTAGTTAAACAATGTTTTGTCTTCTTCTTTCGAATATCAATGATAGAAACAGCGAAATGAGCGTTCAACTTAACAGCCGCTAAGCAACTATAAGTAAGGGACCCTTCATTTTAAAAAACAGCTTTAAACAATATTCTTAGTTTTGATAGGATTCTGGGAGCGTGAACCAGTAATCTCAATTTTTTGTTCTTTAAAACAAAATCAATAAAACTAAGCCAAAAGAAACGTTTTCGACTTTTAAAGAGAAAGCCGGTTTATCCTGATTCTTATGTAACCTGCAATTAATGATATACAAAATACAGTCAAACATTTTAATACTTTGAATTCTTTCAAGCATTAATGTTAAAAAATATTTTAAGAGGTGTCTGCTGAATCTCTTCGCAGGCACGCCGAAATATTTTAACATAACGGTGGGAGATATTAAGCAATTCTATCTTTTTGTTAACGTTAACCAAGGCGACTATGATTTGCTAATCTTCGTAAAATAACAGTGTTACAAAGAAGATGAATGTCGTTATGACTAATTTAATATTCATCGGTTAAATAAATTATGCCGTAAATTGAGTAAATCTTGACACAATACTTCGAACTCCTATGATAATAACCTATAACCTCAACGAACGAAATATGTATAAAATGACAAATTAAAACTGATCTTTTAAATAAAATATATTTACATTTCAAATGTTATAACATCTCATATGTCGTTTATTGTAATTCATGTAATTCATTTTACTAATCCCAGTATCTAAAAATGTACATAATATGTAAGTATGTAAAAATAAACATAAATTTCTGTTTCTTCTGCATGTCAATGATATTTTACAAATCAGTAACATACACTGCTATACGGATGACAGCACTGTAGACGTTCTTTATACCGGCCGTAGCAATATTTCTCGGGAAGACGTCGACGAGTGTCGGAACAAACTTGTGTCTGAAGTCGAGACCTTGTTAACCAAAGTCTCGGACTGGGGCCGACTAAACTTAGTCCAATTCAACCCCAATAAGATTCAAGTTTGCACGTTAACCGCTAAAAAATCTCCTTTTGTCATATCCCCTCATTTTAAGAATACTCCCCTCGCTGCCACAGCCAGTGGCGTTGGCGTCGAGATTTCGAACATTGTTCAGT
The DNA here is from genome assembly GCA_963151315.1 of Nymphalis c-album. Taxonomy (NCBI): domain Eukaryota; kingdom Metazoa; phylum Arthropoda; class Insecta; order Lepidoptera; family Nymphalidae; genus Nymphalis; species Nymphalis c-album. The sequence continues at coordinate 6,678,273 of OY720588.1, forward strand.
TCCGCGGTCAATTGGAAGTTAAAGCCAAATTGGCTTCTTAAAAGCTTGGAGTGCTCAACAAGGCGAGACAGTACTTCACGTCGGACCATCGCCTACAACTTTACAAGGCGCAAATTCGGCCCCACATGGAGTACTGCTCTCACCTCTGGGCGGGAGCTCCCTAGTATCAGCTCCTTCTTTTTGACCGTATTCAACGTAGAGCAGTTCGAATTGTCGACGATCAGGCTATTACTGATCGGCTTGATCCTTTGGGTTTGCGTAGAGATGTAGGGTCTCTCTGCATCCTCTACCGCATATATCACGGGGAGTATTCTGAGTTGTTTGGATTAGTCCCGGCAGCTGAATTTCACCACTGGACATCGCGCCAGAACTCCAAATTCCATCCCCATCACCTCGATGTCTGGAAATCCACAACAGTGCGCTGTTTAAGGCATTTCCTGCCTCGCACAATCACTCTGTGGAACCAGCTTTCGCCGGTGACTTTTCCGAACCGATATGACTTAAAAACCTTCAAGAAGAGAGCGTACTCTTTCCTAAAAGGCCGGCAACGCATCTGCATGTCCTCGGATGTTGCAGATGTCCATGGGCGGTGGTAGTCACTTTCCATCAGGTGTGCCTCCTGCTCGTTTGCCCCCTCTAACATAAAAAAAAATTAACAATAGCAATTATATTATATATCGCTAGTTAAAGACAAGATGAATATAATGGATCGTGGACAAGAAAGATATTGTGTTTTAGTGTAACCGCAATTTAAATTAAGAATTTCATCTTCACATAAAAAGCTTAAGTTTTACGACTACATCAAATAAAAGTATCATAAGATAGCATATTAAAAGATATTAATATAATTAGAATTACACGCCAATTTAATATCAAATCTCAACTTTAAATACAGCAATCAATGTTTTATCTACAAATTTTACTTCGGGAATTATAAAAATAATTAAAAATGGTGCAGAACATTTCAATAGAGACATTTGTATGATGTACAATGTTTAATTATACAAAAAGTAATAGATCATAATAATCCGTGATTCCTGATATTTGTACTAGCTCTACCTGAAAATTAAAATTAAAAATGATTTTCGTTCCTATTTTTAATAACTATCTATTACCGTAATTACACATTCGCGATGGTTAAAATATTTATATGTATTATAATCAGTCAGAACATCTTTAAAGTGCTCCAGTTACATATATTATTAGTAAATTAAGGCAAACTTGTTCTAGTGACTAGAAGGCCAAAGATCTAGAGGCCCTGGCCTGCCAATAAAAAATGGGTTCTTCTGTCATAAATTTTCAGATGCATCGGAATCTGGATGTTAAAAGTACACACCCATGCATTGAAAGCACGTAAAGTGCGTCCTGCGTTTAAAATAGGTACTTTCTGCCCATTTTGGATTTGCCATTCCATCCGATTATGAGAGAGAAAGAATAAAGAGTATAGTTGTGTTTATGCACACATTTGTGAATTATAATATTTATATATTGAATATATAAATAAAAAAGATGACATCTCATAATACATTAATGAAGAATGATACGACATTGACTGAGGTTACAAAAATCGTGTTCTTTGAGCTGTCATGTTACTTTGTTTCATATTTGTATTACTTGGTTATGATTTGCACTTAATGATTGATATTGTATACTGTTTACCTTATTCGCTAACGTACAGGACGAATACTAACTCGCTTACATTGTATTGATAATTTAATTACGGGCTTTCTTGTGTATTGTTTACTTATTTTAGAATGCTAAAAATACATCGTAAGCCGTTTTTTAAGCGGTTTAGTAGTCTGTACACAGGCGGTTGAACTCGACTTTTTTATATTTTTAAATACCTTTTTGTCAAGAAATAAAATAGAAATTTTTAACTAAAAAGCAAATCCATACCTTAATACAGTTTGCGACTCGTTTTTAAGATACAAAAAATAAATGTATACAAATACGTATACAATAATTCCTAACTTAATATTATAAGATTTATAAGTTGTGTTTTAAGGTAGTCTTAGATATCGCTGAGTTACTTACTTAAATTTGAGCAAGAGGTAAGTTATTGTTTATTTAAATTATAAAGCGAACCTTACTATGAACCTTGATATAATAAATGTAATATTTTTACCTTACCGTGCTTATGAATAGTATTGTGATATACATATACAAGTTACATTCCAATTTATATGATATGAACGCACTATATATTTTATTTCTCTACAAATACGGAGTTATGATTTCTAATAACGTTATTAATATGCAATTAAAATACCCGATAACACCATCAGATGCGTGTTTGATTATTAAGCTTTTTTTCCTCATGACGCTTCACGTTTGTACGATAACACGCTAAACGTCGTTCAAAAAATTCCACGCTATGAAAGTCTTTACATTATCAGTTTATTAAAAAACAAAACAATACTATTCAAAATGTATAATGTTTCTAAAATATAAAAAATGCTTCTTATTAATTTTTATTTACCTTTTTCTGGTGTAACCTCCAATGTTATTCAATTTAATAAAATGCTTCGCACAATCACTTGATTTGGAGACTTATTTCTTCAATTATTATTGATGTTATGTATACGTCATTGTTTATCTAAGGAAGAAGGCAGTACAAAACACTCGTTCGAATCAAGATTAGATACACAACTGACTGCGCGAGGCCGCGTGCATAACCAACTGTTTATATGTATGTATGTACGTATAACGATGATATTCTTAGTGTAGCAGCACAGACATTAAAACACACATTGATAGAGTGAACGTTCGTTCAAAATCATTCGATTTTTAAACGTTTAGCCTATTGTTTGAAGAACTTAATAAATATGTACTTATATAATATTTCTTAGTCTTAAATACAATGCCGTTAGTTGTCGATAAGAAAATCATCAGATATCTTATACAAACATAATATTAATAATACAAGCAAATATAATTACACTATCGGTACTTTAAAAGTTTTCAAATGATAAATATATAAGAACAACTGATTTTGCATAAAAATACTAAAATACAGTAATTGATTAAAAATCAACACTAGAAAATTCTGTCTGTTTCGTTATTATTTTACATTTTAAATATATGTTCCTTTTCATGATTTCTATTTTCTTTTGTTCATAGAAATAATGTCAAAATATTCATATTGTCTAACCTCATTTCAAACCATGTCACTGGTTTTACAAAGAATTATATGAAGACGAGAAGTCCACGTCCGCACAAACTTTCGCCCGATACCAGTTTCCCGTTAAAACTTTCTTTAGCCAAATTGCTTTAAGTTGTTGGGTTTCTGCAATTTTTATGCAAATGTAGAGCATTTAATTTTAGTGACGAGAAAACACTTATTGTTTAAATAAATGCTTTTTTAATGAAATATATAGGAGGATTGGTAAATGGGACACATGATGGTAAGTGGACACCACCTCCTAGACTTGGCGCTATAAGAAATATTATTATTATCGATAACTAAGATGATGATGATGCTTGTATTAAATTGTTGTCATTACGTTCAATATTTCACTTCAATCCGCGACGGTATACTAGGTGTTGTTTCACTTTGGCGAATATGTGATAAATGGGTGATATCTATCCAGACTAGCTTTATTCAAGCCCGATCATTAAGCTAAATGTTATACTTAAGTTTTTGCATTTATAATTATACCTTAGATAGATCGCTAATAATACAATACACGCAACATTGAAATGTATGCTTATAGATCACATTGACCTGTGATGTTGTCTACCAACCTTTATCGTATTAAATAGGTAGTGGCAAATATTTGACAAACATATGGATTTAAAAGCTATGGCGATAAGGACTATTTTAAAATTATTTTAGGCGAAATGTAAATGATACTATATTAATATTTAACATATTGGTAATCTATATTGATGATGTTACTTAACAAAAAAACAGTAGGTTAATTGGTCTGCTGTAATACGCATCTTGCCATTCCCTATGTACATTTTGTTTTCTACGTTTTGTAAGCGGAAATATTAAAAAACAAAGAAGTATGTTATATTTAAAATAGAATAATCATTATACATTTTAAGACTGCAGATTAAACGAAGAAATCCGTTTAGAAAACTCTGAGTGGGCACCGACCACTTGTTGGTAGGGCTTTTGACAAGCTCGTCTGGGTAGGTACCACCCACCCTCTCATCAGATATTCTACCGCAAAACAGTAGTATTGTTGTGTTCCGGTTTGAAGGGTGAGTGAGCCAGTGTAATTACAGGCACATAACATATTAATTCTCAAGGTTGATGGCGCATTGGCGATGATTAAGCTCTACGCTATCGCTTACATCGCCAAGTCTATGGGCGTTGGTGACCACTTACCATCAGGTGGTCCATATGCTCGTCCGCCTTCCTATGCAATATAAAAAAAACAGTTACTACATATCCAAACAACGATACTTTGTGTTACTGTGTTACTGTTTGATTGGAGAGTGATTCCGAGTCACAGGCACAAGGGATATAAACATTTAACATCGCGTGGTTTGTATCTCACGGTAACAATCTATATGGTCGACAGCGTTAAACTGATTGAAAGATTACTTTATCTGTCCACCTATAATTCATTCAAAAATGCATAATCTGTCTCTGAACCCCAAGTACATAATATGTAAATAATTTAATGTGAGTAAAAAATATTTAAAATATATTTTTTTACTTCCTTTTATTTGTTACTTAAATACTGAAGTAATGTCTTTGTTTTAGGTAAGTACGGCTATATAATAGAATCCCGCCGTAAAAATAAAAACGGATTTGAAAGGTAAGGTAATAAACATCATTCTCCTCATTTCTGTCATGTAGATACTTTATTCGTGTCTCGTAAACCTTTTGAACCCAGATTTTAGGTTATAAAAAACTCATTATTTTTCAAATTGATTTTTTTATTAGCAATGTACGCAATTTCAATCAGCTACATTCGTTAAGTCAACGATAAATTAACCAACAGCATCGAAAAATACAAGTTGTAGTCAGATTAAAAAAGACGGCACCACACGTAAATCGAAAATTCTAGCTATGAGTAGCAAGTAGATCCATTGTATGGCAATGTATTGGTAATTGTATTGGCGTCTGTTTTTAACGAGTAAATACCAGTTGTAAATGTAATGACAATATTACGATAAGGAGGAATAAAAATGGTAATTAGTTTTATCTGTAAAGTAATAGAGAGAACGATGTAACCTAGACGACGGTCAATTTATCATAATTTAAAAGGTATAGTTCATGCTATTGTGGAAGTGCTCTGATATTAAGAAATCAAAACATTTTATGACTGTGGTTATAAAAAAATTAAGACGTAATTTCCACGTTGACAGGTGTTTCGGTAAGATAACATTGATCTAGCGGTCAATTGCACAGTTGTAATGAACACAAAATATCGTCACGTTCAGTATATCACGGGGCAAAATTTTAATTTTATAATATAAACTTGGGTTACGGAAAGAAATCGCAATTTAATAGATGTATTTCCGTTAATTTTAATAATACTTACCTTAGTAATCAGCGAAAATTACACTATCATTTACTTATTAGTCATTATAAAACTATGGAAATAAACGTGACACATATTACGTTAAATAAACAAAGCGTTGAGTTTATATCAATAAATCAGGAACATTGTTTCATAGTAAAATTCTCGCCTTTTTCATTTCGTAATTTTCTCATACCGAGCAAAATAAGAATACATAATTCCGTTAGCAGCTTATTACCGTTGGCCGAGGTGGTATTGCAGAGATTCTCGTTCATCGGATACTGTTATATCTACAAGTAAATACTGTTGTTATTCTTGCAAGTTGCTTAACTCTTGAAGGTTGAATTATGTTGAGAAATTAATGTCTTAGTAATATAACTATATATATGCAATACTCATAATGTTTTGTGATGTATTAATTAGTAGCTAAAACATTACTTTTGAAACTGAATTATATATTTTTAATAAATTTCTTACTAATGTTGATGATCATTTTCAATTTGCCCGTCCACCTTTGTGTTTTATAAAAAAATCGATAAACTTTCTTGATCTTGTAACTGACTTCTAAAAGTGAGTTATCAAAATTACATTGCAAAACAGGTACCTAGATAGCTCTTACCTATCGGGAAGCTCGGACACGAGGTCATGGCCTCAGTTGTCCATGAAATTTTCGTCCTTTACAATTGAAAATGACAATTAATATTTTTTATATGTAATTTTTTTGCATAATATTCTAAAAATGTTTATGTAAACATTTAAACTCTATCTGGAGTGGGTCACTTCACGGGTCGGCAGGGTTTTTGATACCGTATGTATGTTTAAATGACTCTTCAGATGGGTCGCTGTGGCCGTAATAGGTCTGAATGATTCCAGATCGATATTAAATTATTATTGTATTAATATATATTTTTAAGTTATACGCAAACATCATATTTATTCGTAACTTCTTTTTCGATATGAACCGATTACAATAATTATTTTTGCATTGACTTCAGTGTACCTTAAAAGTGTTTCTATTATATTTCATAACTATTGGGGCTTTGGACTCAGAAGATATAACAGGGAATTATGCAATGATTATGTTATTGTTAGGCTTACGACCATCTCAAAACGAGTAGTTACCCAAATAGTCCAAGATTTTTGACATTCGCTCTGCATAAAATCCCGCTACACGATTTTTTGATTGGATAATGTTAGGGTGTACCTCCTAAGTATAAAACCGAGTTTTTGTCACCCAGACCGAGAGCGTTAATTTTGAAAAACGACTGTCTGCAAATATCTCTAATCTAAAATATGATCAAAAATGTGCTGGATTGGACCTGGATTAGGAAGGGCATATAACGGCACAACAGAAAGCGTAAATTGAGTCATTGATGTGATTTATAATGTCATGAAAAAAATCATGACAAGCGACACTTGGTCGGCTTATTAAAGGAGTAAAGATAGGTAATTTTAATTTACGAAGTATGCTATAGTACCTATAGCCTGAATTAGAGGATGAAATAAGACTTGGCAATTATGTATATATTTTTATTTTAACCCCGTCTTTCATCTTCCGGTTCATGTAGGCATCGACTCCGTATTTGAAATTATAAGCATAAGTAATTGCAAATATTAAAATAAAAAAAAATAATGATAAAATAGCCTAACCGCATTAGCGTTGATTGAATAATAGTTTTATTTACTTTGATATGTTTATGAAAATCATATCGTATATTAAATTATCAATTACAAGCGAGATATTACTTAGTTAATGTCATATATAGTCTCATTAAAATATTACATCATCATCGTTCTCAAAGGTAAACAATTATATAAATAAAACTTATAAGTTACACTGAGTAGACTATCTTCTGTTACTTGAAGTGACTTTCTTGCATTGAAAGGCTAACTTAAGGCTCAATTTAAATTTATATAAATTTCGATGAATTTACATTTCTTCAAGTTCAGTCATAGCTCAGGGCAACAGTAACTTTGATATTCATGAGCCATCCGTAATTTATTTATTTTCTTTTATGCGGTCAAAAATAGTATTTTTTAGTTAATAGTGTAGACAATGATAATTATAAAGTACGGAAGACTTACAACCAGAAATCAAATAATATTATCCATAGCTTTAGCCTCACAACTAGTAAATACAACTGGCAACTACACACTTAATTGCTTTTTGAAAAATCTGCGCATTGATAATACTTTGATATTGATGATGTTTGATTTTAATTTCTACTTTCTTTTGCGTTGTATATTGGCAGTATAAGATATTTTAGGTATCGATGTGCATCAGCTTACAATCAAAAAGGATGCAATTGTGCCGAATATATGGAACAAAATCTTGTATTCGTCGATTCTCGCAAAAAAAAATCAAATATAATAAATTATTATCCAAGATAAATAATTCAATGGTTGCTCACAACATATTTTTAGATAAGGAAATGCTGAGTAACTATTAAATACATACATGTTCGATATTTCGCATTATATTCGAAGCACAAAGTATACCATTCATAATTCGTTATCAGTTCATGATAATTTTCGTGTTAGTCGTTTTCTCAGCTGCACCTTAGGTACTTGCTGCCCGATATCGATTTGCAACGATTAAATTATTTAATTCTTAGGCCCGTATTACAGAACGTCACTCAGTCGTGAATCTAGTTTTAAAACTAGTTTTAAGTATAGCTTTTATTTTAGAACGATTTTTAAAACGAAATTCATTAATCAGAACTCAGCTGAGTAGTGTCTTATTTTAGAACCACATTTGACATCAAATCATTCTCAAGTAACGATTTGATCTGAGTTTACGTGAGAGCCGTCAAGAGCACTCTTGACACTCTCACAACAGATTACAGAAAGTGACTTTTTAAAATCAAAAGCAAAAATGAATATTTTCGAAGATATCAAATATTATGACCACTTATTTTTAGATAGAAGGGATAGTAGGTATACCGCTAAAATACTTACACGACGCTCAAAATCCTTATGCAATAGACGTAAGAAAGTTAAAGGTGAGATATCGATTTTCGCAGGAAATGGTAAAAAATCTCATTTTAACGTTGATATACCGTTGATACCGACTTGCAAAAATTAATAGACAGGACATTTACAAAGACTGGATGCTAACAGATGGACTCAAGTGGTGACCAACTGGATACCTAGAGACAAAAAAACGAAGGAGAGGTAGGCCTCTGTAAAGATGGAATGTAAAAGAAGATAATAATACAAGAGATTTCATATAACAAGGGGAATTAATGATAAAACCAAGTGTAACCATGGTAACCATGAAGTATTCAATTATATTAGAATAAAATATTTTATAATAGTTTTTGTATAAAAAAATACCTTAATTTAAATTTTCGTTGTAGAGTAAACCTTAATTAATAATTATGTAGGCAATAAAAATATTTTTAATATAAAATTATTTATTTTATCTAAAAAATCAATAATTACAAAAATTAAAACAAAAATAAAGGGAAAATGCATGGAAAATTTCTCATATTGAAAATATCAATAGGTATAAAGATTCACAGTTCTATATTATGTTCTAGATGTTCCTAGCTATGGCATCCGTCCTGCAGCTTCTCTTTAAAATTTGTATTTCAAGTTGGTGGATTTCTTCCATATGCTTTACTGTAATTGCATGGATAGGATCAGCAAAACATATATAACAATAACTCATAATAATAAAATATAATATCAATTCAATTTTGATGTCTTCTGTGTAAATTCATCCGCCTGTTTACATTTTCTACGAATTCGACAAGAGTTATTAGAAGAATACGTCTTAATTATTTATTTCATTAGAAATAATTAGTACGTGCCTCCAAAATCCTCTTTTTATACTTCACGACATTTAAAACTAAAAAACGCAAATAAAATTCATTTACAACTCACTTCGTGTATTTTTGAATAAACAAGAAAATGTTGACTTTTGGCAAGTATGACATTAGACATTCCTATTTACCTGTAGTGTGATATTAGATTGAGGTATGAACTTTATGATAGATTTATGAAAATATATTATATAATTAAATTATGTAATATTAATTTGGACATATTCTTGTTAATTACCTTACCTTACCTTAACTTTGTCGTTATTTGTATTTTTAAGTTCTGTTTTGAATAGGGATTTTTCGTCACTTTTTAAATAGATTTTGCGAGAAACGAAGTAAATTTGAGAATAAGAAAAATGGTAAATGAGAACTGACGAACCAATGACAATTTAAACAGATATCAATTCTAAAATTGAAACTAGTTTCAAGTGAGTAATACTTAAAACTCGTTTGTTTTTAAAAGATTCCCGTATTATTATTGCTAGGTATATTATAGTGTTTCCTTAGCTGACATCGACTCCAAAAATAACAATAATTGTAAATAAATTATCAACCACACAACACATTCGTACCTACTTATTGATGAGTAGAAAATAGTAAGTTAATTATCAAATTATAGAAGAATACGTAATTATTTTTTTACTTTTTAGTGCATATTAATTTGTTTTCTGAAGTCGGTTTTTGTTTTGTTAAAATTTTGACGTGACAACGTCTTATAAATTGGTTTGCCGGGTGACACTTCAAGAAACTGCGTTACGCTCCGCTCACGTTATGCGCTCACAATGAGAGCGAGTGAGAGGCACGCGTCCCTTCCACTCGGGCATGGTTAATAAAATTTAAGTAAAAAATAAAATTTTGTTAATATGAAATTCAGTGCGAGATTCTTTGTATAAATTAATGTTTTAAATATAATTCTTTGTATAAATAAATGTTTTAAATTGTTACTATTATTTCATCCTTCTTCCTACTATACGAATGAATATTCACATTAAAATTATTTTACCACTCAAAGTCGTTGTCACGTAAAACTTTCGCCCGTATACCGACTTTACAGGCAACCAATTTTTTTATTTATTTTTCGATTTTTAGTGAATCTAAAGTACACTCACTAATTTGTAGAATATGGGTAGACCTACTAAACGTGCAGCTCATATGAGACAGCGCCGTTTATATTATTATTTAAATAAAACAGTGAAACGTAAAGAAAAATGCATTTTGGTACTTACTTAATAAATATTAGTTAATATGGTTAAATGTATGAATATAAATTAACATGTTTTGATTAAATAGATTTAGTTGGTGGGGTGTTGGGCAGCCATAACATAATCAAATAATTATTTCTAGTAATAATTAAATAAACTGTATGTTTTTAGATGTTGTGTTATACCATTCTTCACCATAAAATATGACGGAATGTCTGTATATTAATAAAAAAAGGGGAAGTATCTATATTATCCTAACTAATATTATAAATGCGAAAGTAAGTTTGTTTGTGACGCTTTCACGCCTAAACCACTAAGCCGATTTAAAAAATTCTTTCACCAATGGAAAGCTACATTATCACGGAGTAACATAGGCTACATTTTGTCCCCATATTCCCACGGGAACGGGAACTACGCGGGTGAAACCGCGGGAAAAACACTAGTAATCAATATATAAATATACATAAATATAACATTGTATATAAGAGTACTTATACGATTCTATATAAATATCATTTTCAAAATTGGTCTCAACTTTTAGGAGATGTTCAAATATGTTTCAATTACAAACATAGACATATATACTGATGCTTACATGCATAACTCATATTATGAAGAGGAAAGATTTGATTTTTGTTTGATTTTTTATTACGATTTAAATCAAAAACTACTCGACCGATTTTAAAAATTCTTTCACCCTTAGAAAGCTACGTCTTTACCAAGTAACATAGGCTATATTATATTTTTAAAATCTTATAGATCCCTACAAGCTTAAAATAGAGCAATGTAACCCAACGTATCAAACTGTTGCCTATAAAAGTTATTATTTCGCGAGAGCTGCGAAAACTATTGACGGTATATGTCATGGATCCTATAATCAGAATCTAACCAAACTGTCATCAAACAACTACTGAAGTACGCTCTTTCCAATAAAAAAAAAATCATCGAAATCCGTTGAATAGATATCGAGTTATTCGTCCATTTGTCGGCGCACATACCTCATGCAAATTTACGACTTATATGGTTTTCTCGTGGATTCCATTGTCATAACTGGACCAAAAAAAATGGGACCAATGGGAAAGCACCAGCTTTCAAATAAAAAAAAATCATCGAAATCGATTCATCCAGTCGAAAGTTATGAGTAACAACGCCAAAAAAAAAACATACAGACGAATTGATAACCTCCTCCTTTTTTTGAAGTCGGTTAATAAGATTCACGCTTGAGTCTTGATCCGTACCTAAAACTAGTTTTGAGTGATTAGAGTTTAAACGTCACTTCGTAACGTCATATTATGTAAATATGACAGTAGTATGACATATCATTACGTTTCATTCGTTTTACTCAAATACAACACGATTTTATTATTTTCTATCTACAAATGTTAGATAACTTAAAACTATACCCTGTACAAGTTAGCTTGATCTTTTTGACAGACGGGCTAGTAATGGGAAACAGAAAATATGGCCAGTCGATGGAACGATGGAATGCTAAATTCAAGTTAGAATTTAAAAAAAAATACCTACCCAATAATGATTTTTTGTAATCGATATTTGTAACAGTTACTGCCTTTTATTCGTGTCCCTTCCGTCCGACCGATGTAACATTGTACAAGCGTCTATTATTTTCAGTGTTCCTATTTAAATTTTACTTTGAAGCAATAAAATGTCTTAAAATTTTTGGACAACGCTTGAATCTTTAGAGACGTTTGTGTTTTATGTATTTCTTTAATATTTTTACTATTTTTAAAATCATTAAATTAAGAAAATAATATGTTATGTCATTGCAAAGTTATGTCGATCAGAAAAATTCACATCTGTCAAAAAGATCAAGCTACCTTGTACAGGGTATAGTAACAGTCTTAAATAGATGTTTTAAAATAAAACAAGATAACAAAAACATACCAACACGTATCTATTGACTAAGTGTGGTAGTGCTTAAATTATTTTATAAGCTTCTAGTTGTTAGTTTATAAAACAGCATGAGACCAGAATAAAGATTTCATTGTTGGCAACGCCTTATTAAATAATGAACTGATATATTTTCTACCAAGTACAATAAAAAACCAAACGCCGTTACACTGAGTAAATAATAAAAATAATTTTATTCAAGACTTATGTGCAGGCATATTGTCATAATGCATAATTTATCACCAGCTTCGTGGTAGAGCTTTGCGCAAGCTCGTCTGGGTAGGTACCACCCACTCATCACATATTCTACCGCAGAACAGCGATACCTTGTATCGTTGTTTTCTTGTTTGAAGGGGTAGTAAGCCAACAAGGCATCTAAAATCTTAGTGTTCACCGTTGGCGCATTTGCAATGTTAATATTTCCTACATTGACAATGTCTTTGGACGGTGATGATTATTTAATGTCAAGTGACAGATTTGCCAATCTGACTATTTAATATCCATCGAGCCATCGATCTTTTTTTAGGTATGACATTTTTTGAAGAGCAAGAGCAATTTGTCTAATGTAAGCCTTATGAAGCATTACGTCAGTAGTATTCGTAATGGTTTTTAAAAGGGTTAATTGTTTTCGAAGTGAGTCAAACGGATCGGATGCTTCGTGCACTCCTACATAGTGCTTGTCACGCAGTAAAGGTTTTTCCGATACAGTAAGCTTCCTGATGTCACGTCGAAGTAGTATGTAATATAATACAATGTTTGCGTATGGGTCGGAAATAGAAAAAGATAATAATACACAACAAAGATAAAATAAAAATGTCATTATGACACATTTTGATATAATATTTATTACGAAGTAATATATATTATAAATGAAAAAACATTCAGTCTTCTGTACTTTCCTCTAATAAACCCGGTTTCACTATAATGGACTATTTTGAGAACATTTATATATACATATAATATCGAGGGACATTGTTCACACACGGCCATCTGATCATAAACTAAGCAGAGCTCGTACCGTGGAATCCAGAAAACTGATACTACATATACTAATTTTCTTTTGTGAATACATACTTATACAGACAATTACACCCAGACTCAGGACAAACAGTCATGTTTATACACACAAATGTCTGTCCTGGGTAATAAAAGTTATTAAAGTTTCAAGAAACAACGATTTGTATAATGCAGTAAATTTCCGATTGCGATCTTTTTGATGTTTTTCCTTCGTACATAACAAGACTTTGTTAAAGGCTGACATCGACTCCAAAAATAACAATAATTGTTAATACATTATCAACCACACAACACATTCGTACCTACATATTGATGAGTAGAAAATAGTAAATTAATTATCAAATTATGGAAGAATACGCAATTATTTTTTTACTTTTTAGTGCATATTAATTTGTTGTTCCTATGAAGTCGGTTTTTGTTTTGTTAAAATTTTTATTTATTTTGCAATACAATCTTAGTGATGGTTTTGTTAAATACTGATTTCTTCTTTTACTAATCATTCGCTTTGTAACGTCCATAAATAAGTAAGTAAGGTCGAAAATATTTAGAAACTACTTAAGGAATATTTATGCAATTTATTTACAATTTATCTGAAGGAGCGATGTCGGTTTTCAAAAACGCATTAGGATTTAGGATAACATCGTAAAAAAAATTACAAGGCCTTAGCTTAATGTATAACGTGTCACAGCCTTACCGGCACCAGACCGCAACGTTATATGTACTAGCTGCTCCGCGTGTTTTTACACGTATAAACATAACTGCTACGCCACCGTGGTTTTAGCGACATCTTATATACTCTTAAACTTTAAACGGGATATTTTTTCAAAGGCTTTTTTTTTTTCAAATCAAATCGATAGGTCTTGAGGTTATTGTATTTAAAATCTTGAGGTTATTTTTATATTATTAGCCGACTTCAAAAAAAGGAGGAGGTTATCAATTCATCTGTATGTTTTTTTTTGTGTTTGTTACCTCATAACTTTCGACTGGGTGAATCGATTTTGATGGATTTTTTTTTTGAAAGGGGATGCTTCCCGTGGGGTCACATTTTTACATCGACTTCAAAAATAACGATAATTGTAACTACATTATCAACCACACCACACATTCGTACCTACATTATGATGAGTAGAAAATAGTAAGTTAATTATCAAATTATAGAAGAATACGCAATTATTTTTTTACTTTTTAGTGCATATTAATTTATTATTCCTATGAAGTCGGTTTTTGTTTTATTAAAATTTTTATTTATTTTTTGAAATTTGCACACGGCGTAAGTGTGGTTTCTATGTGCATAATATACAGTATTGCGGTTCGGCGTTAGTGCGGACGCGGCATCGATGGTACAGCGACCTAGAATGTTTATATTAAAATAAATGATATTAGTACACTACAAATGTTGAAGGAGTATAGATAAAACACATTGGAAATACATATTAATAATCCAGTTTCAAGTGATAACACACATGTTGATGACTAATAAAATCGAATGCTTACCTCGAGTGGTACTCAATCCAATTATATTATTGTAAATATGATATCGTTGCTAGTTATCCACAATTATTCATACTTTTTATTATTATGTAAAGATACCTATATGATAACTTTAGTGATTAAGTTTAACGACCTAAGCAACAACTTCTGGAAGTTAAATAGAATAAAACGGCTTCTTTTTTACAGGTTTATATTTGTCTAATATAGTTTTCTATCCTAAACCTGGATTTGCGATTAGTTCGATTATTATTTTGGGCCGTAAATTGAATTTGGTTCAGCTTCAGAACTTTTATTATAAAATTTAGTCATAAAGACAATCCGATTTTGCTTTACAATAACGATATATTTATATATACAATATACAAATTACATAAAATTAAAACAAGTTATTGTCTATCAAACAGCTGTTTCTCATTCTTTAACATAACCGCAGAATACCATTTGCGCAATTAAATCGTCATTGGGGGTGTGACTAAAGTTATGCACTCGTATTGATTTTCAAGTAACTGACTTCCATATTACAATGATATTTTTATATGCAATCATTATTTAACACAAATATGTTTAAACTAATTTTATTTTAGTTTTGTAGCATTGATGTATTATCGCTACATAATGTGGTATTTTTAAATAGACTACTCCCTTTTTTATTTTAGCTTAGACCCTGATATTAGTATAAATAAAACACAATGCTCCAGATAAAGATCAAATTTAATTTTGTTTTTAAAGTCTTGTATCTGGAGCATTATGCGTTTTTAATAATTCCGATTGATGCATTAGATGGTATTTTGGTATTCATTTAATCTGCTTGTGACGGGATCAGATTTACATAAAACCACTTAACCTTTCAAGTGATGAAGATTGTCCTTTGATTTAAAAGTAATATATTTATTTTGAAGTCAAGGTTTTACTTGAATAACATTAAAATTAAAGAAATAAGGAAGGAACTAAATTAAATAATAATATTTGGTCATTGGCAATGCTTGCATAAAATCACACGATAAACTAATATTATTTTTAAGTTTAGATTTGAAGAATTGTAATAAAATTGTATGAGGTTATGTGAGAAGTTTGTGGCTCAGTCATAAAATAATTTATTATCATTTAAAGTGTTGCTTAATTTATCCATATTTTAAGTTATCATATTTATATAATATATTCCATTCGCAATGACATTGGTATTAATCTAATCATCCTGAATATTAAATGTTAAAAACTATGGTTTTTTTTTATTTCAGACATTTGAATCTTAGAACCTTAGCTTTATAAAATGGAATAGATATCGATATCGACAATAATGGCGGTAAAAAAATTAAGACTCACTTGTTTTCGAAGAATATTTCAACATACTTGGTTTATTCTACCAACCTAGATTTATATTCCATGCCAATCATTGCAAGACTGTCATTACTGCCTTAACAATAGTGATGTCTGCTAATTCGTGACTAAATCCACGTTTGTTGGTTTACAAAGCGCAAAATGACCTTCGAATTCGTAAGAAACTTTGCTTAATACAGTCACTTTGGATTCTAGTTGACATTTTTTTATTAAATCTGCGCCATAGTAACAGACTTCATTCGCTTAACGAACGTGAGCTTTTAGCGTTTATTAAAGTGTAGAATATAATTACAATAACACATTAAAACGTTTAATGGTTTAAGTGTTCAAGGTATTTAAATATTATGAGTCAATACATCCGTGAAGAGAATCACGATGTAACTTTATCGATTTCATATTAATTTTGATTTTATAATTTACTCGATCACCCTACCCGACTTCGCTCGGGCAGAATATCCTTTAATATCATGGCGCCCATGGGCTCGTAAGTTATTATAAATAATAATCATTATTATTTAATCATTCCATAAGATTGTAAAATTCCCTTATCGGTAACATGTTTGGGCTTTTGTTTTAATTGAATGACTTGATTTGAATCATTGGCTCAGGGTAAAATATTCCCATTTATAAATGCCGTGTTGGAATTTTTGTGATGCAAAACGCCCCAAACATAACAGCACATGGCTTAATGCTGAGTTACCTTCCTTTTGTATCGATAACCTCGATTTCCCTATTTTATATAACTTGTTATTGTCTTTTTCGAGTACAAAATTACATATAACAGTAATAGTTTGGTAGTTTATAGGCGGCGTACACGTCATTGCTGTCTAGAAAGTAAATAATACAGCTTGGTCTTGTACTTAGTCTTTATCATATCATGTCAGATAGCCGACATTTTGAGAGTTAAGAGACAGGAAGTTCACCTGTTGAGCACCCATTAGTTTAGTCTCTATTGAAGATGGCCGCGGTAGCCGAAACCGGTTTGGAGATCATCAAAGCAACAAACTTAGAATTGTAAATGTGTAGGTTTTTATGTTTTTGTAGATTACCGAATGGTCCTGGTAACCCCCCTAGAAACTGGAGACCAGCAGAGGCAGGTCAAAAGTCAAGACGTCACAATAACATGCGCAAACGATCCCGTGACGCCAATGGGTATTTTGGCGAAGCCGGCGCCGGTGAGTTCCACGTACCACTCTAAATGTATTGGAAACGCGTAAATACGTATTGTCCACTAAGACAAAAATGGTTCAGCGGTAAAATAAGTAATAGGATGGTGAATGATGTGATGGTGTAGGATGATGGACCTACGGACGGACGGACAACTTGTCGATACATGTCGATAATGTCATAGCATCTACTTAATGAAATAGTTTTTCATTTTAACTCTTAAATAACCTTATAAAAGTATTTGGTAAAAATATTTTTGAATAAAAATATATATTCAAAATAACTTTGATGATACACTTAACAATGACAAACTATTCTAACAATGAGTATACATTTAACAATAAAGTATTAAAACTGCGGAAGTAACGAGTGAGTCATCGGCCGATTGTGACAGTAATAATAATAGCATACTTTGACTCATTTCGTTTTTCAAATTATAGCGACAGGTGAGAAGAAAAATGTAACAAGTGAAATTTTAGGTTTTATGCATATCTAAATATAAATAATAATTTTAATATTTTAAATTTCTCTTGAAAAAACTTTCCTTCTAAGAGGTTAACAAGTTACAATTTAAAATTAATAAATTAAAAAATACCAAGTTAAAGATACTAAAAGCGACCAAAGCCGAAAATTAACTACATTTTTAACTCCCAACGTAAAAGAAGGGGTGTTATAAGTTTAACTTGCGTATCTATGTATCAGTACATGGCAACGTAGCTCTTAAGCAAATAGAACGATTTTGATGCAGTTTTTTTGTTTGAAACATGTTGTTACAGAGATGATTCTTATTCATAGATTATGTTCAGCTCAGTGTTTAAATTCATCAGCGCAGTTCCTACTAGAAAAAAGTGTCTTACCAATTTTCATAGGACCGATTGATTTAAAATTACGGTTTCGGCGATAATTGTGTTCACATATTACTAGGTTGATTAGCAAAAGCATTTGATTTCTTTTTTACTATAGTGCGGAGTGCCCTAATATTTTTTTAAATATAATAACTTCTGCTTTTTAAAGATATGAGTATTTCAAGTTTATTTATTTTATGAATTCTTTAGGCGATGTAGTAAAACTAAAAATATGAGTGGCACTGTCACGTGTCAGTGGATAGCATTAATATACTTTAAATATTCGCTGCCTAAATATTCAATCCAAATTGTCAGAAATGGTTCGTTCGTCGATACTTTCTATTTATGCACCCACAAACATCTCTTATTTATTGAATACACACAAAAAGTAAACGAACACAATCCCTAATTACAAATAAGCAAAAATAGATAATGACCTACATTTATATATGTCAGCGCATTTGAATACGAGAGTAGACGATCTGGCACGAATGGTAGCCTAGCAACGGTTATCTGCCAGTCTCGTTTACTCTAACGCAACACTAAACGCTAGTACAAGAGATCTGACAGGACCGCCATAACCGACGGATGTCAAGAATAACGTGCTACGTGTTTGGTGGAGCGTTATCCAACTGGTTGTTGAAGTTTTCTTCTACGTCTACCCACGTCTACTGAAGATCAAGCATGAAGTCAAAAGATAAAGAATATACCATCGACATCCCATTATATATATTTATACATTTAACATAAATCTCCTCAATTAATAAAACATTTGTTCATCAAGAGGAGATATAAATATTGTATGAGGTAATAAAAATATTGTGCTGTTTACAAAATTAACTCCATAACTTTTTTAACAAGAAATAACATACAGAATAGTGTTAACACCAGAAGAATTAGAATTTTATTTAAATAGACAAATTTGACAAAATATTAATGTTAACTATCGAAGTAATACAGGTCATTAATATATTTCCAAATTTTTATCAAAATAAACATTAATAAACAAATAATACAAACAAATAAAAAAAGCAGAGATGGCCTAGTGGTAAGACCGCGTGAACCTTAACCGATGATCGTGGGTTCAAACCCAGGCAAGCACCGCTAAATTTCATGTGCTTTATTTGTCATTATAATTCATCTCGTGCTTACCGGTGAAGGAAAACATCGTGAGAAAACCTACATGTCTGCACTGAAATTCTGTCACATGTGTATTCCACCAACCCGCATTGGAGTAGCGTGGTGGAATAAGCTCCAAACCTTCTCCTCAAAAAGAGGAGAATAGGCCTTAGCCCAGCAGTGGGACATTCACAGGCTGTTATTATTATTATTATTATATTAATAAATGTTAATATGGAATATACAACATATTATGGAATATGCATTATATAAAACATAAGTGTTATAAATGAACAGAGTACCACGTTGACCGTTTTCACAATTAACAAAGGCATCGTTTTTCGCAATTGGCGTGACGCGCCATATTCGATGCGTTTTATCGTTTGTCACAATTATTTACTTATAAAGAACAACATACGGGACGCCTGATAATGTTCGACACAATTTTGCTCGAGCTATGTGATCGGACAGATCTCTCGTATTTGAACACGCATTTCTGTTCAGTAAAAGAATATTCATAATCAACTTACGTTTGCTTCTATTAGTGCTACATTATCTATGTGACCCTCATGGGAATGGTGATTGTTGCGTTATCACCCTTTTTAAAAGTCACCTCGGGAGTAGTCATTCGTCATACACTTTGATAAGCCTGCTTCTGAACTCCTACGAATAATAAATTAAAAAAAAAATACTGACTGATTTCCTATTACAACGCTAAACCCTACTTTAATTTTGAGGAGAATGTTTGCATCTTATTCCACCACGTGCTCCAATGCGTTCAGGGATATACATGTGGCAGTTTTCTTTATTATTGACACTGATATTGATGTTTTCATTCATCACCGAACACAAAATTAATTATAATCACAAATTAAGCATATGAAAACTCAGTGGTCCATACCATTGAGTTTGTTCTTACTAGGGCGCCATCTCAACCTTAGGGTTGTTTTACTTTTTAAATAAAAAAACTGTATAAAAATTAAACTAAATCATAATTTAGATTTACAGTTAAGATTTAGGTTTGTTGTAATAAAACCTTCAACGTAATGTAAATTAATCTTAGTCACTTTGAACATAATGCCTTTCACTCATTGAGCTTCAATTTATTGATACATAAAAATTTAAGCAATCTGGCTCTTGGGTCGGAGTGGTGATCACAATTGTTGCATCGTTTGAATCGAATTGAATACATTTATTTAGTACTTGATAAACTCATTGAACAATGTACTCGTTTAGTTTTCAACCAGAGACACGCTTGAGCTAAGCGTGATTTGAGTATTGAACAATATTGTTTCAATACGTTGAAAACTGTTTACTTTGTGACTAACTACAATAACAAACACAAATTAATTATAGCTTCTGACACATATTTGAAGCGAAT
The DNA here is from genome assembly GCA_963151315.1 of Nymphalis c-album. Taxonomy (NCBI): domain Eukaryota; kingdom Metazoa; phylum Arthropoda; class Insecta; order Lepidoptera; family Nymphalidae; genus Nymphalis; species Nymphalis c-album. The sequence goes on from OY720588.1 coordinate 6,699,048, forward strand.
CGCTAATATAATAAAGATTGCTCTCTGGTTCAATGGTTAAAGTCTAAATGACTAATATACATCATTGACATGTTTAAGATAATAATAATATAATACAACTGACGAGGTTGTTTAATATAATTAACTACTTTATAATGATGATCCTAACAATATTGAAAATAGTAAACCAACTGTGTGTGTTTTTTTCTGTCCAATTTGCGCAGTAGTGTGTGGTCAACGTAATCCATGCCAACGTTCGAGATTGATTCGCTCTCAAAATAAATATTTTTCATAGACTATTTTTATCACGGTTTCGTGGTATTCGTATTACACAGAATGTATAGAGAGTGGAGCTTAATTTTAATCGTTATAATTTTGTAAAAGTAAGACTTTTACATAAAATAAGTAAGCGGACAAGTAAATGGGCCACCTGGTGTCACCACCCATTGACATTAGTAATTTAAGAAATATTAACCATTCCTCTATATATAAGAACACAATATATAAGATAAATTAATATATAAGAACAATTTTACTAGTTAAACCAAGAGCATCGTACATTAGAGACCTTCGATTATCATCGCTAAAATCTGATGGTAATTGCTGACGTATAAAACTATGAATAATATAGTAATATGTGGTAGTACTTTATTCTTGGTGGGTTAGAAAGTTCAAACAATAAAAACTTTAAGAGGAAACAATTAATAAAGTTTAGAGCTATCATAGTGATATTAAATATACCTAGTAATATTAATGAAAAACACAGAGAGGCTTTCTATCTTCATTTAAATGTACAATGTACATGGTATATAAGTAAGTTGACTTTGTTTTAGTTATTTCTTATAATCAAAGAACAATGACAGATCTATGTCTGGAAGTTTTTTAACGTCCTTAGATTCACTTATAGCAAAAAAATACTTATTTTTTATGATTTTTTAAATATATCAACATTTTTGTTAGAGCCGCCGTTATTTATTTTTATTAAAAGTATATCGACTTGTATCAATTGATGCATAAATTGCCAATCGTCATCCCAACAAATAGGGATGTATAGTACAAGTATTAGTATAAGTAGTCACTGCATCGATACAATTAAACGAAAAATCGATATGGTCTGGTTGCTTATGTTTTGATTGAAATGTGCTGTTTTTTATCTTTAATAAAAAAATAATGTACTTTATTTACATTAAAACATTAAATAAATACAAATAAAAAATAAAAATAATTACTATACAAGTCGTGACCGCGTTGAATGGTCGCAATTTATTTTTAATGAAAATGGTGGTCATATGTTGACATCATTTAAGCGAAGCTTCCCGTATCAAATTCGTAATTGATTAAAATAGCTAAGAATCATTACGATATTGTATCGATATTAAACAAAGTCAGATCCGACCATATTAGCATACTGTCAGCTCTATTTTGCTACTTTAAATTGACAATTGACGTTTTTTCTTTCCCTATTTGTTATCTATCCGTTTCCATTTGATTTTATGTGCATGAAGTATAAGTATTTACTATAATGAGCTATTTTAAAATACGCTGTTCATAACCTCCAAAAAATTAAACCCGATTACCTTTTTTTCCGGCTTCCCCAAATAATAATGGACCTATTTGTAGACTGGAACTAACGCCGAATCTTCGTCAATTTTTTCATAACGGGATGCTGCGATTTGCTCCCAGACATTTTTTAGTATGGAGACCTGTCATTGTTCTTTAAAACTATAACGCTTAACTTTAATTTCTATGTATGAGGTGATCACTTTTGTTTGTGACCACTATAGTACATACCAGGTGGCCCATTTGTCAGCCGTCAATTAATTAGAAAGTCGAGCAATTAATTTATATTAGAAATTGGTGAAAACTTATTTTACTAAAAATGGTATACTTAGAATTAGGATTTGAATTTGCAAACATAATACCAGATATTTGTCTTTAGTCTTAACAGTGAAGTATCGATATTCTAAGATTTTTATTTTTATTGTATACTAACGACCCGGCTTCGCCCGAGTATCAAAGTAAATATTCTTGAAAAAAATCTGTCGTAGTATGCTATCAGCTATTAGCCACAGTGGGCGACAACGGGACGCGGGGGCGCGCAGGCGGTTTAAAAGATAGACATATGCCATCGCGGATTTTTCTGTAGATCTATGAAAGGAACAATTTCACCATACATTATATTGTTATAATTCAAAGCGTTTTACAGCGTTTTCGATGAAAGCTTCCCAATCGGCTTATTTTTTCCGACTTCTTGTCATATTATTTCAACAATTTTACAGAAAACATAAAATAAGAATCGAATCGAATAAAAAAATATTATAGCGAAACAGATGTCAATGGTATCTGGTCTGATATCAGACACCGCCCAGCATGTGTGTATTAAAACGATGACCTTTGATTTTTGTCGAAGACTGTCATCACAGGGTTTTCAGTGGAAATACCAACATAACCCGAATCGCAAAAATTGGGTATTTCTGGAAGTTTTCTAATGTTATTGGTATTTTTGGAATAAAAATCTCGGAGTTTGAAGGGCAGTGTTTAAACTGTGAAAATGACTGTTTCGGCCCAAAACTGGTCATAATATTTTTTTTTAATCTTTATAATAATATATGTGTCAAATATTAATATGCCCCAAAAGGCACCCTAAGCCAGTCCGCCCTGTATTGAAGAACATAGTCATAGGGAATACCAATAGGTATAATGTTTGTAAATCATTCTCATATGTCTTAGAGCTTATTAGCCTCATTCGTATCGTTTAATAAATCGATAAAGATTTATAATGATACTGCATTATCGGTAATATTGCATTTTTAAACGTTGAAATTACTTAGCTCACTGCTTTATCATCTTGTAGTAGAAAGATTATACGAAATCTGAATTAAAAGAAAAACCAAAGCAGATCGCAGCGAAATTTAGTTGTTTTTTTATTGTTTTGCTTGTTATGTCTAGATTAACGGCACTGTTAATGCTGGAAATGCGAATTCCAGTTTAATTACATCCCTTTATTTCAGAACGTTTTCTGCTTTAAATAAGTATTTTGATCTCGTTTATTTAACATTTATTTTAAAATGGATTTCAAGGAGAAAGAGTAATTAACTGTTAATTTTATACCAATTTCCGCCAGTTTTATGAATTGAAGAAATAATGGATAGATTCAACTAGGAGCTATTATCGTATTTTAGTTCTTGATACCTCCAGCAAGTACAAAAGTAAAACAATAAATCGTAAAAAAGAAACCATTGAACTAACTTTTTTGATATATAATTAATTACACTGAACATCTTTCCATATTAAAAAAATAATATCTTGAAAATAATAAATGAACAATACATATTTGTACTAAATAAAAATTAAATCTTATGGATTAGATTCATGAAGGCGATACAAGTATCAAAATACACAAATACTTCTATAATAAATAATTAACGGCGTAACTCATTTTTCATTTTGACATAACACATTTACTGTCAATGAGCCACCATTTGAGCATATTCTATGGCTTCTGCGACCCCTATTAAGAATGCCAATCACAAACCTTTTCTCTCTCTCTGGATAAGGGTAGCTTTCAAAATCCACCAAATTTTCAGTATCAGCCCTGAATTAAGTTTAAAATTGTTTGTAACTTGTTAGTAATTTGTCAGAAAGATATGACTACAGTTACAATATATAATTGTTTATGTAGTAACTTAATGTATATGTCGTATTTATATTATCAGCCCTAAAATTATATATTGCTTGTAGCAGTTTAATAGATTTACAACTCTTCTATGTATTCCCAGATGTAGTAAATACTAATAAGATCAAATTTGAGAAACGACCGAGAATTTCTTGAAAAAACATTATTTAGTAAACAGTATCGCATTTATTTCTCACATATTTGAGATTTAAGGAAATAATTTTAATGCAGAAATAATATTCATATGTAGGGCCGGATTATCCATTAGGCGGATTAGATGCTTGTTGTCAGCTGATAAAATACTTCATACATAGTAGAACTATAAATAACCATGGAACCAGTGTATTTGAGTTTATAATTTAATTTGTATTAAAAATATATATTTTAAAAAGTAAGAAAAGGGTAAAGGAATGGGTCCCTGAGAATTGCATTGCCTAAGGGTTCTGATAGAGTTAATCTGTTCATATGAATGAACATTGGTATGTTAGCGATCACGTTCCTTGAAGTCATATTCATGATAAGTATTATAATATATATTCTGTATTATAATATAGCTTAATGTAAATCATGTATCAGTAACGAAAAATAAATTCACAATATCTCAGCTCCATAAGTCGAGTGATAAGAAAATTGCAATATTATCTATATTTTTCGCAGCGAAGCCATTGCGTAGTTTGCTCTTATAGATAAGATAGGTGGAATGTTTTGTTGACAATATCCTTGACGTAAAAAGTAGTAGCAAAATGATTGTTAAATAGTTCAAACTTACGCTTATAAAACATACACTTTAACATTAAGTATTGTAAGATCATAACTATAAGTGTATTAAAAAGTAATTAATTTTGTTGAAATAAGATAGAAAAGTTTTATTAATCTCAGAGAAGTGCCAACATAAAAATATAATTGTTTCAGGAGAAAATTTATTAAAACGAAATGAGGATATTAATGGGTAACCATCAGAAAAAAAATTAAATTGTTTGTCAAATTTCGTTTCTATTTTCTTACTAAGAATATCGATTAATTTTAACAGAGGTATAATTTATAGAATAAATCAAGATAAAGTTTCTTATGTAAAATGAATAAAAAAAACCACTTAAGCTGCTAGTAATTTATTACATAAAAAGTCTATAACTACGACATTTATTTGACTTAAGTAATTTTAGTATGTAGTATGCCAAAAATATTTGTTTAGCGTAATCAAACCAATTAAAAAAATATTGACGCTTACAACAAGTGACAATTCAATATTAATATTAATAATACAGACTAGAAAAATTAATAGATGCCATTTATAATTAACGTTAGGAAAATGTTTAATGAAAAGAAATTAAATGCTTTTTATCAGCTTTATAGTGGCTACACTTATATAAACTAACAATAAAATAAAATATAGGGCGTTGGTTCATCCTTGTTGTATTTAAAACTTCAAAGTAGTTCCGTCCACAACAATGATCTGATGAGTGGAGCGTATTTCTTCAATGGTTACTTGTTAATCCCACTAAGTTCAATTGGTTCATTTGGCGAGTTGTGTATTATAATCAATATAATTAATATACAATTTAATGTAACAACTAAGTTACACAGTTATAAAATTTCAATAAAAAAATTTAACATATTCCAGCAATATAATTACACAGTAGATTACTACCAAGGTTGAAAATTTACCAAATAGATTAATCTGAACAAATATAATTAGGTCTTTGCTGTTATGAGATGAAAAAGATAAGAATAACATAATAACGGATTAACAAAAGGAAACCATGTAGCTGCACACATTTAAGGATGACATAATAATTGTTAATCATAATTTTTACACTTATAAATAATAAACTATAAGACTAATCTATTGTTACATTTTTGTATAATAGAAGTATATAAGGAACATAGATTTCAGGTATGGCTTAAAAATCATTACTACGATATAGATAATAATAGGCTCGATCTGCTTCAAACATTGGAGTAGATTAAAGCCACATTGAGTGGCCTTAATTTTACACATAAAACACACGAAACGTTAGACAAAACATATGCACTATTTAATCTTTTAGCAAACAAAAACGGTTGCAGTTTAGTAATAAACTTGAAAACTTTTTAGTCTATCTATTCTGACTTAGAATTATAAGTAGAATGGTTCCGGTATCGAAATGCATTCAAAAATGACGTCCATTCACCTCAATTCTAACCTAATTATTTCCTTTGATTAAAGTAAAGTAACAATACATATAAGTTCAACATAAAATAGGAAGTAATACTAACCGAAAACAATACTGATAAGTTACCTAGTAGCTACTTTTTAAGGCCCGAGGTAAAAAGGGAGTGTTATAAGTTTAACGTGCTTAGCTGTGTAACTGTGTCTGTTTATCGGCATCATAGCTCAAAAACGAAACTAGATTTCATAGAATTTCATCATTTATAGCTTCTCCTATGCACCTGTTAGGTATAAATTATGAAATTCTAATCAGGCATTTGATCATCAGCTCATTTCCTACTCGACAAAAGGGTCTTATTGATTTTAAATAGTAGTTAGAATAAAATTTAAGGGATAACAAACATATTTAATTTCATATTATTTATAAGTTTTTCGTGTCAGGGGTTACTACAATTTTTAATTAAATCGTAGTTATTTTCATTTATAACTTAGTTACGCCATTTGAACACAGATTATTTCGACAGTACCGCGTTCTATCTAGTATAGATAATTACATAGTCTGAGAGAATGTTTTTATAATTGAAATTGATACAATTTGTAAATGTTTTAACCTCGAACCATAAAAAATTTATAATGCTTCTAGCGCAGGTCACTATAACGAAACATCTCCTTTGCTATAATATTAAAATGAATTAATAGTAGAGCAAGTGGCACAAATTCATACAGTAGTCAATATAAGACTAACAAAGATTCTTCTAAGAAAATACCTAAGGCCTTCGAAAAATGAATTCTAAAAAAAACAACATGCTGTCTATTTGTTACAAGTTTTAGAATATGACGTACATAGGCGATTTGCTTTGCTTACAATCATATCGTAAACATTTTGTTATAAAAATGTATTTAATGTCCCCGAAAAAGTTAACGCTATGCGGTCGAGTAAGCTTGTGTTTGTTCCTGGCATTAATTACGTCTATCCATTTTACAATGCCTACGTAATTCGATGTTGTTTTCAATATGGTAATTACGAATAAATTTTATAAAGCGAAAAATGTTATTGTCTCTTTGCACTTATTCCCTATTAAAACTAGGGACAGAACAGTAATCAATTGCGCTAAAAGCTCTTTCCAGCTCTGCAAAAAATAGTACGTAATTATATAAGGTATAGGTTTAATCAAGCAGTTTTTTTAGGAAAAAAAACTACTGCAATGATAATCGTGTAACTACTAAAATGTATTCCTTGATGAATTAACAAATCTGTTGGGTTATATCATGTTAGTAAATATTATTAATTTTTATTATAAAAATAAATAATTCAGTGAAAACGCTAGAATAAGTACCCAAGTACAATTTTTTTATAATATAGGCAGCGGTGATAAAATTTGTAATTATACGTTTTATATATTTATTTCGTTAATATAGTACTTTTGCAATGTTTATAAAGTCATTAATGTTTTAAAGTTTCCTCTAACCGTTAACTTTTCGTGTGTGGGGTACTTTACAGTTGCGGTTTCCGAACCACCATTTTATTGACACTTTACCTTAACATATGTGTTATTTTCGGTAAAAACATTTAAAATACGATTTTTGGAACTTCAGTCGAAATGATGTTTTGTTTGTTTTTTCGTTATCAAGTTTATGTGATTTAAGGTTTTATTTTTATCACACTTACTATTTGCATGATGATATTTCCTTCGAATTTCAATCAACGATTGTTGGGTGCATATGCTTTTACAAATTCTTCTAAAACTTCTTTTATTATTTTCGGTTTACATGAAAGACCGGTAGAAAATGTCTTAGGGCAGCCATATTTAGCAAAGCAACGCTGTTGAACTTGTTTGGTTCCTGTATTGCAGCATATAATAATGGCGGCCTTGCACATGCCTGGGGTCGCTACCGGTGCTTCAGTCGTAGCATCCATCTGTAACAAAAGTATTCTGATTATAAAAACGGACGGTCTGAACGAAAGCAATTGATAAATGAAGCTAAGATATCCTAGCTAATTAAAACAAAATTACCATAACACGTTGTCCTCCATGGAACAATATTTAATGAAATTAAATTGTTTGAAACAATAAATACGTAGACTACCACAAAAATAAAAATACAATATACTTATAGTTATTTATTAAATAAACATTTTACAACTTTAAATAAGAAAAATTGAGTATTTGTTGATTCCACTTTCATAAAATTTCTAGTGAAATATGCTTGATTGTATTTTACTTCTGCTTGATTTTTTATTCTTGCAAGTAGAGTTTTTACACTGTTAAAAGAATGATAAAATCAATACGGATTATTATCTAATTGGTGGATAATAATCAATGGACATTTCCATATGAATAAAGATATTATGAATTATAATGGATCATGTAAAATAATATTTTTTATATTTACCTATCTCTTCTATTACTTATTAATTTAAATTTAATAGAAATAAATGTTTAATGGTAAAGTTATACAATGTGTCGACACAATGTTTCACACGATTTTTTATTAATATCGTAACAGTAATAAAATAGAAGAATCAAATAACAGTAAATAATCTTACCCCGGCTTGCGAGCTACCGTGCTCAACAGGTGGCGGAATAGGTACCGACTCATTCGTTTCAATGGGATCAAACGATACAGGTCTAGCGCCATCATTGCCGTCATCTACATCATCTGTTTTATCAGGTATTAGACCCCAATTCATGTTAGCGTCCTCCATATCCGGCCATCTATCTGTTAAATTTACTTTAGTTGGTATTTGGGCGCAAGGTCGACACTGCGGCATCGGGTATGGAACTGGGTATGGTACGTAAATAACTTGCGGTGGCGGTGGAGGTGCCACCTGTTGTTTTAAGTGTAAGGAAAATTCATCTAAAAGCCTATCTATCCGGTTAAGCATCTCATCTTGATGACGAAAGTAATCTCGTCGATTCTCATAAAAATAAGGTGAAAAGTCGTAAAATGACTGTCTTGACTTCCGTCGATGTCTCATTTGATTACTATGTGAATCTCGAATGTTCTTCATTAAGTCGATGCTGTCGCTGATGTCGGTATCCCGGTCGTCGTTAAAGTCACGAAGGTTTCGTCCATTGGCAAAACATAGTATCGGGATTAAAAATATTAAGCACCTCATCTAAAAAAAACCACTTATTTACTTTTTATTTTACTAAACTAGTAGTTATGTATATTCAAAGGAAGAAAATACAAAAAGAAGATCCTTATGTTGGATATTACATTTACTGATTTACATGTAATGTAAGGTATTAATGTATGTAAAGTTATATATATATGTTTTTTTTTTCATTGGAAAAATTCAATCTTATCTTTTGACTCAGCGTGAATCACATAAAGTAAAATTTAAAAAAAAAACTTAAAGTAAGGTTTTTAATGTGAAATTCAAAACTGTCCATATATTTATTGAAATATATTAAATTCCATAGAACTGATTTGGAAAATTAGTGTCTAAATGAAAACTAGCAGAATTTTCTCACTATTGTGTAACAATCGATGCAGTTTATTATTAGTACGATAACTTGTACACATTTCCGTATCTTTTGTACATAAGACATAAACATGAGAATCGGAGACAACCGGAAAATAAGCCTCCTCAACAACATATACGTAGGCGACATTGACTTTTGATGTTCCTTTCTGTAAATTTAGTAATGTAAATAAATTTAAAGCCTTGGAACTAAAATCGTAAAAAAAAACATTATGTATTTAATAATAATTAGTAATAAATAGTTTTAGTACATAAGGTAACTAAATCAAATCAAATCAAATCAAAATATTCTAGTAGGCTTTTAGTTTTTGAATGGTCATTTTACGAAATTAGATCAGAACTGGTGGTAAATTAGAATCTATCAAGAACGTTCACAAAGTATAATTATCTTAAGTAGTTCGCTAGTTCCTTTCTAACCTATCTCCCATTATTGGTGTAAACCATAGAAAGCGCGGTGTCAATACGGTACTACTTCTCAGGTATTATAAGGTACTGTTACTTGTTTTGCATAATTTACTTATTATGGGCAATTTAACTATTCCAATGTATTCGAATTCATTTTCTTGTTTTATTTTATTTCAATTTCATACAAATTTAATTGGGTAAATAGTACTGTCACCTACGTGAGGCGGACATACAAAAGAAGAACGAACGACATTGAATTACTTTCAGTATTTAGGTTACGGGCGATGTTATTTGCTAGACAAACCGAAGTTCCATTAATATTAATCAGAACAGACGTGTAGGTGTCAACAAAGAATACCAGTAACCACAATATTAAGTAATGTAGGTTATGAAATTAATGACACTTTGAACGAAACAAGGTAAATTAGCACTATGCTTGAATATATTTTCTGGTAAAAGATAACACCAAAATAATATTAATATAAACATGGTAGAACTGTATTCACTCACATGATTTGAATATTGAAATAGGATTGTTGTTTTTTAACATATTTAAAAATCACTTAATTTAAAATACAAGCTTGACTTCTTAGGAATGTCGTACATACTTAACCTTAAAATATTTATAATTATAATAATGATACCTTGTAATGTGCCAATGAATAATATGATGTAACTCTTCTCAATAATAACAGCCGTGTAAATTGTTTGACTTCTGTTCTTGTTATGAACTATTCGTTTGTATAAATTTTAAATCGAGTAAAAACAAAGCGCACGAGTTCTTGCTGTTACGTTGAAAGACCGACTAAAAGAGGGAATCGGCACGCGTATTAACACTATCGTACATCTACTCACTCGTTCAATATGAGTCATTCACTCACTTGTTTTTTTAATATGGTACAAGAGTTATCTGTGTCATGTTTGTGTGTTGCATCAGTTAAAAATGTGTTGTTATATAGTTTGTTTGTGAGGTTGTTATACTAAGAACGAGAAACGAATAAATACGAGTACCTAATGTTTGGTTTTATTGGAATCCATTATTTATTTAATTTTTTTTACTGTAGTAAGTTCTTAGTAGTGACTAATGAATTGGAAAATTACTTATTGTATTGAAATAATAATAATAAGTTCACTGATGATTATTTAAAGATTAATCATCAATTTAAAAGTTTTTCTTAACAGAAATGCATTTCATACATGTTACTTTAAAATCACAAATTTCCAAGCATACTTTTATCTTTTACTTATATTTATAGACCAGTGCCGGTAATTTTTGAAACGAAAAAAAATTATATTAGAATGAAACCCATTGAAAAAGGAAGAAATATAACAATTCTCCTCCTTTTCTAATGGGTTTTATCCTACTATTATTTTTTTTCACATTTTATTATTTTTAAAGGCTTCTACCCTGGTCTATTACGCGCGGGCAAAGCCGCGGGGAAACAGTAAAAATATATAATTTAACGTGTTATTTTACAGTTAAAAGCTTTACAATGAAAGATCAATAAATATAACCAAAATACTTAAAAATATTTTACATGTACGAGGAAATATAAAGAAACTAAAAGTATAACTCAAGAAAGCAAATGAATTACCGCACCCTCTTCATGAATTCGGACGAATGTTAATTATATATAAACAAGATATTCTTAAGCCCTATTTATCCCATTTTAAATAGCCCCACAGCTGGATGTTTAAGAGGGATTAATAGATGCTCCCACTCGTAAAACAATGGTACCGTAATAAAAAAGATTGCGCTTGTATGTGCTCGTATCCTGCATTTGCCTCGATAACTTCGCTTTTATTTATGATCGCTGTAACGGGAAACAATATAGAAAAAGCAACGCCTACATAATTGTACAAAGTATAATAATTTAATAAGGTCCTCCAAACCGATTTCAGTCACGGCGGCCAATCTTAAGAGAGATTAGCCAACTGCGCAGGAGATATTATTGTGCACAAGTGTGTGTGCAAACACAGGTGCACTCTCTTTTCCTTAACTCTCTTAATCCGATGGGACGGCAATCCGACACGACCGGAAAGAGTTCAGGCGCAGGGTTAACGGCTTAACGTGCTTTACGAGGCACGGGAGTGTACACACTTCCTACTTACAGACGCCGGGCTGCTACTGAGAATTTTCTGAAAGAAAACCCCAATAACTATTTATTGGCTCGACCTGGGAATTGAACCCAGGACCACCGAGTCTGCGGCCTTATATCAAGCCACTAGACGAGCCAGTCAATAATAATATAGTAATCAATATACTTTTATTAAACGAATTCGTAGAATTTAGTAATTGTAAAAGCAGTATTTCTTGTGCTTCTTATACACAGTAAAGGAAACCCCTATCATCTCCAAATAGCTATATTTTTTTTGTTTCACCTCTTGCGATGTGTTAAATTTACAAAGTTGATCCTAACAGTTAAGTGGAGATATTCTGTAAGAGCTTAATCGATAGTCGCCGCAGAAATCGGTCGTGAAATGTCAGACTGTGACAAACGACATTGACCCAAATGATTATAATATTTCAAGAACACCCGCATCGAAATCGTATGTCACCAGTCGGTTGTCGGTTGTCAATAGTCCATGGGTTAGTAATGAAGTGAGTTGTTACAAAATAGCACACCGTAAGTGGAAAATAGGGATATTTGTTTTCGGTTTGTAAACTTTGTTAATTTTATAGGTATTTCGTTCCGTCGCTGCATATATTATTTTTTATTGTTTTGGTAAATTTAAATCGTAATCTTATTGTCGGTTAGTTGATATAAGTACTTTTTTCTATATACACAATGTTCTCTCTCCGTTTTAAAAGAACATAATTCAACATGGAAAACAGTCACAAAAAATAACTCTTGCAGTCACAATAAATAAATCACAGGAAAAGACATTTAAGTATATTAGAGTAGATTTCAGGGAGCGCTATTTTTCTTATGGCCAATAGTAAGTTGGCCTATCTAGATCCGGGTGCGGCGAAAACCAATAAATACTAATATCCCAAATAAAACGAAAATTTTTGTATATATTGAAATATCACAAATCTGCTCTAAGTCTTTAAGTTATACGCGGGTAAAATCGCGGGCACAGCCAGTCAATTGCACGGCTGGTAAATTGTACTATAATCTCTTATATTATTTAATCGCACCTATATAACTTAAGTAACGTTATGGATAGAAATTAAAGTTATTTCTAACGAAGAATTCGTTGCCAACTGTGGATAATGTTTCTGGCCATGAACGTACAACAGGTGGATTTTTTTTTTTAATTGTTTAAAAAGCGCATGTCATTATCGGACATTAATAAAAACTTTTCAACAGTTTCTGTACCTTGTATGGACAAGTAAATCAGATGACAGCGCATTATTTAATAACCTTGAATAGTTTAAAGATCTACATGAGCGGAAGCGGCATTTTGCAAGACTTCAGATGCGATGTCCTATTGTATGTTTTTATACTGTGTAAATCATCAATAATGTATATTCGACCAATTCGACGTGTCATTCTGCTTGCAAATGAACAACATCCAACAACAACATCCTAGTTCAAAGTCAAGTCCTCCGTTATTCAATAGACATAAAAAAATATGTTATCACTTTTGGCTTTCTTTTATTTGCGTGTATGTGTGTCGGCAATTGTCGACAATTGCCAATTTTAATTATTCTTATTTTATTCCATCAAAAGCTATCACTGTCTTGGCATATTTTATGCATAATTTTTGAATCGATGTTAAATAATCTTATTTTATTGCGTAATGTAAAGATAAAAGTTGTTCCCATTCAAATTTAAAGAAGCAAATCCACAAATTAAATAAGATAGAAGACAAAGAACATAATAAAAACTACCACTTCTAAATTATGTAACGACGATAAAAATATTACAACAATAAAATAAAAGTAAATTCACAGTAACACGAAGTATTATTAAGCAAGGAATTTAAACAATCATTTTTAGGTTTTACTTGGCAGTGACTTCAAATGTAGAAATTTTTTATTTTCCACTTTGCAGGTACTTAAACTCGTATTAAAATTATTGAAATCTATTTTTTTGTAAATGTAAATGTAAGCTTTTGCTTTCAAAAGATTAATATTGGTTGCATAAAAATAGAAGCGAGTATGCAGTTTTTATTTCTAAACTCACGAGACGGCAGTTCTGTCCGGTTAATACGGACGTCGCGATTGCGGTTATCGCCCTAAAACTTGGCGGGTGACTATCGCAACACGAACGGTAATACAATATGGCTTCAGATATGTGTCCGCGCGTAACCTGCCAAATAAATCTGCGACTAACGTGATTCTACTCGTTGCCCGCCGCTGGTGTAGCGGGACCCGCGCACAATCGCACACGTTAATGGTCCGGGAGGTAGCGTTGCATTTTAGGTAGTGATTTTAAGCCGTTTCATTGCCATCATTTTCAATAGAACTTTTATGACTAAGAAGTAATCCGACCGTCAGCTCACACACCGCGGTGCGTTTGGCTGTGGAAGTGTGCAAAAGTTGGAAATTTAAGAAGAAAAAGTAGTAATAGTACGCCGGCTGAAACCTTTTTACATGGATAGTTAACATCATACTGAGCTGGAAAATAACCGTCAGCTGCATAGTGGAGGGGGGTTACGCGTCAGCCACGCGTCAGTTTGCGAAGCTTTCAGAAGTAAAAATAATAGAGACATGGATGAACATCCTGCTAAACATTATAAATATTAGGTCCTCACGTATGAAATTGGCTTTTTGTACTAACAGCCTGTGAATGTCCCACTGCTGAGCTAAGGCCTCTTCTCCTTTTTTGAGGAGAAGGTAGTTTATTCCACCACGCTGCTCCAATGCGGGTTGGCAGAATACACATGTGGCAGAATTTGAGTGAAATTTGACACATGCAGGTTTCCTCACGATGTTTTCCTTCACCGTTAAGCACGAGATGAATTATAAACTCAAATTAAGCACTTGAAAATTCAGTGGTGTCAGTGTCAGTGTCAGTGAAAATTCAGTCACTTGAAAAACACATTACAAATTGACTTTTATTCGCCTCGTAAAGTTGCGCGTGCGACAAGCACATCTCACCTATAACTAATTATGTATGTAGTTATAAACCCACCTTGGCTGACATCGACGCCAAAAGTAACAATAATTGTAAATACATTATCAATCACACAACACGTTCGTACCTACATATTGATGAGTGGAAAATAGTAAGTTAATTATCAAATTATAGAAGAATACGCAATTATTTTATTTTACTTGGTGGTAGAGCTTTGTGCAAGCTCGTCTGGGTAGGTACCACCCACTCATCAGATATTCTGCCGCAAAACAGCAGTACTTTGTATTGCTGTTTTCCGGTTTGAAGGGTGAGTGAGCCAGTGTAATTACAGGCACAAGGGACATAACATCTTAGTTCCCAAGGTTGGTGGCGCATTGGCGATGTAAGCGATGGTTAACATTTCTTGCAATGCCAATGTCTATGGGCGTTGGTGACCACTTACCATCAGGTGGCCCATATGCTCGTCCGCCTCCCTATGAAATAAAAAAAAAAAAATTTTTTTACTTTTTAGTGCATATTAATTTGTTTATCATATGAAGTCGGTTTTTGTTTTGTTAAAATTTTTATTTTTATTAATTACATTAATGGTTATACATACTATAGTACTACAATTACTTGATCATAACGATGTTACGGTTGGTGACTGAAAAATCTGGATAGCCTATAAAATATTCGGCCGAGTATCGTTCATTTGCTCCTAAGAATGGAAGAGTTCCGTTAATTTGTCACCGATCCCATATTCAGAAACTAACCAAACATTCATCAAACTATCCTTGAAGTACACTCTTTCCAATAAAAAAAAAACATCGAAATCGGTTGGCGTGATATTGAGTTATTCGTCCATTTGTCGCGCACATACCTCATGCAAATTTACGACTTATATGGTTTTCTCATGGATTCCATTGTCAAAACTGGACCAAAAAAATCATCGAAATCGATTCGTCGAAAGTTATGAGGTAACAAATTGAAAAAAAAAAACAGACGAATTGATAACCTCCTCCTTTTTTTGAAGTCGGTTAAAAATAAAACTTATGCTTAAAAAAAAAATATTTGGTTGCCTGTAAAGTCGGTATACGGGCGAAAGTTTTACGTGACAACGACTTTGAGTGGTAAAATAATTTTAATGTGAATATTCATTCGTATAGTAGGAAGAAGGATGAAATAATAGTAACAATTTAAAACATTTATACAAAGAATTATATTTAAAACATTAATTTATACAAAGAATCTCGCACTGAATTTCACTTTTTATGTCTGTCTCTCTCGCTCTTAGGCGGGCTAACCATGCCCGAGTGGAAGGGACGCGTGCCTCTCACTCGCTCTCATTGTGAGCGCATAACGTGAGCGGAGCGTAACGCAGTTTCTTGAAGTGTCACCCGGCAAACCAATTTATAAGACGTTGTCACGTCAACAATAGATAATATTATGATATATAGATAAATATCTGTATGTATGACTGTATGTACTTATTGGTAAAATCAACAATATAAAACATAAACCACTTAGTTATTAAAATTAGCATTTTTATTGTTAAAATATTAATTTGTTGCATTAACAGTCTTAAAATAACTCCTACATAGATTTCGACGACGACTTTTTTATTTAGCCCAGAAAGTTTTAGAGACATGTGTTTGTATTATGGGTAATCGGATCATGGAAGAACATGTCAAATAATGATGTCATAGTCTCTCGACATGTATAAGATCATGCTTTGAGTTTAAAACTAACGTCACTTTTCAAATATTTCTTTGTGATTTAAATTTCAGCGGTGAATATTTCATCTTGTGTGTTTTTTATAAAAACTAGTTTATATTGATAAACAAGCTTGCAAAGTTTCAAATAGAAAAATATAATTTTTAAATGAAGTATGCAGGTTTGTCCCCATCTTTATTTTAAAGGTAAGTAAATCTGGGTGTTTGTTTAATAAAATTAATCAGTAATATATGCCGATATAAATTGATGCTTAACTGCAGTCCCTTTGAATACGGTCAATATAATGTACGTCATTGATAAAGTAGATATTGACCAATGTTATGCAAATGCCTCAAATAGTATAACAATATCTCCTGGCTGAGCCATCTTAATGAACAGAGGCGACGTAAGATAAACAATGAGGCTTAGAAATTACAATGGGCTAGCCGAGTAGTTGTATAAGAACGATGCCGACTGCTGCAATTGAGGGCTTAGAAGATTGCATTAGTTACAGATAATTTTAATACCCTGATGTCTTCCTGATTGATTTCGGCCACGGCGGCTAATCTAGTCAACTTCGCAGGTCGTTTTATAGTGCACTAGTATGTGCATCTGCGTACACACTCGGTGCACACTCTAGTCCAGGTGGTTAATCAAAGTTCATGCGAAAATGGCCTCTAGTCTTCCCACCAAGACGTCAATAGGCTGCTCAAAGTGCGACTCGAGGAAGAGCAGTGTATGCAAAAACTTCAATTGCCAAATTGAAAAGAAAAGTATAACATGGGCATAGCTGACAAAAGTCTACCAAACTGGGGGTCCTTGAAATATATATAAATAATTACATAAGTAAGTTTGATTTATGCTGAAATTAATTATTCTTTTGCCAAAAGTTGCCCCGGCTGCGAACTAAAATCACAAAAAACAAAACCGTTTTCTCGTTCCACTTTGGCAAATTAACGTATTGTAATAAATTATTTATTTGACAGGCCCCAACGCACACATTTTACCGTTATATGATGTCACTATCACATGGAATCACAGCTACAATATAGTCCATGGAAATGTTACATTTGTTTAGGCCTTACCTTGCGTTTTTTAGAGGACAACAAATTACGTTGACCGCGGCTTCGCTTGCGCATAAATATAAGTAAAGGATAAATGTTTTTACAACGTTTTCGATGAAAGCTCCCAATCGGCTCAATTTTTCCGACTTCTTCAACAATTATCGTCATATTTTAACAAATATCACTTTATGCATTGGTGAAAACCGTATCAAAATTCGTACAGGAAACGCGGGGGACTTTGTTTTAAAACATGTAGTGATAGTGATTTACATACAACGATATGTCACTAAAATATGAGAGATTTCTGTAATACAGGTATTTGAGCCTAGGTCAGAAATCACTAATCAGGGACTTAATTACAATTTGTTACTTTTTATGTGAATAAAGATTATTATTATTATATTATTTATTATTTACATACGAATGTAGCAAATAATTATTCGTAGATAAGCTACGAATGGTTACGTAAACGTGTATATTGTTTCAGAATGAAGACCGAAAAAACCGGCACAAGGATCATAATGTCTTAGGTTCTTTGACCTATGAATATGCATTG
This sequence comes from Nymphalis c-album, assembly GCA_963151315.1. Classification (NCBI taxonomy): domain Eukaryota; kingdom Metazoa; phylum Arthropoda; class Insecta; order Lepidoptera; family Nymphalidae; genus Nymphalis; species Nymphalis c-album. Next base: position 6,717,086 of record OY720588.1, read on the forward strand.
ACTAGGAAAATAATTTAAAATTTTTGACATAACATAATATTTGTAATATGAAGTATCTTGATATTAAATGTAAAGTAAAATGATAAAAATTTCAATAAACATTGTTTCTGCTATAATGTTATGTTTCATATCAGAATATTTTATATTCAAAATAAAACATGTTACAGTTTTATTCACAAAAAAAATGTACTCAAAGCTATACCGATGAGGTTCAGTAGAGGCTTTAATTAAAATCGCTGGTGCAGTGCACAGTTGTTTGACGATATTGATGGAACATTTATAACTGAGATCAGCGATAAGGAATTTTAATCAACAAAAATAAATACTTTTCAAACTATTAGGTATTTAGTTTAGTTATTATTAAATAATAACCTACATGCTGTTATTATTTAATATGTAATGTCGATATTTTACCAAGTACTGCTGTTTTGCGGTAGAATATCTGATGAGTGGGTGGTACCTACCCACACGAGCTTGCCCAAAGCTCTACCACCAAATCATACTAATCCCGTGAAGTCTGACTGACACGTACATTTCGGTAAATATTATATGTAAAGCATCGTTACGCGTAACTTCCATCAATTCAAGTTAAATAATTTAAATACTACTTAGAGCTCTGATGGCGAAGTATCTAGGTTTTTTTTCTAAAATACTGTACGTTTTAATTCTTTTTTTATATACAAAAGGTTCGAAACATAACAATAGTAAGTATTACTGTTTAGCGAAAAGTAATTATTAGAATACAATTTATGACAGTAAAAGATTAGTAATAATTGACATCTACGACTAATAAGTGTTAACTTATCTACGAATAATAAATGTTAAGAGAACCGTATAAAAGACCCCTTTTAGTATAGAGTATTGCCTGTTTTTCAAATAATTAATAATATTTCTGTAGATCCCCTACACATGGTGTCTACTTGGTTGTAGAGCTTTGTGTAAGTTCGTCTGGGTAGGTACGACTCACTCATCGGGCGCTTCTTGATTGGCCGGTCTGATACCGGCTCCGGCCCGACACCACACTGGCACCGACATTCTTCATTAAACCGACGCCGATACGCTCCGACCCGATAAGGCTTTATATAATTCCAATGTCTATGGGAGTTGGTGACCACTTACCATCTGATGGCCCATATGCTCGTCCGCCTTTCTATGAAATAAAAAAAAACGTAGTCACCAACGCCCATAGATAATGGCATTGTAAGAGTTGTTAACCATCTCTTACATCGCCAATGCGTCACCAACCTTGGGAACTAAGATGTTATGTACCTTATGCCTGTAATTACACTGGCTCACTCACCCTTCAAACCGGAACACAACAGTACCAAGTACTGCTGTTTTGCGGTAGAATACCTACACAGACGAGCCTGCACAACGCTCTACCACCAAGTAATGCTGAGGATATCCTGGACCACCGAACAGACCAATGCATCTTTCTTTCCACGATCTGTCTGCAGCGTATATTATCATACTTTGGCCACATAATGAGAAAGGGTAATGAGAGCCTTAAAAAACTGATCGTTGTTGGAAACACGGAGGGAAAACGAGCCAGGGGACGGGCCCCAACCAGATGGAGCGATCAAGTGAGAGGCCCATCTTCAATCATCGCCAGAAACGCGATGGCAGTAGATAACCTTTATCGGTGGAAGTAGATAATCCAAACTAGGTGTATACTATCCACATCCGTCCAGAGAGAGAGAGAGAGAGTGTAATAGATTTTATACTTTGAACGTTCTATAAAATTAAACATAATGACAAAATGCCATTATACGTTATTGAAATGTATTCCTTCTCTATTTCTATACATTTTGATTCGATACAGTTCCGTTCACCCAAAATAATCCTGCGGCCTCAATTGAGGCATGACATCACTGAACCTTGGGAAAATTCTATTCAGTTAGTGTCAATCACCTTACTTTTGGTATGTTTATCAAACTGCGAGTACGTCGGTACAGCGACTATCGTCTTATGCTAACGAATGTACATTAAACAAAAACATTTTTTACTACATTATATAATATGTACATTATAAATACTTATGGTAATAATAATGATTATGTTTTCATAGGTATTCTCGGAGAATTTTATTGTTAATACACCCACACTAAATAGACAGAACAATAACATTTTTTTCTCATTTTACACAAACACGAAACTTACCGCAGTATAAAATCGTCAAATCTAAGAAAGTGGTAATATGTGACATTCATTGCCAATAATATTTTTTTAACATCAAAATAGAATATATTTTGTAGACGTTTTTTGGGGTAGAGATCACACCTCGGCAAACGTAGCGCGGGACGCCCTCTAGCTAGGTGGACGTGACGATATATTATGCGAAATGGCTGGCAGTGGTCGGAAATTGAGAGCTGAAGATCGAACTCAGTGGCGTGCCATTAGAGATCTATGTCCATGAGTTGAAAATGAAGGACAAATATCACTTCATAAAGCAAAAATAACAGGTCTTTAAAGAGCTTTCTTAAAAGTAATTACTTCACAATCAAGTTGTTCATATCTTGCGAATTGCAAAGTTTGTAATGTTTTGCATGAAAAAATTATACAAACAGATTATTCCCCATATATAAGCCGTCTTTTCAATTTATCGTAACCCCTATATTTGTAAGCGTAATTCGTCTGATTCAGAGATATGACTAAGTTTCAACATGTTCTACAAGCGAGTGCAAGTGACTTGTCATCACGAAACCCAATCCAATTTTGCTTGCTCGCACAAAAAATATGATTACATATAGAGAATAATAGTCTTCTCGAATGAACGTAATAGTCTATGATCCGATAATTAGTAGAGGTTGTCACCACGTGTATGTAATTATGTGTATATATATATATATATTATGTATCAATTCAGTATGTATGTATCAGTTCGCACACTATGCCCGATCAATTCTCCTGGCAAAATATTATTTTATTATAGAGGTTGCCTGGAAGAGATCACTGTAAGTGATAGGCCCGCCTTTCCGTACTTTATTATGTAAAACTTGTTCTTTCTATGTTATGTTATCTTATTGTAGTGTGTGCAATAAAGAATAAATAAATAAATAAATATTTTTTAACCATAAAGTTCATCAAGTGAGGGTGATATATATATAATTATAACTTTATTCCTTAGCTATGTCATTATTGTATTTTTTGCGGCATAAATTTTACCTGCCCATATATATTTATGCATCAAGTAATTAATAAGAAAACAATACACAAAATTAAACTTCTAACGCTAGTGTGGGAATTGGAGACAAGTGTCCAGTACAAACTAGTTCATTTTGCCTAAGTCACTGTGTGAGTTACTACAAATTACAATTGCAAATGTTATTATAAATGCAAAAACATTTTCAAGTTGATTTATAAGATCAATAATGTACAATGATTGAGACTGACATTTCATAAAGAGATGATTTAACTTTATTGAAATCAGTATTGGTAATTTTAATGTATCACGGAATAATAAGAAGTTAGTGACTAATAAAATCACCGACGGAAAATACTGATGACGATGATTTCTAGAAGATTACATATTTATTTAACAAGTTATTTTCAAGACAATTTTTGGGATATATATCTACGTGGTATCTAACCAAATGCAAACATACTTTTCCTTTTCTTTGGGAATGATAATGGGCATTTAGCAATTCATAATATGTATAATGAAAAACGACAAACGAAGAACTAAAATCATGGAACAAAAGATATCGCTTACCATGTCAGTTATATGTTCGCGAAAGCTTATTAATGTTTACCAAATAAAGCTGTAGCTATATATGATTTTCATGGACAGTTGCGGTCGTCGACGATTCTATTCTATTCTCGTCATTGCTGGTGTGTAGTAGTTTTCTTATTCGAGATATTAAATTTGGAAGAAATGCTGAAAGACACGATATTATTTGGAAATAGTATCTTTATTTCTTTCAACTAACTTTTCACTGCATGTTTATTAAATATGAAATGTTTTCGAATTGTTGATATACAGGATGTAACAAACTAAGTGTCCGACCCGAAAGGGGCATATTGGTGTAATTATAGCTATTATTTAAAATAATATTTAAAAACAAATATTCATTTATATAAAAATGTTATTTAAAATACACATGTTACTGCCCTAATTCCCCAACATTGAGCAAATTTCTTGAAATGTGCCAACACCAGAGTCGTAAGGCAACTCCTTTGAGGCTTTAGAACGCCACGTGTAAGGCCGTGTCACTACTACCAAGCGCGATATTATTTGCCAACTAAAATAAAAAGCCACAAATCACCTAGCTCACACTCTCAGCAAATAATTCATTTGTTTTTATTAATTTTTTCAGGGAAACATATAACAAAAGGTCCTCCAGACCACGGCGGCCAATTTCAAGAGAGATTAGCCAACTGCGCAGGAGATATTATAGTGTACAAGTGTACGGCGAAGTTGATTTCTACCCTCCTTAAAAGGAAAAGTTACATACTCAATATACGAGTTTTTAATTTTTAGTTTTCAGAAAATTTCCTCTTTATATGGATTAAAATTAATAATAATCGTAATACATTACGATTATTTTCAAATAATGCTGTAATTTACTATACTTATACTATAACATAAATACAAAATATAAATATTTACTTAAATTTTATAGAAAATTAAATGTTTCCGAACGTGTCAACCGTAGGTAAAACGAAATGTTGTAATCTGTCAGAGTCCTTACCAGATTGACATAAATACTGCAAAAATAATTAATTTTCAATTTTTTTTTTCTCAAAACTACGCGTTTCCGTATGTTGAAACTTTGTGTGTGTGCTTATAATAATGTAACCTTTCTGTAAAAAATATCAACCCCCAATTCGACGGAAGTCCTTACCAGATTGACATAAATATTGCAAAAATAATTAATTTTCAATATTTTTTTTCTCAAAACTACGCGTTTCCGTACGTTGAAACTTTGTGTGTGTGCTTATAATAATGTAACCTTTCTGTAAAAAAATATCAACCCCCAATTCGACGGAAGTCCTTACCAGATTGACATAAATATTGCAAAAATAATTAATTTTCAATATTTTTTTTCTCAAAACTACGCGTTTCCGTACGTTGACACTTTGTGTGTGTGCTTATAATAATGTAACCTTTCTGTAAAAAAATATCAACCCCCAACTCCACGGAAATCCTTACCAGATTGACATAAATATTGCAAAAATAATTAATTTTCAATATTTTTTTCTCAAAAACTACGCGTTTCCGTACGTTAAAAATTTGTGCGTGTGTTTATAATAATGTAACCTTTCTGTAAAAAAAATATCAACCCACAACTCGACGGCAGTTAATGTAACGTCGCACCTAAGTCGATTATATTATTCAATATTATGCTGATTCCGATTAAAAAATCTGTGATAGGTTGAAGCTTAAAGTGTTTTAAAAAAACGATTAACGAGAAAAAAGTTTATAATGCAATTCAAATAACGCCTCATTCCTTAAGTAGGTAATGTTCATAAGCAATTTTAAACCGTCATTTTATGAGTTACACACTCATTAAATTTAAACTTAATTCTATGAGACAGTTTACACTGGATCAGAATAAAGACTCAACTGAGAAGATCTGACACAAGTTCAGTAATTTTTTTAAACGTTTTAAAGAAAAGATACGCGAGTAATTAAAAATAAAAAAATATCATATATACATTGGTGGTCATATAAATAATTAGAAACACTACCAACAGTCCTTGACATTATGTAAGACACTTCACCGCAATCGTTTTTATTTTGAAATTAAACCATAAATAGAACATCAATATAAATCCCATTATACCAGGGCAGTTACAATATTAAATTACGGACAAATATTTAAATCAGTTTTAAGGTATGAACAATAATGGTCAACTAATTAGAAACAACAACAAAAAAGTATAAAAAACATTTTTTTCTAAGTATTAGTAATTAGTATTGTTATTTTGGTCCAAGATCCCAGAGCTGCCAGACGTCACGTATTTTCTGACGGATGAAATGTGGACGATTGAGTAGTGTTAGTATGTACTATGATCGTATGCCTACCTGCTAGCTTGGTCAAACGGCCAATTTCCAGGTATCAGGTAATCAAGGTACATATAAACATTACTTACTTCACGTTAATTCTGACGCTCCATTTTTATATATGTTCATCCGACAACTATTTTAAAACCTTTGACAAGAAGACAGACCGATCCAAGGGGCCAATCATCCCCTAAACTAAATTTTAATATCTATGTGAGTGGGAGCGCGAGAGCATTATCTACACGCATGAGACTGAGTGAGACCGACTTTTTTTTTTTGCCTAGGAAGGCGGACGCGCATATGGGCCACCTGATGGTGGTCACCAACGCCCATAGACATTGGCGTTGTAAGAGCTGTTAACCATCTCTTACATCGCCAATGCGCCACCAACCTTGGGAACTAAGATGCTATGTCCCTTGTCCCTTGTGCCTGTAATTACACTGGCTCACTCACCCTTCAAACCGGAATACAGCAATAACAAGTACTGCTGTTTTGCGGTAGAATATCTGATGAGTGGGTGGTACCTACCCAGACGAGCTTGCACAAAGCTCTACCACCTAAGGAAAGACTATAATATACCTAGCAATAATAATACGGGAATCTTTTAAAAACAAACAAAAACATACACATTACAAATACCTATAACTAACTATGTATGTAGTTATAAACCCACCTTGGCTGACATCGACTCCAAAAGTAACAATAATTGTAAATACATTATCAACCACTCAACACATTCGTACCTACATATTGATGAGTAGAAAATAGTAAGTTAATTATCAAATTATAGAAGAATACGCAATTATTTTTTTACTTTTTAGTGCATATTAATTTGTTTTTCCTATGAAGTCGGTTTTTGTTTTGTTAAAATTTTTATTTATATAATGATCAACTGCATTAAAAAACTTTCTTAACAGAACAATTTTAATGCTCAGCTATTCTTCTGTACGCCCACTTACGATCTATATGTAAATTAACAATTATTTGCCTAGTTTTTGCCCATTTTGAAATTCAGATAAAATTTTGAATAGCGGCCAAAATAATAGAAAAAGCCAAAAAAAGCAATGGACGCTTTTTTAAAATGTTTATAAAATTATACAAGCGGCCAGTAACAAAAATGAACTCCTACATGTGTAAGACTCATTTTGTAATTTAAAAAAGTAAGATGTTTTATATTTTATGCATTTAATTAGTTTTTTATTAAGTGGCTATATTATTGCATAATTATTAATTTTGAATGTGTATATTTTTTACGCAAATTTGTACATTGAAGTTATACTTTCTTTATTCATAAGAAGTGTTTCTAATTATATAACCACCACGGTATATTATCCTGCATAAAAATCAATAACAGCCGATCCCAATCCTTTTAATCATATATGTATTTTTTCAATAATATATTATGGCGTATCTAGAAACGATTTTAATTATAGCACAATTAAATTCATTTAATATTTAATTGTTAGTGCATTGTGGTCTATAAAATATAAACAACTCGTTCGCACATTCGTTTGCATATGATTATGTCTTACAATGAGATCTAATAATACACTACTTGAACTTAATGATAATTAAGTGTCTTTGTTTGCCTTGAAAATATTTTAACAGATTATAACTTCATTTGATATTTAAATGTCATCAATCATCTTATTACATGCAAATATGTCGATAGGAGTCGATGTCAGCCAAGGTGGGTTTATAACTACATACATAGTTAATAGTTATAGGTGAGATTATAGGTGAGTGCTTGTGTCGCACGCGCAACTTAACGAGGCGAATAAAAGTCAATTTGTAATGTGTAAGTTTTTGTTTGTTTTTAAAAATTTCCCGTATTATTATTGCTAGGTATATAATAGTGTTTCCTATCAAACAACCATTTTATTTTTTTTTTCGCTGTGGGAATGCCTTTACGCCTACCCCCCGCAAGATGAAAAGCGGGGGGTTATGTGGGACTCGACGGCTGAAGTGCAAGGCCGTAATACCCACTAAAACCACAGCGTATACTTCACCGCCTTTATGGGGGTGCCAAGGGGTCGCGTGAGCATTCTACCCTGACACCCCGACGGATAGCCCGAAGGCTACAAGCTCCTTGGCGACGGATGAAGGTGTTGGGCTCCGCCGCCAAAAAACACCCTGACGGCCGCAGAGGATAGGGAGGACGGCAACCTGACAACACCGCATCTCCTCTTCCTCTGCGGCCCCACCGCAACGCACAAATGGTGCGCCCCCATTTGGTCGCGGGAGATAGGGCGCGCGGCAACGCAACACCGACACGCCTCTCCTCCCGCGATCACTCCCGACTGTGAGGGACAGACAGAACTGTCCCCCGTACCCGCCCCCTGGGCGCATCCAACGCAAGCCTCCTCCTGAGGCCCACGAGGAGCGCCCCACGTCCGGGATCCCTCTTAGCTTCCCCGTGGCCAACCTTACCACGGGTACTGAGCCCCCCCACCACGACAAGGTGGAGATCCCACGCGGGGGAGTCCTTTCAAACAACCAGCACCAGCTTTCAAATAAAAAAAAATCATCAAAATCGATTCACCCAGTCGAAAGTTATGATGTAACAAAAAAAAAACATACAGACGAATTGATAACCTCCTCCTCTTTTTGAAGTCGGTTAAAAAGATGCAATATTGAAGGTGAATTAATTCATACAAATGTATTTGAATTGATGAACTGAACGCGTTTTGAAATATGAATAAAATATTTTAATTAACCTTAATGAATTTGATTTTCTGTGTATTATATAAATTATCTTATTTCATAATTTTTATATCCTCATAAATAAAAACTGCTATAATATTGGTTAAGCCTCAAAACTGAAAAATACCTTTTTATTCATTCGCTAGAATGATTGGTCGTCGAGGGATTGGAGAACGGAATCTATAACGCAAGTATTTTAGGGAATTGACGTCTGGAATACATGATTTTTTTGTAGCAGATTGGCAGCTTTTTCCATCTTGCTACAAGCTTACTATAAATCCTAGATTATTTATTTCCTTATTCCATTAATTATTTCATTAAAGACCACAACAACAATAATTAAGTTTAAATAATGCGATAAAATTAGTTATTTCATATTTCAATTTATTTGTGTTTATTCTTATCAAAATTTAAGTGAGTTAAAATTTGTAATTTGAACCAGTGTAGTCCATTATTTTTTGAAATATTGAAATAATCGTTTGACCATGTCTATTAAGATTGAATACGGTGGCATCGTCGGTTTCATGAAAATTTCAGGTGTTTCCCACGTGGCCTTTCTCGCTGCTGTACTTATGGGCCTCTATTAACAGTATTTAAAATTAAATACAGTACAAGTAACATATGTTACAAAGGCAATAGAAAAGTGTTGCTTAAGTTTGCGTATGACGTTATCTCTAAGGAACGTTACTAAACAAACATGTGGGACGTTATATGCGTTGAAATATCGGCACAGTCTAATATTAAGCAAAAAATGTTAACGGCTGGAGCGACCATTTTAATTTTTAATTGTTAAGGTTCTCTAAGTGAATACATGAAAAACAGTTTCTTAAATCCCCCATTGCATATTATAATTTAGAAAAAAAAACTAATAAATTATAATGGTTAAACTTTTGACATGATTGGGATTGTCAAGTACGAAAGCAAAATGGTATTAATATTTTTTCAAACACCTCTTCCAGAAGCATACAAATTAAACATGTCGCTTTTAAAATTTTAAAGTTAACAAGAAAAATTTCAAACAATTCTTGTTACGGAGAAATACAAAACTACATACTAATTGTACTAGGTACACCAAGTTTTGATAGTAAATACTATATTTTATAAGTCTTTTCTGTGAATGAGCCGAATGGGCCGGCACGCCCGGGGAAGTACCACTCTCTCACTTAAAATCGGCGTGAAGTGGTAGCCATGCTACCGCGTTTCGTCCGGCATGTGAGAGTTCCGGAGGCCCAATTCCCCCCCCCCCCACAACAAAATGAGTGCGCAGAATAAAAAACAACTACCCCAGGAGGGTACCATCTGCGACTGCGGTGGATAATCCCTCTCTGGACATCCATGCTCAGGACATACACCACCTGAGCGGGGATGCCCAGGCTGCCCTTCGAATTCTGGGGCAATTTTGCGCTCTTAAATGGTCGGGGCAAACGGAGCAGGCATCTTAAGGCAACCCCTTCCACCCTTGTGGACTTCTGCAACATTAGGGGACTGAATTCCAACTTAAACGCCGTCCACTTCCATCTTGAGACGGCGAAGCCGGCCTTGCTCTTTCTAACCGAGACCCAGATATTGGCTCCGACAGACACCTCATTCCTCTCCTACCCTGGGTACATGTTGGAACATTCCTTTGTGCCTCGGGCTGGAGTGTGTGTTTACGTCAGAGAGGATATCTGCTCTCATCGCCTCGCCCATCTTGAAGGGAGGGACCTATCCATTCTCTGGCTGCGCGTAGACTGCGATGATCATCCGCGAATCTACGCGTGCCTATATAGGTCCCATAGCGGTAATACCGAAACTGACCGGCTCGTGGAGCACATTCAACGGGCTACAGATTCCGTGCTGCAGCAGATCCCATCCGCAGCTCTATCTCACCTATAACGCCCACCATGCCGAATGGCTTGGACACGTACCACCGATCATGTGGGGAGATCTGTGGTCGATTTTGCCTTTGCATATGATATGACACAACTGGTTACCTCGCCAACGCGAATCCCTGATGTGGATGATCATGGGATATCGGCGTGTATGGCACTACAGGTTAGCGGATTGGGATGGGATGCGGTCTTTCTTTGCAACCTACCCATAGGGGTGGATTTGTTTCTCGCCGGATGATCCCGATGTCGTTGCTGACTCGGTCGCTGATGTGGTGTTTCAGGGTATGGAACTATTCATTCCGTACTCTGCAATACCCATCGGCGGCAGATCCCGGCCCTGGTTTAGTCGCTTCTGCAAAACGGCGTCACATCGAAAGATAGAATGCTATCAAGCCTGGTCTGAGCATCGGCATCGCGTGATGTAAATACCAGCGCATTTAAAAAGGAAAACAACTATGCCCCCAGGTCTTTCAAAAGAGTTATTGCCAAGGCGAAGTCGGAGCACATAGGCAGGATTGGCGAGAGATTGGTGCGCCTTCCTTCGGGAACACGCGCATTCTGGTCTCTCGCTAAGGCTGTCTTAGGGAATTTCTGTCTGCCCTCCCTTCCATCTCTGCACAGGAGCGATGACTCGTTGGGAAAGCCGACCTTTTGGGATCTTTCTTCACGTACAACTCGAATCTTGACGATCAAGGAAAGACATCACCGACAATCTTGCGGTGTGATACCATAATGCCGAAAATTAAAATCCGGCTGAGTGCAGTTCGTAAAGCACTTTTTTCCTTGGGCATCCATAAGTCCAGTGGGCCCGATGGCATTCCTCCGATTGTGCTGCGTACTTGTGCTACCGAGCTGGCACCGGTCTTAACGCGTCTTTTCCGCCACTCCTACACATTAGGCGTAGTCCCAAATTCTTGGAAAACGGCTTTAGTGCACCCGATCCCTAAAAAAGGCAATCGCTCTAATCCAACAAATTATAGGCCTATTGCTATCACCTCCTTGTTCTCCAAGGTAATGGAGTCCATTATTAACTGCCAGCTCCTGCGGTACCTAGAGGAGCATCAGCTGATTAGCGACCGCTACGGCTTCCGTCGGGGTCGCTCAGCCGGTGATCTTCTAGTATACCTTACTCAAAGATGGGCTACAGATGATAAAGATGGGCGGTTGAGTCCAAGGGGGAGGCATTAACAGTCAGTCTGGACATAGCGAAAGCCTTCGATCGGGTATGGCATAAAGCGCTACTCTCCAAGCTTCCATCCTACGGGCTTCCCGTGAAATTGTGCAAGGGGATCATCAGTTTTTTGGCAGATCAGAGCATCAAGGTCGTTGTCGACGGTGCATGCTCTGGCTTAAAATTTGTCAATTCTGGTGTTCCACAAGGCTGCGTTCTTTCACCTACTCTGTTTATTCTGCATATCAATGATATGTTACAAATCAGTAACATTCACTGCTATGCGGATGACAGCACTGTAGACGTCCTTTACACCGGCCGTGCTAATATTTCTCGGGAACACGTCGACGAGTGTCGGAACAAACTTGTGTCTGAAGTCGAGACCTTGTTAACCAAGGTCTCGGACTGGGGCCGACTGAACTTGGTCCAATTCAACCCCAATAAGACTCAAGTTTGCGCGTTAACCGCTAAAAGACTTCTTTTGTCATATCCCCTCATTTCGAGAATACTCCCCTCGCTGCCACAGCCAGTATCGGGATACTTGGCGTCGAGATTTCGGATGTTCAGTTCCGCGGTCAATTGGAAGTTAAAGCTAAATTGGCTTCTAAAAAGCTTGGAGTTCTCAACAAGGCGAGACAGTACTTCACGTCGGACCATCGCCTAAAACTTTACAAGGCGCAAATTCGGCCCCACATGGAGTACTGTTCTCACCTCTGGGCGGGAGCTCCCCAGTACCAGCTTCTTCCTTTTGACCGCATTCAACGTAGAGCAGTTTGAATTGTCGACGATCAGGCTATTACCGACCGGCATGATCCTTTGGCTTTGCGTAGAGATGTTGGGTCACTCTGCATCCTCTATCGCATATATTACGGGGAGTATTCTGAGGAGTTGCTTGGATTAGTCCCGGCAGCTGAATTTCACCACCGGACATCGCGCCGGAACTCCAAATTCCATCCCCATCACCTCGATGTCTGGAAATCCACAACAGTGCGCTTTTTAAGGCATTTCCTGCCTCGCACAATCACTCTGTGGAACCAGCTTTCGCCGGCGACTTTTCGAACCGATATGATTTAAAAACCTTCAAGAAGAGAGCGTACTCTTTCCTCTAAGGCCGGCAACGCACCTGCAAGTCCTCGGATGTTGCAGGTGTCCATGGGCGGTGGTAGTCACTTTCCATCAGGGGAGCCCCCTCTTACATAAAAAAAAAACAAATACTTTTACTGCATAAAACTTTGACTGCATAAAAATGAATTATTCATGTATAATAATTCAATAAATGCACTTAAATGTGTAGTTTTAAATTAAACAAAAATGTAATGTAGACTGTAGCAGGAAATCGATTTTCGCCGCCGTTTTGATTCACTGTTAGTCAATCAATTATGTTTTTTCCTTTCATTATAAAATAATACTATATTCAATAATTTCCAAATTTTAATTTCGAAATCACTATTATAATATTACAAATATTATAAAAACTATATTTTTTACTATGGTCGATACTCGATACTGATAAGATAATTATTATATCATTTTATTAATTATTGTTACCATATATTGTTACCATATACGGGAGGAATATAAAGTCTTTTTTTTTGTAAAATATATTTAATTAATCAAAGTATGCACCGTTGTTATCTATGCTCTTTTGCCATCTCATAGGTAGTTCATTGATCCCTTTACTAAAAAAACCATTGATGCGAGAATCAATAAAATATTTGAAGGCGGTTTGGACTGCCGCATCGGAGTTGAATTCTTTTAAAGCTGTAGTGAACGACATCGGCACTAGTCCACCAAACACTCACAAGTAACTTTTTCTGAGTCAATTTTCTAAATAAAATAAAATTGAAACCCAGCCAAATTCGGGTAGGATTTGGCTGGGTCTCCAGGTTTCAACCATTGCGACGAGCGCTTCCGATTAATTATCGTACAGTATCCACTTTTCATCATAAGTAATGATTCGATTTAAAATCCCTTTATTATTGTGTCGGTTGAGCAAAGTAACACAGCAGTCGACACGCGTTTGCAAGTTTCCCGATTTGCTTCAAGTGGATTAATACAGTTTTATCACTTACCCCGAAGCCTGCAACTATCTCTGAAGTGCTTTGTGATGGATCCGCTTCCACAATAGCCTTTAGTTGTTCATTTCCACTTTGGTCTCCGGCCGTCCACGGGGTTGGTTCTGAAGGTCGAAATTTCCAGAACGAAAACATTGAAAGAAAAAAACGTACCGTGCTTTCTCTTGCGACACCAATCGCCCTACACATCATAAATCCATCGAGCTGTTTCTGCAGCACTGGTGTATTCGTACTCATAAATAAACCGATATTTCATGTTTTCCATTGTTCGGTAATAAGCAACGCCAAAGAAAAAAATAATGAGGAAATAACAAATGAATGACTGTTTTCAAAACTCAAATGTACTAGCTAAATGAATTTATAAATTTGAATTTGGAATTCTTAACCAGAGTATTTCAGATTAAAGTGGTCAGTACGACAAAATGATAATTTCATATGTAAGGAGGAGGAGTAATATATTTAATATAAGTAAATAATCCATCAAATAATTCTGCGTTATTTAGTCCAATAAAAACCATCAATCATAATTGTCGCCATAATCTTAAATGGTCCTTAATATTTCAGTAACAGCCTTTGAATTTTCCCACTACTGGGCTAAGACCTCTTCTCCTCTTTTGAGGAGAAGGTTTGGAGCTTATTCCATCACGGTGCTCCAATGCGGGTTAGTGGAATACACCTGTAGCAGAATTTCAGTGAAATTAGACACATGTCGGTTTCCTCACGATGTTTTCCTTCGCCATCAAGCACGAGATGAATTATAATCACAAGTTAAGCACATGAAATCAGCGGTGCTTGTCCGAGTTCGAACGCACGAACATCAGTTAAGAGATACGCGTTCATACCACTGGGCCATCTCAGCTTCTCGATCCTTAATATGTTGATACTTAATACGGTTTATGGACGGCTTGGACGAGCATATGGGCCACCTGATAATAAGTGGTCACCAACGCCCATAGACAATGGCATTGTAAGAAATGTTAGCCATCGCTTACATCGCCAATGCGCCAGCAACCTTGGGAACTAAGATGCTATGTCCCTTGCGCCTGTAATTGTACTGGCTCACTCACCCTTCAAACCGGAACACAACAATACCATGTACTGATTTTTTGCGGTAGAATAACTGATGAGTTGATGATACCTACCCAGACGAGCTTGCACGAAGGTCTACCACCAAGTAAAGGTAAAATAATTTGGTTACCGTCTCTGTTCAGTACAAGTAAATTGGAAATTAATTATAAATACTAATAACTAAAACGAATTGCTTATTTGTTAAAATTAAAACTATATGAGGACCAGATATAATATTATACTACATCGCATAAGCTTGCTAAATTTAAGTGTTATAGCTCAAATAAAAAAGTATACTTTTCATTGATTATTATTATTATTTATAAGTTTGATATTAACTGTAGTCTGCATAGCAGTAAACATTTAATTAGGTACTATACTTTATGTCGAATGATCTGAACCGAAAATGATCAACGATTAATTATCGGTGATAATAATTTTATCATTGACTATCCTGCTATATAGTCTACGATCGCCATAATGTCATTCTTTAATAATTATTGGTAGTCCAAAATTAACTGGGTATGTTATAGGGTCCTAGTCTAACTTTAGTAGCTGTATACAATTATAAATCCTTATGAAATTCGATTAGTCTACAACCTTGGTCGTAATCTCATCAGCTATGTTATACGGGGAGATCATTTGATCAATTTAATCCAAACTTTAGGCCTACTAACTCTGTTATCTACCTATAATAGTATAAAATACTTTGAAGGGCCGGCTTCGGAGTCGCGCCGCGCGAAGTTTGGATTTGCGTTACTCTGACAACGATCGAGGCTCGTGCATCGCACACGCACTCATGTTCGTATGCTCGGACTTTGACTCGCCAATATGACTGTGATAATATCGAAGGTCGATATATTTTTTATATTTTTATTTAGTTTTCGTAATTGATTTAATCTACAAAATCATCGATCTACCGTATTTTATTTACACTATATTATGTTTTTTCTCCATTCCTAGTTTATTTATTTACTTTCCCGCCAATTTCCAAATAACTCCAAAAATCCATTGAGCATTATATGCGTATACAGAGTGTAACAAAATTCGTGTCCGACCCGTGAAGTGGTTATTAGGTATCGTGAGTCGGTTCTATTTATGTAAAAAAAATTAAAATATTATGCAAAAAAATTACTCATAAATTATTATTTTTTTTCATTTTCAATTGTAAATGACGAAAATTTCATGGACAACTGAGGTCATGACCTCGTCTCCGACCTACCCGATAGGTAAGAGCTAACGAGCGCTGACGCCGACGCCTGTGTTGCAATATAATTGTTGTTATTTAGTCAAATTAAATTTTTTTCGGGGTAAAATTTTGCTTAAAATTTTAAAATTTATTACAAAAATAGAACCGACTAACGATACCTAATAACCACTTCACGGGTCGGACACGAATTTTGTTACACCCTGTATAAGCATATTCATTAACATGAGCGCAGTATTTTGTTATTAAAGTAATGTAATCAGTTAATAACCTTGTAAAATGATGAAAACATTAGAATTTTATTATTGAATACTAAATATTTTTACCACGATCTTATGTCACGTTTCTTCAGAATAACATTGAGTGCCTGTGAATCTTTAGTGCCGTAAATAATATTCTTTGTATTTTAATAATCTTGAAATTACTGACAATGATAATTTGTAGAACAGGTAGGCAGACGAGCAAATGGTTCACCTAATGGGAAGTGATCACCACCGCTCATAGACATTGGTATTGTAAGAAAAAATAACAGTCGCTGACTTCACCACGAACTAAGATGCTTTGTCCATTCTGCTTGTATTTTACACTGGCTTACCCATCGTTCAAACAATACTAAGTCTTTTGTGCTAGATTTTTTTTTTATATAGTTATTGATAATTTTTATATTTTTATTGAAATTAATTTTAAAGTAAGTTTTTACTTATAATATCATTGTTATCACAGTATATTATAATTTTTAATTATTTTAAGTTATATATACGAGTAAAGTTTTGAATAAATTATTGTTAATTTTAACGCAAAGTACCTAATGAGTACATTCCGTCTGTGGTAACACAGACCAGAGGCCCTAGTCAAGTTGACATTCTACAATCGTAAACGCTAATAGAAAACTAAACAAATGTATGAGAATGACATCTCTCAACGATAAGTCACGTGGTCATTCTCATACAATTTTTAGTTTTCTATTAGCGTTTACAATTGTAGAATAGCTACTTGGCTAGGGCCTCTGGTATTTCAACTTTGTAACAATTGCTACAAAGGAATAAATAAGAATGCATTTAATGTTGTTGGTTATTTATGAACTGATTTATATGCTACAGTTTTTTAGTCGAACTTATTTTTGCTATAAAAGAAGCTCACATAATATATTTGATAGTCTGTAAATTTCATTAGAGATAAACCACAAACTATTTATCTATTTCCTGTCATAAAATATTTTAGTAATCATTTTATGTAAGAATTATCGCTAAAATATCGTGAAACGTTAGGTTAGGTTAGATATCCGTATACACGGATAAATCCGTATTTCAAAGAATTTAACGGTTTCCTTTTAAAGACTGATTAAAAGTATTTCCCGTTTAAAGGTGGAGGGTTTTTAATTGAATCATAACTCAAACAGGAAGCAAATAGATATTAACTTTTTACCACAAGTTTTACCCGTTTCTAGGTAACCATTATACCAGCTATGTGGCACGAGAGTTGTGCAAATAGATGATGAACATGATTCTCTGTGTAAAATTTGCCATTGTCGTGACTCGGTACTAACATTTTAATGCTTTTGTTATTCGAAATTATCTACACAAATAGATAAAATTGAAATATCTGACTGTTATTTTTAAGTTTATTCGGCTATTTGCGAGGTACCAGCGAAAATATATTATTTTTGTTTTTGTTTGCCTGTCTGTCTGTTTCTCCAAAGTTATCTACAAAACGGCTAAAAATTACAAATGCAAATAAAAAGGAAGGTAATATCCGTCAGTAGACCATCGTTGGCATGTAAATTAATGCAAATTCAAATCCTAATTTTCAGGAGTTGTTTGAACAATTCGCTAACCCGTTTGTATTCAGCTTAACTAGGAAACCAATTTTGACTTAATTTATTTTATCAAATTTGTTCACGTTAAATATTCTTATTTCCTATAAAATTATTCTCCTTTAAAATTAAAACTAATTTTAGTTCAATATAGTATAGATATAGCATGAAAAAAGATCAAAAGTCAATGGAAACCTTTATTCATTTAAAAAATAGATTATTATTTGAAAAAAATAAATCTACGAATATGTGAAAGTTCTGTTCGTAAGATATGTATGAGACCAACTATATATTTAACCTTCTGTATATATAATGGTATATCTGTATATGTTTATATATATTTACTGTTCAATATTTTTATGTTGTATATTTAATATCATTTTTCTTGCTTAGAAAATTATGACACCAAAGTAAGATGATATTTTAGAGCATTATAAAAATTATAGTTAGCTTAATGTAATTCTTAAGTTTGGATATAATGAAAACAATAAATATTGTTACAATCGTTTTTTTTCCAACTTATAATTCCATTCACAATGCTTATTATTATTATTACATACCAAAACGTAAACGATTGTGTCTATAATTGATTTCTTCAAGTGAGAATAAGTAAAAATGTCGACAGCAGATTGTATCGTCACTCCTACGGCTACATTTGTATTGGTTTAAAGTTATTATTAAATAGATGACCATCCGATGAGGCTCTTCGTTATTGGCAGTTTATTTTCATTTTATTTTATAAAACATTTTTAGTTTTAATGCATGTGTAAAACTTAAAAAGATCATTAATGTAAGCAACATGGTTAAGACTAAAAAAAATAAACAGCTTATTTTATTTAAATTACAGTCTATTTTTACAATTTCATTATTAAGTCCCGTACAAAAAATTACAAAAACAGCGTACGTTTTACAAAAATAATATTTTGGATAAAAAATAAATGGAAAGTTATTTTTTATTCACTTTGTCTATTTTACTGTTCGTTAGATTTATGAATACATATTATTATATAATTATGTATGTAATATTACAAACCTAATAGCAGTACTATTAAACTATCAAACTAATAATGTATCTTATGAAACACTGACTACGATGAAGCTGTCAATATTGCGAATCTAGATCACAGCAAAATTAATTACGTTCTCCAACTCAAAGCAATTCGTTCAATGTGGTTATCACATGTACAAATAGTACATCTACAAACATCGTTATAATATAATGTATACATATAATTTAAACATAAAAAAAAACAACGGGTTGCACTCCGGGAGTGCCGGCAGAAGTGAAAACTTGAATATAAACGTTGTGCATTTTTGATATTTTGGAATGGCTAAGGAAAAATTTTGCACGAATTGCTTTAATTTTATCTCTCTAATTATGCTCTCTAAGCGATACCGCTGGTTTTGTCGCCGTGACAAAAGTTGCTCTTAAGCGGTATCGCTTAGAGATCGAGCTCACGAGCACCTTCTATCACGGTGACAAAACCAGCGGTATCGCTTAGAGAGCGAGCTCACGAGCAACTTCTATCACGGGGACAAAACCAGCTTTGTCACTGTCAGGTCACCTATCCAAAGCGGAGTGCGCTCACGGAGGGTGACAGTGACAAAACTTATTTGAAATCAAGTTTTGATAAATAACTTCACACTTTAGGACCTGCATTAACTGAGTATTCTTTTTACTTTTTATCATTAAATGTTAAATGTTTTTTCCACTTTTTCTTTAAGTAAAAAAATAAATCTAAGAATTTTGTTATTTTATTTTTGTTTTTATGTATTTACCTCTTTTGACGTGACAACGTCTTATAAATTGGTTTGCCGGGTGACACTTCAAGAAACTGCGTTACGCTCCGCTCACGTTATGCGCTCACAATGAGAGCGAGTGAGAGGCACGCGTCCCTTCCACTCGGGCATGGTTAGCCCGCCTAAGAGCGAGAGAGACAGACATAAAAAGTGAAATTCAGTGCGAGATTCTTTGTATAAATTAATGTTTTAAATATAATTCTTTGTATAAATAAATGTTTTAAATTGTTACTATTATTTCATCCTTCTTCCTACTATACGAATGAATATTCACATTAAAATTATTTTACCACTCAAAGTCGTTGTCACGTAAAACTTTCGCCCGTATACCGACTTTACAGGCAACCAATTTTTTTTTTTTAAACTTACTTATATATTTTAATAATAGTCCAGTCATTTAAGCTTAAATAAGGTAAGGAATCTCGGAATTCGAGATACCCAGCTGTAAGTCTGTAAATACTTGTATATTGACACCCTAAAAGTTGTCTCAAAACCTACATATGGTAGGGTGTACGCAACTATTAAATTTCAAGGTCGAAACAAAATTTGTAGAGAATTTTTTATTCTACAATATTGATAATAAATAAAAATAGCAAAAAACCCATAGGAAAAGAGATATTTCCAAAAAAAGCGCAATATACCGATTTTTGTGACCTTTGACCTTATAATTTAATAGTTGCGTACACTCTACCATATTTTGAGACAAGGTGTCAATATACAAGTATTTACAGACTTACAGCTGGGTATCTCGAATTCCGAGGTGAACTTACTATAATGACTGGACTATAATATTTTACTGATTAAATTAGATTAAATTCATTCGAATACAATTAAAATACTAAATTAAATTAAATTAGTTCAAATTCGATCACATTAAATTAATTTAATTTATATTCATAATAATAAATTAAAATCAAATCAAATTAAAATTAAATTGATTGCAATAAAAGTTTTTAAGTCGTATTGTTGTTTTTGTAACCCTTGTGTACGCGGTGATAGAAATGTCACCCAACCGTTTCGTCGCCGCGTGAGCGCATCTCCATACAAGTCCATGAACTTGATGAGGGTGACGAAACTGTCACCGTAACGAAAGTTACCCATGAGCGCGCTGTCTTACGGACGGCCGTGACGGTTTTGATGACTTTGAACTTATGTCAATTCAATGACGTCACATCAATCATATTTTATATTTAATTTTACATAGATACATGATATTAAAACAATACACAAGATATTATTCTTAGTTTGAAATTCGTGCTTCATATTTCGTATCATGATTTCAACTAATTACTCAATAGTTTTTAAGTGGCTTCTTGTGTAGTGAAGATGCGTTTAGTGAACGTGTATGTGCGAAATAATTATTCATTCAAGAAGACTCATAATGGTACATTTGAATCTGCATTTAACAGTATTGTATTAAATTTAAAACTACCAAAGGCTCAGTAATCAGTATTGAGACAGAGAAGAACCGGCAAGAAACTCAGTAGTAACTCTTTTTCATCCTTTTAATTACAGAGCCAATTGCATACAATTAAATATATCCATAGCTTGCTTCGAAATCGAGAGGTACTAACTCAACTCAATTTTTTAATGATTATAATGTGTACATAATTTAATGTTGAGTAACATACCTTTATATTAGATTATATTAGAACCTAAATCTCAATAATATTTGTATATTGTTTCAATGGATAAGAATATCTACTTTCGACCAAATATACTATGAGATAAAGTTAGGTATACGTTGCAGCTAAATTCAATATGCAGACGGCATATTGATTCTATTGAGCACACTTGACTGTGATATACAAGATCCGTATAGGACAAGTTTTCTCGCTGCGAGCCACTTAACCTTTCAAACTTCTATTTACTATAGCTCTGAATACAATTTAATATGAATTTGACATGTGACTGTTTTAACTAATTTTCTTATTTTTCTCCTCTATCAATATATTAATCTTGTACAATTGCTGTCCTCTATTCGTTTCTAAATTATTCTTCCGATTATGGTGAAACTATGGTGTAGTGTTTCTGCGTACACTAGGTACATAAACTTACGTACAAAATATGAAGTAAAAATACAGCCTTTCGTTAATAAATATTTTTTTAAGTTTCAAACTGCAATTAACATTCATCCTAAGTAAATCCGAACAAACGTTTCTTAGGTAATTTGTGAAACAACAAACACTAATCAAGGGTGTGCTCAACGTAGTTATAGTTACGGTCACGTTTCGGTTCCGTAACTTTTAGGGGTAAGTGCAAGATGTATCCCTAATAGAAACTCTATTTAACAGAACTACGTTCCAACATTACGTGTATAGATTTTGATTAAATCTTTGTATACTACTGTTAGAAATAGATTTTATACATTTAATCTTAAAACGCTAAGCATTTTTAAATAATCATTTTTACTTTACATATTTTTTTAATGTAATCCAAACGAGCAGGAGGCTCACCTGATGGAAAGTGACTACCACCGCCCGTGGACACCTTAAATGTATTAAAATCGCGCTGTTGTGGATTTCCAGACTTCTAGGTGGTGATGATGAAATTTTGGCGCATAAATAGATATATAATTAAACCTAAATATCCTATATCAATAAGATATATAATGCACGGCACAAAATAAGTATACTTTTATTTGCGTGTACAATATATTTTAACAATAACGTATGAATCACATTACTCTTTTAACAATTGAAAATACTGCGAATATAGAACAGCATACGTTTATCTTCATACATATCAAATTTCGTTCATTGAAATTCAGACCATAGCGACACGTACATAATATGTTTATTTAGCATGTTTTCAATGACTTGTTACCTTATGTTTTGAAATAAAGGCGTCATTTTCAAAGGTCATTGTACAAAATATTTAGAATGGTTAGGTGGTCAATGCCGTTGCTATTTACCATGTGAATACAATACAATTATATTTATAAGGTATTATTCATTTTAAAAACTATACTATCTCGTAAATCAAAATAAAAAACATTACATATAACTTTTCTCTGACTATCTAATCTGAATTTTTTTCAGTATTCAATAAAGAAAACTTTCACAAAGAAAGTCGAGTGTTCTCTTTAAATAGAATTGAATTCTAAAAGACGAAAGAATTGCAAAATGGCTCTCTCGAAGTGCGGGATCAGAACCGGTCATACGACATACCAGGCTAGGATACTTTCTCGTGCTTATACCTAACAAGTGAAAGAAATAAACGACTCCTTAGCTTGGTTTGAATTACCGTTTTTTCAATATACTTATTTCACATCCTTGAAATAATTATGCGTAGTAATTTATTTACCATAAGCAATATAGTCTGTATTGAATTTATTTAGCTATAATTAGAACAATTAAAGTAATTCAAGGTTATCGTTTAAAAAGGGTATTCAGAAAGTTTAGTCTCACGGATAAAGCGGATACAACTCGGAATACCATTTAGACCTTTGTTAGCCGTTACAGAACAGATTAGATTTCGAGGTTAATGTTCATTGTTTAAAACCCCATTCGCGTGAGACAGCTGAGATCGAAATAGACCTTGTTTGAAACAATCGAGACCAACTGATGATACATTTACATCACCTAGAGTCTAGGCCATCATGGAAAGTGAATGGCTGGTAAAACAATAATAGAAAATATTATATCATCAATCATTCTATAGTATTTTTATTAATTATAATGTAGACTACTGCAATATTCAGATTACTAATATTAATATATTCTATAGTACTGCTAAACCTAATACTACGACCTAAATAAGGTAAGTATAGTTTCAGAAAGCATAATCCTTTTCACTATAGACGTAGCGTAAACGAAAAAGTCATTTCATCAATTTCATCCTCCATTTGACAAGGATAGTGGATGAGGCAATTCGATTTTGTTAATGAGTAAATAAAATAGTATTTGTATGTATAGGCACCAAGTATTCAACGGGAGCACCAGGAACGATATTGGCAACAAAATCCAATTTCTTAAAAAATAACGGCTCAACGATGTGAAGACGACAGAAAAAACCAACCGTGGATTTAAATTTTATTATATTTTCATGGGCCCTAACTGACGTAACACAGAAGTTCTTGTGTATAGTAAAAAACGCAGACTATAGATATGGAAAACATTGGGCGTTTTTTTTTCATATATAGACTGCATTGCTATCAAAAATTACTTACTTTGTAATTGTTCTTATGTTTGTAAACATGTCCTTTTAATTTACTTGTAAAATTAAGTATTTTCTAAAAAAAATGTAGAGTTACTTATGTAAACACAGCCTTTGTGTTCTTAGCGAAGTATCATATAAATTGGTATTGTAGTTTCTAAAAAATTAACTGTATTCTGTAAGTTTTTTAACTGTATTCTTACCTTTTCGCCTGAAACTAAAAGTCTTTGATATTAAACGCTTTGTAATAAAGAAAACTACAATAAAATAAGGCTCAAAGGCTTTATTCGACGTACGTAAACATTACAGTTACTAATAGACAAAGTAAAAACTGACAGCAATTCTAAAAATATATTAATATTTAATCTCTAACTCATATTGCTTAAAGTCTTTAAGGAGAAGAGCTTCGAGTATACACCGCGACCGCTACTCTAATGCTCCCAGGATAGCAACCAAGGAGAGTTTAGAGGTTCTTTTGGTATACGACTATTCTTTTTTCTCGCTGTGAAAACGCGCACAGATATACCTACTAAAAACAAACAGCAGTATCGTCTCAGTCACCACCCGGAGGGGTGGTGTGTGATGGTGGTTTGGTGGACTTTGCATAATATGCGACTCCATCGTTGGGTAAATAAGTTCGTTCCTTCATTCGTAAAGTTTGTTATGAATGTGGATTCTGTTTGATTTGATGGATGACCCAATGCCAAGTTGAGTGCTTACCGAGGGTTGAATGGTATGAGGGTGTATAAACATGTCATATCGCTTACGTTGCGCCTCAGCGTACCAGGGCAAACCCTGTTGTACTGAAGTCTAATCAGAGGAATATGCAACGTAGTAAGCTTTGAGTATTTTAATAACGCGATAAATACCTTTTGAGATAAAGTTAAATTTGCACCAAGAGATGTTAACCCCATCAAGTGACCAAATATTAAACATTAAAAATACACAAAACTAATTTAATAAATAAAAGCGTGTTCCATTGTGATTACAAAAGCAAAATAATGAAGGTGTAATATGCTTAAAAATTCTTTAATATTCTAGCACAATGGAACACGCTTTTATTTATTAAATTATTTTTAACTTTTTAGTTCTTTGTATTCACAAGTAATAAAAGCTTGTTTTTAAAAAGATTTTTTTTTTCTCTTAATTTTATTTTTCATTAAATGTGGTCACGATGTTACATCTATCAAGTGCTGATAAAAAATGTAGTTGTTATAAAAACAACAATAATAAACTAATAAACGTCGTGTAAAATATTGTTCTAATAAATAACATATCGTTAAATCCGTGTCTAATGTTAGTCACGACGATCTTCACGTACCGATGCATAAGATAAGATACCCCACGACTCAAATAGTCATGGTCAAATGTTGTCTGTACAAAGAAAATTACAAACAAAAATATTATTAAGTTATTTTTATGTATTTTTTAATGTGGTAAATCTCTGTGCAAGCCCACTGTGTCGGTACCCCCTACCCACTGGTGTAAAGGGTGTATGAGAGAGGAATTTCATTTGGCAGAATGCCAATTAACTGTACCTATTTTGAATAAAGAACAATCAATTAATAAATAAATTTCATATTAGCTAATAATTCCTAAGTTTAAAATCATCTAATAAAAAAAGTTTGACGGACTGTTTATTTTACAAGTTTCGTTAGGCTTATGAAAATAACTGCCGGTTATAAATGAATTTCTAAAGGACGATGCCCATAACTTTATGAAACTATGTACAACCAAAAAGTCGATTAACAACCATGTCGCATTTTAATCGTATTATTTATACCTAAAAAAAATTATATATGCCCTTGCATTTTTTTAATATTTGAAAATCTAAGAGCTGTAATGACATTTAAGTTAAGTTATTTTGAAATTAGGTTTTGATGTATTATATCTTATTTATACTGCTTTAAATATATTGTCATGCCCTGTGCCATGATAATACTGTCCTAAAGGAATAACGCTGTAAAAATAATAAATAACTTATAGTAGTGCCATGCTGCATATCTTCGGAACGCAGCAGCCCGTCCGTGGAAGTACTTATCTCTCGTAAAAATCGACTTGTGGAAATGCGGTTCTATGTATAATGTATATGTTCCATTTAGGGTGATAGTGAGCGTGATTAAAATACGAGTAATGTCTCCCAATTCATTATTGAATAGAGTTTGTAAGAATTAATGATATGAAGAAAATCAATCAATCAATCAATTTATAATAAGGAGAATATTTTAATAAATATAATATAGTATTATAGAAAACATTATAAAATTAATGTGCTAAGTAACATTAAAATTATACAAAGTCAAACAACGTAAATTATAGTACCTTATATTCTAAGATAACAGATAATAAATTCTGCCATAAAATGGGCGGCGAGTTAAAAATATTAATTAAAATTATATGTTGCCGGCATATAATATTAGTACGGAAGTAAATTGCAAGTTTTAATAAAATACCATAAATATGGATCTTTTGTCTTTAAAGTTTACTTTTGTAGTTATAACTTTTATGAAATAATAAATTATCATGTGTTCAGACTTTAGAGTAGCGGGACATCCCCCAAGCCTTAAGAAAAATAGATTTTAGCCCGGTTTACTTACCTACATGTACTTATTTTTATGTGAGTTTCAACGGCTGTTCCTCAAAAGACTGAGAATATTAAAAAAAAACTGCTGTACAATACAAGTAATAATTTATAATTATTTTAAACTAGACCAGAACTTGCTTTTTGGTTATTTTGTCCTCAATGCATAAAATCTATAACGACATACTCAAATTAAATGACACCATTAGGAACTTTAATAACTCACCATAAAATCTATAATTACACTTAGGGCTTTAAGACGTTGTTGCGTTTATCGTCAAGTCTTCTCACTGTCGATGTCGCTCACAAATTAATTCTAGTATTTAGAAGTACTTTTAACAATTTTAAAGGCATTACCGCCAAAATAAACTTGTTATTGCCATAGTTCAAAGGGACATAATAAATGATTGTAAAATAATCATCGAAATATCGAAAAATGATTATGATCGTAAGTATGTATGTTCGTCAATTCCCGCATAACTTCTAAACTACTTATTACAAATTTGACAAATGTGATATCGTTGGAAGCTTCTAGATAAGCTATGACGTCACTATAAATTTATTATTATAAGAAATATTTCGAGGTTCCGTTTAGTCTTTGTTTTATCAAAATTGGTTGATTCTATATATATTTTTTAAAACAGACGTATTTTTATTGTTATCTATATGTCGCAGTTATCTAGCTTAATCAGCCGTTCTATCAACTGCCTAGCCTCTTTAGTAAACAGCGCCGTTTAACTAGCTTCCTGAATGATTTTTAGCCATTTGATCAAACAGCTAGGAAAATGACTTGGATCGATGACATGTAATTACTTGCCTAGTCTGTTCATTTAAATTAAGAAATTGTAAGAAAAATAGTAGAACGGAAGAGTGTAGTTTAAATTTCAAATATCTTTATTCAATGTTGAAGTGTTACACTTTCTTATTGATAGATAGATAAACATACTGACAGACAGACAAAAAAAATGTTTGTTTTTGTAATTCTCAAATAGCCTACCAATACCTTTAAAAGAGGCAATTATTTTGAAATCACACACACTTCTATCACTAATACTAACACTATAATATACCTAGCAATAATAATACGAGAATCCTTTTAAAACAAAAAAAACTTACACATTACAAATTAACTTTTATTCGCCTCGTCAATTTGCGCGTACGACACAAGTACATCTCATCTATATCAATGTATGTAAGTTACAAACCTACCTTGGCTGACATCGACTCCAAAAATAACAACAATTGTAACTACATTATTAACCACACACACAACACAATCGTACCTACATATTGATGAGTGGAAAAAAGTAAGTTAATTATCAAATTATAGAAGAATACGCAATTATTTTTTTACATTTAACCGACTTCAAAAAAAGGAGGAGGTTATCAATTCGTCTGTATGTTTTTTTTTTTTTTTTTTTGGTGTTGTTACCTCATATCTATCGACTGGATGAATCGATTTCGATGATTTTTTTTTATTTGAAAGGGTTTGCTTTCCCATTGGTCCCATTTTTTTTTGGTCCAGTTTTGACAGTGGAATCCATGAGAAAACCATATAAGTCGTAAATTTGCATGAGGTATGTGCGCGACAAATGGACGAATAACTCGATTTCTATTCAACGGATTTCGATGATTTTTTTTTTATTGGAAAGAGTATACTTCAAGGGTTGTTTGATGATAGTTTGGTTAGATTCTGATTATAGGATCCATGACAAAGTAACGGAAATCTTCAATTCTTAGTAGCAAATTAACGATACACGACCGAATCTTTTATAGGCTATCTAGATTTATCATTCACCTACCATAACATCGTTATAATCAAGTACTTGTAGTACTATTGTATAAAACACTTCTTTATATACCGTCAATAGTTTTCGCAGCGCACGCGAAATAATAACTTTTATAGGCAACAGTTTGATACGTTGGGTTACATTGCTCCATTTTAAGAAGGGATCTATAAGTTTTTGAAAATATAATAAAGCCTGTGTTACTCGGTAAAGACGTAGCTTTCTAAGGGTGAAAGAATTTTTAAAATCGGTTGAGTAGTTTTTGATTTAAATCGTAATAAAAAAATCAAACAAAAATCAAATCTTTCCTCTTTATAATATGAGTTATGCATGTAAGCATTAGTATATGTGTTATGTTTGTAATTGAAACATATTTGAACATCTACTAAAAGTTGAGACCAATTTTGAAAATTATATAATATATCGTATAAGTACTATACTATACATGTTATATTTATGTATATTTATATATTGATTACTAGTGTTTTTCCCGCGGTTTCACCCGCGTAGTTCCCGGTCCCGTGGGAATATGGGGACAAAATGTAGCCTATGTTACTCCCTGATAATGTAGCTTTCCATTGGTGAAAGATTTTTTTAAATCGGCTTAGTGAAACCACTACACGCATAAACATGCGTGAAAGCGTCACAAACAAACTTACTTTCGCAATTATAATATTAGTTAGGATAATATAGATACTTCCCCTTTTTTTAATATACAGACATTCCGTCATAGTTTATGGTGAAGAATGGTATAACGCAACATCTATAAACATACAGTTTATTTAATTATTACTAGAAATAACTATTTGATTATGTTATGGCTGCCCAACTAAATTACCCCACCAACTAAATCTATTTAATCAAAACATGTTAATTTATATTCATACATTTAACCATATTAACTAATATTTATTAATTCACTGTTTTAGATTAATATATTTAAATAATAATATAAAGGCGCTGTCTCATATGAGCTGCACGTTTAGTAGGTCTACCCATATTCTACAAATTAGTGAGTGTACTTCAGATTCACTAAAAATCGAAAAATAAATAAAAATTTTAACAAAACAAAAACCGACTTCATAGGAAAAACAAATTAATATGCACTAAAAAGTAAAAAAATAATTGCGTATTCTTCTATAATTTGATAATTAACTTACTATTTTCTACTCAACAATATGTAGGACGAATGTGTAGTGTGGTTGATAATTTATTTACAATTATTGTTATTTTTGGAGTCGATGTCAGCTAAGGAAACACTATAATATACCTAGCAATAATAATATGGGAATCTTTTAAAAACAAACAAAAACATACACATTACAAATTGACTTTTATTCGCCTCGTTAAGTTGCGCGTGCGACACAAGCACATCTCACCTATAACTAACTATGTATGTAGTTATAAACCCATCTTGGCTGACATCGACTCCAAAAGTAACAATAATTGTAAATAAATTATCAACCACACTACACATTCGTCCTACATATTGTTGAGTAGAAAATAGTAAGTTAATTATCAAATTATAGAAGAATACGCATTTATTTTTTTACTTTTTAGTGCATATTAATTTGTTTTTCCTATGAAGTCGGTTTTTGTTTTGTTAAAATTTTTATTTATTTAGTGCATATTAATTTGTTTTTCTTTTGAAGTTGGTTTTTATTTTGTTAAATTTTTTAATTTATTTTAGGTACAGATCAAGACTCAAGCGTGAATCTTCTTTTATAACGAGGTTTAATGGCCTAAGAGCCAGTGATCGGCTGACTTACGGTATATTAGCAAAGTCCATATTTATACTAGGCATACATGCCGTAGCTAAAATGGGGATTCACCGTTCCCGTCGACGGTTCGTTCGTTTGGGCGTGTCCCGAAGTCAAAAATCGTCAAAATTGGCTTTTAAAACGTGATCGTAGCATGGCTGCGTGCATTTGTGCTGCATGCATTTTAACCGATTTCAGAAAAGGAAGAGGTTATCAATTCGCCTGTATGTTTTTTTTTTCTTTTTTGTGTTTGTTACCTCATAAATTTCGACTGAGTGAATCGATTTTGATGATTTTTTATCTCGACTCGGCTGACATCGACTCCAAAAATAACAATAATTGTAACTACATTTTCAACCACACAACACAATTGTACCTACATATTGATGAGTAGAAAAAAGTAAGTTTATTATCAAATTATAAAATAATACGCAATTGTTTTTTTTACTTTTTAGTGCATATTAATTTGTATTTCTTTAGAAGTCGGTTTTTATTTTGTTAAAATTTTTATTTATTAATATGGTTATAGTATGCATTTTTTGACGTGACAACGTCTTATAAATTGGTTTGCCGGGTGACACTTCAAGAAACTGCGTTACGCTCCGCTCACGTTATGCGCTCACAATGAGAGCGAGTGAGAGGCACGCGTCCCTTCCACTCGGGCATGGTTAGCCCGCCTAAGAGCGAGAGAGACAGACATAAAAAGTGCAATTCAGTGCGAGATTCTTTGTATAAATTAATGTTTTAAATATAATTCTTTGTATAAATAAATGTTTTAAATTGTTACTATTATTTCATCCTTCTTCCTACTATACGAATGAATATTCACATTAAAATTATTTTACCACTCAAAGTCGTTGTCACGTAAAACTTTCGCCCGTATACCGACCAGGGTTTGGGAATTCCCGACAATTTCAAAGTCCCGGGACACGAGACAGCCTACACTCAAAGTCCCGGGAATTCCCGGGACTTCGAGACTTAAGAATTGTTTTTTATATTTTTTAAGAGGGGTAAACCTTTTTAGTAAAATTTTAATTAATTTCTGGCGAAACTTATTAAAAAAAGGTATTAAAAAAACAACAACATTTATTAAACAGAAAATTAATTCTTAATAACTTTAAAGTTAATATCAGTCTTTATAATTGCTGTTTTTATTTCTTCTATTCACACACAGATTCACTAAGCGGTTGAATATTATAGTTCAAGTATGTCAACCAGTCAGTCTTTTAAACAATTAACTAACACGTTAAATGGACTTCTTTGATGATATAATAAAATAGGATTTTGGTTGGTTGATCGTTGGTCTAGTGGCTAGATAAAAGGACGCAGACAGCTAGATAAAAGGTCCTGGGTTCAATTCCCAGGTCGGGCCAATAAATAGTTATTGGGTTTTTCTGTCAGAAATTCTCAGTAGCAGCCCGGAGTCTGGAAAGTGGAAGTATGTACACTCCCGTGCCTCGGAAAGCACGTTAAGCCGTTGGTCCTGCGCCTGAGCACTCATCGGTCGTGCCGGATTGCCGTCCCATCGGATTATGAGAGCTAAGGAAAAGATAGTGCACCTGGGTTTGCGCACGCACTTGAGCACTATAATATATCCTGCGCAGTTGGCTAATCTCTCTTGAGATTGGCCGCCGTGGCTGAAATCGGTCTGGAGGACCATTATTAAAATGGGCTTTTAAAAAAATTTGTGTCAAAAGCTTTGTCCGACAATCTGTTTCCAATTTTTGTGATAATGCCACTGGACAAGTAGAATACTACTCGTTTTCGACCAAATCGCGTTGAGCTCCTTCAATTATTTGAAAATATAAAAGATTACATAACAATTTCGACAATCATGTCTCGTCTCGAGTCTCGACTCGAAATTCCCGGGACTCGAGACAACTAAAATTACGAAAATTCCCGGGACTTCGAGACACGAGACGTCCCGGGACCCAAACCCTAATACCGACTTTACAGGCAACCAATTTTTTTTTATTCATAAATGAAAAGTCAGCTACTTATTCCGGTTCCTGTGTGTTTTATTAAGGATCAAAAGTACGAAAAAATTATAAAAAATACGTTAATTCAGCAAAGGTGAAATTTATATAATATGTTATTTACATTATTATTATACATATATATTTCAAGACTCAGGTCGGTTCAAAAATATTATATTTTATATAAAGAGTTATTGTTTTGCTGATCAGATCCATGCAATTACAATAAAGCTCATGGAAGAAATCTACCACCTAGAAATACAAATTTTGAAGAGAAGTTACAGGACGGATGCCATAGCTAGGACAGAGTTAGCACACAAAGAACTGTGAATCTTATACCTATTGATGTTTTCAGTATGGGAAAAAATATGCAACGAAACGTTTAAATAAGGTTCTCTTTATTGTTATTAATAAAACATAAACAAATATTATATTCTAATATAATTGAATATATTACCCTTGGTTTTAGGATTAATTTCTCTTGATATATGAGAATTATTATCTTTTTCTTTATTCCATCTTTTCAGGGGCCAACCTCTCTCTCGTTTTTGTCTCTAGTTGGTAACCACTTGAGTCCATCTGTTAAAATCCACTCTTTGTAAATGTCCTGCCCATTTCCACTTAAGTTTGAATATTGTTGGATGACTCCTTATTTTCCTATTCATTACTCTATCTCTTAATTTTATATTAAGATGTAATGATGACATCATCAAAGTAGCTGGAAAACTTTGGTCCAGAATAGCAAAGCAGAGAGAGATGTGGAAGGAATTGAATTTGGTTTTTTTTTTGTGTTCAAGCTTGCTTCATACCAAATTTCATCAAAATCGCGTCAATAGTTAGCCGTATAAGAGTTACAGACGCCCGACAGTAAAAGTCCAAAGAAGACATACCAAGATGTGCAGTTCAGTTGGTATCGGTAGCCCGCGTCCATTCAATTTTTGCAACTCAGCAAAAATCAACGATAAAATAATATTTTTTACCGTTTCCTGCGAAAATCGATACCTCACTTTAAGGTTTCTTACGTCGTTTCTTCTTGCATAAGGATCTTGAGCTTGTAAGTATTTTAGCGGGATATTAACGTTCTAAATCGTCTCTTCTATTTAAAAATATATGGTCATAATATTCGATATCTTCGAAAATATTAATTTTAGCGTTTGATTTCAAAGAGTCACTTTCTGTAATCTGTTGTCAAGAGTGCTCTTGACGGCTTTCACGTAAACTCAGTTCAAATCGTTGCTTGAGTCATGATTTGATGTCAAACATGGTTCTAAAATTAGATACTAATCAGCTGAGTTCTGATTAATGTATGTCGTTTTAAAAATCGTTCTAAAATAAAAGCTATACTTAAAATTAGTTTTAAAACTAGATTATAGACCGAATGACGTTCTGTAATACGGGCCTAAGTCTCTTCATTCAGCGTGCAATCGTTTTCAGATGACCGAATTAGTCGAGCGTTTGAATGCATATCCATGTTACAAACTTACGAGATGCCCGACAAACTTTGTTTTTACTATGTTTGAGACAATATTCTTAAGCCCAAACATGAAACTAACTCACTTAGAATGTTAACCTACGCAAACATACTTATAAGTTCAAAGCAATGATTACAATGAATGTAAATAGTTTTTACTATTTTTGCCTAATACAGCATAATTTCCTCTTTGTTACAGCCAGTACCAATTTAGTCGGTAAATTTACACAAAGCGTACGCCGGATCGTTCAAGATGTCAAGGACGAGGGCACTTCCAGTAAGTCGATAACTATTATTAATTTATATTTTGTGCAATAACATTCACAAATTATTAATTAATGCTTGCCAATTAATGCGCATAAATGAATCAAATACCAATTGCTGACATAGACTTCCATCTGTATGAATGTGACTGAAATCGAACATTTATAATTTTGCATTGCTTCTCTTCATAACAAACCTAACGTAATATTTATCAGTTTATATATATATGTATGTTATATTTTTCATCTGCATTTGAAACAAATTATAGCTAGTAAGTGTAGCTACTAAGGTAATAAATAGATTAGAGTAGATTACTATATTTATATCAAAATACATTGAACAAAGAGAGAAATTAAATAAAATGAATAACCGTATCAGGCTTCGAAGAATTTAAGGATTAAACAATAATAGTTTCAATATAATTTACTTTATTTTTGCACAAATAGGCGGGCAGACCAAGGAAGAGGTGATTGAAACGAATGAAAGACTTCGTGTGGTCCGAGTGCGTCTCGATGAAAACTACGACACTGCGAAGAAAGCTCTAATAACACTTATGACGCGATACAATGAGTCCAAGGCTGAAAGAAACGTATTCACGCGCTACGCTCTACTCAAGGCAATGATCAAGGTTGGTTAAAATGTATTATTAAAATAATCAGTTTGTGTGTTCTGTTTAATATATAAAAGTTGATTTGCGATTTACCAGATGGCGGATGCTAGGTGATCAATTACAGTGGAAATAATAACGGTGTAAGAGCAAAACTCATAGATACAAAAGGTTAACATGAATTTCCTTAATTTAATGACTGGCCTTGACAAAGTGATTACTAGTTTAGTAATTCTCTGAAACATAAATTTTTATATGCAATACGATACTAACATCATTAAATTAATAGAATATTGATATATAGAATACCGGGTTTTATGTATTTGCGCTCTTTTTTATGTCGTATAGATATACTTGAAGATATAATATGATAAAATATAGATAAAAGCTTCATTATATATAAATAGCGCAATTGCTATAGGCTATAATAAAGTCCTGGAGTATCTATTTGCGGTTCGGGTATCTTGAATGTAGAGATGCAAACAAAAATCTTACATCATAGGTATATCGTCGCGTTTGGACTCTAGTACCACTAACCATCAGGTGAAAAGAGAAATAGAATACATTTGCCCTCACGGGAAATATACATTAAAAATAATCTA
The DNA here is from genome assembly GCA_963151315.1 of Nymphalis c-album. Classification (NCBI taxonomy): domain Eukaryota; kingdom Metazoa; phylum Arthropoda; class Insecta; order Lepidoptera; family Nymphalidae; genus Nymphalis; species Nymphalis c-album. The sequence continues at coordinate 6,752,007 of OY720588.1, forward strand.
ATGACCGATGAAGATGAGTAGCATGTATTAAATTAGAAATGTAAATTTATTGAAAGACAGAAAAATACTTGAGACGATAAGGTTATTGTAATAATTCATTAATGTCTAACATAAACACACGCTTACGTCATCTACAATTATTATTTATTGACCGTTGCCCGTGGGTAGATTAATGTCAGTTTCTGAAATTTGTTTCCAGTCATAATACAAAATTCAGTATATTATTTGTTCATTGTTCTTTTTTCGTTTGTTTTAATTGCATATTGTTGCAATTTATTGTTAAACTTTTTGACTGTAAGACAATGCCTAATAAATAAATATGATTATAGGAAACATGGAACGATTACCAAGAAGTATTTAATTGTTTTGTGCTATCTAAGGGTACTGGGAGTAATATTTGAGTAGCATCGATTAGCTTTAGTTTTTGAGATATGGCATATATGTGTAATTTTGTAGAAAAATAAAAAACAATTCCATAAAAACAAGTTTAATTTTCGATAGCAGTCATAAATGATCTTTTTAATGATTTTCTTGAATGGGATGCTTGTGGTAGGTCTCGTTTCAAACTCTAGCAGTAATCCGTCATCATATGCACGTCCCATCTGCCCTTATATCGTTCCTTTATGGTACGAATTTCTTGATGGAATCTTTCTCCTTGTTCATCACTAAAATCGCCGAGGTTTTCAAGAAAATGAGAATTTCAATAATGAGAGTTTAAATAATGAAGTTTTACGCTCATGTTGCAACCAAGATCTGCCAGACATGACAACATAAATGTTGAACTAAGTTTGGTGCTTTAGTATTACCAAGAAAGTTTTGCGGTCGTGCGGGTATGTCGTGATTTTAGTGTTGGTGGCTAATATTTTTTTTCTTTCTGTCTAAAGGCGAGTACATCATACATTAGGTCAATCAACTCATTTTGGTTAAAATGTTCTTTGATCGGGACATTGGGTATAAAATCAGGATCCTTTGACTTATCTTCGTCTATGATGTCATCTGTTTCGATTTGGCAAGAAGCTGCTGCAGATGTTGATGGAAAAACTGGTGGTGTTTAAATCAACGAGGCAAAAATAACAATAATCATGGTGGCTTTTAGGTTCACGCCAGATCATGTGGTATTTATACTTCAGGGAACTTGTTTTACCACTTGACCATTGTCGCAAACTAACAACATGTCCTGGTTTGTCCATATTACACACTTGTACTTTAAAGTAGTCGGTATAAGCAGATTTTACAAAATCTGTCACTGATTTTCTATAATTTTTAAAAACACAGTTACCACAAATAAAGCAAAAACACTGCGGGTTGTTTAAATAACGTCTCCTTGATGTAGACAATAATTTTGTCTTAACTGATGACAACGCCGGGTTAAATTCGTGAAATTCACTTAAAATACAAAAAAGCTATGTAACAAAAATAAAAGAAAAACTACTAGTAGATTTGAATTGACTGCACCAAAATATAAAGGAAAAGCGAAAAAAACATCTGGAAAATTTTAAAAAGTATAAGTTTGTAACTATGTGTAATAATTTAGTGAAGATGTAACATTGAACACGACGAGGCAAAAACAAATAATCGCGTAGAAATAATGACACCTAATACAGAAATGGCTTTCATCAAAAACACCTAAATAAGAGGATTAATTAACACCAATTAACAATTAATAAAAGGAATTATCAGTATCCAATATTGGTAACTTCCGCAAATTACACCATTCATTAACAGAAATAGAAAAAAACAACGAGGCCATGTTATGTGAAAATCGTGAATAAACAACTAGGTCGTGTATTTGCGTATTGTGCAGTTCAAACCAAAAGTTCATGTTTTCTGAGGTCGTTTAATTATTAGAGGGTATAATTATTATACGAAGTTAAAAAATTGAAAAATAAAGGCTTAGACTTTTATAGTGTGAGAAATTGACTGTTTTCTTTCCACTCTTTCTTGCAGTAGTTTTATAATCTTAATTTTGTTATTAATAGTTTAGTAATTTAAAAAAAACAAGTGTTGTTAATTTACAAAATTTTAAATTAAATAAGCAGGTAAGCATTTAACAGTGCAAACTGTTAGTTTTAACCAACTAAGTACACCAAAAATATTAGGTACCTCCCTACCTATACTTCTAAAAAAGGGAAAAGGTTTTTTCTTAATTCTGCGTCATAAATCGAAAACTATACATCATAAAAATAATTAACACTGTTTACGCTTGTGCCAATGAAGCCCTTTCATACGATACCCCACATGACACGATTAACTCAATTCAAAATTTGAACCGCCGCCTCTTGCATAAAGACCCTGTTTTTTATGATTTAATTACAAATGTATAGTTTTCAGATTTTTCCCTATACTTGTAGTATATTACGGTATTACTTGCCAAATTTCATAGTCAACGGGAAATACCCTATGAATTTTGATTTCCTTGAGTGACGAAATATACGTTTTTTGAGGCATAATAGGCCGTATCTTTTTTTTACATTCACTTAGAAGTTTGATTTTTTCACAGCTTCAAAAGAACGTAGACTTGAGTATATCGTTTTACTTTCAACTCGATTCCACGCGCTCCCGAGATAAAGGGCCTTGACAGACAGACGGACGGACGGACGGACGGACAACAAAGTGATCCTATAAGGGTTCCGTTTTTTCCTTTTGAAGAAATAAAAGTACTCATACTAACAGTCCAGTTAAAATAAAAAAATAAAAAAGCCTTTTATTTCTTGCTTTCCCTAATAAAGCTTCAACAACAATGTGCATGCAAAAATTATGCACAATTTTGAATTTTAAAATCATTAAATCTTAATGTTATTGATTTTTAGACAATAATTAATGATAGTATATTTCATTCTATTTCATTTTAGAAATATTATCAATAAGAATATAAATAAAAATATAAATAAAATTCATAACATAATCATAATTTTATAGGTGCATTGAGTAATTATTATATTTGAAACAGTCCAGTTAACGTAGTTTGTGCTATATTCGAACGAACAAAACTACTATTTAGTTCGATACGATAATTCCGAGAAAACAATCAAAATAAGTTCGTGTATATAATAGTAAACCAATCTCATTCGAATTGTATACAGGCCACGTACGAGTATTCGAATATCTGTTTAAAAGTTCTCATAAAATTCCTGGTCATTGTTCCATCTGCAGTGAGTGTCGTGTTTTATAAATAAAACAATTTAGGCAAAAAACGGTCAATATTCAAGTTTCTACATTGTTTTTTTAAATCCCTAAGTATCTAGTCTTTTTGTCTAATATATATCCGTTAATCTTTTATGATCGTCTTACATTCTCATTATTAATGAAATTGATTGTGCAATTACCTAAATATAAATTTAGGGAATTGCCGGATTGCAATACTATCGCTGTTTCTTATGGCCATTTACAAATGTTAACCTTTTATAGCGTTGCTTTTAGCCTCGGCCTGGCATACTCAAGTATGTGTTTAATAAATGCATTTTCACTGCGTAGGGTAAAATATTAACAGTATAAACAATAATTACCACTCTACCACCATTTTTTTTTAAATATAACTAATTAAATCTATTCCATCTAGCAATTATTAAGCTATAATTTAGTAGAACATTTATACTTTTTTTATACATGCGTCGGTCTTGTTATTGGCCAGACTTCCAATAATTCGAATAAGAATATAGTAGAAAAAAATACGACATCATTTCTGCAAATGAACAACTACCTCACCTTTTTATATCCTTTCCATTCTAGGCGGGAATTTATTTATGAAGTCAAACGTTAAACGGTGAATACGAAAAAATAAAACGGAGAACTCCCGTCCCGAATTCCGTTTGAATCGATCTTTGGCATAGAATATGAAGACGTGACAGGGCTTAATTTATTCTCCTCTTTAACATGAAATAGAAGTATGAGTTATAGATTTACCGAGAAAATAAGAAATATTTTTATTGACTGTAGTAAGTGCACGATAAACAGATTTTTAATTTTATGATATAATTTAATGCTATATTATAATTATTATTTCTTACTATACATAATATAATTATATAAAATGTTATGACGAATCGTCTAATTAACAGAATAGTCCTATATTAGTTATATAGTATTAAATTTCGGCCACGTCAGCCATTCTCAACGAAAACTAATCTACGTAACTACGTAGTGCACAAATTATATGCGCCAAACACAAGTTCATTCACTGTTATCTCTGTTATCCGATGGACGGAAGCTATGGACCGGAAATCGGAATTCAGACTACGTGAACAAAGCCTTTACGTGACATACAAGTGGAAATATACTAACTTCTGAGTTCTGGGCTTCTTGCTTATTGCAAATTTCTTACCAGAGTACCCAGAATTTTGCATACTAAATTTTGAAATTAATGACGTTCCAAATAATTAAGTCCCAATCATATTTGAATGACGTTTCAGTATTCGGCCGTAAGTTATTCTTGCTCCGACCTGACTTCTGCGGCCTTATAAAGTAGCTAAACTTACAATGTTCTAATTTTATCCCCAATATCAGTATATTTGTAAATGGGTTTTTACAAACGCTTTAATCGTCAACAAATCTATAATTTTAGCCTAGCGTTGAGCAACGACTTCAAAATACGATCATGGATTTTCCCGACCAGATCCAATAATAGATTGCAATTCAAACTCATTAAACATCAAGCTTCGCCAGCTTACTAACAACGCAGTAAGAATATATTTCTGTTCAGTATATATTTTTACATATAGGTATAACCGTATAACTAATCCAATTTTGTTTAGAATATTTGGTAAATAAGTAGTCTTCAATTCTGTCTGTTAAAAATCTTTCGGCAGCCAATCTAATGGTCAGGGAGCATTTGAGTATATTATTATTACATAACGATGAAAATTAAATTAATTTGTTGATTAAGTTTTAGACGTATTTTTTTAGTTAATTAATGGCAATGATATCGTTTAAGTACCTTACTTGATGGTAGAGCTTTGTGCAAGCTCGTCTGGGTAGGTACCACCCACTCGTCAGTTATTCTACCGCAAAAGAGCAGTAATTGGTACTATTAAAGTTACAGGCACAAGGGACCTATCACCTAACGTCTTAGTTCCCAGGGTTGGTGGTGCATTGGCGATGTAAGCGATGGTTGACATCTCTTACAATGCCGACGTCTATGTATATATAATATTATTCCACAAAGATTTTAATACACGTATATTATAATATCAACTACGCTCCACGTCAGTGGATATGAACGTAAAGCGTTTTGCTTGCATTAGGTCGCCTGAAGGTTGTGCACTTGAGCTGGTATGAGAACCAGTGGTTTATTTGTATTATTACAGTCTTGTCTCTTTAGCTTCGGCTTTTCTTTAGTTTTGACTGATTGAACCTTGGACTTCCTTATTTTTATTATTATTGTAATAGCTACGGCTACTTTATTAGGATCGCAGTTACGGCTGTGCTTCCTACTGGACTACGGTCTGGTTTATTGATTTATTGATAAGACTTGTAGTATTTTATGTACCTCAGCTACGGCTGTGATACCTAATGGTCTTCAGCTCCATTTAATATATTATTAACTTATTGTAGGCGCACTATAAAAAGCCTACAGCTGATGGCGGGTGTGGGGCCAATATCAGCCTCCTTCCACTTTTATATTTTTCTAAATTAGTTGTTGTTTTTTTTTAATATATAAAGATGGGAAGAAGCGACATCCTTCAAGTACTCGTAAGAGGTATTAATGGAAATGGGACCGGGATCTCATAACTAAAATTGTTTACGATTTCACCCAAATAATCTAATTGGCATTTAATAACCAATTACATAAAACAAAATATCACTAGATTTTATATAACAAAGTCCCACGAGGTTCCTGTCGCGATTAACTAAAAAACTACTGAACGGATTTTCATAGGGTTTTCACCCATGGACAAAGTGATTCAATAGAAAGGTTACGTGTATAATTCATTAATGTTTTCTGTAAATTTGTTGAAATTTTAGAAGGATCGTAGTTTGGTGTAATAAAACTTCTTGTTGATGTTGTAATGTGGAATGAATTTATTAAAACACGGGTATATATACAAAAAGATAAATGAAATATATATGAATAATAAAAAATAGACCAATAGGAATGAGAATAACTTAATATAAATAATATCGAAAGCATCTGGTTACAAAACGAAGTTGTATAAACAATAAGAGCGAGAGTCTTTTTACAAAGTTGTATATCAATTATCGAATGCGAGTGTTTATTTCAGATAAGCAGTTTTTAAGAACTATTAATTGTCCATTGTTTTAACTGATGACGTTAGCATGCGTTGTGGTAGCGACGTACTGCTACAAAATATTAAGAGAATTGTTGAAGAAGCCGGAAAAAACGAGCCGATAGGGAGCTTTCATCGAAAACGCTGTAAAATCCCGTTGAAAATAATGTACGGTGAAATTGCTCCCCTTTCATAGATCTACAGAAAAGTCCACGATGGCATTTGTCTCTTTTAAGGATAGCTAACTTTACCCACTGTTTAAAAAATGGTTACATAATAATGTGTATAATAACCACTGTTACTAGATTACACAGATTTAGTAATTCTTTTATGGGACAAAGTATACGCCTTTACAACAGGATCCCAGAAAGCGTTCAAAAATTATTCAATTGTGAAATTTAAAAGGATTGTTAAGGAACGCTTGTGTGCTAAAGGATATTATACAATCAATGACATTTTAGATGATTGCACGCATTGAGATTGATACGATCGCCTCTAGGCTGTTTTAAATAAAGAAGAATATTATTATTGTGTAAATCTATAATTGTAAAAATGAGCTAAAAATCCCGCTGAGTTTCTTTCGCCGGTTCTTCTCAGGTCTGACGTGTTTATTTCCGAACCGGTGGTAGATTTATGACAATTAATAAGAAAGTGTCACTTCAACATTGAATAAAAATATTTGTGATAATTGGAAAGCTATAAAACCGGATATGATATTAATCCTTATGAAAATAAAAACGTTATTTACTTTAAGCATTTCATATATAAATTGGATGATGTAATTGCCCTTTACACCATCCAATTTAAATTAATATCTTAGGAACTATCGTAATTTTAAAACTATCGCGCACTAAATAAATTCAAGCGGTCCCACATAGATCATACAAACGCGTGATGCAAACCGCCTGCTCGCCCCCGCATCCCGCTGTCGCCCACTATGGCTAATAAAAGCTTATACAATACTATGACAGGTTTTTTTGGAATATTTACTCTGCTAGTCGGGCGAAGCCGGGGCGGGTCGCTAGTTTATAATATAAAAACTAATTAAAAAAAATAAACATGGTTTTATTTGGCTCCTCTAATGTTCGTTGAACATATGATCTCAGACTCTCTAAAATAATTCAGTTATTAAGAAAATAACATTATAAGGATCCTAACTAACTAGAAGAAATCACGAGCCAAAACAGGTGGCGATAGCTGGCGCAGACCTCTCGCTGCCGAGCGTGGTTAATGCCATGCTTGGCAGCGAGAAATGCTGGACGTAGATGGTCTCTTACTGCGAGAGCGTCATGTCGCAGAAAGAGGCCACGGAGTGTGACCGTGAGGCGTCTGCCTCCGCCGATCCGCTCCGCCAAAGAAGACCGGGGAGGAAGCGTCGGCTCTATGCGCACCTTCTCGCCCCGCCCTAAGCCGCCAGGGCTAGCTGGGTTCTCTGTACTCCGGGAACCTAATTAAGAAAGGCGGCCTGCGTAATCGGGCCAACCGTCGGGGCGTCGCGGTAGTATGCACACGCGATCCAGTGCCGCTCTACCAAAGTCGATAAAGGTACGCTGGTTTTTTAGTGGGTATTCCGGAGTCTTCAGCGCCGGCGAGCCCCCCACATACCCCCCCACTCCCTGTGGGGGAAACGCGTAAATGAGTTTCTCCAGCGAAAAAAAAAAAGAAAAAAAAAAAAAAACTATATTAAAAGCGATGTAAACAAATGTGTCCATAAAAATGCAAGTAAGCGACCTAGATGTAAGTGTATTTAGTTCCGTATTTGCACTATTTTTCGGAACATCTTACTGAGTATTCTACATATATGGAGGTAGCTTTTTAGTCTGCCACGCATACGATCTAAACATATATATATATATATATATATATATGTTTGTGTTAGCGACTACTGCAACATAATTCAATTAAATCATACGAAGCAAATAACTCGTGTGGATGTTTGGAATTATCTACTCGTGAGTACCTAAACTTCGCCTCAATTACAAGTGACTCTTGTATTCCTTTAATTTATCTCATCCTGCTTATATATGCCAGTTTAATATTCATACTTAGTGTATGTCAACAATATTATTGGTTTTTATTTAAGGATATATATAAAAAAGGCCGGCTATATTAATAATAATAATCAATCAATCATCAGCCAATAATAGTCCAGTGCTGAACATAGGCATCTCTCAAGGTGCGCCAAAGCTCCCGGTCCTCCGCCTACCGCCTCCAGTCGGTACCCGCCACCTTCTTAAGGTCGGTACCAGCCCACTACCACTTCGGCCTGCTAATTTTGCAAGCTATGTCAATGACTACGGTTCTGTTCCGGATAATCTCATTTCTTCATCTTATCCTTCAAAGATACTTCGATCATAGCTCACTCCATAGCACGCTCAGCGATTTTGAGTGTGTGGACTAGTCCCTCAGGTAGTGTCCACGTTTCGATCGGCTTCCTTCTCGAAGTTGTCCCTATCGACTTGAATGACCTGTCCTAGGCAGGTATATTCACTAAGAACTTCGAGAGGTTTCCCTTCGATATATACAGGCCCCGGCACGACATGCCTATTGAACATGACCTTGGTCTTGTCCAAGTTCATAACGAGACTGACACGGCGGGAAGAATCGCTTAAGCTACGCAGAATTTCGGTGATCCAGGTGGTCCAGCGATTCTGCTATGATGACGATATCATCGGCAAATCGAAGGTGTGAGATGTACTCGCCGTTTACATTGACTCCATATCCAGTCCAATCCAGCATCTTGAAGATGTCTTCCAACGCGTTACCAACAGTTTCGACGATATTACATACCACTGTCTCACCCCTCTGCGCAGTTGGATCGCCTTAGTCTTCATCATACATATTTCTAAAAAAAATCTGTCGTAGTATTGTATCATCAGCTTTTAGCCACAGTAGGCGACAGCGGGGTCTTGAATTTATTTAGTAAGCGATAGTTTTAAAATTACGTTAACTCCTAAGATATTAATTTAAATTGGGTTGTGTAAAGGGCAATTATAATATACATGAACTGCTTAAAGTAAATAACGTATTTAAATTTGACAAGGATTAATAACATATCCGTTTTTATAGCTTTCCAATTATAACATTAATATGTATTTTTTAAACATTAAACTAACAGCTAACAATACCATAGTTAGCTGTTTTCTTAAAAGATAGACATATACCATCGCGGACTTTTCTGTAGATCTATGCAAGGGGAACAATTTCACCATACATTTTTTGTTATAATTCAAACGGATTTTACAGCGTTTTCGATGAAAACTCCCAATCGGCTCGTTTTTTTCCGACTTCTTCAACAGTTATCGTCATATTTCAACAAATTTACAAAAAACATTAATGAATTATACACGTAAACCTTCCTATTGAATCACTTTATCCATGGTGAAAACCGTATGAAAATCCGTTCAGTAGTTTTTTAGTTTATCGCCTTCAAACAGACAGACAGGAAGTGCGGGGGACTTTTTTTATAATATGTAGTGATGTAGTGATCTATCTGATTCTAAAATATTTTTAACCTATAAATGTTATACCTGTTGTAAATTAAAGTCACGTCATTGACAACTAACTTTATTTCTTTTGTCACCAACCAGGTTCAACTACAATATCTACAACATCTTCCCCTTTTAGATAACACATACAAAATAAAAACTTAAGTAATTAATATAACTAAAACCTTCCCCCTTTAAATTGAATATAACAATGAACATAAAAAAAATAGACACTTCATTTCTTATAACAACAAATCATTTAAATATATTCTGAGCTAGACGTTGCTTAGCAATTTCTTTAGCTCTACGAAAAGGCCTAGGGGATATATGCTTTTCGATGTTTACATTATCATTTGAAATAGTCAAATCTTTAGGTACAGGCAAATCTTCTGATGAACTTACATCCTCGTTGGCATCACTAAACACTTCAAAACTATTGTCGTTGTCATGATTTGCATTAGACTTACATTTTATTAAATGGCGACGATTTCGTCTAAACTTACGGCCTATATCAGTTTGCACAATGTATGATCTAGGAGTATTAGCATGACCTATTACTTTAGCCCTACTCTTATATTTTCCATCAATACAAATAACAGGATCACCTTCGTTTAAAATCGGCAGAGTTTTACAACGTTGATCATAATATATTTTAGTTTTATTTTGTTTACTAATCATAGTATTATATTCTAATGGATCAACAGGCTTTGGTTTTAATATATTTGGATGCACAGGTAGCTGACAACGTAATCTTCGTCCCATTAGTAACTGAGCTGGAGAACTCAAACCATCTCTAGGAGTATTTCTGTAATTAAGAAGAGCTAACAAAAAATCTCCGTTACTCGATATCGACTTTTTTAACATATTTTTAATAGTTTGCACTGCGCGTTCACTTTTACCATTCGATTGTGCATAGTTCGGAGAAGAAGTAACGTGATCAAATCCCCATTCAAATGCAAACTTTTTAAATTCTCGACTACAATACTGCGTACCATTGTCAGTTATCAAAACGTTAGGAATACCATGTCTCGAAAATATGTCTTTCATATTTTCTATAACTGTACCAGATGTGAGATTATTTAATTTACAAACTTCTACAAAGTTGGAATAATAATCTACTACAACAAGGTAATATTTCTTACGAAATTCAAAAATATCTGACCCTATTTTAGCCCAAGGTAGTTCAGGTATATCTATCGGTAACATGGGTTCTTTTGAAGGTGCGTTTGTGTGTTCTTGACAAGTATGACATCGCCTTACATACTGCTCAATATCACGTGACATACTGGGCCAAAAAATTACTTGCCTCGCTCTCCTTTTACACCGATCAATACCTAAATGACCTTCGTGAACAATCTTTAACATATCATTCCTCAATGCCCTCGGTATTAATACAACATTATCTCTAAACAAAACTCCATCTACTACATATAATTCATCTTTCATAGACCAATACGATTTAACTTCATTAGAAACATTATATTTATGATTTGGCCAACCCGAATGAATGTAATTTAATAACATTTGTAATTCTTGATCTTTTTTAGTTTCCCTTTTTACTAAAGTTAACTTGTCATTAGATATCGGTATATTTTCAATTATCATTTGTAATTGATATACAATATTGTTATGAATCTCATCACTATAACGATCTGGAAGTGCTGCTCGAGACAACATGTCAGCAATATACATATACTTCCCGGGAACGTATGTAACAACTAAATCATAGCCTTGAATTCTTAACAGCATACGTTGTAATCTTGCTGGGACAGACATTAAAGGCTTTTTAAATATACTCTCTAATGGCTTATGATCAGTTTCTACAACTACATCTTTTTGACCATAAACATATTGATGAAACCGCTCACATGCGAAAACGATCGCCAACATTTCTTTTTCGATTTGTGCATACCTTATTTGTGTGTCAGTAAGCGTTCGAGATGCATACTCCACAGGGCGACCACCCTGCAGTAGTACAGCTCCTAACGCATTACATGACGCGTCTACTGACATTACAACGGGCTGAGATGGGTCATAAAGCGCCAAAACACCAGCACCCGTGACTACTTCTTTTAATCGATCAAATGCAAAACGTTCGCTTTCTTCCCAGCGCCACTGATTATCTTTTTTTAAAAGATTTGTCAGAGGAATAGCTAACTCTGAATGATTAGGAATAAATTTAGATAAATAATTAACTGCACCTAAAAATCTTTCTAAATCTTTTCTATCTTTCGGTATTTGCATCTCAATAATTGCTTTGATTTTATCAGTATCCGGACTTATGCCCTTGGCATTAAAAACGTGTCCTAAATATTTAACTTCTTCCACACAAAATCTACATTTATCCTTATTAAACTTTAAATTAATTTCCCTAGCTCTCTCTAATAGTGCTTTTAAACGTTTATCGTGAATCTCTCTTGTTTTACCCCAAACAATGACATCATCAATATAACTTTCTACTCCATCTAGATCTTCTAAAAATTGTCTTAACTTACCATGAAAAACTTCTGATGCACAGTTGATACCAAATGGAAGACGAACAAATTGGTACCTACCAAAAGGAGTGCTAAAGGTGCACAAATCTGCACTCTCATCATCCAACGCCACAGTCCAAAAACCAGCGGTGGCATCTAGCACAGAATAAAACCGCGCCCCGTGCAGCTTCGACGCCAATTCGGATACAGTTGGAAGTTGAAAATGAGAACGTTGCACTGCTTTGTTCAGTTCACGTGGATCTAAGCAAATACGAATATCATTATTTTTCTTTGCTACAAGTACCAGTGGATGAACCCATTGAGTAGGATATGTAACTTTCCTAATAACACCTAACTGCATCATTTTTTCTAACTCCTCTTTTAATCGATTCTGTAAGCCATGAGGAATTTTTCTCGATGCCGATATGACAGGTGAAACAGATTGATCAACAACTATATGATACTTCCCCGGTAAACATCCTAATCCTTTAAAAACATCATTGTAATTTGATATTTCTATAGTCCTTATACGTTTAACTAAGCCTAAAATCTCACATGATTTTTGACCCAGAACACTATTACACTCCATGTCAGCTATCGCAAATTTTAATTTATATGTCACATTTTTATATGACCAAGGTAGAAAACAAATTCCTTTTATTGGTATCGTGTTATGTGTATACGACACTAAGGGTATTTCTTTTTTAATTATAATATTATCATTAAAACCTAACTCTTTAAATCTACGATAAGACATTACGTTATAATCAGCTCCTGTATCCAACTTAAATTTTTCCTTTCCGTATATAGAAATAAGTTCCTGACTCCAATCCTCTGAAATATTTTTTTTACCTTCAATAACAGAAATTGTAAAATTATTATCGATAGAATTGCTATTGCTAACATTATTGTCATTTTCAATTTCATATACTTGATTGACCTTACTACGAGCACATCTATTTGTAAAATGATACGTTTTGCACATACGCGCAACGTGTCCTAGATTACCACATGTAAAACACCTTAAATGTCGTGCCGGACACTCGCCGTTTATACCGCATTGTGTATAACCACACCCTGAACAGGGACTTTTACTCGCGTTAATATAACTCATATTTTGACGTCCAGGAACTGAAGTGCTGGTAGTCTTACTAATCCGCGCTCGAACCCTCCAATCCGGTACTACACCTTGGCCGCGCCCTCTCACTTTGACGCTATCAACGTACGCGGTACCCCCGACACCACTCTTGCTGCTCATTTGACGTTCACTTTCCTTTGATATTTCTTCCGCCACACAAATCTTTATCGCTTTATCTAGATTTAATTCATCACATCTCAGTAAACGATCCCTGACCGTATTTTGATGAACACCGCATACAATTCGATCTTTAATTAAATCTTCTTCTAATGTCAAAAATTCACAATTTTTACTTAAAAGGCGCAGCGCTGTGACGTACTCTTGAATTGACTCGCCGATTTCTTGATTTCTTGAGAAAAATTTATATCTCGTCAATGTGACATTTGATTTACTACCAAAATGGCTATCAAACTTTTTTAATAATACATTTATATCATCGCGATCATGTTCTTGATTAAATGTAAAAGTTTGATATATATCGAATCCGTCTGGGCCTATTAAATTTATCAATAAACTGGCTTGAACAGTCATTGATTCAGCCTGCACTCCTGAAGCTTTCAAAAATAATAAAAATTGTTGCTTCCATTTTTTCCACGCCTCAGCCCGGCCGACAGGACCTCCGACTCCGTCCATATTTAACTCTGATGGTGGTCGCGCGTGCTCCATATTGAATCAATAATTTAAAAAATTATTAATATTTTAATAAAACCGCTGTCACCATGTTGTAAATTAAAGTCACGTCATTGACAACTAACTTTATTTCTTTTGTCACCAACCAGGTTCAACTACAATATCTACAACAATACCTATGTTCAGTTATTGCACGATCTGTAACTGTCCAACGAATATGTGGTCAAACCTAATCAGATTCATAAATTAATAAATTTTTCTCCTTGCAAAATAGTAATTAGATGTGTGTAGTAATAAAAAAAAAATATTAATTGTAAAACATTAAATATCTGGTCGCCCTGACAACTCATTCAACATTCATATCCTTAAATGATATTGTTATGAATGTATCCCTGTTCAATATTTAGGTACAGTAATATATGAACGTCAGTGGCTTCGTCCGTTATAAACGCACAATTTTTTATTCGTCGGAATTTTAGTGTAATGAATAAAAACTATGTTCATAATGCTGTGTTCTGCAGTGGTATTTTAACTTCATTACTCTCCCGTGAAATAATGACAACCGATTTATGGTAATATACTATTTTTATGTGTATTCGTTGTGTACGTGTATTCTTGAAATCACTTTTTGACATTTCAATAACTATTTCTGGTGTAACTTTGCTCTAATAGAATAGACCTACAAATTTGAGACTTGAATGAGTCAATGAATGACGGTAACAACGTATTAAAGTGCCAATGAGATAAAACAAACAAGGTTTTATATTAAAATGTATATTATTTAAATTATGCATACAGGTTCTTGAACAAATAGAATTAATGCACACGATGTAGATAACAACAAAGTACTATCATAAATCAGTAATTATCAGTATGCTTACAACCACAGACACAGTTAAGAATCCAATCGTGAGTACAATAGAATTCCTTTCAGATCGGATTATTTGTTCGCCGTTGGAAGCTGTCGCGAGCGAGCGGTTGGAAATTAAAATTCATTACGTTTCATTTATTCCGACGATAATTGCTATAGACGACGACGACAGCAAACTTCTTAGCCAAGTTTCACTACTTACATGAAATGCTTCGTTGGTTTTACGACTTATTTGTTGATTGTATTTCGAAAACAATAAAAATAGATAAAATATTTTATAATAAATCTTTAACAAACAAATTAATTTAAAAAAGAACAAATATATTTTTAATCTATTTTATTTAAATGTAAAGAAAGATACATGTGTTCGTATATTCCCTAAAATTATAATAAGATAATATTCCCTTTAATGTAAATGCCACAATTTTCAAACACTTGAATGTTGTGGTTACAAAGCATAATTGTCTTTATCGGCTGAAGCTGGAAGCGTTCCAGTGCAAACTTATCCACTTTAAGCCCTGATTGCACTCAGTCCAGTAATAGCCGTTCTTTTACAAGGAACATTCGCAAGATTTCTATGTTACGACTTTTTAACTATTGCACTTTTAGATTGTTCTCAAACTATACCACATTGTTAATTGTATTTCACGTTCAATAATTATTTGGCTCAGGTTAGTTAAATTAATTTAGTTTAATACTAAATTGGAATATTTTAATAAAATCCTTAAATACTAAAGTTGAATATGCAATAAACAAATTTTTTAACAAAACAAAAACCGACTTCAAACGAAAAACAAATTAATATGCACTAAAAATTAAAAAAATAATTACGTATTTTTTTCGATTTTTAGTGAATCTGAAGTACACTAACTAATTTGGTTGAATATGGGTAGACCTACTAAACAAGCTGCTCATATGAGACATCGCCGTTTATATTATTATTTATATAATTCTATTAATCTAAAACAGTAAAACGTAAAGAAAAATGAATTTTGGTACTTAATTAATAAATATTAGTTAATATGGTTAAATGCATGAATATAAATTAAAATATTTTAATTAAATAGATTTAGTTGGTGGGGTGTTGGACAGCCATAACATAATCAACTAGTTATTTCTAGTAATAATTAAATAAACTGTATGTTTATAGATGTTGTGTTATACTATTACAAACATATATACATAATTATGTACATATATACTAATGCTTACATGCATAACTATTATTATAAAGAGGAAAGATTTGATTTTTTGTTCGTTTTTTTGTTACGATTTAACTCAAAAACTACTAGACCGATTTTAAAAATTCTTTCACCATTAGAAAGCTACATTTTTACCGAGTAACATAGGCTATCTAAAATGGAGCAACGTAACCCAAACTGTTGCCTATAAAAGTAATTATTTGGCGTGCGCTGCTAAACTATTGACGGTATATAAAAAAGTGTTCTATATAATAGTACTATAATTACTTGATCATAACGATGTTACGGTAGGTGACTGAAAATTCTGGATAGCCTATAAAAGATTCGGCCGAGTATCGTTAATTTGCTCCTAAGAGTTTCGGTACTTTGTCACGGATACCATAATCAGAATTTAACCAAACTGTCATCAAACTATCCTTGAAGTACATCCTTTCCAATAAAAAAAAATCATCGAAATCGGTTGGCGTGATATTGAGTTATTCGTCCAATTGTCGCGCACATACTTAATGCAAAGGACAATGGCAGGTCTCCATACTAAAAAATGTCTGGGAGCAAATCGCTGCATCCCGTTATGAAAAAATTGTCGAAGATTCGGCGTTAGTTCCAGAGTCTATAAATAGGTCCATTATTATTTGGGGAAGCCGGAAAAAAAAGATATTCGGGTTTAATTTTTTGAAGGTTATGAACAAATTATTTGAAATAGCCCATTATAGTAAATACTTATACTTCATGCACATAAAATCAAATGGAAACGGATAGATAACATATAGAGAAAGAAAAAACGTCAATTGTCAAATCAAAGTACCAAAATAGAGCTGACAGTGTGCTAACATGGTCGGATCCGACTATGTTTAATATCGATACAATATCATAATCATTCTTAGCTAATAATCAATTATCAATTTGATAAGAGTAACTTCGCTTTAATGATGTCAACATTTGACCACTATTTTCATTAAAAATAAATTGCCACCATTCCACGGGGTCATGCGTCGTATGGTAATTATTTTTAAATTTTTTTTGTATATATTTAAGGTTTTAATGTATTTAAAATATATTTTATTTTTTATTAAAGATAAAAAACAGCACATTTCAAACAAAACGTAAGTAACCAGTCCATATCGATTTTTCGTTTAATTGAATCGATGCAGTGACTACTTATACTAATACTTATACGCTACATCTCTATTTGTTGGGATGACATTTTATTGGCAATTCATACATCAGTTGATACAAGTTGATATACTTTTAATTAAAATAAATAACGTCGGCTGCAACAAAAATGAGGATATATTTAAAAAATCTTAAAAAAATAAGTTATTTTTTTTGCTATAAGTGAAATCTAAGGACGTTAAAATACTTCCAGACATAGATCTGCCATTGTTCTTTACGAGTTATAAGGTTATCTTATGGATACCATTGTCAAAACTGGACCAAATTAAAATGGGAACAAATGGGAAGCACCAGCTTTGAAATAAAAAAAAAATCATCAAAATCGATTCACCCAGTCCAAAGTTATGAGGTAACAAACATAAAAATAAAAAAATACGACGAATTGATAACCTCCTCCTTTTTTTGAAGTCGGTTAAAAAGCAGTTTTCACAAAACGATGGGACATGTTGTCGCATTTCCTGCGAACTAATGAATGTTTGAAGTTATCTTGTTAGTGAAGTCTAATATTGTGCATTTTCTGTTAAAAAAATAAACTAAATAACACTATCTCATCATGACTTCGATAATGCAAATAAGTCCTCTATTTCTTTATTCAATTGCTTGAGATATTACTACGTTACTTTATATGTAACTTTAGCGAGCAATGCAAAATAATTATGGAGTTCTGCATAGAACTATAAACAATTATATATTACTACAAAAAAAACTGTATCCGATGGCTGCCGTACTAAGATTGTTAAATAAATGAGATTTTTTCATTTATTTATTTAGCATAAAAATATATTCGAAATGAATTATTTTAAATTTCGAGTATTTAAAAACATAAAGTAACCCAATTTAATTTTTTATTACACTCGAGACTCGTCGTCGTTCGCTTTACAGCGACTTATTGAGATTAACAATGGTTAGTTTGGTATCCGGCGACCGGATATTCGACGCTTCGGCCAAAATGTTGAATATTCGGTATCCAAATAATACCATAAAAAATGAAACGAAAATGGTTTTAGGTAAACTAGGTATGTCTTCAATCTCATTAAAGCTTTCTAGTATCATAGAAAATATAATAAACAAGGCAGAACATTTAATTATAATAAAATATAATTAGTATTTATATATTTTACTTACCTGTTTGAACTTGGTTTGCGCAATGCGGTGTATTTTAATTATATTGTAGAGTATTCGTAGTAATATTCTATCGTATCCTTAATTAAAACAAGCGCATAAAATATAGATCGTATTGCAGTTGAATTCAATAGAGAGAACTTAATAATTCGTTCTAATGTTGAAAAGGTTGTCAATCGACTTTTGAAAATTGAATTTGGAATTTAAACTCAGTAGATATATTTTACTCGTACTTCTTAATATTTTTTTTACAATTTACAATGCACATATTTTTTTAAAGTGCAGAAATAGGATTATATAATAGTTTTTAAGTTTTATATATTAAAAACAGTTTACATGGAAGTTAGGATCTTTAAAAAGAATATTATTTTTTAACAATGCACTCGTATATTAATATTCAAAAAGTTAAACTAATGTTACTAAATATTTTGTCTTGACTACAAGCATCCGTCTAAAGAATTACATAATCCGGAACGCTTTGAAATTAGAAAACATAGATTTATTTTATAAATTAAGTATCCGCAAAGGAAGGATTTTTAGAAATTGCAACTTTAATCGAAGAAATTTAAATGTTATTATTAATTATATTAGATTGTATGAATTTTACTCGTAATAGAATTATGGCTATAATCTATTTCTATACTATACTAGCGGTTCAACTGCGGCTTTGCCCGCGACATAATCAAAAATAATAAAATATGTTGATTATGGTCTATTGCGAAGCAGTGCAATTTCAAGCAGATTAGATCATTTTTTTATACCAACCCATTTCATCCGTTAGCAGTTCAATTTCCAAAAATGACAAATACGTATGCATTTATTTTTGCTCAGAAGCTTTAAAATTGAATTTCATTCTTCTCACTTCAAAAATCACGGATCGCCATACAAACTTTCAACGCTTGTTTCACTGTCGTGGGGGTAAATTCTCAAAAACTCTGAAATGCGTATTTATTTATTTATAAATAGAAGCTATCATATAAATGCTACTTACATAAAAAATGACGAAACCGCAATACAAACTTTCAACCCCTATTTCACCTTCTTGGAGGGCAGATTTTCGAAAATCCTTAAATGCATGTTTATTTATTTCTAACCAAGACTTAATAGTTATTTGAATAATGCCAATTGTCTGAGACCACGGTTGCCATGTTGAATATTATATAGTTTTGTGGCGTTACGTCTGTTCCTGTTGTGATGTCATTGCATACCAAATAAAATAAAATAATAAAAATCCTATACTAATTAAATCAATACGATAAATACGGTACGGAAAGCACGTATTACCGTTAGATTGGCATCTATACCAGTCGCCCATAATTTGCGGTCACATTACATATACATTTGGATATGCTCCCAGTCATGATTAAATCACATTATATGTCCGAAATCTATAATTGTCTGTGAAAAGTGATTTTGGAAAACTCGGATTTGTATACTTATTTATTACTAACCAGAAACTGATGTATGAAATATCATGCTTGTAACTTTAAAAATGACAGCTTTCCATGCAACGGTTCATCCCTTGTAACACCCCTTTAGAGGTGGAATTTCCAAAAATCCTTTCTTAGTACGCGTTTTTATTATAAAATACATCAACTTTGAAAATTTCAAGTCTCTTACTCCAGTGGTTTAGGCTCTGCGTTGATGAGTCAGTCAGGACAAGTATATATATATATATATATATATATATATATAGTTTAAAAAAACTTCTGATCTCAATCATAAAACCCATATTAAATATTTCAGGACGTAATCCGACTAGAGACTCAGTACTGGTCTCTTGTTGAAATTCCGAAGCAAGAAAAGGCGGAGACGGTTCCTGCGTTCGTACTGCGAGCCTGCGCTATCATGGAAAAGACTCAAAAGTCTGGTGAGGGTGTCAAGACGTCTTCTAAGCTTGCTGAAGAAGCTGCAGATAGAAGGGAACGGATAGAACGACTGAATGGTAATATTACATTTAAGTTTGTAGTTAACCATAAAAAACCAAGAAGAACAATTATTATAGACAAAAGGTAATGTTTGAATAATTTTACGAAGAAATTCATAATTTTCCTTAATAATATCAGACTACATTATATAGCCTACAAAACTTCCAGCGACTATATCCACACCTTTTTTTCCCTTTAGCCGGTAAACTAGGAGGAAGACATATGCTTAAAGCAAATCCAGTACACCAGCCCAATTTTTAGATCGAACGAAGAGTAGCGACCATATCTATTTTTAATTCTCGACTGGTATAGTTTATTCTGCATTTTTTTGACAAATGAGGTATACATTAATAGAAAAAAAAAATGAACCTTTTAAATATTATTTTTATAATTATCTTAATAACCAAATTTTATTTAACAAAACTTGTAAATTCTTTATCTTCAAACTACTTGGAATTTTTAAAAAAGTAGATATGTAATCTAGTCTACTACTAGGTCCTACTAGTCAATGTAAAATGAATGTAACGGTGTACCCAGAATTTTCTTTTAAAAGTTCAATGATTAGAATTGAAAAAACCCATCTATTAATATAACTGGATGTAATCCAACTCTCCTAGACGGTTATTGACGTAGGAATTCCCCAATCGCTCCCCGAATTAGTCGACAGATGTCTTCCTAATAACATTCCCAACTCCGGGCAACATTTCAAGGTCCTTGTGTTTTAGTGCCTCGAAACATCTCTTTCTGAAGACATTTAATAATATGAAGTCGAATACCGATTCAGTTACGATAAAAGCTTTATTATAATAAAAGAATGTTAGCCCAAATAGTATGCCACTTCAAAGTCTTCTATCAACAAAATATTAGGGGCTTCATCTGCTTTGCTATTCCAATGTTTCATTCTTAAGACTTAACAGTTATTTGAATAAATGCCAATTGTCTGAGACCACGGTTGCCATGTTGAATATTATATAGTTTTGTGGCGTTACGTCTGTTCCTGTTGTGATGTCATTGCATACCAAATAAAATAAAATAATAAAAATCTTATACGTATTAAATCAATACGATAAATACGGTACGGAAAGCACGTATTACCGTTAGTGTAATCTTTCAAAAAAGTTGTTATGGTTTTTAGGATTTTTTAGGGTTCTGTACCCAAACGGTAAAACTTGAACCCTATTACTACGACTCCACTGTCCGTCCGTCTGTTTGTCACCAGGCTGTGTATCTCATGAACCGTGATAGTTAGACAGTTGAGGTTTTCACAGATGATGTATTTCTGTTGCCGCTATGACAACATATACTAAAAACAGAATAAAATAAATATTTAAAGCGCCTAAATCGCCAAATGTATGTCGTATAGAAGCCCCCCTATATCACAGTAGTAAAGTAAAAATGAATATTTTTATTAACGGTCCATTAATTTAAACGGAACCACTACAAAGCTTTTTTAAATCGAACGTGAAAATCGGTTCGTTTGTTTTCAAAGGAATTATTATGTTTTCCTTTTTCGAAGTCGATTAAAAATCTTTAAAGAGGCATGCAGGCTTGGTAAATAATTAACATACGACTATTATCGTTTAATTCTAATTTGGTGAACGTTTTCAGATATGACGACATCTCAAATAGAGACTGAGAACACGCAAATGACAAATGATTTGTATCGTTTGCTTAAGAAGTACACAGGCTTAAGGAATCTTATCAGAGAGCTTAAGGTAATAGTCAAATTATTACTTATTTCTTGTGTGCATTGTCAGAAGAACTTTGTTATTCTTTAATTAATTAATATCTAGTCATGATACTTTTACGGATTCTAAATTTGTATTGTCTCTTTCTGTAAGATTATAGTCTATCTCGCTAGATTGAACACTGACGAACCTGAACCTGATAGTGAACCATAACGTACTGTTTACTATTTAACTCATTATTTTACGGTAAAATCGATCGATAAGGATCAGTTAAATCACAATCTTTTCGATTTTTGATATATCATGAATAACATTCAAAAAGATATGCAAAATATCTGAGGTAATTAACATGCAGATACATAATATTACCCAAGATATATTGATAAGAACTTTAACAAAATATGAAGTTAAACATGAAGGAAGTTCATCTAAAACAAGTTCCTATAACTCTGAATTCTTAATTTAATCGCTTAATTAGAACTTACTTTACCGATGATGTTGTTTTACTATTATTAATTAACTTTAATTAGATCATTTATTTTAGTATAATTTAGTCTACTTTTAATAATTATTCTAACTTTTCAAAAAGCGAGCAATTTGAGGCATTCGACGTTATTTTCGATCATTCGATGAGTATTTTAACTTTTCAGTCAGAGTACATGAGCTCGAAGATTTACCCGATGTTCCCACGGTACACAATTCTAAAGGACATGATAAAGGACATAATGCACGACCCCGACTACATGGAGGTATGCCACGAGGTGGACCCTTAGCGTGGGGTGCGCAAATAAATGAGGGCCTCCTTCACCGACCGTTCGCGGTCGAGACGTCGCTAGCGTCGGAATCCCTCTGAGGGTACAGGTTGAAATTCCTTTGCCACTTTCAGATTAAGTGGGCTGTATGTTTGTCAGCTTTATAGCGGAATTTTTCATCATGACTTTTTTTCTCGTAAAAGTTAAATATTTAAAATATTCTCGCAAACTTAGTTTGCACAACTTTTAAAAAATAATCTAAACATAGAGTCGTGCTTATCTGGCATTGTATGGGCATTTAGTTTACTTTGCATTATTAAAAATGTAACGCAGAATTGACATATATGGACAATATTATGTAATGGATTATAATATCAAACATCTATTTGTTTTAAATGATAACAATAAGTTGTGATATTTGCTATCAATTTCAGGACGGAGTAATCCATTATACTGTTTTTGAGTTTGATACAAATATTATATTCTTTATTCTACTCCTTTCTGATATTTCTTCTGCTGACCATTTAGAAGATTCGGGTGAGGAAAAGTGGTGAAAGATGGAAAAACATATTGTGTTGCTAGCGTCGTGTAGTGTGACGAATACTCGTTTATTTTGCGGTACATTATTCATTGGACGTTATACGTTATTTAAGTGATTATTTATTAATATAAGTTAGATAAAGTATACTATGTAAGTACTCGTTCTTTTTTGTTCCTTTTTCATGTACCTCAAAATTTTGTTTTGATTTTCTTAATGTCCAACTTATCGCAACTTCATGAAACGATCACAAAAGACACATATCCAACAGGAACAAAAATAAATAAATTCTAGAATAAGCGCAGCTAAATATTATCACGTCTCTGTAGTGTAATTGTTTCAATAACCATCCATGTATAAGATAGACGCTTGTTATTAATTATTATGTATAGGATAATTATATTTATACATTGGGTTTTACATAAAATGGACCGTAAAAAAATTATAGTATTTTTTTACAAATTAATTATTGCACTATTTATTCCGTATTTTCTATGCTAATTATTATTTTATATCACTTTTAGAAAAATAGTAATTAGCTTAAACCAGACATATAAATATACTTTACATTAATCGTATGCTTATTTTCTGTATAACATAATAATATCAAACTTTTAGTATATAGAATAACCAAATCTTAGTCCGTATTTGTATTTTATACCTATTGATATAATCGTTATTAGTAGATATTTTAATAATATTAATAAAACAATATACATTACGGATATATTTCGTGTGGGCATATCGTAATCATAGATTTCTTGTAAGCGTTTACATCATTTTAATTTTGAATATTACTATGATATAATTACAATGACAATCAAAAAGTACACAATAACAATAAGACCTTGTTGACCTTTAACATCGATTAAGTGAAAAAAAGAACTGAGAAATAATGTTCCGTCTTCAAATAATTTATATTATTTTCAAATTACTTCTAAATAGACAAAAGAAAAAGTCTTTAAAGCCATTTCAACATAACAATTATGAAATTACACTTAAAATGTATTATAAGAAGACATATCGTATTATAATACCTAGGTATGATTTTTTTTAACACGGAATATAATTAAATATTAAATTAAAAAGAAAACATTGACCATGCTTAAAAAACTACCTAAAATTCAATTTTATAAAAATATAGCTATTTTATAAATTGATTATATATGTCTTTATGTGCTTAAGGGTAATCTTTTAAAATATTAAGTGACGATGTAAATAATCAATGGCACCAAATCTTATATTATAATATTTTTTCAAAGATTGGTACTTCCTACAAATAGTAAAGTAACAGCCTGTGAATGACCAACTGCTGGGCTAAGGCCTTCTCTCCCTTTGAAAAGAAAGTATGATTCATATTTGAAAAAAATACTGCCAACCAGAAGATGATATGTAAACATTAAAATTCATTGATGCTAGCCTGAATTTGAACCTGGGCCATCTCGGCATATGATTAAAACCAATAAACTTTCATATGCTTATTTTATCGATACTATGTTAGAGACCATCCTATCTCATTCTATTCTTCTTTCTATCTCATCTTATCTTCATGAAACATAGAATAAAATAACATATTTTTATCAACAGAAAATCTGTCGCTTTGTTTGTCAATGTAAGCCATGGTAGTCGCATTTTTAATATTGCTTAGATCAAAACGTGTACACTGTACGTGCACGTAATATATAAGCTCCAATGCTGAATGATGTCATTTGTATGTGTTCAATGTTTGAATAGTATTTAAAAACATAAACCTGTAACATACTTGTAGCATTAGCTCAGGTTTTAATACAAAAACTGAATCTCATCTTCTCATTTTTTAACTAAATTTATTTGAATATTATCGTAATATAGAGAATGTTTCGAAATACATAAATAGTTTTGACTCTTTGGCTTTATACTTGTAGTATGACGGCTAAAAATACTTTTTATAATATTTTAGGTAAATGTACGTTATTCTGGGATGCTTTCTAATTAAAAAAAATAAAAAAATATTTATTATATTATAAATATGTCGGAAATGAGGTGACGTCTCCGAAAAATATAATAAATAACTAATAAATATTATAATATTATTATTAATAAATAATATCTACCTGCATAGGCACTAGGATTACATTATAAAAATTAATATTTTTAATGTAATCCTAGTGCCTATGCAACACGGAATTAATTTTATTTATGTTTCTAATACCGCGAAGTAAAACGTTGGATTCGAAGGAAGGCTTACTGTAGTCAGAATTAAGAATGGACATCAGTATTATCAGATAACCAAAAATTTATATTGATACATTATAACATACATTTTATGGAAACTACAAGAATTGTTTCAACAATTCTTGTTTGTATAAACAAAATGTATGTTATTCCGCAAGATCGAAAACCGTG
Organism: Nymphalis c-album; assembly: GCA_963151315.1. Taxonomy (NCBI): domain Eukaryota; kingdom Metazoa; phylum Arthropoda; class Insecta; order Lepidoptera; family Nymphalidae; genus Nymphalis; species Nymphalis c-album. The sequence continues at coordinate 6,777,620 of OY720588.1, forward strand.
ATTTTTGTGTTAGTTGTAGGTATATGTAGGTATTATATTTTTTATTGTTATTTATTTGATTATCTAAATAATCTAGAAAATATATTAAAGTAATTTATTTACCAAAATACAAACCAAATATTTTAATAAAATACAATTTCGATTATCAAATATTAGGGTATTTAACACAAATCTTCATTTATTCTACTGCACATTTATACATAAACACGTACGATGAATGAAACTATATATTATAATATTTTTTGATTAAATCACAGCAAACTTTTTGTTTTAGACATATTATTATCTAGATTCTTTTGCGGAATTACAGATTAATGAATAATTAAAATAATTAAACTATTGCAAATTTTCAGAATTCTTTTTTTAATATAACATAAGCTCATATTATACACCAATTACCATTTTTTAGATATTTATGTATTATTCCTTAATCAGGTCATAATTTTAATTTGCCAGTAAAACGGTACATTTACCTATTATTTGATATTATTCTCGACTTCTATTAGTAGTAATATGTAATACTAAATGGACGTTAGTTTTAAGACTGTTTCAATAAATATATCTAAGATTTAAAACATGTGAAAGCAAATAGTGAGGCTAAAAAGTAGTTAGTTGAACATTCTCAATAGTCGACTTTATTGTAATGAAATAGATATTGATTCATACGCTATTTACATTCATAAAACTGTTAAGCGACATATACACGTAAATAAATTATATATATATATATGTAAGAAAATATGATATTAATCTTAGTTATAAGTCATATAACTGCCACTAATTAAGACAATTGTAATCCTATGATTAGCCTCGTTTGGAATTAACTGTAAGATTATTTTATTTTATTTAATGACAGGCATTCGCGTGTCCTTTCCGTCGCATCACACAAGTCCTATGATTAATGATGTAATAAATTTAAAAGCAATTTCTGAGTGACTTCTAGTAAGTCAATAAAAGCATAATAATAATAATAAATCCGTAATTGTCCTTAATTGTGATAAACAGGTTCAATGTTATTAATCTCAAATCATCATTACTAACATTGGCTTCAACCTTTTATCGCTTACCTTAACATTTTAATTTTTGCGATTAGGTAAATCATGTGACTTTATCATTATAAATAGATTGTTTTTGTCTGAGTCTTTCTGTGGTTAATTCGGCCAGAGGCTGTACACTTACTATTTTTAATACTTTTAATAAATTTGAACATGTTTAAATATCATTTTTATTAAAACATATTACCAATTTTGGTTTAAGCGTCTATATCAGTAGTCCTATATATCTCAAGAGTCATAAAATGTAGCAGCTATACCTAGCTTTTAAAACTTTGATTGTTTTGTTAGCTACTACTTACTTCCACACTACCCGTAATCCACCAATTGATTGATCACACCTCGTAGTATAATATATTCATCTTTTCATCGCAAAACGATTCCTCTTTTTACATCTTCTCTACTAATCTCCCTACTGCATATATTAGGTTTTGTTCAGGTCTCTAATTATAATGTTTATTTATTTTTATTGTATAGGAAGGAGGACGCGCATGTGAGCCACCTGATGGTAAGTGGTCACGAACGCCCATAGACAATGGCATTGTAAGAAATGTTAACCATCGCTTACATCGTCAATGCGCCACCAACCTTGGGAACTAAGATGTTATGTCCCTTGTGCCTGTAATTAAACTGGCTCACTCACCCTTGAAACCGGAACACAACAATACAGTGCTGCTGTTTTGCGGTAGAATATCTGATGAGTGGGTGGTACCTACCCAGATAAGCTTGCACAAAGCTCTACCACCAAGTGAATATAATAACTTACATTTTAAAACATAATACATCTTGACATGTAGAAAATTTCTTAACTAACGATAGATAAGTATTAATGGGTTATAGCATGATTTATACTAGCCTGTAACGAGTTATTGATTAATATTATTATTCATTTATTTTGTTAACCTACTCTTGTAAAATAGTCGATAATTGTTAGCCATGTCCTACTGCAATAGCGCATATTAAAATGTACCTACTTTATCTCAAATATATTATATTACTATTTACTCAATCATTACTTATTCTTGTTATACCTATCTAGATGAAGAAATAAATGTAAGCGATTATAATTAATTGAAGTAGTTCGTTTATTAGTAAATACTTAAAATATTTATTGCTAATGAATGTTGTTTGCTAGACTATTGTTAGCATCAATAGACACTGTAATAATTTTGTAGCAATATTTTAATTGTATACGTAGTATGTTAACAATAGGTATATTGTGAAAAACGCTTTGTTATAAAATAAATACATAATTTATTGTGCTAAAAGTATTTTTTTATTCAATACTATAGTCGGTAAGTTTTTTTTAATCTACTAAAAGTAACAGCACCAAGTGTTTAATTTCTCCCCACTATTAGGTACGTGGTACTAGCTAGATTTATGTTTTGAGTAATAATATCTAATCTTATAAATTAAATGTTAATTAATACATAATAAAACACAGTTTTAATATAGTTAATAATAATTCTAAAAAACCGGACAAGTGCGAGTCAGAATCGCCTAGCCCACCGAGGGTTCCGTACAATTTTGTAGGTAAATTAAACATATTAATTACAAAATTTTGATTTTGTTTCTTTGATTGTAATTCTGTTTCTGTATTTCAGACCTTTGTTCACATATTTTGAAATCAAATACACTGAAAATCAATATAATAATCTGAAAATAAATGTAACAGAGGCAATAGAAATCTGGAAGATAAAATGTCCTAATGACGATATCCCTAAGGAAGTTACCAAACAAAAACTTTGGGATTCGCCACTAGTTCATGTTACGCAACAAAGTTTGAATGAAAATTTAACAAGTGAAAAAACAGTGCACGGCTTCTAGCTTTATCAACTAAAGAGTCAAATCACTGGTGGCATGCGGTAAAATCCCTCTAAAAATCTTGGGGCGCTTCTAGAAAATAAATGTTTTCGCATAACAACATTACAGGTCTCCTACTGGGAACACAGTTGTGTATTGAGCATAGGTGCTCGTGTCGAAAAGAGGTTCACTCTTTTGGTTTAGACGGTCTTTCTTGTCCAAGGAGTTCAGGGGGAGGCTTTTCCGCTACGGTTCTCTTAAAATACTATTAAAAGAGCTCTTGCCACCATTGACGTTCCTGCTCTTATTGAGCCTCATGGAATTAGTCGTGATGATGGCAAGAGACCTGATGGACTGACATTGGTTCCCTGGGAACGGGGACGGGCCCTTGTGTGGGAAGCAACATGTGTTGACACACTGGCCCCGTCTCATATCAGGGAAACAATGTTTAAAGCCGGAGCTGCCGCGGCTAAAAGCTAAAACGAACAAACGTAACAAATATTCGTCTCTTATTCCAAATTATATTTTTGTTCCGTTTACAGTTGAAACGCTTGGACCTTGGAGTAGTTCACTTGGTGGTAGAGCTTTGTGCAAGCTCGTCTGGGTAGGTACCACCCACTCATCAGATATTCTGCCGCAAAACAGCAATACTTTGTATTGCTGTGTTCCGGTTTGAAGGGTGAGTGAGCCAGTGTAATTACAGGCACAAGGGACATAACATCTTAGTTCCCAAGGTTGGTGGCGCATTGGCGATGTAAGCGATGGTTAACGTTTCTTACAATGCCATTGTCTATGGGTGTTGGTGACCACTTACCATCAGGTGGCCCATATGCTCGTCCACCTTCCTATAAAATAAAAAATAATAGTAGTGCCAAAAAATTCATTCAAAATATTACTCCCCGCCTTATTGCCTCCACCGGTATATAGATAAAGTTTTAATTTAATAACAGTCCTTGTGGTTGTAAGATTAAATTTGTATGTAATTTTTTAATTATAATATTAAAAATATAATCTTAGTGATTTTTTTTTTGGTTAAAAGTAAGAAAAAGTAAACGTTCACTTAGCTCAATTTATTATCACAAAATGTTATTTTCAGTGATTTTTTTTATAAATAAAAATTGCTGTTAACTTTTTAGGGATCATCCAGTACCTAATTAAAAATTTGCTAAACAATAACACAAAATTAAATTAAATAACATAGTGTTACTCTATGGATAGTTATAATTTTTATTAGTTATTTTTAATTTTTAATTTATTTACTAAGCATGAAAAAGGTTTTACAGTTCTTTAATTGGCGCCATCTATTAGAAGTTAATTGTACTATCTAATGCAGTAACGTAATGCCATCTGTTACATCCCTTGCAAACTAGTTCTATAATTAGGATTAAATGTTATGTCAAGAAATGTATACATTAAATATTTAGTCATTGCATGCGGTTAGCAAAATAAATTAAATTAAAAGATAAAAGTTAAGTATGAATAAAACATTTTTTTACAAAGATAATCACTGCCGGATCCTGCCATCTAGTAGAATATAAAGGCTCCACTTAACATAATAGTTTTGAATCTGTTCGCTAGATGGCACACTTAGCTTAAAAGTGTTACCATAATTTTAGCCAGAACATATTATAAACTCGACGGAGTATATTTTTATATACTTCAAATGTATAAAATAAAGAAAACGTTCTTAATCATAAAATACATATAATGTATAGTATACAATCATCATTACTGATGAAAGAAATTATGTATTTTAATTTTTATTATTTCTTAATATTTAATTTCAAAATATTGTGCATTTTAATCTCACAATAAATTTTAATTAATAATTTATTTAGTATGTCTTTTTCTTAGTATTAAATATTAATTAATGTATTAAAACAGGAAATTACAAAACCGTGTACGGTAGCAACACTTCACGTCTTCATTCACTTTTGTTCATTGGACCGGCAGCTTCGGTCATGGCTTGATGTAATTGTGTCTCTATAAAAATGGCGGGATATCGTCGATATGAAAAGTTCGTAAAAAACTTTTTAAATTTATTTTTATGAACGAAGTACTGTCTTTTATCATCAGTTCTGCTGATAAAGTAATTATAAACAACACAATTAAGTAAAGTTAGTGAAAGTTTGTCAGTTAGGATGTCGGTTGATTCAAAGTGGCAGTTACCTGACATTTTTTATGTGATGTGTTGAATGGATGACGGAATTACGTTGAATTCGCGGCGCGGGAATGGATAAATAGGCTGTTAGTGTTTTGGGAACTTCTTTTGAGATGCCTTTCGTGCAACGCGTGGTGGAGCCGAAGTTTCTCTCACGAACGAGTTTGCGAGATGAGGACGGAAAGCCGAGGGTCACGGATGAGGAACTTCAAGCGGTGACCAACTGCACTTTAAGTAACGCGCTACGTCAACTTGCCTCTCTAGTCCTTCTGGCTGAAGACATCTTCAGTGAACTTACGTCGCAACTTGAAGGAATAACTGAGAGGTCTAAGGTTGCGCGAACGAAGATTGAAAAAATTCAGGACCTTGTCGAAAAGTATGACCCGAAGAAGGTACCAGTTCGTAAGTAATTCAATTAACTAGTACTAAACTTTTGTTTGACAATCGTAAATATTCTCTAATATTAAGTAAAATTATATTGCACGAATGTATTTATGTAGAATATATTACTTATTTTTTAATTATTACAATGTATTATACCTATATGCGTAATGTAAATAATAACGTTCGTTTTTTGTCTTTTTCGAGACTTTCTTCTTTGTGTATGGAATATACATGTTATAAAAGAACGAAATATACTATTATTATTTTTACAATAATATTAAAAAAAGTACATCTAAACAAAATAACTCCCTTTAGCAACTATACAAATCAAGATCGACATGGCACTCGATAGGAAGTCTGATTTATTATAATAACAGTTATGTATTATTACAGCAATCAATGCGATGCGACATCGAATACGATACCTACCTTGTTTTGCGATTGCTTTTAAGTTAACTTTTCCCTTTATTAAATCAAAATAAAATGAACATTTGGAAATCTCATTACATCGCACTCCTTAAGCATGCCGCCTTTACAAAAAGTTCCAGCTTGATGCATTACTGAGCGCTATCTAAAAACCTGTTTGGGCGTTCGAGCGGCCCGCAATGGGAAAAAACATCCAGATTCCAATGCAGACCATAAAAACTTTTGAGATAATTTCATGACCATTCAATAATGAAGCCGGCACCGCACACGATCTCAGCCGTTTAACTATTTATACTATACTTCAAAGCAATTATTTGTGAGGAAGATCGTGTCCGAGTTGTTATCTAAAACATAAACTTTCTTTGCGGTGCCCACTGCTATAATAGTACCAGTTACGACTGTATTCAGTTCACAGGTAACCCCTAATTATATAAATAAGACATAATTAGTTATTCAGAACATATACAGTTCAAATAGTTTATTTTTGTAGTTTTTGTTTATTAAAGCGAAACGTGGGAATATTAATTGTCACTATTTATAAATCTGTAGACAGCCAGGCAAGATTGAACTTGAAAAAGAGGGAGCTTTTTACTTAAGATAAACAGTTATCCCGAACACTTGACTAAGTAAAGCATATAATTCCTTAAATTTACATATGTAAATGCATTAATTATCCCATAGTTCATAAGGAAATGATACTTCGAAAAATCTTAGGAAATGGTTGATGCACAAAAAACAATTTTGATTGTAGCAATTTAATAAATTGTTGTGGTGTACGATCCAAGTTCTTAAAATGATTTTCATTATAATAGCTTTCTTTTATCACAAAATGCAAATTTGTTGAGTGTCCAAAATTATCATTAAGTAGATAATTAAAATATTAAAAACAAGGTAGAATTATAATATTCACTTCGTTAACGCATGAGTTCAATGTACGATAAAGCCTTTATCAACTTGCTTTGTAACTAGGAAACGAGTTCATAGCTTAAGAATTAATTAAACGCTTGCGAAATCAGATACATTCAGATATATTCATTTATTTGACATACTCAGTTTATTGGTGAGAATTTTTTGGACAAATGTAAAGGATAGTGCGGGTCTACTTTGGGTTTTTCGTTTATTTATATACCTTTGGTCCATTCGCCCTCCCAAGAGAATATGAGACAATGTTTGCATTTTCGCAACAACCAGATTACATAGCCTGTGAAACATTGATAGTACCAAGTTTTACAATTACCCGTGTGTGATTTTAAACTAAAAGTTAAAAAAAACTTTATTGGTTACATAAGCTTCTTCCCTTGTTCCAAGTAATTACGATAAAACATCGTAATTATTTGGGACATCGAGGAAAGAAATTTTAATCAGACTAAAGTAGCAAGTACATATTTCTAGATGTAACAATTAGGTAACGATCGTTAGATGGGAGGATATGACCGTGTCATAAATTGTAGATGTCTATGATACCTATTTTACTTGTAGTAAATTATAGTTCCCGTGACCCGCATTCGAGATGACACAGACCTAATAAAACATAAATACAAATAAAATTCTACTATTGTATGATTAGTAAATAATGTAACAATTTACTTTTCACGTACCAGATTTCATTATAATTTATAACACAACCAATCGTTTCAAGCCAACGTCATAATTTGCCTGCACTTAATTAGGATAAGGATGGACGCTGTGTGTTAACTGTAAGGAAAGGAATTGGTATGGCTCTAACAGCGTCCGTGGGTTGGTTTACGGACAACATACTAATGGCCGTGGTCGATTGATAGGAGATGAATGACACCCACTAGATAGAGATGTTACGCAGTCGCAACCATAGAATAACCAACATCTGAATATTATGAAAGGCGAATTACTGTAGATATGAAAAAAAAACACTTCGTCTTTAAATCATATTAGACCGTCTATCATAATCAGATCTCCGGTCAGTGATACGGGCATTTAAAGTAATGAGATAAGCAGGACAAACCATGTAGAGTTCGATATAAAATACTATACTAGTTAGTAGTTTGTTGAGCAAGATTACTTTGAGAACTGTTTTAATCACGAGTAACAAAACCTATTTGTTTTATTAACTCTCAGTCAGACAACATTATATATTCATAGAATTTTATTTAATAATACTTTTAGACTTTTAGATAAGTGTAGTTGTTAATTAAGTTTGTTAGATTTTTGAAGGTTATAAGATTTTGTTGCGTTATTATAAAAATGATCTTTCTTGTGATGAAAGGTCAATTTTGCAGTATCATAATTGCAGGAATCAAACAATAATGAAATTCAATATAATATTGATATGATTGTTCACATTGTATTATTTTAAAATCGACTCAGTTAACTGAATTTACACTTACACGTATCAGTTCCAAAGTTAATTAGTTATTTTATTATGTTCGCGATCGAAACCAAATGACTGATCACCTAATGCCACAGTCCACGGTGTCGCATTACGCCCCCAATAGTATCTTTCCTCGTAGCGGTATAGTTTTGCAAGCTATTGAATGACTGCTGTCACTCCGTATTGTGCAAGTCTTCGTCGTGTAATCTGAACCCCAGCTTAAGTCTAACGGCTTTATGCCTACCTAAAGACTTTCATATCCAAGTTAGTTAAGTTTATAATTCCATCAAAAGCTCCGTCATTATTGAAGGTGTGAAAATATTATTATTATTGATTCATATTAACTACCGTACGTTAATATTATACTTATAGGTAAAGATAAAAGTGTAAAACAGTATTGCAGAAGTTACTAATAAAAGGCTAAAGGATATATTTAAGCTAATTTTGCTCATGTCGATCGGACTAATTAAAATATCGGGAAAAACAGCAATGGTTGAAACTCATAGTATATTACTAATATTACATAACTACATATGTATTTATTTAAAAAAACGTTTGTACTTAATCAGGAGTCAGGACGTGTCGCTGAACTTGTATAGTTATTAGGAATTTATTCGAATACGTTATTACCGTACATTACAACGACTACCGAAAAGTAAAACTATCACATTCGACGACTATGTTTAGTTTAATTTTAAAAGTAACACGGGGTATTTTTATGTTCAAGAGTCATTTATTTCTGGGTTTTGTTATCGGCCACTAGAAATACAAGAGGCAGCAAAAACTACTCTCGAGATGTTCACCCCTCTCATCCGTCATTATGAGAACCACTAAAAGGGAATAACACTTTTTGTTATTCAAAAATTCTAAGAATGGAGCCAGCCAGGTAGCCTTTACGCTAATGTAACTATTGTATTACATAACCCAATAATTTTGCAATGAACAATGTGCTACAAATATATTCTTTTTTTTATATATTTTTCCTTACCTTTCACTACGTATGAGAATCTGAAATCAATATGAATGAAAGATGGTATACTTAAGTGATAACATATTAAGTATATTATAAAATTCAACCCTATTATAATATATTGAAATAACGTAATTTTTTCTTGAAAAATACATTACGAGAAAAAATATCAGTCATTGTAAATGGCCAACAACCGTCATAAATGTCGGTGTCGTTTAAACGCTGTATACATTATCAGTAGCAGTTAACATGACTAATTGCTTCAGTTAAGTTTGATTTATTTATAATTACACCCAGACTCTATAAGGAGTACTTTGCTAGAACGATAAATTAGTATCAAATAAATGCTAGCTTTTACAATCGACCTCGGTTTCGTAAACATTTACACTTACTATTGGAGTGGTACTTTGCTTTCTATAAAGGACCAAAATATTACCCAATGTTATTTTAAAACTGTAATGGGCGTACCAGTCGTTTTGATTTTGTCAACAAATTATTATCTGTAGTAAATTATAACCTAACCTAATAAATATTTTTTCTGTGCATATATTACATGTAATACATCAATTGAGGCCAGTTCATGTAGTATAGTAATATTAGTTTTAGACGATATAAAAAAACTTTATCAAAAGAACGCGTGCGCAACGAGCAAGGTTGCATTGGTCACTCATGACATAAAGTAGTGTTTTGAGACACCAAATGATTCTAAATTTTACGAGGTTGAACTTCGTATACGTCTTTCTACTGTTTATTATATCATATTGTATTTTATTAGGTAGTTATATTTAACACTTTATAGTTATGTTAGACATCGAACAATTTAACAATAAATCCACTGAGAAGTAAAGAACAATAGACCGATTTTAATTCTGATCTGTCTATGCAGCGAGGCTGTGACAATGACCTTTAAAAACCCACGCTAATTATACACTCGCGCTGAAACGACGGGACTGACTGGTTACTGGTATGTCTCAACATGCCGAACTGATTCTTAAAATACATAAAATTTAAACTTTGTTACAATGAACTTGAATTTCAGTTTACGATTTTCGTGAAATCAGTTACAACTTTACGTACCTACCTAAAAAAATTACTTTATATTCCTCCCGTACAAAACGCCAAATTCATATGAAAGGACCTAATATTATGACATTTCCATTAACTAGTAAACAATGTACAAAGGCCTATATATAAAAGAAAGTCTACACGCTTATAAAATTAATAAGATATCATTTAAACTTGGGGCGATCTTAATTTTCTAAATATCAGAGGTAACAACGAATTATATTAATGTTTTAATGTAAATAAATATGTAGACGATTAAAAAAAGGTAATAACGTAAATCTAAAAATAGACAGTAGCATTACAATTAGTTATTAAAATTCGCAAAGGCGTTAAGAATCCATTTAAATGTTCTATGAGGCTTATGATGCAATTTTTCGGCGATTCGCTGGCTATACATTTACCGTACCCTCCTGTTTATGCCATATGGTGCAGACGCTAATGCAAATTCAAATATCTTTATTCAATGTTGAAGCGTTACAATTACTTATTGATTGTCATAAATCTACCACCGGTTCGAAAATGAACACCTCAGACCTGAGAAGAACCGGCGAAAGAAACTCAGATAAAAAAAGATGAGATATATATATATATATATATATATATATATATATATATATATATATATCTCTCATCTTTACGATATATGCAATTTATACAATAACAGATTTTTTCTTTATTTGAGTTCCATTCCCAAGGTGTGCAGTCATCCAAAAAGTCATTGGTTGTGTAATATCCTTTTGCACACAAGCGTTCCTTAACAATTCTTTTTAATTGCACAATTGTGCATTTTTGAACGCTTTCTGGGATCCTGTTGTAAAAGCGTATACATTATCCCATAAAAGACTTAAACCCCTGTGTCATCTGCACTTACGTCTTGTCGTTAGCAACGGCATATTTTTATTACACAAATAGCTGATTACTTATAAAACACACAAACTATTCTTATCAGTAAATAATTTAATAAATTGATGTCGTGTTAGGTTTTTTTGACATTTCATACATATGAACTTTATTTGTAATGAGCTGGTAACTATGCCACCGATGTTAGACATTATCACCGCCAATGCGTCGCTATAGAAACTAAATGTTGTATGCCTTGTTTCTCTTAATACCTTTAAACTGCGAGCTCCTTTAAACCGAAACAGCAATATGAATTTTTGCTGGCGTTATTATACCTTCCTAGAAACTCTTAAAGAAAGTAATACCTACGCCGAGATTGTCAAAAAGATTATAGATTTGTCTTTTTTATAAATATTTTCCAATTTTTATAGTATAAGTTTTCATTTCAATAAATCAATGACGCACCGTAGTTTCGTTAATGACATTGTTACTTACAAACTTGTAAATGTTAGTTGAAGCCACATAAAAAATGGGGTGCGTGGCAGCTGATCGGAAGTCCTGCCTTTTGTTCAGTGTCTAACCACACTTTACCGTTATGGAAGGAAGTAGAGTGATGGGGCGTCACTTAAATAATCTTGAATAGTGGGATGTAGATTTATCACCAGAGCTACACAATCGTGGCTCATCATTTAACCTTTGTTCAGCTCATAGTATACTCTGTCCAAAAAGTATCATTAATCAACGTCTCACCGATTTTAACAACGACTTAAAAGGCTTGCACTGTACAGGCTTCCGCTTCCACATACTACGATTTTATTTATTACACCACGGTGTCACGAAATATTATCACGCTCCATTGTCCCTTACGAAATTTTCGTGTTTTTATTGGAACAAAAGCAGGAAAGCTCCATTATTCAGATTTTTAGATACAATGGTCGGCGCAACGGTGCACGCGCAGCGTGTGACTGTCAAAGATTACACAAGCAATTGTTCGGTGCTTTGCTTTTGTCGCTCAGAATTAACGAAATATTGATTCAACTACAGGACTAGTTCGGTATATATATATATGTGAAGCCGTCTGACGTATATTAATTATTTCCTGCCCCTCTTTTTACTATTTCCGTAGATGTCTGTACAAGGTACGTTTTTGTTAAAAGACAATTATTCTGTAAGTTTATTTCAAGATACAAATCTTGAAATAAACTTCCCATATTTTTAAATCCTATCATATCATTTAAAAATTTAAAACCCGAATTATATTAATACAATAAAATGAAAGTATTTTTTGTAACAAGAAATGACACCTATATTTTGAAATCTTAGAACTAGGTATATGTTACTCGTGACAAATTACATTACATAATATTGTATCTGTAATATCATATTGCAGATTGCTCACTTCATACTCATTTGGAATGTAGATAGAGCACGGGCGAAAATATATCCACTAAAATGAGAATACACTAACTATGTAATATCCAATATCTTAATTTATAGATAACAACTCGACAAAACAGTATGAAATAAATACATTTTTTGGCATGCATATTAAGCAATAAATAAAATATTTAGCAGGTTTATCTAAAGGGGGTAATTTTAATTTATATTCCAAATGTATGTAGAACTTCTAAGGCGCTTGTAATACTTATAATGCCTAAAGTGCTTGACGTACGTTCATTTGTTTTGAGTCTAGTTAAATGCGACCATTAAATAAATTATGACTATTATAGGTATATACTAGTTTACCTGTGTTAAAAATGCAGCAGCTCCTCTGTGTGGTTATACAAAAGCAGCCTACATCCTTCCTAGGGGCCAAGCATGCTGAATACCAAATTTCATCAAACTCGGTGCAGTGGTTTAGCGAAAGTAACACTGGATTTAGGTTTTTTAAATGATTGTCTACTTATTATTTCTTTAAGCTTTCTCTAAGTGGTCAAAGGAACCATTATTGAAGCACGTTTAAGACGACACAATATAACAATTGCAATTAATTTTTAGCTGCTAAATCCGTATTGGATGACCGTAAAACAAATGAATCAACATGACTTTGACTACAAAATTAATACATGTACACGAGTGTTTTTATACATTATAATTAACACATTTTTATTTAAAAAATCAAGTTCCATTAAGAATTATCATTAAGCTAAATAATGACTGATTTTATCATATTCGTATACATTAAATCCGTTTGTATGGATGTTTTTTTTATCCAACAACCTTGAGAACATCACGCTATTAGACATGGCAATGCGATTGAAATAAACGAACAGGATATCAAACTCGTATACGTACGTACTAGCATTGTTGTATCCTGAGTATAATACCAGTTTAGAGTGTAATAAATAACTAACAAAAATTCAAAGTAGGTATTCAATGGTCAAAAAAGAATATGGCTTATATTCTTTTTTAAAACGACCAACGTTTTTATATGGATTATTAAAATTCAATCATCATTTTTAATATAACAAGAACATTTTTTTAAATTGCAATAAAATTTACAAAAGATAACTTATAAAAACGCATTTCATTGTACCATGCTGCGATGAAATTAATTCAAATAAGACTAAATACTAACTTTATTACATAGCGTGAGTTGACTGTCTGGATTGAAAAGCTGCCCTTGAGAATATTCCGTCTGTCCTCATTACGTTTACCACGAATTTGTTTAAGCCAAATAAATAGTAATTGTATAAATAAAAAAACGCAAACACGCAATATTATTGCATGCGCAATGAAATATAAGTGATAGCATTGCTAGCATGACCGTCGCACATCATATTTCACTTTATTTTGTATACGATAATAATACCCTTCGTTTATCGTGAATCATTGTGCCCGCTAACAGCGACATAAAGGTGAAAATTCCGATTGCAAATGTATGTTCTAGATAACAGTCGATGCACGTCGCATTAATGGCGGTCGTAAATAGCGAAATAAGTTTCGTTGTTCTTAGTGCTGAGAATTCGAGTTGTCAGAAGCTACACAAGGTCGCCCTTAGTTATTGTTACTAATACTATATTATATATTACTTAAGGCACATTATGCTTATCAGATATGTAGTCCTTCAGATACATAAAACAAGAACTTAATTTCAAGTTAACCTAATGTGTTATTACTAGAAAATATATAAAACAAGTTTCACTAATTCTGATATGATATACCTACGTGAAATCAAAACGTGTTTGTTATGGAATTGCACTTTCTACATAAAATGTGTGTTAATCAGTACTTATTACAAAATGCACCTGCCGTTTAACATGCCCCATTATATACTTTACTAGTTTGTTTTATTTTTCACAAATAATTCGTGAATGGTACAACATAGTTTTCCTTTTTTCTACAAACATATTGTTCTTGTAAAGAGAAAATGCTTTGTAATAAATAAATAATTATACTACGAAAATATGCCCATATTATATATTGCACATGTTAGTATGCTATTTGTCTTTGGCGATTAAGTTACATCAGCATTTCCCAGTTCAGGTAACATGATTTATTCGTTGTAGTCGCCTGACTACTGCGGTGAACGAACCCTGTCACTTGCAAGTTGCCGTTACTGGTTTCGGCAGACGATTTCAGTCCCTGCGTATTATTGGCCATTTATAGGCGTGAAACTTACCATTTCATTAAGACAAGTTAAATATTTGGATACGGTAGTAAATGTTACATGATTTAATCATCATAAGAAATGTTTTTTGTGCAAGGTTGATAACTAAATAGGTACTTCTTAAGTTTTAAGTTGTAAAACAGTCATATAGGCTTATGATTTAAACGAACTTCAGTCTTTACCGTTTACGAAATTTCATCTTAAATGCATGTAATACCTTTATAAACCACAAAAAATGTTTTATTGTCGTTAATCTTTATGCAAGCAGCTGCGGGCTAACAATCAGTGCAGCTTACACCAAATTATTAAAAGCCGTAAAACGAGTCCCGTACAGAAGGGTGAGCCACCCTACTATCAACCTCATGTCTATAGCTTGCATGATCTTTTTATTTGATAGACAAGCGATGGTGATCGTTTTTAACCGACTTCAAAAAAAGGAGGAGGTTATCAATTCGTCTGTATGTTTTTTTTTTTGTGTTTGTTACCTCATAACTTTCGACTGGGTGAATCGATTTTGATGATTTTTTTTTTATTTGAAAGGGGTTGCTTCCCATGGGGTCCCATTTTTTTTAGTCCAGGTTTGACAATGGAATCCATGAGAAAACCATATAAGTCTTAAATTTGCATGAGGTATGTGCGCGACAAATGGACGAATAACTCAATATCACGCCAACCGATTTCGATGATTTTTTTTTTATTAGAAAGAGTATACTTCAAGGCTTGTTTGATGATAGTTTGGTTAGATTCTGATTATAGGATCCATGACAAAGTAACGGAAATCTTCAATTCTTAGTAGCAAATTAACGATACACGGCCGAATCTTTTATAGGCTATCTAGATTTATCATTCACCTACCATAACATCGTTATGATCAAGTAATTAAAGTACTATTGTAAAAAACACTTCTTTATATACCGTCAATAGTTTTCGCAGCGCACGCGAAATAATAACTTTTATAGGCAACAGTTTGATACGTTGGGTTACATTGCTCCATTTTAAGTAGGGATCTATAAGTTTTTGAAAATATAATAAAGCCTATATTACTCGGTAAAGACGTAGCTTTCTAAGGGTGAAAGAATTTTTAAAATCGGTCGAGTAGTTTTTGATTTAAATCGTAATAAAAAATCAAACAAAAATCAAATCTTTCCTCTTTATAATATGAGTTATGCATGTAAGCATTAGTATATATGTATATGTTTGTAATTGAAACATATTTGAACATCTCCTAAAAGTTGAGACCAATTTTGAAAATTATACATATATGTATATATAGAATCGTATAAGTACTCTTATATACATGTTATATTTATGTATATTTATATATTGATTACTAGTGTTTTCCCGCGGTTTCACCCGCGTAGTTCCTGTTCCCGTGGGAATATGGGGACAAATGTAGCCTAAATTACTCCCTGATAAGGTAGCTTTCCATTGGTGAAAGAATTTTTTAAATCGGCTTAGTGGTTTAGGCGTGAAAGCGTCACAAACAAAATTACTTTCGCATTTATAATATTAGTTAGGATAATATAGATACTTCCCCTTTTTTTAATATACAGACATTCCGTCATATTTTATGGTGAAGAATGGTATAACACAACATCTATAAACATACAGTTTATTTAATTATTACTAGAAATAACTATTTGGTTATGTTATGGCTGCCCAACTAAATTACCCCACCAACTAAATCTATTTAATCAAAACATGTTAATTTATATTCATACATTTAACCATATTAACTAATATTTATTAATTAAGTACCAAAATGCATTTTTCTTTATGTTTCACTGTTTTAGTTTAATATATTTAAATAATAATATAAACGGCGCTGTCTCATATGAGCTGCACGTTTAGTAGGTCTACCCATATTCTACAAATTAGTGAGTGTACTTCAGATTCACTAAAAATCGAAAAATAAATAAAAATTTTAACAAAACAAAAACCGACTTCATAAAAAACATATTAATATGCACTAAAAAGTAAAAAAATAATTGCGTATTCTTCTATAATTTGATAATAAACTTACTATTTTCTACTCATCAATATGTAGGTACGAATGTGTTGTGTGATTGATAATTTATTTACAATTATTGTTATTTTTGGAGTCGATGTCAGCTAAGGAAACACTATAATATACCTAGCAATAATAATACGGGAATATTTTAAAAACATACACATTACAAATTGACTTTTATTCGCTTCGTTAAGTTGCGCGTGCGACACAAGCACATCTCACCTACAACTATGTATGTAGTTATAAACCCACCTTGGCTGACATCGACTCCAAAAGTAACAATAATTGTAAATAAATTATCAATCACACAACACATTCGTACCTACATATTGATGAGTAGAAAATAGTAAGTTTATTATCAAATTATAGAAGAATACGCAATTATTTTTTTACTTTTTAGTGCATATTAATATGTTTTTTATGAAGTCGGTTTTTGTTTTGTTAAAATTTTTATTTATTTTAAATATATCTTAAATGTAAAATAAATGTAATGCAGCCCTCGTAAGACCAACATAAATTCCACACAAAACCTGTGCTCGAATATTCTTACATAATTATGCTTAATAGTCGGGCTTTGTAACGAAATAATATGCCAAGTTAAATTACCTCATGTCATGTCAGTAACCAAGTCATGACTTTTCGTGATTTGATATAATCTCAACCTCTCTAAGCTTTGATCACATGCATAGTAAGAAAACAAAACAACAACAATGTGACGAGTTATAAATTTCTTAAATATATTTTACTTAATATGTGATAATAACCACTGAGCCATTTGCTAACGTACAGGCAACTATTTTAAACCCTCGCTGCTTGCTAATCATACATATCTATTTATTCACACATCCATATTGTATGTTATTAAACCCATTTCCCTAGCGTAATACAAGATGCCGTAAGACCGTTAAGAAGGCGCAAATGTCCCTGTCCCCTGGCCGCAAGCAACCGGCTTCATTGTGAACCGGGGACCGACCGTTAGCCCGCCACCTGCGCTATGCCACTGCCCACTGAACCGAAAGCGACGCGAGTGCAGACACGAGTGCTCAATAGTTTTTGCGAAGTCCTATAAGCCTTACTATGACGGTATCTTATTACAGAATTAAAGTAGGTATTAAACAAAATTAAATAACGCAAAATATTAGCAGTTTAGCGAACTTAAAATTTATAGGAAATAACAAAAATAAACATGTAGTTATAGTGTTATAGTAAAATAAAAATTCCATTATACATATCGTGTTCAACTATGTTATTAAAACATTTTAGCATATCAGTTAAAAAAGCCGACCAAACTAAATACAGATTTTTATACGAAATGTTTCGGATTTTAATTGACATAATATCTTCAAATCAAGTTAACAGATTTTTCGATCGATTAAATTGTAAATGTATTTTATATAAATTGAGATAAAAGGACAAAATTATTAGTGTTCTAGGCTTTTTATCGTTGTGTTTTAAAATATTATGAAAAATAAATTTTAGTTTCTTTTTGCATCGAAAACTTCGTCAGTCTTTGAGTAAGTACTATACAGATTACTATACATATACAAGTATTTAAATAATTGAACATACTTCTCTTATGTTCAGATTAAATTATTTAAAGATTTAACTATTATCATGTAGTTATTGATAAAAAACACTTATCAAAAGTCTAATCAAGTAACCGGAACTGAATGCTACTCAATAACCGAAACTTAGTAGGAAATATTCCGCTGTCAATAATGTTAATGCTGTAATAAAATATTGATATGTTGTGTAACATTGATAGTGTAATTAAATATATGATATGCACGCGAATGCATATGGACGTCGGATCATTTATCGTAAGACAAACAGCTAGCAAGATAACTGATATCGATTTGTGTCGTGCAATCGCATTGCGACATCCGACACTCAATGCTTTGTAAACCTTATAAATAACTGATTGTTTACTGTTTTTGTACCTTTCATATATGTATTATAATATACCTCATAATTAAAGGTTAATAGAAAAATATAAATAAAAATAAATAAGTGACACCTGTGGCAATGCAAGTATTTATTTATTGTATTGCCAGTCATCGTATATCATTAGTGTGTGTCTAAAAATGTAATTAACTTTTATGCAAAAATGTGTAAAGAATAATCATGATGAACGAACGCTATTTAGATTTAACAATTGAAATTACACTTAATATCAGCACAATCAATTTTATTATTTTAAATATACGTTAAAAATTCTTATAATACTTTACTCGAAATTAAATTTACTATCAAAATTGTATAATTACTTCTTGCGACTGTGTTACATAATTTGAATAGCGTTATTGTTTGTTTCGTAATATATAATACTGTTTGTGGCACATAATATTTCCGTCATTAGACTTCGTTTCATACGCTTAATTTAGCGCCGTACACAGCAAAGCAACCGGAAAGGACATCTTTATGATGGATCACTTCCAAGGAAGCCACACCAAGTGTAACGACCCCCGAATATTAATCTTCTTAGTAATTTTTAAATTTTACAACAAACTACAATATTTCATACGCCAGTTTGTTAAAAAATAAGCTTGTGATTGATCACTTTTCGTTTTTACCACAAAAGAAAATAAAAGAAATCTCACCTAAAGCGTATCAATGAATCGAGATGTGTAAAATCAATTCAAATCAATCGAAAAAAGTGTTTTTTTTTTATATATTATAAATTCGTTTCGCTTTAAACATAAAAGGTTTATTATCTTTATTAGTACTTCCTCCATTAGCATTTTATGCATATAACTGTTTATAATCCTCAACGATAGCACTTACGAAACTGTTGAATTTATTTATTGAAGTGGTAATGAGACCCTCGTTAAAAATCTATAAAATCATAACATATGTTTTTAAATTAGTTTTAATCGAAATAATTTTGAACATGTTTGACTTCGAATACTATACATATTTGGCGATAGTAGAATTTGGCATGAATAGTATTCGGTTGAATTTTTAATAAAGCGCATACAAGGGTATTTGATTGCCAAGTCGTTGCAGCATGCAATATTCATTCAGAAGTAGGAATTGATAGAGCTCTTAAAAGTACTTTTGGTAAAATATCGAGGGCATGGCGCTAAGCCAAACCGACTATTGTGATGGAAATAAGGTTTGATCACGTACAATGGAACGTAGGAAGGAGGGAGTGGGCAGGGCGCTTACTACAATATAAACATCCCCGACGCTATCACTCGCATTGACTTGGTTGATGTATGGATTAAAAATATAATAATATGTATGTTTTTAAAATTAAAATCAGATATATTTTTTGTCCGCCCTATTGACTAATTAAATACGATTATTCTCAGATTTCTGATATTTTAATAACTATCCCCCTATTTTATAGTGCTATAAATCAAACACTATCGCACTTGTTTTGAAGCAGATTCTAATAAAATGCATTAAGCCCTATCCGGTACATTTGTTTTTATTTCTCATCGCATGCAATCGACCTAATTCATCGTGTTTATCCCGGCCACAGACGTGGGTGTAATGTTTCGAACATTCACACACATAAGCAGTGAAAGCAAACAGTCAGCGTTCCATTTATATTATTAATCCTTTGTATGGACCGCCACATGACACCTTAGCCTTCGATACGACTCTCGTACATCACATGCTTACAATACTCACCCGCGGTAAAATACTTATGTTACTTGCAATAAAGGAAAAAACAATAGAACCCTAGTATTAAAACCAATATGTATATACATATTTATTAGAGATGCGCCGAATAGTCGTTTCACCGAATAACCGAATAACGAATACTATTCGGTTTAACCTTTACCGAACCGGATATTCGGCCGAATTATTCGGTTTACCATTTCACTGTTTTGCCGCGTATACTGGTAAGAAGACGGCGTTTTCTAGATGCCATTCAAAGAAGCAACCTCGATACTAAAAATTCAAGTGAATATGAAAATATAACAAACAGGGAAAGATTTCTACAAAATGTTACAAAACTCCAATCGGTGTGGAATTGGACAGCTATGCAGCTGAAAGTTTTCTACCAAGAACCCAAAGCCCTTTTGATTGGTGGGCAAAGCATAATTTTACATTTAACTAATTTGGCTAGTCTTTTGAGTGCTCCTGATATGAGTGTACAGCGAACGATTATTTTTGTAAACCTATAAGAGGGCCGTTCGCTTGTTGTTTCTGCACCATAATTTACCATTAATTAATTAATAATTATAAATATTGGAATATGTACCTTTGGTTTTGCCTATCTCTTATTTTATTTCTGATCTCTATTAAATTTTTATAGTTTCTCTCTGTCTCTATATATCTATGTTAGTGTCAATTTGCCACTTAAGAGTGTTCATGTAAATTTTTAAATGGTGATTTGCGGTTTGGTAATGTATATTGTTTAAGGTTAAAAAATACAAGTTGCTATAGTTTACGAAATAATTATTCTTTTGAGTTTGAAAAATACATGCTGATTTAATATTATATTGTGTTGTGTATCCAAGAAAATAGAAATACTCAAACCAGATAATCGAATATATTCGGCACCAAAACCGAATAGTTCGGCCGAATACAAATAATGAAAAAGATGCCGAATATGCCGAATACCCAATACCTAACGAATATTCGGCGCATCTCTAATATTTATTTATTTTTAAGGATTTAACGTGAAAACAACTTGTATTACCTGTTTTTCCAAGTCAATGATCAATACTCAACGAATCGCTAGTGAAAGTAAAAATAACACACAGTCAATCAAGTTGATGATAAGTGATAACTAAGAACCGATCAAGATATTGAAAGGTATTAAATTAAAGAGCTGACTGAAATACAAAAGGAACATTGTGTACATCGTTCGTTTTTAAAACAATATACAAGAGTATCAATCAATGAACCCCGACTCGTCTGTAGCATCATAACACGCATAAGTCAATACCCAGACGAAAGCGATTGAAGACACAGCTATTTTATTTGATCTTCAATGGCACGTTCTTAGTGGTTTATATGTTTACTGAACGTTATAAAAATATAGGTGAACATAAGTATATCTTATCAGACGTATCGTCCTACGCTACATAAATGATTAGATAATTACGTGTTGATATTTTTCTTTCTACGGCAAGTTTCATTCCAAAGAATTCAACGTTTTATTTAATTAACTTCATTTAAGTAATCACTTTATATAATAAAACAAAGCAGCGTCAAAATATATACGTTTTTAGAGACCCATTCTTCATGTGCGAAGCCGGGACATTTAGTTAGTACAGTAAATATTAGTCACGACGAAACATGTTATATTTGATGAAATACCAAAACTGTACCAAAAAAAGTTTTTACTAAAACAAAGAACAAAAAGTTATTATCACTTATTTCTTTATTTCCAAATTTAAAAATACTAGTGTAGTATGAATATAGCAGTAGCGCGCTTTCATTTAGTTGATGAGGATCACTTCTTTACAACAGTCACGTACCTAATGAAGAGTAAGCTTGCCGCCAAAAAACGTTAACTGTATATTATGTCCTGTACGTATGCTGGCTACGTTGAAATTATGCAGAAATTAAAAAACTTCTTTTCATATTCACACAAAATGTCCTTTTGCATTCGCATTCAAATAGTACCTCAAAATAATCCTCAATTATCATTTATACTTTTTTTATAATACGTTTTTAAACTGACCATTTAGTTTTTTTACACAGAAAATAGTAAATACTGATTTATATATCTATATTTTCCGTTTTGTTTAAACTCTCTTTGTTTTTCGCAAATTTAAGCCTTCATTTAATAAATAATGCTTTAAAGAAGGTGATGATGTATTTTTGTTTCTCTTACACGCAAAAAATACTAAACGGATTTGGATAACATTTGGAATAGAGATAACTTGTACCGTGTACTAACATAAGTTATCTAAGACCTGCCTTTTTCCCCTCAAACGTATATGCAAGATAGTTTGTTATATATATTTAGACAATAATAACACAACATTGATAACACGTCCTTACTAATAAATAATATAATGAAAGAATTAATTAATTCAAGATTGAGTATAACGTAGTAGATACTATACAAACATATATTAAAAAATATTTTTAGTTTCAGTTTAATTTAATAATTACGAGAATCGAATCTTCAATTATAAAAAAAAAAAATATAAAATGAACATGGATATTACGTTTCTTTTAATTAATTTCATAACAAATAACTTAATTAAATTTTTAAAATGATATTATAATTAATTACTTATACATCATTATTAATTACTAGCTGTACCCCGCGGTTTCACCTACAAAAAATATAATTAATAAAAATAAGCCTAGACCTCCCTCGGTAAAAGGACTACACAACAAAAAAATAATTTTTAAATTCGAACCAGTAGTTCCTGAAATTTGCCGGATCAAACAAAGAAACTCTTTAGCTATATTAGTATAGATACTAAACTAAGTAAACTCCGCCTGCTAGCAGATTATCGGTTTTCTGAAATATGAAAGATAGATGAAAATATTTTATTGTTCATATATTACCTATATGTTTTTCGTTTTCATTTTTTTTATATTTCTCCTCGAATTCATTTACATTATCACTTTCATATAAGTCATTATTTTCAACCTCGTTCATTGAAGTACAAAACCAGTCGCATTCTTTAAAATTTCGTAACGTTCACTAGATGGTGGACAACAGTTAGACGAGTGGGCGATTTCCGAGGTTCATTCATTAAAAACTCTCGACACTACATCAAAGTTTTTAGATTACGGTACATCATTTTTGAAGCACCTATATGAATGTATTTATTAATAAGTATAAACATTACTAATTTTTATCGTAAATGTACCTAATAGAGATATAATACACAACAAAATATAAGATAAAAAGTATCATGATAACGTGCTATCATAAATAAACCGATATTAAATACATATGTGATGCATATATGATTACAATGCAAACTATTCTGTGAATTAATAACTATGAAGGTGTTTTTAGTCTTTTTCACTTTAATATTAAAAAGCAAGCGAAGCGGTGTGGTACATTTTTTTGCTATGTCGTTTTAATTTTATTATTTTAAAAAGCAGTATTTATGCAAAATCCATGTTCTAAGGCGTGATCCTTTTCACCATCAATAATGACACAAATAACCTATATTGACCGTGTAATATTATTTAATTAAAATTGTAACGCGTTTTGAAATGCATTTTTTATAATAATTAGGTATATTGATTTTAATTAAATTTGGTAATGTATTAGCTAGTTATATTTTAAAACTGTTAAGTTTAAAGTAATTTATATTAAAAATGTATTGTCGCTTTGAAATAGGTAGGAATTAAAGATTCGGAAACTTATTTTATGAACATCAGGCATCACCCTCTGTTGACAAAAATAGCCATCTCCACGTCATGTTGTTAAAGGTAATCAAACTACATGACATTACGCGTGCGAGGTGCGAAGTGAAGAGAGACACACTTCTCGCCCTTCATTATTTTATTTCACGCTGTAACCTATAAACGTAACAACAAATACGTCTACACTTACTAATGGTGTGTCCTAAACATGAACACGAGGCATGCGGATTGCCTTGCTAATATATATTCACACTTGATTTTACGTAACATTAAACATATAAACCTATTATGTATTATTATTAGCTATCGGTGGTATCTTCATACAAGATAATAATATATTGTAATGTAGCACGCTTTTTCAATATTTGCCTTTTTCATATTACTTTAATTCGAACTTGTAACCTAGCGGAGCACCCTGACTTACATAATAAGTTGCCGAGCCAGAATTCAAATTCAGAACCTGAGGATATTTAGCCTACGTCACATGCGTTCCTAAACTATTAATTAAATTTAGTAGCAACATTGTTGACATCTGCGTGAAAGTTGCTGCTAGACCAAGGTGGCCTACGAGATCTATAGGACAATTTCTTACAACAAATAATATAAAAACGTTGCAGTGGTCAAATAAAAACGTTAATCATAAAAAAATTATAAATATTATATTTGCATCTTCCCTATTATCGATAAAATAGCAAATAAATGCATCAACTTGCATCGGATCATGACAATAATTTAGTTTTTTATGTTTTACTCTTAGCAAAATTATTGATTATACTTATAAAATATTTAGGAGAAAAAGTCAAACGCTATTTTTATAAAAAGCTTTAATTGTATCGATCGTTAAACTATACTCCATAGCTAAAATATGTATAAGTAGGTACTAGTGAGCGCTAGTTAACCTTCGGCAAAATATTATACAAATAACTAGTTTATTATTTGTAATATATTCCTATATAAGAAATACATCCTATCCGAAAACTATAGAATATCTATAATTATCTTTGTTGTATTGTATACTTGCTTAGATTGAAATAAAAAAATATTATTGTTTCACAAACTCTAACTCTTGTGATATATGATACGCTTTTAGAAGGATGCTTTTCTTTCACAATAACAATACATACTACTGGATTTAAGAAACTGGAATCGTTCAGGTTTTACGACCACCACTGATTCATATTCTTGTCAGTGGACTATTAAACCATCAAAGATACCATTAAGCTTATGTTGTAATTATACAAACATTTAGATTGTTGTTATTCTCTTTTGATTGCGTAATAATCGATGTTTTAAATTAAAATACAAGCAAACAAGGTAATAATTGATGATTGACAGTAAATTTCATTTCGCATTTTAATTTCTCATGATAAAGAATATGTAAACATAATATTTATAGTATAAATATAATTGGTAACATTTAATATAATTAGCCATACCTATTGTGGTAACATATTGTTAATAAATAACTTCACGGGCATCGAATTTCAACCAGTGCAGCTGGCCAACCGCCATGTATGTAGCTATCTTAGCACGGTCGTCAACCTCGCGAATCCTAGAATAAACAGCACATTACGATATTACACCCCTATAACTCTTCCGCACTTCCTCCCACTTTGGTAAGTGTACTAAAATAATGACTTATGAAGACTAATAACACAACTATATTCAATGTCCCTTGAAGTGGATACTTAAGTAAATTTATTTGTTTTTCTCATACAATGCTGGCCATTCTATTTTCACGATTTATGTCGATTGAGCAGCATTGCGTAATTGATTCATCTAATTCTTGAATCGCTTTTAAAAACATCTGTGGATTAACAATAGAAAACCAAAAACAAGCTCATGGCTTAGATAAAAAAATTGACTTCGCGATAATATTCTATATATTATTAAGTTAAGTTTAATCTATAAATATTAAGTGAGTTAAGCGCGAGGTACGTATCTAAATATAACCTCGATGGGTAATCAAGCGGAAAATAAACATGCGTCAAGAATTGAGGGTCGCGACGTTTTATCGAATTGCGAAGATTTGATGCCGCCAGCTAAAAACGTTCCAAATAAGCTATTTCAAATTTATGTTTCACTGAATACATGTAAGTGTAATATGTTTTAACGAAAACAATTAAAAACGAGGCCAATGTAAATCAATTAATATGGCTGAAGTGCAATCAGTATTAAGAATGACAGATGCATTATTTTTTTAACTAATCAAAACAGTTACCACATGCTGTTATGTCAATTGAGTTTCATTCATGCGCAACGCACACACATGGCTTTCAATTCACGTACAATCATTATCTCGAGCTAATTTTTTCAGATAACGCCTTTTTTAGGGGATTACGAAAATTATTTACTTAGACAAAGTAAAGCGCTCCAATTATTTAATTCTCATATCAAAATTATCACATATAATTGAACTCTCTTGACCTTTGAATTAATTTAATAATTACGGCAAGTTTTTGGAATAAACTACCAATAATTTATAATATGTATATACTTTCATATATTCAATCCAAGATATGTCACTTTATTTTCTGCTATTTAGACAACATAGAATAGAAGCATAGAATCGGAGCATATGACCAGACAAAAGTATGTTTACGATAAAAAAGATCATGTGTTCGATCGGACAGTGCTCACAAACTCCATAGAAAGTAAATAATAGATGAGAATATGTGAATGATAATAATAGGCATATCAGCCGCCACAGTATCGTCTGTAACATTCGTTTTTTACGGCAACAGCTGGGTGGGCACGTGTCTCGACTATAAAAGCTTTGCGCCAAATACTATTATTCAATTGAATTAAAATTAATATTTCAACTTTTAATTTTAGTAGACACTAAATAATAAAAATAAACATTATGCTAATTAATGTTACCTAATTTTCCGGATGGTTGACCTTTTAAACAAAACGTAATAAATTTATAATTTGCATTTTATCGTTCTACATCGGTGGTCAAGATCAGTGGACAATTAGGTCCCTAAATTTAACGTTCGATGCCTATAAACGTTAAGGAATGTTACTTGTAAATTACTCGGCTATTAGGGTTCCTTAAATCTGTATTTAAAATGTAATATGTTTTTTTCTTATATTTTCATTTATGTAAAACACCAATTTCATTTAATTTATCTTTTTGATTAAAACTTTCGTCTTAACTTTATTGACCGTATCACATACGGGTTCTTCTTGAAGGCAATAACTACCATTAAATTGTTAAAACGGAACTTTATCACGATAGGAGTTTTTTTCGCCAACACACGATCGTACAAAAGCAAACTCTTAAATGATGTTGATAATTTACTTCCTCTGGTCGCAATTAAATCGCGTTCTTTTATTAACGTGTTTTGCTTTAAACACGTGCCGCGTCTAACCGTACAAAAGACCTGTCAAGATTTAATGATTATTTTATAGCACGGCCCCCTCCCGTCGAAAATAGTAATGAATGTACGCAGTCATCGTAATCTCAATATAATGACTTTAATGTAATTTAATATACAGGGCGATGCATTAGTGGCCATTCAAATTATCACGCTTATCAATTTGGAAGAGCGTAGTGATATATGCCAGATGTTAGCATTATACCGTAAAGTTTAAGATTATTATTTCCGAATGTTACCTTTAATTATTTTAGGTTCTTCTTGAAAATATAAAAAGCACAAACTGGAGAAAATAATTCTAAAATCTTTAAAAAACGTGTGCGACTTGTTTAAGGAGTAATAATTATGTGTTTCAATGTTCACTTAAGAACTTTTCCTATTTGAATATGGATAATTTTATACAATAGAATAAGGTAAAAATTCTCCTAGATAGTAATATTTTTTCTCGATTTCAGCAATAATATACGTATTGTAGTAATCGTCAAATGAGCTTCTCATTTAAAACCGCAATGAGCGAAAGTAGTAAATTTGTTTAAATAAAAATAAAACTGAATTTGATCAGTAAAATGTCAACAAAAAAAAATAAAACCAATGATATAAATTTACAAATTTGCAAGCATCTGCCTGCAGCATGCGAATGAACATCTGTGACTCAACAATTCGAGTGTATCCACTATAGTCGTGACTGATACAGTTTATCTATCCCCTCGAATTTTAATTAGACTCTATTCAGTTATCGCTACATTCCTATTACAATCATTTAACATTATACGGTCGAACACACAGGCGCCGACAACACCACAATTATTATCCATTGAAAGATGATTAAAACTTTCATTGTGCATTGTACTTTCATGAGTTAATCATTTACCTAATTCCTTATCATCTTATGGCCGAATACTGAAACGTCATTCAAATATGAAGTGGGACTTAATTATTTGGAACGCCATTAATTTCAAATTTAGTATGCGAAATTTTAAAATTAATGGCGTTCCAAATAATTAATTCCCACATATTTGAATGACGTTTCAGTATTCGGCTCTTAATGTCATAAATCTCAAACATCTTTAAAAGTTAATGAACTTCATGTTTAAGAAATCTTATTTACCCATCAATAAGAAATGCAACAAAATAAGTGTTTACGCAAATTTATTTGTTGATCATAATATTTGAATTTGTGTACACGATTCCCGCATCGTTTACCCTTTGGGAATAAACGGAAAAGGTGATATTTTACTTTCTGTATCAGCCTAACATGCTATGGTATTTTAACCTCGGGCTTTCATAAATCATTCAAAGCATTCTCGCTTGGCTCAACAATTGAATTTGTGAGAATTTTTCAATTATGTGTTATTGACCACAATGACCGATGTTATTGGTCTTTTCATAGTCTTTAACGATTTTGAACGGAAATTCGTTTATCCTATGATGTTCATGGGTTACGCAATAATGATAAATATATTTTATATAATAGTACATGTATACAAATACATGTTTACATTTTATAAATATTATTTTAAACAATTTGTAAATAATGATATTTTTCTTTTACAGGTAAGTATCTTCTTCCACATTGTATGAATAAAAAAGAAAATAATAAGGTAACTGTACAAATTATGTATTATTGAATTATGAGGGTACACTAATATGGATTATGGAGGCCCGATTTAGACATTCAAAATGTTATTTCGGGTAAAGCCGGTGATATTGAAACGATTTTCATTTTTCAAAAAAACGATTATTACAAACGATTTTTAATTTAAAAGCCGAAAATTATTTAAGAAAATTGGTATTTTGTCAGTTGTGTGATATACACAGCATATTATCACGTGTGAGACTAGTTTTACCTAATACAGATAAATAATACTTCTCAACACTACTGCTATTTTTACAGTAATAATATTAAATGTAATATTTACTTTACTTCTAAAAGATAAATTACAGATATGAAGTAAATAAATTGTTTACCGCATAAAGAATATTCAATATTGAACAGTTTTTGTGGTAAAGCTATTTTGTTGATACAAAATAAGTAACTCTTCAAGATTCTTGTTCAAAGATAAACATACTTGTTTTGAGAGAACAACAATATTTTACCATTTTAGAACCGTTCTTTACCAATGTTGTTACCTCAAAAGAAAGGGGTGCCTTGGAAAAAACGCTCTTATATATTACCAGCTGGAAGCTTCTTCTATTGTATAACTAAAAGTTGATAACCTATTTGTTTTTTTTAAGTTTGAGGCGTTATTTATTAAGAGTCTACTCTTAGAAAAAGAAAAGAAAAGAAAAACAGATACCTATTTTATTTTTTGTTTGTTTTTTTTCCGGATTCGATACAAAGAAACGTATAACGTACGTACTACGTACGTATAGTTCACGTATAGGTAACCTTCTTCAATTCAAAGCGCGTAATTTTGTTAATCCCTATTAAGATATGCGTAGTATATGCGCTACTAGCAGTATACATAAAACCAATATTACAGTTATAGTAGTTAGCTCGTAAATAGCTTTGTTAACCTGTATGTAAGGTACTAGTCCATTTATCTTTTCTTTATAGAATAAGTTCCACAAGATAACGAATTTGTTGGGTTTAATTAATCTACTGACCCTTCATTTGTGTCGATGGGGCACGACGACCTCATTGCGAAATAAATTGTTCTCAGCCGCTTCCTAGCTGTTGAAAATAAAAGATTCTCTAAATAATTATTTTTTCCCTACACCTGAGTAGAAGAAATGCACTTACATATTCTTGAAAAAATGGCGCCGTGCCGTGCCGTGCCGTGATTTGCCGGCGAAGTCCTCATTGGAAATTTAAAATTTTTTTCGGATAATAAATTCATTGGAATTGTTGTATTTAAATAAAACTACATTAATCTAAAACTCTTTGAAGTGGTTATAACAGCAAAGCTAATTGCAAATCGCATGAAATACATAAATCTAAGGATTTTTATTTTTACTTTTCTTCGATTGCAATAGACTATAGTGTCTATATGTTTATTATCCTTAAATATTATAAAACAAAGTCCCCCGTGTTTCATGTCTGTCTGTATGAACGCGCTAAACTAAAAAACTACTGAAGGGATTTTCATACGGTTTTCACTAATAGATAAAGTGATTCAAGTGGATGGTTTACGTGTATAATTCATTAATATTTTCTGTAAATTTGTTGAAATATAGCGATAATTGTTGAAGAAGTCGGAAAAAAAACGAGCCGATTGGGAGCTTTCATCGAAAATGCTGTACAATCCCTTTGAGTTATAACAAAATAATGTATGGTTAAATTGTTCCCCTTTCATAGATCTACAAAAAAGTCCTCGATGGCATATGTCTATCTTTTAAGGATAGCTAACTATACCCATTTTAATGTTTAAAAAATTGGTTGCCTGTAAAGTCGGTATACGGGCGAAAGTTTTACGTGACAACGACTTTGAGTGGTAAAATAATTTTAATGTGAATATTCATTCGTATAGTAGGAAGAAGACGCGTGCCTTTCACTTTTTATGTCTGTCTCTCTCGCTCTTAGGCGGGCTAACCATGCCCGAGTGGAAGGGACGCGTGCCTCTCACTCGCTCTCATTGTGAGCGCATAACGTGAGCGGAGCGTAACGCAGTTTCTTGAAGTGTCACCCGGCAAACCAATTTATAAGACGTTGTCACGTCAAAAATGTTTACATAAAAATGGTAAAATTGGAAAGCTATAAAAACGGATATGATACTAATCCTTATTAAAATAAATACGTTATTTACTTTAAGCATTTAATGTTTATTATAATTGCCCTTTACACCACCCAATTTAAATCAATATCTTAGGAGTAATCGTAATTTTAAAATTATCGCGCACTAAATAAATTCAGGCGGTCCAACACCCATCATACAAACGCGTGATGCAACCGCTTGCGCGCCCCGCGTCCCGCTGTCGCCCGTACGCTAGCTGTTGCCCGCATAAATATAAGTAAAGGATAAATGTTTGCTTGAAATTTGAAAATCTGTGATTTGAAATTAATATGTATGAAATGCATTTCTGTTAAGGAAAACTTTAGTAACGGTTTTATTTTTATTTTGAAGTTGATGATTATTCTTTAAATAATCATCAGTGGACTTATTATGAATTCCTGTAGTTTGACTTAATATATTTATAGTTACTTCAATGGCTTTTAGTAAAATTTAATTTATAAAAATATTAAATAGCCCGCCGCCTATCTACGCCGTTGAGTATAGTTAAAACCATAAAAGAGCAAGCGTACAATTTTTTATATTCTATCAAACTACAGGCACATAGGGCATAACATCTTCGTTCCTACGGTTGATGGCGCATTAGCGATGCAGGGAATGGACATTGTTTGAGCATGCACTATAATAAGTGTACATGTGATAACAGTTCTCACTAAAATCAACCAAGCCGGTCATTGAAAACGACAGGTCTTAGAACTTTTGGTTGTCATAGGGTAGCAGTAAGACATTATGTGTTTAGCATTTTGTTATTTGCACTCAAAATTATGGTAGCGTAGCTATTACTTTACGCCGATTTTAAGTGAGAGAGTGGTAATTCCGGCCGGGCGTGCCGGCCCATTCCGCTACAACCCGAAGGTATGCAACCTGGCACTATAAAAACCTACCTATTAATAAATTACATACAGGTAAAGTGCGTCTTTAAGCAATCGCTAGGGACTTGAAAAACCGCAAAACGGACAACCATCGATGACGTATTCCTGCATGCGAGTCGCACACCCAGCGATGAGCCGATGACCGAATTCTTCTCCCACAGTGTACTGCTGCATAGTGTCGCGCACTCACTTTGTCATCGTCGTAACTTTTAAAACATTTGTCCAAATGATATAGTGTAAAAGACAAAAGTTATCTTCTTTAAAATTCTTATTGTTATATTTTGGTCAATTTATAAATTTATAATTATTAATAGCTTTATAAATTATAGCCTATTTGTTATTTTGATGTATTAGCTATATTATTGTAAAGTTTCATTAAAATCTATTCAGTACTTTTACGTGAAAGGGTAACAAATGTCCATACATCCATACAAAATTTCGTGTTTATTATATTAGTAGGAAATAGAATTATTATATGCCCTGTACTGAACATATATAAACTGTACTGTATGGGCGAATAAATCGATTGGTGAATGTTTATATCTTATTGATTAAAAAATGCACGGGATATTTTTTTTATTTTACCCGTACGAAGTCGGGACGGGCAGCTAGTATATATATAATATATTTTAAATAATGATTTGTATACTATTTTATAAATCAAATAGTTTTGGTTTCTGCCCAACGTGGCTGTTATACTTATCCCATTGAATTATCAGTTAAAGCTACAGACAATGCGAACTATAAATCAACACTATCTCCCGTGCAGTCTGATGAGACCGTTTTCTTTTTACCATTTATTTGAGCGGTCAAAGAATAATGATTGAACGTGTAAATAATATCGCTGGCTTATCTTGAAGCTACATCTATGTTAGTCACGAGTGGCGGCGAGACAGAAAGGGCACAGAGGAAGCGTTCGTTTGTCTGTTTGTATGCATAAAAGTGCCACGTAAATAACAACTTTCTTGCCAGTCTAAACAGGGATATATGAATCGATTGCAATTTATTCACTAGATAAATCTTAATGCTCTAATGGGTACTTGAATGTTTTACTTTCTTGCATGATTATTTCATAGACGAGGACAATTACTAAGTTACCACTTTCTATTTTCATTACGTTATAATACAAAATATTGCTAATTTCAATGTTTAAAATACGTGTTTCGTAATCATTTCTTTAAATAACTTTAATATTTTCAGAAAATGCAAAGAAGGCAGGATAATAATCATACGTACCTTCTTGTAATTCATTCTTCAATCTTTTGTTTTAGTTATTAATATATTTATGTATATTATAATAAGTTACAGTGTTATATTTATATATTTAATATAATATATAATAAAGTTATTTATTCTCTCTCACAGAACATTTATGTTACATTTTTTTATTATAATAAAAAATACATAAATATATTTATAAAATATATATGTTTAAATAGTACGAAGTGTTTTAAGCTTTGTGTTTGATAGTATTCTCATTTTTTTTACATTTGAAGAGTTCTCTGCTCTTTTTAGGTGCGACTTTATTGATGTAAATATAAATATTATCAGACATATGCAACCTGCAACAATCTTAACGATGTTTCATCTCCGTCGAACGAGAGATCAATTAAACTGACAAATTGAATTCGTGAGAAATTTAGTTACACTTGTCCGGATTTCACTCGACAACAAGTTAAATTTGATACTGGGCCGATTTATTTGTTTAAAAATATATGTTTTAAATTGCCAACTATAATATTTAGATATCATATAATCGAATCGAATTATAAATAACCTAGAACATGATACGGTTACTCTACACTCTCATTTTTAACTTCCGTTTAAGAAATCAACACTCAAGAGGTCACGTTTATTTCTAGAGCTACGGTTAAGCATACTTCTTTATTCTATTTATAATCTTTAAATATTTCCAGACACGGTCAGAAATAGTATTCTCTTTTAAATATTATGTAATAAT
Source organism: Nymphalis c-album (assembly GCA_963151315.1). Classification (NCBI taxonomy): domain Eukaryota; kingdom Metazoa; phylum Arthropoda; class Insecta; order Lepidoptera; family Nymphalidae; genus Nymphalis; species Nymphalis c-album. The sequence continues at coordinate 6,811,537 of OY720588.1, forward strand.
TTAACTCTGGCTTTTAATAAAATGTATGAATAAAGTTTAGGTTTATATTGCACAATAAAATACAAGTGTCAGAAGCTTATAACTTTTTGTAGTATGTATAGTATAATTAATGTACATAATGTATATGTAGATATAATATATGTATATTAATTTAAAATTCAAATTAATTTACTTAAATTATAATAAATAAATGAAGTACGACTTTCCATTCAAACTGTATTGCGTAATCGGATCAATTCGTAAAATTTAATTAACTTTGTATTTAATACTATTAAATTAATTAGGTCGAGTAGATAAGTTCAGGAAAATACCAAATGAAAAATGTAAAAAAAAAAAAAAATTGGTTGCCTGTAAAGTCGGTATACGGGCGAAAGTTTTACGTGACAACGACTTTGAGTGGTAAAATAATTTTAATGTGAATATTCATTCGTATAGTAGGATGAAATAATAGTAACAATTTAAAACATTTATTTATAAAAAGAATTATATTTAAAACATTAATTTATACAAAGAATCTCGCACTGAATTTCATATTAACAAAATTTTATTTTTACCTTTACACATACATACGTATTTATACTTAGAAGGGACGCGTGCCTTTCACTTTTTATGTCTGTCTCTCTCGCTCTTAGGCGGGCTAACCATGCCCGAGTGGAAGGGACGCGTGCCTCTCACTCGCTCTCATTGTGAGCGCATAACGTGAGCGGAGCGTAACGCAGTTTCTTGAAGTGTCACCCGGCAAACCAATTTATAAGACGTTGTCACGTCAATAAGTTAAGATTTAATCGAGTACATACACAAGTCATAACGTCAGCATCACTGCTTTGCAGCATAATATAAGCTTTGTTCGTATAGATTTCAAATGAATGTTGTACAAGAAATATTATCCCTCACATAACATTCGCTTATTTATGTAAGCTCAAAACAAACACAGTCCTATGTTTGCGTGTAGAATCATGAAGAACGTGACTCGTAGTAATGCCATAAGCAAAATCTGGGAAATAATATCAGCAGGTGAACTTCCACGCTTATTTGTTGATATTAACTTATTATTTGTCTTATTGGTCTAGCTACTTTTACTTGGTGGTAGAGTTTTGTGCAAGCTCGTCTGGGTAGGTACCACCCACTCATCAGATATTCTACCGCAAAATAGCAGTACTTCGTACTGTTGTGTTCCGGTTTGAAGGGTGAGTGAGCCAGTGTAATTACATGCACAAGAGACATAACATCTTAGTTCCCAAGGTTGGTGGCGCATTGGCGATGTAAGTGATGGTTAACGTCTCTTTCAATGCCAGTGGCCCATATGCTCGTCCGCCTACCTATACAATAAAAAAAAGCTATCTTGTAAAGTATCAGATACCGAATTATGCGTTTGAAAAACTTTATGACTAATATCTATCTTGTAATGTCTTTTATTTAAGATATCTGGCCAAAATACTACGCATTTACGAAGCAAGAAATGTTTAAAATTTCATGCAGTGACAATGACGCTAGTGACCACTCCCCATCAGCATATTCAAATATTTGCCTTTTTTTTTTTTTTTTTTCGCTGTGGAAATGCATTTACGCATACCCCCCGCAAGATGAAAGGCGGGGGGTTATGTGGGACTCGACGGCTGAAGTGCAAGGCCGTAATACCCACTAAAACCACAGCGTATACTTCACCGCCTTTATGGGGGTGCCAAGGGGTCGCGTGAGCATTCTACCCTGACACCCCGACGGATAGCCCGAAGGCTACAAGTTCCTTGGCGACGGATGAAGGTGTTGGGCTCCGCCGCCAAAAAACACCCTGACGGCCGCAGAGGACAGGGAGGACGGCAACCTGACAACACCGCATCTCCTCTTCCTCTGCGGCCCCACCGCAACGCAACAAATGGTGCGCCCCCATTCGGTCGCGGGAGATAGGGCGCGCGGCAACGTAACACCGACACGCCTCTCCTCCCGCGACCGCTCCCGGCTGCAGGGGATGGACAGAACCGTCCCCCACAGCGACACACCCAGCGGCCGCAGAGGACAGGGAGGACGGCAACCCGACAACACCGCATCTCCTCTTCCTCTGCGGCCCCACCGCAACGCACAAATGGTGCGCCCCCATTTGGTCGCGGGAGATAGGGCGCGCGGCAACGCAACACCGACACGCCTCTCCTCCCGCGATCACTCCCGACTGTGAGGGACAGACAGAACTGTCCCCCGCACCCGCCCTCTGGGCGCATCCAACGCAAGCCTCCTCCTGAGGCCCACGAGGAGCGCCCCACGTCCGGGATCCCTCTTAGCTTCCCCGTGGCCGACCTTACCACGGGTACTGAGCCCCCCCACCACGACAAGGTGGAGATCCCACGCGGGGGATTCAAATATTTGCCTGTCTGCCTAGTATTATCACAAATCTAGTATTTTTTAATATGTAAATATCAAATAAAAACATATTTCTAACGAGCTACCACAAAAATATGTAAGAAAAGGCTGTAACCACACTATGTAATTAAATAAAGCTATTTCTCTGTAAGTTTTTCCAGAGTTATCGTTCTATTGTCCAAGTACTCGACTGAAACGTCAGTAATGTCAGCATGTCTATCTAGCTGGGTGCTGCGCAGTTATCGCAAATCACTGTCTCATACAACGTTAATTGCCCGTTGCGAACATGCCGCTTCTTGTACGATCATAAAATTGTATATCTATCGTCAGAATTATGTATACCTAATTTTGAGTTGTGACGTCATAATATATCAAAGTGACAGTTTAGTTACTATAGAACTAAGAAACTAGGTCCACCTTTGTCATAACTTCCTAACTGGTAGCGGTACAACGCTACAGTTTATACAAACATAGCGTTTCTTGTTACTTAGTTATAGTTATAGAGTAAAATTGTTTCAACCAGAGGTAAAGTTGACTTTTTTAATTTTAATTCCCTAAATTGTCCATCCTCAAGGACTAACATTTATGCAAAGCCGTGGGTCAATGGGCTTTCAGCGGGTTTCAGCAAATTAAACCTTCCACAATTTGCATAAACTTACTAATGTATCCCCTTCTCTACATTCCATTTGTCGTATGATTTACATTAAAATCTTCCACGAATGAAATTTAATTTACGCTACTGTAAGCTTAATATATCGCAATATTCTTACCTTAATAAAACTTGATTTATATCTGTAAGATACCTTTTGAATAATAAAATGAAACATTTGAGAAATATCAATTGAAATGTTATAACATTAATTTGATATAGAAAAGTACATAACTGTTATAATACAAATATCATGTATTTTGTCAATTACGTTTTATAAGAATAATTAACATGGTCCGAAGGAAATGAGATCTAATTCAAGGCGGAGCTAAATCAGGTTTTCTTGTAGACGCTTTAGTGGGATTGACCTTGCTATAACTACGCCAAATGTTGCTGGATTGGCCTTGTTTTAAGCTGTTATGGATTTAGTCATGCTACTTGTACGATCAGACATGGTTGCCATTATAATATAATTTATGTTAATTTAATATTTTTTACGATACTATACGGGACATGATAACATAAAGGCTTTTTATATTTTGTCCGTATATATTTATTTCGATTTGATTCGATTTGTCTTTATTAGACAATAGCTTATAAAGTAAGTATTTAACACAATAGTCTTTGTACACACGTTACGACTGTTCACGAGAAAATATTGATAATTTCCATTTGACTGATAATGTTCACATAATTATAATTTTATTATATTATAAACACATATAAAATTTAATTCTGGTCTAGGTCTGGTTCCACCTACATGTATAAATCAGTAGATTACGTAATAACGTGCAGTCCCTTTAAATATAATTATATAATCGTAAAAAGTTCGTACATTCTTTAACATCCTTTAATATATTGAATTATCGAGTAATTTAGTTTTAATACGCTTCTTCCTTTATTTGTTTGGGAAAGTGGCATTCGTATTTTTTTGAAATACGGAGACTCATTTCCAGAAAAGAATGCGGTAACTTAATTTTGACTGTAAGTATAAGATTCAACCTTCGTGCTCAAAATGGCTTAACACATTTTTTTCTTTATAAGCCGGAACGAAACATCCAATGAACTTCTTGTAAACAAGTCGTGTTATATCTATATCTAGGGGAGAGTCGGTTATTTTGGACCATTTCAAAAAAAATGTGGTTTTGAAATGCTTCTTTGCAAATAGCACAGAAAACAGCGGTATTAAATGAAACTATATTTATTTGGCTTCGCATATAGTTAATAAAAATCAACATAATGATAGGAACACCTCAGATAATTATCATTTTATGAGATCAGATATTTGTTTCAATTAAACCAACCGCTAGGATTAATTGGACCACGCGGTTGGTAATTTGGACTTAGAGAAAACTTAAAGATAAAACTAAACAAACAATTTTTTTTTAAAGGAAAATATCTCTCGTAGTACAAACAACAACGAAAGAAAATATAACTTTGACTAAAAATACGTAAAAAAATATATTCTAAATGTGTTTGAAAAAAATTAGTTCAGACAATCATCACAAATATCGGGGTTAATGGTGCAAGTTTCACGATACCAGTTATAGCAATGTATACATTCTATCCAATCCACCTTTGGTCCTTTCTTATCGTAGTAACTTCGCCCACATTTGGCACAATCATTTTCTTTGTCTTCTGAATCGCAACTCTCTGAATCGTCAAAGACTATGACTTCTTCTTCTTCTTTAGTCGACTCTTCACTGTCTTCAATTTTTATCTTTTTTTTATTGGGTGCAAGTTTCTTGTTTTGTTTCAGACGAGTTGTATTGACTTTAGTTTTGTTTTTTATCGTCTGCTTATTTGATTGCCATAGAACTTTTTTGGGCTGTTTAGCTTTCTGCTGAGATGTCTCTAACTCATTTTTATACAAAGAAGATGTCAGTTCAACAGCTTTTTGAGCGCCTCTGCCTTTACCCGGTAAATTGTTCCTGGGTAATGGGGATAGAATATTCAGGCTACATTTGAATTCGTGTAACTTTGACGGCTTAGGAACCTGGGATGTGGAGGGTACATCATATTGCATATTGGAAGGTAGAGTAGAAAATGTTGAAGAATCATTTTGTCCAGCACTGGTAACATTGGCGACCAAAGCTTCAGCTTGTGCGAAATGGTGATCCCGAAATATGTTCCAGTTTACAGGCCAGGTACCAGTTGCTTTAAATCCATTGACAACGTTACCGATCGTGGCTGCGCGTTCATATGCCTCATTAATAAGCCGGCTTACTTGATACTGGGTTACAGCACTGCCAGGATGTGAACGCATCCAAGATTCGATGGCTTGGGTGTAGTAAGTGCTCATCGGCTTGAAAAATGACACGTCAAGCGGTTGCAATCTGTGCGTAGTGTGTCCTGGTAATTGCAGCAAAACGATGCCTTTCTCGCGTGCGAACATCAAAGCGTCAAGGTTTTGCTGTGTGTCGTGTGCCCATCGAGCAACAGCAAGACCTTATCTTCCTTTGTCGGCTTGACGACAGAAGCAAAATGTTCCAACCATTGACAGAACAGCTCGCGGTTGATGTAACCAGATTCCGAAACGGTTACCAAGCTTCCGGCTGGAGCTCCCTCTTTCAATAAATCACTCATTCGCTTTCGTTTGAATATTATCATTGGCGGAATAAATTGACCAGCTGCACTTACACAGGCGACCATTGTTGTATTAACACCTCTTTCACTGCTGGTTAATGCTCCAACTTGCTTTTTACCCTTGCCACCTAAAACTTTTTGGGGCTTTTTTTGCACTGTTTTGAATCCGCTCTCATCAACATTAAATATTTTGGTAGGATTCAACTTGTAAGAGTCAAGTATTTGCTTATAAATATCAAAAAAGTTTTGAATGCTTTCCCTGTTAAATCCTTTAGCTCGATTCAAAGAAGTTGCCTCAGGCTGTCGAAGACTAATCTTGTCCGTATGCCGTTTCATGAAGGCGTAACACCAGGCCTTCCCAGCCATTTCCTTTGTTCTATTGAAGTTGTGTTTCAGTCCATTTTTCTCGGCAATTTGGTAAGCAAGTCTCCTAACATCTGTGATAGTTAACCCAAACATGTGTTCCTCCAAAAATAATATGTGCTCTACTAGAACATTTTCAAATTTTCTGCCGAATACCGTTGGTCTGCCTTTATTAATTTCAACAAGTTCTTCTGAGCCACCTTTATCCAAATGTCTTTTTAAAGTTGCTTTAGGAATCTTGTGTAATCGTGCACACTTGTTCAAACCATTATTTGCATTCTTATAATCATGTATAGCGTTTTGTAAATCTTCTGCTTTCCATTTAAAATATTTTTGTTCAGTCATCTGGAACAAACAGGAAAAAGTTCGATAACTTGGACCAGTCCATTTTCACCGACCAAGTGTGGTCCATTTAAGCAAACTATTTACTCGTTTAAAAAAATGAATTTGACAAGAACATAAACTACATAAGCCGGCTAATGTTCATCGCCAGTTAATTGTTACTTAATAACGAATCTCCATTAAAAATATAAATATAGAAAGCTTACCTTTGCCTTAATTAAACCACTAGCAAAGAACACCAAAATTTACATTAAAAACAATGAAATTAGTTTTTCGTTAATGAAAACTAGCCGCGCTGTTTTATAAAAAATCCAAAATAACCGATGTGTAGTGAAGTTTGTTGATTGTTGTTTGGTATTGCCATTTATAAAATCAATAAACTACTAAACTGTTATTTGATGGTGGTCCAACTTAACGAATGGTCCAATATACCAAACCTTCCCATATATTCTACCTATAACTATAGTAATCTATAAAGCTGAATAGTTTGTTTGTTTGTTTGATCCGGCTAGTCTCAGGAACTATTGATTCAAATTGAAACAATATTTTTGTGTTGTATATTCTTTTTATCGACGAATGATCTAGGCTGATCTTTAATTATTATATTTTTATTAATTACTAGAGACATCCAGCTTCGCCCGAGTAATAGAGTAAATATTCCTAAAAAATCTGTCATAGCTTTTAGCCACAGTGGGCGACAGCGGGACACGGGGGCGCGCAGGCGGTTGCATCGCGCGTTAGTATGATCCGTGTGGGACCGCATGAATTTATTTAGTGCGCGATAGTTTTAAAATGACGATAACTCCTAAGATATTAATTCAAATTGGGTGGTGTGAGGACAATTACAATACACATGAAATGCTTAAAGTAAATAACGTATTTAATTTGATAAGGATTAATATCATATCCGTTTTCATAGAATTCCAATTATAATATTATTATGTAACCATTTTTTTAACATTAAAGTGGGTAGATTTAGCTATCCTTAAAAGATGGCATATACCATCGCGGACTTTTCTCTAGTCTAGATCTATGAAAGAGGAACAATTTCACCTTATATAATTTTGTTATAATTCAATGGGATTTTACAGCGTTTTCGATGAAAGCTCCCAATCTGCTCGTTTTTTCCGGCTTCCTCAACAATTATCATCATATTTCAACAAATTTACAGAAAACATTAATGAATTATACACGTAAACCTTCCTGTTGAATCACTATTCATGGGTAAAAACCGTATGAAAATCCGTACAGTAGTTTTTTAGTTTATCACGTGACGACTTTGTTTTATAATATGTAGTGATACGCGGGTGAAATCGCGGGGAGCAGCTATTCTTTCATAAAGATGCCACGAAAAATTTTAAATTTCACGAAATTGTATAAAATCTTACTATAGATACATAATAATTGCACATACTGATTATTTATATTTTAAATGATAATACTTTGCCTGAGTCTATATTTCCCGAGAGGTACAACGTTGGTGTCTTCAAATCCAGAGTAAACAGGTTCCTCCTAGACAAGCGTGCTACACCCGTGTCGTTGCTTACCATCAGGCAAGATAGCGGTCAAACGCTTACTATTAACGATAAAAAAAGATAGTTTCAAACTGTATTATAGTAAAATCAATAACTGTGTAAAGTCAATAAAGATGTCAACATTTTCGTTATGCTGGATGGAGAGAAACTCCATTACACCGACTCTTAAAGCAATTTAATCATGAGAATCACTGTAATCATAAACCTTTGCAGTAGGCAAGCTTCACGATATTAAACAACCACGGGCTTGAATTTTTCAAAAGAAAATATACAGCAACCCTTTATCCGATTTCAACATTATTAAGCAGAAGGTAACTTGCAAACTTCCTTAAATATATTCGTACAAAGAATTAAGAAATAATACTCCGTGTGTTTTATTACTAGTTTAGTTATTGTGTTTGTTAACATAAATCCGTTTATAAGAAGGTTGAACGAATTACTAATGGAAGGAATCGAAATAGGTTGGAACATGGAATATAATTATGTATTTTAGCGTTGGTGCGCGGGCGTGCGCTTGTTACGCCCGCGTCTATGACTCACTCTCACGTGACACAGTCGCCTGCCAGACAAACAAACAAGAAGACTTCACTCGTGGTAATGACTTTGCCCAGATACCTACTTAAGGTTCATATATTAGGAACTCGAGATTCATCAATAAACGGATCACTTTGATTGCTTTAAGCAAACCGAAGTCTTGATATAAGTACAAGAAATATTTCTTTTTTTATAGTGTACTTCCGTGATAAATTTAAGTCAATTATAATAGACGTTCGTCCGTCATCATATCATATGGTAATGACTTCTAATTAACTTACGTTGAAAAAGTTACAAAATAATAATGATGCATGTTTCCATTTTCTCTCGCAATATAATTTCAAACGTGCCACAATTATGCAACCAACCGTCTTCCCGCACGCTAAATGTTACAGCCTCACCTTTGCAATCGTAGATCGTAGAACTTCCGCGATTAAGAAACAATTAAATTGCCTTGGGAACCCAAAAAAAACTTTAGAAGTTATTTCATATTTAATACTTCACAAATACATTGTAACTTTAATATGTATACGGAAAATAATTTAAGACGTAGTTCATGTAGCACATTTACAATGTATTGATAAAAAAAAATAAGCGGTGTTGTCAATTGTCATAAACAGGGAACGCGGTAGATTGCCCCACTTGCGTAATGCTTTTAATTTCCTGCTCAAACAATTATCTCCTTGACTTTTGACCGCTTTCACTGTACGAGAACACGAAAGATGAATTGCTTGCTCAATATTCCCACTTTAGTGTTTCCTTCATCGATGTACCATTGAAATACTTTTAGAACGATTATTGTTTCATGTTCAATGGATTAAATGAAAGTTATATTGATAACTCCGAGTTCTGACCAAACAGAACTATAAAATTATATTATTAAATATCGCGATGAATTCAACTACTTACATGTATAACACTATTTTTTGGTCAAAGAATCGGAATAGGAAATGCTGCTAGCATTCTTGCCACCACCACGCATCGGTCACGATTTGTACAGTAACTATTTTTAAATTTTATTTTTATTTAATTAAGGCCTTAATGTAAATAAACGTTTGACTTTATTAATTTAATTGATAAATATTTTGACTACATTTTATAAGTTAATTACCAAAATACTGTATAACGTTTTATGCAAATATTAAACCCTCCAAAACATTGTTATGTAAATATTATTACATTTTAATAAATTAAACCGTCCATATCCCACATTAAAAATTTATTGTATGGTATAAAAGTAAGCCATTCCGTTTTGCAAAGTATAGAAATGGATGGGAATAAAATCACTCATAGTAGAACTGTTAATAGTCGCTGCCATACGATTGCATTGAATTTCTCGATTAAAAAAGGTGCAAAAAGCGTACTGCCACACTGCTTTATGCTGTTCCTTTGTGCATGCGTCCAAGCAGGAACAATGCTGCTTTCGTATCGACAGTTCTTGACATGAAAAAAACCTTTTTCTTTCACGATAAAGAATAAGCGAAACGACTTAGATTCTGATCGTAAAAGCATTCTCTTGCCATTTGTCACCATGTAAGTTCCTTCCAGCTAGCTAAAGCTTGTGAGTTCATAGTTTTGATACCCATAGCTAGACTGAAGAAAAGGAGTGAGAAAGAAAGAGTAATATGAGATTATTCGTATTATAATAAAAAAATAACACCGTTCTTACTAGTATTAAATAAGAATAACACAAAACTTACCGTAAAATATGGCAAAAATAATAGCATATTGTTTATTTTTCATTGTAATTAAAATGCTGTTAGTAAGTAGTTTAACTGGTAGGTACCACACCCACTCATCAGATATTCTACCGCAAAACAGAAGTACTTGATATTGTTGTGTTCCGGTTTGAAGCATGAGTGAGTCAGTGTAATAACAGGCGCAAGGGGCATTACATCTTTATTCCCAAAGTCTTGGCGATGTAAGCGATGGTTAACATTTCTTATAATGCCAATGTCTATGGGCGTTGGTGACCACTTACCATCAGGTGGCCCATATGCTCGTCTTTCTACCTATCATATAAAAAAAAACAATATATATTATAATTGCGAACTACATCATATTTATAAACGTCTCTTACGAGTTTATTCAAAACTCAATAGATAATTACTTTATTTGTTACCTTTTGAATGTTGTACAATTTTTACCTGTAGAAATGAAAACAAAAGACCATTTTGGTAAATGTTCATTTTATTTTTATTTATTTTTAAAAATAAAAATAAATCTAAATGCAAAACAAGTCTTGTGTGATAGTCACCTGCTTCTCGCTTCATTGGTACAGCGCCGTAATTACTCGAGCTCAGGTCAAGAGACCTCAATTTTTTTTAGGTTGAACAAAGTTTTGAAGCAATTAAATTTAACTCGCTCTTCCTCCTTTGTCATTTCATCAATTTACTTTAAAGTTAAACTGAACACAAAAGTTGCGAAGTAAGTCATTTAATTTTGAAAGATAATTCATTGTAACCTAAAATACTGCTTTTGTTGCATTAACAATCAAAAAATCTATTACCTATCTAATACAAATAAACCGGCGGACCCCACAGAGGATTCCCGGTGCCTGAAGCTAGTCGTGATCTATAAGTCGTCGACCGGCCCGCCTCAATTAAGACGGTTTGCAAGAAACCAATCTTGTATGAAGCCATAAACTAATTTTGTTTTTATTTTGCTTCTATTGTTTATTTGGCTCTGGCTGACAATGTCTAGTCTCCTAAAATGTCTAGTATGCTAAAGTGACCAGGGTGTCATTACGTCCAGTCTCATAATGTCCAGTGTCTTAATAAAACGTCCAGTATCAAAACGTCTAGCGTTACAAAACGTCTAGTCCTAAATTGTCCAGTCCATTGATTTTATTTTATTGTCTGATCCATGCCCTAGAGTAATGAATAGTTCCATCTTAGATGTGAAATTTGTCATAGCGTACAGTATTTTACACTAGTCAAGACGTAATTACAATTAAGACTTTCATTTGGTACCCGTATTGAAGGGGTTGTGAGAAATATGTAATCCTATGTAACTATTAAAGTCGCAAACTATAAATCAATAGGGAAATTTTGAAAATGCAACATAAACTTAACTATGGTCATCTGTATAAAAAATATTACAACTGAAAATAGAGTAAATTATGTATTTATGTTCCTTTATTAAAAAATTATATATTTATGTTGAATAATAAATATTTTAATTATATAATAAATATGTTACAGTTATTTGATTCTATTATATTTGTCTAACTGTTAAATGTCGTAAGACCAGCAATCTTCGTGACGTGGCATGAGACAGGCAATCCTCAAGGGTTCATCGGGAACCTCAACACCACAATTCGAAAGCCACTCCCGAGTGAATTATCACTCGTATTGCTTCACATTTCGTTATTGAGTCATGTTTGTGGACCTTTCCAACAAATAGAAAATTAAATGACGTTGTTTTTCACTTTTAATACAACAAGTACAATAATGGCCGAATACTGAAACATCATTCAAATATGAAGTGGGACTTAATTATTTGGAACGCCATTAATTTCAAATTGAGTATGCGAAATTTGTTAAAAATTAACGGCGTCTCAAATAATTAAGTACCACTTCATATATGAATGACGTTTCAGTATTCGGCCGTATGTGTCAAAAACTGAAGTAGGAACATTTCACATAAATGCAAATTACAAGCTTGTGGGTTGTGAGTTTTATCTTATCGACGATGTAATGAAAAGTTTAATGAAGCGGTCCTAAGTTTTATTATCCCATATATAAAGTTAAACCTGAACGTGAGTTCTTAGTAATGCGAATAAAATTAAAGACAGATCGTATCATTCTATTTTTTTATTTTGTGTTTTTTATGTAATAATATTATTATTGAGCTAGTTAAATATCCGGCCATCAGCAGGAGCACTTCATTTTAATACCAGTTATCGTAGTACCAGGTTATTACATACAACATGAATCGACTCTCAGCGAAAGTTCTCTAAAACGTCCATAAATTTCACGAAACGCTGGCAAGGCTGTATGGTATCATCGCGTCGAAAAATAATAGCTTGTTACTTTTCACAGAAATAGCTCTGTAGAAAACACATACCAGACGTAATGATAATTTATAATAATCCTGTTCCATTTCGTTTATTGCGTACATGGGAACGGGAGGCTTGCGATGTCGTCCAAAGAAATAAATCGCTCTTCATTCCTTTATCCCGATTTGGTGAAACGACTTCTGTACCTCTGCGTACTGATTTATTTAACACCATACTTGGAACTATCGACCGTAAGAATGTGAGCTACCGTTGCAGAGCCTATCCATTCTGGCGTAACAGAATAACCATTCTGTTCCTTTTTTGTTAGGTGGTAACGTAATAAAACGTTATATTATTCTCAATGAATTAAAATACCAATGTGGAACGGGCAGAAAAGTAAAACTTTTGAAGTAAACAGTAATTTTAATTTATGAAATTAAAATATTCCTTTTTTTGAAGTCGGTTAAAAATAAACAATAATTGCCTAATTTCACATATATAAGAATCTAAAAAATTAAAAAGAAAATTTGTTTTAAATGTTAATACTTCCAATAATTATTCTTCCTATGTACGTTGATCTATTGTAACATATATTGGAAAATTCCTTGCCTTTGGTGTTGGTATAAATGAGTATACCGTACCCTATTCCAATGGGAATAGAAATATATGTAAACACATCGTAGATTTACAAAATTGCATGCGATTGTCAAATCGTTATCCATTATTAAGCACTGTACACAGTTCTTGATTAATTTTCCCTTATTCATAATACAACACTATTCCAATTAACTAGTTAAAACCACATTAATTAAACTTCCAAAGTTCCGTATACAACTTCGCGGACATTGAACACGCCATCTTTTCGCGTGTCCATAGTGAATGTCATAGATTATTCAAGATGTCGACCAATGACATCGCGTCAATTGATATCGATGACCAATGATATCGCATTAATTCGGTGTCAAATTTGTTTATGTATTTTTATGCCTGTTGTGGTTGGAATAGGCTATACTTACATTAATTATAGGGATATAAAAAAAACCCGTATCCATTTGCATTACGCTTTTAAATCTAGTAATTTATATTCATATGGCTTTTTCTATGTTGCGTTTAATATATCGTCATTAACCGCAATTAAAAAAATATCCATTTTTTATGGAGCCAAACGCTAGTTTTAATGAATAAATCATAGTAATTTGCGGCGGTGCGGTCAAACACTGATAAATATGTTTTTCTTTTTGTCATTATTGATATAACATTCGTAAGAAGGCACAGCATTGTTTAACTTGTATTTTTAAACCCTTGCCTTGGCGGCAGCAAACGGTCATCCGCATCAAACTCATAGTCAACATCATCATTATTATTATGTACTATTCTTTGAACATTTCAGCTGTTAAGTATTAGCATTTAAAAATGAAAACAAGTTTTCAATATTAACATTGCACTTAAATATTATATGCGTTTGTTTTGTATTCGGAAGTGGATTTAAAAAGGACTGTTTGTGAAATAATAACACGTTTTATCTCCATTTCATTTCTTTATACGCCCCATAACGATTTGTTGCTAGCGCCTATTATTCCTGGGTAATGTTTTAGGTTTTAGCGCATCGAATATTTATTACTAAAATACGAATAACAACGGCACGGAGTCCAACGGAATTGGTATCAGAGCGTAACCGTAAAACGAATGGGTTAATAACCTTGATTCCTCATTTATGATGATTCGTTATAGTAAAATAAATAATAGATACTTATAATCGTATTTTACGTTGGTTACAATGAAATCATAGATTAATGAATCCGTTCTATTACTTTCCGTTAACTAGTATAAATACAATTTTATATAATTATTCCCCTTCTTTACATACATATTCAATCGGTGATCCAAGATGCGGTAGGTACATATTATATATGTCTATCAAGTTGTATTTTATACTAAATTAATATAAGACTTAAAATAATGATCACGTTCAATAATATTTCATTATTACACGAACGAAACCAACACGAACGTTAAATATATCATTTTTTAATATTTATAATTTACTTATTTATTTTTTGAGGTTTACCTTAAGAAATCAAATTGTAAGTGTGGTTTACTTTATTTAAACTGTACCTATTATATACTCAGTTGTTTTATTATATTATTAGTTAACGGACCTTTTAATTATCCCTAAACATAAACCAATTTGACGTGATTAGGTCAATAGAGTCGATCAGACATTATACATGTGGTTTACTTAAAGAGTTCCTTATGGATTTTGTGTAATCTCACATCTGGCTTTCCAAGGAAAACTTGATAGGATTATCATTGCGTTTATATATTGTTTATCTCACCTATTTTTAGGATAAGGATAAGGATAAAGAATATTTGTCTCGTTCCGTTTAGTCCACCCATAAAAACAATTTCCATAATATCAATATGAACTAGTTTGTACTACCACTGTACTACTGTTACCGTAATTGAAATTCGTCAATTTTATATTTACACGTTGCAGGTGTGCATAACAAGATAGTATTAATATTACATTCTTCGTAATATAATCATACAGATAAAGCCGAAATTCCTTAAAATATATTGGTTCAAAAATGGCCAAGCCAAGATACCTAAAATAGATTTTACGTCAAGTACAAGATATTCAATGTAGTGAAATTACAACGTTCAGCTAGGCTATATATTTTCTACATGAGAAACAAACCAGACACACTGTGAAAGATGTTAAAAAGCGAAGGTGTTGAGTGCATGAAGGCCTATTGTATGAACCAACGTCGAATAACCACGGTCATCGGCACTTCAAAGCGTCTGTTTGAACCGTGTTTAAACACTGAATACCGCTAATGCAGCGCTCTGGCCCTGTTTCGTATCCTGCACTATTTGCTACAAGCAAGTGAAACATACAAGCATTCTCTCGAGGCGCTTATTCCTAACAACAATCCCCTATATGTAAACAGTAAATATTGCATTTTTGTATAACGCGGGCTGAAGGAGTGATATTTCTGAGTGATATGAATTAAAATACGCATCAATGATTCGATTTAAAACAGGTAGAATAGAAATAATGTTTAGTATGAAGTATACAACAGACGTGACTAAACCTGTGAAATTTTGAAATCCTTCACACATTGTAAAGTTTGCCATTACACCTTCATGTTAGTTAAACACACAAACTCTCGATAAAAGCGATACTGGTTATCCGTTACTTAAATAAAAAATAACGCTCAGCTCACACCAAACTTTGAGTTGCTTTATCTTTACTCGTTTGTATTTTATATACAAATTTAAATATTCGTGCTTAACATAACTATCATTCATATAGTTGACTGTGGATTCTTTTATATTTGTATTTATAAAGATTATGTATTGTAGTTTTTCAAAATATCCACTATAACATATATCTGAAGTACTTTGCACGATGTATATCAACAAACCTATTGTTTTTTTAAGCTTTTAATCTTTATAACTTGCATTAAGACTTTATTTTGTATATTTGCCTTGTAATTCATTTTAAATTTATATCAATATAAAAGAAAGTAACAGTACGTTTCATTTTAGTAGCATTTATACCTTTGTGTTATTAAACGTTTTATCACATTTACGTGTAATCAGTTGCACCTGTTTGCCAACAACGGTCGTAATTCTTCGACAGGTAAATTTTAAATGAATAACAGAAATGTCAAATAACCCGTTTTTATAAAGATGAGATGACCTTTTAACTATTCGTGGATGTACATAAGAACTTATGTATGTATTTTACAATAAAGCCTTAAATAAATAAAAATCTGAATTAAAATATCTGCTTTACATATCATGACCGTGTGTCCGTGGCATATTTTTCGTTGTTTATTTAGTATCACTTCAGATAGTACACTCACTATCCAAATATCACAATATTTCGATTAATTCGAATTATTTTCAATTGTTGTAATGGTAGAACGAATGAATTAAATAATACTTTATTCGTTTTAACATCGTAATTAAGGAATTATTATGAGATCAAATCAAAAGGTAGGCAATAGGGAACATTTTAATTATGGTTATCAGTTTAAAGAATTCTGAAGATGTAGAATAGACCAAAAATATACTAAAAAATGAAAACAATGTAATTTATCGGAAAAAAGTCTATTTTAAAATGATCGTTTAAATGTTTGCGCGAAAAAGGACCTATAGTTCCGATGAAGTAATTCCTGTCGCAGTTTGTCACTGGTCGTACTTGTTCGTCGTTGGCTTTCATACTTTTGCATATTATATCGACTTTCGAGATATTTTTTTGCTAAAATTTAAAATGTACTATCCACCAACATCAGGTCAACATCATAAAAATACCACTAATATTCCGAAAAAAGCCGTGTTGACTCATGTTTTGTGCCAATGTGTCCATCTACTTCAACAAAATTCCCAAATAAATTGTTTTTGATTGGACCTTCTGACCCAAAACTGAGAAAAAAGTGGTTTCAAGCTGCGAAGAGAAATGACGATTATTCTCCAAAAATCATTGAAATTCGATACTATATGCTTAGTTTATCTAATTGTACGTAAAAACACGTTAGTTACCTACCTACCTAATACTTACAAAACTTGCCTATAACATATTTTTAATTTTTTGTAAAGTTTAAAATCCCCAAAAGACTGTAGCTTTATCACCTAAGCGACAACAGGAGTGATGTCACTAAACGCTGATTGGTGTTTTGAAATACGAAATTTGACGAGCCGGTTGGCGTGGTTGGTAGATACCCTGCCTTTCGCGCCGCAGGTCGTGGGTTCGATTCCCGCCCAGGATAAACATTTGTGTGCATGAACATGTCTGTTTGTCCTGAGTCTGGGTGTAATTATCTATATAAGTATGTATTTACAAAAGAAAAAGGTAGTATATGTAGTATATCAGTTGTCTGGTTTCCATAACACAAGCTCTGCTTAGTTTGGGATCAGATGACCGTGTGTGAATAATGTCCCAGAATATTATTATTATTATTTATTTATTTCTTAACAGCTCGGCTTAGAGCCGGGATTTACATCGTACTCACGGGCCGAAGCCAAGTGGGCAGACTTATTAAGACCATAGATTCCATTACTTTAAAGCAATTCCCGTTCACCTTCTGTTGCAAGAAATTTGCGTACAATTCGACACGTGTTCAGAATCACTGCCTTCTGCATATTAACAAAAAGAAAATCTGGAAGATTTAAGGATTTTAAGGATGTATGAATTTGTTTCGGTATGACGCCGGTTGTAGAGAGAATTAAAGGGACTATTGTAACTTTCTGCAAGTGCCACATACGTGTTATTTCTTCTTTTAGTTCGGTGTATTTTGTAAGTTTTTCGTTTATGGTGCTTTGTAGATTGTGTGTGTTAGGTATGGCTATATCAATTAAGAAGGCTGTTTTTTGTATCTTATCGACTATTGTAATATCAGGTCTATTGTAGTGAACTGTGCGATCTGTTAGTATGGCTCTGTCGTAGTATAATTTGTGAGTAGTGTTTTCAAGTACAGTATTGGGTGTATATTTATAGTATGCTATTTTGTCAGATATTAATTTGTATTTCAGAGCAAGTTCTTGGTGTACTATATTTGCAACCTGATCGTGTCTGTGCTTGTAATCTGTTTGAGCTATTGTTTTACAGGCTCCAGTTATATGTTGTATCGATTCCGAAACACTATTGCATCGTCTACATAAATCTGTGCTTAAGTTGGTTATTTTCATGATGTGTTTTTGGTAATTGCGTGTCTCTATAACTTGATCCTGTATTGCGATCATAAACCCTTCAGTCTCAGGGAATAACTCGCCTCGACTTAGCCAAGCGTTCGACGCATTTTTGTCGACATTAATACGGCATAAGTCTTGACGATGTCTTCCGTGCAGTATTATTATTACGTTTGTTTCACGTAATTTTTAATACGTAGTTATTGTTAAAAATCAACATTATGTAAAATAAAAACGTTGCAGTGGCTTCTTGTATATTTTTTTAACATTTTAATCACAAAATTTTCATAAATATTATATTTGCATATTTAAACAATAATGTTTCTGTTATCGTTTTTATATCTTATTTATTTCAGTATAATGTTTTACCTCTCTAAAGAGACGACCTCTTGCCATGCGTAGATAGATATTCATTGAGTAAAATCACTAGATTTTTAGAGGGTATCGCATGCAACCTGACTTAGTTCATAGAAGCCAAAGCTTTCTTGCTTCGCCTGGCACGGTTTTCAGCACTTTTTTATCAAACTTTATAGTGTAACGTGCTCCAGGGGCGAAACCCAAATTTTTTGTTTGGTCATTTTATCTAGTACATCAAAAGCATAGAAATGGTCTACTTAGTCACTACTTTCACCGTTTTCTGTTGATATGGTAAGTACTAATCAATTGTCTATTTTATTTATTTTGAAGTAAAATTTTAATAAAATGCATATAATAAAAAGTAAATATATTTATATCCACAAAACGACTAGTAAATAGGTTAATATTTCTCATGATTATAGATAATGTGGTATGTGGTAATATTTTATTTATTATAGGTGTTTATTCATTTATGCTCCATACCTACATATTATGTACATATATGCACTCGACAACCTAGTTTTTTTAAAGGTCGCAAGCGATTAAACAAGAGAAAAGATGATTTATTGTTATACTTTAAATTTAATATATAGCCCAATAGTATTGGACGTGAATAAAATGCGAATTGAATGCACGTCGCCTGAAACCCCACCGCGACCGAAGCAATGTAGCGTAAAACCTTTTTAGATTAAGAAGTTGTCTTTTGAAAAATACTTTTAGCTTCTTTAAATAAAGGTTAAAAATATTGGTGCCTTTAGTTGGTTTCACACTTCGCACATTGCGTACCATCAGGAGCCACTCGGTCACTGATATTTCTTTTAGATAACGTTTTATAATAATGGTCGTCATTATAATAATACTGAACACTATTATTTTAAAATAATACGTATATACGGTAAATAATACGGATATGTATATTACTTGGTGTGATATTGGTGAAAAATTATTTAAATATACATATATAATCTTTATTAAGGCAAATATATCTGATAAGACAACATTCCTTGTAGTGAGAAGCTGCTCAATTACGTCCTTACACTATGGATACTACGCCTACCCATTGTGTCTGCGCTAAAATTTATAAGTTAGGCGTTAACGAGCCTTCGATATTATCAGCTTACTTTCCGACCAGTTTACCAATAACAAACTTTTAAGCAGACGCAACCTATTGTGTGATTATAAATCTTATCAAACTCTCACGGTAGTATGGTTGTGAAAAAATTAAACATTAATAAAGATAAGTTAAATTAAAATATCGCATTTCGCTTAGAATTTACTTCTGTAGCTTTTACTCCACAAGAACAACTGTTATTGACCGATATAAAAGTTTCCTGTAGGTACCATCTTCGTATCAGCATTAACGTTTATTGCCAAGAAGATAGTGTAAATTGTCATAAATAAAATACACTCTTGAATTTGTACATTTATGACTGAATCTCCGAACGTTTCAACCAATATTAACGTCTGTAAAAGCTTGTACATTCCAGTTACGTACACAAATTTGAGTGTTTTTTAATTAATTTCTACGTTTTTTCGTTGAGTTTATTATAAAATAGATACAGAACCAACTCAAATTAAATCAGTTTTTAATTTTGTTTCCTTTATTACAATTAACTCAGTATTTATATAGAAACTCAAATATTTTATTATGATAAGCCCAAACATTGTAATAATATTATGTTACAGGAATGTAAAAAAAACCTTTACTTTAAAAATAACGCTTTGTGTACGTACAGTTGCACTAAAAACTCAAAAATAATATTGTATCGTTTTTTTAAGTTAAATAAACTTTTGTGGTAGGTTTAATTTATTTTTATTAGCAATTTTAAAGGTATATTATGTGCTACAGTTTTTATATCCTCTTCTATATTTCTCACATGACAGAACAATTTAAACCAACAAATTTCAAGATGTGTAGCATTTTATTTTAAAATTCTAATAAGAACATGATTCTGCTAAATTATTTATCAAATATTAAAAGAAAATGCAATGCAAACCGTTTCGTAAAAATTGGCGAAAAACATTACCAGTACCAAATAAGTATATAATAGATATAAAGTAATTATATCTTGAATAGTTATATATACTTTGTTAATGTTCCGCTGTAGTCATTAAGGTGACAGTACGGTGTCAGTAAGGGTCTTTTCCTGTGGTATAATAATTGTAATTTATTACGTTATTTTGTATTACGACCTACGAAACATTAAAGGTATCCTCTGTATACAAAGTGAAAATCTAGGAAGTAATTATTAGGCTGTGAAAATAATCAATTTAGAATTGATATATTCTACTACTATAGCATTGTTTTATAAAACAATTCCACGTCTGGAAGTAAAAAAAGTTTAAATGGATACCATAAAAAACCTTTCTAAAAACTTGATTAACTATAATAAAATGATAAGGAAGAATCGTGATTCTTGACCAATTTAAATCTTGTTAGTCGTTTCTTTGAATTATTTATATGCAAACCGCAAATTTTATTTTATGGTAGCTATTCTGGAATCCGGTCCTTTGTTTCGGAGTATTTTATTACTATTCGTAAAACTGTCGGCTTAATGTGATGCGGGCTCGAAGTGTCATCATTCATAAGTGCAAATACGTAAACCTCTTTAGTCTTGTATACCTATTTGGCGAAAACTTTTTTAGTATAATAATATTGAAATTAAAATAGGGCACTGTCACTCTTCAATGTGCGATAGGAAATAACAATTGTCCGATACATGCACGTTCCTTCGTCACACGTCGTCGTCGTTCGTCGTCCACGTGACGTGTCGTCGTCGTGTCGACGTGTTGGGTAAATAGAGAACTTTGGTGAAGAGAACCAAGGAGATTCTGGATCTAGAACCTACAATCCGTCTGCACTCTACGACTTACATTGTTAACATTTACTTAAGTTATTGCATATACGAATAGATGCCACAGGTTCATTATATATATTGAGTACATGCTCATTGCTCATGCAGGCATTTAAAAAACATTAATACAAATTAAAGGTAAAATATACCAATGGCACAGAGAACACGACTGTGGAGGTATAAATTCACTTGGTGGTAGGGCTTTGTGCAAGCTCGTCTGGGTAGGTACCACCCACTCATCAGATATTCTACCGCAAAACAGCAATACTTGCTATTGTTGTGTTCCGGTTTGAAGAGTGAGTGAGCCAGTGTAATTACAGGCACAAGGGACATAAGATCTTAGTTCCCAAGGTTGGTGGCGCAATGGCGATGTGGCCGATGGTTAACATCTCTTACAATGCCAATGTCTATGGGCGTTGGTGACCACTTACCATCAGGGGGCCCATATGCTCGTCCACCTTCCTATGCAATAAAAAAAAGATATATAATAAAAATAATTTAAAAAAAATTACGTGTATATACTCTGACGACCTCTTTTCTATTATTATCTAAACAACACAATATTAAGTTTTACATGGAATTATTCATAAGTAAACAACTACATTGAACAAGTTAATTAAAAAGAAACATTTATAGGTTTGCTAAGGCGGTCTTTTTCGAATGTGCAGTTAATCGTATGTCATTACTTTTTTCTTCTACTAAACTACATTCTACTCTGCAACGTTATGCTAGAACCTGTTGGAACGCTTCCTGCTGTTATCCTTAAAGGGAAGTATACATGACTCGTTGCGGATAATTTTCTCTGTACTACTTTTTATTACTTATCGTATATGGCGCAGTAAAGACCGATTGCTATGACCTATGTGAACGTCTTTGGTCATTGAACCTACATCATTATGTAGGTTCATCAGGAACCCCATTGGGTTCTTGCAACCTGTATATATTACGGATCTTATTAAGTGCATCTGTAGAACCTATGTAATTGAAATGATTTCTAACTGTTAATACGACTGACTATACTAGGTAGCATTTTATCAATGACCCGTCTTAAATATTGCACGTTTAGTTCGTTTTTCATGCGAGAGCAGATCGAATGTTTAGTTTAGGAAAATTTTAGAAAATTTCATAAGTACATATGTACAAGCAACAAGATATTTTATCAATTTATTATACTAAACTATTATCTTATTAGTTTTCATTAAATGAGATGATTATTAGACAGCAAGTGAATATATTAGGGTATATTTTAAATTATTGGTCTATTTAAGAGATGAGGTTGCTTTGTTCAGAATTCTGCGGGCGAGCGTCAACTGTCCGGTGATTTATACTTGCGACGTTCCTACAAGCCATTATGGTGCTACCTGGTCGTATCTATATTACGAAGTTTGGTGTTAGTTAGATACTGTAAAATTAAGTTAAACTAACTGAAACCTAAAGTTCTCAAACTCTCAATAAAAACTCAAAAAATATAATGATATTCTTATATTTCTTAAGTCACCATCACTTGACACTACATCACAAATGATTTGACACTAATAAAATCCGTTGGCGAACACACCAATGTTACTGAAAACTAGTACAATTACAAAATTAAGTGTACCGAAACTATTCATTGTCTGTGAACAATACGCATGTGACTCAAAAATTTAAGCGAATTCCACTTAAAACCGATTTTGGAATATATTTACTATATATGTATTATTAATAAAAGTATATAAAGTAAGGTAACTTGCAAAACTTCGCATCAATAATTAAAACATAAATTTATACGAGTATTGGTAAATACTAAGTACACCGCGAGGCTTAAAACGGAAACTGCCACCGCGGTTGGAAATTCTAACCATTACATGTAGTTAAGATAATAATCTTTACGAGTATTAATCTCCTTTGATTGCGAAAGTTAACTAGTAAATCTCTACTTTCAGCTTCGTTACATCGTTCTTGTAGCATAAAATATAAGTTGTCAAGAATATCCGCGTGTTCACACATCATGTAGACCTCACAGGACCACAATTATTAACAAAGATGTGGAAAGCTTCGTAATACATTTCTAGTTTAATTTATATATATTACATATAATATGTACTTTACACATGAGTACAGTACTCAAAGTTAAGAAGTTTGTTGTTTTTATATTAAAGCATCAATTTTAAAAATTGGTCTTTGAAACTGCATGTAGTCACCAGAAAATAGGGTTGAATGAGAACAATATCTTGTGTTGTTTCCACGTAACTAGGACACGAAGCAAAGCTTACTCCATATTATGCTTTATTAAAATCTTGCTGTACTAGAATCGTGGCCAAGAAGAAGTTTCTTTTTGAATAGCTTAAGAACTTTTCTTGTATCGACAGTTTGTTAATCTTAACAAGTAACAATATTTAGATTGGTGTTTGTGTTTTTCTATTTTTTAAATTGGTCTGTGCTGCGAACACTCAACAATTTAATGTTTTCCAAACGTGCCGATGGTATGGTCTTTTACTAAATCGCGTTAGCAATTAATAAGAAACTTTTATGATTACCACAATTTGTAAACACTACAAGCGCCATTATTGTAAATAATAAATGAGTTAAATTTATACATACTTTATAATTTTCCGTGCCACTTCTTTTCATTACGTACAATAAACGTTTTGTCTTAACGACACTCAATTTAGTAGATCCTCCTTGACGCCATAAAACCCAGGACTAACAAAAACATAATGTCCTCTGGCCTCTTGACCCGAATCTCAGTTTGTTATAAACTGCAGAAAACTATGGTAATCTAAAACAACAGATTTATAAATTTAAAATACACATTTCATTTCATGATTATCTAAAGCTTTATGTTATCAAATCATTAAGAGCATGTATACATAATTTATTTTTATGTACATATATAATTGACGTGATCTTTAAAATATTTAGGTTTAGGCTTGTAACGTCGATATTTAACTCTTAACATAGAGAAAGAAGAAAAGTAAATTACAAAATGCATACCCAGACGAGGGTTCAATTCAAAAATAAAATTAACATAATTTTGCTCGTATTTGGACTGGTTGAAGATCATCGGCCGCACATTCCTTTACTTAAAGCTATAAAATTTTATATAATTGATTATGTTAATAACGAAATGCCATAATTTTAAACAAGTTGATGAATATTTAAACCCCGTTGCGTACCTACTTTTTGACAGGCTAAACTAAAAATAAATTGATAAAGTATATTAATTGGTGGTGTACTTCTATGTCAGAATTAAAAGCTCCATTTTTGATTGTAAAATTTTTGGTTGCTTAAATTCACAATGAATTGCACTTCAGTGATACACAGTCCCGATATACACAAGGCCAAATGACTGATTACTAGTAATACTAGTAATATTCTTCTGCAAGTACTCATGATTCACGAATTATTCCTGTAGTCCTTCTGTAGTCAATATAAAATAGCTTTTTATAATTGAAATTGTTTTGAAATTCTTCATAATTTAATATAAACATTTTTATAAAAGTAATTTTACTACTAATAAAAACACAAACTTTTGTTGTATTTAGATATAGAAGTGTTACATAGTTCTATCATTGAATGATTTGCAAAACGTTACTACAATATCTGTAATATATGTGTACATAAATATAAGATATTCTGTACCGTTTGGTCTGTTACATTTAGCAACAAGATTCGAGAAGCCTTCCAGATGGTAGTGGTTTAATCTGATATGCCTTGGCACTGTGGTTAGGATTCAAACCTTGGAAATGCTTAGTGACTTTGCATTCGTTTTCTTCTTTTTTAACAAAAAAACTAACAATAAAAATAATAACTTAGATTTGTTTATTTCAAAAATCGTAAACAGTGAACGACTTTAAACAAGACTTAGTATGATCAATATGATAACTATTGTAAGCCCTTTTTATAAGATATAATCAAGATAATATATTTTTATATTTAATTAATAAAAATAAATGTTATAAAATATAGTAGTTGCACATACACATTTCGTAAATGTTTTGTTTATATTCCCTTAGGAACCGGTTCACATTGTAAATGCTATCTTATAAGGGCTGCGCCCTTGGAAGTCCTTCTCAAAGTCGTGACCACATGAACCTGGCCTAGGGCTATGAGTGTTGGCTGGTGTCTTTACATTAGAATAATAGTATTATTTTAAATTAACGTTACGACACCATATTTGTGTTTATTGTTATTGTATTTTACTGCTAATATTTAAGGGACACGCCTATTATTTTTTACTTATTAAATTTTTAGAATTTTACCTAAAATAAATTAAATATTTTGCAGTAACTTGATTAATTATTATTAATTATCTTAATGAAACCCGAACCTGCGTCTTAAAAGCCGCTCAATGCGTTTTATTGCCTTGCATTCTTGGGAATTCCTACTATTTTGCATTCAATCTACATTCTTTTTCGCCTTACCGGTACAGAATTTCAATACAGGATTTCCATAATTGTAACGTAACTATGAAGAAATTGATCGCTTTTTACATACAAAAATAAAAATACTTTATTTATTTGTATTTTTATAACTTCAATTATTAACGTTGCCGTAAGTTGGTATAATCCACCACCCATGAAGCGATGTGCATCGTCCTGGACCGCTGGGAGCCAAGGCCGCCTGACAATGGGTTCCACTTGCGCATTTCTTATTGCGATCCAATATTATTCAATCTCACGATCCGTTTATATGGAACTAGTTTCCTGCGACTAGTCTGCGATTCAAGCTTCGTACTCTAGATAATTGAATACTCTATTTTATAGTCAGAAAATGTCAGAGCCAGATTATTAAAAGGCATAATAAATAACATTCAAATCACATTCGCCGTTGACGTAGAAATGATTTAAAGTCTAAACAGTTTATTTAAATTTAAGAGCAAGGATAAATCCCTCAAATAAATTAAAAACAATAAGTGAAACATATACATTAGAAACAAACATATATTTTATATATATATATATATAAAATATATGTTTGTTTCTAATGTATATAGTTTTAAGGTCCAGAGTATACTCACCTTGATACGTGCGACATACTCATCACTATTTCTACCACCAAACGCCAATGCTTCGTATTACTGTTTTCCTCTGTTTGTAGAACCCAATCTGAATCCATAATTTATTGGCAGCGAATTTGCTACCAATAAATTATGCTGAATTCGTTAAATGAGTCTATTTTTAAATTAGTAGATTGCATATTCCCAAAATGCCAAATGTACTGTAGATATTTTTAATCTTTATTTTGTTAATGTAATTAAATTATTTGTTTCAGCTGAGGGCAGCCTGACTGATTTTGCAACACGCAAAGTTCATTTCACGGCCACTAATCCTCTCAAAAAGGAACTATTCACTGCAGATACAAGGTAATTAAAAACATTAAACCGTGTATATTTTCTCTTTAGTTAAGTGCAAAGATTTATAGATTGATTTAAAGTTCCAATTGAATTTTATTATAGGAAATCTATTACAGTCAATGTTTTATGTCTTTTAACAACATTCGAACATTCCAGGCCCGCAAGCTTGCGAAACTTGTATGAAAAGGCTACGACCGACCGTCTTTCCGCTTCTATCCTTGACCAGCTAAGAAGAGACTCGCAACATTCCCCGTATCTTCTTTGCACGCCCGTTTTGAGTTCGAAGAGAAGAAAGATATTTAGAAAAGTAGATGTCGACATCGAAACTCACATTGTAAGTCGGTTATGATTAATATATTATATAATCAAGAAAACTCGATCAATAAAAAAAACAATACGTTTTATATTTTAAAAATGATTTTTTTAAACATAATGTCAATTCTTTTAGTAAATATTTAGGTGTGTTGCATAAACTATTTGTACACATTCCTTTTTTTGCTTAGAATTATATAACCAAAACCATTTCTCTACCTTATACAGCCATCAGTAGTAGAACACCTAAGAAAATGGACGTCAAGGGAGGCTATGGGCGACGTAACAGCATTTCCAGACGCCTCTATGCGTATAGTTAGCAGTGTCACTCTTACGCCAGACGAGCTCTCAGAATGTGGCTCCGGAGACGACGAACCCATCGACCATCGGTTACCTAGCCCAGAAGAGCAGTTGCGAATCATCGCTTCCAAGTAAGTTTATTATTACCTCTATGAGGTTTCATAGCTGTGAGGAAAAAATGTCATGCAATTTACAATGATGAATACAATTCATAATTTTTAATTATAAAACATTTCTAGGTTCCCACCGGAAGTAGTGGCAATAGACACGTCGGGCAAATTCTTCGATAGAATGTGTAGTTCACGGAAATCGCTCCACTTAGAGATGAACGTCGGCGAGACGGACACGGTGAAGCGTCGGACGCGAACGAGGAAACCTCGGGGTAAAAGACGAAACACCATTTCGGGCACTGATCAGAAAGAGCTTAGAGAGGCTATAGCTGGGTAAGCTTTATAGAATGCACTGTATACTTCAGATTACATTAATAAATAATTTTCTTATATATCTGAAATAATTTTGGTTAATGTAATCTTTAGTAAATGAATTAACGTTAGTAACCTAAAGCACAGTATCGTGTGGAAGCTTTAAATTTGTTTAAATTCTGGCACATTTAACCTATCAATGACATCTTGTGCTTCTGTGAATAAATTATTTTTTTGTTACTGGTTGTCGTTATTCACTTATGCTTCCTAATATTTAACGAAGTAAAGTTAAAACAATAAACATTTTGCACTTAAACACTAATAGTGTCATTCTCTCATTAACTTTAAAATTAATTTTATCTTTGAAAAATGTCGCTCATACAAGACCAAGCGAAATAGTTCAAAGATTTTATTCATAGGCCTCTAGCGTGTGACTAATGCTTTGCTTGGTTTGTTTTATCATAGTGATACTCCAAATGCTGTGGCTTCTGAAGAAATGGAAGATAGCACTGTTATCAGATCCCGCTCAAGCGATTTACTTAAGAAGAGTCCAACAGACCCAAATAATAAGAAAAGTCATTTCAATAGTCTGAAACAATGGGGTAAAAACAGATTAAAAATGATAGGCAGATCGCCAAGTGCTAGTAGAGACAGTTTCAAAGACTCTAAACCTGATAAATCTAAAGAGTTTAAATCACCTATAAGGAATGAAGACAATGAAATTTTAGAAAATGTAACTTTGCGTATTAAGCGACCTGAAGAGGAAGAAAGGCGAACAAATCTAAGATGTGCCTCGTATTCATCTTCGGAAAAAAGTATCGGAGTCCCGACGAATATACAAACAACAGCAACTGTCAGCAGTGGAGTAAGACTAAGAGGGACATCGACACAAAGAAGATCTAGACGGTCAGGCATTGGGAAAGACGAACCCCATTCATCTAGTGGCAATTGGTCCGCAAGTTCCGAATCTGGAAGAACGAGCATAGGCTCCGAAATCACAACGACAACTGTACCTCCGAAAAGCACATCGGCTACAACGTCTAACAATTCTCTCAACTATCATAACTTTCCACCCAGTTCCATAATAAGTAGAAGGAAATTCCTTAATACTTCAGGTTCGGGAAGTGTTACAAGTGAAGGTACCCTTACACCGGATATTATTCATGACTTACACGAGGACTTAGAGACAAGTTCTGAATTTTCCTGTGATACCGAGGGTTATTATACTTCTTTCCATATGGATTCAGGTCTCAAAACATTAAAAGAGGAAGAGATTTCTCCAAGTACTCCTCTTCATACATCAACTGCTCTTTCAAGCTCTTCTAATAGTCAAAACTTAACAGCTGAAAATGAATACGAACTCTTTGGAAAAGGCTCTACGAGTACAACGACAAGTTCAGCTGGTACTGTATGCACAACATTAATGGCAGCTGAAAGCGATAAATCCTTAATACTAGGGCCCACAGTACCTGAAAGAAAGAGCTCTTTAACAAAAATTAACCGTGGTCGAGGAAATAACAATATCAGTGCAAGCTTAGACCGAAGCAATACGTCTGTGTTTTCTAAAACTCCATTTAGCAGCTTAAGATACAACACAATGCGTTCGTTCAATGAAAAATCAATGTCTAATCATTCCACGCCTGAAGTGCAGTCACCGCCATCTTCCACCGTAACAATTACAAAAAATATTGGCATTCAGAGAGAAATCACAGCAGTTGTGGAGGTACATACAGAAACAGATATTGAAAGTACAAAAAAAAGTACAGGAACAAGTTCACCAGATTCAGGTCATAACACCTCCAGTTCACCAATAGAAGATTCTGTATCAAGTGCTCAAGGGAAAAATAGCCTCTCCGAACAAGATTTCTCTGAATCATCAGATCTTGAAGGAACAGATAGAATTGAAAGAATAAGATACAAAACCACTATAAATAGTTCTAGGATTCCATCGATGTGTGTTATAACGCCAGCTAACTCAGACGACGAAAGTGAAACTATCAGTAAATTTTTAGAGAGGAATGGAAGACAAGAAACAAATGAAACACATATCAATCTGGGAAAATCTTCCAGTAGACCGAAATTAGATTTACCTAATGAAGAGAAACATAAGGACATTAGATCCATTGATGTGGGAAAATACATTAAGCCCCAAAATCAACAAAAATCTCTTCAAACTTTTAATAATTTTATGTGTCGATTAAAAGGGGTTTTGCCGAATAAACTTTCGAACAAAATTACAAAGTCATCAACTGCTAAAGAGGTTCATGTCTTGGAAGATTTCTATGACTCCGGTGATTATGTAACAATTGCAGACGTTAAAAATAATAATCAAAAAGTTAGCTTAAATCGAGGAACATATGCGAACAACGATATTGTTAAAAAGAATTTGCAAGCCGTTTTATCTGGAAAATTACCCGAAACGGAGTATGTTTCCCTGAACGAACTTCCAAATTGTTTAAGCGAAACTAAAGATTACTTAGAAAACGGTTTAGAAGATAAACAGTCCCAAGTGTTAAATGAAATACAAAACAAAGGCGCAAAAGTTACTCTCGATTCACAAGGTCAAGTAATATACTCCTCAGATACTTTAAAACGAAGAAATGGAGCTCACACGACCTTTGAACCAGGTCCATTTGTTCAAGAAATATGCCCTACAACTACAATTATCCAAAGAGAAAGTGCAGATGTAGTAAAAATCTCAGACGAAACTGATTTTCCATATCAACCTCCGCCACCATTAAGCAAACCAACGTCGCCACAACTAGGAAAAATGATAATTAAGGCCCCAATAGACCCCCATGGTACCGTGACTACGGAATATGTGATTTTACCTCCTCCTAAGCCAAGTACAATAATTGCAGCTACGCCTGTTACGTTTTCACAAGTTTCAACTACCAATAAATTAAACATTGGTACTAAGAACAGTAAAAAACTACCTCGAGTAGTCGAAGCTATAACAAGAACAGGTGCATATATAAATATACATGATGCAGAGGGTGTCAGCTTATCTCCAACGAAAGACGATACCACAGGTAAGACTCAAAGTTCTTCATCACCCGAGATTGAAGTCAGTCATTCCAATTTAGAATATTTTGACAGTGAAGAAATAATTCCTTTTGTGCCTAACTTTCAAACATCAATTATTTTAAAAAATGAATGCGCAAATGTTTTTAATAAAACTGGCAGCAAAAAAGTAGCCGAAGTAATGAAAATGTTTATGAGTAGAAATAATGTTGGAGAAAATGTAAATTCAAGCATTTCAAATAATGAAAGTTATGACAAAGCTCTGTGTAATAAAATAAAACGGAGTGATAGCTATAAACTTGCCAATTCGCCATTGATGCCCATAAAAAAATTACTTAAACTCGATACCTTCAGCAGCAATGCTAGAAAGGTAAACTCGTTTGAAATGATTCAAGCTGAAATTGCGGCTGATTTGCTTCGCGAACAAATAAACTATCCACCGACTGTATCTCCTAAATTAAAACACAAAAACGGTAAACCTAGTAACTGTGAATGCGTCAGCAATAATCCTAATAATTTCGATGACAAATTTGAAGCCGAATTACCAGCTTTAGCATTGAGTCCATTAAACTCACCTTTACCGAAAAGACATACTATTTCCTTAATCCCGGATAACAGAGATAAGGCTATAGATATGTTAAGTGCCATATTAGATTCCGAACCTGAAAATGTATGTTTATTACACTCACCACCAGGTTGTCCTTTTAGCCCTAGTAAAGTAACTGTTCCTTATGACGGCTCAATGCATAGAGCTCGAATTTTATCAATTTCAGATTCTGATTATGGAACTGAAATTTGGTAAAAATTATCTCGCACTTCATTAAATATTTTACCCATACCCTTTTTGGCTGTTACCTGTCTTTTTTACGCTTAAATCTAATTTCTTATTAAAATTTATATATAAATTAAGGATTAATCTATTTAGATTTTTTTACTTGAATTGTTTATGTTTTAAATTTATAAAGTTAAATAATTTTAAGGAATGTTAATAAATATAATGTAATTATAATATAAATAGGTTCACTGATTTAATTGTAGTAATTTCCGTCCATTACGACTTTATTAGTTTTCCTTGCCTAACTTTTTTCTGTGATAGATTATATTTCATTAATTTAAAATCTTTTATTGTAGATTTTAATATGCAAAATCTGTTTTTCATTATGTTTATATTTTTTAAATACAACTTTGTACAATTAAATGCATGGTAGCTTCCTTCACCCGTGTGTGCACAGCTTACGAATAGTTAATATTTTTTGTATGAAGTGCATGGTGTGATATTCTTTTTTGTCAATATGTGTTATTGTAAATAATATTATACAAATATTGTGAATTAACGCACTTATTTCATTTAATTTCACTCCTGTTGCTGTCTTCGCACTTCACTTCATCTCATTTAAAATTTGCCGCACAATTTTAACAATTCAATAATAATAAGAATTAAGTTCTGTTGTGAGATGTTCTTTTACTTTACCTAAGAAACTATTAAGATAACAATTTGAAACATAAAACTGAGAAACATCCCGCAATAGAATTGAATTCGTATTTAAATTACAAATGGGAATTAAGTTCACAATTACTGCGGCCAATCACAATCCATAAAGCAAATACGAAAAAGAATCTTGAGAACTGAATAATAATATTAACACAATTTCATCATAACCATGTATTAACTGATTTAAGGGTCAATACGCATCACAATTTGCACTAAGTTATTTAATATATTAAAGGATAAAGTTTTTTTTTTTACATTTATCCAAAGAAAAGATGTATTTCCATTAATATTACTGATCATAACATCGCTTTTCACAACGAACGAGATTGCTTCCATTGGTTGCAACTTTGTTAAGACCAAGTTCTTCGAAGGTAAAGTTATTATTGCTTTTAGCATGGTTTTTTTCTTTGCATGTATGCTCATAATTATATACTAATAAAACTGAAATAAAAAATCCAAAAACTTGTCACTATTACAATATAACATACAATTTAATATTAACATAAAAACATTAACGATTTGTTGAACCAATTCAATTAATATAATGTATATCATCGTTAATTTTAGTATTGCGAAGTGTAAACAAACGGGTTGCTGGTGCTTTTAATTTATTTACACAATTCCCTAATAAGTAATCTTACGATAATATAACTAGTTATTATAGTTTCATAATATTATGAAGTATATCATTTGTAATATTATTTTTAATTATAATTGCGACATTGGAAGTTTAATTATGTATAATCATTTCATGGGTTATTAAAATGTAATTAATAAAAACCTAATAATTTAGAAAATACCATGCACTTTTACATACATCAAATATATTTAAAACGAAACAAGGAATTAATAGCATGTAGTTTAAAATTCACTCATTGTTAATTATGGGTTCTGGGTATTATTTTGCATGTAATTTTTTCAACTTAAATTTAAGTTAACATAAGAAATACAATTATTAATGAATTATTAAGAGAAAACTATTGCAATTATAACATTTACATCATAATATCTAATTATTTTATGAAATATAATGGGTAACGGATATTAAATTAACATTTTTTTAAGCGACAAGTATTTAAAGCAGCTTTTATTACTTGTGAAATATTATTGCGTACATATATACTTTAAATATATTATATTACATCTTTAAACGCAATTAATATGGTATACATAGTCAATACACCCTTGTATAATTTTATAACGAATAATATTCCTTTTTCATTTCAGACTATCGAAAATCTAACGCTGACACTCCATCCAAATATCAATTTCGAGACCAAGATGTATCTCCTACTGTCGACCTAAACCCTTTCTATCCAACTATGCATCGGTACCATACAGAGCACCTTCGCGGCAAACATGGTGTTGTAAATCACGAAAATGAAAGTGCAAATAGTGTACAAAAGAAATTTTGGACATTACCAAAAAGTACATCGACTATGTCAGCTGAAAGGCCAATCGTTATTGATCACAGCTCATTACATAGTCCAAATAATGCGTCTACAGATTTACAATCAGATATCCGACAGTTTGCAACGCGCACTGAACAATCCATAAAGATATCACCAATAGATCCTCGAACATCAGCAACATTCAAATCATCTACTCCAACAAATAAAGAAAATGCAGTAAATTTAACTTCCAAGCTTCTTTCTCCTGTTAAATCGACGATGACAAATGAAGAACTTTATGCAGTCATACATAAAAGTAAGAAGAAGCTTAATATTAAGGAAACGTCAGATATAGCCGATTCACCATCACTAAATATAATCAACTTATCACAAGTAAGTTCTGAGGCATCATTCTTTCATAAAGGCAGTCAACGCTATCCAGAAACTGGCTACATAGGAGACTACAAAACCCGATCCAATATAAATCTAGATAAACAAACCCCAGGGGCTCGTCCCTTAGGATCTTTTAATAAACAAGAAACTTGTGCTGACAGATACGGACCACTGCAACAAACATCAAGGTTAGATTTTAAAAAATTACTTTTACAGCACAGTGTTAAATCGAATACACTAAATGTTCAGAATAAATCAAATAAGCTTTCCGCCGTCGAGCAATTGAAACTTTCCAAAGAAAAAACACAAATACCTATGACACCGCCGGGAAACAGGTCGCAAATTAACATTCTCGATCTAAGTGGTTCTCCAAAAACTTATAGCCACAGAAAGATTATAAAATGTAACAACCAACCCCTATCACCGGGCAGGACAAATAGCTTATTAAAAGACCACAAAAATACAGCTAAAATTCTTTTATCTCCAAAATCGCAATGGCGATTCTCAAGTCCGAGATCTGATGTCCTTTCCACACCCATACCTGAAGCAAACAATGAAGATGAAAATTCGACTAGCTCAGGAGAAAAATCTGAAACTCCAATAAACCCACCGTCAAAAACAGTTCCTATTTTAACTAATCAACATTTTGGAGCTCGGAGATCCTTAATACCGATAAGTGAACATAAAATAAATGAAGAACATGGCTTAAATATTTCTATAAATCAAGGCGTCTTTCCAATCGACAATGATTATACCAATTCACATACTTTATCTAGATCAGAAATAATGCAAGCCAAACGTGCCGAATTCTTTAAAAGTGCGCCAGAAAAATCTTCACCACAATTGACATCCTTTAAAAACTTAAATTCCGGTACGTCTTTAAGAAATAATACTTCACCTGATAGGGAAAAAACGTCACCTTCAAGGTTGGAGACAGCCTTATGATAATTATAAGTCACTGTATTGAAGAGGTGCTTATAGCCATTCGTGCATATGTAAATATGGGAATGAAATTAAAGAAGCTTTAATCTAGTCTTTTCTTGCTTAGAGTGGCATTGATCTGGCATTATTAATGTACATCCAGTGTTCAATCTACTTATCGACGATATTTTTTTTCTACCCTTTTTATTAAATAGCTCTTTTGGGGCCATCTTAGTTTATAAAGTTAAGATATTATTGTAAGCATAATTACAAAATATTCTCTAAGTATTTATTGTGTAAACATACAATGTAATTAATTTTGAGTTTGGGTTTTTAAGTTATTAAAAAATTTAATTAAACGTTTTGAACATATTTAAAGGTATTTTATTACATCAATTAATCTCATAATAAAATTAATAGTGTTCCTTTTTCGTAGCCACGTAATATATTAAATACCGACACCGTGTTACAGAAAAATCATAATATAATAATTTAAACGCGTGTGCAACGCGTCGATCTTTGCGATGCGCGTAGATTTATAAACTTTCATGCGGGAAATTAAATTAATACTTAATTTTGTTTGAAAATAAAGTCTAACAAATTATCAAAAGTCGTAGAATTAAAGTTTATGTTGATTAGCCAAAGTGATGAGAACACGTGTATCTTGTTCGAAGACTGAATTCAAAGCGGGCAAGCACGTCTGAATTTTCACGTACTTGATTTGTGTATATAATTCATCCCGCGCGGTAGTGAACGACTACGTGAGGAAACCTGCATGTGTTCGATGAAATACTGCCACCAACCCGTTTTGGAGCAGCGTGGTATAATACGCTCCAAACCTCAAGAGAAGAGAAGACCTTTGCCCGGTTGTGGGAACTTTACTTATCAATACCATATAAATAAACATTGCAAAAAGGATTGATCCTAGTATGTATAGAATAATAAAAAATATATATACATATATAACAAGGCTTAAGGACTTTTTTATTAACAGAATAAACTGAAATGACGTGTAACTTTAAGTACATTGACGTTTTTCTATCAAAAATGGACAAAACAGTTAATGTTGGTACTGCAATTACAGAAAGCAGTTTGTTTGTTATGTGACTTAAATTATTTTATTATAGAATCAAATAACAACTCAAGAATCAATTATAAAACGATAGTATAATACACATTGATTGAATCCATGAAGTGTGAGTCAAGTGTAAGTGCAAACAGTTCAATGAACGCAGAAGGCTGTTCAATAAAGCTACGGTTCTTTATTTTGGTTGTTAATACCGCTAACCTAATAAATGAAAGAGCAACGCCAACATTAGGAATATCACATGCATTAACTGCTCCTACGGCTTTGTTTACTACTTACTTGTTTATAGGTATTTTTGTTTTTGGAGCGATACACAAACGTTATGCTTCTTCGTTTTTACAAATATATGCCCTCGTAGCGTGCTGTAGCATTCAAATAACTTTATCTTTCATCGTGTTCAAGGAATTAAAAGAAAGCTCTGTCAGTAAGCAACACGCCGCACTCGTACTAGATGGAGTATTACCAATGATAAGTGCTGTGTTATTGGTGGTTGACCTGACTGGACTTATATTTTCTATTCGACAAGATATATCGGCTCCTTCATCATTACCAGCAAACACAATGTCTTCACACTCAGAAATAGTGCAATGAATTAAATAAGATATTTTTGCAATAAATATATTAAATTTAAGAGTGTGATATTTTAATCCAATATGTGGCGTATGCATACATACTACAACTTTAAAGGATTTTATAAGAATCGGTATAAAATGTTATGAATATATACAATTTTATTTGTTAATTTAGTTGTATATTCAAAAACGCACTTGTCTTCTACATCTATCTTTAAGAAAATAATGCAACGGGGATAATTTTTGACTACAACAATCATTGATCTTAAACCCAATTCTGTTCAGGCTTTAAAGCATATCTATGGCTATCTTCTAAGGTAACATTAAACGATTTTCAACTATTACAGATTGGTAAAGACCGTTATTTGTGAAGCCATTGGTTTCCACATGGAAATAAAACTGTTACTGTGTGTTACTTTATGCGAATTAAAAGTAACAGTGAGTTATTTTACTGGTTATGCGTATTGTAGCATATCCCTAGATATGCTAATGTTTTATATAATGACGAATGTAATCCAAAAAAGAACTACTGTCGGTAGACCTGGCTCCTAACGCCGAATATTCTGACTCATTTGGAACATGGCGGCTTCTTCAAGCCAGTTCAACGATGCCCGGCGCTACGAGGACGTCGCGATGTCAGGAAAGGCAGAGTTAGGAAACTCCTTGGTCCATTCAATAGCGTTATTAAAAAAAAAAGAAGCGCGCTAATTTTAACCGCCGCCATTTTGTTAGTGCACAATGCACATAAAGGTAACGTAAATAATTAATTATTGGCGCGACTTATGATTAGAAATGTGTTATTAGGATTTAAAGAGTAATTGAGTGAGTAATTAACATCAATCTATATGATTTGGTGTTCTATTTATTAATAAATCATTTCGAGGTCCGTATAAAATAAGTTTTCACTTCCTGAATGTTAAATATCTATAATTGAAAAGAATTGGCTCATTATGATTAAATAGTTACAAGAGCTGTTAGTTTGGCTGTGAACCCATGAAGACACAGAGACGTCATCGAGAAATCACTGCACAGCCACCGTCGAAATAACCTGCTTCAAAAAAATTATTTTAAATAGTCAATGATTTATATAAAAAAAATCCCTTTTTTATAATCCTGATTTATTCTGTACCTATAATTACTGAAAAAAGATGTATGCCTAAATGCCTGTTTTTTCGGCTCCTAGAGTGACCTAAGGCTTTGTCAACTCAACAAATATATTATTCAATACATTACAATTAAATATTAATTAATAAACTATGTATTATTTCTCTATCATTCATTATGTATTATTTATATATATATTGTACATATACGAATCTGCAACTGCTAATGGTAACTTAACTGTTAGACTGTAATGGATATCAATGAATGAAACCATTTTAAGATTACTTTCATATTGTTTTTCACTTATTTAATCAATATAAACAAAAATAATAACTCATACTTTAAAAATAATATTTATTTGATACAATCATATGAAACTAACAATCACACTATATTTCATAATTAAACAGTCCATCCTCACACTCATTGTCTGAAACTTTCACCATAAGTTATTTGATCATAGAAGGTCCATTCATTAAGGGTGGTCGCATCTGTCCCATGGGTCCCATCGGGCCCATTGGACCCATAAGTGGGCCCATCATTGGTGGTCTCATTCCCATCATTGGAGGCATAGGACCATGTGGACCCATCATCATTGGTGGAGCCATAGGCCCACCAGGACCCATAGATGGGGGTGGTATCATGCCAGGTGGGCCACCCGGTGTTGGTACTGGTGGTCTTGGTCCTCCTGGACCCATAACGGAAGGATCCCAGGGCGGTGGAATAGCTGCACCTTTATTTCCAAATGGGTTTTGTGCAATTTTACCAGCTTTAAATGCGGCTGTCGTAGCGTCAATTAGGTTTTGCGCTTGCTCTTCCATCCATTTCTGATAGTAAAATTTAACATTATCCTTGTGTTTTCTTCCAGTACAATGAGTTTTTCTCACACTTGGGGAATCATGCGTCAAATATGTATCACAATAGTCACAGTAATACTTAGGCATTATGTTTTTTTTTAACTGATTCTGAAGTTATTTGTACCTACGTCAGTTATATGATTTCTTATATTTTCAAAATTGAAGGCATAAGGCGATAATTGATATTTGATATTAACTTAATGTTATGCTTTGTTAATCACAATTCACAAATATCTATTATCTAGAAGCTAAATGTCAATCACTTGTCATTTCTACTTATACAACGCGTGCGTGATAAAACGGCTCAAATGTAATTTTAATTGTTGCCAGCTCAAATAGATTATAATTATATAAGATGCATTTTGCAAGTAATTTTGCATTACAAGCTAGAGTTGAAATGTATTAATTGACTCAGTAAGTTATTTATTTTGAAAGGATAACTATAAACATTTATAATAAGTTGCTAATATTTATGCGACCGTGAGACGAGACTAGGCGAGGCACATCCAATCGTGTCAACCGATGAACTAGGTACAACTACAATACAAACTAAATAAATACATTTTTACGTTTTATTTTTTAGTTATACGATGAAGTTGTTTAGAATTGTTTTCATCATAAAACAATCTAGTTTTGATTAGGTAAAATAAGCACATGGCTGTTATCGTATGTTTAATGGATTTAAGCACATGGATTTATTTTATCTTTTAGTTTTATGACCGATCGCAGTTTCACTTTAAAAACGAATAATGAAGTAATGAAATGTTATTGAAGCTGGTAATATTTTAATTACTTTCAAACAATGACCACGGTCTTGTGTACAGGTCTAGCAACCGAGTCCAATTTCAGTGGTGAGAGATAGAGCGATTGTGTTGTAACACACACTTTTACTTCACAATGGCGCCCGCTGTACGTCACTGCTATCGCCTAACGAGTATCGCACTTGATTGAGTGACACGCGGCGTGTATTTTTCTCTCCCAAGTATTGTGTTATTTAATAATTGTTATATCGTTTTGTTGAGCTTTGCGGATTTGTTGTTATTTTTGTTTTGTTATTTAACTG
Organism: Nymphalis c-album; assembly: GCA_963151315.1. Lineage (NCBI taxonomy): Eukaryota > Metazoa > Arthropoda > Insecta > Lepidoptera > Nymphalidae > Nymphalis > Nymphalis c-album. The sequence goes on from OY720588.1 coordinate 6,851,083, forward strand.
TTTTGTTTGGATTTGAAAAAGTGCTTGTCGGTGCATCCGCCTTTCAACACGTCATCTGTCAAACATCAATATCCATAACAAACACCGAGGACTGGTGAGGCTGCCATCGATTGAAAACTGACAGTTGATAGTTCGTTTTTAATCGTCGTGGAGTGCGGACGCAGTCACGTTCGTCGTGAACGTTACACTTCAGTCTTAGTGATCCTTAATGAATTATTGTTATATTGTAAATTTATTGATCGATTAGAATTAAAAGGTGAAGTGATTATTGCAACAGTAATTTATTGGAATGCCGCCTCCCTACCCGATTATCCACAGACCACGCCTATCCGAATATGATCAACAACTATGATGATAGTCGAAAGACTATCCTCATAATATAATATACACGTTTGATACCACGGTCTTGTATTCAGGTCTTGCAACGTCAGAAGTGGGGATACGTCGACTTAATGACGCTGTTCAGTTCAATATATGGCCGCCAGAGCCAGAGGCATGACGATAGAAGCGTGCTGGATACAGATCCTCAAAAAGTTATTGTACATGGAAGATAAAATTATACTATTCGTCCAAATTATATTCAAAATATAGTTTTCAAATAGTTATATTCAAACAATTATTTATTATATAATGAACACATTAGATGTAATATACATCTATATAAAAAAAATGATAGAGGTCTTCAGTTGTGCGCGCATCACGGATAAACTACTGGATAGATTTCAATTAAATTTACTAAATTTAATTTCTTAGACACTTGGCTCTTATAAAAAAAACGTTTGCGTTATCTTCATTTAATAAAAAGTTATTAAAGTTTCAAGAAACAACTATTTGTATATGCACTGCGTGTGCAGTGATGTATGTTTCAACAAAGTATCTTTTTCCTTGCGATCTTTTTTATGTTTTTCCTTCGTACATAAGAAAACTTTGTTAATATATCAAGCAACGCGGATGAAGTCGCGGGTATCAGCTAGTATTTAATAAGCACGAATTGTTTTATTGTGCGCTAAAGTAAAGTTCGTTATCGTTCAGTTCAGAGTATTATTTTAAATATTTTTATATCGGGGAAAAAAATTGAATAAACACTTTATTTTTTATTATTGACCATTTGACGATATTGACGATTTTCATTAACGATTGAGTTTTTTTTTCGCACTTAAGCAAAATTCCTTATAATAATAGACAACTTTAGAAGATAAATATGGAAAACGGAAGGAACGGAACTCGATAGGCGATAGCAGTGACTTAAAGCGGGCGCCCCTGCGAAGTAAAAGTTGTAACATAATCGCGCCTATCTCTCACCAATGAAATTGGACTCAGTTGCTAGACCTGTATATAAGACCGTGCTAGTAATCAATATTCAATTCCCAACCCAATTGTCATTTGTCAATTTATAATTTATATCAACCGCGCGGCTCGCAATAAGTGTTGTTTTGCGCGTGTAAATTTGTGGTTATACCGTAAATGTGCGCATACCCAATTTAATTATACGCGATATAGGTATATACTTTTTCGATATATTTTGTAAAAAAATAATTGTATACCAAGATGCCGGATATGAAGTACATTTTAGTCACTGGTGGAGTTATTAGTGGTGTTGGAAAAGGTGTCATTGCAAGTTCATTTGGCACGATTCTAAAGAGCTGTGGAATTGATGTGACTTCAATTAAAATTGACCCATACATTAACATCGACGCAGGAACATTTTCGCCCTACGAACATGGTTAGTTACGATTTAATATTATTATGGTTTTAAAGTTTTACGCGCGTCAAGTCCATTTTTAATACATTGTCTATTTTTATTTCCTAGGTGAAGTTTACGTACTCGATGACGGTGGGGAGGTTGACCTTGATCTTGGCAACTATGAACGCTTTTTAGATATAACATTACACAGGGATAACAATATTACAACTGGTAAAATATACCAGCAAGTTATAGAACGCGAGAGACGAGGAGACTATCTGGGAAAGACTGTGCAAGGTAGAAATGATTTAATAACATATTATTTCACATAAATCAAACAGTAAATAATTTTTAGATACATATATTAAAGCCCAAATTGATTAGGCAAGGTTTCAGTCAGTAAATCCAGTTTTTAATGTTAAATTTATAGTCTTGACATATAACTTTCATGCATATGAATGTAATCTAAATATTTTTATTTTCAGTAATACCACACATAACTGATGCTATACAAGAATGGGTGCAAAGAGTAGCTCATATCCCTGTAACGCCAGAAAACACGCCACCAAGAGTGTGTATTGTAGAATTGGGTGGCACCATAGGTGATATAGAAGGGATGTCTTTTGTAGAAGCATTTAGACAGTTTCAATTTCGAGTAAAACGGGAGAATTTTTGCTGTGCTCATGTTTCTTTAATACCCATGGTAGGTTAAAAGAGATTATGTACATTATAAAAATTGATTTTTGTTTAATCAGTTCGATATTAAGCTCACATAAGCTAGTATGCAATTAGCATATAATGTAAAGTTTAGTAAAACCTTTATAAACTGAAATCAGTATAATTATATAATATTTATATCTTATGTATCATAACAAAGGTTTATTAAAACAATCTGTAATATTTAAATCAAACTTTATTGCACCCCATGAGAGTAAAATAAAATGTTTAATTCTCAAATTCATACTAATGTTATTTTTATAATTTTTAGCCGAGGTCAACTGGTGAACCTAAAACTAAGCCAACACAATCATCAGTGCGTGAATTACGTGGTCTCGGATTGTCACCTGATTTGATTTTATGTCGCTCTGAAAAACCAATAAACCATAATGTCAAAGAAAAAATATCTAACTTCTGCCATGTTGCACCAGAACAGGTAAATATTTATGTGAGAATATCCCACATTTTGAAGAAACGAGAAATTTTTAAAATTCTAAGCAAAGAATTTACCCTGAATAAAATTTAATTAAATAACGAAAACTACACTGCAACACATACGCGGGCAACAGCGCTCAATAGCTCTTACCTATTGGGTAGTGCTTAGGTAGTGGGTCATGACCTCAGTTTTCCCCTGAAATATTCGTCGTTTACAATTGAAAATGACAATTAATATTTTTTATGGGTAATTTTTTTGCACAATATTTTAAAAATATTAACAAATGTTGAACTGACTTACAGTACCTAATAACCAATTCACGGGTCGGACAGGGTTTTTCTTACATTATATTAAACAGGATATAATAACTGAGGAATAAATATTCTACTATATGTTGTGTTCTTTTAATTATTTAAAAAAAATTAAAGCTCATGTGTTTTAAAATTGTCTTCAGTAATATGTCAAAATTTATATCAGTACTATTTGATATAATTTTTTTTTTGCTTTAGTGTTATTTATTGAGAGATTATAGAGTAGACTAAGATAAGTAATATCAACAGAAATGGAGCAGTCACATTTGGCATGGGTTGTACTAAAAATAAGTAATAAGTTTATTTTATTGACAACATTTTTATATTTCAAGGTTATATGTGTCCATGACCTTACTTCAGTTTACCATGTCCCTCTCTTGATGGAAGCTCAGGGTGTTGTCCAATATTTGAATGAAAGACTTCAGTTGAATATTGCCCTACCAAGACCATCAAGGTAAGTTATAAAATATGCTATTATAATACTATATACAATTTTTTTTTTTTCAGTTTTAAGTATAAATAAGGATACTTTTAAAATATACATATCTAAACACTTCTGTGACCGGTCATGTCCGATAAGCATCCCATTGAATTATGTGAGTGAGGGTGTAGAGATAGCATTTGTGATTGTGCACACACTATCTTGTGTACTGTACTTATATAATATCTCCTTTCGTTTCATTGTTTTGAAAATAGCTGTTAAAAAATAAAAAGTTTTAAAATTAGTGGTGCCCTCCTTGCAATGTCAAATTATGGTCAATTCAGCTGTAACTGACTTTGCCGTATAGATAACATATTTAGAGGCTTTGATTCATCTTAATTACTACCTGAATCCTGTCCCAAGTGGCTTCTAAAGAGTCGCAGATTATAATTCTGTTGTATGTAAGAACATATTATGTATGTACTTTTATATTTTACTAGATGTGCCCCGCGGTTTTACCCGCGTATTATTAATAAGAATGTAATGAATAAAAATCAGCCTAGAACCTTCCTCGATAAAAGGACTATACAACTGGTTCCTGAGATTAGCCAGATCAAACAAACAAACTCTTCAGCTTTATATATTAGTATAGATAATTGTACAGCTATACTCTCCCGGATTACTAGAGCTCTATTCATCACAAATGAGTAAACTTCTACTTATATCTCGCCCCTCAGTCGGGAATTTAAAATAGTTGTTATTTTAACAAATATTTTAAATTTCGATACGAGTTCACCACTTCAACATGGAGTCAAATTTGTAAAAATATTATTGATTATTCCTGTCAAATCATGTCTATTTGTATATTATATATATACACTAGCAATTCTCATATATTTATATGTATGTATATATAATCGGAATCGAAAACGGCTCTAACGATTTTCATGAAATTTAGTGCGCTGGGGGTTTCTTGGGTGATAAATCGATCTAGCTAGGATTCATTTTTAGAAAATGTCGTTTTATCCGTGTTTTCAATAATCAACTTTATCGATAATTAACTTAATTATAAACTCTTCCTGACATCTATTGGCGAGTAAATTATACCATAATTTTTTTAATTGGGAGCAACTGCTTTAACGATACTAAAGCTACTCCAGTAGATGGCGTTATATAATTTCTTAAAAAACACAATTTACCTAAAAAACCATCCAGGTGCTTATAATATAGTAAGTAATAAAAAATCTTGTAATAATTATAATTATTCAATGACGAGGTGTATAAGCTGTCCATTATCCTCAATTAGATTACGTGTAATTAAAACACAATTACATAAAAGTAATATTTTTATTAGATTCATGCAAAAATGGCGTAATCTCGCGAAGCGTGTTGATAATTTGCGCAAAGAAGTAAACATCGCTCTTGTCGGAAAGTATACAAAGTTAGAAGACAGCTATGCAAGTGTCACTAAAGCGTTGCAACACGCCTCCATCGCGGCCTGCTGTAAGCTCAACTTGACTTATATTGAAGCCGTCAGCTTAGAAAAGCAAACCAAAATTGACGACCCTGTCGTCTATCACAAAGCCTGGCAGGATCTTTGTAAGAGCGAGTAAGTAGCCACACTGTTATTTATAGTTAATTGTTAAAACGACTTCCAAACAACTGATTTTATTTGCACATTTTGTATGTTAAAATTAATGACTTTTTATACATGGATTATAGATAAGTACGTATAAAAGTTAATTTCTAAAGCAATAGTATATTAAACACAATATGACTGTTTTTCTTAACCATTACGTACTTATATTTTAGCGGGGTAATAGTGCCCGGTGGATTTGGACAGAGAGGTATTGAAGGCAAGATAGAAGCATGCCAATGGTGCAGAGAGACACAGAAACCCATGCTAGGGATATGCCTCGGCTTGCAAGCGGCTGTTATTGAGTTCGCTAGAAATGTGCTTGGATTAAAGGGTGCTAATAGTACGGAAGTGAACCCGGACTGTGAGGATAAACTAGTTATCGACATGCCGGAACACCACCCGGGCAACCTCGGCGGCACCATGAGGTTGGGGAAGAGGAAGACGTATCTGGAACCTAGTGTTGTGTGTAAGTATAAATGTATTGTAACATTACCTGGTTACATTCATATATAATACACTAGCGACCCGCCCCGGCTTCGCATGGCTGCAATGCTGATACTAAGTATATTTCGACACAGGTGGTAGACACTATTCTTATATAACACACAGACTCTTTATATAATACTTTATAATTGCAATGCAAGATGTGCACCGGGCAACTGATGTCGAAAGAATGAATGCTCGCTTAGTCGAGCGCTGCTTTTTATAGGGTTTTAGTGGTGGGTAGTTGACAATTGCACGTGCTGCTTTTAAAACAAGGCGGCGGCGCCATCATATACTTACTACAAAATGTCTTTATATACAACAATTATCAACAACAAAAGATACTTATTCTATTCAGTTCTTTTTTTAACTTAAATACCTTGGTTTTAATCTAATCCTATCTAACCTAATGTACTTACTATAAGTGCGGTTTAAAAAATTACCTTAATAGTTAATACCTCATAAAGTACGATAGTAGACTTTCGAAAAAATTGTCCCGCTGAAAAGGACGTTTTGTCTTAAAAAATAGTTCACTTTAGTATTTAAATACTGTCATACAGTTTCGAATATATTTTTTTAATTTATCTGAAAGTACTGCTAAGTACGTATTACCACATTTTTTTAAGAAATAATTAATTATTATATCGCTCGCTCGCCTCGCTTGAGAGCAGAGTCCGACCGAAACTGGTTTTCCGGCCGAAACCGAAACCGAATATTCGGCCGTGGCTTCAGTTTCGGCCGAAACCGAAACCGAAACTGAAACTCACGTGGTCAAGTATAAAATTGCTTAAAATACTGAAATTTGGTGCATTTTACCAACTATTCTGCATTAATTATTATTTTTTAACAATTGTTACTGTTTCATTAAATACTAATTATTAGTATTTTAAATCTTATTAATTTTTAATTGATTCTTGATTAATATTTGATAATTGAGACTATTTAATATGATTTCTTAATATTTAATAAATCTGATGCATCATTTCTTAAATATTAAGAAATATTTATTTAATATTAAAAAATCGTCTTAATTAATGATTTGTTAACTATTAAAAATCCTTCTATCAGTGTACAACGAATTTAACAAATTAAACACTTCACATTTTTCATTTACAATCTCTTTTTAACATGTGACTTGATTTGTTAATAACAACAAAACAAAGTTACTGACTCAATATTTAAGTATTTTTTTATTTTTTTTTTATTGTATAGGAAGGCGGACGAGCATATGGGTCACCTGATGGTAAGTGGTCACCAACGCCCATAGAATGTTAACCATCGCTTATATCGCCAATGCGCCACCAACCTTGGGAACTAAGATTTTATGTCCCTTGTGCCTGTAAATACACTGGCTCACTCACCCTTCAAACCGGAACACAGCTATACAAAGTACTGCTGTTTTGCGGCAGAATATCTGATGAGTGGGTGGTACCTACCCTTGCACAAAGCTCTACCACCGAGTAATATATAAAAGTAATTGTAGTGTTCACTATATACTGTACACTACACTAACGGTTCACTGGCTCGACAACACACCGTATGCGCAAGCGACACGTCCGCTCTCGCCAATGGCTCTCACTTGAATGCCGTTCGGCGTTCGCCCCCACCATAAGGTGATCATGAGACAGTGTAAATATCTATTACTATAGTTATTATTAAATACAAACACTACATCCCTTCCTTATTGAAAATTGAATAATCATTAGAATTCAATAATTCATACTTATTTACTTTATCATATTTTATCATTGTCTTGATTACGAATACTCTTACTCCATATCATAATTCCAAGCTTTCTTTCCTTGAATAAATATCCATTCGCCTTCAATTCTTTCCAAATGCAATATAGTCCAGTTTCTTCGCTTCTGAGGGCTATATCTCCATCTTTTGCTTTCCCCACGGTATGAGGCGTTTTAATTTGGTATAACTTATTTATTTATTTGTTTTATTAATTTCTTTTACTTATACTTTGTCCTTCATTCAAATCTGCATCCCGTGCATTCCCTCTCTTATCTCCATACCCCTTCTCTTTTTACTTTTGTTCTTGATCCCGGTCCCTGACCTCAGTGTCATCTTCATTATTATTTAAGTCTTGTAGAGTTGAAATTTTGTCTTTTAAATAATAGTTTGGTTGGTGATTTCCTTGTAACTTTTAATATGTCGCGATTTGTCCTCTCAACTTCGCGGTTACATTGTCGACTATTAGCTGCTGTTATATATTAAGGGACACCTAATCGACTAAAAATGTATATTGTTAATATAACTAATAAAGTCCTCCAGACCGACCCCGGCCACGACGGCCAATCCCGAGAGACTAGGCAACCGCGCAGGAGATATTCCAGCACACAAGTGCTCGCGCAAACGCAAGTGCACTCTCTCCTCCCCAGCCCTCACAATCCGATGGGACGGCAATCCGACACGACCGGAAGGAGCTCAGGAGGCGCAGGACCAACGGCCCAACGTGCCCTCCGAGGCACGGGAGTGCACACATAAAGAATGATGATGAGAATTCTCTGACAGATAACCCCAACAAGTATTCACTGGACCGACCCGGGAATCGAACCCAGGACCACCGAGTCCGCGGCCCCATACCAAGCCACTAGACCAACGAGGCAGTTAATATAATTCAATAATAATGTAATAAACTTGGACACCATTTACACAAGGCCTTTACACTGTCCTGGTTGGGAATCGAACCCACGACCGACAGCGCGAAGGTAATCTATTTATTTATTAAGGAACTCCAACAGAAGTACACATAAAAATACAGAAGGTACAAGCATTTACACATGGTTAGATGTACCCCCGATTACTGGAGAACACAACATGCTCTAGAATAGTGTTGATTACAAATATTTAAAATTAATTAAAACAGTAAACTTAACAGTAAACAAGTGAAAATATTTCACTTGTAAATGTAAATCTTTTTAAAAGAATTAAATGTGTCGAAACCCATATCCACCGTTGGTATTGCATTGTATAAACGTGTCATTCGAGCTATTGGTGAATGTTTTCCAAGATTTGTTCTACTTTTCCTAGTTTTAAAAAGTGGACATAGATTACGAGGTGGTCTCCGTGGCACATTCATATTAATTTTTCCAAGGAGACATTTACTATCGACTTCATTACGCAAGAGCTTATATAAAAAGGCCAAATCCGATATATTTCTCCGTACATGTAGGTTGTAATTTAAAGTACTTAAGTCGATCGCTGAAGCTTTTAAATTGTACCCTCAATCTATAACATATATGTCTAACAAATCTTTTTTGGACTCTTTCAATACGACCGATATAAACTTGATATGAGGGTGACCATATTTGACAACAATATCCCAGTTTGCTTCTGACATAATCTCAAGACAGGTATTCACCAATCACGCCCACCGGGTCGTCAAGTGTTGGCATATTATGCCGGATATTTCCAATTTAATGGAGGTGCATTTGTACCAATTTCCCAGTTTGATGGAGGTACCTTTAACCAATTTCCAATTTAATGGAGCCATCTTAGTATCATGATTTACTAATTAGATGGAGGTATCATATTACCACAAAATCCCAATTTAATGGAATACATTTGTACCAATTTTCCAATTTAATGGAAAGCATCTTAGTACCATGATTTTCCAATTTAATGGACGTATCATGTGACCACAAAACCACTTGTAAAATGCACGTTAAGGCACACCGCTATATCTACAGAGCGATGACGCACACCCGCACGCTACGCCGGTTGAACACCCAATCAGTCAAAACAACCCTTTCACTTAAACAATACGGTCTATCTTATTGACCTCCTTTGTCTTTCATATTGACAAAACAACCCTTTCACTTAAACAATACAGTCTATCTTATTGACCTCCTTTGTCTTTCATATTGACAAAACAACCCTTTCACTTAAACAATACGGTCTATCTTATTGACCTCCTTTGTCTTTCATATTGACAAAACAACCCTTTCACTTAAACAATACGGTCTATCTTATTGACCTTCCAACAAAAGTCTTTCAGCAATGACATATTTTAACACTTCATTATAACAGTCTATCCTTTTGACCTTTCAACAACATTCCTTTTACAAAGTCACTTTTTTTTTTTTTTAACACTTCATTATAAGTCTATCTTATTGACCTCTTATTTACACAGGGCCTCTCATATTGACCTCACAATAAACATGGTGCCCTCTGTCAACTTTCACACCATTTGTGACCTGTCATATTGGTCTTCTAAGAAAATAAACTTATATTTCCTTTTATTTTATCACTTTCTCATTTTGTACTTATATGTCTTTTATTATATAAATTCACAATACATAAATGTGATTAGGTATTTATTCCCTACGAATAAACACAAATATACCCATTATATACACAAACATCTTAAATACACACTGACATAAGTATATAATACATAAGGCGTGACATATCAAACCTTTCGTTAAAAAAAAATATATTCTTAACACATCTTAACAATTAATTTGTACCGATAACATAGATAAGCTCAAGATAGCTTAATTAAGTTATTCTATCGAATACGCTCGTCAATATATACATTCATCTTACATTCACTTATTATTAGTTAAACTCATTAGGAATATACAATAAAATGTGGTAAACAACAAGACTTAGCGCGGCTGGTCGACAGGTGTGATAAGAAATCTTGCTTGCATTGTGAAATATTATAATAAATTTTTTAACCTCATCTCACCTTATTCTTTTTAACAAATCTTTTTTTTTCATTAGTACTTACGTTACTACGCCACTGTTACGCCATTTTTAAGATGAGCGTATACACACAGGCAAACATACAAACAGATACATGATCTAGCTATTATTATTATTTTTATTATAGCAATCCCCAGTCTAACGCACCTATTAATAGTTTAATATTATTTTTATAATTTACCCCTCTAACCAAACAAAGTTTATGATGGCAATTGTGAGAATAGTCCAAAGCTCGAAACTGAAACTTGGGTGCGCTAGCCGTACCGCTTTTGGTACTTATATGCTCTTGTATTACGTTTATATTTTGTTTTTAAGCAAGCCAGACATGTATTTTAATAACACTTATTATCTTGATTTAGTTTGCTTATATTTAACTATATAACATAATTCATAATTAAATGATAGGCGCATTATACAGTTCACGCTCTATTGTTGGTGTGGTTTGGCGCTCAATAATTCGAACGCGTAACGCATCGCATTTGGTAGGCACGGTATGAACGCAATTTCGTTATATCTTAATACTTTGGGTCACCGCCATTTCACTCTATTGTAAGCCGCGTAAAAGAACTTCTTTCCAAAAACCTTTCAATTTATATTATTATTAACCTTTCCATTACAAACCGGTAAAGTGCATCTTTAACAATCATCGTAACATGTGAAATATTTGTCCTAATAACATAATGTAAAACACAAAGTTTATCTACTTTAATATTAGAGGTGATAGAAGTATTTGTTTTCATAAGAATCAATTTGTTAATACAGTATGTGCATTTCGGAAATACATATCAAATTTTATTGTATTTTTGATTCACTATTTTAGTGATAATGACTTACACATAAAACATAAACAAATTTAGTGTCGCGGACTTTTTGTAGAAGTATTTAAGAGATACATTTCCATTAAACATTATATTCGTGTAACTTACGGTTTTTGCGGCGTTTTTCTTACGGTTTGTTGTATAAGCTATACTGTTGTAAAGTTTCATTAAAATCCATTTGTAGTTTTTTGCGGTAAAGAATAATAATCATCCCCAGAAACATTCGCGTTTATAATATTAGTAGGAAGTAGGATTTATGCTTTTACCGTTAGCAAATATTTAATAATCTACTCATTTCGCTAGGTTTTATTATTATTATTTGTCTTTACTACATTGACCAAGTATGTTTAATACATTAAGGTTTTTTTTTTTTAAAGTGTAATGACCATCGGGCTATCGGATTCATGGGTCATACGCCTGGCAACAATACAAAGAAAATAATAGATACATTAATTTTGATCTTGATAACAATACTTATAAAATTGCAAATATTGTAGGCGTTCTTTATTAATGTGATTCTATCACACAATTACACACGTAACACGTAATTGTATTAAATATTAATAAATGGCCTAGTTAATTAATTAATGTATATAGCCTGCACAATATAATATGATCAAAATAATTTTAATCTTTTCCCAACTACCCTACTATATCGTATCTTTAGGTAATAATCGTTAATAAATCTACATATAATACCGATGTTTCATACTATTTATAAGTATGTTCTACGATATTTCATCGAAAATAATAGTTAATTAGTAAAGTTCGACACATTGCTCCCTTTTATGTTGATTTTTTTTTTTTTTTTTTATATATATATGTGCCAACTGACCTTTATCCTCGTCGCCATTTGTAGTGTTCACTGTATACTGTACACTACACTAACGGTTCACTGGCTCGACAACACACCGTATGCGCAAGCGACACGTCCGCTCTCGCCAATGGCTCTCACTTGAATGCCGTTCGGCGTTCGCCCCCACCATAAGGTGATCATGAGACAGTGTAAATAACTATTACTATAGTTATTATTAAATACAAACACTACAGTAATATAATATAAATAAGTATAGAAAGTATATAAATCATTCAAGCACAGAAACGAAACAAAAAATAACATGTATGTAATCAGTTCCATCAAAACATAACCTCTAAATTGACTAAGTTGTGTTGCTACAGAGCTATCCGAACGGCGCACGACAATTTCCAAACAGGGCCGCCACCAGCGTCCGGCAAAGCGTTGCCGCGAGAAACGAAGTTAGGCACGCGTGTACGACAACTTCTGAAATCAGTTTCGGTTTCGGCAAAAGTTTCGGCCAATTTTGGCCGAAACCGAAACTGCCGCCGAAACTTGATTTTTGGCCGAAACTCGGCCGAAACCGAAACCGAAACCGAACTTTCGGTCGGACACTACTGCCGAGCCAAATGCCAAAAATATTCATTCAAATTACATGCATATTGATCTATATTAAATGCACAATTTATTTAAGGTACTTAATTGGATAAGGATTAATACTGTATTGCTTAAAATAGTTTCGTAAGTAAGCCATTATTTCTCGTAAAAAGTAAAGGATAAAAAATGGTTATTGTGAGTTATCCCTAAGAGACAGACATATTATATCATCGCGGACTTTTTTTTAGATCTTATTAAGGTCTACAATACTGTAATACGCTATTTTGATCTATCTCGTATCTCGATTCCGCCAGCGTTTGCAATGTAAGCACGAAAATGTGTTTGTTTATGACATCACATTAGAAACCTCTAAAACTATCAGTGTTTTTCTACTATATTATGCATGTTTTATAAACCTTCCTTTTGAATTACTATCTATTAAAAAAATCGCATCAAAATCCTTTGCGTAGTTTTAAAGATCTAAGCATACATAGGGACAAACAGACAGCGGGAAGCGACTTATATACTATGTAGTGATACCGCAAATTCATCGAAATACTAACATCGATTAACTAGATGGCATAATTTGACTTTAAGAATTGTATAATGATTTGTTAATTTATTATTTTAAAATTGCCGTTAATTTAAACTTCGTCTATAATGAAAGATTTATGGATAATCTCTTCTTGGCCCAATAGTCGAGCCACCGTTTTTTGTAATTTTTTGCATTTAATAACTTTGTAAATAGTATATATTAAAGTTGGGGATATATATGCCTATTTGCTGGGAAAAATCCTGTATTTATCACCTACAAAGAAACAACGTCAAGATATTACTTTTACAGCAAAGTTATATAAGAAGGACGTGATAGAAGAGCGCCACAGACACCGCTACGAAGTGAACCCGGAGTACATCGAGCGCTTGCAGGCGGCCGGACTACGCTTCGTGGGGCGCGACTCGACGCGTACGCGTATGGAGGTGGCGCTGGTGGACACCCACCCCTACTACGTGTCCGTGCAGTTTCACCCGGAGTACCTCTCGCGTCCGCTATCACCGAGCCCACCGTTTTTGGGGTAATCAACTTGACGTTTAACGAATCTATCTTATGTTTGACGTATTAAAGTACTTGTTCTTAATTTATTTCTTTTACGTTTTATATTTAACTTGTTATTCAACAAAAATTGTTTTTAAAATGTTATAAACTGTTAAATAATTATCTATGTATTTCTTCATGCAGTCTAATTCTGGCTTCTCTTGGAAAATTGAAAACCTATTTATCTAAAGGATGTCGCTTAAGCCCCAGAAATCAATCAGATGTCAGTTCAGGTTTGTATAATTCAACAATTTTTCATAATAAAAAAGTATATAGTAATTATGATGAATTAATCATTTATTGAAAAAGATTTATTTCAATATTTATTACATAGTATACATTGGGTTAACATGATGTTTTTACTAAAACCTTATATTTAATTTTCAGATGAAGATGAAATATCAGAAGAAATATCATCTCTTACATTAATAGATGAAATGAAGGTTGTTGAAAATGGAACAGGTGTACTAAATGGTGTGAATTAATATTCTTTTTATTTTAGGTATGAGTTAAGCTGTTTTGTTTTAAGAAATTAACTATTTAAAAAAATGTAAGAAATAATTTAGAATCTGTTACTTACCAATATTATAAGAGATAATGCGACAAATATTAAAATTTAATCCAAAATGCATAGGATACCTTATGTGGCACCTGTATAGTTTGTTATTTACAGCAAGGATGCATGTAATTACTATTTTAAATAATAGTTAATAAAATATACCAACTGTGTTAGATATTACTATTGACGTGATACATAAATGTTTAAACTACTGAGTACTTCGCTAAAAAGAAAGTTTAATTTTTAAAATTCTTGCTATATTCAAGTAATTATCAATAATGTTTCAATCAATAATCCTACTTATTAATGCTTAGGAAATATCCATTGATCCATAAAATAAGGTCTGGTTATCAGTGATAATACAGATTATAGACATGAAAATAATAAATGATACAAAACTAGTACTCTCTTTATATGATACTTCTATTTATAAGTTTATATATGTATTTTTAAGTTACAATTGTGATTATTTGAATTACATTTGCCCCAACAACTTTGTTTGAAAGTTCATTTTAAAGTAACTGCCTTATTAAGTATAATTTATAAGTCATTTTGAAATGTTAAATTTGAGCATAATACTTTCTTGTTTTAAGGATATTATATAATATTTGCATTGAATATTTGGTGAAACGTTCTATATTCTATCAACACTTTTAAAACTCGTTGCACATAGTTCTTAACATTTATATATGTATACTAGATATGGCTATGGCTACATAACTATTTAAAAACATATGGTGTATTTTATCTGTAAGGAAAGCTTTGTTGTGTAACAACAATTACTGGGTGAAAGTGTCCTTATTGTTATAGTTTCTAATTTATCTTTTTGTAAAAAATAGACTTGTTTGTTTATCTGATATCTGATACTAGTATATTTTTCATATTAATCCTTGTTCAGTTGAATAATCATTTTTACTATTTCTAGTTCTTATTTTGTATAGTTAAAGTTATTTGTTAGGAATCTCTTATAAGTTATTTTTAAGTCATTTTTTAATGAAACTGTGCCAATTAGTTTAGTATTTTCATTTTAATTAAAATGATAACCATTAGCTCAAAATACTGTTTGAATGAATATCTGACGGATCTCATTAGTGTCTGGATGTATCAAATTTTCCTTAGTGCGAGGTATTTTTTAAATCACAAAGACAAACAGTATAAATTTTTTATATGACTGGTCTGTTGTGTTATCTCTCTATTTGCTTTCATATACATATTTAAAAATTGAAGTAGTATACAGGGTTATTTGTAACGACCCAGAAACTTCGCAGAACTAGATGGCTAACATCATAACTTTTGTTCTACAACTTCGGACATAACTCAATACATGAAAAAAAAAATGATTTTACAAGTTTTTGTCGTACTGTCGTGACATTTGTAGGTCTATATTTCATTCATGAATGAAAGGACGGCGCGACGCATCGATCTTTGCGATGCGCGTTCATTTATAACCGTTCAAGTGGGAAATTAAATCAAGACTTTTTTTTTTTTTTTGTATCAAAAATCGTAGTACAAAAGT
Source organism: Nymphalis c-album (assembly GCA_963151315.1). Lineage (NCBI taxonomy): Eukaryota > Metazoa > Arthropoda > Insecta > Lepidoptera > Nymphalidae > Nymphalis > Nymphalis c-album. Next base: position 6,866,872 of record OY720588.1, read on the forward strand.
GGTTGCTTATGGTGTTAGCTATCAAATCCTGCGAGGTTGCTGGGTCGTTAAAAATAACCCTGTATACTTATACCACCCATACTTATGGGTGGTACCCGAAAGTCCTATTACCGCATACTCTATGTATTATTATTAATAATAATTAATTATTATTATTACTACTGTATTATTATTAATGTGAAATAAGCTATGGCTATACTAATGTACTAAAGCTTAAACAATTAGAGTCATTCCAATATCAAACTAATGCAAATGTCTAAAAATGTGTAAGGTAGAATTATAAATAAAAATGATTGTTGTGTAACACATGTCATAATAAATTATAATCCATGTTAATTCGTTATTATTTTCAAATCCGCCACGACTGGAAAGAGTAGGTGCTTTTCAATTAGCTGACTTCAGGCTCCTATTGAGTATAATTCGTCAGAAAACCTAATACCTTTTTATTGGCCTGTGTATCAATTTAATATAATGCAAAGTAGGTATTAATGTTTTCGTAGAGAAGTTGTTATAGTTTTAACCCCGACTCTTTTGTAGCTCCTAAACGGATGAGCGGTCCCCGACACGACGACGCGCCACGCTTGGAAAATAAAAATATTTGAACTTATATAATATAATTATGTGATAGATAATAATTATAATTGTTTTAAAATATTAATTTTTGTATCGGGGGTTTTAAAATTTTTAGTTTTACTTTTATACTATAACCTTTTCGGCAAATAGAGTACCTTTATATAATACTAGCTATTCCACGCGGCTTCACCCGCGTATATTAACTAATATTATAAATGCGAAAGTGAGTTTGTTTGTGGCGCTTACACGCCTAAACCACTATGCCGATTTAAATAATTCTTTCACCAATGGAAAGCTACATTATCAGCGAGCTACATAGGATACATTTAATTTGTCTCCGTAATCCCACGTTAACGGGAACTACGCGGGAAAAACGCTAGTAATTAATAAAAATATAATAAATTATTTTATTACTATAATAACACAAGCGCACACACCCACACATATGGCTACTGGTAAAGAAATACGTAATTAACGATTTGAAATTAATTTTCATAAGATACCGTAGGGCTTACCGATCTTATATATGGCCTAACATTTGCGCCATCACAGGTTTTTTGTGTGTACCAATTCATCAAGATTATTTTTTAGAATAGTAAGTTAATTTTTTAAATTTGTGTAATAAAAGAAAGTGTGCGTCTCGGGACGCTTGACAGAAGTGATAACTTAAACGAATCTTTTTATTATTAATTATAATATATTAAATATAATTTAAATTAGTACATACTAAGTAACTACTGTAGTCGACAATAATACTACATTTTTTAACTCGGCAAATTTCAATTCGCTTAAAAATTATTGCTACATTCATACCGTGATTCATACCCTATCCTTTGTCTATACTAGCGCCATTCTGGAAGATTTTCGAACTGTAATATATATTATAGCTTCAAACTGGACACTTTTTTTAAGTTTTCTACTATATGAGATGATTCTCCTTACCTCTACCCTCCATAATTTAATAGTATAGATATAGATAATCAAAGAGAGAGAAATCTACGTTTTTGTCGGCAGTTTTGATGACGGTGTTTTTAAATTTTGATATTGTAATTGTATTATAGATAATAATTATAATATTAGATATAAATTATTACTTTTAATACATTGATATTTTTTTTAGAAACTATTAAAATATATGTATAGAAAAATAATGAGATCTTATTATTTTAACAAGCAAATATTAAAAATAATAATGATTTCAAAAAGGCATGCATGGATGGCTGCCTAAGATCGGGATGGTTGGCGTTTCATGGTCCCCCAGGCTTTCGTCCGGCGGTGGATGGCAAAAGGCTGAAAAAAAAAAACACAATTAAGAACAATAAAAAAAGTTGTTCAAGCAGTAACGTATACAGTATATTTCTTTCTTTTACATTTTTTTTTCTCAAATATGGAATGAGCAATTTTATTCGAACCTTTTGTACATTATTAAGCATACTTTTAACAATATTGTGTAAATTTATCATGGAAAAATATTGGAGTTTAAGCCGGTAACAGATCTTACTATAACACAGCCGGAAATTATCTGAAAATGAAAAACCATGACAATTTAATCAAATTATAATCAATTCTTCCCACTGACTGCCTCGTTGGTCTAATGGCTATATAAAGCCGCAGACCCGGTGGTCAACAAGTAGTTATTGGGTTCTCAGTAACAGCCCACAGCCCGGTAGTTGAAAGTGTGTACACTCCCGTGCCTCGGAAAGCACGTTAAGCCGTTGGTCCTGCGCCTGAACTCTTTCCTGTCGTGTCGAATTGCCGTCCCATCGGATTATGAGAGCTAAGGAAAAGAGAGTGCACCTGTGTTTGTGCACACACTTGTGCACTATAATATCTCCTTCGTAGTTGGCTAATCTCTCTTGAGATTGGTCGCCGTGGGCGAAATCAGTCTGGAGGACTCTTATATAGGTCTCTTTCTCTCTACGTCATAGCATTCTTTTTTCTCAGATAACTTTTTTGTTATTATTCAGTTCTACTTTTGTTATGTTTAATTTGGTAAATATGTTTTTTTGAAAATAATTTATTAAATATCTTAAAAAAAATTCATCAACTTTAGATTACTCGATTGTCATTTCTCTACTTTAAAAACGATTAACCCGATGTATCGATTAATAAAAGTCGAGTGTAAAATCGGTAATTAAAACATCACTATATCTTGATTGGTTTTGCTCATAGGAAAATTTATTTTAAAATCAATGTATTGTGCGAACTGCTTATTAATTTTTTTTACAGTGGATATTCTGTTAATATAAACGTTAAATAAGTTTTTTAATGAACAATATTCTTCTATTTTTAAATAATGTTTTACTCTCTCCGTGACACGACTTTTCAAAATAATATATATTCAAAATAATGGTCAACATCGCTAATATTTAAAAAAACATCAAAATGGTTTTTGAATCAATCGTTGTAGATGTGCTTAATAGGTTTCTTGGCGATTATGTCGAAAACTTAAATAGGTCGCAGTTGAAACTTGGAATATGGGGCGGTAAGTTTGAGTTCAAAGCATGATGTCATAGTAGCTCTTGAAAGATAAATGTATTATTTACAATCCAATATTCTGTTTTCAGGCGATGTTGTACTTGAAAATTTAATACTTAAACAAAATGCCTTGGAAGAACTGAACATCCCTGTTCAAACTGTGTATGGACACTTAGGTTTGATATTTATGTACTTAGTAAAATATGATATGTATTTAAAACACATTTAATAGGCTAGACCCATTCGAAAAGTATTATTTCTATAGTATAATATATATGTAAAATATAGTGGTATAATTTTTATTACTTTTAATGAGTTATATATGTGAAAGGATCATCAGTTTAGGAGTGTGAGTTTTTTTTGTTTGCTTATTTGATATGCAATTAGTCAGTCAACTATGAGCAGATGTGATGCAAGTTTTCTTTGCAGAGTAATTTCTTCATTAAGAATCCTCTTCATTTGTGGTAGACTATGGCAATATCTAGCTTGATAGGTCTATTATTGGAGGCCTTTTAAGTCTTTGCATGTCGCTCAGGCCTGGTTAGTAAAACTGCCAGGGGATTTAGGTGCTTCCCCAGTCTGAATTTCCTGCTGTGCAGTGTTTACTTTAAGTGTATCATGTAACTTTTTTTTTTATAGCCCAGGAGGGCAAATGTCTTATTGTAAGTGGTAGTAGAGTCCAAACGCGACGACGGCTAGTGCAGTCGGGAAGAATGATCTGCACTAGCCGCCCCCGCTTTTCCAGCCCGCAAGAGTTGCCAAATTTCTTTGTGCGCAATGGAATTGATGTCCCAATTAGGCAGTGACGTTGAGAGCCAGTACGCGTAGACTTTTGGAGGAGTGTGTTTAAATTTGAGACATTTGCGGTGCCTCAGACCTGGTTTCCATATGCCCAAATCGCCTTTAGTATGGTACTATACAGTAGCAACTTGTCTATGCTAAGTGTGAAGTTTGTACCAACGAGCCATTGTAGATTTCTAAATCTAATATTAAGTTGGTCTCTTAGTTTGAATATGAGGTATCCATGTGAGTTTTCGATAAAACTTTATGCACTTTAAAGATCAGTATTGGTTAGGATTTGAAATCAATCTTTGGTTAGGATAACATGTTCTAGCCACTGGGCCATCATAACATATTATTTGTACATATTAAAATCATACACATAATATTTTCTTTATACCAGAAACACAATAAGCATTAAAATATTTGAGCAGTATGAAAGTCAATAACAATTTCAAAACCAAACACTTATTTCATAAAAAACAGTTATAGTGATTAGGTATTGTTTTATTATTTAAACTTATCAGTTTATCAATAATAATAAAGCAAGGTTATAGTATTTAGCATGCAATATAGACTCTCATCTAATTATTATGAGCAACATGACCTCGAAGCAATCTATGGTTATGGCAATGACTCACACATAGTTGATTTTTGAGGTCAATTTGTAGATTGTGCTTAATGTGTGTGAATGATAAATCAGTTTTGGCTACATAATTTTATGCATAGTTTGACCTTTTGGGTTTTGACTAAATTCACATAGATTGTTTGCTTCATCAGTAATGAGATTGCATAAACCATAAAAATTATAACTAGATGGTTGTGTCATTATATTTTGTATTTTATGGTACTAAATGAAAGAATTTCTTCAATGAACATTGGAGCAGTAAGGTATTATCTGTATCTAGATATTGCAATTCGTTTTATTTGTTCTTTTGGTACCAAAAATGCATATGAACAACCTCGAATAGATTGGTCGGCAAATGTCGGGATTAGTTCTAACCCACAAAAAAAGAATTGATAATAATTGTATGTAAAATATAGATAAAAATTATAATAAACAAAAAACTACAACTAGAACCAAAACTAAAAACCTCCACACTATCTATCATATTTAGAATAAATATAATGTTTTTGAAACAGGAAAGCTTGTACTCAAAATACCATGGAAAAATTTATATGGTGCATCCGTAGAAGCAACTATAGAAAGATTGTTTCTTATTGTGACTCCTACTGCTGAAATTAAATATGATCCCGAAAAAGAAGAAAAAATGGTACTGGCTGCCAAGCAAGCCGAACTTGCTAGAGTTGAAGACGCCAAGAAGAAAGAAGCAGAAAAAGGTTTGTGTTATATCGCTTCATATCAATATAAATTATTGAAGGTGAATCTTGTGAGTACTTTCGAATTGGCATTATACAAAAATAAATTAATTTGAAATTTCCCATTAATTTATATGAAAGTAAATATTTCAATATGATGTATTATTACAATTGCAGATCAAAATAAGTTGGATGAAACATTTGTTGAGAAACTGGTGACTCAGATTATCAAAAATGTGCAACTTAAAATAACTGACATTCATGTCAGATATGAAGACAGCATCACAAATCCTAAAGCTCCTTTCTCCTGTGGTTTTACACTTCATAATCTCTCCGTCCATACTACAGATGAAAATTGGAAACAAACTGTAATACAGGAGGCTGTAACAAAAATTTTCAAAGTAAGTTGTTAAAAAACTACTAAACCTTTGTAATACTTATAACTAAAAGTGAATTAAATATTCATTACATATACTTATACATTCCTATATGCTTTTCTTGTCAGCTTGTTAGTAAGATAACATATTCATAAACCATAGTTGTATGAGTTACATTAGATTCTTATTTTTACTATGTAACAGACGCTATTGTTTAAAAAAAAGTGTTGCATAACAGATTCTCGACTTAGAAGGATTGGCAATTTATTGGAACCCTGCAACAGAGCTATATTCAAAATGTAATGCTGATAATATCAAAACAAGACTACAATCAGAAATTGCAACAAAATCATCTAAACCATCATCCTACAAATATGGTAATGACAATATTTTCTACAGTAAATAATTATATATTTTTGATTTATAACCTAGTTTAATGTGGAATTGATAATTTCGATGTATTTTTCCTTTTAACAGCCTTGGGTCCGATAAATGCTACGGCTAAATTGAAACTAAACCCAAAGCCAGAAGGAGACATACCTAAGTTCAGTATACCAAAGGTGATATTCAGCTTGCATATGGAACAGTTATCAGTCAGCTTAACTAAGTTGCAGTATCAAGATATGATGCTTTTAGCAGATTCTATGGACAGGATGAGTAAAGGAGCACCCTACAGGTTATATATAATTACATATATTTATCCATTTTTTTTATTTCAGTGATAAAAAATATAATATTCTTTTCTGAGCATAGATATTTATTTTTCTAAGAAGCTGGTTATAGACCAAAAGTGGGTTTTTTCAATGAAAGGTTCAATGACCTATCTATTGTTGCCAAGAGTAGTAAAACTTGATACCTACATAAATGTCATATAGCATATCAGTCTCATTTGGTTGTATATGAGTGAGTTAGCCTAAGCCATAATCCATATTACACTTTCCTTTGTAGGAAATATCGACCAGACTTAAAAATGTATAAAGGTCATTACAAGGAATGGTGGAATTTCGCCTACAAATGCATTTTAGAAGATGAAGTGAGGAGACGTAGAAAAAATTGGGACTGGAACCATATGGTGGCTCACCGGCAGCTTTGTAAAGATTATGCCTCTGCATACCAGACCAAATTGACTTGTAAAGGCAAAATGGCCTCTGAGCATCAATGTGTGCTAGATCAGGCTGAGAAAACGTTGGACCTTTTCAACTTGGTTGTGATTAGACAGCGCATAGAAATGGAGGTAGGTAGTAAGATTGTTAAAAGAAGAAAATAATTAAAATGGGGATATAAATAAATATGCAACCTTTTCTAATCAATTCAGAAGATCAAAGATAAGAACTTGTATACAATTATGATGTTTGCGACTATAGTACATATTACTAAGACAAGATCTTTATTGAACATGGAAGCTGTACATTTGCTTATTGTATATATTATCTTTAAATAATCTACCACAGTTTCAGAAAGAAATGCCTCCGACTTGTATGGAAAGTATTTTTAATAATATCAATGTGTCCACAAATATCCTTATGCAATACAATATTTTCTTTTGTTACAATTATAGTAAATAGGTTTCAATTCCTATAGACTCAGTTATGTTAACCTCTTATTTTTATTTATTCCATTTTTACCCACTGGCCCCAAAATATTGATTGCATAAATGAATAAAAAACCATTTTAATCTCTCGCGTCTGTATAACTATCATAATTCTATTATAATAGTTTGACATTAATTAATAATTCAAAAACAATAAACTGGATTGATTCAATTTATTAATTTAAAGGGTTCTCATAAAACACAGAGTAAATAATTAATTAAGTTGTCCTTACGTTAAATTATTAATATGAATAAAAAAAATAAAATCAACGTTAACGCAGGTGGATAGATTAGGTAAATTAGAGGCAGAAGCGAAAAAATCCCGCGGCTGGTTCGGCGGTTGGTGGGGCGGAAGTTCCTCCAAAGACGAAGAGCTGACCGAAGGCGTCGCTATCAGTAAGTCCGTCAACTGGTCGACGATTAAAGTTCGATATATTATATAGTTTTTATGGTAAGATGAAATAACAAAGTATATATTTTTTCCAGTGAAACAGTTCGAAAAAGCGATGACGGCAGACGAGAAAGAGAAATTGTTCCGCGCCATCGACTACCAGGAAAACACGGCGCCTCTGCACCTGCCAGTCGAGTACGTGGCGGTGGAGGGGCACTTCCGCCTCGACCGCCTGCAGGTGTCCGTCAACGACTCGGCCGAGGTGCTGCGCGCCTGCCTGGAGGTCGTGTCCGTGGACCTGCAGCAGCGGCCCAGCGCCAACGCGCTCCGGTGAGTGCGGTAGGGTTTAGTGTTCCCCGCCGAGTGCCGTGGAATAACTTGCAATGCAAAGTACAAAGTGACAAAAAGCTATACCTGCTGCTATACCGTATGCTACCTAGAATGCGACGTCTTGAATTAAGAATGACGTTACCTAGCTTATAACAGTATAATATAATAATATATCTTTATGCATTAAAAGAGATATAACAGAGCAGTCTAATATTACAATTGGTTTGTACAAATTAATTATAATTCTAATCAAGCGGGTGTAGCACTGTACTCCTCGCTAGGTTATAAAATAATCTGTATTAAGGACGGTGGATGATCAAGACGCCTTTAAATATATCTAACTATGCTGAATTATGATTTAAGCCGATTAGCATTCACGGGGGAACAGCTGAACATATTTATACAGGATTATTTGTAACTACCCAGCAACCTTGCAGGAATATATAGCTAACACCATAAGCAACAACTTTTGGAATCAAATACCGTCCGATAACGATTAACAAATGTATTTTATCGCTGTGTTTTTTGTAGAGTCGATGTTCAAATGCGTGCATTCACTGTTACGGGCAAACATCAAGACAGCTTTGAACCTCAATTGGTGACCTCGAAAGAAGTCACAAAAGGCGTTAATTTGTTAAATGTAATTTTTGAAACAAACCCATTAGGTGAGCATAATTATTTTGTCATGGTGTTTTTATCTCGTACAACAAAGGGTTTATAATAATATTTATATGTATTAGACGGCACCTGCGATCAACGAGTGAAGGTGAAGGCTCGCCCGCTTCAAATAGTGTACGATGCACAAACCGTCATCGAGATAGTCAACGTGTTCAAACCTCCCACTGAGTCGACAGCTTTAACCACGTACGTAAATCGAAATTCATAAAATAGAAATATTATTTTACATAGGAAAAGATAATGTGTTTTATATATTTTTTACAGTTTACAAATGGCCGCTGAAAATAAATTGTCAGATTTGAAGGAGAAGTCTGCCCTGGGAATGCAGTATGCGGTTAACCATCATACATTTATCGATCTGGATATCGACATAGCTGCTTCGTTTATAATAATTCCACAAACGGGAGTATACACCGGGTGAGACAGAATAACAAATTTAGTGTCGAGGTTTGATTAACGATAAATATACGTGCATTCATTCATATATAAAAAGCTGCACAGTTTCGAACAAAAGTAACACTCCAATCCTCCACTCCTTTGTTGTCTCCAGACCTCTAAATCCGGCCCTGCGGGCGACGCGAGACTATTTGAAATGAGTGCACGCTTTTGAATCGTGCGGTCTTTTTATGCGGACGATTTTGAGATGCTGTGTGTATCTTGGATTTTTTACATATCAATGCGTGCACGTCAAAAGCCGAGATGGCTTACGCGGTTAGAACGCGTACATAACACAGTTAGTGTATAGCGTATGCCGCGCGGCAGGTGCGAGGCGTGCGCCGTGGTGAAGCTGGGCGCCATCGGCGTGCGCTCGGAGGCGCGCGCGGCGCCGCTCGACGTGCACGCGCTGCACCGCGCGGGGCTGGCCGAGCGCGACATCCTGCGCGAGGTGGCGCGCCGCAGCTACGACCGCCTGGCGCTGCGCCTCACCGACATGCAGGCGAGCCACCGAGCGACGACTATTTACCACCATCTTTTTTTTCTTTTTGAATATTCTCTTTAAAATACACGGTCGTGGTGTTTGAATTTTCGATTTTAATTAAAACGGTATGAGATTATTATTTATTTTTACAGATCGTTATCGCATCGCCGACTGAAGATTGGCATTCGGCTATAGCCTCCAACGAGGCGACCGACCTGCATCTGCTGCAGCCGACCAACCTGCTCATACAGATCCACAAGTGCCTGATAACGGATGACCCCCGTCTCCCTAAAATTAAAGTTATGGGTGAATTGGAAAAAATCGCCGTTAGCATATCGGAAGATCGGTAAATCTTTGGTTTATTTTTATATGTTAGTCGTTTGAGGAAATTATTAAATTAATTTATTTATTTTCAGATTGTTAACTTTATGCGAAATATTAGTGAGCATGCCACTCCCACAGTCTGAAGAAGCGACACAGCTCAAGGTAAAATTTTATTTAACATTTTCTAAATTATAAGTACATTTTTTGCTATAAAATAATTTCAAGTAAACATGTTTTTATGTCTTCGATTTATTATTATTACTTTAAAGATATTTTGCCACAAATTTGCATTCACCATATCCGGTCGTGTCATTGAAAGTACTCTTATAACACAAGAAGGAGGTGGTGCGGTAATTTTGCATTATTTAAAAAAAAAATAGACAGTTTATAACAACACTCCATTTGTTTCGTAGTAGTTATATACATAATACGTATGTAGTAGTTAGTTTATATTTAATATCAGTTTGTGTAACTTACATAACAAATAGATTTTTTTACGTTAGTATTAAATATGGGTAAATGTCAATAATAGTAACAAACAGGAAATCATAATATAGTTTTTAGTAAAGTACATTGAATAGTAAATAATTTGTATTATATTTTTTTCAATCATTTATGTTTAATGTACTTGTTTAAGTGAAAACAGTATGTGACTATGAAATCATTAAATCTTTCAGGCTAGTGATTCGAAAGCGTCAAGCCTGTCGCTGTTGAGATATCTTGATCCAGTAGAAAAACAAAAACGGGATACAGCGCGTTCTAAACAAAGGAAAGGCGACGAACAAACCGTACAATTAACAGAAGTGGAGGCTTTCTTCATTATGAAAGGTAATATTTTGTATTAAATATTTTAGCTCTAGCGTTTCTATTTTCCTTATATTAAAAATGTTTTATTTTTTACAGAATTAATAATAAGCGTTAATCGAAAGAGTAAATTGCCAGCAAACGAGAATTATGAGAAGTTTTTGGTATTTTCTTTGAACTTGCTCGAACTGAAGGCTACTCAAAAGACATTTACTCTTGAAACGACAGTCCGCCTCGGTTCGGTTAATATGCAACATCACAGAACTGGACATAGCAATATAAGTATGATAGAAACCCCAGAAGTGGTTAGCACAGGGGACGAAATAGTCGACCAGGCGAATGTCAATCAGTATTTATTCACTGTCACTTATAATAATGTGAGTAATATATTTTTAGTAAGATTTTTTAATTTATAATTAGAAGCTGGCATCAAATGTGCCACATAATGCCAACAGGTTACCGAAGCCCATAGAAACTGACACAGTAAGAATGATAACCTTTATCGTTAAAACGTCGCCAGTTTTAGTAACTAAAATTTTATGTGTCTATCGGCCGAAGCTCCAAAATTGGGATGCGAAATTTGAAATTCACGGCGTCTCAAATAAATAAGTTGCATTTAATATTTAAGTGACGTTTCAGTACTCGGCCGCAAGTCTAGTGTCATTGGCTTACTGACTCTTAAAATCTAACGACAGTGAACGAAGTATCGTTTAACGTGTAACGTTAAACTTTAACGTTACAATCGGATAAATCGTCATTAATTTTTACATACATATTGTTTTATTAATAACTTCTTTGCTATTAAATAATAAAAATAATATAATTTTTTTATTGCATAGGAAGGCGGACGAGCATATGGGCCACCTGATGGTAAGTGGTAACCAACGCCCATAGATATTGGCGGAAGATATGTTAACCATCGATTATATCGCCAATGCGCCACCAACCGGGAACTAAGATGTTGTGTCCCTTGTGCCTGTAATTCCACTGGTTCACTCACCCTTCAAACCGGATCACAACAATAGCAAGTATTGCTGTTTTGCGGTAGAATATCTGATGAGTGGGTGGTAGCTACCAAGACGAGCTTGCACTAAGCCCTAACACTAAGTCAAATAATATAGTTAAATTGTAATTATTTAAGTAATTATTTTGTAGGTGGATAAGAAATGTCCAGAATTCAGAAGCCACTATGGTTCTGTTGAACAAATGATTGAGCTGGACTTTACAACTTTGAGAGTTTTACTACACCTTCAAGGTCTTCAAGAGATCTTGGTAATTGCTAATGAGTACCAGGTAAACTATCATCGGTGCTTTTTTTAAACTTTTGTTTTTAATTGTGACCATATACTGTAATTTAATAATGAAATTTTAGACGCGATTACAAGCAATTCAGAGCTCTGTAGACAGATACGCTTACGCTGGACCGTTAGAAACAATAATGGAAGATGAGGAATTATCAGTTGCCAAGCTTAAAGGTAAGCTCATTTTAATGTAGGTATATATATTTTGTGTACAATATTTTTTGTTTGAAATGTTGTTTGAATTTATTTTTTGTCTTTGTCTGATATATTTTATATTTTCAGTAAGCGTAACGAAACCGTCGCGTCGCAAACAAGTGGAAAGCATTCAATTGAAAGTGAATGTTAAAATTGGAGCCGTAGAGATTGGTTTCGCGACGGACACTCGACCGCTGTCTATAATGAAGCTTCAAGGAGCCGTCGCCGGCCTCATACTAAAGAGTTCGTACACGCAAGTCGATTGTGCAATTGCGTCCATCAAAGTCGAGGACTTGAACCCTGCAACTGTGCATAAGGAGGTAATGGATTGTGATAATAACACCTTTTTAACTTAAATGAATTACATATAACTAAGTTCCATTTAACTATAATTTTAGATACTAAAAGTTCTCGGCGGTGACGTCATAAACGTACAAATCGTGATATACAATAAGGATCAACACCCGAGCGTCAGCGACGTGGACATGTCGATAGATGCACAAATTAACTGTCTTCGCATCGTGTTTTTGAACTGGTTCGTCTCCTCGATGCTGGTGAGTAAGAATTTTATATTTATTTATTGTAATATCAACACCAACAAGAAGTACGCTAATAAACACAATATTATAGTCATTAAACAAAATCTTTATATAAATCGAGTGTCTCCTTAATTATAGGTGTTGCAAGATATATCAATCATACAAGTTAACAAAATATAATAAGTTCCAATAATTAAAATGTTAATTACAAATAGAAAAAGATATTAAGAAATCAATTATTATAGAATGTGCTTACACATAAATGGAATAAAAATTAATAAAATAATATTATTATTTGAATACATTAAAATTTAGAATACAATTAAAATTAAACGATAGTAAAGTACAATTAATAAAGATTAAACATAGATTTAAAACAACAATTTATACAATTATCATTGAAAAAACATTGATAATTTTTTACGAAAGATTCAATTTGTCATTAAATATATCTATTATAAGAGCTTCGTTTGACTCTTTCTCATTATTAATCATATTGAGCGATTTATAAATATATACAAATTTAATAAAACATAATTACAAAAAGAAAAAAATGTTATGTAAGTTTGCCGTCACCGAGTTAAGCGACGCGTTCGCGCATGTTGGTATTATGTGTTTCCTAGTTTTGTTTTCGGTAACTAGCCTTGGGGTAATTACATCGATTTTTAAATACTATTTATTACGATCTATCCAGAGAATCCTTTCAAAATTTGTTTACTGAGCAATGACAACCATTATTACTTAGCGTTGTAGGGCGTCGTACAGGCTGTATGGCCACGTTACGTTTGAAGAGCGAGGGAGGTCGTGTAACCTCTGATCGCCCGCAGGAGTTCCTGAACAACTTCACGGCGGCGCGCGCGGCGCTGCTGGCGGCGTCGTCGCAGGCGGCGGACGCGGCGCGCGCCAACGTGCAGAGCGCGTACGAGAACTCCACCAAGCTGGCGCTGCGCGTGCGCCTGGCCGCGCCGCTCGTGCTCGTGCCCGAGAACTCGGCCAGCCGCCGCGCGCTGCTGCTCGACCTGGGCCGCATGCACCTCGCCAACCAGTTCGTCGACCTGCCCGTCGCGCTGCCCGTCGCGGTCGGTCCCCTGTAGCCCTATATCCGCCTATGGCTATGTATAACATGTAACATCATTATATAACACGTGTTTCATTCGATAGGATGTCAGCAACAAAGTTACAGTCGACGAGCTGATGCTCGACCTGGAAGACGTGAAAGTGTCGTGTGTGACGTTGAAGGAAGACTTTCAAGAAATATCATATGAACGTAAGCTCTTGCGCCCGACTAGCTTCAAACTTTTCGTGAAGAGAAGTCTCTCCTCGTGGTATGAGGCGCTTCCCGATTTAGACATATCAGGAAGAATGAAAACCATTGCGGTGAGCGATATTTGTATGAAAAACTTCCAAATAATAAATAATTTCAATGAAACTCTAATATATGACTATAAATTTGTTATTGATTGATATTGATAATTATATAATAAAAAGATATATTTTAATATTGCTTTGAAATTTCTTCATTAGATAACAGTAGGCCATAGTGACTACAAAAGCATCATGAAAATTCTTAATCAAAACCTACAAGAAGGTCAAACAAAAACGGAAGAAATTAAATCTCAACCGACTGTTTCGAAAACGATTTCTAAAACCACTTTCAAGAGTCAAACCAGTAAAGTCCAAATGAAGTCAACTGTAGCAATAGTCACCCCGACTGAGACGAAAATGCCACGAACTACGATTAAGTTCTCATTCACCATGGACAGTTTTCTTATCGACCTCATGAACACACATGGCGTAAGTTACATTTCATTTATTTAATTATGGCTATTTGAATAAGCTGTCATATTTGTAATTGGATTGATTGAATTCTAGTCGTCCGACGATACGATGTTTGTTAAAGATGTGGAGTTAGCCCGATTTTGTTTGGCTTTGCTGTCGGTAAAGGGACGTATGTTCTCTGACGGCTCAATGCATACATCTGTTCTACTAGTCGACTGCACTTTAGATGACACCAGACCTGGAAGAGGGGCCAAAATAACAAGGTAACATCAGCTTTCTTAACAGCTTTAGATAGATGTGATTGCTTAAAACAAAATATTAGCTCAAATTTAGTAGTCAAATATTTATAAATTGAACATAATGACGAGTCGGTTCGCGTGGTTATTAAGATACTTTGGTAAGAGATCCACCCCGGACAGACATTTGCGTGCATTAACATGTTAACAGTTGTATAGTATAACAGTTGTCTGATTTCCAAAGTACAAGCTCTGCTTAGTTTGGCACCAGATAGCCTTGTGTGAATAATGTCCCAGGATATTATATATTATTATTATTATGATATACATAAGTAACGAATCGTTAAATATTTTTTAAATTATTTAAGCCTAAGCTTTTTGTATTACTAGGTATTTAGAAAGACGTCGCGACACACAGGAAAACAAACTCACTCAATCTGATGAAAATCCAGTAGCAATTATGGAAAAGCACGACAAAATACGCAGCATGATCGATATTACTTACACCTTGAAGAATGGCGATACATTCAGTTAGTTACAATTTTTTTTCATAATACGATTTTTTTAAGAATTAAGTTTGCATTTTGTGTTTGCATCTATCGAAAGACCTCGAAATATTTAACGTAACTGATTAATTTTAAAGTAATTTTATAATGTTCAAATATTGAAATTTTAAATGTATTTTATTTTATTTTTCGTATAATATTATAATTAATGGTGATGATAGAGACAATAGAGGTTGTTGGAAGCAATAAGACCGCCTTTGTTCATTGAATACTACTAGTACCGTAATTAATTTTAAGCGGAATTATTTAATATATTTGCCAACCAACTGCTACGCAGGGCATTTGCAAACTTTTTTTTTATTAACTTTGTCATATATCGACATAGAAACTTTTTCTATTATGTATGTTCTATTCTAATAATATCTTATTTTTATTTCAGTCGACATAAGAATATTTAGCTTCAACCTAATCTTGGCTATTGATTTCCTTAACAAGATAGCCGAATTCATGACAACAGGATTGAGTGATGATACTCCAGCTAAACCGAAGGAGGAAATAAAAGTTGTTTGGTCACAAACTGAAAAATCTTCGGAAGTTATAACGGTAAGTAATTAAACAAATAAATTAATAATAATACTCAATTATGATAATACTTCTAAACGCTATGTAGTGGATATTCAGCTTAACACTGATAACTCTCTTGTCATCATTTATCATCAAAAGAAGTATTATTTTACTAATCACCTCTGACATTACTTAAAAGTAAAATGATATGAACTAGAATAAAAAATTAAGTACTGTTTTGTATAAAAAAAATAATTGATTGTTTTAGAAAAAAAAAGTGTCAGTGGTATCAGCGCCGTCGTTAACGGAGCAGCCGCAGAAGCTTTCCATGATGACCGTCAACATTAAGATAGAACAGCCGGATATCATATTGGTGGAGTCTCTGGAACAGAAGGAGTGTGATGCTTTGGTTTTAAATGTTAGTACTCATTGTATCACACATATGTTAGTATTTATCTATACCCTATTCCAATGGGAATAGAAATAAATGTAAACACACCGTAGATTTACAAATTGCATGCGATTGTCAAATCGTTCTGCATTATTAGGCAGTGTAAACAGTTCTTGATTAATTTACCCTTATTCTTAACACAACACTATTCCAATTAACTAGTTATAACCACACTGATTTAACTTCCAAAGTTCCGAATACAACTTCGCGGACATTGATTGCGCCATCTCTTCGCATATCCATAGTGAATGTCATAGATTATTCAAGATGTCGACCAATGATATCGCATTAATTCGGTTTCAAATTTGTTTATTTATGTTTATTCCTGTTGCGGTTGGAATAGGCTATATGTATAAAGTTCTTTATAACACGAAACAATCAATATAAAATATTTTAGATTTCATCATAGAGCGATGGTCAGTTTACTCTATTTCAGTTTCCTTTCGGATCTCGTCGATCGCTCGTTAAGGAGGGACGTCGTAGGGCGTAGGACATATATTTAGTGGTCGGCAGATGGAGGCGCGCCTCAAGCTGCGCAAGACGGAGGAGCGCATGGTGGCGGAGGGCGGCGTGTCGGGGCTGCAGGTGGCGGCGCGGCGCCTGGGCGCGCGGGCGGGCGCGCCGCGCTGGCTGCTGGCGCCCGCCACGCTGTCGCTGGCGCTGGCGCAGCCGCCCGGCCAGGGCGTGCACCTCGACGTCGCGCTCACCGACATCAAGGTCACCGTGTCGCCGGGTACGGGCTCGCTGCTGCCGTCTCGGTTACGCACTAGTGTTACGACACAATGCTGACGGCACGCCGTATTTATTCAAATATCCCTTAAACTATAATAATAATAATAATTTAAACCCCTTAAACTATTATTGTTATTTATTTTGCATTTGCTGGCTATGTTTCTTTTGAATACCGTGCTTGTTGTTTTAATTGGTATTTTTTTAATAATGTTGGAAAACTAAACGGCGTGCCTTGTTTTCTATTTCGAGATATTACACTTAATTTTTTTATGTAGATGCTCAAGTGTAGAATCCTCGTTTGATGCGCATTTTGGAGCAATACCGCAAATTAGTTAGTTATGATATTTTTATTGGGGGAATGTTACGAATTTCCCGGTTAACTAGTTGTACTGTATAATATTTTGTAGATCTCCAAATCTTTTTTACGACGACTCTATGTTTTTGGCAGTATTTTCATAGAAGACACATGATCCGACCCAGCTATTTCAGTGACAATATTGGTATAATAAGTTCTACCTAAGAAAATATGCGACATGTTCTTCAAAAAGTAATTCCGTGAAATAATCGTAATAAACAAACAATTAAAATTGAACTCTTTAATATTGGTATGATTTGCTAGTAAGAGTGACGTGTTTGCTTTAATGTTTTTTTTATTGCATAGGAAAACCGACGAGCATGTGGGCCACCTGATGGTAAGTGGTCATCGACGCCCATAGACATTGGCGTTGTAAGAGATGTTACCATCGCTTACATCGCCAATGCGTAACTAAGATGTTATGTCCCTTGTGCCTGTAATTACACTGGCTCACTCACCCTTCATACCGGAACACAACAATACCAATTACTGCTGTTTTGCGGTAGAATATCTGATGAGTGGGTGGTACCTACCCAGACGAGCTCGCACAAAGCCCTACCACACCTACCAGCCTACCAAGTAAAAGTAAAGTTATGTTATTTATTTATAAACAGAGATCATAGCTTTGCTGAACCGTGCGTTAGCGACGGTTACTAGTCGTGAAGAAGATAACATCGAACTGGAAAACAAACCAATAGTCTATAATAAACTATGGGAAATTCAACCGTTTAAACCCAGTTCATATTGGTTTCTAAAAACAGGTAACAAAAAAACTGTGTAAACTTATTATAATGATTATAAATTTTTTTTTTTTATTATATGACATTTCGATGAACTTTATTTACAATATCTGTTAAAATATCAAGTATTTTTCAGATAATAAGTTACTGTTGACTGGTGGTTTCAAAATTGTTTAAGCTCTCAATAGTAGTAATAATATTTATTGCTTACTTTTTCTTCAAATTCAATTTGGCAATTGTTAGGAATACGCCAAATCATTATTATTACTAAATTTACTATTGTCTCATCCTAATATAAAACTAAAGATTTGCGCTGTAAATAAATAGTTTTATATATTTCTACTTTTCATTCAGAGGAAGGCATAGAGGCTCTTGACGAGGAAAAAGACACGGAGGAAGTGGGTACAAAACCGCCCGTCGGCGAAATATGCCTCATGTCTAGCCCCTCAATAGTCGTGGCTTTGGAAATGGAGATCGGTAATGAGACCATACCTGTCCTTGTGTTGCAAGCCTCACTTACCGCCCAAGTTAAGGACTGGAGCTCTGATGTAAGTATTTAAAATGTATATGTATAATGTATATATATATATACATACATACATATATAGTTGCATCACAGAAAAAGTCAATAACACTTTGTGAAATTACGTTAATAAATGTAACTCAAGTGAATATATAAATAACTCAGTTCTACATGGAGTCGACGTGGGCGATGCAAGTATCGTACTACAACATCGGTCGTGCAATGTGGGAACCTCTCATAGAGCCCGTGGAAATACTCAAAGACTCGCAATACAAACACGTTCCCTGGGAGCTCAAAATGGAGGTGATTATTTTTTTTATCAATTATAAGAACTCATGTGAAAAAAATAACCATTGAATCAATACTATCGCAATACTGTGCCGCTTGCAGGTGGTGATGCGGCCGCAAGAGAGCTCGCAGGCCATCGACACGACGGACGAGGCCGCCAACATGCAGGCGGTGGCGCAGCGGCAGGCCAGCAAGACCGTCACCGTGTCCAGCAGTGAGCCGCTGGAGATCACCATCACCAGGAGCGGCATGGAGGTACATTTTGAGAGTACTGAGCTACGACTATATATATTTATACGTCGTAACTAATTTGACGTAGTTACATTTTCTCAATTAAAATTTTTGTCCATTATGATCGTATGTTGTATTTTTGCAATATCATTGACATGGCGAATGGCTTCTGGCAACACATCTGACTTATATAAATGTCGACCAGTACTGTGACCTATCAACACGATCGGAGTGAATAAAGAAAGTTCTAAGTTCGTCTTACCTCAGCTAGTCGACAGAACGAATTCAATACGGAAAATCAGACATCAAGCGTCTATGGGCTGTACGGTCGGTGCTCAAAACTGACTCTAGGCTAATTAACTCGTATGGGGACGCCATTATTTTTTGATATCTTATAATTGAAAATTCCGCAAAGTAATATTTATTTTTCAGGTCTTAACACAATTGGGCAACTCTTTCTCAGCTGCCGTAGGAGAGACGGATACGTCGATTATTGCTAAAGCGAAGGTTGAAGAAAATGTAAGAAATTCACATTATTTATTTTAACTACACATGAACTGTTATATAAAAACAATTTTTTCTTACTTTTTTATTTAACAGACCTCGAGTAAAAAGTATTTGGGGGCTCCTTACGTTCTACACAACTGTACGGGACTAACAGCTAAACTGACACTACAAAACAACGACGACTTCTCCGTGTTTCTCACCGAAGAATATACTGTCTCCGATTACAGGTATCACATTTCAAATATATGTTTATTGATGTAATAATTCAATAAAATATATGATTCATTTATTCGTAATTCTATTTTCAACAGGGAAGTTGTATTGGAGCCCGGTGCTTGTGTTCCTCTTCAACTGAAACACGGTGGACTTAATGTTATGAAGCTTAATGAGCCACCACCGCCTCTTAAACTTAACGTCAAGGTCAGTAATACATAACAAATGGCCTTCGCGACTACGATACGTAGAAGTGTATTTTCTTAAAAATATAGCATTTTAATTATTATATTCGCTCAATATCAATTTATCAAAACTTTAAAATTGACTATAATAACGAACAGATCGTGGAGATGAACGAGGAGATCGTGATCCCTGTGGAGCGTGCGGACAAGCGCTACTTCGCGCTGGGCCGGCGCCACACCGGCGAGCGGCCCGCCACGCCCGCGTCGCCCGCCGCGCCGCACGCCGCCGCCACCGAGCCGCGCGGGCTCATCTCCGACGTCGTCATGCACGACGCCGCCCTGCACATCTACTTGCGCAGCATTGTGCAGGTACGTATCATTGCCACGAGACGGTATACCAATTATTACAATCAATTTTAGTATACGAAAACAGATTTGTCACAAATGTAAATATATATTATGATATTTGTATGATTATAAAAATTAACCCTGTTGTAGATGTTGTAGTTGAACCCGGCTGGTGATAAAAAGAATATAGTTAGTTGTCAATGACGTGACTTTAATATACAACATGGTTACAGCGGGTTTATTAATAAATTATTGAATTATTGATTCAGTATGGAACCGCGCGAGTTAAATATGGACGGAGTCGGAGGTCCCGTCGGCCGGGCTGAGGCGTGGAAGAAATGGAAGCAATTTTTTTTACTATTTTTGAAAGCTTCAGGAGTACATGCCGAAACAATGACTGTTCAAGTCAGTTTATTGATAAAAATAATAGGCCCAGACTGATTTGACATATATCAAACTTTTACATTTATTCAAGAACATGATCGCGATGATGTAAATGTATTATTAAAAAGGTTTGATAGCCATTTTGGTATTAAATCAAATGTCACATTGATGAGATACATTATTTTCTCAAGAAACCAAAAATCACTTGCCTATAGGATTTAGTTATATTAATTATTTTAGTACTTAATTTTTTATTTTGTGTGTGTTACTTAAAAGGAGAAGATGTTGTAGATGTTGGTTGAACCTGGCTGGTGATAAAAAAAAATAA
This sequence comes from Nymphalis c-album, assembly GCA_963151315.1. Lineage (NCBI taxonomy): Eukaryota > Metazoa > Arthropoda > Insecta > Lepidoptera > Nymphalidae > Nymphalis > Nymphalis c-album. The sequence goes on from OY720588.1 coordinate 6,887,842, forward strand.
AGTTAGTTGTAAATGATGTGACTTTAATATACAACAAACCCCGAGATACATTTCTTTTTTTGGATTTGCCCAGCTTAGCGCATTTGAGTTGTTGGTGTAATGTGGTTTTGACGGCCTCGTTGATCTAGCTAGCTACTAGAGTCTATACTGTAGTGGCTAGATGTAAGGTCGCAGACTCGTTGGTCCTGGGTTCAAATCCCAGGTCGGGCCAATAAATCGGTCAAGGAAATCTTTTTTCGTTTGTTAACTTTTGTCTTTTTGTGTATTTTAAATTCATATACATCACGTTAATTCGCTTCATTTAGAACGATAACAACTAAAGCGATGATTCTCTGTAGTATTTAAATATATTATAATGATTGGTATCGGCCGTAGGTAACGAACACGCTGTCGGTGAACGTGTCGGTGTACTACATGACGCTGAGCGGCAACGAGGTGCGGCTGCTGGGCGACGTGTGCCCCGGCGACACGCTGCGCCTGCCGCTGCAGGCCGTGCACACGCCCACTGCCGAAATCTTCTTCTCCGTCGAAGGTCTGATCCCAGCCCCGCACTACTGACTTGAGCGTACGACCCCGGAGCGACACTTATATGAACGAATGCAAAAATAAATCTTGCTTTCGTTTGCTCATGTTATAAGTTTATGATAGACGCTAGTGTGTCAACTGACTTACTGTCTTTACTTTTCTGATAAATTTAAACTTATTTTCTAAATATATATTTTAGGATTCACCGTGTCCGTGTCGCCGTTTATTTGGCGTGAGCTACAGCAGGAAGTAAAATTATCGAAATTGTTACAATGCGATTCTAAAGATAAAAATAGTGGAGAAAAATTTTACTTACGGGTAATTCATTATTAATTTAAAACATTATAATTTAAGATTTATATATTCAATTTCTGATACTTTAACATTATCGTATAATTAATTTATTAAAAATATATGGTAGGAATACGAATGTGATTCGATTCTGAAGTGATCTGATTTTTTTCCAGTTCAGTTCCAATAAAGCAGGTAACTTATATCGATTAATGATAAGCTGCTTACTAATTGATATAGGTTTGGCAATGTTTTATGTATGTAGTTGTATATTAATATATTTATGTTCGCTACCATGTTTGTGTGCTTGCAGGCTGTAGGCACCATGGAGCAAGTATTCTTCGAGCACACTAACCGACACACGTTTGCATCGTCATGTTACGACATCGTCTTGAGACCTGCCGTCAAGTTGCAAAACTGTCTGCCGGTGCCTGTGTTGGTGTCGCAACTGGGCCTGCGACGGACGCAGCTCTTCAGTCCTGGCGAGATGTTCCACTTGTCACATTTGGCACCTAATCGAGCCTCCGTTGTTGTTATGGTAAGTACCTACTAAACTTGTTTTGACAAAGTGCTGTTATAGTTCAGCTAAGATAATTTAGGTGTAAGTGTCTGTGCTTTCGAGTAAGTAGTTACTTTAACACGGCGCAGGAACACATTGTATTAGTTTGTGTTGTCTAAAATCGAAAATATCGCGTTACATACGTACAGATACAAAGCTACCTGGACAAGTGCTGGGTGTGCACCAAGAACTTGCCCGACGAGGACACGGAGCTGTCGGTGTGGACGTTCGAGTCGCACGACAGTCCGTCCGTCATGACGTTGGACCTGGGCGTGCATAGCGCGGACCTGGAGGGCACGCAGATGCTGTCGCTCTACTGCCCCTTCTGGATGCTCAACAAGACCGGCTTCACTCTCTGCTACCGAGTGCGTAAATATAACCCTCTCATTATTTCATAAGTCATTGGAGGTACCTAGTTATCTGTCCTATCCGTATTATTCTTTATTAGGTCTAAACAATTTGCTAGTATAGTAGTTAAGCTATAATTTAATGACCTTCAAATAATAATATTTACTCTATATATCTATATTGTTTTTATCTTTCTACTTCTTTTCGGTTGTAGGGCTTTGTGCAAGCCATGCCTACGCCTTACCACCCACTTATAAGATATTCTTCCGCCAAGCAGCAATACTAAGTTATTGTTGTATTCCGGCTTGAACGGTGAATGAACTCCAACTACAGGCTACTGAAAAGTTGAAAAACTGAAAAGCAAAAAATACCTTTTTTGATTTAATTGAATTCACTTAAAGTAATGTTAATGGAATCATATTTTTACTACAATTAAACAACATAAACAGTCATCACCATATAAATAACCAGGATTTATAAATAAAATTACATAAATACATATAATTAGCAGATATAAAATTATATATTATATATGCTTATACTTGTAAAATTTGCATTGACTTTTTAGTAAGGACTTATTTAATTAAAGGAAAATATTAAAATATATTACATCATGAAATTAATTTATAGGTTCAATTAAAATTCTCCCATTATTTTTGAGTCTGGGAAATTATCATATATTTTCAAGGGAAAAAAAATATAAATATCATGAAATTCGCTTGTGTAGATTATTATTATTTTATACATAGCAAATATTGAAGTCATTATTTAAAAAAAAATGATATAACTTTTATAGTTATATTCTGGAAGCGCTTTTCTAAATAAAACAATAATACAAGGGCTATATAAATTAATGCTTGCAGAAATCAAAGAAACCAGATAAAGATTCCAGCACACCCAACAAGGTACCTTTAGACTTGGTTTGAAATAATCTGCAACTAGTATTTGTAACAAGCTTTGACTTTTATTTTACCATTAATTTATAAATATTTCGCTTGTAATAATTGATATTTAGGTATAAATACTTCATAAAATGTTTTTCGGTTTTGATTTGTAACACATTATTCTAACTTGCTTAATCTTCCTCATCTTTTAGTTGAATTATTTTGTAGAACTTTACTGCAGAAATTATATGCATGGTTAGTAGGGTCATACTTCATATGTTGTGTATTTGTAAACATAAATAGTCCCCCAATGTATACGTAATTTTTTTCAGCTTATCTGGAGACTATATAAATATCTAAATTAGCAAATTAGATATTACAAGTAAAAAGGTGTAGATAGGTTACATACACAACATACAATCTACGAAAATGACAATGTTACACACACATAAATAACTTATTATTGCAATATACACACTACATTATGATTCGTCGCTAAAGTAAGGTGGTATAATTTAAGTATCACGAGTGAAACGGAAACGAATATATTTGTGAGAGTGCATCGTCTCGTGTCAAAAAACGACATAGGTTAAATTAAATAAATAATAATTAATCAGATCAGAGAAGTCATCTTATCTTACTCTCGTTTATGCATATGAATGCGATTTACTCATAAATTAAATTTGTAAAAGTACTAAAAATGCATTTAAAAGAGTTAAAAAAAAGTTATCAATAATTAATAATAATTATATATTTTAAAAAATTAAATAAAGTGGTCTAATAAACTTGTTGTAATGGTATGTGACCTTCAAATAAATTTAATTTATTTCTTATTTGTCTTTTTGATTATTTTTTTAAATTGGGGTTATATTTATGTTCAGAGTGGAGACGGACATTAACATGCTGTTTTTAATAGTTTTTATTAAAAAAAGCATACGGAAGTTAAAAGTTTTGTCTCATGGCATGTTCGTTTAGTTAACTAAATATTTTAGAATCGACAATTGATTTTAAAATACGATTTTTTATAATTACAATTTCTTTAACTCTCGTAAAGTATAGCTGTATATACTTTTATGTGAGATTTCGAAATGTTTAGTAATATAATGTTATTAATAATTTAATATTCTTTTTCATTTATACCACCATAACAAACATAAAATATATATATACCAACTGCCACCACTGTTTGATTAATATAATTTCACTCTATGAGTAGTACTGTCGTCTATCTCTATTGCACTCGGTTAATTGGTATACTTTTGTTGCAATCATTCTTTTCTGACGCGGTATTTTACGAATATAATGTTTGATTTGTGAAAATATTAAGATAAATAGAAAATGTACGAATGATATATACCATAGTAATATCTCATAACACACGCATTTCCGTTTAATTTAGGTCACTTTTAATTTTAATTGGACTCGGTACGTGACGTGTATCCATTGACAATGGCGACATAATACTGAGGTGAAGGGTGTTTAATTAGCCACAATTTCAAGTAGTGCTCACGGAGCGCTTGTAACCTTTCTACACCTTATTACTTATAATATCATTGTAAATTACAGATAAAACATTCTCGTTGCAGTAGATTAATTAGACGCGCGTCATGTTTGCCGGTGAGTGCAAACAAAATTAAGCTTATTACTACATTATTTACAAACTATAACCTATGAGGTTATTCATATTTTTGTATATAACCACCGTCGACATTGCACCAAATCTTAAGTAATACTCTAGAAGTTATGACCTTACTTATTTTTTTAAATGTCTATTTTATAGATCTGAAATTATGTACCCGCAAGTTTTGCATGTTTCATCATTTTTCACAATTTATAAACATAAATAATTCAATCAATAAAAAATAAATCATAATAAAATATTACAAACTGTTTGTATAGAATTTAAAAATCTTAACTGTTTGCAAAATGTTGATGATCATTATAGTAAAAATATTAAAGTAATAAAAAAATAACTTTATTATTGCACATAACACTTCCCGACCGATACTAAATATATCTAAATATTTCATCTAAATGTCAGTATCTTTTTTTAGTTACTTTCTGTGTTCAATTATATCTGTTATTTCTCTGTTTAAATTGTTGTAATGTTTATGATGAAAGAAGAATTTATTTAATGCCTATATTTAAAATCCGTATTAACTTTTTTCATCGTGCGTTATGTTTTGTTATCATAAAAGAAGTTATAGCGAAATCATTGTGGTACATATATTTTCTGTTGGCTTTTAAATTAATGGAATTCCTTTTGCACAATAATCTCTTCAAATCTTGATATAAAGCGGTTATGGAATTGACATCAAATATATATTTATATGTACAATTTTTCACTGTTTTTGTTTCATATTCTAGAACGTTGATGAAACAGGGAATGTAATCTTTCATCCAAAAGACTACAAAGAACCGATACTGTTTTCGTTCCGGGCGAAAAACTTTTTTGGCAAAAAGAAGGCCGCAATACGAGTGGAGTTTGGAGAATGGTCTGATAAGTTCTCACTAGACGTGCCTGGCAGTTCTGGTGTTGTAACGTGCAAAAACGAAGGAAGAACATACGAGGTTTGTTAATAGGTCATTTTTAATTTACTAGTTTATATTGTTGGATATGATTGTAAACATATTTTTTTCCAGGTGGCAGTAACCAACCAGTTGACGTTTAATAGCTTGACGAAAATGGTTATATTTACGCCATTTTTCCTTATTATTAATGAATGTCCGTTCCCAATTCAATATCAAGAATTTCATAGATCAGGGGATCCTTGGCAAGAGGTAAGACAATGAAATATTAAAACCATATTTTATAATACTATTAATAATTTAAAAAATATTTCACAATGAAATGTTTTCACTACGTATAATTATTCCATAGGTGGAACAAAACTCTAGTTCACCTCTCTGGCCTGTGATCGAAAGAGAGGATAAATTGCTTTTGCTGAGAGTGTCGGGCTCCAAGGAGCACGCAGCACCTTTCTTGTACACTGAGCAACTCAGTGTTTGTTTGAAGCTAAACAATGAGGTGACCTTATATTTAAAATAAAAATATAAGTAGACAATAATCGATTTGAATTGATATTCATATTGTATTAATATTATCAATGAACTGTTCACATTCCCATGAGCTAAAAGCTACCGTCGCTCGTGTCGCAGTTCGGCGGGCTGCACGTGGAGGTGCAGCTGAGCGAGGGCGGCACGTACGTGACGGTGCGCCAGTACCGCGCCGGACACGCGCCCGCGCTGCTCGTCAACTACTCGCCGCACGCGCTGCACGTGCTCGAGAAGGACAACGTCAACGTGCGGTGAGCGCCCCCTCCCTTTTTTCCGTAATAGGCTTGCGCGTTTTACCGTAGTCCTGCCTGATGTGAAGTAACGAGACGGTCTACGATGTAGCACGCTTGTCTAGAACAAACCTGTTAACTCTTGATTTGAAGACACCAACAACGTTGTACTTATCTGCTCCACTGATTAGTACATATATTAGACACTATATTGATAGTGTAAGCGATATGTCATATTTCTTACACCGTAAAAAAATGGTGCGTAGGTGACCATTTATCATTCCTCATCATCAGGAGGTCCATTTCCTTTTCTACCGTCCCTATATATAACAGGTATGATTTTAATTTATTGTTAATTTAAAATATTTATGAAAATTGTGAAACGTGAATGTTCTTAATAGTTTTATCACATACATTATTTTTTTTAGAAAAATACCTTCGATGCATCAAATGCTATATACTTGGGAAAATCCAGCCGGTCCACGTGTACTAATATTTGAAGCGCATAAGAAGAAAGAAATCGAAAACGATCTAAGAAAAGATGGAATTGGTGACTTTATGTAAGTAAAAATATACTTTACGCAGTATTAGAATTTAGAATTGAGACGAAACATAATCTTTATAAGGATTCTCTAAGGAATATTATTACTTTTACTTAATAAATATGATCACCACTGGGCAGAGCAATGTAGTTCCTTCCTAAAAATATCATGTCATTCAGGATTAACGAAACCCAGCACGTGTGGTGGGTGTCGTTCCTGGACGGGCTGCAGCGCGTGGTGCTGTTCACGCAGGACCCCATCCTGGCGAGCGGCGCGCACACCATCGGCGAGGCCGAGCCCGTGCACACCGAGCTCGTGCTCGCCATACACGGCCTCGGACTGTCGCTCGTCAACGACCCGGAGCTCACGGAGATACTCTACGTCAGCATATCCAAGTATGTTCATTGTTCATACGTCTATCCTATATGAATATGCAATACTTGACGAGTAACTTGATTGTTACCTGTTCGATAATTTCGTTCTAATGTGTTTTTACGTTATATTTTTTAATTATTATAATTTTATAGCTCAGGCATAATATGGGAGCAGTGTAAAATTGGAGCACGACGATATAAAAAAATCGAAGGACCAAAAGCTATACAATTCGAGGAGGCGTATCAACGTTACCACGCCGATAAAATAGTTAGTGATACTCGGGTGCCTTCACGAGTGAATATTGATGATAAAACTGAGGTAGGTTGATATTGAGTTAGGTAGGTTGAAACCGAAGACGTCGATGAAGTGTCGTGTGTGACGATTTTTTGTATGTAATACACCCTAACACTCGCAGATCGACTTCGAGGAGATGCGGCTGGTGCGGCCCAACGCGCGCCTGTTGCGGCGCACGCAGGAGCCGGGCGTGTGGGCGGCCGTGGGGCTCACGGCGCACTCGCGCCGCGTGCACGCGCGCCTGCACCGCCTGCAGGTGGACCAGCAGCTGCCGCTGCCCACCTTCCCCGTGGTGCTGGCGCCCGTGCCGCCGCCCAAGTCTGTCGCCAACGACGACCCCTCCGGTACCGAGCAGACTATAAATAGTTAGGATTACCTAGAGACCGCTATCCTACTTCTTCTTTTTCCAGTGCCTCTCCAACTAGTGAAAGTTAGCTGTCAGCTTCGCACATTCCGCTCTGTCTCTTGCTAGCCGAAACAATTTCGATGCATTTGCGATTCCTGTCCACTCTCTGATGTTACATAGCCACGATGTCTTCCTCTACGCCCAACACTTCATTTTCCTGGAATCTTGCCCATCATTATAAGTTGTAATAACTCATATCTGGTATATCTTAAGACTATCCTACTATCCTACGACTGTAGTTAAATTCCAATATTACTATACCCAATATAATAATAGTATTAGTAGTGAGAGGTACAGGTGGCCGGAAAAAGTAAATCTCAGTGTTATTAAAGTTGGCAAAAGCTAATTGTATTGGTTCGATTGTATTGATTGAAGCATTTATAGTGCAATGGTCCACGGACCCCTTAGCGATATAAAATTCGCAGGTTTGATCCTAACTCCTTGGGCTATGATGAGAAGACCAATGCGAAGAGAAGTTCCGTGCGATAGAATACCGCAATATTTATAAATATTATTTAAATTTAATTTGATGAATAAGCTTTCTCTGTAGGTACGAAACCGTTTATTGAAGTGTCGATAGTGGAGCGAATTATGGAGCACACGAGCGTGCGGCAGTACAAATACTATAAAGTGTTAATTCAAGAATTCCACGTAAAAGTCGACATGGGTCTTATCAATGCTCTCATTGGAATGTTCCCACAGAGATTGCTCACAGAACAGGAAGCTGTAAGTTAATTTAACTGCGTCATGTAATTATTATTTTTTCTGAATTTAATTTTTATGCATATATGTATGTGTGTATGTATATATATAGAACAAATTAAAAGAATGTAATTTGCAGTTGGATGCCTTCCAATTGGATATTGAAAAAGCAAGACAACCATTAGAGGCACTGGCAGCGATAGGTGCTGCTTCAGATCTGAAGAACTTCTATGATAACTTACATTTATCTCCACTTAAGGTAATTAAGAATCTACAGAAGACATTTTATTTTATTTGTGTGTAATAAGATTATTGTTTTTAATTATGATTTTATATTGTAGGTGCACGTATCGTTTTCATTGGGTGGAACGACACAGCTACCTACATTCGTGGGAACTGTACTGCAGAGTATTGGTGTTACTCTGACAGATATGAACGATGTTGTGTTTAAGTAAGATTTTGTGTATTTTTTAATGGTGATTCAGAAATGTAACTGATATTTAATAAAAATAAGTATTTTTTTATAGATTGTCATATTATGAAAGAAATTATGAATTTTTATCGCAAAAGGAGTTGATCGCTCAAGTACAGAGCCACTACACGGGACAAGCTCTGAAACAACTTTATGTTCTGGTGCTCGGATTGGATGTGATCGGAAATCCGTACGGGCTAGTCATCGGACTTAAGAAGGGCGTGGAAGACTTGTTCTACGAGCCTTTCCAGGTACAATATTCATTAGCGAACGATTGTGCACGAAACACCAACATGTATTTTGCGTTACTTTTACTTTGTTAGTAATGCTTCCTTCTATGAATTACGTATATTTTTACGACATGTATTATCTATAACTTATTTACAAATTGTTCTTCATTCATTCAATACCTAAAATTAAATGTAATCATCTTAACCTTCAATCTTACCGCCGCCTTAAGGGCTAACAGTAGCGGTGGCGGTATATATTTAAAGAGCTTTTGTGTCGGCAGGGGGCGATCCAGGGCCCGGGCGAGTTCGCGGAGGGGCTGATGCTGGGCGTGCGGTCGCTGGTGGGCCACACCGTGGGCGGCGCGGCGGGCGCCGTGTCGCGCATCACGGGCGCCATGGGCCACGGGCTCGCCGCGCTCTCACTCGACAAGGTACTCCGCTCTCTGGGCATTGGAAAAAAGCTTGTTTACATTCGATAATTCCTTACGTTATTCAAACTTTATGATATTGACTAAACGTTCCAACTTATTATAAAACTTTTTTTTTATGTAAGAGGGCAAATGAGGGGGCAGTGGGCTCACCTGATAGAAAGTGACTACCACCGCCCATGGACATCTGCAAATAGAAGAAGCTGGTATTGGGGAGCTCCCGCCGAGAGATGAGAGCAGTACTCCATGTGGGGCCAAATGTGCGCCATATAAAATTTTTGGCGATGGGCCGACGTGAAGTACTGTCTCGCTTTGTTGAGCAATCCAAGCTTTTTAGAAGCCAATTTGGATTTAACTTCCAATTGACCTTAGAACTGAACAACATTCGATATCTCGACGTCAAGTATCCCGATACTGGCTGTGGCAGCGAGAGGCGTATTCTCGAAATGAGATATGACAAAGGGTGAATTCTTAGCAGTTAACGCGCAAACTTGAGTCTTATTGGGGTTGAATTGGACCAAGTTTAGTTGGCCCCAGTCAGAGTGGAAGGTCTCGACTTCAGATATAAGTTTAATCCGACACTCGTCGATGTGTTCCCGAGAAATATTAGCATGACCGGTGTAAAGGACGTCTACGACGTGCTGTCATTCGCATAGCAGTGAATGTTGCTGATTTGTAACATGTCATTAATTTGCAGAAGAAACAAAGTAGGTGATAGAACGCAGCCTTGTGTAATACTAACATTGACGAATTTTAAGTCAGATCACGCCCCGTCGACAACGATCTTGATGCTCTGATCTGCCAAAGAGCTAGTGATCCACTTGCATAATTTCTCGGGAAGCCCATAGGAAGAAGCTTTGAGAGAAACGCTTTGTGAAAATAGCTTAAACCGAATTCACTTATATTAATTTACAGGATTATCAGCGACGTCGCAGAGACAATATCAACAAACCACCCGCGAATTTACAAGAGGGGCTCGCTAGAAGCGGAAAAGGACTTGTCATGGTATGAATCCAAAATCACACTTTTTACAAAAATGTTTTTTTTTATGATAACTGAAGTAACAAAATCTTTTCATAGTGAAGTATTTTTCTTACAAATTTGAACGATACCGTATCAAAAACGGTATGTCTATTTCATAAAGTTTTACATTTGTTTACGTATATCTGCGGGTGCGCACGGAGCTCGCACGCCGTGTTTACGAACATATGAACACAAACAGGGCGTGGTGGACGGCGTGACGGGCGTGTTCACGAAACCCTTCGAGGGCGCTCGCGATCAGGGCGTGGAAGGGTTCTTTAAGGGCCTGGGGATGGGCGCCGTGGGGCTGGTGGCGCGCCCCACCGCAGGTGTCGTCGATTTCGCTTCAGGCTCCTTCGATGCCGTCAAGAGGTGATCCGATCGTCCGCCTCGATCTATGCATGCTTTGTATACGCATGACGCCTCGGCTTCGCTGTTTGGTGTTATTTAGCGGATATTCTTTAGTTTATGCATTTTGGGAGGCGCTTCTTATGTGTTGGCGAAAATTCTTGTTGGCCCAGTCTAGATTTTGTGATGGTTCATTAAAATATATTAGAGGTGAAATGGTATATACATATAACTATAACAAGTATCACGCTTTCTACGATTTGGACACTTCAATTGGGTTGTCGTGTTATGTTCAATGGTTGCCACGTTCATAAACATAAAACTATATTTTAACATTAAAACTATATTTTATATATTTGTCATTGAAATTTGTAAATAATAAACAGAATGATAATTGCTTTCAAAATAAATATAATTTTAGTGTTTTGATATAAAATATACCCACGGTTATTAATTACGAAAAAAAAGTTACGGCACTCGGTCGTTGAACCGCGCCGGTCGCGCTGCAGTAGGCAGGCGGGTAGACAGCGGCAGTGTAGCGGAGTGCGCGCAGGGCGTGGTGGAGGGCGTGCGCGGCGTGGTGTCGCGGCCGCTGGCGGGCGCGCAGGCGGGCGGCGCGGGCGGCTTCGTGCGCGGCCTGGGCCACGGCGCCGTCGGCCTGCTCGTGCGCCCCGTCGGCGGCTTCGTAGACTTCACCTCCGGACTGCTCACCTCCGTTAGAAGGTTGCCGCGACCGCCGGTAGCTTTAGAACGTGTATAATTTGCTACTGAACGTGGACTATTTTACGAAATTATCCGAGGCTATGCTGTGTCCGAGTTATTAGAATAGATATTCTATACAGAGTTATTAGATTAGTATACTAGTATTACGTAAATATAATTCTGTTATGGAAAACACGTTAAAAAACTAGACGGTATAAAACTTACTTTAGACTGTTGTTGGTGCTTCGGTAGATCTTTGGCTTTTCTCTCCGCTACGTAATGTACAGCTAACGCTCTATCCTTTTTAATATTTAACCAATTACTAATCTATGGCTGTAATCATCTAAGCAATGAACATTTGTTGCGCATTTTCATTCGTTTGTGTATTATTATTAGACTAAACTTATTAGTAAATATCAACGTTAATAAATGTTAGTACGAATGTTTAAATTTACGAACTGTATATTTAAATTCATTCATATACTATTTTTCTTAAATGTTGCTAATGAATATCGTAGATGAAGAATTTTTAATTTGAAAAATAATTAATTTATCTTTATGTATAATATAAGAGCGGCGGATCTGTCTGAGGAAGTGACGAAGCGCAGAGCAGCGCGGTACTTAACGGCCGACGCCGGGGTTAGGCCATACTCCAGACTGCAGGCTGAAGGGTACAAAATGCTATCAGAACTGGAAAAGGTAACGGTATTTTACATGTGTTTATATTGAAGATCCATAAGAACTAATCTGTTTATAGTATACAACACAGGTTATGAACATTAACAAAAAATTTTAAACTTGGTAGACTTTTAATATTTTGCTGCATGCGTAAGTATAAAACAATAACTGATGTGTTTTTTTTTCACTGTAGGGTAAATTTGTGACCACGGACACATACGAAGCGCACGTGTGGGTGATTCTTGCCAAAGAAGTGGTTATGTGTACTGACAAGCGATTGCTCTATTTGGAAAAGAACAACGTATTCGGTGGTTGGCAGGTAATTTAAGAAACTTCGTCCATGAAGTACCCAATTGTAGGCAATGTAACAATATAATATTAAAAAATTGAACCAAACGAGAAGCTTTCAAATCGTCAAAAAAAAATCATCAAAATCGATTTACCCAGTCGAAAGTTATGAGGTAACAAAAGTTATGAATGTTTTTTTGTAATTATAGAGATTTATAAGTGACTATTCCTAAATAATACCTCAATTGGGTAATTCCATATGTTCCTTTTTTATTAATCATTATTTGAGTTACTTTATATCATTGGTTAAAATCAAGTAGACCGCAATAATTTTAAAGTTTATGATAAAATTTCGTATCAATTTTGACCGTGTTTATGACGCAGATCCTGTGGACGTACCTGTGGGCAGAGATCCCAGACGTGCCGACGGCGGTGGCCAAGGGAGTGTATGTGCCGACCGCCAAGAAGAAGGTGCTGGGCATGTTCCCCAGCTCCGGCTCGGGCAAGGTCTGTTACTTGTGGAGCTGCTGACTATATCAATGTTGGCATTGCCTTTATTCTAAACTAATAAAATCTGACAAATGCATTTTTTGTGTATGATTTTTGGCGGTAGACTGGAAGCGGTAAATTATATTGATGTATGCATTTAACAGCACTTTTATACTTAGTAGATTTTTATGACACTTACAAATTGGAATAGGGTAGTAGATAGTATTATTCACTATGCCATTAGGATCACCAATATGTTTATATGTACTGATTGTAAAAAAGAAAATTTTACATACCTGATGTTTACTGTAATTCTTTCATAACAGGTCATCTTCCTGTACGACGAGCAGCAGAAGCAGTTTCTCCTCGCACAGTGCCAGCGCCTCATGCGGAATCGTTGACATGAGATCGTAGAAAGAACGACTCTGGCCGAATGGCTCGGGGAATTCTTTCTACTTATATTCGATTCCCGCACTGCGTTGCTTACTCTCGCCTATCACTTTAATCTGCACCACTTAGGTCCAAAAGGTTTCCGCTGAGCAGACGTGATTCAGTATTTCGAGTCACTTGTACTTATATTGCGGACTATATTTTGCATTGTAGATGTATATTGAAGAAAAACATATTTATGAAACATAAGCATCTATGCTTTGTATATTTATATCATATAATATCTGTTGAAATTGGGCAAGAATTCTAGAAAGAAATAATAGACAAAGTTAGTTGTTAGATTGTTATAATGTTTAATTACCCCCGCCGTCCCACATTTTTGATCGTACTTCTTGTATTAAATATTTCATTGAATAATGTCAGATAAAAAGGTTGGCTTTTGTGACTAAATATAAATATATGTTCGAATGAAATATCTATCGTACGTCATTATATTTTTACCATTGAAATGCTACATGTATAACTGCATTTAATTCATACCACTACATCGCATTTAGTCGTAATTAAGAGAAAATGCTATAAATATAAACGTAATAAACAATATAGTTTGTAATTGAAACATTGTAATTTCAAATAGTTTATTTTATTTGTGGAGAGTTAAAGTTAAATTATATTAAATATGTGTAAAAAGCTATCACTGTTATAACATTGTTTTTATAAGGTTCAGATTTTTTTTTGTTAAATAATCTAGTTGTGAGGATTTGAGTATGTTAAAAGAATACAAAATTTGTTAAACACATTCATTGGCTATGTACCAGTGTCAGTGCCTTATAACAAGTGCGTAAAAGTCTTGTGTAATAATATGACTGCGTTTGTTGGTGGATTATAAACATTTAACGGGTTTTCTGTTCTTATTCATCTGTTTGTTATTTGAATTTTCTATACTACGTTATTTATATAGTTAGCGGGCATATGTTATTATAAGCAATTCGCTTTGCCGTATTTGCTAACTTGGATAGAACTATAAAGTTCGAGACATGAGATTTATTTAATTTTTGTAATGCTTATATATTTTTTAAATGTTTACCTGCTAGATAAAGCGAACTCGGGATGTTAGATGACGGTGCGTGAGTTTACTAGGCACAAATCTATCCATATGTGCCTAAACGTCCTAAAGTGTTCAGATGTTTACCAAATCTGAAATTTGATACGTTTTGCTCTAAGCATTATGTTTTTTATTAATACTTTTGTCTTTCCAAGCTTATGTATAACCCTTTTGATTGATATTAAATGATTAAAAGTGATATTTTTTTATACCCTCTAAATTTAAGTTTAATGATTATCAACCTATCCGAATATTTATGACAATTTTGAGTTTTAAATATAAATTCTGAATAGTTAGTTTGCTGATTAAGTCCCCCTGACAAAATTTGGCCTCTGCTACGCGATGCCTAATGTTTCTTATGGCACAATTATTATTTATAGTAATGTCTGCACACAATTACAAATTACAGATCATATAGAAATTAGGTTCGTCTTCTCCCTAACAGACGAAAAATCACTGCTATACATAAGTTAGTAGTGAATGGCGCGGTAAGAACGCGCTACGAGTCCACGCATGCAGCAAACATGTAATGAAAGGCAATATAATGCATTTTACCAGTCTTTGTAAGTCGAACCAGCCATTTTAAAATTTAATTTTTTTGGTAATGATTTAGGTATCTACTAAATATTAAAACAAAGGTACAAGGTACGTACTAAACTGATCCGTCATTTTGTAGTCATACTGATGCGCGCATTTATTTACAATTAGTATATTTACTAAACTTGTAAATTGATTGTAACAAAAATAATTCAGCAACATTATTTATAATAAAATCACATTACTGATAAAGCTTTCAGCTTTGTATGCATCATGTAGAACATGACATAACAATAAATAGATAACGTCATAAACCAAATTCGTATAAACTTGTCAGTGTAACAATCAAAGAGAGCTGTAAAGGGCTTTATATCCAAACAATAAAATGGATATTCTGAATGATGGCCTACGTCTTCACTGTTACGATTATTTTAAGGTCGTTAAAATTTAAGAGATGCTCATTAAACATTTTGAATCAAACCAAATTGTGAGAAATACATAAGGAATATAGAAAATAATAAACGTGTCTATGAAATAGCACTTTTTTTAAATTTGTATTACTTATTAATATTTTAAATTCTAACGTAACGGGCAGAACGAATACCTAATTAAATATTAATAAATGAAATAGTGGTAATTACATGTTATGGAGTTTTTTCAAGAAAGTTCTAACGAATTTTTGCCGCGGTGGCCAATCTCAAGATAGATTAGCCAAGTATGCAGGACATATTAAAGTCACACTCATAATTCGAAACGACTGTAAAGAGTTCGGCTCAGGAATAACGGCTTAACGTGCTTTCTTTGGCATGGGAGTTGAACATCTAATAACTTTTTATTGGACTCGTACGATCAATGCTTATGAAATTCGCATTTTGATTTTGAGTGGAAAGTAGTGTACAACTCACTCCCGCGGATAAGGACGGAGGGCAATGACTAACTCCCCCACTTTCAACACTCATTTAGTTTTAAATGATAGGAAATAATAGTTCGGAGGTGTCACTTCAAAACTTTAATCATGAATACTCGTGATCGTTTAGTGGTAAAAGGGGGGGATTGTACATGTACACCACCGCCCCGTATCGCCACACCACTTTCGATTCAAAATCGAGATGCGAATTTCTAAAGCGTTCCACATTACTTGGAAAACGAGTACGCCAAATGAATATAAAAAACTTATGTAACCTACATTAAGGAATTGAGCCTAAGCACCTACCTTCAATAGCACCAAATAGCTTACGTAGCCTGGGTCCAGTCAGTGGAGTATTTTAAGATTCAGCGCCCTGGGACTGTAGGGCTTGCCGCTCTTTTTTCGCTAAAAAGACGCATTTATGCCAGTGGGACTTACGGAATAGCGCTCCTGGGTCCAATACGTGTCTTCGGTTCTACTATTTATACGTATTCCAAACGTTATCAGTTGCTGAAATAACGAGGGAGTGTCGTTCAATATATGATGAGAGTCATACAGAGAACACAGATTACAGTTTATTACGAGAGCGCGTAAAATATCGACCGGTCTGTTTGAATATATCGACAATGAATACAGACGTTACATAGAAGCGCAGTTCTTATGGAAGCTCTGAAGACAAACTTTCTGCGACCCAAAATGCCGCTAGGCAGCGTGGCAGTTGCGCTGCGACAGCTGCGGCAGTCTCTCTCTTACGCATTGCAAAGGACGTTCCCCCAGCGTATCTTAACTACAAGGGCAAAAGAGACGGAGGAAGTCGCCAGAGCCGACAAACTACGAACTAAACTAGGGGCAGAACCCACTTGGAATCGGCACACGAAATCCTTAAGAACTGCGCTTCTATGTATCGTCTGTTGATATCGATGAGACGAGAGTAGTTCAACGTATGTGGCGCTGTAGTCGCGTGTTTAACCAATAGAAACATTTGTATTCGGTTTCCTCTATTATAAATAAAAAAAGTATGTACTCAAAATCATTCAAAAAATTAATAATAAAAAACTAAATAAGCTTATCTTGTTTCAAAAGATTGTGTTATCTTATAAATATAAATAAAAAAATATGTATCACATTTATAGTTTAACTTTTTGTAGCAATTGATTGTAAATCAACTAGCTGATACCCACGACTTCGTCCGCGTTGCTTCGTACATAAGTTAATATTGATATATTAACAAAGTTTTCTTATGTACGAAGGAAAAAACATCAAAAAGATCGCAAGCAAAAATAAACTTTGTTTAAACATACATCACTGAACACGCAGTGCATATACTAATCGTTGTTTCTTGAAACTTTAATAGCTTTTTATTAGATAAAGATATCGCAAAATATGTATTTTTTGATAAGGGCCAAGAGTAAGAAATAAAATTTAGAAAATTTCATTGAAATCTATCAAGTAATTTTTCCGTGATGCGCGCACAACTGCAGACCTCTATAATTTTATTTATAATAGATTAGAAGTTTATTCCGGCTCGGAAGACTAAAGTACCTATTTAAAATTATTTTTGTCGTATACGACACCTATACGATACCTATAGGTAATTTGTAT
The DNA here is from genome assembly GCA_963151315.1 of Nymphalis c-album. Classification (NCBI taxonomy): domain Eukaryota; kingdom Metazoa; phylum Arthropoda; class Insecta; order Lepidoptera; family Nymphalidae; genus Nymphalis; species Nymphalis c-album. The sequence continues at coordinate 6,905,251 of OY720588.1, forward strand.
CGTTGTGTCACAATTATTTCGCCATTATTATAATACTAGCTGTACCCGCAACTTCGTCCGCGTAGAATTAAATAAAAAGTTAATAATTTTTATTTTTATTATCAAATTTTTCTAAAATAAAAGTGGCCTAAGTTACTCCTTATTACATCAGCTACCTGCCAATAAAAGTCCCGTCAAAATCGGTCCAGCCATTTCAGAGATTAGCCGGAACAAACAGACAGACAGACAGACAAAAATTGTAAAAAATGTTATGTTGGTGTATGTACCGTATATATATTCATATGCATGTAGTAAAAAGCGGTTATTTCAATATTAAAAACAGACACTCCAATTTTATTTTTATGTATAGATGTAAAGATTATCATTATTTTCTAAAATAAAAGTAGCCTAAGTTACTCCTTATTACATCAGCTACCTGCCAATAAAAGTCCCGTCAAAATCGGTCCAGCCATTTCAGAGATTAGCCGGAACAAACAGACAGACGGACAGACAGACAGACAGACAGACAGACAAAAATTGTAAAAAATGTTATTTCGGTGTATGTACCGTATATATATTCATATGCATGTAGTAAAAAGCGGTTATTTCAATATTAAAAACAGACACTCCAATTTTATTTATATGTATAGATGTATAGATTATCATTTTCTCTAAAATAAAAGTAGCCTAAGTTACTCCTTATTACATCAGCTACCTGCCAATAAAAGTCCCGTCAAAATCGGTCCAGCCATTTCAGAGATTAGCCGGAACAAACAGACAGACGGACAGACAGACAGACAGACAGACAGACAGACAGACAAAAATTGTAAAAAATGTTATTTCGGTGTATGTACCGTATATATATTCATATGCATGTAGTAAAAAGCGGTTATTTCAATATTAAAAACAGACACTCCAATTTTATTTATATGTATAGATGTAAAGATTATCATTATTTTCTAAAATAAAAGTAGCCTAAGTTACTCCTTATTACATCAGCTACCTGCCAATAAAAGTCCCGTCAAAATCGGTCCAGCCATTTCAGAGATTAGCCGGAACAAACAGACAGACGGACAGACAGACAGACAGACAGACAGACAGACAAAAATTGTAAAAAATGTTATGTTGGTGTATGTACCGTATATATATTCATATGCATGTAGTAAAAAGCGGTTATTTCAATATTAAAAACAGACACTCCAATTTTATTTATATGTATAGATGTATAGATTATCATTTTCTCTAAAATAAAAGTAGCCTAAGTTACTCCTTATTACATCAGCTACCTGCCAATAAAAGTCCCGTCAAAATCGGTCCAGCCATTTCAGAGATTAGCCGGAACAAACAGACAGACAGACGGACAGACAGACAGACAGACAGACAAAAATTGTAAAAAATGTTATGTTGGTGTATGTACCGTATATATATTCATATGCATGTAGTAAAAAGCGGTTATTTCAATATTAAAAACAGACACTCCAATTTTATTTATATGTATAGATGCGTACAATAAAAATAAGTTTCAAAAATAACACAACAAATGTTTCGATTCCTCACAAAGCATGCCATTCTTTTTAAACGATGCATCAGATTACTTTTACGCATAGGCTATTTTATGAGTTTTCCATGTGTGCTTCTAAGTGCATTTCGTAATCTGGCACTTATTTAACTCATTATAAAAATACTATGAAAAATATAAAAAAGCGATGCTAACGATGTCTATAGACGTCTGTTGGCGTTATATTGTGTTCCATTCCAATAGGGAAATTAACATAATTGAAACTATAACATAAGTGTAAAATTTATGACTAATGTTAAATAGTAAACGTTTACTTGAACCATTGGAACAGCAAATAAATATTGAATATATGTTCAATATTTCTCATTGAGGACTTTAATATTCCATAACCGCTCACGTGCGCAAGAACAAAGTAAAAAAACCCGTCAAGTGCGCACCGGCTGATACTTTGGGCGCCGAGTCCAGAGTTTCAAAAAATGCCTATTTTAACTCCGTTACGTCTATTCTTATGTTTCAAGTGATGTTTTTACTCAAGCTTATGAATTACTCTTTCAAACTGTATCAAATATTTATTTACATTTACAAGCAAGTGATTTTTTTTACCTAATACGATTTTTAGGCTTACATTTTTAACTCAATAACGTTAAAGAAATGAATTCATTGATTTGAAAAGAACTTCGCAATGAATCGAGTTAACGAGCTTAAAGCATTTACGACATCTGCGTTCTTATCTAATAAAAAGCGTTGACTTAACATCGTGAGCGAGAGGTATTCGTTATTGTGTACGAGTAGCGTAGGCGTAAGAACGTCAGAAATCATTTAGCGAAATATTTACATAAATGATAAATCATTCTTACGAATCATATCATCGTAGACAGCTACATACAGTTAAAACTGCTAGCAAAGGAATGAAGTCACGTAGTAATATTAAAGGGAAGAATCCATAATTGGTCTCACGTGAACATCATGCTCAGGAGATAAATGATTTCTTCAATAATGATATTTTTTTTTCAGTAATAATTCCTATTTTTATATACTTAAATTAAAACGAGATAGTAACGTCTCTATTTACAAATTAGTTAAGTAAATAGAGAAGTAACTAAATAGTTGTTTTATTTCAAAGGTAAAGGTATAAGATATATATACTAAATAATAATATTACGGATGCTGAATATATAATATCCTAGAAAAATATTTTTACTTCAAATAACTTAAATCTTTATCATATAAACATGAAAGACTGTCCCTCACTCACACCCATACCTAAGTAAGCACCTAAAGCAGTTGGTTTGTAAACCTCATTCTGTAATCTAAGTCTATTGTATTAGCTAATGCAATATGTAAGACATGGATATAGTTTTTATTTTGTGTAACACGTTATCCCAGAGAACTGTGTTTATCTGTATTGCATAATACATAATATAAGGTTAGCTAGAACCCACCTTGCATGTGTACCGCCTCGTTCACGTTCAAAATGTCGTGAAAACTATCACGTCATATTGTGTGTGATATTGGAAAGCGATTCTAGTGCAATGGTGATTACGTCACGTTATGCAAAATCTTCTGTAAGAACATTTAATGATATTTATTCATGTTACAAATTTCTAATATGTAGTGTATGATAGCTTTAATTATTGCATGTCTATGAATGTTTTATTCAGTACAGCCATTAGGTCAAAAAAAATGAACCGAGAGGGCTGATATTTGTATATTGTGAAGAGGAAGCTAAGAAAAGCTTACCTTGAAATTGTTGAAGATTTCCCTTGAGGTTTCTTCACCATCGTAAATAGGTGATCAATTTTTTTATTTCTTTTTGCGATAAAAAGGTTTTTCATCATATAACAAAATTGCGACTATATGTACATAGTATATTGTTTTTTTTTATCGTTTGCTTCGTACAACTGGACTATACATAAGTATAAACTCGCGTTTGTTCTAATTATTGCCCAGCCCTCTCCCTAGGATAGATTACATGAATTCACTGTCAATAATACAATCGTATATGAATGATTAGTATCGTATTACATAATAAACTTATCGTTTCGTTCATCATTAATTAATTTGATAAAACAAAAATATTTCTGTATAACATTACTGTTAAGTTATTGTTTACGATACTAACATATTATACTGTAATACCGTAATTGATATTAATATAAATTACAATAATGAATGAAAGTAATTATACCTATCAAAAACAATTTTAATGAATGAATGAACAAAAAATATCATTTTTAAAAAAGTATTTTTTTAAAAAATCGGTATATTTAGAATAGAGTTCCAACCATACTCTATAGTTCTAAACGAACCTAATAAAATCATTGTAGACACATTTATTTTTTAGTAATTAAAAATGTGTTAATTTTTACTTCTCAATTTATACCTACCTACCTAACTACGACATACGAACCTACTTATATTATTGTCTCATTTAGCATTAGATACATTTAGCATCTAGAAGTGAAACCTATTTGTTCCACGGTTTTTAGTATTTTAAAACGAAGTAGTTAAAGATAACATTTATCAAAATTAAGATAAGTAATTGGAATAGCGTTATTTTCCGGGTTTTCTCAAGCCCTCTCCAAAGCAATGTAGGTCATCGCGATAGTTTAGAATTTTTAAAATAATTGATTATATTCAATTTTTAAAGTTAGTGAGTTAAAAAGGAAGGGTTTGTTAACCTAAAGTTATAGATGGCGAAATAGAAATATTTGAGTTAATAGAATATTTGAGTTTTTGTAATAAATGATGTTAACGATCCTCTTTCTTTCTAAAACTTTACTACTGGGTTTTAAAAGGACAATATTACATCTGTAAAACATGGGTTGTTCTAATAAATAAATATCAAATCTTACAAAATCTCATTTGTAAACTGTTATTAAACTTTTATATTGCAAAGGATAATTCTGTAACTTTCTTATAACCAATAATTTCCGATATCATCTAATCCGCACTGTCTTATTTTAATAATACTGATAAGATTTAATTGGATTTTATATTTTAACGGTCTTATTACAGGTAAGCTTTACCTTTAATTTATGATTAATATAATTTATGAAAGAAGCACTGAGATTAACATTGTCTTATTAAAATCATTTATAATTTCAATTCGTTCGCTACTTTAGCTGTTTTAACAAATAAATTAATTCATAGTAACATAATAATTACAGTTTAATGTATAATTGTTGTTGTAAGTAGGATTGAATTCAATATTTAAAAACATCATACTTTAGTTGCATTTCGTTAAAGTATAATACGGATATTCTATATCAATCTGTAGGTGGCTTAAAATGTCAGTCTGCACTAAGATGAATCTATTATCAAGCAACGTAAACACTTTCAACGCCTATATGGTGGTGGGAAATCAATCTGGCTGCAAAAGCAAGGAGTCAGGTAAAAGATAGACATTAGACAGTGACAAAAATGAAAATGAAGGAATGGGTTTATCTTTATCGAATCGTAAAACATGAAAAAGTGAAGTCTTCAGCTGATACTTCAACATACATAATCATAAGTAAATAAATCTGACCTAAGACGGTTCGACTTAATTTAGATTTATTTTAAGTACGTTATTTACTTATTAATTTACTTACTTAATATATACGCTATTACGGTATTACATAATTAGAAGTTAGAACTTAAGAATATTTATCTTAAAATGTTACCTATTTTTATAAGCTATCAAATTAAGAGGAAAAAAATGTAAATTTAATTAAATATAAATATTCATTCATTTAATATTAATAAGATGAGACTTATCTACTAAGAGCCTCGTATATAAACGATATTTCAAGTTGGCTTGGAAGGTCAGGTGGTGGGCACTCCTGTTTAGTAGAAGACTCACGCAATATAATTTTTCAAGATGTCAACGTTCACTACGATATTATAACGTTAAGGTAACAGAAGTGAGATGATGCGTAACAAATTTGTTTTAAAATATAATATCGCCTGTTAAAAAGTATCTAATATATTAACATTTAATTTTATTTTTGTAAGACTTTGTATATTTATTGCATTAATAATAACTTTTAGTTCTATCTTCAAAGAAGAGTATTGACAGAAACAACTCAATTAATTTCTTATAATATAACATTTTATAAATAAAAATATAATGCTCTAATGATGTCCGAATAATTATTAGCTTAAAAAATCTTATTACGCGTTACAAACCTCTAAATTGATTTTAGTAAAATTTAGCATGCCATGCTGTATGATAAAGTTAGTTAACTAAGTTACTTACATGACAAATGAATAAAAATTAAACGTTATGGCTACAATATGAATTAGGCAATATGAAGTGACTGAAGCATTTAATGATATAATTTATGTCATGGCGTAAGATGTATATTAGATAAATTATTAACAACGTTGGTTTTAAATTGACAACTTCAGATGCAGCGATTTGCTGCAAAGTTAATTGCTTTCTAAAATAATAATCTAAAGGCGAGGCGAGGTTCAAATGGCTGCCTCTGCCGGTGTGTCCACGTCAGATCGATGCAGGAGTCGTCGCTTCAATGAACATTGAACACGGTATTTAAATAGGAAAGTGCCGTCAAGTAAACGATACTTACTGTATCATATTAAAAATTGAAATTTGAACTTACCTTTTATAAGCCAATTATGTAAAAAATATTAATATCATCTAAGTGGTTTTGTATTTGAAAAATTTACTTACGTTTATGAGAAAACACTTATTTTACATTGGTTAATATTAATTTTGTTATATGTACTGTTCCTTTTCATTTCTTTTTAAACATTTGAACAAAATATTATAGTTTATAAAAAAATATATTATATAATATTATCACTACATCTATAAAAACAAGGTGCCCGCGGTTCCTGTCTGTCTGTATGAACGCGATAAACTAAAAAACTACTGAACGTATTTTCTTACGGTTTTCACCATTGGATAAAGTGATTCAATAGCAAGGTTTACGTGTATAATTCATTAATGTTTTCTGTAAAATTGTTGAAATATGACCATAATTGTTGAAGAAGTCGGAAAAAAACGCGCGGATTGGGAGCTTTTTTCGAAAACGCTGTAAAATTCCTTTGACTTATAACAAAATAATGTATGGTGAAATTGTTCCCCATTCATAGACCTAGACTCAAGTCAGCGATGGCATATGTCTATCTTTTATGGACAGTTAATTATACCCAATTTAATGTTTAAAAAATGGTTACATAATAAGGTTATAATTGGAAAGCTATAAAAACGGATATGATATAATCCTTATTAAAGTAAATACGTTATTTACTTTAAGCATTTCATGTATTTTATAATTGCCCTTTACACCACCCAATTTAAATTAATATCTTAGGAGTTATCGTAATTTTAAAACTATCACGCGCAGAATAAATTCAAGCGGTCCCACACCGATCATTCTAACGCGTGATTCCCCGCGTCCCGCTGTCCACTATGGCTAAAGTATATAATATTTATCTTTAATGTAAAAGTAATCATAATATTGTCAAAATAATTTATATTGGTGACTTTCATCATAATCAATTACATATTTTTAGAGGTTCCTTTTAAAAAAAATCTTTCAACTGATACTGTTTCAACGGCTTTCTATAATATTATAACAAATGTAAGTAGATTGAAAAACAAAATTATTTTTTATTTTTTTACACTACTTAATACGCTTAAAATATATATTATGAATAAATAACGGTGTTTTATTTGGTTTTGCAATAATATTATAACAATTATATATATGAATATGAGTAAATAATATGAAAAATGTTAATTACGAATAACATATTAACATATACTTTACGTGTACTCCCACTCTAGACGTTGCTTAGAGTAAGGTGGTTAGCAATCTTTTTTAATTACAAAAATCAAGTAAAGCAAGTTTTAGTTTCCCTGTGCAATTAAAAAAAGCAAGCAAGCGATCCAACAGACCGACCATGTTCTGGGTGCAACATTAAAAAGTGACTGACGCCAGGATAAAGCAATTAGATATCAACCCGTGTAGGTGTCGTAAGAAAATATTATAAGTTTTTGTTCGGCGTATCCTTCAATCGAGCACCTGACTTTATAAACGAGTTTATTGGCGGGGAATGATCCTACTAGCAAAAGCAGGAGCAGGGTTGACAACAGATCGGAGGCCGGCTGTAAAACTCTGCAAAATCGTTTGTTCACGCAGTTAGTTTGTTGCACTGACGCTAAATAAATGGGATACTCGCAAGTCACCATATTATGTTAGTTAAAACACTTTTTAAACATGCCACATCATTTTCGATAAAAACCCCATATATGCAGAGTAGTCAGTCAGTCGGTCAGTCAGTCAAAGAGTACTGGCGGACACGTGCAAGTAAAACAGTTATTTCTGTACTTCGTGCTCCTAGTCCTTGTCTAGACCTCTTCTTAAGAACCAGCCGTGAGACATTTACGGTTACATAAAGCATTACTTCTGTAATTATATGATAAGCATGACACTCAGTGTAATAAAATACATAAGTGGATTCTTAACGGATTTTTATATCTTTAACGTTAAATTTTACTTATTAGCTCGTACACTAAGTCTAAGCCCCATTACGATTCCATTATGTCAATTTATTACTCAATATTAATTAAGGGTCAATGTCGAAAAACAATATTTGATATAAAAGCTGTGAAATTTATTACTTACCTGTTGGACGTGGGTTTATGTTACCTCTATACATTAAGCGATGGCTATAAAACTAATTCCTTCGTCATTGAATCTGAAAGGTAATGAAATATTTGTTTACTCACAGCATTTAATATTTACTTATTTCAATTAGGTAAGCGGGTTATTTGGTATTTTGATGGATCTGGTACATTATAATTTCAGTTTTAGCAGGCAGTATATGTATGTACTAGTCATTACGATGCTGGTTTAAATATAAAGATGTATAATATTTACCTAAACATGTTTTATTATCATACCAAAGTTGTAGGACCATTCACTTTGATTTTATTTCAGTTCAAAAACTGTCGTTTCTCGATTAAGTAAAAAAAAATCTAAGGTAAAACAGTCAGAAAAAGAATGATTCTTAACTTTTTGGGGTATTTGTTACACACCAAAGAAAAATATAGACGATACCAAAATGATATATGGTTAAAGTCCAGTATCGTGCAACACGAATTTGGGGGGGGGGGAGGGGGTGGCGCCTCCGGCTCTAAAAAAAACACTCTAGGGGTAAGACAAGACAAGACTAAGAGGAGTCGGGGTTGGCCGATTCGGTTTTAATTATTATTTTTTATCTATGTTATGTTTACCGTAAATGACAGTAATTTCGTATAAAACCCATTTCGAGTTATAAATGTTTTTATTAATTTTCTCAAAAATAGTGCATTACTGTTTACTGTGAGTGTTATTGTTTTGATCAAGGACCAAATTATATGTGTTAAGTTGCTTTTACAGTGATAGATTGTATCGTATTTTTCAAATTTAACTAATATAGAGGTTAAACAGTTTTTCTATTTTTTTCTAAAACGACCCATTTTCTGATAATGAAAATAAGAACACGAAATGATCAGGGACCAAAGCTCTACCAGATACAACACATTTCCACCTCAAATCCGTGTCGCACGATACTGGACTGTCACCTGATATATTATTATATTTCTTGTCAGAATATTTTAAAAACTCTAAGATAAGACCCGCGCTCCACCACTTATACCTACGTTAATTTAATCATGCCAGAAAAGTAAATACAAAATTGTCTCCTACAACTGTAGAGTTCAATCTAATCGGAAGAATCCTCTCAAAACGGTACAACATAATATATAAACATAAATTTATTTAAATTTTTACACAAATATCTTTTACATAAATTTACATACATTTTTTTAAAGTATATTTAGCATAACGAATTGAAACAGATTTTATAAAAAACCTTGAATTGATCTATAAATAGATCACAAAATCATACAAATTGATGTAAATTACTTACTCAATTACTCTTAAAATCCAAATAACACATGTAAACACATTCAACAAACCACAAGTCGCGCCGAAAAATTAATTTATTAATTTACCAGTTTACTTTCAAAATGGCGGTTTTATAATAGCGCGTGTCTTTTTTTTTAACAACGCTGTTGTATGGATCAAGGAGGCTCCTGAGATAGACAACTATACCAATGATATTATAAGTAAAAAGGTGTAGATAGGTTACAAGCACTCCGTGAGCACTAGTTTGAAATCAAGATTACTATCAACACTTCACCTCAGTATTATGTCACCATTGTCAAAGGATAGACGTCACGCAGCGATTACAATTATAATTAAAAGTGACCCAAAATAACCTGAAATGCCGTCGTGTGTTATGAGATATTGCACAAATTATACTATCAAAACTTCTTAAACTTAAGGAATCACTTTTCATTAGTAAGTTTACTATTTATCTTAATATTTTCACAAATCAAATATTATATTCGTAAAATATGACGTTAGAAATGCATGAATGCAACAAAAGTATATTAATGAACAAGTGCAATAGAGATAGACGATGTTACTGATCATAGAGTAAAACACAAACAGTGGTGGCAGTTGGCACATATATAATAATTTTATATGTTTGTTTAATTTATACAAATGAAAAAGAATATTAAATTATTAATTATATTACTAAATTGAAATCAAAATATAAATAAATATTTTTTTCAGTATGTCGTAAAGAAGATGTTTATTTAGAAGTATAATTGTTTCTAGATTTCCATCGAAAGGTGCATCCAGTGGGTTGATATTGTTTATTTGATATTAAATTTTTGATAGTTTTTATTTGCCTATTTTCAATTAATTTTTAGTACTTTTACAAAATGAATTTATGAGTAATCGCATTCATAGGCATAAATCCGGGTAAGAAAAAACGTACCGTCTGATAATTTATTCTATGTCGTTTCTTTGACACGAGACGATGCACTCTCGCAAATATATTCGTCTTTTTTTCACTCGTGATACTTAAATCATGCCACACTACTTTAGCGTCGAATCGTAATGTAGTGTGTATATTGCAATATAAAGTTATTTATGTGTGCGTAACAGTGTCATTTTCGTAGATTGAATGCTATGTATGTAACCTATCTACACCATTTTACTTATAATATCATTGAACTATACAGATTGTTTATTTAAAAAAAAAAACAAATAATAGTACTATTTGTCTTTTTTAAACCCTGCACCGATTTTTATTTTTTTTATTATATACTAATGGTATGAAAACAGTAAATTATTTATTTATTTATTTATTTGGGAAACAAACAATTTTAAAAACACTATAATATAAAACAAAAATAACATAAAACACAAATCAATCAAGTTTCCACTTAAAGGTAAAACACAAAAATATATTTACAATTTAAATTAAAATTAAAATTAAAACAAAAATAAAAACAGCATATAAGTACATTATCAATTTAGAAACAGTTAACATTTTAAGATATCACGAACTGCTTTTTTATATACACCAATTTTTGGGCAAAAAATGTCTAATTTTTGGAAGTTATTATTATAATTTAAGCAAGAACGGTACAAAAACACATTTTTTGTAAATTTATTTCTACATGAGGGTATAAAGAACAATGAATAATTTCTAGCATTAAGACGAGGACATTTAAATAATATGTTACTTAGAAGATATTTAGAGTCAACCATGTTATTAATTATTTTATACAAATATATTTGGTCTCTTAATTGTCTACGCACAGTTAATGGGACTATTCTAGAGATATCTTCGTTATCAGATAAACCAGCTCTGAATCGCAAATTAATATCTATTATCTTCGCTCATGGAATACAGCATTTGATGAGACTAAATGTGAAAGATAGCTGAAGTAGAGGAACGCGCTATAAAATGAACTATAAATTCAGGTACGTAATGTATCTATCCAGTCTTTTTATAAATACAAGAGGTGTGAGATCTTTGTGAGATTATATTACTTACTAAATTTTTCTTTTGCGAACAATGCGAGTTAATAGTAAATTTGTAGTCTTATTACACTTTAATTTACTATCGAACATTTTTAAATATTTACTAGGATCCTGTTATGCCCTATGAGTGTACCACAAAATAATTACTAACCCTGTGTAATCGAGTAATGAGAGTCACTGGATTAATTTTGTTCCTTGTGTTCGTTATAGCGTGAAACTCGAATATATAATTATTTACGTAGACGACAGACAATCAATACCCGTCAAGTCCAGTTAAGTCCAGTGATGCAAATGCAATTTTTCTGTAAGACGAAAATCATAATTATCTCCGCTGCATTACCCTAAAATAGAACGCCGTAAAACATTACTAATTACTATAGGTACATAAGTACCCTATGTGTATAACTTGCAGCTGAGTACATATTACTCAATTATTATCATCATTACATCTCTTGTTTCACGGGCAAACATAAACATTTTATTTGACTGTTTTACTCCAGTTTGAAAGGTAAATAAGCTAGAGTAATTACAGGCACAACGGATATTAACTTTTAAATTCCATGTTTGGTGGGAAAATAAAAGATAAGACAAGAATTATGAAGTATACCATTATACACTGTCAGTTTTTAATGGCTATGTGAAATATTTTAAAATATTTTTTAATTATTTACAATTTTATTATACATGATACATATATATGTCGTTTGTTTGTGTCGCGTCGTTTCGTGCAGTAGTCCTGAGCAAGTACCGTTTCAACCGATCCGTTATTGAAAATTAAAAAATGAATTGTTACAATAGTACAAACTTAATTAAATTGTGTTTAAAAGTTTCTAATTACTTAACTGTTTGACTAAAACCACAAATCATTAAGAATGAATTGAGTATTATGTTTGAATTGTTTTAAGCTACTCACTCAATTACTATTCCAATCCAAATAACACATTTGAGAACATCACAAATCACAAAAATCCCGTCAATAATTAATTAAGTTACAAGATGGCGGCGGTTTTAAATTAGCGCGCTTATTTTTTTTTAAATAATGCTATTGTATGGATGGAGCAAGGAGTCTCCGTTACTACATAATATTATTGCTTTCAGATAGTAAAATATGTAATAACTTTGGTAATTATAACATATTAACCTGATAATAGGATCTATTTTATAGTCTTTGTATGATGTTAGAAAATAGTCCAGAAGATAGTAATAAAATCAGATAACAGAATGTAATCATGTCTGCAATTATGTTAAGTAATTGTGACGAATTCCATTTGGCTGTTCAGTGTATAATGCGACTACTGTCTTCTATTCCTATATTTATCCTTGTTATAAAAATAGAAGCCAAATGAAACGTATTTTTACCACAAAGTGACCGAAATTTTTATTTGTTTGACTATAAAAAACAATGTAGGTAACAATAAACTTATTATATTCAATTGGCATTCATGCAAGTATTGTGTATATTTTATAAAAAATTAAAATAAGGGAGCAATGGTGATAAGTTACATATTATATAGAGAACTTATCAAATATTTTAAATATGTATGGGAAATTGTAACGAATAATATGAAGTTAAGTAACAGCACGTATGTACCTGGTATATACAGGGCTAAGACATCTTATCTTTTTGTGAAGAAGTTTTGAAGTTTATTTCAATATGCAGTTTCAATGTGGATTGGTACAAGAGAAATATTTCCATATGACAAATGACCTCACCTTATTTTTCATCACAGTAGAGCATGAGATGAATTATAAAAATAATTAAGCCCTTGAAAGTTCAATAGTGTTCTCTCGTGTGACCTGATCCCACATGAGCCCACAATCTTCAGTTAAGTTTCACGTGATTATTATCTACATATTAGTCAATGTAAAAATGAATAACATTATATTAATATTTTCTACATAATCTTAATGTCCATTAGGCAGTCAAGTGTTTGTATCCTAAATTGCTTTGATTGTATGTTACTTTTGACATCTTATTTTAATTAAGTATGAATAAATATAATGAACTTAGCCAATACTACGTTACACATATTTACTTTGAACCATACAAAATGTATGATTCTTACATAGCTAGTTCATTACGTGCATTCGTCTGTTAACAAAGATAAAATTCAAGCTTATGTTTGAAAGTATACTCTAAGTCTTTAAATTTAAAGGCTCATTTGGTATAAAGTTAAAGGGATAGAAAAAGTAATTTAAACGATAAAAAAGAAACTGAAACAGAGTAGATACCGTATAGAAAAGCGATTCCATACATCTGAATTAACCATTACCACCATTTAACCATTATGTTACTCGTAGCAGTTCTATGTTAGTCGCCGTGTGTTAAACTATTCAGCATTCTTGAATGGGCACAGTTGATTCTACAAAACCAGTTAGACTTTTTCATATTGTTAGCGATAAAATGTTATTGAATTGCATATAATATGCAATGAAAGGATTATTAAAAAAATATAGCGTATATACATAATATAATTTTAATTGAATGAATATTAATATTATTGTAATCTTTAGAAGACGTGTCACGTCTTTACTCGGTGGTAGAGCTTAGTGCAAGCTCGTCTGGGTAGGTATCACCCACTCATCAGATATTCTACCGCAAAACAGCAGTACTTTGTATTGTTGTGTTCCGGTTTGAAGGGTGAGTGAGCCAGTGTAATTACAAGCACAAGGGACATAACATCTTAGTTCCCAAGGTTGGCGGCGCATTGGCGATGTAAGTGATGGTTAGAATTTCTTACAATGCCAATGTCTATGGGCTTTGGTCACCACTTACCGTGACCCATAAGCTTGTCCGCCTACTTATACAATAAGAATAAAGTTAAATGACAATGATAAGGCTATAAAATGTTTGTTTTTGTATAAGACAATATCACTGACTGACTGACTCATCACGAAATGTCAGAAACTATAGGCCTGATTCACTTGAAATTTAACACCTTTCGCGACGTAGACGTTCACTAAGAAAGGATATTACGCAAAACCTATCATGAATAAATTTTTCATAATATGCGCGAAGCCAGTAGCAGTTTATTTATTATTTTATTATTAATTACTACTAGTAATTACAAAAAGTATTTTACTATTAGTAGTATTTTATTTGATAGCTAATCGGTTTAAACAAATTAAATATTTTGTAAATAAAAATTGTAACCTGGAGAAACATATTACGATAGTATTGACTTTTAATTTGACGCGTGCAATGCCATGGCAAATAACCAGTAACTTATATTTGGAGTCATATCATTTCGACTTGTCATCTTACACACGATGTCATATCAAATGTGTTTTGCTGTAACACAAAAAATATTATTTATGACATTTATTTGTTATATGTATTTCTCTGATGTGATATCTTGTGATTTCATTATTAACGAGGAAAAGATAAATGTATTTGTCTCTTCAATACTTTCGTGTAGTACATATGGTTTATAAGCAGTGATATATGGTTCAATTGTAGATATTTATGAGATATTATTCACTTGACATCTTACGTAATAGATAATTTATTACGTTTCCAATTTAATTTATATACTTATTTTTCAAAATTTTGAGTGTACTAGACGGTATTGTTATGTACTATATAATTAAATACATTGGTGGCTTAATTTTGGTGATATCAAAATTTAACTTTGACTGGCTTTGTTATAGATAGATCTAAAAAAAAATAATTCAATTGTGCTATCGGGGGACCAGCGTCAGGTACGAAGGTCTTTGCGATATTATGTCGACTCAAACCGTGTTTTAAAATGTAGATTTAAATTGATTATAGTACTGTATTTTTGTCACACCAAAAAGCACATCAACCATCATCAAAGATTAAGAAACGATTTAAAATTTTAAACACAAATAACATTTTTTTATCATTTTAGGAATTTACTAATATTTTTTCTAATTTTAATCAGTTTATGATGGGAATTGTGACAACAGCCCAAGGTTCGAAACTGGGACTTGCGCAAGGCGTAGCGCTACCTTTATGTTGTTGTTTTTGTATTTTTAAGAACATTAGGTAAGGCTTTTTAAATAAAATAAAAAATAACTTTTATTGGATAAACGGCCAAAAAACGACACCGAATGGAATTCTATCGACACCAAAATCACACGAGATTTCTAAGGTATCTAAATTGTCTATTGTGATGTTTATGGTAACCTCGGTTTTGTTTAGAAATTATAAAAGAGATAAAAATCTAAACCATCATTCATATAATTACTTGCAATTATATGTTTAGCCAAACATTGAAGTATTATCAGTGTGCGGTCAGTTTAATGTGATTTGTTATCTTTGTAATTTATCTATAATTAAAATAAATATATAAAAATGTAAATGACGACCAAACAAAAGTATTTAGTTAAATAAGTTATAATTATTCCTCTTTGATTGTTTACAGATATAATGATCAGTAAGCGATTATTAATTGCCTTTTACGTAAACAATTGTGTGATCATTTTAGTCTGCCAACGCGTTTGATTGATGAGCGTCTGTGACGCAGTGTCCCTCTCACAAACCTGTTCACTTTAGTTGACTTTAATTATACCTTCCACCACTAACTTGCATAATGATATGTTTCTTCATCTTATTTAATATGAGAATTACTTGAAAGTTCAACTAACAAACGCTACAAACGACTTTTACTAAACTAATATTCGAATGATCGAATATAATTTTATTTCATACACTATTTTACGTATACTATCTTGATTGAAACCTAATTCAGTGATATTTGCGAGACAACTGGAAAAGCTAGATTGAGCTTAGCTTAGCATTGGAGAATGAAGCCGACATTCTCCAATGAACTACTGAGCCTTAACGTGTCGAACGGTCACCTCAGAATGATGGATATTTCCGATTTTCACTTTGCCCAAGAAGGTCAACTATGGCTTAAATATCACAATGAATTATCAGTAACTACATAAACATATATTACTTATCGGAGCTCGCACTCGCATCGGTGCACTCGTAATAGTATTCCGTGCGAGTACGAGTTAAAGAATTTCATGATCAAAAATTACGTTTAATGTTTATAATACTAGAGTACATACATATAAACATAATACAATATAAGAAGTATTTATTAATTAATTTATTTGCTGACAATTTGTTGCTCGCGCTATTATAAGCCCAATAACGCCAAACTGATTTGACTGTACTGTACGCATGATGCATGTATTATGCGGCTTAAACTCGGCGCTTACAACAAAATGTAGACTGAATAAACTTTTTCGTAATAAAGTGCGAACGAGCGAGTATACGCTTGAAAAGTCAAAAAGCCAGCGTTAAAAAAACAGGACTAAAAACATTGAAAAGCGCTCGTTTTAACGTTACTGTATGCTTACAGCTACCTAAATACAATTAAGTATAGGATACATTGAAGAGAGAATGACAGAGTAAAAATTACTCTTACTTTAATGACAAATAATATCAAACTTTTCCTAATAACCTTGATTAGTTTTACTCAGAGTTATTTGCGTGAAATTGCCTTTAACTTATACCAAAGTGAATTTTATTGACTGGTTGAATTTAAAAGCTAATTTAAGAACATTTTTCCACTTTATTAAACCAAAAAAACGTGCCGCAATTATTATTTGTGTTGTTTATAAGTTTTATTGAATTATAATGTAAGCCAAGTTCAACCGAATTACATACGCAAGCAGGAAATACACCATATAAATCATTGTTAATTCTTTTCGGCAATATAAAGTTTGTAATATCAAATAAACCGTAAAATTCTATTAAATAATGATCAAGTTTTCCAAATATAATAAAAATAATTTGAACGATACGAACCAAGTTAGGGGTAAAAGTTATTCTTAGATTCTAATTACGTCAAAACAAGAATACAAATACCGAAAATACCTTAGTGACAAAAGAAATTCAATATTAATTACTTTACTTCTTTCTCTTTTACTACATGAAAAAAATATTTGGAATAGAAATTGATAGGTGTCTGTGAAACGATATTTATTAGCCATGGAAAATTAAGAAACAAGACACTTTCCTACTTCTTTGTATTTCAATTTACGTTTTCAATAAAACAGTGATAATGATATTTTCCACTTTATATTGTATAATTTTACGAAAATATATCAATGTCTCTTTCCTTGCTGATAACAATATTGAAAACGCGTATTTGAAAATTAAGATTTAAGATAACCAAAATATACTTTAATTTTAGGAAAATTGAAGGAACAAAATTATTTTAGGAGTGCGATCTTGTTTGTGAAACCGAACAGCAAAGCTCATATTTTTGTACAGTGAGAGCTTTTCAATGCGGACGAATTCGTTTCAGTTATTCAGTTTGAACTTTGAAAATACAAACATCTGACTCATTGCCTTTTCGAATCATTTTACATTCTATCAGATACGACGCTTAGAAATACATCAGATCGATGAACTGGCTTTTTATTTTGAGTCGTATTTTTTCAATAAATTATAATATTTTTACCGTCAAATGTGTATAAAAATATCTTTTGGTAAAAATATATGTATATTTTATAATAGATATATTTTTAAGTGCAATCGCACGATCACATCTACATATATGTATAACATTAAGCCCAGAACATTTTTTTTTCTTAGGTTCGTTTGAATCGTCATTTTATAAGATTACATTCAATATAAAGCGTACAGAGCGTAGATTCAGAGTGGCAAGGAGTTTACTTACATTTTTCATCAAACACGATGAAATTCATGAAAATTAACGAATACTAAATTCAAGCCTTTTATTTGTTATCATTCAATATGTCTTATTTATTAATAAAAAAAGAATTTAAGACTTAACTATACGTATATTGTATATATAAATCCACCAGTACCAGTAACAGTCTGTGAATGTCCCACTGCTGGGCTAAGGTATCGTCTCCTTTTTTGAGGAAAGGTTTTGGAGCTTATTCCACCACGCTGCTCCAATGCGGGTTGTTGAAATACACATGTGGGAGAATTTTAGTGAAATTCAACACATGCAGGTTTCCTCAGGATGTTTTCCTTCTCCGCCAAGCACGAGATGATTTATAATCACAAATTAAGCACATGAAATTTAGTGGTGCTTGCCCGGGTTGGAACCCACGATCATCGGGTAGGATTCACGCGTTCTTACCACTGGGCCATCTCGGCTTGACTTATTTATATAAATATATTTACTAGGTGGTAGAGCTCTATGCAAGCTCTTCTAGGTAGGTACCACCCACTCATCAGATATTCTACCGCAAAACCGCAGTCCTTGTTATTGTTGTGTTCCGGTTTGAAGAGTGAGTGAGCCAGTGTAATTACAGGCACAAGAGACACAACATCTTAGTTCCCAAAGTTGGTGGCACATTGGCGATGTAAGCGATGGTTAATATTTCTTACAATGCCATCGTCTGTAGGCGTTGGTGAACACTTACCATCAGGGGACCTATATCCTCGTCCGCGATCCTATACAATAAAAAATAAAATATATATACAAATAAAAAAATAGCAACTAGTTCAATCACAACCACGTGGAATGGCAGCAAGAATGCTAGCAGCACCTTTAAATCGCAGTCCCGATATTCTGGGCTTAAAATAAATGAACCAGCCCTCCTGACACTAAGAAGATTTTTTATAAAAAATACGAAATCTACGCCATTCAACTGCAAACACAATATTTGCAACGTTTGCTCGCGTCAGCTTTTACAAAGGTGACTCTGGCCTGTAACATTGTTCCTCTATAATAGACGGCGCTAGTGTGCCACACACATGCGTTCCACACTAGGACCCGTCATAGTTCCCGGGTCCAGCCATGCCCCTGTCCATCAGGTCTCTTGCCATCATTACGTTTCAACAGCCCCTTCACAAAGAGAACCATGGTAGAATAACTCAAATATTATTTATGTTCTTAATATTTATTATACGTATGTAACAGTTTTTTAATAATAGATATAAATTGATAAATTTAGATTGATAAGTTAAGTAAACTGTATTTTAAAAATACTTTAGGTATATTTTTACCATGGAGACAAGTAATACACCGGTTTAAATATAGTTCGTTTTTTTAATAGATAATTTGGAGCTAGGACTGCACTGGAAGCATGCTCCTTATCAGGTCAGATCGATTATACATATGGTAATAAATCATCTTGCAATGTTTTCCGTTTTACTCCATTGAACGTGAGGTGAATCATAAACATTGGATCTAGAAACTTGATCATTGAGCTTTCTAGAAATTCAGTATACGGATAAAGATTATGTTTTTCTTACAATGAATGATATAAATTATATGATGATTTTTTTAAATTTAACTGATGATTATTTCAAATAATAATAAAACCTATACAAGGAACATAAAAAGTAAAGCGATGTTAAGATTTTACGAAAACTATAAGTGCTTTAATTTAACACAGGACCGCCCCGAGGCGGGAGTGGGCGGGGCGCTGTCCTATATAAGCCGTGCAAGCCTAGAAAGTTTGTTACTGAAAGCGTGCGATCATATCAGCCGAGCAACACTGCTACTACCCCAGTGACATTTCCCGTGTTCCGCAACTACACGCAGGTAAGTTCCGAACAGATAAAAGTGTTGTTATTCGGCGTAACGTTATAAATATTCATGAAAAAGCATCGCAGTATTTAGGGTAGAAATATGTCAAAATCAGGTAGTTTTCGTTCTTACCATTAGGTAAAATGAAGATAAATGTACTAGAGCATGAAATTCAGAATGCATGCTTGTAACGTCAATAGTCAAAATTTTAAGCGGGTTAAACTGTAAATTATGTAATATTAGATGTTGCATGCGTTGCAAGTGCTGATTTTAAAGTAAGAAGTTTGAAATGTCATGTTGGTTAAAAAAAGAAAAGTAAGGGTTTTTAATATAATTAAGTTATTTCATAGATAAACTATATTTTAATAACTAAAATTCGTAAAAAACTGGTCAAAATCTTTTTGATCGTAATCTAGCAAAAAGTCCATAAAAAACCTACATACCCTTTAAATTCAAAATGTAGTGCAAAGTGCAAATCCGTAAATTGAAATCAATTTTAGTTATCTATTTGGAAATTATTGGAAACGGCACAAATTTTTTACTCTTAAATTGCGATCTGCTTTTTTTTTAAATAAACGTAGGTATGTCACAAAATGTTTCTTTCATCTCGCACAGTTTTAACAATAAATTTAGAAATGTATCAGTTATTTAATTCTTCTCTTATTCATTACTACCTGTATCTGCGACTTCGTCCGCGTGGAGTTTAACAAAAAAGTTAATTAATTTATTTAGTTTTTTTTGGTATTTGCATTTTTTATTTTAATTATCATTTTTTTCTAAAATAAAAGTAGTCTAAGTTACTCCTTATTACATTAGCTACCTGCCAATAAAAGTCCCGTCAAAATCGGTCCAGCCATTTCAGAGATTAGTCGGAACAAACAGACAGACAAAAATTGTAAAAAATGTTATTTTGGTGTATATACCGTATATATATTCAATATTAAAACAGACACTCCAATTTTATTTAAATGTATAGATGTAAAAGAAGAGATGTTATAAGTTTGATCTATTAAATAAATAAATGGTTGCTTGTTATCATATCGTTATTATATAGTTCGTGATTACAAATCAAGCTCAGCTACGAACTAATACGAACTGATATACAAATGTAGCTGTATTATATTCGAAACTAATACATTCTCCATATAAGTTCAGAGATATGTGAAGTGTTAAGTCACACACCACGCTTATTACCGTGTGGTTTCCGAACTTTCGTCATATTCCGGGAAGCGCAGCGCAAATAGAGAAGTGGTTATTTCACTATTATGAGGCATTGACAAACTCGATATATGTACAAAAAATATATAGCACACATATAGATGAAAAATTTAGTGAAACAAAAAATAAAATAAAATTCTTAAATATTTTATTAATATGTATATATAAATCCAACTAAATTAAGATTTAAACTTTGATCTCCTTAAGCGCGCAACAATTGCAAACGATCATCTTACCAATCCTTTGTAGTTCTTGTCGAGTCTAGGTAAAGTTAAGATCACCTAAGACTGCGTGGCATTGATATTGTATTACACCCTTAAAATCTTTTCTCCCTGGATTTAAACAATTACTTCTTTTTCAAATTCACTTCGTAATATATTAAATTTAACGTGTTCAAAGTTATAACAAATACTTATTTTATTTATTTTTCTTTTGTATATCTAAAAGTGTCTCATTATAATTCAATCAAAATTAAATTTAACACGAGAAACCAGCTACGAGTATAAGACTCCAAATCATGTAAACTTTTTAATGACATTCTGATAACAATATCACTATAGAATGATTATAGATAATATATTAGGTCCTTACATATGAAATTGGGTTTTGTACGGGAGGAATATAAAGTAATTCTTTTTTGTTGTAAAATATATTTAATTAATCAAAGTATGCACCGTTGTTATCTATGCACTTTTGCCATCTCATAGATAGTTAATTGCTCCCTTTACTAAAAAAACCATGGGGGCGAGAATCAATACTCTTTGAAGGCGGTTTGGACTGCCGCATCGGATTTTATTTTATTTCCTTGTAAGCCTAGCCACCTAGTACCCATCGTTCAAGTTTTTTTATTATCCCGATTTGCTTCAAGCGGATTAATACAGTTTTATCACTTACCCCGAAGCCTGCAGCTATCTCTGAAGTGCTTTGTGATGGATCCGCTTCCGCAATAGCCATTAATTCTTCATTTTCCACTTTGGTCTCCGTCCGTCCACGGGGTTGGTTCTGAAGGTCGATATTTCCAGAACAAAAACGTTGAAACCAAAAACGTATCGTGCTTTCTTTTGTGACACCAGCGCCGTGCACATCATTAAACCTTCGCTGCTTCTGCAGCACTGGTGCCACGGTAGAAATCGTACTCCGAAATATACCGATATTTCATGTTCCATTGTGCGGTATAAGCGAAAGAAAAAAATAATGTGGAAAAAACAAATGAATGACTGTTGTCAAAACTTAAATGTACCAGCTAAATTAATTTATAAATTTGAATTTGGAATTCTTAACCAAAGAGGTAATTTCATATTTGAGGACATAATATATTTTATTTTATTTTGTATAATGAAATAGCCTCTATGAAAATCTCATCAGTCGTACCCTGGACCATTTTTTAAAGATAAGTTTCATATGATCAGATTTTGATTTAATTTTAAGATTTAAAGACTTTGATTTAAAGATGATACGTCTCGTTTGATCACTAAAGCTTTAATGATATAATGAAAAAAAATTAGGTTATTTAAAGTAAAACTCTGTCAAATGAAACTAAACCTATTTAGATATATAATTATATGGTAAACAGTATAATTCTATATAACATCATATTATGTATTCAATCTGAATTAATTAATTAAAGATCCACTTTAAATCACTCTTGTCAAAGAATTTTTATTAAATAGATCATTAATTAGCTCATTACAATTTAAGTCTCTTGTTTCTTTTGATCCTACATTAATTACACTTGCTAATTCATAGTTAATTGACCTCAATCGCTTGATCTCTCAAGTATAAGGCTGTATGTTGCCGACCTTTATCCAATTTATTTTACCTTAGAGAGTTGCTTAATGTCAAGACGAGTGTCATGTATTTTCTTTATATTGGTCATCTTTTGATTATATTTTCTATGATGTTTTGCAATTATACATAATCTACTTGAATTATTGTAGGTGTTGGACATATTTCAATATAAGTAAGTAAAAGCTATTTCATTTATAAAACACCCTCATGTTTTATAAATGGAATAGCTCTCACTATGGGTTGTTAACCCATCAAATATTTTTTCTTTGGGAACTATGAACTTATTACTTTGTCTATCGAGCAACAATTTTAACTGGTTAGTACGTATCTATGCACAAACGTAACACAGTTGAAGCAATCTCCGCTTTACAAATTAAATTTGACCCAAAACTAATCCCTAATGCGAATCCCTTAAGCCGCTTGTCTGGATTTACTGTTATTAAGACACACTTGTCTTAATTTCGTTATAAAAAAAAACTTGGAATTATGGGGCTTATTTTTAGAATATTTCCTACATTAATTTCTCTTGTTTTTCTCATTATATGGTTGTAGTATTATTATTTAAATGTCAAAAGGAACATCTTACAAGTAGGAAATAGATATACTTTGATTTTGATAGAATTACATGCGCCAATGCCAATGCGCAATTTCCAGTAAAATTTAGTTATTTGAAATACAGGCGATTGTTTCAAATCTAATGAATGTTAGTATAAATAGTTAAATTAACAAAATTGAAATATTCTCCGTATCATTTTTAAAATACATTCTGCAGTTGAATTGTTGTTAGTTTGGTTTAACTAATTAGATCCCTCGGGATCTAAAGTTTTTTAATCTGAATTCTGCGGGTGTATTAAATAATTATCAAAGGTCTAACTGCAATATTCAAATTTACAATCAAACCATTATCCTTTATTTTTCTCCTGATTATATATTATATATTTTATTGAACAATTTTTATAAACCTTAAAACGAAATGTTATTTTATTATTAATTCTTATAATATATACAAAAAAAAACATAAAAAGTAACTAATTAATTGATATTTATTCATTCTTAGTTCCTTGGAGTGATTCAGATTTTTAAATATACATGCTGCTACGAGTACGTTGCAAATCGAGCGCCTACATGCCTACGGCGTAGCATTAGTTTTAGCCTCGTTTATGTTAAACTGACCTATGTTTATCATTTCCAATTATTTTTTTGTATTTTTACTTATACTATTTTTAATAATAAAATCGTAAAGATTAATAAAAATAATGTATAAAACGCTAATGGAAAAGTATTAGATTTACTTAACCAAATAAAAAACAAATGTCAGAGCTGCTTTGTGTTTTTGAAATAATACAAAAATACATGGATTAAATTCACATACAATATGTGTAAAGTAACTGGTTAACGCAACTTACGAAGGAAATTTGATTTCTCATAACAGATTTAATTTAAGGCTAACGTAAGCGCGTTAACTCGCAGATTGTGGCTATGTCACAAAATAAATAAGGAGCGTGCAAATAAATAATGAAATAACTTCTACGTGCTCAGTTATTTAAGAAGTTTACATTGATTATAATTTTATTATAAAATTCACTACAAACACAATAATACTGTACTGATCACTGACAAATACTTATAATATTTTACTGAGTGAAGTTAATATGAATTGAAGTTTTACTCAGACATTATGATGTGCACCATCATCCAGGAAGCTAGACTAAGGGTTGTTGCCTTATAGTAAGTAGCACTTCACTCTTGAGTGAAGCAAAGCTAGACTTACTTAATTCGAAATTCTCATCTGAATACTACGATCATTCGTATGCTTGAAAATTACATTATTTGAAAGTTTAAATTTGTTCGTTTAATATAAGTATTGACATAGTTTACCTACCTATTATTTTCATTAACATGAACTCAATTGATCTTAATTGACCTTTTACGTTCTAGAAAGTGTGGGTGAAGATCGTGTCATATTAAAAATAATACTTTGACTTTATTCTTTCATTATAAAATCAATATGAAAAAGTATTAAATTTTAATATAAACCCTTTTGGAAAATTACAGAAACCTTTTAATAATTATGATCGATTTAATTGTTATTATAAAACTTGTATCTACTAATACTCGTATTTAATAATATTTGTTAAAATCAAGACTAAAATATGAAATTTACTTAAGTAAAGAGTATCTTGTTATTGATAATAAACACCAGTTTTATGAGTAGATTATGCGTTTTGTCTCCAACTGGACGGCCATAAACTTATTTTACTGTTTCAGTGACGTACATGATCCCACTGCATCTGAATATGCACTTAGAAACCTTCTCTTTGAATATAAATTTTAATATGAAATATTTTGTGTATATTTAAGTTCTTACTGTTCGAGTATAATAAATTTAATCGTTAAAAGCTCTTATCGAACTAAAATCAATTGTTTTTAAAGTAAATCGTTGTAAAAACCCGAGCAACGTTATAGTGTAAATACGTAAATCTCTAGAAAATAGTATTCGCTTACATAACAAGCATATTTCAAAATAAGCCTGCAGCAATTCGAACTTCTCCAATTAGTGCAGTAATTTATTATGAAAAATAATATTTTAAATATTAATCACTAAAAATGAAAGATTCTTTGTATGTTATCCTATATGCCTTCCTAAGCCGTTCATCTTAACTGATTAAATTTTGGTGGGTAATTCTAAGTACGTCCGAAAAAGTTTTTAGAACAAGTAACGAGAACTTGTCTTGATATGTTCGTCCTTCACTATAAATGTTTTATGTAGACCCTCTTCTTCTATCCGTCCAAAGCCGGACCGACAAGCTAGTATCTGTTATTTTTCATTAGCGGTAAGAAAAAGTAATAAAACATTTTCGTGATTTCATAATTAAATATTATTAATATTGCAATATTACACGTTAATGTTAATTTTTAATGTAACGCTTCTTCACTTCGTATAAAGTCATGTAAATTATTCAAAATATGTACCATATTCTACTGTAACTTTTATAAGGTTGTCCTTAATTTTCTTGGAAGCAAACTTTTAATTTTCAAATACTTGTTTGAGTTTTATTCATTTTGCGACTTTATATTATTGTTTTTCTTATAACTTGTTTCTTCTTGGTCAAAGTTATAGAGATTTTTGAAATATTTACAATCGCGGCTTTTGCTATAAATGGCATAAAATATTTATTAATAATGAATGATACGATATTGAGGAACCCCCTCCTTACTTCGAACATGAAAAAAATTAAAATAAGACGAAAAATGAGAGGTAAGTGGTCTGAGTGGTCAATATTTTTTATCGATTTTTTTAAAATAATTTAGGTATCGCAACTAACCCATTTCGGTTCTGAGTTCTGACTGACCCGATGTGCTTTAAAAGTAACCTATCATAACCTAACCTACATAACTTCACCCTAGAATTTTATGTGTAATCATTCAGGTACCCCAAACTAAGTTTACATATCAGGCACATCCCAGACCGCCTAAAATAATTGTACTCATATTAATAATCTGCTCTGAAAAAATGGATGCACCATAATTAAATTAATCGGTAAATCGTCTAAAGAGTTCGGTCTATATTATACGTAATTCAAGTTACATCTGTTGCATGTCATTGTGAGATTGCGTGGGGAGCCTGTGATCGATTTGTGGTGGTTTTGAATGGATTGCATGTCAGCCATGCGGCTTTCATCTGCTGTCATTGTATGATGTGTATCTTGTTTCGAAGATTCCGCACACATTCATATTAGTTATGATGTAACATATATCGATTTTGTGTTGAATTATCAAATTACACCCTTATATAAATTGAAATATTATCATTAAAACGTAATTATTTATTGAAGACATTTCGAATTTATTTTTACTAAGGCAAATTACTTTACTCTTGCAAATATTTCTGAAATCCTTATTACTAAACGATTGATTTAATGAAACTTATCGCTTGAAACTTATCACAAGTACCTAATTAAACTATGAATATTGAGTTAGTATCAACCATTAATTATTTCTTATGATCTGCGAAAAGTTTCTACAATCAACTTTGTGACGATGCTGTCTTATCAGAAAACGCCCCGTGTTTATTCGTTATCATCAAGGATGTATAATAAAAGGTCGTAACGTGACTTGTGGGAAATTAAAAGGCCTAACTTTTCGGACCGAGTTTCCTTTATCAACAAAACAATTTAATTCAAATTGGATCTCTATTTGTGAATTTACGTGCTTCGTGAATGTATTGGTTCACGAACGAAATATTATATAATATAATATACGATATATATTTATATCGTAATAGGTGTAATAGGCGAAATTCAAATAACTAAAATGAATGCGACCTTAAATATATATTTTAATAAAACAGTATAATAAATTTTATATTCATTTGCAGATAGGGAAATCATAGTTTTTATGTAATATATACGTTGTTTTTATGTAAAAATAGAGGTACTTTTATTTGACTTAATTATTGCACTTTGTGCTTTAAAGAAAGGCACTGACGCGGAAGCGTAGCTCATTAGTAGCGTTGGATAATTTATAAGAAAAATGCTACATGTCTGCAAAATAAAGTGTCGCTTAAAAAAAGGAAAAGCGTTCCTAAGCCAAATGTTTTATTCTATGATATGAAGATAATATAATGTCAAGATAACATTTGTTACTCCTATAATACTATTTGATAATTTTAGATTTAAATTGTTATCATAACATTTTGAGTGAATTAAAGAGAATGTATAACACAAAAGCTTAATATAGGGAGTGAGTCCCACTTGTCAAAATAACAGCTCGCAATATTTTGGGGCATGTAAGCGAGTTGTGATTTCTTGCGGAATTCATTCCTAATCTGCGGTAATCATATTCTTTAGCCCTCTGACTTCGATCTGGCCAATCCAATCGATAAGTCCTATATACTTTTACATTGTGGTAATGTTGAATTTTACATTATATATAATTTTAATAAAAAAATGTTCCGCTCTTTTTAAACATACATATTTCAAACTAATAAGATAAGATATCAAAAATACAACTCTTATGATACAGCTCGAAGAGTTCGGCGTACATTTTTTTTTTATTTTATTAGGATCTCCAACAAGGAATACACATGACATACTTAAATAAATTATGTTAGTTACAAATCTATGTGCTCCCTCAGTTACAGGAAACCACAGCATCCATCTTATGTAACTAAGTAACAGCTATTAGAGTAATATTAAAAGACTACAAATTACTAAATGAACAAAAACAAAAAACAAACTACAAAACTTCTTATTTTAAATAACTAAAGTTAAAATTAAAGTTAAAAATTATATTAAAAGATTAAAATATTCGTTACCAATTAAAAGCAATATTCTCTTTCACAAGCTGATTAATTTGTACGTATTTGGCCATCATGCATAAATTTTACAACATAACTCTGGAACATAGCAATCAATTGCTATTAATCTCTATGTTTAATACTTAAGTATCTTATTTAACTAAATAATAGGTAAATATAAAGAAGCTTTTTATTTTAAACAGTTGATATTAGTAAAATGTGCATGATTTTTTTAACTTTATTGTGTTATAAACGAAGATATTAGAAATCGGCCAATCAATGAAGTTGTTGTTTAATGTCACTGGTCGTCCTAAGGACCGCGTCCTTTGCTTGTGTACAGTCATGTGTAATATATGTATAATACCCACATTGCGTTTTATACTCGCCTGTTCCTTAAAATAAATATAAAAACGCTCTTAACCCGAAATCAGGTTCTATGACCGCGTAATGAAATCTTCTCAGAACTATGTACATAGTAATTGTCGGAACAATAAAACGCACGTACCCATAAAACGTTGTTATTTCGATAAATTGGCTCGTGTAGTGCTAGCCAAAGAGTTCACACGTAACTCGCTCGGTTAATTAAGTATCGACATTGAATGATAAAAGAGAAACTTCTCTATTTCTTTTTTCATATTGTATTCAGATATAAATTTATTGAAAACTAAAATTTCTAAGCTAGAAACACCCAATTACTTCAGACAAACAAAAATATAATGATGAAAGTTTAAATTGAAAAAAAAAAACGTAAATTAATTGAAGGCAGAAAGTGACCAAATTTGTTTTCAATTTATTTTATCTTCATGCCCAAGGAACATAATCTGTTCAGATATTATCTCGAAATGATATCAAATCTGTTCATTTTCAGTTTAAATATAAAGAATAGTGAAATATAATATAATAACAAAATATATATGGGTTTGACATGCCGTAAGGATAAAAAACCCTTAAAAATAGATTAAAAAAAAAAGCAACATATATACTTCGCAAATCAGTAAAGCATATATATTTATGCGAATTTCAAAAATGAAATATTTAAGAAAAACGCGCAACTGTATTTATAAAGTTATAAGTATCTCTCTTTAGACGTCAAGGCTCTGATTACTGAACAAATACTTTCGCCTGAAAACTGAAATTTATTTGCAAAAATTTTTAATACTGGCGGCATAGGATAGCAAGTAAGTCAACATTCCGAATTTCCTTCTTCATAAAATTAATTTTAATAAAAACCGACTTCATAAATTTGCCTGCTTGCGTAGTGGCAAATCAAATTTTACAGTCTTAAACTAAAAATGTGTACGCCTTAATGCTTCTACACTCGCTGCTCAAATGAGGCGATGATATCGATTAATGTATACAGTACAAGTCAGCAAGTATTCTATTTCTACTCTTATTCTGCATTTGCGTGTGTGTGTGTTTTTTTACATGTGATGTTACCGGTCGAATAAAAAATAACTAAAAGAATCGGCGTCAAGCTGTGTAGCTGACTGGAAACATACAGAGAAAATTATATAAAAATAAGTCGAATCGACATGAAATAGGTTAAAATATTTTAATTTTTTATTTTTCACTGTAAACATTACTGCTTGATTTATTATTTTTTTAAACGTTTGCGTCATATTTTTATTTCATCAAAATCTGGTCATCAAGTAAAATTTAGGGATGGGCCTACATTTAACATAGAGGGATTTTATTGAGAATGCAAATAATTTTGTTGCAGTATCAAAAACATTTGTAAAGATTATTTCAAATTAAACTTTAATTATTATGTTAATAATTGTAACATTAATTATGTTAATAATAATTAACATTTCAACTAAACATGGGCATAATGTACAATCATATCTAAAGATCTTAAATATTATAGTTTTGAAATAATGAAAATTAGACATATTGTAAATACGATACTCAGTTCTCTTAATATTTTCTGATTAACACAAACGAAACCAACCTCTTATAATATTTATAGCAGTTTTCGTATTATAATTATAAATGACATTTGTTAAAATTATCTGATTGTTGTTGTTTTTTTTTTGTAAAAATGTAAGTTTTCAAATTGTGTTCATATCGTAAGGTTCGTTTGCAATAGGGCAAAAGAGAACAATGGGGTACAAAGAAAGTTGAAGTGTACTATTATGAATGTTTAGCTAAGGCCCGCTCAGTAAACACTTGTACTGAGAGCACAATGGCTCTATTCACGGTTGTGAGAGCACTATGTACATGCTGGTAAGACCTATCTATTACAAACCATAGAGTGAAGCCTTGACGTTCTAGAAAGTCACAAACTTTTCTATAACTTCGAGTCTTCTGAAGTAAATTTGAAATTTGTTGGTATTAATATTCCGATTATATAATACTTGGTGGTAGAGCTTTGTGCAATCTCGTCTGGGTAGGTACCACCCACTCATCAGATATTCTACCGCAAAACAGCAGTACTTGTTATTATTGTGTTCCGGTTTGAATGGTGAGTGAGCCAGTGTAATTACAGGCACAAGGGACATAACATCTTAGTTCCCAAGGTTGGTGGCGCATTGGCGATGTAAGCGATGGTTAACATTTCTTACATTGCTATTGTCTATGGGCGTTGGTGACCACTTACCATCAGGTCGCCCATATGCTCGCCAGCCTTCCTATAAACAATAAAAAAAAATTAAAAAAAATTAAATGTTTGTTTACCATTTAATGACAAAATATAACAAATAAGAAATTTTGGTGATCCATTACACAAAGCGTAACCATAGTGCAAGGAGAGATATTCTTCTCCTCCTTTATCTTTATACTACGACGTATATAGTATGACGTAGGTACCTGTAGGTATACATGTATTTATGTAGATGTATCCGCGTGAATCTTATTAATCCTGTAATCTCTTTAAGATGCTGTACCAGTAAATGAATTTTGATATAATGATATTAAGGAGGTCTTCCTAGTGACCCAAATAACACGATGTGTAATTAATTAGTTTCTAATAAGTTTGGTGTGTAATAAGTTTAAATGTTTAAAATGTTTATGTATAGGTATGTTAACGTGGTAAATATTTTTTACAGGTTTATAATTTTTTTTTTTCCACTTTGAACTATCAGTAAATCTTTTATCTTATAGGGTTTATTTATATTTTCCTATTGAACAAAACGTTTTATCTTTATATTACTTAATTAGTAAACGGCTGGTTAAATGATAGACCCAGGTACAAGGAAACGTAGAAAATTCATAGCCATTCAATATTAATACTCCATTATTTATCTCTTTTAAAGTAGTTGTTTTTCTTAATTACTTAAATGCATACAGACGATCGTGCAAGGAATAAACTTAAAACTTAAAAACAGTTGTACAAAGGCGGACCTATTCCAAGAAGAGACATCTTCGAGCTAATCAAATCAAAATCAAATAGTTACATAAAATGGTACAAATTCAAAGAAAAATAAAAGAATAATAATATATTTATGTATAATGATACTCCATTATAAATACGTTACACTTTATATTAATATTAATTAACACAAAGAAGAAAAAGAAATGACTGATATAAATGAATTTCTAATATGAAGAAAAAATATATATACAACAATATGGGTTCAGGCTTCTGATATAATTAAATTAGTAATCTCGTTCAAGTATGCACGGTCTTGCATCAAGTCTTCAAGTTTCGATTGACATGGCGGAGCACATATTCGCTTGTTGTTGTGATATTTATTATATAGGACAATACTTATACTTATTAATAATGTTTTAGATAATGGCAGGATTTAGTGTAAGCCTGTCTGGGCCACCACGAATACTACCACTGAAACAACAATATTAGTAATGTTGTTTTCCAGTTCAAGTTCAAGTATGAGCCAGTATAACTACAGGCATAATGACATACCATCTTATTTTCCAAGTTTGGTCATTAATATTTCATATAGTCCAAATGTTTATCGACAGTGGTAACTTATTGTGAGGTGGCGCAGTTGTGATTGACTTGCTATTAAAAATATATAAGATGTGTGGTTGAATAAGTAATAAGTGTATATGTGTACAATTAATAGTCTTCCATACCGATTTCGACCACGGCGGCCAATCTCAAGAGAGATTAGGCAGCTGCGCAAGAGGTATTATAGTGCACATGTGCGCAAACACAGGTTTATTATTTTTAAATTATTTAAGGTTAATCTATTACAGAGCATTGTAAAACAATCTAGTGAAATTTTACAAACACGTCTAATAAATTTTCCCTTTATATAAGATATTTAATACATTAAACAAAAAAACTATAAATAAACAGCGGCAGAACATTAACACGCTATGTTTACGTAATCTCTATATACAATTGTTTTTTTTTTTTTCTTTTTTTTTTTTTTTTTTTTTTTTTTTTTATTGTATAGGAAGGCGGACGAGCATATGGGCCACCTGATGGTAAGTGGTGACCAACGCCCATAGACAATGGCATTGTAAGAAATGTTAACCATCGCTTACATCACCAATGCGCCACCAACCTTGGGAACTAAGATGTTATGTCCCTTGTGCCTGTAATTACACTGGCTCACTCACCCTTCAAACCGGAACACAGCAATACAAAGTACTGCTGTTTTGCGGCAGAATATCTGATGAGTGGGTGGTACCTACCCAGACGAGCTTGCACAAAGCTCTACCACCAAGTAAAATATATTGTAAACAATTTTTACTATTATGAGGAAGCCAATGTTTTTTTTAGATACTAGATATGAATATGTAGGTTCTGATGTTATTACAAATGTAACACACTATTCTCTGTTGAACATGTTTATGTTGGCAACGCAGAGATCAGGCTCTGGAAGGGAACTTAACCGCAAACATTCAAAGCCTGGCTCCTACTAGCCTCACAACAATTTATGCATGGCCATGCAGGCCTCACATTTCTGCTTTAATCTGCGGTTATCGCCTAAGGTTTAATCAGAATCTTTACTAGCATCACACATGTTCTCGTATTGATGATAGAAACACATCGATAAAAGGGAAGGAAACGTTATTCACGGAACAAATGTCTGTTAAATGGAAAATTTAGATTATTCAATATCTGGAACGGAAGAATTTGTTTGAAAGTAACTTTAGATATGAGTATATTTAATTAAAGTTATATTTTGCATGCAATTAATGTCAAAGACTTTTATTACCATTATTGACTATTCATAAATCAATCACATGAAAAATATTTTTCTTTTCTTACGCAAGCATACGTGCTTATGCATCCCTCGCAGTAATAAATGTGAGTATGTGGACTCACTGAAAAACATACCTCCATTAAACTTTTTTGTTGGGCTACTGTTCTTATCTTCTCGCTCATCGACGCCGCTTGGTTGTCCTGTCGGTACCACTTCACTTCTAATAGTGTCTTCGCCTAGAGTACCCAGGGCAAATCACTGGCACGTAAAGTCCGGGACTCGGTACATCCCCATATCGTTCTCACCACTTTTATTCTATGTAAACCCGTAAGAGTAATGCTATTCCGGTCTACATATGTACGTGTTCTGTCTGTTAGAGCATCTCCTTGAAATATATCAACAGTCTCCTTAGCGGTATATTGGTTATCCATGTAATTACGAGAAAAGCGCAGGTCTTTTTATTAAAAAAAACTTTGGGGACCATTTTAATGCACATATATTCGTACGCAAATAAATTACATCTTTATCAAGAGCGGCAGTTGGCTTCGCAAAATGTGCTTGGAATATTCATGATGCCGTGCAGATTTCTT
Source organism: Nymphalis c-album (assembly GCA_963151315.1). Lineage (NCBI taxonomy): Eukaryota > Metazoa > Arthropoda > Insecta > Lepidoptera > Nymphalidae > Nymphalis > Nymphalis c-album. Next base: position 6,939,158 of record OY720588.1, read on the forward strand.
CTGTATTTAATATTGAATTTGATGTATCAAACGAGATTATTATGTTAATATTTATATATACTCAAAATGTATTTATAATGCGAAGATGATATAGCAAAGCTACATGTTTGTTTTAAAAAATGATCAATTAGTCTATGGTCAAAACTTTAAATTGGAAAATAGTCATTTAGAATTTGGAATATTTTCAGAGTATAGGTATATACTCTGAAAATATTCCAACCTTATTAAAAAGTCCTCCGATAAACTCTATCACAGTAATCCAAAAGAGCAACCATAAAGAATTCGTTGATAAAACCTTCGTTCGTAAATAAAAATTATAATACAGAATACACATTAACATAAATCATATTGTGTAAAACAATGATTGTAGAATATTTTACAGTGTCATATTGTTATATTTATAAATGGCAAAAACAACCTGCAACAATTATAAAGAAATTCAACAAACTAACAAACGATCTTGTTACAAAGTTAGACAACTATACGCTTTTTTATTTAAAAAGTTCACTGGATAGATATCTCGGTAATGAAATGCGTCGCAAAAATGACAGCAAAACTTTAGCAAACTTTTGACAAATTGCGAAATCCCCGAAAGTTGCAGTTTTAAAGACAAACACATTATTATCGACTTATTAAATAATTACGCATGTATTTACATACATACGTTTGTTTATTATTGAAAAGCTGAATTAGCTGTTTAATATATGGTTGAGTTGAGTTGTTGTTGAGTTGAGTTGATGAGTTTGATGAGAAAGTTAAAAAGGGTATGATTATTTTTTATTTTCTTTTTGTATGGATTATTCAGAAGTCGTAACAAGCGGTCAGCCGGATGCGAACAGGAAGCGAGTCCAATTTTAATGAGCATGTGAATTTTATTCCTATACCTTTTCTGAAAATTAAGTTTCATATTTCATCGTAACTAATAATGTGTTATAAATCCGAAACTTTGTTAGTTTGTTTGTTACGCTTTTACGCCTTGGCTGCTTCATCATGAAATTTTGCATAGACATTATCAGGGGTTCAGGACAAAGAACATAGAGTAGCTGACCTTTGCGCACGGGAAAACAAGCAAAATAACTAGTATTTTATAAATGAAATTATAAACGGCCTTATATACATATATTATTAAATACCTGTAGGTTGCGGTTATCAAGGCCCAACTAGCAAAAACTATAGACATTTCTTATTAAATCTGCGAACACTTATATTTTAATTATAAAATTATAACGACAATGTGAGCAACGAAGTCAGTTTACTTTCGAGACAGTCAGCCCATCCAACGAACAAGAAATAGGGTCATTAGCCTCTATTAACAGATTGTTAATAATCAACGATCAAAGATACAAAATGAAATGAATCAGTATTTAACTCGATGTAAAAAAATCATTTTTTATTATTTTATAAATCGATACAAACTCTGATATAGATATTCAGGATCACGTAAATTAGGTTTGTTAGAATTTAACGTCAAAATGTAATACTTATTGGCAATGTCGAAAACGTTTAATAAAATGAACTAAACGAGGCCATAAATTACATTAACGAAACCCTCATTTGAATTACTATCCCTGAAATCACCCCTAAGAGGACTAGTCTATCCTCAGAGATTTTAATCAAAGAATATCATGGACTTGAATATGTAAAGCTCAATTAAAAATAGGTTTTCTTCTGTAACCATAATCTTTAAGACTGACAAATATGGTATTATGGTATATTATTTGAACTGCTTAATTGAATCTCTTATTAATTTGATTAATATATCACTTGTCATAAAAATATGTGGAATAATAGTTTGAAAACGTAACATGATTTTATGTCTTATTATATACAATAATCATAAAATCTTTTAAATATAAATTGTTAAAGGCATATCCTTTCTATTTCAAATGTGCAGTTGATTTCGTTCAAGTACACACAAATAAGATTTGCTGTAAGGTTGTTACGAAAATTTCATCTTGTTGGTTTCTAAATTGCAACAGCTTAAACCTACGGTATACCAATTGAGTTGTGCTCGAGACGAACCAACTCATAATGAAATAGCTTTTATAAATATATGTGATAAATATTAATATAGAATATTTATATTAAATATGTAAATATAACAACGCAGTTTGTTTAATAATTTTTTATAGGAGGTTAGGGAAAATAAAAGGAGCAACTCCGTTTCAAAAGAGATATATTCTCGATATGTAATAAATTAATAAGACTGTAGTAGAAGGAAAATGAAATATTTAAAATTGACAGATTCTATTATCACCAGCCAGCGGCTCATAAATATAATTTAAGTATACAACCTTTTTGTACAAGATTATATTTTTTGCTTATATAGTTTATTTAATTATTAATTAATAATCCAACAATTTTCAACCATAACTTGACCTGGTATTAAATGTAAATGACTATTTGATTTATATATTAAAAAAATGATATGTTGAAGTGGGATTATAGGGTAATTTTAAGAATATATTACGATGATAAGCCATTTTTACTTGAGAAAACAAGGTGTTGTAGTCACGTGTTTTCTTCCCATGAAAAGATTATTATCCGAAGGTGCCTTTTCTTATTCGTAAGAAGATTTCGGACGATTTTTTTTTATAATAACAATCCTATTAAGAATCGTCTTAAAAGTGTGAACAATTTCTTTTCGCTTAGGCAAATAAAAAATACATATATCTAGCTTGTTAATGTCATAATCTAAAATGTATTAAGTGAATATCCGCACTTTTTTTATTGTGTAGGTAGGCAGCCGAGCATGTGGGCCACCTTATGGTAAGTGGTTACCTACGCCCACAGACAATGGCATTGTAAGAAATGCTTCTCATAAATAGTAAATTAATAAATAAATGTCAGAAGCTTTGTATAAATTTGAAAGCAATTTTAGCAGTTCATAACCATGATTCAAAAGTTATTTGAATTAATCAAAAAGTTTATTATTATAGATATTAATTTGTGATATTTCATAATTAATCTTCATCATTTCATTTCACCTAAACCATTTATTTGGAAAACTTTACCTTTAAATAGTTAAAGCAAAGTAATAACGAACTCCAAGCTCTATAGAAAAGTTGCTAATGCTTAGTATGGAAATTATAAGTATAAAATGACTACATTTTTAAATTTGCTATAATAAAATAATAATAATTATGTTTCTAGCTGTGACACAAGTTAAACTAAGTTATCCTTATACTTAAACCAAATCAAACATATGACTATGTATTTATATATTCTTATTTTGTTAAGGGTAAAATACACATCTATATATGAACAGCAGCTTAATTCAGATATTGAACATGCTTTTTCCAGACAATTTCCACTTCGCAAAATTGTATGGACTCGAAACGAAGGTGCAATATTTTCATGCATCCGTTTTTCGATCGATTACTTTGTTTTTTTTGTTAACTTCTTAAACCGGCGATATGGAATGTTTTCCGGTCAGCGTGATTACATACCCGTTTTATAGCTGAAGAGTGTTTCTGTTTTCTACTAATTTGTAGTATTTTATGATGTATATGTGACTAAGCGAGGTAGTTTTACATATTTGTATGTAGATTTAACTTAACCCCTTATAAAATACATATTTTTAGAAATACTACAAATACCTTCAATCTTCATGTTAAACATACTTTATAAATAATAATTTTAATAATTGAAACGTATATTCAATTAATTTTGAAATTATAAAAATATATCATTTCTAATTTGTGCGTTGTAGACACCCAAATGAATCTATAACAAGAGGATTTAACAAAATGTTTTATTCATACGTGGTACCTAAAACGTCCAATAAGTTATAATGACACAACTTTTCAAAGTAGTTATGTAACTGTCATTATCATAATAGATTTTCAAACAAAAAAGTGTTTGAAGTTAGTTACGGAGAAATGAAAATCGTTCTAACTGATAAGTCCGCCAAAACCTGACAGCTTGAAATCTATTAAACTTAACTGAACCACGATTCGAACTCAGTCGCTGACACTTCGAAAAGGGATGGAAATGACAGCCTTGTAGCTATAAGCTGCTGCTCTAGTAACTTCAACAGAACATAGTTCAAGCGCTAGATGTAAATTACGGTTATACGGTTAAAGTGCTTTCTAGAACGATTTGCACGCATATATTTTTTAATTTAACGTGACTATGGCTTGCTTAAAAATAAACTTATGTCGATTGAATGTTGTATTTGTATTTTTATGTTAAATTGTTTCTTGCACTAAGAGTCATGAGACCTATAAGCACGCTGAAATAAGCTTCTAAAGCTTGCTGGTTTGATATATCCGATTTTTTTCGTTATGATGAGAGAAGTTAAATAATTCCTTTTTTTTCATTCATGGCTATGAAATACATTTGAATATACCGATAAATAGGCATCATTACTGTGGTAAAAGATACTTCACAAGACAAATATTTTTTCTTAGGAGGTTATATACTGTCATAAATATATCGAATTGTATAAAATATGTATAAATGGTGATTTGAACTAAAATAATAGGATATATTTTTGCAATAACACAACGTGCTATTGTAATATCATAGAATATAAATGGTAATGTATCGTATAAAAACTATACGATAAAATGGCAAAATAACAAGGCTCGTATAATCGTAACATCATGTAAATACGTACAGAATCTCGCTAATATATTTTACCGTCAAGGGTGCCCTTAGACTGTCAGCAATTTATATTTCTTATTTAACTTAGTAATATTTTGTAGACGCAGGAAAATCATACGTTATCAAAATAACTTATGAAAGATGTCTGACATTATGAAGCATATTAAACATTGCTGATATGGTATGATATGATGAATTTTATTAAAACTATCAAGGCATGAGTAAATATCAATTATATAATACTTTATTAACTATACTTAACTATTTATTATAATAGTTATTTGTTCATTATATGTATTTTATATAAAACAACATAACATGATATATATATATATACATTGTAATGACTACTAATTCTCGACTGAGTTCAAAGCATTGTTTGGAGTTCGTCTAGATTTTCTTCAAAGACCACGATATAACGTCCAAAGCATAATTGTTGTCTGTCAATGACTATTAAACGCGTCATTTAAGGTATGTCTCAATAATAGAATGATCGAAGGAAAAAAGTGGACAAATCAATATGTTAGAATAATTTTGGTAATTTTACTTTTTTTTTAAATCACTGACTCATTTACACTACATACTAACGACTGCCTCGTTGGTCTAGTGGCTAGATATAAGGTCGAAGACCCTTGGTTCAATTCCCAGATTGGGCCTATAAATATATATTGGGTTTTTCTCTCAGAAAATTCTCAGTATCAGCCCAAAGTCTGGAAGTTGGAAGTGTGTACACTCCCGTGCCTCGGAAAGCACTTTAAGCCGTTGATCCTGTGCCTGAACTCTTTCCGGTCGTGTCGGATTGCTGTCAAATCTGATTATAGGAGCTAAGGAAAAGAGAATGCACCTGTGTTTGCGCACACACTTGTGCATTTTAATATTATGTCCTGCGTAGTTGGCTAATCTCTCTTGAGATTGGCCACCTTGGCCGAAATCGGTCTGTAGGACCTTATTACATCCAAACGGACCTAATTATAATAATTACCTAACCTTAACATTTAATACATCGGGCTGTAAAATACTTTAGGTATATGTACTGTATTTATGCTAAATTTACTAGTGTGATCTATGCATATTAAATTTCGCATTAGGGTAGATGTGAAATACCCTACATGCAGTATAGTACCTACTGCTACTCTTTTAATATTTTATTGTAGTTCCTCTGTAAGTAATTTTTGTTAAATACTTCGATAAAATAAATGTTTATAATTGATATGTGTATATCTATAAATTTTTGTAATAAATTATTTTTTGTCTTTCAATTAGTCGCAATCTATTAATAAATTAATTTTTGGCCAGTGTTGTAAGTATAAAATTTAGTGTTAAGCATAGTGTACACAGGTGGCGCTGAGACGCGTGGTCGATCAATTTGCCGGTTGGAGGATCAAAGACGCGTCTCAGTTCACCCCGTGTGTTATGACCGCCCGTTCATATAAACTTCATAATATTAAGAACATACTAGACCAACTGAGTTTATTCAATTTTATTTTAAATATTTATTTTTTTATTCTAATTAAATAATGATTCCACTGAAAACTTGATGGATTCGTTATAGCGATTCTACGGTATGTATATAATAAATTTAGAGAGATAATTTCAAGTGTTAATTAAAATGGATTTAAAATAGCAGAAATCGTCGAACGGTAAATTTTAATAGCAATTAATTACAATTAAAATCTTACCCTTCCATTACTACTACTTCCATTATTACTATTGGCGTTTTGTACGGGAGGAATATATAAAGCTTTTTTTTTTGTAAAATCTATTAAATTAATCAAAGTATACACCGTTGTTATCTATGCACTTTTGCCATCTCAAAGGTAGTTCATTGATCCCTTTACTAAAAAAACCCATGGGGGCCGAGAATCAATAAACTCTTTGAAGGCGGTTTGGACTACCGCATCGGAGTTGATTTTTTTTCCTAGTAAGAAGTCAAAATTCCGGAAGAAATGGTTATCCGGGGAGAACGGTGGATGTCGCAGACATTCCAATTGTAGCTCATCTAACTTAGTGGTTGTTTGTTGTGCAGTGTGTGGTCTTGCGTTGTCGTGAGCAGTGGCCTAGAGCGTTTGACCAATGTCGGTTGTTTAGTAGCTAATTCATGGTTTGAAGTTGCTGACAATCAAGATATCTGCAGTTATCCTTTCGCCAGATTTTAGAAAGCTGTAGTGAACGACAACGGCTAGTCCACCAAATACTCACAAATAACTTTTTCTGAGTCAATTTCCGTTTTAGGTAGGATTTGGGTGGGTCTCTAGGGTTCAACCATTGCGACGAGCGCTTCCGCTTATCTTACAATATCCACTTTTCATCACAAGTAATGATTCGATTTAAATTCCCTTCATTATTGTGTCGGTTGAGCAAACAAACAGCAGTCGACGCGTGTTTGCAAGTTCGATTCACTCAATTTATGAGGTTCGTTTAAGTTTTTTTGAAGTGAAACTTCTTTAGAATCGTTGTGATTTCAAACCGGATGCAACGGAAAAAACGACAGGTAAGAGACACAAATACAAAAATGTGTAGGATGAAGCCAGCAAAGAATGAGACAGAAATATACATACTATTTTATATTATCGGTCTCTCCTCTTTGTGCAAGTTTCACTTCTATCGTGTGTGAATCGCACCTTAAACCTTTTTTTTTCTTTCCCAATTTGCTTCAAGTGGATTAATACAGTTTTATCACTTACCCCGAAGCCTGCAGCTATCTCTGAAGTACTTTGTGATGGATCCGCTTCCTCAATAGCCTTTAATTCTTAATTTTCCACTTTGGTCTCCGGCCGTCTATGGGGTTGATTCTGAAGGTCGAAATTTCCCGAACAAAAACGTTGAAACCAAAAACGTACTTGCTTTCCTTTGCGACACCAGCGCCGTACACAACATTAATCCTTCGAGCTGTTTCTGCAACATTGGTGCCACGATAGAACTCGGTAAATATACCGGTAAATATATCGGTAAATATACCGATATTTCATGTTTCCATTGTGCGGTAATACAATCGGTGGTAAACGCCAAAGAAAAAAATTATTAGGAAAAAACAAATGAATGACTGTTTTCAAAATACAAATGATATATGAATTTTAAATTTGAATTTGGAATTCTTAACCAAAGAGGAGATATTTCAGATCAAAGTGGTCAGTACGAAAAAACGCTAATTTCATATCTAAGGACCTAATATAAAGTTGGGAGTTACGTCTATTGAATAAATAAGCTGTTGCTTTCGTTTCACTCTTCCAACAAGTTACAAACCTAAACTAATTTATATAAATTAACTTCATTCATAACTACTAATAAACGTAGCATTGTTTCTAGGTAAGTTTTCAACAAATAACAAGAACGAATAATAGGATATCTATCAGGTTATGGGCGATTGTTGAATAGAAACAATGATACCTGTTTTCCGATTGAAAATAAAATTTACTCTTACGTATCCTGAAATATCAAGAGAGATTGATTAAACATACAAACTTCCAGGAAATGTTTTCTTTTGTATCTATAAACAGTGAAAACAATCATATGAAAATCAATCTTCGAGCAAATACTAAGATGTTTGTGCTCTTTGATGGCATTGCGATGGCTTTTAGCGGGGTTGGAAAGGTCAACAACGTCTAGGTCGCCGATTTTGTTTGAGTACGTCTTGAGGAAAGTTACTTTATTTAAAAAAATAGTTAAGTTTAGCTACGGTATTTGTCGTATCGTTCTAATCAATTTAATATAATGGTAATTAAAACTGTGCTTAACTCGTGCGAAAATATCTCTTAATTGTAAGCAACCACGTAATGTTCCTCGAATCATGCCATTAAAAGTCATCAGTAATTCAATCTATTAATAAAGACACATCAAAATATTGCTATCGGAAGCTAAATGAATCATATCATTAAATGATCGATGTGACACGTGAAGTAAAGCATTATATTATAGATATGTATTTGTAATGTCAGATTATTCCGATATACGGCCATTCGTTTTGATATTTTAGAACGCTGAGCATAAAATGAAAAAAATGTAGCACATGAAGACACCCGGATTTTCAAGATCTCAAGTTTAACGTTTAAAATCAATATTTTTTATTAGCTAGACCATATCACTTTTAATCAAAGCATTCTAACAAAGTAATATGAAACTAAATACAATAATAAAAATGTAGAGATAATTTTCACCTTAATTTGTTCTTAAACAAGAACATTATCTATGTACTAACAAAACATGTAGGACTGGATATAATTAGTCTCTACGTCGATTTTCTATTCAACTGCAACATACACGGTATAATTAGTTGGGAAAGTTATGCCTGTATCAAACGTTTAGTAATAGGTAGCATATGGTGCGAGCCATTCTATTAATAGTAGGGACTATCTGCACGAGAATTACGGTTTTTAATTCGATATATTTCAATGATTAAACTAAGTGAAGTAAATTATGTTTATCAAAATTAACGATAAGTATTGTATAGGAAAATGATTTTAACAATAAATTAATAAATAAATATATTTAACGGTATTAAATTAAAAGGAACTTATTTAATTATTCACTTTTATAAAGCATTTAGTAGTTACTTATACCTATAGTGATATCATAGCAACTTACTTCTCCTGGATACATCAAGTCACAGAGTAAAGCATTAAATGTTATTAATAACTGTAGTTCGATGTTTTATATATTTTTTTTACTAAACTGGTATACTTCTTAATTCCCGAGATTGGTGGCGCATTTTCGATGTTAGGAGTGCTTAATATTTCTGACAGTACCAATGTTTATGATGGTGACCAAATACTATCAGGCAGTCCATTTGCCCATTAAACATTCTCGCTGGGATCGCTGTAAATTTTTATACGTCCTAGTTTAGTATGAATTTGTATTTGTAAATAAATTTATATTCATTGTTAGAACCGCCATAAATATGTTTGAAAACATAGTTTCTAATGTGTCAATAGGTGCTTTGAGAAATACCTTACGATGTACCGACAATTTGTTATGATTTAACTGCATCAAAATGATATGTTATATGATAACGACACTCAAAATAACTAAGGGATAAAGATATCTTATATGACACATAATAAATGACATCAGTATGCTTTTTATTGAAACCGATATTCGTTGCTAGAATAGTAAAATGTCGTACAATCCAATAAATAAGCAGCGGAGCGTGTATGAGCGTGTGAATAATACGCAAAAAAGCTGCGCGTGTAATAAGGACATGACACTGAATGTGATAAGCGTGATTGATGACGTCACAAACGCTGACTCTGCACGAAGGGCCGTTACGACTACAACACGTTGCCCTACTTGTTGATCGTGGGTTATATGTTATTTGAACAAACTTATATATCTACCAAATGTTATTTCGAAAGCTTACGGTTCTTAATACATTTTTTTAAATATTTAACACATAAAATATCTTTATCGTTAGGTACTTAAGTTAGTAGTACCTCTTATAACTTCGTTTTAAGCCTGTGACAACATTTAAATTTTTTATTAGAATTTAAATACATTGCAAATTTGAATTAAAATTGGAAATATTTGATTTTAAATATATAATATTCATGGGAAAATGAACATAATTGATTAAAAGACGCAAATTGGAAATAATATCATGGTAATTTAATGTAAGCACTAGAATAAACGTTTGACGTTTAAAATTTGTTTAAATATTGTTGTAATAGTAATTTAATGTAAGAATAAAATGAAACAGTCTAACACTCTAACCAGTTAAGTATAGAAGACTCCACCCATCTTTAATATATAAGAACATTCAGGTAATTTATTACCTTTAATTTAAAATAAGTTTGGTATAGACCTTGTGCCATCGTATCATAAGAAAAGGGTCACCTTATCATGATTTTTTCTGAAAACATCTTAAATATTTTCAGTACTCTAATTAAATTTAGTATACAATTTATTTAAGCGTATATTTTAGAATTGGCGATTATTATCTTTTTAAAAATAGAACACGAAATCATACAAATAGATGTGAATAACTTACTCCATGACTCTTACAAATATCACATTTGAACAGAACACAATTTGCAAGTCGCGTCAATAATGAATTAATTACTTTTGCCCACTTACAAAATGGCGGTGGTTGGTGGTAGTCGCGTCAATAATGAATTAATTACCTTTCTGCCCACTAATTCATTAATGTTTTCTGAACATTTGTTGAAATATGACGATAATTGTTGAAGAAGTCGGAAAAAAACGAGCCGATTGGGAGCTTTCATCGAAAATGCTGTAAAATCCCTTTGAATTATAACAAAAAAATGTATGGTGAAATTGTTTTTCCTTTCATAGATCTACAGAAAAGTCCGCGATGACATATGTCTATCTTTTAAGGATAGCTAACTATACCCACTTTGATGTTTAAAAAATGGTTACATAATAATGTTTTAATTGAAAAACTATCAAAACGGATATGATATTAATCCTTATCAAATTAAATACGTTATTTACTTTAATCATTCATGTTTATTATAATTGCCCTTTACATCACCCAATTTAAGTGAATATCTTAGGAGTTATCATAATTTTAGAAATATCGCGCACCAAATAAATTCCAACGGTCATATCATAGCATCTCAACACATTTATATTTTTCAGATCAAACATGACTTGGAATACACTTTTTGCTCTGGCAATTTACGGCCTTGCAGCGGTCTGTATGTTGCCAGCATCTTCCGCTCAGGATCTCTCGCAATACGATAGTAAGTACAACTCGACATTATACGTTTGTTTATGATGATTATAGAATATAGATGATAACACTTTATTTTTATAGTGGTCATTAATTTCACATCACTTCCTCTTCCAACTACTACACACTTGTGTCACAATAAATTAATTACAACTTGTCAGATATATTATTATTATAAAAAGATTTGTTGTTTTTTTTTCATTTAAAAAACATATTGTATCATAATATGTTATATAATTTATAAGATATTGATTATATTCATAATCAGATGTAGTATGAGAGAAAGTTATGATGATAAAAAAAATATTTTTGTGAACAAAATAACTTATTAATCAAAAATGTTTTGCGTGAATTAATATTACCCTAATTATATATTATAATATACTATTGCGATTTAAACTAATAGTTTAAGAAATATTACGAGATATTTAATAAAAATAGCACAAGAAAAAAAGTCGTGTTTTTTACCTGTACGATATCGGGTAGACATTCAATATATTTATTATATCAAAGTAATTCATGAATTAAAATGCAAAACAAAATACATCATACAAACTAATAATTTCTGTAATATTACTATCATAACATTATCAAAATAATTCTTGTTACTTTATCGTGTGTCGCGTTTGATGTTGGAACCAATCACATTCAGTCATTCAATATGACAGCGGGAAATACTAATGTTTATTGATGCTCCTACAAATCAAAGCGGTAAATAATGTGAATTCCATTTTGTACCTTAAACGACAAACAACTTTAAACGTCCAACATGATAAAATAATACGGACGAGGTTACGTGTCAATTTGATAAAGTGCAGAATGTCAGTGCAATACGCACTAATTTTGAATAGAGTTGGTTTGACCATAGTTCGTAATGAATGTGACAACAGCTAGTCTACACCAGCCCATCCTAAACTGACACAACCATTATTCTACAAACGCTCCACAAACAATTCAAATTGTACATGTCAAACTCGAGAGCATTTGTCTAGCTTCCCATTACATAGGGTGAGAGTAGTCGCGTAAAACTTTACTATGGGTTCGAGTCACGTTTACTATTAAGTATTGAATTTAATGGTATCTGTTTGTTCTCTCATTCAAGATATTGAAGTCTAGACGACGTTTTAATATTTTTACTTGTTTTTTATTTAAATGTCGATATGAAGCTTGAAATTAGAGAGATACAGTGAGTGAGTAAATCGTAAATATCAATGGCATTTAATGCAATCACCACACGGATTACTATGATTTTGTAATTGCAACGCTACCTCCCGGACCATAACACAATTTGTACTGAAATCTTACATCAGTAAAATCAGCGTTTGGATTTACATTGCTTAATTAAATCAAGCGGTTTAACGAAGTATTTGCATAATTTAATGTGATAACATAATATTAACGAATAACGCGGTTAGGAATTGAAAACTATATGGAATAGGTATATTTTTCTGTAATCATTTTCATTCCATTTTAGACTACTCTTAAAAAATATATTATTACGCTTAAAAATGCTTGTGTATTGAGTGGTAAAAAGCTTGATAAGAAAAATAAATAAATCAAGTATATATAGGCTGTTACTTTACATTACTTTTTACAAATACGCTTCGTTTATTTAAAAAATACAAAAGTTGTGACACAATACAATCGATTTTTCGATTTCAATGTATAAATTAGATTGGTCGTAATTATTTACACTATTTTTAAGTTGTTTGCAGTATTCCTATGATTTGATAACATTTTCATTAAAATATAGCTCTCAAAGGAATCAAGTTTATTACTTCAAGTCCAAGTTGATGGAGATACAAATCAAAGTTGGATACCTTACTTAACAAGTTAATATTTCTATGAATATACTAACTCGTATTAACTTGTTATGATTCGTAACAAATGTTTTTATTCCAAAACGTTAATATTTTGTATAATTAAAGTGTAACATTTAACAGAAAAAAATATAATAGAAACGTATATTTCTAACGTATATTTATTATCCTTTTTGTATTTACAATGTCACAACAGATTATATAGGTACATTAAATTAATTTGATGTCTATCGGAGCCGACAGGTTCACTTAACTCTATAGTAGTTGCTGACCAAACCAAGTTACGTTATGGACAGAAATTATGGAAATGTCTAAATAGCTTAAGATTTATATAAAATACTCTTATATATTGTGTTTCATAGTGTATTTATATTTTCATAGCCTCGTTAGCAAAGTGTTATTTTGTTTTGTCGTCAGACAGACGAGCAAAGCAAAGTAAATTAAAGCAAAGTAAAACTTATTTTATATTTAAATGTATAATAGGTGCTCCAGCAGTGTCTGATAGTCAAAGTGGTTGGGACGCACTCGGTGGACTATATGCGTTGCTCGCCCAACACGATGCTTTGGGTGGTCATGCTCTTGCGCGCAAGTCGGTGCGCTCGCCTTCCCGCCGCCTGCGCTTCGGACGCCGCTCAGACCCTGAAATGCCTGCTCAAGCACCCGTAAGAAACAATTTCAATATATGTTATATTATAATAAACATGTAACATACATGTTTCAACTTTTCTATGATTGTAACTTTTGTATGATAAAAAATACGTAAAAAATACTTTTTTATCAAACTAAAGCGTTACAGCGTTTATGATTCTACCACAAAATCCTTCAATTTATTGAAAAACAAAACTCAAAACAAAAGTGGATAATGTTACCCTCTTGAGATTTACAAAAATAGAGTAAAAATAATCAAGATTTTCTATTTTTGTCAAATAACATTTTAAGAATTTTATATGGGTCGTTGGAATTTATTCCGTAGTGTATGTTATGTTGTATAGAGAATATTCATTAACGTAGGACCACTTGGCCACTATATGTAAGGCCGCAGACACGGTGGTCCTGGGTTCAAATCCCAGGTCGGACTACTAAAATGTTATTGAGATCAGGATCATTTCTGTCGAAAATTCTCAGTAGCGGGCCGGAGTCTGTAAGTTGCAAGTGTGTACACTCCCGTTCTTCGGAAAGCACATAAAAGTCGTTGGTCGTGCGAACTCTTTCCGGTCATGTCAGATTGCCATTTCATCGGGTTATGAGAATAAGGGAATAGAGAGTGCACCTGTGTTTGCGTACTTACTTGCGCGCTGTAATATCTCCTGCACAGTTGGCTAATTTATCTTGAGATTTACAGCCTTGACCGAAATCGGTCAGGAGGACCATTTTTATTATTATTATTATTGATTCATAAAACCATGCAAAGGTTAAAATTATAAAATCCAATGGTATCGCGCTCACGTCAACCTATAATATAACAAATATTAAATTTAAAAAGCGCGTTTTTGTGAATGTAACTTAACAAAAGTAATTTATTTATCAAAGCAAACTATTTGAGCCAAAACTTGAGCTTACTGTTGAGGACGTGGACAGTGGAACCGTTAACGGCTACTAGAGCCGTTAACGGTTCCACTGTCCACGTCCTGATCTAATAGTAGGTCAGCTCAATGGGATCTGATTATTGATTTACCATTCGAAACACATTTACTCGTACTTGTACAGTTTAAACCGATAAAGTAATTTGCAGCAGACAAAAGTTACTCCAACATTAGTTAACAAACTAACATTTTGACTATCATGCAAGTGAATCGAATATAAGGCTTGTAATAACAGCTTACTCATGTTGATTGAAATGCAACAGCGATTAAATTCATTATAATATTAAAGCAAAATATTTACACAAAATGTTATAATAGTTCAAAAACAATTATATCAATACTGAATTGTAATTAGATTAACGGAATACTTCATATATTCACATTCACGATTCATTGATCGCGATAATTCAATTAATGATCAACAACCTACTAATATAATAAAGCTTAAAATTAATTTTGTACTTGAAATTTTCATTACAAAATAATTTAAGAGTATCATAATGAAGTTAGTATTCATTATTAGTCAATTAATATAATAGTTTTGCAAATAGTCCTATAATAGCACAAACATAGGGCACCAGCGAATAGTTATAAAAAATATATATGTCGGAACATCAGAACGGCCCCCAAAATGATCCCCGCTGCTATCCTCCATGGTAAGCGTGATAATGACGGAATATACGACATAAAGACACGCTTTAATTGTTAATTACACTATGTTTCGATTGCCCAATTACACAAAATATAACACGGTTACGTTGATTAACTTGAATTGATAGCCAATGGGCGCATCTTCATGGCCCGGCCAAACACCTGCCCCAGCCCGACACCAACGTACTCGACGCGACGGCCCGACACGACAACAGCAGCTACATTCTTCATTAGAACGACACCGACACGCGACACGGCTTTATTTTATTTTTGTTTTATTTCATTAAGAAAACAAATAGTACAAAGAAACATGTATATGTATACAGTTTCCAAAAGTAAACAATATTTACTTATTTATTTACACTTTTTCTTTTTTGCTCGCATTTTTATGCGAGCAAAAAAGAAAAAGTGTAAATTACTAAATTAAAAAAAAAGACGAAGTGTAAATTACAGAATAATCTAAATCAAAAATTAACAAAATATTTTATATAATTCCAGACGTGGACAAGAGTGATGAGCGGTATAATAATAGATTCTATATGTTGTATTCACTATATTTAAAAAGCAAAAAAAGAAGTGTTGTGTCTGAAGTGAGACGATTTTGGGTGCATCCAATTATTTATCAAAGTGAAATATTTAGCTGGCATGTACAATATATAAATTGTAATATGAAAAGTAATTAATGACCCGGATAAGTTTTCAATTATTTCCGTATGACTATAGACACCTATGATTATTTACTAATGGCGCCGGCATATCGATGCCGGGCCGTCCAGTGAGACAGTGTGCATTACTATTTCATTATGCGTCCACTGGTTTCGGTGTCGGTGTCGTGTAGGGCCGAATAATCAAGAAGCGCTCAATAGGTTAGAAAGCGTATGCCTCGTGCGACGGTGACAAGTTGTATGTCCATTTGTCAACACGTTTGACGACACACTACCCTATTCGGGACTACCGGCTCGTAACATAATTATTCTATTACAAATAAGTAACTGTCATAACAAAAACACAATGATTACAAACTACATGAACGCCATTAAAAATGAGCAAACTTTGATTACTACATAATCCCCCACTGAAATTTTATCAACGCACCGTCATATTTATTGTTGAAGCAATTATCCAAAAGCTTGTTTATTATATGTATTGTACTCGGAGTGGCAACAGATCGATAAATACTTAATAGTTAGTAACAGACGTCAAATTAACGTTTAAATTATTGTTCGATGTTTCGGTAACATTAATTATATTACAGCTTGATGAAATGGACGAACTCTTGTCTCTTCGTGATGTGCGCACACCTGTACGTCTACGCTTCGGACGCCGCTCCGACGAGCGCGCCGTGCCTCACGTCTTCCCCCAGGAGGTTATATTAAGTTACTTAATTACAAAACGACATAAATGATCCGGTATACCAAAATTCTAAATAAGAATTAATAGATTCGTTTCTTTTTTGGAAAGTTAAAACAAAATACAATAGGCAATTAATAAATTAAAACAATTCAGTCATTCATTCATTTTAATACATATTTATATCAAATTATAAAACTCTAAGGTATAAAACTGTCGTCTAGATAAAAGTATTGATGAAAACATCATAAAATATCTAACACGATCACATTCACCCTAACAAGCCACGATTGATTGTTGCAGGAATGGAGCCATTTTATGGCGAATAGTTCTAATTTTACACTTCTGAGAACGTAATAACGAGATATCTTTATATTGGGTATATCGAGGAAATACTTAAATTAACTTATCTGTAAATATGTTTATATGCTCTAAGTTCAACGTGTCGTTAAAGTATTGCCACTATCGGTGAAACGTGTGAAGAAATTTCATTACCTCGTTAGTATTATGAAGGAGTATTATTCATTTTTATTGCTGTTTTCATAACTTTCTTTACACAGGAGCAAGACCGGGCCGTGCGAGCTCCATCGATGCGCCTCCGCTTCGGACGTCGCTCCGACAACAATATGTTCCTATTACCTTACGAGGTAAAATTTTATATTTAAGGCTTCATATAACTAAGAAGAGATGTCAATAGTTTACAATCAAAATTTTTACTTCTTTATTTTACTTAAACTCATAAATATCAACTGCAAATATTCCGTTTTATCCATTCAACAGCCAAGTCAACAAGAATATAAATAATAAATACTCTTAAATGCATTTTATTGTACATTGATACATATGTGTTATTTAATATATTGTAATTTTTAGTCGGCTATAACTAAAGAGGTGAAGGCGAGCAGCTCAGAAGACGAAAGACAACAAAACTAAACTTCGAAAACATACGCGTGCACTAGGTAAATTCATATTTCTCTGCTCCATAACTGATATTCAGCAAGTCTAAATTTAATTAAGACTGCTTACTATTGCGTATATTTTATGTGTCAAATTTTAAATATCAACGTTAGATGTTATTTAATATACACGATTATAAACTTTAACTATGTGTATATAATCCGATATTACTGTATGTTGTAATCTTTATTCTAAAATTAAATGTAATTCTCTATTTATGAAGGATTATAATTTTATTGGTGTATTCTGTTATTTTAAATGTTTTAGCAATATTATTTTGTATCGAATAATTATACATTTCGAGAGCTGGGTAAATGTAAAATTACTTCGGCACTTTTTATTCAGTCTTCTAAGTAGTTGACATTTTGTTTTGTTTATGACACTTATAAAATACCAGATAAATGTTTATTTCTGTGTTAATATTATAGTGCAATTAATAATTTGAAAAATAAAAGCTACCGATTAATTCGTATTTATTTTAACCCTCTATTTGTCTATAATTATTTTATGATATACGTCCGCTTTAATTTTATACATTTTTATCTCAAATTTCTTATGTTTATTTACTTGAACCAGAACAAAAATATCAGCTTTAAAGGACAAAATATAATATATGTAGTCAAAAACTGTAATAAAATGAATACGTAGTGTAATAAATTTAAATAATATTTAAACGTTGAAAAATTTAAGCGCTTAAAACAAACAAACAATAATTACAATTAATTTAGCAGTAACGCTTACGTTTAATAGTTTGTCGAGGAAAATAATAAAATGTATTGGCAGTTTCTAAATATAACAAGCCTACACAGCTTTCTGGTGCTTGGCGATAAGCTCATTTTACGAATAAATTTAAGTTGATGCCACCTTTTCTGTATTATTGTCGCCATTATATTTTTAATACAAAAATCGGTTGAGTAGAATATGATAATTATTATTAAAATATAAATCTGATTAATTTATTTCATTCTTTTGTTTTATAAAAAGAACGATAAGAATTTTTTAATTTACATTATTCAAATATTTAATTTCCGTAATGAGCTGTGTACATATTGTATTCCGGGCATAGGACAGATATGTCATTTACATTTAAAACGTATAAATCACATTAGTATGTAATCATTGGAATGTATAGTAACCGAACGCTGGCATACCTTAATTTAAAAACTGTTTGTGACCATTACGAGAGCAATATTAGAGACTATTACAATCGACGAAATAACCTGTACAACTTTTGATTCCTGAAATAGTATATTAATTTTACATGTCAATGAAAATTAATTTTGCGCACGACATGCTTCAAAATTTATATTTAAAATAAATATTTATCGGTGTAATATAACACCTTCCTTATAACTAATGCATAGTATGATTTTGTTTCGATGCGAATCCTGTATTTAAATAACCAGAACATTAAAGGTCCTAACTGTAATTATATCGGAATTCAATATACGCTGAATTATATATATAATCAAAACACAGCTGTGTATTGAGCACAGGTGCCCGTGTGGAAAAGAGGTTGACTCTTTCGGCTTACACGGTCTTTCTTGTCCAAAGAGTTCAGGGAGGCTTTTCCGCCACGGTTCTCTTAATGATATTATTAAAAGGGCTCTTGCCACCATTGACGTTCCTGCTCTTATTGAGCCTCATGGAATTAGTCGTGATGATGGCAAGAGACCTGATGGACTGACATTGGTTCCCTGGGAACGGGGACGGGCCCTTGAGTGGGACGCAACATGTGTTGACACACTGGCCCCGTTTCATATCAGGGAAACAATGTTAAAAGCCGGAGCTGCCGCGGAAAAGCTGAAACGAAACAAACGTAACAAATATTCGTCTCTTATTCCAAATTATATTTTTGTTCCGTTTGCAGTTGAAACGCTTGAACCTTGGAGTAATAGTGTCAAAAAATTCATCCAAAATATTACTCCCCGCCTTATTGCCTCCACTGGTGACAGGAGGGCTGGTTCATTTTCGCCCAGAGAATCGGAATTGCGGTTCAAAGGGGAAATGCTGCTAGCATTCTTGCCAGCATTCCACGGGGTCACGACTTGTATAATCATTATTTTTAAATGTTATTTGTATTAAGTTAAGGTTTTCGCTGAATGAAAATATTTAAAGACAAAGACACGATATTATTTTTATAAGAACTATTTCATATTTCACCGTAAAGGAAAACTGTTGGGTAAAAAAACAAAGGTAAAATATGGGTGTATATTTAATCTTGCTTTGTCTGACTAGGGGTCCATTGATTATTTTATATTTTTACTTTGGGATTAATATTACGAATGTAGCTTAAAATAAAAAATAAAAATATAATATCAAGAACACTACGCACTCAGTTTTATTCAAACTGGGTGTACACAAAATGTTTATTGTTTTAGTGCATGATTTATTAAGATATCATTAATGTGAAATCCGCTAGCAAATATAATAATTATTATTATTTTTAATTCGGAATATTTATATTAAGCGTGTATTTTAACCTAAAAAGAAGTACAACCCAAACATCATTTAATCTATCCCCAAATACCTTATTATTTGAAGAGTGATTTTGTATCCTCCAGATGTTTAATTATATTCTCCTGAGCGCTTCCGATCACCGTTGTCATAATTATGAACGGACATTAGGTAACTATTCAGAATACAAGTATTATAAGTACTGTCTCATAATTTGATGGATCATCGTAGGCATATAAGAAAAAAACATCTGCAAGAGATATATTAGATCAAAACGATTAAAGGTAGGGTTTTTTCTTATTCCTAATAATACCACCCAGTCCGATCGACAAAAAATTACTTATATAGCTCGATTTTATTAAAAATAAGACTTACATAACATACACAAGCTTTACGGTGCTTATATTACCCTCCTAGTGACATATTTAAGTGTCATAATTATTATTAGTTTGGGTTAGAAAACTGACATAATACCGATAATAACTCTCTCTATAACTTTGACATTTGAAAACAGCGGGAAGCATTTAGTATACATGCGTCGTCTGCAGGTTATAGTTTCGCTGGAAGAAATTGTGGACGTCAATCTGTCATAAGCACGATCCTTTCCATATTTATAAATCTGAAGACTTTTGCATCTCACATTGGCTGTTTATCATATAAATCTTTACTAATTTATGAGTAGGAAAAACGTGGAGCTGTTGTGTCATTTATTCTATAATAGTGGAACAATTAATCACAATAATTAGATTATTAAATTATAGACACATCGATTTTTTAATAAGATAACATAATTAATTACATAATATGTATTTATCAATTTGCAAAAATAATATTTAGCAGCTAACAATATGGTCCGTGATGGTCCAGTGGTGAAACCATGTGACCTTAGCCCAAGATTGCGAGTTCAAACCTTGGTAAGAGCTAAGGAATTTGTTTTTTAAAATATTTTGTAGCGTTAATTCCTATAATATTTTATTTTAAAATTTTTGGCGATTTTCTAATTCTCTATGTATTGGATTTGAAAAGAGGAATTAATGCAAATAAAACGTATCCATTTATCGGTTGCGAAAATTGTACACTCATTTCTATGTTTAATTCATAGCATTAAGTTTTTCCAAAATCCTCGAAGTCCCTTATGTGACCTCGCTGAACTTTGTTGGGTTAACTTTTTCGTATGTATGTCCGTTAAAATTATCAAGATTTATTTCTAAATAAATAAACCAATAATATTTAACACAATTTTTTTATAAACACATTGTAAATATAAACGGGCGTAGCATATATGATACATAAAGTAAAGTTTTATTAAAATTTTACTTTACCTTGCATAAACTATAGATTATAACAGATACACACAGAACTCATGTACGAAAGAATGTACGTGTTGTGAATATTTCTTATTTATTTATGCTTAGTCACACCTAAAATATGACATAATATGTTGGCCTTTTTGTCCCTTTTAACTAGTCTTTCGATTATGACGCGGCTGAAGCCGCGGGCAAACTGATAGTATACAACAGAGAGAGATCTGGCCATCATCGACATTTCTGCTCTTATTGAGAATTAGTCGTGATGAAGCAAAAACCATGATGGACTCACACTAGTTCCCTGGGAACGAGCCTTAGTGTGGGACGCTGCACGTGTTGATACATTGGCTTCGTATGATACGATCATGGAAATAATGTTAAATGACGGAGCTACCGTGAAAAAGTAATCGGCTCATGTTCGCTAGTCTAAGACAGAGTAGGTTTTTTTTTATTAATTTAGTTATCATAACTAACCCAATTCGGTTCTGGCATTCGCCGACCAACATTCTAGACCGCTCAGACCACCTACTTTTCATTGTTCTTTTTTGTCTTATTTATTTATATGAAAATAAAATCTAACAAATTATCAAAAGTCGTAGAACAAAAGTTGTTGCTTATGATGTTAGCTATCTAGTCCTGCGAGGTTGTTGGGTCATTAAAAATAACCCTGTATATTTTTTCATGTTCGAAGTCTTCCCCATATTGCATGATTATTATTGATAAAAAACATAAATTTATTTATTTAAATTCATATAAAAATTTGGAGCCAATTATGGCGAAAGCGCGATTGTAAATATTTACCGATAATTCTCAATTCAATAAATAAAAGAACTTTCTTTTCTCTGTCTCGTTCGAAGAAATATTACCTACTATCTCTTCTTAAAATGTATTTGTCATTTAATAGATTTTTCTTAAAATCAACAGTTTAATTTAGTATTTTTATATATCATTTATATAATTATTATTTATAATTTTTATAATTCCCATAATTTTTTAGTAAGGCAGAAAAAAATTCTTTGTGTTGAACCGCAAACTTAAAAGAGAGCTATAACCCTAATGTTTTATTACTAATTACGTACGTTATTGAAATAGAAAAAAATTAAAACTATGTTTTGCTTTCATATACCTACTTTGATAGGTTAAAAATAGCAAATAAAAATGTCGCATGTTTTGTAAAAGAAGGTGCTAGTTCATTCGCAGGCCAGAAGCCGTGTTAACCAGAGACGTTTGTCTGTCATAGCTCATTACAGTCATTAGTGCACGGGAGTTGAAGTTCAAGGAGAGCTTTGTGAAAATAACGCTTTTTTTTCAAAGGTAAGAAAGTGTTCAACTTTCACGGTGAAAACTTCGTTAAATATTTAAACAAGTTGTATATTATAATTTAATTATTTCATGATATTAATTATTTCAGTATTTTGTTATTACAAAAACACTTATTAAAGCTATACATATTTAAATATTTCAAAAGCTTATCTTACAATAATATATTTATTAATATGTAATAAAAATAATATTGTATTTTTTATTTAAAAAAAACCATATATAATGTGTATAATATATGTGTTTTAATGAATCAATATGTAGTCGTATTATGATTATGATTTTCATGAAACATTACAGGTGAGATCGCAAGCTCTCGCGCAGCAGTGTGGGCGCGCCGCTTACACGAGCTCAGTTAGAGTCCGGCACCGCCGTCGCTCGCACGAACCTCTCCGCCGCACAAGGTATTATTGACTCATAAAGCTCAACGCTTCATGTAACATTTGCACTAATAAACGCTTTAGACGTACGTGATTCTTTCATTCGTTTGTCACATGGCAACGTCCAAATCCATGACTAACTCTGCGCTCGAATATTCTGTTACAAAAATAATCAACATTACTTCATGATACTGAAATAGCGCGTCTCATTTTCACGAATAGGTAGAATGCGCTCCGTCAGCATGGAGAAAACTTTAGCGTGCATTTTGTGATTTACTTTAATAACTTTAACGGTAAATGTAATACACAGGAGCACGTTAATTATTACTACATTCTACAATGGAATTCAATAATATATAATGAGATGAGTTTTAAAATAATTTAAAACTATTCTTGTACATGTGATACGACAGATATATTTTCAACCTTGATGACGGTATTGTTAACCTTGTCTACACCAACAGCTGTATTGGCATTTAAGCTATTATTATTATTTTTCAAACTTTATGTAATGATTCAAGTATCCTTGACATTGTTTACTTCACATCGCCTTATATTACACGGAAATGAAACGCATATAAGTAAATATTTTAAATATATAATATCATAAATCATTATTGTAGGCATTTTTATTTAAATACTTTAACCGACAATTGTACTCAGAAAAATTAAAAAAGGTTTTATACTAAAATTTTCTATCGTTCGTAGTGTTTTAAAATATTCGCACTAGCTTTTTTAAAAAAAAAAAGTTTGTAAAATAGCTTTGAATTATAAATATCAATGAAATATTTATAATTCAAAGCTATTTTTAAACTGCAGTAGGCCATGGCCACTGTACATTTAATGTAATATTATAAACTACTTTCAAGAGGTGAATTACAAATTTTATATCGTTAAAAAAGTTCATGATGGTTCCTTACCACCACTTATAAAGATAATATCAGATGGTTAAAAATTGCAGAAAAAAATGTGTTAAAGCAGGACAATGTTTTACTATTAATACTAATAATTGTAATGTGCTTTTTAAATAAAATATCAATTTTTATTTGAAATAAACACACACACACACACACATACGTAATTTTGTTCTTACTAATTGTGTAGCAAATCCGTGTTTCTGTATTATATTTAAAAATCGAATCGTTTGTTGGCGTGTTCTTTAAATAACGTATCTTTCGAGCAGTAAATGCGAACTTTTTTAGTCGCGCCCACACATTTTCCGCAACACTCGTTGAATTATTATCTGAATCGACGTGTAAGTACGAAATGTTTATGATATTCAAATTACTTTACATTCGTGGAGTATTTATGTTGAATATAATACGGTATAAATTTGAGTTGCTTGTAATAAAAACTTGAGATCTAATTAAAATTATACAAACGAAGTTTAAACTATTGTTTATTATGTTTAAAAGTAATTTAAAAAAATATAACTTAAATTTGTGTACACTAATAAATTCAAGATTTTTAAATAAAACTTTTGCTGTTAGCTTTACTTTATTCTATGTTAATATAAATAATAATAAGTCATTTTAGGTTGTTATCTTCGCGACATTTTTTACATGTCTTATAGAGAAACAAATAAATAAATATTCGGTCAAAAATAATGATTGGTTCAATATGCATTATTATATGTCTCTCAAGAATAACCAAATGAATGAAAAAGGCAACGAAAGATGAAATCAAGATATATTAGAATGCTAACTACACGTTGCAATCACATTCTATTTAAGTGTAGAGAACACTTAAATAGAATGTGATTGCAACGCAATTTCTATTATATCTAAATTTACATTACAAACATAGCCGAAAAATCTAAAATTATCCCATTATCATTAAATAATATACAAGCTTATAAATTATTTTCCACCGTTACGTAAAAATATGCTTGTATCAGTAAGTTATTTCTCAAAGCTACCTGTCTCGCACGTGTTCCGGAAAAAATATTATAGCCATCGTCGTCGGTGCCAGGGCTAATAAAATCGTAATAAGACGGCGAGCTTCTTCTCTAACCCGAGGCATGAATCTTACGAGAACGTAATAAAATTACCTCATGAGGAGGATAAAAATTGACAATCCAATTTTTCTTATGTTTAACGCGTAAATATACCTTACCAATTAATAAGGATAATATTGGTAGAATTTTATTTTCATTAATTACCGGTTATTTCTTAATAATATTTTCTTTTAGATAAATATGTTAAAAAAAACAATAACATATTCTTTGTTGTGTATTTATCATTTGTCTGGAATTGATTACATTTGAATGTGTGTATTTATATTTTCGATTCGTAAATACTGTTTACACACACATATATAAATAAATTTATACTATGCATGTGACGTTTAAATAATAAGTAATTAATTGCAAGCAATATTAAAATTAAACATTCTATTGTTAACAACTAAAGAGTTAAATACTTCTGTCGTATGTCTTATTAAGCAATAAGAAACATATATTTATGACCTGATAATTTTTCAGCGCAACGAACGACTTCAAAATGGCCACAGGTCCGAAGATAGTGCACAAGCAATTCAACTCGCCCATCGGCTTGTACTCCCAACAAAATATCAAGGAGACACTTAACAAGCACCTGCAGAATCTTGACAACGGCACTGTTGGGTTCGTAACATAAACAATACATGGTTTCTCACCTAACGGAGAGTTAGCGTCCGACTAAGCCTAAACAAATAGCCTTTGAAGGGCGAACACAAATGCAAAACTTTAAATATTACAAACTCGCAGAGTACACATGAGATAAATTAAGTGTGGTTAAATAGGAAGCGCCAGTCAGTATTACATAATATGAATTTCCATTTTAAAAATTTTATAAAAATATATATAAAACGTTTTTCACTTTGACGTTGTTGTTATTACACGGTTAGCATATTATAATATATATTAAGAAACAATTGAAACGTCAAAATATCTTTGTTTATATTAGAAATTGTTATATAAATAAAGATTTAATATATGAAAATTAAATATTACTTAAAACGGTTGTCAAAGTAAACTTCGTATTGCCGCAGATCCAACCTTACAAATTCAATTAATAAAGGAATACAGATCGTCACAAAGTCACATCTATGTTTAATACTATTAAAATTATAAGAGATTTTAATTGCGTTTCAATAATTTAAGCAGCATCATGATAATGAGAATAAAGAGATACAATTAAGATGTTAAGCATTACTCATATATGATTAGAATCCCATTTTTAACAGCAAAAACACTTGTATCAACTGTCAAGGATATCGTACACGGTACACTTGTTTGCAAATTTCATTTCGAATGTACTATGAATGTTTTAAATGCATATATATATAGCATATATATTTTGTTAATTCTACATTCAAGTTTAATAATACCCAAACTAGAAAAATATCTGTCAATACCGTTATTTTAATGTATGTGTGGATCACAATCTAAAGTTTTTTTAGGAACTATATATAGTGAAATTGAAAAAAAACCTTGAGATCGTTTTTCTGTGGACAGTTCAAAAGCAGACAAAAAGATCGTATATATACCGATCGTTTTTCACAATTTATTTTATACGGGGTTTTCGTTTTAATTCTAGAACGTCGTCAATGTTTTTATCACTTCGACTGTCATTGAAAATGGTTCTAGTGAGACCATTTGCATTACAAAGTATCGCTGTTTCATAGACGAAGTGAGATAAAAAAGGAAATTACGTTAAGACTGAAGAAATATTGCCAAATAAAAGTAATAAATTAGAATTATCTTTAAGAAACGTATAGAGGTGATATGAATATAACATGCACAATGACGCAGTCTTTGATCATAATGACGCATTGGAATTTTATTTGGCACATTTCATGTATTGTGATCAAAACAATTTTCTTTAAATAGTTATCAACATAAAATATGACGAACAACGAATTGCTTAATTAAGAAGCGGGGTGTTAAAATAGTTGAATACATTTATAAAATGTATAATGTAACAGCATGTTAATGTCCCACTGCGAGATAAGGTGTCCTCTCCTTTTGAAGAAATGTTTGGAGCTTATACCTTATTCCACCACGCCGCTG
Organism: Nymphalis c-album; assembly: GCA_963151315.1. Classification (NCBI taxonomy): domain Eukaryota; kingdom Metazoa; phylum Arthropoda; class Insecta; order Lepidoptera; family Nymphalidae; genus Nymphalis; species Nymphalis c-album. The sequence continues at coordinate 6,966,327 of OY720588.1, forward strand.
TTCACACTTTGTTTGGAGGATACGCATGCGGCAGAATTTTAGTAAAATTAGACACATGCAGGTTTCCACGCAATGTTTTCATTCACCCCCAAGCAATGAATTACGAGTATAAACATTATGGGATAAATAGATTTTGCTTTAAATGACTCAATTTAAAATTAATTCGCAATACTTCTATAATATAAGGTTTTTAAACTGAAAACATTTTTTTGTATACATAATTTATAATATACTTATATATTTAACAATTTCATGCATCGTTAAAATTCAATCAGTTCAAATAACCAAGTTTTTGGTTTTTTATTTATCTTTTACAAATAAATTTATTTTTCACGAAATTTTATGAAACTTACCTTTTTATTACCCAAATATACTGTAATTTTTTTGATTTAAAAATATTTATTTTTTCACCTTATTTTGTATAATTTAATAAAAGGCTTCATTTTCAACCCGAAATATCTTCCGTCAAAATATCTGCTATTTAAAAAACGTCGGTCGGCATTTTGTTTGTTGATATCTCTACTTTCTGATACTCTCTTTATAATATTTTTTTCACTTTTTATTATTTTTAAAGGCTTCTACCCTGGTCTAAATAGGCAGTTTGACGTCACGCTCGTCTTCGATTCACTGACATTTGTGTAGATGAAATTTAACTTCCCGTATGCATTACGGATATTCTCATAATGTATCTCAATTTATGTAGCCAATACAAATACTTAATAAAACTCTGTCTGTCTGTTATATTTTCACAGATAAACCACAAATTTTAACACAACACGAAGTTTAACAGAAAATATTCATATTTGAACATATCCCTGCTCAAAAATAATATTGACCGTATAGTTTAGACTATCGTGTCATGTACATTTTTTTTTATGGCGACGAGTAATGTAACAAAATTCGTGTCCGACCCGTGAAGGGGTTATTAGGTATCTTGAGTCGATTTAATATATGTAATCAATTTTAAAATACTAAGAAAAAAAATTACCCCGAATAAAATTAATATTTAACTAAATAAAATGACGAAAATCACATGGCAACACAGGCGTGACGACAGCGCTTGCTAGGTACTTACCTATTGGGTAGCGAGGACATGGGGTCATGAGGTCATCTCAGTTGAAAAATAACTCGGTGTTCACACTAATGTGATGGCTGCGGCGAAGAGTTGAAACGCACGCTCTGATGGCACTGGAGTACCTTGTGGAACTGTGCGGACCGTGTCTCGTATTCTTTACGAGCCGTTGCATAATTGCAGTCACTTTTACCCAGACACATTAACATGTAAAATACTCTTGATTAGAATACATATCGCGGAACATAAACTTAACTGCAAAACGACCACTCTTAATTAGTTTACGCGCCAAACTGACCGAATAATAGAAATAGAAAAGTAGTTAGTAATAGACAATCGTTTATTTATCGAGTGAAGTAAAAACAATTGTATCGATAATTTATCGATAACAGTGACACGTGTGAAATTTGGAATACTATTTATAAGAGCAATACGATCCGTACTATTGATATTGATAGTAATTTATTCTATAAAAACGATAGTGTCGATTGAATTGCAAAATACATTAGTTTTAACCAAAACCTATCGATACTATTAATAACATCGATGGTTTTGTACTATCAATTTAGTTAATGAAAAATCATTAAGATCAAAACCATCATAAAACTAATGGGTATTGCAATACTATCTATACTATCGCATGCATTACTATCGATAATCAAACTATCGATTATTCTACAACATTACTTCTTCACATGACACGTGCCGACACTCGCTCCGCCGCCTCTTTGAAGACGCCGACATAGCCTTTCGGCGTGAAACAGCGGCGGCTTGACAAAGAAAAATATTTTAACGAAAAATAATAAATATTTGGTAATAGTTTAGGGCAATCTTCCATCACGCTCATTAATTTATTTTTATTTTATATTTTTTTTCTCTTTAGTCTCTTATAAGCTGTGTGGTTAATGTTATTGTTTATGTTTTAATTAGTCATGGACACTTGATTGTGTAGGAAAAAAAATGTATCACTTATAAGTATAAAATTATCAGTTAATTAGTATGTGTCCCTGAAAAATTTCCATGTCCGAATCCAATCAGCTCAGATCATTTGCTGAGTGTGAGCTAGGTGATTCGTGAGCTAATTTATTTTAGTTGAAAATTAATATCGCACAATATCGCGCGTAGTAGTAGTGACACGGCCTTACACGTTCCAGCGGCGTTTCAAAAGTACTCAAAGAAGCCGCCTAACAAATCTGGTGTTGTCACATTTCGAAAAATTTGCTCGATGTTGGGGAATTAGGGCACAAAAATGGGTATTTTAAATTACAATAACTATTTTAAATTAATGAATATGGGATTTTTAATATTATTTTTAGTAATGTCCACAAAACACCAATATTCCCCTTTCGCGCCAGATGGGGTTTTTGTTACACGCTGTATAAATGAATGTAATAAAAATATATACATATCTATTATAGGTTATACAACATGTACTTATTAAATATTTTGTTGCATATATTTGCAGCATACTTTATTAAAGTTCATTATAACCCTTGATACAGTTACAACCGGATGTTATAAAAGAGTCGTGTGTAGTCACCACTCATATAGTAAACTCGAGACGTCGGTACCGGCATGTGCGCCTGCGCAGTTCGGCACGGCCTGTCGACGCATAGTAATGCGTTTACGCGAGAAACTATAACTTAAGTTTTAAATAAAAATATAGATCATATATAATATATTGCATAGTTAATTAAACAAAGAGCTATGAATGATTGCGCTAGAAATGTTTTAATTATTAATAAAACTGTAAATTTCTTTCTGCTGAATACAACAAAATCAATAAAATTAAAACCTTTAACAAAATTAGTTGTGGCACATTGTTTACAAATATTTTTGCAGAACAAATTGGGTAAATAATTGAAAAGTTTCACTACACTAAAGGATTAGAATTTATTTACTCCATTTAAATAAATATCAGTTTGTACTTGCGGCAATAATAAAATACGAGTTTATCCAGTGAAGTTTTTGTTACTTAAACTAAAAGAACCTAATTGTAAACGCAATATGGCTCTTGTCATTGAAAGGAATACGTAAGTACTTTATAAAGTTAAAAATATTTTTGACGTGACAACCTCTAATAAATCGATGAAGCGTTCATCATCGGCTGCATGCACGAAATTGTCCTGTTACGCTCATTGTCCCGTTACGCTGATTGCGCGCTTGTGCCGCATCTATCTCTCTTTCACTCGATTGGCCTATGAGTGCAAATAAAAGTAAATTTATCAATTAAATTTTAGATTTCATTTCACTCCTTTGTATCCATACATAATAATGATAATTCAATAAAAAATATTCAATTTTATTCATAAAAGTATGCAGTCATTTCATCAAGGTTTTGTTATGACGTTGTCACGTTCTACTATCGTCCCTAAACCGACTTTACAGACAACCATTTTTTTTATTCAAATTTTAATTAATAATTATTGTCTATAGTATGTTAGATGAGACAAAATGATGAGAAAAAAATAATTTAATATTCTACACGACGATAATATCGTGAATTTATATAATATTTAAAATCAATATATTTTGTTATAACTGCCTAACAAAGACAAAATATTAATTTGTTAAGCTTATGTATATATATATATATATATATATATATATATATATATATATATATATATACATATATATATATATATATATATAGTATGTTCGAACACTCAGATTGTCAATTTTTGTCCTATTAATGGTAACAAAGGTTATATTTATGTAGGAAAAAATATAAATATAAATAAAAACAACATTATTTTAATTAATATATAAAAATTGTATTCAAGCAAAATTAGAGTGGTGCGGAGTGCGGTGAGTTAGATACATCACAACTCTACTAATGTATTTTAATATTTTATGATTTTTATATTTATTTATATCTAATAATAATTTGTGTTTGTTAATGATGTGTCCTCGCACATGATTTATATGACACTGACATACGTTTGTAACGAGATCGTCGTTACCAATAAAATTGCTGAGAGGTGAACATAAACCTGATTCTTTATATGACCTCAATTGTAAATATTGTGAACCAAGATTACTAGAAAACGTCGTTAATATTAATAATATAAATACATACATACATAATAAATATAATAAAATAAACCACAATTAAAGGACATAATATTATTTAGCAATGTGTATAAAATCGCTGGGAAGTTTAAATACAATTTTCGAGTACGTAAATAAGCATCGACTTGAAATACATTTATTTCAGCAATAATAAATTAATCAAAATATCCAGACGACAGCTAATGTTCTCCGAAGCAAACGGACAAGTCTGTGTTCAGTATAATATTTTTTTTGGAATGATATATGGGATTAGGCAAATTATTGTTCCAGGGTATTTTTGGATATGCTATTATTGTACTGTAGAAGTTAAGAACAGATAATTCTTTCATGGCTAATACTAAGGTATTGAAACATTTAAATTTAATTATACAATCCTTAATTGATACCTAAGTAAAATTTTATATACATACATATACAAAAGAGTTCAACAAACAGACGAAGTAAATATCATTTAAATGTAACGACTGTCTTATCTAATTTCCCTTGTTAAATAAATTTAATAAAAAAAATTAAATTTCCAACCTTAAAACGTAATTAAGTACAATAGAATTAATTAAGGCTCTGATTAGAGTTTGTTTTAAGCGTCCATTCGCACTGATTGATAGAATTCGAAATTGCCAAATACAATCAACGCGGAGTTAGATCTAACGCTTTGTCACAAGTTCTTGCTCCGGGTTCCCACGACAAGTTTCTTGTATCGCTCTATAAAGTTTACCTTTTTGTAATCGAATTTCTGAATACCATTAGAAATGTATTCATTGGATACGGAGAAATTTTCTATTACACGTTTTATTACATCTTGTGTATTCCAGACTTTCATTTTTATATAGATATTTGATAAATTGACCTTAACAGTATAAATTTACGTATAATGGACAATGGATTTTCAAGCATGATGAACCAAATTTTGTGAGCGTTGATGACTTATCATCAGGTACTAAATTTGCCAGTCTGCCTAAATGAAATTAATAAAAACTAAGAGGATTTTTTGTCTCAAGTGTGGAAAGCCTTTTATTTATATTTATAAAATGTCCAATTCTAGTCACGTGTTCACTTGATAATGGAGATTTTTTTTTTTGCAGAATTGACTTTAACAACCCTGTAACCGATAAGCCGGCAAATCTTGCCAATTCAGCCGTTCTGCGTATGCTTGAGGAAGAAGAACGAAACCGAAAAGGCTTACCAAGTATGTGTTAAAATATTGTACAACTCATACACTTTCTCTATATACAATGCAATTTTATAATCGAAACAGAAACAAAAAACGTACTTGATAAAATATAAAGAATAAGTATTGATTTTACATACAAGACATACAATATAGTTTTGGTTATAGCATTGCCATTGTGTTTTAGTCAAAGTCCCTACTAACGTTTTCAAATCAATGCTTTGTCAGAATTAGACCCCACCCAAATCCAGGCGATTTTGGAGAATCTCGTTTACACCAAGCGAAGATTTGACCAGATTTGGCCGCCTAGAAAGACGAAATCTGACCGTTGTTGGAACGGCGAAGTCAACTCCACGTCATATATTTATTCAGAACTAATGAAAGCTACTAAAGGTACCCTAGGTGGTGAAGAATCAAATTAATACACCACACGCACGTAGCACATGTAACCAATGAAAATGTAATGTTATTCGAATAGATGCATCGAGTCCATGTAGTCTAGCACACATTTAACGTCTCTGAGTCACAAGTATGTTGCTTACGAAGTGCAATAAGATATAAAAATAAACATGATATCCGCGAGATAAACCTTGATGTTTTAATACGACTACATACTCAAACAATTCGAACCTTGTAACTATTTTGAAGTAAATAATAGAACATAACAACAGTTTTTATTAAATCTGTTTCTGTCTGTCTGAAAGTTAAAATCCTAATATGCTAATAATACATGTACAACTGACAAAAATCTAATATCATCATAACACGTAATTTTTGACACCTACTTGTTGTAAAAATTGATCACTGGCATTAGAAAAGCTTGGCAAGAATTTTAAAGTATTTTGTATCGAATTTCGCTCGTCGTACTTTGTTATTTTTTATTTAGTCGATATTTAAGTGCGAACGAAAACCAACGAAAGTGTTTGACAAAATTGTAATTGGTAAAGTATTTTTATTTTAATATCATCATCTATTAAACATACAACTAACATATATTATTAATGTGATAATAATGTTAACAAAATAACCGTATTATAATTTAGTCAATTCAGTCCGCAAAAGTAGAAATTTTGTATATCGTGATCCAATTGTAGAGCCTAAATGCGATAAACAAAAAGAAAATAATGTAACTCTAATTCATTTTTTTAACATTATATCAATTACACTAGCCCATAATATTTTTTCGTCGACGCAACGTGTAACTATATTTGATAACTCTCAATAACTTTTGCGAGCGTCCTATGAATCAATAGCTAATATTAAACCGCACTGAAAAGATGCAAGCGAGTGAGTAGGTACCTGTTGCTTTCAACACGCGTACACTAATAGCGCATACATATATGAAACTAATATTATATAAAATGATTTCTTCTTCATCGGTTGACATTGAAATAACAGTACAAATATATCAAGATTCCAGTCTTCCAGTGGGTAACGCGTGTTAAATTTTATCTGATATAAACACAATAGCTTAAATTTATTTTTACGTAAAATATATGTAATCTCTAAATACGCTAACCGCTAATTGAACATCAACCCCAAAACTGATTAAAAATAATTTTATAATCTCAAATAATTAAGCTTACATAATTAATGATATTATTAATATTGCATGACATGCTGTGGTTGCCAATCAACCTTGTTTTGTGTTGTACAGTTACTTTGATACCTACCTTGTAATATATTTTTTATAATATGTTACAGAAAAATATTTTCCAATTTTAATTTAATATGGATCTTGATATCATTTTTATTTAATCGTAAAAATTATGATTCTGTGTTAGGTTTATACTTAAAAGGAACGTAACGAATAATTTTAAATTTGTAAAACAATCGCTATTTCAACTGAACGATGATTCAGCGTTGCGTGTCATTTGTTTTTATGCCAAACATAATGCTCATGAGTCAATGAGTTAAGTAGGAACTAAAATTTTTTTAAATCTTTGACCCAATATTATCTTGAACGTCATAAATACTCCTAAGAAGATACCCGAGAGAAGTTCTCCCTAATGGCTATGTCCAAGAGTGCCAGTGTTAACTATGTTGTATATAATTTATGTATTTAGTTTATAATTATGTATTTATATATTTAGTTCGTGGTTCAATGGACAAGATAACTAAGAATTATGGCCATGTATCATAATAATTTGAATCAAGGTTTACGGTTGTAAAATACATATTGTGGAATTGTGTATAGCTATAATTACCCTATCATTAAAATAAAGATAATTTTCAACATGAAGAAAACTATGTTTACTCACACCTACTTGAAGAATGTAATATTTTTTTTCATTCTGCATTACTAGCGATTTGAAGGTGAAGTATTTCGATTTATTTATAAAAAGATAAGCGCGAATGAGACACGAGCTGTATCATAGAGGTGTGGTGTCTCGAAATATATGTATTAGTTATTTCCGCGCCTACACACCTGGCAAGAGTCGAGAACTCATACGTAGTCCTGATCTGCCAGTGGCAAGACTGACTTGCTTCTTAATACCGTGAGTCTCACATATTTGAAATTACTTATCTATACTATCGGTATTATTTACTTAGTGTGTAATTTTATTTTACAATTACGTAGGTATACCTATACCTGCACAATTGTACATGTATAAGAAGTAGTGTATTCATATACGAATACTTTGACCAAAAGTAAATTTAAACGATACTACAATACGATAAATAAAAACCTCCGGGCTCCGTTGCAACAACAACCTTTTGAATGTTTGCAAAGTGCTTTCCGTCGCTGACAGACAGCCCTTTCATTACATGTTAACAAAAACGCAACAAACTGTTTAAAGACACAATATGTTCTAATCAAATGGCATGTATTGCTAATTTATTTAAAAAAAGGACGTTATATTGCTGGAAAATTAACTATTTCTTTTTGAAATATGATTTAACAAGAAAATGTTCGTGTTTTAATTGATTAAATTACATACATATCCTCTACAAAATTCACGTTGCACATATACAAATGTTCGTCTCAAATGAAAAACGGTTATTTTTTCTGCGATCCTCTGGCGCAAATCCAAAAACACTTTGGGCCAAGCTAATTTAAAGCAGAATCTGTCATAATAAGTAACTCAGTATTGTAAACTGAATGTGTGGTCTCCAGATAACATCGCAACCAGCCAGATCGCATGTCTTGATAGATACAAACATCTAATGGCGACTATTTCTACAAACGCAGATATTTTAATGATAATTAAGAGAATTAATATTCATTGCCTTGTTTTTTTCAACTAAAAATGATTGGAGTTTTTATTTAGACTATTTAACTTTGTTTCAGGCCAAAAGAAAGTAGTGTGGCCCCCAGCGCCGGAAGCAAACGGTTATCACCAGCAGCAGGTAATTCATTGAATACATATTATTATATAGATTTTGTACATACAAACAAGAAGTTAGAAAAGACAGCTGCATATATCGCTTAAAATTAGAGACCATAATAATAGCATTAACAACTATATAATTTTAAATCACGTATCGTGTATATAAATAAATCAATCTTTTATTCAAAATTTTCATTCCGTCTTTTTGAATAATTTTTCCACCAACGATTTTAATCCTAATAATATTCCACAAATACTTTACCAAAGAATAATTTTTAATTGTTCGTCACTATAAATTAAAAATACTCAAAGCTATTTACTAATTTTTACTTTTATTTAATTTACTCAAGCTTTTATTAGTATAGTATATATATATGTTAATATTAAGGCGCAATTTTAAAAACTTTTTCCTCTGTCTATGTAAGTAAAAATTATATATTACATACAGTCCACATTGTTATATTTATGCTCTACAGCAGAGTCCTGCAAACTGCAACAACGCACAGCATTCTCCGTCCCAGCAACAATTTTCCCCACAGCAACAGTATTCTCCACAACCTCAACAACAACCTCAGTACCACGCTCAATATCAAAATTCACAAATCCAACCCCAAAATCAGTACCCTCAATCTTACCAAGCGGCTCAGTCCCAACCTGCTCATTGCGAAGGACGGCGTCAAGAAGCCACAGGGCTAAGTAAGCTGATCCCAGTGGGGCCAGGTGTGACCGCCTCCCCAGTCGCTCCATCTTATCGCCAGGGTCCACTATCGCCTAGCGCACAACCTTACCGGCAGCAACAGAGCCGCTGGGCACCCGTTCCGGCCCCTACTTCCCCCCAGGTAGAGTGCTTATCTCAGATTCGTCGCGGAGGATGCCAGCATGACCTCTTGAAATTTTATACACTTAACTATAATCTCTAAAAAAAATATTTTTTTCATTCGGCCGCATATTAAAGCATGCTAATAACGAATTGTGTTAAAGTGAATTTGTGTTGATAATACTAGCGGTATCTTGTAAACTTGTCAACAAGTGAATGGTGTGCAGTCGGTGCAATTGTACTCACTACTGTGTAGTAAGTACAATTGAAAACTGTCAATTTGACAAGCAATGTTCGTAGAATATTCACATTGTATTGAATGTATTCACTTTGTCGATTAGGAGACTTCATTGACTTGTTCTACTTTCTAGATCATACACTTGATAATTTCTATGTATCTACTTACATTGCTTTATGTGGAATCGTTATTAATAATGCTAGGTAGATATAATTGGTATTTACGCTATTTATTTATGTAACAATTTATTACCACAAAAATTTAATATTTATGTATTAAAAATGTCAAAAGAGAACTAATATGTTTAAAAACAATTTAGTAGGTACCTCAGTATGTACAAATAAATGACTTTCGGTTCACCGATGAGTATCCGTGAAAAAAATATCATGCGAAAACTTCATGTTTCGAATTAAAATTAAATCGAATTCCACATTCTGAGACATGTGAGTATGGAGCAGCATTGTAGCAATTCCAGCAAAACTTATCTTCGAGAAAAGAGGCCTTTAGCCTGGCTGTGGAACATTTACAAGCTGTTACAAACAAATAGATACATTATTATGTACATACTTTATCATGTAGATCGTGAGAGTTGCTGATTGTTACTCGATCTGTTCATGATACGGGAGACCACAGTCTTGAAATAAGGTGCCGCATAGAATAAATTGCTTTCTTTAAGCTTAAATCACTTCTGTGCAATAAAAAGCTAAACACCCAGCTTCGAGTACGACTAGCACGCTGTTATGTTTTCTCCTGTATGGCGTAGAAGCATGGGCCCTCACAGAATCGAGCGGTAAGAAGATTGAAGCCTTCGAAATGTGGGTATACAGAAGAATGTTAAGAATATCCTGGAGACAAAATAAAAACGTAACCGTGCTAAGTCGCATAAACAAAAAAACCAGAAGTTGTATATTTAATACAGAAAAGAAAGCTTGAATATCTCGGCCACATAATGAGAAACCGAAAATACGACCTACTACAACTCATCATTCAGGGCAAGATCCAAGGGAAACGAAGTGTGGGTCGAAGAAGAACATCTTGGCTTAAAAACCTACGCCAATGGTTTGGAAAGACATTCCTTATTTAGAGTCGCGGCATCAAAGATACAAGTTGCCTCAATGATCGCCGACCTTCGAAAGAAAATGGCACTTCAACAAAAACAAGAGACTCCATCTGTAATCTAAGGAGCTCAAGACTTCGTGATGTTTTTAACAATATAGTACCCCTATACTTACAATTGCGTATTTTTGTTTGCACGTCATACAACAATTTAACAAAAATTGTTAACAACAATATCAACAATATTCATAATATTTAACATAATCAACTGATTTAATACTGATACCAGATTACCAGGTGCTGTAGAACATCTGATAAGTGCGTGGTACCTACTCAGGCGAGCTTGCTTAAGCTCTAACCAGCATGTAGAGTTGGTGGTAGAGCTTTATGCTCGAACTCGAATTTGTGTGTTTGAACTACTTGTTATTGTCGTGTCCCGGTCTGAAGGGTTAGTGAGCCAGTGTAATTAAAGGCACAAGGGATCTACCATTAGGTGGTCCATATGCTCGTCCCAAAATTCTTATCCATTTGGTATTTTTCATAAGTGGTTTAATATAGTTATATCTATATCCGACTCTCTTATATATACTTCAAAACTTTAAACACAAAAACTTAATCATAATTGGTTTTAATAGTTTAGCGTGTTGATGTCACAAACAGATACTTAAATTTAAACTTATATATAAAGATTCTAATTTACATTTCACAGCCTCTATACAATCAACCACAGTATTCGCCGCAAGCGCAATACTCACCACAGCCGCAGTATTTTGAGCCCGTGTACCAACCACAACAGAAACCCTTCGAAGCACCACCGACAACCATAACATTGCGCCCGCAACAACCCGTACACCAACAACCTTCGCCGGTATTTGCTAGTCAGCCCGCTACAGCTTCGTTTAAAGGTATAATTCAATTTATTTATCGTGTTAAAATACCTAATTAGTCAATAACAATAGCTTTGTTTATGACATGGGACCAATGCAGATTGTCCTTACATGCAGGGCATTTTTACCGTGTAATAATTTAGCTCTTGAATTAAACAGCGGTTACATGTAATATAGCTACGAATGTATACATTAAAATCTAATGTTGTCATATTTTATATTATTATTCATTATTAAAAATCGAATGAAATTAAAATAATACTTGCCATGTGTAAAAAACTAGATCCAATTTCGTAAAAGATACCTGAACTTAAAGTATATTACGATGTCGATAAATAATATGTCAAATATCAACCCATGATAATTTACTTACAGAAAAAATATTTTTAGATATAGATACCGACGTGTTATTAAAGTTATTATGAGTTTTTGATTTACCTCACACTCACTCAATGAGTTTACTTTATTTGATATTTTAGGAATGCTTGTCTTTGCAAAACCCTAGCTTAACATTAAATTGTGTCGTTACATCTGTGTAGGAACATATTATTAAAAATATTGTGTATTTTATTGGTGTCTTTGAAGCTGCAAGTAATAAAGCTTACAATAACAGCATAAAAGCATGTAATTTTCTTGGAAACAACTTTGCACACAGCACTTCGTCGTTGCAGGTATATTGTTTTTAAAACTGCTTTTTATATGTCTCCGCGAAGCTTTTCAAAAGTGACTCGTAACACGTAAAAGCTTTCAAATTACATCAGAAAAATATCGTTCTAAGACTTTATGGAATACTTAAACAAACATTAAAGATCTTTTTCGTAAACGCACCGGTAAATACTCGTATAATACATAACTTAGTAGTTTGATAGATGAAAAGATATCAACTACATTATGTTATATATTATGTATGTATAGTTAGCTTATACAATTCAGTAATATTCAAATTACGTAAGAATATTCAAAATGTCTCAGTTAAGTAATAGATAATAGAACCAGCACACAGGATTATTAGCGAAGCTTATTAGTTAATTTATTAAAGGTAACTTTGGAACTGGTAAAGTCTAAAAACAAAGGATTATTGGGTTATAATAAGACTAACAAAAAATGTATCGCTACACTATTTGATGGATATCGCTTTTATTATTTTGTATGAAATATGTTTCATGATATGTCATAACTAATCTATTTTGCGTTTGAACAGGAGGCGAAAACATGCGTGGGGACCAGAAGTGGCCACCACAATCTGTGAAAGAGGCTGTGGCTGCAGAAAATGAAGCGAGGAGGCAACTCGCGAAAGGACCTGCTTGTAGACCTCGCAAGGTTAATTTATGGTTTAATTAATAAGTTTTGACTTGAAAATAAATAATTTTATGTTAGATTAATCAAAATTAATCATAAGTGTATTTTACACAAAAACTTTCATTCAAATATTTATAAGTAAGAAGAAAAGCAGTAAGTACAATTTACAGTAACAATTTCTTCTTCTGATATTAATGTTAAGCGCTTTTGAGGGTGAACATTGAACAGGGAACTTGAGAACATCGGCGCAACAAATCCGATAAATCCCAGGCCCCCATTATGAACTTATGTATAAATACGATATTGTGCAGCTTACTTCAGATATATATTTTGACTGGAATTAGTTAATTCACGTGACGTGAGACGTGAATGACGAATCGTCTTAATATGCTAGGTGACTTGGAGTCCATAGGAGCATAGTATTCATTACATAAATTCTGGTTTGCTTCTAACTAATCTAGGCTAAACTGTAATTTTTTTGAACCTGCTACGTGATAACAGCCAGCGTTCGTCGATTTATTAGACGTTGTCACGTCAAAAGAAAAAACGGTTTTTGGTTTTAAACTATATATAAATAAGAATTTAGAGCGACAGTTGTAGAACGATTATTTAATTGTTGAACGAAACCGTTATCTGTTTTAGCTGCGGCAGTTTTCGCTTGCCGAATTACTTGCCATGAACGAGGTCTAAGCGTCCGTCGCGTTCCGACTCGCTTGCTTGTCGGTATATGCCGGACTTTAATATGCCATTTATTAGTAAGTTCTAATACGGACATGTGTGACTGTTTTGTGAAAATACTTCTATTAACTCAGAGCACTTTCTTAAATATATCGGTAGACGTAACAAGCTAACGCGTTTTGATATTATGGTAAAATTTTAATGTAGAATTATATAATTGGCTGTACACATTCGAATAGTATAAACATTAATAATAATTATTATCTGTCTTTTTTTCTTAATTAGGCTTGATACTATAGAAACTTACCAACTCGGATCAGTCACTTGCATGTCGCTAAATGTAGTAATTCGGTAATATTTTATCAAAGTTTAATAATTTTGTTTCTCTCCTTCATAGCCCAACGGAATCCGCACAGAATAATATGCAGCATGTCTCGGTAGTTCAATAGTATGTCTTCGTGACAATCGTAGTTTTGATTCTGGCCTCTTGTGCTATTTTCGTGCCTGTTGGCATCATTATTTGGCGTTAATACTACAGGGCAAATTTTAATGCGTTAAATCATTTTTAAGCATAAAACCTGTACAAAAGTAGTTAAAGTTAAATTGGTTAGTTTTTAGGTGATAAATAGTAATATTTTTAATTATTTTTTTATATCCCAATCACTTCTATTTCTTTATATTTTCTAACATACCTATATTAATCAAGAATATAAAAATATAAATAATAACCTTATTATATAATACAAAAGTTCTGTCAAATGTTACAGGTGAAAAAAGACTACACGTCCTTCTTCTCGCAGCATGCCTTAAACCACAGTTACACTAGCTACCGCGTCCCACCAGGCACACAACACTTTGACTACCAGTCGGGGCAATCCTCATATTAAGTTATTAAAGTAGTCTAGGGATATGTTCATTTGCTGTCATGGAAAAGCTCACTAACACCGTCCCTATGGTATGGTGCTAATGCTAGTTCTTTCTAATCATGAGTTTACGAATTTCATTTGTCTGTAATTGAATTTATTAAAAAAAAAACACATTATAAAAGTTAACAGAAATTCGAATATTATCATCAGTGTCATTGTCATGTTTAAAAATGGCTGTCCTAACACGGACGTCAAGTCTAAGTACTTGTAAAGGCTTTTGTGTATTAAAGTCTTCGTGCATGTGCTTGATTGGATGGAATCACAATCAGTACATAATATAGGTATTATTTATTTTTAAACATATTAATCATTATGTAGCTTGTAAGATAACTGTAAAAAATACCATGGCGCGCTTGAATTTTATTATTAACCCACTTTAACTTTATATTGCAACTATAAAAATGTAAACATAATGCATGTGCGGCTTTAAAAATACGAACATTTGCGAATATAAGCTTTTTAATAAATCTTTTAAAATTTTCTGTAACAATAATTTTAATAAAATATTCTCGGAATTATTTATATATTAAGGCAGTCAATGTTGACTCAAAGTTAAATTTGTGTTTGGCTAAGCTTCATGTGTACGCATCTAGTCAACAAGGAATCGCCTGAATTAATTTGTAAATAAAATGTTCAATTTAATGTACTTTTAATTCAAATGTCATTTATATTTTATTTAATAAATATTATTTAAAGCCAATGTTTTATAGTTTTATTTTATAAATTGCATAGTATTAGTAGGTACGTTTATGCTATATTTAGGGATAAATGTAAAATATGTCTACTTTTCTAACTTTCCATGAATTTGGAATATATGATAGAGTTGATCACGCTGCTTCGATTGACAAAATGAAAAAGCCGATGATTTGAAAGAACTATTTAAGAATAAAACTTAAAAGCCTCAATAGTTAATTGAGGCCGTGTTATTCGTACCAAAAGTTGACGAAATCGAACTGAAATGATAAAAAAGAATATGTAAGTATCATAGTAAATGCATAGTCAAAAAAATATTTTCAAAACTTCATACCTTTTTTATTTTTTCACGAGAAAAAACCACTATTCCCGATGTCGGAGGTATTCTTAGTTAACTTTTGACGTTTCAGTAGCGTTCTGTGAACTGCTGTCCAACTCAGTACGCGATACTTCTACTATATTGGACACGTAAATGCGGCAACGCAGCGCGACAATTTTTTAATAATATAATAATATATTTAGGATCCAGAAATGAAAACTGATTTTATAACAACCTCGAATGGTCTATTCATAAATAGATCACCAAATCATATAAATTAATGTTTATTACTCACTCAGTTACTCTTTTAATCCAAATAACAGGTTTGAACACATTACAAATCATAAGTCACGCCAATAATTAATTAATTACGTTACCTTTATGTGCTAACAAGATGGCGGCAATGAAAAAGCGCGCTTCTTTTTTTTTAATAACGCTGTTGTTTGGACCAAGGAGTTTCCTAACTATTTATTTTCAATTTGTTATTGAGGTCATTATGCATAATTTAATTCGGAAAATTATTTGATTGGCTCAACTTGAACTCGGCCACAAGTAACATATTGCATAAGTAACGTAAAACTACACAACTATATACCTGAGCCCCAAATATATATTTTATTTTTTTTTAGCTTGGGCAAATCCATCATGGATACCCTCCTTATGTGATGTAGAATGGAGGGTTATGGCGGACTCCTACCGACTAAAACCATCACGGTACCCTTCCCGTCTTAAGGGGAGCGCCACGGGATCGCTTGCGCATGCTACCGTGAAAACTATATAGTCCAACTAATCTTCAAACAAAATCCCAGTTGTATCGACTTGTAGCGACTCTAAGGTTTTATTCCCTACTATTTTTTAAATTTACTGTATAAGACTACTAGTTTCAAGTATTATTTTTAAATGGCGCTCTGGATACCATTTATTCGACTTATTGCAAAAAATACTTGTTTATACGTGCTAAGTGAACTCTTGAAACTTTTAGTTGGAAAAATTGGCTGAAGTAAGAAAAAGAGTGAATTGGATTTATGTGGAAGGTTATGTTTCTATCATGTATTTAACGTATAATGTACTGTGTGATTGTAACAATAACAAAAATGGGGATTGTGTTTTTATATTTTGGAACTTACGTTTCAACTATAGTTCTAACATTTTTTTGGACCATAATTAAAAACCAACTTGGTTCTTTTACTGTTAAAGCTATAAAACTGTGGAACGCCTTCCCACGAGACACGCCAAGTGCAGTTGATAAGTATTTTTAAACGAACAGTGAAAAAGATTAATTATCGAATCACAATATTGCCTTTGTGACTCTTCCACCAAAAAGTACTCCTTCAGATGTTGCCTACTTTAAACTGCGTGAGCGGCAAATTTTAGACGGGCAGAGATTGCCCACAACCCCTAAAATTGTATTTCTTGCATTCCTTAAAAGATTGTGGGAAAAAATGAACTCTTTCGACAATTTTAAAGCTGGTTTTAGGAAAAGTGGCATTTTTCCCACAGAAGAAAAATCCTGTGCTACAAGGTTTGCCTACTTTAAAACATCAGATCAGATCCAGCGTATAGGCCATCTGATGGTAAGTGACCATTAAGTGACCACTTACCATCAGGTGGCCCATACGCTCGTGGGCGTTGGTGACCACCAACGCCCATAGACATTGGCATCGTAAGAGATGTTAACCAACGCTTACATCGCCAATGCGCCACCAACCTTGGGAACGAAGATGTTATGTCCCATGTGCCTGTAATTACACTGGCTCACTCACCCTTCAAACCGGAACACAACAGTACTAAGTACTGCTGTTTTGCGGTAAAATATCTGATGACTGGGTGGTACGTACCCTGACGAGCTTGCGCTAAGCCCTACCACCAAGTGATACAAATATTCTACTTAAAAACCACACTTTTTTATTTGCATGCTAATTCCTGAACTTTTCAATGAATTAAGTTCATTGATTTAAAAACAAACTAAAAAATTTTTTTTAATTGTCAGATTAGGCGAATCCCTCCAGGTAATAGTCAGATTATGAGATAGCACGTCTAGGAGATAAAGATGAACCATATCTTAATCTGACACGCTTGCGTATGTCAAAATGGCGAACTTGGGCTTTACGTCACATCCAACCGTCAGATTATTGAATGAGAGCGTTTTTTAGGTTCACTTAACAATTAACATCCCCTTAATCTGACGCGCTCGTTTAATTTTTTTTTTCATTTTTAACCCTTTCATAGTTACACCTATACGTAGAATACAATAAGGCTGAGTTACTGGCTCACAAGCCTATTAAGCCGGAGAGACAGAAGCAGGGCCCGGCAGGAGTCAGCTCTCTTCCAACCTACATTCGCGGCGGTTACCTAAAGATTATTCTATATCCTAAATCTTATTCTAATTCAGTATTGAATAAACTTTTATTGAGTGTTTAATTCCTTTTCTTTTTTAAAACCTGGTTGAAGAGGGCTGTTATAACAGTACAACCACCCCCATCATGCAAACGATCAGATCAACATACGTTCATTATTATAAATACGTTGGACATGTATGCTATCAATATCTGACGCGCTCGAGTATGTCCATGCAATAGTTTTCTTTTTACATTTTTGAAAATCTATAGCCGCTCCCCCCCACCGATGAAAAGGTATAAATTATATAACATTTTTTTCCTTTTATCACCTAAGCTTGCAACCCAATAGGTCTCTATGACGCTCGCGTAAATCCCCATTTGGCATCGTGGGCTCGCCTATTATTAGCAACGTTTAGCAACGATGTTATTAATTTAAACGTAATGCTTCGATAAATAAGAACGAGTTGAAAGTAGTAGAGTGGTAAAAAAATTGATTCTCATATGAGCCTTCGCATCTATTCTCTTCATTCAGAGTTCAGACAGCTGATCTGATTCAGAAACTCAAACCGTTCTTGTAAATATAAAAGGGATTTGTATTAAAAAAAAACACAATTATAAAAATATTTTATTTTACATACACTCAGTACAAATCGGACCGTTACACGTGTGACGTATATAATGAGGTGCTTTAATAAATGCTTCCAAATTAAAACAACAAAGAAAGCTGTCTTATTAAACCTTATACAGTCAGAACCCTTTGTACAATATAGTAATGAACGGTACAATATATACAGTAGATAACAAATATCATATGTTAAAAAAAATATATTATCACCCAAAGTAATAAAATTTAGTAAAATATCATAAGAGGTATAAATCAATAATGCATACTGAGCTGCAGTTACATGACATCTTATTATTAACACACTGCACACAACGCTGTGGTAGGTAACAAAAGTAAGTGTAATATCTTCAAGTTTTCAACAAAAAATATGCAATGGCGTTTAAATATTTAACTTTTTACAGAAAAAGAAATAAGCAAATACCTAAAATTACAGAACCTATTTCAATGAAAACGCGACATATTCTTTATAATAGGCCGAACAACCGCTGATTTTAAAAATCCTTTTCAAGACATCTTATAAGATCACAAATTAATTATTTGTGATCTTTTCCTATAGTTTTATTTCCTGTATCTAAACCTTAATGTAATTTTTCCTTTCTTTGATCTTTAGATTTGAACTTGTAGTTTCTATTCTTAAAAATATATTTTTAAAATTATAACCATGACTATTTTTATATGTTTTGTTTTACTTTTTATTTTACAGCAGATGGAAGATCTATTAATTGATTATGTATTGAAAAGTAACCATTGTTCATGTATGTAATAGATTTTCTTAAGGAAAAATAAAATAACTCAAAAACTGCTATTTTATTACAAATTTATATTATTTAACATAATAGTAATACTATTTATTTGTTGTGAACTTTCAGTAAAAAAAAATAAGATCGTTTCTCAGACTAATTAACTATATTTAATATTTATATAAAATAATATTTTAATGAAAAAAATATTTGCCCTTCACACACATGTTGATAAGAATTATTAGTTTATACCCATAAATTCACATTGCTACGAGAGATAGAGTGCAACTAATATAGGTTATATTAAAATAAATTGCTTAGTGAGGACATTTGGATTAATAAATATTTCACCCCATACTATTAATTATTATCTAACATGTATCTTAACAACGCTTTAAATGCAAATAATATATGTTAAAATGAACATTACTTGTTCATAGTTACACAGTCATTATTAAACCTTCGATCAATAAAGTACTAGATTAGCGGTAAGCACTTCAAAAACGCCCCGAAAAGTAAAAACACAATGACGTCTGTGAGGTTATTTCAAATTAGTATGGTCCAATTATAACCTTTTGATAAGGAAATAAGGTTGAATATGGAACAACCATTATTGTACATTTACTGTCTTTCTGTCATTCATGGCGTAAGATCGTAAGTGAATGTCAATAGAATCTAAACCGCACTTTATTGCTCGGGAACAAAGCATAGTTTAGGTTAAAATTATTAAACCGTTTTACATCGATTTCTTCATTATCTGGTCGGTGCCACATTTGAGTATTGTTTTTGTTCGTGACGCGTTATCTAGTAGTTTTATTGATCTAAGTTATAAAGGTTAAATATATAAAACAAATGGTTTCAATTGCAAATAAAAACCAAAAGGCTACTTCTGCTATAAAAATGTTTGATTTTTACTTTTGTTATACTTCACTATATTAAGATACATGTTTGGATCCATGGACACAAATTATCATAGTCAGTAATTCATAAAAAATATTCAGTAATTAAGTTGGTACATAATTTAGCCTTGATTTTACAATGCACTAATATATACTTATACTGATTTTACAATTACGTGCTTATGTAAATTGCATTAAGGCCAGAACATTAATTACAATTATCTGTAATGTATACAATTATCTATAGATTTGAATATAATTGTAATGTGAATAGATAAAACCATCTAAAACCAATATTATGTTTCATTTATAACTATACCAAGAATATAATTTTATATGATCATTACTCAGTTCTTTTACTACTAACCAGAAAATTCCTTTACCAGATTATTTAATAATGTAAATTATTATAAAACAATACTTCTTTTAACCACTATTCTAAACAACAACAATTAAATCACAATAATGTATTAATTTATAAAATTTTATTATGCATTCGCTTTTAAAACATATGCACTGTTTTACCATGGCCACATTTATTTTTAAAACTTGTAATTATCCGAATAGGACTAAGTCAATTTATATAACTCCAGGGTTTTTAATTGAAGAAATATGTGATTTGGAGCAATCAAGACGTAAAAAAATAAAGATTTTATGTTTATAATTTTTTTTCGTATCTTGGCTTACGATTTCTAGGAACCAGTAGGTAAGTATTGTAACAGTTTAAATTTCAGTTAAACGCATGGTCGTTTAAATGCTCTTTAAGGTGATTTCTTTTATTTCCTTTCACAACAAATTGTAAAGATATATAATAATTGATAGTCTTGTAGTTTTCACTGAAGGACTCAAAGGTTTGCAATAGTTTTTCGCCCATTATTATAGCATTAGTTCCAACTGCACTTCTTATAGAAGCCGGCGTATTTATAAGCATACATTTTAACGGAAAGATAAATTGTTTCATTCGACACACTTAATCAGTGTTTACATTATTGATTTCTGGATAATTTTCGACATTTTGTGTCGATAACATTTTAAATTCAACCCCTCAATAATGTTTGCATATTGGTGATGACATTACCTATTTATATCATCAACAAATTATTAATTGAAGGATATTAGCTAAAATATCCATAAATTTATATTAAACATAAAACATTACATTTACAAAAATAAAAATTCCAAATTCCAGGGTCATTTTCATTTAACACCAAATAATTAGATGGTATGAAGTAACAATCGAAATAGTTAAAATGTTAAAAATATAACATATTAAGGATGCTGAATTCTTAATTACAATAAAATATTATCAGTCTATTTTCATGAGCACTGTCATGACAAGTTGAATTAGTCAATTAGTCAAGTAATTAAATAAAGTATCAAAAACAAGAATTTAACTACACGCGTTGATGTGGAAGAAAACGCACTCGATTTAAAAACATGCAATTATTTAAACAAGCGAGAAACCCTGCGTCTGTTGAATAGCTTGCACGAGATAATACTTCAATCTCTCTTTAGTCTTATAACGTGGAAGGTCTAGAAGATTAAAACACGTGTGAGCTACGGGGAAGAATCTATCATCAGCTACTGGTTGTATTTTTATCTGAAAAATTTAAAATATAATAACTTGTTTTAATAATTAGTAAAAAATCACTACTATGTGTGGACCATCATAGTGTTTAAATTATAAAATGTATATAGTAAAATGATCTAAATATCTAAAGTAATAGTTAACACTAATCAGAATCGTTATTGGCACTAGATTAAATATAAATTTTAAATGCCTTTTTAATATAAAATATACTTTTTCACGTAAAAAAATGGTTTATCCTTTAATTGACGTCTTAAAAAATATTATTTTTAAGCCATTTCTCAGGGCTATCCGTGACCCCCCGTGGGATCTCCACTTTGTGGTGGTGGGGGGGCACAATACCGTGGTAAGGTGGGCCACGGGGAAGCTAAGCGGGATCCCGGGTGTGGGGCGCTCCTCGTGGGCCTCAGGAGGAGGCTTGCGTTGGTTGCGCCCAGGGAGCGGATGCGGGGGACAGTTCTGTCTGTCCCTTGCAGTCGGGAGTGATCGCGGGAGGAGGCGTGTCGGTGTTGCGTTGCCGCGCGCCCTATCTCCCGCGACCGAATGGGGGCGCACCTTCGGGCTATCTCCCGGGGTGTCAGGGTAGAATGCTCACGCGACCCCTTGGCACCCCCCTAAAGCCGGTGAAGTATACGCTGTGCTTTTAGTGGGTATTACGACCTTGCACTCCGGCCGTCGAGTTCCACATACCCCCCGCTTTTCATCTTGCGGGGGGCATGCGTAAAGGCATTTCCACAGCGAAAAAAAGGGCTATCCGTGACGTATTTACTAACCATGCTATTCCTTTGTTACAAAAAAAAACCTATTTTGAAGAACAACTAACTGTCAGATCATTATACTGTTATAGTAAAAACATCTCACCTTTATGTCTCTCATTCCCTGTATAGGAACGCGGTCACTACCCGTAAGGAACAGTAGGAACTTTTTCTTGTCTTCAATTGACAGTTCATGAAATACTTCCCAGAACCACCTGTACGATAACAACCATCAAAATCTTATAGTTTACACAAAACAATAAATAATAATGACAGTTTTATCTTATAATTATAATTAATTAATTAACATGTTAAACTATTTAAAAATATATATAAATGTAAATCAACAGAATGTCAAAAAATCAACCAAAACTAAATATAAATAAAATAAAAAAAACTTCCCTATATAATACTAAAACTAAAAGCTTGCAATAGCTTTGCTTTTAAATATTGGCAGGCTGTCTGAAAAATATCTATATCAATTTCTTTGTTTTTTGTTAATCTGTTTAAATAGTTTATTCATAGTAGCGTTCTGACCCAATCTTGTTTTTGAACTTGGAATCGAAAATGGAACGTATTTACTTGCACGGGGAAATCTTATACCTGACTTGTTGATCGGTCGCCGAATACCCATTTTCGTATTCACAGTTGCTCTCAAACAGTTCCCAGTTGTACTCTTCGTTACCTATTACAACTGACATGAGCTCATGCGATCTAAATAATTTAATTATTCGGCCACCGCACACCTAAAAACAAAAATTAATTATTAAACATAATAAACTAAAGATAGCCACGGAGTTTATTTACTAAGGAGACTAGTCAACTGCGCCGGAGAATAAATATTCCACGTTTTAACTTGGTACGAAATTTGCTGTGACATAAAATTTTAATTTGATTTAAATATAAATACCTTTTGAAATCCTTGATTAAATGCTTGAAATTGTTTTTCCACTGATTTGTTAAGAAGGAAATCGACATACAGATCGACATATTCCGACTTGTTCTCATGCGTCACCGGCAAATTTTCACCGTTCTCCTTCAAAGGATGTACTTGAATTTCGTCGAACACCTCCGTGTTGACGGCGAAACATAAACTGAATACCTGAAAATTATAAAAATATATATAACGATATTGTGAAACATTTAAACTGAATCTTTAGAAAAAAAAAAGGTTTTTTTATGAATACCCCATATATTCATATAAGTAGCGAATAATTGTTATCTGCGGTTTAAGTTTGATCACACTTTAAATTAACAAATTAACTGAAAATCAATACAATTATAAATGTTAGGACGAGTATATTAAAGAATACATATATTAAATATGGTATTTTTATTTGACTCTTATTAATTCTTGTACAATTTTTATAGCTATTATGTAGTGGCTTTAACAATCCGGCACTGATATTAAAATTTTTATTTTAACAGCATTAAAGTATTCAAAGAATTGTCAGTCAACCTGTCACCACATGTCTGTCTGAATGCGATAAACTTAAACATTATCGAACGGATTTTCATGTGATTTTCACCAATGGACAGAATGAAAAATATTTAAGCGTATCATTTATCAATAGTATGTCTTACTTGGCTGAAATATGACGATGCTAGTTATTACAGTTCTCGGAAAAAACACGCCAAATAAATCATTAATTTGTATTACGATATAAGACAGTAGTAATGTCCCACTACTGGGCTAAGGCTTCTTCACCTCTTATTGAAGACAAGGCATTTGGAGAGTGTAACTACGCGGCTCCAATGCGGATTGGTGGAATAAACATGTGACAGAATTTCAGTGAATTTTAACATGCGGGATATTTTCCTTCACATCCATTGCTTTGTTGCGGCGCATTATTATAATTTACTTACTTCCTCGACATCGTCGTCTTCATAGTCCAACAAGTGTTTCAGACTGTGGGCCAACGTGGGATACAAGTCGGACAGGTCGTCCAGCATCACCGCCTCGCCCAGTATCTTCTTGTACAGCACCAGAGGGAACGGCACGTAGATGATGATCGAGTTGTATATAGCAAGCCCATATATCGCACCTGCGTGTCATCATTTGTTTTGTAAATGGATTCATAAAGTATTTTGTTTAACTTTTTTGTACGCAGTCCTTAAGAAGTAAGATATTTTGAATGTTTAAATGGCTTGTCAGCTTATTTTCAATCCACGAAAAATGTTTTGTAATGTTTTTATAATGTAACATTGCCGCTCTTGAAAGCGACAAGTAAAATCAATAGTGTAGACATGAGAAGTGTGATGTAATAATTTACTAACTACAAATCTTCTTAAGTTAATAAAGAAAGCTACCTATCAAATAGTACATGACTTCTTCTTCGAAAGGGTTATTTGAAAACCAAATCATGTTTGTCTCCTCCGATTGTTTGAACATGCCGTAGACAGGATCGAAAATTTCCTTCAGGAGCAACATGAAAAACTCTTTCTTCACGCCGCCCGCGTCTTCTGCTTCTTCGCCTACAAATTCTACCTGCAATAAAAAGTTTATCGTAGAGTACAAATCAAGTTACGTTACAGATATAAATTGTTAACTGACATATTTTGCCTTGCAACTAGTACACAGTTCACATCATGAGAACTGCTGAACTGATCATAATTACTCATTTAAAACTAATTGTTACCGCTAAAGATCTTAATACCAATATTAATTCAAGGTAGTAGTTTCCAGTTTGACAATCAATAAGTAAGTGTAATACTTCAATATTGAATAAAGTATTTTGATTTGATTTGATTTGATTTGATTTGAATTGTTTAAGTCGTTTTCAAATAATCGAATAGCATTACAAACAGATAACATGAAATATTATACAATTATATCTTTTTGATAGTAGTAGATTGATGGTTAGGTAAGTTATTAAAGCAAATATCACTGTAAAATAATAGATTTTATAAAATGTACAATTCAACTGAGCTATTTATATTTAATCGTTCGACATTTTATAAAAGCAAGCTTTTCAACAAAATTAACGATAGGCTATGCCATAAAAAACTTCATACTTATGATGATATATTGATCTATTTGTTCGCGTTAATGCAATATACATTTACTGGAGACATCCAAACCGAGCAAACAATTTGTAAAAATAAATTCACTAAACAGTACGCTCGATAGTAAAATTAAACAATGAAGATTTTTCCAACCGTTTACGTTTTATAAAACATTTACTAGTTCAACTTATCCTTTACCAGAAGATACGTAAAAATAACCATTAGAGCGTATTTAGCACGCGATGCGAACTTATCTATAATATTGTGCTAAATAAAGTGACATTCACAAAATACTTTACGGCGCAAAATCAAGTGTCTGTAACTTATACTTTAAGCTATGTATGATAGACCTTATATATACATAGTATTTAAAACATTTTTGTTACCAAAGTATAACTCACTCTAAGCGGTTTTTTCAATTGCGACGTGTCATGATTACTGATCTGCAGCATTGTGTCCCTGACGATGTGGTTCCTCGACACGGTCAGTATGAGGAACTGGTCTCTGTGATATTCGTACGATGGGTCCATGATGAGCCGTGTGAATATTTGCGTAGCGGCTCGGTTGACAGCCATTTGCATTTGAAGCTGTTGATCTATCTTCAACAGCAGCGACTTACATTGAACGTCGAATAAGAACGCGTAGTTACATAGATGAGGCTGGATTGACTGTGAATAAAAGTAATGATATTTAAACATGAACATTTTGTTTTTTATATATTTAGTTAAATACCATATGTATTTTATTGATTCTGTCATATCATCTCGATACCCGACATACCCCTTACCCGATACTCGACAATACAAATATAAGAAACAGTTACAGCAATGATTAAACTATAAGAGTAGATTATGTACATCTTTACAGGGCCAATGTCCACGGGAGGACAATGTCAGTAAGAATCTATTACTGGAATAAAAATTGTGCTAAAAACATTTGGTAACATTATATAACATAAAAATCTAAAATAATCAACTGGTTATGTTGATTTTATTTAAATGTAATAAAATACACCAAATACATTACTAAAATTATTTGATAACTTACATCTTGATCTGAAAGCCAACTTATATAATCCGAAGCGATATCGACATGGCTTGACAGATCTTCTATGTAAAAACATTCTGCAGCTATTTTAGGTTTCTTCGGGTTTGTAAAGTTTATTTTATTAAGTGTTGTCAATGTGTTTAAAACTTGGACTACACTCCTAGTGAAGTTTATTTTCTGTAATTCAAATAAACATTAATACATTATATTCATGTTATTAAAAAAAACAGTTAAACAATTCTATATAAATGCTTAAGTGAGCCAGTTCAGTCAGAAGAAAACGAGTTTTACTTAAAAGCTGTCACTATAATATAGATGATATACATTATATATAATATTTTATTAGAATGTAATAGATATGTATATAGATTTCCTAGGGAAGCATTGATAAATCGATATCAGCTATGTATATATATTAAATGTCGGAGTTATGCAAAGTGCGTTATCTGATCGCACTTCTATAGTGGTTAAAGCAATATGAAGTCTGTTTATCATCCGTAGGTTATCCGAGGTAGGTGCATCAGTGATCCTGAAATAGTCGATGATTCTACAAGCATGTTATCCACCTTATCACATTGATCGATTGATTGTACATACACTGTCTTTTACTTTATCGTCATATTTCAAAATTTTAGCTTTCTTTACTGAACTGAAAATATGAACTCACGCCCGATGCGTAAGATGCGTGCGCCTAACCTAACTATACTTAAGGTTAGGTACTTTAGTAGTTTTTCTCGTGTAATACAAATATTAAGTATAAATATGATTTACTTTATTCGCTCGTACGCTGGGTTGCATCATCTCGTAGACGAACACGCTTTTGAATATATCGACGAGCATTTCGAAGTACTCTGTGGACTGCGACTCCCACCACAACTGCACGATGCGCTGCGGTGGTGTCGACAGCTTGTTGTAGGCCTCCGCGAACGGACCCTGCGGGACCACCGTTACTTCTCGGTTCATTATACTACACACATATTATACTCCCGTCGTTATGTCCGTAATTATTATACCATATTTTATATATAATTGACCGAATACTCTGCTGAATGATGTACTATAACCCAATACCATAGTCGATAGCGATTGACTACTTAATTATTTATTTACAGTACATAACATTTCT
The DNA here is from genome assembly GCA_963151315.1 of Nymphalis c-album. Classification (NCBI taxonomy): domain Eukaryota; kingdom Metazoa; phylum Arthropoda; class Insecta; order Lepidoptera; family Nymphalidae; genus Nymphalis; species Nymphalis c-album. The sequence goes on from OY720588.1 coordinate 6,994,012, forward strand.
CTTTTATATTTTTCGATGCACAGCTACATACATAGCGTAAAAAAAGAATTGAAAATTAAACCATTTCAAGATAATAATTTCAATAAACATTATCAAAATAAGAAAAAACATTATCTCTTAATAAAATTAGTCCAGATTAAATATAGGTAATTGATACTAATAGGTAAACATTCACTATGTTTTATACAATAATCAGCAACAAAATAAGTCGTCTTGTTACAACTCAGGTTAAATGACAGCACAAGCACCTGCAGCTCCGGGTGACGACGTGGATTCCTCATTTCGTGATACAGCGGTAGAATCAGGAATACTCTTAATGCTTCAGCGTCAGGTGGAGAGACCTTTACTTTTTTTATGATGTGTTCGGTCAAGTAACTAAATATCTGTATAAGAAATATAATTGTTAGAAACGATTCAAGATGTTATTTTATTCTAAGCGTAGTTTCGACTTACAAGTTCTTGTATTGTTTTGTTTTCAAAACGGCTAATTAAAGTAAAAGCTTCTTCTGCTTTCTTCAAATTGACTCCCGGGATCTTCGTATTGCAACCAAAGTGGGCGTTATCATCCGTTAAAAATGAAGCATTTATACAAGCCAGCGATCCAAACACCGTCTCCAAATAAGCCATTAAATCCTTAAGATATATTTTTATTATTAATGACAGTCTTATTTTAGTAATTCAAAATTAACAAATTAAACATTTGTATCTATCTATATATTTATTTCAGACGTTATCTAACTTTATATAATAAATTAATTCAATTTGGGCAAGTTCAATTACTACCTTACGTGGTGTAGCTTTGTGCAAGTTCGTCTGGGTAGGTACCACCCACTCATCAGATATTCTACTGCAAAACAGCAGTACTTGATACTGTTGTGTTCCGGTTTGAAGGGTGAGTGAGCCAGTGTAATTACAGGCACAAAGGACATAATATCTTAGTTGCGAAGCATTGGCGATGTAAGCGATGGTTAACATGTCTTATAATGCCAATGTCTATGGGCGTTGGTGCCCACTTATCATCAGTTGGCCCATACTCTCGTTTACCTTCCTATTGTATAAAAAAATACTATTAATTTATTATTATTATTTCTAATATATAATCATTTGAACCTGGCTCACGGCGTCGTTATCTTTAACGGTGTTACAAGCTGTAAGTTTAGCAAAGCTAAGGGTCAGTATCTGTCTCGTTGGATCGGGGATCCTAAAATCAACCGTCTCATTTCTGTCGCTGCTAACAGTCAAGAAGCTGTGGTCTCCACCCGCGAACACTGTTACTGGGCCATTAAATCCATCCTTTGAGAACTGAAAACAATAGCATCGATTGGTTATTGAAGAAGATCTGGGTTATTACATTAAAAAAAAAAAACAATGCTATCGGATTAAATTTTTTTATATTAAATGGCCTTAAAGGCATGACTTATTTCTTCGTTCATAATTCACTGAATGGCAACATTTATTTCATGACTACTGAAATAATTTATTGGCCAACTAAGTATGTTCTTTTACAATACATATTTACTCTTTACAAAAGTCACATGCTTGACTTTATTTTTAATTAATAATATCGATATATTATCGATATATATCGATACGATTTAGACGACGAGATATTACGTATACGTCCTCTAGAACATGTGTGTTTTTTGTTCCTTTCATCTATATCTGTAACGATACGACCCTTCACAGACTCCATACATCTTTTCCTCATAGCTAACTAAGGTTTTTACAATAATTATAACATTCATTCCTCTGCATTATCTAACCAAAGCATGATTCGGTTTTCTGTTACTAGGGCTACGTTCAAACTTCCTCATACTCGTACACATTTTTTCAATCTCGTTCACACACATTTATTTTAGCAATCTTATCTTATTTGAATGCTTTCGTTTTGCATCCCTCATCGCCTTATTGTGTGATAATAAATAAGGTTGTAGAATTTTTGCGTTTATAGTAATCCGAAATACACCAATTTGCGCTAGCGACCACGTGACTCGAACTCTCGCATAAGTAGCGTTAGAAGTGTCATGCCAATTTGGTATTTTTTATTATTCTTTTCTTACAAATCATTTCCTTGTTTATTTTACGCAATGTATCATTGTAATTTGATATTAAAACAATCAATTTTATGAATTCTAAAATCGTATTATGTAGTAGTCCCATAGCGTCAACCATTAATTAAAGATGGATCCGATATTTAATTGTGGTCGCTGTAAGCGTTTGATTTCCCGAATTAAAATAGTTTTGTATAATTTGTTAATATATTTCAAGATTATAAGATTTATTATAAGATATATTAAAGTATTAACTTGAATTAAATCAATTTTTTTATACGAGCGATAGTGAAAACTTACATCGCAGCACATTGAATATAAACACCATAATGACATTATCTAAGAAAAAGTTTTATTGCTATAACTGCAGACAAAAGAAAAAATATTTAAATGGTTTATTTGAAGTAAGATAGTCACAATTAGTTAATAAGACTAATTAACTAATTATGACTGAATTACTATATTTTTTATAGATTCTGGCACTCATATTCAATGTGAAATTTCTGCGATGTTTTCACTATCGCCCGTATAAAAAAATGGATTGGATGAGCTCATACTCATCTGTATTCCGAGACATCACCTTCACTCTCACTCCTCATCTATTACTTTTTCGCAAACTTTCACTATAATCCGTTACAAATTCAATATAAAATAAACATAATATTTATTCATAAAATATTTCTAAAAAGGGGATAACTCAACATTAGGTTTGGACGGGCCGGCACCAGGGTGTTTACGGAATGCCGTGGAACTCTCCACCTTGGATTTCTTCCTTGGCTATGAAAATAATCCACTATTAATTAGCTTTTTATAAATGTTGTACTAAAATACTTCAAAATATTTTACATGTACATCCAGATAAAAACAGTGCGTAAACACACGACTAAGTACTTCTCTATCAGTGACCAAACTAATTTAATTATTGTGCTGATAGTGAGATGTATATTACCAGCTGTGCCCCGAGGTTAATTAACAAAAATATAATGAATAAAAATAAGCCTAGAGCCTTCTCGGTAAAAGGACTATACAACAGCAAAATATTTATTATATTGTAACCCTACTGGTTCCTGAGATTAGCCGGATCAAACAAACAAACTCTTCAGCTTTATATATTAGATTTAGAAACGTCAACTGTACTGTATCGATTTCCTGCTCGATTAATGCTTTAATCTTGCTCATAAAACAATCATAATACACGTCAAACACAGAAAATGAAGTCAGCTGTTTCATATTATCAATAAATTAATTGATCATTCGTTTTTAAAGAAATATATCACATATTATATTACGTAATATTTCCCTTGAATGTATAACAACGAAATAAACATGATAAATGAAAATAAAAAAGTTCAACACATTGAAAATGTGATTGAACGCCCATAGACAGCAAAATACAGTACTTGTTATTGTTGTGCTCTGGTATGAACGGTGAGTGAGCCAGTGTAATTGCAGGCACAAGGGACGTGACATCTTAGTTCCCAAGGTCACCGACCTTTGCGCATTGGCGATGTAAGCGATGGTTAACATCTCTTACAATGCCAATGCCTATGGGCGTTGGTGACCACTACCATTACGTGGCTCATAAGCACGTCCGCCTAACAACGCCATAAAAGAATTATTCTTGTATTTAGTGTTAAAATGGAACTACAATGGAATGTTACAAAATAAAGCACAAAGAAATTATGTTATTAAATATGACGTAAGAATGCTGGGGCCGTGGCCTCGACGAAAGCAGTAAGAGCGTGTTTTATCAACACCACTGATATAATGCCGGCCTGGCCGACAGCGGGCGTGTCCAAGGTTCGACACATGGATCTCTGGTGGGGCGCAATAGCCACTTGACTTCCTTACTCGTGCTTTATCGAACAAATTGCGTTATCGTAATATCACCAAAAAAATATTTGTCTGTTGATGAAATTGGTGAGATTTCAAAACCTATGGAACCCGGTGTTTTAAATATCGTCGCCATCGAAGGCAGGCTAGACAAAGTACATTCGTATAATTATCGTCGAAGCGATTTCGAACTTCGCTTTTGTCCAAACTATACAATACATACTTCAATTGTTGATTGTCAATTGTCAAATCTAGTACATCTGTTATTTCAATACAATTTGGTCTTTTCTATAAACTAAACCAACTATTTGAGTGACTTGGGCGACGGGTGTCACCGCCCACTGCGGTCGTCGAACCCGAGGCCTTATAGGTGTAATATTATATAAATTACTATTAATTGATTAACCAATTGCAATTTCATATCATATTTTCATTTTAATTAATTATATTATATTTATCTTTTCTTGTAGAAACTGTATTTTGATTGTCACGACGAAATCGTTATTCGTTTATTCTATATTGATTCCTAATTTTTTTGCAATATCTAAATTACGTATTACAAAGACAAACCGAGTGACAAATGTTAGTTTAGTATAGAATATTATTTGTGGTTTTAAATTACCGATACTGTACGTTATAATGTAGTAAATATTATCGAGTAAAGTTAATTCAAAATTGTATCATACAAACGAGACACCACAATTCAGCAATAGCACAATAAAATGGCATTCCGCTAATGTAACCGATTTTTGTTCACGAATCTCATAAACTAGCCGACTGCTCAAGAGTTCTAACCCGTCACTCATACAATCCGATATATACATTCAAGCGAGAGGGCGCAGGTCAAAGTCTCCGGGGCCTCGCCACTAGCTGTAGAGTACAATTACCGGGTCGTCGTCGCGCGGCGCGAAGGGCACGGGCGTGGGCACGAGCGCGACGGGCGCGTGCGGGCAGCCCAGCTGGCCGCGCGCGCCGTGCCCGCACGCCAGCACGCGCGCGCCCACGCGGCACAGCACGTGGCGCCGCCCGCACGCCACCTGCGTCACCGTGCTGCCCATCAGCTCCATCACCTACGACCGCACGTCCTAGTTACACGGGTTACATCGCGGGAAAGAGTGGACCTCGTGCGTTCGCTTTCCATTCAATAAATGTATATTCAAAACTAATAAACGTAATTTCCATTTCAATTCTACAGAAAATTACAAATGGTGTACTACCTTTTTTGGAACTAGTTCGTCTTTTGTAGTTCCATGACCTGTCTGTCCGTATTCTCCGGTTCCACATGAAAACACACCTCCATCGAGAGTAAGAAATGTGGTAAATTCTTCACCACATGATATGTGACAAACCTGTGTGAGATTGTAAAATATATATACAAATAAATAATAAGTTAGTATGTTACATATCTAATTAATTAGCCACTAACTCTTAGTCAGTTAAAATAAATAAATATCACTATACCTTAACATTTCTTAAAGTTTTTAAATGTGTAGGATAACACCTATTTTCTCGATCCTGCAATCCTAACTGGCCATATATGTTCTTGCCCCACCCAAATACAGCACCTGACCTAAAGATTTTCAAAATAAGACATATTCATTTCTGTACCACTAATTCACAAACCATTACTAATAATTTAAATGCTAAATGAGTTTGTATATTTGTCATCACCATTGTCATTGTTAATCACATCTTAACTCGATCATTATGAAATTTTTTGTACACATTGTCAGGGATACAGCAAAGGATATAGGGTGCCTAACAACCACCCCACCCCCACATACAGATAAATTCGCAGAAATAAACTAGTTCTATACATTTTAATGCTGCAGACAACACTTGTGCTAATATAAATATTAATACAAAATATAACTAATAATTGTGATGTAATTAATAAGCATTACAAAAGTATAAAATGTTCAGACTCACTTTGATAAGGCAAAAGTGTGATTGCCACCACAAGCAATCATCATTATAGGTATGCCAAGAAGGGAACTAATTTGTTGTGGTGTGGTTTCCTTGTTTGATTTGGTGCCTAAACCACATTGACCATATGTGTTTGCACCCCATGCATATAGTTCACCATCTAAAGTACAATACTATCTTTGTTTATTGCATTTTAAACAATATTTTGCCATATCTAATTCACTGAATTATTTAGATGTGCATGTCTAACAGTTGTAAAAACATAATATTTTTTTTTTAGTTAGATAACTCCATATACAACAACTTTCATACTCACTATTTGTTAAAGCAATAGAATGATAAAATCCACAAGCAATTTGGATAACATTTTTTGTTGCCAGGAACTTAATTATCTTAGGTTGATCTTGAGTGTAAGTTCCAAGGTTGCTACCAAGCTGACCCATATTATCGGAGCCCCAACTAAAAACTTGACCCCATTCATCCAATGCCATTGAATGTTGTGATCCACAAGCTATGGCTGATATTGTACTTGCTTTTAAAATTATTTCAATGTCTGAAATGTTATTTTTTATAAACTAACTCAAGTTATTATGATACATATTTACATGAAGATATAATTATTATTTGTTATTTAGTACCTAGCCTGGGAATAGTAGGAATATGTCAAACAACAGATGGTCATTAATAAAAGTATGTCCTTTCTACAATATTGTACCCAATGATATACAAAAAATCATAAGATGTTTTATTTCTTTTTCTAGGCACAATATTATCTTTAAGTAAGCATTTTTGATTTGTCTACTGACATAAGATGTATATAATGCACTATACATTAAATACATCATGTGTGATTAGACAAAATTAATAAATGCAATTGTTGTGCAATTGCAATGTCAAAAATAGGTTTAATTAGGGTTTAAATTTAACAAATGTGTTAAATTATTAAATTTTAATTAGTAAATGTATATGTAGTTTGATTATAATTTTAAACAACCATTATAAACAAATATTATGATTTTTATAATATATATGAGATAAGAAGACAATGGAAGATGAAGCATACCTGGTGGTTTGTCCTTGTTGTTTTCAATACGCCTTCCAAGTTGTCCTAGCTCATTACTGCCACAAGAATATAGATGACCCAGTTTTGTTAAGTAAAGAGTATGGAAGTCCCCAGCTGCTACACTTTTTATATGTTTACTCTCTTTCCATTTAGAAAGTGTTGGCTTAATGACCTGTTTGTAATTTTAAAATATTTATTTATACGGTTGTGTATTGATATGAAGCAACTATTTCAAACAATGTTTTAGTTTTCGTTTATGTATTGTTAAAATAAATAGTAAAAATTCTTACCATGCCCATGCTATCAGAATCCTCTATAATGAGTTCATGATGAGTTGCATTACCCCAACAAAACATTATGATTTCCTTCCAGATTGCAATTTATATAAAAAAATAAGTAGTTGTTATACTTATTTGTCAAGTAAATTAAGATTTTTCATATAACCATATAACTAATGAGTTGAATAAGTTACAATGTACCAGTTTACGAAAACGTTTTTACTTTTTAGCATTATGCTCTGGCTGAAAGGTGAATAGGTCACATGTTACCTGTATACCTTCTTGTTTCCCGGCTAAACGATTTTCAATGCGCACTAAGAAATTGACATGATATTTTTAACATAATATGAAGTTATAATCTTGGAAATTTTGTTCACGCATGTATATTCTAGAATATCTAGGTTTCGATGATTTATTAATTTTGTTAAAAGGTACTCTTTTTATTTAAAACCTCCTTAGTTTAACCTGGTAAAAATTCTAGGAAAAGCGAAAATCAACTAAGAAACTCCTCCGAGCAGGCTTCCTAAACTATAAATTTACTACGACATTACTCCTAAATAATATTAATTTAAAATGGTTTGGTAAATCCAGAACAATCTTCGTTGAGTTCGATGTTACTTTTTAGCCACAGCCCACAGTATATATAATTATTTCGAGAGTACCGTAATTAATTTGTCAACTGTCATTATTCATAATTGCCATTTGTGATTTCGTTATTGACAATCAATAATTCGCAGTACCAAAAGATTATTCAATTATTCAAGTGGATTTAACTTAAAAAAAATCTCTACAAATTAAAATAAAAAAATGTACCCACTTTAAAAACATATATAAAATTAGATAGTCCAAAAACGCATATTATCTCAATCCTTTTTTTATTTTTTCTAGGAACGAAGATGGGCAAATATGCCAGTTTATAGTTGAAACACTTGTCAATGGTACAAATGTGGTGTAAAATTATAAATCCCATGTGTCTGTATATATATATATATTATACTAGCTGATACCCGCGAATTCGTCCGCGTTGTTTGATATATTACCAAAGTTTTCTTATGTACATCAAAAAGATCGCAAGCAAAAATATACTTTGTTTAAACATACATCACTAAACACGCAGTGCACATACAAATCGTTGTTTCTTGAAACTCTAATAACTTTTTATGAAATGAAGATATTGCAATCATTTTTTTTCGTTTTTGGTAAAGGCCAAGTGTCTAAGAAATAAAATTTAGAAAATTTCATTGAAATCTATTCAGTAGTTTTTTCGTGATGCGCGCACAACTGCAGACCTCTATTATTTTATTTAAAAAGATAACACTGGTTATCATATCAAACCACAACACAGCAGAGTATTAACAATAAGCGGTAAAATAATAACTGAAGATGAGACTGCATCAATTATTATTGGTTATTGCAATAGCGTATAGTTGAAAAATTAAAAATCAGTAAAATAACTATAATTGTGAATTATAATACGTCTAGTCTAGTATACTCAAGTTTCAATGATTTCGTGATTGCATTACTATACACTAGTATGTTATTTATTAGCCTTGATATTTTGAACTTGTTCAATGGTCTTTATGTTAAGGTGCTAGATTGACTAAAATAAATTGAGGTATTTACAAGTAATAAAATAATGTATAATTTTTAGAGTTATAAATATTGTTTTTTTTTGCCAAGAAGGTCTAGTAGTGGCTGGTTGCTTTATTCGAAAAGCTCCATTTTAAGCCTTTAAATGACCATCGGCATTTGGCTCTACCTGAAAACTATGATCTATGGTCGGGACGGGACATTGAACGGCCATATTTGTTATTGTGCTCCATAAGAATTTATTTAGATTACTGGAATTCTGACTAATAAGTGATCATATTTTCTAAGTTTGTGATGTATTTAATTTCTGTGCATACCGATAGTACGAAATTTGTCCAGGCGCTTAAATTCTTTTGTGTGTAGGGGAGCATGCATATTTAGCATTGTGGATACCCCCTAGAAGTAATTCGCTGAATTTCTGCAGCGAATCTATTCTTCTAATTTAGTATTAAACAAAGATAAAGTGGCGGGCGCTTCAAATAATAATGGGAAAGGGGGACGATCAGCTGCCCCAGTCGACGTGGGATCTCCTTTACTCGACTGGGAGGAAGGAGATCATTTTAGTTTTGAAGACTCAGAACGTTTTGAAGAAGATTCTTTGTGCAGCTGGACCTCAGAACCTGAGAGTCTGTGCAACAATTGGCGAGGATGGAGAAGACCAAATCTACAAAACACTTTCGGTATTCGCACCACCAAAAAAACAAGTCAAGGTAACTATGCAGCTGATCCTTTGTTTCGATGTAAAGAAATAAAAACAATTCTCTCTTTTATTTTATCGAATAAACGATTTTTTTAAATGTTAAGAGAAATGCATAAGTAATAATAGAAATAAACTGATTTATTTATATAAAATATTTGCAGGTCGAAGTTTTCTTTGTGTGTATTAACATAGAGACAGGTGCTAAAAAGTCATTTACCTTTTACTAAACCAAGCAAATGACAGTATGAAGTGAATTAAAATTCTTGCTTGTAGATATGTAGTTTCTTTGTTCTTTAAGTAAAATATTTTATTATTACTATTAAATATTTTATTCAGTGATCATTATTGTTAACTTTCACAAACTTTCACTGAACATGTAAAAGTCAGTTTACTTATTTATTGACTTTACGTTACCATAATAATAAACAAAATAAGAATTACACATGTTATTATCTCTTAATAATTATTTATTAATGGTTTTCATTAATAAATAGAGTAGACAACTATATATATATATATAATAAATTGAATTGATATATATATATATATATATATATGTAAAATACTTTTATTTCATACTGACATAAAAGTAATTTCGGTAATAAAGTCTTATATATCTAATATAAATATTAATGTTTGGACATTAACACATAAAATAATATTTTTTGTAGAAAAATCAGTATCAAGCTTAAGTGAATTAGCAGCAAAGTGTGTAGCCTGTCATATTCCCTTTGAGTTGGTTGAAAATGTTTATCCACCTGTGCCTGAACAACTTCAACTACAAATTGCCTTCTGGAGTTTTCCTAATAGTGAAGATGATATTCGTCTTTATTCTTGCCTTGCAAATGGATCGGCTGATGAGTTTCAGAAAGGTGAACATTTGTTCAGAGACAGAGCTGTTAAAGATGTCTTACAGATTGGTAAGTTTTTAACTATTAACAATTATGATTTAATGTGTATCAACATTATTACTTCTAATCACAGAAGATTTTTTAAAATGTCATATTTGTTGTTTTTAACAATAAATTAGTTTCTGAAATCTTAATTATTTTTGATGCAAAAATAAAAGAAAAACTGGTGTGTCTTTTTATTGTTTCAAAATTAAATTAAATAATGTTGATAATGCTATCACTACATATATTATTATATATTATTGGACTATGTTTCTATCAATAAATTAAAAAATAATCTGAAAAGAATATTAAAATAGTTAATATTTTCCTTAACCATCTTCGATTTGGTTTATATAAATGATATATAGGTAGATATTTGAAAGATTAAGCAAGGCGAAAAACTAAAAGTATAATCTTGTAAATTACTAGCCATATTATGTGTCATAAGGTATAATAACAACATTTTTTCAATTTGTCATTAGGCTTCCATTTATCTGCAACTGTTATACTAAGTATGACAAGAGCTCAGTACAATGTAGCAGTCACATTTGACAGACAAAAGATTTCTTCCTGCAATTGCACCTGCTCATCATCGGCTCACTGGTGCTCTCACATTGTTGCAGTTTGTCTTTACAGAATACATTTAGTAAGTACAATTAACTTACTTATATTGATTTTTAAAAATATATTAATTAAAATGATAAATTTTAAATGCAATGCATGAAGTTCAGTAAAAAAATTGAGGTTCATTTAACTTTTGTAGAAATATATATATATATCTACAAATATTTAAATGTGGTGATATTCACATACATATATTTATACAACTTCATTTTTTGTGTATTATTAACTAGTGTCAATTTATAGATTTTTCTATATATTTTAAGTTAATTGGTCATAACTACTTTCAATAATTATTATTAGTATATTTTTTGTTTAATATAAAAATATAAGGGAAGGTAATTAACCCTAGAAAGATAACCTTATTTTATAGTATGGGAAAGATAACCATACATTGTTTTTACACATGCACTGAAAGGCATATATTTAGGATCAGGTGTATATTGTGGTTTTTTTATGTTTTATATTAGTTCGTTCATAATGTCATTATGTAAATAAAATAAAAATATTGTAGGAATTTAATATACAGTACAGTAGTAAAAAATTTGGAAAATCTAAATGGACACAACTCATTCAAAGATAATAATAATAATAATAATAAAAAATATATATATAAAGTTAGTTTTAACTAATTTTATCTGGTAGTTTTTGCTGTGTGTTAATAGATTGTAAAATCATGAATAAATGTGGCCGCTATATTTTTTGTGAATTGTCAGTTTTTGATTTATATTAATTATAACCAAAAAAGCATTGAACAGTCGTTTTCATAAGGGTTCTACTGTTTACGAATTCAAGTGTAATAATAAAATAGATCAATTGGTTGTGTATTAGTTAATGTGGTTACCAACTTCCGTACATACTGTCCATCCAAGTCGCCATGAGTCTTTGCTGACTCTTCATGAAATAACGCCGACTTAAAGACTTCTTGTTTGACTATAAAATTGTGATAGTAGATAATAAATTCATTTACACATGCCAAGTGAAAATCCCAAAAAAACATAGTAGCATTGGTATCTGTTTTTCATGCGGCTGCATGACATGTTCGAATAAATCTGATCAAAAGTGACGACACCTTTGGTTCCGTTTGGTTTAATTAATAACGAGTCTTTTTTGAAGAACTTGGATTTACTATTCCCAATATATGAAACAATATATGAAGTTAACAAGTATATCATCTTATTTTTTTTCATGTGAATAATCTTCTAATTACCCTGCTTGGCTTGTCTACCACTTCTCGATGCTTTCTTGCAAAAATCGGTATATTCGCTCAATGCCAACCTATTTTGCAACGTCATCATGTTGTCTCAACATTAATCGAAGCATAAAATAGAATTATATAAAAATATATGAATAACATGAATGACATCAATGACCAAATTTTAAAAGATAACCATACGTCACTACGACGTGCAGAGTGTTAATATCTTCGAAAATAGCACACTTATCTGAGGTTCTAGTATGTATCCTGCGAGCTTTTAGATACTACTGCGTTGGTTAAAAGATCTTTTTATTTTTTATTTTTTTATTATATAGGTAGGTGGACGAGCTTATGGGCCACCTGATGGTAAGTGGTCACCAACGCCCATAGACAATGACATTGTAAGAGATGTTAACCATCGCTTACATCGCAATGCGCCACCAAACTTGGGAACTAAGATGTTATTTACCTTGTGCCTGTAATAACACTGGCTCACTCACCCTTCAAACCGGAACACAACAATAGAAAGTATGCTGTTTTGCAGTAGAATATCTGATGAGTGGGTGGTACCTACCCAGACGAACTTAAAGAATGGCTGCTGTGTCGCAAAGCATGATCGAGTAAAAACGTTTTTTACAAAATGACACGTCGATTCGTTGTAGGTTATCTTTCTAGGGTACATATTAAATTGTAATTGATTTAGTTGTTTGTTAATCATGATTTTTGATTAAAATGTAGTGAATCATCAGTTTTGATACATAATATAACATAATATATGAATTAATTATATTATCAATTTATTATGAATACATTTCCATAAGTTTTCCATACAAATATTTTTCTTCTTAATGAAACTTATAATTTTAATAATTTCAGCCAACACAAGTCTGCTTAAGGGCACCAGTGTCAGAATCATTACAGAGATTACGAAGAGATCAACTACAGAAGTTTGCACAATACCTTATATCAGAGTTACCACGTCAAGTATTGCCTACGGCGCAGAGGATTTTAGACGAGTTATTGTCTGCTCAACCAAATCAGATAAACACAACTTGTGGAGCGCCAGATCCTACAGCTGGCGCATCGGCTTACGAGTTCACTTCTTGGTTTCTGGATGAAAAGACATTACATAATAACATCAACAAAATATTAGTCAAGTTCTGTGTACCAGCACCAATAGTATTCAGGTAAACGGTTCCAATATAAAATATTTTTTATATTCGAAAATTTATTTAATATACATCAAAAGTGTTTTAAGCAAAATCTTAATTGTGACTGTTTTGTTTTATAGCGATGTGAACTATCTAAGCACCAGTGCTCCTCCAGCTGCCGCTGAATGGTCATCACTATTGCGTCCACTTAGAGGAAGAGAACCCGAAGGAATGTGGAATTTGTTGTCCATTGTACGGGAAATGTTTAAGCGAAGTGATCGTAATGCCATACCTCTGCTCGAAATTATTACTGAGGAAGTGATGGCTTGTGAGCAGGTAAAACTATTATTTTGCAATAGCTTTTTTTTTCGTTGAACTCAATGAAAAGGTAACAGATTTAGATGAAAGGTAGTATTCAATAAAGAACCCAGATTGTATTTTCTAAGTACATAATTTTTTAACAGATTATAGTTTGGTGGTACAGTACGAAGGCAGCTCTAGTGGCGTGGGGGGGCGGCGGCGGCAAGCACGGCGCCGCGGGGAACTCGGCCGCGCAGCACGCCTGCTCCTCGCTCTGCGACGAGGTGAGGCCGCCGGAGACTACATTGTTGTCTATATAATAATATATTACACTACATAAGTGCTTGCATTAATCATGTCCTTTTTGAAGTGTTTCCTGTTGTTCTGAATGAGATCTGTTTTTTTGTATTAACACACCATGTACATTTATAATTATTTATTTATTTTTTAAATGTTAAGTTAGCCTTTAATTGTTTATATATTTTGCTACAATATTTTATACATGTAATTAGACAAATGTTTTTCTAAATATAAAACGTTGGGTATGTATTAGATAAAAATAAAAAAGATAATATAATACATATCAACGCATGAGGTAGCTTATTTACTGTTAGTATTATTTACCATTAGTGTTAAACTTATTTACTGTTTGCTTGGGCTTTGTTCAAACCCCTTTGGATAGTTACAGCAAATTCGTCAGATATACGAGCGCAAAACAGCAAAACTGTATTCTTGTGTTCCGGTTCGAGTTAGGGAGCCAGCTTAACTTAATTTCCGAGTGTATTGACGATATAAGGAATGAATGCACGTCCACATACCTTTTTAAAATAAAAATGATAAATAGGATGCATTACAAGACAATTAAGTTCTTATCAATCTAAGGAAATAAAAGCTTACAATGAAATTAATTCTTTAAAAACAATATAATAATTCGATAAAAAAATATATTCTGCCATATAGGCCCAGTGACCAGTGACTACAACGCGTGAATTTTAACCGATGATCGTGGGTTCAAACCCGGGCAAGCACCACTGAATTTTCAAGTGCTTGTGTTTATAATTCATCTCGTGCTTGACGGTGAAAGAAAACATCGTGAGGAAACCTGCATGTGTCAAATTTCACTCAAATACTGTCACATGTGTATTCCACCAACCCGCACTCGAGCAGCATGGTGGAATAAGCTCTAAAACCTTCTCCTCAAAAAAGGTGAAGAGGCCTTAGTTCAGCAGTGGGACATTCACAGGCTGATACTTTTTACTTTTTTACTTTATATTATAGGCATGTAAAAGTCACAGGGTCGATCCTACCTATTGGGCTGTTGTCGTCCCACTCTTCAGTTCAATCGATAGCAGTTTGAACAGCGTTCGCTTCGAAAGTTCGATATGCCCGTACCTACAATTTTCTGACTACGTTGACATAACGAACTATATCTTTACAAAATCTATGACAAATACAACAGCCTATCTGTTAATGATGAGTGAAATTAAATTTTTACTTTTGTTATTATTATGTACTATGTATTATTCTGACGAACAAACTAGATGACTAGAAGCTAGTTACATTGTAATAAATCTCTGAAAATAGTTTAATACTATTTTGAGGCATCTTTTTGAAATTGCAATACAATAATAAATAATTTTAGAATTGGAAGTTATATGATACTTATGCTAAGCGAAATATAAATGATTTCCCAGGTGGTAGTACTGTGGCGCCTGGCAGCTCTGAACCCGGGTCTGGCGCCTCACGAACGAGACACACTGCACGAACAGTTTGCCCAGTGGCATACGAAAGTTCTAGAGAAGGTAGAAATTTATTTAATTGATTAAATTTTAATATAATTAATGCAAAACCTATCTAACGCTGAAAGATATAAAACGTGATTTTAATTTTTACATACGCAAAATATTTTTTTTGCTATATTGCTTCGTTACGTTTTTTTTAACGCTGGAAAAACGCATTACGCGTTTTCCCCACGGGAACAGTGGGAGGTATGTGGGGCTCGCCGTATGTCCAAAGCACCGAGTGCACTCCGGTCATCGGAATACCCACTAAAAAACCAGCGGTACCCTTCCCGTCTTAAGGGGAGCGCCACGGGATCGCTTGCACATTCAACCGTGAATATTGCTTCGTTGATGCTTAACCCTTCATACGTGTTATTTTTTTATGTTCAATAATAAATTAGTATCTTTGTAATAACTTAATAGGCGCTTTTAAGTTATTCATCATCGAGTTTTAAAAATAAAACTGCTATAACGTTATTTAACACGTGTACACGCAATCAGGTGGCAAAGAATCGGAACAGCCACATGAACACGCCGTCGGCGCACCCGCGGCACTCGCGCGCGCACTCGCACCCGCCCTACATCAACGGGATCAGTGAGAACGAAGTGTTTCCTGGATTCCACCCCGCCATGGAGGCCTGTTTCCTCGAGTGGGACGACTACCAGATAGCCGGTGTCACGTATACTAAAGATCTCAATCCACTCTACCACAGTCCGTTCACCATTTTCCGACATACGGATAAGAACGATAGCGTTCATCAGGTTTGTTGAATTTTTGAATTTAATTTAAAATATGCAAGATGGTTAATACGGAATCGTTTGTTATTGTATTTTGATATTTAATGATAAAATTTGTTTCAGGTTAACTCTTCAAAGGCAGTGCTAAATAATGAGATGTCACTGAGTTATCGTCTAACAAATCCAGATCCGTCACATATTGGACATCGCAAATTGCTTCATAGAAACAACCGCGTAACAGTTGATATAGCCATTCCCGGACCGTCCAATCAGGTATAAACGTATATAATTGTATAATAAAAAATATAGAATTTAATAAATCAACATAATATAAAGGCGTACTGTTTTTTATCCCAGGCTCGTGGTTCGGGCGAAGGGCCCAGCGACGGACTAGTACGGGACTCTGGTCCGAGTGACGGAAACCATTCCAGTGTGTCATCCGAAGGTAAAATTAACTTGAAATTGTTTTCAAAAGTCGTATTTTGTGGCTCATATTAACAAATTTCAAAACGTAAAGTATTAAACAATAAAAACCGATATTTTAAAAAGTTAATTGAATGTAAGCTACAAATAGAAACTTAACGACTTTTAATATTAATGAAGTTGAAAGGTGTACTTTCGCGTAGTCATATATTAACCGTAATAAAAACGCATTAATTGAACACCAGGCTTTTGCGAGAACGAAGAGGAAATACTGCAGCAGAGCGGCGGAGACACGGACTCGCAGGAGTCGAGCTCGGCCGGCGCGTCGTCGGACGACGCCGTGCGGCGCGTGTCGCACGACGACTCGGTGTCCGACGACGACTGCCACCTCTACTACTACGACGCCACGGCCGCCAGGCGCGTCGCCGTCGACGGCGCCAACTCGAATAATCTCGTACGTTATCATGACGGATCATCGTCATCATCTTAGCAAATTAAACTGTCTCTTAATCTACGTCAGAGAATTTACAAATTATCATTACTCCACTCCTACCATTTGTCACTTAAAATTACCAAATTGGGGAAAGTTAAAATAAATGCACTAAATACACACATAGGTCTGGTACAAAGTTTAATATAGTTCCGCTTACACCAGAATTCTAGCGGTAGCCGGAATGCGGGATCGTTTGCGAACTGGGGTTGCGGCTGGGAGGTGTCGTTTGCGCGCGCAGAGGGACTGCACGCACACGGACACGCACGGGAGGCCTGCTCGCTCGGCGCTTGCTTGGCAGCCGAACTACTCGCGAGCCCCCCCGCTCTCGGTGAGTTTTGTTAACGGAGATAAATAAAAAACCAAAATAAAGTCACTGCTTTAATATAAGATAAAATACATGCGTATCTAACTCGCTACAAGTAGACACGACTTATATAGAATAATAGATATTTCTGTTAGTGCGGCATTGATTTTGCTGCAAACTCGTTATGTGGCTTCAGTCTCGAACATTGATATATAGTTGTATATAGTTGCATCCAATTCCGTATTAAGTTATGTACCGTGATTCAAATCCCAATAAAATATATGAGAGGGCAACACTGTTTTCCTTCTCTTTCTTTCCCATTCGTCAATGACCTAGTGCTGTCTCGCTCGCACATCATCCCACCACCACCAGGCAGTGTCGAACTTCAATTTAGTTCGACGTTCCGCATTGGCATCCGATTCCTTACTCGGAAAGGTCGCATTGAATTAAGTATTTAAAATTCACTAGTGACTATTCACTAAATTCGAATTAACGACCTAATTGTGGATATCCATTCGTCAAATAAGGTTTGACCGTCATTCCGCAACAAGTAATAAAAACCGACCGTAAGTAATAAAAAACAATAAGTATAATTATTATTACGTAATCATTAATAACTTTCAGTACATTTTATTTAATTAAATAATATTTAACGGGTTTCCGTTCGGAATATTGTGTACATATTTTTTTCCAATTACCCTCCAAATAAATAATAAATGTTTGAGTCAAGCAATTGTGGATCAATTAAAATCTAAAGTGAATATACATTTGAGGGTTTCTAAAATAAGTGCTGTTACAGTTTACTATGGATAATAATGACAAAGAAATTCAAAGCGGAGGAAATGACGGTGATTATAAAAAGAGGACGCGTTCGCCGAGCTCGTCATCCACTAGCTCAAGTTCATCAACTTCATCTTCGCCTGTTCGGAATAAAAGAAGTAAAAATAAAAAATCCAAGCGCCGCAGGCGCAACGACAATATCCTTGAAAAATTGGCAAAACAGGTAAATGATTTGCAAAATCACTTTTATTATCATACCCACGCAAATGTAACAACGGATATATCGTGCCCGGGGCAAGGTGTACCAGATATTAATCTGGATGTCAGCAGACAGCTTTACAGTGATGAGGAAAATGATGTAAGGACGTCTACCCCTGTAACTTCCGATTTCAATATTACCCTCAGCACTAGTGTCAAGGAGCCGTCCGTACCAAATACGCCCCCTGAATATTTAACAACCTTACAAGGTATTCAAAGATTTAATAGCCCTAATTGGAGTGGTATCCGATATGCGGAGGCCCAAAAGGTATTTTCCTGTTCCCCCGGTTTCATAGAGTTAGAATGCAATGAGGAACTTAAAGCGTTTGAGACTCCTCGTTCTCGTCATCTTCAGCTATCTGAGAGGTCCTACGCTGCATTAACCCTTGCGCTTATTAAACAGCAAGAAGCACTGCAGACGGGAATAAGAGATTTCTTATCCTGGATTCGAAGCCACCAGAGCTTCGATAATTTTTCATATGAAGCCGTTAAGGAAAAAATAGATAATACTATCCTTGGAGGTGACTTGCACAAAGTGTCCTCAGATGCCTTGCAACTGGTGTGTGGTCGCAGAGCCGACATTGTGGAACAACGACGTGACAATATTTTAACTTTAACGAAAGATCCGCTCATTAAAAGTGCACTTCGCAAGATTCCTCCGTCATGTTCGTTCCTATTTGAACCTACCGCTTTCTGTACTGCTGTTGAAAAAGCGGGTGGCGTGAAAAAAGCCTTCTGGTCACAACCAAAGGTCCATTCCAAAAAGCCTGGTGCGCAACCAAGCTCAAGTGGAATACATAGGTTACCCGCGCAGGGAACCCCAAACTTTGCACCTGCGCAAGGTGGCAATAGAAGTAAGCATCATGCGCCTGCGCAAGGTGGCAACTGCTGTTCCATGTCAGCATACTATAATTGCAATCGCTTAGACCATCAGGGTGAGTCTAATTTCTATCGTGACGCTGGACAAGTTCATCCAAGTCACAGCCGTGATTCCTTTCGTGGACGCTTCAGCGGGCAGGCCAAAAGAGGTCAAAGAAACACATCCCGTGGAGGCGGCAAGCGATCAGGCTCTCCATCATATAAGTCAAATAATAGACAACGTAAATATTGACCTCAAGCCCTTTCGAGCGGGTCAGCTGTCCCAGTATCACTTTCAGTGGAAAGAAATGGGTGCCCCAAACATAATTTTGAAAATGTTGCAAGGGTACCGAATACCTTTTGCTCGAAAACCACCATTATTAATGCCGAATCTTCAAAAATGCACTTATCAAACTCCAATATCCAAAGAAATGACCGAGATCATTCAAACGCTCGAAAAAGATGCAGTGATCGAGAAAGTAGACCGAAGTCCAAGCTTTCTTTCCACCCTTTTCTTACGGCCGAAAGGCGACGGTACCTCTCGAGCGATTTTCAATCTCAAAGCACTGAACGATTACATAGACACGAGCCCTTTCAAACTCATAAACATGTATCAAATCCCAAACTTTCTACAACCAAACGATTGGCTATGCAAGATAGACTTGTCACAAGCATACTATCACCTGCCAATTGCAAAGTCCCACAGATGTTTTCTTCGACTAGTCTACGAGGGCAACCTCTTCGAAATGAGGGCACTTCCCTTCGGCCTGAATACGGCTCCAAAAACTTTTGCTACCCTAACAAATTGGATTGCTCAGATTCTGAGAAATCAGGGAATCAGAATCATCGTCTATCTCGACGATTTTTTGATTGCAAGCCAGGATGTGAAAGTTTTAAAAAGTCACATGATAATTGTGGTGAAAAACTTACTCAAGTTGGGTTGGAAACTAAATTGGCAGAAGTCTGTAATTGTTCCGCAAAAATCAATAGAATATCTAGGGGTAATATGGTATCCTTGGCTAAATCAAATTGCTCTCCCAGAAGACAAATATCTCATTATCATAAATTTGGTATCAGAATTACTCGTAAGAAGAAAAACCTGTCGGAAAGAGCTGGAAAGCCTATTGGGCTTGTTAAATTTTGCAAGTTTTGTTGTACAGAGAGGCAGACTGAACTATCGAGGGCTTCAAAAACAGCTCAGAGCTATACCCGAAAGTCAGCCGTTAAAATACTTTCCTTTGACATGTCTAGCAACAGAAGATCTGAAATGGTGGACAACAAATTGCAGGAACCGAACCCTGCTCCACGTTCCATATCCAGAGCACTATCTGACCACAGATGCTTCGAACATTGCTTGGGGTGCAATGTTGGACGACCAGTATGTATCCGGAAATTGGAATATAGCAGAACAAAATCTTCACTGCAATGTAAAGGAAATGTTAGCCATTTTAAAATGCTTACAAGGTCATTGTCAAACCCTGAAACGCAGTTCAATCTTAATACAAACGGACAACAAAACCGTGATTGCATATTTACGGAACGAGGGCGGAACAAGATCTCCGGCCCTGATGGAAATAGCGTACAGAATTTTCAAAATTATGGACCCTTATCACATACATTTTACCATCCATCACATACCCGGTATGTACAATACCGAAGCCGATGGCCTGTCAAGGCAGCGAGCACCCCCGGAATGGCATTTACTTCCAGAAGCGACTCAGAAAGTTTTTCGCAAGTGGGGTACCCCTGTAATAGATCTGTTTGCCTCGAAAAATGCCCATGTAGTTCCAACATACGGAACATTCGACAGGAACGACGAGAAAGCTGCACTTTTCAACGCACTAGCGAGACCATGGAATTACCGTCTGGCATGGGTGTTCCCACCACCTTATCTAATTCCAAGAGACACACATGAATCAAGCAACAGGAACATTCTTGATTGTAGTCCCCCGGTGGGAACGAGTATTCTGGAGGGCAGATCTACGGAACCGAGCCATAGCAGCCCCCTACACGGTGAAAAATCTCGAAAGAGTCCTTCTGGACGTAACGACTTACCGGCCACCTCCAGGTGTCAACGAAATAACGTTGGAGATATGGAAATGTGGGGGTGGACTCAAACCTTGAGCACTTGGACGAGTTCGCAACAAGAACTACTGAAATCTTCTTGGCGACCTTCAACTATAAATACATACAGACCTGCATGGGCTCGTTGGACTCGTTGGGCCCTAACAAATAAAGTGAATTTAACTGACCCATCTGGAAGTGACGTTGCAAGATATCTGGCTGATTTACATAATGTTGAAGGTCTATCGTATAGCACCATTCTTGTACATAAATCAGTAATATCCACCTTCTGTAATACAGAGTTATCCAATAAGTTAAGTTCCCATATTTTAGTTAAACAGGTGTTGAAAGCAATTGCGCTCAAGAAACCTAACGAACCTAAACCTCCTATTTGGGATATTAACCAATTGACGAGTCACATGGCCCAAAGAAAACTAGATAGTAATTTATATGACACCTCCAGACACACAGCAGCTCTACTATTATTATGCTCAGGAAGAAGGGTAAATGACCTAACTCTTCTGATGTGTGACCCAAATCATATGGTATATTTATCAAAAGAAGCCGTCGTATTTCGGCCGGCGTTTGGTTCTAAAACTGACTCAATAAACCATAGACAATCAGGCTGGAGACTGAGTCGTAATAGAACAAATAAGTCTTTGGATCCAATTTTTTGGATAGATAGACTTATCACTCTTTCCGGAGAACGTAGATCGTTGGCAAAATGCAATAACCTATTTATACGCAATAAAGGTGCAGCTCAGGCAGCCACACGTACAGTTATAGGAGGATGGGTGAAATCTGTCTTGAAAGACGCTGGTATTAACGCTACTCCTGGTAGCTTTAGAGCCGCTGTAGCGTCAAAGAATTGGACAGAAAATTTCTCAGTCGATGATATTTTAGCTAGAGGAAATTGGAGCTCTGGCGACACATTCAGGAAATTTTACCGAAGAGAAGTCGCAAGCACTGTGCCCTCGATCTCTAGAAACTGTGGAATTTCCGAATTGTTCACACCACTTGATTAATTGAATTTAATAACCTTGATTGATCATTTATGTAATTAAAACATACTTAATACTAATCATATATTAAATATCACAATTATCGATGACATCAGTTACAATGTCAAAGTATACCAAAAAATATATAATAATATCTTAGAATAATATTATGTTATTAATAAATAACTGTCACATATATCATACCATTTTAATAAAGTGTTTAATTATGAAAAAGCTGTTCATTTTTACTGTACTAAGTCCTTGCATAGCACATCACCCACGAAAATTGTTTACAGGCTATCTAAGTATTCCTACTTTATCATATTTCTGTTTATAAATTAAGAATAATCACATTGGCATCCACCACCAGCGGCGATAACAAACACTTCTCATATATTTTATTGGGATTTGAATCACGGTACATAACTTAATATTGGCGTTTTACCTACCATTAAAACGCTTATTAAGTTCTTACCTGATTCAAATCCCAATAATATAAGTCCTGCCTGCTGGACTATCACATGAGATACAATGCGGAACGTCGAACTAAATTGAAGTTCGACACTGCCTGGTGGTGGTGGGATGATGTGCGAGCGAGACAGCACTAGGTCATTGACGAATGGGAAAGAAAGAGAAGGAAAACAGTGTTGCCCTCTCATATATTTTATTGGGATTTGAATCAGGTAAGAACTTAATAAGCGTTTTAATGGTAGGTAAAACGCCAATATTTTATCGAATACATTTCGGAGAATGTGCTCAGGAATTACTCGAATTAATTTTCATTCGCACTGCAAAACTGTAAAATACTTTGCCGAGTGTATTTCCTCATAGGTCAAACGTTGGTGTCGTCAAATCCAGAGTAAACAGGTTTCTTCTAAGCAAGCGTTCTTCTAAGAAGCGCTACATCCTAGACCGTGTCGTTGCTTATCATCGGGCGACAGCGGTCAAACGCTGGCCTATTAACGATGAAAAAAGTGTATTGAAGAA
Organism: Nymphalis c-album; assembly: GCA_963151315.1. NCBI lineage: Eukaryota > Metazoa > Arthropoda > Insecta > Lepidoptera > Nymphalidae > Nymphalis > Nymphalis c-album. Next base: position 7,017,303 of record OY720588.1, read on the forward strand.
GAAAATTTCTGAGAAGTGTAAATCTGAAAAAAAAAACTTCATGCTCTTCCAATCAAATCCAATACTGCACTTCAAAAAATAAGCATCTCATAATACTGAAAAGGCTTACTTTTAATAAATACGAATAATAGTTACTCATTGTAACTAGAAATATTTATATGAGAATAATTTTCTTAAAAAATTCCGATTAGCGATTCCTATCACTTTACTAACACGTCTATGTAACACGCAAAAGTTAGTTATAGTGTTATGTATACAGTAATACCCCGGACTTACGCAATAAGTGCGACCAAGCGATAACTGTGTAAGTCGAATTCGCGTAATTCGGGGTTCAAATTTGCATATAAATACGTATAAAGTTTGTGTAAACGGGACCAGAGTCTAAAGAAAACATTAATTTAGAAGAAACATTTTGAGTAAAATGTTAGACAATAATAACAATTTCATTACATTGAATAAAACAACGAAAACTTAAGTTATGTTGACGTCGAAGGCTTCATTTATTGTAACAATTTCCTCGTAGCATGCCAGTAACTTTTTTATTTTCCGTTTTGTAGTAGAAACGCGTTCTTCATTGGAATCTATTTTTCTATAATTTGTACCCCTTTTGATTGTACTGAGGGCTACTGTTAAGTTTGAAATTGTCATTTGATTTTCCGATTCAGCTGGGTCTAACGAATCAGTTTGTTGATTGTCTTGATCATGCTCACGCATTACTATGAGCTCGTCAATTGTTAGTTATTCATTGTGTGAATCAAGCAATTCTTGGACGTGATCATAAATTAAATTAAATTTCAATTGTTTGGCAATATCGACCACTTGTACGGCAATACTGACATAATAATGTAGGGATCTTCGTCCAAACAATCGCTCTCAGTGTAAAGCTAGCTAAGTCTTCTATAAATCACATTAACTTGTGACGTACATACTGTTAACACCAGGAACAAGTATAAATTTACAACCACTAGTATTAGATTACACACAGTATACGCTTTTACAACAGGATCCCAGAAAGCGATCAAAAATATTCAATTGTAAAATTTAAAAGAATAGCTAAGGAATGCTTGTGTGCTAGGGATATTACACAATCCATGAATTTGAGATGATTGCACGCCTTGGGAATGAAGCGATTGCCATTGCCTCCAGGCTGTTTCAAATAAATGAGAATATTATTATGTTATTGTGTAAACCAACTACAATTGTAAAGAACGATCTCAAAAAAAATAATCCCGCTGAGTCTCTTTCGTCGGTTCTTCTCAGGTCTGTGGTATTTATTTCCGAACCGGCGGTAGATTTATGACAATCAATAAGTAAGTGTAACACTTCTTCATTGAATAAAGATTTTTGAATTTTGAAATAATAATAACAAATGTATAGGATAGTTGTGAGGACAGAAAAAAATAAACATGCAGTAGTGTCTCGGTCGATAGGGTCCGCGGCGAGCACGGCGGCGAGCGTGGGCGCCGGCGTGGGCGCCAGCGTGGGCTCCGTGCTGAGCGCGGCGGCCGAGGCGCGGCGCGCGCGGCGCCGGCACGCGCCCTCGCCGCGCCTGTGCGCCGCCAGCCACCGCCTGTCCTGCCTCGCCTCCGCCACGCTCGCCAAGTGCGCTTTCCTCTGCACGGTTAGTGACACTCGCCGGCCACCTCTTCTAATGTCATGTACGACATTTGGTTTCATATAAAGTTAATATCGTTTCGGAACTTCGATTCTATTCTATTTATATTTTTTTTTATTGCATAGGAAAGTGGACGAGGATATGAGCCACCTGATAGTAAGTGGTCACCAACGCCCATAAACATTGGCGTTGTAATAGATATTAACCATAACTTACATCACCAATGCGCCACCAACCTTGGAAACTAAGATGTTATGTCTCTTGTGCCTGGAATTACACTGGCTCACTCACTCTTCAAACCGGAACACAACAATAGCAACTACTCCTGTTTTGCGGTAGAATATCTGATGAGTGGATGGTACCTGTCCAGACGAGCTTGCATGAAGCTCTACCATCAAGTAAAACTACACAACCCTACCACTAAATAAACGAATATTAACTTGTGATCCCTATAATCATCTTCTAAATAGTATTTTCTTATAAGCAAAAATACTTTATACATTATTTGTATATATATTATATTTGTTCATATTTAAGGATTTTTATATAAGGGTTATGTGACTTTTCTAAATTTAATCATGTCGAACTTACATAACGTTTAGTCATTCTGATTTGACTTAAATATAAATGAACTTAAACAAACTCATGCCTTCCTTTTAAGCACAAAGTATGATATATACTTTGACAATGGCAAACGTTATTTATCAGGTCTTAGCAGAGTTTAATGAACATCATGAATTGGCTTTCCGAGTTGGACTGTACGCCCTGGAAATGGCTCGACCGCCGGCTAGCACTAAGGCCCTCGAAGTAAAGCTTAATAACCAGGAAACGGAACTCGTTGCGTTGTTGAAAAAACTTCCTACGGGCGTAGAACAGCTACTGCTAGCTAGAGAGAAAGCGGAGCAGTTACGAGATGGAACTCTCAGGTAATTTCTTATAACTCTAGTAATTATTATGTTGACGGCGATGTTATATCCGTCTTATGTTTGCAGAAATCGAGGCCCAGCCTTACTTCCTATTTCATTGGCGAGCTTCCTGTTCGATGTTCTCGTTCTATCGGCTGCCGACAAAGAGAACAGACACCCAGTATGTTATATAACACTTGTACATTATATTTATACATTTTTCAGCTCTGAGCATTTTCATGATTTTTTATTTTAAAATAAAGGAGGCGAGAATGTGGTGCCTTTCATTAGGGTTTGCTAATTCTTTCTTTATTTTCATTATCAGGCAAGATTACCATCAGATGAGATGCTAGGATTCGAATCTGCTGTAGCAGCTCTAGGACTGAAGGCGAATGTCTCAGAAGCCGACCATCCATTGCTTTGCGAGGGAACACGAAGACAACGAGGAGAACTGGCAATAACGCTCTTATCCTTCTATAAAGACGATCCTGTTAAATTAGCTAGGATCATGAACAAGGTATTTAGAAGTTTAAATGTAGATAATGTACAAGTGAGAAATTTACTTATATGTATATAATATAGTGATCGTGCTTGATACCTTGTCATCACATATTCGACATGATTACGTAGTATTGTTGTTCCGGTTCGGACGGTGAATGAGCCAGTGTAACGAGGAACTAAATAAAAACAATTCAGTAAAAAAGGAATAGTAATACTTTTCTTGGTATACGCGGACCACTCGGACCACGTTAACCGTGTTTTACTCGGTGGTAGAGCTTTGTGCAAGTTCGTCTGGGTAGGTAACACCCTCTCACTTACTTGGTATTGTTGTGTTCCGGCTTGAAGCGTGAGTGAGCCAGTGTAATTCCAGGCACAAGGGACATAACATCTTAATTCCCAAGGTGACGCAATAGCGATGTAAGCGATGTGTTAACATCTCTTACAATGCCATTGTCTATGGGCGTTGGTGACCACTAACCACCAGGTGGCTTATATGCTCAACCGATTACCTATGCTATAAAAAAAACCTTCTTTCTCACATATTATTTAAAGCATAGAATAATAACGCTGAACGAGTTTCATTTATAGTTCCTATATTTATAGTTCATTTATATTTTTATTATTTAAAATATTAAGCTCTCATGGTAAATATTTTTTCCATATCTGACAACATCTTTATCATAATGACGGGAAACTTCGACGACGACGACGATGACTCTTAAGGAAAATTGAAATGTCTTCATTTCGATTGGGTCTACTCCTTCTGAGCGTTATTATTCTATGATTTAAACTTTGTTAGGGAAAGATAAAATATATCAATATCAGTAATTTGGTATGTTGATTATTTATAAAAGAATTTGTGGCATACTTAGTCTTGGTGCAAACCACGGTCGCGTATACACAGGTTTTGCAACAACAGTAGTGGGGATACGTCGACTTAATGACGCTGTTCAGTTCTGTTTACGGCCGCCAGAGACATGACAATTCGCGTAATAATTATACCGAACACTTTTTTAATTCCAAACAAAACAGTTAAATAACTAAACAAAAATAACAACAAATCCGCAAAACTCAACAAAACGATATAACAATGATTAAATAACACAATACTTAGGAGAGAAAAATATACAATCAACCAAGTTCGATAGCAACGACGTACAGCGGTCGTTATTGCTAAATAAGAGTTGTATAACAATCGCACCAATCTCACACCACTGAAATTGGACTCGGTTGCTACACATCACACCAAGATCAACACATCAAAAGGAGAATTTGAATCGACTATTATTACGTATAACAATTGTTATGTATAAGTTTATATAAAAACGTTTGATCACTTTTGAATCGTTCTTGGGAACACTGTATTATGTTGCCAATATACGAATTACAGTTATTTATGATTATTATTTTCAGCTACTGGACCGTGAAATCCATCAACTAACGAAGAATCCAATGGTTAGCATGTATTACACAAACAACCCGCGTCTTGCCGCCTACCGCACTGATACAGCACAATATAACCATCAAGTCCATTCCGCGCACGCGCAGCATTCTGCACCTGTCTTACAACAATCAGTAAGGAATAAATTGCTTTTTAAAGTTTTATCTCCATATGAATCATATAATATTTTTGACTTGGGGTTTTTAAGTGATATATATATGACTCAAGATTGTCAGGTCAACAAATGAATCTTCCCAAAAGCTGAGTAGGAAATTGACAGACTGCAGACTGTTACTTATGGCCAAATAGTAAAAAGTATAATTTAAATTAATGTCAATCAACAGTTTGTGGCACATACGAGTGATCCATGGCCAATATTGTATAATTATCATTGACAATTGACCAACTCATCTTTGGTAAAAAAACATTAAGAAATTTCACATCGCGGACAATATTGCTTTTATTGTTAGATTTTTTTTTTCGTTCCAAAGATATCTGACAATAAACTTATGACAAACTATCATTTAATAAAAAACATTCTAGGAACTATTCTGGTGGCAAATCTTATCCTGCAAAACACAGTTTTATAAATTCAATTTACATGTTTTCCTTTTCATAATTATTAAAGAAATTGTTTGTCAAATGATATAAATGACAGGAACCCATAATCACGATGTGATAATTACAGGCACCGGCGTGTCCGCCGGTAGCCGACATGGAGCGGCTGTTGATATCGGAGGGCGGTCCGTCCCCGCCCGCCGCACCGCTCGGCGCGCACCAGATGCACGCGCCGCCCCACGGGCTGTCACACGCAATGCCTTACGTGCCGTCACTCGCACCATCACACGCGCCGTCACTCGCGCCGTCCCACGCGCCGTCACTCGCGCCGTCACACGCGCCTTCCCACGCGTCCTCACACGCGCCGTCCCACGCTCCGTCACACACGTCGACACACACGTCCTCGCACCAGACGCTGCCCAGACTCAAGGATTCCAGGTTTATGTTCGATTTTGTATAATCTCTTATAACATAAAGTGGAGTTGGATTTATAGCTAATATTTAATCGTTTGTCGTGGCGATGTTAATGTAATTATAAATTGTAAAGTATATATTTCAGTATGTATGTATAAGTCATTAAAAATTACGAATAAAGTTCGCCTATTACTCGTTTTATATAATAATAAAATTAAATATATTAAATAATAAAATCGTGTTATTTCAGATATAAGGGTAAACGGCTGTACCCATCGGTACCTAATCAGCCATCAGAAGCTTCAGCACATTTTATGTTCGAATTGGCTAAATCTGTGCTCTTCAAAGCTGGCGGCTCCTCTAGCACAAGTCTATTCACAGAAACGTCTTGTGCAAGAGAGCACCATGGTCCCCATAGGTAAACTCATAAAACCTTTATGTACATTTTTTGTTGCTTTGTTAAATAAGTAAATGTTGTACATCTGCTATATATAAGATAGCTAACGATTTATACGATTTTCACTTCTCATATGTTTAGAGGATTACATATGGCGGCATTCCAGTTGGGTCTATACGCCTTGGGGCTGCACAATTGTGTCAGCGCAAATTGGCTCAGTCGTACTTATTCTTCGCACGTAAGCTGGATTACAGGTTTGTTGAACGTTTTATTATGTACTTAATCTTAAACATACTTAAATAGTTATGAATATATTTATTATGTACAAGTTTAATTTTAGGGCAGGCTATGGATATTGGAGCACCAGCAATTTTGTTCCTAATTGACGCCTGGGAGGGTCATCTTACTCCACCAGAAGCTGCAGGAATAGCTGATAAGGTACACTTTTGCGCCACTTGCGACACACCACACACACTTAACCCTAATCTTTATATGTCCTTTGGGAAAGCACCGATCGTCTCGAGGACGTATCAAGTACAAATATAAGTTTATATACTATCATATGCATACATTTTAAATAACCGTTACTAATAAATAAAAATGGTTCACATGAAAATAACAGCAGATTTAATAATAATAAATAATATGTACTATTGACGCTTTTGTCAGTGATTCTAATTGTAATAAATAAATAGTCGGTGCATAGTTAAATGTGGAGTGTTGCGCAGGCGTCGTCGGGCTGCGACGTGCACCTGGTGCGCGCGGCGGCCGAGCTGGCGCTGTCGGTGTTGCCGCACGCGCACGCGCTCAACTACAACGAGATCCAGCGCGCCGTGCTGCAGTGCAAGGAGCAGGGCGACGCCATGCTCGAGCGCGCCTGCCTCACAGTCGAGGCGGCCGCCAAGGGTAACGATACACCATTGTATATTAATTAATTGTACATCAATTTTAACAGCCTTGAATTTGTGTGAATAAATACCCCACTCACACACCTGTAAAAATATAGTATATCTGTAAAATTGGGACGGTTGCAATGAGCTCAAACAGGATAACGGTGATGCTATCCTCTGACTTCAATAATATTATTGAAACTAAATTTTAGTCATTAAAGGAGTAGAATCCTCCTTTGATGATCTTTAAATTACTGAGCAGACTTTTTTAAATCATAGCTAATAAAATACTCAATTAAGTTACCTTTGAAACTAAAAACTAAATCTACATTGGTTTATCCGTTTAGGGGCTATGATGCCACAGATAGATAGAGCTCAACTCCTCGTGGCTAACTTTAAACGTGCCAACCTAATACCAAGTGTTAATCATTAGCTGAGAAATTTAGGCTGAAATACATCTTAATGATTTACATAAATTGTAATGTTGGTCTATATGTTTTTGCAATAATCAGTGAACGTTAATAACTACACCAAAACTGTTCCGTGCAGGAGGTGGAGTGTACCCGGAAGTTCTGTATACGGTGGCGCGCTACTGGCACGAGCTCTACATGCGCCAGGCCAGCGAGGAGGGTGATTGTGTATTCGACGAGCCGGCTTACCGCGCGCCACCACCGCTGGCCGTGCCCCTGCCCTACCCATTGCCCTACCCTTTTGCCTATCACCCATATCCTCCTCCGATCTATCAGCTGCAAGTCACTCATCCTCCACAGGTGCGTAAATTTGAATTAGACTCGTTAAAACATAAAAAAATGCCTTAACTTGTTTAAGCATGAGACATACTTGCTTATCTACTTGGCTTTTATTATACAAAATTTACTCATTTTAATAAACATCTATATATAATAATTGTGTGCAGTTCGGAGGCACAGCAACAGCGCATCCAGGTGCACAGTTCGCCCTGCAGCCGTACTTCGTGCGCGGAATCGTAGCTCAGACGCACCCGCACCCGCCGCACCCGCAGCACGCGACCCTGCCGCAGCACGTGACGCACCCGACGTCCATAACGGTTAATGTGAGCATAAGTGGCAGCTGCTTTAATCAAAACTTTAGTCTTTCTTTTTCGCTTTTTAATAACGAAACATGACTCTACGCTTTTAATCATTTATATATATATAAGCTTTGAATTGTGTTAAAGAAATAAAGGAAATATATTTCTCTTTTTTTAATATATATTTTTCAGAGTCCGAGTTTGATATCCTCTACTGATTTTTATATGAGATTGATAAAATACTATTTATTATGATGAGTGTTTGGTACAGGAGTCATTATGTTTTTTTATTAAATACCCTATTACATGACAATCACTACCGCTCAGACAAGAGTCCTACGACGAAGAACTTTTGATCATTTGTGTTCAAAACTTATTATGATATGTATCTTTATAGGAAAACGTAGTATATCAACAGCACCCCGCACCCATCCCAGTGTCGATGGCGACCGGACATGTCCAAATGCCCACACCCGGAGTCAGTACCGTCGGTGGCGTGGGCGGTGGAGTGAACGCAGTGGGTACAGTGACCACTGTCAGCGGAGTCAGCGGTACACTCGGCACAGCCAATGGCGTAGGGCCGCCGGCGCTGCCTCCAGCGCAACTGCGCCGCCTGCTAGCCGCCTATCGCGTTGGAATGTTAGCGCTGGAGACTCAGGCGCGTCGTGTACACGATGACCGCCCTCAAAATAAATTTGGAAGGTTTGTTGCTTGGTTTGTATTTCTGCTCTGCATATTCAATTGCATTAAATTTGTATTATAGATTTTTACTCCAACACGACTGACTTAACTTAAAACGGCTTGAGTTTGATATTCTAAATACAGTAAGAAATAAGAAACTGACGACGAGTGCCGGCCCATCGCACTGAGCAGCATCCGTTACATTCGAAAGTTGGCTGATTTAGATGATGTTTGCTTACAGCTCCTCTTTTTAGGCTACCTTCACTTAATTAAAATAAATACATATGCGTAATATATTTCTTCTTCATAATATTTGTATAGCAAAACGATCTATTTCATTATTGTTTCTATATATGTACATATATATTCGATATATATCCTACTATGGATACATTTAATTCGGCTATGAAGTACGTTTTAAGCTTCCAGGGCACAGTAAACCGATAAGTCCACACGATGCGCAGAAACCCGCCGTACGGCGAGCACGTGAAGTGGCTGCTGCGCATATCGAAGCGGCTGGGCGCGCAGTACCTGCACCAGTTCTGCGTGTGCGCCGTGAACTCGGTGGTGTCGCCCTTCGTGCTGTACGAGCTGTGCGTGGAGTCGGCGCACTGGCTGGCGCGCGGCGGCCCGCACCACCTCGTCATGCAGCACCTGCGCGGCACGCTCGCGCCGCTCGTGCACAAGTGCCAGCAGATGTCAGTTCTCGTTTAGCTCATTCGAACCTACCGTGTAGATGTTCTATATTTTTTTTACTTGAGTATAATGATTATATTCGATATATGACTAGTTACTTATCGCTACGAAGAATGTATTTAACGAGGCAAATTTTACGTTTCCAGGTACATACAGTGCATACATCAGAAGCTGTATCATCTGACGGCCGTAGAGTATGAGGAGTTCGTCGGCATTGTGCTGTCGGCGCGGACGGCCTTTCAGCTGACGCCCGAGGGCAACACGCAGTTCAAGGAGTGGCTCTCGACTCTGCGCCGGTAGCTCACTCGTACTCTTTCTAGATTTATAAGTAGCTTGAGAGAATAAATATCCTCAGAATGTTTTTATTAGTGCGAGGATCCGAGACACCCGAAATATGAAAACTTTTAAATGAGGTTACTCGTGTCCAGATATTCTGTGTTGTTGTTTCAGTCTGAGAGCTAACTGATCCAGCATACTAGCAAATACAAGTGACATATGAGTCTCATTGCATAGGTAGGGCCTTGTCGAATCACAAATTGTATATTTGTATATGTATAGATATGAACGCTTACCGTCAGAGAGATTTGCTCGTGTGTTCCGTTTTTATTTATTTTTATTTTATTCACTTTCCTCTCGGAGAAACACTACATGTGTATCTAAATATATAATCCAAAATGATTCGCGAATCGCAAACGTCATCGTGTTGACCGTATCGTTACCGCCGCAGATCCAAGTCGTGCAAGAAGGACCTGTGGACGCAGCTGAACGTGGCGCTGCAGACGAACGGCAAATGACGCCGGCAGCCGATAGTTTGTAGGATGCGGTGCGCCGCGCGCAAACTGTCACACTCCCGCCGCTGGCCGCGCTGCCGGCTCGTCTACCAGCTGCGCACCCTCTAACCGACTCGCACACGATGCGCGTATTTCTTCACGCGTAACGTGTTGATGCAAGATCGATTTCACTCTAACCTTTAGCCAACAACGTTCGGTATAGTTTTCTATTCTGTTCTGAAATTCGAATGATTGTATTGTCAGGTAATACATATTATGTAATTTTCCCTACATTTTGTGACGTTGTAGTGACTTTGATCTTTGCAATTGTGAAATTTTTCGAAATAATTATTACAATGGTAAGCAAAATTATAGAGTTCGATTACTATAGAGACTATCCGTTCGTGTGGTCAGATTTGAATTAGAATATAGAGAGCGGCAATGCTTAAAACTATTATCGATGCAACGATACGTGTTTTTGTCGATATAATATCGATATTAAAAAATATCTGGAACTATTAAAAAAATATTAATATTTCGAGTACAGATTTATAATTGCAGATATTTCCTTACATTGAGATTACATAGACCCGGCAAACAAAATAATAAAAAAAAAATATAACTAGTCTAGTCGTCGATTATTGTCGATTCGTATTAACCTTGGAATACGAAACGTGTCGATGTAACGCAGTTAGAGGCAAGGTATTGGCGATAAAAATATATACCGGGACAATTATATCGTCTTTTGTCGCTATTGCTTCCATCTTTTATTTAAATACCTCTGTTAGTTTAATTTGAATTAAAACTCGATAAGGTAATCGATCTCAGTTAAAGCAATCGAAAATATAGGATTCATTGAAAAACAAAATGTTGCCAGCTCCGGGAGGTATCTAGATTTTACAAAAATATTTTAGGACGTGTCTTAACGATTTCATTATATTCCTTAAATATTAGTAATACAAAGACTTTAAAACTTATTTATCTATAATTGAAATCAATTTTCTTCCCTTAATTAAATATTTTAAGTACTTGATAAAGTCTGCATTAGTTATATGAAAAAAGTTACTTAAAGTTTTTAAGACTTCAATTTATTCTCCGACTTGTTCGACTAAAGTAAAGTAAAGCTCATTTAAAGGTTGTGTCTAAAGTAGTTTGCCATTTCGTTGTAATTCGTATCAGGGATGTTGCGAATATTCGCATCCGCATCCGCAAATGCGGAACATCCGCATATATTTGGACATCCGCATCCGCATCCGCATCCGCAATAATCAATGCGGATTTTCATGCGGATGCGGATGTCATACAAGTTGCGACAAGAAAGAAAATATGCAATAAAAGCTACTCTGGCAAGGGCTGAACCACCTCGTCAAATTAACAACGACAAAAATTAATCGAAAATGTGATTACATGTCGTTTACGTCTGACATATTTTGGTCGGTTACAAGCTCAAATGCTTCTTTGCTTAGTCTGACTTGCCATGGTATTGGAGAAAACTTTAATAGATCATCGATTATATTGAAATGCGAGATATTCGACGGCCGTCACACTGGTGACATAATTACCGAAGAATTTAACACGATGCTTTCTGAATGGAATATTAAAAAAGAACAAGTGACAAGAAAAGAACATCAGGAAGGGCGGTAATATTACTTTTTATTAAGTATAATGCTCCTATTTTTAACTTCGTCTATTTTTAAGTACTTATATAAAAATTGTAGCATTATACTTAATACTAGTTTTTAGTAATAAAAATGTTAATAATTGCTTTAACATTGTTTTAAATCTTCATTCATATACTATATTTACATAAGATCTTAAACATCCGCTTCCGCATCCGCATCCGCGGATGTGAGCCTTCAAAAATCCGCATCCGCATCCGCATCCGCGGATGTGAAAAAATCGGCATCCGCAACATCCCTAATTCGTATGCTTTTTTTAAGGACTGGCGACGCGAATTTTTTATTGTTTGAAAAAGGAGCTCGCAACATTTCTCTTATTTGCTTAATTTGTTCATTATTTCACTAAATCTGTTTCTGTTATCCGAAGCCAGTTATTAGACATTAAGGTTTATGTTTGCGTGTATTGTGTTCTTTAGTCAGAAATAGCACAAAATGTTCTCATATTTTGCTTGCTTCAATATTCGTCCGTATGTTTTAATACACTTTACTAGTCAACTTTTAGGGGCATCGTTAAACCCGTAAAGTGGCTTTTTAGTTAATTTTTTTTAATGAAGATGTTTATTTCGATACCTCCGAGAAGGATCTCTTAATATTGTTTTTATACTTTACAAGAGGTATCGAAATAAAATATAAGTGATTATATTATCCATGTAATTATTTCTAGTGATGCCGTAGCACAATATTAGGCGAATTATATTTTTTTTATTTTGTCGACAATGGTATCACTTCGGTAAACTTTCTTAGATTAATTTTATTTAATATTGCTCAATATTTTTTTTAAATATTACAAAAACATTGCGAGCCCCGTTAGTTACGATTTCAATTGTCCATTTATTTTTAAATTAAAACTATAATAGTTTATTAGATGATGTTTGATGTCTAAGAAAATTTAAAGTGTATCTGCTTATTGTGTTCGCATTGTACTCTTATTATTTAAATATTGATCTGACTGGTAACGTTAGTGAAGAAGGAGATATGAAAATATGTATTAGGATAAGAGATAACTCACGTCACGTCACGTGACTCGTACGTGTTTTAATATAGAAAAAGTCAAAATATGAACATGGCGATAGTATAGTTAGTATCCAGTAACTGTATAACTTTATCATATACTCTACGTGTGTCTGATGAGACATTGTCGCGTGCCACGTTTGGGAATAGCTGTACGACCTTGTTTAACGAACAGGCAAGATGAAAATTCAAAATTGACCATAGTCCATTTTATATTGAAAATTGGCTAAGACATTTCAAGTGTCCTAAAATAGTCGTTAGATTTATTAGGCAGATTGTAGATGACAGTCGATTCACTATTTTTGATATAATCTTGTCGAAATTTGCAGTTTGATGGACGTTTAATAAATAAGGAGTTGCGTTAATACACGTAACGCGAGTTCGTTTAGCTAGAGTAACTTTATTTACAAGTTTATATTATATGTATTATTATATTAATGTCTTAAAGCAAAGTAGTATCTTTTGAAATATTACTATATTACGAGTAAGGTGTAGAAGTCGACGACTAACCTCGTCATTCCGATGTCTAGCATAAATTTCTATCTACATACGTAACGGTGTCGCATGACGCATCCGATGTCGCTAGTATGAAGTATCGCATTTGAATGTAAAATATAATACGACCACAGGCGATACATAGAGATCTTCGACCTTCGAAAGCAATATTATGTAATATCATTTTAGCGGATACAGTAAAACTTTTACTATTTTATAAAATTACATTTTACCTTTTAAGTGTTATATCAATTTATTATGCCCTATGGGATAGGAAGTTTCTCTTTAAAACTAACGTTCGTGGATCTAGATGATATCTAAACTAAGTGAAGAATGTTTTTAAATTGATGTTAGGTGAATAATATAAATCAACTCGGAAAGCTTGTATTACAGAGAGGTATTTTCGTTGTGTAGTCTTAAGTTAGTATTGAGCGCGGACTAATGTTTTCTTCGACATTATTATTTAAATAGCGATAGTGTTCCTCTTAATATATAGATCAAAATGAGAGAAAATATATTATTATAAAATAATTTTACAACAGTTATTGAATCATTGTTACATTTGTAATTGAAACCATTCTAAATAATGCGTTAATATTGCAAATATATATTTGAGTATTAAGCTAACTCAGAAAAGGAATCAACGAGGATGTGCATACAACGATTACCAAAGTCATGTAGAGAATTTCTAAAAAATACAATAACTGAGGCAGATTATTAGCAGTACCTATGAATAAGATTCAATTTTTCAACATAGATCGTAGTTTTACGGACAAGACCTGATTAATTGATAGTTCTGTTCTAACTGCCTCAGACATTGTCGGTCTAGTGTTTAATTATAATATAATCGAGTTATTATTTGCCGAATATTACTATTTATTATACGATTTGTTAAACTGGTTATGTTGTTTGTAAATCCCACACACTTCTCTCGCTTTAATCTATTGACTATTGAGAATACAGACACAACGTCACCGATTGATTTAATTGGTACTTATAAATAAATTATATTATAAATTTATATAACTAACTTTTTATTTGTTTAACATTACAAGTCATTTTTAACTTATCTACCAAAACTTTATCTCTAATTGTTTCTTTCAATTAGATCAGACTACAGACTAAAATTATTAAAAAAAAATATTTTTACCGAAAATATTGTTATTAATAAATTATCTATCTAAATCTAAAAGTCTATGCGTGAAGTATTCTCTAAGTATAAGATCATTACCCTTAAATTTCTAACGTTACGTGAATAACTTCGACACTTTTGTATCGAACGAGGTGTTATTTTATCAGACATTGGAATGGACGGTTCGTCGCCGGCGACGACTCAGCGACGAATAGAATTAATTCAATATTTCTATTAATTAGGTGTTCGTGCATTCATACGCGGGGATGCTCTTTGCATTCGGTAGTTAGTAAATTTTAGAATGCTAGTTAGTATAAATTCACGTTCGACATCGATGGACGGATTTCTGTCATAATCCTCTAGAACGCATCGCACAGAAACGTTCGTTGTCCAATTAACCCGTAGCTCTCTCTAACTCTAGCTGCAGTGAGTACTTATTGATCCCACATTTTGTTCCGTTACAGAGTCGTTAATAATGCACTTTGAGATTTATGCGAATTTGATAATAAACGTATCTATTATTTTTCAGTAAAGTCAAGTAAGATGAGAAATTTAGAACAAATTGAAAGATCTCGAGTATAGTGTTAGTTGCTATTTCAAATTAAATACTTAAAAAATATTTCATAATAACTTGCCGTCCATGATTATTTTGCAGCATTTCCTCAAGATACATGTAAGAGTAAATAAGATAATTTGCTATATTTACATTTGCATATTTCTGAATTATATTTCACGAACGAAATCTGAAGAATGTCTTATAAGTGTTTCGCTTTTGCGCAATATTAGCATGAACTTAGCAAGAAGAGTCAGGCTTTGCTGCAATCAGATAACTTTTAAGAACCCGTCAAATTTCAGCATCGATTGGACGAGGAGTTTGAATAACGACAATCGATCTTGCCGTCTCATGACTCAGTGGATATTGTTACTTACTAATCATATTGTTACTCTGTTAACTTTGCGCAGAAGCAATTATAATGTAACGGTATTGTTACTGCATATTTCAGAGTTCGCAAGCAAAATGTACGTGACTATGCTCGATGGGCATTATTAACATTTTCTGGTATTTATTAGTCATTAAAACATATTTCAAATTTTCAGAACAAAAAATGTTTATTCGTCTCGAAAAACTATTTTTACACTATATTAATCATATTATATAATATTGAAAAAAAATGAGAAGGTATATCGTAGTTTCATAATTATAAGACGTTAGTAGGATCATATTTTAGATAGATGTTTAATGCATGTCATAGTTGTAATCTGCCCAGTGTCGGGCAAAATTGCAAAATTTCATAAGCGTTGTGGTACTTTTATTTGCAGAAATTTGATATTTTCCATATCAGTTGAATTTCTGTGAATTTACGTGCATTTTTTTTGATTTAATTATATACTCAAATGCAGTTATCTTCCAGTGTTCGAAACTATAAGTTGTTAATTACAATTTGTAGTAATATAGAAACCTAGAAACATAAGTAATCATAAGCACGAACGACATCAATATGAATATGACATACAGTAATTGAATTGATGTAACACCAACATGAAGGTGTCGGTCTGTCCCGAGACTAGAATAATATCCTTGATACGCAGTCAATATTACTTGTATGTCTGTTCCATGATACTTTTGTCTTTCTATGTATCGGTCGTGTTATGAAGAAATTTTCCAACCCACAGCTACACTAATAAAAAATATTAATATGTTAAACAGATTTTTATAGTAACTGTAGCACAAAAATGTTTAAAATAATATGCAACAGGATTACAGTTACTATAAAAAAGAATTTTCTCTTTAAATTTTTTTAATAATATTTAGTTTAGCGTCGTGTTTATGCGGGTTGGAAAATTTTCGCACTACACGATCCGTATAAACATGGGCCTCTCGATTTATCATATTATAATTTAGATACATTTGAACACAACGTTTCTGGTTACATAGTCATACCCAGATGTATAAAATTATCTAGTCTACTAAGAAAACAGCTCGAAGCGTTTGATATTTAATAATATTTAACAGCACATTACAGTTGCAGTCGAATGTGAGCAGTAGGACGCGAAAACTTGGTCTTGATTATGGATCATTTTATACATCTGGATTGTAGTTTTATACACTATGTAAGTGTGTTGTCCGCCTATTTAAAGTGTAACCATTACGATTGGAATGGCTACTTATTAGTGTACGTAATACGTTTATAATATGTATAGTATTGTATCGTCCATATCGCAGGTTTTCATTCGCAAGCGAGACAGAGCTACTGCGGCTACAAAACTATATCCCTGATTTTCAAATATTCTTAAATAAATATATGAATAATGTGGATGAAACTCTCTTTCTCTAAAGGTACTTTGGTATTACTGGCCTCCATGTCATTCTGGGATAAGGAATGATAGAACACGCGTCGAAATAGTAATGTGGAGACTTAATTAAATATAATTGGGATGTCTGTAAACAATAGTCTTGCTCGTATTCAAACTTAACGCAATATTACCTAATAGAACCTTTCATTACTTGTTTTCTGACATCCTGCTAAAATAAAGGAGTGCCCATACATGTAATTTGATTATTAAAGTTTGAGCACTAGTGTCACAAATGGTTGTAATAATAAAGTTATTATTATTAGTAATATGATAGACTGTTGTGCACTATTTCTGGTTTAACTCGACGCGTGGCGTCGACTCTTCCCCGCATGTTGTCGCTTTATATGCAAGTAATGTTTTCTCGTTCTGAACACTTTGTGATGACAGGTTCGTGTTGAATGGCTTGCGGTTGCATGTGGAACCACAACGTATGCGTTACAAAACATTTGGTATATTTCCTATTTGCAATGTCTAACATTTAATGTATGTTTTTACTTAAATTAAAATATTTCGACTCCTAAATAATTTTAATGATTACTTTTATGGATACATCTAAGTCTACATACTTTTTTGGCAAAATATTTGAAGTAACATTATTTAATTATTCAATATACTTATTCTATATTTAAGAGTAATGTGTTTCATTTCCCCTTACAGTTATAATTAAGATGTTTGTTATTATACTACGCAGGTCATATTTAAAGAAGCTAGTTATATCATGGTACAATAATGTACTTATCAAAACATTGTCATAGACAGTTAATAAAACTATTCCATTTGGAACTAAAATTTGTAAGTACATATATGATAAAATTGACAGATGAGAATCCGTAGTTACATATACAATGACGGACGCAAACTGCATCAATGTTCAAGACGCCTTTGAAATAAACATTTAAACAAAGTATTCAAACTTTTTATTTAAATTTAAATTGAAACCTATAGTTTGGTTCGTTAACTTCATAACAACGTAGTATCATATCCTTCAGTGTATGTTTGTGTACTGGAATTTAATTTTTTAAAACTATAACGATAAATGTAACGGACGGTTAGCATTTCTTACAATGCCACTGTCTATGGGCGTTAGTGACCACTTACCATCAGGTGGCCCGTATGCTCGTCCGCCTACCTATACAATAATAATAAAAAAAAGTTTGAAGTACAGGTTTTTTTTTTCTTTTAATAAGATGTATTACCTCCACGTGCCCTTATTACAGATACTAATCAGTTCCGCATAGATCTGATTAGGTTTATTAAACGGTCTTGTTCAATATTGTTCCAATGTAAAATTACTGTTCTTGCCACTGTTGTGTGCACAAGATTTGCGCATATAAAGCTAATTTAAACTGTCCCAAACATGCTCAATGTGATTGAAATCCGGGCTGCGTGCTGGCCAATTCATGGTGCATATCTCAACATCTTCGGAATATTGTCGAATTTGTGCAGCGGCGTGGGTTTGGGATTTATCTTGCAGTAAAATTTTCGCCTATTAATCCCACGTGAGCTTTTAAAACCTCTTTTATATAGCGTTCGGCCGTCTAACCACATCTTCTACCGTTTTGATGAACCATGTCGATGAACATAAGTTCCTTTGCCCGATCATCGAAATGCCACCCCACACCATACACGAACCGCCTCCAAAACGAACTCAATGCAATTTTGAGCATATCTCTTCATAAGTCGACGATAGACTCTTTTTCGCCCGTCTGCGCCATTTAAACATGTCCTACACTCATCGGTAAACAATATGGAGGCCCATTGCTCTTTAGTCCAATTAAGATGTTCACGCGAATATTTTAAAGATCTTGTCTGTGAATCGCAGACAGCTTTGGATCATTTGCTGGTCTAAAAGGGATGATTGCCGCTTCCTTAAGCCTCCTTCTTATTGTTCGTGCACTCACGTTTACTCCACGCACTTTATTCAGCTCTGTTATGATGTTTACTGAGGTGAGGAAACGATTTCGTACGGAAGTTGAAACAATAAATCGGTCGTCGCGACGAGTGGTTGCTCGAGTTCTGCCGGTACCGGGTCTCCTTTTGTAAGACCCTGTCTCTACAAACCTTCGGTATACTCTACAAACCGTAGATTGCTTTAAATTTGATTGATTACTAGCAATCGTTCGTTGATCCAAGCCTTTCCACAGCAATGCCACAATTTGAGGGGATTGTTCGGACGAAGTATCCATACAAGTTACGAAACCTTTGTTGAGTTTAAAAGATTAATAATAACACAGCTCTACAAAAAAAATTTTTTTTGTTGTTGCTCTGGATACCTTTGTAAATTTTCATGTTACCAAGTATCCAGATTACGTATATATTCATGAAAGCACTGAATATGCTCTTGTTTTTTATTATTTTGACATATAACATCATTTGACCCTATTCTTAGACTCCATGTTCGTCAGATCAGCTGAGATCTCAGTTATTACTTAATACTACTACTTAATTTAATATTTATGTACTTTAATTAATATATATAATAATGACATATTTTTATATTGTATCCGATTTGATAAAAATATAATCGGTTTTAGAACGTCATTTTGTGTGACGTAGCAAAAAGATAAAAAAAGTGTTTGCGCGCGCTTTTCGAAGTGATATAAAAAATGAACGATTGTATTCGACTGAGCGATAGAAAAGGATTGTATTGGAATTAAGAAACAGTTTGGAGTAATAACGATAAAAGTTGTTAAGTTAAACATTAATACATAATAAAATTATTATAATACACGTTGGTGTATTTATTACACGTAAATCAATATAAGTTTTCTTATACTAAGATTCTGTTTCAATACTGAGTATCCAATTTAATATATTTGTCTTGTCTTTTAAAAAATGAGTTCATCACGGAGAAAGTGTAAATATAATAGCGATTTATTTTGCTATATTTGCGGTGTTTATATAACAAAAAAACAAAAAAGAAATATCACAGACTTTGTCAAGGAGACTTATGCTGAATATTTCGGTTTTAAAATAGACAAACTAGATAAATCATGGGTTCCTCATAATGTTTGTAAGTCCTGTGTTGAGTCTTTACGGTTGTGGAAAAAAGGAGAACGTTCTGGACTAGCCTTTGGTATCCCTATGATCTGGATGGAGCCTAAGAATCATTTTGATGATTGTTACTTTTGCACAGTAGATGCGAAAGGTTTTAATCGAAATCAAACGTGGAAATATCCAGATTTACAGTCTACAAAATGTCCTGTTTTGCACAGTGAAAATCTCCCTCGGCCTATTTACGTTTCAAAAGTAACTCGCATGCCCTCAGAAACAATGGCGTTGCCAAATTCACAGAAATCGGGACAGTCTACCAGTGGAAGTGAATGGGAGAGTGAAACATCTTTACCGGTGTTATTTTCTCAAAATGAACTGAGTGATTTAATACGTGATCTCAATTTGTCAAAACAAGGATCAGAACTGTTAGCATCAAGATTGAAAGAAAAAAATTTATTAGCTCCCACAGTAACAATTACAACATACAGAACGCGAGAAAGTGAGTTATTATAATTTTTCAGTGACAGTGAAGGACTAGTTTACTGTAACGATATCGCAAAGCTGCTTCTAAACATGGGTTTGAAAGAATATAAACCCACTGAGTGGCGCCTTTTTATTGATAGTTGTAAAAGAAGTTTAAAATGTGTCTTACTGCACAATGGAAATAAATTTGCATCAATTCCAATTGCACATTCAACAAAACTCAAAGAAGAATATGAAAATGTAAAATTGGTTCTAGAAAAAATTAATTACTTGGAACATCAATGGCCGATCTGTGTAGATTTGAAAATGGTTAATTTTCTACTTGGTCAACAAAGTGGATACACGAAATATCCTTGTTTCATTTGTATGTGGGACAGTAGAGCAACGCAACTTCATTGGGAGCAAGATGTTTGGCCTGTAAGAAATTCGTTAACTGTCGGTAAAGCTAATGTAATAAGAGAGCCGTTGGTGAGCAGAGACAAAATTATACTTCCACCATTACATATTAAGTTAGGAATAATAAAGCAATTAGTAAAAGCATTGGACAAAGAAGGAGATTGATTCAAATACATTTGTAGAAAGTTTCCGAAGCTTAGTATGGAAAAGTTGAAAGGTGGAATATTTGATGGTCCTCAGATACGGCAATTAATAAAAGACATAGATTTTATTAAAGTTATGACTGTTCTGGAAATAAAAGCTTGGAAAAGTTTTGTATTGGTAGTCGAAAATTTTCTAGGTAACCATAAAGCACCAAATTATGAAGAAATTGTACAAAATATGCTGACGAACTTTCAGACTCTAGGAGCAAATATGAGTATCAAGTTACACTATCTCCGCAATCATCTGGATAAATTTCCGGATAATTTAGGAAATTATAGTGAGGAACAGGGAGAACGGTTCCATCAGGATCTAAAAGTGATGGAAGAAAGGTATCAGGGTCGATGGGATTGTCATATGATGGCAGATTACTGCTGGTCTTTAAAAAGAGATTGTCCTGTGAAAAATTATAAAAGAAAAGCTCATAAAAGGCGTTTTATGGAAATGTAACATATGTTTCGGATATTTTACTCTACATTCACTTCGATGTAATTAAAGTTCTCGGAACAAAACTGAAATTATAGAATTATCTATTATTTTTTTACTTGTTTTCCGATTTTTGTAATGTAAAATAAAAAATAAAGATTTTGAAAAAACCAGAGCAAATCTTACAAAATCATTAATAGTTTCGTAAATCGTAAGCATGAATACATCTAAAATCAATCTTAGATCTAAGGCAACAAAACCACTGTAGACCAGTGTAATTATTACTATTGGTAGTAATAATTTAAATAGCAAATGTACAAAAAAACAAAGATAATTAATTTTAAACTTTACTCTACTAACACACGAATTTGAGATTATGCATAAATATTATTTACCCGACTATAATTTTAACTTTGACTGCAGTTCTATTTTTAAATTATTAAAGGACAGTCTCGACATTTTCATTTAGTTTAATCTAAAAAAGTTTGTTTACTTATCAAAAATCGAAAGTAATCCTGAACTTTGATGCAGTTTGAGTCCGTCAGTGTATTAATAGAAGGTAATTACTTATACGGAACAGGTAGTATTCTTAAAATTAAATATTTTATTTATTTACAATTTTAACGGGAATTAAAAATGTTTCTATTAAAAATATATATATTAATAGTAAAATATTTATAGTGTTTTTTTGAGCCTTTTCCATGCCTGCGGTTGTAATATTTGCGCTTCGAAACGTTTTTGGACGATTGCGTTGCGTTGCTTGGCGGTAGGGCCTTGTGCAAGCCCGTATGGAAATTACCACCGACTAATCAGATAATTTACACAAGTCGTCTTACACACAACATCTTAGTCGTCAAAGTCGGTGACAATGTAAAAAATACCTATTTAATATTTCCTATAGCTATAGCAAAATATGTGTATGGACGGTGGTGGCATATTACCATCAGCGGGCCTATTTGCCCGTATGTCTACCTACTTCATAAAAAAGACCTACAAACCTACTTATTAGCTGTTTACCATTCTTTGGGCGTATTATTCCGTCCAAACAAAAACGTCGCCCCATACGAACCGATAAATAACTAATACTCCATCATCCTGGCCATCTTCAGGGAACCCAAATACCTTCTATGCAACTGAAGAGCAATGGATAATACTACCTATATGGTAGGTATGTGAGATACATACATAATTGAGTTTCTGTTCTTACCAGTTTCTAAAGGTTTATTCAGTTTAAATGGCAATGTTTATTTGAACTTATCTTAATACCTAAGATTAGAATGATATTCAGTACATACTAGTTAGCAAAAAGGTTACATACGCGATAAGAAGCTAACTGCTACCAATAATTTTCGACCCTAAAAAATTGTCACTAATTTAGTTAAAATATTACCACTTTTTCGAAAACTCCTCAAAATAATTATTAAAAATCAGTAAAACCTTACAGAATGTTCTTTCCGAATGTTATAACTTATGAGTCATAAGATGTCATAAGTTATGACAAATCGTAAAGCGACAACTGCTTAAAAATAAAATTGAAGTGCCTTTTTTGTTTCTTAACTTCTAATAACTAATACTAATAACTTTATTTATTTTCTCCCACAGAACATTTATGTTTACATTTTGTTTTTATCTCTTAATATTAAATAGATTTGTATGTGGGAGGCAGGAGCCCAAACTAGGTTGCCCTGTGCTAAGGGTCTCCTGGCTCACCCTCTTGGGTTAGGAACAATTATATAATGAATTTTATTGTAAATAGGAGAAAGACTACAACTATTACAATATTATTTCTATAAATAAGTACTTATGTTAATATAAATAATAATCTAATGTATTCTAATAAATATGCATGTAAGTGTGTGTGTTTGTGTGTGTGTGTGTGAGTGTGTGCGTGTGTGAGAACATGTGTGTTTTGTGTAATTATGTATGTATGTGTGTATTTGTGTATAATTATGCTGTAAATGAGTAGAACATATTATGTACACGCTATTTTTTACCACATTTATAATATTTATTATTTATTATATTATTTTACTTCAATAACTCAATATTTAAAAAATAATCAAATATTCTATTTAAATAAAACAGCATTTTATTTAATTTTCTATACATTTTTGGTAAATAATAACAAGAAATAAGTAAGAAATATCTAGGTATTTTAACAATTTATTATTATCTGAGTGCGAGGATAACATTTGGCCTGTAATTGACATCTAAATGTTTAAAGATTTATGAATTTGTACGTATAGGTATGTATAGCCGATTATAAGTTTATACATATATATTTGCTCAAATATGGATAATGTTCAAGTGTTACGTTACGCTTTATTGCAAATTTTCGTGCTAATGTACCGATAATTAAGTATTTACATCGTTCCTCTCTTTCTTTCGATAAGCAGACAGTTTTTGTTCCAATGACGATGGAGATATATACGTGCTATTTCGTCGCTTATGTAGTGTTAAAGCTAGTATTTTGTTTTTTACAATCGTAAAAATAAATGAACAAAAGTTTATGAAGTCTAATTAAAATCTGGGCGTCGTTATCGCGGGAATTAAGCACGATCGGTCTTTTTTCAACGTCTTTTTTTCAAGTCATCAACAACGTCAATCACTTTGGCGACAGATCCACAGATCTTTAACAATCTGTATTATTCAAATGTATTTTATTATTAACTTTCCATTAAGAAAAGAAGCAGGGATGTACCTTAGAGCTATAAACAAACAAACAAATTTTTAACAAAACAAAAACCGATTTCAATTGGAAAACAAATTAATATGCACTAAAAAGTAAAAAAATAATTGCGTATTGTTCCATAATTTGATAATTAACTTACTATTTTCTACTCAACAATATGTAGGTACGATTGTGTCGACACTTTCGATAATGTAGTTACAATTATTGTTATTTTTGGAGTCGATGTCGCGGGAGGAGAGGCGTGTCGGTGTTGCGTTGCCGCGCGTCCTATCTCCCGCGACCAAATGGGGGCGCACCATTTGTTGCGTTGCGGTGGGGCTGCAGAGGAAGAGGAGATGCGGTGTTGTCAGGTTGCCGTCCTCCCTGTCCTCTGCGGCCGTCAGGGTGTTTTGGCAGCGGAGCCCAACATCTTCATCCGTCGCCAGGGAGGTTGTGGCCTTCGGGCTATCCGCCGGGGTGTCAGGCTAGAATGCTCACGCGACTCCTTGGCACCTCCCTAAAGGCGTGGAAGTATACGCTGTGGATTTAGTGGGTATCACGGCCTTGCACTCCAGCCGTCGAGTCCCCTCCGCTTTTCATCTTGCGGGGGGCATGCGTAAATGCATTTTCACAGCGAAAAAAAACCCTACCCGGGATGAGGGTAACGACACCCTCATCACGGCGGGGTGGAATATCTAGGAGGCAGCCCTCCTGGCCGAAGTCGGAACATCGCTTACGGTGGACCGGATAGGAATGTTGGCCTTGAGGTTTTCCATCTCTAAAACGGAGGCCCTCTTATCCACGGCCCATGTGGCCCTTCCTCGTGGGGCGTGTATCGGCGTCATTTAGGCGGAGAGGCCGGTGTGATGCACTCCATGTGACTGTATGATGCACCCTTATCGATGGTCGCTCTTACCGCTCGTAATAGGGCTCTTTTGCGGAGACCGTAGAGAGTAATAGTGGTTAAAGCGATACGAGGTTACTGTACTGTGTCTTGGACAGCGGCTACTCTTCTTGCGAGTGGTGCTAGCATAATTGTACCGGTTCCGAGTTGACGTCAGGGCGAGCGGCGACCGTCCAGAATTGACGGAGGTAGGGCAAGTCAGGGGCTCTAGCCCAGCGAGACCTGATTCGCAGATAGGAGAAGGACCTGGGGTCTCCAACAGCAGGACTGGCTATAGTGAAGGTAGCCCCCTCTTTGACGAAGTATGCTGCGTGTGGGCCCCAGAGGCATTCCCTGGCGGCGATAGTCGGTGGAGACCTCTTACTGCCGAGCGTGATGAGAGAGATGGGATGCTGGATGAAAATTGTCTCTTATTGTCGGTATATGTCGCTTATGTGCTAAAGGATATTATACAATCAATGACTTTTTAGATGATTACACACCTTGGGAACGAAACGGGCTGTTTCAAATAAAGAAGAATACTATTATTGTATTGTTATTGTGTAAATCTATAATTATAAAAAATGAGCTCAAAAAAAATCCCGCCGAGTTTCTTTCGCCGGTTTCGCGTCTGAGGTTTTTATTTCCGAACCGGTGGTAGATTTATGTCAATCAATAAGCAAATGTAACACTTCAACTTTGAATAAAGATATTTGAATTTGAATTTGAGATTTAATGCCCAGCGTCATAACAAGGGCAGGTTCATTGAAAGTGCCGAGTGTTAAACGTTCACCCTGCACCATAGCTAAAGTCGCCTCTGGCGATTGTTACTATGATAATTTACTACTGTCTATAACAGTGTTAAAACTAAATAAAAATTATCTGCCTGCTAATGGAATAAATACCTACTTAAGGTTTAATTTAATTATCGTGTTATTAATATTGATAAAGTTCTATATTAGTATTGTAAACAAGTTGCTAGCTAAATAAAACGTCGAAGGTAACTGATAAAATGATACGTTATAAAGGTTATGTCTATTGGTTATCATTTTCTTTTAACATATTATTAATATTAAAAACGCGAATGGTGCTTTGATTAAAAAATAATATAAAACTTTATTATCTTTAATCTAGGTTATGATATTGGACCTTTGTTGAAATAATCATCAATAAGGGATATCCTATCTGTATTAGAGGATAATAAACTTAAACGTTATTATAATTCAGCATACCACATGACATACCAAGTGGTTTCTGAAACGCTTCCGTACGGAATTACGAAGTGCCTTGTAGCCCGCTGAAACATTCATATTTCTGAAGATTCCTAGTTCTACGGCTAGTCACGTACGCGAGGGTCGCCAGCCGCGGATGTGCCATTAGGTATGCGGAGTTGCGGACTAACCGACAACCGCCGCACATCCGCCACCACATTTTCCTTTCTTTGTCTGGAATAAATATAAAATCTCTTATTTAGTCCAATTCAAAAGGTACACTGAAATAATTTATAATAATGGTCTTTATATAATTATAAAAAAATAGGAAGGTCTTAATTTGTTTTCACTATACTTTATTGAGCGTGACGCGAACGTGAGCTTAACTAGCAGCCGGGCTCGTTCAATTAAATCAACGTCATCTAAGAAGTTTAGACGAATAATATTTTTTTTTATTTATTGTTCAATAAAAATAATATCTAAAAACTTCTATGAGCTTGTTTTGGAATGATGTTTACATTTTATAGGTTTTATCTAAGTACCGAACATCCAAATACAGAAGTTTTTGCATTTATAAATCAGAAGTAACATAATAGAATATATTTGGTAAACACATACAATTAAAAAGGTAAAGGGTAAAGATAAGGAAAATTCCGTAAAACATATTTGCCAAACAAATATATTTGCTCTATCGTTTATTGTTATATTCGCCTGCAGGTTGTTTAAAAACAAAGATGGTCTATTTCGAGATTGTTTTGCGTAGATAACGAGAATATAATAGATAAAAATGTAAGTAAGTAATCTATAAATAATATCATTTCGTATCGAGTCGAGATGTCGCGGTAGTTAGAACACGTGCATATTAACCGAAGATTACATTTTCACGTGCTTCACTTGTTTATAGTTCATACCGTGTTCGGCGAATGAAAACATCATGAAGAAAATTGCATGATACTTTTGAAAAATCTGCCACTTGTTTAATCGCAAAGCCAAATTCGAGCAACGTCGTGTAAAGACTTTAGTTCCATTTTAAGAATAGAAAACTGAAAAGGCTTTAGTTGGTATACCAATATATTTTTAAAATAATTATATTACTTTCTTTTAATACATAAATGTAAAAGAAGGTTATGATTGACTCAATACACAAATTGAAAATTCTAACTCTCATTAGTATGCCACCGTATAAAGGGGTTTATTTGAATTTGCTTCTCTTGTGATTTGAATAGGCTATAAGTAACGAAAGGTATGGATAATGGACCCCGAGCACCGG
The DNA here is from genome assembly GCA_963151315.1 of Nymphalis c-album. Classification (NCBI taxonomy): domain Eukaryota; kingdom Metazoa; phylum Arthropoda; class Insecta; order Lepidoptera; family Nymphalidae; genus Nymphalis; species Nymphalis c-album. The sequence goes on from OY720588.1 coordinate 7,044,426, forward strand.
CCCTGGCTCTTGATTAGACTAGAGCGAGATTATAATTCTGTTCCTTTTGTCGAGGCACTCACTTTAGGTATTGTTATAAAAATAATAATTACCACATTTGCAAAAATCAAACAACGCTTATGTACTCCGGGAAATTGCTTTTACATTTTCACGGTCCCTTGGTACGTAACACATAAGCAGCGATACTCAACCTCTTCTTTATAGGGGCCACATGTATTATTCATGTTGTCTCGGATCGCAAACGAAAAGCATTTAAGTAATGAGTTCTTAGTTTTCAGGATTATTATGAATTGTTTTTGGTTTTTTTATCATTTCATGACGTTTCAAACAATTTGCAGCGCCGTGGCCACAAGCAGTGCTTAAATTCGAATTATTTTGGTGATAGTAAAAGCAAAATAGTTGAAAATAAAGTAAGTTTAAGTGGGTCAACCACAAACGCCCGGTGGGCCGCACGTTGATTAATTATTAGAGCGATTGTTTCTCTCGATCTATCCAAGAGCCAGCGCTAGGTACCGTAACTGCATGGTCATATCCACGATAGCTTATGAAACTTAAGCTCTAACTGAGTTGATGAATTGATCACAATAATGGATTACACTTACATTTTACATAATAGCCAAAGCCAGTAAAGACACGGGAGTCAATTAGTAAATGGTAAGCGTTTTATTTTAGATTGATACGTTATCGACGGACACGAGTGTACATGTGATATAAAGTGATGATTTATGTACTTGATACCGTAAGAAATAAGAATCAATCAAATTGTAAAACATAATGTTAGGAGTAAGACTATGATTATAGAATATAGTTAAAGAGTATCTGTCATTAATACATATATATTTAAAAAAATTGTAAGAGGTCGATGTCTAGATACATTAAATATATCAGATAAAAAAATATTTCTTTATTAAAGCGACACAAGCCAAAACAATAATTTATAGACTTTTGTCTGTCTGTCTGTACCTTTGTACCCGCATCACGCAAAAATTACTGCGCAGAACTGAATGCGATTCTCACTGATGTCTGACCTCTACTTAGGTCTAACTTAAAACATAGGCTATCTGTTTGCGTTTGTGCGCCCTAATCTTAGCAATGGCTTCACTATTTTGGCTGCGGTTTTCACTAATGTATTGCGGCAAATTTTGTCAGTTTTAAAAATCAACGACAATTTCAGAGATTTATATGTAAGTTGAGCTCAGATCAATATGATCAAGTTCAGCTTATGCTGGTTCATTTAACAGGGACCTGGTATGCCTGTGTCTATTCGTTTGTAATATATTTTTAGGTTAGGGAAAAAATATAACGGTTTCGATACCATATATTTTACTCGCTGTTGCCCGCGTCTTCACTGTAAAGTGTAAGTAAATAATTAAAAAAGTGTAAAGTTACGTTTTTTTACGTTATTCATGAACATATATAGATAGTTACTAAGAAAGTTACAACGATGTAGTATCTATTATTGCCACCCGTTTTCTCTTATTTTGAGTATTGTTTTAAAGTTTCAGTATATGCTTTTATAATTTCACTTTTGTTTACTCATCTACAATCGTATAAAATAGAAAGAAGTAGTAAAGAGAGAAAGAGGAAGGCATAACTATTAACAAAGGCATTAAATAACTTTTCGGTATCTACAACAAATCTTTATTTAATAATAAATATGATGTTAGTATAATTGATCCTTGTTTTTACGATTAAGTGTAGGTCCTTATGGTTCAAAGGGAATCCTATTAGTTAAATGAAAGTAATTTCAATATCCAGTGTTTGTTATTCTATTGAAACAGACGGTTAAAATAAGTCACAGCTTTACGAATAATAATAGTAAATAAAGCAATGATAATTTTTGTTTTATAGATGTGTAAGAGGTAGGTATTACTATTAGTGTAGCCTAGCTAAGTCTAAATCAAATTAAAAACGTTATTATTAATTTTTACCTGGATACTGAAAACACATAATATATTAGGTACGCCCCGTATTATCTACATATTTATTTTATGTTGACTCGGACGTAAAAAAATGATTTGGCTACAAGGTTAGTATTCTACTCGCTTATGATAATTAGTGTTGGTTATTTTTTTAAGAGAGATTCTTTAATGTTACATCAATTCTATAAGATTGATTATCCATGTCACCTCTAAACTATAATAGATAGGTATTTAGGTAATAATAATGGTCCTCCTGACCGATTTCGGCCACGGCGGCCAATCTCAAGTGAGATTAGCCAACTGCGCAGGACATATTATAGGTTTTTTTTATTGCATAGTAAGGCGGATGAGTATATGGGCTATCTGATGGTAAGTGGTCATCAACGCCCATAGACATTGGCATTGTAAGAGATGTTACCACCGCTTCTAACTTCCAGACTCCGGGGTGCTATTGAGAATCTTCGACATTCAATAACATTTAATTGGCCCGACCTGGGAGATGAACTTGAGATTTTGAAGTGTGTTAGCGACCTTAATCCTGGCCACTAGACTAAAGAGGAGGTCAGTATTTAGGTATACGTAATAAGAATAAGCAATGTGATTTTATTTTACTTGTCTTTATCCGCAGTACTATAAAGTCTTGAACCACTATTTTCTTATTTCGTTTGTAATAAATTATATTTTAACCAAACTAAAATGTACAAGGTCAATTTAAATTCACGAAACGCGTTACCATTTTTCGAATCGAAACATGAAATCTCTGAACATAATTGATATGATTTTGAAGACAAAATCACATAATTATATGATATTACATTAGAGTGTAACCGTTTGTTTCATCGATCATCTTATAATAATCGAAGTTTTGGTTCTTCCATTTGTAATGCATAAATATATTTTAAACTATAAATTTATTTTAAACTAGCTAAAAACGATTACCTACAAGTGAGTAATTTATAAGTGTTACAATTAAATATTACAATATTATTTAATGTTGCTTTTATTATAATATGTATATTATAATCATAAAGAAAATAAAATATAAGTATTACAGTATTAATGCTTAATATTATAAAAAGTTTAATTATTAATTTGAAATGATCATTAGAGTTGTATTATTTAAGATGTTAAATATTTTTTCCATATTTGACATCATTTTTATTGTAATGGCATAATTTGTATACAATTTATAAATGTTTTGAAGAATGTATTTACTCGTTGTGACACCCTTTTACTGCACAGTAAGTCATCTATATAAATGAAATGATAGAGGTCTGCAGTTGTGCTCGCATCACGGAAAAACTACTGGATAGATTTCAATGAAATTTTCTAAATTTTATTTCTTAGACACATGTCCCTTTTCAAAATCAAAATTTATTGGGATATCTTCATTTAATAAAAAGTTATTAAAGTTTCAAGAAACAACGATTTGTATATGCACTGCGTGTTAAGTGTTTAAACAAAGTATATTTTTGCTTGCGATCTTTTTGATGTTTTTTCCTTCGTACATAAAATGTTGTTAATATATCAAGCAACGCGGACGAAGTCGCGGGTATCAGCTAGTTTTTAAATAAAATTGCGCGAGCTATTTACTATGATACTTTAACGTGACGGGAAACGTCTTCGGCCTATTAAGGCCAGATTGAAATGGCTTCCTTCCGGTTGGTTACTCAGGTTTATATTTTTCTGAGGGCTAGTATATATAGGGCTAAATTCGAAAGTGTACTGTAACTACAAAAATATTTGCATAATACCAGCAAAATATAAAAAAGTAAATGAGTTGAGAATGAATCTGTTCAAAAATCAAAAATATAATCGTCGTTACAGCTTTGGATCCTAGCCAAATACACTTTGAACAACATACCTTGGTTAAACAAAGCGTGAATCATGTAGAATGAACACAGTTCTGGAACACTAAACGCAATGAAATTTTTTTAACATGTGTTGCCAGCAATATCATGGAAAGCCATACAGAAAGCTGATATATATGTAGATACATTTCTATAATGTTCCGCGATCGCGTAAAAACTAATTACGGATATTGTTTTGTTTTATATTTCTATACTATTATGTCTATATTATATGGTTTTTCTGTCAGAAAACTCTCAATAGCAGCCCGAAATCTGGAAGTTGGAAGTGTATACACTCCCGTGCCTCGGAAAGCACGTTAAGCCGTTGGTCGTATGAGAGGTAAGGAATAGAGAGTGCACTTGTGTTTGCGCACATACTTGTGCACTATAATATTTCGTGCGCAGTTGGCTAATCTCTCTTAAGATTCGCCGCTGTGGCCGAAATCGGTCTGGAGGACCCTTATATATAACTTTTAATTGATTAAAATTATCCATTTTGTGGAGTTTGAGGATCTTTAAATAAATATTCACTTAAATATACAAATAAACATTTATTTAATAACAAATATTAATATTTTATTTATTTAATAAGCACACTAATTTCTTTTCATCAGATCAGGTCTGATAAGGATGCACAAGCGATCCTATGGTGCTCCCCAACCAGGTGGAGAGGATACCGCTGATTCTTTCTTAGTGGTTATTCCGGCGCCTGTACTAAAGAAAAAAAAGGTCAGCCCAAGGGCCCTTCGATAGAAATTGCTACGGGCCCCGCGCTTGTTTTATCTGGCACTGTACATGATCGCATGCATAACTATATGTATTACGTATTATTTATATTTGCATGCGGTCACTTGATCATCAATTAAGTAACAACTAGTTATCAATAAAATGTATTATAATGTGTACTTACACAATATTACTTTGTCTCCAATACTTAACTATGTCACATTTTTATATCAATATATTTATTATTCATGATTATTGCTGTTTAAGAAATAGAATGTATCATAATTCATATATGTATTTAAATGAACGTACAAAGACAGACAACGACGGATCAGAATAAGGGGTATTTATATTGTCATAATAAATAAATAAATAATATGTTATGCGGCATTTAATTTGTGTGGCGTTTAATTTATTTCCTTGAATGGATAACTGAACACATAATATGAAACAGTCGTAAAACAAATTAGAGAAAATTAGTTCTGTTTAATTAGCATCATTTGTATATCTTTCAACGTGATATGTCAAAACAAATATACAAATAATGATAAATATGATTTATCTTCAACTATAAAATATTATGTTCCTGTAGTATTTCGATATTATAAAAATATCAATTATAAGAAAAGGAAATGATTATGACGTTATCCAAAGTAAAAACTTGTAAGGTACCTGTACGCTATGTAGCGTTTGGGTCCTGGGATGTATCGTGTCTGGAATTTCCGGGACATTCGCCAGATGTCCCGTAGCCAGGGTTTTTCAAGTCGATGCTCGAGATTTGCACCATGCTTGTTAAACTCGTATCATGATGATATTATATACAAAAGGTCATATCAATTAATTTTATTTCGTCACTGATACTTACATATCTATTTACATACTTTACATATTATAATAATGTATTTATTGATAACATTTCGATAAATAATTACTTTACTACGTCTTTTGTACAAATATACAAATTTATTATAAAAAAGGATCAATAAATGTTATTTTGAAATAATATTATAAATATAGATAAGATAGAATATATATAAAGTTCTCGAGGCAAAAATGATTCATTTTCCAAAAAAATAGAAGATTTCCCAAATCAACAATGATTTTAGCTCTGCCAATGTTTTCATTTAGCATAACGAAAAGAAATATATATTAACAACCGGTTCCAGTTGATAAGAATCGAATATCAGTAGGTACACTTGTATTAAATGTGTACCAACCGAGGTCATAACTTACAACCAGTTAATAATATCCCCTCAGTTAATAAAATGATATGCTGTGGAAGTTTATACAGGTTATTTGTAAAGATTGCAGCAAACTCCCAGGACTAGATACCTAACACCATAAGCAACAACTTTTGTTCTACGACTTCGGACATAACTCAATACATGAAAAAAAATAATGACCACACACTGCACAACAAAAAACCACTAAGTTAGATGAGCTAGAATTGGAATGACTGCGACATCCACCGTACTCCCCGGACCTTGCTCCAATAGTTTACCTTTTTATCCTGAATTTGGAGAACTTCTTACAAGGAAAAAAATTCAACTCCGATGCGGCATTCCAAAATCGCCTTCAAAGAATTTTCTTCAAAGATTCTTGCCCCCATGGCTTTTTTTAGTAAAGGGATCAATGAACTACCTACGAGATTGCAAAAGTGCATAGATAACAACGGTGCATACTTTGATTAATTAAATATATTTTACAAAAAAAAAAGACTTTATATTCCTCCCGTACAAAACGCCAATTTCATATGTAAGGACCTAATATTTGCGGTAGGTCGTGGGCTGGCTTTTCAAGATTAAGTTAGGTTCGTTCTTCGATATCTCAATCAAGTTCTCCAGGGACTTTGACATTTGAGGTCCCCCCTTTCCGAAGTGGTTAGGATAAAATTATATTAGTTATGGTTGTGTGGGCCAATCGGCTGGCGGGGTCCCTTGGTCGGTGCCTCGTAAGTCTAGGCATAAATCCGAGTTGAATCCGATATCCTAAGCCTGGATAAAGTCGTTTATTTAATCATATTCAAAAAACAAAAGTCCATTATATATTAAATTAAAAATTTAGCGATTTTTTATTCCTGGTTCTTACTGATCAGTTATTTATCTAAGTTAATACCTACCATTAGATGGTACGTACGTACTGCGATTAAAATATTTAAAAGTATTACAAAATAAAAGAATACAATCATTATATGATTCAAAACGTCACGTTGTAATAAAATATATAGTTCTATAACATTATAATGATAAATATTTATTTTTATCTATATTCATTGCATATAGAACTAAATAAATAAAGGCGAAGACAAACACATTATGACGAGTTTATTATTATTATTATGTTGCATCATTTTATTTGTGCATTTTAAGCTGTTCACTATTTCAAACCATGTACACTGTTTTATTGTTTTCTATGCCCTAAATAAAAATGGAACGACTAGGATGTATGCTATAGATATACATATATGATAAGAAATTATTTAACACACATTCGAAATCGGTGGTCACAGTTCATAAATAAGACTCATTAAGTAGCATTTTCTACTCTATTCTCAAGGTCATTATTAAACCCTATTATAATACGAGAAATAAATATTAACACAATTGATGCAGTAAATTTTATGGTTTTTTATGGTTCGCGTAAAATTTATTTAATGGTAATAAATAATAATAATTGAACATATTTATCGGAATAGTGATCTATAAAAACTGAAAGCGAAGTTTTTCTTGTTTATTTAATATTTTTTTATAATTGCAATTATGACTTTGCCAATTGATTGATTCCTAATTTTTTTTTCTCTGTTATTATTATTATAGCAATGACATTAATTTCTTATTTAAATTTGACATTTTTGGAAATATGCATGATTAGTTTTAAATTTTTATTTAATATTCTTTATAATTTCTATTATGATTTCGCCAATTGATTGATTTTTAATGTTTTTTTTTTATTATTATTAAAACAATGACCTTAATTTCTTACTTAATTTAGACATTATTTAAAAAAATACTAATAATAATTTATTTGCTACTTTTAATTTGATTTGTTTAGAACGAATCTGGAAGTGCTATGGACACTTGTAATTGACATGCATATTAGATACACTATTAATGTTTCATAAGTTTTTTTTTTCAATTGTTATTAATCTTTAAATTTAAGTGTTCTTTTACAAATAAATAAATAAAGTCGCTTTTACGGCTTATTTTTCAGTATAGAAAAAACAACTCATAACCTGTTCATATTACAAAAAAATATCTACTGGTTAATATATTGTGATAATAATGACGTCAATGAGCGTGAGCTTCCCCTTAACGAGCATGCGTCTCAGTCATGTCGGTGCGGCATCACTCGCGTGGCTGGTGACTTCTTACAGCATGTGCGCTTATCAAGTACGTTATTGCACTGATAATGTATAGATTCTTTTGTTTTCATTGGCCGCAACGAAGGCGTGCGCGCCTCCGCCTGCGTCTATAAAATAAGTTGTCTTGAAATATATTTTAGCATTACTTGCTCAGGCGCCGCACGTGACGCTTTATTACCTATACATTTTACGATATCATTTAGTTCACGACCTTTGTTATTTTCATTCAGAGTTCTAATTATAGTTTTTAAAGGTAAGAGGCCGATTACTTTTCACTTAATAAATATTTTATTTGAAATGAAAAGTTAATTTTCAACTTATTTTTTTAAAGTAATCAAGGGTCGTAACCCTTTGTCACCTTACCTCGGGCTAACCTACACTCGGGCATGCTAATGTCCTTTAAACTTGAACTTATTTTTTTTAATTTTAATATCTAAATATTTAATTATGAGTAGATTGTGTACAACTTTAATATTATCTTTTTTAGATATTTTTTGAAAGATGGCTTTCCTGCAATCAATGCCTAAATCAGAGACTATCAAGCTAAGAGAAAAACACATTGGGTAAGTAAATCGTAAAAACTGACACATATACCATTATTTGATTACTGCTTACATAAATAACAGACTTTTTTGAAAGGTAATAAATAAACTACTTCAGAGTCTAACATATTTTATCTACGCCGTTCTATCAGTATTAATTGCTTGCGACGAGCAAGCAGGAGTACAGAAACGGGGTGGAGATTTAAAACAGTAAATTTGTTCCACAGAGCCGCCTGCCAGTTGTTTTTCCGTTCATCTCCATTAAAAATAGTGCGAGGTATCGCCCAATTTATGTATGACGAGACAGGCGAGAGGTTTTTAGACTGCATCAACAATGTCGCCCATGGTATGTCATGTTTATAATAAAAACTTATGAAACCTTCATCTATATGCATATTAAATTTACATAAAAATGAAGAGGTAAAAAAATACCCTTTATTTCTAAATGACCACTTCATTTATAAAAATGTTAAATTAAGTTATGTTTTTTGTTGCTAATAGGTTTATCTGTTTGTGCGTGATTTAGGAGTGACATTAGTATCTTATAGATTCATACTCTTCATATAACTTTGATTTTATACGATATTTTATTTATTTAAGAACATTTAAGCGACTAAATTAAAAATGAATATCGTTTCCCAGTGGGACATTGCCACCCCCATGTAGTGGAAGCTGGTCGTAATCAAATGTCTTTGATATCGACTAATAACCGTTATCTCCACGACGAGCTAGTAATTCTCGCGGAAAGGCTTGTGAAGACGATGCCCGAGTCACTTTCTGTCTGCTTCTTTGTCAACTCGGGCTCAGAAGCCAACGACCTTGCCTTAAGATTGGCGCAAATTCACACTAAGAAGAAGGACGTGATAACGCTTGATCAGTAAGTATTTAATGTGTTTTTGGTTTGAATCGATGAGTTAAGTTTTATATATCTACGTAAGTAAGGATAACTGTATACACATACACTTTTACATTTATATATTTATTTAATGTATAATAAATAACTTTTCTTATAATTGAAATATACATAATTATAACATAAAAATGTACTCATATATCTATAATCTTTTCGCTACTTAAAATGATACCATTATAAGATCTTTAATAATTGTACGAATTAAATAAAATAAATAAAATATCGTTATATCAATAAATACATACCTACATATTATATATAATATCATTTTGGAAGTCAAAAAGAAGAAAGTACGAGTCGAGGAATGAATGTTTGCGAGGTAGTAGGAGTATTTTAGGGTGCTACTAGCGCCTGTTTGTTGCAGCGCATATCATGGACACCTAACGTCTATGATTGATGTGTCTCCCTACAAACTAAACCTACCGGGAGGGCCAGAGAAGCCAGAGTGGGTTCACGTGGTGAGTTCACCATGTACCTTGTCAAGTTGGGATTGTCAAGTCTCTACCCAGATGCAAATTATTTTTATCTGTTATAATTAACGGTAGTAGGTAAAAATAATTTAGTATAATGTAGTCTAACGGTTGAATTACTCCTGTAAATTGAATACTATACATTAAATATACGTAGGTAAGTATATAGCCGTACGCATTCCTCTTGAATGCGTACGGCTATATACTTACCGAAATTCTAATAGACGAACACTCTTTTGTTATAATATATGATATTATGATATTAGTTTCGGTTGATGTTACGAAATAAGGAGAAATGCGAATTTATGTCTTGGTTTATTACGAATGAAATTTCATATTCTTATAAATAACAAAAACATATTTGATAGGAATTTATTCGCTACGCACGCGTTATATCCAACTCCTGATATATTATGTTTTTATTATATTCCAAAGATATAGAATATTATAGAGAAAGATTATTGTTTACTATTTATTATTATTATTATTATTTATTATTGCTATTTATTCAACGTCTAATTGATATTCCTCCTATTCCTCAATGAGGGATTATTCTTTATAATTTTTTTAGCGTTAGTAGCAAATTCAAAATTTTTGGTTTTATGTTTAGGCCCCAGTTCCCGATATATATAGAGGAAAATACACGTGCCCGAGGGATTCACAGTCTGAGGAAGAATTAGGGCGCTTATACGCGAATGAAATCGGAGACATTTGTAAAGAGCTTAAAAGAAGCAAGGGGGGTGTTTGCGCATTCATAGCAGAAAGTCTCCAAAGTTGCGGTGGGCAAATTATTCCTCCAGAGAATTACATGAAGAGAGTATATGAGTGAGTGATTATAGACCGGTTAAATACATTACATACATGTATTTTTTTGTGATTTAGTCTTTATGAATAATATAAATATAATATCCCCTAATATATGACCCATTCCAGATACATCCGAGAAGCAAAGGGAGTCTGCATCGCTGATGAAGTGCAGGTTGGTTTTGGTCGCGTGGGCACCCACATGTGGGCATTTGAAACACAAGACGTAGTTCCTGATATCGTAACGATGGGAAAACCAATGGGCAACGGCCACCCGGTCGCCGCAGTAATCACCACACCAGAAATTGCGAAAAGTTTTGCAGATACCGGCGTGGAATATTTCAATACGGTAATTTTAATTGTTTTCGCTACATGATCATATTGCATTATATTTAGATTTTAGGTTACACTGTGATTTATTTATATAATGTCTAAACATCTAACAATTAAGCTAAAGACTTTTTTAATATATTTAATATATAATCAAGTAATTTTTTACAAGTATTCTCAAATTTCTCAAATTATTGTATATGTACCTACTCATAATAGAATTCTCAGGGTTGAAAATTTATCATGCACGCTTCTTTATAATTTAGTATACTGAAAGGTATACCGTTAAGGCATTATTATAATGGATTTATCGAATCTCAGATTTAATATTATAGTCTAGTTATTCTGTTTACATTGCACAAGTAGCTTAACTAAACTTATTTGATATATTGTACAAGTTTACAAAGGTTTAGATTAAGTAATTAATTAAGTATTCGCTTTCAGTAATAGTGCTAAAGGAAACGGAACTTTTATATTTAATTATTTTTTGTTACCTGACAAACCAAGACGAGATCGATTTTTAAAATTTTAACTCATGTACCTAACGTACACTTTAATCTGAATTACTTTTAACAAGACATTTAATCTTTTCTACGATACCTTACGTTTTAGTACGGTGGTAATCCAGTATCCTGTGCTATAGCAAATGCTGTTTTGGACGTTATCGAGGAGGAGCGACTTATGGAACGCGCGGCTCGTGTGGGGAATCACCTTTTAACACGTTGCGAAGGTCTCAAGCACAAGCATCGGCTAATCGGTGATGTTCGGGGTAGAGGACTCTTTGTTGGTGTCGAACTTGTTACCGACAGAGACACTAGGACCCCAGCGACGGTGGAAGCTAAACACGTTGTCGACAGGTAGTACGAGCTAATATAATTAATTACATCTTCATCCGAATCTTAAATCAATTTAACACCAAAACCGTGAGATTTCATTTGTTGTCTTTTATGTTTGTATGCAAGAAATGCAATTACATACGTACAATACATTTTTATATATTTTTTAATTTTTATATATAACAAGGATAACATTATAAGTAGCATTATAAATTTGGTTTTGCTCTTAATTTATTTGGTGACTGGACCTCACTATCATTTATGGGTTATTTAAATAACCTGTGTTAATGATTGCAATTTACCAATCCCTAGAATGGGTTAGAAGTAGGCATATAGCTACATACATGTAAATTTTGTTTTTTTGAGGCTTAACATAAATAACAATAAATCATTTTTTTTAAATAGATTTACGATAAGAAAGCGGTTTTATGAATGTACATATAAATCTTTGTTTTCAGGATGAGGGAGGAGAGGATATTAATTAGCAGAGATGGACCAGATTGTAATGTATTGAAGTTTAAACCACCCATGGTGTTTACAACGCAAGATGCAGATAGACTTGTCGATATATTAGACAGAGTACTTTCTCAATTAGATGAAAACACAAAACCAGTTCAAGTCAAATTAGAGGTATTTTATATAATCTATATGAAAACATTTGAGTCACAAATAAATTTGTTTCGTGGTATAAAACAAGACTTAAGTTAAGCTTTCATATAAAAGTTATTTTCTTTTATTTTATGTTAATACATATTAAAAAAAATAAAAGTACTCACATAAAACCTCTAAAATGATTTAAATAGATATACTCGTATAATGAAATAGAATACAAATATGTAATTCCAGAATTACAAATTAAAATTTAAAAAATAATTATCTTTCTTTGGTTTGTGCTAAATTAATTAGCTTTTATTATTACAGATGCTGGTCTCACCCATTAGAGTAGAAGGTAGTGATATGCCAATAAAAACCAATATTCAGCAATATATAAAAGCTGTGTGAACGTTTAAAAGAAATCTCCAGAGTATTATATCGAATATGTTAAGTTTGTACATATAGTTACTTCTATATTAGTTAATATTAATTTCAAGAGATATATTATAAATGTATAAAAATATCATATTATAAATAAAAAATAAGATTTACAATATCAAAAAGTTTTATTAAGAACCAAAACTACTGTAATATCACAAGTTGTAAGTTTAGAGTAGGTATGCAAGTCATAAAATGACAAGAGCAAAAAAATATACTGATTGATGTTTCTTATTCTGATTAATTATTCACATGAAGTTGTTCTTATACAACTTATCACAACTTTCTAATGTTACTAAGTCAGTTCTTCTATACAGCACTTGCATTCTGCCCAATTTTAAACTGTGGTTAAGTTTGTGCTTCGTTGAATCTGGACAACAAGGGCACTGTCTATAACGATCTGTGTGCTCAACATCACAGTTAGCACATTTTGGTGGCTCCTAGATTGAAACTCTTTCACACTTCTTAGATAAATTACCAATGACCGGCACACCTTACACATTTGATCCGGCCAATATCTTTGAGTATGTCCCCACATCTGACATCGATGACATTTCTTAGTCTTACATTTAGGTGGCTCCATCTTAATATCATACGCAAAGAGCTTCTGAACCCTCAAGATTTTCTTACTTTCATTGTTGTAAGCCACTACTTGAGATAAAAATACTTTTTCTTAGATTTTGATTGCACTTGCTTGCTTTTTTTGTCAGTGAGTCGAATTCTATCTGACGAATTGTAAGATTCAATGAAAATCCAACAAATCAGAAAACTATTAAACTTTTCACACAGTTGAGAAATTGCATGTTGACTCAAGAAACGCTGAAAAGAGCAGTTGCATGATTATAATCCTTTAAAGGAAAAAGTGAACATCATAATATTCATTTGCTGTTAAATATTAAAAAATAATATGCGCCTGCCTGCCTTAAAAAATAATATAAAAAATATCGTGTAACTTGGCTGAAGAAAGGTGAAGTCATTAAAATAAAACATTACTATTGCCTAAATGGTGTCTTGTTCTATAATTGGTAAAGTGTCAGTTTAGGGTAATGTTTTGAACTCCGTGTAATTATTTTAACTGTCTTTTTATTGAGGCCTCTTGTGATAAATTGACATATATTTAAATAACACAGTAAGACATTTTATTTTGTGTCCTCCACTTTTAAATCCTTCCCTCTAGCACCTATTGACTGAATAAAACAAAAACTCAAAAATTGTCTGTTCAAGTTTATTTCATAAAATATTATACAGGTGCAGTCAACTTCATATATAAAGTAACATTCAACATTATCAAATACATTGAAACATCTAAAGTGATCAATGACCAAAGTTGTCAAATATTGAAAATATCTATGGCGAAATATGTATATCGAAGCGCGAACATCGTCAAATATATAAGTTCATTCAAATCGTTATTATAATAGTAACAATCAAAGTATCAGTGGTTTCTTAGCATCCAAAGTGTTCAAAAATATTAGAACGCACTATAAAAACAAACCTTATCAAAATATATTAAGTACATTCCTCCTCCTTTTTTGAAGTCGGTTAAAAATAATTGCAATCAAACTTACGTAATATCTATACTGGCGCAACAATTAGTAGACGTACCTATACTATGAAACAACAACCGATACTTGTCAATTGACTAAGTGAGTCAAGACATCTTTAAATAGTTCATCGATTCACTTCTCCTAGATTTTCATAGCAGTAGCATCAGCGATATTTAACTTCGATCAAGTTATTATTTTATAAATTTTTTTATTTGAAATAAAAAACATATTTGAAACCTTACCTTACAATTTGCTATTTCTATAGTACGATTAAACTTATGACCCGTTATCCAATGTTAAAGAAACTATAAGAAACATAAACTTTAATTTAAAAAAAAAACCTGTGGAATCTTATTATAGAACGTACCTAACACCCTTTTACACGAGGGAGCCACGGGTAGAATTAGTATAAATTAAATTTGATTTCATTAAAAGTCTCATAAAATATGATATTTACCTATCTGATTTACTGACACTTTATTTTAATAAATAATTTATTTTTACAATTTATGATTTTTTCACTTCAACTTATGATTTTTAATAGCCATAAAAAATATTAAAATAACAGTAATTCAGATTTAACGTCAGCTACTAGTCCGATAAAAGGCTGCTGATTCCAGACGTTAATTATTAGGTACGGTTATTTTTTTTCTGTTTCACTATTCCAGCTAAAAAATACGCAACGGAGAAAAGTTAAGCCCTTTCAAATCCAATCTACAAGCATTGACACCTATGTGGATTGGATTTAGAATAGGTAAGGGCTGAAATCGAATGTCTAAATACTGTGAATGCGAATACTGTGAATGTGAATAGTGTTTGTTAGTCTATAACGCTTTCAGGTCTTAAATATTCAAACGACCATTATGAAATTTTGGGTACACGTGGTCGGGGGTACAATAAAGAATATAAGGTACCTACCTACCTAGTATCACCTCTCCCTAATACACGGGCAAAACCATTTGCGGAGACTAGTAAAAAAATAAAATTTTAAAATCATTTATTTATTTTACTTGTTTAATTACGCACAAAATATTTATTACAACATATATTTTTTTCATTAGTCAGAATAAATGTAAATAAAAATGAAAAATAGATACTAAACAAATCGCCGCCGAGTTGAGTAGCGGCAAGAATGCTAGCAGCATTTTTAATGTTGAAAGTTAATCCCTTAACACGCTGACGTCAGCTAAATTAACTTCTCTTTGAAAAGTTGCATTTTGACTGAATCTATTCAGTTAGTAGGATTTGAAAAAATACGGAGTGCACTCTCTGTTTCCACTCTCATAATTCAATCGGAAAGGGATACTTTTCACGATCCTAAAGAGATCAGACATTATTCCAACGGATATAATATGTGTTTTTCACAACGTGTGCCCAACTGTTCGACTCTGAAAACAACGGTTCGGTTCGACTCTGAAAATTAGTAGAATAGCGTTAAATAGCGTTATCGGTTGAATTGTAACTGGAACCATTAGCTAAACGAAACATAATATGATATTGACACTTGATTAAATCAAAAATGTGGTTGGTAGATACTTGCCTCTCGCGCCGCAAGTTCGATTACCACCCAGAACAGACATTTGTGTTCATGAACATGTCTGTGTGTTCTGAGTCTGCCGGTTTAATTATAATCTATAAGTATATATTTATAAAATTAAAGTAGTATACGTAGAATATCAGTTGTCTGGAAATATTATTATTATTATTTTTGAATATATTTATAATTTCTCAACTCGTGGCTGGTTTTGACTACATTTAAGGGCGATAACCAAGATAATGCAGCATGTGGTATGTTAGTTTTGTGGGGGCTGCTATTTTCTTCTATGTGCATTAATTTTCTCAGGATTCACAAGTATTCAATGACTGCTTTTTGTAGTGATATGTATGTAGATTCATTCAGATTCAATAATTTCAGGCTGCGATGAAGGTGACTAGGAATTACATCGGTGGTTGAAAGGACTATGGGTACGATATATACTTTTCTTGTTTCCAGATCCGTGCGATTTCTTACCTATCTATCTATGGGTATTTATTTATTTTTTTCGTTATTGTTTTGTTGTATATTCTGTGTGTTAATAATAATTGCTATGTCTATTATGTGGATAGATGGCATACAAATTTGTGAATAATTATTTCGTAATATTTGTATGAAATAAATTTTTACTTCAAGCCATTTAAGCCAGTATAAAATTTATTAAATCTTATAATGGCTGATGTACTTTACATGATTTCACAGTATGTTCACTGATGATTATATGAAAAGAAAGAAAGAATAACTTGTTTTCAGAAACTTTAATATTAAATATTATTCTTCTTATTTCAAAAATGACGGAATCCCCATATAAACTTTCAACCCCTATTTTACCCTCGTAGGGGTTTCAAAATTGGTGAATACTATTCTTGACATTATTATACATATTTTTCTTCGAACCAGAACTTGAATTTGACTCTAACTTTAATTATAACAGGTTTCCACAAAACCGTGTATCCCCCCACCCCCCTATTTTAACACGGCTGCTTAACCATGAAATGTATCGACTACCGAATTTTTTGACCCCTATGTCATTGATGAATCAGTCAATCAAATGTTTTGGGTGTTGGTAAGACTTCAGGCGCAGGACCAAAGGTTTAACGTGCATCTGGGGCACGGTAGTGTACACACTTCCAAATTCCAGGCTACGGGCTGCTACTAAGAATTTTCTGATGGCAAAACCCAATAACTATTTATTGGGCCGACCTGGGAATTGAACACAGGACCACCGGGTCTGCGGCCTTATATCTAGCCTTATTCTCATATAATATCGAAAAATTAGGGTGTATTTTCAAGCGTAAATTCATTATTAGACGATAAAAAAAAATCAAATTTGTTCAATATTTTTTTATAAAAAAGATGCAAATAAAGAAGAAATCGCAAAAAAATCTATTTAGAATCAATTAAGATTTCGAAAATATAATTGGCAAAAATTAAATCATCTTTCATATTGGCAATTTCATTTATCATTTCACTTAATATTATGACTTTTTAGGTATGTGGTATTACGTATGTTTTGGTTATGTTAGTCTTTGTAATTGTGTAGGTAGTTATTAAAGTATTAAAATAT
The DNA here is from genome assembly GCA_963151315.1 of Nymphalis c-album. Classification (NCBI taxonomy): domain Eukaryota; kingdom Metazoa; phylum Arthropoda; class Insecta; order Lepidoptera; family Nymphalidae; genus Nymphalis; species Nymphalis c-album. Next base: position 7,061,860 of record OY720588.1, read on the forward strand.
GTAAATTATTATTTATTAAAATAATTTGATTTTACTTATTTAATTTAAAAAAAAATTTCAATTATGAAGTCAAATATCTGAATAAAATAATTTTCTCAATCAATCAGGTTATTAATAAATATTTGGTGTTGTTCGTTTTTCTTTTAAATATTTTCATTATTGTTTTATAAAAAAATATAAGTAATATAGTGTATCTTCGGATACATTAGGAATTTAATGAAACTCTTTAATTAATAGTCTTTAACAATATATTTTGATGTTCACTTTACAAGGTGCAGTTGACAAGTCATTAATGCTCTATGTGCGAAACGTCTTAATTATTATCATATAATGTTGCGCCTGTCGGTTAATGCCTAGCAAATATTTTAATTTACTGTTTTGCGTAAGAGTTTTAATGCTTGGCGTTTACATAATTATAGTACTTTTTTTGAGGGAAAATTTCATTTTCATTTTCATTTAATTATATAAATATTGGTTAGTTAAATTTCTATTTTATAAGATTGAATGTCTTTATCATTTGTATTATTTTTTCTTTAATTTGTTCTTAAGTTATTTTTGTAGAAAAAGATAAATAAGTTCTGCATTAAATTAAAATCGTTTTTGTATTTTAGTTTTATTATTAGTTTTTTAAATCATTTAATTATTTATTAGACCTAATATTATTTGTTTTAGGTTTAGGTTTGGCTGCTTATTGTTTAATTTAATTATAAAGTATCACAATATTACATCTTATGCTGAAATATTAACGGCTGTATCAAATCGCATTAGTGACGTAAAGGCACAAGGGACATAACATCTTAGTTTTCAAGGTCGGTTGCGCATTGGCGATGTAAGCGATGGTTAACATTTCTTACAATATCAATGTCTATGGGCGTTGGTTATTTTACCATCAAGTGGCCCAGTAGTCGACCTATTATAAAAAAAGAATAAAAAGTCTGTTATTTTCTAGCGATTTTTACCTTAATAACATTCAAACTTTAAATTTAAATAAATTATGGTCGAGTTTCGACCACTGGGCGATCACTACTTTACAAGGCTTAGATACGAAAAATTTATTTTTATAAGTTACAAAAAAATCTTCTCTAATCTATACATATAAATAAAATTGGAGTGTCTGTTTGTAATATTGAAATAACCGCTTTTTACTACATGCATATGAATATTTATACGGTACATACACCAAAATAACATTTTTTACAATTTTTGTCTGTCTGTCTGTTTGTTCAGGCTAATCTCTGAAATGGCTGAACCGATTTTGACGGGACTTTTATTGACAGGTAGCTGATAAAATAATGAGGAGTAACTTAGGGTACTTTTAATTTAGAAAAAAATTATAATAAAAATAAATATGAGAAAACCAAAAATAAACTAAATAAACGAATTAACTTTTTTGTTAAATTCCACGCGGACGAAGTCGCGGGTACAGGTAGTAATTAAATAAAAAAATAGTAATAGTGAAACGAATTAACATGAAATATTTTTTTTTAGTACGTACGGTAAACGGTACGTATTTTTTGGTATGTATTTGCAAGATCGTATATATACGATCAATATCAATAGCCTAATATTTTTTTCTTGTTGGCCATGAATACGTTTGATTTCAATATAAAATAAGGGGGCATTAAAGTTGTATCTATTTTGTAAATGATTTTTTTATGTAGACTAATACCGTGCAAGTCGCGCAGCCGGCCTTAGCACGTGCGCGGACTTGCCCACGACCGTTACATTAATCTTGTCTACCTTTAATAATTTTGTTTAGCCTTACAAATTCATTCTGCTTTTCAATAATACTTCTTATGCCTGTCACAATAGAGTTTAAACTAGAGTCTTTACTAACTTTCTTAAGTCGTATAATTATAGAATACTTGATTGTTTCGTGTACACAATGAAGGCATTCAATGTCTGTACAATGCGACGATCTCAGTAGTGAGATTAGCTGGATTTATTTAACGGTTCCGATTTCAAAAAAGACACAGACATCGTGTTGTTTTGTCTCAAACAAACTTTTGAAACGAAAGCATTTTACAAGTATCATGTACGATGCGATTGTTGTTTTTTTATCCTTTTTTAACTTACTTATTTATTTAAAATGTTAACACTTCAGGGAGCAGTGTTTGGAAGCCGTGAATCTTAACCTAGCAATTAAACAAATCGAGGAATGAAAAAGGATTTTAATTATAACGCAATACCAAGAGTAGACATGGGTTCGTCAAATTAAATGTCTTGAGCAAGTAATGTTATGCTTTTTGTATAATAAAATTATGTCAATTGTTTCGCACAAAAAATATATACCATAATTACTATAAAATACCTAATAATTGTCAATTTGTTAATTAAATATTTAGATTTATTAAATAGTTTTAATAAATGTTATCGACGCTACTAAGATGCATGTTTTGTTCTCAAGTATTGTTGGATTGTTATATAACCTTCTGTTGGAGTTACTCATTATTAAATAAATAAATAGGCACCAATGAATCTTCTTGGGCTTAATTTGTATTTATAATTCATCTCTTGCTCAGCGGGCAAGGTAAACAGAGTCCACATTGAAGTAGCATTATAATAAAGTACAAATAATTTTCTCAAAAGGGCTTATACAGATTGTTACTATCTAAAATATTTTGTTATATAATTTCAATATTTACGTTACATAATATAAACGGGAAGAATATTGTTATTGTTTTCTTGTCTCTATTTGATAACCCTTTAATATTACTTTAGTCAGTTAGTATGTATATAGAGAATCACAAATGTAAAGATCGAGATGGCCCAGTTGTAAGGACGCGTGATTTGAGATTATAATACATCTCGTGCTTGAAGGTGAAGGAAAACATGGTAAGGATACCTATATGTGTCAAATTTTATTGAGATTCTGTCACATGTGTATTCCATCAACCCACATTGCAGCAGCGTGGTACAAATGAACAATCGTTTGTACCTACTCGAGATTTTATGGACTAAATTGAACAAAAAGCAGTTATTTTGACATAACTTTTTATATAATAATCTGTACTATAAACATGTAGTACATTGTTTTAGGTATACACAATAAATTTCGCAGCGCAAGCCAAAATACTCTAATCGAAAAAATAATGATACCTATATACATTATTGCAATTATTGTAGGGATCTCTATTTTTTTAAATAAAATACAGCCTGTGGTACTGGGCGATAATGTAGATTTCGTTACGTTTTTTATTGTATAGGTTGGCGGACGAGCATTTGAGCCACCTGATGGTGAGTGGTCACCAATGCCCATAGACAAAGGAATTGTAAGAAATGTTAACCATCGCTTACATCGCCAATATGCCACCAACTTTGGGAACTAAGATGTTATGTCCCTTATGCCTCTAATTACACTGTCTCACTCAACCTTCAAACCAGAACACAACAATATAAAGTACTGATGTTTTGCGGTAGAATATCTAATGAGTGGGAATATCCACCGAGTTACGTGAAACAATTTTCAAAATCAGTACAGTAATTTTTCAGTTTATTCATTACAAACAAACTTCCGAAAAACCTCTTTAAAATATTAATATAGATTTAGAAACCGCGGGCAAAAGCGGGTATTTTTAACCGACTTCAAAAAAAGGAGGAGGTTATCAATTCGTCTGTATGTTTTTTTTTTTTTTGTGTTTCTTACCTCATAACTTTCGACTGGGTGAATCGATTTTGATGATTTTTTTTTTATTTGAAAGGGGTTGCTTCCCATGGGGTCCCATTTTTTTAAGTCCAGGTTTGACAATGGAATCCATGAGAAAACCATATAAGTCGTAAATTTGCATGAGGTATGTGCGCGACAAATGGACGAATAACTCAATATCACGCCAACCGATTTCGATGATTTTTTTTTATTAGAAAGAGTATACTTCAAGGGTTGTTTGATGATAGTTTGGTTAGATTCTGATTATAGGATCCATGACAAAGTAACGGAAATCTTCAACACCTCGACGAGGTCGGTCCGGGTCTCTCAGAGGCTCAGTTCGGGTTCAGGGCAGGCCGTTCAACGGTTGACGCCCTGAACGCCCTGAAGACTCGGACCACGGAAGCGGTGGCCCAGGGGAAAGTGGTCCTGGCGGTGTCGTTAGACGTTGAAAACGCCTTTAACAGTCTCCCATTCGAGACGATCAGGGAGGCACTCCGATACCATGGAGTGCCGACCTACCTGGGGAGGTTGTTGGAGGCGTACCTCCAGGACCGAGAGGTTGTCTGGGTGGGGGGCAACAGGAAGTTGGTTCGGCGTCGAGTAGGCTGCGGCGTTCCACAGGGGTCGCTTCTCGGCCCAATTCTGTGGAACGTCGGCTTCGATTGGCTCTTGAGAGCTCCCGTCCTTCCCGGTATGGGGGTGTTCTGTTACGCGGATGACACACTCATCACCGCGACGGGGCGGGACTTTCAGGAGGCAGTACGCCTGGCCGAAGTCGGAACAACTCTCACCGTGGACCGGATTCAAATGCTGGGACTGAGGGTCTCAATATCCAAAACGGAGGCCCTCCTCTTCCACGGTCCACGGAGAGGCCCCCCACGAGGGGCGGGTATCACCGACGGTGATAAAAGTTAAGGCCCAGATGAGGTATCTGGGCCTGATTCTGGACGGAAGATGGAGCTTCGGGCAACACTTTGTCCAACTGGGCCCGAAGCTCATCAACGCTGCTGCTGCCTTGGGCCGCCTCCTACCCAATGTGGGAGGGCCGCAATCACCATGCCGGCGCTTATATGCCGGTGTGGTGCGCTCCATGGCGCTGTACGGTGCACCCATTTGGGCGAACGCTCTCACCGCTCAGAACAAGGCCCTTCTGCGGAGACCGCAGAGGGTCATAGCGGTGAGGGCTATACGTGGTTACCGTACGGTGTCATGGACGGCGGCTACACTTCTTTCGGGCGATCCGCCTTGTGAACTCCAAGCGGAGGTACTCGCAGAAGTGTACCGGTTTCGAGTGGAAGCCAGAGCGAGCGGCGGCCGTCCAAGATCCGTGGAGGTGGGACGAATCAGGGCTCTAGCCCAGCAAGCCCTGATTCGTAAATGGGAGGAGGACCTGAGGTCCCCATCAGCCGGCCTAGTGACAGTGGAGGCGATTCGGCCCCACTTGAGTCGCTGGGTGAGGAAAAGTGGCACACTTTCGTTTAGGCTGACGCAGGTGCTTACCGGACATGGCTGTTTCGGTAAGTATCTGCACAAGATAGCGAGGCGGGAGGTATCACTCTCCTGCCATGAGTGTGGTGCGCCTCTGGACACGGCGCACCACACCCTGACGGAGTGTGCTGCTTGGGGGCCTCAGAGGCATACCCTGGCGGCGTTAGTCGGCGGAGATCTCTCGCTGCCGAGCATGGCGTTAATCACGCTCTACTCATCAATATGTAGGTACGAATGTGTTGTGTGGTTGATAATTTATTTACAATTATTGTTATTTTTGGCGAAGCGGCGGGTTTTGCTAATTAACAAATGTTGTCGTGCTATCTCTGTAATTATCACTACACAAAATATAGTTAACCGTAATCTATCTACTACATAATATAAAGTAAACCTAGAAATATGGTAAATAAAGTTTAATCTTACATCAGTAGATACTGATTAGAGCAGTATATATATTTGCTATTGTGAAATCGCTGTGGGTTATGTAATTTTACAGGATGCGGGCGGCACGCGACATAGCGAATTTAGTACATTTGCCCCTATTTGTGGATTAATGTAAATTTGTGGGGCTACAGTGCTATCATTAAATATACAGACAAACCGTGGGATTATCTAACCCTTATTAATGAACAAATGTTGAAATGAACTCTTATTTTATTTTAGCAGTAACAATTTCCATTGTCAATATATTAAAACATGTGTTAAATTATAACGATTGATTATACTCGTAATATAACGAAATAAAGAGATGGTTGTTAAAATCAAAGGTTTTTGAGATTTGATTTATTGATTTACAATTTAAGGTTTTGTACAAGCTTTTTTTTTTAGTTACAATGTTTGTATGTATGTTAGTTTGTTGAGGTCAAATGACAAATCTTGCAAATAAATTTTAACAGTTATCCCAAACGGAATGGGCTTAAAATCGGGAACACGTTTAGTTTGGATGACGATTGATGGTTGTTCATATTATTTTATCTTTTTCCATAATAGTGCTGAGATTTATTGAAATCGAATTCGACGTCATCTTGAGAGTTATTGTAAAAAAACTATCTTAAATCTGTTCTTCGGATCCGGAATATAAATGTCGGCGCGTGGGACGGCCGCTTAGAGTAATATGTCAAACGACGGATGGTTCCTCGCTGCTTTGCGACCGTCTTAATTGTCTTGTATAACTAGCTAGCGAGACACCGATAAATTATTACTTTGATTTTGCTATATGAGACTGTTTATTTGCGTGCGAATTTAAAGACGTACTTAAATGTATTTGAGTTTAAACATTGAAAGTATAACCCATAATTATTATAAATGAAGTTACAGTCTAATTTAATTTCGGAATATGTAATCATATTCATAGTCGAAAATATAAAAGACAAAAATGAATTTTAATTATTATCCACTGAGTAGATAATTTACGGCATAACATTTTAATATACAGTAGTGTTAGTCAGAAAACAAAACTAAACTTTCACAGAAAAGCAATCTTTTTCCGCATTATAAAGGAGAAACTTTTTTCTCGGTTACAATGAAGTACCAAAATCATGCAATTGCACTGTCTGGCGCCAGCAGATGGTGAATAAAGGCAAATTGCAAACTCACCTTGCGCCTTCGTTCCCACGATATCAGCCAAGCCGGTTGCGCTGTAAAATTCTAGATTCATTGTAAATGCGGCCAAAGAATCGTCTACGAATACCTTATTATATTCTAGAAATGTATTTTTTCTTTGTGTAGGTGAAAGTTTATAAAAAATTATAAGGTCTTTAAAAAATAAAAATATTAATAGCTGTTTTACGTCCCACCACACACACAAGCACATCTCACCTATAACTATGTATGTAGTTATAAACCCACCTTGGCTGACATCGACTCCAAAAATAACAATAATTGTAACTACATTATCAACCACACAACACAATCGTACCTACATATTGATGAGTAGAAAATAGTAAGTTAATTATCAAATTATAGAAGAATACGCAATTATTTTTTTACTTTTGTTTTTGTTTCGTTAAAATTTTTGTTTATATAGTTTATATTGAAGATTTCTTAATTAGTTTGAAGACATTGCGTCGATAATAATAATGGTATAAGAGAAAATTTGATTGAAAATGCTTTAAAGCTTATCTGCCGTTATGTTATATTACGGTTAGGATAATTTATAACAAAAATAGTACTTCTCAATATGCAATAAAACTCGAAAACGTATGCGACCTCAGATATGAGAGGATTTTCGGGAACACCTGAACTAGATTACTGTTTCTGAATTCTAAAAATCTACATTCAATCGTAGCCGTAGGATAAAAGAATTTGGAAGGGGCCCCTTTTCCTTTCGCTATTGTATACCAGATGTAGGTGATAACAAGATTCGAATGTAATATGCATGAATAGTTTCCTACTGTAATACTTATTGAGCGATATGACATTAATGTATACGCATTCAATTGTACAGTATCAGCCTGTGAATGTCCCACTGCTGGGCAAAGGCCTCTTCTCCTCTTTTTGAGGAGGAGGTGTTGGAGCATATTCCACCACGCTGCTCCAATGCGGGTTGGTGAAATACACATGTGTCAGAATTTCAGTGAAATTTGACACATGCAGGATTCCTCACGATGTTTTTCTTTCACCGTCATGCACGAGATGAATTATAATCACAAATTAAGTACTTGAAATTCAGTGGTGCTTGCCCGGTCTTGAACCCTGGATCATCAGTTAAGATTCACGCATAAAGTGAAAATAAAACAGTACTTTGATATAAGAGATTTATAAATTATGTCAAATGAGTATCATTTATTGTAATTTATCTGTTAAGAAAGGATGTTATAAGATTATAGAGGTTTTCTGTATTAATATAATGGTTAGGCGTGCAAATGCGGTACTTTCTACCTTAGACGAGTATTTCATTAAAATGAAATAGATGACAGTGAGAAAAACAAGTAGACGTCTGGGGATGCCCGGCAAAATGAATTGAAAAATGGAACAAAATAAATAAAAGTATGGAGTAAAAGAAATTCACATCTATCAGATTATATCACACAGTTATTATTATAGGCGTTATATAATCAAAGTACTCTAGGTAAGCCCTAATCAAGGGATTTGTAGGTAAGTTGAACAGCTGTTTTGAAAATGTCACTATGATTCTCTCGGGCAATGCTAAGGGCGGGCGGCTTAAGCCTCCTCCAACTCTTATCTTATCTTAGAACCAGTATTTTGTAAATATTTATCTAACCTATACCCAACCCAAAGCCCAACTTCCTTTTGGAAGATTATAATTGGTGAATATACTTGGTGGTAGAGCTTAGTGCAAGCTCGTCTGGGTAGGTACCACCCACTCATCAGATATTCTGCCGCAAAACAGCAGTACTTGCTATTGCTGTGTTCCGGTTTGAAGGGTGAGTGAGCCAGTGTAATTACAGGCACAAGGGACATAACATCTTAGTTCCCAAGGTTGGTGGCGCATTGGTGATGTAAGCGATGGTTAACATTTCTTACAATGCCATTGTCTATGGGCGTTGGTGACCACTTACCATCAGGTGGCCCATATGCTCGTCCGCCTTCCAATACAATAAAATAATAATAATAGTAATAGGAAGTTAATAAATAGTTTTAATTTGATTGTGGTTTTAATGCTATCGTTGGGTGTTCAACTTTTGATTGCTAAAACTATATATGTTAAAAATATATACACAACAACTTGCATTTAAAAAAAATCACATAAAATAATATTTATATGTTGGTTATTAAATATTTCACTAGTAAATGTAACTATTAACAGTATTTATTTAGCTTTGCCTTAGCCATAAAACAATATTTGTTTCAATTTGTAATAAGCTTGTGTTATTTTCTTTTATGGCTCTCTTAATATTACTGGTGGCGTGATGTGATGTCAGCGCCATTTATAAAATATAAACTCGTTCAACGTTTGCATGTGACGGTATCTCGTAATAAAGTTGCCCCGGCCTCGTTCAGGGCGCTTAATATTAAAAGCTCACCTCATATCCTTACCTACACATAACGTACGTCCTTTGCAATTTTTCCGTTGTTACCGCGACCTGAATTTGCTTTTGTCCCTTATGAAAAGATCCCGGGGAAGTAAGCGAATGTGTGCGTTAATAATTGAGGAGCGGCGTCTTAGTGTAAAATCTTAACGAAAGACTTATTATAAGAGCGTTGACTTTGATGCGGTCTATTTGTGTTGCTTTCATATTAGGTACTATAACGTATACTTATAGCAACGTATAGTGTGAAGTTTATACAACGTATAAATCGATACATTTACTACTGATACGAGGTTACCATTTTAGAATATTTTATAACTGAATATAAATTTTAAGCGAAAATGAAAATGTAAAATACAAACAATAGATTTTTAAAATATTTCACATAGTAATTCAAATAATACAATATATTAACCAATATATTAACTATATGATATATAACGATATATATATATATATATATATATATATATGATATATGATATATGTATATAACGATATATGGGTCGATTAAACGCATCAGGAGAAAATCGCACGGTGAATTTATACTAGATACTTTTTATCCATTGTAAAGAACAAAGGATTGCTAAGGGTTAAAAAAAGAACGCGATCGGACATGGATTTATAATATGCTCACCGGCCGAAGTTATGGAACTTTATGTTTAAGAAAACGATCGATGCAAAATATATGTCGGAAAATGAGCTCCAGTAGAATTTTTAAAAGTACAGAACCGATGACCTCATCGGTATCGGTTCTGATATTTGACGTATTGATAATAACTACTCAAATTATAACTCATAAAAGAAGACACTAGCGAGGACTAATTATAACTATAACAATATTTAATATTCTTATGGTCTAGCACCTATGGGCTTACAATGAAGACTGAATCCAAAACTCACATCAAACAAGTGCAAGACGTTATCTTAGGCGCCAACTTGTAGCGATTCTATTGGTCAGAAACTGACCACTTGTTTGGATGTTTACAATCTGTTTATTCACTTTTAAGAAATGAGTTAATAGTAAATCATTATTATAATTAAATAAATTCTAAGAAATCATAAAAGTATTTATGATTTTGTTTACATAGCTGTAGAAGAAGATATTGAAATCCATAGCTAGTAGGTACTTCCTTCATTAATGTAGTCAAATTAGCAGTGATATTCACAATCACAATCGAAGCAAAACAAAATAATGAAAATTAACACAGTTTGTTTTCTTTTAAATAAAAATATAGGAAATAGATGTTAACAATGTTTTTATATAAAGACCACATCGCCTCCACGGCGACATTTATATTTTTATAATAAATAGGAAATTAAAAACAGTTCAATAATTTTTTCTCATCCGTTTGTTAATCGATGTTATTTTTTTATATTTGGTATATATATGAGTTATGACCAAGCAGCTTAGTGTTCTTGATAAAGATAAACTGAAATTTTAACAAAATAAAAACCGACTTCAAAAGAAAAACTATTCCAAATATAAAAATTAATATGCACTTAAAAGTAAAAAATAAATACGTATTATTCTACAATTTAATTATTCTACAATTTAACTTACTTTTTCTACTCATCAATATGTAGATACGATTGTGTTGTGTGGTTGATTATGTAGTTACAATTATTGTTATTTTTTGAGTCGATGTCAGCCAAGGTAGGGTTGTAACTACATGACCGCAGAGGGTCATAGCGGTGAGGGCGATAAGAGGTTATCGTACGGTGTCATGGAAAGCGGCGACCCTCCTCGCGGGCGATCCGCCCTGGGAACTCCAGGCGGAGGTGCTCGCGGAGGTGTACCGCTTCCGGGCCGAGGCGAGGGAGCGCGGCGACCGTCCTCCGGGGTATCCGGGCGTATCAGGGCTAGAGCCCAGCAGGCCCTGATCACCCGATGGGAGGAGGACCTCGGGTCCCCCACGGTGGGCCTGGCGACAGTGGAGGCGGTACGACCCCACTTGAGTCGCTGGGTCAACAGGATACGAGGCACGCTCTCGTTCAGGTTAACGCAGGTACTTACCGGACACGGGTGCTTCGGTAAGTACCTGCACAAGATTGCGCGGCGGGAGGTGTCTCCCTCCTGCCACGAGTGTGGTGCGCCATTTGATACGGCGCATCACACCCTGACGGAGTGTGCCGCGTGGGGGCCCCAGAGGCATTCCCTGGCGGTGGTTGTAGGCGGAGACCTCTCCTTGCCGAGCATCATTAACGCGATGCTCGGAAGCGAGGGGTGCTGGTCGGAGATGGCCTCCTTCTGTGAAAGTGTGATGTCGCAGAAGGAGGCCGCGGAGCGGGAGCGGCAGGAGATAGCCGCTGCAGACTCGCTCCGTCGTAGAAGACCGGGGGGAAGGAAGCGACGTTTTGCGCACCTTCTCCCCCCGCCACAATCGGCGCCGCCGGGAAAAGGGGGGATCCCATTACCCTGGGATTCCTCCCTAGTGAATGGAGGCCCGCACAGGCGGGCCGGCCGTCGGAGCGTCACGGTAGCATGCGCAAGCGATCCCGTGGCGCTCCCCTTAAGACGGGAAGGGTACCGTGGTGGTTTTAGTCGGTAGGAGTCTGACATAACCCTCCATTCTGCATCACATATGGAGGGTATCCATGAAGGATTTCCCCACGAAAAAAAAAAAAAAAGGCACAAGGGACATAACAGCATTAACAGCTTAGTTCCCAAGGTTGCTGGCGCATTGGCAATGTAAGCGATGGTTAACATCTCTTACAATGCCAATGTCTATGGGCGTAAGTGACCACTTACCATCAGGTGACCTGTACGCTCGTCCGTCTTCCTATGCAATAAAAAAATATAAAATAAATACATAAGATACACATAAGAATAACTTAGCTGTCGCGATTAATATCAACTCATATAGCGAAACATAAACTATTTCAGAGGCAGTTAAAGTAAATAAAGTTTAAATGATTATTATGTATCTTTTTCACTATATCGAGTTGCTAATTAGGTACACTTTTCTAATTTCCAGACCCCGAGCTACTACTGAGAATTTTCGACGGAAAAACTCAATAACTTTCAATTGGCTCAACCTGGGAATTGAACTCAGGCCTTCCGTGTCTTTGGCTTTACATCTAGCCACAAGACCAACGAGACAGTCGATAATAACGAAATATCAATGCAAATATCTGTCTACAAATTGTTTCGAACGAGGTCGAGCCGTACACATCTATTCATGTCGCGATCGCGAAGGATTCACGTTTCCGACGAAAACCTCTATAACTAAAATTCATGCATTGCATTTCGACACCAGCAATTTATACTACGCTAACTCTAAAATGTGTACTTTACAGGAGAGGCGTTTAAAGAAAGAAACGTGATAACTTTTATATTAATTAAGATACTTATTTCAAATTTGGTACCGTTAATAGTTAATTTATTCATTATATTTTCTCATATTTATTTTTTCTTAATTATTTATATTTTTTGATTTAGCGCAAGTTAGCCGTTTATACACGTAATTCCTCAATAATATTTAACATACTACAAAAGTCTAACTAATGTTAGCGTAGTGTATTACGGCGGAGCATAGTGCTAAAAAAGTGTTATTTTTATTACATTGCAATAATAATTTTAAAATATATTATGCACTTATCATAACCTTAGGTTTATATATATACTTATAAGACATCATATTGTAAATATTTATGCTAAATATCAAGTTATTCAAGTTAGCTTTGTTTAAACGGTACATGCGTCACTGGCGGATATCGTATTAAAAGCCGTCAAATTATATATAGCGTACTATACATTGAACTGTGGCACAAGTTAGCGTATTCTTTAACTTTCCGTTGAGCTATAATAATAATTATTATAATACGACATGTCGATTGAAATAACATAGTTATGGTTTTTGTGCCGACCATCAGTAACGTCAGTAAAATCTTTGCAGTATAAACAAAATCTTTACTTAAATTAAGGTGTTCAAAAACATTGTTTCCAAACTTTTTGTAGTATGATGGCATTGTCAGAATCTATGCGAAGCTAGTAATGCGAAGTGTGTGATCGATGACTATATTTGCTTTCGACGTTAGTGGCAGTCTTTTTACGTTTTTGTATCACATATTTGGCGATGATTTGCCATTGTTTGCGTGATCTCCAGTACCCCAGCACATTGTGATTAGACAATTGACGCATTGACTGCTTTTGGTTTTCCTATTATTATTTCTTTTTGTATTGCATAGGAAGGCGTACGAGCGTATGGGCCACCTGATGGTAAGTAGTCACCAACGGTTACATAGACATTGGCATTGTAAGAGATGTTAATCATCGCTTACATCGCCAATGCGCCACCAACCTTGGGAACTAAGATGTTATGTCCTTTGTACCTGTAATTAGAGTTGCCCACTCACCATTTAAACCGGAACATAACAATAGCAAGTACTGTTGTTTTGCGGTAGAATATCTGATGAGAGGGTGGTACCTACCCAGACGAGTACCTATTGATGTCGTATACTCCAAACTTTTGTGACATAAACGTTCTCTTTCTATCTCTAACTATCCACTCATCTTCACACTTAAGACGTTTGAGACCCACATCGTTCCTTTTTTTCGACCTAGGTTTATTATTTTCTGGGGTAGATACTGCAGAATGGTATTACTGGACGTACTGTACTACTATTATTGAACGTTACAGGCGAGGAAATTGCACAACATGTTATTGCTAAGGGCGTTATCTATATGCGAATCAGGAAGATTTTCCTGGGCGGACGTACAAATTTCAGGTGTGAGAACACTCACAGTATCTTTGGAAGAAGTCGGCACCAAAGTATCATTTAATCTTTTTGGAGATTCTGAAAAATCACAACAGGGTGAAGGTACGGGAGTATTATTTATGCTGTCAGAAGGATCATTAGTAATCACCGAAAACACAGGTTTGATACTTGATGGAGTTAATGTCAATGGAGAAGTTTTTTGGATATAAGTCAATACTTTTGGTGAATTCATATTAAACGGAGTATTAGGAGCCCCAAGTCGTTTATGTGTATTTCTTGTAATACTACATCATTTTCATAATTGACTATATCTCGGCTAGCAGAATTGGATATAGAAAACAAAGGGTTCCGTACCATTATCTATAAAAACGACAAAAAAATGTGTCTGTTGTATGGAAGTCCCCCTTAATATTTGTTTTATTTTAATTTAATTATTTATTTTTAAAGTGAATATATAACTAAATATTTTGTGAATATTTCAAGCGTCTACCTGCTGCCGTTATCAATATCGAGCAAAAACAAGCAAAAAGAGCACGTTTGCTGTATGGGAGCCCCCATAAATATTTATATAATTTTGTTTTTAAGGCAGGTAATGCCGACGATTCTAAAAAAATAAGTATTGATATCATAATATGATATCAATATTTTTATTTTAAAAAACATGTACATTAAAAGGAATAGTCAAGAACAATCAATAAACTAATTAACATACATTTTTAGATAATTATTTACAACGTAAAATTCGCTAAGTAGTGTATTTTACAAACGAACAAGTATAATCGAACGCACTAAACTACGCTAACTAAGAGTTAGATTAATGTAAACGAACTAGCGGTGCGTCAAATCCCCGCGCACACTCCGCTAACTATAGTTGGCGTCATTTAAATCGAGTGATTTCAAAAAGTACCTTTAGTTAGCCTTGTATAAAATTTGTAACTTCGTTATTTTTGTATATTTCTTCACGATTTTTTTAATATGTATAAAAAACCATATTTTAAGCAACTTAGCATAAAAAAACGAATTTCCAAAAATTCGAGTTAGCGTAGTATAAATTGCTGGTGTCGATTTGACTTAGTAGAATTGGATACTAGTGAATGCCGATTTCGAAATGTACTCATATTCAGAATGTTCTACGTTTTAATACGGTTTCAACCCAAATAGTATGTAAAGATGCATATCCTTTGGAGCTATTGTTATACAATTTTTGTGCTTTCTTTATTCAGAGATCAATAAGATTTCTGTTATCATATGGGTGATATGGTGTGGTTTAATACAACAAATTTTATCAATAGCAATTTAGTGGAATGTCGTATGACGCAATCATATTGTGTTCTGATCACAAAAAAATGCAAATAATAATCATAAGAATTATTGATCGACTTATTGGTGTTATACTTAATGAACCCTTTAAAATTATTGTGTAATATTAAATTAAGCTTACACCACCATTGGCATATTATTTAATTGAATTCACTCTCTACTAATAAATGGGGAATGTAAATTTGCGAGTTTAATGGAATTAAAGATGTATCAACAAATTATTTCAGTATCTAAAACCTTTTTTACATTTCACTAGATACATTATGTAATGGAGTCAATTCGAAAAATTAGTTTTCATTGCATGTGATGTGATCAAATAATGTAATAATTTGTCATTAATTAACATAACACATAACCAATAAATATATTACTAGCAAACCTTAGAAATATAATATTTCAGTTTTTCTTTAGTAATATATAATATATTTAAGGTATTTTGTTCAATAAGAGAATAGATTTCAGGAAAAGAGGTTGAATTAATAAGCTTTAGACTCAAAGAATATGATTCCTTTGACATGTATCGTTAGCAACATAATTTCGTGTACCTTTCAAAGAAGAAATGGTGTGATAATAATTTCTATTGAAACCGAGTCAGGAAAGACGTGGGTGCATCGCCGCAAAGCTCGGGAATTAGGTTATCGATAAAGCATTCCTTATATGCAAAATATCTATTTCAGCGTTATAAATATAGTTATATTACTATAACTAGTATAAAAAATAGCAAATGTGAAATAATAAGTACTAACAAAAACGAATAATATAATTTTTATTTTCTTTACATTCGATGTATTCGACACATTCATGCTTCCGATGTTTAATTACAGCGGTACAATATATGAAACGGCTATAACAAACTCAAATAATTGATGCAAAAGTATCTAAAATATGTCTTGTTTACTCAAACATGTGATTAATCCGTCTATAACGTATACATATATCCTTTCGGTAAAATTCTAAAGGAAGAATGTAAATCCCATCGTAATCGAATTCATTCTACACGTACAGAACATATACTTCGCCCTGAAGTATTTACCTAATCTATCCTCAGCGAATGCTACATTTATTTTTAAATGTGTTTATCTCACAATTGCGTATTGTGTGTAATTTTTATCTTCTACTTCCTACTAATATTATAAATGCACATGTTTGTATGTATGTTTGTTACTGTTTCACGCTAAAACTACAGAATGGATTTTAATGAAACTACCGTTTTCATGATATTTATATTGATAAACTAGCTGTTGCCCGCGGCTTTGCTCGCGCGTAATATTTATACATATATCCTTATTTTATTAAGATGTAAAATTAGATTTTTTGTATGTTTGTTTGTAGTGAATAAACTCAAAAACTGCTGTACTGCTTTTAAAATTATTTTACCTACAGAAAGCTACGTTATCAGCGAGTAACTAGCTGCACGTCCCGATGTATGGACGTTTATTACACTTTCACGAAAAAACTACTGAATGGATTTTAATAAAACTTTACATAACTCATACATCAGAATAACATATTATAGGCTATAAATATTTCAAAAGCTACGACGATGGCAAAGTGAGTACACTGCGGGAGTGGTGGGAGAAGAATTCGACGACAATGTGCGACCCGTACGTACGAAGACGCGTGAGGGCAGATTTGGTTGATGGTTGTGTTCGTTAATCCGTTTTGCTATTTTCAAGGCCCTAATTATTTTTTAAAGACGCACTTATTATATGTAATGTAATAGGTTGGTATTGGAAGAATTTTTGTGGTTAGTTACACCTACAACGAGTTATTTAGTTTTTGTTTAAATTAGATAGACATTTGATTGTCCTGACTGACTGATTCATTATCGCCGAGCGTAAACTATTCTAGCTAGGGCCATGAAATTTGATGAGTTAGGTCGTTTTATTAAGTAGACACCCACTAAGGAAGGAATTTCTACACCTAAGGGGGTGAAATAGGGATTGAAATTTTGTATCTTGCGTCCATCATTTATCTTGTAAAAAGCATGAAATTTAATTTTAAGGCCGAGCAAAAATAAATATATTTTGTCATTTTTGAAATAAAAATCCCCAAACGGGAGTAATGGGTTGGAAACATTAGTATAAAAAATGGTCTAATCTGTTTGAAATTTACTGTTTTCACAGCTAAAATAGATCATAATTAACATATTTTAATATTTTTGATTATGTCGCGGTCAAAGCCGCGGGTGACCCATGATCACGGGTGTGTAATATTTTTGTACAGAATGTATGTAATAATTTATATTTGTTTGGTTTTTACGATTGTTTTACTTGCTAATACATAAGTTTGACATTGATATACTTCTTAGCTACTATTCAAATTTAGATATGAATGATATATATTTTAAATTTTTAATTTGGAATGTATGATCTTCTATATATATAAAACTGGCAAACTGACTGCCATCGATAAACTCAGAAACTATTTGAACGATCATTATGAAAATTGGTATGTATATGTATTATTCCACGGAAAAGGTTTATATGCTATTCCCATTGATGTAACTCGCCACCAGGCGGCGCTGTAGAGTATCGACTTCCGCCCCGTTCAACCGATTGTCATAAAACTTCAAATATATCATTTGTTATTGTAAATAAAAATAAATCTATAATTTAAAAAATAATTTATAATTATAATTTTAAAAAATATGATTATATACAAAAAAGTTATTTAACGCAGAGCCTAAACCACTGGGGTAACAGACTTGAAATTTTGACAGTTGATGCATTTTAAAACGAAAACGTGTACATAAAAGATTTTTTTGGAAATTCCACCCCAAAAACGTTGAAATAAGGGATGAACCGTTGTATGGTAATCCGTCATTTCCAAAGTTAGAAGCATGATATTTTGTAGACAAGCTTCTGATTAGAAATAAATAAGAACGCAAATCAGAGTTTTCCAAAATTCACCACCTACAAGGGTGAAATTGGGGTTAAAATTTTATATGGAGAGTTCGTCATTTTTTATCTAAGAAGCATGAAATTTGATATACAAGCTTTTGTTTAGAAATAAACTAGCTGCCCGTCCCGACTTCGTACGGGTAAAATAAGAATTTTATCCCGTGCATTTTTTAATCAATAACTTATAAACATTCACCAATCGATTGATTCGCCCATACAGTACAGTGTATGTGTGTTCAGTACAGGGCATATAATAATTCTACTTCCTACGACTTACTACTTGGACGTTTGTTACTCTTTCACGCAAAGGTACTGAATGGATTTTAATGAAACTTTACAGTAATATAGCTCATACATCAAAATAACAAATTGGCTATAATTTATAAAGCTATTGACTATATTGACCAAACTTTAACAATAAGTGTACGTGACACAGTCAAAAAAAACTTCTATTTGCAAGCCATTCTGGCATTCCTGCGAAAACCGTAAGAGGTTCACGAAAATAATGTATGGTGGAAATATATCTCTTATATCGTTCTACAAAAAAATCCGCGACAGCATAATATTATAACCATCTTTTATATGTACGCCATTATCGCTTCAATTGTGAATCGAAAATACAATCAAATTTTATATTATTTTCCGAAATGAATTTTGTATAAACAAATTGATTCGCGTCAACAAAATAATAAAATAAATCAACAAATAATTTTATCACTTACAATTTTTAAGGAAGATAACTTTTGTCTCTTTCAAATTTGGTCAAATATTTTAAAAGTTACGACAATGGCCAAGTGAGTGCGCGGCACTATGCAGCAGTACTGTGGGGGAAGAATTCGGTCATCGGCTCATCGCTGGGTGTGCGACCCGCATGCAGGCAGACGTCATCGATGGTTGTCCGTTTTGCGATTTTTCAAGTCCCTAGCTATTGCTTAAAGACGCACTTTACCTGTATGTAATTTAATAGGTAGGTTTTTATAGTACCAGGCTGCATACCTTCGGGTTGCAGCGGAATGGGCCGGCACGCCCGGCCGGAAGTACCACTCTCTCACTTAAAATCGGCGTAAAATGATAGCTACGCTACCATAATTCTGAGTTCAAATAACAAAATGCTAAACATACAATGTCTTATTGCTTCGCTATGACAACCAAAAGTCCTAAGACCTGCCGTTGACAATGGCCGGCCTTGGTTGATTTTAGTGAGAACTGTTATCATATGGACAGTTTTTATAGTGCATGCTCAAACAATATCCATTCCCTGCATCACTAATGCGCCATCAACCGTGGGTCCGTGGCAACGAAGATGTTATGCCCTATGTGCCTGTAGTTTGATAGAATAAAAAAATGGGTACGCTTGCTCTTTTATAGTTTTAACTATACCCGACGGCGTAGATAGACGGCGGGGAATTTAATATTTTTATAAATTAAATTTTACTTTAAGTCATTGAAGTAACTGTAAATATATTAAGTCAAACTACAGGAATTCATAATAAGTCCACTGATGATTATTTAAAGAATAATCATCAACTTAAAAATAAAAAAAAACCGTTACTAAAGTTTTTCTTAACAGAAATGCATTTCATACATATTAATTTCAAATCACAGATTTCCAAGCAAACATTTATCCTTTACTTATATTTAAGCGCGGGCCAAGCCGCGGGCAACAGTTAGCGTACGGGCGACAGCGGGACGCGGGGCGCGCAAGCGGTTGCATCACGCGTATGATGGGTGTTGGATCGCCTGAATTTATTTAGTGCGTGATAATTTTAAAATTACGATTACTCCTAAGATATTGATTTAAATTGGGTGGTGTAAAGGGCAATTATAATATACATTAAATGCTTAAAGTAAATAACGTATTTATTTTAATAAGGATTAATATCATATCCGTTTTTATAGCTTTCCAATTTTAACATTTTTATGTAACCATTTTTTAAACATTAAAATGGGTGTAGTTAGCTATCCTTGAAAGATATACATATGCCATCGCGGACTTTTTTGTAGATCTATGAAAGGGGAACAATTTCACCATACATTGTTTTGTTATAACTCAAAGGGATTGTACAGCGTTTTCGATGAAAGCTCCCAATCGGCTCGTTTTTTCCGACTTCTTCAACAATTATCGCTATATTTCAACAAATTTACAGAAAATATTAATGAATTATACACGTAAACCTTCCACTTGAATCACTTTATCTATTAGTGAAAACCGTATGAAAATCCCATCAGTAGTTTTTTAGTTTAGCGCGTTCATACAGACAGACATGAAACGCGGGGGACTTTGTTTTATAATATTTATTTAAGGATTACGGATAAATATGTCATTAAATGTTTTTGAAAATTTACTCTCCAAGCGGGTGAAATAAGGGTTGAAATTTTG
Source organism: Nymphalis c-album (assembly GCA_963151315.1). NCBI lineage: Eukaryota > Metazoa > Arthropoda > Insecta > Lepidoptera > Nymphalidae > Nymphalis > Nymphalis c-album. The sequence continues at coordinate 7,082,314 of OY720588.1, forward strand.
TATTGCGGGTCCGTTATTTTTATGTAAGAAGCTTGAGATTTTATATACAAGCCTGAGGTTGAAAATAAATAAATACGTATTGAAGGGTTTTCGAAAATCTACCCCCCAAGAGGGTGAAATAGGGGTTGAAAGTTTGTATGGCGGGTCCGTCATTTTTGATGTAAGTAGAATGAAATGTTATATACAAACCTTTGATTAGAAAAAGATAAATACGTATTTAAGGGTTTTCGAAAATCTACCACCAAGACGGTGAAATAGGAGTTCAAAGTTTGTTTCGCGGGTCCGTCATTTTCCATCTAAGAATCATGAAATTTTATGATTCTGAGCAAAAATAAATGCATACTTATTTTGTCATTTTTGAAAATTTAACCCCAAACGGGGGAAATGGGTCGGTACTTTAGTTTAAAAAAATGGTCTGATCTGCTTGAAACTTACTGTTTTTACAGCTAAAATAAGCTAAGACCATAATTAACCTATTTTATTATTTCTTATTTTATCGCGGGCAAAGCCGCGGGTGAACCGCTAGTTAAGTATACAGGGTTATTTTTAATGACCCAGCAACCTCGCAGAACTAGATAGCTAACACCACTTATGGTGTTACAACAACTTTTGTTTTACGACTTTGTATAATTTGTTAGATTTTATTTTCATACAATAATAAGTCATTAAAAATAACCCTGTATATTAATATGGTTTACCATGCCACACGATATGTATGTATAAAACAATACGTACTAACTTTTTGACTTAGCAAATTAAAGGTCTCATTATTTTAAGCAAAGCACGTTCTCTCGTATCGCTGAAAGGATCTTTTGTTGCTGCAAAACACTGTGGGTAAGTCAATCGAGTTCCGTTAAGCTTTGAACGCTCGCAAATTAATGAGTGAACGCGGAGGTAGTGTTATGTTTCAGTTTCGTTTTTAGTTGTTTGACTTATGTTTTAAACGTGTGGCTCGTAAGCATACTGAAATAAAAAAATAACAAATTTGCAAAATTGTAAACTTAAAAAATACATAAATAAAATATTAAAAAGTTTAAATTGTTTACCTTTCGTATTTATTATCGGCATCTTTGACTAAAAATAAACGAAACGTTACATTAATTACAATTTGACAATACTGTATTTACTTGTTACTACTGAAGGTCAAGTTTACTTTCTCATACGACATTAAAAATAGTGTTACAATTTTGTTACGCGACTAAAGATGCCACCCTAGTAAATATTATTTAATAATAATTTAAAACGTAGCATGTATCGTGTGAAAAATCGTAGTCCTGCTAACCCTCTTATAATATTTTATTATTGATTAATACAAATGTCAGTTACGATTGCGTACTTTCCCACCGGTCGAGATTTCTCCCCTTGTACAAGTACAGGTAAATCGGATAGGTAAGACGCCCAAGGGGTCGAAATCAATAGGACAAAGAAAAGGGAGCCATTGTGTGCGTTTACGCAAGGAGCACACGTGCGCGGGCGCTCTCACGGTCTCGCGGGGAGGGTATTTGAGACTTATATATAAGGGTGTATACTATTCGGAAACATTAATACTGAATTTCGAGTGCAGTATACTACACCGGGGACCCAATGGGTCCCCGGGGCTTCTGAATACAAAACACGAACGTCTTCTCCGAAGTTGTTATCACTAGTTTGTCAATTAAAACTTGGAGTTAAAGTGAAGTTAATTAATGTTTAAGTAAATGAAAAGTGTCCTTTCTACGAAAAACAATTTCAAGAAGCTTACGTTGCGATTGCACTGAATACGCTGTCGAACTGTCTTTGGTAAGTGTATTTTTATTACTTACTTTTTATAATAGCTTTTATTTTTGTAAAAAGGATAAAGAATATTTCGTTAATACAAAGTTGGACGGAAATAGTTGAAAAAGCTTATAAGTGCTGTCGAAATTATCTTATTGTCCTTAATTAAATTTTGAAAAATGTAAAAAATAATAATTGATTCAGTATATGTTAGTCTACCTTGTCTTCACTCCTTTTTGTTTATTTCATTTTTTTTTGTTGTTGCAGATAACATATGGTCAAAGTTTTAACGCTACAGCCAGTACTACAAAAAACAGCTAACCAGTTACGATACAGTGACAGTTAAACGAAACCATGCAGAATCTGGTCAGAAGCTGGATAAGGTATAATATATTCTGTCCTTATTTAGAAAACCAAAGATATATTACGATTAGGTGAAAAATTAATTTCGTATTTCATGGATCATATAGCCGTAAAAGTAGCTTTTTGATTGTCGGCCGTCCCTAAGTTTAATTGTATATATAATTTTTGGACAAAATAATGGATAAGTTAAGCTTTCATTTGTCTCGTATTCAGCCTTAATGTACGGTTCTGTTTATAAAATTCAGTTTAAGTTTCTGTTTTGGTCTCTTACGTTTTTGTTCCTTGTTATTGTTTATTCAACTTTAACTGTTATGTTTAAATTATCAATTTCAAAACCACCAGCACGTTAAAAAGACAATTCTTTAATGGAATCTCGTTGTATGTTGTCCCTTCTATTATCCCGCATTTTTTAAGTTTCATTATAAATTGTTTTCGTTAATAATGTTTGTATATAATGTTTTTGTTGAGCAAACACTTAAGTTTAGTAAATAGTTATTTTGTTTTATGTTGGTTTAACTCGTTACCAGTTATCTATTCGTTTGAAATTGTTAAGTTTTACATTACAAGTTTTCATTAAACCAGCCGGTCTGGGAATCTGTCTCTTTAAAATGTTTCTGTTGAAAGCTGTTGAATTTCTGTTTTGTTATTTCATTCGAAAGATTCAAGTTTGTAGCCTTTTGTTTCAAATTATTTCCAGTCTTAGATTTCCGGTTAATGTTAAATGTTTTGTTGATTTTTTTGTTACCGTTAATGTTACTTATTGTGTTGCAGTTGTGTTTGATGTTTTAATTGTTATAAATCAGTTAAGTTTATGTTTTAATAAACCGTAAATAAAATCATTAAAAAATAAATGTTCTTGAAATTTCAGCAACTTTTTAACAAACTTAACTAAGAAGTGCCTTAGTACCTAAATGTGCCTAATCAGTTATTGTTATTTACGCTTTGAAAATAATATATAATAGTTCGTGTATGTTATGCTAAAATTGTATATCTTATCAAAATTACCATGTCAAACTATAATGTTTGAGTATTATTTCGTGATGAAATTTACCTTGCATAGCAAAGACTTTTGACATGGTAATTTAAACTGTTTTTTTTTGTCTTAGTGATTATTTTTTCCCGAATTGTAACAACTATACAGATTAACAAAAATGCAAATTACAATTTAAATTTCTTGTGAAAATCATCACACTGGAAGTTTATAGCTTATTTTAAATACACACTGTTTTAATATTTATCAAATAAAATATATTAATGCGCCGCCCAAGGGGATAAAATACTCATTACGCATCCATTGTTGCGTGTTCCGCAACTCGTTGGTTATTCAATTTTGTTCATGTTAAGTAATTTTAAGCGTTGAATTGCTGTTAAGTTTACTGTTATTACGTTGTTGTTCATTGAAAAGGCTGTGTTTGTTAGTTTTATGTTGAGTTTACGTTTTAACTTTTTAATTTGTTTTATCTTAGCCGACATTAAGGCCCGTCTATATCCAATTGATATTCCTTTCTATGTTTCATGTGTGTATTATCAAGTAAGGTATTATTTAAGTATTTCTGTAAGAGTTTAAGGTTGAAACAGAAGCTTGTGTAAAATTAACAAATAGGTTTAATTATTTATTAGGGATGTAAGAAAGAAATCGTGTGCGTGTTGTGTGAAATAAATTTATAATGACAAATAATTTGTTTTAATTTTATAACTTTACATTTAATTTAACATTCGGTTTGAATAAAGACAATCTGTTCGCTAACGCTTGAAAATTATCCAACGGTTTTGCTAACAACATGTAAAAAGTGTGATCATTTTTGTAGAAGTGGCCTAGTTCCGGTTTAATCAATTTATCCCGTAACTGTTTCTTATTACTTATTCATTTGTTTTATAACATCGACGAAGAGTATAAACAAGACCACAAAAAGGGAAAGTTATTCTTCGAAATCAAGTGAATGATTAACAATTTTATTAAATACCAACTTATAAAACCATATTACTTTTCAGAAATATTATGAAATGATTTTTGATACACGAATCATTCTTAACGGGTACATAAATGTCTATACTCAGACTATACTTTTTTGATGAATAGTCCAATGAAATGGCAGAGCTTTCAACGAAAATAGATCAGAAGTCGACCCTCGGACGTGACCGTCGGCTTGTGCTTGTGTTTTCCGAAACATGAAAGTATAACAACTATATATCTTGATGCTACCATTATGCTTTACTATTAACGAAAACTACTAATGACTTTCATTAGTTAAACTTGATATTCGAATTCGAGATCTTAATATACAACAACACACGCTTAACAACAAGGCTGTTAAAAGACTAAGATATAGTATAAATGCTGCTAGAAGGTAAAAGGTTTATGCATGCAGTTTAGAGGTCTTACTTACCCTACTACTCGGTATACACAGTAGTTGTAATGAAGATAGTTTTAGGAACGGAAAACATAAGTTCGCTTCATGCAATCTCGCCGCTAAAACTCTTCTTAATTGCTTAACTTTAACCAGTGCCTCTTCCTGCTGTTCCAGAATTCGTTAAACTTCACGCATACTTTAGTCGACAACGAAATTACACGCTATTTACTAGCTAGTTTTAATACAAACTGTATGTTTAACAAAGTTGCAACAATGGAATTTGTCTGTAATTTAACAGGTTAATAATGATTAAAATATTCATAATATGAGATAATGATATTAGGAGAAAAGATGTCAGATATCCCAGTGAAAAGGGCACGCGAATCTAGACCGAATGTTTATTCTGGCACATGTGTATCTATCGATTGGCTGCTGAATAATCTTCAAACTTCTCCTTAAAGAGGAATGGATTTCTTTGAGCAGCTGTGGAATAAAAATAGATAAAACGTATTTGCCTGGTTATTTTAATTGAAAATAAAAAAATATAACTTTATTGAAATACAAATTGCGGTTATTAGCAACGTGTATTTGCGCAAAATTATTATTTCTTCAAGGACATTTTGATGTTATGATCACGTCACTTTGGTGCAGTCCCAGCCTTCCGAGCCGCTTGCATGACTTGCATCATACAGTTATTTGTATAATCAATACACATATCCTTGTGACGCGATATTCCAACAATAGCATTTTGAACTAAAGATTGAAAGAAAGATAACACTTACGATAATAACTTATTGCCTTGTAAATGTGGAGTAGTCAGTCGATGATAAAGTGTCTTTTTAGACTGTTAGCAAACGTTTCACTTATAGCGTATGATATATCCGTGAATAGCAACTGCTGACTGATGATACTTTCATTCCATTTAAGATTCAGACGTCTATATAATATCTTAAATGGGATGAAATTACTGAAATTTATTACCACACAAAAGTAAACCAACTACATTTTAAGAAATTCGTTTATTGTACTTCTCCATTACACGCTTTGGCCTTTCGCTTTCGCTCACGCTTTCGCCTTTTTTCGTTGTATATGACAAATGTAAATGCAAACTAATTATTATTATTTTTTTAGCTTCTTCAAAGAAAATCTTCTCCAAAGTCAATTCGATTATTAAAAATAAATATAATCTTTCTGGAAACACTTTTGTGTTTTCCCAAATTTTGCTTACAATTAGTTTTAGAAGTGGCTTTGAAAACTAAATTATTGTTGTTGACTTTTTGTTGCTCAATATTAAAGTATTTGAATAATAAATTTAAAACGTATTTGAAAAATTATAATATTCTGCTTTTTTATTTTTTGTTATTGTATAGGTAGGCGGACGAGCATATGGGCCACCTGATGGTAAGTGGTCACCAACACCTATAGACAATGGCGTTGTAAGAAATGTTAACCATCGCTTATATATATTAAATAAGATAAATTCGAACAATGATAACATCTATATTATTATATTAGATCTATATAATTATTTTCGACATTAATGAGAAAATCTGTTTGAGAAAAGATAATAATAAATATTGTCGTATGATTTATGCGCAAATATACTTTTTATTAAAAAGTAAAGATAAAACTGCAATAAATAAATATATTAAGAAATGTTAAAAATATGAGACCTGGCAGTGTTGTGGTGTTTATTCTATTCCATAATATTTGTCTTCATTTGCAAGTAATTTTTCTCTAGCAGAAGTATCATTTAGATCTCTTCGAAGTTCAGTTACTATATTTTTACATTCTTCACTTCTTTGCAACTGTTTCTGAGTTCTTTCTTTCGTACTCACCAATTTCTTTTGGTTTAGTTGAACGTATCTCAATTTTTTTTTAATGTAATTTATATGATTGTAAAATTGTTCCTGTACTTGATCCAATGTCCAGTAAAATTTTAAATCGGCTATAATCATTAATATGAATGCAGTATACAAGCAAGTTAATAAAATAGCAAAGTAAATTAATTTGGGATCGGAAGTCGAAAAATAAGGGCAGTCTTCATTAAGTGTAACACAACTCCAAAAATAAGAAGGCGACAAATAAAAATTATTTGTTGATTGCATGATTTTGTCTGACATTTTTTTTAATGTAAAACGGAAAATTTAATTTATGACATATAATTTTAAAAGTGAAAAGAAATGTCACATTAGTTACGTTACAAATGTACAATATAATGTCCAAAAAGAAGGAAGAATTTTGGCGGGTGTCCAAAATCGGAACTAATATGGACATCTTGTCAAATTTAGTGTCATATTTCATAGCCGCTGCAGCAAACAAGTGTTACCATATCTAATTGGAAATCCTAAATGTACATCCATAGTAACTGATGGACTAAGTTTTATAAATATATAGTATCAATTACCAATAAGTATATTATGTGTTATGCGGATGTTTTTTTTCCTTTCCTTATAAAATGCGAGTAATAATAATGCGAGTAATAGTATAAAATGAAAGCCAAATGCGAGTCGCACTCGCGCACGAAGGATTCCGTGCCATTATCTTTAATAATATACTATAACTCAATATTCTGTGAATATTTCAAGCGTCTAACTGTTGCCGTTATCAATATCGAGCAAAAACAAGCAAAAAAAATCACGTTTGTTATATGGGAGCCCCCTTAAATATTTATGTTATTCTGTTTTATAGTATTTGTTGTTATAACGACAACTGAAAAACATCTTTTGTGAAAATTTCAACTGTTTCAACCTTTCATGAGATATAGCCTGGTAGCAAACGGACAGACGGACAAATGGACAGGATAATTTTGATATATATATATATATATATATATATATATATATATATATATATATATATATATATATATCTAGATTAGATTTTTCCTTTAGATTAATTAAATGAAAACTACAATATTCGAAAATATAATTTATATATAATTAAAAAATATATTAAAACTAATTAAAACAATCACAAACAGTATTTTTTTGATGCACACCATTGGCTACAAATAGTACCATGTGTATCGAATTATTTGCATTAAAAATAGTTGTTAAATATTAATAATGATGATAAGTTATAAGACTTCATTTTAATTTCATTTAATTATTGTTCCTGATTTCTATAAATTAACCTTAAAGAAAGGAAATTTTATTAACTGGTAAGCCTAAAGGTACAACTATACCACGGCTTACAATTATTGGGGATTGCCACAAGATCCTTGTCGCACCATACTGTATACGTCAAAAACGTATAGATTAAAAACGAAGTTATGGCCGTCATACACGCTAGGGTTTGCATGGAACTTATTACTCTACAAGCACAGTTAGCAGGCAAGCCTAGCGCGTATGATATTAAACTGTACATTTATTCATATTTTCTCAAGTAAACAAATCTGTTAAAAAAATCTTAGAAAAAAATGGCAATACATATTTTCAAATATCGTTATAAAGTTAAAACAAAAAAATATTTAAAATAAGTGATATCTGAAGAAACTATTCAGCAATTATCTGTGCACGACGAAGTGGTCTCTCGTCCAACAATAGCGAAAATGGGTCGCGCCTTAAGAGAGTTTTGTGTCACAATTCGTATTACAGAGACGTAAGAACCAAAATGGTTTAAACGTATTTTGCGGCAGAAAGTCTGTATAAAAGTGCACAATACTGCAACACTGCACTTGAGGCAATATCAAATTCCCGGAGACCGTGCCGCATCGCCTTCCAACCGACATACAGGTGTGCCATACAAACCTGTCTTATAACCAAAATTCTCAGCATTTTAAACTGCTATAAATATTCTAGCAGAAAACCCTTTTAAATTTCGGATTTAAGTTTTAAATAATCAACCAAAGAACAAGCTGTATGTTTGTTATATTTTAACTTAAAATGCGAAGAGTTGAGAGCATGTATTTTAAAATAGGCTTTTATGTAAATTTCCTTTATCATAAATTATTTTAATTGAATATATTTCCATATGAATTGTTGAACTTATTACTTAATTCCAAAATAATTATGTTTGTAATTTATTTTCACTGTAAAAAACTAATTATTTCAGTAAGCTTTATGTCAGGAATCTTTAGTGTCAAGATCGACTTGTCTGAAGCTTTTTAAATATTTTCCCTGTTAGAAAGATAACAAGTATGATATGGAATTAAAAAGAAGTATAATTTTAGTAATGTATGTCACACTATTTATTCATTTAATTAAATATAATTAATATATTATAATAAGAATAAGGTCCTCCAGACCGATTTCGGCCACGGTGGCCTATCTCAAGAGAGATTAGCCAACTGCGGAGGAGATATTATAGTGCACAAGTGTGTGCGCAAACACAGGTACGCTCACTATTCCCTAGCTCTCATAATCCGATGGGACAGCACTCCGACACGACTGGAAAGAGTTCAGGCGCATGACCAACGGCTTAACGTGCTTTCCAAGGCACGCACCTGTGTTTGCGCACACGCTTGTACACTATAATATCTCCTGCGCAGTTGGCTAATCTCTCTTGAGATAGGCCACCGTGGCCGAAATCGGCCTGGAGGACCTTATTCTTATTATAATATATTAATTATATGTAATGAAATGAATAAATAGTGTGACATAGGTTACTAAAATTATAATTCTTTTTAATTCCATATCATACTTGTTATCTTCATACTTGTTATCGCAGTTGGCTAATCAGTCTTGAGATTGGCCACCGTAACCGAAATCAGTCTGGAAGACCTTATTATATCTACATATATATAAGTCCACCTTGTCCCATCTATCTTCTGTAGACTGGGCAACCTTAAAAAGTACTGAACAGATTTTCATACGGTCTTCACCATTGGACAGTGTTTCATGAGGATGGTTTTGATGTAAAATTCATTAAATTTTTGTGTAAATTGGCTGAAATATGACGGTGTTTGCTGAATAATCTTCAGCCATGTTTGCTGAAGATGCCGACTGTAGGCGTTGAACAGTGTTTGCCTTAATTTACGCGTGCGAAGCCGGAGTGGCTAGCTGTTATATATAGTTAGTATCGGTAAAGTATAATTATAAACCTTTTTATTACAACGATTGCTAACATTAAAGTCCACACTAACACTGCCACTGGCAACACTGTATTAAATAATTGTATTTACCCATAATAATATTTACCCATTAAATATGCATTAACAATAATATTACCAAAGCAAATTGTGTACGTACGCAAAATTTGAAGTTATTAAATATGAACTATAATTGTTAATTGAAAATGTACTTTTTTGAAGCAATTATAAATGAATAAAAAATTTGTAGCGAGTATGCTGCTATCAAAAACCGCCATCTGAAACATCCATTACTTGTATTTCAATTAATTATAGCTCAAGGTTCCAAATTTTAACTTTGTAACTTGTTACCGTGTTATTACGTATTTTTATATACATTGTATATATAGAAGTAATATTTAACTATAAATTACAGTATCATTTTGATTTTTTTTTGTATAATTAATAAATGTTTAATAACACGGGTATGGGATTTGCTCGTTTTTTCTTCGCTGTTTGATGAGAGGATACGGGTAAAAAATTAATGACTTAGTTATAACGATAACGATATATATTAAAACGTTAGTTATACAAAAAAAAGTACATTCTTTGTACTTACAAACACCATAAAAATAGTGAAATCTATTATATTTACATTTGCAGTAACACTATCAATTATCAGTTTTTAATTTATTTTAATTTCACATAGCTTTCTGATATATTCCATAATTTCTTTGCAACAACTAAATCTTGCGCTTTCGATTTCACATTTGCTATACGACAATCCTTGAAATAACATCCGCTTATATTTTCAACATCAGGAGATACACTTAGATATATAGTCGTTTGAGCACCTTCCCACGAAGTTTTAAACAATAACTTAGATATCTTTAAAATTTCCTTAATAAATATAATATTAATAGAGTTAATCATTTTTGTGTTAACCATACCAGGGTGTAAGCAATTTACTGTGACACCTGTACCTTGGATTTGCCGATGTAGCTCAACAGTCATGAGTATTGTGTAAAGTTTTGCGTTGCAATATGTTGCAAATGCATTCAAACTCCTGTTATTTTCAATATCGTTAAAATTAATTCGGCCGTATTGATACAGCATTGAAGAAACATTAACGATTCGACTTGGAGTAGACCTCCTTAATATGGGGAGAATAAGTGATATTAAAAGAAATGGTCCCAAATAATTGACTTGCATTCCTATTGAGAATCCGTCTTCTGTCTTTTCATCGCTTGTCGTATACACGCCAGCATTGTTAATAAGAATATCGACTCTTGAAACTGATTCAAAAATTTTATTGACAAACTTTTTGATTGATGCGAATGATGCGAGATCCAGTTGTATAAAACAAACATCTTTATTATTAGATAAATCGATGATTTTTTTAACAGCATCTGACCCTTTTTCTACATTTCTGCAAGCTGCAATAACATATGCACCTCTTTGCGCTAAATCTTTCGCTGTTTCAAATCCGATTCCTGAGTTAGCACCAGTTACTATAACCACTTTTCCAACTAAATGTCCACTATACTTGCATATTCCCGTTGATAACTTGCAATAAGTCCATGCAATAACAGCAATGATGAAAAGTTTAAAAAATATTATTATTATGGCAATAATCATTGCAGCCAGTATAGTACGAGCGCGCTAGACGACAGATAAGCAACTAAATGATTGCGATATTACATGGAACGGTATACGTACAGTACGGGTGTTTTATATAATATATGTATATGTATATATTATATAAAACACCCGTTGAAACCATGTGTCTGTACATAAAATAAATTTATCAAAAGTGACACAGAAAGAGTAAAAAAACACAAAATTGTTTAAATATCAGGTTCTGTAAATAATACTAAACGATTTACAAATGCATCATACAGTCAGGGGTACATAGATGTAGGGGTACCTAAGGTACCTTAATTTTGTTCTTGTTCGTATTCGCGGCCGAAAATAGTTTTAAAATAATTAACGAAAATTATAAATTCCACAATTATTGCAATTGGTGTTGCGACGAAATTAAGTTGTTGAATAATAAAATTATATTCTCAAAGACGTTATGATAAATTTTATTGCCTATTATTATATAAATACTTACACTGATTCATTTATTATACTATAAATATATATTGATGAACTATAATGCATTTACATAATTCTTACATGATCGCTTGCGCATACTACCGTGACGCTCCGACGGTCGGCCCGCCTGTGCGGGGCTCCATTTCTAGGGGGGTTCCCGGATACAGCTCCGTCGGCTATTACGGCGGAGCTGGAAAAGGTGTTGGAAAAGGATTCCCGTATTATTTTTGCTAGGTACATTAAAGTGTTACCTAAAATGGAGCAATGTAACCCAAGGTATCAAACTGTTGCCTATAAAAGTCATTACTTAGCGTGCGCTGCGAAAACTATTGACGATATATAAAAAAGTGTTATATACAATAGTCCTACAATTACTTGACCATAACGATGTTACGTTAGGTGAATGAAAATTCTGGATAGCCTATAAAAGATTCGGTAGAGTATCGTTAATTTGCTCCTAAGAATTGAAGAGTTCCGTTACTTTGTCATTGATTCCACAGAATCTAACCAAACTGTCATCAAACTACCCTTGAAGTACATTCTTTCCAATAAAAAAAAATCATCGAAATCGGTTCGCGTGATATTGAGTTATTCGTCCATTTGTCGCGCACATACTTAATGCAAATTTACGACTTATATGGTTTTCTCGTTCGTTCAAAACTGAACCAAATTAAAATGGGACCAAATGGGAAGCACCAGCTTTCAAATAAAAAAAAAACATCAAAATCGATTCACCCAGTCTAAAGTTATGAGGTAACAAACATAAAAAAAAACATACAGACGAATTGATAACCCCCTCCTTTTTTTGAAGTCGGTTAACAACATCCACAACGCATAGATAACGCGGTCAAGGCGATGTTTCGCCTCAGTTATTTTTCGTAACTCGCTAGACCAAACCAGCATCATTTTACATCTTTAGTAAAACTGACCGCTCATGGTTTTATAGGATACCTATGAATTTTAATACAATTATCACCAGTATAGTTTTGTCCCGCGCTCTTAGAAAAAGAGGACTGAACGACTGTAATTGAACAAATGATATAATACGACATTTTGTTTAAGCTGGATTTTGAAGATCTCACATGTTTAATGATATGAAAAATATAAACAAGTACTAAATTGTATTACTTGTACTTGTGGTTTATTTATTATATTTAAATCCTAATCTTAGTGAAATTCTTTAAAAGCGTATGAACTGCGAGTGTCAATGTTATCCTCGTCTTGTTTAACGTTTTGTCAACGTGTTTAGATACTAGCTGGTATCTATTTTACGGCTGCACTTTAATTACGCTTAGGGGATGTTTGGCCCCTAGAATTAGCCTGACAGCTTACAAAATCTATTAAAATATGCCACTAAATATGAAAGATAAAAATCATGTGGATGGAGGTTGTGTTCTTTTCTTTCGATATTCAAAGTGTCTGGCAATAAAAACCACCGACAGAAGGTGTCTGGCAGTATTTATTTCAAATTGTTTACAATATTCCCTACAACATACGTAAGAATACAATTTTTACGTACCCGTCGGCCACAGCTAGCGGATATGTATATGTTCACTGTACACACTAATAACTAACGTCTTCCACCGATATTCCACGATTTCGTGGATGGCGGCTACTCTTCTCGCGAGTGATCCGCCCTGGGGACTCCAGGCAGAGGTGCTCGCGAGCGGCGACTGTCCAGAATCTGTGGAGGTGGGTCACGTCAGGGCTCTAGCCCAACGAGAGCTGATTCACAGATGTGAGGAAGATCTGAGTTCCACATCAGCAGGCCTGGCGACAGTGGAGGCGATCGGCCCCCACTTGAGTCGCTGGGTAGCAAGGAAAAGCGGCACACTTACGTATACGCCAACGCAGGTGCTTACCGGATATGACTGTTTCGGTAAGTACCTGCACGGGATAGCGATGCGGGATGTATCACCCTTCTGCCACATTTGCCACTTCTGGACACGGCGCACCACACCTTGACGGAGTGTGCTGCTCTTCCACCGCCTTAATAGCCGCCAGGGCTAGGTGGGTTCCCTGTATCCGAGAGCCCCCACTAGAAATGGAGTCTCGCGCGGGCGTGCCGACTGTCGGGGACGTCACGGTAGCATGCGCAAGCGATCCCGTGGTTCCCCCGACCAGACGAGGAGGACAACGCTGGTTTTTAGTGGATATTCCGGCGCCCCCACATTTAGCGTTTAGCTCCCACTTTGTTTGTGGGTAAAGCTTTTTTTTTCAGCGAAAAAAAGTGGTTGAGTAGGTCGTTTGAAAATACTCATATAGGATAATTATTTAATAACTTAAGTATTCGTTTTTGATTTGTAAATAGCTTTGTAAGTTAAAGTTTATAGGTTAGATAAGTACTTATTTCATTCCTTCGCGGCATATATTTTTTTCTCATTGTTTTGTTAAATTTATACTTAGTCGGTTAGTGGATAATAGGTATTTTTCTTTAAATACACAGATTTACTTTTCAGTTTTAAAAGGACACTACAAATTCAATTCAATTTCCTATCAAGGTATCGTTTGCAGTTACAAATTCACGCAAAGACAATTAAGTATATCGGAATAGTTTAATGGAATGCTGTTTTATCATGACCAATGGTTTGTTGCCCTATCAATTTGATAGTTGATCAAGTGCGGCGAAAACCAATAAATACACTTCAACGAAACTAAAATTGTGGTATACTATTATGATAAAGTAATTATTAAAAGCAATTAAATGCTTGCTTGCGATGCTTTTAATATTTTTTTATAATATAAAATAACACGTTGCTCGCCGCACGTTTTAAGATCGTGCTACAACCTACTCGCAAACAAATACTCACAAAAAAATCGTACTCAAAGTAGTATGTACTATGTAACACTATATGTGCGCAATATAATAAACAACGCCACACCAAAAGTGTAACGTTTGGTGTTGTTTTATCATGTTGTCAATTTTCTTGTCTTAAATAAACAATAGCTTAAATTTAAAGACTAGTATTGCTATTACTTTTACGAAGGAGTTTAATTGTAAAAAAAAGTATTAACAGTAGTATTACATTAAAATGAAATTAATTAATGAATATTAAAAAGTTTAAAATTATATATTCTTAGTGGCTTATATGTTTTTTAGGAGATAGTCAAATAGGTTTTGTTCTTGGATAGTTAAAATTTATTTTGGAGCAAACGTTATAGGAATCAACCAATAATATTTATTATAAGAGTATTTGATCTCATTCGACTCTTCTGATACCATGACAGAAAACGCTACATATTATATAATACTAGCTGCCCGTCCCGACTTCGTACGGGTAAAATAAAAAAATTATCCCGTGCATTTTTTAATCAATAAGATATAAACATTCACCAATCGATTTATTCGCCCATACAGTACAGTTTATATATGTTCAGTACAGGGCATATAATAATTCTATTTCCTACTAATATAATAAACACGAAATTTTGTATGGATGTATGGACATTTGTTACCCTTTCACGTAAAAGTACTGAATTGATTTTAATGAAACTTTACAATAATATAGCTAATACATCAAAATAACAAATAGGCTATAATTTATAAAGCTATTAATAATTATTAATTTATAAATTGACCCAAATATAACAATAAGAATTTTAAAGAAGATAACTTTTGTCTCTTACACTATATCATTTGGACAAATGTTTTAAAAGTTACGACGATGACAAAGTGAGTGCGCGACACTATGCAGCAGTACACTGTGGGAGAAGAATTCGGTCATCGGCTCAGCTGGGTGTGCGACTCGCATGCAGGAATACGTCATCGATGGTTGTCCGTTTTGCGGTTTTTCAAGTCCCTAGCGATTGCTTAAAGACGCACTTTACCTGTATGTAATTTATTAATAGGTAGGTTTTTATAGTGCCAGGTTGCATACCTTCGGGTTGTAGCGGAATGGGCCGGCACGCCCAGCCGGAATTACCACTCTCTCACTTAAAATCGGCGTAAAGTAATAGCTACGCTACCATAATTTTGAGTGCAAATAACAAAATGCTAAACACACAATGTCTTACTGCTACCCTATGACAACCAAAAGTTCTAAGACCTGTCGTTTTCAATGACCGGCTTGGTTGATTTAAGTGAGAACTCTTATTATAGTGCATGCTCAAACAATGTCCATTCCCTGCATCGCTAATGCGCCATCAACCGTAGGAACGAAGATGTTATGCCCTATGTGCCTGTAGTTTGATAGAATAAAAAAAATTGTACGCTTGCTCTTTTATGGTTTTAACTATACTCAACGGCGTAGATAGGCGGCGGGCTATTTAATATTTTTATAAATTAAATTTTACTAAAAGCCATTGAAGTAACTATAAATATATTAAGTCAAACTACAGGAATTCATAATAAGTCCACTGATGATTATTTCATCATCATCATCAATCATCATCAATCATCAACTTCAAAAAAAAAAAAAAAACCGTTACTAAAGTTTTGACGTGACAACGTCTTATAAATTGGTTTGCCGGGTGACACTTCAAGAAACTGCGTTACGCTCCGCTCACGTTATGCGCTCACAATGAGAGCGAGTGAGAGGCACGCGTCCCTTCCACTCGGGCATGGTTAGCCCGCCTAAGAGCGAGAGAGACAGACATAAAAAATAAAATTTTGTTAATATGAAATTCAGTGCGAGATTCTTTGTATAAATTAATGTTTTAAATATAATTCTTTGTATAAATAAATGTTTTAAATTGTTACTATTATTTCATCCTTCTTCCTACTATACGAATGAATATTCACATTAAAATTATTTTACCACTCAAAGTCGTTGTCACGTAAAACTTTCGCCCGTATACCGACTTTACAGGCAACCAATATTTTTTTTTTAACAGAAATGCATTTCATACATATTAATTTCAAATCACAGATTTTCAAATTTCAAGCAAACATTTATCCTTTACTTATATTTATGCGGGCAACAGCTAGCGTACGGGCGACAGCGGGACGCGGGGCGCGCAAGCGGTTGCATCACGCGTTTGTATGATGGGTGTTGGACCGCCTGAATTTATTTAGTGCGCGATAATTTTAAAATTACGATTACTCCTAAGATATTGATTTAAATTGTGTAGTGTAAAGGGCAATTATAATATACATTAAATGCTTAAAGTAAATAACGTATTTATTTTAATAAGGATTAATATCATATCCGTTTTTATAGCTTTCCAATTTTACCATTTTTATGTAAACATTTTTTAAACATTAAAATGGGTATAGTTAGCTATCCTTAAAAGATAGACATATGCCATCGCGGACTTTTTTGTAGATCTATGAAAGGGGAACAATTTTACCATACATTATTTTGTTATAACTCAAAGGGATTGTACAGCGTTTTCGATGAAAGCTCCCAATCGGCTCGTTTTTCTTCCGACTTCTTCAACAATTATCGCTATATTTCAACAAATTTACAGAAAACATTAATGAATTATACACGTAAACCATCCACTTGAATCACTTTATCTATTAGTGAAAACCGTATGAAAATCCCTTCAGTAGTTTTTTAGTTTAGCGCGTACATACAGACAGACATGAAACGCGGGGGACTTTGTTTTATAATATTTAAGGATGTGTAAGCTAACTATTAATAAACTAGGTTTGAAAAGATGGTTTGATGTTGTCCTACAGACAAATTTCGAGATGAGATTGTTAACAATGCTATTTCCAAACTTTGTGCTCCTACTAAGAGTTCAGATACAAATGATTTTAGAAAAATCATTTTCTTCCTCTTCGCTTTCTGCTCTCTTATGGACTAAATAACGACGAGGCAGTTCATAATCATCATTATGATTATCATTCCTATGTCATCCATTGTTGGACATGGACCTCTCCAATGGCATTAATGAGGCAGTTACAATTTACTTATTCATTTCCCATCGGATGATAATACATTGGGTATTCTATGAGAAAGCTCAAAATGTAGAGATTTTTTTACCTACAGTATAAATGTAGTATACTTTCTGTAATTGATATAATTTTCTTGTATTGTGCCATCTTTCATTTCCGGCGTTTATTTTGTTCCCTTTTTAATCATTTCTTCGTAGGATATTTGGTATCCTCTTCTGCAACTCAAAATTGAATATGTTGAAATGTCATACAATATTTTTGTTGACACTCAATAACATAGCCTTAGAAAGCAGGCATACCATTTCAGAAAGCTAATGCTTAGCAACTATTAAGTAAAGGCAACTCTATTTTTAGTAAGTAATGTGTTAAGAGGGGGACGAGGTTCATTCTCTGTGGCCAACGACGTTATACAAACAGTAATAAATGTTGTTAGGAGTTAAGTTAAGTTAACTTATATTTATTTAGTCAAGACACAACTATTTGCATTAAGAACTTCGTAATATATTAACGTGTAAATATTAACATATTTTAAAACATACAAATTGTAAAAAAATATATTATGAATTTATTGAATTATGGCTACTTAGTTTAAAATGTATAAAACCATTTTTTGAACTCTATCAGTAATCAGTATAAAATTATAAGCTTACGTTTTAAAGCTATAAAGCTTAGGTTTAATTAAGAGATTAGTAGGCAAAAGGTATTTAAACGACCTTATATTTACATTTATTTAATTTATTTAAGATTCTCTTAAATCATTAATTGTTAGACGCTAAAGCTACGAGCGCAGTTCAACAATTATAAGACTTAACAAGCTCGTAAAACAGGGTTCTTTCATTAGCAATCTTCTATGAGCTTATTACTTATGTGCCAAAATATACTTTGTAAGTTTCTGTAACCTTTAGAAACGGTTTAAATAAATGTATTTTTAACTGACTTCAAAAAAGGAGGTTATTAATTAGGTTGTATTTCTTATGCTTATTACATTACAACAGATCTCTGTTGGACCGATTTAGATTTTGTTTGGTTTGGGATGATTTACTTCCTGTTTGGTCTTAAATATATTTGATTTTTTTTGCCCTAAACCTGTTTTTATATAGGGTTAAATTTTATTTGAAGTTGGTTTTGCTTTTTAAATAGATAATTGTGAAGTAGTAAGTCACATACAGCCGAATACTGAAACGTCATTCAAAATGAAGTGGGACTTAATTATTTGAAACGTCATTAATTTCAAAATTTAGTATGCGAAATTTGAAAGTAATGGCGTTCCAAATAATTAAGTCCCACTTCATATTTGAAAGACGTTTCAGTATTCGGCCAATTATCTCATTAAATTGTAGTGAAATTATAACATGCTAATTGTTTTCTCGTTATACGATATCTATGCATGTATATAAAATGTATTTGTACGTATATAAATACTTATGCGTGTTTGTATTTAGGTCGATTCGCTTACCTTGAGGTCAAAATTTGATAAGAAAAATATATAAAAAGCATATCGCTGTGTTTTTATTTGCCAACAAAACGTGACAAGTAGTCGCTAATTGCTATAATGACATTTTTTAATATGTGAAATACCAAGTTGATTGCGCGGGCAAACCAATATCAAACGTCTTGTGTATATATTTCACTAGCTGTGCCGCGCGGTTTCACCCGCGATAATTAATAAAAATATAATGAATAAAAATAAGCCTAAAGCCTTCCTCGATAAAGGGACTATACAACACAAAATATTTTTTTTAATTCGAAGTAGTTCCTGAGATTAGCCGGATCAAACAAACAAACTCTTCGGGTTTATATATTAGTATAGATTATTATATGTATTTTAGTAAGAGTTAGTTTTTAAAATGGTCTACAATATGTACGTTATTCGTCACGAAAAAAATGTTGGTGGAATACACATGTGTCAGAATTTCAGTGAAATTAGACACATGCAGGTTTCCATGATGTTTTCCTTCACTAAACTGCACAGGAGATATTATAGTGCACAAGTGTGTGAGCAAACACAGGTGCACTTTCTATTCACTCACTCTCATATAAACCCGATAGGACGGCAATCCGAAACGACCGGAAATATTTCAGGCACAGGACCAAAGGCTGTACGTGCTTTCCGAGGCAAGGGAGTGTACACACGGAAATTGCTCTGATCATTGTGGCCTAGTTAAATCCTAACTAGTATTATAAATGTGAAAGTGAGCTTGTTTGTTGTACTTTTACGTCTAAGCTGCTCGGAAGATCATAATGAAGTTTTGCTAACCTCTTTACAGGCGAAGTCGCAGGAGAAAACTACTTTAAAATTCATACATTTTACAATTACAAGACATAGAAAAATCAATATTTTTTTGTATTTATATAATATTCTTTTACATTTTATAATTCCGTTTCGTAACAAATTAGTTTGATGTTCAAAAATTACATTCAAGGCTATTTCTATATGGAACAGTAATCATTTGGAACACACGTTACACAACAGATGACATCGACGCGTACGCACGCTCAGCGCTTCGCTTAGTATCGTAAATAAAGCGGACACGAGACGTTTGGTCACTTTGATATCGATGAATAGGCATTATACATTGTATCTACTGATATATGCGATTTATTTTATCTACTATCACGTTCGTTCGTTCGTTCATATCGTATCATGTATATAGATACTCGTCTACTTGTATAGCTTGCGTTAACATGACCTCGTATTTGATAACGATAATTTTATTATAGTATGATTGTAGTTCCAGTATCAGTGTTTAACAGACCGTGATTTACGTTTACAAAAAAGAAAATTCATATGTAAAAAATGATTTTGTTGCTAATATTTACGGCTATACCTATTTTTTTTTTAACTGTAAAAATATATCAGAAGTTTACATGTCGTGTGTGTCAATCGAGTGTTCATATGGTAGGAAAGGTAGTGATTATAACGGGTGGCAATAGTGGAATAGGCTTGGAGACAGCGAAAAATCTAGCGGACCGTGGGGCGCGTATAATAATAGCGTGCCGTAGTATCAAGCGAGCTCAGGAAGCTACAGAAGAGATTATTAAGACAACAGGAAATAAAGACATTGAATATCGACGTCTCGACTTGGCATCATTTCGTTCTATTCGGGAATTCTGTGAAAACATATTGAAAACAGAGAAACGTTTAGATGTTCTTATAAACAATGCCGCTGCAGGTGGCCTTGGCAACTATAAGACTGAAGACGGTAACCATGTGGGTATGCAAGTGAATTATTTTGGGCCTTTTCTGTTAACAAATCTCCTGTTGCCACTTTTAAAATCATCCGCACCGAGCCGAATTATAAATGTATCATCGGTCATCCACAAATATGGTGAAATGGATTTTGAAAATTTAAACATGGAAAAGTACTGGAGCGATTATTTGGTTTATGCTAATAGTAAATTATATTTAAATTTAATGACGCTTGAGCTCAGCCACAGATTAAAAGGAACAAATGTAACTGTGAATGCTTTGCATCCAGGTGTTGCAGCCACAAATATTTTCAGAAATATAAAGAGTGATATTATTCGAAATATAGTATTGATCATGTTAAATTCTTTATACAAAAGTGTTTGGGAGGCGGCACAGACATCGATATATCTCGCTGTATCGCCAGATGTGCAAAATGTGAGTGGTCGCTATTTTAGCGATTGTCAAGAGAAAACCCCATCTAAATTATCAAGAGATTCAGAAATCGCAAAAAGACTTTGGGAAGAGTCAGAAAAAATTGTAAAATTTACTTCATGTACTAGTTAATACATTTTATCATGTTATTAAAAATTGTACATGACATTAAATATAGACCCATTAATCAGTTTTGTTGTTACTTATGTTGTTCTTTAAAGAATTGAATTGATAATACTCAATTTGAATGTACTGTATAATATAAACATTATACGGTCCACTTCTTTTTCGCTAAGGTATAAAGCGTAAAGAAGAAAAAAAAGATGCATAACATCTTCTTTCAGCGACTAAGCCACAAGCTTATCTTCACTTGACAAGGTAGATCGTATTATATTAGAGTTTGCCTTTCCCTTATTCAATTCATGAAGGTTTGTTTAGAATAATGTGATTTAAATATGGAGCGTGTTTATTATTATAAATAAAATATTTTCCACATTTTATTTATATAGCTATAGCTATATTGTATGTTATATATAACATAAAAAAATGCCGATGACATTTAAACGAAGGCTAAATAATTTTTATAAGCGGTCCTTAGAAATATCGCATAGTTCAAAAACGTTCAAGATATCTGTCTTAAAATCTGATCTAGATAGCATATTATTATAATCCATGGTTTGGAATAAAAAATACGACGACGTGACAACGTCATAACAAAACATTGACGAAATGACTGCAATCGAGTGAAAGAGAGATAGATGCGGCGCAAGGGTACAATCAGCGTAACGGGACAATGAGCGTAACGGGACAATTTTTCGTGCATGCAGCCAGCGTTCATCGATTTATTAGACGTTGTCACGTCAAAAAATATTCAAATAATAAGATTTATTTGTTATAATGCATGTTATATCTCTAGGCATGTTAGCCTTAGTCGATTCTTATACATTTCTGTATATTTGGAAATACACCGCTGGCAATAAAAGACGTTTATGTGATGTGAGCATGTTTATTGAGCGTGCGTCTCGTACAGAGTAGTCGAATGTAATGGCGGTTGATATACGTAATATTATATTAGATTATTAAATTAAAAAATTAAAAAAAAAAAAAAAAAGAAAAAAAAAAAAAATTAAAAATTTATTGTTTAAATCAGTTTGTACAGCAATAGTTAGCAACAGGAATTTTGAAGTAGGTTAAACCTGTATCTCAAAATACCCGCTCCTCCTCCTGGATATACATATATCGAAAGATACAATTATAAACTAATAAATATTTAACTCATTTTTAAGATTAAAAATGGAAATGGAAAACATTTTACATGTGTGTGTGTGTGTGTGTGTGTGTGTGTGTGTGTGTGTGTGTATTAGTGTGGGTGTGTATTATATAATTTTATTATTTTATACCTATTTACTCATTTATTTATTTTTAATTAATATGAATATTTCTTACGTTTGTACAGTTAACAATTCTTCAGTAGCATGATAGTCTAAAGTATAAAGCCAATTAGTTAATGTTTGTTTACACTGATGATATTGAAGGTCATAAATGTTAATAATCCTATTTATCTATACTAATATTATAAAGAGGAAAACTTTGTTTGTTTGGTTGTAATGAATAGGCTCAAAAACTACTGGACCGATTTTAAAAATTCTTTCACCATTCGAAAGCTACATTATCCACAAGTAACATGGGCTATATTTTATTTTGAAAAAAATAGGGTTCCGTAAGATATTTGGGTTTTACGGAAAAAAATAACCAGAAAAGTTTCTTATTTTGCGTACGCTGACTTAACTATAAAAGATAGAACCATAAAATGTTTTAATTAATTGTAGATCTTATAAATATCTACAAAAAAGTCCTTGACACTCAATACCTATCTATGTCGAGTGAGGCACAACAACCATTTTTTTATTTAAAAATCTTGATTGTTTTTGACTACACTTAAACGCGTTTATTTTACTCAAGCTATTAATCCTTACCAAATAAATTATTTCATCATTAAGTACAGTTTATGTAGATAATATTTGGTCTTTGAATGATTACAATTGGACGTTTGGTTTTGAAGTTATGGCGAAATTAAAATATTACGGGAGGGGAGTTTAGATCTACGAGTAAGGTACCCCCGCGCGACTCAGACGCGATGTCGGCTCCTTACGCAGCGGTCGTGCGCGAAGTCTAATAATTTTCATGCGATTTTTTTTAGATTTAATGAAACGAAATCTACGCAAAAGTTTTTTTCAGAGCTAAACAACAGTTCTTTTCAGGGCTAACCAACAGTTCTTTTCAGGGCTAACCAACAGTTCTTTTCAGGGCTAACCAACAGTTCTTTCCAGAGCTAGAATATTACACGCTATTAACATTTTCTTAAACATTTGAAAATGCCTAAGAGAGCCAGGTCTCAACTTTCTAAACATAGTTCTCAAATTTCTTTATACAAAATTCATTTCGGAAAATAATATAAAATTTGATAGTATTTTCGATTCACAATTTAAGCGATAATGGCGTACATATAAAAGATAGATATAATATTATGCTGTCGCGGATATTTTTGTAGAACGATATAAGAGATATATTTCCACCATACATTATTTTCGTGAACCTCTTACGGTTTTTGCAGGCATGCCAGAATGGCTTGCAAATAGAAGTTTTTTTTTCGAATGTGTCACGTACACTTATTGTTATATTTTGGCCAATTTACTCGATAGCTTTATAAATTGTAGCTAATTTGTTATTTTGATGTATGAGCTATATTATTGTAAAGTTTCATTAAAATCCATTCAGTACTTTTACGTGAAAGGGTAACAAATGTCCATACATCCATACAAAATTTCGTGTTTATTATATTAGTAGGAAGTAGAATTATTATATGCCCTGTACTGAACACACGTACACTGTACTGTATGGGCGAATTAATCGATTGGTGAATGTTTATATCTTATTGATTGAAAAATGCACGGGATAAAATTCTTATTTTACCCGTACGAAGTCGGGACGTGCAGCTAGTTTTATTATAAAGGAAGGAAGATTGCTTGTTGTATTGTCTGTTAGCGAATTGTGTGTTGCAAAGTTGTAAATTAATTACTGCATGATTTCGTCTTCTATTCTTGTCTGGTTTATTATATGTTATTGACTTATGAACTCTTAACACAGTTTGTAGAACGTAAAGTTGTCTGATTGTTAATATTTTGGTTGTTGAATATAGATTATATGTTGCGCATCCATACGTTTTAAAGAACATTACTTTTAATAATGATCTGTGGGCTCTTTCTAAGTGAATAAGTTGGGTTTTGCAGGCACCTCCCCAGACCGGGACACAATACGTATGACGACGATTATAGTTGGCGCCTGACCAAAATTAATTGCAAGTCATTCATTTGACAGATTTGCTGATATCATTATGACGAGATGAAAAATAAGCGTAGTGTACAGTTATACGCCTGAACAAGTTCAGTTGTGTGATTATTGTGAGATAGTTTATATTTCTTTATTATAAGCCGATATTTATTTTTAAACATAAATATCTTAATCCACATATTTCTTCAATATATTAATTTTATTTTCCTTATCACGTCTGAGTGTAAATTTAATTGAAGATGTTTATTAAAATCTTTTTAACAAAATTACCTAATTTGGTAAAATATAATATAATTCTTTTTTTAACGGGAAATAATTTAAAGAAATATGACTAATTATTTTTTTTGTAATTTACCTTAATGTGGAAAAAGGTCCTAAGGTATCCTTGATACATTTTTTATAATAAAGAAATATAATAAACATCTAGTATTACGCTCACGTATAGGTACGAGTACATACCTCTTACACTACTGGATTAAAATGTGAAATGGTAACTGTTTTTTATGTAATTGGAATAATATGTTTATAATTTAATTAATTAATCGTTATAAGGCAGCACATCCATAGACCCTGAGCTTAAACTCAGGGTCAGGCCAATAAAAAAATATTCGGTTCAAATAATAAGAAATTTTAGTAGCAGTCCGAATTTGTTATCGAACGATTATTATTATTAGACTAGCAGTGCCCGCGACTTCGTCCGCGTGGTATAATGACTTTCGGCAGCATTTTTTATTTTAGGCTAATTATTTTGCAAAAATCAGATACCACAACAGCCCGTTTTCTAAGGCATTTCCTGCCTCGTACAATCACTCTGTGGAACCAGCTTTCGCCGGCGACTTTTCCGAACCGATACGACATGAAAACCTTCAAGAATAGAGCGTACTCTTTCCTCAAAGGCCGGCAACGCACCTGCAAGTCCTCGGATGTTGCAGATGTCCATGGGCGGTGGTAGTCACTTTCCATCAGGTGAGCCTCCTGATCGTTTGCCTTAATTAAAATGAGCTATTTAAAGTAATTTACTGCAAAATTATTTAAGTACATTTTTATGCACGACTTTTTTAGTTTTTCCATCTTTTGCTAAATCATAGATTTTTCGGATGGTATTGCATACATAGGCATACATAGAATGCCACAAACAATTATCCATGGGAAAACAGTTTTTTTCTAAATAAACATCTGCAACCTTAAGCGGCTTGAGTTTATTTTTTGTAATTTTAAATGCTGCTTTCAGGGGAAACTGCACTCTTAAACCGAAATGGCATGACAGCCGTTCAGCATTTAAAAGATGTCTTCTTTGCGATTCTCCATCTTTACAGCAGTCAATGACGCATGACACTCATATGACGCATCTAAAAGCCGAGTTTGCTCTAATTTTTTAGCAGCCCTTTGAGAGGCGTTACGTTTAGTATCTAATCGTTGCCGTGCTTGACTTTGCTCCAAGGTCTCAACAGCTCCCCGAGCTGAGTGGCGTTCGGCATCTAAAATCCGACGCCCTTCGTTTTGCCAATGAATTCAGACGTACATAGAAGCGCAGTTCTTAAGGATTTCGTATGCCGATTCCAAGTGGGGCCTGCCCCCAGGTTAGTTCTTAGTTTGTCGGCGCTGGCGTCATTTTCCGTCTCTCTTGCTGTCATAGTTAAAATACGCTGGGGGAACGTCCATGTCTCTTGCTCTCGTAGTTAAGATACGCTGGGGGAACATCCTTTGCAATGCGTAAGAGAGAGACAGCTGCCGCAGCGCGACTGCCACGCTACCAAGCGGCATTTTGAGTCGCAGAAAGTTTGTCTTCAGAGCGCCTATAAGAATTGTGCTTCAATGTACGTCTGAATTCATTGTTTTTGCCCTTGAGTCTCAGCAGCTCTTTGAGACGCAAGGCTCTCGGCATTTAAAACCAAACGGGCTTGGGCTTGAGTCTGGTCCTCAGACTCTTGGCTTCTAGCAATTTTCGCAAGGCGAGCTTTGGCAGAACTACTCGCTAAATTAGATTTGAATTTTTTAGGCATATGTATTACAATTAATACAACGTAATTAAACAAAAAAAAAATCTTCTACTAATTCGTACACGAATCAAAACATTAACCTCTTTATTTAAAAAAGTAGTGTTATTAAAATGAAATTAACATAACACCTATAAGTACATAATTACACTTTGTTTTATTTTAGACGAAAACAAAAAAAAAAAACATACCGAGGAATTGATAACCTCCTCCTTTTTTTGAACTCGGTTAAAAAGCTTCCTATTACGAAAGTTTCTTTCGTCTTTTTTTTTAGTTACACTATTTTATAAGCACATAAATTATTTAAGAACCTATATAAATTTGTAAGAACCTATATAAACTTTTATTAACCCAAATAATCAAAAGCTCTAAAACGTTTTACACTTAATTTAACTTATGAATGTAAGCAAACAAAAACATTAAAATTACTTTAGGTTGTAAAAAAAGGTTTCAAGCTTAGAGCTTTAAAAATGAAGTAATTTCCATACAAACTTACATCCCCTATTTCAACCCCTTTCTTTCTTTCGCCTTAAAAAGTAGCTTATGTGCCTTTCTCAAGCTCTAGACTATCTCTGTACCAAATTTCATTGAAATTGGTTCAGTAGCTTAGGCGTAACACACAGCTACAATTACTTTCGCATTTATAATATAATTAGTATAGAGTATAGATTACCTACAGCGCGGGCGATAGCTAGTTTAATACATAGTACCGAAAAAAATGTTTTACATAATTAAATTAATTGTGACAGCTCAGTGATCGAAGTTCAATCATAAATCATTCAAATTTTAAGTTTGAATGTTATTGAGGTTCTTTTGCCAAAAACTAAATGTAACCAAAGACTACCAAAGCTACTGAGTTACTTATCCTATCTTTTTCAAACTAACAAATGATGTTGATGGTTAATAATAATAAAAAAAAAATCCAAAAAATAACTATATTTTATTGAAACAAATAATAAGGTGACTAAAAACAAATGTAAAGCATAAAGAAGTAAGAGCTTAAATAATATAGAAAAGTTAGATAACAGTTTTACTTAAAGTTTCATAAGTGCTCATTTGACGACTAACAGAGTGGATTAGTTTTAATATATTATAATTTTTTAGAGAAATATATAATATGATGTGATGACACTTATAGCATATTAATTATACATAAATCAGTTAAGTTTTTAGTAATAATATCTACACAATCACTAAAATGAACAAAAACAAAATATACCTACATCACATAGCTAAAACATCACAATATAAAGTGAAATCAATAAGATGTAATAAGATATTATTTTTTACCCAATAAAATTAATTACTATGAAAACCAAATATTAACAAAATCTAAATATAAATTAAATAACATGGCTAAAACATTATAACTTTAAATAAGGTATTAAGAATTATTATTAATATAAAAGTGTGTAAGTTAATAAATTAACTATATATTCTTTTAAACCAAATAAAATTAAAAGGCAAGCAAGAATATAAGAATAAGACTACAGTTGCAAATTTATAGCAAACAAAGAACAAAGATGGAATATTAAGATAGTTTGAAATTACACATATATATATATAATTAATAAATTAATTTCATTTATTAACACAGTTTTATTAGCTTGACCTGTATGTACCTATCTATGTAATGGAATCTTTCAATGCAATTTTCACCCACTTCAAGACGTCCAATTAATTTGAAAATTTGCTTACAAATTAAAGACTGATGACACTACAAAAAGGAAGTGGCCCATCCCTAGTCCATTTTCGTACAGCCGGGCCGAGGTCGCATGTGTCGTCGTCGTGTGTTTTTTAGTTTTTTAAACTATAATTTTTGAATTTTCAGAAGCATTGATTTTTCTAATATGCAATATCAATATCTGAATAGACTTTATTTTTATTTTGGCAGCTATGGCATATCTGAAGGATGAATAACAACCTCAATATCATTCTTGAATGGAATAAATCTTTGGGTCATAATGTCCATCCCAGCGTATCTCAAGCCATAATTATTGCCAGCCAGAATCAATATTAATTGTTTGCCCATCAGAATTTACTGGAATATGCACGTCCTCTCTTTTCTGTACTGTGTGATGTTTCAAATGACTGTTGTAATAATCTTTGACGTATGTTTAAGCTGAGCTCAACCACTTTTTTACACATAAATATATCACTGATCAATGACTGTCAATTTATTGAAGTCACATTTTAAGCTGAGATTTTCTAGACTCGCCGAAATACCCACAAAAAAACCAGATGTATTCTCTCCGTCTGGTCGGGGGGCTCCACGGGATCGCTTGCGCATGCTACCGTGATCTTCGATGTTTTTTTACCAATCATTGTAATAAGATTGCAATTATTCTCTTTTCTCACTCTTATCTGGGCCAGAAGATAATAAATATAGTCCAAAATGCTGTAGCCACTTTTTTCATGTTAAATTGTTGTAAATTTCGTTGATTATAAACAAGTTTGGTACGTTAAACGTTTGAATTTTTATCCGCTATTTTAAAAGTTTTGACAGACAGACAGAAGCCCATGAAACACGAATTGATGATAAAATAAAACCTATTTTATTAAGTTAATTACTATTACTTTTTTTAGGCTTTTTATGCAGAAACAACACACTAAACCAGTAAAACACGAAATTTGTAATGAAACTTTTTGATTTTGACAACTGTCACTAACAACGCGCGTACTTTTTGTACAGATCATTTATAGATTTTTAGTAACAAAGCTAAAATTTTAATAAATAAATATATCAAATAATAGGACAAATTATAGGATAAATCTTAAGCAAAAGAGTATATTGTACATGTAATCTTTTATCTCTTCTCAGTTTTGACCATAACCATTACCCATTTTAATAAATGTTCTACGTACATCTTTAAATTGACATAACTTTTTTATTTATGAACCGATTGAAATAAAACAAACACTAAATCCTAAGTGAAGTATGCCACAATACTTTAGTGAAAACCGGACTCAAATCCGTTAAGCCGTTTTCAAGATTAGCGTGCACAAACGCACAGACAAACAGACAAACAGATAAACAGACAAACAGACAAACAGACAAAAATTCTAAAAATCATTGTTTTGGGTTCTATTGTGTTTATAAAGACCCCCAAAAATAGTTTTACTCAAATATCTTTCATGTACAGACAACGACCAGTTACAGATTTATTATATGTATAGATAAGGGAATATAAGTAATCCCCGCCACCTACACTTGAGGCGCTTAAATGGTGGATGGCATTACATTAAATAACCAAAAAAATCTCTTAGTCAGCTCTTACGAGTCCTATGTGTGCCAAAATAAATCTTATTTCACCCGTATGAAGCTAGGATAGACAGACGTCACAGCTTGATCCATAATGTTCTGTAATAAACTAATGGGCTGATAAATTCGCAGTCAGTAAGATCGTCCTCAACTATTATTGTAATTGATCACGTCTCTGTTATGTAATATATTCAATGTAACTTATAATTATTTAAGTACTTTTTCGTTAATTTTTATTATTTCAGAGCAATTAATACTTTATGTACACATAACACATTATAAAAACGCATTATTATTATTACTAGCCAAAAGCCGAGCTATGTGAGGGAGGGTAGTTTTTCTGCCTGGTAATAATTTTTAAGCCAGATTTTATATATATTTTAATATAATTATTCATAATTATGGGCTTCAGTAAATAACTCATAGGACGAAAATATTGATTGATGATGATTACAATCAACATTTTCATCTGGTACTACTGGGTAGAGAAATGTAATTTTGATGGGTGTTTATTATAAGTTTCGGCACGGAACCAAAAATCCGTAACTGATATTTTTAACAAAGTGATCCATAAAAAAATGTAACCGCTTACAAAAAAAAAAAAGAAACAATCATAGAATTTGAATTTAATACTTTTGATATACGGACAAATTCATTGTTTTGATTTAGATAGGCATCATTATAGTCAAGATCTAATATACGATATAGCTGTGGCCAATATAAGTCAGCTACATTTAATGTCATAAATATTGTTGGGCTTCCTAATCTTTCAACCATATCCACTAATTCTCTAGATCTTGCATACCAATATGAGCTAGATGACAAATTCATTGTTTTGATTTAGATAGGCATCATTATAGTCAAGATCTAATATACGATATAGCTGTGGCCAATATAAGTCAGCTACATTTAATGTCATAAATATTTTTGGGCTTCCTAATCTTTCAACCATATCCACTAATTCTCTAGATCTTGCATACCAATATGAGCTAGATGACCTCAAGTAAGCATTATATGTTAAAATTGATTTGTACAATACTGGTTCTTTTTGCAATACTTCTCGAAACTGTTCAATTGTTTCAATAGTGTGTAATCTTGCATTTTTTGATACAAATACTCCCATTTTGCATAGCTGTCCAACTCATCGTACATTTAAATGCAAAAAATCTAAATCTTGGAAGTTTTGCAAACCTACCATCATTAAACATCATGAGGTCACTAAAATATTCACTATTAGAAACTCGTGTATCTCTAAAGTCACATCTACCAGTTGGAAATGCTCTGCAAATTGGAAATGCTCTGCAAATATATCCGTCACATGTAAATTCATTAATAGGTACAGATTGCAATTTTGGCTACGGTAAAACACAGAATTCATCATCTTGTTCCTGAATGTTCAGTACACTATTCACTGCTTTGCGATTACATTGAAGTGTTACTGTTGGAGCTCCATTTTGTTCATCATCTTCACTATCTAAATTAAATTAAATATATTGTTTTTCTTGACTTGATAAAAATTGTTGAAATATACTCTCATTATCAGGTAAGCATTGTAAGTGATTTTAATTGATGGTAATATCACGATACCAAGGATTATTACTTTTGAGATATATCAAAGCTCAAGATTATCACGATTGACAATAAAATCTTTGTATCCTTAACCATCATTTTTTCTGACAAAAATATACTTTGAAATGATCATGTCATTAGAATGAGGTAAAGATGTAGTAAATTTTGTGATATCCTGATGAAAATTGATAACTAATTGATCACCTCTTAAGTCGATATACTGTAATAAACGGATGAACTTGAGCAATTAATTGTTCCTCGAGAAACGTTAACTTTTTTAAAACATCAGGTTGTGGTCTAGGATCCATATTATTTTCGTTTTCGGTCTAGTGGCTACATGTAAGTTCGCAGACACGATGGTCCTGGGTTCAATTCCCAGGTCGGGCTACTAAAAATGGTATTGAGATTTTCTGTCGAAATTTCTTAGTAAGTAGTCGGTGAGGAGGACCATTATTATTATTATTATATATATATATATATATATATATATATATAATAATAAAAATATATATATATGACGGCGCGTTGATGATTTGCTCAATTTCAAATGCGTCCATATTGGTTGATATTAATTATTGTAATTTGTTATTATGTTAAGAGCGGGTAACCCCGAATAGAGTAGTGTGTCAAAAGTCGTGCTGACAGTTGTCTGGTCATGGTCGCACGAGGCACCTAAACTATTGGCTCTGAATATCGTTATTTTTGAATATTCCGCCACATCGCGCCCACCATGGAGGATAACAACGAAAACAATTGTAATGGCCCTTCTGATGTTCCGACATCAGAAGTGGGATTACCGGCGGAACCTTAAGAGAATAGTTCAAGTCAGAGTACAAATTTTTCATTAGACAACGAGTGCGACCGTTGAAAATATTTCTTTGAAATGCAACAACGTAATATGATTGAGTTCATACGTACTATTCAATAACTGCGTGTATCTGAAATTAAAATCACATTACCAGAGTTCAATCCTGATATCCAAGACTACGACGTTCGTGCTTGGTGTGATACAGTCGACATATGTTACAAGAGAGGCCCATGTTTGGCAGTCATTTGTAATTACCATCATCATCATCAATGAGCAAGGCGTTAAAGGTGTCAGCGTCATCGTGGCTAGCTCAATCTAGCTTCCCACGATTGAAGGCGAATGCTTGTCTACGTATCTCAGTCGACTTATAAGCGTTTTGCTTGTGCGTTGGAATTCATTGTCAAAGAACAGATTGCTATCGCGCTTACTCTAGCGCATGCTTCAAAGATTGAGCCGCGTGTTCAAAGGATTGCATGTACTACCGAAATCGATACTCGTAATAAATTACAACAAGAAGTCATGACGTTTACTTTTAGAAAGAGAGTACTTGTGACACGAGATAGGCCTACTCCAACTGTAGAAGCAAAGAAACCACGCATAGAAAATGCTATACGATGCTATAACTGTGGAAAGTTAGGCCCTATAGCCAGCGATTGTCGAGGCAACAGTAGTCGCGACAGCAATTTTATCCGTCGATCTGAGTTTTCAGGCACCACTGCGCTTCAGACGAAGGAAGTTGGGGCGCAGAGAGGAGGATTACTCCAACATGTTTTAACTGCGGTGAACAAGGTCACATCGCGACGCGCTGCCGCAGCAAGAACACGAAACCCAACGATGCGTAGATTGAACGTAGAGTGGATGTCTGCGCCGTTCAACCAGCCTTAGGTCAGCTCTTGGATGAAACTGGTAGGAAGTTTTTATTCTGTTTTGATTCGGGTGTTGAATGTTCCTTAATAAAGCATAGCTTAGCTGATAGATTTCCTGCAAAACGAAAGTATAATGCAGTTACACAATTGGGGCTAGGCAACGCGCAAATTAACTGTAACTTTCAAATTCTTACTACTGTATCAATTCAAGGTTACCCAGTGCAGTTGTTCTTTCATGTGGTATCTGATTCCTGTATTGCAAATTATATTATGATCGGAAGGGATCTTTTTGCACTAGGATTTTCGAGAAAAGGTCTCGCTGTTAAAAAGTCTAAAATAGTATCTATTCGTAAAGTAGGCTTAAAAGTAATCGATTTTGAAAGTATAGACACTGATGTACCTGACTATGAAAATAGGCAGTTAATTTATTTGTTTAAGAAGAATTCTCGTTATTTTATTGACGGTACACCCACTGGTAATATACCTACTGGTATATAAGTACGCACATGATCGCTTACGTGCTATGCCGACAAATCCAATTGAAACGAGATGCTCCGATGACGGCAATGGTAAGTAATGAAATATCTGAACTTGTGACTGTAAGAAGTTGCCTGTGTGGCATTGACTTGCCTGTGTGGCACCGACCTGCCTGTGTGGCACTTTCTTGCCTGTGTGGCACCGACTTGCCTGTGTGGCTCCGACTTGCCTGTGTGGCACCGACTTGCCTGTGTGGCACCAACTTGCCTGTGTGGCTACGACTTGCCTGTGTGGCACCCACTTGCCTGTGTGGCACCGACTTGCCTGTGTGGCTCCGACATGCCTGTGTGGCATCGACTGGCCTGTGTGGCATCGACTGGCCTGTGTGGCATCGACTGGCCTGTGTGGCATCGACTGGCCTGTGTGGCACTCATTAGCCGCGCAGCACCGACTGGCTGTGAGACATTTACTTTTTGTGTGGCGCCTAGCTGCCTGTGTGGCACTCTAGGTAATAACCTAGGTTTATAAAAAAAATTATATTAGGTGTCAAGTCAACAGACGTCACGTTGATGGGCCAGGAGAAGCTGACATTGAGGGGTCAGGTAAACCGAGCGGAATATCGTTGAACCAATTTGTCTATTGTTCACAGATGTAACCATTACACACGAGGACGTGTGAGAATGCAGGACGGCCGTGACGGCGCGTTGATGATTTGCTCAATTTCAAATGCGTCCATATTGGTTGATATTAATTATTGTAATTTGTTATTATGTTAAGAGCGGGTAACCCCGAATAGAGTAGTGTGTCAAAAGTCGTGCTGACAGTTGTCTGGTCATGGTCGCACGAGGCACCTAAACTATTGGCTCTGAATATCGTTATTTTTGAATATTCCGCCACATCGCGCCCACCATGGAGGATAACAACGAAAACAATTGTAATGGCCCTTCTGATGTTCCGACATATATATGTTATATAAAGTGATTATAATATATAGATTTATTATCGATCGATTAAAATCGATCAGGGCACGATTGCTATTTGGATGTACTTAATAAAATGCAGCAAATTAATATTTAAGTTGTAGATCAGGCTATTACTGATTGGCTTGATCCTTTGGATTTGGGTAGAGATGTAGGGTCTCTCTGCATCCTCTACCGCATATATCACGGGGAGTGTTCTGAGGAGTTGTTTGGCTTAGTCCCGGCAGCTGAATTTCACCACGGGACATCGCGCCAGAACTCTAAATTCCATCCCCCATCCCCTCGATGTCTGGAAATCCACAACAGTGCGTTTCTTAAGGCATTTCCTGCCTCGCACAATCACTGTGGAACCAGCTTTCGCCGGCGACTTTTCCGAATCGATATGACTTAAGAACCTTCAAGAAGAGAGCGTACTCTTTCCTAAAAGGCCGGCAAAGCATCTGCATGTCCTCGGATGTTGCAGATGTCCATGGGCGGTGGTAGTCACTTTCCATCAGGTGAGCCTCCTGCTCGTTTGCCCCCTCTAACATAAAAAAAAAAGATTTTAACAATCAATAAGTAGTTGTCATTATCAAAAGATGCAAGGGTGTTACATGCAATACCATTACATGCAAATTTGGATTTGGATATTGTTTAATCGGGTACATAATTATATACAGAATGTAACAAAATAAGTGACCGACCCGCGAAGTGGTTAATAAGTATAAGGCCAAGTCTTCGGATGTTGCAGATGTCTATGGGCGGTGGTAGTCACTTTCCATCAGGTGAGCCTACTGCTCGTTTGCCCCCTCTTACATAAAAAAAGTATCGTGTGTCGGTTCTATTTATGTAAACATATTTAAAATATTATGCAAATAAATTACCCATAAAAAAATATTTGTCATTATCAATTGTAAATGACGAATGTTTCATGGACTGAGGTCATGACCTCGTGTCCGAGCTATCCGATAGGTGAGAGCTATCGAGCGCTGACGCCCGCGCCTGTGTTGCAATGTAATTGTCGTTATTTAGTTACATTAAATTTTATTCGGGGTAAAATTTTTGCTGAGAATTTTAAAAATGATTACAGAAATAGACCGACTCACGATACCTAATAAACACATCACGGGTCGGACACGTATTTTCTTACATCCTGTGTATTGATTAGGTACATTAGAGGTTACAAGCCACCCGTCAGTCCACAACCACATCATAAATGTACTATTCGGCTTTTGACAAGTATAAAGCAATACGCCTCCCTTATGCTACAGTCTAATATAATATCCATGCTTTGCTCTATTGCGTGTTGGGAGCGTACCTAAGACAATTGTGTATTACGAAACAAGACACCTAATCATGTCCATACTGTCTGTCTTCAATTACAAGTTTCGTGATTCGAATAAATTATACTTAGAAAGAAGGGTGTAAAGAAGTTTGTATGAATTGTATTTTAATTAACATCTGATGGAGTATGTAACTATGTACCATAGTTTAATCGGGGACTGCATAAAAAGGCGGTCATAAAGTATAACTACAAAAATGTACTCATTACCATTTGGATGGATAAATAATAAACTATTAGTCTGGCGACTTATAAGTACCATTTTATTATAATTTCTTTTTGTAAAATGTAAATGCAATGTTTCATTTTTCGATAGCATTTTGATCAGTAGACATAATCGCTATTTATTTTGTACTTTTATTGTATGACCTTTTTATATGATCCCCGCTTAGATTATCAGTAAGTATGCATAAGTTAAATATCCTCTCTCCCTAGTCCTCTCTACGAATTTATTAGTTCGAAATTTTTATAGTAACATAACACAAATAGTCTATTTTGTTATTTAAATTTTACTTGGTGACGGTTGGTGCGAGCCCGTCGGGAGGTACTACTCATCACATATTCGACCGCTAAGCAACAATATTTAGTATTGTTGTAATTCAGTTTAAAGATTTATTGAGCCAGTATACATACTACAGGCTCAAGGGGCATTACTTTTTAACCCCCAAAATTAGTGGCGAATTGACGATGTAAGGAATGGTTAATATTACTTATAGTGCCTATGTCTATAGGCAATAGTGACCACTTATCACCAGTAGAGAAGGAGCTCCTTGTATGTTGTTTATTATTATTTATTTATCTTTGATAATATTGAATAGCAACATTAAAATTTGGTAACAAAGTGAAATCAAACAAAACAGACGATTGAATTTATTTTTCTTTAAGCGACTGAAATATGAGAAGTTATTTAAAATGATTAATTTATTTTAATTAAATGAATGATAAAACGGCTAAATAAATTAGTCTTGTCATTTCTTTTCGTTCGAACGCCTACACACTTTTCTATTCATTTGATATTGGCTTCTTGTTATTTCTTAGATTAGAGAGGTAATACCGGTTAAATATTTTAGAATATTTCCACTGTTCTTTTCTATGGTTAATATTTAAACTATTAAGCTATGTGTTAAGGTTGCTAGTAGTAGGTGTAACAGTTACAATAACAGTAACAATAATTCAGGATCGATACTCGATTTATCATACTATTATGACCAGTCAACAAACCCTTTGACTGTCGGGCTCTTGGGAATTGAGATAAGAGAACACTGAAATATTATGCTAGATACTAGTAGACCATCAAAGTAATTGTTAGTTGGATTGACTATGGATTTGTTGTTGTTGTTAATATATTAAATAACTTTAGAATAAAAAATATAATAAACTGATATGGTTTTGGTTATTACTGTGCGTAGGGTAGTCAGATTAAGTGAGCTTTCGATATATCACACTGAGTTGAAACCGCACGATTCGAAAATCGTTCAACTAAAGTAATTGCAATGTAACTATGACATAGACAAGGCTTTTCGGCCAGTGCTTGGTGTTGTCAAGCTACTGTTTCATTGTTCATAGGCATTGTACACGCACTTACCACCGCAAACTAGTTTGTGCCAGGCGCTAAGTTATACTGTGAGAATGTTATGAATTTGTCTTCCTGTACAGCATGTCTAGCAAGAAGAAGGAAAGATAACTTAGTATAAATTTTTTAATTAATTAATTTACTGATATAGTTAGTACGCATAAGCATTTTAGAGAATGAAAGAAAACTGACATATGGCTACAATAAATATTGTAGTCCTCTGGTATTGCGGCGGTAGTCACTTTCCATCAGGTGAGAATCCAGCTCGTTTGATCCACATCATAAAAAAATAGCTTAATTTTTTAAATCTTAACTATCTAAGGTATGATCTTGGTTTTGAAAGTGTTTATATGAAATTGGTAAAACATTGCAACTAAACATTTGGATAACTACAGCGTAGAATGCGCAATGTTGAGCCTGTTTGTAAATTCGTTGGAGTTATTGCATCGGTTGAGGTAATTGAACTTTGAATGAGCAGTTAATTGTCGAACACTAACGAGGTAATCGTTCATATATGCTGGATTACTGTTAATTTATGTGTACATGCGTACGTAGCGTTAAATTGAAATTTGCGGGATGCCCAGCGAAACGTTGTGGTCATTTTATTTGCCCATAAATCTAGCGTGCTGATTTACAGGACTGCTCTTTCCTTTCAACTCGCAGTGTGGAGATTTACACTTATAAATCCCACTATTTTATTTGGACTCTCTTTCAGACCATTAATAACATAAACGCGACACACTATAAGGGTGTTTCTTATCTGACTTGATTTTATAAATGTCACAGATAATGTTTAAGTTTTAGTTGGTTAATCTAGTTTCTTATTATTAACGGGTTTTGATTAGCTTTCTTGTATTTTAGTCTGTTTATCTTTTCGATACAAATTACTCGTTGCATGCGTCTTGTTTCTTACGGACAACGGCGAAGCGTAATGGAGGATTATGATTTCAGCAGGCTTACTATGTTTAGCTGTTGCGGCATTTCATTTAAATTATTAGCAATCATAATTCGGTAGAATCGTCTTGATCATCCATTGCTATAGGCCAAGTGACGTCAACATTTGCTAAGTTTGATATCAATTAAAATGGCTCTAGCTCGCTGCCTTATAAACATTAACTCGATAATTGGGTATAATTTATATCATGAATACACGACGACCACAGCTTCTCTGAAAATCGTTATATCTATGTATTAAATATTATAATAAATGAGTACTTATTGTTATATAATAAATAAATAAATAATTTTATCTTCTTCTTCTTCTTCCAGTGCCTCTCCAACTAGCGAAGGTTAGCTGTCAGCTTTGCACACTCCGCGCTGTCTTTTGCTAACCGGAACAATTTCGATGCATTTGCTATCCCTGTCTACTCTCTGTTGTTACATAGCCACAATTTCTTCCTACGCCCAACAATTATTTTCCTGGAATCTTGCCCATCATTATGTAATAACTTTCTATAAAATTAATAACTTGGTGGTATGGCTTTGTGAGAGCTCGTCGCGAAAGGTACCACCCACTCATCAGATATTCAACAGCAGCGCCATATATATATACATAGCATAACTATAACGCCAATGCCTATGGGCGTTGGTGACCACTTACCATCAGGCGGCCCACATGCTCGTCCGTCTTCCTATGCCATAAAAATAAATTAATAAATAATTAATTTTATAAAGAAGATAATTTCGGACTACTTTATTTTCTTGTTTCATACTATTTACGTTGTTGGTATTTGATTTGCGTTCATTATTCTATTAATAATAATTATTTATTTATCAGACAACAAAAGTCCATATAAAGGAGATACAATTGCTAATTCCTTACTATGTTATTGTTACTTACGATTTATCCTTAAAACGATGTCAGATAATTAATCTATTTTTGTTTTCAATATACAATTGTCTGTAATTTCAAAATAACTGCCTCTATTTAAGTTAATATACAATATAACAACCACCTTTTCTTCGGTTATTGGTAGTATATTATATAACATTTGGGCTTAGTACTTTACCATTTAAGAATAATTAAGTTCATTTTTTTATTAATCTTATCGATCGTGAAGTATGAATGTGTGTAATATGAACACTTGATTATTTTTTTAACCGACTTCAAAAAAAGGAGGAGGTTATCAATTCGTCTGTATGTTTTTTTTTTTTTTTTTTTTTTATGTTTGTTACCTCATAACTTTCGACTGGGTGAATCGATTTTGATGATTTTTTTTTATTTGAAAGGGGTTGCTTCCCATGGGGTCCCATTTTTTTTTAGTCCAGGTTTGACAATGGAATCCATGAGAAAACCATATAAGTCGTAAATTTGCATGAGGTATGTGCGCGACAAATGGACGAATAACTCAATATCACGCCAACCGATTTCGATGATTTTTTTTTATTAGAAAGAGTATACTTCAAGGGTTGTTTGATGATAGTTTGGTTAGATTCTGATTATAGGATCCATGACAAAGTAACGGAAATATTCAATTCTTAGTAGCAAATTAACGATACACGGCCGAATCTTTTATAGGCTATCTAGATTTATCATTCACCTACCATAACATCGTTATGATCAAGTAATTATAGTACTATTGTAAAAACACTTCTTTATATACCGTCAATAGTTTTCGCAGCGCACGCGAAATAATAACTTTTATAGGCAACAGTTTGATACGTTGGGTTACATTGCTCCATTTTAAGTAGGGATCTATAAGTTTTTGAAAATATAATAAAGCCTATATTACTCGGTAAAGACGTAGCTTTCTAAGGGTGAAAGAATTTTTAAAATCGGTCGAGTAGTTTTTGATTTAAATCGTAATAAAAAATCGAACAAAAATCAAATCTTTCCTCTTTATAATATGAGTTATGCATGTAAGCATTAGTATATATGTATATGTTTGTAATTGAAACATATTTGAACATCTCCTAAAAGTTGAGACCAATTTTGAAAATTATACACATATATATATATAGAATCGTATAAGTACTCTTATATACATGTTATATTTATGTATATTTATATATTGATTACTAGTGTTTTTCCCGCGGTTTCACCCGCGTAGTTCCTGTTCCCGTGGGAATATGGGGACAAAATGTAGCCTATATTACTCCCTGATAATGTAGCTTTCCATTGGTGAAAGAATTTTTTAAATCGGCTTAGTGGTTTAGGCGTGAACGCGTCACAAACAAGCTTACTTTCGCATTTATAATATTAGTTAGGATAATATAGATACTTCCCCTTTTTTTAATATACAGACATTCCGTCATATTTTATGGTGAAGAATGGTATAACACAACATCTATAAACATACAGTTTATTATTACTAGAAATAACTATTTGGTTATGTTATGGCTGCCCAACTAAATTACCCCACCAACTAAATCTATTTAATCTAAACATGTTAATTTATATTCATACATTTAACCATATTAACTAATATTTATTAATTAAGTACCAAAATGCATTTTTCTTTATGTTTCACTGTTTTAGATTAATATATTTAAATAATAATATAAATGGCGCTGTCTCATATGAGCTGCACGTTTAGTAGGTCTACCCATATTCTACAAATTAGTGAGTGTACTTCAGATTCACTAAAAATCGAAAAATAAATAAAAATTTTAACAAAACAAAAACCGACTTTATAAAAAAAAAACAAATTAATATGCACTAAAAAGTAAAAAAATAATTGCGTATTCTTCTATAATTTGATAATTAACTTACTATTTTCTACTCATCAATATGTACGCTAGGTGGCGCTCATCTAGTAAATACAAGCCAAAGTTGTCTCCGTAATTAATAATTCATAAAAATATTTAAATGTCGTTAAGTGTTGTTGTTTGTGTATAAAAGTGATAACAAACTTAGATTCTATAAGTGATATTGTGGGACAACATACTAGTGCAGTATTAGTGGAGTTAAAACGAAAATAAAGATCTATGATTACAAACACCTTATATAAGACTATTTCAATTGAACCAGTGAGTATAGTGCTTGACTAATAATTAAAACATAATTTAAAAACAGTTACAACAAAGTGTTTCTTAGTTTTATGTAAAAACAATGGAATAAATATTAAATGCAGCCTCATGTCAAATAATAGACCATACGAAATCCGTTTTTTATTCAAAATTTTTGCTCACTAACGCCATCTAAAGGTGAATAAACATATTATTAGCAACTAATATATCGAATAACAATTGAGTTACTGCTATTGAAAAATAGATGTCTCTGTTAGAAAAAACGATTTAAAATATTAAATAAAACACATACTTTTTATTGTTTCGATATATACATATAAAAATTTTCGAAAATGATGTCGTACTTAAGCAAGAAAGTAACCAGAAAAACGGATCAGTTTGTTACACAACACGGTACGCCTGTGACAAAATCAGGTTCTATTACTCCTGAGACAGAAAGAAACAATATAACAATTCGAAAATGCATAACCAACATTCCAACAGATAACTCTTTTGAAGGCCTAACGGAGGAGGACTCAGATGAAAATGAAAATAATTTCTCTATCATGAGCTCGACCCCATCCCGTCCGCTAAATGGAAGTATTACTACTTCTAGCTCAAAAGTAACTGAAGATATGAACTGTATGAGGAATAAATTGTTTGCACTTCAGGAAAAGTTATTAAGCGCGGAAAACGAGATTAAAAATCTACTGCTCGAAAATAATAAGCAGGTAAAGTTAATTTGTGACTATGAATTGAAAATTCAGCAACTTACACATATAAGAAAGCATAAGTTAGATTATTCTGATACTGAAAATAAAGTTATGAGCAAAACAAAATCCATTGGAGAAATAGTTCAAGTAACGCCATCTCTTAGCGAATCTAAGAACAGAAGCGATCAATTATTATTAAATAATACATATTACCCTTCAAGTGACACTGACTGTTCCAACCATAGTACGACGGAAGCCGTGAAAAGTAAAAATCCAGTAACTGACACTGCACGAAATAATCATCCAAACACCATTCAAGCATCACATTATAATAAAGAACAAGGCAGAAAACCAAAAATATGTATTTTAACTAATAGTGCTTGCGGTACAATACAAACT
Organism: Nymphalis c-album; assembly: GCA_963151315.1. Taxonomy (NCBI): domain Eukaryota; kingdom Metazoa; phylum Arthropoda; class Insecta; order Lepidoptera; family Nymphalidae; genus Nymphalis; species Nymphalis c-album. Next base: position 7,124,622 of record OY720588.1, read on the forward strand.
GTTGATGCAACATTCAACCAATTTGATTATATTCGTTATGTATCACCAAATTGTAACATAAAACCTCTTCTTCAGAACTTAGACTACAAATTACGTAATTATAGTATGATAGACTATTGTATTATAATGTTGGGAGAAACAGATTTTGAGGCATCTTGTACTGATTATGCAGATTTGATTGTATATTTAAGGGAAGCTATACAATATGTTTCGAATACAAACATAATTATATGTACACCTACGTATGTGTGTGGCGCCCCTATATACAATTGCAAAATAGAATTATTTAATAATCTTTTATATTTAGAACTTAGAAATAACACTTATGCACATTTCTATGATTCCAATGCCACGGTTGCTATTGATATGTTCTCGTTAAAAACTGGGAAGTTGACTAATTCGGGATTAAAACATGTCTACAATGATATAGTATGTAAAATTTTGGCTGATTACAAGTATTATGGGTATTTACTACCGAGGCCTAAAACTTCAGATATAGAGGATACGAATCCTCTGCTTTTTCTCGCGTAATCATTATAGCAGACGTACTTTTAAATATTCAAAGAAAGGTAATAAACAAAAGATTAAAAATATTTATACTAAAATTACACGTTCAAAGAAAATATTGTTATATTACCAAAATGTAAGAGGTCTCCGAACGAAAACTACTATGTTTTATAATAATATTAGAACAATAACTAGCGATATTGTCATCCTTACAGAAACCTTCCTCAATAGCTCTGTCAATGACGCTGAACTTTTTCCACCTGAATACTGTGTCCTACGGAAAGACCGGCCCGGCGACGTCGGGTGGGGCGGGGTTCTATTGGCAGCTAAAAATTGTTATAATATAAAAAGAATTACAAATGTAGATAACTTAACTGATGATAAAGAATTATTGTTTGCTATTATTACCTGGAAACATATTAAGTTAATGATATGTGTAGTATATTTACCACCCAGTTACAGCAGTAAGCAATATCTTGATGTTTTAACATGTATAGAAAATGCTATAAATATGTATACTGAATATCCATTTATGATAGTTGGTGATTTCAATTTAAATTCGTGCAATAATAGTGTTAGATCTCAATTTAATAATTTTATGGAATATAGTAAGTTACAACAATGTAATAATATTAGCAATAAATATGGATGTATCTTAGATTTAGTACTAACTACTCTAGATCATAATAATATTAAAATATCATCCGATACGGAACATCTAGTTCCCATGGATGCATACCACCCGCCCCTAGAGATATTGCTCACACTTCCTAGAACAAAACAAAATCCAACGTCTCCGACACCAGGAGAATATTTAATCACGGAGTGGAACTTTCGGCAAGCAGATCTCCATAGCTTGTACGTTGATATTGCTAATATTGAATGGACCGACTTACTTGAAAAACATCATTTAAATTTAGACTTAGCCGTAGATATGCTATATAATAAACTTAATAGTGTTATTAGTACACACGTTCCTACAAGAACAATTGTCAAAAGTAATAAATATAATTACCCAAAATGGTATACCAAAGAAATAATATATTATATAAAATTAAAATATTTTAATCTAAAAAAGTTTAAGTGTTATGATTTGGAGTTTAATAGGGAACTTTTTAAATACTATAGAACTAAAGTCAAGGATCTTATAAATATAGAATTTAAAAATTATATATCTAGGGTTGAAAACAATATATATATAGAACCATCAAGTTTTTGGCAATTTGTAAAGGAAAAACGTAAAACTAGGCAGCAGATAAAAACATATACTTATAAGAATAAAGCTGTAGAAGGGCAGAAAGCTATTGATTCATTTGCTAAATATTTCAGTTCTGTGTTTCATGATTCTTCTCCTCTGTTAGACGTAAAGATAGCCGAGGCAGAGGCTAATCGCTTTGGTTGCCAATCTACGGTAACCATCGAAAAAGTGACAGTTGCTGAACTCAGATTTGCAATACGGCGACTAAAAGCTTCAACTGCTTTTGGTCCTGACAACATACCTCCCTTTCTAGTAAAAGATTGCTTGTCAGCTTTGGAAGTGCCGTTACTTCATATATATAATCTTTCAATTAAACAATGTTTATACCCTAGCAAGTGGAAAGTGTCCCGAGTAACACCTATTCCAAAATCGGGCTCGTCCACGGATATAACAAATTATAGACCAATCGCTGTGCTTTGTGTATTTGGAAAGATATTTGAATCGATTCTTAATAACATCATTTATATACAAATAAAGGGGCAATTGAGTGATTGCCAGCATGGGTTTCGTCCTGGACGCTCCACATTGACTAATCATACAGAATTTGTAGATTATATAAGTACTAAAGTTAAGTCTGGTTGTCAAGTAGATGCCGCCTACTTTGATTTCAAAAAAGCCTTCGATCTTGTAGATAATGATGTACTTTTAAACAAATTTGCTTTATTAGGATTTTCAACTTCGCTCTTAGAATTGATGGCTCACTATTTAAAAAATCGAAGACAGTTTGTTAAGCTAGACGGGTATAAATCGGAAGAGTATTATACACGATCAGGGGTTAGTCAAGGTAGTACCTTGGGTCCTTTGCAATTTTTGATGATGATAAATGATTTACCTAGTGTTATCTCTAATGCCAAATGCCTTATGTTTGCTGATGATTTGAAACTGTACCTATCTGTAACCGAGACTAAAGACTGTGTAGCGCTACAACGTGATATCGATGCCGTAGTTGACTGGACTATAAGAAACAAATTATCATTTAATAATTCAAAATGTAAAACTATCACTTTTTCTCGATCTCGTAAACTTATTAAAAATATATATAATCTGTCTGACACACCAATGGAACATGTACCCAAAATCAGGGATTTAGGTGTTATAATGGATAGAAAACTAAATTTTCATGACCATATACTTAAAACATGCAAAGATGCTAATAAATGCCTTGGTTTCATTATTAGAATATCATCGCAATTTAAGAATACCCAAGTAATAGAACAATTGTATAATGCCTATGTCCGTAGTAAATTAGAATATAATGCAATAGTTTGGAGTCCGCGTGAGGCAATGTATAGTATAATGTTAGAAAAAATTCAACGAAAATTCTGTAGATATTTATTTAAACGTAAATATGGATATTACCCTTTTCTCTATCCTTCAATGTTTGTGTCAGGTATGGTTGGTCTAGATTCACTTCAGCTTAGACGGGAAGCCGCACTTATAAAATTTTACTATTTAATTCTAGTGCATAGGGTGGATAGCACTGCTGTACGCGAATCAATATATTTATATGTTCCCGACAAATATATGCGTGGTGTTGGAAGACGGCAACATAGATTGTTTTGTTATCCACCTATGTGGCATTCTCCCCAAGCTAGCAACAGCCCCACTGCTAGGGCTGTTAAACTTTTAAATGACTTCGTACGTTGTCGAGATGTAGACATATTTTATGATCCCTTTTATACTATGTTCAAACAAATTTATATATTTCAGAATTTTAAAAAAATTAATTTTGTGGTTCCTAAATAGATTTAAGCTTATTTTGTTTACAAATTTTAATTCTATTTTTGTTTTACTAAATTTTATTTTATTTATCCTTGTAGTATGTTTTGTTAAATTAGTAAGAATAATTAAAAAATGTTTAGTAATTAGTGTAGATATAAGCGACTTGGTGTAAATACTGTAATGCTTATATTTTCAAATAAAGATTATTATTATTATTATTATTATGTAGGTACGAATGTGTTGTGTGGTTGATAATTTATTTACAATTATTGTTATTTTTGGAGTCGATGTCAGCTAAGGAAACACTATAATATACCAAGCAATAATAATACGGGAATCTTTTAAAAACATACACATTACAAATTGACTTTTATTCGCTTCGTTAAGTTGCGCGTGCGACACAAGCACATCTCACCTACAACTAAGTATGTAGTTATAAGCCCACCTTGGCTGACATCGACTCCAAAAGTAACAATAATTGTAAATAAATTATCAACCACACAACACATTCGTACCTACATATTGATGAGTAGAAAATAGTAAGTTAATTATCAAATTATAGAAGAATACGCAATTATTTTTTTACTTTTTAGTGCATATTAATTTGTTTTTTTTTATGAAGTCGGTTTTTGTTTTGTTAAAATTTTTATTTATTTAAATAAAAAACCTGCGTGAAAATTGTATTAAATTACACGATGTTCATGAATGGAAACTTGATAGCGTTGGCAGAACAAATCACATTCAGAACATTTGAAAACTTATTTGTTACATGTAGATATCTGTAATAGTTTCATATTATTGAAATTGTGTGAAACGGGTAGGCTATTTAAAGGACGCGGAAGCAGTCCGCTCCATTCCGTGGCCGCTCCGTCAGTTGGTAATCGAAATGAAAGACGTTTCATGTCAAAAAACTGTACATTATTTAAATAATACGTACAAAGCGTTTTTGTGAGCTAATACAATCGGCGCCCAGATCCCTTCAAAATGCTGGTTTCACTTCTAGCTAACATTTAATTTTTATACTGAGTAAGTCTAGCCGCCATATTGTCTCTCCTGTGTAAATAGCACCGCCCGCTGCTGACAGAATGCAATTTCTCGCCACTCGCGCTAGTTTCAAGTTTAACATTTACATTTTTAAACATTTTATTTCATTTGCAATTCCCTCGATTTCTTTCCCATGCAATGTAATTATAGCTGATTATGTTACTTGTTCGGATTGCCTTTAGTGTATCTTTATTGTTTCAGTAGTTGTATTTATTTAAATTATATTTTATAAATATCTCAAAGATTTTTTAAAGCTTATAAATGAAATTATTAGTTCATAATAAAGAGGCTACTGTTCAGTTGCGTTATGACAGAAAGTTAAATTTATATTTTACAAGCAAACGTTCGATCAGTTTGTAAATTTTCAGTCAATTATCTTGCAAATAATTATAAAATCGATAAAAAAATATACTTTTATACATCTTAATTATTTCGTTATAATTGTTTGTTTTTATTGCATAGGAAGGCGGAGCGTATGGGCCACCTGATGGTAAGTGATCACCAACGCCCATAGACGTTGGCATTGTAAGAGATGTTAACCATCGATTACATCGCCAATGCGCCACCAACCTTGGGAACTAAGATGTTATGTCACTTGTGCCTGTAATTACAGCTGTTTTGATGAAATTGAATGAAACTGGACAAATATGTAAAGTTACGGATCGGAAGTAGAAGAGGAAGTGATAGGTGGATTGCCTGATCACATTTGCTTAGATTTAACCTAAATAAAGTAACAATCAAACATTTCAAGTGACATAAAATTTTTAATTAACAAATAACTACGATAAATGTACCTATTTGAAATTACTCGCACTCAGTTCAATGAGTTGATAGTATGAACAGACAAAACCACACCGATATTTCATTTGCTATATTGAAATAAAATTCCACTTTAAAAAGCGTATTTTGAGCGTAATAATTGGAAACGTTATAAAATTACAGACAAAGTTAAGTATACTGTAAATAAAATAAAACATAATTTACGAATACGGTACTAATGCCATTGTATTAGTTTTAGATAATACAAATGAACGTTCATTTGTGTTTGTAAGTACCTAATACTTTCCGAATGTGATTACTTTATATTTCATCTCATTGTCTCATGTCGTGCCTTCGTTCCTGAAGTTTGTGTTTCTGGTGGTAGTCTACATTTCATAGTGTTTTCAATATATATAATATATTTAGCATCCAGAAGTGAAAATTGATTTAATAAGAGCCTCGAATTGATTTATTCATAAATCAAACACCAAATCATATAAATTAATGTTAATTACTCACTCAATTACTTTATAAATCCAAATAACACATTTGAACATATTGCAAATCATAAGTCGCGCCAATAATAATTACTTACGTTACATTTATATGCACCAACAAGATGGCGGCGATTAAAATTAGCGCGCTAAATGCCGCGATTCATTTTTTTTAATAACGCTGTTGTATGGACCAAGGAGTTTCCTAACTATATATATTCAGTATAAATAGTGCAAACTATAATAGGGTTACCTGATGGTAAGTGCTCAACCGCGCCCATAAACATTGGCATTGTAAGAAACGTTACCATCGCTTACATCGCCAATGCGGCACCAACCTTGGGAACTATTATGTTATGTCCCAAAAATTAATGTTGACGCTGTGTGAGATAATAAATTTGTTGATTATCTCACACAGCGTCAACCTATTTGTATGCCGTGACGACAAACGCTATGACATTCTACTATGTCGTAATCTCTCCGCAGCCACTCTCAAATCCCGTGTTTACGTGGCTATATACTTCATTGCTTTATTGCACACTCACAAACTATGACTACTCTGTTCGTCTCTTTTTTATGTGGATAAATATTATATTTAAATACTTATCTTAAAATAAACATAAATTTTCACGTAACTTATAGTTTATAGTACTAAGCAATGAGTTGCAATATCTCATTATTAATTTTTAAATAATTATATTATAGTATCGATGTCTGTTGGTAGAGATAATCCATTGTACTATCCCAAGATTGACTTGTTATTTATAAGTGAAGCGAAATAAATTATTGTTTTATAGACGCTTACCTTGTAAATTGGGACCAGCAAAACCTTTATAATACTCCATTGCTCGAAAGAACAACATGGTAACAAATAATAATACAAAAAGAAAGTGCAACACAACGAAAAAAAGGCGAAAGAGAAGTATAGAGCAAAACATTCAAAAGAGAGTTAAAGTGAAATTAATAGTTGACTATAGAAACGGGGAGAACAGTTAGCGTCACAAGCACCAGAGCAACATGAGGGCAGGTTAATAGGAGAATGTGAGAGACAAAGGAAACTATGCCGAAATACCTGAGCAACGCAAAATCTGATTAAATAACCAACGTGAGCGTCCCCAGAAACGCAATTGAAAATCATCTACAAGCTATCGAAAATGCCATTAATATATTGTCCACATACACGTTTGTGTAATTTGCATCAAGCGTTGCTATCCTAATCAAGTACATACAGCACGTTTCACTGTCGCATAAAGATGTATATATCTATGTATATATTGCTGTGAACTACAAATAATCAGCATGGTCATAAGACTAAATGGCCAAGTGGTTTTATTCAAGTTTTATCCTTTCTACCGTCGATTTTATTATTTATAAAACTTTATTATAAATGGTCTGTCGAACGCTACGTTGTTAGCAAATCTGACTTTAATCGAATTGGTTGATATATACTCTGATAAGCCCTTTGAAATAAACAAACTTTCCAGATTTATATAGTATAGATTATTTTAAACTCTTTAATAATTTATAACAGTGTTCTATATTTCATAGAATTTGTGCAACAGGGCGGCGATTATGTCGCTGACCGCTGTTCACTGCCGCTTGTTCATGTCAGCCTCACGGCGTTGTTACTCAAGTGCATTTGATTCTCGTCTGCCGCTCCATGTAAACGTAGAAATGTTGCAAATTTAGACTATGCCTACTAAAACTATGTTTGAGTAAACACATTACAAAACTGAACTACAATATTTGAACTGTAATATTGGACAAACGGATAGTATATGTATAGTATAGCCCTATCTTTACAGCAGCACCTTTACATAATATAAGTTATGAATATTTCCGTTAAATATCACTAATTTACGATTGACCAATTAGATGACTTTCTGATCGCTAATCTTTTTAACCGACTTCAAAAAAAGGAGGAGGTTATCAATTCGTCTGTATGTTAGTACCACCTCTCTGCAGAACTGTATTTGCACAAAACTCAATAGTACCACGTTTGTGTAAACTATACAATGGGCTCGATTTGCTCGATATCAGTACGGACTCACCTAAGACTTTCCGTAAAGTTATTACAGAAAGACTGTTACAAATAGTATATTATGTAATCATAGTAAATATGTAAACTTATAGTATTTTGTAATGTAGCTAATGACGTTTTTGTTATTTCCGTTCTTCATATTTTTTTCCTTTCAATGTCTTTTTTTTCTCAATTGTTAACATATTGTTACTTAATATTAGTCAAGCACTTTAATATTTAATTATAAAATTTTTGCTTTTGAATGGGTGTTCATAATGTATCTTATTTTGTACATGATTTATTGGTGTGTAATTTATGTAACATCCGCTAGCAAAACATAATAAATAAATAAATATAGTCAATGCGCAGAAGAATAGGGGAGTGATCCGTTAGTTAATTAAAAACAAAAGTATGTGATGTAGCTCTGGTTTTCACCATAAAATGATCTAAGCAAGTTTTTGATCTGGTCTGACAATCAATACCTTGCTGAAGACCGTGAGTAGCCATTAAATCGAGATACACTAATCCATATTCACTGGTATTGTCCGCCAAAATATCTAAATTAATATCTCTAGTTAGAATTACATTGTTTTTAAGTTGTCGCAAATTAAGGATTGTATGTAGTGAGTTTATGTAATTCATAGGGTTATGGAAACAAGGTGGACGATACGTACATATAATGGATGTCTCGTCTTGTATATCAATTATAATACAGTTGCCTTCTATACATATTGGTTCATGAGATGACGACTGGATATCCTTTCGTACGTAAACAACGACTCCATCGTTTTTATTCAGACTTATTTTTGTGTAGTACATGTTGTAGCTATTTAAGTACAGGGGAGTAAAGTTTTCGTTTGTCCAACACTCGGTTAATACAAGGACATCTATATTTGTATTAAATCTTGAGAGAAATATTAGAAAAAGATCAAAATTCGAGTTAATACTTCGTATGTTTACGGTGATAATTGATAGGGTGTTTCGGTTACAACACTGTGGAGGTAGCGCTGTATAATATTCATCTGGGTCACTTATTCGCTTACAGTGAATATTACTAGAGTCTTCTTTATCTTTCATTATTGAATTATCGAATGTATGATATAAAAAATAAACATAGTTCTATTATATGCGAGTCTAAGAAATTATTTATATCGCAGTAATTTTTTTGTAAATATATAAGGTAAAACATATTGTAAAAAAATATTTCATACGTGTTTTGGAAAATACTGTATATATTATAGTTATTTACATTACAAAATAATAATTACAAACTATTTTTTAATATTATTGCTTTATTTTTATTTAGAATAACAAATGAATATTGAAGTTTTATGACAATCGGATGAACGGGGCGGAAGTCGATACTTTACAGCGCCGCCTGGTGGCGAGTTACATCAATGGGCATAGCATATAAACCATTTTTCGTGGAAAAATAAATATACATACCAATTTTCATGATCGGTCAAATAGTTTCTGAGTTTATCGATTCATACATATACAAACATCCTCTTTATATACCTACATAGATTATTTTAACGTCTTTAAATACATTTTTCGTATTTCGCAATTTTTAAACCTTATTACAATTCGTAACAATTATGAGACAAGTTAAAAGAAAAAATTAGAAAAAGTAACGACTTTTTTTATTCATTAATAATGTTTATTTATTATTCAATAAAAATGTATAAGGTTAGGCCTTCATGCTATGTATGTCCCAATAAAGTGTTTTTTTAATTATAAAAATCATAATTATGAAAACAAATATTAAAAGTGTAATTAATATTTCTTTCGATCTAGATGTTTTAAATGATTCGGCTACTTAGCGGTTTGAAGAGCGGCTTTACGCTGGTAAATAGGCGGTTAGCGAGAGGAAGTGCGGACAATATTAATGTTGTCCATAACTCACAGACCGCCGACGTATTTTTCTCGAGCCGGCTAAGAACGGCAGACACTAATTAACAGGATTAGCATATTCCCTTTAAATACAATTTTAGAATGGAATATTTTTTGCCGTATAAATTAATTTCATTCCTTCTACTTTAATCTCATATGAAATATCCGAGGTTTCATTTGTCTGTTACAATTTTTAACAGTTAAGTTATTTTGATATTTACAGGCTACATAATATAAAATTGTAATCAAATGCTACATAAAGATGTAAAAAGCATTCAGAGACAATTGAAAAAACGTTATACTAAAATAAATATTCATGCTGCTTAGCTATTAGGATTATCGATAACTCTGCACTGATGAGCTAAACTGCACTCACAAACTAAACAGAACTAATCTCGGCAGCCTTTAATCTACAAGTACCTACTTAATCCTCTGTTTTGATAGTATAGTTGACAAATAGTTTGTCCTTGATATTAAATTGGAGAAAACATTTTTAGTATACAATTTATATCCACTATTTATTGAGAGAATGGAACTTTCTAATAACACTAGAATAGCTGTCAGTCATTATCAGACGCAAGTAAAACACCTTGACGAAGAATGAAAAATGGAAAGCATGTAGACTTAACCAAAACTGTACTTGTATTTATCTTATTTTTTGAAGCCAATCAAGTTTTGGGCAAAAACAGAAAAGAGTGAGAGAGTGCTCATCCATAACAGTTAAAAGCTCCTCAAAGACACTTATATAGTCACTTCACTGGTGATATCTGCAAATATATTTTCTAGTTTTTGCGACCGTGATTTATGTTTTCTTTTTAAATTAGGAAAATATAGCAATATTGCATTTCTTTCATTAACTTTTATGTATATATTAAAGAAATCGCAAATAGTTTGGATTATACGCAAATAAAAAATAATTGCATAAATATAATTCATATTTAAAGACTACTTACCTCTTGGTAAGGAGCTTACGGGGCTTGTAATTTAGGCTTTTTATTGTAATTTTCATTCATATGTTTTCGTATCATTTTTGAATTACGTCTTATATTATTAGATAAGGCAAAGGAATAGCTTACATTTTAATTATTCATGGTCTTATGTTCCTTTATATAAACAGCTTTCAAAATCTGAACACTCTAATATTATTTTACATCAAAATAATTATATAAAAACAAAGAATATATATATATATAACATACAATTGATAATGAAGAATATCTTTACAAGATAAAAAGATATTATGTAGAATTGTCAAAATAGTGGAAAAAAGTTTATCTGCCTTTTTTTTCGAAAGTGACTTTTTTTTTTTTATCGCATAGGAAGGAGGACGAGCATATGGGCCACCTGATGGTAAATGGTCACCAACGCCCATAGACATTGGCGTTGTAAGAGCTGTTAACCATCTCTTACATCGCCAATGCGCCACCAACCTTGGGAACTAAGATGTTATGTTCCTTGTGCCTGTAATTACACTGGCTCACTCACCCTTCAAACCGGAACACAGCAATAACAAGTACTGCTGTTTTGCGGTAGAATATCTGATGAGTGGGTGGTACCTACCCAGACGAGCTTGCACAAAGCTCTACCACCAAGTGACTCCAAGGCACTTATTAAACCTATATAACATAAGCGGTAGACGTAACGGTAGAGTTATAATTATTGTAGGATATTGATTTTTTAACGTTCGAACTTGGTTCGAACAAACTAACAGTTCTGCTTGACCTATTTAACGTTGGACAACTTTGATAAAATTGAAATGATGAAAGGAACTTAGAAATAAATCCACGACTTCAAGTTATACTTATGTGCAATATATTAACGCGATTAAAAGTAAATATATTGGTAATCTCTCACTCATACATTTTGTGGTATACCGCCATTTACAAGGAAACGTGGAGGAGAAGGAGTGTTTTCACGGAATGGATGGTTTGCGAGATATTTTTTTTATATATATAATAAGAACTAGAACCCAGGCAAGACTGCATGTAGTTCAGTAGTTTTTTAATTTGTTGTATATCTTAGTTCAGTCGGCCTTTCCTCGCGTAGTAAAGGCACATCTTAAGGACTTCATTAAATAAATCTTTAAATTATATTCCACTATTATTATGAAAAGAAATGTGATTGTAAATGTTATAATATTTAATTTTGAATAAAGGATTTAGCCGGTTAAGCAGAGTGCAGTTTTCATTTGCTTAACCAGCTAGATCCTTTACGAATAAATAGACTGATATGAAAACGAAGTTGTTTTATACATGATACGCTTATCGTTTGCTTAATCATAAATACCCTTATAATCGTATATATTTTATAGCATAAGTAGTCGGACGAGCATATAGGCCACCTGATGGTTAGTGGTCACCAATGCCCATAATCATTGGCAATGTTAACCATCGTTTCCATCGCCTATGCGCCACCAACCTTGGGAACTAAGATGTAATGTTCCTTGTGCCTTTTTTTTTTTTTTTTTTTTTTTCGTGGGGAAATCCATCATGGATACCCTCCATATGTGATGCAGAATGGAGGGTTATGTCGGACTCCTACCGACTAAAACCACCACGGTACCCTTCCCGTCTTAAGTGGAGCGCCACGGGATCGCTTGCGCATGCTACCATGACGCTCCGACGGCCGGCCCGCCTATGCGGGCCTCCATTCACTAGGGAGGAATCCCAGGGTACTGGGATCTCCCCTATTCCCGGCGGCGCCTATTGTGGCGGGGGGAGAAGGTGCGCAAAATGTTCCTTGTGCCTGTAATTACACATATATTTTGGTTGCCGAGTTGTGGAAGAAATTTCAAGCGAAATAATCGTCGGTGGAGAGGTTTTGTAGGTGATGGTTCTATGCAACATTCATGCACGATAACAGATAAGGTTTAGGCTGAATCGAATAAACACTCATTTTTATTGTATCCAATTTTAAATTAGGAATAGGTGTTTCTTATATAAGACCGCGTATTGTGTTTAAATTTGTAAAATGCTTTAATGGAGCCAATTCAACTTCTTCCCTTTTTAATTTTTTTCAAAACAGTTAAATATATAAAGATGGAAAGGAGCGACATCCTACAGCTACTCGTAAGATGTGTTAAAGGAAATGGGAACGGTATCTCATAACTTCAATTGTTTACTATTTCACTGAATTGATTGAATTTTTATTTATTAACCAAAAACATAAAAAAAAAATTTATAAACATGGTTTTATTTCACTCTTCCATAGTATGTCAACAAACGTCAGAGATCTCTGTACCAAAAAATCACGGTTATTACGAAAACGACATTATAAGCCGGAGCTTTACAATACTATTTAATAATATACTAGTCTATACTAATATTATAAACTCGAAAGTTTGTAAGTATGGATGGATGGATGGATGTTTGTTACTATTTCACGTAAAAACTACTGAATGGATTTTAATGAAACTTTACAATAATATAGCTTATACAATAATATAGCTAAAATATATTGTGTGAATGTAGGGATATCGCCATCGATATCCCTACATTCATACAATATGTTTAAATCAGCCTCCCTAGGCTGATTTTTATTCATTACATTTTTATTAATTATACGTGGGTGAAACTGCGGGGCCCAGCTAGTCTTATATAATAATACACTAGTCCCCGTCCGAAATTATATACGATGCAAGTTTTTCTGATACAATTAAGTGATGCTAATCCTTTGACATGTCATTGTCAATGTTTTGACAATTTCTACGAAATTGAAAGCCTTTATTGAAGTTCACACTTACATATAAAATACTTTTACATTCATTTTATAACTATTTAGGATTCGATTAATACGCTTATAAGTCTTTTAATGTTATCGTAATTTTCTTTACTTTAGCGTAATCAGAAGTTAATTAACAATTAGGATTATACAATTTTAAGCATAAATCATTAATTACTTTAGAAGTAACAAAATTGTACTCTCGTTTGCGAGATAAGACCGTACTCGGACTTAACTCGGTACAACAACACAAGCAAACGGTAGATACAAAGTAAAATCGATATTGATGCAAAACAGAATTGATACTAGCTCAGAATTAAGCGGTGTTCAGAAACATACAGCAACGTTAGTTTGAGTATTTTTAATTTACTGTAACTTGAAACTTGCCTTTTTGTTCATAATAACACTCTTATTATATAATATCAATTATCTGAAACCCTAAATAAAACAATCTGTTTGCATTTTTGACTCTTTTTCACGCATTTGTCAAGGCCTGTTAATTATATGTCAACTATCAAGAAGTCAGATTGGTAAATGGGTTACTTGATAGGAAAAAACACTTATAAATGATTCAAATGTATGTCATATTTACACTGGCAACAAAATGTATATCATTCATGTGTAATGAAAATTAATGAAACAAGATCCGATGCAAGTTGATTATGTAGTCTCAGCCTCAGATATATTTGGTCGCATCACATAACGTCATATTATACAAAAATACCAAAGCATACCTTTGTTAAATCTTGTTTCGTATTGGAAATTCAAAATATATTCAGTCATACTTAAATGTTTAGATACGTGTCTTTTAATAAAATATCATTAAATACACTATTTATTTTAACAAAGATTGTTATGATATCACCAAACTTTGTTGTAGCTTTTGTTATTCTTTAATTTAGTTTTCTGTCGCAGTTCCGTAACACAAAAAGCATACAGGAAAACGGTAGAATTTTGTAAATCTGTGATGAGAGAGCGAAGTTTGTACCACATTGTGAATGTTCGCCAACAACTTTGGATATGATTTTTTTAATAGATAAATAAAAATTTTAACAAAACAAAAACCGACTTCATATGAAAAACAAATTAATATGCACTAAAAAGTAAAAAAATAATTGCGTATTCTTCTATAATTTGATAATTAACTTACTATTTTCTACTCATCAATATATAGGTACGAATGTGTTGTGTAGTTGATAATGTATTTACAATTACTGTTATTTTTGGAGTCGATGTCAGCCAAGGTGGGCTTATAACTACATACATAGTTAGTTATAGGTGAGATGTGCTTGTGTCGCACGCGCAACTTAACGAGGCGAATAAAAGTCAATTTGTAATGTGTATGTTTTTGTTTATTTTTAATAGATTGCCGTATTATTATTGCTAGGTATATTATAGTGTTTCCTTAGCTGACATCGACTCCAAAAATAACAATAATTGTAAATACATTATCAACTACACAACACATTCGTACCTACATATTGATGAGTAGAAAATAGTAAGTTAATTATCAAATTATAGAAGAATACGCAATTATTTTTTTACTTTTTAGTGCATATTAATTTGTTTTTCATACGAAGTCGGTTTTTGTTTTGTTAAAATTTTTATTTATTTTTCGATTTTTAGTGAATCTGAAGTACACTCACTAATTTGGTAGAATATGGGTAGACCTACTAAACGTGCAGCTCATATGAGACAGCGCCATTTATATTATTATTTAAATATATTAATCTATAACAGTGAAACGTAAAGAAAAATGCATTTTGGTACTTAATTAATAAATATTAGTTAATATGGTTAAATGTATGAATAT
The DNA here is from genome assembly GCA_963151315.1 of Nymphalis c-album. NCBI lineage: Eukaryota > Metazoa > Arthropoda > Insecta > Lepidoptera > Nymphalidae > Nymphalis > Nymphalis c-album. The sequence goes on from OY720588.1 coordinate 7,139,852, forward strand.
AAATTAACATGTTTTGATTAAATAGATTTAGTTGGTGGGGTGTTGGGCAGCCATAACATAATCAAATAATTATTTCTAGTAATAATTAAATAAACTGTATGTTTATAGATGTTGTGTTATACCATTCTTCACCATAAAATATGACGGAATGTCTGTATATTAAAAAAAGGGGAAGTATCTATATTATCCTAACTAATATTATAAATGCGAAAGTAAGTTTGTCTGGACGCTTTAACGCCTAAACCACTAAGCCGATTTAAAAAATTCTTTCACCAATGGAAAGCAACACTATCAGGGAGTAACACAGGCTACATTTTGTCCCCATTTTCCCACGGGAACGGGAACTACGTGGGTGAAACCGCGGGAAAAACACTAGTAATCAATATATAAATATACATAAATATAACATGTATATAAGAGTACTTATACGATTCTATATATATATATATATATAATTTTCAAAATTGGTCTCAACTTTTAGGAGATGTTCAAATATGTTTCAATTACAAACATATACATATATACAATGCTTACATGCATAACTCATATTTTAAAGAGGAAAGATTTGATTTTTGTTTGATTTTGTATTACGATTTAACTCAAAAACTACTCGACCGATTTAAAAAATTCTTTCACCTTTAGAAGGCTACGTCTTTACCGAGTAACATAGGCTTTATTATATTTTCAAAAACTTATAGATCTCTACTTAAAATGGAGCAATGTAACCCAAACGTATCAAACTGTTGCCTATAAAAGTAATTATTTCGCGTGCGCTGCGAAAACTATTGACGGTATATAAAGAAGTGTTTTATACAATATTACTACAATTACTTGATCATAACGATGTTATGGTAGGTGAATGAAAAATCTAGATAGCCTATACAAGATTCGGCCGTGTATCGTTAATTTGCTACTAAGAATTGAATATTTCCGTTACTTTGTCATGGATCCTATAATCAGAATCTAACCAAACTATCATCAAACAACCCTTGAAGTATACTATTTCCAATAAAAAAAAAATCATCGAAATCGGTTGAATAGATATCGAGTTATTCGTCCATTTGTCGCGCACATACCTCATGCAAATTTACGACTTATATGGTTTTCTCATGGATTCCACTGTCAAACCTGGACCAAAAAAAATGGGACCCCATGGGAAGCAACTACTTTCAAATAAAAAAAAAATCATCAAAATCGATTCACCCAGTCAAAAGATATGAGGTAACAAACACAAAAAAAAAAAAAAAACATACAGACGAATTGATAACCTCCTCCTTTTTTTGAAGTCGGTTAAAAAGTAAAAAAACGACTCTACATATGAAGGGAAGCGATTGAATACGGGAATTTAAATGAAACAGGGCACGATCTTACGACCACAAACATACTTTTTTTGCATTTTTTAAAATGATTAGAAATCGAATAAATCTAGGGAAAACTTATCCTCTATCATGAATGTCAGGACCTAATAAGGCGTATATTGTGTTGTATACGCAATACCAACAGTAGACAGGAAGAAATTAGCATGACAAAAAATATTCAATTGTAATATTTTTTGTCAGCATTATCATAAAATATCATATCTTTGGTAATGTGATACAAAATTGATTTTTATAAGTGTTTCAAGAATTTTTTTTTTAATGATATCAACATTACTCATACATGTTGTGCTCTTTAGTGGGTATATTTTAACACAAACTACTAAGCTTGTATTTTTGATTGTTATATAATTATGCTACTTACCTCTGTTGGAGTTCCTTAAAATGTTGAGTCTTAACTGCTTGTAAAGGCCTATTCGAATGAAGTATATTTATGATACTCTGCCAGTATTAAAAGTATTGTTGCAATTGATGAAATTTTAAAACTGAAAATATGAATAGTAGATACACAATGTATTAATAATTAGATAAGCTGTTTTTTACTCAAAACAATAAGTATTCCTTATCACAAATAATAATAATATTAAACTGCTGGGCTAAGACCTACTCTTCTTTTTTTGGAAGGAGGAGAGGGTTTGGAGCTTATTCCATCACGCTGCTCCAATGCGGGTTGGTGGATTACACTTGTAGCAGAAATTCAGTGAAATCAGACTCATGCAGGTTTCCTCACGATGTTTTCGTTCACCGTCAAGCACGAGATGAATTATTAACACAAATTAAGCACATGAATCTTTAGTGGTATTTGCTCGGATTTGACCCACAATCATTCACGCGTTCTAACTAGTTTCTCGTTTTTTTATTTACAAATCCTTAGTATTATAAATATTTATAGGATTTTACCGAATTTCATTGTAGCTCATAATATAATTTTCAATTATCTTTCTGTTGATCGATTTTACTCTTTCCATGCATATACAAAGCAAAGGTCAAAATTAACATTTCAAAGACGTTTCTAAAATATAAAATTATTTTCTATCAAAATAATAAATGTTGAACATGTTTGTGCCTCAAGAGTACATTGTTTAAAATAACTACACAACATATTTTCTACATCACAACTAAGTCGCTCATATTGTGTGAATTAGTAAAACATGCTTCCTGTTGAGCTAAAAAAGGCCTTTTATGAGTTGTTAGCGTATTCTGTGCGAAGTTCAAATTTTGATAATCTGGCTAAATATACTGCAGGTTTTCTCCGAAACTAATCTAATTTCAACGTTTTTCACCGACATAGATGTATTCGGAATGAATATTTTTAATATTTGATGAGTTGACTGTATTTATTAATACATAAGGGTTTTTTGTTGAAACCAGTTTTGCAACATAAGTCAATGACACGAAAACGGTCTAGTCGTATTTGGATACATACAATGATTTACTAAGTATTTAAACATAAAATGATTTGTGAATCTTCGTTTTGTAAGTAAAAATTAAATTGGTTTTTGATGTAATTGTTTGTAACGATAAAAAAATTGTTCTATTTCCAAATATTCGCTCGCTGGTATGCGGTGAAAAAATGGGTCCATCCAATTGTTTGTCGTTCGTGCGACCTGGAAACGTGAGGCACGCAATAGTGGCAAGCACACATCAACGTACCTACGATAAAAGGAATTTGGTCGCTATTAGGCGGCGGTTACCTAAATTTTTTTTGGGATACAAGAGATTGAATTGTAGCTCCGAAATTGTTGGTCATTTTATGTCCCTCAGTTAGTTCTTTTTGAATTAAATCAACATTGCGGATTTCTTGGTTTTATTTTGGGATAAGGGTAGAATACTTTTCCTTCATTTGAGCCTTTTTCATTGTTTGAGATTCAATAGGTACAGCTTCTATTACTTTCAATTAACTTAATTTTATACAAATATTGAAGAAAAAACACATAAATACATAAACAAATATTGTTCTTTTAAACGCCAATTATTAGACAAAATTTATAATTTCCATACTCGATTAACAGATATCAAAGCGTTTTGCAAGCTAGCCGAAATTACGGGGCTTGTGTTGGATTCGGGAATACCAGATTAGAGGTAATTAAGTCCTGGAAGTGTAACCCGACGGTGATCATTATGTGGGATAATGAGGTGTCCACTCAGCTTCGCTTGTAATATGTAAATTTAATTTGGTTCTTCAACGTACCATTTTCATTTTTATCAGCTATTTTGTTTTAACTTCGAAGCATAATTATGATAAACTCATACGATATTATTCAAGTTATATAACAAGCTGGATCAGAATATGACACAAAATTACAGATAATTTGTACCAGTATGGTGACTCTTCAGGGGTCCAATTACGTAATGACGAAAAGGACAATGGTAGTCATAGCGCTGGCACCGGCGGCGCAATCGCGTGGGCGTTAATCGAACGTGTCGGATAAATTACGAGTCAAACGATTTGTTCCACAAAAGATCTTGTATTTTCCGACAGTCGATGAAAATAGAAGTACGCGGTAGTGTAATGCCATACTTCTCCGGTGTGACTTACAGTTTACGTTTTCACATAACTAAGCAGTATTGTTATACATATTATGTATCGTTCTTAGTGTACAAAATGTAGATTAATTATTTGGACTTTATAACATTTATGTATGTTTGGAATAAGAACACGTGTAACTACCAATCGGCATTTATAAGAAGACCCCCACTAATTTTATAACATTTTTTAAAATCTAATTTTATAAAATATATGAGAATCATAAATATTGATTAAGATTATAAAAAAACTTGCGGCCGGGGCACTCCCGATGATATAAATTGCAACAGATTTTATTTGAAATATTGTCACAGTAAATTAAATATTTTAAAATATAATAAAAATCAAAAAAGTATTTAAACGTTGGAAACAATCAAAACGGAGTCTACTTTAAATGGAATCTTAATAGCTTGATAAATAATATTATAATATTTTTCAATAACTATTGAAATATGAATTTCGTGTTTTAGACATTTATGAAATAAAATCATGTAAAAAAACATAAACAATCAAATCGATCAGTTAATGTTTGGGGCGCCATCGATGAACATAGCTATTGAGAAAGATCGTGCCATTACAACGTAGTACCCATTATTAGCGCCAGAAATATAACGATATTATCATTCATCCATGACTTTCTCTTTTATTTTCTCATGACTTTTTTCTTTATTTTTTAAAGTTTGAATATATTCTTTATCATTCTAACAACTTGGCCAAGGCAGGATATCTCTCTCTACTGTAAGCCGCGTAAAAGAACTACATTCTAATAAGCAGAAAAGTAAACTTCTTACTATAAATAAATATAGCATCTACAAAATTTTTGTATGGCAAAAAATACTTTTTTTTTAAATATGCCTTGCATTGCAGATACATAATAATGGTCCTCCTGACCGATTTCGGCCACAGCGGCCAATCTCAAGAGAGATTAGCCAACTGCGCAGGAGTTATTATAGAGTTTGAACACAAGCACAGTTGTGTGCGTAAACATAGGTGCACTCTCTATTCCCTAACTTTCATAACCCATCTCAACGGCTTAACATGCTTTCCGAGGTACGGGACACACTTCCAACTTCCAGACTCCGGGCTGCTACTGATAATTTTCGGCAGAAAATATCAATAGCATTTTATTGGCCCGACCTGTGATTTGAACCCAGGACCACCGTGTCTGCGGCCTTACATGTAGCCACTAGACCAACGAGGTAGTTAATAGACTTCGGACATAACTCAATACATGAAAAAAAAATGATTTTACAAGTTTTTGTCGTACTGTCGTGACATTTGTAGGTCTTTTTTTCATTCATAAACGAAAGGACGACGCGATGTGTCAATCTTTGCGATGCGCGTAGATTTATAAACGTTCAAGCGGGAAATTATATTAATACTTATTTTTGTATGAAAATAAAATCTAACAAATTATCAAAAGTCGTAGAACAAAAGTAGTTGCTTATGGTGTTAGCTATCTAGTCCTGCGTTGCTGATTCGTTACAAATAACCCTGCACACGTTTTAACGCAGGTTAAACATAAAGCTCTTATTGGGTTTGAATGGCTTTGTAAACTTTGGACATGCATTCATAAAATACAAAAAAGAGTAAAAAATATTAAATAAATATTCGTATTCGTAAAGCAGGAAATCACCGGCGTATTTTATAATATTTTATAGTAATGTTTATTTTTATGGAGTTTGTATTTCGTGTGTAGCATCAAACATAAAAGCAAACAGAACTCGTGAAAATGTAGGCAGTCTCGTTTAAAAGTCGTGTGTTAACGTTATATCGGCCGACCTGCTTACGTGCAGTCGTCGCACTTTGCTTGCCCCTTAATTGGAGTGGCTAGCACGCAAGCCTGGACACAAGCAAACAAAAATCGACTCTCATACTCATGACAAAGAGGCTAATGTCCTCCCCCTCATTATACGACCTAATTGAAGCAGGTCTAGCTATTTTACATTGAAGTATTAATAAAAAGGTGCGCTATGTAGACTAATGACGTAAACGTAATAAGAATTTGTGATTAATGCCGTCAAAAAATTATTACTATTTTTAAGTGAAGTATCATAACGTTGATTATTTATTATTTATCATATAATTATTATATAATACCCATAGCTTCTACTTGAACACAACCCTTCTGAAGACTTTTATAGCATAGGTAGTCAGATGAGCATATGGGCCACCTGATAGTAAGTGGGTACCAACGCCCATAGACATTAACATTGTAAGTGATGTTGATTACATCGCCGATGCGCCACAAACCTTGGGAACTATGATATTATGTCCCTTGTGCCTGTTATTATACTGGCTCACTCACCCTTCAGATCGGACCACAACAATACCAAGTAGGTTATACTGTTTTGCGATAGAAATCTGATGAGTGGGTGGTATCTACCCAGACGAAAAAGATTGAAATAGACAAAAATAATTGGTTGTATTGCCGGTTGCACTTGCTGGAAACCACAAAAATTGAACATTTAACCTTAATTTTATATTGCATTGTTCCAGGTTGGGCACTGAGTGGATCAGTGTAGTATTATGTTTTCTATGCTTGTTCATGTTCGCACTATCGCCATGGTTGCGGGCGCCTGTCTTACACTGCAATAGAACAGTTTGTAAGCGGAGACGTTAGCTTAGTAAGTAATGGCCGAATACTGAAACGTCTTTCAAATATGAATTGGGACTTAATTATTTGGAACGCCATTAATTTCAAATTTCGCATACAAAATTTTGAAATTAATGACGTTCCAAAATATAAGTCCCACTTCATTTTGAATGACTTTTCAGTATTCGGCTTTAGTAATTTTAGATTGAGGAAGATCATTTCCTTTACTTTCTGCAATAAATACAATATATATATATTTTATTTAAATAATTATACAATAATTGTACAATAATCGCGCGCCTTATTTACGTTTAAGATCAAGTTCAAGTTCAAGATAAAGCGGAATTTTACTTACGAAATTGCTTAGTTATTTGTTATTCGTTGGAATAGCCTTTGCTCTATCTAACGATAATCAGAATTAAGAAAATCATTTCATTATGTCCCGCAATAAATTAAATTTCGAATGCAATGACAGTAAACTCTACCTGATTGGTTATGGATACCAAAGTAAACGTTGAGTAAATTAATTATACGCGAAGTAAATCAAGATCAAATTAAGTTCCTTAATTGGATTTTGTCATCTTTTTATCTACTTATATATTTTTCAATTTTCCTCGTAAAACTGAAATAATCTATATATATAAAGGAGATTTCCACGTATATACTCACTCATCACGATATCTCTGGAACCAAAAGGCGTAAAGACTTGGAATTTGGTAGAAATATTCCTTTCACCGAGTAGAGGTCAGCTAAGAACGGGTTTTTGGAAATTCCACCCCTAAAGGGGCGAAACAAGGGATGAACCGTAGTATGTAAATCCGTCATTTTCAAAGTTAGAGCAATGATATTTTATATACAATTTACAGGTTAAAAATAAATAAGTACACAAATCAGAGTTTTCAAAAATTCACCACCTAAGAGGGTGAAATAGGGGTTGAAAGTTTATATGGGGAGGTCGTCATTTTTGATGTAAGAAGTATGAAATTTTAAATACAAGCTTTTGGTTAGAAATAAATAAATATATAATACAGTATTTTTGAAAATTTACCCTCCAACGGGGTGAAATAGGGCTTGAAAGTTTGTATAGTAGAGCAAGAGCCCACGACGGCCAGACCTTCGTCATATTATAAAAGCTGAAAAATTTTCTATGCATATACCTTATACAGGTAAGAACGACCAGCGACTATAGAGTTTGGGTTGTGGTTACTTTGGCAGGTAACAGGTATTAAAGGTGTATAAAATAGAACCTTACTTTCGTTAAAGTATAAAGCTCAATTTTTTTGTATTTTCTTCGGGATAACTTTAGAAATCTCGTCATCCATTGCCGGACACTTATGACAGTTGCTACCCCCTGCCAGACACCCCTAAACTTTAATAAATTATAATTATGCTTTCGTCATAGTATAAAAGCTAATTTTTATATATGTTACTTGGGTGCCTATAAAAAAATGTTACTCCAATAGCCGGACAGTTTTAATGGTTTTTACATCTTGCCAGACACATTGAAAGTGCTTAGGCGATTGCGATTTTTCACTATTTCCAATAAAAAAATAATTTTATTTCATTCATAACCATGTTATATAAAATAAAAAAAAAAATATTATTATAAAATACAAAAAAAGTATTATTATAAAAAAAAACAAAATATTTAATCGTTTTTCTATGTTTCATCATTGTCGTCGATATTTTCATTTTCATCTTCACTACCCCTCCAGCCGATGGCATCATCGTAGGTATAGAGGACGAGGATGTTGAGCTATTGTCTTTTGGTACATTGACTGACTTTTTTTTCACTGTTTTCTGTCGAATTTTCACGTTAAGTATTTTTTCATAAGTCCTGTAAATGCTTTGTAACATTCCCGGTGATAACCACTTTTTGTATACTCATCAGGTAAAATAATGTGTTTATATTTAAGGTTTGAAGTCGGTTTATATTTTGTTAAAATTTTTATTTATTTTTCGATTTTTAGTGAATATATAGTGCACTAAAATATGACGGAATGTGTGTATATTACAAAAAAGGGTTAGTATCTATATTATAATCAATTTATAAATATACATAAATATTACATGTATATACGAGTACTTATACGTTTTTTATATATATTTATAATTTTCAAAATTGGTCTCAACTTTTAGGAAATGTTCAATTACAAACATATATACTAATACTTACATGCATAACTAATATTATAAAGAGGAAAGTTTTGTATTTTTTTTTATTTTTATATTACGATTTTACTCAAAAACTTTTTGACCGATTTTAAAAATTCTTTCACCATTAGAAAGCTACATCTTTACTGAGTAACAAAGGCTATATTATAATTTAAAAAAAATTATAGATCCCTACCTAAAATGGAGCAATGTAACCCAAGGTATCAAACTTTTGCCTATTAAAGTCATTACCTAGCGTGCGCTGACGGTATATAGAAAAGTGTTCTATACAATAGTACTACAATTACTTGATCAGAACGATGTTACGGTAGGTGACTGAAAAATCTGGATAGTCTATAAAAGATTCGGCTGAGTATCGTTAATTTACTTCTAAGAATTAAGGAGTTCCGTTACTTTGTCATGGATTCCATAATCAGAATCTAACCAAACTGTGATCAAAATACACTTGAAGTACATTCTTTCCAATAAAAAAAAATCTTCGAAATCGGTTGGCGTGATATTGAGTTATTCGTTCATTTGTCGCGCACAAGCTCTATAGTCGCTGGTCGGTCTTACCTGTATAAGGTATATACATAGAAAATTTTTCAGCTTTTATAATATGACGAAGGTCTGGCCGTCGTGGGCTCTTGCTCTACTATACAAACTTTCAAGCCCTATTTCACCCCGTTGGAGGGTAAATTTTCAAAAATACTGTATTATATATTTATTTATTTCTAACCAAAAGCTTGTATTTAAAATTTCATACTTCTTACATCAAAAATGACGACCTCCCCATATAAACTTTCAACCCCTATTTCACCCTCTTAGGTGGTGAATGTTTGAAAACTCTGATTTGTGTACTTATTTATTTTTAACCTGTAAATTGTATATAAAATATCATTGCTCTAACTTTGAAAATGACGGATTTACATACTACGGTTCATCCCTTGTTTCGCCCCTTTAGGGGTGGAATTTCCAAAAACCCGTTCTTAGCTGACCTCTACTCGGTGAAAGGAATATTTCTACCAAATTCCAAGTCTTTACGCCTTTTGGTTCCAGAGATATCGTGATGAGTGAGTATATACGTGGAAATCTCCTTTATATATATAGATTGGCGCGACTTATGATTTGTAATGTGTTTAAATGTGTTATTTGGATTTAAAAAGTAATTGAGTGAGTAATTAACATCAATTTATATGATTTGCGGCCGAATAATGAATCGCCCCTCAAGGTTAAACGCTACTTAACATTGAGAAGCTCCTAAAATAGTATGCGAAATTTGGTAAATTAACCGCGTCTCAAATAATTCAGTTGCATTTAATATTTAGGTGACATTTCAGTATTCAGCCGTTAGTGTTCTATTTATGGAGAAATCAATTTTAGATCCTCATAAAATCAGTTTTCACTTCTGGATGAAAAATTCAGAATTGCTATTTATCCTGTACAATTCGAATAGTTGAAATGTAATAAAGAAACGATTATTAGTGTAGCGTTTGTGACGTTTTATTTTTTGTTAATTACTCTGAGTAATGAACAGCGTTGTTCTCAGAACAAGTCGCGTCAATATGAGACCGTTGATATGTCGCGTTTTGAGGTTTGAGTTAATGTCCTTCTCGTTATTGAGTCGGTTCTCTCGCAAACCGACCTACAACATGTCTTAATGGAAAAGCGATTGACGTCGTTGGAGGAATAAAACTTTTACCTCCACGCGGGACGCATTCTCGACCGCGGGTAGCATCGCAACTCTCCGGCACTGTCTCCTCTATGGCGTTCCGTGAATGCAGGTACGAACCACGATGCTGGTGCGAACGATTGTATTATTGATGCGATACAATCTATCAATACTACAGTGATATCACAACAATACTTTTAATCGTCATTTAACTTTTAAAGTCAATAATAATAAGTGTTTGTCTCGCATTTGTAATTGTTTGGATAAGCTGAGCCTCGTGTCTAGACCGCCAGTCTACTCACCTGGCGGCCTTTGAGTGGTAGATGTGTGGTCCTGGATGACGCACGGTCTTTTATTGACTTTTGGTTATGGTAGATGTGTGGTCTTGGAAGACGAATGGTCTTATTGACTTACGGTCATAATGGACGTATGATCCTTTCAGGCAGTTGGGACGCCTTCTGTCTGTTGCTATGTTATTTTTGTTTTACTAATTTGCTGTGTGTGATTACTGTTGTTACTGTTACTCTGTGTTACGTTACTGGCTATGCAAATTGTAGCATTTAACTAAATCAAAAACAATCATTTTATATTTGCATTGAAATTCAGAATAGTATGGCTTGACATCGAGGTCGTAGATGTAATGAGCGTTAAATTGAAGTACCTAAATAGAACGGCCGAGTAGAATAATTAAAATCAGACAAAAATCTTTTCTTTTTAATTTTTTTTTTACCTTTATTTACATTAAAACCTTAACTTAATACAAATTATTTTATAAATGCGGAATGAATCACAGCTATTTCTTTTATTAACCGACTTCAAAAAAAGGAGGAGGTTATCAATTCGTCTGTATGTTCTTTTTTTTTTTTTTTTTATGTTTGTTACCTCATATCTTTTGACTGGGTGAATCGATTTTGATGATTTTTTTTTTATTTGAAAGGAGTTGCTTCCCATGGGGTCCCATTTTTTTTTGGTCCAGGTTTGACAGTGGAACCCATGAGAAAACCATATAAGTCGTAAATTTGCATGAGGTATGTGCGCGACAAATGGACGAATAACTCGATATCTATTCAACCGATTTCGATGATTTTTTTTTTATTGGAAAAAGTATACTTCAAGGGTTGTTTGATGATAGTTTGGTTAGATTCTGATTATAGGATCCATGACAAAGTAACGGAAATATTCAATTCTTAGTAGCAAATTAACGATACACGGCCGAATCTTGTATAGGCTATCTAGATTTTTCATTCACCTACCATAACATCGTTATGATCAAGTAATTGTAGTACTATTGTATAAAACACTTCTGTATATACCGTCAATAGTTTTCGCAGCGCACGCGAAATAATAACTTTTATAGGCAACAGTTTGATACGTTTGGGTTACATTGCTCCATTTTAAGTAGAGATCTATAAGTTTTTGAAAATATAATAAAGCCTATGTTACTCGGTAAAGAAGTAGCTTTCTAAAGGTGAAAGAATTTTTTAAATCGGTCGAGTAGTTTTTGAGTTAAATCGTAATACAAAATCAAACAAAAATCAAATCTTTCCTCTTTAAAATATGAGTTATACATGTAAGCATTGTATATATGTATATGTTTGTAATTGAAACATATTTGAACATCTCCTAAAAGTTGAGACCAATTTTGAAAATTATATATATATATATATATATATATATATATAGAATCGTATAAGTACTCTTATATACATGTTAAATTTATGTATATTTATATATTGATTACTAGTGTTTTTCCCGCGGTTTCACCCACGTAGTTCCCGTTCCCGTGGGAATATGGGGACAAAATGTAGCCTATGTTACTCCCTGATAATGTTGCTTTCCATTGGTGAAAGAATTTTTTAAATCGGCTTAGTGGTTTAGGCGTTAAAGCGTCCAGACAAACTTACTTTCGCATTTATAATATTAGTTAGGATAATATAGATACTTCCCCTTTTTTTTAATATACAGACATTCCGTCATATTTTATGGTGAAGAATGGTATAACACAACATCTATAAACATACAGTTTATTTAATTATTACTAGAAATAATTATTTGATTATGTTATGGCTGCCCAACGCCCCACCAACTAAATCTATTTAATCAAAACATGTTAATTTATATTCATACATTTAACCATATTAACTAATATTTATTAATTAAGTACCAAAATGCATTTTTCTTTACGTTTCACTGTTATAGATTAATATATTTAAATAATAATAATATAAACGGCGCTGTCTCATATGAGCTGCACGTTTAGTAGGTCTACCCATATTCTACCAAATTAGTGAGTGTACTTCAGATTCACTAAAAATCGAAAAATAAATAAAAATTTTAACAAAACAAAAACCGACTTCATATGAAAAACAAATTAATATGCACTAAAAAGTAAAAAAATAATTGCATATTCTTCTATAATTTGATAATTAACTTACTATTTTCTACTCATCAATATGTAGGTACGAATGTGTTGTGTAGTTGATAATGTATTTACAATTATTGTTATTTTTGGAGTCGATGTCAGCTAAGGAAACACTATAATATACCTAGCAATAATAATACGGCAATCTATTAAAAATAAACAAAAACATACACATTACAAATTGACTTTTATTCGCCTCGTTAAGTTGCGCGTGCGACACAAGCACATCTCACCTATAACTAACTATGTATGTAGTTATAAGCCCACCTTGGCTGACATCGACTCCAAAAATAACAGTAATTGTAAATACATTATCAACTACACAACACATTCGTACCTACATATTGATGAGTAGAAAATAGTAAGTTAATTATCAAATTATAGAAGAATACGCAATTATTTTTTTACTTTTTAGTGCATATTAATTTGTTTTTCATATGAAGTCGGTTTTTGTTTTGTTAAAATTTTTATTTATTTATACTTCAATTGTAAGATTTTTCTTTTAGTAAAAGAAAAGTTAATAGCTGGTTAATGTCCCAATGCTGGGCTAAAGCCTCATCTTTATAAAGAGAAGGATTAGTGCTTACACCTTAGCTTACCACGCATATAATAGTGCACAAGTGTGTGGGTAAACTCAATTGCACTCTTTATTACTTCTCACACTCATAATCCGATGGTATGGATAATCCGACACGACCGGATATTACGAAAACCGAAAGAGTTCGGGCTCAGGAACAATGGGTTTTCGTGCTTTCCAAGGTACGGGAGTTTATATAATAATTTTGATACTTCGAAAAGCTACTGTGAATTTGTAGACACAAAACCCAATAACGTTTGATCAGCCCGACCGGAGATGTGAATCCATCACCTCGGGATCTACCTTATATCTAGCTACATGACTACCGAGATAGGAAAACTATAATAATACTAAATAAGCTTTACTAATATTATAAATGCGATACTTCATATAAATACCTATTGTGAAGTATAATAAAATGACATGTATCATTTTATTAGTTTCGTTTTTATGAAAGAAAATGGGTTTGTCGTTGAGATTGCTAATAAGAACATATTGATTTTCCAATAGAGCAAACGGCTCGTTGGAAATATAAATTTCGACTTTTAATTTTCCATTGTCGGGTCGAGCTTCGTAATGGAATCAAACAGCCGGGTCACGTCTTGGCCCCTCAAAAGGCTGACGGCGAAAGATAAACTTTACCTCCATTGTCAATTTCCTGAGTCTTAAGAGCCCATCGTACGCCCAGAAACAATGAAAGAAAAGTACTTTTACCTTCAACAATTTAATGTTGGTTGACTTTTCAAATGGCTCGTTGGGCTAACGCACTTTTAATACGAAATTGTTTTAACATTGTTTTTTGCGGCTTATTAACATTTGAAAAGTTAGTGTGAATGAGTTAATAAATCTAAAAAAGAATAGATGCGAGGACGATAAAAGGACTAAAATTTAACTTCATATTGATGTTTTTATAGGTAAATTTAATCGTTTTTATTCGCGATTTTTTAAGAAATGTAATAAAATACTAAATGTAAATTTCATTGTGATAAAGTTCACGGATTTAAATTATAACCAATGTATGCGATATTGACATTAAGCAATAAAAGGCAAAAATTATAGTAAAATATATACTGACAGATTAGATAAAAAAGGTTCGTCTGAACATCATTTTTAGTACATTTACACATATTTAGATTAAAAATAATTTTATGGGCTTTTCAATATAAGTCACCGGCACATATTTATTCTTTATAACGATTAATAAATACAAAAAAAAAAATATAGTTATGAAGCCGCGTTATTTTTTTTGTGTAATATGAAACAAAATTTATTTTACACTAAGTATTCTTCTTTTATCGACATATGTTTGGGCAAATCAATATAATCATCATCGTTTTAATCATTAGTATTTAAATGTTATCATTATCCTTATCGCACACATACTACCTTACCAACTTATGCACCCAATTGCCGTGTAATTCACTGAACGATCTGTAATCTCTATCGTTTATGGCTCGCACGTGGCAGATGTGCGTTTCTGAAGCAATTCGGCGTACATTACGCACATATGTCAGTAATAGCTTTAGAGTGACAAAAAGCGGTCCTGCTACCCGCACGTTCTCTTATGTTAAACTACGAATTGATTTTCAGAAGAAGTCTCTTTGAGATAGGTTGTTTTTTTTACCTTCGGCATGGAAAACACATGCCTCTCACGACATATTGCTTTTTTATTTCTTTTATGTATCTACTCGTCGACGTGTTCCTGATGTAACGAATCTTGATATTACATTTTAATTTTTTACCTTAACAATATAATTAGTATAATATTTCATCACATATTACTGAAAGTGTATAAATGATACACAATAAAAATTGAATACGTATTTTGTTACATTTATATTAAGTAACAATTGAGTCATTAATGAAAAAATATATTTTAAATATTCATGTACAATTCTTTGAGAACCGGAATAAACTGACGGCTCGTCTGCGCTAAGCGCTGCCAATAAACAAGCAACACTCACTATGGCAGCTACAAATTGCCTCTTTTTGTTTACAACAAAGATATTTCTATTGTTTCCCCATTTCTTTAATAATGTTTTTCTTTTCTGTTATATTATCTACTAACGGTTTGTGAATATGTTAACACCAATTGATGTTTTCGATTCTTAAAGAAAATTGATCTTCTACATTCATTAACATTCTTTGAGGACTAATCAAAGAAGTGATCAAAAATATTGCTTTATGTGCTAACGAAAAAACCGAGGCGGTAAACCGAATGGTTCTAGTTATTGGACCATTTCAAGTCCAGTCAAGTACCACTAAATTTATATTAGCTTACGCAAGACAATCAAGTTTCGGGTGAAAATCTGCTTCAGGCGAATCTGCCATCAGCATAGGAGCACCATGGTGGAAGAAGATCCAAAACCAAGGAGAAAAATTTTTTTGCCCAGCTGTGGGACGTTTACGTACTGTTATTTACCCCTGCACTTACTTTTAAGTACATATTCGATACCCACTTTTGCTTTTCCCATTTGTAAGATATAATAAATATTTCTGTTGAAGAGCATTAAGCAATGATATATTATATAAATATGATATATTAAATAAATATTATATAAATATAGTTCATATAATAGTGTTTATGTTATGGAATTGGGAGTGTTTTGCTTGCTCACAGAGTTTTTTTCTAGGTATTACAATCGTTTGTTTAGTTGAGCGCCAGTTTTTGATTTATGGTTAAAACACATCATAGTCTAGTTTACTTTTTCGTTAGTGTTTCGCAATGTTAAAGTTAAATTCTATATTTATTGCGGCGTATAAGCTTGTCAAGCAGTGCTGACAGTACTGTACTGTTTTCTGCTTATTTTCATAACCCTTGCTTTATTCTATGTCAGCGAATATTTTTAAAATATTTTATATTATTTATATTATAGTAGTAAAATGAACTTTTTAGAAAAAATGATATTTTTAGTTATTGAAGCGCGTTTGCTTTTTAACACAGACTAGCAAAATTGCGCAGAAGCTATTACAATGTACAAGTGTGTGCGCAAGCCCATGTGCATTCTTCGTTTCCACGCCATGATAATTCGATAGTTTAAAGCAAGGCATTTGAATTACAATCATAACATCTTTAATTAAATTTAAATTAAAGTTATGAACTAAAGTTGAGAGCCGAGCCGAAAATAAAATAGATATTATCAAAAAAGTTCATTTTTAATGTTACATGATAAAAACAAATTTAAGTACTAAAAGAAAGATGTGAGAATACGACTATGATTATATTAACGACTTAAAACTGAACAGCGAGTTTTACGGGCTCGATATTAAATATATTTTATTGATTTACATTTATATATTTCTTACGTACCATTATATTGTTACAAAATGAACTTAAAATATCTTACAATTTATAATATTTACAATTAATAATAGAAGTGCGGGAAAGATAAACTATATTTTACCAATGAACGATTGTTTGAATGAATTTTGGCGAGGAGTCACCATTGAAAAGGGAGGATCCTCCGACCAGACGGGTGTTGTGTCTGGTGGGCTACTGCCCGACGATTGTTGTCGGGTTCATGTATATATGTTCAATCGCTCTGATAACTTTAATATCGCGATGTAGAATACGTCTGTGTCATAGTTCGTATGTGGCGAGATAGATGTCGCTACATCACTCCCCTCCGAGACCGGAGGTCGATAGCAGGTTGAGTCGTTCATATATCTTGTGATGCTTGCCGGGCCAGTGGGATGTTCCAGTGAGTCGGAACCAGATGCCGCATAGTTCACGGTGAGTCGGAACTGTCTGCGGTGATGCCCCAGTGAGTCGGGGTGATGCTGGCTGCTGCGTCGACCAGGAGAGAAGTACGTCTCTGCTTGCTGACCGGCCGAAGTGCAGTGTGCTGTGCCAAGGTCGCTGAGAAGGCTGTGGGTGATGACCAGGAATGCGCGTCCGCTGCATGCTGGTGGTCAGGATACCCGTAGTAGCCGTGGATGCTGGCTGGCTGTATGACTCGCTGCTCGAAAGCTTGAGGAAGTGATGATGACGTCACGATGACGTAGCTTTGCGAAGGCTGCGCTGACGTTCATGCTCGGGGTCACCAGTTTGGCGATGAGTCACCTTTGAAAAGGGAGGATCCTCCGACCAGACGGGTGTTGTGTCTGGTGGGCTACTGCCCAACGATTGTTGTCGGGTTCTTGTATATATGTTCAATCGCTCTGATAACTTTAATATCGCGATGTAGAATACGTCTGTGTCATAGTTCGTATGTGGCGAGATAGATGTCGCTACAGAATTGAATGAATGATTGTTGTTCAAATATCATTTTACGGAGATTCCTAAAACTTTCACGAAAGAAAAATGAAAATTTCGTTTCACTTCGTACTTGTATAGGGTTATTGTTGAATGTGCAGAATACTTGATAAAGCCTAAATGAAGTTTTGGATGAATTGTTTTTTTTTTTTTTTTTTTTTTTTTTATGTTAGAGGGGGCAAACGAGCAGGAGGCTCACCTGATGGAAAGTGACTACCACCGCCCATGGACATCTGCAACATCCGAGGACATGCAGATGCGTTGCCGGCCTTTTAGGAAGGAGTACGCTCTCTTCTTGAAGGTTCTTAAGTCATATCGGTTCGGAAAAGTCGCCGGCGAAAGCTGGTTCCACAGAGTGATTGTACGAGGCAGGAAATGCCTTAGAAAACGGGCTGTTGTGGACTTCCAGACATCGAGGTGGTGAGGATGGAACTTTGAGTTCTGGCGCGATGTCCGGTGGTGAAACTCAGCGGCCGGGACTAAACCAAACAACTCCTCAGAACACTCCCCGTGATAAATGCGGTAGAGGATGCAGAGAGACCCTACATCTCTACGCAAATCCAAAGGATCAAGCCGGTCGGTAATAGCCTGATCGTCGACAATTCGAACTGCTCTACGTTGAATACGGTCAAGAGGAAGAAGCTGGTATTGCGGAGCTCCCGCCCAGAGGTGAGAGCAGTACTCCATGTGGGGCCGAATTTGCGCCTTGTAAAGTTGTAGGCGATGGGCCGACGTGAAGTACTGTCTCGCCTTGTTGAGCACTCCAAGCTTTTTAGAAGCCAATTTAGCTTTAGCTTCCAATTGACCGCGGAACTGAACAATGTTCGAAATCTCGACGCCAAGTATCCCAATACTGGCTGTGGCAGCGAGGGGAGTATTCTCAAAATGAGGGGATATGACAAAAGGAGATTTTTTAGCGGTTAACGCGCAAACTTGTGTCTTATTGGGGTTGAATTGGACTAAGTTTAGTCGGCCCCAGTCCGAGACTTTGGTTAACAAGGTCTCGACTTCAGACACAAGTTTGTTCCGACACTCGTCGACGTGTTCCCGAGAAATATTGCTACGGCCGGTGTAAAGAACGTCTACAGTGCTGTCATCCGCATAGCAGTGAATGTTACTGATTTGTAACATATCATTGACATGCAGAAGAAACAGAGTAGGTGAAAGAACGCAGCCTTGTGGAACACCAGAATTGACGAATTTTAAGTCAGAGCATGCACCGTCGACAACGACCTTGATGCTCCGATCTGCCAAAAAGCTGGTGATCCACGTGCATAATTTCTCGGGAAGCCCGTAGGAAGGAAGCTTCGAGAGAAGCGCTTTATGCCATACCCGATCGAAGGCATTCGCCATGTCCAGGCTGACTGCTACTGCCTCCCCCTTGGACTCAACCGCTGCAGCCCATCTGTGAGTCAGGTAAACTAGAAGATCACCAGCTGAGCGACCTCGACGGAAGCCGTACTGGCGGTCGCTGATCAGCTGGTGCTCCTCTAGGTACCGCAGGAGCTGGCAGTTAATAAGGGATTCCATTATCTTGGAGAACAAGGAGGTGACAGCAATAGGTCTATAGTTTGTTGGATCAGAGCGATTGCCTTTTTTAGGGATCGGGTGCACCAAAGCAGTCTTCCAAGAATTCGGGACTACGCCTAATGTGTAGGAGTGGCGGAAAAAGCGCGTTAAGACCGGTGCCAGCTCGGGAGCACAAGTACGCAGCACAATCGGAGGAATGCCATCGGGCCCACTCGACTTATGGATGTCCAAGGAAAAAAGTGCTTTACGAACCGCACTTTGTCGGAATTTAATTTCCGGCATCGTGGTATCACACCGTAAGATTGTCGGTGGTATCTTTCCCTGGTCATCCAGAGTCGAGTTGGACGCGAAGTGAGTGCTTAAAAGATCAGCTTTCTCCTTCGCGGTATGAGCCAACGTGTCATCGCTCCTATGCAGAGATGGAAGGGAGGGCTTACAGAAATTCCCTAAGACAGCCTTAGCGAGAGACCAAAATGCGCGTGTTCCCGAAGGAAGACGCACCAATCTCTCGCCAATTCTGCCTATGTGCTCCGACTTTGCCTTGGCAATAACTCTTTTGAAAGACCTGGAGGCAGAGTTATATTCCTTTTTAAATGCGCTGGTATTTACATCACGCGATGCCGTCGCTTCAGCCCAGGCTTGATAGCATTCTACTTTTCGGCGTGACGCCGTTTTGCAGAAGCCACCAAACCAGGGCCGGGATCTGCCTCCGATGGGTACTGCAGAGTACGGAATGAAAAGTTCCATACCCTGAAACACCACATCGGCGACCGAGTCAGCAACGACATCTGGATCATCCGGCGAGAAACAAATCCGCCCCCATGGGTAGGATGCAAAGAAGGACCGCATCCCATCCCAGTCCGCTAACCTGTAGTGCCACACTCGCCGACATCCCACGAACCGAGGCCGTGAGGGGCGTAAGATCGGCACTGTACTCCGGACAAGACAATGGTCCGACGAGCCAAGAGGAGGCTCGACGGAAACATGGTACCCGTCCGGATGAGAGGTCAGCAGAAGGTCTAGCAGGGAAGGTGTATGATCATCCACATCCGGGATTCGCGTTGGCGAGGTAACCAGTTGTGTCAGATCATATGCCAAGGCAAAATCGGCCACAGATCTCCCCGCATGATCGGTGGTACGTGAACCTAGCCATTCGGCGTGGTGGGCGTTAAAATCGCCAAGAATCACGGTCTCTGCGGATGGGATCTGCTGCAGCATGGAATCTGTAACCCTTTGCATGTGCTCAACGAGCTGGTCAGTTTCGGCATTACCGCTATGGGACCTATACAGGCACGCGTAGATTCGCGGATGATCATCGCAGTCTACGCGCAGCCAGAGAATAGATAGGTCCCTCCCTTCAAGATGGGCGAGGCGACGAGAGCAGATATCCTCTCTGACATAAACACACACCCCAGCCCGTGGTACAAAGGAATGTTCCAACTTGTACCCCGGGTAGGAGAGAAATGAGGTGTCCGCCGGAGACGATATCTGGGTCTCGGTTAGAAAGAGCAAGGCCGGCTTCGCCGTCTCAAGATGGTAGTGGACGGCGTTTAAGTTGGAATTCAGTCCCCTGATGTTGCAGAAGTCCACAGTAAGGGTGGAAGGGGTTGCCTTAAGATGCCTGCTCCGTTTGCCCCGACCATTCAGGAGCGCAAAATTGCCCCCCCCAGAATTCGAAGGGCAGCCTGGGCATCCCTGCTCAGGCGGTGTATGTCCTGAGCATGGATGTCCAGAGAGGGATTGTCCACCGCAGTCGCAGATGGTACCCTCCTGGGGTAGTTTTTTTTTATTCTGCGCATTCATTTTGTTGGGGGGGGGAGGGAATTGGGCCTCCGGAACTCTCACATACCGGACGAAACGCGGTAGCATGGCTACCACTTCACGCCGATTTTAAGTGAGAGAGTGGTACTTCCCCGGGCGTGCCGGCCCATTCGGCTACAACCTGAAGGTATGCAGCATGGCACTACCACTATAATTAAATTGTGCCAGAGCATTTATTTTTAGTTTAATAATATTTTTTCTATAGTTTATTTATTTATTATTTATTGCACACACTATAGTTATAATTAGTTATCTCGATCGAAGGCCAGAGAAGCCACAGAATTGAGGTGATTCACGAAGGAAATGAATGCTGTAAGTGGTTAAGCTCAGCTATCATTCAAAATAAGTGAGCGCCATAAAACTCGTTATAATACTTTATTTCAGCTTAAACTTCCTGCCTTTTAAATTATTTGTTCTGAAGACTGGAGTCGGTCCAAATTAAATTACACGCAAAAAATGTTGTTCCATTTGTAAATCTGAAAATGACTTCAAATTTGTTTCTTCTATAAATATAGATCTGTATTACCTGGAATAATAGCGTTGCGTGGTAAAGTTAGTGGAGGTAATATTTAAAGAATAAAATGTAATAAGTTGTTTCACGATAATTTAAGGCTTTTAATGAAATTATTTATTATTTATATTAAAATCTATAACAATAGAGCGCCAGCAAAAATTCGGATTTGATCTCGCGTTCTTTACACGCTCCGCTTGACACGCGATTTCATTTCTATGATTTTGTATAAAAACTACTAGGTGTGTTATATTTAATATATGTTTTTATTGTGTTGCATATTTTATTCTGATGAATATTAAGGTACCGTTAAAATAAAATGTGAAATAAAAGCGCTGTAAAAAAACAAGTCTGTAGTCCTCCTGTTTAATTAGCGCACAGCGACTGATTTAAGAAAGAAATATGTGTTTGAAGTATTTGTGATTTCAGACAGATGTTTTTCGTAAAAAGAAAATGAAGAGGCGGCAAAAGCTTTTTACTGTTGTAAAAATACAACGAAAGGGATTTTCAGCCATTAAAGTGCAAATATAATTAAATATCGAGTTTTTATCTTAACGACAATATGAACCAGCATAAATAAAAAATGTTGTAAAACTAATTGGACATTTAGGTTTTGGACTAAGCCCAACCCTCGAAATCGTTTTTATAATCGAAATTTTTTTTTTAATTAAAATATTTTATTTTTACTTTGACCTAGATTTTCCCATCAACACCAGGGTTTGGGTCCCGGGACGTCTCGTGTCTCGAAGTCCCGGGAATTTTCGTAATTTTAGCTGTCTCGAGTCCCGGGACTTTCGGGTCGAGACTCGAGACGAGACAAGATTGATTAAATTGTTATGTTATCATTTTTATTTTCAAATAATTGAAGGAGCCTAGCGTAGCCTAATAAAGCCTCAAACACCATTGAACCGACATCTTTTGAAAACAAGAGTGTTCTCCTCGTCTGGTGGCTATACTACAAAAATCAGAAGCAGATTGTCGGACAAAGCTGTTGACACTGATTTTTTTAAAGGCCTATTTTATTTTATTTTATTTTTATTTATAGGTAGATCGACTAGTATATTGGCCACCTGAAGGTAAGTTGTCACCAACGCTCATAGATAATGGCATTGTAAGAAATGTTAGCATCGCCAATGCGCCACCAACCTTGGGAACTAAGATGTTATGTCCCCTGTGTCTGTAATTACACTGGCTCACTCACCCTTCAAACCGGAACACAACAATACAAAGTACTGCTGTTTTGTGGTAGAATATTTGATGAGTAGGTGGGTGAACGTACCCAGACGAGCTTGTACAAAACTTTATCACCAAGTAAAATCATCACTGAAGTCTGTTTAATGTGTTAGGTGATTATCATTTAAAATACTTTATTAGTCTGTTTTATTATTTATATTTAGATTATTTAACTATGAATCAAATTTGTGATTATGAGAATTAACCTTTAATTAACAATGTTGTGAATTTGTGTTTGCTGATACCCGCGACTCCGTCCGCGTTGCTTGATACATTAACAAAGTTTTCTTATATACGAAGGAAAAAAACATCAAAAAGATCGCAAGCAAAAATAAAATTCTACAAAAAAGACTTATTCCTCTTAAAAAAACAGAAAAAATCTTAAGTCTCGAAGTCCCGGGAATTCCCGGGACTAGGCTTGTGGGCTGTCTCGTGTCCCGGGACTTTGAAATTGTCGGGAATTCCCAAACCCTAATCAACACACACTATAAATAATCATCATCACACTATAAATAATTTTGTTTAATTAACTTTAAGGTAGTAGTATTATCGAGATTTTTGTCTAGTGGCTACATGTAAGGCCGCACACAAAATTCTCAGTAGCACTTAGCAGCCCGAAATCTGGAAGTTGGAAGTGTGTACAATCCCGTGCCTCAGAAAGCACGTAAAGCCTTTGGTCCTGCGCCTGAACTCTTTTTGGTCGTGTCAGATTACCGTCCTATCGGCTTATAAGAGTTAGGGAATAGAGAGTGCACCTGTGTTTCTCCACACACTTGTGCACTATAATATTATGTCCTACGCCGTTGGCTAATCTCTCCTGAGAAATCGGTCTGGAAGACTATTATTATTATCAATGAAATTATGAACTTGACTATGAAGTAAAGATTTATTTTGGTTTGATTTTGACCTTCTTAAAATAACATAGCTAAGTTTTCTTCAGGTTTAAATACATTGAAATAGTAAACATGATAATAAAAATCAATAAAAGTATAGTCAATAGGATACACTGTCATTTTAATTAAAACCAATATTTCTGTATCGTGTTTATTTTGTTTCAATACAATCCCAGCTGCGGTTTACTCGCTTTTGTGGTTAAAATGGCAACACTTTTGTAGCGATCGACAGCGAAACAAGCTCCGAAATATCCGAATGTATGAATTCGTAATAAATATACATATCTATTCGAGTGACGATGTCCTTTAAATTTACCTGTCATTTATAAGTAATCTTCGATCAATAATGCACTAGATAAACAATCCCCCCCAAAAAACCTCTTTAAACTGTCGCCAATTGTGTTTGAGTAATTTTAGTTACAATAAAAATACAGTAACGTAAATTCAATCTTAAGCGCAATGTTCGAAGTTGTAGTCAATATAAATCTGTACAAAAATAAATATTTTTTTACTACTTTCACTTGTTTCATACATCTTACAACAATGAAACAACAAAATCTTGGCTTTGATCTTCATCAATAACCCGATATGAACGTCCATTTTTGAGTAAATAGTAATAAAAATTAAAAAACAATTAACAGCCAGCTGCCATTGCTGGGCAAAATTAACGCTTATAGAGGTCATCATAATTACGTAGCTAGTGTACTGCCCCTGAAAGTTTTATGTAAATGATAATAATAAGCCGCAGCAATAAGCCTTATTTTAGGGACGAAAATCAATCAGGGGGACATGATTAATAAGTTAACCATCTGTTTATGATGTTTGAACAAAGTTTTGATAAAAAAATTTACTGTCAATAATAAAATGGCTCATAAGTCGAGATTACATAATATATCAAGTAAAATGCATATCTCTTAAAAAAATCACGCGCCACTGCTACATAAAAAGTGTTTGAAACGGGAAACGTAACCGCTTAACTTCTAAACCGTATACGTGATTCAATTTCGAAGTTGTATCTCTCGTCGCGAGCCCGAAAACTGTCTCCGATCCTTTCAACTTTCTTCCATATTTTAAAACGATCGCTTCTTAGTAGCTGCCACTTGACAATACTTGCGATATAAATCTTTCAATTTCATGCATCAAATTCTATATGTATCGCCTTAAAATGATTCATGTTTTAAAATCTTGCGTTATACCGGTTTCGGATAAGTTTTAATTTACATTTTAACTTTGTAATTGAGCCGAGATGGCCCAGTGGTAAGAACTCTTGAATCTTAACCAATGGTCGTGGGTTCAAACCCGGGCAAGCACCACTGAATTTTATGTGCTTAATTTGTAATTATAATTCATCTCGTGCTTGGCGGTGAAGGAAAAAAAGGTTTTCACTTGCCTGTGTCAAATTTCACTGATATTCTGATACATTTGTCTTCCACCAACTCACAATGTAGCAGCTTGGTGGAATAATACTTTCGCCTTGTCGTTTTACAAAGTTGTATTTAAATGTGGAATATTTTACGTATTCCAAAATAAATTGAATTATTCATTATGAGTTAATGTCGAAGGTAAAAAGTAAAAAATAATAATAATTTTAAGTACAGTTTATACATATACTAAAAATAACATACGAAGCATTAAAAATGTGGTTATACATCATGACTGAGAGCTTATGAACTAATTTAATAAACCATTAAAGCAATCTGGGCCAGGGGTAACCATAGTGATTTATAGAAACATGAGAACATTAAAAACGCATTACGAAAACATGACTTTGGGCGGAAAATTTACCAGAGCTGTATATTATAAGCCTCAACCGTGTACGATACTCTTGTTAAACAGATTTTAAATGTTTTAACAGATCTTGAAAATACTAAAAAGAAAGTGCAACTACCGGCGTCATTTTTTAAATTATATATAAACCATGAATACTGTTCAAATAATAATAAATATTTTTTAATTTTCTTTATGATTATACATTAAATAAAAGCAACGCCTAATAATTTTATTAAATACTAGCTGTACCCGCGACTTCGTCCACGTAGAATTTAACAAAAAAGTTAATCATTTTTATTTTTATTATCATTTTTTTCTAAAATAAAAGAAGCCTAAGTTACTCCTTATTACATCAGCTACCTGCCAATAAAAGTCCCGTCAAAATCGGTCCAGCCATTTCAGAGATTCAAACAGACAGACAGACAAAAATTGTAAAAAATGTTATTTCGGTGTATGTACCGTATATATATTCATATGCATGTAGTAAAAAGCGGTTTTTTCAATATTAAAAACAGACACTCCAATTTTATTTATATGTATAGATAATCATTTTTTTTTCTAAAATAAAAGTAGCCTAAGTTACTCCTTATTACATCAGCTACCTGCCAATAAAAGTCCCGTCAAAATCGGTCCAGCCATTTCAGAGATTAGCCGGAACAAACAGACAGACAGACAGACAGACAGACATACAGACAGACAAAAATTGTAAAAAATGTTATTTCGGTGTATGTACCGTATATATATTCATATGCATGTAGTAAAAAGCGGTTATTTCAATATTAAAAACAGACACTCCAATTTTATTTATATGTATAGATTAAAAAGAGATCATAAAAAATTTAATAAATAATATTGCAATAAATACTAACCGTATCAATGTCCTCGCTTTATGGAGGAAATGTCTATTCACTTGGAACATAATTCGGTCGTATGTTAATGTGTGCGTGACGGTGAACGAAATTACGTGACACTAACGCACACATTAATTCTAAAGGCTTCAATTTTGAGCGAAACTTTATATGACACTATCCTTCTAAGCGTTGTTATTCTATGCCTACTAATATAAGAAATGCGAATGTTTGTATGGATGTTTGTTACACTTTAACGCAAAAACTACTAAATAGATTTTAATGATACTAAAGAATATAACAGCTACAGCAGAAAATAGGACAACTAACAGTTGCCATAGCAACCGATTTTATGATGTTTATATTAATAAACTAGCTGTTGCCCGCGACTTGGTTCGCGCGTAATTTATATCTATCCTAATATTATAAAGAGGTGCAATTAGATTTTTTGTGTGTTTGTTTGTAGTGAATAAACTCAAAAACTGCTGTACTACTTTTAAAAATAATTTAACCGACAGAAAGCAACGAGTAACTAACTGCTCATCCCGACTTCATACGGGTAAAATAAGAATTTTATCCCGTGCATTTTTTAATCAATACGATATAAACATTCACCGATCGAGCTATTCACCCATCGACTAGCGTGTATGTGTGTTCAGTACAGGGCATATAATAATCATACTTCCTACTAATATAATAAACGCGGAAGTTTGTATGGATGCATGGACGTTTGTTACTCTTTCACGCCAAAACTACTGAATGGATTTTAATAAAACTACACTAATATAGTTCATACAATAAAATTGGATATTTATTTCCGACCCATAATTATGGTAATAGTACGTGTGGAACACGCATGCTATGCATGGATGCATTCAAAGACTTACTTCAGCACACAAATTCAGCACATGGGAATTCAGTGGTACCTACCTGTTTTTGATTCAGCAACTTCTTGTTAAGATTGACTTGTGAACTGTAGGATCATATAATTTAATGTAGGTTTTGAATTATAATTAAAAGACAATTAGTAATTTTGTATTACAGTTATTTATTTGCCAGCACACCTTGCTCAGTGCACACCGTGCTCGACTTTTATTATAAGTTCAATTTCGAGTCAAAATAAAACTTACATTTCTAGGATATAGTTTTGTGATTTATTAAAATATTGTATACTTCCGCTTTATTAAAACTATGAAATATCTAAAGTCGGTAAAATGTAATAATTATAATAAATAAAGTTAATATTACATTTTAATAGCCTGATGAACGTTGTAAGTTGAGCGTTTTTGTGTATCTTATTTCGAATATCAAATTAACAAGAGCGAAATTTTTGTATCTCTTATTACTTATCGTTAACCAAGCAACGCCGCCAGTGAGTATTAAAACATTTCTGTAAATATTTTTAAAAATGTAATCACCTTTTATTGATTGACATGGATCGACACTATAAAACTACTAAAAGTAATTTCTAAACGATGAAACTTAAAAATAATGGTATGTATTATTATATTTTTCTGTTGACTTATTCAAGAAATGAAATATTATTGCATATTATGACCTAATACGTATCTGATACAATGGAAAAGGTATCGATTTTCACGTGCAATTGCTATAATTTCATTTGTAACTGACCCAAAACAGAATGAGTTAGTAACTTTGAGCTAACATTTCCATGTTATATATTTAGTAGGCAGTCCATTAGTTAATTAGCACGCGGTTAGCTTTCATTTTAAAATTATTAGATGACGTTAATGCTGAATATAGCATAAGAGTCGAAACAGCATGGATCGCCATAAAAGATTTAAAATGTAAACGAATTAAAACCTCCTATATTCAATAAAAAATCCTATCCTACCTATCCACTGGGACATCGATGTCATAATTAAAACAAATATTACAATCACATAATTAAGGCCGGCAACGCATCTGCAAGTTCTCGGATGTTGCAAATGTCCATGAGCGGTGGTAGTCACTTTCCATCACGTGAGCCTCGTGCTCGTTTGCCCCCACTTACATAAAAAAAAGAATTAAAAACAATTCTCATTTTTTTATTCAATACGTATTCTTTTAGATAAACTTTTAAAATCATTTTTATATAAATCCCTGCCATGATAACATCGTATTCTTAATCAAAGAATACAAAAGAATGTTTTATTTTTCTCTTTTTAATTTGTTTTATTCAACACTTCTTCAATCTTTCTTTAGCAATGTAACTAAAATGAATGCCTGTCTACATGAAATATTGCAATATATCTAAAAGAATGTCTTAAATTCCAATAAAAATGAATTTAATATTCATAGCGGCATTTAATTGATTGTCCTTGGTAAGGGCTTGTGAAAAGAGGCCTGCGAAGAACACGACGTCATTCAAGATATTTGAAGAATGCGGCATATTGAAATCTTCCGACTGTCATATTAAAGGACAATGACCTGCGGTGGCGTTGTTATGAAATAAATATTGAAATGTCGGTACTACGTCACTTTGAGACATAATATTAGATCCTTACATATAAAATTAGCGTTTTGTCGTACTGACCACTTTGATCTGAAATATCTCCTCTTTGGTTAAGAATTCCAAATTGAAATTTATAAATTCATTTAGCTAGTACATTTGAGTTTTGAAAACAGTAATTCATTTGTTTTTTCCTCACTATTTTTTTTTTTGGCGTCGCTTGTTACCGCACAATGGAAAACATGAAACATCGGTACATTTACGAGTACGATATCTACCGTGGCGCCAGTGCTGCAGAAACAGCTCAAAGGATTAATGATGTGTACGGCGCTGGTTTCGCAAAAAAAGCACGGTACGTTTTTGGTATCAACGTTTTCGTTCTGGAAATTTTGACCTTCGGAACCAACCCCGAGGACGACCGGAGACCAAAGTCGAAAATGAAGAATTAAAGGCTATTGTGGAAGCGGATCCATCACATAGCACTTCAAATATAGACGCAGGCTTCGTGGTAAGTGATAAAACTGTATTAATCCACTTGAAGCAAATCGGGAAAGACTTGAGCGATGGGTACCTCATGAATTGAGTGAATCGAACTTGCAAACACGCGTCGACGGCTGCTGTTACTTTGCTCAACCGACACAATAATGAAGGGATTTTAAATCGAATTTTTACTTGCGTTGAAAAGTGGATACTGTATAATAATCGGAAGCACTCGTCGCAATGGCTGAACCCAATGGCTTTTACTTGGTGGTAGAGCTTTGTGCAAGCTCGTCTGGGTAGGTACCACCCACTCATCAGATATTCTACCGCAAAACAGCAGTACTTGTTATTGCTGTGTTCCGGTTTGAAGGGTGAGTGAGCATAACATCTTAGTTCCCAAGGTTGGTGGCGCATTGGCGATTTAAGAGATGGTTTACAGCTCTTACAACTCCAATGTCTATGGGCGTTGGTGACCACTTACCATCAGGTGGCCCATATGCTCGTCCGCTTTCCTATGCAATAATAAAAAAAAAAAAACCCTGGAGGCCCAGCCAAATCCTGCCCTAAACGAAAATTGACGCAGAAAAAGTTACTTGAGTGTTTGGTGGAATAGCGCCGGTTACGTTCACTACAGCTTTCTAAAATCTGGCCAAACGATTACGGCAGATATCTATTATCAGCAACTGCAAACCATGAAGAACTAGCTGCTAAACAACCGAGATTGGTCAATCGCTCTCGGCCACTGCTGCTTCACGACAACGCAAGACCACAAACTGCTCAACAAACAACTACTAAGTTAGATGAGCTACAATTGAAATTTCTGCGATATCCACCGTTCTCCCCGGACCTTGCTCCAACAGATTACCATTTTTTCCGAAATTTGGACAACTTCTTACAAGGAAAAAAAAATCAACTCCGATGCGGCAGTCCAAACCGCCTTCAAAGAGTTTATTGATTCTTGCCCTCATGGTTTTTTTAGTAAAGGGATCAATGAACTACGGTGCATACTTTGATTAATCAAATATATTTTACAAAAAAAAAAATACTTTATATTTCTCCCGTATAAAACGCCAATTTCATATGTAAGGACCTAATATTATGTGATACTTTGGTATTCGGAAATTCGAAGGTATTTATATGATATTAAAAATGCTGAATAAAGCCTACAAATAAAGTTATTATACTCGAAATTATTGCTTAACGTGATAAACTTGATCAATAATCTTAACTAATATTAAAATTGCGAAAGTAAGTTTGTTTATTTGTTGCGCTTCTACACCTAAATCACTAAACCGTGAAATTCATGCTTCTTACATCAATAATGACGAATCCGTCATACAAATTTTCAACCCCTATTTTACCTTCTTGTGGGGTAGGTTTGTAACTTAATAAATAACGGACTTCTTACAAACTTTCAACACCTATTTCACCCTCTTAAGGGTAGAAAACCCATATTTCCTTCGTTAGTGGGTGTCTACTGTCTATTCAATAAAGCGACCTTACTCACCAAATTTCATGGCTCTAACTTTAATAGCTTACGCGCGACGATGATGAATCATTCATTCAGTCAGTCAGTCAGTCAGTCAAGACTTGTTATTTTATATATATATATATTTTTTTTTTTATGGTATAGGAAGGCGAACGATCATATGGGCCACCTGATGCTAAGTGGTCACGAACGCCCATAGACAATGGCATTGTAAGAAATGTTAACCATCGCTTACATCGCCAATGTGCCATCAACCTTGGGAACTAAGATGTAATGTCCCTTGTGCCTGTAATTACACTGGCTCACTCACCCTTCAAACCGGAACACAGCAATACAAAATACTGCTGTTTTGCGGCAGAATATCTGATGAGTGAGTGGTACCTACCCAGACGAGCTTGCACAAAGCCCTACCACCAAGTATAGATAATATTATAGTTAAATTGATTGATGTGACTTTCGTGAAGTTCTTTTTTAATTTATATTCAAGTAACTATTTGTTCCGAGCTATTTTATAATATCTTAATGACGTCACAAATATTAAAGTATTATTTAATCATCATGGTAAATATAACGAGGAATGTACTTCTCCTTACCAGAAATGAAAGAAAACGTCGTTGCTCATTAGTTTTGTGCTTTGAACTATTTTTTTATATTTGAATAAGAAGAAATAGCATTAAAAACAACAATTCTGTATTTGATTTTAAAATTCATATCGTTTATAAGTTTTGAAAAATAATACAGATCCAAAATAATGAAATATTTATTGATAAAAAACACAATTATTTATCGAATAGCGCACATTAACTATCAAGCAAAATGCCAAATGAAAATAATAAAATAACAGTTATAATGTAACAAGAAGCAATGCAACTATAAGTTTGTAAATCCCGTATCATACAAACCAACAAGAATTGTATATTGCTAACCAATCGAACTGGGTATGTTACTCGCTAAGTTTCTTCGTTAAGTGAACTTTGATACAGAACCAAAATAAACAGATCCGTTGCAACCGTCGCTTATGTACGGATAACTTGAACACATGAACTTACTATTTGTTAGCAGCCCTCTCTAAATTTAAATGTTGAGTGAAGCCTGACAATTCAGAATACATAATATTATTTCAATAATCATATTATTGTAAGTAATAATCCTATGTATGACCCACAGCTGGGCTAAGGCCTCCTCTCTTTTTCGAAGAGAAGGTATTAGACACCTGTATGTTTCCTTATTATGGTATTCTTCATTGCCAAGGAAGAGATGAATTATGATGAATAAATTAACACTGGGTCACGTTCTAACCACTGGGTCAGCTCTCCTTGTATGTATTCTAAGCTACTCTTGATTATACTAAAAGAAAAAAATATGGAAGTAATTATGCATTGATTTGAAAAAGCTAATAATAATATTTTTATAACGCACTTGCATATATTTTATTTATATTACTTCTAAGTTAGAAAGAATGCTATATATGATGTAGGTTTAGAATTGATAAATTGCTTTCAAGTTTTATTCCGTAACAATTACCGAGAATAAATGGCTTTAATGTAACTCAAATTAACCCTTTTTCAGCATTACTTACGCTTTAATCTCCTAGTCTATTAAATCGCATCCGGGTTTTGTTAATAATTGTCAAAATTCACCAAATTCTCCAAAAAATTTGACTAATCCTTGTCTGTATGTCAAGTTGTATTTGTAATAGTAAATATAGAGCTATATTTACTATTACAAATATAACTTGATGGAATTAGTGGAAGTAATTATGTACTAATTTTTGGTATACTTACAGTTAAATTAGTAATTTAGTCGTTCGTAATATTATCATATTTGATTTTCTGCACAATAGAATTCATATTCAAAAGCAAATTGCAATATTAAGTTTCATTTCGATGTATTTTGCGTAGACAGAGAGTTTTGACGACATTAATTATTTCATCGTAATTTTAGGTCGCAGGTGTTGTAGTGTGATTATATTCAATAACTAGCTGTGCCCGCGGCTTCACCCACGTATATAATATAGAAACAGCTTACAGCAGATGTATAATATTTCAGTATAAACAAAATACAACAAAAATGTTTTATGTCTGCTCTAAGGGCTTATATTTTTTTCGGCTCCTAGAGTGGCAGCAAAAATAGGCATTTTAGGGATTTATTTTCAGAAATACTACAGAATAAATCAGGATTACAGAAATGGGATATTTTATATAAAGCATTGATTGCTTAAAATATTTTTGTCGACGCAATTTATTTCGGAACGGTGGCTGTGCCGTGATTTCGCGATGATGTCTCTGTGTCCACACATCACGACCGGAGTAATAGCACACAAACACACACACACACACACACAAACCACAATACCCGTAGTTCACAACTGTTTTACCACTCGAATTGGATTTCGGGGTCAATGCCCGCAGTGTCGAATTGAGGCTTTCGTTATTGTTTTGTGTATAAGCGCCGATGCATCGACTTAGATCTTCACTGGTCATTTCTTCATAGACTGGTTTCACAGCTTCATACACTTCAATTGGAAGAGCTGGCTTATGTTTATACTCAGCCAAAGTATTGGTAGCTTTAACCCTCTGCCACGAGCATTATGAATCTTCTCCAATCGGACAATCATCGTGCTGTGGTTAGGAATCAGTAGATTTTTTATAATCCAGTGTAACCCATATATTACGTCTCATGTTCTCAACTGTATCCATAATAAATACATAGCTCGTCTATAAGTTTCCCAGTCAATTTGTCCCCCCACCGAGACCTTTTATCTTCTTTTTCAAATTACGTTCTCTCTCTTTCAAGTACTGTGAAATCCTCATATGGCTTAGCATCTTTAAGCGAACATTGGAGTCACTTCAATATCATACAGATCATCCGATTGCTTCAGTTTTTTGCAGGTGTACTGGCAAACAAGTCATCTGGTGCTGGTGGTGATATTTTTGGTCTCTTGATTTTTTTATGTAAGAGGGGGCAAACGAGCAGGAGGCTCACCCGATGGAAAGTGACTACCACCGCCCATGGACATCTGCAACACCCGAGGACATGCAGATGCGTTGCTGGCCTTTTAGGAAAGAGTACGCTCTCTTCCTGAAGGTTTTAAAATGATGATGTTGGAAGATGACGATTTTTTCCTTTTTTCTCACTGTACACTTATAACTTGTACACTGTACACTACACTTAGTCACTCATTGTAAAAACAAATCAATAATTATACAAAGAAAAGGAATGAAAGTTCACAGAAATATGGAGAAATACGAGGCGTTATCGAATGCTTCTCAAATGCTTGGCTGTGCCTAACTTAATGAAGCAAACGTTCGATAAGGCCAAACTCGTCTAGACTAGCCAAGAAATAAATATTTTGAATAACATCTCCCGTATACCTGCTCTAGTCTCCCGTAACGTACTTTCTCCCTAGCTCACCCTAGCTTACAAAAGGAACTCGCTGCGGACCAGTCGACCATACGAGAATTCTAAAACGGAGTATTTACAGGTTTTTCCCGGGCATAATCTTTTGTGGCATCATTTTTGAGCTTCAGAGGAAGATATAATAAAAAGAGATTTTCGAAAACTCTAGGGTGGCCTAAGACCATAGTTATACGCGGGTGAAACCGCGGGCACAGCTAGTCAATATATAAAATTCATATAAAATATTATGAAGTAATACCATTGTCGTAACTAAGCGTTGTAGTGGATTCATCGGGAATGTTGCTATAATTTTTTTTGTACTAACATAAGATTAAAGTTGGTCTTTTTATAAAGTGCGATTTAAATATATTTTTTCCATATATTTTCTAATAAATATAGTGCCATCCTCATAATAATTTGTTCTATAGAGACGATTAAAATATGGGTAATTAAAATATCTTTATTTAAAAAATAAAATAATACAAAATTGCATAATTCAAAATACTTTATTCAATATATACACTTACTTCTTGATTGTCAAACTGAAAACTACGGTTCGAAAAAGAAACACCCAGCCCTGAGAAGAACCGGCGAAAGAAACTCAGCGGGTTGTTTATTTTTTGTCTTATTTATGTTTTTTTTTAAAAAAAACAAAAGAAATAGTCATGCGGCGATCGTCTCATTCCCAAGGTGTGCTATCATCCATAAATTCATTAATTGTATAGTAACCTTTAGCACACAAGCGTTCCTTTACATTTTTTTTAATTTAGCAATTGAAGCATTTTGAACGCTTTCTGGGATCCTGTTGTAGAAACGTACACATTGCCCCACAAAAGAGTTACTGACTCTATGCAGTCGAGTAACGGGAGTAATTAATTTGTGTTTGTTCCTTGTATCAATGCTATGAGTATCACATTTTCTTACAAAATCATTGATGTTTTTCCGTACATACATAACATTACATAATATGTATTGAGAAGCAACAGTTAATATTTTTATTTCTTTAAATATCTGTCTTAGGGATTCTTTAGCTCCTAGGTTATAGATCGCGCGAATAGCCCTCTTTTGCAGTACAAATATCGTATTGATAGCAGCCGCATTGCCCCACAACATAATGCCGTATGACATTATACTGTGAAAATAACTAAAATATACAAGGCGGGCCGTATCAACATCGGTGAATAATCTTATTTTCTTAACCGCAATGTAAAAATAACAGTGCTATTTGAAATCGGTGATATGTATATTTCCAGTTAGATCTCTTTTGTCTTATAATTTAGTGTGTGTGTGTGTGTGCGCGCATAGATATTCTGAGCGTAGCAATAGAATTCACACTCTAGCAGTTGACATTGCACACTTGCACTGTTGCGATTAGGAAAAAAGGGGCGTCGTATCAACTTACAATATAATATATTGAATAATTCTAAGCAATTTATATCGTTGCAATTTATATTTATTTTAGACAGTAAATTGGCAATTGGCATATATATTATTGATTGTATAGTTTGTTTATTTTAATTATATTTTTGAGATGTATATTTTAGATCGATTAATTGGAGACAATATTTTTGTACCAGATTTTAATTCGGTCTAGCACCTCTGTATTTTCCAACACTCTTGTGTTAGACAGTAATTGTGGTTATGTAGGAATACATACATACATTGCATTGTTGTTTTCGTGTCTACCTTATAACGTTGCAGATCCCGAGGTCCTTATTTCAAAACCCGGGTCAGCCCACTGAACATTTTTTAGTAGCAGCCCATAATTTTTACTTTGCAGTGATACAGGAACACGGGAAGCAGTTGGTCATGTGTCTGAATTTTTCCGCTCATGTCGTATGTAGGACGATATCATTATTATTATTTATTATCAAGTAAAACTAAGAGAAATGTGCATATGCGCTGAAATTCAACTGCTTGTATGAGTTGTAGAGCAGCGTAATCTTCGAGAGAGAAAGATAAAATCTATTAAAAATATGTTTTGGTCTAATCGTGAAGAACTCGTTAAATTCGGGAATATGTCAATTATGTGTTTTACTTATTTTAAAATAAAATTGAAATATTTCATTTTCGTATACATTTTTAAGCCTCCATAATTTTCCTCGTTATAATAATTATAAAACCTTTGAATATAAGAAAGTAATAAGTAATTGCTACCCTGAATAAAATGTTTCTCTTTTTAATTAAGTTTCATTTTTTAATGTCGCCCAGCTCTAGTGCTCGAGAATCGTGACCGAAAAACTAAATAGGCATTGCAAACAGGTTCTTTCGATCTACAAAATAATTGTGAAAACAACGTCTTACCTCCTGTGCATACATAATGAGGTTTATTTAGCTCACTAACTATAAAGCTTCTTCTATATATTTGCGATCCGAATGTGATTAACAGCAACGTGATTTCTTTTTATTAAGTGACAATATGTAGTATGGTAAGTTGTAATTATTAATTTGGTACGCAATATTTATTGACGGGGACTATAATATAAGTTAAATTTATTAGACAATTACTTCAAAGAATACCTTGTTTTTCTAAACTACATAGACGAATTATATTAGAATTAAAGTTAAAACACGCTCTGTAAACAAGAAACTAAATCAAAAAGTTTGTCGATAGTAAAGAATTGGCCTGGTATTTGACTTTTGCTATACTTAGGGTTCCGTACATCAAAGAGAAAAAACGGAACTATGAAATTTGGCAAGTAATACCGCCATATACTACAAGTATAGGGAAAAATCTGAAACTATACATTTGTAATTAAATCGTAAAAAACAGGGCCTTTATGCAAGAGACGTCGGTCTAAATTTTGAATTGATTTAACCGTGTCATGCGGGGTATCGTATTAAAGGGTTTCATTGGGAGAAGCTTAAACAGAGTGTTCATTATTTTTATGATAGTTTTCGATTGATGACGAAGAATGAAAAAAAAACCTTTTTCCTTTTTTATAAGTATAGGTAGGTACCTAATAACTTTGGTAATAACAAAAATTTTGAAGTTTTGAAAATTAGAAAATTAACACAACCCTAAGTATGTACGGAACCCTTGGTGGGCGAGTCCGACTCGCACTTGTGTGGTTTTTTTCTGAAAAGGAACAATCTTGTTATTATCATTATCGTTAGGTATTTCTTAAACAATACTAATGACTTTACTTTAAAATAACTTTACTTTTGGTATAATTCTTACACAAAGCGTTAACTAACTTTTTAAATTTAACGGTTTTTATAAAACTCGGCGTTTGGTAATATATAGATACAAACTGCTGAACCCTTGCTACCGGTTTAAATAACCACATAGTCGGAATAACATTGTCTAAGAATAACCAATAAGTTATAATTCTTTGGATATTATTGAGATATAAACAAAATAAAAATACTGTTCCAACACATTCTTCCGACTATCGTCACATAATGATACGATTAAGCAAATACGGTGGGTAAAAAGGAAACATAAACATTTTTTTAGTTCTTGTTGCCTTAAAAGCCTTAGACCAGCTGAGCTTAGTTAAAAAATATCTTATAAATAGCTTGCGCTTCAACCTAAGGTGTTAGTGGATATAACAGTCAAGTCTCAACCGAAGGTTACGTTATTTCTATTGATTGCGTTCATTGCAGCCGGCTTTATGGGAGGGAAACCGCACTACAGCCCCGGGGCTTCCACAATAGCGACATCGAAAAAAAGAACCCTTACATTCCGTTTAGTAAACAACTTTTCCTTATCCCAATGGCTCAATGGATGAGTGGGGTAGTACCAAAAAAAAGGTCACTGCACATCAGCAAAAATTATGCTTTCCACAACATTTTTGAACGGGGTGGTTGATATGCAGTCGCTGATCTTTTTTTTCTTCTTTAGTATCTACTTGGTTACACAATAAATTATTTCTTGAAAAACTCGTCTGACAAAAGTTGTTAATTTGATTTGGAAAATAATTTGGGAGCCTCCACTTCTTTGTTGTCCCGAGGCCTACACACCTCTAAATCCTGCCCTGGTTGATTGTAATAAAATTAATCTTATGGCTTGCGGTGTAGGTAAACCTACATAATATGTTGAATGAAATCTACCAAAAGTGTATCCATCAACCAGTATTAAAACTGCGTGGTGGATTATCCTACAAAAAATGTATAAGATGACTGCAACGGCTATAAATACAAATCTTTATAAAGAAATGTATAAAAAAGGCCCTTACCGCACGTAGTCAGCTTATCAAGTAATGCTAATCTTTGCACATCTTTGCCAGTAAGGAGTTATTTATATTTCCTATTATATTAGTTGCTTTTATTTGTTATGATTAAATAAAAATTTGTTCAAAAGTACCTTTACCTTTATGTATTAATATATAATAATATATTCAAGAAATAATTTCAAGCGGTATGGTTTCATCTTGCTAGGTACAACAGGTTGATGTTCCTTCATAAAGCGTGACATCGTTACCAACAACTGCATTTTCGAACATTTGAATAATTGAATTTCTAATATGGTATAAAAAAATAAGGCCAGTTTTAGGACATTTTAATACAAACTATATCCATTGTTAATTGTTTTTACTAGAAACCTCTATCGAATCATCTTCGAATGTCGTGACGTCAGTCGACGCTCTCCAGGTTCTGTGTCCTTGACGCGTTTACGTCATAAGAAAATTATATTTAATGAATAAATATGTGTTTCTTTTAATTTTATTGAATACTAGCTGTGCTCGCGGTTTCACCCGCGAATAACTTAAAGAAATTTCTGGTGCAGATTTATAATACTTCAGACGGAAAGGTAAATCTGTATATTAAATTTATTATCAATTAATTGACTACTTATAAGTTTACCAAAACCACTGAAAAAAAAAATATATATGCCGCTAACCTAAACTTGCAAAGTTATTGACATACGGAAAACAAATACTGAGTATTTTCAAACAACCTACTCAACTACCTCTTGAAATATGTCAAAAATGTAAAAAGTACTGTAAAACTACAACGGCACGGAATCGTTTGTGCATATTACCGCGACGCGGTGTTAAATATACATACAGTAAAATCTAGGAAAAGCTGCTTGCATAAATAAGTATTTAAAAATCGAATCTAACATACTATAAAGGCGAAAGTCAGTTTTTGTGTTAATTTACACAGTCGGTCATCATAAAATTTTGCATACAGGAAAGTACAAAAATACAAAACCTGTATATCTTAAAGAAATCACTAAGAAGAGCAGACTTAAAAGATGGTCTTGAGAAAAACAGCATTCTCTTAAATCTATTCCTTTATACTAATTGAGTCTTTTTAAAACTGGAAAGTTAATCTGTGTATTTAAAAAGGAGGACTTATCAACAACGACCAAGTATAAATTTAACAAAACAATGAGAAAAAAATATATGCCGCGACGGAACGAAATACCTACATAACTATAAACTTAGAAAGCTTTTTCCTAACAGAGAAGGTGCGCATAGCGCCGACGCCTCCTCCCCGGTCTTCTTCGGTGGATCGAATCAGCGGAGGCTTTTTTTACGCAGTGGAAACGTTCACCTGCTTCAGCCATTTCCAACCAGCAATTCCCACTCCGCCCACTATCTCTGAGGCCACTACGCAACACACTCGTGGCAAAAGGGTGATACCTCTCGCCTCGCTATCACGAGCAGGTACTTACCGAAACACCTTTGTCCGGTAAGCACCTACTTCAGCATATACGTGTTATACCGATTTTCCTCGCTACACAGCGACTCAAGTGGGGGCGGATCGGCTCCACTATTGCCAGGCCTGCTAATGGAGACTTCGGGTCTATCTCACATCTGCGAACTAGCGCTCGTTGGGCTTGAGTCCTGACTCGCCCCACTTCCGTGGATCCTAGCCAGCCGCCGCTTGCAAGCAACTTTGCTTGGAGTTCCTAGGGCGGATAGCCCGCAAGAAGTGAAGCCGCCGTCGACGAAACGTATCTGACGAAACGTAACGGTCACTGGTATGACCCTCTATGTTCTTCGCAGAAGGGCCTCATGCTTAGCAGTGAGAGCGTCTACCCAAATGGTTGCATCGT
Organism: Nymphalis c-album; assembly: GCA_963151315.1. Lineage (NCBI taxonomy): Eukaryota > Metazoa > Arthropoda > Insecta > Lepidoptera > Nymphalidae > Nymphalis > Nymphalis c-album. The sequence continues at coordinate 7,179,867 of OY720588.1, forward strand.
GCCATGGAGTGCACCACAATGGCGTCAATCTACTCAACTACCTGTTGAAGTGTGTTAAAACTATAAAAAGTACTTTAAAATTACAAACTATTAAAAACTGTATATTAGATATAATTAATGACCTGCTTATAGAAACGAAAGGAGGCCGTTTTTGAAACGAAGTTTTTTGAAGTTATACTTCTTTAGGCGCGTTATGAAAAAATGATGAGAGTGAAATTTTAAGATGCGCGCGCATCTGTGACACAAAATTAACACTATGAAGTTGTCTGCTTAACCGCTCATTAAACACCTGAATTCTACAACGTGAAGTTAGTTCTAGGTGGCATGAAAATCGATAACTATGTTCAAGTTATATATTCTAGTATTTTTATTACGTTAATAAAACCTTTTTTATTTAAATAAAATCTTTTTTATCAATTTTAATATTTATCGTTAATCACTACTGCATTTTAGTTATTTTTTTTTCCATGCGCCAAAGAAGTATAACTTCTAACGCGTGTACATAAGTACACACACTCTTTTTTTTTACACGGCTTACAGTAGAGTGAAATGAGAGAAAATGTCGCATTACGATTTAGCGTTATGCCTACCTCTTTCTCTGTTTACCGTTTCTTTCTATTTTATACGATTGACGAATAAACAAAAGTGAAATTAGTCAAAAATAATAAAAGCATATATTGAAACTTTAAAAAATACTCAAAATAAGAGAAAACGAAGACATGGATAAATGTAAAATGTTTTTGAAGTTGTATAAAAATCTATAATGTTGTTATATTATTGGTGACAATAATAGATAATATGATATACGTCGTTATAATGGAACGATCTTTCTCAGTAACTATATATCTATGTTCATAGCAATTACAATTATATTCTTATTGTTTAAATGTTAAATATAAAAAAAATATTTTATAAATGTCTGTACATTAATACAAAGACTTTTGTTTATCAAGCTATTAAAATTTCATTGAATTATAGTAGACTCTGTTTTGATTGTTTGCAACAATAGTTGCATATTGACATATTATAATAAGACACATTTATCATTTTTCATATATTGTTAAAATATTTAATTTAATGTGACAATATATTAAGTAAAATCCGCTAGAATTCATATAATTATTCTGAATCAAATTTAATTATTTTATGCAATAAGTAAAACTTAATTCCATTTGAAGTCTATTTTTATAGCAGCGCCTCCTGAGAAAAGAGTTAAAATAAAGTTAAATAAAATGTAAGTTCATTGACGAAAAAAAAAACGCTGTACTTCACTTTTTTTAACCAGAATGACATTTAATACTTTTTACTTTAAAATCTTCCATACAAACGTTTATCCTTTACCTATACTTACCTTTTAACTGCGGCGAAGCTACGGGCAAGCTAGTTAAATATATGGTATCGAAATCGTTTTTTATTTTTTTTCCTAATATGTACAGCTTTTTTTAATAAGCTGCTACTCTAACCTAAAAACATATATTACAAACGAATCCAGACACAGGTATACCAGGACTTTGTTAAATAACCAGCATAAGCTGAACCCAATTAAATATAATTGATCATATTGATCTGAGCTCAACTTACATTGGAAGTAACTCAATCTCTGGAGTTATTCATTTTTTAACGTTCGTTTGTTCCCATTAACTTTCAATTGTTATTTTATTGCATTTTATGGAATAAATGTGATTCTTTAAATTGATATAACTTTTTATTTATGAACCGACGTTTTGAAAGCACCTCTTTAAAAACGACGTTTCCTCTCGGGGCTAAATTACCAAGTTATTCGCAGAGCTCACTCTGGAGTATGCAATATTAAAACTCCATTAATTTGCTCAAGCAGTGGTAACTTTCCGAATGGTCTACCTTGGGAGAGGAACTGGGTTATGTGGGATTCTTACCTACTAAAACCAATGCGATGGCGGGACTCAGGGTTACACCATTTTAAGCGCAGGGTGTCGGGGCTGTAGGTGAACCAAGTCGACGCCGACGTTGTCTCCACTGCGCAGGATCAGCCTGTTTCCGTTCTCGCTCCGCCGTTTCTGGACCATAATAACACGCACACAGAACCTGTGGTTCTGGTTAGACCTCGCTTCCATATCCACCAGAATGTCCAAGAGCGATAAAACTGTCACTGTGATGACAGTTTTCATTAAAATCAATGCAGGCATTCCAACGACACGCCTTTGGACTTATTGATGGTCATGGGGAAGTACCCTTTAAGGGGATACTTTGACATTCGAATGAATATTCTCATGGATGATATTCTTGTAAGAAAATTACCTAACCTCACAACCATATATTAGATATAGCATATTCACATAGTGTATTTTGTATTTCGTTATTTGTACCCATAATTATGTAAATAAAGTATTTTTAGCGAATTTATCCAAACAAAAAACGTATTAATCTTTCAAAAAAAACCACCAGTTTGGGTGGAACTTTTAAAAACTATAAATTCATGTTTATCCGTTCAATCTACAGACACTAATAGTAAATTTCAAGCCGATCTTCATTGATTCATTGATCAAATGGATTCATTTTTCCACCCCATTTGTCCTTGTTTTGTGGTTTTCTAACCAGAAGCTTGTATATGAAATTTCACGCTTCTAACTTTGATAATGACGGGTTTCCATACAACCGATTACCCCTTATTTCACTCATTTAGGGGTGTGATTTCCAAAAATACTTCCTTAGTAGGTGTTTACATCATTAAATGTATCGACTGCCAAAATTTCAACTTTCTAACCCCTGCGGATTGGGCTCAAAAAATTGTATATGTAAAAATATATAGATGATAACAAAAAGACGTATTTTTTGCATATCTCTTGACCTCAACCGATTTTTATGAAATAAAAACTAAACGGAAAACCTTAAAATAGGTATATATTATAATAATTCGGTTATTGAAATTAGTCTTTTTTAGCCTGTACAAACAGACAGACAGAAAAAAAATCTTTTTTTTGTTTTGGTAAATCGCAAAAAGCTATATAAAGGGGAATCACAGACAATTATATAGACAATGTATAGATTCATCTTGTGCTCGTGAATGAAAACACGGTGAGGATACGATAGGATGCATGTGTCGGATGAGTTTTGCCACAAATGTATTAATACACACGAGCAGTTGTTGAATAAGATCCAAAACTTTTAATGTGGCAAGGAAGCCTTTGCCTTGCTATGGAACGATTACCTTGTGCTTATAAACCTCTTCTTTATTTGGATTTAGATTCGAATATGTTATATATTTACATACATTTATCGCAATTCATTTTAGTTGACAAATACATTGTAATAGAACTTACAAGACGAAAATTTCAAAAAATGATTTTCTTTTACTAATGATAAGTCTCGAAAGATACGAGGCTACTAAATAGCCACATAAATTATTTTTCCTTTTCATATCATAGACAGATTTATTTCGTCGAGATTTCTTCTCGCTCTCAAGGGTATTTCCGCATTTACTTGCATTTGAGTGCGTTGAAGGCAAACTTCAAACACGTTAAAAAACATCAAAAGGTCATGAGATACTTTCGCTAGGAAAATATCCGTATTTCATATAGCCACACAGATAGCGCAACTTGCATATTTATATTTCAATAAATTCATATATACACTTATATAGTGAAATATGTTTCTACAAAATTGTCACAAATAGGAATGAGGCCAACTTTAAGTCTCAGCCATTAATGTAAAAGAATATTAAATCTTCAGTCATAAAATATTAAATGTGCAAATACTTTTATGTATGTCTATTCTATTATTTAAAGAACAAGTTGTCAGTGAATTCAAAATCTGGCAGTATTCCAAATTGAATTAAACGTAAGGGGATAGCCGAACAGTACCGAACTTTGATCACATGCCGATGTGTCACCCCAACCTTATCTCAAGAAACATCTCAAACTTTCAAAGCGAATATATCCTGAAAGTAGCGAAATATACTTAGTCTTTCTTGTTGCCAGCTTGCCTGAAATATATTGAAAATGTTTTGACGTATGCTGTGCGTACTGTAGAAGTTATGACACATCCGAGGTCGTTCTTAAAAAACTTTACAAGGATTTCATTTAAATAAATATAATTTTAATTTTGTTGCTATATAACTATTTTATGGAAAGTTGAATGATTTTATTATAAAGAAGCATGGTATTTATAAACACGTTTTATTAAATTATCTCCTTTCCTTAAAAACTCACGTTTTCTTTTCTCCGTGCTGTGACGGAGTAAGAATACAATTCACTGCCTCTCTCTTGGGTAAATAACTTCCTGCCCTTGCAACGAACACTAGAAAAACATTGTTGACAAATTAGTTCTTATGAAAAAGAAATACCTTTTACATTCATCATCATCATCCCATTTTCGTCCATTGCTGGACACAGGTCTCCAACGGTACGCCACTGAACTCAATCTTCAGCTCTCAATTTCCATCCACTACCAGACACTGCGTATATCGTTGCTACACCTAGTTGGAGGGTGCCTCACCACGCTACGTTTGCCAAGACGTTGTATCCACTCCAGAACACATCTACTCCAACGGTTCCGGTTCTGAGATATGTGTGACTTGCCCACTGCCGCTTCAACTTACAAATCCTCTGAAATATTTCGCTTTCGATCCTTCAGAGTAACTCCGAGCATTGCCCTTCCCAAAGTTCGCCGAGCGACATTGAACCACCAAACGGAGCCGCCGTAACCGTCAAGCTTGCATAAAGCTCTACCACCAAATTAAGGCATGATTATACGCGTCGGTCTTAATATGCCGCACTATGTGAACATAGTATATGGTTCCCTAAACCTCTTCGATACTTGACCTGGTCTGGTGGCTGAAAGGTCAACGAATCGTCTCAGGGGTCGTCTTGACGACCCCTGAGACGACTAACTTTAACTTCTATATGAAGTGCTATAATAAAATCATATTAGTATCATATATGCAATATTTAATATAGATAATTCGTTTCTAAATATTACACTAAATTTGCATTGACTGGATTCATACTATGCTATGCTTTTATAGTTATCTCAAAAGTTCCTCGAAACCAGCTGTTGTTTGCTAGTTGTTATAGCTTACAACTTTATTAACAAAGTTTCAATTGTAATTATAAACATATGAAAGAACATGGCAACATTGTTTAAATGAAATTAAATAAATAAACTAATATTTTTAAATATATTTTTCAACTATTTAATTTTTTATCAGTATTAATATTCTTAGTAAAATAATAATAATTGTCTAAACATGAGCGGACACGGAAGGGAAATAAAAAAAGGGTACAAAAGTGGTTCTAACCTAAAACCTTATGGGCGATTTATCATAAAGATGAAATTCAACCTTTGGCAGGCTGGCCGAATTTCATCCGGTACCCGCATCAGTAACAAATCAACCTGTTCCCCTGCCTATTTAGTTAATTATTACATGAATATTACTTACAATTGTAATTACACTTAAAATATATAATATATATATATATATATCGTCCAATGCATATAAAGTATAGATAACCTTAATGTCCAACCAACGTTTTGGTAAAGATGAAAAATTGTTTCCTCCAGCTTAAGGGGCTTTTTTAGATGATTAATCTTTCTCCGAACCTATTGTTGATCTCATAGGGTAGAACTTTTGTGTCCGAGCTCCGAGCTGAGATCAAATGGTTTCTTTCAGTGTTGCTATGATTTTTACAAACCTTTTTCATGTAACGGGTAAAAGTGGAGTGTGTTAGAATTTTATAGTTTACGGTAATTAAAATTGAAGCTTATTCAAAAACACATATATCATTTTACTAGTCTTGAAAATAAATAACAGGAGAGTTTAGATGATCAAAATAATATATTAAAAGGAAAACTTTTAAATAATTAATCTTATATTTTATAGCCACAGTTACTTTATTGAGATTAGCTTCAGTTCAATCCATTGCCAGTTTTGATTTCAGACTTTACTTCATAGACTTTCAGAATTCTCAGACCACACACCCGTATTAAATAGTGTTAGCACTATGGTAATTGAAGTTGAAAGACCACCTACTCTATGTAATAATCATACCGATTGGCAGTCATTCCGTGAATACCTTTTTTTATATACCATGGCATTGTAAGAAATGTTAACCATCGCTTTCATCACAACCCTTTGCAGTGCAATACAAACATTCAATGAAGAACCGCTCCTTGATATTATAAAAAATATTCATCGATTATTTATGCTTCTAGTTCGGTCAAAATAACAATTTAATTTGTAATTTGTTATTCCGACTAGTGGTTCCATACATTCAATTCAAATTAGTCTGGATGATACATATGATAGGTCTATACATAAAAATAAAGAGAGAAATGTTAAATAGAATTATTGAATAATTCTCCCGGCACGATGAAGAATATTACTAACGTGAAACGAGTTCATTAGCCACTGCAGCTGTGCGCGATATTTCACGACTATACAATTTCCTTCGTGACAGTTTTGCTGCATATGAAATTTAAAAAAAACACTAGTCATTTCGTTTTGTTTTGATATCATTTCGAAAAACGAATCACATTATCACTCGATTTTTATCAATTATGTATTATTCAGAGGTAGCGAGCGATACAATTTTTCATAATATAACGTAATATGTGGTGTTTTCACTGGATCCAATGCAAAAACTATAAAAATGAACGTGGTCTGCTGAGCGTTGGACGCGAATTCTTACTGACTTCTTTTGGTACCACTAAACACCGGAAAGCTGGGTTTTATTATAATTGAATCAAAACTGAAATTGTTATTGTAGTGTTCACTATATACTGTACACTACACTAACGGTTCACTGGCTCGACAACACACCGTATGCGCAAGCGACACGTCCGCTCTCGCCAATGGCTCTCACTTGAATGACGTTCGCACCCACCATAAGGTGATCATGAGACAGTGTAAATAACTATTACTATAGTTATTATTAAATACAAACACTACATCCCTTCCTTATTGAAAATTGAATAATCATTAGAATTCAATAATTCATACTTATTTACTTTGTCATATTTTATCATTGTCTTGATTACGAATACTCTTACTCCATATCAAAATTCCAAGCTTTCTTTCCTTGAATAAATATCCATTCGCCTTCAATTCTTTCCAAATGCAATATAGTCCAGTTTCTTCGCTTCTGAGGGCTATATCTCCATCTTTTGCTTTCTCCACGGTATGAGGCGTTTTAATTTGGTATAACTTATTTATTTATTTGTTTTATTAATTTCTTTTACTTATACTTTGTCCTTCATTCAAATCTGCATCCCGTGCATTCCCTCTCTTATCTCCATACCCCTTCTCTTTTTACTTTTGTTCTTGATCCCGGTCCATTTATAATATTATTTGCCACTTGTAGTACTCGTACTATCACAAATATGAGTTATTGCATTAATATCAGAGCTATTCGAAGTGGTAGTCTTGTTTTGTCCATATCCTTCTAGCTGATACCCCACAGCTTCTAATGTATTAGCCTCCATAATAATTTTATCAAGTGTTACATTATCTCCTAGGGTCAATATTTTCTTACGAAGTTCTGAAGATGAACATTTCTCTACAATCTGGTCAATCAAGTTCTCCTCGGCATTACTAAATTTGCACTTCCCTGCTTGATTTCGGAGCCTAACAACAAATTTTTCAAATTTTTCATTCTCCTCTTGTTTAATTTGGCGAAAAATATGCCTTTCATAGATTTTATTTTGCTTTGGAAGAAAATATCCATCAAGTTTTTCGATTGCAGTGCTGAATACATCAACTCCTTCGGAGGCATCTACATATGCTCCAGGTAGATTGTAAATAATTTCTTGTAGGTCTGATCCACCTAATAGTAATAACGTAGCCCTTCTTCTTTCAGGTCCATTAATTTCTGTAGCGTCTAAGTAAATATTAAAAGACCTTTTCCATTTTTCCCATCGTAACGCAATCGTGGCGTTGTCACCTTCTAGGTCAAGTTTTTCTGGGGGTGGAAGTAGATTTGCCATATCCGAGTGATTTTGGCAACCTGAAACCGAAATGCTTTCTATGCACAACATTCAAGTACGTATGATTTTCCATTAAACAGGAATGCTCATACTGCATTTTTTAGGAAAGGCTCACATGGCCTATACCACAAAACACAACTTTACAAAAATTTTTTTTTGTACGTATGGTTTCTAATAACATGAGGCCCATACTGCCATTTACGCAATAACGTGCAGTTTTTATTTATTTAAAGGCCCGCACTGCCTACACACAATTACGCATGGTTTTCATTTATATGAAGGCCCATACTGCCTGCACACAAATACGTAGGTACGGTTGTCTTTCACTTAAGATCCCGTAATGCCAACTAACAACAACGCACGGTTTTCATTTCTATGAGGGCCCGTACTGCCTCCACACCATATTTGAATCACAGGTAAGTAAAACTTCTTTGTGATAACTGGGTTACTACGTATACAGTTTACACTTTATTTTTATTTCATTGTATAATCTTGTATATTATTTTTATTATTATTAATTTTTTTTTTTTTTTAGTGTTAAGCTTTAACTAATAAAATTATATATGTAAATCAATAATGTAAATTCCAACTTATTCAAAATGTTATTAAGCATTAAACTTTTTATAAAGTCCATCAAACGACTTATCGATCGAAGATCTTAATTGTCACAAAAAGCTAAGAAATATGTATCTGGTATGCATATTAAAATGTGTGTCGTATTTCCAAAAGTACCTATTGTTAGAAATAATTCTTTATGCTAATACATTTATATTATAATTATATATTTAATAAACTCATGCTAATATCAATACCAAGCCACTAGACCAACGAGGCAGTTAATATAATTCAATAATAATGTAATAAACCTGGACACCATTTACACAAGGCCTTTACACTGACCTGGTTGGGAATCGAACCCACGACCGACATAAACATGATATGAGGGTGACCATATTTGACAACAATATCCCAGTTTGCTTCTGACATAATCTCAAGACAGGTATTCACCAATCACGCCCACCGGGTCGTCAAGTGTTGGCATATTATGCCGGATATTTCCAATTTAATGGAAGTGCATTTGTACCAATTTCCCAGTTTGATGGAGGTACCTTTAAACCAATTTCCAATTCAATGGAGCCATCTTAGTTTCATGATTTTCCAATTTGATGGAGGTACCTTTAAACCAATTTCCAATTTAATGGAGCCATCTTAGTACCATGATTTACCAATTTGATGGAGGTACCTTTAAACCAATTTCCAATTTAATGGAGCCATCTTAGTATCATGATTTACCAATCTGATGGAGGTACCTTTAAACCAATTTCCAATTTAATGGAGCCATCTTAGTATCATGATTTACTAATTAGATGGAGGTATTATATTACCACAAAATCCCAATTTAATGGAATACATTTGTACCAATTTTCCAATTTAATGGAAAGCATCTTAGTACCATGATTTTCCAATTTAATGGAGGTATCATGTGACCACAAAACCACTTGTAAAATGCACGTTAAGGCACACCGCTATATCTACAGAGCGATGACGCACACCCGCACGCTACGCCGGTTGAACACCTAATCAGTCAAAACAACCCTTTCACTTAAACAATACGGTCTATCTTATTGACCTGTTTAGTCTTTCATATTGACAAAACAACCCTTTCACTTAAACAATACGGTCTATCTTATTGACCTGTTTAGTCTTTCATATTGACAAAACAACCCTTTCACTTAAACAATACGGTCTATCTTATTGACCTGTTTAGTCTTTCATATTGACAAAACAACCCTTTCACTTAAACAATACGGTCTATCTTATTGACCTGTTTAGTCTTTCATATTGACTATATAAGCCACAGCGATATTTTACAAGATTTAATAATGCAAGATTAGCCTTTCTTATTGACCATTCGTTAACCACGCGGTCTCTCATATTGACCTTCCAACAAAATTCTTTCAGCAATGACATATTTTAACACTTCATTATAACAGTCTATCCTATTGACCTTTCAACAACATTCCTTTTACAAAGTCACAACACTTCATTATAAGTCTATCTTATTGACCTCTTATTTACACAGGGCCTCTCATATTGACCTCACAATAAACATGGTGCCCTCTGTCAACTTTCACACCATTTGTGACCTGTCATATTGGTCTTCTAAGAAAATAAACTTATATTTCCTTTGTAGCGACATCTATCTCGCCACATACGAACTATGAACAAACGTATCCTACATCGCGATATTAAAGTTATCAGAGCGATTGAACATAAATACAAGAACCCGACAACAATCGTCGGGGCAGTAGCCCACCAGACACAACACCCGTCTGGTCGGAGGATCCTCCCTTTTCAATGGTAACTCATCGCCAAACCTTTTATTTTATCACTTTCTCATTTTGTACTTATATGTCTTTTATTATATAAATTCACAATACATAAATGTGATTAGGTATTTATTCCTCACGAATAAACACAAATATACCCATTATATACACAAACATCTTAAATACACACTAACATAAGTATATAATACATAAGGCGTGACATATCAAACCTTTCGTTAAAAAAATTTATATTCTTAACAAATCTTAACAATTAATTTGTACCGATAACATAGATAAGCTCAAGATAGCTTAAATAAGTTATTCTATCGAATACGCTCGTCAATATATACGTTCATCTTACATTCACTTATTATTAGTTAAACTCATTAGGAATATACAATAAAATGTGGTAAACAACAAGACTTAGCGCGGCTGGTCGACAGGTGTGATAAGAAATCTTGCTTGCATTGTGAAATATTATAATAAATTTTTAACCGCATCTCACCTTATTCTTTTTAACAAATATTTTTTTCCATTAGTACTTACGCTACTACGCCACTGTTACGCCATTTTTAAGATAAGCGTATACACACAGGCAAACATACAAATAGATACATGATCTAGCTATTATTATTATTATTTTTATTATAGCAATCCCCAGTCTAACGCACCTATTAATAGTTTAATATTATTTTTATAATTTACCCCTCTAACCAAACAAAGTTTATGATGGCAATTGTGAGAATAGTCCAAAGCTCGAAACTGAAACTTACGTACGTACCGCTTTTGGTACTTATATGCTCTTGTATTACGTTTATATTTTGTTTTTAAGCAAGCCAGACATGTATTTTAATAACACTTATTATCTTGATTTAGTTTGCTTATATTTAACTATATAACATAATTCATAATTAAATGATAGGCGCATTATACAGTTCACGCTTTATTGTTGGTGTGGTTTGGCGCTCAATAATTCGAACGCGTAACGCATCGCATTTGGTAGGCACGGTATGAACGCAATTTCGTTATATCTTAATACCTTGGGTCACCGCCATTTCACTCTATTGTAAGCCGCGCAAAAGAACTTCTTTCCAAAAACCTTTCAATTTATATTATTATTAACCTTTTCATTACAAACCGGTAAAGTGCATCTTTAACAATCATCGTAACATGTGAAATATTTGTCTTAATAACATAATGTAAAACACAAAGTTTATCTACTTTAATATTAGAGGTGATAGAAGTATTTGTTTTCATAAGAATCAATTTGTTAATACAGTATGTGCATTTCGGAAATACATATCAAATTTTATTGTATTTTTGATTCACTATTTTAGTGATAATGACTTACACATAAAACATAAACAAATTTAGTGTCGCGGACTTTTTGTAGAAGTATTTAAGAGATACATTTCTATTAAACATTATATTCGTGTAACTTACGGTTTTTTGCGGCGTTTTCTTACGGTTTGATGTATAAGCTATACTGTTGTAAAGTTTCATTAAAATCCATTTGTAGTTTTTTGCGATAAAGAATAATAATCATCCCCAGAAACATTCGCGTTTATAATATTCGTAGGAAGTAGGATTTATGCTTTTACCGTTAGCAAATATTTAATAATCTACTCATTTCGCTAGGTTTTATTATTATTATTTGTCTTTACTACATTGACCAAGTATGTTTAATACATTAAGGTATTTTTTTTTAAGTGTAATGACCATCGGGCTATCGGATTCATGGGTCATACGCCTGGCAACAATACAAAGAAAATAATAGATACGTTAATTTTGATCTTGATAACAATACTTATAAAATTGCAATTATTGTAGGCGTTCTTTATTAATGTGATTCTATCACACAATTACACACGTAACACGTAATTGTATTAAATATTAATAAATGGCCTAGTTAATTAATTAATTTGTATAGCCTGCACAATATAATATGATCAAAATAATTTTAATCTTTTTCCAACTACCCTACTATATCGTATCTTTAGGTAATAATTGTTAATAAATCTATATATAATACCGATTTTTCATACTATTTATAAGTATGTTCTACGATATTTCATCGAAAATAATAGTTTTATTTAATTAGTAAAGTTCGACACATTGCTCCCTTTTATGTTGATTTTTTTTTTTGTTTTTATATATATGTGCCAACTGACCTTTATCCTCGTCGCCATTTGTAGTGTTCACTATATACTGTACACTACACTAACGGTTCACTGGCTCGACAACACACCGTATGCGCAAGCGACACGTCCGCTCTCGCCAATGGCTCTCACTTGAATGACGTTCGCACCCACCATAAGGTGATCATGAGACAGTGTAAATAACTATTACTATAGTTATTATTAAATACAAACACTACAGTTATTATTATTTCAGTCTCAAATTATTATAGGACCGAGATTACCATACTATCATAATCTTTGAAGAAACATAATCGTTGAAAAGTCTTTTCTTTTTTTTTCTTCTTCTTTTGTCTTATATCGAATAAATCGTCAATGGATTTCGAAAAATAGTTTAAAATAAAAAAAAAATCTTTTGTGTCTCGCATAGGTTATACATGCCACTTTCAATATTGCTAGATATGGTATTAAAAAAATAAAAAAAACACATATTCAATACAAATCAAACAAACAGTTCATAGATCGCAGTAGTTAGTGTATTTTGACGTGACAACGTCTAATAAATTGATGAACGCTGGCTGCATGCACGAAAAAGGATGACCCGTTACGCTCATCGTCCCGTTACGTTGATTGTACGCCAGAAAAGTATGCAGTCATTTCATAAATGTTTTGTTATGACGTTGTCACGTTAAACTATCGTCCGTAAACCTACTTTACAGACAACCATTTTTGACGTGACAACGTCTTATAAATTGGTTTGCCGGGTGACACTTCAAGAAACTGCGTTACGCTCCGCTCACGTTATGCGCTCACAATGAGAGCGAGTGAGAGGCACGCGTCCCTTCCACTCGGGCATGGTTAGCCCGCCTAAGAGCGAGAGAGACAGACATAAAAAGTGAAATTCAGTGCGAGATTCTTTGTATAAATTAATGTTTTAAATATAATTCTTTGTATAAATAAATGTTTTAAATTGTTACTATTATTTCATCCTTCTTCCTACTATACGAATGAATATTCACATTAAAATTATTTTACCACTCAAAGTCGTTGTCACGTAAAACTTTCGCCCGTATACCGACTTTACAGGCAACCAATTTTTTTTCAGTTTGTCTGTTTTTTTCACTTTATTTGATGAATTATTGATAAAATAATGATAAAATATTTGCGAACACGGTATTCATTCGCGTAGTTTAGTTTGAAAAAACAAGTTCATTATTGTAATGACAGTATCAAAAATCCTTCTGATAATATTTTTTTATTGTTAAAGCCTTTTTGAAGAAAGTGTCTTTTATTGACACATAACCGGTTTTTTATTCGAAACTTATATTTTAATTTCTGTATGAATGACAATTGGATGGATGCATGGATTGGAGAATGTAAATTATATAGTAGTTATGTTTCGTGTAATGATATACTGTATCAAGTTACTTAGGTTACAATGTCTGAATTTCAAATAATGTGTTGAGTAATTAATTGTGTAAGGCCCTATGAAAAACTAATAAAATTCAAGGTGTTAAATGATTATGAAATTTCTAAATAAGTTGCGTATACTATTTTGGTTGCCTTAATATGGAACGTCTGTTGTATAAGCATTTAGTTTTAACTAGCGGCCCGCCCCGGCTTCACTCGAGTAAGAATAAGAAAACATTTATTCAGGACAAACACTGCAAACAAAAAAAAACAAAAAAAAAGAACTATATATGTATATTAAAACTACAAAGAAAACAAATTTATATACATACACAAACACAATCTTATCTTATAATGTCTGCAACCGTGATGTGTCCTGAAAAGGTGTACCATTCAGCTTTTATGTTGGGTTAGAATCCAACGCTGATTTTCAATGGTACCCGTTGTGGCTGTGACGAGCCGTGACAAAGTAATAAATACAACTAAACTATAGTTATATCAAATAATAATAATATTATATAAATAAATACGTTACATACTTCATGCAATTCATAATGTTATTAATAATAAATAAAATAGTAATAAATAAATGCAAACCAATCCATTACAATACTAAAATAATAATTTCAAATTAATAAAATAAAATCAGACACACACATAAAATTATATAGCGCGGAACAGCGAGTAGTGAAAGTAAAAAAAAAATATATAAATACTTTTTATGACGATAACGAAATATTGATAAAGATTAATATCTAATCGTGTAATATTTAATAATAATCGTTTTTTTTCCGACTTCTTCAACAATTATCGTCATATTTCAACAAATTTACAAAAAACATTAATAAATTATACACGTAAACCTTTCTATTGAATCATTTTATCTATTGGTGAAAGCCGTATGAAAATCCGTTCAGTAGTTTTTTAGTTTATCGCGTTCATGCAGACAGACAGGAAAATCGGGGCGACTTTGTTTTATAATACCTATGTAGTGATAATATTGTTGCATTTGATTTTTAATAAAACATTGTTAACAACAGTCAACCTCGTAACAATAGATACCATATTTCAAGCGTTGTATTTAGTAATCAAGTTATGAAATAGGATGAACGTCCTGATATTTTGAGTCACCTTAGTGTAAATGAAAAAAAATGAACGTAATATGTGAGCCATGTTTTGCGTATTTTGATAGTATGTTTTAGCAAGGTAAGAAAAATAAATATTGAAAATTTATGAGCCCAATAAATCATTTGCGAGCTTTTTGATTTATTCATTGGAGTATGATGATGTACTGGTATTAATAGCATGAGCGCTTTTTTACAATGGAAACCGTTTAATAATTTACTAATATATTATTTTTTACTTACCCTATATAACAAGCGTCAAATATATTGTATATCTAATAAAATATATTTTACGTTATATAGGTACTTGTAACCTTGAAATATAAATCAGTGCTATTACGTTTATTATTGTTTTTTTATCATACTTTTATCCACTGCTGGACGAAAGCCTCCCCCATAAAACGCCAACCATCTCGATGATTTGTTATTGCTTAAAATAGTTTTTTTAAATCTATTTTTAAGGGTTTTTTATCTTTACGGCATGTCAAAACCATTAAAATAGATTAATTTTGTTGAACATAGCAATGTTTTATAAATATTTTCAAAAATAAAATCCCTAATTAAAAGCAATAGCTAATAGCAAAACGTTTTTCATATAGCTACCTAAAAGTTCAACCGCGGCTTTGCGTGCGACATAATCAGAAATAATAAAATATGTTAATTATGGTCTATTTTTGCTGAAAAAACAGTAAATTTCAAGCAGATCAGACCATTTTTAATATTAATGTTTCCAAACCATTTATCCCGTTCGGGGTCGAATTTTTGAAAAATTACAAAATACGAATTCATTTATTTTGGCTTTCAAATTAAATTATATGTTTATTACATACATGAAAAATGATGGATCCGGCATACAAACTTTCAACCCCTATTTCACCCTTCTTGGGGGGTAGATTTTCGAAAAGCCTGAAATATTTATTTCTATCCAGAGGCTTGCACATAAAATTACATGCTGCTTACATCAAAAATTACGGACCCGCGATACAGGCTTTTAACCCTTATTTCACCCTCTTAAAAATCTTAAATTACATATTTATTTATTTCTAATCAAAAGATTGTATACAAAATTTATGCTTCTTACATCAAAAAGGACGAACTCCCGATATAAACTTTCAACCTCTAATTCATTCTTTTAGGTGGTGAATTTTGAAAAACTCTGATTTGTGTACTTATTTATTTCTAAACCTATATATGAAATATCATGCTTCTAACTTTGGAAATGACGGATTTCCATGAAGCGGTTCATCCCTTGTTTCACTCCTTTGAGGGGAGAATTTTCAAAAATCCTTTCTTTGTAAGCGGTTTTATTATAAAATGCATCAACTGTTAAAAAATCGAGTGTGTAACCCCAGTGGTTTAGGCTCGGCATTGATGAGTCAGTCAGGACACGTCTTTTTATATATACATATAGATAGGTTATTGTTAAAGGTGTTTGTTATATTACTTTATTAAATAATAGTTTTATAACTATTGTGAAACCTTAACTAAATAGAATGTCCTTAAACTATTCTTTTATCCTAAAAGTTATAATGGATTGCATATGAGAAGCGATATCACTTCCATTGAATTGGGACCTGGCCGTATATATTAATATATTGCGCTAATAATAAATTTTATAGAATTTCTGTTAGTGTCTCGAAATGGCTGACCTTAATAATATCGTCCTTAATAATATATTTTTAACCGAATTCAAAAAAAGGAGGTGGTTATCAATTCGTCTGTATGTTTTTTTACGACGTAATCTTTATCTACCAGTTGTAATGTTTTCAAATTAAAAGTATTATTTTTGATTTGGAACACAACAATACAAAGTTTTGCGGTAGAATATCTGATGAGCTGCACAAAGCTCTACCAACATATTGGTACTCAGATTGAAAATATTTTTCTTGGGGTGTTTAATTAATGTATTATGACTGTGCTTGCTCGACTGACCCCTGTTTTCTTTAGGACTATAATATTCATATTCACTTTCAATATAATATGTATCTCTAAATTTTGAACTTTTACCAAATAAAAATATATACAGGTCAAAGAAAGACTAGTATCTTAATAAAATACAAATATCATTTTACAATTAATTTCAAACATTTTTTATCAAAAAGTTATTAAAAGCTTGGCTCAATTTACGAACATCGAAGTATTTTTAATAAGCGATTTCAATAAAGTTTAAAAAGAGAATTGTTTGAAATGTTATCAGAATGTCGTATATCACAATTCACAAGGTCAAGCGATCCGTAGTCAGCAGCAGTCAGTACTGTTGTGTTTCAGTTGGAAATATTAGTGATCCAATGTAACTACTGGAAAAGGCACGTCTTAGTTTCCATGGTTTTGAAGCATTGGAGATGTAAGGAATAGTACACATCTACTTGTTCTCTACAGGATGTAATAAGACATTAGAATCATACTGAAAGAATAAAAGAAAGCCTTCTTTTTTCTTGAAGATTCTTTAAAAATACTATTATGATACTGAGCTTTACACTCGATCGTAGAGCTTTGTGCAAGCTCGTCTGGGTAGGTACCACCTACTCATCAGATAGTCTACCGCAAAACAGCGGTACTTTGTATTGTTGTGTTCCGGTTTAAAGGGTGAGTGAGCCAGTGTAATTACAGACACAAGGGACGTAACATCTTAGTTCCCAAGGTTGGTGGCGCATTAGTGATGCAAGCGATGGTTAACATCTCTTACACATCTCTTACGATGCTAATGTCTATGGGCGTTGGTTACTACTTACCATCAGGTGGCCCATACTGCCGTCTTAAGAAAAAAAGACGCATGTGCAAAAAGTAAAACATGGAGAAAATAAATGTTTTGTAACTTTAAAATTAAAACAGTTGCTGTGGGAAGAAAAATTAAAAAAATGCTATTTTTTTTTGTGAGTTTATGCAATATACATTTATCTAGCAGAGTGTAATAAAAAAATGTATAAAAAACAATTTAAAATATTAATTAAATCATATTTTCTATTTCATCTTAGTAAAAAAAATATGGAAAAATAAGTAATACTACGTAAGAAAGACGCATCTACGGTACATGCGTTCTTTCAATTTAGCAATTTATAAAAACGTCTTTTCTTCTTAGCAATTTGTTATAATTATTTAGTAGTGTTAGCAGTTTTGCTTTGATTCGTGGTGTTTTTCATAATCACGACATTGTTTACAATGTCTGTGTGCTCCTTGTGATTGGAATTATGAATAACATACTTTTCACAGTTCTCACAATCTTCGTGCCCTAATTTTTCGAGTGAAGTGTTTTGTTTTTTTAACAATTTTTCTGTAATAATCATAAGAAATCTGTTCATGAACGTTCGTAACATGTTTGTTGTTCGCAAAAATATTTAAACATTTTGGTAATTGAAATATCCGACGGAAGATATTTTCTATTCGGCGCATGCTCTCGTCTGTAGTGAGATATGGTACGATTAAATGCATATGTATGTTCTATGATATTGGTACCATCAAATTTATTTGGATTTGCATTGGTACCTCGTCTATTTCTTCTACCCGTAATTCTAAAGCATTCCTCACTGAACTGACATTTTTCTATTAAATTCCAGTGTCTCTAAAAAAATACTTTGCATACTTTTACTTTATTTCCAGATTCATTTAATAGAAAATAGGATATGCTTATATTTCTTGGTATCGGGTCGTATTATAGTTATAGTTATTTTTTTCTTTTATAGTTTTTCTTTTAGGTTCTACTTTCAACGTTTTATTTAATACACAATTATAATATTACTCCAGTCTTCTAGTAATACAATGAAGTGCATAATAATTTCATCACGTATACTTTAATCATTGTGATTCATATATCAGAAATGGAACAAACTAACAGAAACTACTCCTCCGTATGCTATGATATGCTTTTATTATATTTTTGTTCCGTTTGCAGTTGAAACGCTTGGACCTTGGAGTAATAGTGCCAAAAAATTCATCCAAAATATTACTCCCCACCTTATTGCCTCCACTGGTGACAGGAGGGCTGGTTCATTTTTCGCCCAGAGAATCGGAAATGCGATTCAAATGGGAAATGCTGCTAGCATTCTTGCCACCATTCCACGCGGTCACGACTTGTATAATAATTATTTTTGAATGTTATTTGTATTTAGTTAAGGTTTTAATGTAAATAAAAAAAAAATTAATATCTATTTTATGTACTATGAATTCTTGAAATTTGTATAAATCTAAGAATATAAAATAAAACTAACCATCATACGATGTCAATGGTGGAGTGATTATGATACATACACGTATTCTAGTTGACTGCCTGGGTGCAACTGACAGTATTGTCTTCCAACCGCACCCCGCACATTGAGCAATACTAAAGAAAGAAGACGCTTCTGGCACTTGCGTTATACTGATTTTGGTAAAACTACGATGAAAAGACATATTTACGTAGATGCGATTTTCTTCCTTAGTATAATGATCACAACAGTGTAATTGCGTCTTTATTATCTGTCAAAATGCAGAAGCGACTTTTCATTGTATGATCTTGTTATTGATTTGAATGTAACAAAAAACACATCTACGTGTTTACGTCTTTTCAACTTAGTAACCATCAAAAACGTCTTTTCTTCTTAGTACTTGATAATGTTTTTTGCAAATACGTCTTATTTAAGCACAGCTAACTCTGTTTGTGTAAGTCTTAGACCAATATAAAAAATACTGGCATATGCGTCTTTTTTTACTGATTCTAAATATGGGAAAAACTGAATTTTGAAAAAAATGTTAGATGCGTCTTTTTTTCTTAGGACGGCAGCATATGCTCGTCCACCTACCTATACAATAAAAAAGGTGTTAGTATTATCATTCGCTTCAACATATTATATTTCTAAAAATAAATTATGTTTATTAAAAACCTTCATAAATATATTATGTATAAATTGCAATCAATATATGTCCCTTTTAAACTGCAATTTTAAATGTATTTTTTTAATTTTTCGCTAACTATTATGTTTACGCAAACGAACCGTGAGCTTCACACGTAATTAAACGCTTGTCATTTGTATGTAAATAAAAAAAATAAACGAACACATCGTGGAAAATGAAAACTCTTCTAAAATGAAATGAATACTTTACTTTGAGAAAAGCAACACTTTCTTTGACATTCAGTTGATATGCACCAAAACATTTAGCAAAATTTAATTACAGGGTTACGTAACCATGTACGTTACGTAAGATTTTTACATTCGACAAAAACTTTCATTTCAGAGGCCATTACTCAAACGTGTAGGTTCACTCTCAAATGAGATTTCATAATTAACGTAAGCCAGGTCGACCCGTCAAGTGCATGTGAATATTTTACGAGAGGGGCGAGGTACTCTAGACCTATCTCAGTGTCATGTCGTTGGAATATTACGAAGTCGTAGTAATTAATGTTAGAAAAAATCGTTTTTATTATGAGTATATATATATATTTTTTTTTTTTTTTTCACACCAACAGATTTTTCAAATAATGTAGTAGTAGCAAAGTATATACATGTAAAATAGGTTAATTAGTGTCTGATATATATATATATATATATATACAAATAATTATATATATAGATATATATATTTAATTATTTGTATATATATTCTTAAAACTTTGTTTAAACTAGTAGAAACTACAAAGATAGAAATATACTTTGTTTTCAAAATCTTGTTTACGCAAACTAATTGTAAAATTGTCGTTAACTTTTTATGTAATAATATTTATTATATTACTAGCACTATTAAATTATATTTATAAATATAATTACAGAAGGAAGATAGAAGGTATGATCGTTTAAAATTCGGTTTTTTACAACAACGTTATTTTGTTGCTGCACATAAAGATAGTCATTAATGAATTATATTAGCGCGGCTTGTGAGTTATTGAATGTGTTCAATTATTTGATATGGATTTTTAAAAGTAATTGAAGGTGTAATTTAAAACAATTTGTATGGTTTGTTGTTTAATTTTTATAAAGATCAATTCGATGTTTTTGTTGTATTACTTTACAAGTAGTGTTGTAGTACTTTGCCTTGGTGGCAAACGGCATTTCGTCCTCTTATGCAGCTGTTCCTCTTCGCCGCTACTCTCTAGTCCCTTTTGTTTGCATAGACTTTTTGGAAGGAAGTTTATTTACGCGGCTTACAGTAGAGTGAAATGGCAGTGCCCCGAGGTCACGTCTTCTTGTAACTTACTGTTTTTTTTTTAAATATTTAACCACAGTCACTGTTCATATTTAAAGCAATAACTTTGTAGTAGTTGTTGTTTATAATTAACTTTAATAATTAACATAGTCTATTTATAAATTAGTTGCATATTGAAGAGTATAATTTTAAGGCACTAACTAAAATTGTCAGTTGAATGTATCCTGGGCAGAATCATATAAATGTAAGCGAAGTCCTAATCAGCAAAATTTTAAATGTTTGCAGGAGATGCGCCGCTGCGCTCTAAAACCCCTCAAAGTAAGCTAACACAAATATATAATTTTGTTTTAAACTCCTGAAATATGAAATGAAACGTTTGTTTGTTTATTAGGTCCATTTATTTTCAGGATTATAGGATCCAGGTTTTCGCATTTCTGTTGAAAATCAGCTGCTACGTCTTCAGCAGTGGAGTTAGTGGATTAGTAGAATATCTACATCTTTAGTCATCAGTTTTAACCAAACTAAGACGAGGCAAAGTTGTTTAGATAAGAACAGTCAGTGTTCAGGCAAAAGTAACCAATTAGATAAATAATTAAATATTCATTTAATGTTTTTATTTTAGTATAAGTAAAAACAGATAGTCCAAGTCTGTGAATTTAAAGTCAGAACCATGTCATTCTGGTAAGAAAAAATATATATTAAGGATTTTTTTTTCATTTTAGAAAATCTGGGAATATATCAGGAAGAAAAAAAATATTTTATGTCATGTCTTCCGGTCTAGGATTCCGTTGCTTAAATACCCCGGTCATATATCCACGCTATTGGATATTAGTCTAGTCGACAAGTTAAAATGTGTGATAGCTCATTGGATCCGGAATGACGCCTAGAAAAATGGGCCAAAAGCGTGTATTAGCACATAAAAAATTGCAAAAGTTATAAACAATTAAAGATGAAAAAAAAATGGCATTTCGTTTTTTGCCAATATTTCATAAACTTTTAATATTTAAGAAATTTCAAAAAAACTTTCTGCAGGAGGAGGTAATTTCCACTTTATAACAATTTTAATAAATTACATTACTTGAATTTTTTAGTATTTCTTCATATACAAAAATTATAAGTAATAAAAGTTACTGTAAAAACTGGCCATATTTTTTTCACGCAGTGGAAACCTTCAGAAAGGTACCTGTCTCCTATTGTGGGAAGAACCTGGTTATGTGGGATTTTTACCCATTAGAGGCTGCGGGATCCTGTTGATACTGCGCATCTGCGGCTCCCCCGTGCTAGTGGCTTGGCGGAACTCTTCCCAGGAGTCTCTTCTCCAGACTTCTAGCTAGTTCGTACAGCAGCGCGAAGCCATCCCGGCTGTCGTCCTTCTCAGAGCCATTTTTTACTAAAATCAGTGCCAATCATGTTCAATGACAAAGTGAATTTTGTATAAAGAAAACGTATATTTATTACCGCCTTCCCTAGGGGTGTTGATATTAAGACATAATGTATTTCACATTTTGTTATTTGCATCCAGAATTAGGAAAAGGACCTTATTTTTGACGTCACGTCGCTCTACATAACTCGCTGGCCCATACAATTACGCCAGTATTTTCGCGTTTTTCTTGATTTTTAGGTTAGTATAATTATTTATTTTTTCATATATTTATTAATAAGTACTTTTGCATACTATTTCAATAAATAGAACTTCGGAAAAACCCATTTTCACTTTACATTTTCAACAAAAAGAAGTAGATTTGTCGTGATGAGCATTTTAATGTGAATAACTTAATAGTAAAATTTATTGTATTTATAAGTTTTTAGTCTGAAGATCAAACATTTCATTTTCAAAGGCTAGTTATAGGTATTTGTTTAATATAAACATAATTCAGAATGATCGTATTTACGGCCCTGATACGTTGAAGACCGTTAGTACCTATTGTGATAAGAGTTTGTATCGATGAAAAATACATTTCAACGTAAATCTTAAGTTTATTGTTAATCTTGAAAATGATTTGGGAAAAACACCGTATCGCCAATGGTATAAGTTGAAAAAGATCCATAATGACTTTGGTAAAAATATTTCCGGTTTTTTAAATAATGATTAGCTGAGAATTATATTTATGCGCACACACGCCAGTATAGTAGTAGAAAATTATTAATATTAAGAGTATGTAAAATATTACATAATTATGTATATAAATACCGTTTGACTAAGATTTCTTTTGTTTGATTATGTGCTTATATAATGAACTCCAGATTATGCACTTTTATAATATAAGCGGATGTAATTGATAATTTCCGAATTATTTACATTCTTTAATATCGATTTAAAGTTGATAAATCACACTTATTACCAAGCATCTAGAATGAATAAATCCGTTATATATGCATATTCCTACCCACCTATAATAATGTAAGGTACAATACAAACATATATAAGTAGTCTAAGATAGTCTTCAAATTAACTATGAATAATGTACAAACTGAATCTTCAAACCAATTTGTTGAATGCTAAACATCAAAAATCAAAAAATAACAACTTTTAAAATTTAAATTTACATAACGTATTATCCATTTAACTGGTCGTATTATATTGAATCATGCAGGTGTTTAATACACAATTTACTATTCATCCTCCGACCACATTATCAGCAAACTACGAATATATATCATAGTATATTCGGTATAGACCTATTGTGACAGGTATATTATGAAATATCAAAGTGTTATGGATTAGAGATATTGTTTAACTCGTCTAGGTACCTATTTATATATAGTGTAAACGGAAAATGTAGTTGCATTGTTGAAAGATGCATTCCACAAAGTTTTAATGTGAACGTAATATAATTGCTGCATTGAAGGAATTATTAAAAAAATATATATAAATAAAATAGCAATAGGCGTGTAACCAAACTACAATCAATAATTTTAACGAGTATTACAAGGTTATTAACGCCACAAGCAACATAACCTTAATAGGTTTCACGGTTAGCAATGCGTTCGATAGTGTATTGACATTTCCAATGCAGTGCTAGCTTTGTCCATGGCTAGGGTTGAAAATTTCCCGGCATTGTTTATAATTAACTAAATAATGTTATTTTAAAACGTTCAACATTAGATAAATATTACGAACTTATTTCCTTTGTTTATTTCGTAATCGTAACAGCCTGTGAATGTCCCACTGCTGGACTAAGGCCTCTTCTCCTCTTTGTGTGGATAAGGTTTTGGAGCTTATTCCACCACGCTGCTCCAATGCGGGTTGGTGGAATACGCATGTGACAGAATTTCAATGAAATTTGACACATGCTGGTTTCCTCTCGATGTTTTCCTTCACCGTCAAGCACGAGATGAATTATAATCACAAATTAAGCACATGAAATTCAGCGGTGCTTGCCCGGGTTTGAACCCACGATCATCTGTTATTCACGATTCACGCATTCTTACCACTTTATTTATTTTTATTTTTTTTTCACACAGTGGAAACCTTCAGAAGGTACCCGACTCCCTTGGGGGAGGAACCGGGTTATGTGGGATTCTTACCCACTAAAACCACTGCGATGGCCGTCCTCGGCACGGATCGGAGAGGCTGCGGGATCGTGTTGATATAACACATCCGCGGCCCCTCCCGTGCTGTGCTCCGCTCGTAGCTCGGCGGAGCTCTCCTCAGGGGGCGAAGGTAATTTCGCCCCCCCGCACTCCTCGCTAGTGCGTACGATAGCGTGAGGCCATCCCGGCTGCCGTCCTCCTCTGGGCCGTCTGAAATAGGATACGCGAGGCCCCCACCTCACGTATCCACGGCCCCAGGGTTACGCCCTATCTTTTAAGCCCCGGGCGTCGGGGCTGTGGGAGGGCCGAAACGACGCCGACGTCGTCTCCGCCGAGCAGGATCGGCCCTTTCCCGTTCCCGCTCCGCTGTCTCCTTCTGGACCATGACGGTCTCACAGAAGGAGGCTACAGACCTCCATGCCGATTCCCTGCGTAGCATCGCCGACACGATTGCTCGCAGGGAGAGGTCTTGTCCGACTTCACGGACCAGAATCTCCCTTTCCACACTCCACGCTGGGCATGCCTCCAACGTGTGCTGGGCAGTATCCCGTCCGCCCGTCTGGTCCGCGCCACAGCGGTGACACATCGCCGTCGATTCGCGTCCGATCTTACACAGGTATTCTCCAAAACAATCGTGACCGGTCATTACCTGCGTAAGTCGGAAGGTGACTCGTCGCTTTCGTCTCATCCAGGCTTCGAAGGCTGGCAGGATCGCTCCGACGTTCATCGCAGAGACGGTCGCGCCACGTCGCAAGAGCCCTCCAGTGTTCCCGTCGCTTCAACGCGAGCGCACTCGGAGGGGGCGCGTTTTCACTGTTCTGACGAAGGATGCGGGTCTGTTCATAGACCCTAGCGTCCATATCCGCCAGAATGTCCAGGGGCGGAAAGCGCGCTAGGACGGTTGCCGCCTCGTAGGATATCGTGCGATATCCCCGCACTAACGCATTCTTACCACTGGGCCATCTCGGCTTTTTTTTTTTGTTTATTTGAATGTATTTAATGTTTATTAATACACTAGCCGTGCCCGTGGTTTCAGTCGCGTATTACTTATAGAAATTACTAAGAGCAGACTTATATCTAGTATTTCATATAGTATTTTAAGATTTATTTTAACCCGGATCTAGATTGGCCAACAAACTATTGGCCAGGAGAAAAACAGCATTTCCAAGATCTATTATCGATAACGTACGCCTTGCTTAACACTAACAGGCACAATAGAATACAAACAATAGGTAAGTAGTTGATGTAACGCATTAACTAGCCTAGAGAGCGCAAATGACATTTGCAAATGTTCAATAAGCAAAGATAATCGGATGCATCAGTTTTAACCCACATTTATGTACATGTGTGATTATTATTTACTTACTATTTAAATACATATTCATCAAATGTACAAACATTCAAAAATATAAATATTGTGTGTAATCATTAAAAATAATTACTATATAAATGGTGACCGCGTGGAATGGTGGCAAGAATGCTAATATTTCCCCTTTGAATCGCAATTCCCATTCTCTCTTCGAAAAATGAATCAGCGCTCCTGTCACCAGTAGAGGCAATAAGGCAATTGGACTCTAGCGACTACTAGCTTTCGGCGTAATCAAAGATTGTTTAATCAGGTATCGATCTTTTTCTTAAAGGCATTATAAGGAAAGTACTATATCAACTATAAAAATCTGTTTTTAACCGACTTCAAAAAAGAAGGAGGTTATCAATTCGTCTGTATTTTTTTGTTTGTTACCTCATAACTTTCGACTGGGTGAATCGATTTTGATGATTTTTTTTTTATTTGAAAGCTGGTGCTTTCCATGTGGTCCCATTTTAATTTGGTCTAGGTTAGACAATGGAATCCATGAGAAAACCACATAAGTCGTAAATTTGCATTAAGTATGTGCGCGACAAATGGACGAATAGCTCAATATTTCGATGACTTTTTTATTGGAAAGGATGTACTTCAAGGCTAGTTTGATGACAGTTTGGTTAGATTCTGATTATGACCATGACAAAGTAACGAAACTCTTCAATTTTTAGGAGCAAATTAACGATAATCGACCGAATCTTTTAAAGGATATACCGATTTTTCAATCACCTACCGTAACATCGTTATGAACAAGTAATTGTAATTTAGACTAGGGTAGATAATTTTTAAAACCAAAAAAAATAATAGTAGGATAAAATCCATTAGAAAAGGAGGAGAATATTATAAAAATGAAAGGAAAAATAATTTACGGGCGATCTGAGGTCGGGAAGGGGGTAAGGGGGGGGTTTTAAGGGTAAAAAACGGTTTTTCTCGATTTCCGGCAAAACTAAAAGTACTATCGAAAAAAATCAAATGGCAAAGTTGTAGGTAAGAAAAAGATCTAAAACTCTTGTATTTATACTTTTTTCACATAACCTCAAAATTTATGTGAAAAATTCAAAAAACCAAGTTTTTGGTTTTTTATTTTTATCTTTTACAAAAATTATTTTTTTTTTAACGAAATTTGGTGAAAACTTACCTTTTGATGTCTCAAATACGCTGTAATTTATTTGATTAAAAATATTTATTTTTTCACCTTATTTTGAATTAATATCGAAAAAACACCCTAATTTTCAATCGAAAATTCACCCGTCAAAATATCAGCTTTTTTCAAATAGTTGGTATGTTTTTTGTTCGTTGAAACCTCTACTTTCCGATGGTGAAAAAAAATATATATGTTACCATAGTAAATCTTCTCAGAAAATCCAAAAAATCGAAAATAACTCGAATTCCAATTTTTTGCAACAAACAGCAACAGATTGGGGCTGGAAGCAATATCAACGTGGAATTATGCCCAAATCTACACAAAAGAAATTAATTTCGGAAATATTGCTCAAAACATGACTACCACCTTCTTCCTCTCCAACATTATTTCCAGAATGCGTTGGTTCTTCATCCACAATTTCTTCTGAATCATTAATTTCCTCGTAGGTTTCTTCTTCAATATTGGAGCAATTTTCAGAACCATGACAATTTGAAAATAAATTTGTGCATGTTTTCGGCAACCACATTTTAAGCTATTACATGCAGTTTCACAGCTGCAGAAAATAGTTTTGAGCAATATTTCCGGAATTAATTTCTTTTGTGTAGATTTGGGCATAATTCCACGTTGATATTGCTTCCAGCCCCAATCTGTTGCTGTTTGTTGCAAAAAATTGGAATTCGAGTTATTTTCGATTTTTTGCATTTTCTGAGAAGATTTACTACGGTAACATATATATATTTTTTCACCATCGGAAAGTAGAGGTTTCAGCGAACAAAAAACATACCAACTTTTTGAAAAAAGCTGATATTTTGACGGGTGAATTTTCGATTGAAAATTAGGGTGATTTTTCGATATTAATTCAAAATAAGGTGAAAAAATAAATATTTTTAATCAAATAAATTACAGCGTATTTGAGACATCAAAAGGTAAGTTTTCACCAAATTTCGTTAAAAAAAAATAATTTTTGTAAAAGATAAAAATAAAAAACCAAAAACTTGGTTTTTTGAATTTTTCACATAAATTTTGAGGTTATGTGAAAAAAGTATAAATACAAGAGTTTTAGATCTTTTTCTTACCTACAACTTTGCCATTTGACTTTTTTCGATAGTACTTTTAGTTTTGCCGGAAATCGAGAAAAACCGTTTTTTACCCTTAAAACCCCCCCCTTACCCCCTTCCCGACCTCAGATCGCCCGTAAATTATTTTTCCTTTCATTTTTATAATATTCCCCTCCTTTTCTAATGGATTTCATCCTACTATTATTTTTTTTCACTTTTTATTATTTTTAAAGGCTTCTACCCTAGTCTAATTGTATATAACACTTTTTTATATACCGTCAATAGTTTTCGCAGCGCACGCCAAGTAATTACTTTTATAGGCAACAGTTTGATACCTTGGGTTACATTGTTCCATTTTAGATACAGATCTCTAATTTTTTTGAAAATATAATAAAGCCTATGCTACTCGGTAAAAATTTAGCTTTCTAATGGTGAAAGAATATTTAAAATCGGTCGAGTAGTTTTTGAGTTAAATAGTAACAAAAAACAAACAAAAATTCAAATATTTCCTCTTTATAATATTAGTTATGCATGTAAGTATTAGTATATATATGTATATGTACATATGTATATATGTTTGTAATTGAACATTTAATAAAAGTTGAGGCCAATTTTGAAAATTATATATATAAAAAGTCCTATAAGTACTCGTATATACATACATATTATATTTATGTACATTTATATATTGTCTATAATATAGATACTTCCCCTTTTTTAATTTACAGACATTCCGTCATATTTTATGGTGAAGAATGGTATAACACAACATCTATAAACATTCAGTTTATTTAATTGTTACTATAAATAACTATTTGATTATGTCATATGGCTGCCCGACACCGCACCAACTAAATCTATTTAATCAAAACATGTTAATTTATATTTATACATTTAACCATATTAACTAATATTTATTAATTAAGTACCAAAATGCATTTTTCTTTACGTTTCACTATTTTACATTAATATATATATATTGTTATTTTTTGAATCGGTTAATTTTTTTTATGGTTAATCGGATTTTGTTAATTTTGTTAATTTTTATTTATATTAAATTGTATTTTTGATTGTTGTACAAAGTTAATCCGTTCGTTCTTTATCAAAAATAAATCGACAGTTCCTTGTTTCGTAATGTGATGTTCTAATTGAATTAATGTATCTTTGTGTTTAAAAAAATCTATTTGAAAATATAATCTTCTTTTGACTTTCTGGGGTGGTAATTTAAGAATGTGACTCGCGAACTGTTGCAGAGATTGTAGTACATAAATCTCTGTAAGCGAACACATGTTCACTTTATTTTCTAACAATCCGTCATGACAGAGCAGTGGTCAAGCGTAAGTTCTATGGTTTAACGTGCTTTTTGTGATTCAAAAGTTTTTGAATGAAGAAAATCCCAATCCCTGATTTGGGATTCATACCCTGAGCCACATTAAGAAAATCTTGAGAAGATTAGCTCTAGGCTATTTTTATAATTAAGAAAAATAGTTTTTGGATAGTTATTACGTATTCTAAAGAAATTTTACTATTTAAATTGATATTGTTATAAATTATGAAATAGCATTTCATAATTAACACTAGCCTTTAGCTGTTTCTAACTATTTATTACAAATTTATAAGGATGAACTGTCTCAAATAAATGTAGAAATAAAATATTTTAATATAATAAAAACCTTTGCTTGAACTTAGTGACAGGGATAATAAAAACTAAAAAATATATTGTATTTCACAGAAACAAATGATTTGCACTTGAATATATAGATAGTACACATTTTACTTTGAAGGCAAGTTATTTTCCGATTGTTGCTGCCGGGTAAACTTTAAATCCTGGAGCTTGGCTTGTGCCCAATTTTTTATGGCCCATGTCCTTTGCAGAGCGTTCAGCTATGTATTGTATCAGAACACAATGCGACAATAATTTATGAGACTCAAACATTTAAGCAAGCGCTTTCTGTGCTTAAGAAAATTTGAAAAAACAATTTTACTTTATTGTTATAGTATAATTTTATAGCAACTATATAAAGTAACTGGTAAAAAATATTTGATTATTTAATGAAGGGGTTTAACTTGTTAGTTCAAATTTCAAAGGCTTGTCTTTGAGTAATGAATGAATGAAAATACTATAATGAGGTATAAAAACTAAACTCATTAGTTTCTTCCATCATCGCTTGTATCAGAGGCTTAACACTATTAAAGACAGATTATATTAATTTATTTGCATTGTTTTTGCATTATCTTGCTGAGCAAATACAATTTAACAATTTCCGCCTTGTTACACTTAATAAGCTAATTTCTCCGAGCGCCTTGTTGTCTAGTAGAACACGAAATGTTTGAAGGTAACGCGTTACGCTGCAGACGTAGCAATTAGTCGTCGGCGTCAGTTGGTAAATATTAACGCTGGTAATTGTATCCTGAACGTCAGCTCCCTCGATGTTCGTTACAGGTCCACTTGCAGCCTGAATACTAATTAATCTATTAGCGAAAACAGCCGAGGTAGTGGATCGGCGTCGATATCACGTCTCCGCTCTCGTGTGTGTGGGTGTTCTATTATTATTTGAACAGATATTAAACGGATATTGGCATTTGTATAATTAATTATCAGTTGGAATTGTGAGCTTATTGTACTTTGGTTATTGAAATGTAAGTAAACGTGTTTAATTTGATTTGGTTGTCTAATATAAGTTTATTATTACAATCGTTTTGGCTTCAGATTGTTACGTATTCAGTCATATTAATTTTCCGTTTCATTACACGTGTAAGCTATGTTAAAATAAGAAAGATATATTTTACATAAATAAAGATTCGATTTGACTATATTCATTAAAAATGTAAGAAAATCAACACGGCGGGTAGTCAAATAAATTATAATTGTAAGTAGGGTTAAAGACTTTAAAATGGCTGTGCGAATAGATCGGTTCTCAGTTTGTTTGGTGCTTGGATAGCGAGATCAAATAGGTAAGACTATTGTACTGATTATATTATTAATTGTATACTGTTAAAATGTGATTTGTTAAAATTAAATATACTCGGTGACGTATTGTTTTATTTTAAAATAGTAGTAAATGCTAACACACCTTAATTCGGTATAAGGAAACAGTGACTTAATTATATTATACAATTTACCGCAACGAAACGTTGATAGCTATTCGGATCCGACCCATACACAATTCGGTATATAGTACCTACATTAATTTGAAAGCATAATTTATTTGTGGAAGCGATTCGACCCCCACAACTCACAGGTTTTGCTGACTGTGATCAAAAGATACTACATAGCTTTCATTACAATTACTTTGTTACCAATAAAAGTTGTATCTGATACTTTTTGTCAATACTTGACAAAATATTACATAATATATATTTAATAATGATATAGTAATATTTTTTGTTATCGTAGAAGGTACGAGATATGCCGTTGGAGACGTCATGCTATCACGTTTGGACACGAGTACAGAATATATCTAATCTAGGTACTAGATTAAAGAAAAAAGATAAAAATAAGAGCCATGGTTGCCTGTGAACTGCGTCACCTTTTAAAAATTGCATAATTAAAAAAACAATAAAACCATGTACCAATATGTACAAACTTAAAGTAAAAAATAATTACTACAAGGCAAGAAGCCTTAAAGGACGGCCTATCTAACCTAACCTAACCTATTAATATATGAATGCGAAATCGAACGAAAGCTGATAATTTCAAAGAAGCATATCTAAAATTTTATGACATTCTGAAAGTTTGTTGCAAAGTCAGGATTAGGTAAACTGTCCTTCGTGGCTGGCACCGAGTCCAATAATAAAAGAAACTGCGGAGTTGGCCAGTCCGAAGTTAAGAACTTTACCGAATATTAATTTTTTTTAAGATGAGACATTTGAAAAATACTAAAACGTAATTGACTTTTAACGTAATTGATAACGCGCACTATGTATACGTATTAGCATCATCATTCTAATTTATGCAATGGTTTAAGAAAATAAGAACAGTTAAACCAAACCAACCTTGGGATAAAATGCACATGTTTTAGCCAATGGGCCATCATAACTCTGAATGTTTTGTTTAAAATGATTCTATAATTAATATTCATAATTTATATTTAATAACTATTATAATTCGTTTTATATATTTCCAAAAAATTCTTAGGTATAATATACATGAATAAATAAGTAATACTCGCTTATACATAATTTTGCGAGAACAACATAATACACCTTTGTACTTAAGTACCATTTTTTGCAGACATTCTTGAAGCAAGGTAACGTCGAGTAAGGTGTTAAAATAGGTTAAGTGTCCCTTTTTTAAGCCCCGAGATATATCTGATCCGGTTTAAGAAGAATATGTGGGTTGAATTTTATATTTTCTAATATTTGTTTTCTTTACCATTTTTTAATATTATATTTATCTCGCCCGATAGTACTATATGTTTCAAATTTAAAAAGTTTATAACTAGTCATAATCTAAAATCAACTTGAACAAAATAAAAGGGCCGAAATATGTTAAGATTAAGGCGTGAAATAGTAACAAATATTCACAACACATTTAACTTTTCTTATTTATGATATAAATGCGATTATTTTTCTAGTAATTTAAGCTAAATATATATCCTGAATGTAATGCCTCCCTGTATACAATACTAGTAACCCGCCCCGGCTTCGCACAGGTGCAATGCTAATTCGAAATATACTACAAAATATATTGTTTTAATTGATCTTAACGTACTTATAAGTACAGATTAAAGAGCTCCGATAAACGCGTGTATTCGTTGTTAATCATTTAGTGCCGCCGCCGCCGGCTCACGGCCGGTACCGCCGCAACCGCTACGTCCCTGCATTTTAAATCTGTAATATCTTCGAAAATATGTCATGTCATGTATGATGTTCAAATATATATGGAAAAAGCTTTCAATCCATCTTCCCCAGGTGTTGAAAAATGTTAGCCCAGCAATGGAACATATAGGTTGTTTTTTTTTAAATTATAGAATATTTAGGCGGTAAGTAGTAAGGTAAGGTAAGTGGTCACCAACGCCCAAAGACATTGGCGTTGTGAGAGATGTTACCATCGCTTACATCGCCAATGCGCCACCAACCTTAAGAACTAAGATGTTATGTCCCATGTACTTGTAATTACACTGGCTCTGAGTGAGCCATACCGGAATACCCTTCATACCGGAACACAACAATAGCAAGTAATGCTGTTTTGCGGTAGAATATCTGATGAGTGGGTAGTACCTACCCAGACGAGCTTGCAAAAAGCTCTGTATGTTAATGACGAAATTAAAAGTGTTACTTAAAGACTCAAAAAAATGTCAAATTAGATATTTTTAATCGTATTACAAAATATATCAGTATCTTAATATATTATTCTAATGTCTTATATGTTACCAGTCACTCTATTTAGGCTATGGTGCAACACAATTGCCGTGCTACTAACTACACTTTTTTTAATAATTTGTTTGAATTTTCTACTAGCACGACTATATATGGCACGAACAAGCTGCAGATACTTCCCAGGCACTCCCGTCTCCTTCAAAGCACACCACAAAACCTCCTGGGATCCTCGAGATCAACGAAAACTGTGTGCAAGTTCTTTTGTGCATGTCTGTACTTTTCACACAATTGGCGTGGTGCAAATATGGCGTCCGTTGTTCCTAGTCCAGGCATAAATCCGAACTGGTTCTGGGTCACTTCACTCTCTTCTTACATTTGTCTCGCCAGCACATTCTCCCAAATTTTCATGCTATGTGGCAAAAGCTTTATACCTCGGTAGTTGCTACAGTCCTGCACATCGCCCTTGTTTTTAAAGATGGGTACCAGTAAACTGTTACACCATTTATCCGGGACCGCCTCTTCCTGCAGCAACTTTTTGAAGAATAAAGTTAGCCATTTACATCCATCTAATGGATGTCGTAGAAGACGACTATGAGAAAAAGGATATTCTGCGCTTTCCACCAAGCACTTTAAGCATGGTGACGGGCAAATCACCATCAATAGCATTTCCAAGGAAGGTTGGCGTCAGGCAGGCGGCCGGCTTTAATACACTAGCCAAAACTTCAAACAACATGTATTTGAATTCTCCTATATATACTAATATAATATATAAAGCTGAAGAGTTTGTTTGTTTGATCCGGCTAATCTCAGGAACTACTGGTTCGAATTTAAAAAATATTTTTGTTTTGTGTAGTCCTTTTATCGAGATAGGCTACATTTTTATTAATTATACGCGGGTAAAACCGCGGGGCACAGCTAGTGTAGTAGAAAATCCTGTAGCCTATAGTATATTTACTTTTTTATATTTTGCTAATTACACTTGGATATAATAATCTAAGCTAATAATAATATTGATTACAGCGAATAATGGTTCTCTCACTAGACACTTCCATTATCGGCTTAGTGTCATGTTCATAATCCTAGGCGTCAATAGTAAATGCGTACATTAGCTCATTTCCCGGGATGTAAGCCTTTAAGTGTCAATTAGGATAAGTGTTTCAAACACCTATACAACCTTCATCTAAGTCATGTCTTATTTATTGTAATAATAATATAAATGAAATTAATAATAAATATAGTAAAAAATATTGTTAACAAAAGTTTACATGATATCGTTAAACATTGTTAGGAGTGAATTGATGTAAACTTAGACTAACAAAATACATATTTATTTTTCATAGAATTGAACGATGTCTTAAGAAATTCTCATTTACATATTATATTCATCAAAAATCTGTTTAACCATATTAAAAGCCGATACGAAAAGCCTATGTCATCCACCAACATATTTATTAATATCTCTCTCAAAAAATCGCTTTCATCCGTGAAAATCCGTGAAATATTATCGTTGATTCACTGTAGACATTTTTTTGTGAGCGGGTAGATACTGATAGTGTGCCATGGCCCATGACGGAGGTGAAATGAGGATATAGGCAATGCAAAATTCTAATATTTAAAAAAAAGAAGTGGATTTCTATACAATGTTTCCGATGAGATATTCCATAGGGTACCCGACTAGTAACGTAATATTTTTTATTAACGGTCTGTTCTGTTAAATCATCGATAAAAAATAAAATATTTTATTTCATTTGTATCTCAATGAAATATATTATTTTTATTAATTTTACTCTAAATAAATCATCAATTAAAAAGTAAGGAAAATAAACAAACAAATTATATGTGGTAACAATTTAATATATATTTTCTTCTACTATCTATAAAATATCTAATAATATCTACAATTATAATCTTTAACTTTTCTATTTATACATTCTATCATTCATCTATAAAATACAACTAATAACTATAGCTCCAAAACTACTCATTTTCAATATTATCTATTGTCATAATGTTTAAAATGCCCTCTACTGATATAACTAAACGATAATTGCAAGTCAAAATTTAATTAAACCTATT
Source organism: Nymphalis c-album (assembly GCA_963151315.1). NCBI lineage: Eukaryota > Metazoa > Arthropoda > Insecta > Lepidoptera > Nymphalidae > Nymphalis > Nymphalis c-album. The sequence continues at coordinate 7,215,436 of OY720588.1, forward strand.
CTTTAATTTAACCTATTTAATCTTGTCGAAAGATATATTGCGATTTTTTGTCATCCCTAATAAAATATTATCCGTAGAGGCCGTCGTTGAATGCTGTATAATATCTTCTTTACTCTGCAGAGAATGATAGTCATTCATCTCTGACCAAGTTGGATCGGATTTGGCGATACGTTTTCTTTCTTTAAACTTAGTATATAATAAAACAGTGACCATGACAAAAAATACTACGAAACCTAAACAGCACCCCACAATTAATCCAGTGCGTCTATTTAAAACAGAAGACATTTTAAATCCCTTATTTGTTTTGATTTTAATAGATAAAGGTTTTCTGTTCGTATCAAAAGAAACACATTCACTGGCTGATGATTGCGCAATTATAGTAGCCGCAACGTTGCGTGTCATTTTTGACGTGATGTTCGTTAATTCGTTATATGTTTCATTAATCCCTGATATATTCTCTTCATTAATATTTATCATCGTATTTTCATACATGGTTAAAACGCACACGATGTAATCCATATTTGGTAAAAGATTAGTTAGAAGAATAGAACTGGCATTTTTGTCAACGTCTTTCAGTTTTACCTGCAACAATATAAACGGGTAAGTTTAAAAATAATAATAATGTATTTAAAATATTAAAGTTGCATGATTGCTACGTTTTGCATGATTCAGAAGTTAAGCTATAATGTGTATTTGAATAACTTATTTAATAATGATTATTGACTGAATGTTCGATATTGTACTCACATCAGAATCTAGGTTTTCATTATAATACAAGATTTTAAGAGACTTTATTGCAGTACGATTTCTTATTAGCCATGTTATTAATATAGAATTATCGTTGTGTTTATCAATTGACAATTGTACAATTAAAGGAAAATCGCATTTTTCTTTCGGATAATCTTCGTTGAAACAAATAACTTCGTATGACTTAAATATTTTTGGGTGATCTTGAATCCAAGTCCAGGTATTATTCTTTTGACAACGACATATAATAATATTATCTGAAATAGAGAGGCGGTTAATAAGCTTGTTTATCTTTCGAGAGTATATAATGTAATCTTAGCATATTAGCAATAATTATATACCTTTTATTAATATATCTTGTACATGGGTTTCTATAGACGTAAGAAGTTCCAGAGGTATGGAGTGAAGTTTATTGTGCTCCAAATCAATTTGAATTATTTTATTTAAATTATTGAATGATGTAGCAGATAAATATTTAAGATTGTTAAACGATAAATTTAGAACCGTTAATTCTTTTAAATGAATTAAATGTTCATTTATGATATTTTGTAATTTATTATAAGAAAGATCTAAAAGTTTTAAATTACTTAAATCTTCATCAAAAGATTCCATCGATTCTATATTGTTATTAGATAGACACAAAGAGTTTAATTTAACTAGACCACGGAAGTTGCTTGTTTTCAAATGAGTGATTCTATTGTGACTTAAATCTAAACTCTCAAGTAAAAATAATTTAGAGAATGGGCTTATCGATAAACGACGAATCTTATTAAATTGTAAATAGAGATGTTGTAAATTTGTAAACAATTCAAATGTAATATCTTCAATATTTGTGAGATTCGTTAAGCTAATATGCAATTCATATAAACTGTCTATGAGAGGGCTTTTGTCTACTTTTTTTGTTGTTGTCCAACTGATCGCTGGATTTTTACTTAGATCTATATTAATCAATGATATCCCTACTTTTTTATAAGAAAATAAAAAATCATAGTGCATTATGTTATTGTGGGAAATATTAATGTTTTGAATATTTGGAAAATTATCAAATACAAATTCAGGTAAATTATCGAGTCTGTTGAAACTAATATCAAATTGTGTCAGTTCATTTAGTATAATTTTTTTACTACACGAAATTGTTTGTATTTCATTATTCCGTAATATCAAAGACTTTAATTTGGTAAGTTTCTCTAGACCGCTTATTTCAATTTTAGCTATTAAGTTATCAGCTATATCTAGTGTTTCTATTAAAGTGAAGTTATCCAACATACTGTAAGGTATATAGTCTAAAAAATTGTTACTAATGTTTAATTCAGTAATAGAGTTAAACGAACTAAATAACGTATCCGGTATATCACTGATAATATTTTGTGCAATGTTTATTTTAAAAAGATTATTGCTATTGATGAAACTACCTTCTATAATTTTCTCTATATTACAGTGTTCCAGTAAAAGGATTTCTAAAAGTGGAATATTTAAAAATGTTTCTACAGGTAAATAGTCAAGAATGTTATATGAAAGTGATAAATACTTTAAACCCGGGATGTTAAGACACATTAAATCACTAGATTTAAGAGAATTATTCCGAAGGGAGAGATATTTTAGGTTATTTAAACCATTAAAAGTGCCATTTTCTATCAGTTCAATTTCTGAATTATCTAATAACAGAGAACTTAGAGGTAGCCCTTGCTGAAATAGGTTTTTATTAAGAATTTTTAAGGGATTAAAAGATAGGTTGATGCTTCGTAGTTTCTTCAAAGTATTAAAAGCCATATCAAAAATAAATGCTATTTTATTATGTGAAAGGTCTAAGTCTTCCAATTCGCTTAAACCAAAAAATGTATAAGAGGTTATGTTTTTAATTTTATTATACTTCAAGTCCAAGTATCGTGCCGAACTCAATCGTTGAAATGAAAAATCGTCGATTATTAAAAGTTCGTTATAACTCATTTCTAATCGCGTGAGGTATGTAAGATTAGTGAACGTTGTTTTTGATAGAAATTTTATGTGATTATTTTTTAAGTTTAATTGACGTAACCTCGATTGTGGCCCCAGTACTACATGACTTACAGAAGTTAATTGGTTAAATTCAAGAAAAAGTAATGCTAATTGAGAATTCGTTTTGGGCAATATATCGTCGATCTCTGTTAGTTTGTTATTATGTAACGCTATAAATTTAAGACTTGTCATTTTGTCAAAAGTCCCAAACTCAATGAATGTTATTTTATTATGGTTTAAATGAATTTCCTCTAAGTAAATTGAATTATTAAAAATGTTTTTTGCAATATATTTGAGCTCGTTATTATTAATTCTTAGATCTTTGATACTTATAAGAGAAAAAAATGTGTTTTTATTTAAATCACTAAATTTGTTATTGTCTAATTTTAATTTTGTTAAATTCTTATTGTTTGATAAAATTCTATGTGGCACTTCATTTATATAGTTGAAATTTACCCGGAGTTCTTCTAAATTTTCTAAATCACTAAAACTCTCACTATTAATAGTATGTATGCAATTTTTATCTAAATGTATTACACTAATTTTACTAGAATTAAAAAAAGAATCTATTGGCACTTCAAGTATATTATTATGACTTAATAATACCTTACTCAGAGACGGCATATTGCAAAGTAAGCCATGAATATGATGCAAGTGGTTATGGCTTAAATCTATAAATTCAATTTTTTTATTGTTTTGAAAAAGATTTGTGTGTAATACTTTGATTCTGTTATGACTCAAATCTAATGATTTCAAATTAACAAGTGAATAAAATGCGCGATGATGAACATTAGCAATAAAATTAAAATGAAATGATAACACTTCTAGGGACGGACTAAATTTAAGGCAATCTTCAGAAATAAATTCAAAATTGTTGGAATCTAAATCTAAATATTCTAAGGACAAAAGATTAGAATTCACAACATTTTCGATTGAATATATTTCATTCCAAGCTAATTTTAATGTTTTAAGATGTTTTAAGTTAGATAGAGAAACGATTGGAAATGATGTGAGATTATTTTCACTAAGATCTATTTCGGACAGCGTCGACTCTAAAGTTATGAATGCAGTGTCAGATACGCGCTGAATAATATTTCCCTTTATATTTAATTTTACTAACGGCAGACCATAAAAACTATAGCTTTGAATTTCTTCGATATAGTTTGAAGTTAGTTCAAGAGACATTAGTTTTAGCATGCCGGAGAGTGCTTTTTGTGGGATGAATTTAATTTTGCTGGATACAATGCTTAATGTTTCAAGGCACTTTCTCAGTGGCATAAATGTTTCATCGCCCAAGTCTCTTATGTTAGTACGCGATATGTGTATATGTTTGATACAAGCGCCTTGCGGTATAATATGTGGTCCCAAAGCTTCTTCGCTGCCGTCAAGATCGTAAATAGAAAAAGAATATACATTTGTTACTCTTTTGAGAGCATTTTCAATATTCTTTATGGTCGTATCTTGACAATCTAGATAAGTAGCTGTAAAGCAAATTATTATCCATATTATGAATTAAATTTATGTCTATTTGTACAGATCAAATTAAAAAATATTCTTACCATCTTCGAATAAATAACATGAACATATTTTATTATTCCTTATCATCTCGGTGCACTCCAGGGTATTTTGAGCTCGGTAAATCGGAAGGAAAAAAAGCAACAACGAAATAAAATGGATAATGCCATGTTCATTACTTTTTGCCTTACAACGAAAAAATATTTTCATCGTTACATTATTATTGCAATGTTTATTTTTATATCTTCGTCCCCATAGCTTAAATCTGCAATGTTAAATATAACTCATAGCTACTTATGCGTGTATTATACGTGTATGCGTATAAATACACTTATGTGTATCTAAAAAAATACTCAAAATATTAAAACAGAAAAATTGTATAAATTTTCTAATTTCTTGAAATAAAACCATTTATTTATTTATTCTAATTGAAACTAAAATAATATAAAACCACAAATGTTACATACATGCATGCCATATTAGCTAAATTTAAAAGTGACCTAGTTACTTTATATACTTTTTGTTTCATATTAAATTATTACGTAGCTATCAATATTTACATTCCAATTATTCAATCTATCTGATGTAGGTTTTCAAAGAAATATTAAGGTTAATGAATTTACATTAAAATATTTTGTTAAGAAGTCGAGCCCATAATCACATTATCGTTTAATATAAATCATTAACTAATTTATAATTATGGAAAAAATGCTCACCTACAAATCCTTTGACGTTTTGGACTCAACTTTTACTTATTAACAAAGTTATCCTTTAGTAGTTAGAGTTCATTTTCCTAACGCAACTTCCGAAGGATCCGAGTGCGCTTGTCCTTGAATTTGCACCACACGTAACGAGCTCAATTTCAATACCAGTTAAGTTTTTATCAGTTACAGTGTTGCTGGTTTGTTTTATCGCGGAACACAGAACGCCTGAGGTCATTAGAAAGCTCGACAGAAGACTGCCGCGGCGGCGCGCGCTGTGTAGGTCAACGCTGTTGTTGCGGCACCCCCGACCCACTATTATTATACTTTTATGACGAATCGGGTTTTGGCCTTATACCTATTTTCGTACAAATATGTAAGAATCATCTTGCGGATATAGCACCTTTGTACTAGCACAGACTTATAGCCTACAAAATGTTACGTTGTTTTTAAAATAGCGATGCAGTGTAGCATTTCATCTTTTTTTATGATGAAAGATTTTATTTGTTGTTAAAAAAATGGTTAACTATTTTTTGTATAAAGGCTTAAGTAAAGTAAAATAAGAACCTTATATAATTCGTATTTCATTTACAAACGAACAAAGTGTACTACAAGAGACTATTGTTGAATTTTATTTATTTGATTGGTATTTTGTTAATAAACGTATTAATCAAATAATATTATTTTAGTTTTGAATAAACCTTGGTTATGCTTGTCGTACGCAACGAGCTGGAACGTCAAACAAGTGGCACTTGTCGGTACGACTTCGATCCATATAAGGTTAAGTCTACATTTAACAATTTATACGACGACGCGAAAAATTTCATAAGTTATGAATATTTACAATAAATTATTTGTTTGATGACTATGATTTTCTGACTTTGACTTTGAGGTTCATTTGCAAATAAATGTTGTAATTTTACTCTTTCTATTCGTGTCTACTTTTAGTAATTGAAACATGCAGAAAATGCATGGATCGTTATGACAGAGAAAAGAGAGCTTATACAGCATTCGTGTTTTCACAGTTTAAGTCTGCCGCCGCATCCGTGCAAGCAGTAAATTCGGCCAGGCATTTCAGCCACGCTTTAGACTACAAATCTAGGTCACAAAAACGCTAGCATTTCGTTATCACCGGATAGATAGATTTCAAGCTCTTATGAATCTTGTTTCGTGAATGTAAACTTGATTAAGTCAGAATCGAGAAAATATTACAGCTAGAACATATATACAGCTAATGATTAACACTTCTAAACGGTTCTAAGTTTTTTTTTCGTAATTTAAGCTGAGGAAAATCGGTTTTAAATCGTTTGAGCCCTATATGATTCCAGCCTATGCTATGGGAGAAGTTACCGCATATCTTTTTTTTCTACTGTTTTTGTCGGGGATGTTTGCTGAACAGCGAGTCGATTGTTGTTATGCGACCATACTGAAACGGTGTACATGTGTACGGTGTGATGATATTCTCAGAAAATGCGACACTGTACTCATGTACTAACATAAAGTAACGTCTTAAACATTTTTAAAATATTACTACTTATTTGTTTTTTTTTTCTATTATTATTATTATTTTAAATTTTATATTAATTTAAATTAATTATTTTATATATTTAAATTAATTAATCTATCGTATGAAATTAATAATTATGACACAAGTAAATGTTTATATTTCTCAGCTTGTTGCTAGTTTTAAATATAAATGCAGTATGTGGTTTATAGTCTGGTGTTTAGTTGAGTTTCATTGTTAGTTGAGTTTAATTGCATGAATTTTCTCACGATTCTACATGTGTTTAATATGGCGGGTTTTTCGAAGCATTTTGTAGGTATTTAGAATCTTTCAGATGGTTATAGATATATTATTTATATACATATTATACTGCCTCGTTGGTATAGTGGCTAGATATAAGGCCGCAGACTCGGTGGTCCTGAGTTCAATTCCCAGGTCGGACCAATAAATAGTTATTGGGTTTTTCTGTCAGAAAATTCTTAGTAGCAGCCCGGAGTCTGGAAGTTGGAAGTGTGTACACTCCCGTGCCTCGGAAAGCACGTTAAGTCTTTGGTCCGCGCCTGAACTCTTTCTGGTCCTGTCGGATTGCCGCCCCATCGGATTATGAGAGCTAAGGAAAAGAGAGTGCACCTGTGTTTGCGCACGCACTTGTGCACTGTATCTCCTGCGCACTCTCGAGATTGGCCGCCGTGGCCGAAATCGGTCTGGAGGACCTTACTTACTTACTTACATATTATATATTATTATCACACTACAAATTTTACATAAGATGTTGAATCTGATATCGTTTTCGTATCTCCAGGACATTCTTAAACTCACCGACAATTTCCTCTACAATTTTATGAACTTAACGATTCCACCTGATATACAAACCCGATATACAGTTATATTAGTATTATTGCTAAATTGCTTATTAATAAACAAAATGTAGCATATACAGAACGCTTTTCGATATCATTTAATTTTATAAAGTGACAAAGCAATTTCATTTTTTTAACGAAAACGTTTATTGCTGTTTCTGAAAGCAGATTTAGAATATTAAATATTTCTATCTTAGTATTATATATTATTGAATTGCTAATCGTTATTTCATAAGCCGATGATTTAGTCAGGGAATCATTTAAATATTCATTAATTCTTTCGTTGAGTTTGAACTTTTGATAAATTGGAATCAAAATCCGTATCCAACAATATATGCTAAAATCACGGATTTGCCTATCCGTAGTTAAAATATAAAGTTATTCTTCGTACCTACATTTTATTTCCATGTTTTGTATTCGATGTAGACCAGGAATTTTAGCATTAAAATGCGTTCACCTTGCCTTAAATCCCACTACGAAATTTTTCAGTTGGATCACTTAACTTTTTTCTCTACTTTTAATAATTTCCGAGATATTGTTAGCTCTGCAACCTTCATTACCATTGCTTTAGAATTTCCAAAAAATATGATATTGTACGTAAACCAAAAGTAGATGTTTTTATTTATATCTTGAAAAATATTAACAGTAGAGAAAACATTTGGAATAAAAAATGTAGGCAATTTTATTATCTACAAAAAATCGTAAGTCAGCTCAAAAATGATTACACAGTTTATAGTCCAGTGTATTTATTAAACAAATGAAATCATAAATGTATATAAATGATAGGTTATAGTTCTTAGTAATTATTTATTAAATTTAAAAAAGACAATTATGTATATCTACCAATATTTTGCAGTAAGAGTTTTTAAAAGTACTCTTTGTTTTATGTTCAGCTGTTTGACTACTACGATTATTAGGCACTAAAAGATTGATTGTAGAAGCATCTCGTTCAGATGTTACAGATGTAGCAGAAGAAATTAAATATTTAACATCTATTTGTGACGTAGCACGGGAGTTATACCTGCTATCAATCCAAGTTGTTTCTTTTATTCAGCGTGGAGAAACGCCCACTGTAGGGTAAGCATTTCCTCTTGTTTTGTTCTGAAATATTTATTTTGATAGATCTGATATGCTTAAAAATAGTCTATAGTAGTAGAATATTTTAAAACTCATTTTTGACGAAGTAATTTTGTAAAGCTTATAGTATAATTGATTAAATGAAAGAGTATATTTATGAATAATACGAGTACATAAAAATATATTTACTGTTAAAAAGAAAAGAGAAAGAGAAGCGATAAATATCTCGAACATGTAAAATGATGTATATTGCTTTAACTATACATTTTTGCATTTTTTGTTGAACTTAGTTTAATATATGATATATTAGTACTTATAATTTAGTCTATTACTTATTAAGTCACTAATGTTTGGTTAAATATTATGAATCTATCAATGTTATTAAAATTCCAAATTTAATTTTTATAATTATTGTACTTCATTCGATTATCATTCATTTTTCGAACATCTTCGAGCCGAGATCCAGCTATGTGAAGTTAAACTGTTATATTAAATTAATTCATATTAATTGTCAGTTAGGAGAAAAATGGCTTTGCTGTTAAAAATGTATTTAATTTTATGGTGTATATTAGTGCTAAGTGCAATTTGTATGAAATAAACGTATCATAAATTGATTTATCATTATGAGACACTGTACTCTTATTAGTAAGTAAATTAGTAAATTGTTTGATATATTTAGCACAAATAATAATTGTTAATATTAATCAAATTTTATTTTGTATGTCTAGAATTTCATACACAAATTGTATATTGTGACCTCTGTGATATAATTTAGTGTAATTAATGAAATGTAATACTTAATCAATCATTTTAATATTTAATTTAATGGCTAGCTTAGGTGGGAATATTTGCATGTCATGGATGTGATGACTAAACATGTATACATATTAGGTCTAAAGCAAATAAATTATTATTATTATTATAATGACATAAAGTAATGTCTATGTACTTGGATGGAAATTAATTGAATAAATTATTTCTTAAATATTTTGAAAACATTACTAATTATTATTCTTAATTAATTATTTTTTCATCTCATTACTACTGCTTATTTGTTCGTGATAATCTAATATTAAGAACAATATTTTAAACAACTTTAAGGGAGGAAAAAGAATTATTAAATATTACCAATATAAAGTTCATCGTTAAAATTTTCAAATTATCAACTCTCGTAACTGTATTATAGTTTGTTGATTGTTAAAGTTGACGAGAGTTCCACGAGGGTGAACAAAAGTTGATATGTAAGCACTGTCACGGCCTGCGTATTAAGGCTGTTGTACTACGTGGCATAAATTTCACCGAAGGATTTGTGTATTAAGTGGGGTTTTATTTGTTATGACATGCGCTAAAGGCCTCCCCTTTCGGTCTTTGTCTATTTATGCCAGAATATATTTTCGGATAATCCTTTTCGATTCGTCATCGAATATGGGTAAATTAGATTACGTAAATCTAAATACAGTGTACGTAACAAAGCATTTGAAACGGGCATGCATGCTCTGCCTGTTTTGGATATTAATCATGCAATTGTATAATTCAGTATCCTTTTATACACTTACTGTTAATAAATTATACATCATATAAAATGTTTTTATTGTTTACCGTATATTTACTAACGAGATATACTAACAATGATATACTCAGAATATTCGTGTCTTCATTTTATTTTAATACAAATACCTATATCGATTAAATATATCTTTGAAATTTGAATATTTAGTTTTGTTTAGCCGAGATGGCCCAGTGGTAAGTACGCGTGAATTTTAACCGATGATCGTGGGCTCAAACCACTGAATTTCATGTGCTTAATTTGTGATTATAATTCATCTTGTGCTTGACGGTGAAGGAAACATCGTGAGGAAACCTGCATGTGTCAAATCACAGGCTGTTACTTTACTTTACTTTATATCTTTGAACACCAACATGGATATTGATGTGGAGTCTGAATGAATTATAATAGTTTAATATAAGAATTGATGGATTGATTCAGTTAATTGGATAATTTGCAATACAAATATAACTATGTAAGTAAAGGCAAGCATAGGTTATTTGTATATATATATTATATATATGAAAATTAATTTTCCAGTCATTAATTATCCATCAATTATCCAGTCTTATTAATGAACGATAATAAAAATAATTAACAATTACGAATAAAACCATAAAATAAATTAAATTATACAAAATTCCGTAATTTTTCACGTGAAACGTCTTTTAACTCAGGTAGAAAGTACTTGCAAAAATCTAATTTACAAAATATGTTAACGCAAGATCGCATATTACCTTCGACCCATAGCACCTACTCGCATTATTTTATTACCATTATTAAGGGGACAGCAGCCATTATTTGGAGGTGTAATGGCTGCACAGTGCTGGTGCACAGCATGATACATTCGGAAATAAACTTACCATTTGTATTTGTATAGTGACTCAGTAGTACATTATTTAATTTGAGTGGGAGGTGTCGCGTTGCTAGCTTAAAAATGTTGTGGTTTTAGAAGAAATACGACGGATGCTCCACTGTGATACGTTACGAACAAAATAGCAATAGTAGACTTCGGGTAGAGGGAGACACTTCGGCCTGGATCTTACAGTATCTTCCACGAGAGCAGTATTTTCAGGCGCCCTAAGGCAGTCAAGTACCGTTATTTGATAACGCTCAATATTCAATGGAAGCAGAGAACGAGACCAAATCACCACATCAACCAGAACGAGCCAGGCTACACCCGACAGTAACTGAACTTGGCCACAGCTGTAGCAGATTACTCGTCCTGTGCTAAACTCTTGGGTTTTCGATAATATCCTGAACGGGCAAGAGATATCTTACGCCCCGTACTTCTACTTAGTGTGTGCGACAGCCGACCTTCCTATCTCCTCAGGGCCAAGATTAAGTTCATCCATATCCCATACCATCCCTATCTTTTGAATAGAACCAAGCAGAGACTTGCGTCGTCTACGCCGAGAGTGATCGGCCTTTTTCCTATCCCGTTCCTTCGTCACCGTTACCGCTATCGCTGCTTGTCAGTAGAATATACGTTGAGTCGGTGGACTTACCAAGACTTACCAAGAGTATATTTAAAGTTCGTCACTGAAAGTATTACTTTAATTTCATACAAATTAATTCTTTTTTGACAGTTAGTAAACGAGACTGTAAGAATGTTGCTATTACAAGATACGCACGTCTCAAATTAACTTTTTGCTACAAGGTATTCTACCAGTCGGTTATGTAATGCATGTTAATAGTTTATCAAATGTTATAAATAAATGCCGAGTGTATATGTATGCAGATGACATTTGTTTGGTTTATGGTTCGAAAGATATATCAGTGGTTCAAAATTATATACAAGAAGATTTTGAAAGTATTATCAAGTGGGCGCATGATAACGGAATTATTTTTCAAAAACGAAATGCATGCATACACACTCGCCGTTCAACCAACGAGCAAAAGCAGTTGACAAAAAAAATCTTGTTATAACGGGACACACATATGAATGTTTGCATAATAGAAAATTTAATTGAAACTGTAATAAATTAGAATATGTTGATAAATTCAAATACTTAGACTTAATTATTGACCGAAATTTTAACTGGCACTCGCATGTAACTGATATTTGTAATAGATTAGATCTGTGCTGGGAAAATTTTATCAATTAAAAAGAACATTGGATAAAAAAAACATTACAGATTGAATATTCTGCTCTTGCTGACTCATTTCTCAATTATGGACTTATTGTGTATGGGCGTACATTTATCACATACTTAAAAAATATAAATTTACAAATTCGACTGATTAAGTTCCTAGTTAGCAAAAAAGATAAAGAAAAGTGCCATAAAGGTTGTTGAGAGTAAAATCTTTTTAACCGACTTCAAAAAAAGGAGGAGGTTATCAATTCGTCTGTATGTTTTTTTTTTTTTTTTGTGTTTGTTACCTCATAACTTTCGACTGGGTGAATCGATTTAGATGATTTTTTTTTTATTTGAAAGGGGTTGCTTCCCATGGGGTTCCATTTTTTTTTAGTCCAGGTTTGACAATGGAATCCATGAGAAAACCATATAAGTCGTAAATTTGCATGAGGTATGTGCGCGACAAATGGACGAATAACTCGATATCTATTCAACGGATTTCAATGTTTTTTTTTTTATTAGAAAGAGTATACTTCAAGGGTTGTTTGATGATAGTTTCGTTAGATTCTGATTATAGGATCCATGACAAAGTAACGGAAATCTTCAATTCTTAGTAGCAAATTAACGATACACGGCCGAATCTTTTATATGCTATCTAGATTTATCATTCACCTACCATAACATCGTTATGATCAAGTAATTATAGTACTATTGTAAAAAAAACACTTCTTTATATACCGTCAATAGTTTTCGCAGCGCACGCGAAATAATAACGTTTGGTTACATTGCTCCATTTTAAGTAGGGATCTATAAGTTTTTGAAAATATAATAAAACCTATATTACTCGGTAAAAACGTAGCTTTCTAAGGGTGAAAGAATTTTTAAAATCGGTCGAGTAGTTTTTGATTTAAATCGTAATAAAAAATCAAACAAAAATCAAATCTTTCCTCTTTATAATATGAGTTATGCATGTAAGCATTAGTATATATGTATATGTTTGTAATTGAAACATATTTGAACATCTCCTAAAAGTTGAGACCAATTTTAAAAATTATACTTATATATATATATATAGAATCGTATAACTACTCTTATATACATGTTATATTTATGTATATTTATATATTCATTACTAGTGTTTTTCCCGCGGTTTCACCCGCGTAGTTCCTGTTCCCGTGGGAATATGGGGACAAAATGTAGCCTATATTACTCCCTGATAATGTAGCTTTCCATTGGTGAAAGAATTTTTTTAATCGGCTTAGTGGTTTAGGCGTGAAAGCGTCACAAACAAGCTTACTTTCGCATTTATAATATTAGTTAGGATAATATAGGTACTTCCCCTTTTTTTAATATTCCGTCATATTTTATGGTGAAGAATGGTATAACACAACATCTATAAACATACAGTTTATTTAATTATTACTAGAAATAACTATTTGGTTATGTTATGGCTGCCCAACTAAATTACCCCACCAACTAAATCTATTTAATCAAAACATGTTAATTTATATTCATACATTTAACCATATTAACTAATATTTATTAATTAAGTACCAAAATGCATTTTTCTTTACGTTTCACTGTTTTAGATTAATATATTTAAATAATAATATAAATGGCGCTGTCTCATATGAGCTGCACGTTTAGTAGGTCTACCCATATTCTACAAATTAGTGAGTGTACTTCAGATTCACTAAAAATCGAAAAATAAATAAAAATTTTAACAAAACAAAAACCGACTTCATAAAAAAACAAATTAATATGCACTAAAAAGTAAAAAAAATAATTGCGTATTCTTCTATAATTTGATAATTAACTTACTATTTTCTACTCATCAATATGTAGGTACGAATGTGTTGTGTGGTTGATAAGAGTCGATGTCAGCTAAGGAAACACTATAATATACCTAGCAATAATAATACGGGAATCTTTTAAAAACATACACATTACAAATTGACTACTGAGCTACGGTTGCGCTTTCGTTAAAGTCGAGTCACGTGAGAGATATAATTCTAGATGGGGCTTATATTCTAAGGCTTGACAATTCGGTCCGACTTGTCCGCTACTATCGCACCGGGGACGCGCTACACTACCAAATGAGTAAACTTTGCTCATTAATACTTGCGTTATTGCCATTGCCATCATTACCAGAGTGTGTATCCACTTATATTCTAATAATGGCCACTTGCATTACAATCTTGTTAGTTGCGAAATTTTAAATGATTATATTATTTCTTCTTGATAATATGATATGATGTTCTTGTTGTTTATTTATGATATGACAAAGAAATATTCATAAAGGAACATCTGCAATCTGGATGGTACGTTTTTATCGGTGAAAATGGTTCTGTTTACTCAAATCAATAAAATTAATCGCAATATCACGTCTTAGGTCAGAAAACATGTTCATTTCAGATAAAATAATTTAAGAAAATACCGTTTTTGCACAAGTTGAATTAAAATGCAGTACCAGGACTCGTCACGCTAAGTCAAAGCAGATAAAGCAAACAAAAAATAAAACGGAATCATTTTATTCCTAATGAAAGAAAATTTTTCATTTTCATTTTAACATAGTCTCATTCGATTGCAAAGGACCTGAACTCGATTGCCCGAACATGATTTCCCGAACTTTATTCGGGCATACCATTGTGCTCTTTTGAAACCTATGATATTATTTTACGAAACGTATTGAAAACAGAGCTCGCGAGAATCGCTTTCCGCGAAACGTGCTTTAAAAACGGGTTAAATGTATGGAAATTCTTTATCGATCTATTTTATAATACATTCCAGGTGACTTCACCTAGAATGTATTATAAAAAAGATCGATAATTGTTTTTGAAGACCTATTTTTGGAGTCGATGTCAGCCAAGATGGGTTTATAACTACATACATAGTTAGTTATAGGTGAGATGTGCTTGTGTCGCACGCGCAACTTAATGAGGCGAATAAAAGTCAATTTGTAATGTGTATGTTTTTGTTTGTTTTTAAAAGATTCCCGTATTATTATTGCTAGGTATATTATAGTGTTTCCTTAGCTGACATCGACTCCAAAAATAACAATAATTGTAAATAAATTATCAACCACACGACACATTCGTACCTACATATTGATGAGTAGAAAATAGTAAGTTAATTATCAAATTATAGAAGAATACGCAATTATTTTTTTACTTTTTAGTGCATATTAATTTGTTTTTCCTATGAAGTCGGTTTTTGTTTTGTTGGATTTTTTATTTATTTTTCGATTTTTAGTGAATCTGAAGTACACTCACTAATTGTGACAAGTCAAGTGACAGTGTCAGCTGATTATCAGTGACAGTGTCAGCTGATTATCTCTCTAAGTTTATTATAGTGAATAATTATTAATACATAGTTTTACGTGTCAATAAGTGAATTATAATACTTATAATAACAACTATTATTCGTGGAAGTGTTATCGTGGAGCAAAAATTTATACTTATTAATTAAAAACAGAAAAAATTCATACAGTGTACGGACGATCAGCTGTTTTCTTAACATACCCACCAATACATGTTAATATAAAATTTTATGGCTATAAATAAAAAACTTTTTATATAAAGAAAAACATTTATTAAAAACACAAGTGAACAGTGCTACATAAAAATATAATTACTACTATATGAACTTTGGAATAGTACATAAAACATTTAAAATACAATTTCAATAGTTAGTGTTAAGTGCAATTTAGTAAACAATCTGAGTGTTTTCATTTAAAAAGTAATTGTAATTGAATATTTTTTACAATGACAAATAAATGCAATCTGTGTGGTAAATTCATAGCAGCGGTAGATAGTGCTAAATGTTCTCGTTGTACAAGCACGTACCATCGAGCCTGCGTTAACATAAGCCCGAAAGGTTTGGCGCCGACAAAATGGCAATGTCGTGACTGCAAGGGGAAGACTAAACCTCTTAATAACTCCCCAGACCCCCCCGTGCCAGAAATGAGTGAGGATACTTTTGTTGACGCTAGCATGACGACGGACGGCTCACGGACTCTCGTCAATGAAATTAGATTGCTGCGAACCGAACTTTCAACGTTTGGGCGAGAAATGGCGCAATGTAGGCAAGAGCTTACGCACATCAATACCGCAATAAATGACTTCAACACACGGGTTGATAAGATAGAGGAGAGACTTTCAACGCTAGAATTACGTATTGCCGATTGTCCGAATGCCTCTGTGGTTTCCGCGGACCAAGATATAATAACGCAACTACGACAAGAACTAAACGAAAAAGAGCAAGAAAATCTTTTAAATGACGTTGTTATACAGGGTCTAGCAGAAAAGCCAGCGGAAAATACAGTTCAGATTGTCAGCTTGGTGGCGTCCAAAATCGGTATTACGCTGGATGACAGGGATATAGTTTCAGCTGAGCGAGCGGGGCCCCGCCGCGGTCTCAATGAAGGCGAGGAGCGACCGCACCCCCGGCCGCTCATTGTGCGCCTCACTAGACGTGCGGTGCGCGATCAGCTACTACGGGCGGCACGAGTGCGTCGTACTGTGGACTCGACGGGTATTGTTGAAGGACAGCCGCGACGTTTTTATATTAATGAACGTCTGACAAGAACGAACGCCCAGCTATTCTTTAAGGTTCGCGAAGAAGGTCGACGCAAGGCGTGGAAGTTCATCTGGACAAATGCAGGTCGTATCTTTGTCCGAAAAGATGCCAACTCCATGTCTCATCGCATAAGGTCTGAAAATGATATTATGAAATTTTTTGGAGTCGATTAAATTGGAAACTCATGTATACTGGCATTCATAATGTATTCTTAATTTTAATTTTTACATTAGCTAAATGTTATACTTCATATTTCGTCTTTCTTAGCAAGTATGTACAACTTAGTCAACATCTTGCAAAAATCTGTAGAAACGTTATAATAATATTTGTTATTATTTTAGAAAATTATATTATATTCTTTTGTTATTTTTATATCTCAATACTGTGTCGAATAGGAGTGTGCAACTATGGTATAATGATAAGGTATTGTTTTGTTGCTATATATCTGTTTTTAACTCATATATTTTTATTAACTTATACAACTACAATTTATAAATATACATATATACATAAATACTCATTATATAAAAATATTACAATTCTATTAAAACTTATAATTTTACTAATGTTTATAAGTATAGTATCCTTTTATTTTAGAACATGCAAATTATATGACATCTACCCTATCTTTACAATATATATAAAAACTAAAAAGTATAATTGGTTGTATATTAAAATTTTTAAAAAATCTCTTAAACGTTGCAATGTTGAATAATAAGAAATTAAAAATTGGCTTCCTAAATAAGGGTTCATTAAGAACTAGGCATGAGGAGTTTATCGTAGCTGTACAAAAACATGAAGTTGACATAATGGCAGTTAATGAGACTTGGTTGAGACCAGACGAAGAGGGCTGCGCCCCGGTTGTGCCTGGCTATAGCTTGCATCATATACCACGACCTGCATCCACTAAGCGCGAACGTGGAGGAGGAGTCGGGTTTTACATTAAGCGTGGTATCTCAGCACACTTTCTCAATCACCCGGCTACTACAAATGTGGAACAAATGTGGCTTAGTGTAAAAATTAACAGTAAGGTCATCATAATAGGCACAGCGTATAGACCCCAGTGGCTAAACCCGCAAACTTTTATTGACGCCTTAACCGAAACGTTTGGCTCACTTAAATATTATGATAGTATCATATTGGTTGGTGATTTTAATATAGATTATCTCAACAAAAATTCAATAGGGTTCACAGCGTTGGTTAATTTTCTTTCGTTTACTGGTCTAACTCAACATATAACCGAACCTACTCATTCTACGGCGGGCGCAAATACCTTGCTCGACTTATTTTGTACCGACACACTTAACATTCAGACTAATGTAGACCACATATCCGACCTTAGTCACCATGCATTCATAACCGGTATTCTTAACATTAAAGTAGAAAAATCTCGACCACTTAAAATAACTACTAGGAGCTTAAAAACCATCAATAGAGAATTACTTAGTGCATACCTAGAAAATATAGATTGGGATTTTCTAGCTGGGCTAGAAAACGTAAATGACTTAGTTGCTGAGTTTACAGGTGTTATTATTGAGGTCTTTGATCTAATAGCTCCCATAAAGATGAAGAACGTAAATGAGCAACATTATCCTTGGATAACAGATAATATAAAGCTAATGATGAATTTACGTAACGAAGCTCATATACAGGCTAAGCTCTCGAATAATGAGGTTCATAGGGAATATTATAAAATGTTAAAAAAATTAGTCGAGGAAACGATGCAAAATGAAAAGAAAGTTTACATAAAAATATTTATTAACAATTACGCGAAAAATTCCCCCATCATGTGGAAAAATTTGAAAAAACATGTTAGAGTTAAAAGTAAAAAAACTTTGCAATTACCGGAAAAATTTAATGATCCGGAGTCAATTAATTCGTTCTTTCTGAATATTCCCGGGTCACAAAATGCACCATTATCTGCCATATCATATTTTGATTTACATTCATTTAATGAGGACTTGAATTTTAAATTAAAGCTAGTAAGCGAAGAAATGGTCTTGAAGGTGCTGCATAGTTTAAAGTCAAATGCCATAGGGAGGGACGGCATATCTCTGGATATGATATTATTGACTCTTCCCTATACACTCAGAATTATAACGTGCATAATAAATAAATCCATAATGACTGATACATTTCCTGACATGTGGAAAGAGTCAGTAATTCGACCTATCCCCAAAAATAATAACCCTGTTAGCCTAAAAGATCTTCGACCTATAAGCATTCTACCATGTCTCTCTAAGGTTCTTGAAAAAGTAGTATGTCGTCAATTAACAGAATATCTAGAATTAAATCGAATACTACCTGAAGAGCAGTCTGGGTTTAGAAAAGGTCGCAGCACAACTACCGCTCTGGCCTGTGTTGTTGACGACATACTTACAGGTCAAGACGAAGGAAAAGGCACTATTCTCGGTATGCTAGATTACTCCCGCGCATTTGACTGTATTAATATTCCTCTGCTATTGTCCAAGTTAAAATATTATGGTTTTGATCATACATCTCTAAATTGGTTTTCCAGTTACCTTAATGATAGAAAACAGAGAGTTGAATTGAAGTGTGAAGATGGGAGGCCTTTAATCTCAGACTGTTCCTCAGTTAAAAGAGGAGTGCCCCAAGGCTCAATTCTAGGCCCACTTCTTTTTATATTATACAGCTCGGACATTACGAAGTGTATTAAACATTGCAATTATCACATATATGCCGATGATGTTCAGCTGTATATTTCCTTTAAACCTTCAGAGACAGATAACGCGCTAGAAAAGCTTAATGAAGATCTTAGTAATATTTCAAACTGGTCTGAGTCCAATACATTAGTGCTGAATCCAAGTAAAACTAAATATATGGTACTGGGTACTCCTAATCAAATTAAAAAAATATCTGTTAAAACCCTCAACATACAAATTAAGGGTGAAAATATTCAGAGAGTTTCTGAAGCAAAAAATTTGGGTGTCTTAATGGACGAGAATCTACGCTTTGAAAACTACTATTCTGAAATTGTCCGCAATTGCTATTACCGTTTAAAGATTCTGTATCGTATCCGTGACTCACTGAGTACTGATTTGCGTATTACATTGTGTGAGAGTTTGGTTTTGTCTAAGCTGAATTACGCTGATGCACTTACAGGACCAAGACTACTTGCAAGAACTAAAAACGTAACACAACGTGTTCAAAATGCTTGCGCTCGATATTGTTTTCACATACCCCCTCGCACTCACGTCACGCCATTTTTGAATACTGCTGGTTGTTTAAAGATGGAGAGCCGTAGAAAATTACATTTAGCAACACTTTTATTTGGCATAATGAAAAATAAGGAACCCTTGTACCTTTACAAAAAACTGCGATGGGCGAGAGACGAAAATACCTCGTATGGTACCAGGGCGACCACATACATGCTCAAACAGCATAAGCACAGCTCCGCTAGTTTTCGAGGCAGTTTCCGGTACTCCGCGAGCAAAATCTGGAACAACCTGCCACCGCCTATCCGTAGCCTGCAAAACATTAATAATTTTAAAACAAAATTCAAGACCCATCTGCTAAATTTACAAAAGCAGACATAGATCTTGTGTATACATAATTTATAGTAGGTACTACTTATTTAATGTTACTAAACTCAACTAATTTTTCTAATTCAACAACCTTTTTAAATATTACGTATAGTATACCTAGGTATTTAATATATTATTATTTTTAAATTGATAAACTACTTGCCTATCGGTTATGGCCATCTTGCAATATGGAAGTTGCTCCTTAGGTACTTGAACACGGATGCCGGATTGCCTTGACTCGCCTATGATATTTATTTGATATTATTTTAATATGCATATGTCAAAGTAAATAATATATAACACAAACAGATTCTTTGACTAAAAATAAGTTGATAATTAAATTTTATATATAATTAACAGATATACTAAATAAAATAATACCTAACATACCTTACAGTAGCGCAGGACATTTGCATTATGTCAATTTATGTGTTGCTGAATATCGTTTAGTGCATAAAAATGGAAATCTTAATTAACCTTTGGTAGTTCTTTTGTGATGCTTTTACTATGTTTGTTGTTCACTTTGTATTGTTTTTACAATTCATGTAAGCAAATAAAATCACTTTAAGGTTACAGAATAAGTTACATAATAGGTTTATAATGACGCAACGTGACGCAATCTACACGGGCGTGCGGTAACGATTACACTGACGTCGACGGTGTTCCGTTATGTCCACATCCACGTTGCGGCCGCGCACCCCCCGCCCCGCGCGAAACCTGTTGGTGTGATCGGTCGCAACCTGCGCCTCGCGTCCCGTACCCCTCAAATGTTTATGTGTATGTTTATGTTTGAACTTTGAGTTGATACTGTCATTGCGTGGCTGCAAGGGAGACAGCTGAAAATCAGCAGAGGGATAAAAATCCCTCATAGCCTGAGCTGTCTCCTTTTGACTGCACACAAGTTTTTATATTCATTATATATATTTTTTTTTTCTCTTTATTATTATATCTTTTTTTTGTTTATGTTGTTTTTATATCCATTTTTGTATGTGTGTATGTCAATAAATGTTTTTTCTTTCTTTCTTTCTTTCTTTCTAATTTGTAGAATATGGGTAGATCTACTAAACGTGCAGCTCATATGAGACAGCGCCATTTATATTATTATTTAAATATATTAATCTAAAACATTGCAACGTAAAAAAAAATGCATTTTGGTACTTAATTAATAAATATTAGTTAATATGGTTAAATGTATGAATATAAATTAACATATTTTGATTAAATAGATTTAGTTGGTGGGGTAATTTAGTTGGGCAGCCATAACATAATCAAAAAGTTATTTCTAGTAATAATTAAATAAACTGTATGTTTATAGATGTTGTGTTATACCATTCTTCACCATAAAATATGACGGAATGTCGGTGTATTAAAAAAGGGGAAGTATCTATATTATCCTAACTAATAGAGGAAAGTGACCAAATATGGAATACCGTTTTGATTTTCAGGCATAACTTTCACAAATTTTATAAATAAAATACTTTTTGTGGTACATATTAACAATCATATATTTGCACTTAAGTTTGTAACAATTTTAGATTATTTTGTTCAGTTTGAGGTAAGAAAAATTTTCAAAAACTAAATAACGATAAAGGTACCTATATATGGAATAGGTATCCCAAAATATGGAATACTA
Organism: Nymphalis c-album; assembly: GCA_963151315.1. Lineage (NCBI taxonomy): Eukaryota > Metazoa > Arthropoda > Insecta > Lepidoptera > Nymphalidae > Nymphalis > Nymphalis c-album. Next base: position 7,237,215 of record OY720588.1, read on the forward strand.
TAATAACTATGAAAAATTAACCTTAACTTATAAGAGACTCTTTGAAAACTTTGGTATAATAAAGAAATGAACACAAATTATTTACAAAAATCGCAAATCCAGGTATCAAACTCTGGCCCAGCGCAATCATTATGGGCCCAGAACACATGAGGCACTTGATCCATGTTTCGCCATGAGTGTCATTCGAAAACAGCATACCACAGAAAATACACTCCGAATCTTCACAGTCTGGAGCTGTACATCCTATCAAGGCATCGGGTTCGCTGTCTGTATCAAACAGCATCACCTCATCATCTGAATCAGACATAGGCTTAGTCTTTTCTTTTGGTTTTTTTCCTTTTGATTTTTTTTTTTTTATTGCATAGGAAGGCGGACGAGCATATGGGCCACCTGATGGTAAGTGGTCACCAACGCCCATAGACATTGGCGTTGTAAGAGCTGTTAACCATCTCTTACATCGCCAACGCGCCACCAACCTTGGGAACTAAGATGTTATGTCCCTTGTGCCTGTAATTACACTGGCTCACTCACCCTTCAAACCGGAACACAGCAATAACAAGTACTGCTGTTTTGCGGTAGAATATCTGATGAGTGGGTGGTACCTACCCAGACGAGCTTGCACAAAGCTCTACCACCAAGTAGATTTCTTTTCATTCTGTTTTTTATTCTTGTTTTTTGCTAATTTATTTTCTTTTTCTTTTTTTTTCCTGTTTTTGTCTGTAAGGGCATTCTTATACGGTGACGACGTGATGACTGCTGCAACAGATGCTTTTCTTCCTCTATTAGAAGGTTTCCTTTTCTTGTTTGGTACGGGACTGATGTCATACGGAGACACGAAGTGTTTTGCAGCTTTCAAATAACCCATTTTTTATTCTCGTACTAATTTTATATCTTCTGCCATATGCTCTGAATTCCATTCTTTTCGCTTCGTTTTCCAATTGACGCCCGCCATTCTGATAAAACCCGAAAAAAATATAATTTACAAAGTCATTAAGTCAGCTGATACTTCACAGTGTCCAATTATGGAATAGTCCATAATTGGACACTGTGGTCCGTCCATATTTGGATTTTCCAACTATTTCAAAGTGATATTCACATATTTATATTTCAGGAAGTAATACTATCTAATACCGCTAAAACATACTAAAGAACATCTAAAGGGTCTCTAAAAGTTATAAAAACAATACTGTGTGCACTTTCTGTACGAAAAATAATTATTTTTTACGTACCTTAGAAAGTTATGCGGCAGCGATAAAGCAAAACACTGTCACTACGACGAAAGGGCTGGCTCGACTGACATGCTACAACTTGTACGCGTAAATGGGAGTAGAAAGAGACAGAAAATCACTGTTTATTGAGTGTGTGAGTTTGCATTTGAGAAAAATGGGGGTATTCCATATTATGGATACTATTCCATATTTGGTCACTTTCCCCTATTATAAATGCGAAAGTAAGTTTGTTTGTGGCGCTTTCACGCCTAAACCACTAAGCCGATTTAAAAAATTATTTCACCAATGGAAAGCTACATTATCAGGGAGTAATATAGGCTTCATTTTTGTCCACATATTCCCACGGGAACGGGAACTACGCGGGTGAATCCGCAGGAAAAACACTAGTAATCAATATATAAATAAACATACATATAACATGTATATAAGAGTACTTATACGATTCTATGTATATATATGTATAATTTTTAAAATTGGTCTCAACTTTTAGGAGATGTTCAAATATGTTTAAATTACAAACATACATTTTTTTTTTATTGCATAGGAAGGCGGACGAGCATATGGGCCACCTGATGGTAAGTGGTCACCAACGCCCATAGACATTGGCGTTGTAAGAGCTGTCAACCATCTCTTACATCGCCAATGCGCCACCAACCTTGGGAACTAAGATGTTATGTCCCTTGTGCCTGTAATTACACTGTACATAATATATACTAATGCTTACATGCATAACTTATATTGTAAAGAGGAAAGATTTGATTTTTGTTGATTTTTTATTACGATTTAAATCAAAAACTACTTAACCGATTTTAAAAATTCTTTCACCCTTAGAAAGCTACGTCTTTAACGAGTAACAAAGGCTATATTATATTTTCAAAATCTTATTGATCCCTACTTAAAATGGAGCAATGTAACCCAACGTATCAAAATGTTGTCTATAAAAGTTATTATTTCGCGTGCGCTGCGAAAACTATTGACGGTATATAAAGAATGTTTTTTTACAATAGTACTATAATTACTTGATCATAACGAAATTTGCATAAATATTTGCGCGACAAATGGACGAATAACTCGATATCTATTCAACCGATTTCGATGATTTTTTTTTATTGGATAGGTGTACTTCAAGGGTTGTTTGATGACAGTTTGGTTAGATTCTGATTATAGAATCCATGACAAAGTAACGGAAATCTTCAATTCTTAGTCGCAAACTAACGATACACGGCCGAATCTTTTATAGGCTATCTAGATTTTTCATTCACCTACCATAACATCGTTATGATATCGAGTTATTCGTCCATTTGTCGCGCACATATTTATGCAAATTTCGTTATAATCAAGTAATTGTAGTACTATTGTATAAAACACTTCTTTATATACCGTCAATAGTTTTGTGTTTAGTTCAACGTCTAACCTCGTCAAGTTTTACAGTATAGCCATCATTAAGTCATAAATTCAAGGGGCTGCGCTACTTTAACTATTAGTACGAATACAACAGAAACGCTGCAGTCATGCATCATCGCGTCAGTCGATACCCCTGAGGTACCAAGCCAGGAGCATCGCATAAGAGCGCCTGCGCGCTTGTCGCGTTCGGCCACCAGCGTCACACGCAACGCACCACACGCAGACTCGAACAGGTGAATACGCCTACGCGTTCGTGACGCTCGGCCACCAGCACCACGCGAGCTGCACGCGACAGACGCGTACTCTTGACATGATCACCGCCGCACGCTTGTGACATTCGGTCACCAGCACCACGTCCGGCAGGCTGCAGAGAGCTGACCGGTGATGGTTTTCAGCCAGCGGCACCAGTTGTGCGCAGGCTTATGATCGCACCCGAAGCACTGAAACACCAGCCTCTTGTGTTACTCTGAAACACTGTTTGTCACACCTTATCACTTATCTCGGTCACTCCTGACCACACTATAATTTAGGGGCAAAGTAAACAAAACTAACTAGACAATCGGGGATACAAAATTTATCATGCTAACAGCCAGAGTCACATATCACAGTCATTTTATTCCACTTTAACACTATACTGCAACATTATCTTTAAAGTTTGCAAAACTCTACGAGTAAAAACCTCTAGCGCCACGGCTCTCTAGCCGACTGGCAATCACATTGCCCTGCCGCATCCACCGCGTGGATCGAAACCTTGCATGTGCCCATGTGTATCACCCCGTGACTACACACCATTGTGGTCTCTCTTAGACCCCGACCTCCGCCTGAGTTAAACGCGCACCGCGCACCCACGGTCTACTTGAGTTGCCTCAAGAGATACCGACTTCTACCGGGCTACGACTACGTAATAACTACAGGTACGGTCAAACACAATACGGCCGCTAGCACCCCTTACTCGTCTACCATAACTTTTGATTTGAACTTCATAATTGACGTATACATCAATCTCAACTGATACGTGACCTTGGCTGATAGTGCAACCTAAGAGTTCTATATTGGTTGCTAAAAATACACTTCGTTAAATTAAATGAGAAACCTGCATCTATCAAACTCTGGAGCGACTTGGGACACAATATCAATGCATTCGTTATTAGAGGCTGATGAACATTTTCCACTAACAGCGACTTGACAAACCGTCAACGCTAAAGACCGACTAGTAGGGCTAGTACAGTCTTATCACTTCAGATTATTACAATTAATGCGAGACAAACGCAATAAGCGTTTATCACTCCATTGGCTTTAAAAGTTAGCGCGATTAAAAATATTGGTTTGATCTCACCGTAATATCACCGTATCGCATCTCATATGATCGCAACGATACCATCGGTCACACCCGCCTCGTGGTTCGTGGCAGCACTCACGGAACGCCATGGCGGAGACAGTGCCGTGGAGTCCCGATACTCCACCTTAGTCACAATCACTACCCGCGGTTACAGCGGCGTCTCGCGGGGAGGTGAACGGTTTATTCCTCTAACGACGTTAATCGATTTCTGGAACGAGAGTTACGATCGCGAAACTGTTAATGGCCTAATAAGGCTATTATTGCACAAGATAATAATAATAATAATAATAAATAACTTTATTGCACACTCAAGAAAAGAAAGCAAAAACAAAACAAAAAAAAAAAAGGTCAGTAACAAATAAGTGAAAATAAAATAAAATAAAAAAGACACTTAGGAAGGATGATGCATGCAAGGGGCGGTCTTATCACTCAAGTAGTGATCTCTTCCAGACAACCCTGTATTAAGATGCTAGCAGGACATAATGGGCGAGTGCTTTATATATACCTAAATATACATACATATATATACAAATACATAATATATATATATATATATATATATATATATATATATATATATATATATATACATATATATATATATATATACATTTCTATAAAATACAACATATCAATACATATATAAGTAAATATAAATTTATAAATAGTACAGATTAAATAACATTTATAGCATTATAGCCCCAATGATCATAGTGAAGTGCGAAGGAAGTAAATAAGTAAGGTTAAAGCGATAGGTAATAGTTTTTTGTACGAAGTTTGAAGATGGAAATCGAAGAGGATTGACGGATTTCGGATGGAAGTGCGTTCCACAGTCTCACTGACTTAGCCGTGAAGGAATTGGCGTATAATTTGGAGTGACATAAGGGAACACTTAACTTATTGTCATTTTGGGAGCGAAGATTAAGTTGAAGAGAGGATTCTGAGCCAAGAAAAGTAAAGCGTTCCTTTAGATAGGGAGGTGTACAGTGGTGAAATAACGTAGAATAGAGTAGAGAAAGAACATGTAAGTTGCGTCGGTCCTTGATAGTAAGCCACCTGAGGGCAGAACGATATTGCGAAATGTGATCATATTTCTTCAGTCCAAATATAAATCTAATGCAAATATTTTGTAGGCGTTCCAATTTGTTGGTAAGTTCATCTGATAAATCAGGATAACACGCGTCCGCATAATCTAAAATTGGAAGAAGAAGGCAATTAGCAAGTGATATTTTAGAAGATAATAAATAATTCAAAGCAGGTTAGCTAAATAAAGAAATTATTGTAATGTAGGTACAAGCACACTTGTGAAGTTACTAAGAAACTTATAAAGTACGACACACTGTAAGACAGTGTCTATCGCTTTTAAACAAATTGAAACGAACTCACCAGATCATTTTCATCGTATAATACGTTACCCCTAAATTCCTGCACTCACTAATGCTTTCGTAGGGTAGTAAAATAAATAATCATCGCTTGTAAACGCAAATCCCTGGTTAGGCTATCACCGATAGCCATGCGAATCCGTCCGCATCCGCCTTTCATCGCCTTACTAACAGTTATGATGGGCCGGTTACCTTTTATATAGCAGTTTCTTCAAAGCATAAATCGGCGGCTGCACACCATGAACGTGCGTCGGAATCACGTTTCGCAGGATTTAACTCGGGTAAACTCACTCTCTTGTTCTCATTTGGAGTTTTTAATGAGCAAATCAACGCTTGCATTTGTCGATTTTGTATCTCGAACAGTAATCGCCATTGCGAGTCGTTGTCGTTTGTACTTTGAGTGTAATCATTTTCACGACTTGATCTCACTTCTGATGTCGGGGCGGGGAACATCATATCTTCTATCATTATTGTTGTACATCGTGTGGGCGTTCAGTGGGTAGTCGTGAAATGAATAACACTCAGTAAATATAATCACATCACACTTTAATACACTTCACATTTAGGCTTACACACAAGTAATAATAATGACAACTAATAACACACAAAACACTTAAGGAACGGTGAGACGGTTCCGTGACCTCACCCGGCCGATGCCTTGCAGTAAGTGATCTGCCCGGACCCGAGCGATGCCTTCACGACTCTGTCGAAAGCGCCCTGAAGTTCTGCCGAACCAAACCGAAGTCATGTTCACGACCATAGGCGCGCTTTTCCGTTCCCTTGAGTGTCTTTACGAATGACCGGATGCGACATATATATACAAATGGACTACTTATACGATTCTATATATATATATATAAGTTAATTATCAAATTATAGAAGAATACGCAATTATTTTTTTACTTTTTAGTGCATATTAATTTGTTTTTCCTATAAAGTGGGTTTTTGTTTTTTAATAATGCTCTCGAGTGGATAATATGTTTATCTGACAAACATTTATAATGTCGTTTTGACGGGTACAAAACTTAAGCAGTTACCCATTTGTTATATTAATCCTAATCCTTAAATTTGTTATAATAACCTGGATCTCATACGAAAACTACGTCGCTATTACTATATTCGTCTCACAAAAGAAAATATTGTTTGGAGACAGCAGTGTTTCTCATAAAAATATATATTTTTAAAAATAAAACATGATTTAAAAACTGAATAAAACAAAGATAAATATTTATACAATCGTATTACATGTTTGCTTATGTATTTTAAATCAACTATTATTATGTTAAACAAATAAAACATATTATAATCTGTTTGAAATATAGTTTGTAAAGTGTAACTGAATTTTTACGAACAGTATTATTCCAATTATTCTGTTAAAAGATAGAATGGAACGAACAACTTTCAGAAACAGAGGTTTTTGCTAAATTGAATCGATGACTCGCTCGCTAACTTATCTGTTTGTTTCAGATGCTTTCTGTATAACGTTTCAAGACACTGTGACAAACTATTCCTTAGTAAAGACTTTTTGATAAGAGTAATTTCATTGACGACCAATTTAATAAATTCGACAATTCGACTGCCTCGTTGGTCTAGCGGCTTGATATAAGACCACAGACTCGGTGGTCCTGGGTTCATTTCCCAGGTCGGGCTAATAAATAGTTATTGGGATTATCTGCCAGAATTTTTTTAGTAGCAGCCCGGGTAGTTGGAAGTGTGTAATCTCTCGTGAGATTGGCCGCCGTGGCCGAAATCGGTTTGGGGGACCTTGTTACATTCGGTAAGCAATTCTTTTAATACATAATCACTGTAACTTCACTTTGAGCGTGTACTATTATATTGTTTTAATGTTGATGACTTTATTAGTTCAAATGGCTCTATATATTTATATAAAAATACTACTTCAAACTTTGTATTTTGCGTCTACAGATACATTTTAAAATGATTAAAAACAAGTGACATTTCCCATTATGGTTTTCCTATTTAACTGTTTAACTTCAGTAAAAAAATATTTTATTGCTACATAAGTTTAGAAACGTTTTTCATTGGGTAAAAGTGTGGCGTCAGCAGATAAATAAATGTTTTTTTTTTATTAATTAGAAAGTAATCCTGAACTGTTCGATCTTAAAAAAATATTCACGCTATTTGTAAAGCTCGAGTACGAGATTTCCCAACGGGATATAATATTCAACATAGTCGGTATCTGTGACTGTGCCTCATCGTTTATGTAATATCCTAATATCTTAAATTATAATAGTAGCCGTTTGAATACGTTGATCGAAGCGAGCGATAGTGAAAACTTACATCGCAAAAAAATCACTTCTAATACGAAAACTATATTAAAATTGTTTGAAAAAAATGTATTGCTATAACTGCAGACGAAAATAAGTATTTAAAAAAAAACGTTTGTAATCGCAGTGGATGTAGTGGGTAAGAATCACAAATAACCCCTAAGGCCCGGATTGGGTACCTATCCGAAGGTGTCCACTGCGTGAAAAAAAAATGGTTATGATTGCACCATACTAATTTATAAATAAAAATTTTAACAAAATAAAAACCGACTTCAAAAGAAATACAAATTTATATGCACAAAAAGTAATAAAATAATTGCGTATTCTTCTACAATTTGATAATTAACTTACTTTTTTCTACTCATCAATATTTAGGTACGATTGTGTTGTGTAGTTGATAATGTATTTACAATTATTGTTATTTTTGGAGTCGATGTCAGCTAAGGAAACACTGTAATATACCTAGCCATAATAATACGAGAATACTTTAAGATTTTTTTTTTTTACAAATTACTTTTATACAAACGACAATATACTGTGAGCACTGGAACAGAATACCAATACTTTTTAAACCCATATACAAATTAACTTGTAACTGTATGTAGTTTCAAACCTAACTTAGCTGAAATCGACTTTTTCCATTTTTAGTGAATCTGAAGTACACTAACTATGATATATATATTAATCTAAAACAGTGAAATGTAAAGAAAAGTGCTTTTTGGTACTTAATTAATAAATATTAGTTAATATGATTAAATGTACATAAATATCCTGGGACATTATTCACACAAGGCCATCTGACCCCAAACTAATCAGAGCTTGTACTATGGAAACCAGACAACTGATATACTACATAATTATACTACATCTTTTTTTTAATACATACTTATATAGATAATTTCACCCAGTCTCAGGACAAACAGACATGTTCATGCACACAAATGTCTGTCCTTGGTGGGAATTGAACCCACGACCTGCGGCGTGCAAGGCAAGTGTCTCACCAACCACACCAACCGGCTCGTCAAAATATGCTCATACGAATATAATTTAACATGTTTTGATTAAATAGATTTAGTTGGAGGGGTGTTGGGCAGCCATGACATAATCAAATAGATATTTCTAGTGATAATTAAATAAACTGTAAGTTTATAAATGTTGTGTTATACCATTCTTCACCGAAAATATGACGGAATGTGTGTATATTAAAAAAATGCGAAGTATCTATATTATAGTCAATATATAAATATAATATGTATGCTTATAGGATTTTTTATGTGCAATTACAAACATATACACGTACATATATACTAATACTTACATAACTAATATTATAAACAGGAAAGATTTGATTTTTTGTTTGTTTGTTTATTACGATTTAACCCAAAAACTCTTCAACCGATTTTAAAAATTCGTTCATCATTAGAAAGCTACATCTCTACTGAGTAACATAGGTCAAATTAAATTTAAAAAAAAAAATAAGAGGTCCCTACCTAAATGGAGCAATATAACCCAAGGTATCATAGTGTTGCCTATAAAAGTCATTACTTGGCGTGCGCTGCCAAAACTATTGACGGTATATAAACAGTGTTCTTATACAATAGTACTACAATTACTTGACCATAACGATGTTACGGTAGGTGACCGAAAAATTTGGATAGCCTGTAAAAGATTCGGCCGAGTTTCGTTTATTTGCTCCTAAGAATTGAAGAGTTCCATTACTTTGTCATGGATCCCATAATCAGAATTTAACCAAACTTTCATCAAACTACCCTCGAAGTACATCCTATCCAATAAAAAAAATCATTGAAATCGGTTGGCGTGATATTGAGTTATTCGTCCATTTGTCGCGCACATACTTAATGCAAATTATGTATATATTAAATGGGCTCTTATTAATACATTCACTAAGTCGTAATGCTGCATTTGTTACCTCAGTTTTATAACCGTGCAATCGTTACGCGGGCTTTGAAAAACAACAAGTCAAACTAGCTGAAAATATTACTGCAATGGAGACTATACCCGTCGGTAGTTTTGTTCAACAGTTTTCATAGTCTTTTTACTAACATGTCGTTGACAAAGAGCAAGCCTGTTTTACTCCAGATAAAACCAGAGGTATCGACTGTTACGTAAGTATAAACTTCAGACTCTATATTTATACTCAATTATAAAATTGTATGATAAATATTGTAAATGCTACTATTCTTTACTTGTGATTAAACTGTTTATTTAGCATTTCAGTACAAAAACATCGGTAAGGCTGTAAAAGCGACGAAGCCGTAGTAAAGTACTTGTGCGCGCCAGAGTGTAATAGTAATTATTATTAATGCTTGTAATGTACAGTACAGAATATTTATGTAATTTTTTTTTATGTGCTTTTCGTTGTGTGTTTCTGTTTGGCTAAAATAGGGTCGATAGAGCCCCCGAATACACAATATTAATTATTTATTTAAGTAATGATTTCCGAAATAAATAACATTTTTCCGATTTCACTGGCAATATAATAGTCAATGGTTAAGATTGACTTTAGTTAAAACAGACATTAAAAAACGAAATAGTCATTTGACCATTAGTTAACAATTTGAATATGGTTAATGTAACAAATTGTCTTACGCTGTTTGACTACGGATCAAAAAACCGCCCCTTTGACTAACATAAAACATTGAACAACATCACGCTACATAATCTTAACTACCTGTAGACTAAATAAGGTCAGTGCTGGATTTATTATATTTAAAAATTTGTATTGTGTATCTTATATCGCAGTTGTTTTAAAATAATTTTCAATGTAGAACTTCTATAGATATTTTAAAATTCTCGTCTGAAATCCAGTCTGCTTTAGTCCATATGTCTCATGAATAATTCAAGTACGGCGGCGGCTTGTCCCGCCCGGTGACATATATGTGTGTTACGACGGTCTTTTTCGCTAGGGACAACAAGAGCTGAGCAAGACACCTATCTATAAATATTTCATAATCTACCCAATTTACAAAAACTCAGAACTTTCGACTGGGTGAATTGATTATGATGATTTTTTTTATGAATGAAAAAATAATGAGGAAAAAACAAATGAATGACTGTTTCCAAAACTCAAATGTACCAGCTAAATTAATTTATAAATTTGAATGTGGATTTCTTAACCAAAGAGGAGATATTTCAGATCAAAGTGGTCAGTACGACAAAACGCTAATTTCATTTATGTAAGGACCTAATAGATGCTTCCCCTTTTTAACCGACTTCAAAAAAAGGAGGAGGTTATCAATTCGTCTGTTGTTTTTTTTTGGTGTTGTTACCTCATAACTTTCGACTGGGTGAATCGATTTTGATGTTTTTTTTTATTTGACAGGTGGTGCTTCCCATGGGTCCCATTTTTTTAGTCCAGTTTTGACACTGGCTTCCATGACAAAACCATATGTCGTAAATTTGCACAAATATGTGCGCGACAAATGGACGAATAACTCGATATATATTCAACCGATTTCGATGATTTTTTATTAGAAAGAGTGTACTTCAAGGGTTGTTTGATAATAGTTTGGTTAGATTCTAATTATAGGATCTATGACAAAGTAACGGAAATCTTCAATTCTTAGTAGCAAATTAACGATACACGGTCGAATCTTTTATAGGCTATCTAGATTTTTCAGTCACTTACCATAACATCGTTATGATCAAGTAATTGTAGTACTATTGTATAGAACACGTTTTTATATACCGTCAATAGTTTTCGCAGCGCACGCAAAATAATGACTTTTATAGGCAACAGTTTGATACCTTGGGTTACATTGATCCATTGTAAGTAGTAATGTAATAAGTAGGGATTTATAAGTTTTTGAAAATATAATATATCCTATGTTACTCGGTAAAGACGTAGCTTTCTAAGGGTGAAAGAATTTTTAAAATCGGTGGAGTAGTTTTTGATTTATATCGTCATAAAAAATCAAACAAAAATCAAATCTTTCCTCGTTATAATATTATATTAGTTATGCATGTATATATATATATATAGTCGATGTCAGCCAAGGAAACCCTTTAATATACCTAGCAATAATAGTACGGGAATCCTTTAAAACAACTTATTTAGTAATGATTTTACTAATTCACACAAACATATTATAAACACGATGACATTTTTAACAGAGATATATGTATATATATCATATAGCAATAAGGTACAATTATGTTTTAAGGCGCTAAAAATCTGACTTCGTTTGTTTAATTTAAACGGCACTGTCATGTGACAGTGCCTCATATGTATGAGCAACACGTTTAGTAGGTCTACCCATATTTTGACAAATTAATTAGTGTATTTCAGATGCAGTAAAATTCGAAAACATCGACGTCACGATAACGAAGACATCGACTCCAATAACAACAATAGCTGTAACTGCATTATCAACCACAACACAATCGTACCAACATATTGATTAGTAGAAAAAGTAAGTTAATTATTAAATTTTACAAGAATACGCAATTATTTTTTTACTCTTTAGTGCATATTAATTCGTCTTGGAATTGTTTTTCTTTTGAAGTCGGTGTTTTATTTTGTTAAAATATTTGTTTATTCCATCAAATGTAGTACTGAATGAATGAATTAGTGTGACTAAACCACAAAAATATCATAAATATAAAATCATTAACGAAACTACGTATTTACCGCGTGCTCTATATAAGGCCTCATTTTAATGGTGTTGTATTAGTAACTTGTGATATTACTGTTGTTCGTTTCACTAAGCGTTATTTATAATAATAGATTACAGTGTTGTAAATGTTTTATTTTATTTGGGAAACATACAGTAAACAACACATACACTATATAACAATTAACCCGTGCACACACCAATCAAGTTTCCACTAAAAACTAATTCATGTATAGCATAAACAAGCAATTCAGTTAATTATAAATATTAATCACCAAAATTCAAAAAGATGAAACACCAAAATAAAAACAGGATAAATATATATAAATCAATGCCTAAATTGACAAATGCATACTTACTTTCTTTTTAAATGTATTGAGCGAACAAAAAAACATGTCCAACTCATTAAACTTCCTATTGTAATTCTTACAAGAGCGATAAATAAATTCATTATGAGCATATTTTGTTTTAGTTAAGGGTAAATGAAATAAAGCATTATTGCGTGTATTCAGTCTTGTACATTTAAAATAAATTTTGCTTAAAAGAAACGGACTGTCATTTAAGTTATGTATTACTATAAATAAAAAAAACTTTGATCTCGCAGTATTCGACGATCCAACAAAGAAGTAATTTTAGGCGGAATTCGATTCAGTGTGAAACATTTAGAGCTAAGATATTTAGCAAATTTATGTTGATTTTTTTCAATTGTATCAATATAAATTTTATATTGTGGGTTAAAGGTTGTGTCATTTTTAAAATCTTTACTAACCCTGAGGATAAAACCAAGCATTCGATATGCCTTTGCAACTATATAATCTATATGGAATTTGAATGTCAATTTGCTGTCTAGATATATCCCCAAGTCTCTCACCTCCGATACTCTGGTAATAATGTCATTATTCAATTTATAATTAAAAACTATTGGATTCGGTTTTCGTGTAAAAGAGATAATGCAATATTTTTTAGTATTAATATTCAGTGAGTTTTCGTTACAATAAGTACACAAGTTATAAAGATCATTCTGAAAAGGCTACAATCCGTAGGCGTATCAATAATTCTGAAGATTTTCACGTCATCAGCATATAACAGTATATTAGCATAACTCATAAGTTTTTATTAGTGTTGGGCAAACCTTATTTTATAGTAGTTATATCAAAAATAGTTAACATTATTCTGATTAATGCTTTATAGTCACGCTACATTATAAAAGGTTACTGGAAAATAAGCGAATATACAGAATAGAGTACAAACTTAAGGAATGCTCTTCTTGGGAGATATATGGGAGAAGGGTAAACGTACTGACGCTTTTGTTTAAAAATAAAACGTGATATTATGCAATTATGACGTAAATAATGTTTAAGCAATAAAAATACATAAATCTACAGTTTGATGCAGTAGTAATAGTAAGTAATAACAGCCTGTTAATGTCCCACTGCTGGGCTAAGGCCTCTTCTCCTCTTTTTGAGGAGAAGGGTTGGAGCTTACTCCACCACGCTGCTCCACTGCGGGTTGGTGGAATACACATGTGACAGAATTTCAGTGAAATTTGACACATGTAGGTTTCCTCACGATGTTTTCCTTCACCGTTAAGCACGAGATGAATTATAATCACAAATTAAGCACATGAAATTCAGCGGTGCTTGCCCGGGTTTGAACCCACGATCATCGGTTAAGATTCACGCGGTCTTACCACTGGGCCATCTCGGCTTTTATGCAGTAGTTTATGAATAACTAGCTGTGCACGCGGTTTCACCCGCGTATAACTTGAAGAAATTACTTAGAGCAGACTTATAGTATTTCAGTATATACAACGTTTTAAGTTTTATTTACGTGAGTGTTTATTGGTTTTCACCGCACCCGGATGTAAGTAGGGCAACAAACCATTAGTCATGAGAAAAACAGCATTTTCTATATTCTATTCCGATAAACTTAAATGTCTTTCCCTGTGCTTTATTTTGGAAACTGCAAGCGAATTTTTCGATGGAAATTGTGTCTTTTTTAAACTTGAATGTATATCTGTGTAATTGTGTATTTAAAAAGTATAACTTAATTATATGCCGCGAAGGAAAGTAATATCTAGCTAACCTTAAGCTTCAACTTACAAAGCTATTTGCAAGCCGAAAGCAAATACTTAAGTATGAGTATTTTTAAACAACGTGGCCCTCACGGTCATTATATTATTCCAGGCTCAAACCCGCCCGGTTGCTTTTTGGGTCAAACGTCTTTAGCCGGACCCGTCCCATCGTACTTGTCACACATGTAGGGTAAAGTGTCTGCGTATCGTTTTAAGGCGACGCTTTTTCTATTCCAACTTTCCTATAATTTTATATTTCGCTGTCTTAGGTTTATAATGACAGTGTCTTTACAACCTTAAAGACCCCCGAAACTATGGTGTTAGTACGTTGTTGTGGGTATTTAATCCAAAACAAACAATACATAGCTTGGGAATCGCTAAATTGTCGGTCGCCAGAGCCTCGTTCGTTATCTAACAGGGAGCATCACGGCGGCGTCATCATTGGTTATTCTTACGAACAAATAGCGCGTGCAGGTGAGGATGACAATTGGGTCACATAAAACTTGGTACCACTGGCTTCTATTAAGTGCTTATTATGTGCGTAATGAAACAAAATTAATGTTGTAAATTTCGCTTTTTTTGTCATAGTGCATCCTAAATATAATTTATAATCTTAGGGTGAATATCGAAAATGGCTAATAGGAGTTAAGCCAGGGATTGAATACGTTTTAAATGCATAAATAAATAATGATAAATGGATAACGGATATAATAATCATACGACAGACGTTCATAATAACGACACTATAATCACTTTAAGTAATACAGAGAAATTACCTTTTTTTTTAAATAAATGAAATGAGCCTACGCATAAGTTTAAATTAATAAATAATATAATTAATAACCTATTGGTTAATTATGTTACGTTTATGAAATTATTTGTGTGAAATATGAAAAGTGCGCTAAGCTTTGTATTATATGTGTTTTTCCAACCAGGCTCAGAGTTGAAATTTATCCCTTCTAATAAATTACAACGTGCCTACGTTCGACCTTGCTTAAATAAACACAACGTTCGCACCACCCTTTTTAACCGACTCCAAAAAAAGGAGGAGGTTATCAATTCGTCTGTATGTTTTTTTTTTTTTTTTTTTTTTTTTTTTTTTTTTTTTTTTTTTTTTTTTTTTTTTTTTTTTGTGTTTGTTACCTCATAACTTTCGACTGGGTGAATCGATTTTGATGATTTTTTTTTTATTTGAAAGGGGTTGCTTCCCATGGGGTCCCATTTTTTTTTAGTCCAGGTTTGACAATGGAATCCATGAGAAAACCATATAAGTCGTAAATTTGCATGAGGTATGTGCGCGACAAATGGACGAATAACTCGATATCTATTCAACGGATTTCGATGATTTTTTTTTTATTAGAAAGAGTATACTTCAAGGGTTGTTTGATGATAGTTTGGTTAGATTCTGATTATAGGATCCATGACAAAGTAACGGAAATCTTCAATTCTTAGTAGCAAATTAACGATACACGGCCGAATCTTTTATAGGCTATCTAGAATTATCATTCACCTACCATAACATCGTTATGATCAAGTAATTGTAGTACTATTGTATAAAACACTTCTTTATATACCGTCAATAGTTTTCGCAGCGCACGCGAAATAATAACATTTATAGGCAACAGTTAAATACGTTGGGTGACATTGCTCCATTTTAAGAAGGGATCTATAAATTTTTGAAAATATAATATAGCCTATGTTACTCGGTAAAGACGTAGCTTTCTAAGGGTGAAAGAATTTTTAAAATCGGTCGAGTAGTTTTTGATTTAAATCCTAATAAAAAATCAAACAAAAATCAAATCTTTCCTCTTTATAATATGAGTTATGCATGTAAGCATTAGTATATATCGCCCATTTGCGACGATAGTGTAATATCTCAAAAACCTCAATTTTACAGGAAACGATTTTTAAACTTTCAAACGATCCTATCTTTTTAAATATTGCACAGATGGCGTAACACTGTAAGAGGGTGTTTTAGATCAACTAATATTGAAACGATTCATGTAAAAGCATCGTTAGTTTTCTAACAAAATACCCAAAATTATTACGTTTAAAAAAAAAACAGAACACTTATCACATTGTTCCTGAAATATGCAAGTTTTACGGTGTGTTATAATTAAATAACACGTTGTAGATGATGAAAACAATTACTTGATGCTAAGTTATGTATATAATAAAACGTTGTTGTCGAAAATATTTATTTATTAATAAATCGGAACGAACAATTAAATTGTGGTATCTAGTAGGAGTAATATTAATTTTTACTTGACCATAATAGATTTATGATGATATCAACAACTAAGTAATTAATTATGTAGATTTAAAAAATATATACAATTAGTCACTTAAAGGAACCTTAATTACACTCTTGTTTTTTATCTTACAATATAAGTTTTTATGAGAAAAATAACACAATTCAATGTTTGAATAAAACAAAGTCAACAAATTTGATGATGAAGATACCACCACAAAATCTTCAGATATTTAAAGATGCATGTGGTAATAAGTTGAGATAGCCCAGTGGTCAGTTTCGCCGGGCAAATACCTCTGATATTTCATGTGCTTAATTTGTTTATAATTCATCTCGGGTTTGACGGTGAAGGAAAACATAAACTCACTGACTTTCAACTTCCCTGAAATATATGAAATATATTTCAGGAGTGTATGCAATGCAGGTTGCATTGGAGCAGCGGGGTGAAATAAGCTCCAAAGCATCTTCTTAAAAAAGGAGAGGAGACCTTAGCGCAGCAGTGCGAAAGACACTAACCGTTACTGTTTCTATCATGAGATTGCTAATCTCACTTAAACCTCCATTAGCCTGTGATTAGTCCTACGCATTACTTTCAACATGGCTAATTTTGAAATCGTAGATAGTCAAAGTCAATGAATTTCGAGTTATATTAGAAAACAAAAAAATCTCCATTAAAAGCTTTAACTGCATGTTAATCATAGACGGCAACTACTCTACACCATCTTTGTTATCCTTCTTCTTCTTTATTCGGGAAACGTTTTTCTTCGAGATGTTGTAAATCAAATTATTGTAGTTCTTTGTCTTCTACAAAACTATTTTCGTAACCTTTGCAAATAACGCAAAGAATTCCACATAATATCTGTGTACAACTGAGATGGTTTTTTCACCATCGGTGTTATGTTTGATGAGCTCTTACTGTATTTTTCGGTGGATCATCTATGTGTATCCATGATTAGAGTAAAAATTAGCTTTAAGTAATATAAATAGGAGTTCGTTTATTTATCAATGTTTCTATGGTCGATTGTTACTAGCTAGTGATTGTGTGACAAAAAAGTATTGCAAACCCTTATTTTCACGACGTAAAGTAATAAGGAATACATTGTTATTTTCTCTTTTTTAAGCTGGTATTCCACTCTCATCAACTCAACTCACATCATCAACATTAAGGTAAGCTGGTTTACCTGACATTAAGGTAATACTGGCTTCTTCCATAGACTGAATTATAAATAACCATTGCCTTTCAAAATTTCCAAAATTCCATTAATAATTTAGATGTTGCCGTTGGAGGTGAGTTATATGCTGGATGTGAGCTCGGCATTTCTTTGCAAGTTAGCTTAAGTTTTTGTTCACGTATATCTTTACTAATTTTAGGTGATCGGTAGGCCTTATTACTGTTTCTTATCTTTCCTGGCTTTATCTTTTCTTTTCTGTTTGGGCATTCTTTTCAATGATACCAGGATCGATTAGAAGTGAGGCGTTTTCTATAATAGCGTTTGAAGTATAATTTTCTGCGGTGGTGTGAGATTCATTTATTGTATTATTTAGTATAGTTTCATTTGAATTTGCAGGCTGATTATCAAGAATAATCAAGAATAATTTTGATTAGTTGTTTGAACAATTACTTTAGAGGGCCTTGTCGTTGAAATGTCGGTTAGATCGTCTCAAGTAATTGTAAGCTTTGGATTTTTTGTACACCTTTGTAATCCGGGTCTTTCACTGCCATCGCTGTCTGTAAAAATGCATAAACATCTCGCAATTTGTTCTGTATTCGAATTCAGTTATAACTTTCACTGAAATTTCTACCAACTACCTGTCGACAAAGGATTACTTAAAGAACTGCTGGACGAGCTACTTGATATTTGAACTTGTAGATTCGCTTGAGGTCTGAACTGTCTCTTGATTCTTTAAAATTGAAGGATAAATTGGAGAAGAATATATTTATACAGAATAATAGACATGTACCTATATTTTCTCGATGAAGTGTCCTATCTTCTTGCTACATAATTATCTACACGAGCAGCAACTTCTGGTATATAGATGAAAATAATATCAGTTTACGAACCAAAAAAATATTTCTAATTTATTTAAATAAGCACATTATATAGTAAAATTAGTTTTGACCTCGCCCCAACTGCAAATAAAATACTAATAAAAAGTTATTGTTTAGCGCATATAAAGTTATAAGTCAAAATAAATTCATAACACAATTGAAAAGTATTCTGGAATAACAGCACATCAACAAATAACCCAAATCACATTTCGCTGGAGACCAAACGTTTCATCATCTTCAACGTTACTTTTCGAGTTATCACAGTGTAATTTATAATTTTTACAAGAAAAATGTAATATCAAGAACCAACCACATTATTTATTTTTTTTATTTTACAAGAACACTGTGATAAAATGATGCAATACATTGTCGAACAGAAAAAATCGGTAAA
Organism: Nymphalis c-album; assembly: GCA_963151315.1. Lineage (NCBI taxonomy): Eukaryota > Metazoa > Arthropoda > Insecta > Lepidoptera > Nymphalidae > Nymphalis > Nymphalis c-album. The sequence continues at coordinate 7,256,257 of OY720588.1, forward strand.
AATTATACTTGACTTTTCACCAAAAACGTATGTAACTTCGATTACCACGTTGTTCGGCCAAACCTCAAGCACTTAACACTAACACTAACAGGGGACAACTGAATTGTCACTTTTTTAAAGCTAAGTAGATCGCTGAATGAGATAGTGCTACACTGTGATAGTTGAGCATCTTTCTCTCATAGCTCCGCCATTTTTAGCGTAAAAAATATCGCGTTTTTACAGATATATAGATCTCGATACGGCGATTCAGAATTTCTATAAAACCAAAAATCGATTTTTTTGAGTTATCACACTGTCGTCGCAAATGGACGATATGTATATGTTTGTAATTGAAACATATTTGAACATCTCCTAAAAGTTGAGACCAATTTTGAAAATTATATATATATATATATATATAAATATACGATTCTATATATATATATATAGAAGACATCGACTCCAAAAGTAACAATAATTGTAAATACATTATCAACCACTCAACACATTCGTACCTACATATTGATGAGTAGAAAATAGTAAGTTAATTATCAAATTATAGAAGAATACGCAATTATTTTTTTACTTTTTAGTGCATATTAATTTGTATTTCATATGAAGTCGGTTTTTGTTTTGTTAAAATTTTTATTTATGTATTACGCACTATATGAACTATCTCGTTACTTGCATATTTCAAAACTAGAATTTTTAATGTCTAATATAGTATTGTCGAAAAAAGTAGCCAAAGTAAGTATATTTTTTCCGTAATTAAAATTATGCCATAGATTTAACAACAATCCATAGGTATTTATACTTATAATAAAATTGAAACATGCCGATGTCTGTACATTAAAAACATTGGAAAAAAATACCAGTATGGGGTGTCTTTATTAAAGCAACGGAGGCCAAAATAACAGTTTTTAGAATTGTTTTCTGCTCGTCCGTCTCCATGTTTGTGCGGCTACAAATCTACTGCACGGATTTGAATGGAGTTTTCACAGATATATTGCTAAGTCTTACTTAAAATAAAGGCTATCTGTTTCGTTTGTTTGTATGTTTGTCTGTACGATTGTGCGCGCTAATTTTAAACACTGCTTTATTGATTTGGATGCGGGTTTCACTAATGTATTGTGGCAAACTTACCGCAAAACATTTTATAACATTTACCGCAAGGACATAAGATCTTAGTTCCCAAGGTTGGTGGCGCATTGGCGATGTAAACGATGGTCAACATCGCTTACAATACTAATGTCTATGGGCGTAGGTGACCACTTAAGATCAGGTGGCCCATATGCTCGTCCACCTTGCCAGGCAATAAAAAACAACTTCACTTAAAATTAAACGTTTGTTTTATTGGGCCTCTTACAAATAAAAGGGCACTGTGCTGCGGCACGACGCTGTGTCGTTTCCCAGCGTGGCACCGTGGCACACGGCGGCCGGCACCGTACCGTACTTTCGCGCTCGTATACTTCTAGGCGTCTGTCAATAGGAACTGTTTTAGTTTTTTTTTGTTTCGAATTTGAACAGAAAGACTGTTGCCTTCCTTTTTAAGCTCATCTGTTATTTTTTGATTGAAAGATACGATTTATAATAAATCATAGATAAAATTGTTAGGTCACTTAATTTTTATTTTTCAGCATAGTAATGAAGCCATTTTTTTAAAAAGTTAAAATATAAATAGCTAATTGAATTGAATGAATATAAGGAATGATTGAGGTCTAACCGTTTTTTTCATATATCATTTATATTACGTAAAGCTACACTAATATTATACTACTTGAAGACTTAAAGTGTGCTGAAATACGAATTTAAAAAAATAAATATTGGTTGCCTGTAAAGTCGGTATACGGGCGAAAGTTTTACGTGACAACGACTTTGAGTGGTAAAATAATTTTAATGTGAATATTCATTCGTATAGTAGGAAGAAGGATGAAATAATAGTAACAATTTAAAACATTTATTTATACAAAGAATTATATTTAAAACATTAATTTATACAAAGAATCTCGCACTGAATTTCATATTAACAAAATTTTATTTTTTATGTCTGTCTCTCTCGCTCTTAGGCGGGATAACCATGCCCGAGTGGAAGGGACGCGTGCCTCTCACTCGCTCTCATTGTGAGCGCATAACGTGAGCGGAGCGTAACGCAGTTTCTTGAAGTGTCACCCGGCAAACCAATTTATAAGACGTTGTCACGTCAATAATTAATGTTTTGAAGAATTTTGTAATTATCATTCTGTTCATTTTATCTACTGTAAAAATTTCATGAAGGTCTGGTATTTCAACGGAGCTAACTTTTTAGTTCTAAGGTACAACAATTACCTCTAAAATCTCTTTTTTCTAAAAAGTTTTAATTTTAGATTTTTATTCAAATCAGATAGAAAAGATTTAAGTGAGTATCACGTTTTGTTTTTTTGAAATCAATTACTTTAAACTAATAATATAATAGTATCCTGGGACATTATTCACACGCCGAGGCCATCTGATCCCAAACTAAGCAGAGCTTGTACTATGGAAACAGGCAACTGATATACTTACATATTATACTACTTTTCTTTTGTAAATACATACTTTATGGCGATGATCTCAACCGCGACGGCTGCGTGATCGCGCAAATCACCAGTTTCGTGAGTTTAGAAATAAAACCGCACATTAAGAACCGCGGCGGGCACGGGACAAAACCGCTCCATGAGTCTTTAGCCTAAGACGCTGAAAATTGATGGTGATTCATATTTTCGATAAGTATTAATAATATATACCATTATATTATTTATTGTAATACTGGTATTTCGTCAAGAAATCTTCGAAAAAATATTTTTAAAAATAAACCGTAATGAACACCGCTAGGTATAAAGCATGTCAATTGTAAAGACACTTAATTACCGTGTTATTCATCTGTAATTTAAAAATAAACAATGCTAAAATATTTTCCTATGCAGACGATACCGCAATCGTTTTTACAGATACTAGTTGGACTAAAGTTAAAAATACAACAGAAAGAGGTCTCTTCATTGTCTCCTGTTGGCTGAAGTCAAATTTACTGTCTCTAAACACAAACTACATGCCTTTTTCCATCTATAATCGAACCCAGCCAGATAGTAACTATAATATTACAGTTCATGTTTCCAATAGCATTAAATGTGAGGATTGTAATAACTGCTCCATGATCAAACGAGTGAACTCTTTCAAGTACCTTGGTGTGTTAATAGATCAAAGACTATCATGGGATGCACAGCTAGAAGCTATAGGATGTAGATTGCGTAAACTAATTTGGATATTTAAGATGTTACGCCACAAAGCCTCTTGGGCCTTATTACATAAAATATATAAAGCTTTGGCGCAGTCAATATTGGAATACTGTATTCCTGTATGGGGAGGAGCTGCTAAATCTAAGTTCATTGAAGTTGAGAGAGCGCAAAGGCTTTTGCTAAAAGTTATCCACTTCAAGCCATATCGCTTCTCAACGGACACGCTATATTCAATGAGCCAGATACTGACTGTCAGACAAATATATATTCAACGTATCATTCTTAAAGCTCATAAATCATTAAAATTCATTAAATCCAGTTCATTAAACAGAAGAATAAAACATAAAATTGCTGAAACGTATGGTGCTAAGACTACTTTTGCTAGCAAACAATATATAACACGTTCTGCCTACCTTTATAATAAAATTAATAAAATTATAAACATATATCCCGAACAATATTTTAACGTCAAACAGAAATTATTTGAATGATTAAAAACAAAAACATACGATGACACCGAATTAATTCTGTTTCATAAAACATAATCTAATCTACTGTAATCTACACATACACCCACCTACACATACACACACACACACACACACACACACATACACACACACACAAACACACAAGTAAAATTCATTTTGATATAATGTTAGTTTACCTACTGATTGTGAGTTTTAGTATATAGTAAGATATTGTTTATTCTTTTTAAGAACATGGACAGAATTGTATGTTATGGAAGAGCGGGTCCTTCTGTCACGAGTATTATATTATACTCACTAGAGGGTCCCAACCTTTATTTGCTATGCACAACTTGATAAAGAATAAACTATTTTTTCATTTTTTTCATTTTCATTCATATAATCGCATACCTACTTTAATGGTTCGGGTTATATAGGTTGGTTCTGTTCCATTTGCTAGAGACGTTGTTGTGAATTAATATTATTTTTTTTTCTATGAAAAGTATGAATGTTTTCCTTTTTCTATTTATCATCTTTATTTTGTCTATAATATAAAAATATACTATCAACTTACTATATAATCATATATACATTTTATTTTATGTTTGTACATTGACGTTATGCTTATGTTTGATTTAAATTTAATCAAAATTAATGCTACAAATTTATAAATTCATGATTGATTATGTAATTAAATAGTTAAATCTATATATGTCTTAGTTTCATTGATTATTATTAATGTCCTCCACATTCAGGTAATTATATTCATACCACACAACACTGTTATCAAAATTACAAAAAATAATAATTTATAATTAGAGTATAAAAATAATTACTTCAATGCTTCAGTTCGGCTCCATTCAGGCCTTGTGTTCGCGGCGAGCCTACCTCGTGAAATAGTGTGTGTTTTGTAAATACAACTCTGTTTTTGTTTCAACTCCAACTACATAGACACATTAAAGGACACTTTTAAAATGTTTTTTTTTAAGGAGCTGTGTATCTAGTTTTTATATGTGATCAAAGAATTATCCACATAAACCTTGCTAATGAATCTGAGTCTATTGAAGAAAACGTAAAAATATAATTATATATTTTGTTCCATTCATATTAAGTATGTTTCACGATATCAAAACATATATTTGTTATGTTGAATAGACGTTTAGCGTGATACTGATTAGGGTTTAGGGCTCTATAACATTTTTTTTTAAATATACATGGACTACAATGAAATTCGGACGAGAAGCTAGGATTTTATAAACATCTATTAAAATAAACAAAAATTGAACAAAACAACAACCGACTTTAACATAAAAACAAATTAATATGCACTAAAAAGTAAAAAAATAATTGCGTATTCTTCTATAATTTGATAATTAACTTACTATTTTCTACTCATCAAAAATGTATGTACGATTGTGTTGTGTGGTTGATAATGTAGTTACAATTATTGTTATTTTTGGAGTCGATGTTAGCCAAGGTGGGTTTATAACTACATACATAGTTATAGGTGAGATGTGCTTGTGTTACACCCCTACATAGAATACGATAAGGCTGAGTTACTAATTCAAAAAATCTTATTCTGATTCTTATTCTAATTCTAATTCAGTATTGAATAAACTTTTATTGAGTGTTTAATTAAATTTCTTTTTTTTAAACCTGGTTGAAGAGGGCCGTTATAACAGCACGCGCAACTTAACGAGGCGAATAAAAGTAAATTTGTAATGTGTAAGTTTTTGTTTATTTTTAAAAGATTCCCGTATTATTATTGCTTGGTATATTGTAGTGTTTCCTTATATAAATGGGACCACATGGGAAGCACCGGATTTCAAATAAAAAGAATCATCAAAATCGATTCACCCAGTCGAAAGTTATGAGGTACAAACACAAAAATAAACATACAGACGAATTGATAACCTCCTCCTTTTTTTGAAGTCGGTTAAAAAAATGTCTACACGCTTTTCCTGATCGCACGGTCACACCACATACAATTATATTTTTGAATTATTGTATGTTTAATTTATTGTAATTTTTATAAAGATCATTTATAAACGCTAGTATAAATAATTTATTGGCATTGTAATTCTTGTTTTTGCGCAACATGCATGGCATGTTTCACATTTTATCTACATTTATATGGGGTTAATAGGTATATCACTCCTGTCGCAGCAAAGAGGGATTAATAAAGGTGGAGCAGAAATGTAATTTTCACTATTTCAATGATAATTAGCATAATTAATTGTAGACGAGATATATGGGATAATCTCGGTCGGCGTGCTAAGATTACATAAATGAAACTTTTCAATGGAAAATGTATGCACTACCAAAAGTTTCTCCCTTTATTTTAAAGTCAATTAGCATTTCACAATAATTGAATGTGAATCATAGCTTTTAGGGTAATACGTTTTATGTATTTGTTAAAATATGTATGGACATGAAATACCTTCATTGATTAATGAAATGATCATGCTGTACGTTATACAGGCGAGGGAACCATGTTAAAATAGTAGAGAGCTTTCACAGTTTACAATTTAAATTAATGTTTTATTTGTTTATCATATCGTATGCATTAATTATAAAGGTGGTACTTCAGAATACTATTATAATTACTACTCATTTAGATTACCTTCATGTTATGTCAAGTTAAATTAACTTATGAATTCTTAATAAACTAAAAACTTATTGTAACCCTTTGTTTTCATAAATAAATATTTATGTTTGTGTATAGGGAAAGCGCCGTTGATGGCATTTTTAATTTAAAAAAACATTAATGCATAAAGGAAACATCGCTAAATGTTGAAGTGGTATATTAATAATGCTGTTATTATTCTAAAAGGCTTTGTCGTTGTAATCGCCAGTTGCCATAGTAACCGATTTTATGATATTTATCATCATCATATTATAAATACGTAAATCAACATTTTTTTTTCGAAAATTGCGTGGACGAAGGGTCGAAGGAGAACGGCAGGATTGTATGGGAGTTTCGTTTCGCTGATAAAATTTTGCGTGGTGGGATATATTTTGCTTTAATTGGTAGTTAATATGATAGAAAATCCCTTTTAAAATTCTTAGATTTTCAAAAGTCAAGACGTAAAAGTTATAACCAGTTTTATTTTTAAGTTATATAGTATTGAATCTATTTAGATTTTTTCAAGTAGGTATGACGGCGAGAGACATTTAGACGAGAGTAACTACGAGGACGATGGTATGTCACTCTGGCGGAACGTCAAACGGACAGCTATATATCATGGGTGGACGTCATCGACGAATCGCCGCTAAATTATAATGAAATGGTTATTGAATTGTAATGTAATTTAATAAAGATGAATATACCTAACGATGTTATTAATATGCCGATAGGTACATAAATATTGTTTTGGTGATAAATTGTATGTTCTATATTGGTCTTATATTGTTATACACACCAATGATATTATAAGTAAAAAGGTGTAGATAGGTTACAAGCACTCCGTGAGCACTAGTTCGAAATCAGGATTACTATCAACACTTCACCTCAGTATTATGTCACCATTGTCAATGGATGGACGTCACGTAGCGAGTACAATTATAATTAAAAGTGACCCAAAATAACCGGAAATACCGTCGTGTGTTATGAGATATTGCACAAATTATACTAGTAAAAGTTTTTAAACTTAAGGAATCACTTTTCGTTAGTAAGTTTACTATTTATCTTAATATTTTCAGAAATCAAATATTATATTCGTAAAATATGACGTTAGAAATGAATTAATGCAACAAAAGTATATTAATGAACGAGTGCAATAGAGATAGACGACGTTACTGATCATAGAGTAAAACACAAACAGTGGTGGCGTTTGTTACATAATATACAATAATTTGATATGTTTGTTTTATTTATATAAATGAAAAAGAATATTAAATTATTAATTATATTATATTACTAAATTGAAATCAAAATATAAATAAATATTTTTTTCAGTATGTCGTAAAGAAGATGTTTATTTAGATGTATAAATTGTAAATACTTTATATTTATAACATTAGGAAAATTAGTTTTGCATGCTGAGGACATCGTACATTATGATGATTTTGCTACTTTGTTAAATTTTACTATATTTGCTTTTAGCTTTATTTTAATAATTACAAACGGTTACCGTGAGGTTCATTGCTCGTATTTTAATGTAATGGACAATTTATTATGCAATTTATTTATTTTTTATATCAATGGCTAATGAAATCTCTATTTATTATCAGAACGTTCGGGGTTTACGTTCTAAATCCAATCTGTTTTTCCGCAATGTGCTTGGGGGTGATTATGACGTTGTTTGTTTGACGGAAACTTGGTTGTTAGATGGAATTTTTAGTGAAGAATTGTTTGATTCAAGATACAGTGTCTATAGGTGTGACAGAAGCTACGACATTTTAAATAAAAGTCTAGGTGGTGGAGTATTAATAGCCGTAAACCATCGACTTACTGTACATTCCTCAGATACGGTCCCAATAAGTGGAGCTGCTGCTGATATTATTCAAGTCACCATTAATCTTAACAACAATCAGAAATCTTCTTTTTTAAAGATCTATTCATGCTATTTTCCCCATTGTCGTTCTCAGTTTGATGCACTGTGTACGTATTTTGAGCATGTCTCAAATGAATTTACTAATCATTCTGAATACACTTATTTAATAATGGGCGACTTTAATATATCGACAGCAAAATGGGAATGCGTTGACTCTGTTATGAATATGCTTGATTTTGATTTAAATAATGATTTAATTTTTTCTCTTTATAGCTTTTTAAATTTTAATAATTTTAATCAATACAATTGTATCCCTAATGTCAATAATAGGTACCTAGATTTAATAATCGGAAACAAATTCTGCTCAGTAACTCGATGCTCTAAGCCTTTGGTTCCAGAAGACAGTCATCATCCTGCGATAGAAGCGCGAATGACTATGGATCACAAGGAAATCCTACGGTGCTTACCTCAAAAAGTACGGTCATTTCGAGCTGCGGATTACGATATTATCAACAATAAGTTAAGCGATATTGATTGGTTCATTCTACTTAATGATTTAGATATAGAAGCGGCAGTCAATGTTTTCTATAAAACGATCGATCATTTCGTGACTACGTTCCCGAAAAATTAAATGTTAAAAATATACGATACCCTTGTTGGTACTCAAAATCTCTTATTAAAATAGTTAAGGAGAAACTAAAATTTCACAAGAAATGGAAAACCTATGGTAGAATTAGTGATTATAACACATTTAGTATTTTAAGAGATAGACAGAAAATAATTCAACTTCAATGTTATGATTATTTTATTATTGATTCTGAAAAAAGAATTTTACGCCATAGTAAGTTTTTTTGGACCTTTGTGAAATCTAAAAAATCGTCCAATGAATTTCCAGATACAATGTTTTTGGGGAGTCGATCGGCATCGGGTGGGGAACAGATTGGTTCTTTGTTTAATGATTATTTCAAATCTGCATTTCAGATACAAAGTCAGGACGAAACTAATCGGACATTAAGCTGCTCTAAGTCTACTTATGATTCAATATCTATTTCTTCCATTGAAATTAGTCCCCAAATTGTACAAACATATCTTAAAAAATTGGATGTTAGGAAAGGTGCTGGCCCTGATTATATACCCCCTTATTTTCTTAGGATGTGTAATGACACCCTTGCTTTTCCGATCTCTGTACTTTTTTCTAAATCTCTTCATTTAGGTGTGATGCCTAGTATATGGAAACGGTGTTTTATTACTCCTATCTATAAATCAGGTAATAAACACAATATAGAAAATTATAGACCTATATCTAAGTTATGCACTTTGGCCAAATTATTCGAAAAACTTATTTATGATCAAATCTTTCCCCTTTTACGATCCATCTTAAATGAAAAACAACATGGTTTTATCAATAAAAAGTCGACGGAGACCAATCTTATACAATTTGTTCATAACTTAACATCTGCTATGGAACATGGCTCTCAGGTGGACGTTGTGTATACCGATTACTCAAAGGCATTCGACAAAATACCGCACGTCCATCTTATTCGTAAACTTGGAGAAGTCGGTATACACGGTGATCTACTACGCTGGCTAACATCTTATCTGCGCGAACGTAGCCAAGCTGTTACCATTAAGGGTTTCTGCTCATCCTTTGTTCCTGTTACTTCAGGAGTGCCTCAAGGCTCTCATCTCGGACCCCTCCTATTTAATTTGTTTATTAACAATATTTGTGATATCTTCAAACATTCGGATATTTTATTATACGCTGATGACATGAAAATTTTTAGAGTAATAAAAACTACACAGGATTGTACTCTATTACAAAAAGATTTAAATAGCCTTTGTCACTACTGTCACCAAAATGGACTTACATTAAATCTTAAGAAATGTAGTATTATAACATTTTCTCGTAAAAATAATAATTTAATATTCGAATACAAACTTAATGAAACACCCATAAAAAGAGTAACCGAGGTGAGAGATTTGGGAGTACACCTCGATCATAAGCTACTTTTTAATAACCATGTTGATAACATTGTTGGAAGGGCGTATCGGATGCTGGGATTTATCCTTAGAGTAGGTAAAGATTTTCACTTTAAATCTACACTCTTTTTGCTATACAATGCCTATGTTCGATCCATTCTCGAGTATGCCTCAACAGTTTGGAATCCATTGTATAAAAAGAATATAGATAAAATCGAAAGAATACAAAACAAATTTCTTAAATATCTTTTAATGAAGAATGATGATACTCACGATAACCCTCAAAACCTCAATATTTTGTCATTAAATGAACGTCGTAGGGAAAAAGATGAACTCTTTATTTTCAAATTACTGAATAATTATATTGAATCTCCATTCTTACTTAGCAATATATTTATTAGATGTCCTCGTATGCAAACTCGTAAAAAATTTTTGTTTGATGTTCCCAAAACCAAGAATAAGTATGTATGCAACAGCTTTCTTTATAGATCGTGTATAATGCACAACAATATATTCAATGATTGTGATTTATTTTATTTGTCGTTAAAAGAAATGAAATGTAATATTAATTTTCAGTTTAAAAAAATACTTACAGAATTGTATTAATTTGGTCACATTTTATTAATTTTAAGTAATCCATAATCTTATATTCAATTGTTATTTTTTATAAATTGTAATACTATATATTTTTTTATTTTTATTAACCGACTTCAAAAAAAGGAGGAGGTTATCAATTCGTCTGTATGTTTTTTTTTTTTTTTTTTGGTGTTGTTACCTCATTACTCTCGACTGGATGAATCGATTTCGATGATTTTTTTTTTATTTGAAAGGGTTTGCTTTCCCATTGGTCCCATTTTTTTTTGGTCCAGCTTTGACAGTGGAATCCATGAGAAAACCATATAAGTCGTAAATTTGCATGAGGTATGTGCGCGACAAATGGTCGAATAACTCGATTTCTATTCAACGGATTTCGATGATTTTTTTTTTATTGGAAAGAGTATACTTTACGGGTTGTTTGATGATAGTTTGGTTAGATTCTGATTATAGGATCCATGACAAAGTAACGGAAATCTTCAATTCTTAGGAGCAAATTAACGATACACGACCGAATCTTTTATAGGCTATCTAGATTTATCATTCACCTACCATAACATCGTTATAATCAAGTACTTGTAGTACTATTGTATAAAACACTTCTTTATATACCGTCAATAGTTTTCGCAGCGCACGCGAAATTATAACTTTTATAGGCAACAGTTAAATACGTTGGGTTACATTGCTCCATTTTAAGAAGGGATCTATAAGTTTTTTTAAATATAATATAGCCTATGTTACTTGGTAAAGACGTAGCTTTCTAAGGGTGAAAGAATTTTTAAAATCGGTCGAGTAGTTTTTGATTTAAATCGTAATAAAAAATCAAACAAAAATCAAATCTTTCCTCTTTATAATATGAGTTATGCATGTAAGCATTAGTATATATGTTATGTTTGTAATTGAAACATATTTGAACATCTACTAAAAGTTGAGACCAATTTTGAAAATTATATAATATATCGTATAAGTACTCTTATATACATGTTATATTTATGTATATTTATATATTGATTACTAGTGTTTTTCCCGCGGTTTCACCCGCGTAGTTCCCGGTCCCGTGGGAATATGGGGACAAAATGTAGCCTATGTTACTCCCTGATAATGAAGCTTTCCATTGGTGAAAGAATTTTTTAAATCGGCTTAGTGAAACCACTACACGCATAAACATGCGTGAAAGCGTCACAAACAAACTTACTTTCGCAATTATAATATTAGTTAGGATAATATAGATACTTCCCCTTTTTTTAATATACAGACTTTCCGTCATAGTTTATGGTGAAGAATGGTATAACGCAACATCTATAAACATACAGTTTATTTAATGATTACTAGAAATAACTATTTGATTATGTTATGGCTGCCCAACACCCCACCAACTAAATCTATTTAATCAAAACATGTTAATTTATATTCATACATTTAACCATATTAACTAATATTTATTAATTCAGTACCAAAATGCATTTTTCTTTACGTTTCATTGTTTTAGATTAATATATTTAAATAATAATATAAACGGCGCTGTCTCATATGAGCTGCACGTTTAGTAGGTCTACCCATATTCTACAAATTAGTGAGTGTACTTCAGATTCACTAAAAATCGAAAAATAAATAAAAATTTTAACAAAACAAAAACCGACTTCATAGGAAAAACAAATTAATATGCACTAAAAAGTATAAAAATAATTGCGTATTCTTCTATAATTTGATAATTAACTTACTATTTTCTACTCAACAATATGTAGGACGAATGTGTAGTGTGGTTGATAATTTATTTACAATTATTGTTATTTTTGGAGTCGATGTCAGCTAAGGAAACACTATAATATACCTAGCAATAATAATACGGGAATCTTTTAAAAACAAACAAAAACATACACATTACAAATTGACTTTTATTCGCCTCGTTAAGTTGCGCGTGCGACACAAGTACATCTCACCTATAACTAACTATGTATGTAGTTATAAACCCATCTTGGCTGACATCGACTCCAAAAGTAACAATAATTGTAAATAAATTATCAACCACACTACACATTCGTCCTACATATTGTTGAGTAGAAAATAGTAAGTTAATTATCAAATTATAGAAGAATACGCAATTATTTTTATACTTTTTAGTGCATATTAATTTGTTTTTCCTATGAAGTCGGTTTTTGTTTTGTTAAAATTTTTATTTATTAATATTCATATCAATCTGCTATGTAATGATTTTGATCTAGTTAATTGTGAAGACTTGATTGGTTTATTTCTCTGTAATGTGATAATTTTTTGTATGTATTTTATAACTGTTTGTCTTCCTTAAAAAAATAAAAAAAAAAATAAATAAATAAAAATAAATAAATAGTGTTTATATGTATGATCATGAAATTAATTAATTGTTTCTAGATTTCCATCGAAAGGAGCATCCAGTGGATTGATATTGTTTATTTGATATTAATTTTTTTTAAAATTATTGATAGTTTTTATTTGCCTATTTTCAATGAATTTTTAGTACTTTTACAAAATAAATTTATGAGTAATCGCATTCATAGGCATAAATCCTGGTAAGAAGAAACGTATGGTCTGATAATTTATTCTATGTCGTTTCTTTGACACGTGACGATGCACTCTTGCAAATATATTGGTCTTTTTTTCACTCGTGATACTTAAACCATGCCACCCTACTTTATAATACTAATGCAGATACAACAAATTAGTCATTTTAAAGCACGTACGTCGTACACAAACAGCACAGTATATAGCGTTCCTTCGCGAAACACTGTCAAGAAATAGAATACGGTGGCACAGATGCTCAACTTGAAAACGGCCAAATAATTAACTAAATGCTCAGATGCAATCCCAAACCCCACAATCCAAAACAATAGCAAAGAACTGAACTGACAGACAGATTTTCCTTACCTATCAATAAATAATTGCCAGACAAACAAAAAATATTGATCCCAAAAATCATTCCTATTATTAAACCGTTAATTATGATTATTATACGCAGGAATTATGCATTATTAGGTTTCTATATATATAAAGGAGATTTCCACGTATAAACTCACTCATCACGATATCTCTCGAACCAAAAGGCGTAAAGACTTGAAATTTGGTAGAAATATTCCTTGCACCGAGTAGAGGTCAGCTAAGAACGGATTTTTGAAAATTCTACCCCTAAAGGGTCGAAACAAGGGATGAACCGTAGTATGTAAATCTGTCATTTTTAAAGTTAGAGCAATGATATTTTATACACAATTTACAGGTAAAAAATAAATAAGTACTCAAATCAAAGTTTTCCAAAATTCACCACATAAGAGGGTAAAATAGGGGTGGAAAGTTTATATGGGGAGGTCGTCATTTTTGATGTAAGAAGTATGAAATTTTATATACAAGCTTCTGGTGAGAAATAGATAAATACGTATTTCAGGGTTTTCGAAAATCTACCCCCAAGAGGATAAAATAGGGGTTGAAAGTTTGTTTAGCGGGTCCATCATTCTTGATGTTAGAAGCATGAAATTTATTATACACGGCTCTGATTAGAAATAGATAATTTATATATATATAATTGTATATGAGATTTCCACCAATATATTGACTCATCACCATATCTCTGGAACCATAAAGCGGAGAGACTTGAATTTTGGTTTAAACATCATTAACAGTTGCCATAGTAACCGATTTCATGATGTTTTATTATAGTATAGTTAGGCGGACGAGCATATGGGCCACCTGATGGTAAGTGGTGACATTGGCATTGTAAGAAATGTTAACTAACGCTTATATCACCAACGCGCCACCAAACAAAATTCGTGTAAAATGTTTCAATTTTGTAATCTATCAATTTTAATGACATCGTGTCTTTTTCTTACTTTTATTTTATTTTGTATGTACAACTCAAAACGTTTTAAAAAATAGAGAAATGTCGGGCGTTATCGGGCGAAATGTTTTGGCGGGCGTTAATAACAGACGGCACCACAGTTTTATACTATAGCAGTTATTATCGTTCACGTTTTGTTAATGATCTGATAATTATAACGCTTTTGAAATAAAATTATTATTTTTCAATTAAAAAAGAGGTAAAATTAGTTATTAACCGACTTCAAAAAAAGGAGGAGGTTATCAATTCGTTTGTATGTTTTTTTTTTTTTGTGTTTGTTACCTCATAACTTTCGACTGGGTACATCGATTTTGATGATTTTTTTGTATGTTTGTTTGTATCCTAATTTAACATTTTTGCATTGAAAACCATACAAATATACAAACTAATAAGAATAAAATTAAATAAAGGAGGACGACGCTGTTTAGTGTGACAATAAAAATAATAATAATACCCTCCGGACCAATTACGACCCCGGCGGCCAATCTTAAGAAAGGCGTGCCAACTGCGCAGGACATTATAATGCACAAGTGTGTGCGCAAACACAGGTGCACTCTTTATTCCCATAGCTGCCCGTATAGCTGCCCGTCCCGACTTCGTACGGGTAAAATAAGGATTTTATTCCGTGCATTTTTTAAATCAATAACATTTAAATGTTCACTTATCGATCTATTCGCCCGTACATTACCGTGTATGTTCAGTATAGGGCATTGGAATAAAGAACTACTAAAGAAAGAGAAATGTTAAGGAATCGATGATATCTAAAGTCTTCTTTTTCCTGCCCTTATCCCACTACGTAGGGTCCGTACAATATGTATTTTTCTTTCACTTCTTTCTTTTCTGTCACTCGTACTTACACCTTTCTTACACAATCCATCCACACTTTCTTCGGCTTCCCTTATATCCATCAACTTTCATACTGATCATCCTTCTAGTAACATGTTTTTCATCCTTTCTCATGCCCATACCACGCTAATCTATTACTCTTTAACTTTTCAGCTATCGGTGTTACTTCCAGACTTCCTTTGATATACTCGTTTCTTATATTGTCTTTTCTAGTAACAACGCACATCCCTCTTAATATTCGCATCTCTGCCACATGCATTATTTTTACATCATCTTCTTTGGCAGCCCTACATTCAGAACAGGTTTGGCTGCCCAAACATCATGACAGGTATTATAACGGTCTTATAAATCTTCCCTTTGATCCTCACTCCTCACCTGTCGCCATTTCATCCACCCTGCATTTATCCGGTTCCTCACATCCCTGTCAATGTCCCCATCGGTTTTGATTTAATGAACATATCTTCTAAAGTATTCATTCAAATAAGTGTAATAGACAATTTTAATCTATATTAAGTGGCCAAGGTATTAATAATTTTAATAACAATTATTAGCATATTTATCTAAATGAGGATTATAAAAAAATTGAAATAAAAAATAACAAAAACGAAAACTATTTGAGATACTAAAAATAATGTACTACATGTTTATATTACTTATCTTTAACAAAAAATAGATCGGGAGGCTATATATCTAAGGCTATTATAATTAGGTCACAATTATTGTCTTTTGTTCAAATTAGTAAAAACGGAATAGAAACGAACGATGATGATATTCTTATCATGACATGAATCCCTATGCATTTTAATAGTTTCAGTTTGATTATACACATGTAAATTCCTTTTTAAATGCTTCGATCATGCATAAAGTGAGCAAAAATGATCATGCATAAAGTTAAGATTGGCCGCCGTGGTCGAAATGTTAAATTAGGATACAAACAAACATACAAAATAACTAATTTGACCTCTTTTTAATTGAAAACTAATAATTTTATTTCAAAGGCATTATAATTATCAGATCATTAACAAAACGTGAACGATAATAACTGCTATAGTATAAAACTGTGGTGCATTCTGTTATTAACGCCCGCCAAAAAAGCGACATTTCTCTATTTTTTACAACGTTTGAGTTGTACAAAATAAAATAAAAGTAAGAAAGACACGATTTCATTAAAATTGATAGATTACAAAATTGAACATTTAAAACGATTTGTTTGGTGGCGCATTGGTGATATAAGCGTTAGTTAACATTTCTTACAATGCCAATGTCTATGGGCATTGGTCACCACTTACCATCAGGTGGCCCATTTGCTCGTTCGCCGAACTATACTATAAAAAAATTACAAACAAACATAAAAAATAACAAGTTTTACCTCTTTAAAATATGTATTAGTATAGTTAAAGAACGGAGCCGCGGGCAATCAAATCAAATCAAATCGTCAAATCAATGGGCTCTCCTACATATAAAGTGAATGATAAGATATATTTTGTGAAAAATCTGTTTTGGATGAGAGTTTATCAAAATCAGCTTTCTTAGCTGACCTCTGCTCGGTGAAAGGAATATTTCAACCAAATTTGAAGTCTTTACGCCTTTTGGTTCCAGAGATATCGTGATGAGTGAGTATATACGTGGAAATCCCCTATAATATAGATTTATTCAAATCTTCTTATTGATATTATTCATTACTAGCTGCCCGTCCCGACTTGGTACGGGTAAAATAAGAATTTTATCCCGTGCATTTTTTAATCAATAAGATATAAACATTCACCAATCGATTTATTCGCCCATACAGTACAGTTTATGTGTGTTCAGTACAGGGCATATAATAATTCTACTTCCTACTAATATAATAAACCGAAATTTTGTATGGATGTATGGACGTTTGTTACTCTTTCACGCAAAAGTACTGACTAATGGATTTTAATGAAACTTTACAATAATATAGCTCATACATTAAAATAACAAATAGGCTAATAAATTTATAAAGCTATTGAGTAAATTTAACAAAATATAACAATAAGTCTACGTGACACAGCCGGAAAAAAATATTCTATTTCTATTATATCGTTAAAAAATCCGCGACAGCATAATATTATCTGTCTTTATATTATCTATATTTTATATGTACGCCATTATCGCTTAAATTGTAAAGCTATTGAGTAAATTTACCAAAATATAACAATAAGTCTACGTGACACAGCCGGAAAAAAGTCTTCTATTTGCAAGCCATTCTGGCATGCCCTGCAAAAACCGTAAGAGGTACACGAAAATAATGTATGGTTGAAATATATCTCTTATATCGTTAAATTAACTTTAACTTTCTCATTCACATATTCGTGTATATTGATAATAAATAATTCATAGTATACAAAATTGAAAGAAACATGTTTGACGATATAATTATTTAATTAAAAATGTACCTATAATTGCATGGCCAATTTGTTTCATGCAGATTGTTCTTGTCATATTGGTTGCGGAGTGTCTGCCTCCACTGTAGGTTTTAGGAATACCATTATCGCCGTCTCTAAAACAACAGAATTTTGGGCATAAATATATTTTATTATTGATATTATCTATGTAAATTACATGGTTAATCTGTAAACACAAATAACGTATTATATTTATGTAAAGCAAAAACAAAGATTAGGTCTTAAGTACTTACCTATTCTCGCTTCTCAGAATGCTCATTCGCCATGTTGTTTCTTAATAGCATTGGCCGCCATTACTTCCCATGGCGTTGACCGCTGAGTTTGAGTCGGAGTCATATTAATTTTCAAAAATACCGCCTAAATGTCAACTTTTTAATTTGTATATCGGATTTAATCTCCTATAATTTTTTTATAATCGTATATGTATTTCAGATAACGACTTTAGTTTTAAGTTTTATTAACTTGTAATTTAATAACTTGTTTATACGTAACAATCTACCACTTTAATATTTGATATTACTCTTTGTCACGTTTACATGGCCGTCCGTCACTGTCACATGGAGGCCTCTGAAAATCAGTGCTGGGTTAATATTATGCCAGCTTCAACTGAGAGGTTGTCGATTTTTTTTTTTTTTTTTTTATGTTAGAGGGGGCAAACGAGCAGGAGGCTCACCTGATGGAAAGTGACTACCACCGCCCATGGACATCTGCAACATCCGAGGACATGCAGATGCGTTGCCGGCCTTTTAGGAAGGAGTACGCTCTCTTCTTGAAGGTTCTTAAGTCATATCGGTTCGGAAAAGTCGCCGGCGAAAGCTGGTTCCACAGAGTGATTGTACGAGGCAGGAAATGCCTTAGAAAACGGGCTGTTGTGGACTTCCAGACATCGAGGTGGTGAGGATGGAACTTTGAGTTCTGGCGCGATGTCCGGTGGTGAAACTCAGCGGCCGGGACTAAACCAAACAACTCCTCAGAACACTCCCCGTGATAAATGCGGTAGAGGATGCAGAGAGACCCTACATCTCTACGCAAATCCAAAGGATCAAGCCGGTCGGTAATAGCCTGATCGTCGACAATTCGAACTGCTCTACGTTGAATACGGTCAAAAGGAAGAAGCTGGTATTGCGGAGCTCCCGCCCAGAGGTGAGAGCAGTACTCCATGTGGGGCCGAATTTGCGCCTTGTAAAGTTGTAGGCGATGGGCCGACGTGAAGTACTGTCTCGCCTTGTTGAGCACTCCAAGCTTTTTAGAAGCCAATTTAGCTTTAGCTTCCAATTGACCGCGGAACTGAACAATGTTCGAAACCTCGACGCCAAGTATCCCAATACTGGCTGTGGCAGCGAGGGGAGTATTCTCAAAATGAGGGGATATGACAAAAGGAGATTTTTTAGCGGTTAACGCGCAAACTTGTGTCTTATTGGGGTTGAATTGGACTAAGTTTAGTCGGCCCCAGTCCGAGACTTTGGTTAACAAGGTCTCGACTTCAGACACAAGTTTGTTCCGACACTCGTCGACGTGTTCCCGAGAAATATAGCTACGGCCGGTGTAAAGAACGTCCATTTTGGATGCCACACCACTTTACAGTTCATTTTTGTTAATTTTTATTTTTTGTGTTTCCATAATAATGCGATTCCCATTTTACATCCAATTATATTTAAAAGATATAGATTGAATAAAATTAGATGCAAAATATTTTTGTAAATATTTTTGTAAGTTAGTTAAATTTTTTTTTTTTTTTTTTCTACGTCATAAATTAACTTAAACTCTGTGTTACTTTTGTCATTTCTTTTTTATCTTCTTATTTTTACTCATGTGGTGTGATCCAAATAAAGACTTTATCTATCTATCTTAAAAAATCCGCGACAGCATAATATTATCTATCTTTTTACTATCTATCTTTTATATGTTCGCCATTATCGCTTAAATTGTGAATCGAAAATACAATCAAATTTTATATTATTTTCCGAAATGAAAATTTTGTATAAACAAAATAAACAAACAAATGTTGAAGAATTCGGTCATCGACTCATCGCTGGGTGTGCGACCCGCATGCAGGCAGACGTCATCGATGGTTGTCCGTTTTGCGATTACTTAAAGACGTACTTTACCTGTATGTAATTTAATAGGTAGGTTTTTATAGTGCCAGGCTGCATACCTTGGGGTTGCAGCGGAATGGGTCGGCACGCCCGGCCGGAACTACAACTCTCTCACTTAACAGAAATGCTTTTCATACATATTAGTTTAAAATCACAGATTTCCAAGCAAACATTTATCCCTTACTTATATTTATGCGCGGGCGAAGCCGCGGGCAACAGCTAGTATTGTATAAGCGCATGGGCGACAGCGGGGCGCAGGGGCGCGCAGGCGGTTACATCGCGCGTTAGTATTTGGTGTGTGACCGCTTGAACTTATTTATTGCGCGATAGTTTTAAAATTACGGTAACTCCTAAGATATTCATTTAAATTGGGTGGTGTAAAAAGCAATTATAATATACATGAAATGCTTAAATTAAATAACGTATGTATTTTAATAAGGATGGATATCATATCCGTTTTTATAGCTTTCCAATTATAACATTTTTATGTAACCATTTTTTAAACATTAAAGTGGGTATAGTTAGCTATCCTTAAAAGATAGACATATGCCATCGCGGACTTTCCTGTAGATCTATGAAAGGGGAACATTTTCACCATACATTATTTTGTTGTAATTCTAAGGGATTTTACAGCGTTTTCGATGAAAGCTCCTAATCGGCTCGATTTTTTCCGACTTCTTCAACAATTATCGTCATATTATATCACTATATATAATTATACACGAAAACCTTCCTATGGAGTCACTTAATCCATTGGTGAAAATCGTATGAAAATCCGTACAGTAGTTTTTTAGTTTATCGCGTGCATACAGACAGACAGGAAACGCGGGCGACTTTGTTTTATAATATTTAAAGATTCCCAGCTTCTAAATATACTACACTTTCATGAAAATAAATGGCTTAGTTGCCTTAATAAAATTGGCACCACTTAAATTTTATAAGAAAACAATAAAAAAGTATGCGGTACGAAATCTGTCATTCTCCTTTTGCACAGTTAAAGTTTAGTCGGAGCAGAGTTTCGACCTTGAACAGAAAATCTCTGTTGGTGAAACTTTTACATTCCTTTTTAAGCTCATTTGTTCTCCTTTATGTGAAAGATGTGATTTATAATAAATCATAGTCGAAAGTAGCTTAATTTTTTATGTTACTATTTTCTCATAATAGTTAGTAATAAAGCATTTTTTTAAATCAAGTTAAAATATGAATAGATAATTGAATTGAATGAATATAGAAAGTGATTGAGTTCCTAACCGTTTTTTTTTTAATTTTCGTTAGTTTATTAGAATTAACCAAAAAACAGGTTTAAAATTGTTACGCGGATGGCCAGGTGCATGATACCTGGTAGTGGTAAATGGTACGGTTCCAGTATTCCATGCATCGTTGTTGCACCTACCAGAGAGCACTGAGCACTAGGATATTTTGTACATATTTGAGCTGCTAACAGAAAACCGTGACCTTGCAAGTGTAAAGATTAGCATTGATTTATAATGAACTAGCGGTTAAATCGCGGCTTTGCCCGCGACATAATCAAAAATATTTTAATTTTGTTATATTAAAGCTCGAAGAAGTTACATTTAATACATATATACCACTCACACGACTTTTCGTATTTATAATATGAATGTTGTTTTGGTTTTGGTAACTCTGAAATAGCCATATATCTTTAAAAGAGGCAGGTTTGAAATCACAAACAGAAAGTTCAGTTTTATTTATTTGTTTAGAGATGTGACAAAAAGGTGAAGAAGAACCAAATAATCACAACACTGTGTGTGTAATGCCTCTTTTCAGCAACAACATACGTTGACATGACTAACAGGTAGGCATGCTCTACAAATGTTGCCTAGCAGCAAGTAATAGAAAAAAATAAAATAAATTCTTATCTAATAAAAAAAAAAGTCAAAAGTCAAGTCTAAGCAATTTAATGCAGTTTAATGCAAACTTTAAAAAAGTCTATGAATTTTGCAAGCTAATTATTATTAAAAACTCAGAACTTTAAGATTACTTCATAATAATAAAAATAATTTATGCTAATGGTACTAAAAAGTTATAGAAAAAAATACCTTCTAATCAAATTGAACTACAAATAAGAATAAAAAAAAAATTGGTTGCCTGTAAAGTCGGTATACGGGCGAAAGTTTTACGTGACAACGACTTTGAGTGGTAAAATAATTTTGATGTGAATATTCATTCGTATAGTAGGAAGAAGGATGAAATAATAGTAACAATTTAAAACATTTATTTATACAAAGAATTATATTTAAAACATTAATTTATACAAAGAATCTCGCACTGAATTTCACTTTTTATGTCTGTCTCTCTCGCTCTTAGGCGGGCTAACCATGCCCGAGTGGAAGGGACGCGTGCCTCTCACTCGCTCTCATTGTGAGCGCATAACGTGAGCGGAGCGTAACGCAGTTTCTTGAAGTGTCACCCGGCTAACCAATTTATAAGACGTTGTCACGTCAAAACTAAGCAATTGAAAGCAAACTTTATATAAAATTTAATGCTTGTTACATAAAAATATACTAAAAAAACCTTTTTTCACCCCCACTTAGGTGGTGAATTTTGGATAATCATATATATATATATATATATATATATATATGACGGCTCCGCCACCTTGTTTATTTGTGCAAGCAGCAAGTGCAACTCTCAACGCCCACCACTAAAACCCTATAAAATGCAGCGCTCGACAAAGCGGAGGGTCTTTCGTTCGACCGTAATCATAATCGTTGTAATTGTGCAAGTGTGTGTTAATCAAAGTAGATAATAAATTATTATCATAGTAATCAACCTCTAATAAAACGAATTCGTTGTGTGCTTCGGATGTTTGCTGTTTTTATATAAAGAAAGTGTCTGGCCCCGTTACATCCACATATAATATGTAATTCTATAATGTGCAAGATATGAATGAGAGTTTTATATAGAAAGTAAGCTTACAAATGAATATATTGAAAACTGCATCTATCCGTTTCAGTTCTTCGATTGTAAAGTAGTGAACCATTTTATGTACAAAGTGACCCTTTTAATCTAAAGCAAGACATGCGAAAATGTAATTAAGTAAAGTGAGTTAATTTACTTTTTACGTGTCTATGTGAATTAAATAGGTTATAAAACAAGTATTAAAGTTTGCTTAAGACTATTTGGTAAACAACAAATCTTCATTTCTATCGAGTTTTTTTTTTATTCGAATAGCTCACAAGATGGCTTGCTAATAGGCCTCTTTTTTATATTTCGTTTTTAAATATACCCAATACCCTTTATTAAAACAAAAGATGGTATTGTAAATATTAAAAAACTCGCTGACAATGATTTTTATTGCAAATAATATATAGTTAAGAAACTCTTTGGTCCATACAACAGCGTTATAAATAAAAAGAAGCGCGCTAATTGTTACCGCCGCCATCTCGTAAGTGCATATAAAGGTAACGTAATTAATTAATTATTTATTGGCGCGACTTATGATTTGTAATATGTTCAAATATGTTATTTGGATTTAAAAAGTAATTGAGTGAGTAATTAACATTAATTTATATGATTTGGTGTTCTATTTATGAATAAATCAATTCGAGGTCCTTATGAAATCAGTTTTCACTTCTCGATGCTAAATATACCTATATATGGAATGGCATCGGAACTCGCAGATTGAACTGTTTTAAATGCCTATGGCAATTCAACGTATCATTTGACAAATAGCCGACAGATGGATTGGAATTATCGAGATATTTATAACAGTTCCGTGATTGCATTTAATCAAATTGAACAGATATTTTGTATAGTTAATGAAACTTATCATTCATTATTATTTTTTTGACTTTAAACGTAGATTTTAAATGTTAATGTTAAAAAAATGTAGATTTTAATTGATTATATTACTGTATCTTTGTCCCACCAAAAAGCGCCATATCCTTTATGCAACTTTCTCCAATCCAAAAGTAAGAAACGATTCGATTGTCAAATTCAATTAAAATTTATTTATAATAATAGCAATCAAGGAATTCACCTTCTAATTTACCCTTAAATAAAATAAAGTTTATGATAGGAATTGTGACAATAACCCCAAGGTCCGAACCCGAGACTATCGTGCGTTTCGTAAGCTACGGCTTATTGTTCCTTATATGGTTTTTATTACGTTTATAATTTTGTTTTTGTATTTTCAAAAACGTCTTAGGTAGGCGCACTATATAGTTCACTCTCTATTGTTTGGCGTGGTTTAGACCTCTAAGATTCGGCATAGGTCATCTATCTCCAAGAGTTGGGCATCTTCCGGTTAATAAGTATTTGGTTAAAAGGTTAGTAAAGCGGTTCACACTATAAGAACCCATCGCTTTCCTCACTACAATCGGTAAGTCGTCAGGACCTATGGCTTTTCGGTTCTTCATTGTGCGAAGGCCCTCGGACCTCGAACCTCGAACCCTTGAGTACCTCGAAGGTTCGAGGTACTCAAGGAGTTATCGGTCCGAGATTAGAAGGCAGTTTTGGACGAGTAACCGTGTTGTGTGTCCATGCTGCAGATGTCCATGAGCGGTGGTAGTCACTTTCCATTAGGTGAGCCTCGTGCTCGTTTGCCCCCTCTTACATAAAAAAATTAGACAAGTTAGTCTTATTACGAAGTACAAATTACGAGTAACAAAAATGTGCTTTGATCTTAAAATATGCATGCCATGCCTTTAAGACATTAGAAGTGATTCTGAATTGAGGATGAGGCAGAACATGGTACACTTTCCTTATAAATTTATTTTTAGCAAATGCAAGAGCGGGTTTTCTATAATATGCACTGTACGTGCACCTGCCACTTTCGCGAGATCCAATGAAAAGTCGTCTTCTTGCCAAATTTGAACTTATTCTTTGCAAAGCGACGACGTATTAGATTATTTTCTTTTACACTTCGATATTATCTTTCGAAAATGCCATTTCATAAAGTTGCCTGTGGCTAATGATACTACCGACAGTGAATAATGAAGCTATATTTTAACAAGCAAATGCTTTACCTTATTATTTTGAAGTTTGAGAGTGAACATTTTATTGTAAAGAATACAACTTTAATTTATATTACGAAATATAATTAATATGATTTCATATTTTACTGGTGGTAGGGCTTTATGCATGCTCGTCTGGGTAAATATTACCTACTCATCATACATTCTACCGCATTGTTGTATTGTTAGTTTTCAGTTTCAAGGGTGAGGGAGCCAGGTCCTTGTGCCTGCTATTACAAGCAGGCACAAGGACCATACCATCTTAGTTCCCAAGTTCGGTAGCGCATTGGCGACGTAAGCGATGGTTAACATTTCTTATAATGCCTATGTCTACGGGCGTTGGCGTCCACTTATCATCAGGAGGCCCATGTCCCCGTCATCAGTATTCATCTTGATAGTATTTATCGGCTGAGATAAATAATGTTTAAAAATTACTCGAACACGTTTTATGGCTACAAGGTCACTAATAATAGGAACCGTAATTGTTTTATTCAATACCGCGAGAAATTTACTTTAGCACTGTACGCTGATTGTATTACGTATGAGGGTATGTGTGTACATACATTTTTGGTTATTACATATAGATTTAATTTACAGATAGATTTAATTTGGAGGTGCCTATTGGCATGGCCTCTGAGAGTTAACACGACTCGTATGCCGTTCTTTAATTAATAATAATTATTTCAATAAACAGACTGAATTAAACTTTCCCAATTATGTAAGCACATTGAAGTAGTAATATTTTAGCCGTGAGCAACTGCCAAACGATCAGAATCTTAATAACGAGGATTTAATATCTGACCGTTTCAAGTATCTAGATATTAGTGAAAATCTTGCACTAATTGGAATGTTCATTTTGTCTAGGACATTGCAGTAGAATGAAGTATGTTATAAAATAACAATAGGATACTTGTAATTTAGCAATATTTGCTTTAGTTTTACATTTTTATTTATTTAAAATTTATTTATTTATAATATAACAAAAGTAAAGTTCTATTCTAAGTGGCACACTTACTTAAAGAAGAAAACAGCATGCACAAAAATAAAACAAATAAACATCTTAACCTAATGTAGCTTCTTAATTTCAAAACTAGGTACTTAAAAAGAAATATTTATATAAAAAAGAAATAATAAACTTCGATCTTTTTCATAGATGCAATACGTACATACACTTAGATCGATACTCTTTTGATACTCATCATAATTCATAAACATTATATATTTGTGATACGTATATGTAATTTAAGATTTGTGCGATGCTTTGGTTTATTAAACAAGTGTAAATTATTTGACCTAGGTAATCTGGTAGGAACATTAAAAGTAAGCTTTTGTATTAAATCTGAATTAATAATTGTTCTTAAGTTCTTAGATTCTCTTATTAAAAGTCCTAGTATTTTTGATGCCTTGAGGGCTAAAATTTCAATATGTTCATCGAATTTAAGTTTTTGGTCAAAATTTATTACCCAGATGCCGAATGATTTCTACCTCCTTAAGAACTTCCCCGTTTAATTACTGTAGTTTGGTATTTGAAGGAATTTGATTGTTACGCGTTCAATTTGTTGTGCAAAAACTCCATCTAATGAGAATTCTATCCAGTATTGTAAAAAATAAACAAAAAAAATCCTTAAAATTTGTGTGAGTATCTGTTATGTTAGTATTTTCAGAAGAGATATTTTTATGTATCTCTAACAAACAACATTAACAACTGTAATATTGTTTACTTCTATTAAATAAACAAGTATTTTTACTAAAATATAAAAAACAGACTAGAATATTGTCCAAAGAGACAATCGCCAACAAAGCGGAACGTCAACGGCGCGGCGCCGGCATCAATCACTTACGACGTCCGGGATTACTAAAACCGGGCGTCATCCTACCCGAGGCAACTCAAATTTACATAAATAAGCTAATCTGTATTCAGCATGCAGCAGAGAGGAGCCCATGCAACAACATGTGGTATTCCACAGACCTATATTATTAATAGTTAACAAGTGACGTGAGCAAACAGAGCTTGTTTCAATTTAATGAAATCGCTCTAACTTTACTTTATAAAGGTTTACTTTTATTTGGTGGTAGAGCTTTGTGCAGGCTCGTCTGGGTTGGTACCACCCACTCATCAGATATTCTACCTCAAAACAGCAGTATTTAGTACTGTTGTCTTCCAGTTCGAAGGGTGAGTGAGCCAGTGTAATTACAGGCACAAGGGACATTACATCTTAGTTCCCAAGGTTGGTGGCACATTGGCGATGTAAGCGATGGTTAATATCTCCTACAATGCCATTGTCTATGGGCGTTGGTGACCACTTACTATCAGGCGGCCCAAACGCTCGGTCGCCGTACTATTAAATAAAAAAAAATACGGCGATGTTATGGTCTCCGTAGCAATACCACACACGTGTTGCATAACAAACAGCGATTGATTGTTAGTAGCAATAGCACCCTTTATTGAACGGTATACTGTGCTCCGTTAAAAATCTGCATTTTTTTGTATCGCAAAACGATGTTTTATAATTCTGATGTTTATTAAAGTACTTCTTTGGAAATGGTTGACTTATTAAAACGTTATTAGCTTAATTCACATTCGCATTAAAGTATTAGGATATTTACTGAAAATTTGGCTTGCAACAAGCATGTTAACCTTTAAGCTTATACAGTGCTTAGCTACAAATACCGCATTCGAAAATATATAATAAACTTTGGAATCCAATGTGCTTCCGCAGCCCGGAAACCTCAATCGGATATATGTTATGAAATTTTCAAATCCTTTTAAAAGTTTATAAAGTTAGCAAAAGTAAGTTTTAGCAAAGTTTTTAAATTAACTTTCATTTAGACACATTGTTTTAAAACATATTTCCTAAAAAGGTGGTTAATGATAAAGAATAAAACAAAACTAGATCATTAAAAATAAAAATAAAACTAAATAATTACTGAGATATAAAGTTGAATTAGAGTTCCATCACCTTACACTGAAGTGATAGCTATTGGCCGATAATTTGCCGGGTCAGATCGATCCCCTTTTTTGGAAACCGCTTGCACATTAGCTTCTCTCAAAGAATCCGGCCCACAACCTGTAGAGAGAGACAGCTGGAACAGGCGCGTCAACACAGGAGACAGCTCCGCTGCACACTTCTTCAGCACCATGGCTGGAATTCCATCGGGAAAATTCCGTGCAAATTTGTAGGTACACATTCTCAAAAATAATTATTTATTTACTTATATATAAAATTTAATCCAGATTGTAAGTGGTGGCTGAAAAAGGAATGAATAGTTATTATGTTTGATTACAAAATTTTAAATTAAATAAGCTAGTATGCATAATAGTGCAAACTGTTAGATACCACATACTGGACAATTATTGGGTTACCTTTACTAATAAAAAGGGAATATAATTAAAAATCTGTTTACGCTTGTGCTAATGAAGCCCTTTCATACGATACCCCACATGACACGGTTAGCTCAATTTAAAAATCGGACCGTCGTTCCTTGCATTAATGCCCTGTTGTTTATGATTTAATTACAAATGTATAGTTTATTTGCGGTATAAACTGCCGTATCTGTTTTTTACGTTTAAGAGACCGTACCCTTGAATATATTTTAATTTCAATTCAATTGCTCCATGGGTTCCCGAATTAAAGGGTCTTGACAGACAGACATACGGACGGACGGACAACAAAGTGATCCTATAAGGGTTCCGTTTTTTCCTTTTAAGGTACGGAGCCCTAAAAGTAGCTTTAATTATGTTATCGTTTAACACTCGGCTGGTATTTTCACAACGTCAAAATGAGAGGAAAGGTAGTCTCTTAAATTGAGAAAGAAAAGAACATTACTAAGATTCCATAGTTTAATTTCGAAAGTGAATTATAGTAGAAAAACTTTTTTCTTGCTTAACTTCACAACAATTTTTCCCTACGAGGAGCTTCGAATGACTCGACGTTTGCTGTTGGTATAAGTAAACTCATAAGGGCTCATAATAATACAGTTTAACAACACAATTAACCCCGCAGCTAGCATTAGACAAGTTGGTCGTAGATTTAAATTTTAAGCTCGTAAATTAACCCTTCATCCTTTTGAAATAGCAAAGGGATTGGGGCCTAATGGTCTATTTGTAAAACGAAATGGGCCGGTCAGGGCAAGCGTATTAGACAATTTAGCCATATTCTGAGTTTACTCTATTCATAAACTCAGTATTATATTACACAGGTCAATTTTGTTAAACAAACTTTACTGATTTATTTAGAGTAGTAAGTTATTTTGTAATTATTGAATAGGTTATGTTGTTTACGTTTTAATAGAATAGTACATATTCATAATAGCCACGTAATTTTAAAACTGGTCTTTGCGTCAATAACGGTAATAATATAAAATTAAATCTATCACGTTACTTTGCTGTGGATTGCGGGATAATCATGTCCCAGAATTTCATTAGACACATGGAGTTTTTCTCACCATGTTTTTCTTCGTCATTGAACACGAAAGGAACTGCTAGTAAACACATAAATACTTTTTCAGGCTAGATTTTAGATATGTCATCGTATTAACTTTTTATAATAATATTCATTTCAAATTTAATTTCAAATAATTATAACCAACTAGCGACCCGCCCCGGCTTCGCCCGAGTAGCAGAGTGAATATTCCTAAAAAAAATTCTGTCGTAGTATTGTATCAGCGTTTAGCCACACTAAACGCTGACAGATTTTTTTTAGGAATATTCACTCTGCTACTCGGGCGGGCAGGCGATAGCGGGGTTGCGGAAGCGCGGGGAAGGTTGCATTAAGCGTTAGTATGATTGAATTTATTTAGTGTGCGATACTTTTAAAATTACGATAACTCCTAAGATATTAATATAAATTGGGTGGTGTAAAGGACAACTATAATATACATGAAATGCTTAAAGTAAATAACGTATAATATCATATCCGTTTTTATAGCTTTCCAATTATCACATTATTATGTAACCATTTTTTAAACATTAAAGTGGGTATAGTTAGCTATCCTTAAAAGATAGACATATGCGATCTTTTCTGTAGATCTATGAAAGGGAAACAATTTCACCATACATTATTTTCTGATAATTCAAAAGGATTTTACAGCGTTTTCGATGAAAACTCCCCCAATCGGCTCATTTTTTTCCGACTTCTTCAACAATTATCGTCATATTTTAACAAATTTACAGAAAATATTAATGAGTTATACATGTAAACCTTTCTGTTGAAGCACTTTGGCCATTGGTGAACCGTATGAAAATCCTTTCAGTAGTTTTTTAGTTTATCGCGTTCATACAGACAGACAGGAACCGCGGGGGACTTTGTTTTTAACCGACTTCAAAAAAAGGAGGAGGTTATCAAGAGGTAATGTGTATGTTTTTGTTTGTTTTTAAAAGATTCCCGTATTATTACTGCTAGGTATATTATAGTGTTTCCTTAGCTGACATCGACTCCAAAAGTAACAATAATTGTAAATAAATTATCAACCACACAACACATTCGTACCTACAAATTGAGGAGTAGAAAATAGCAAGTTAATTATCAAATTATAGAACAATAAGCAATTATTTTTTTACTTTTTAGTGCATATTATTTTGTTTTTCCTATGAAGTCGGTTTTTGTTTTGTTAAAATTTTTATATAATACGTAGTGATTATAACTTCAACGTCGTGACTTAAATTGACCATTGGCTACCAATAAAATTGAGTTGCACAATATGCTTTAACTTTGTTTTCTTTTTTTAAACGGTGATGATTTATTTTTAAAAATATGATGTCATTTAAGGCGATCTTCTCATATATACCTATTATATATTGTAGGGTGTTCAAATTTTAATATTAAATTAGGGGGTAGATTTAATGTCACCGCCCTATAAAAGCAGCGCGAGACGTACGCCGGGCATTATTCTTCTGCAATTCGGTCGTAAGCAATAGATATTTATTTTATTGTTATTGATTTCTTTGTTTTATTTTTGTGTGTAAATTGTACATGTGAATATAAGTTTAATTTATTGTTATATATTGGTTTTGATTTACCCATTTCAATCCTGATTACTAAAATCAGAAGTTGGATCGGAGCCTCATGTGTTCTGATACGGCTTGCATCCTGAAATAGAACTGTAGGCTATGCACTTTCCTATGAACATTTTGTAATTGCAGTAAACGTGTGCTAAATACGACGAAAATGATTTTATGAGTATGTATCAATTTGTTTAAAAGTTGTTTTGTTTTAGTGTTGTTTTGGCGTGTGTTAGTATTGGTTTTAAGCGTTGATTTCTCTGTTATAAGTTATTTTCGTAACTTAACAAGTTCGCTTGTTGCATTTGTAAATTGCAATATTTTTTTTATTTATCTACCCTGCTTTCAATTATTCATTAACAGTTATCTTGTGCACTAACAGGTATGAAACGTGCCTAATAATAGGTATCTCTTCTAATCACAACCGATGAAGTCTTAACAGAACGGATGTGTAACATTCTAGTGCGATTAAATTCGTCGGAGGAATGAAACCTTCACTCGAGACGCCCATGCCGCGCCGCTGCAACCGCGGGAAGAGATTGACTGTGGTGGAGAATTGGAGCTCTGCGGCCGAGTCTTCGCCATGGCATGCGTGCTGACACGAACTACGATGACCATCAACGACATAAATATTGGGTGCGAAGAGGTACGTGGAGTAAGTAGGCTCCTTACGAAGCTTAAAACGTAAAGGTCAGTCTTTCATACTCCATTATGACTCAGGTGCTGAGTGTTTTCTTATTAAAGAAAGTATTTCTTTTTAACTTTGTGGGAACTAGATCAAAATGTAGTCGCATTAAGGGCTCCCACACAAAACTGCGATGCGATGCGATGCGAATTCGCATCGCAGGAACTTGCGATGCGAATTTCTGCGATACGATTTAGTGCGGCAAACCGTTTGGTAGGGCGACCATTCCTTCAAGTGTAGTCAGCCGTACTGGACGTGTTTTTAGGAAGCTTAAGATGGATCGCAAAAAGATTATTGCACTGCTGTTATTGTTAAATAGATATAAAAGAAAAAGAAGATTCTGGGTTCATCCATTTATTACGATTATGAACTCTGATGAGAACTATTTTACTCAAAAGTACTATGCGTTGAGAACTGAAGAAGATAAATTTTTTGATTATTTTAGAATGAGAATATCTTGATTTGAAGAGCTTTTGAGTTTAATAAATATTTTTTTTATAAACAAAGAAGGCGGCTCAGGCGCCGCGCGTCTTTCTCTAAAGCTGTCTCAGAGCGGACTAAAATGGCGTCACCAAGGATGTCGTAATATCGCAGGAATGTGCGATGCGAAGCAGATCGGAAATTCTTGCGGTGCGTTCGTGCGAATTCGCAGATATTTGCGATGCGATGCGAATTCGCGGTTCTGTGTGGGAGCCCTAAGAGGCATTTGTGAGGCGCATGTATTCTCAGCACTGTTCAAATATTTTGTATTTTTGAGATTGATAAATATTTTATCGAAATTTTGTTATATGTTTTGCTTTCTCTTAAATTTTGTTATCTCTTTATGACTTTATGTAGTACGCGAAATATTGTCGCAGGGATTTAGTGTTAATATGACCACGATACAAGGAAATTATTAATTTGTTTATTCGTCATACGAAATATTTTATTACTGGTATAGCGCCGTGAACAAACCATGAATTTTGAAACACAGAAACGGGGTGCACGAGATGGTAACAGCTGAAAATTTAAAAGATAAAATAAATGTATACTTTATGTATATTTAAGTACCTATATAACTGAACATATAAAGCAAACTCAATCAATTAGATTACGAATCATTATGTTGCGTATATAAAAAATAAGAATACTACTTTGTGTAGAAAATCTCCTCACAACGCTAATTTAATTGATGTTAAGAAAATTTCATTTCTAATTTCATTGATGTTAAGAAAAAAAAATACCGGGGCTGTATTATGTTCGCACAATACCAAGCCACGGCATTTTTAAATTTCATTCGGAGGCGTTCGGGCGTCCCCCATTCAATGATCGAAGTTCGCTCATATTTCTTCTCTAACGCAATTCAAGTTTGATAATGAAAGACCCTTGTAACTTTAATCCTTGTAACTTAGGAAATTAATTCTTAACAATTTTGAGAGCCGTTAAAAAAACCTCGATGATTTTTTTCTGACGAGTTAAATTTCAAAAGCAACATTTCATTTATTTAAAATAATTGAGCGTCTCATGATACATTTTCAACTTTTATCACCATTTGAATTTTTTTTTGTTAATATATTTTTTAATTAAAAGTAATTTTTAATTAATTCAAATTAATTTAGAAAGGCACATTTCATTGAACTTTTTTCATTGGACAAAAAACGATCAATTTTATTTCACGTTTACCTTGCTAATGTTAAAAATTACCTTTCTGATGATAGTTGGCATTCTATGTCATAATTAGCCTTTTTAAAATAGATAACATTAGTACTTATAAAGAAAATACTCTTATGCTTTCGTCAATTTTATAAGATTTAATAAAACGAAGGCTTATTGCTCATATTACTATATGTATTATGAATACTATAGATAATAAAATAAATAATTTATTAATAAATGTATATATTTTCATAAATTGTAAAGTAACGCGTGCCGGGCACCTCTTCGGATTAAGTACCTGTCGGACGAACGCAGGTCATCGGTCACCTATACGCCGTATGGTGGAGTCGTACAATACACAATTTATAGATATAGACATTTTTGCATGTTCTATTAGTAAATTTAAGAAATCAATAGCATAAATACTTTCTCAATCTTTGTAAATGTTAGTTTTAGCGTACTTACTACTATAATTTTCCTACACATTGTAAATTTATTACAACATTTAGCGGTAATTACATTATTGTTAATTTTCTTCTAGAAACCAAGTCATTGTCAACAAAATGTATAATGTAACTGTTTGCTGTCCCTTAAATCTATATACATATAGTAAAATTGTAACAGGTCGATGTCTGTACATTAAAGATATTGGAAAAATACTTTTATGGGGGATCCTTATTGAAGCAACAGAAGTCAGAACAATTTTTTTTAGAGTTTTTGTCTGTCTGTCTGTAGAGTCTGTACCTTTGTACCCACATCACGCAAAAACTACTGCACAGAACTGAATGTAGTTTTGTATTGCTAGAAATTTAACTTAAAACATAGACTATCTGGTTGCCAATTTGTTTGTTTGTCTGTTTGTGCGTCTGTGTGCGCCAATCTTAGAAACGGCTTTACTGATTTGGATGCAGTATTCATTAATAAATTGTAGCTAACTTAACTTGAAAGTGTTTGTTTTATTTAAATCGGTTCATAAATAAAAAAATTATATCAATTTAAAGAAACACATTTATTCGATAAAAATGCTGTAGAATGACTTGAATTGGTTGAAACTTTAGCTACCTATAAATGATAGTGTGTAAAATGATGATTATCGAAAGTTAATAATAACAAAAAACGTTAAAAAATGGACAATTTCAGAGATTTAGATATTCCAATGTAAGTTTAGCTCAGATCAATATGATCAATCATATTAAATAGGGGTCAGCTTATGCTGGTACTTTAACAGGTACCCGGTATAACTGTGTCTGTATTCGTTTGTACTAAATTTTGATATAGAAGAAGATAAGCTTCTAAAAATACATATTATGCTAATGCTGTAAAACAAAATATGACAGATTCTGTAATACATACTACTTTTGTTTTTCGGTACTATATATTTAACTAGCTATCGCCCGCGGCTTCGCTGTAGTCAATAGGTAAGTATAGGTAAAGAATAAATAGTTGTATGGAAGTCTGTGTGTTTTGTTAATGGCATGCAATGTCATTCTGGTTAAAAAAGTATATCATAGTGATCTTTCCGTCAGGAGCTTATAGTAACGAAAATAAATAAAAAATTGTTCCAATAGTCAGGAACTAATTTATTTTTGATATTTTTTCTACTCAGAGTTCAAAACTACTTTCTTGAGTAGGTCGATGCCGGTGTGATGCGCTTCATGGCTGACATGTCTGTTTCGGTAAGCACCTGTATGGGATAGTGAGGCGGGAGGTATCACCCTCCTGCCATGAGTGTGGTGCACCACTGGAAATAGCGCAGCACAACTGACGGAGTGTGCTGCGTACGTAAGGATCTCAGAGGCCTACCCTGGCTGCGACAGTCGACGGAGATCTCTCGCTGCTGAGCGAGATTAACGCCATTCTCAACAACGAGAGTTGCTGGTTGGAAATGGTTTCCTTCTGCGCGAGTGTCATGTCGCAGAAGGAGGCCGTGGAGTGGCGGCATTGGAGGAAAGTGCCTCCGCTGATTCGATTCGATCGTGAAGGAGGCGTCGGTTGTTGCTCAATCTAGATCCGGGTTAAAATAAATCTTAAAATGTTATATATAATGAAATACTAGATATGTCTGCTCTTAGTAATTTCTATAAATAATACGGTTGAAACCGCGGGCACAGCTAGTAAATAAATAAATAAACTTGACAGCTAAATCAATTGCTTCTATTTCGATTAGTTAAATTTTTTGCAATTTTTGACAAACCTCTTTAAACCCTATAGCGTTAAGTGTGCTCATCGTTCTTTTGGCTTTTGGATATTTCATTGATACAGTTTTACTTATGGGGCTAATGTCTATGGGCTGAATCACGCATGTGGTGACTATCATCAGTTGGTTCATATGCCCTTCTTTATTATAATAAAAATGCTGCTACTCATATATATTTTTGGTTTGTTATCGATATAATTTTTAACATACCTATCTTAGGATATATAGCAAAGGTAGCAAGTGTAGGTTCATTTGCAGTTTTGGCAACAGTCAAGGGTGATATATCACGGGACATTGACAAACACGACGGCGCGCTGCAATCACGGATGTCGCTGTCCACAGTTCCGCGCGGCTATGAGTAATATTGTCGTGCTCCGACAAACATTTTAACATGTAGTTACTATTTGTCCTTATTAACACATCATAAAATAATTGTAGTTATTTATAATATGAATAGATAGGTAGTAATTCGTGGCTATCATTTAAACAATTATTTCATGTAAGTAAATATCGCTACTTTATATATATCTACCGTATATATATTATCATGACCTCGTGGGATGTTGGCACGAATGACTACTCGTAAGACTTGTTAAAGGTAATGGGACCGGTATCTTAGTTTAATTGCTCGAATCTCCTTAATTTGGATTTTTAACAAAATACATAAAACAAAACATTTATAATAGAAACGTATATGAAAGATAATGTACTTATTTGACTCCTCTATAATATGTTGAACTTATGATCTCTAACGCTCCAAAGTGGTTATTCCTTTATTTAATTTATAAAAAACGATTATATAAAACAAACACGAGTCAATCCAGTATTGGATTGTAAGATGGCAGCACTTTATTGTTCAATGTCTCCCATATTTTTACCGTCAGGCAGGTCACCTACATACTTCCATGTCAGTTTAAAACGATAAAATATTATTTCATTTGTATGCAGTGAATATTGCAGATTATTGGCATTGAATATAAAATTTGTATATTTCGTTATGTAGTTGATGTCTATGTTGGTTTATATTCGTTTCAGCCGGACAAAACAAAGCGGGCCACATGCATAATCCGTCATATATTGCCCAATTTCAATATATTTCAACCGTAATTTGTTTTAGATAAAAAACTACATTACTTATATAAATTTCATGTAATAAACTAAAACTTATATGTATATCAATAGCATTATATTACCAATTAGTTAGCCAAGTATTAGATTCTTTTATATGATTTCTTATAATATACGACAAACTTTAAAGAAAAACGCATAAGAATTATCACAATATAAGCATTTATATAATTAAGAGATTACAAATTGAAAATGGCTAAATGGCGGAGATATAGAGGTGTTCAAGAAGCTGACCAACTCTACTACGGTCATTGGCGTCACTATAGAGTGAGAGATACTATTTATTAACGAATACACCTTTGCGTTATTAATGAAGGAAAGACTGGAAATAGTTCCTTCATTCCTGAAGATTGTGGTCCTGGTGATGCAGGCTCATATTGTGTATTTTTGTATTATTCCGATGCAACAGAACCATAGACGACTCAAATAGTTCCATTACTCAAAAGCGTATGATTAGTATTCATTGTTTTCCAAAATATACAAGTGATATAATTGCATTGCATTTAGTTGTCTTTGTAATTTCATTGTTTAGTTAATGTTGAGTTGAGCTGTTGCCAGTTCTTGTAGAATTCATTCTTCGAACGGTGGGTTTAGAAGTAACTTCTAGCATAAATAAGCTCTATAAGTCATAGATTTTATGTTTTAATATAGTTGTACCAGTATTAAAAAATACAATGGAATTCTCATCAATTGTTTTGAAATATATTTCAACAAATAATCATAGCAGTGTAATAATACCACCACCACCTACTCAACTCATAAATTGTTTCTACAGTAATATGATTAAATTTGATCACTTATGCTATAATATTCGATTATATTATTTTGCTCAAGGAAAAAGTTTTCAATTTGTATTTGGTACCAACTGCCACGATAAATTCCTTTAAAAATAAAAATAAAAAACTGTGATGGAATGTTACAATACTACAATGTATAAAATTATATTTTTGACGTGATAACGTCTAATAAATCGATGAACGCTGGCTGTATGCACGAAAAATTTTCAATTTTCCCGTTACGCTCGTTGTCCCATTACGCTGATTGTACGCTTGCGCCGCATCTATCTCTCTTTCACTCGATTGCAGTCATTTCATCAATGTTTTGTTATGACGTTATCACGTTAAACTATCGTCCGTAAACCGACTTTACAGACAACCATTTTTTATTATTATTTAAAAATAAACTTTATTATATTTAGTAAAGGACATTTTTGTAAGGAATCGATTAAATATACATGTACCTCGTATAAATATTGCATACACCACTTAAGTGCTTTTGTAAGATAACTAACTCTATATGCAAGTTTTTCTAGTCCCTACTGTACTGATTTTTATTTAGCACAAAGGATCCTGTTGCCCTCCACTTTGTTAGGGTATCTCATCACGCATTCCAGGAAGTATGAGTACAAAGGGAGAGAGCAACGGTGTGGGCCGGCCTTCATTTTATTTATTCAGGAACTCGTAAAATGAAAGTGAAAATACTTCACGCATGCTCATTACAAAGTAAATAGTTCTTTTAAATAAATGTATTAATTATTAATAAATAAAAATTTTAACAAAACAAAAACCGACTTCAAGGGAAAACAAATTAATATGCACTAAAAAGTAAAAAAATAATTGCGTATCACTACATATTATAAAACAAAGTCCCCCGCGTTTCCTGTCTCTGTATGAACGCGATAAACTAAACAACTACTGAACGGATTTTCATACGGTTTTCACCAATAGATAAAGTGATTCAATAGGAAGGTTTACGCGTATAATCCATTAATGTTTTTTTGTAAATTTGTTGAAATATGACGATAATTGTTGAAGAAGTCGGAAAAAAACGAGTCGATTGGGAGCTTTCATTGAAAACGCTGTAAAATCCCTTTGAATTATAACAAAATAATGTATGGCGAAATTGTTCCCCTTTCATAGATCTACAGAAAAGTCCACGATGGCATATTATGTCTATCTTTTAAGGATATCTAACACATACCCACTTTAATTTTTAAAAAATGGTTACATAATAATGCGATAATTGGGAAGCTATAAAAACAGATATGATATTAATTCTTATCAAATTAAATACGTTATTTACTTTACGCATTTCATGGATATATGGTTTTGTCATGGATGCCAGTGTCAAAACTGGACTAAAAAAAATGGGACCCCATGGGAAGCACCCGCTTACAAATAAAAAAAAATCATCAAAATCGATTCACCCAGTCAAAAGTTATGAGTTTATGTTATGAGAGTTAACAAACACAAAAACAAAATACAGACGAATTGATAACCTCCTCCTTTTTTTTGAAGTCGGTTAAAAAGAAAACTTCTCATTCTTGCCTATTTATTACTCATTTCACTAATTTAATAATAATAATAATAACATCCTGGGACATTTTTCACACACGGTCATCTGATCCCAAACTAAGCAGAGCTCGTACTATGGAAACCAGACAACTGATATACTACATATACTACTTTTTCTTTTTGTAAATACATACTTATATAGATAATTACAACCAGACTCAGGGCAAACGGACATGTTCATGCACACAAACCACGACCTGCGGCGCGAAAGGCAGGGTATCTACCGATCACGCCAACCGGCCAATTTTGAATTTATTACTAGTAGTAATATTGTTAATTTGGTCACTTGTGTTACTATTGCTTTATTCCTTAAAATAGTTTGATTTAAATTGAAGTATAATGTTATTTATTAAATGATGATAAAAATTAAGCTTGTAAGTTATATTTTAAAATAAAATACGCGTTGTGCCGGGATAATGGTAATTTGCTATTCAAAGTTGAAGTATTTTCAAGTAAGATGCTATTTTCTTATACTTAAGATAATTTTTGAATTATGTTATCTTTGCAAAGTCATTTTTATTGTTGTGTTAACCAATTGATCAAATAATTACAAGTAATATATATTTTTTTTGATGTAAGAGGGGGCAAACGAGCACATTGCTCACCTGATGGAAAGTGACTACCACCGCCCATGTACACCTGCAACATCCGAGGACTTGCAGGTGCGTTGCCGGCCTTGGAGGAAAGAGTACGCATTTAAGGTTTTTATATCATATCGGTTCGGAAAAGTCGCCGGCGAAAGCTGGTTCCACAGAGTGATTGTGCGAGTGTGAATAATAATATTACTTATTATTAATCTTTACATATAATAAAAAGTATCTGATCGTTTTCTGTAAATTGGAGATATTTGAGAAACTATTATCCGGGGTCTTTATAAACCTAATAGAGCCCAAAATGATGACTGTTACAATTTTTGTCTGTTTTTCTGTGCGTTTGTGCACGCTAATCTTAGAAACGGATTTGAGTGTAATTTTCACGTGTTTTGTGAATAACTTAACTTAAAATTTAGTGCTTGGTTTATTTCAATCGGTTTATAAATAATAAGGTTATGTCAATTTAAAAAATAACGACAACTATTCATTCGATAAAAATGCTATAAAATAATTGTTCAGTTGAATTAATTAAACATTAGCTAGATGAGAAGAAAGCGAGAAGTAATTAAACTAAGTAATTAAATTAAATAATTAATTAATTAAGTAATTAAATTAATTATTTAATTAAGTAATTAAACCTTCCGTCTTACGCAAGTAACGACTGGACACGGTTATGTTGGAGAATACCGCCGCTGTAAGATCGCAAGTGAATCGATGGGGCGCAAAGCTAGATTATATATTTCAGTATATACAATATTTTTAGTTTTATTTTCGTCGAACTCGTATCTATACAAATTGTAACAAAATTCGTGTCCGATCCGTGAAGTGGTTATTAGGTATCGTTTGTCGATTCTATTTATGTAATCATTTTTAAAATTTTAAGCAAATTTTTTTTTGCATAATATTTTAATTTTTTTTACATAAATAGAACCGACTCACGATACCTACCTAATAACCACTTCACGGGTCGGACACGAATTTTGTTACATTCTGTTTAGGGCAACATACAATAGGCAATGAGAGAAACAGCATTCCCTTATAAGAATTCCGACAAACTTGAAGGTCTTTATTTATTGTGACTGCAAGGTACCGTACCTTCACAGGAAATTGTATCCTTAAAAATCTGAAAAATAAATCTGTGTATTTAAAGAAAAGACTAATTATCAGTTAACCGGCTAAGTATTAATTTAATAAAATAATAAGAAAAAATATACGTGGCGACGAAACGAAATACGTAACTATAAGCTTTAAACTACAAAGTTATTTACAAACCGAAAACAAATACCTGTTGAAATGTGTCAAACTCCAAAAGTCCAAACTATAAAAAACTTTCTAACCAGTGACATTTCACGCTTCTTACTTTAAAGTCACAGATTTTCATACAACCATTTATCCTTTACCTATGAAATAATAATAATCCTCCGGACCGACTTCGGCCGCGGCGGCCAATCTCAAGAGAGATTAGCCAACTGCGAAGGAGATATTATAGTGCACAAGTATGTGCGCAAACAGGTGCAATACGGTTGTAGTGTTTTGAATTTTCAACCAAGGATTTTGAATTTGAATTAATTATAAAAACAAAAAAGCACTTGAAAATTCAGTGGTGCCTGCCCGGGTTCGATCTCACATTACACATATTGTCCGCCAGACAAACTGTGTCTATATCACTGTTTATACATTATTTGTTGTCATCGAAGGTCAAAAATATATAAGATAACAACTAATATATAATTAAGACTATAGTTTTGTTGACTTGTTTACATTTATATTTAGTAATATCGATAGGAATAAATTATTAATTTTATTTTTAAGTATCATATAAAGGCATTCTAGTGACATTGAAAGAAGCTGTCTTCTTCCCTGTTGATCTGAACCGCCGGTACTTTTCATTTCGAAGGGATAAGCTATTCCATATTCCATTCAACAGTTTCAAAAGGGTTTGCTTGTGCGAATTCTGTAGAACAGTCGCCTCGTTTTGGCTGTTAAATTATCCGTAATGTAGATTGGTTTTGAGGTTCCTTCAATATTTCAATGAGAGCCGTTAATTTTTAGTTCTTCAGGTTTATCTCTGTTAAAGCAGAGATGGCCCAGTGGCTACAACGCGTGAATCTTAACCGATGATCGTGGGTTCAAATCCGGGCAGGCACCACTGAATGTTCAAGTGCTTAATTTGTGTTTATAATTCATCTCGTGCTTGACGGTGAAGAAAAAGATCGTGAGGAAACCTGCATGTGTCAAACTTCACTCAAAATTCTCATGTCCACATTTGTATTCCACCAACCCGCATTGGAGCAGCGTGGTGGAATAAGCTCTAAAACCTTCTCCCCAAAAAAGGAGAAAGGGCCTTAGCTCAGCAGTGTGACATTCACAGGCTGTTACTTTACTTTTACTTTACCTCTATTAAAATTAATTATTGATTTTATTAAAACTTTCCCTATGAAGAATCGAAGTAAACGCCACAATTATCGGGTCTGAACCAGTTTTTCTTATTCTTAAAATGTCACGAATACTGTTTTTTTTTGAGCGGTTGACTAATAACTTCGCCTAGTCGCGCGATATAAGAGACAAAGCTGGACTTCATCGCTTGTTTAGAATGAGGGATGAAAAGGTGAAAGATTTCTTACAATCCGTTCGGTAGTTTGTAAGTTTATCCAATACAAACGAACTTATAAAAAAATCAAACATTTCTCCTTATAATATTAATATAGAATTACAGCGATATATGTGACTATAATTTCGAATGTGATTTCAAAATGCTATACCTGGGTACAGTATTTATTAGTTATTAATAATATATTAATTGGGTCTTCGCTGGAGTTTTGAAATGAAATGATAATTAAATTAAAATTGGTTTAATAATTGGCGTAGGCTCTAAAGTAAAAAACTTTAGCGATATTGGTAAAGACATTTTCAATTGATTTAGATTAACTGTAATCTGTATTTCACAAATCTTCGCTTACAATTAGACTCAGTACAGGAACACGCACTTAGAATGTTAGATAACTAGTAATTGCCTTTGATAGATTGATTTTGTTTTATTGTTATTTTTAGAGTTCGTATCTTGT
The DNA here is from genome assembly GCA_963151315.1 of Nymphalis c-album. Taxonomy (NCBI): domain Eukaryota; kingdom Metazoa; phylum Arthropoda; class Insecta; order Lepidoptera; family Nymphalidae; genus Nymphalis; species Nymphalis c-album. The sequence continues at coordinate 7,298,891 of OY720588.1, forward strand.
GGTATTGCAGGTATTTATTACTTTGAAATAAAAATAACATACACATAAAAATAACTTTATTCATTCTTGCTGATAAATCCGTTTTGGATAGGTTTTGAACAAAATCCGTTAATAGTGAGTCTACGTATACAATACAACATATAGGCTATAATTTATAAATATATTGAGTAAATTAGCTAAAGTACAACAAAAAATGTCACGTAAGTCGGAAGAATTCTAATTGCAAGCCATTCTGGCATGCGCTGCAAAAACCGTAAGTTACACGAATATAATGTGTTGTGGAAATGTATCTCTTATATAGTTCTACAAAAAAGTCTGTGAGCATATATCTATCTTTCATGTGTAAGCTTTTATCGCTATTATAGTGAATTGAAAATACAATCAAATTTTATATTTATTTCCAAAATACACATTTTGAAATACACATTGATTCTTGTCAATAAAATAATAATAAAAAAAAAACTATTTGATCACTCATATTTAAAGTAGATAAACTTTGTATTTTACACTATGTCATTTGGATAAATAATTAAAAAGGTACGACGATGACATTGTGAGTAATATATATATATATATAAATTGTGTAGATTGAAATAATTCAAACTATGTATGCCTATCTATCGGGATTATAATACAGTAATTATTGTGCTGTGTAATCAAAGAGACACGAATTGAATAGGACATAGTTAAACAGAGGATTAAGGTATGTATATATTGAGCGTATTACGTGCAATAGAGAATAGTCTATGTACGAGTACATGCGCATAAACAAGACATATAGTTTTAATCAGATTTTGATGTGTAATAACTCGCTTTAAATTAAACATTCGGTTCTTACTTTTTTAAATTGGTGGTACGGATGCGGGCTCCACCCGTCTAATTATAAAATAATTGTTAAATAGGAACAAGTACAAAGGAAATCCCTGAACGCCCTGAAGACTCGGACCTTAGAAGCGGTAGCCCAAGGGTAAGTGATTCTGGCGGTATCGTTAGTAGCAAACTCCTCTAACAGTCTCCCATTCGAGATGATCAGGGAGGCACTCCGATACCATGAGATGCCGACCTATCTGAGGAGGCTATTGAAGGCGTACCTCCAGAACCAAAAGGTTGTCTGGACGAGGGGCGACGTGAAATTAGTCCAGCGTCGAGTAGGTTGCGGCGATCCACAGGGGTCGGTTCTCGACCCAATTCTGTGGAACGTCGGCTTTGAATGGCTCTTGAACAACTCTAACCGTAGATCGGATGATATTGCTGGGAGTAGGACTGGGAATCAATATCTAAAACGGAAGCCCTCCTCTTCCATGGTCCAAGGAGAGGCTTTCACGAGGTGCGGGTATCACCGTCACGTAGACGGTGGGAAGAAAAGGGCCAGATGAGGAGTCTGGGGCCTGATCTTGGACAGAAAAAGGAGCTTCGGGCAGCACTTTGTCCAACTGGGTCCGAAGCTTACCAACTCTGCTGCTGCCCTGGGCCACCTCACTATGCAGGCGCCTATACGCCGGTATGGTGCACTCCATGGTGCTGTACGGTGCATCCATGGGTAAGGAAAAGTGGCACACTTACCTTTAGGCTGACGTTTGACCGCCAACTTGCCTGATGGTAAGCAACGACACGCGGATGACCAAATTCTTCTCCTACCACTCCCGCAGTGTACTGTGTGCTTGCACGTGCACGTTCATGCACGTGTGCGCACTCACTTTCATCGTCGTAACTTTTAAAATATTTTTGTCCAAATAGCATAGTGTAAAAAACAAAGTTTATCTATTTTAAATATCAGAAGTGATAAAAGTATTTATTTTGATAAGAATCAATTTGTTAATACAAAATGTGCATTTTTGAAGTGAATATAAAATTTTAATATATTTTCGATTAACTATTTTAGCGATAATGGTTTACACATAACTAATGTAGAACTACGTAAGATATACATTTCAACCATACATTCTATTCGTGTATCTCTTATAGTCTATTTCAATGATAATAGAAATAAATGTAAACAAACCGTACTTTTCAATATTCCAAGTGATTTGCTAATAACTCCGCTATATGATGCACTACAAACAGTTATTGATTATTATATCTTCATTTGTAACACAACAATATTTCACTTAACTAATTAAATCGACTTAAATTTTACTTTCAAAGTTACGAAAATAGTTTTGCCGACATACAAAACGCCCTTTTTTCGATGAACGAACGAGTAAAATGGCGGGTCGAATAGGGATGTTCGCTAAACGAATGGAAATTTTTTTTTTTGGTTTCTCGATATCAACAGCTACGACAGCAACGCTATCCTTACGGTCATTGTAATTTTCATTTTGACAAAAATGCAGATGTCCGTATCTTCTTTGCTGCCATCCATCTATATATATAAAGGAGATTTCCACGTATATACTCACTCATCACGATATCTCTGGAACCAAAAGGCGTAAAGACTTGAAATTTGGTCGAAATATTCCTTGCGCCGAGTAGAGGTCAGCTAAGAACGGATTTTTTAAAATTCCACGCCTAAAGGGTCGAAACAAGGGATGAACCGTAGTATGTAAATCTGTCATTTTTAAAGTTAGACCAATGATATTTTATACACAATTTACAGGTTAAAAATAAATAAGTACTCAAATCAAAGTTTTCCAAAATTCACCACATAAGAGGGTGAAATAGGGGTTGAAAGTTTATATGGGGAGGTCGTCATTTTTGATGTAAGAAGTATGAAATTGTATATACAAGCTTTTGGTTAGAAATAAATAAATATGTAATACATTATTTTTGTAAATTTACCCTCCAACAGGGTGAAATAGGGATTGAAAGTTTATATAGCGGGTCCGTCATTTTTGATGTAAGAAGCATGAAATTTTATATACAAGCTTCTGGTGAGAAATAGATAAATACGTATTTCAGGGTTTTCGAAAATCTACCCCCAAGAGGGTAAAATAGGGGTTGAAAGTTTGTATAGCAGGTCCGTCATTTTTAATGTAAGAGGCATGAAATCTATATATATAAAGGAGATTTCCACGTATATACTCACTCATCACGATATCTCTGGAACCAAAAGGCGTAAAGACTTGAAATTTGGTCGAAATATTCCTTGCGCCGAGTAGAGGTCAGCTAAGAACGGATTTTTTAAAATTCCACGCCTAAAGGGTCGAAACAAGGGATGAACCGTAGTATGTAAATCTGTCATTTTTAAAGTTAGACCAATGATATTTTATACACAATTTACAGGTTAAAAATAAATAAGTACTCAAATCAAAGTTTTCCAAAATTCACCACATAAGAGGGTGAAATAGGGGTTGAAAGTTTATATGGGGAGGTCGTCATTTTTGATGTAAGAAGTATGAAATTGTATATACAAGCTTTTGGTTAGAAATAAATAAATATGTAATACATTATTTTTGTAAATTTACCCTCCAACAGGGTGAAATAGGGATTGAAAGTTTATATAGCGGGTCCGTCATTTTTGATGTAAGAAGCATGAAATTTTATATACAAGCTTCTGGTGAGAAATAGATAAATACGTATTTCAGGGTTTTCGAAAATCTACCCCCAAGAGGGTAAAATAGGGGTTGAAAGTTTGTATAGCAGGTCCGTCATTTTTAATGTAAGAGGCATGAAATTTTATATAATAGCTTTTGGTTAGAAATAAATATATATGTAATTCAAGATTTTTGAGAATTTACCCTCCAAGAAGATGAAATAGGGGTTGAAAGTTTGTATAGCGGGTCCATCATTTTTGATGTTAGAAGCATGAAATTTATTATACAAGGCTCTGATTAGCAATAGATAATTTATATATATATACAATTGTATATGAGATTTCCACCAATATATTGACTCATCACCATATCTCTGGAACCATAAAGCGGAGAGACTTGAATTTTGGTAGGAATATTCCTTTCGCCGAGTAGAGGTCAGATAAGAAAGCTGATTTTGTTCATCTCTCATCCAAAAGAGATTTTTCACATAATATATCTTATCATTCACTTTATATGTAGGAGAGCCCATACCAAACATCATTAACAGTTGCCATAGTAACCGATTTCATGATGTTTTATTGATAAACTAGCTGTTGCCCGCGGCTTCGTTCTTTAACTATACTAATGCATATTTTAAAGAGGTAATGTTTGTTTTTTTTTGTATGTTTGTTTGCAAAAATTTTTATAGTATAGTTAGGCGGACGAGCAAATGGGCCACCTGATGGTAAGTGGTGACCAATGCCCATAGACATTGGCATTGTAAGAAATGTTAACTAACCCTTATATCACCAACGCGCCAACAAACAAAATTCGTGTAAAATGTTTCAATTTTGTAATCTATCAATTTTAATGATATCGTGTCTTTTTCTTACTTTTATTTTATTTTGTACAACTCAAAACGTTTTAAAAAATAGAGAAATGTCGCTTTTTTGGCGGGCGTTAATACTATAGCAGTTATTATCGTTCACGTTTTGTTAATGACCTGATAATTATAACGCTTTTGAAATAAAATTATTATTTTTCAATTAAAAAAGAGGTAAAATTAGTTATTTTGTATGTTTGTTTGTATCCTAATTTAACATTTTTGCTTTGAAAACCATACAAATATACAAACTAATAAGAATTAAATTAAATAAAGGAGGACAACGCTGTTTAGTGTGACAATAAAAATAATAATAATACCCTCCGGACCAATTACGACCCTGGCGGCCAATCTTAAGAAAGGCGTGCCAACTGCGTAGGACATTATAATGCACAAGTGTGTGCGCAAACACAGGTGCACTCTTTATTCCCTAACTCCCATAATCCGATGGGACGGCAAACCGATACGATTAGAAAGATAGACGCAAGACCGACGCATGGAGATGTAAAAAAAATTCAGAAATATAAATAATCAATAAAAATTTACATATTAAGACATGTTTTTGGTAGATAAACTAGACGAAGCGTAGTCTCTGCTGTTCGCTCCCGATATATATGATGCGCTTTTTGCTCACTTTATGCATGATTTTATGTACCAGTCCTTCGAAGCGAAAGCTCAAATTCGAAGCATTTAAAAAGGAATTTACATGTGTATAATCAAACTGAAACTATTAAATTGCATAGGGATTCAATTCATGATCGTTCGTTTCTATTCTGTTTTTACTAATTTGAACAAAAAGCAATAATTGTGACCTAATTATAATAGCCTTAGATATATAGATATATATAGCCTCCCGATTTATTTTTTTGTTAAAGATAAGTAATATAAAGATGTAGTACATTATTTTTAGTATCTCAAATAATTTTCGTTTTTGTTCTATTTTTTATAATCCTCATTTAGATAAATATGTTAATAATTGTTATTATAATTATTAATACCTTGGCCACTTAATATAGATTAAAAATGTCTATTACACTTATTTGAATGAATACTTTAGAAGATATGTTCATTAAACCAGAATCGATGGTAACATTGACAGGGATGGAACCGGATAAATGCAGGGTGGATGAAACGGCGACAGGTGGACGATTTGTGAATGTCCTTGAAGATCAAAGGGAAGATTTATAAGACCGTTCAAATACCTGTCATGATGTATGGTTCTGAATGTAGGGCTGCCAAAGAAGATGATGTAAAAATAATGCATGTGGCAGAGATGCGAATATTAAGAGGGATGTGCGTTGTTACTAGAAAAGACAATATAAGAAACGAGTATATCAAAGGAAGTCTGGAAGTAACACCGGTAGCTGAAAAGTTAAAGAGTAATAGATTAGCGTGGTATGGGCATGAGAAAGGATGAAAAACATGTTACTAGAAAGATGATCAGTATGAATGTTGATGGATATAAGGGAAGCCGAAGAAAGTGTGGATGGATTGTGTAAGAAAGGTGTAAGTACGAGTGACAGAAAAGAAAGAAGTGAAACTAAAATACATATTGTACCGACCCTACGTAGTAGGATAAGGGCAGAAAAAGAAGACTAGAAGATATCATCGATTCCTTAACATCTTCTTTAGTAGTTCTTTATTAAAATGCTGAACATACACGGTAACATATTCGGGCGAATAGATCGATAAGTGAACATTTAAACGTTATTGATTTAAAAAAGGCACGGAATAAAATCCTTATTTTACCCGTACGAAGTCGGGACGGGCAGCTAGTATTATATATTATTATATTTAAGGTTTCATTAAAATCCATTCAATAGTTTATTTTTATTAATTAATATCTATATCGATCTTCTACGTTTTTGTTGTATATGTATCCGTTTTTAAGTTCCAAGGTAAAAATAAAATCAATATTTGATTCGGGAATCACACATAGTAGATAGGCGTTGTGGATGTCGCTTGCTAATGGAATCGTGTCTGGCGCTACATTCCAGATTAACTTTAATTAAGCGATGTTATTTGAAACTTCAGCCGGAGTAAATTTTCCTTGTTTGAAATATAAATTAAACATTATATTATAAGCGACATTTGAGTTGTCTAAGTGCAATTTAAGAAATCTTAATCGAAATGTTTTTGTTATTAATTCTCGTTTTTCAATTAGTAACTTCGTGTAATTAGAAGCGTCATACTACTTTTTCACTAAATGCTTCATGCTCTTATTCTTCTATTTCAGAACTATTAAATAATAAAATATTTTTTCTTATCGCACAATCATAAACTTGTTTTATTAGAAATGGGTAATTGGTCATATGAAAGGAAGTATACTTTCTCAATTATAATATCGGTAGATAATAATTAATAATTGAAATTATAAATATAAAAACCCAACAACATTTAATTGGCCAACCAAGTGTTTAAAACCAAGACCTCAAAGTCTGCTGCCTTATATATTGCCACTAGACTAACAAGGCAGTTATGTTAAGTTCGAGGAGTCTGAATTGAATAATAATTTCTATGTCACCCAGTATTAAGTAATTGTGCACTCATTGTCGTTGTACGGTTGTACCATTTTAGTGTAAATAAACTATCCTAATAATACATTCCTTTGGCGTTCATGGTCTTTTTCACCTAGGCAACAATAGTATATTAATATTAACCCGAGCAAAAAGGGTCAATCGTTGTTGGACCGTGATGGTTATACACTTGGTGGTAGAGATTTGTGCAAGCTTGTCTGGGTAGGTACCACCCACTGATCAGATATTCTACCGCAAAACAAAAGTACTTAGAAATAACATCTTAGTTCCCAAGGTTGGTGGCGCATTGGCGATGTAAGCGATGGTTAACATTTTTTACAATGCCATTGTCTATGGGCGTAAGTGACCAGTTTCCATCAGGTAGGCCATATTATGTTCATCCGCCTTCCTACATGGTAGCTCTCGGATATAGTACACATGGTTTATTTCTAACAATGTCGTAATAGGCGATACTTGATTTATAATAAATCAATAAAATATGACAACAAATAAACTTTAACTGTCCGTCCTGTCTATGTGCTTTAATTGTATTTTACTTTCATAACTAACTATTAGACAAAATACTCTTCAGCTTGACCTTATAACTTTATAGGAAAAATATTCTTCGAGGCTATACATTTCCTATCGGACAAGCGTCATTTGAGCTCCTGTTCAAAACTTTAAAACATTTCTTATCTAATAATACATAATTTATTTATATTCCAACGGGTTCCAGACTCCATTTATTTACTGGCATCATCCTTTACTGTTTGTAATTTACTTAATTGTAATAGCTGGATTAGATTTCTCAAGAAATTGGATTACAAAATTTGTAATTATGTATATTATACCTCTCCGCCTGATTAATTTTATTAAACTGAAAGACAGATACAATTGAAGATCACAGCGATATCAAAATATATACTACCAGCGAAAGTAAATGAAATGTGTTATAAATGATTCTAGCGTTCTGCGAAGTTGCGTTATGTTTTGATAGTTTCATAAAAAATAATCGCTTCAAGTCTTAGAATAATAAATATCCAAGTTTACATATTACAGTAACTAATAATGAAGGTATTGTGTCTGTTTAGGAATTAAAATAGCTATGTTTCATACGAGCAAGGCAAATTATGTGAAAAGCAGTTTTTTTAACTACAAAAAAAATATTTTCATTTCCTTAAAAACCTTTAAAGCCAAGCGCGCAAGTAACAGTGCCGGGTAGTCAAGGAAATGTATGTGCAAGGAATTACTACGAAAGCGGATGTATGATGAATAGATAGATGAAATATTCTTTACCAAATACCGATAAAGGATGACGATAATATTATATGTATGCAAATATTTAATCTTTGTTTAGTATGCCGAGCTTGTGTAAAAATGTTGAAAAGTTGATTGAAGTTTTCAGTTCATGAATAATGAGGTAGGTAGTTAATACGTTTTTAATGTACACAAATAACTATTTTAATTTTATACTATTTAAACATAGGAAATCATTTTTCCTAATTCATCATCATTTTTACTTTGGCCCGGATTTTTTTTACGACATTTCGTATATTTTAAACGTTGAACTAATGATTTCGGTAAGTGGCCAATATGTCAAACTTATCTCACTGAATATTCACTTTGGCTGGGCCCATAAAAATGATACATAATGGAACTTAAAGCTCGCAATTCCTCGAGGTTTACAGGCGTTAGGGGCCGGTAAGGAATGTGTGTCCCATAAACATAATCGCTCTCATCAGCTGTTTGCGTGTACCGATAGAAACCACGTTCCTTCATTTTATTGTGTATGATCTCCTTTACGACATCTCATAGAGTATATTAAGATATTAATGTTCATTGAATGCTTAAATATCTTTTGTATAATTATGATATAATACTTATTATTTATTATTATTAATAATAATAAAAGTTTATTTACAGATATGTTATTGGTTTTTATTTAAGTCGTTTGACATCGATGCACTTGATTAAATTCTAAATTATGTGTAGTCAAAGAAATATTTATTACAACAACACATCATATCATACATATTAAAAAATATATCTATTACATAATCTATTTTTGATGCTAATTAATAAGAAAGAAGAAACCACAGTACCGCTAGTACCACAGCTCAAAATTATCGGATCTATAATATAATTACAATAAAAAAACAATTACATATAGTGCAATACCTTACAGTATCTATAAGTACTTGATTATTTAGATACATCGAGTAAACAGAGCGAGACTCACCAACAATAAATTATGTAGCATAAATGGAAAAAACCTAACTGAAATATCATTTGTTAGCGACTGGGCAATGAAATCTGAAGTGAAACGTGCTTAAGAATAATTTCAAACCTCCCTTAAGTGTCTGTACATAGTTGTCATTGTTTCTAATAAAATAATATTATTATGGTTAGAATCCGGGATGGCCGGGTGGTAAGAACGCGTGAATCTTAACCAATGATCGTGGGTGCAAACCTGGGCAAGCACCACTTAATTTCATGTACTTAATTTGTGACTATAATTCATTTCGTGCTTGAAGGAAAACATCGTGCGGAAACCTGCAAGGGTCAAATGTCATTGAAATTCTGACACATGTGTATTCCACCAACCCGCATTGGAATAGCGTGGTGGAATAAGCTCCAAACCTTCTCCTCAAAATAGGAGATGAGGCCTTAGCCCATCAGTGGAACATTCACAGGTTGTTACTGATGGCAAGATATGGAATATTATTGCAAAAATACAATGATACTATAACATAGTCTAATATTTTGTATCATCCAAATTTTTTCCGGTAAAATCAGCGTAAGCTTTCAGAAAATTCAGCTTCTCATGCCTACAACATATTATGTCTATAAATTTGACCGACGTGTCCAATATTTCAGTCGTTTTCACCGACCTGGCCTGTATTAATAAATCCAGGCCTCTGCTGAATTGAATGCTTTGGGACATAATTTTATTACCTCAATGAATGATTCATGGAATAAAATCCTTTCCTTCTGTATAATTATATTTTAGGCACATTTATCATTTTACTAAGATGAATAGAGTGGAAAATTATGCAATGAATGTATTTTGTATTTCTTGTCTAATACTATCGTACGTACAAATTTCATATTTCATTTGTTATAAAATAGTTCAATTTTTTTAACTATATAAAAATGGAAACATAATAATGTTTTTTAAATTCTATCTATATTTTCCAAAATATTTGAGTCATTACTATCTCCTTTTTTAACTTGGCAAATGAAATCACTAATAACACATCATCAACACGGTTTTATTAAAAACAGGTCCACAATGTCTAATTTGGCCACATTTGTTAATAGTATTTCTAAATCTATGGATAATAATTATCAGGTTGACTGTATCTATACCGATTTGGCTAAAGCATTTGATGTCGTGGATCACAATATTTTAATGAACAAACTTCACAGATATGGATTTAATGGAAACCTGCTTACACTTTTGCATAATTACCTACAACAAAGGGAAATGAATGTGGTCATGGGTGGATATGAATCACATACGTTTTCGGCAACCTCTGGAGTTCCCCAAGGTTCTTGTCTGGGTCCCATATTATTTGGTACTTTTATAAACGATGTGGAAAATTGTTTTCATAACAGTAAAATTCAACTTTATGCAGATGACCTGAAAATTTATAGGAATATAAATAGTTTACAGGATTCGGAATTGCTACAGTTAGACTTAGACAGATTTGCAAAGTGGTGTAGGGAAAACCATGTGAATTTAAATCAAAGCAAATGTTACATCTTAACGTTCAGCAGAAAAATATCCAATATTATTTATGACTACAGGATAAATGAATCGAATTTAAATAGAGTTAACCAAATAAAAGATTTAGGTATAACTGTTGACTCTAAAATGAGCTTTATCCCACATATAGACGAACTGGCCAGTAAATCATTAAAAATATTAGGATTCATAAAAAGAAGTACAAAAGCCTTTAAAAAACCAGATTCTATAATAACATTATTTAATTCGTTTATAAGAAGTAAATTAGAATATTGCTCCGTAGCATGGAGTCCCTTTTATCAAGTTCATATAGACAGGATAGAGAGAATTCAAAAGAAATTGCTAAAATTTGTTAGGTTCAAAGATAGAAACATGATTATGCTTAATAATTATTATGCTTTATTAAAACATTACAATATGATAACGCTTAAAAATCGTAGAGATATGCTGGACTTATGCTTTTTACATAAAATAATATCAGGTAACATTGATTGTCCTCAATTATTAAAAGAATTTAAAATAGTAGTACCGAGACCTAATGCGAGGCATACAAATACACCAACTTTCAAATGTCGGTCTGCGAGAACAAATTTAGGAATAACGGCACCTTTAAATAGGGCTTTTAGAACTTATAATAAAATTTCTAAAAAAGTTGGTATTGATATATATAACGATAATCTAAAATCTTATAAAACAAAAATAAAAAATAATTTTAAACTTTTAACGTAATATACTTATTATAAAAATATCTGCGGAATAGTCCATATACCTCTTACAAAAGAGTTATATTTTTTTCTTTATTATTTTATGGTTTTCATTGTTTGTTATTTTATAATTTTTTATTATGTGCTTTAAACTAGCTATTTCGTTGTTTAAATTTTTTATCTCTACTTATTTTTCAATTTGAAGCTTAGATTGATTTAAACCTTATTAGATAAGCATAGTGTTGTGTTGTTATTTTTTAATTTATATATTTGTAAACATGGAGTGAGAGTGTGAGAAAAGTTTTTTTTTATGTTTTTATTCCAGTGCATGCTGAGTTAGCCTATAATTGTAATGTACTTTGTAGCTACATATTCCATATTGTAAAACTTTTACTGTTAAAAAATTTTTAGATCATTGTACATTATGTTGGCTTCCTATGAAATAAATAAATAAATGTAAGGAAGGAAGCATCATATTTTTTATGTAATCTAATACAATATAACACTATTGTAATATAACGTGCATTACTAAAAAAGTTAAGTCTTACAAAGGCAATTTTAATAACCTTTGTCATACAAAACCAGTATGTATAAAAATAAATTTCATTTAGCATTTTGGGTGAAATAACAAAACGAAAAGTATGTCAATTTGTTTCTATAAGCAAACAGACTGATATATTATGTATGTAAATTAAGTAGGTAAATGGAGGCTATGGCCTTTTTTTCATCAAGAAGATTTGAAGCTGAAAACTATATAAGAATATATGTTATCAAAACCTATAAAAAATATAAACTCGGTATAGTCTGCAATGCAATCAATAATTAATTATTGTCAATTGTCATTAAACCTCTTTTAAAACACCACTGAAAATAGTGAAAATTTCAATGAATTGAGAAAAGAACTTAATAAAAATACAAACGATATTTTATTTTCATAAAAATAAAAATATGTGGGTTAACTTAAGTATTTTGTTTCTTTACTTATATGATTCTGCTTCTTACTTTCAAAATGTATAAATAGTCCATTTGTCGATTAAATATATGCAACACTTAATCGACAAATATCGATGTTTTGCAAAAAATGATCTAACGAGGTCGAGTGATCAAGTGTAGTTGAGGTGAACATGCCGCGATATCCGCAGTATTGATCTTGGTGGGGATTCTAACGGAAAATAACTATTTCCCCTGTTTTCTCGCGCAACTGCCATGAACATTCGCGTTACCATTAACTTAGATTTGCTTCGACTTGAATTTCGATTCCGGTATGAAATTGGCAAAGCTCGTATATAACTTTTACTAACACCAATATAAAACTGTTTTATTCATTTTATAATGCAGCCATATTTATATAATATTCAACTTTACATAAATAATAAAGTTTGCAAAACAAAAAATTACGAAAAAGAGTGGTTTCAAACAGCACAAAAAGTATTCGTACAGTGTAATATTAATGGCAACATTTGTTGTTGGTCATGAACACTTTTCGTACGCTTATTTACTAACTACTAACAGTCTGTGAATGTCCCACTGCTGGGCTAAGGCCTCTTCTCCTCTTTTTGAGGAGAAGGTTTGGAGCTTATTCCACCACGCTGCTCCAATGCGGGTTGGTGGAATACAATCCTTTTGTAAGGTATTCTAGAAAATTAAATTAGGATAAGACACGCATAGAATAGCAGGGAGATTATTGAAATATTAAAAAAAAATATGGGATGAAATTTCCTATAACCTACCTTCATAAAAAGATTGTTCATTCGATACCACGAAAACTGAATTCAAAAATTGATTCAAAAGAATACCTAACGAAGTATTCATTTCGTTTCTATTAGGGAACAACCACTGAGTATTAATGTTTTTTTTTCTGTTCGAAGTCTCCATTTCGTCAAATTTTGTTTTCCAAATTGAAATATTCTCATTTATAAGTTATTTTTATTTAGAATTATTGAGGGAACAAGAATACATATTTATTTGATCAACATGTATTATTTCTACAATAATCTATTTTTTTTTGCAAAAATAGAACAGTGGACGAATACTTTTTACCCTCGCTGTATATATAAAACCACAAATGTTGAAGAAATGTATGGATTTTAATTTTCAGGTTAATCATGAAGATTATCAAATGCAATCAATAATTTTACGAAGACAATGTATATATTTATATTTTCCTAATTTTTATTCTGATACATATATACATAATTTGAGGAAACTATTTCAATACAATATGTACATATATTCATTGTCATTTCATCGAATTTAACAAAACAAAAACCGATTTCATAGGAAAAACAAATTAATATACACTAAAAAGTAAAAAAATAATTGCGTATTCTTCTATAATTTGATAATTAACTTACTATTTTCTACTCATCAATATGTAGTTACGAATGTAACTTTGTTAATATATCAAGCAACGCGTACGAAGTCGCGGGTATCAGCTAGTTAAACATAAAATTATTAAAAAAGTGCATTTCTTAGAGCAGTGGGATTTTTCTATACAATTACGTAGTCGTAACTGTTAGTCCTGTTAGTTTTTGCCTAAGAATCTGTTAATCCTCAACGCCTTTGTTATTTTTTTAATATAATATATGATCTTTTAAATATGTATGTCATATTGTATTGTATAAATATGTAATTGATTATAGTTATACCATTTGAGAATCTTTCTCTACATTAGTTAAGCCAACTTTGAACATAAATTGCCAATATTTAGTTTTTTTTTAATATAATAATAAGATAGGGTACCTAACATAAATTCTTCGAATAATATTGATTGCATATTGTAACAAAACTAGTAGCGCTTAAAGTGCAGTTACACTGGACGTATCGGACATATGGTAAATTTATATTTTTTGAACAAATGATGTTTTTACAGGCTCTATATTAACTTGCAACCTGTAATTTGTTCGGGTTGAATGTTGCTACTCGATTTTGAAGTGGATATCGTCAACCGATTGAGCTGAAATTTTGTATACACATTCAGTTTCGATGACAATGATGGTTAACTGTGTGATATAATTTTAAATCCAACAAGGCGGCACACTCAAGATGGCGGACTAGTTATTTTATATTATTATATCATTTAAATTCTGTAATGACGTTATAAGTTGATAGTAAAAGTTTATTTTTTTCATTTTAGCGCATTTAAATAAAAGCTTGTATTTTAATAAAGTTTTTTTAGTTTTAATTTATTGTTTTCTAGTTAGGTTTAAATTGACCCGGTTCAAAACAGTCGATGATTTTTTGTTACATATCAACGTTTATAGCTTTCTACTGTTAACTTATTCGATAACTTTGATTGATTTGAAGGATTACATTGATAAATTATTTTTTGTATAGTAATAATAATAATTAATTAAAACCGTCTTCTTTTTATTCGTCTTTTATTCTTTAGCTTCGGTATAAGCCGAATATATATAAGCCAGTCTATATAAATATTTACTTACTTCAAAACGTACTTCTATTTGATTTTTTTAATTTTTAATCAGAATTACCTACATTTGAATAAACAAAAAAATCAATTGTGTTTATTTTTATGCTCACCTTATAAACAATGAATGTTTTATATTATAAGTCAACTGTGAGAGAGAAGTGGAGTTGTCAATTATGCCACAATACCGGAATGACAAACATGACAGCTCCTCTGACAATCGTGAACGAATAATCCTTGTGGCTAATACGAATGTTTATAAATTGTAATCATTTTAATATTATTAATTTTTCATAAATATATTATATATTATTATAAATATATACAAAATGGTTGTTAAGACACGCTGCAGTGCCCTATAGGTATATTTTAGTGTATTTTATTTATGGATTAGTACTATTAGTTTGTATTTGCCTATTCCATAGTGATATTATTACCAACATAATCAGTCACTAGAGACTGTTGGTAGCGTATTGCCAATATCAGAGAATTGACATTTAGATTAAGACGACAAGCTTGAGGTAAATCTATGTACAAATAAGGTAGCTGTTGTGTCCATATTCAAACAAACCATCGAAATAAATAGAATATTATAAATATAATATGTGTACCATCATTGTTTTAATTAACTTGTAGCATTGAGGTTTATTTTGCTGTTGGCTATTTATGTTTATTTTCTTCTTAAGACATGAATATTTCCACTTTTTATATATTATTTTGTGATGATAATGAAAATTGTGATGATAACTGCAATTACAAAAGGGGGAATAGACTAAAATTTAAAAATCATAAAATGTGCCACGTGCACGGGCAATACTTTAAAATTTAAATTCCGTTTATAGCCACTTATGAAACTTATCAAATCCCGCAAAATGGAGATTTAACTTCGTTTGTAGTCGGCTCATTGCGTTATTGCTTAATCTTGTTCAACTTAGAAACTTTTCCTAGGTAAGAATTCCAGGGACTAAATGGAAGGATGTCACGTTTCCAGCACTTGTCCTCAAGTTTGCTAGTAGAGCCACATCGTGTCTACAAGTTTTCACATAAACTGCATGACTTTACAAACTGTCTAGAAACGAACGCCAATTTTCTAGTCAACATATTGGACGTCTTTTCGATATATTGTATTATGCGAGAAAAATATTTCTCATTGTTATCAATTGATTCTTTACCCTTTCATAATTTTTAGTTAAATTGTGAAAATGGGTTTATTTTAGGTAGGTAATGTTTTACCGTACGTAAATTATATTGATATAATATAGAATGGCTGAGTGGTTAGAACTCGTGAATCTTAACCAATGATCGCGGGTTCATACCCGGGCAGGCACCACTGAATTTTCAATTGTTTAATTTGTGTTTATGATTCATCTCCTTGACGGTGAAGGAAAACGTCGTGAGGAAACCAGCATGTGTCAAATTTCACTCAAACTCTGCCACGTGTATTCCACCAACCCGCATTGGAGCAGCGTGGTGGAATAAGCTCCAAACCTTCTCATCAAAAACGGAAAAGAGGCCTTAGCTCAGCAGTGGGGCATTCACAGGCTTTTACTTTACTTTTCTAGAAAGTTAATTGTACACATACTTTGTGAGTTAGCTCACAATTAACAACTAAAAGCGTGGTATGTATTATTATATATCACGCTTTCCATTGTGTCACAGATAGTCGTGTGAGGACGGTGTTTGTCGAAACTGTTGGTTCCTCGATAAATTCTTCCAGAATGTCCTCTTCGTAATTAACAACACGAAGTCGTGGTCTTCCGGCATTAATTTTTCGTCTCTGAACACGTAAATCTATAAATATAGTAAATCTATTTGCAAGATATTCAACCAGCGATCTTAAGTTTGATTCGAATACGAATTTCGCCTGCTTCCTGTGTTGTAATTTTTTTCAGTTTTTTTTTTAAATAATTTGTTATGCATTTTTGGAGAGCTAAGAAAACGGTTATGTTTTTAAAATAATATGCAAGCCAAGTTTGATAACATCTTTTTAATCGAGTTCGTAGTATTTTTATTACTTATGTAATCTTCCTCTTCCATGAATTTCCAGCAATTTGAAAATTGTCTGTCTCTACCTAGCCTTCTCTTCGTTATTCCTCCTTGCTCGTGCTCCTTATTTCAGCCAGTAGCTAATAAATATAGGTAGAAATGTGGTAGACACGATAAATTGTTATTTATAAACAAATTCGGTGGGTAAAACGTTTGAATTTTTGACAGCGAAACACGAATTTACAACAAAATAAAAAAAAAACATATAAAGTTAAATACCACGTTAATGCATGAAATGAATACATTTTTAAAACCATGTATTATTGTTATAATTGTTTTTTTTAGGTTTTGTTTATACACCTATACAGGGAGTGTAACAAACGAGTCCGAACAGTGAAGTGGTTATTAGGTATCGTGAGTCGGTTCCATTTATGTAACCATTTTTAAAATTGTAAGAGAAAAATTTACCCCGACTAAAATTTAATTTAACTAAATAACGACAATTACATTGTAACACAGGCGCGGGCGTCAGCGCACGATATCTCTTACATACCTATCGGGTAGCTCGGACATATACTATTCACATATTAATTGTCACCGAGTTAACTGACTTTGTTTACACGCAGCCTTGAGGCAGACTTTTATGAAAGATAAAAGGCATAAGAAGAGAAGCTGAGTTTATAAAGATACAATATATACAATGTGTGACAAAAACCCTGTCAGACAGAGATTTTGTTACACGCTGTATATATAATACGTATGCAATATAAGTTTTTATGCCTCAACAGTACTTGGTATTGTTGTGTTCCGGTTTGAAGGGTGAGTGAGCCAGTGTAATAACAGGCATAAGGGACAAAACATCTTAGTTACCACGGTTGGTGGCGCATTAGCGATGTAAGCGATGGTTAACATCTCTTACATTGCCAATGTCTATGACTGCTGACCACTTACCATCAGCTGGCCCATATGCTTGTCCGCCTACCTATGCCATATAAAACCTGTAATAAAACGCCAGTAATTATTCAAATCAATAGTTGTTAATATTCTTCCATAAAACAACCTCGTCTTAAAGCCGAATGCATATTATATGATAATTTCAATAGATACGTAATGTGTAATATATTTACGAACAATAAAAATTTATGATAGCCATTCATTTTTAGACAAACGATATGACATGGATGACAGAGTTGTGAACAAATGTTTGGTAAGTTATTGTAACTGTTGTAAATTATTGTTTCTGACTCCACGCTTTCGAAACGATCAATAAAGGATAGGTATCGCTCAATATATTGCATATGTCAACCTCGTCATAGCTTGATTGAAGCGTGAAAGCTAACATGGAATCAAACGAATGATTTATGAATCTCATTTGATTCGTGATTAACGTTGCCCTAGGGAATGGGGTGTTTGAAAAAGTTTTTGTTATTGAAATTAGCTTTATAAATCGATTTTCGAACCGAATTATTTCTTCTCTACATTAAAAATTTTTCATTATATATCGAGAGAAGCTTTGACCAGAAAAGAGACATTCCATGCCGCTTAGCTTACTTTATTTATATTCACGTATATTAGTAGGAATTCTAGAAGTCATTTCTGTCGTTATATACCAATTTAACAATGACTACTGGCATACCTAAAATACTTTGTTATATATAGTCTGAATGTTTTTAAGCATATATTTTTATATTATATACAATATCAATAAGGGCTTCAGAAAAATATTGAAATTTTATAGACATTTTTTATAGAATATTCTTGGAATTCGATTAAGTCGGGGGCGTAGTCAAAAACTTCAATCTTGCTTGGGAAAAATCCTTTATAGAACTGGTATTATGAAGACGGCGGATGAAAGGAGTAAATGGTGCGAAATAATCTGAGCTCTTAGTTCTACGTAGCTGAAAACGAATTTATTGCTCCTCGATACTCATAGCGACCCATTTTATTGACACCTTAATACCGCACCGAATACCGGCACCGCTATAGCCATCGTACATTCCTTCATCTTTCGTTTTTAATATCCATTGCTTCCCTGAAACCACACAGTTCACACTCAGAATAAAAATTGGACAATACAGGCCCAGTTTTTCACTCAATCGAATGTACAGAATAAATCTTTTAAATGTCGCTCTATTGTTAAAACCAGCACGTAGAGCCGAACAAACTTTTATGTATATCTCACTTATCTTCTATAATACAAAACTAAAGTTTTAATAACAATATGATATACCTATAATCTACATATGATGTCATAGCTTAAGCTGTGAGATGATAATATATATATATACATATACTCTACTCTACTAGCGTGCAACAGCTAGTTCTAATTGTACCTAAATCTCCGCAATCGTTCAAAATTTTCATTATTATTTTTTAAATTGATTGATGATTAAGTTCCTATTCATTTGATTTAACAAACTTTTAAAATCACATCTATTCGAGTCTATAAATAAGTTGATTTAGTGATTGTGAAATTGTAAAAAAATTGACGAGTAATTAAATTGTATCATAGTTTTTATTGCATTATGTCGCTTTGAATTGGCGAACTATTTCATTTTTTTTTTTAATTTTGACGTGACAACGTCTAATAAATCGATGAACGCTGGCTGCATGCACGAAAAAGGATGACTCATTGTCTCGTTACGCTGATTGTACGCTTGCGCCGCATCTATGTTATGACGTTGTGACGTTAAACTATCGTTCGTAAACCGACTTTACAGACAACCATTTTTTTGGCTTAAAATTTATCTGCATGTCGATTATTAGTTTCCGTGGCAATCGAAATATAATAATTTACTTGTTGGTAGAGCTTTGTGCAAGCTCGTCTGGGTAGGTACCACCCACTCATCAGATATTCTACCGCAAAACAGCAGTACTTGTTATTGTTGTGTTCCGATTTGAAGGGTGAGTGAGCCAGTGTAATTACAGGCACAAGGGACATAACATCTTAGTTCTCAAGGTTGGTGGCGCATTGGCGATGTAAGAGATGGTTAACAGCTCTTACAACGCCAATGTCTATGGGCGTTGGTGACCACTTACCATCAGGTGGCCCATATGCACGTCCGCCTTCCTATGCAATAATTTTTTTTTATCAAACGTCAGAAGTTGAGTAAGGTACAATAACGTTAAACTGCTTTTATATTAAAAATATAAGCCGAGATGCCGTAGATGAGACGCTTTATTATTTGCTTTTTAATACTCGTACCTAGGTAGTATAATCATTTTAATAATAAAATTGTTAGCATTTAAGTTATAAGGTAGACGTACGATCAGGTCGAGCGACGAAGGCGAAGTGAGTGATTATTTTAAAAAAAAATTCGGATTGTGTAATGCTGTTGGCCCTATTGGCCTCTACAGCGTCAGCGGGTGGGATTGGCCGAGATGAACTCAAGCCGACGATTGGGAGCCCACATGTGTGGCTCGAGGGGAACGGTCGTCCTAAGGGTGCCTCCTGTGAGGCCGGATGCCGTTAAAATCGGGAGGAAAGAGAGTGATTATGCTGTTTGCCGTGCTTTTATATATCGACCATGTTGATTACTCTGGTGGGGCAGAGACCGCTAACAAAATAATATAATAATATAAACTTCAATCGGCTTATTGTGTATTATAATATTGTGCATACAACAAACAATAAAATATAAGTAGTAAGTAGTAAAATTCTGTGGATGACCCACTGCTGGGCTAAAGCCTCTTCTTCTCTTTTTGAGCTTATTCCACCACGCTGCTCCAATGCGGGTTGGTTTCACCCTACTATAATTATTTTTTGGTTTCAAAAATTATTATCGACACTGGTCTACATCTACAATGCTCAGCACGACAATATCTACTTGTTTTTTTGAAAATATATATAGAAGAAGTATTTTTCCTGCGTTCTATTTATTGAATTAGTATGCAATGGTACTGTTTAATAAATATATGAAGTAAAAAACTTATAATATATTAATCGAAATATCAAGAATAACGCGAAAATACTGACGAAATTGTATGGGCCCGCGAGCGACGTGACGTCACAGTTTTAACTCGGATGAAGTAAGAATTATTCGAGAGCGCCTAAATTAATTTATTTTAAAAAAAGTATCCATGCTAATGGCAAAATTTTTCACAGACTTTTTATAATCACCCAAAGATTATTTTAGTACAAAAAAGATATTTTTTTATTTACATCTTCCTAATGAAGAACAAAGACCATCTTGACAGTCTAGATATTTTCAAATCTGTACATTTCGAAAACCATAAAGAGAAACATTCAAATTTAACATTCAGTAATGAAAATAATATTCGAGCATTTAAAAAATAATTATGGAGTTATGTGACCCTACGTATTTCTTTCCTGAAATGTATTTGGTTTTGTCATATTCTTGAAAGTACTTGCTGCTTGTATTATGTTTTTGCTCTGAAAGCGTTTAATTAATATTTTGTATATTTGTTACAATGTAAGTATTTTATTCAAAAGGTAAGGGTTGCAAGGTGGCAAACGTTTCATTATTCTAATGTTTGTGGTGGGCGGCATCTAGCTAGGCCAGGTGTTGCGAAGTAAATGTAAATATTTTATTGTGGAGGCACAAACAACACCTGAGAGATCGATAAAATTTGTTTGTTCACTAAAATGCTCTCTGTTGTCTGGTTTATAGATTGTGTACATGAATTATTCAAATATCACAATGGATATAGTACCTTACCGGTCCGTTTGTTTTAATATCTCATTTCTTTGAATTCAATACAATAGCTGTAATCTGCAGTATTGTAAACATAACAAATTATAATTTTATAAATTAATTACTGTAGTGTTGTCATACCTAAGCGTTAGTCAAGTTTACGAAGAGGCAAATTGTATTTTTAACCGACTTCAAAAAAAGGAGGAGGTTATCAATTCGTCTGTATGTTTTTTTTTTTTTTTTTTTGGTGTTGTTACCTCATAACTTTCGACTGGATGAATCGATTTCGATGATTTTTTTTTTATTTGTAAGGGTTTGCTTTCCCATTGGTCCCATTTTTTTTTGGTCCAGTTTTGACAGTGGAATCCATGAGAAAACCATATGAGTCGTAAATTTGCATGAGGTATGTGCGCGACAAATGGACGAATAACTCGATTTCTATTCAATGGATTTCGATGATTTTTTTTTTATTGGAAAGAGTATACTTCAAGGGTTGTTTGATGATAGTTTGGTTAGATTCTGATTATAGGATCCATGACAAAGTAACGGAAATCTTCAATTCTTAGTAGCAAATTAACGATACACGACCGAATCTTATATAGGCTATCTAGATTCATCATTCACCTACCATAACATCGTTATAATCAAGTACTTGTAGTACTATTGTATAAAACACTTCTTTATATACCGTCAATAGTTTTCGCAGCGCACGCGAAATAATAACTTTTATAGGCAACAGTTAAATACGTTGGGTTACATTGCTCCATTTTAAGAAGGGATCTATAAGTTTTTGAAAATATAATATAGCCTATGTTACTTGGTAAAGACGTAGCTTTCTAAGGGTGAAAGAATTTTTAAAATCGGTCGAGTAGTTTTTATTTAAATCGTAATAAAAAATCAAACAAAAATCAAATCTTTCCTCTTTATAATATGAGCTATGCATTAGTATATATGTTATGTTTGTAATTGAAACATATTTGAACATCTACTAAAAGTTGAGACCAATTTTGAAAATTATATAATATATCGTATAAGTACTCTTATATACATGTTATATTTATGTATATTTATATATTGATTACTAGTGTTTTTCCCGCGGTTTCACCCGCGTAGTTCCCGGTCCCGTGGGAATATGGGGACAAAATGTAGCCTATGTTACTCCCTGATAATGTAGCTTTCCATTGGTGAAAGATTTTTTTAAATCGGCTTAGTGAAACCACTACACGCATAAACATGCGTGAAAGCGTCACAAACAAACTTACTTTCGCAATTATAATATTAGTTAGGATAATATAGATACTTCCCCTTTTTTTAATATACAGACATTCCGTCATATTTTATGGTGAAGAATGGTATAACACAACATCTATAAACATACAGTTTATTTAATTATTACTAGAAATAACTATTTGATTATGTTATGGCTGCCCAACTAAATTACCCCACCAACTAAATCTATTTAATCAAAACATGTTAATTTATATTCACACATTTAACCATATTAACTAATATTTATTAATTCAGTACCAAAATGCATTTTTCTTTATGTTTCACTGTTTTAGATTAATATATTTAAATAATAATATAAACGGCGCTGTGTCATATGAGCTGCACGTTTAGTAGGTCTACCCATATTCTACAAATTAGTGAGTGTACTTCAGATTAACTAAAAATCGAAAAATAAATAAAAATTTTAACAAAACAAAAACCGACTTCATAGGAAAAACAAATTAATATGCACTAAAAAGTAAGAAAATAATTGCGTATTCTTCTATAATTTGATAATTAACTTACTATTTTCTACTCAACAATATGTAGGACGAATGTGTAGTGTGGTTGATAATTTATTTACAATTATTGTTATTTTTGGAGTCGATGTCAGCTAAGGAAACACTATAATATACCTAGCAATAATAATACGGAAATCTTTTGAAAACAAACAAAAACATACACATTACAAATTGACTTTTATTCGCCTCGTTAAGTTGCGCGTGCGACACAAGCACATCTCACCTATAACTAACTATGTATGTAGTTATAAACCCATCTTGGCTGACATCGACTCCAAAAGTACAGTAGTAAGCTAATTAAATTTTAAAACATCACTACATATTATAAAACAAACTCCCCCGAGTCTCCTGTCTGTCTGTATGAACGCGATAAACTAAAAAACTACTGAACGGATTTTCATACGCTTTTCACCAATAGATAAAGTGATTCAATAGGAAATAAAGTGATTAAATAGCAATATTTATTTCGAGTGCGCCCTATCTTAAAGAATGGACATGGGTTGCGAGGGGGTCGTCTAGGAACATTGATATTAAATCTTCTCAACAGTATGTAGTCATCTATTTTTTTCATAATTTGTTTATAAAGAATATAATATCAGAATAGGAAATAAACAATAATCAATAGTTTCGCTTGCTTGAAGTAGATTGCATAAAAAATTCCATTTTATTAATCATATTATAACAAAGACGATTGACAAAGACGA
Organism: Nymphalis c-album; assembly: GCA_963151315.1. Classification (NCBI taxonomy): domain Eukaryota; kingdom Metazoa; phylum Arthropoda; class Insecta; order Lepidoptera; family Nymphalidae; genus Nymphalis; species Nymphalis c-album. Next base: position 7,322,756 of record OY720588.1, read on the forward strand.
GAAGATGTTTTTAATGTTCGATGATTCATTTATCACTCGCACGTTAATATTTATCTATACAACTAGGTGACTGACGTTCCGTAGTCCTTTTTAATTAATTTTAAATCAATCATTTTAAAAATCGAAGATATATATTTATATAAAAAATATGTTTAATGAAATTTGATTACGTAATAATAATTAAAGTATTCATATATTATTTTAATAGTTAATATTAATATGACAGAATACAAATTTATTCTTTACCAAAATATTTCTAGGGAAATCTTTTTATTCATACGAGTACATTTAAAAAAATACTAGCTCATGTCCACCTATAAATAAACACAAGTAAGACAAGTGAAGTGTGTTGTGCGCTGCGAAGCGTTCTGTTTATCGAAAAGGATCTTTTAGCCCTGTTTGTACCATAGAATAAAATTCGGTGTATATTTTTTATATCCTAAAAGCTTTTTATGCTTTTATAGTATTATATTCTGACAATAAATAGTGATAATGTGATTACCCTGTGTTTAGGTAATCACAGATTTTGTTATATATGATTTTTGTATATCGAAGGAGACTGCGAATATGTGGCCAACAATCCATTATCCATTATGCGAGCTAGTTACGTTACTTAGGAAGTCTACAAGTCACATCACCATTGAGCAGTATCGTCGAAATTAGTCGCAATGTGTTTGCGCGTAGCGCAATAAAGTACCAAAAATTGCTTAGATAAATTCAAATTCCCGGATGATACCCGGATGGATCCCAGAAGTGAAAAATTAACATAAATTACAAACCAGTTCTCATCGGTCAGGGAGGACACAATAATAAAAGAGACACAATAGGAAAATACCGTATGGCGTGGCTGGGAAGTGAATTCAAACAGTAAAATCTCCGAACAACTATGAGTCAGAGTACATTCACATGGACAATGATAGTTTATGCCAGCGATGCACATTTACAAAATATTGTGAGCAATAATAAGAATTGAAAAATAAACTTAACAATTAATTTAAACAAGGGCACTATTCTATGGATTAATCATTCCTTACATCGCTGATGCGCTCAACCTTAGGAACTAAAGTATTATATCCTGTGAAACCTGTTATATTTTCTTGCTCACCCTTCTAATTGGTACACCATAATAGTAAATAGTTTGGCAGTGAAAAATACGATGAGTGGATGTTAACTGCCCAGATAGACTTACACAAAGACTTATCACCAAGTACATACATTTCTTCAATTATCACATATACCGGCAATTTCTTTTTTTTATCGCAAAGATAGGCAGACGAGCACATATGAAACACCTAATCGTAAGTGGTCACCACCGGCCACAAACAATGGCATTGCAACAAATGTTAACCATCGCTTACATCGCCAATGGGCCAATAAACTTGGGAACTAAGATGTTATGACCCTTGTGCCTGTAATTACACTAGCTCACCCACCCTTCAAACCGGAACACAACAATACTCTGCTTATTTGTCGTAGAATATCTGATGAGTGGGTGGTACGGGTACCCACCCAGACGAGCTTGCACAAAGCTCTACCACTGAATAACATATTACATATTTGTAAAAAAAAATTGATTTTGCATTTGATCGATACTATATAAACGAATACGTTACACTGGTTTACAGTGGGTAAAGTAAACCACTAGTAAAATCTCATTTTAGGCTCTTAAAAAGTTTTATAAATGTAGCATTCAATTTATAATAATAACTATAAAACTTCAGTAATTCGGTCTTTTATGTTAGGTTCGTGTGTTTCCTGTCGGAACATCACGGTAGCATACGCTAGCGATCCCGTGGCGCTCCCCGTTAAGACGGGAAGGGTACCACTGGTTATAAGTGGGTATTCCGATGACTAGATACCGGCGAGTCCCACATACTCTGCCTTCCTAAGGCAAAAAAAGCATCTAACATTTTTTCAAAATTGACTTTTTCCTATATTTAGAATCAGTAAAAAAGATACATCTGCCAGCATTTTTATCTTATTCTTAGACTTATAGAAACTTATTTTATTTATTTATTTATTCTTTATTGCACACACTACAATAACATAAAATAACATAGAAAGAACAAGTTTTACATAAAAAAGTATGCAAAAGCGGCCTTATCACTAACAGTGATCTCTTCCAGGCAACCTATAATAAAATTATATTTTGCCAGGAGAATTGATCGGGTAGTGTGCGAACTGATACATACAATATATATAAAATATTATATATAATATTGATACATAAAATATATATAACATAATTACATAAATACATATAATCATACATATGCACATACATACATAAATATTTAGATATAGAAATAAATATACTTATGCAGTAAATAGATACTTATATTAATAAATAATAATTAAGTAAACGACTTTTAAAAATGTGTATGGATTCAGCTTGACGAATACCATGAGGCAAGGAATTCCATAGTCTGACAGCTTTCACAGTAAAGGAACTGATGTATAGTTTAGTGTGACTCAGCGGCACCAGCAATTTGTTGTCTTGCTCAGAGCGCAGATTGATTGCTGTATGAGAGCCAAAAAGGGTAAACCGCTCTTTCAGGTAAGTAGGAGTTTGAGGGTGCAAGAGTATGGTATAGAGTAGCGAAAGAACATGCATATTTCGACTCAACCGTATTGGCAGCCACTTTAATGTTTTACGATACTTGGAGATATGATCGTATTTGCGCAAACCGAATATGAAGCAAATACACATGTTCTGTAAACGCTCCATTTTATTCATCAGCTCCTCAGAAAGGTCCAGATAGACTGAGTCGGCATAATCCAGTAAGGGCAATAGCAGAGAGTTGGCTAAGAAACTTAGTAAGCAGTGCATAAATAAAATGTCTAAATAAAATAATATATAAAAATAAAATAAATATTTTAACAAAACAAAAACCGACTTCATATGAAAAACAAATTAATATGCACTAAAAAGTAAAAAAGTAATTGCGTATTCTTCTATAATTTGATAATTAACATTTTTTTTTTATTATATAGGAAGGTGCACGAGCATATGGGCCACCTGATGGTAAGTGGTCACCAACGCCCATAGACAATGGCATTGTAAGAAATGTTAACCATCGCTTACATCGCCAATGCGCCACCAACCTTGGGAACTAAGATGTTATGTCCCTTGTGCCTGTAATTACACTGGCTCACTCACCCTTTAAACCGGAACACAGCAATAATATATTATTATTTAAATATATTAATCTAAAACAGTGAAACGTAAATAAAATTGCATTTTGGTACATAATTAATAAATATTAGTTAATATGGTTAAATGTATGAATATAAATTAACATGTTTTGATTAAATAGATTTAGTTGGTGGGGTGTTGGGCAGCTATAACATAATCAAATAGTTATTTCTAGTAATAATTAAATAAACTGTATGTTTATAGATGTTGTGTAATCTTCACCATAAAATATGACGGAATGTCTGTATATTAATAAAAAAAGGGGAAGTATCTATATTATCCTAACTAATATTATAAATGCGAAAGTAAGTTTGTTTGTGACGCTTTCATCGGATGAGTAGAAAAAAGTAAGTTAATTATCAAATTATAGAAGAATACGCAATTATTTTTTTACTTTTTGGTGCATATTAATTTGTTATTAGCTTGAAGTCGGTTTTTATTTTGTTAAAATTTTTGTTTATTAATTTAAAACAATATCAAGATTCAAACAATGAAAAGACACTTTTCTAGTTGTTAGATAATAAAGACACAATTACGCTGTCGTGATTATTATACTAAGAAAAAAATACGTATCTACATAAAAATGTCTTTCCATCGTAGTATTAATCAAAATCAGTATAACGTAAGTGCCAGCAGCGTCTTTTGTTCTAAGTACTGCTTAATGTGTGGGGTGGAGTGGTGTGCGCGGTCAACGGAAGAAGATTTCGCAGTCAATTGTGCCTAGGCAAGTAAGAGTAATAATATCTGAGTAAAATGTTCGAAGTAAAGTTCTATAGAGCTAGACGCTAAATTTCTTTCTTACCCGGGTTGAAAAACTCCTGTAACTTTGTCTGAGCTTCTCAGATTTCTTAGAGTTCTGTCTACGGCTTCTGTTTTAGCTCTGTCTTGAATCAGCTTCTTTTGCGGATAATAAAATAAAACTATTTACCGATGTTAATACGATATTTGTGCTGCAGTAGAGGTATAACCTATGACCTAAATAATCTTTAAAATATATATATAGGTAGGCAATATAGATAGGCAAAGAGATTAAAATATGTCAAGATTGCTTTGTATTGAACAGATACGTTCATTACAAATCACTTAAAAGGCCTCAGAATTCGACTGTAGGTATAAATCGCGGTATCATAAAACCGTTAACTACAGCATTATATCCAGCAATATAAATTTGAAATTTAATTTAATTAAATTTAAAAATTTTCTAAAAATAAAGTAGCAAAAGTAATTCGGTAATTGAGTGCGCCTAGAAAATGTGTATAGTGGACAGAACATTAAACAGCAGCGATTGGCGCTCAGTGTCGTTTAAAGTTTAAATGATGTTATATTTAGAACACCGATAAAGTATAGAGAGATAATTTATTGTTTTTCATATATTTTAAAATAAACTTAGTCTATTGTAGTAAACTAAGTTCCTAATTAATTGACTTTACCTTTTTGTTTTTATGTTAGAATTTCACTTAATAAGGCTTTAAGTGAAATTAAGGGTCCTGCAACTGAACCCTTTCCGGTCGTGTCGGGTTTGGCGTCACATAAGATTATGAAAACGACGGAATAGAGAGTAAATGTGCCTGTGGATATACTTGTGCACTGTACAATTTCCGTCACTTGAAAAGAATTATTGTCATTTCCAAATAATAGGTAAATTATATTAATATAAGAATAATAAAGTAAATAGGTAGTTACTCTACCATTAGTATTTAAATTATTTTAAAATAACAAAGTTTAATGAAGAAAAAAAGGACGAGTCAAATTAATGAATTAATAATTTAATAATTGTAGTACTTTTAGCCTTAGAACTTCAATGATAATAACCGATTCTACGCCATCGCCTTGCTACCGCATTTATTCGTGTACAAAAAATAATAAAAATATGTATGAAAACAAAAAGTATAAATTAATATATCTGCCCTCTAGTTTGAGCTTAGTATTTGTCATTTCCCGTTTTATTTCATCTCAATTTCTCACAGCGCGACTACTTAAACTGCTTAAAATTTCCGAGTTGACATTCTTGATTTTGCGTTTGAAACATGTTTATGAACTATGTATTTTTTTATTCCTAATTATTTCGAATGGACTTAAATTTACTCTCCGTTATTGTTATTTATGTCATCCGTTCTTTAAAAAGTCTAAACCTAAACTAATATTTCCAAGAGGCATTTATGTATGTTTGTAACTACACTTCAATTAATGAAATAAGAAACTCAAATTACTGTACTGATTTTAAAAATTCTTTCAACAAACGATCAATCTACGTTTCCATTCAGAAACACAGGCTATATTTTATTAAAAATTATAGAGTTCTCAATGATGTATGTAGATGTATATTTTTTCTATTACTTGGGTTGCGCTACGAAAAATATTAAAGATGCCTAAAATAATGTATTACATGTTTATATTAATCATCATTGCCTACAAACAAAGGCTATTATATATTTCTAACTATTATAGTTAAGTCCAATCTGCTTATAGTTGTATATACATATATACAACTATAGGTAGATATATGTATATGTGTACTGTAGGGGTGAATAGGTAGATTGGATTTTCGCATGACTTTACCAGTGTAATCATCTAAACGAAATGTCAAATTCGAATAATTTTAATTGATCAATCAATGTTTAAATTAAGAAAGCTATTTAATTGCATAGAGATTCATATTATGATAAGAATGTGATCATCGTTCGTTTCTACCCGTGTTTTTGTTGACTAATTTAAATAAAAAGCCGTTATTGTGAATTAACCATAATAGTTAGATATATAGCATCCCTAGCTTTTTTGTGGTTGATGAGGAGTAGTAATAGTACATGTCGTACATTATTTTAAGTATCTATAAAAGTTTTCGCAGCGCACGCAAATAATTTATTTATTTTAGAGAAAGAAAATGGTACCTTGAATTATATTATCACAATTATTGTGGGGAACTCTTGTCTTTTAAAAAATAAAATAAAGTAAAGACTATAGTATATATTTACAACAGGATCCCAGAAAGCGTTCAAAAATATTCTATTGTGAAATTTAAAAGAGTTGTTAAGGAACGCTTGTGTTCTAAAGGAATTAAAGGATATTATACAATCAATGACTTTTTAGATGATTGCACACCTTGGGAGTGAAACGATCGCCTCCAGGCTGTTTCAATTAAAGAAGAATATTATTATTGTATTGTTATTATATATTATATAAATATTGTAAAAAATGAGATGAAAAAAAAAATCCCGCTGAGTTTCTTTCGCCGGTTCTTCTCAGGTCTGAGGTGTTTATTTCCGAACCGGTGGTAGACTTATGACAATCAATAAGTAAGTGTAACACTTCTACATTGATAAAGCTATTTGAATTTGAATTTGAATAATAGTCGCTAATAACGTATCTTTCTGTAGGTGGAACAGTTTTTAACATAAATACAGCAGTTTTTGAATGCATTCATTACAAACATACATTAGAGCGAGTGAAGTCAAGGACAACAACTAGTAATAGATATAAAGTTTTTGAATCTTTTATCATTATTAACATCGTGATAAATTCGTTTCGGATGGAGGTTAAACAAAATCCGTTCTTAGTAAGCGTCTTAGGAGAAGGAGTAACTGTGACAAATTTCAAGTCAATCTAACAAATAGCTTAGATCTCGTGATGAGTGAGGAATCGCTTATATATACAGTAAGGAAAATATTCGGACACCACGATATGTTGGAATAATTTATTATTTTCTCAGTAAATGAATTAGTGATTTTCATTGATAATGATATTATGTCTTTATGATATCGTATATTTAGGATTTTCGTGTTACAAAAACATTCGTATTTTCAGCAAGCCCTTTCATTTGATACCCATATTATAGGAGAGCATTACCACTGAAGGGTTATACAGTACATAAAATGTATTTGCTTGTTTGCTTAACAATGCAAAACTGTATTCAAATCCGTCCGTGATAAAACGTTTCGGGTTTTAACGATACTTGTTTGAAGATCTGCTTCAAAATTGAGTTGCAGATTCCACCCGAACAAATTACAGACATTGCGAGTTAATATTAAGCTTGTAAAAATGATTTAGCAACTGTTTAGCTTAAAGCTGTCATTAACAGTGTTTTTCTGTCGTTATTGATTTGATATTCCAAAGAATAAGACACACATTATTTAAATAATCACTAAGGAAACTACGTTTCAGGCTGTTAAAATTTAAGCGTCCGATATTGTACATAAAAGTTAGTTTTCTCGTTTTCCCAAATTATACTCGATTAGAGTGCTAAGTGATTGATATAAGCCAATATTACAAGTTTACCAGAATTCAATATATACTACATTCAAACAACAACTTCAATATAAAATCAGATCAAAACAAGTATCGTTAAAACCCGAAACGTTTTATCACGGACGGATTTGAATACAGTTTTGCATTGTTAAGCAAACAAGCAAATACATTTTATGTACTGTATAACCCTTCAGTGGGAACGACATTCTGTAGCGCAGTTCGGCTTTCGACCTAAAATTATTTACCTTTCATTCCGTTCACTAAATGAGTAGGTTTATTGGATTAAGTTCAGAAAGCTTTGCCCTTAATTGGGGCTTTCCGACAAATAACTTTTCTGTTTTCTCAAACTCGGACAGCTGTTAAATAATGCTCTTAATTAAATTTGTATACAAAAATGAAATTGATTTCGGTAATTTATTGTTTTCCAGAGACAAATAATATAAGCTGTGCGAAGCAAACTTTCCTTCTCTTTAATACGTTCCAAATATACATTGTCTATATCTAACTGAACTTACTACTATTACTTACGACGACGCATAAACGATTCAATTGAAAACAGAATGGCTCACATCCTTTATTTCATAAAGAGTGATGTGAGTGTTAAGAAAGGTAAAGAGCGGAACTATTTCATTTGTAAGTTTAATATTAAAAAATAACATTTAATTTTATTTCTGCATGTTTTACGATACAATTTTAGCAATTTCATTATGTGTCATGAATGGTTCCAAGGGTTGACCTACTAAGAAGAACGTTGCAAGGAAAATGCATTCAGCTGAAAGGAGATGGATGTGTGGATTGACGAATGGATGTATGGAAATGGATCTTTATTTTGATTTATATAAAGTAACATAAAAAAAACAACAATAAAAGGTGGTTGTGCTGATGACAATCACTCACCAAAATTAACGTATTGCACCGTACTTGCTTGCTTTGCTTTCGCGGCTTGTTTGTAAGGGGTCACATTCAGAGGAGCGTATGGTGTGCAGCGTTAAAAGTTCTGGGACGTAAATTCCAGGGTGCTACGTCATACTTGGCTGCTACGTCATACTTGGCTGCTACGTCATACTTGGCTGCTACGTCATACTTGGCTGCTACGTCATACTTGGCTGCTACGTCATACTGGGAATTTCGGCGTGTCGCAAGTTCTCCACCATCCCCTCTGGAGGTCACGTCTGGAGCCCGTCATCCTGGGACCATCAGGAGTACCAGCGGCTGTAGCGGATTTCGTCGCCACGCCCTGACGACGTGTCTCACCTGCGCGACTCCTGGATTCCTCCCGAACGACCAGCTGCGGAACAAGCAGGGCAGTACCAGCACGGCTGCCTTCTCGGATTTTAAAATTGACAGGCCTTTCCGAACCACGCCCAATAAATTTTATGTTGACTGAGGGTGTATCTTTTAATCACCCCCGTCACAATATGTACAAAAAGAATATTATGATTTAAACATAAGGAAGCTATACGTTCAAATCAATTTTATACAGTTGTTTATTATCAAGTGACCAAGCCCAGAACTCAGTTATTACTTCCCTCGAGCTCCGCAAGAAAATGTTGGCCGAATGATTAACTACTATTTGATTGTTATTATTGTTTTTATCGTCTATTTTTTTGCATGTCTGCCTTTATTATAAAGATTTTTATTAATGTTGTATTTATTGGTGTAATTAATTACTCCTGGAGAATCTTAATAAATAATTGAATAAATAAGTAAACCAAATTAACCTAATCTAATTTGTTAAATATGTGCAACACGAAAAAAAAAAAAGATTATTGCCGGTCGCTGATCCAGATTTTTTGCATTTTTATCATCTATTCGTTTATTCATATATAGCGAGGATGATACAATTACGTTTATTTCTATAATATGTCGAGATTGTCGTGGTACACTATTCATTATCATTAAATAAAATAATTTACAGATCGGTGGATCTATATTTTTTTTAACCGACTTCAAAAAAGGAGGAGGTTATCAATTCGTTTGTATTTTTTTATGTTTGTTACCTCATAACTTTCGACTGGGTGAATCGATTTTGATGATTTTTTTTATTTGGGAGGTCCCATTTTGATTAACCTCCAAAAATAACAATAATTGTAACTACATTATCAACCACACAACACAATCGTACCTACATTTTGGTGAGTAGAAAAAAGTAAGTTAATTATCAAATTATAGAAGAATACGCAATTATTGTTTTGCTTTTTAGTGCATATTAATTTGTTTTTCTTTTGAAGTCGGTTTTTATATTGTTAAATATTTGTTTTTAAAATAGCATGTTACAATATTAATATTGAAAATTTAATTTTGAATTCGTAAGACCTTAAAACTAGAAACATATTATAATAGATCATCACAACTAAATGGTAAGGTGAGGATACGAAAATCTTATTCACCTTATTCGTAGCCTATTAAAATTATATTTCGTATATATTGTATAATATTATGATTTATAAAGTTCTATATCTTATCTTATTATGCAATGATCGTATGTAACTTTAATATTTTATTAATAGATTTTATCACTTGAAATCTAAATGAATAATACAGTAACTATTTTTCATTTTTATTTATTTAAAATTTTGATGTAATTAAATTTAAAAAGACAATCTTCGATAGATGTTTAATCTGTGAAAATATAAGATAAGAAGCTATAATGCTACACTTACTTTACTGTTTTAATTCTGGATTTTAAATTCCTGTTCGTAGCTCTTGGAATACGCGTTCGTTAGTGAAAATGCATAATGCAGCATCATTCGCGCAGACTTGCTCAGTCGAGCCGAGGTGAGCTGAAAATTATTTTTTATGGAAACACTTTAGCCGTATAAATTTTACTTTTATGCACATATAATATTAGCTCGCAAATATTTAATACTAGATTAATCTATTAATCTAGTATTTAATATACTTTTTAATTTAATTTTAAAGGATTCCCGTATTATTATTGCTAGGTATATTAAAGTGTTTCCTTGGCTGACATCGACTCCGAAAATAACAATAATTGTAACTACATTATCAACAACACAAAACAATCGTATGTAGGTACGATCGGTGATGATCGTTGATGAGTAGAAAATAGTAAGTTAATTATCAAATTCTAGAAGAATATCCAATTATTTTTTACTTTTTAGTGCATATTTATTTTGTTTTTACCTTGAAGTCGATTTTTGTTTTGTTAAAATTTTTATTTATATTATAAATAAATAAAATATTGTTAAAGAAAACTATTGTTGAAGTAAAAGCAAAATGTATTTATTTATTCAATATAGAAAAAATCGTTTTATTTAAATTTCTGAACATCATAACAACTTCTGACAGTACGGCACGAGTCATTGTAGCGGACGCGCGTGTCTCATTCCGCCTGACCCGTTATCGCAATCTTATTTACGCGTTAATTAATCCGAAAACTATATCATTGAAATAATAAAAACAGGGTCACTCCTGGCAACAGGAGGCCCGTTTTATTATTAAAATTTGACCCCAATGTCCCAAAACTACCCAATGTCTCAACCCACTACACAGTTCCTACCGACAATGAATACAAGTTATGCAAATGTGACGTCATCAACATGTTTCCCCAAGAAAGACCAAGCAATAATATTAGATTCGATCGATGGAATTACGCTCAGGGAGTACCTTATCGCTTTATCATCACTTATACCAGCGGCATCAATAAGATTTATTTCACGTATATCGAACGCACGAATATGTATATATCTGGATTCAAAAAAAACGGCTGACAGACTTATTGAAGAAAACAAAAAAATTACTGTAAATCAAAATATCCTGGAAATAAAACCCTTAATTACTAGAAATAAAAGAATCGTATTATCAAACGTTTGCCCAGTCATCCCTAATTTAGTAATAGAAAAAAAATTAGAAGAATTCAAAATTAAGATAATGTCTCCAATAACATTCATGAAAATTGGTGTAACGGATCCAGGGTTCTCTCATATTTTAAGTTTTAGACGGCAATTATACATCAACCCAGATGATTTTTCACGTCTCCCAGAATCATTTCAACTATCCTATGAAGGAACCAATTATTGGATCTATGTGTCTACCGACGCCCTAAAGTGTTTTACGTGCAATGCGATGGGACATTTAGCCAAAAGTTGTCCCGAAAACATTTTAAACAACCAAATCTTCCCCCAAGAAACTGGAAATCAAGTAGAAAAAGATCAAGTCGAAGACGTAAATCAAATAACTAATAGAAATCTTGAAATAAGCCCGGACCCTGGCCTTACGGTAAACGAATTTACTCAACCGTCTCGAATGAATCCCAAAGGCAAGAAACGGATCCATTCGCCTACAATTAGTGATTCGTCAAATATTTATATAGTAAAACCTTCATCATCAAAAGGAGCTGATTCTGATATTATGGAGTTGGTAACCGATGAAACAAGCAGTAATATTTCACTTGAAGATGAAGAAGTCAAGACAAAGACAAAAAAGAAATTAAAAAAATCGGACCCTAGAACTGAAGAAGAAGTTTGGAAAGACATTGAAGATAATATGGCTGAGTTGAACAGTGATTCAACATTCCCAATTAATTTAGATCAATTTATTAGTTTATTAGATAATTCTAGAGGAAAACAAAACATAAAAGAACTTGTATATTCATACACGGATAATGTCAATAACTTAATTAAAATGTGTAATAAGATTTATGGTAAAATGAATAAGAGCTTAAAAAATAGATGTTCACGCTTATCAAGAAAACTTCATGAATTATCAGCAGTCCATGGAACCTCTATTGTATCTACAGACACAGATAATTAATTCTTTTTTATATTAACTTTAATTAGATAATCCTTTTATTTTTTATTGTTACTTGTTAATTTTCTATTATGGATGTTTTACAATGGAATGTTAATGGTTACTTTAGAAGATTAGAAAATATCAAATTATTAATCAGTCGGTTAAGTCCAAGTTGCATTTGTTTACAAGAAACAAACTTTAATTCAGATTATTGTCCTTCTATGATAGGTTATGAACGCTTTTATAAAAATCGATCACTAAGTAATAGAGCTAGTGGTGGAGTAGTGACATTTACTAAAACTCATCATTTGCCTGAAGAAATACAAATTAATACACGCTTAGAAGCAGTAGCCATAAAAATTAAATTTCCTTACACTATAACCATATGCAATGTATATCTTCCCAATAGTTATGCATTTAACTTAAACGATCTAAATTCACTAATTGGTCAACTTCCAAATCCGTTTATACTTTTAGGTGATTTTAACGGCCATCACTTTTACTGGGGCTCTGACAAATGTGATACCAGAGGTAAAATGATTGCTGAATGGCTAGATGAAAATGAAGATATATTAGTATTAAACAATGGTCAACCTACACATTTTAATAGTAGCACTGGCCGTACGAGCAATATAGATCTAACTTTGGCTTCACAAAATATAAGATCATATTTTGAATGGAATGCTTTAGATGATTTATATGATAGTGACCATTTCCCGATTTTAAATGAAATCAATTATGCCACAAGATATACAAACTAATATTAAGCTACCCAGAAAATGGAAAATCGATAAAGCTGATTGGTTACTGTTTAGTGAAGAGATTAACCAAAATATTTCTGAATTAATAAACCTAAGTTCTACATCTGATTATCCTATTAATGATATATTAGAAAAATTTACCAAACTAATTCTGGATGCTGCTAATAAATCGATACCTAAAACTTCAGGTTCTGTTAAGAGAAATAGTTTGCCATGGTGGAACGATGACTGTAAAATCGCAATTAGAGAAACCAAAAAGGCTCTAAAACTTTTTAAAAAATATGCCCGAAATGACCTTAATTCAATATACAAAATAGAATATAAAAAAAAGAGAGCTTACTATAGAAGGCTTCTCAAAGAAAGTAGAAAAAGATATTGGGAAAATTGGGTATCATCGATCAACAATAAAACTCCCATTGGGGATATGTGGAAAAAGATACAAAGACTTAACCATCGTAATCTATGCAGAAATATTATACTCGAAAACCCTGATGGTACTTATATATCTGACCCATATAACACTGCCTGTTTATTAGCTGAATGTTTTGCAACCAATTCCAGTTCCAAAAATTATGATGATTATTTTAACTGTTACAAAAATAGCCAGGAAATCCAAATTAATCCAATCCAATTAATAGTGACATATCAATACATGAATTGCTATTGGTTTTGTCTCAAGTCTCTAAATCTAGTCCAGGACCAGACAATATATCTAATGCTATAATCAGTCACTTGCCTGTCAACGGAATTGAGTATTTACTTAAACTATACAATTACATATGGAAAAACAAGGTATTTCCAAATAGCTGGAAAGAAGCCGTAGTTGTCCCAATTTTAAAGCCTAACAAAATACCATGTCTACCAGCTAGTTATAGACCCATATCTCTAACATGTAACCTTTGTAAAATATTAGAAAAAATAATAAGTAAAAGAATCAGATGGTACATAGAAATAAACAAACATATCTCTCCATTTCAATATGGATTTCGTCAATTCCGGTCACCAATAGACCATTTAATGAACATTGAAAGTGAAGTACTTGACAGTTTTGCTAATGACAATTATGCCATAATTGTAGGTATGGATATTGAAAAAGCTTATGAAATGGTTTGGAAACACAGAGTTTTAATAATATTACAAGATATGAATATCAAAGGTAATGCTTTAGCGTTCGTTAGAAATTTCCTCACAGGAAGATCAATTAAAGTGAGAGTTAATGATATAACATCTGATTCTGTTCCTACTGAAAATGGTCTTCCTCAGGGCTCGGTACTTAGTGTTATATTATTTTTACTAGCTATAAACGATGTTTTATCTCATATAGAAAAACCAGTTAAAGGATTTTTGTTTGCCGATGATCTTACTTTAGTCTGTAGTGGTAGAACATTGAAACCTACGTTGAAACTAATTCAAAATACGCTGATTAATCTTGAAGAATGGTCCAGTAAATCCGGCTTTAAGTTTTCAAAAGATAAAACTGAATTTATGGTGTTGTCAAAAAAGAAAAAGAAAAATAGAAACGTACGTTTAACATTAAACAACTCAAGTATAAAAGAAGTTGACAATATGAAAATTTTAGGATTAATATTTGATAAAAAACTGAGTTGGAATATACATATAAATAAACTGAAATCTGAATGTTATAAACGTTTAAACATAATAAAAGTTTTATCTTCGACTACTTGGGGGTCTGATAGAAAATGTCTAATCGATACATACCATGCATTAATCAGACAAAAACTAGATTATGGATGTGTTATATATGATTCTGCAAAAAGTCGTACACTAAATTCTTTGGAATGCATCGTTAATACAGCTTTAAGACTTAGCATTGGTGCATTTAAGACAAGCCCCATAAAAAGTGTCTTAGCTGAAGCTGAAGAAATGCCTTTAGCTTTTAGAAGAAAAGAACTTGTTGTCTTATATGCTATCAATATCTTATCCCAACCAGAAAATCCAATATATAACTACTACACAAAAGATAAATCTTCTGACGTGGAATATGATTTCAAACCTAACCTACCACAACCCCTTAGAATCAGAGTAGCAAAATATTTAAAGGAAATAAAACTTAAGATCCCTCCAGTGTTATCAAAGAAATTACTTACCTGTGGTCCATGGGAGAGTGTTAAATTCCCCATCAATCTAGAAATAGCAAATAACTTGAAAGATCATACACCTCAATATATGTATAAAGCCTTATACAATGAAATCAACGAGAGGCATATAGACAGTAAAATTTTCTATACGGATGGTTCAGTTATGAATGGAAGATCAGGCTGTTCAGTTGTTTCTGGTGATATATGCTATCGATATAGACTTTGGAATTATTTTTCAATTTTTAGTTGTGAAGCAATAGCAATTTCGAAAGCATTAGAATTAATACAGAACGAACCAAATTCTAAGAAATATATAATTTATACCGATTCAAAATCATGTCTAATAGCACTACAAAATAAAAAAAATACATGTCCACTTATTATAGATATTAAACAAAAAATGATAAACCTTCTGGAAAGTAATTACATTTTCGAAATTATATGGATTCCAAGTCATCAAGGAATAATTGGCAATGAAAAAGCTGACAAGGAAGCTAGAAATGCAACTACCGAAAATGATGTTTGTATCTCAATCAAATCGACTCCAAGTGAAATTAAAAAATACTTCAAACATGAAATAAAAAAAGTTTGGGATCAGTATTGGAAATTAGAAAATACATCAAAATTATTTATTATACGAAATTCAATTTTTGACAAACCCCCTATCTCATTCAGCTGTAGAAGGGATCAAGTTGTAATTACCAGATTGCGTATAGGCCATACCAATATGACTCACATACACTTAATAACCAAAACTGACAAAAATAAATGTAAATGTGGACTTGACATGACTGTTTTTCATCTTTTAGTCGAATGTACGGCTTACAATATTGAAAAACGATTATGTAATCTACCTAACAGTCTAAACGAATGTTTAAACCAAGAAGGATATAAAGAAACCTTAAAGTTTTTGAAATTAATTCATGTGTATAAACTAATATAATAAGTGTCTTATTATTGTGGTCGCTAATGACCTTAGATGTTAAAAAGCGACCTAAAATAAATAAATAAATAAAAAAAAAAAACAACTTCTGACAAGAAATAATATTAGGAGCAAACTAGATGACGAAACATTTTTTAAAAGCATTTATTTTAAATCAGATGCCAGTTAGTATCCCTTATGTCTTTTTATGTTTTGCTCTTTCTCAAGGGATAAGTATAAAGGTTAAAAAGTTTGTTACGCCTTATCAAAGAGACCGTTTTTAACTTACATGAAGGTCTTAGAACGAAAATGTAATTTCGTTTTTCACTATTTTGGTAGAATTACGAGGGTATCGGAAGGTATTGGAATTTCAAGCAACGTAATATTTTCAAAGAATTTAAAACTGGGTTAATCCCGACAAAAATTGTACGTATTAACAATGAACATATTTATACAGGCAATAGTTCAGTAGAAACCGTTTGTCTGTACATTGAATACATTTATCAAATAAAAACCAAGTACGAGTTGGACTCGCTCACCATTATCTATAAAAACGGCAATAAAATCATGTCTGTTATATGGGAGCCCCCCTTAAATATTTATTTAATCCTGTTTTTAGTATTTGTTGTTATAGCGACATGCATCATCATCTGTGAAAATTTCAACTGTGTAACCTTCGATCAACTTTACTACTAGATAACGCGTCACGAACAAAAACAATACTTAAATGTGGCACCGACCATAAAATGAAGAAAACGATGTAAAGGTTTAATAATATTTAACCTAAATTATGCCTTGTTTCCGAGCAATAAAGTGCGATTTAGATTGTATTGACATTTACTTACGAACTTACGATCTTACGCACATGAATGACAGAAAGAGATAGGAAATGTACACTAACGGTTGTTCCATATTTAACCTTATTTCCTTAGCGATAAGTTATGATTGGACCATACTAATTTAAAATAACCTCACAAACGTCACTGTGTTCTTTATATTCACTTAACATCCCCTTAGAAAATCTGACGCACCCAATAGATGTTTCTTTCATTTTTAACCACGTACGACCACACGCAATCATGCAAACGATCAGATTAACATACGTATGTACATTATTAAAAATATCTTGGACATGTATGCTATCAGTACCTAACGCGCTCGAGTATGTCGGATGACTTTTTTTTTACAAATTTGTAGCCCTCCCCTTTCTTTACGTCACTGTCAAATTGTCAGATTAGTGGAATATACACATATTAGCATGTCATCAACTCACACTACCTTAATCTGACGCCCTCGAAAATATCTGATGAAATTTTTATTTTATTTTTTTGCGGCCATATATATGGGGCTCGTATTTGGTGGAGGTACTTAACCACGTATAAGGTATCCGCCAGTATATTAATCTGCCGTACTCGAGGAAATCCCAAAATCCCCTCTTGAGCTCCCATACTATTAGAAAGAGTTTAATATAGGAAGATTGCTGTTTTGAGGATGATGTGTAAAAAACAGCAATATAGTCAATAAAAAAATGTACATTTTAAAATACGTTTTGAGCGGAAAAATATAGCAAAAGCCTTTGTTACTGACGAGGGTCCTCCGACCGCAAATCTATTTTTTTTATATTTTGACTGTATATCTGTCTGCTCACGTAAATCTCCACAGATTTTATCTGGTCGATTAAACTAAACTTAAAGCAACAATTAGGCTTTGTTTCATTGAAATCGGATGACAGAGATAAAGTTAGATTTTTTTTATAAGAGGGGGATGATTGTAGGGACATACATACATAGCTTGACGCAACAATACATGCATATTGCAATTTGATACAATCGTCTCTTGCCGCGACTCTTCAATCACTTCCCTCCTCGGTTCTAATCAACACATGTTTTGATATTAACGCATAAATAAATTCGGTTCACATTAGGATTTTTATTGTTATAATTCTTCAACCCTAAAGACAATTGAACGCGCATATAGTAAGGCCTAACCTTACATTGTTCGAAAGCAGTAATGCTTTGTTCATCCCAACAAATTGGTGTTTTGTCTTTTTTCTTTGAATCTGTTAAGTACTGCCTGATGTAATGCGACGTGTGGAAGGTGCGCCCTATAAAAGTTGATCATACCTAAAAATCTGCGCAACTGTTCTACCGTCTCAGGCCTTTTATAGCCTGCGATTGCCTTTATTCTTTCAGACAAAGGGCTGATGCCGGTGTCACCAAATATCCACGTTTGACTGACCAAAAACGTATTTATTCATATTTATTGTAATTCCTTATTCGCTAAATCTTTTAAATAGTGTTCTAATGTGTTTTTTATTAATTTTCAAGGAATCCGACGCTAATCATCTATTTAACAGAAAAGTGTCAACTCACCGTTTTCGTTTGCACTGCCTATGCGTTCTACCCCTTTTAATACTTGTTGGTCCATGAACCTTTGAAATGTTTGAGCGGCGTTTCTTAGACCAAAACTCATTCTCGGGAACTCGTATAAACCGAAAAGGGGTGCATATACTTGTTTTCTCTATATCTTTTGCTGCTACCGCAATATTATGGTAGGCTCTATTTAAATGTAGCCTCGTATAGTATTTTTTATTAAGCAACATATACGTAAAATCCTGAAGACGCGGTACCGGATAACTGTCTGGTTTTGTGATAGCGTTAAGGGCTCTATAATCATGTCATTATCAATATGCATGTATTGTTGCGTCATGCTATGTGTGTATGTCCTTACAGTTACCGTTATGTAAAGATAATATGTGTGACAATTGTGTGATGACGAGTATGCATGAAAATAATAACAAAAGGGTAACAGAATACGAAAATGATTTTTTTTAATATATCCGACTTTGGCGCAGAAATCGTGAGCATCATCTAATTGTATTATAAAATTATAAGCCAAAGCGGAATACCATGCATGTTCTCGCCAGAAATCTGGTACTGAGCATTTAAGTCTAACCTATTTAGTATTAACTAGTGAAAAGGTCGAAATTCGGTCATAATTTACTTAAATTTTACTTTTGAATGTTATTAAGGTCAAAATCTCCATAAAATCATAGAATTCGCCAAGGCTTCTTTTTTATAGAATAGGTAGGCAAATGGGCCATCTGATGGTAAGAAATGTTAACCATCGCTTCGCCAATGCGCCACCTTGGGATTTTAATTTAATTGATTATTTAATTAACACTTAACCTACCATACTGGTAGGTTTTGTGTTATTTTTTTAAAGGAAACATACAATATGATGACACTTATACATATTTTAAAATTAACATTAACAATTATATATTTATACATAAAATCGCATAACTAAATTATCATAGTTTTTTAACCAAGTAATAAGGCAAGCAAATAAGTATATATGTATATAAATAATAAATAATAAGATTGGTTGGTACATTCATCACTATCACTACATATTATATAACAAAGTCCCCGTCTGTTTCCTGTCTGTCTGTATGAACGCGATAAACTAAAAAACTACTGAACGGATTTTCATACGCTTTTTACCAATGGATAAAGTGACTCCATAGGAAGGTTTACGTGTATAATTTATTAATGTTTTCTGTAAATTTGTTGAAATATGTTGATAATTGTTGATAAAGTCGGAAAAAAACGAGCCGATTGGGAGCTTTCATCGAAAACGCTAATTATAACAAAATGATGTATGGTGAATTTGTTCCCCTTTCATAGATCTACAGAAAAGTCCGCGATGCCATATGTCTATCTTTTAAGGATAGCTAACTATACCCACTTTAATTTAAAAAAAATGGTTACATAATAATGTGACAATTGGAAAGCTATAAAAACGGATATGATATTAATCCTTGTATATTATAAACTAATACATTATATTTTTTCTTATTTATTTTGTTTAACAAATAATAGATTTTTCAAATATATTTATATCAATATAGGTACATCGCAACGGCTATCGCAATGAAGCATCTTTGATACAACTCTAAGTAAAGCAGAAAAGTGTTTGCGGCCGTGAGGCCTTTGCGTCTTCAACATTTACATACAACATAATATTTGCTATAAATATATCACACACCAATGACTCTTACTTCAGTGAGAGATTTGTTTATATGTCTTGTTCTCTTTGTTTTCTTTTGCAAAATGCATTTCTGACCCTAATTAAATATTTCCTCAGTTTGAAATATTTGTTAAACTTATTGAGGTCTTCTAAGTGATTTCTGTTATTTCAATGTTGAATTAATTGAATATTTCGATAACTTCCAACCACCAATTGAGTCTAATACAATTGCGGTTTCTCTCTTTTCACACTGCTTCTCTAGACCAGTAGCTAATAAATATAGCTATAAATGTTGTAGGCACTTTATTCACGTTAAATTGTTTTTTGTTTCGTTGTTTATAAACGACTCCGGGAGGTAAAAAGTTTGAATATTCACGCACTTCTAAAGTCATGTATTATTGTTTTAACTTTTAGGCTTCGATTTTACACCTATATTCTATTCACGTATTTATTGTCACCCGCAAGCAAGCAGCCTTGAGATGGACTGTTATGAAATATATAAGATGAGATCAAAAAGACGTGACGAGATAATACGTATGCGATATTAGTTTTTATGCAAAAACTACACAAGAAACCACTGATATGAAAACCCGATATTGTTAACAAACTTTTTGATTTCGACAACTGCGTATGCGTTTAGCATTTGTTTTGCTTTAATGATTTTTAGTAGTTAAGAAAAACTTTTAATAAATAGATAAAGAGATGGCAAAATAATTATATTATAACGCGCAAATATTTATAAGATCAATTATAGAAAGAACCATAAGCAAAAAACTATATTATAATTTATAGTAGTATATAATATTTAATCTCTTCTCAGTTTCTACACGGACTATCTATACACGCATCCACCATGCGTAGACAGAGAAAGGTCGTTTTCTGTTTCTATCTACGCGTGTATTTGTATAAATGTGCGTAATTGCGTACGCACACAGTTTTAAATTGATGTGTGTTATGTTTTATTTTACAAATTTAAGGTATTTCTAATGCATATTATACAAAAATTAACTAAATTTTTGCACCTTCTGCTTCTAAACTTTAACTGTGCAAAATTTAATTCCTCCCGTTTTAGCTTCACGTGTTTATCTGTATCTGTACTAATATATAATATAAAGCTGAAGAGTTTGTTTGTTTGATCCGGCTAATCTCAGGAACTACTGGTTCAATTTTAAAAATGTTTTTTGTGTTAGATAATTATTTTATCAAGGAAGGTTCTAGGCTTATTTTTAACCGACTTCAAAAAAAGGAGGAGGTTATTGATTCGTCTGTATGTTTTTTTTTTGTGTTTGTTACCTCATAACTTTCGACTGGGTGAATCGATTTTGATGATTTTTTTTTATTTGAAAGGGGTTGCTTCCCATGGGGTCCCATTTTTATTTGGTCCAGGTTTGACAATGGAATCCATGAGAAAACCATATCAGTCGTAAATTTGCATGAGGTATGTGCGCGACAAATGGACGAATAACTCAATATCACGCCAACCGATGTCGATGATTTTTTTTTATTAAAAAGAGTATACTTCACGGGTTGTTAAATGAGAGTTTGGTTAGATTCTGATTATAGGATCAATGACAAAGTAACGGAAATATTCAATTCTTAGTAGCAAATTAACGATACACGGCCGAATCTTTTATAGGCTATCTAGATTTTTCATTCACCTACCATAACATCGTTATGATCAAGTTATTGTAGTACTATTGTATAAAACACTTCTTTATATACCGTCAATAGTTTTTGCAGCGCACGCGAAATAATAACTTTTATAGGCAACAGTTTGATACGTTTGGGTTACATTGCTCCATTTTAAGTAGAGATCTATAAGTTTTTGAAAATATAATAAAGCCTATATTACTTGGTAAAGACGTAGCTTTCTAAGGTTGAAAGAATTTTTAAAATCGGTCGAGTAGTTTTTGAGTTAAATCGTAATACAAAATCAAATCTTTCCTCTTTAAAATATGAGTTATGCATGTAAGCATTGTGAAACATATTTGATCATCTCCTAAAAGTTGAGACCAATTTTGAAAATAATATAAATATATATATATATATATATATAGAATCGTATAAGTACTCTTATATACATGTTATATTACTAGTGTTACTAGTGTTTTTCCCGCAGTTTAACCCAAGTAGTTCCCGTTCCCGTGGGAATATGGGGACAAAATGTCTATGTTACTCCCTGATAATGTAGCTTTCCATTGGCGAAAGAATTTTTTAAATCGGCTTAGTGGTTTAGGCGTGAAAGCGTCACAAACAAACTTACTTTCGCATTTATAATCTTAGTTAAGATAATATATATACCTCCCCTTTTTTTAATACACAGACATTCCGTCATATTTTATGGTGAAGAATGGTATAACACAACATCTATAAACATACAGTTTATTTAATTATTACAAGAAATAACTATTTGATTATGTTATGGCCGCCCAAACAGCCCACCATCTAAATCTATTTAATCAAAACATGTTAATTTATA
This sequence comes from Nymphalis c-album, assembly GCA_963151315.1. Taxonomy (NCBI): domain Eukaryota; kingdom Metazoa; phylum Arthropoda; class Insecta; order Lepidoptera; family Nymphalidae; genus Nymphalis; species Nymphalis c-album. The sequence continues at coordinate 7,345,242 of OY720588.1, forward strand.
TTCATACATTTAACCATATTAACTAATATTTATTAATTAAGTACCAAAATGCATTTTTCTTTACGTTTCACTGTTTTAGATTAATATATTTAAATAGTAATGTAAAGGGCGCTGTCTCATATGAGCTGCACGTTTAGTAGGTCTACCCATTTTCTACAAATTAGTGGGTGTACTTCAACATACACATTACAAATTGACTTTTATTCGCCTCGTTAAGTTGCGCGTGCGACACAAGCACATCTCACGTATAACTCACTATGTATGTAGCTATTAACCCACCTTGGCTGACATCGACTCCAAAAATAACAATAATTGTAAATACATTATCAACCATACAACACATTCGTACCTACATATTGATGAGTAGGGAATAGTAAGTTAATTACCAAATTATAGAAGAATACGCAATTATTTTTTTACTTTTTAGTGCATATTAATTTGTGCTTCTATGAAGTCGGTTTTTATTAATTATACTCGGGTGAAACCGCGGTGCACACCTAGTAATATGATAATATTAAAACTTATGTTTTTATCTTATCATTTATTACAAGTAATAAATAAAATGTTATTAATAAATAAATACAGCAAAAGATACATATATTATAGTAGTAATTGCACTTTAACTTAAATATACAAAAACTTGTTTCTTGTAAAAGTGTTACGTAGTACCTATAAAAATGTAAATTGTGTTACGTTCGTTTATCAAGGGTTTCTTACTTTTAACTTTCAGGGTACATCTGAAGAAACATTAACTACTTCTTACAAATAGTTTAATTATATTGAGCCACAGAAAATTTAGAATACGAATAAATATTTATAGCGCAATTTTAGTAGCTTAAATAAAGTCACCAAAATAATAATAATACTACTTTATTGTTTTCCATTGCATTTGTTTACGTGTGTGTGTTTGCGTCCCTGTGCGCGCGCCATACTTGCTATATTTTAGACTGAGGTGTGAATATTCATTCATATTATTTTCTTCTCAGGTAGTTAATAGTTTCTCAATGTCTTCATAATGTCCTTTATTCTTGTAAATTGATTTATTTTTTATATAATCTAGGTGCAAGACTGTTATATTGTTGCTGTGCGAATTGACTTTTTACTATATTGTATAGAAACTGATCTCTGCTACTGAAATTAGTTCTAGGTAAGAGTTGGACAACTGTTTTATGGTATTTTTGTATACATATGTGTACAAAAAAATATCTAACAGATAAAACCGAATGGTCATTTCAAAATTACCTTAAGCAATATGCCTAAGAATTTTAAAAATATATATTCATTTTCTCAATCTGTTGGAAACTGATGCTATGTGTTTTATTCAACTAAGTGTTTCATCTATAATTTCAATATTGTACATGCACAATGCGAGCGTGATACGTTGTCGATTCTTGGATATGAGTGTACAACTTAGTCTTTTGGTACTGATGCCTCAGTCTTGCTGAAATAGAAATACTTCGTCTTACTGGTTACTGTGTTAATAGGTTATCATCCAACCAAGAAGTATTAGTGGAAAGTCCATTTCCTTCCAGGTGGTCCACATCAGCCCACGTAGGCCCGTGAAACAGAATGACTGTATCGTCGGCAAACATTTGTATATCAGTACCCATTAATTTAATAGTGCACAGTTCATCGATATATGAACACTAAAAATAGCGTTGAGCCTAGTGTACTTCCTTGGGGAACACCGTAGGTGATTTTACTAATGTTACTTGTATATTTATCAAATCTCACGCGCTGTTTGCAATCGGTTAGATATTCCTGAAACCACTGAAGTACATTACTGTGTATTCCGATAATTTCATGATAAGTTAGTAGGATCGGAACAGAAATTGTATCCAACGCCTTCTGTAGATCCAGGAAAATCCCCACACATTTTTCTTTTTTATCTTGGTATTCGGTGATTTTAGATGATATATGAAGAACAGCTTCATTAGTGGAACGAGAGGCGCGAAAACCAAATTGGCTCTCTGATAGGAAATTATTGCTTTCCAGATATTTAATGAATCGCTTATTAGCAATTTTTTCTACAACTTTTTTATAATTTTGAATTAAAATTAATTGATCCATCACTTTGTTTTAACAGCTCCTACTCATTATTTGATAGGTATTGAGAAGGATCACATTATATTGAATGTAATCAATATAATGTGATCCTTCTCGCGTGTAAAATCTCACTACATTATAAGCCAATCCATAATTTTTTCTTCGTAATTCGTTATTAAACGTATTCAAATTTTAAAGTTTTCACAGTTGGATTAAATTAGGTATGAAGAATATAATGAGCATATAATCATAATCAAATTTACATATAATCTTTAAATAAGTTAAATAACACTTAGATTCAATTTTCATTCTAGAAGAAGTGCTAATTAAAATTTAAATTCGTTTTAAATTATTAATATCTAAAAGATTGTTATGTTTAACTTCGCGCCTATTTGGGCCATCACAAACTTAATGTTGCCGTACAATACATGGAGACTTTAAACTAATCAAGAACACAGGCTCATTCGGGTTGGCGTTGCGCGTATACGATGTCGGTAATTTATTAGCATTTATTCCGATATAGCAATGTGATGGAATGGCGTTCTATTACGCAGACTCCGTTGAGATCCCTCCGCCAGTGAGCTGCGAGAGTGGAAACTCGACGGTCGCTCCAGACTGTTCCAAAATCGGTTTCGGAACTATATCGCCGAGATCTCGCCAACCGCGCTATTTAAACCGGATGTGTGCTTATGGACAAAAGTTAAAACTTGGATATTTCAAGGACTCGTGTTCGATTGTGTTTTGTGGCATTGTGAAATATATATTAAAAATGGATTTCCTAATAAAAATGGTAAGTTCATTGTTTTAATACGTATAAATAAAGTTATATGTTTACTCCAAATTAGCTATGTATAAGTAAAGTTTTATGTTTTCTCTTTTTAAATACACGTTTTAAATACACGACTTTTTTACTTGCATTAAATTAAATTGTAAATTGAATTTTTTTTATATCCTAAGTGAAAGGTTTTTCAAATGTGTAAAAACTTGTGTTATAATACTTATTAAAAATTGATTTATGTTATAATATGTTCGAATATATGGAAATGCCTTTTTATTGTTATTATTAAATTATATATCATTATCATCATTAACTTTTATTTAAATTAGATTAAACTATTATAAATAAGTAATAATAATATTGCAAAAAAAAATAGAAATAACTAATTGTGGTTAATTAATTTACATGATATTAAAATGACTAGAAAGGGGACGGTAAAAATTAGAAGCCATCAATAATTTGTTATATGAAAAGTTCGTTTATTTCAAAATCGAAAAGCCGTCACTCAGCACTTCTCGGAGTCCGTTTATTTCCCGCGAAGAACAAGCTCCATTAGATTCAAGCTAAAACAAGACTGATATATGACTTTATAATATAATAATACTAATCTTTATTTGTCACAAATATGGGTGTAGATAATAATTATGGTCATTTTACAATAATAGGTCCTTGCATGTTTTGCCCGTCACATGGCATGCAAAAATTATTGGTCGATTACAATTATAATTTATAAATCTTAATAGTATTGTCATTAAATAATAAAAATCAACTAATTAATTACACGTAATATGATAAATAAATCGATAAATAATTAAAAAACCATGATATCAATTGATTGATATAAAATTAATTTCATTCAATATCATTTTCGTAATCATGTACATCCCGACACATTAAAAACTCCAAATTCGGTATGCTAGAATTTAATCTCGTAGAAATCATTAATGTCGTAATTACCTACACTCATCCCATTATTTATCAAACATTATTTTTTAACATTATCAATGGTTTTATGTAGTCCGGCAATTTATTGTATACTCTTACTGTCATGCAATAAACATTCTTTTTAAATAGGGCTAAGCGTTCGAATGGTATATTTATATGTTAACAAACTAGCCTTCTATTTTATCTGTTCTGAAGTGCCATAAAAGGGTAACCATATCTTTTGTATTAGCTTAATTAAAAAATTTCAAGGTTATGTAAAAGTTATGCAGAATATATTGTTGTTGAGCTAATTATATAATTATGCATAATATACAAGTTCAACATATTAGGATAAATGCATATAATTATTACATTTGGAAGCTAATATACTTATAACCAAATTTTTTTTTGTTTCAAAATTCTTATTTTTTTTAAATGTTACTTCCGCGGAAAGTTTTCAGTTTTAAATATTTTACATGCCGCTTGTTGCGCAAGACGTATAAGATATGAGAACATATCGGATTTATTGGTTATCTTAGTAACTTTCATAATTTCAAGGAACTACTGCTATTTCAACTAAGTATATTTAAAGCTAATGTCGTATTGATAACTTTTTTTATTGGCATGACGCAGGTATTTTTTTAAAACAAACAACAAAGTAGCATGTAAAATAATAAACGAAACGTTTATTACCATTGCAGGTTAGGTATAAACAAAAATTTTAACAAAACAAAAACCGACTTCAAAGGAAAAACAAATTAATATGCACTAAAAAGTAAAAAAAATAATTTACGCAATTATTTTTTTACTTCTTTTTTTATCTTTCTTCCATAATTCGATAATTAACTTACTGTTTTCTACTCATCAATTATATATGTGGGTACGATTATTGATAATTTTATAATAGTCGATGTCAGCAAAGGTGGGTTTATTACTACATACGTAGTTATAGTCGCACGCGCAACTTGACGGGGCGAATAAAAGTCAATTTGTAATGTGAACGTTTTTGTTTGTTTTTAAAGGATTCCCGTATTATTATTGCTAGGTACATTAAAGTGTTGGGGCTCGCAAAAATTGTAAAACCAATTTAGTGAAAAAAAGGGTTTGGTTTTTTGCAAATATTTAAAAAAATATTTGAATGTTCCAAAATGTGAAAAAAGATCCTTAAAGAGGAGGAAATTTCCTAACAAAATCCTACCCCGAGTTGTACCGGCAACCATTTATAATTTTAATTTAATGTTGAAAATAGGAATAAAAACGGGTAGCGACGCGTGCACGAGCGTCGACCGAATCGATAGCATGATGAATAAAAAATATTTTAACCGATAAAATATAAATATTAAGGAAAAAAAATTGGTACTTTCAAAACACATAAATAATTAATAAAAATCCGCCGAAAGCGAATTGCGAATTTCAAGGACCTATATATTTTATAAAGACGCACTTTACTGATATATAAAAAGCTAGAATTTGGATTATAAATGAAAAAATATGTATAATACAGTAACAGTACAGAAAAAGTAACGGCCTGTGAATGTACCATTTCTGGGCTAAGGCCTCTTCTCCTCTGAGGTTTGGAGCTTATTCCACTGTAAAACACATGTGACAGATTTTCAGTAAAATTTGACACATGCAGGTTTCCTCACGACGTTTTCCTTCACCAAGCAAGATATGAATTATAATCACAAATTAAACATATGAAATTCAGTGGTGCTTGCTCGGGTTAGAAACCACGATCATTGGCAAGATTCACGCATTTTTACCAATGGGTCATATCGGCTTATAATATGTAAAATACTAAAATGTAGTAATACTATTTAAAAAATATTTCAAAATCTACCCCCTAAGAGGGTAAAATAAAAGTTGAAAGTTCGTATGGGGACTCCGTCATTTTGATGTCAGAAAAATGTTTTTGTTTGTTTATTACGATTAAACTCAAAAAATACACGACCGATTTTAAAAATTATTTGACTATTAAAAAGCTTTATATTTACTAAGTAACATAGTCTATATTTTATTATAAAAAATTTAGATACCTTTATTAGAACATGTTTATGTTTTAAAAATTAATATAACCAATAGAACAATATTAGGATTACATACCCAAGGTATCAAAGTGTTACCTATAAAAGTCAAAAAAATATATTGTGTGCGCTGCTGAAACCTGTTGATGATATATTAAATAGTGTTCTACATATTAATAGTACTTATAATTGCTTACAAAAATCCCGCGATGGTATTTAAATTACTAAGTTCACACACAATCGAATAGTGGTAATATTGATATCATGATATTAATCCTTATCCATTTAAATTGTTTGATAAGTATTATGTAAATTCCACTTCAAGTTATGTGGTTCGGACTTTTCGTTTTAAAGCTATGACGGGTATAAAAATTCTCTAAATAAGAAAATTGACACATTTTGAACAAACTGCAACTGTTCTGGGTTTAGTCTATTAATGAAATATGCTAATTTACGTATTTACGTAAAATAATAGTTTTTAAATTTTCGCGGACGAAGTTGCGGGCGAAGTGTTAGTGAGTAATGAAACTACTTGCTTGTTTTGCACAGAAAATATACCTAAGCTAGCTGTTGCCTACGGCTTCCCTTGCGCTTAATCAATCTCTAAACTAATATTATAAAGAGGTAAATATTAAATAAGAATTAAAAATCATCATATTAAAATAATAAACCAATTTTAAAATATTTTCTCACGATTCTCACTCGACGCAAAAGCTGCTCACCACACAGGCCGCGTTTCCGCGCTGTACGGCAATGGACAACCTTTGCGCCAAGTAAGACCCGGACCGATTGTCACAACCCCTTTCTCTAAGGCGACGGCCGATTTCCCTAATAAATGCAAGAGCATCCGAGCCCCAACATCCTGACGTCTCAAACGCCAGTGGCACAAATATGTAATTGCCACACAAATTAGATTTTTGTATGTTTGTTTGTATATACACAATGCTTATTGTCAAATCTAAAAATTCACACACATCACTCACTCAGGTCACTTGGGGCATAACGCTTTTTTTGTTAGCCGCGTAAAAGAAATTCAAAAAATAAAAAATTTGGAAGGAGTGTTGTATTATGCTTTATGCATACACTGTACTGCATGGGCGAATTGATAGATTGGTGAATGTATTATACCTTATTCATTAACAAAGCACACCGAGTCAACGAATGTACTTAATACTGCCCTATAAGCTTAATATTTTATTAAATAGTCTCACATAAAAAAAGGATTGGTCAATAATTAATATCAGCTCATATCGCTATCCCCCTTTGACTACCGATGTAACACGCTCACTCTTTTTCACTTTGATCAATCTTTAACAGCAGTCAACACTATTTGCGGGCAATTTTACAGAGGTATTTTGTCATGCACAGAAAAAAATAGGTTCAATTTGATATATATATAAGATATATATACGTCATGAACGTATCAACGTAACAAAATATGACCTCTTTAGACCTGGCTGCGAATAAGTTGCGGCCGAGTGAGTAACAGCAACCATACTTTATTTTCATAACAAGCGAATGATTTTTTTTGGAAAAAATCAATAAATGTTATTTTAACTAAAAGTACTCGCGGGCAAATTTTGACTGGCACCCTAGCAAAAATAGATTATCCTATATATAATTAAACATAAAAAAAATATTGATTTTGATTTTAAACGCTATGAACGTAGTGATCTTGGAGCTGGATCTCGTACTATAGTTGTTTAATTATATTTATTGTTATTTCTTTTGCCAAATAATTATTTGTTCGATGATGATGATTAATTAATCATTTCGTTATTTGTGTAATTTTACATATTATGACAACCTCTAAAAGTATAACTGTTAAGTTTATGCTTTTATTGCGTTTTTTATTCAAATATTTTTAATCATATTATTATTTAATCTGAACCTCTACAAATAATACATGAGAATAAATTACTTAATTGTACAAATTATGAAATAAAACGACAAAAACAGTATGCGGTACAAAATTAGCCGTACTCCTTTAATTTTTTTTATATACAGTCTCTGTAATTAATCCTACAATTATAACAATATCAAGGCATTTACATAAAATTCGTTAGGAACACAAAAATTACGGAATTTTTATATCCGGTTTTGTGTTGCAGATTGATGACGTCCAAATCAATTAAAATATGATTACGAAGTTATATTTAAAGAAGATGGCAATAATAATAAGTATTATTAAATTTACAATCTACGCCTTCTTTCTGATCGTCCATATTCCGACTCTGCAAGGAACAGAACATTCGCAATGTCCGAGTTTATCGGATAATCCTATTTGTTCGTGTCGTTACTATTCATCAGGTATACATAATGATATAATATGACTATTAAACTATATCATTAATTTTAACGCTATAATTAATATATATTTATAATTAATTCATATATTCATTATATTGTTTCAGGATTAGATTTGGAGTGTCGAAGTGTTACTTCTTCCATTGTTAAGAATCTATTGACAAAGATAAGAGGAAATATTTATTCGTTGTTGATACAAGACTTAGATCGTTCGGCGACGGAATTGAGCAAGGATTTATTTCCACCCCACATAAAAATAAAACGTTTAAGAATTCAAGAATCTGATATAGATAAAATTAACCCCAATGCTTTTATAACATTAGGTGTTTCACTAAGATCGTTAACTGTAGGGAGAAGTCAATTAAGTAAAATTCCACATGAGTCCTTCTTCAAACTATTTAACATTTTTGAGCTTAATTTTTATTACAATGATATTAAATATATTCAAGCAAATGCTTTTAAAGACCTAAAACTAACGCATATTAACTTGAGTTCTAACAAAATAGCTAATATTTCTGATTATGCATTCCAGTATTTAGATGAATTCTTAATTGAGTTAGACCTGAATCAAAATTTTTTGGAAATATTTCCGTTACACCAATTTAGAAACTTGAAAAAAATAACAACATTAAGACTGAGTTTTAACAAAATAAAGTCAATTCCGGGAAACGTCAATGTAACTATGCCTAAACTAGAATTACTTGATATAAGTTTAAACTTACTTACCAAAGTAGATAAAAATTCGTTTAAGAGTATACCAAATATACGAATACTACAATGCGACAACAACGAGATTCATGAAATAACTGAAGATGCGTTATATTCTTTAGTGAATTTAGAAATGATCTTTTTAAATGGAAATAAAATTGTAAATATGGGCAACAATACTTTCAGGAAAAACTTAAGATTAAACAGTATTGAAGTTAATCGTAATCGTATAAACCATTTAAATGGTACATTCAGTAATCTTACGCAACTTATTGATTTATATTTGAACGAAAACAATATTCACGAAATAAAGAATGATGCATTTAACAATATGGTGCAATTAGATACTCTTCAAATAGAATTTAATGCTATACAAGTACTACATCCAAACTGTTTCGATTCGTTACAAAATCTAAAGATACTTTTCATCGGATCAAATTTTATAAAAATACTTCCAAAGAATATTTTCAGATTTAATCGTAAGCTTGAATTCTTAGGCTTAGATTTTAATAATATTCAAGAATTAGACGAATCAGTATTTGAAAATTTGGTTTCCCTTAAAATTATTAGGTTGCAGGGAAATAAATTAAATCATATCAGACGAAATGTATTTAGCCGACTGCCAGAACTCTCAGAAATATACTTGCAAAACAATTTCATTAAAAATATTGATTCCCACGCTTTTATTACCCTATGGAACCTTCGCTATATTTATATGAATGACAATAGGTTAATCACGTTAGGCGATGTATTCCCTAATCGAAATTCTTCATTAATACATTTAATACTAAATGATAATAACTTATCCTTGTTGAAAAATAGCTCTCTTAGAAGTCAAACAAATATAAAGCATATGGAAATATCGAAAAATAATTTAAAAAATTTGACGTCTACTTTGTTTAGTGACTTATTTAATATACAATTTTTATTATTAAATAATAACAGTATAATGCATATTGACAAAGGAACATTTATTCATCTTAGGGAACTAGTGTTGTTAGATATAAGTAATAACAAAATAAGTGACTTAAGTAATGAAACATTTTACAATCTTTTAAAGTTGGAAATACTATTACTAAATAATAATAATATTAAAAATGTGGCTAAGGATGCATTTAAATATTTAATAAATCTTCAAGAGCTAGATTTATCTGGAAACAAGATTATTATTCTAGACTTCAATATTACTTCTTTAGCTTTTACACGAATACTACTTAACCACAATTTTATATCTTTAATTGATGAAAAGTCATTACAGACACTGGAAAATTTGGATGAAATCGAACTAAAAAACAATACACTCACGTGGGAAGATATTCTTTGTATCCAAACACCATGGCTAAAATCTCTTATTATTTCTAATCATAATTTTTCTCAACTGGATAAGAGAACTTTTTCACATTTACTTTCGCTACGATCACTAGCATTGGAAAAGTCAAACATATCGCAATTACCTCCCGCTATATTTTTTAAGAATCAAAATTTACAAAGAGTTAATTTGGCACATAATTACTTGAAATCATTAAGTGAAGATGTATTTGCTTACACAACCATATTACAAGAATTGAATTTAACAGATAACCGCTTTACAGACATTCCCCACGTTGCAATATTCAAAGCTGCTTCGCTCGAGGTTTTAGATTTATGTCACAATCAAATTCAAATCATTGAATTCTATAAATTAGGGGTATTGCGCAATTTACGGAGTCTTAATATGTGTCATAATCGCATTTCTGTATTGAGAGGTTTTAAATTTCCCTTACTTAAAAATTTGGAAAAAATAAACTTGAGTCACAATATGATAACAATTCTTCCACCGAATTTCTTACAGCATTCAGCAGCATTAGAAGAGATAGATCTATCACACAATTTTTTAACGCATATTCCTAGTAACATTAGACCAGAAACGATTTATCCAAGTGTAAATGTATTAAATATGTCTTCAAATCCTCTAACACGACTGCTACAAACATATCCAATTAAGCAATTTCCACTTTTAGAGGAATTGATTGTTACAAACACAAATTTATCCATTATAACTAGTATGGATTTAGAAAACTTTAAAACTTTAAAGAAACTAGTGGTAACACAAAGTCCAATGACAAGAATCTCACCTGGTGCGTTTTTAAATTTGAATAAATTGGAAACGTTGGATTTAAGCAGAAATCAATTAGAAATGCTTCCTGCGGAAGGATTTCGAGGTTTATACTCAGCTTTAGTAATAAACATTTCTCGCAATGCGATCACGGAACTGGAAGTCTTTACAACAGATTTAAAGAATTTACGGGTGTTGGACCTATCCTTTAATCATATCTCGAGTATAATTGAAGATGTTTTTCAAAACCTTTTTAACCTCAGAAGCCTCTACTTAAACGATAACTGGCTATCAACAATAGTATCAGATATATTTTCAAAATCAAGAAAAATTGAAAATATTGATTTAAGTCGAAATTACTTTGAAAGTATACCATTCAAGATGCTACTTTCTTTGGAATTGCAGATTGAAAAGATCTCATTTGATGGTAAATAATACTTTATTATTACTTCGTTACTCCTTATTTTACAGTTTTCTGTTTTAGCAGTTTAGAGCGTGTAAATATTACCGAATAGTTCGTGCGAGTTTCTTTTGATAATTCCTTTCCTTTTTATTTACGCGATACGAGTAATATTTTTTGTTTATTAGTACAACTTTAAAGACTTTGCTTTTTCAGATAACCCTATGTCTTGCAATTGCGAATCGCAAGACCTATGGATATGGATGCAACATCATTACAAAATTGTTTTCGAGGGAAATACGAAGCTACGATGTGAATTTCCAGAAAATCTTCGTGATTTCGGATTTTTAGAACTACCGTCTCAGAAACTTTGCGATTTGCCTGTCATAGTCCAAATAGCCATACAGGACATTCAGGCGTTTTCGGTTTTAGTTACTTGGCATAGTCGCAATCAAAGTGGCTTAAACGGCTATCAAGTAGCATACTTTAGGGAGCAAATGCCAACAATCGTAAGTCAAAGTAGTTAGTGATTATTTTTGATTTGAACATTTTATATAAGTTATTTTATTTTATTTACGTTCCAATAAAGTTTAAATACTTTTTTAACATTTTCTTATATCAAAAGAGAAGTATTTGGGAGTAAAACACTACTCATTAATTTTAAAAATGATCTAATGAGAGATCTAAACGTTGATATGCCACGCCTAATTTAAATATATACAAAATATATTTAAAGCAGCTAGATCAAACATTACACCTACCATTTGAATAAAACGGCTGTGCATCACTTCAATGGACCATAAAAAATATTTGTGGCCTATGGTCGAGGTAATTGTGCTTGTACTTTGAATCCGTTTAAATCCTCTATTAACAATGGTTTATATGACCTACAAGCTTTTACAAAGATTAATATAAATTTGTTGAACAACTGCAAAACATATTTGTTTGTTACAGATAAGAGGCAAAGTTCTGAATTCGACGGCCAGTTCAACAAGATTAAATTATTTGATACCAGGAGTGCGATACGTAATATGTGTTATCGCCGTCGGTGATTTTGAATACACCGCATTATCTTCGACTCCCAATGCAAGAAAAGATTCTCTATCAATGGATGATTCGGGGATAGACGTATACGGTGATGAACAAATTTTCAATAACTTTCGATCGTACATGAACAATTCTTACACAAGTAAATGTACAAGTGTAAGCACGATTGATATATATGGAATGTTTGATAATCCATTTTCTAACACTAACATGGGAATAATTGAGATGCTGATGAGAAGACTAAGTTTGGTTGTGGGCTGTTGCTTAGGACTTTTAATTTTAATTGTACTAGTGTCAGTTGTAAGATGTAAAAAAAGGAAAAAACGACCAGTAGTACCCAAAGATGTCGTTCAGCAGCCTCTTCAATACATTTCTTATGATAATTTTACTCCACTGAATGATGATATTCAGTCGACAGATATTGATATAGATACTATTTCTAACAACTATAACACAATTTAAGCTATCTGACTAGATACTTAGGTTAAAAGATTTTTTGGCATACTTATTCCATGTCAAACAGAAAGTATGCAATTTCATGTAAGTTGATTTTCTTAAAACTTACATATATTAAACGTATAGCTAAGCGTTGACCATGATGAGTCGTCCATCTAAATAATTTAAAGTCTGACTTTAAAATGAGTTAAAATTTATTAACTTATTAAGAATAGATGAAGATGCAGTTTTTAAGCTGGGAGTTCGTCTGTAGCTTAGAAGATAGAAAGCAAAAATTTGTTGTTCATATAAACTAAGTTTAATTTTAATCTAAGACATTTAAAAATGTATGTGTTTAATAAAAATCATTATTTGTAATATTACTTGCTGTTACAGTAATAGGATAATTTACGGCGTAATACGCTTCAAGTTTTTATATCTTAGTATTTAATTGTACTAAAGACTGTAAACTAGTTTTAATTCTAATTACGAATAATATTGACTATGTGTATAAAAAATTAAGTGTAAACAAAAATATCACATTTTAGAGTAAAAAGTGTAATACGATAGTTAGAATTTTAAAATTAAAATTACAATTTAAAATTATTATTTTAAAAATTACAATTGTTTAAATAAGAGATGTAGTGTTGAAAAATAAAAACTTAAACGTGAAATCTGTTTTTGTAGTATGTATTTCAATCCCATTTATCATAAAAAATTACAACGAAAATCACCATCTTACAAACTCTCTATTTATAAACATATTTGGTTCAGGTTTTAGTATGGCGATGAAATATATACCTGGGACATTATTCACACACGGCTATCTGATCTTGTGATACGGAAACCAGACAACCGATATACTACATAATATAATACTTTTCTTTACAATACACCCCAGACTCAGGACATACAGACATGTTCATGCACACAAATGTCTGTCGTGGGTGGGAACTGGGAACCGAACCCACGACCTGCGGCGCGAAAGGCAGGTGTCTACCAAACACGCCAATCGGCTCGTCAAACTATATATTCATTAAATCAGCAATACATTCACACAACTATAAATAAACATTTAAATCACTGAGATTTTTTTCTTTTCTATTTCTGCAACGTTCTGTAGCCGTTAGGAGAATTAATTGAATTATTCATCATTTGGAATCTGCTCTGGTTCATTTCTCAACTTGCATATTCTTTCCCTTACAAAACGAATTGAGCGTAAAAAGATTTTATTGATATTATGAAATTAAGCTTACTCATTATTAATAATTTACATGTCAATATCTTTTAAATCTTGACTACTGCTTAACAACAACCACATTAAAAGTAATGAGATGATTCTTATATTTAATTAAGTAGTGGAATTCGCTTGGCATAACACTGAAGTTTGAATAGTATCTATATCTATACTAATATATAAAGGTAAAGCGTTTGTCACATGTCACCAGACTCGACTTTACTCGATTTTAAGGCGATTTTCTAGACTACTTAATTTGTTTATATCTTTGTGTTCTTATCAAATATGCATGTCTGGCCATATTAAATATTTCCACGGTTTGAAATAATTGTTAAATTTATTAAAGAGGTCTTCTAAAGTGATTTTTGTTATTTCAATGTTGAATGAATTGAATATTTCAACCTTTTCCGCCAATCGACTGCAAAAAAGTGCGATATTTCTCACTCCTTATTTATTACATTTTGTTTTCACTTTAAATTGTTATTTATTACGATGGGTAAAATGTATTATTGTAATAATTGCTTTTTTTTGGCTTTGTTTATACACCTATATACTATTCATATTCACGTATTGTCACTGAATTAATTTGCTCACACGCACGAATGTTATGAAAGATCGAAGATATAAGATGAGTTCCTATAGACACACGTAATACGTATGCAATATTATTTTTATGCAAAAACTACAAAACCACTGAAATAAAATTAAAACATTACATTGTCAACATTTTTTTTTTATTTTGAAAATGCGTATGCGCTTAACATTTGTTTAACTTTAATAGTTTTTAGTAGTAAAGTAAAACTGAAAAAATATATTACAACGCGCAATTATCTATTTGATAATATTTAATCTATTCTCAGTTTCTACACGGATTATAGACCTAAAGGATGGATGCGTAGACAGAGAAAGGTCGTTGTTTACGGTATATGTTTTATTTTATTAATTCAAGGTATTTCTAACTAGCACTTCACATGCGACTTCGTCCGCGAAAATTTAAAAACTATTGTCTATATATATATATATAAAGGAGATTTCCACGTATATAATCACTCATCACGATATCTCTGGAACCAAAAGGCGTAAAGACTTGAAATTTGGTAGAAATATTCCTTTCGCCGAGTAGAGGTAAGCTAAGAACGGATTTTTGGATATTCCACCCCTAAAGGGGCGAAACAAGGGATGAACCGTAGTATGTAACTCCGTCATTTTCAAAGTTAGAGCAATGATATTTTATACACAATTTACAGGTTAGAAATAAATAAGTACACAAATCAGAGTTTTCCAAAATTCACCACCTAAGAGGGTGAAATAGGGGTTGAAAGTTTATATGGGGAGGTCGTCATTTTTGATGTAAGAAGTATGAAATTTTATATACAAGCTTTTGGTTAGAAATAAATAAATATGTAATACATTATTTTTGAAAATTTACCCTCCAACAGGGTGAAATAGGGGTTGAAAGTTTGTATAGCGGGTCCGTCATTTTTCGTGTAAGAAGCATGAAATTTTATATACAAGCTTATGGTGAGAAATCGAGAAATACGTATTTCAAGCTTTTCGAAAATCTACCCCCAAGAGGATGAAATAGGGGTTGAAAGTTTGTATAGCGGGTCCGTCATTTTTGATGTAAGAAGCATGAGATTTTATATACAAGCTTCTGATGAGAAATAGATAAAAACGTATTTCAGGATTTTCGAAAATCTACCCCCAAGAGGTTAAAATAGGGGTTGAAAGTTTGGAGGTACAATTTAAAAAATTTATCTTACTCCTGTGTCGTGTAGTAGTCTCTAATAGTTTAAATAAGCATTTTTAATTTTTCCCTATATATAATTCTCGTTTTCTTGTCTTTTTGTGTTTTAAATTAGTTTTTTATTTTTAATTATTTTCTTCATTTTTGACTTTTTCATCCCTATTTTTAATCCTAAAAATCTGGAAAAATTCCTACAATTAGATCTTATCGCTCCCTACATTTCTCTCATACAACATATTTCTGTAATATTTGTTTTTGTCTGTGTTTTTCAAGTATTTTTAGTTATTTTTTAATTATTTTTCCTTTCTTTCGTTGTTTTCATCCCCTAATCTTAACGCTAAAATTCTGAAAAAATTAGTATAAGCTTTTCTTGCCGTTCCCTACATTTTTTCCATACGCAACTTTTTTCTAAATTTTGTCCGTCTGTGTTTTTCCAAATATTTCTTTAGTTTTTTACATTTTTCACCCCTTAAATTTCATCCCTTGTGTTTCGTCTGTTCGGCGGTCTTGTAGGACCCTCTGCCCTGCACACGCCGAGCCCTCAATCTCCCGATTCGGCCTATCCGTTCGGGAGTTATTCGATAAAAACGAAAATTTTTAGCCCGCCCACCCTCCCTATTATTATATATAAACAATAGAGGGCAAAATTTGCCCAAAAAATTTTTATTGTCCCATCTAATAGCCCCGGCTCTAAGGATCACATATGATGCCTTAGAGCCATCCTAGCCCTGGTACCTCGTCGGTTAGCTAAGTTTTAGCTTGCCATGACCGACACAGACATGGCGACGGCGTCCGATACGTCTGTGAGGCCATCTCTGGCCTCAGACGACTCCGACTCGGACGGAGAGATGACGGCGAGACCCACTGCCGACCGCCGCGGTAAAAAAGCGACGAGCGGGCTCGCCAAGGCGAAGGCCCAGCTCAAAAAGAAGGAAGACGAGGATAGGGAGGTCGCCTTTGAGAAGGCCCTCCGGAGCAGGGCCTTCAGGAAGGCGCCTGATATGACGGCCCCCGAGGCGCAGACCACCTCGGCGAACGTCACGACGGAGGACCCAGCCAGCATGGGCCCGGAGGAGTTGCGCGCGTTGGCTGGCCGCAACATAGCCACCATACTCGAGGTGGCTAAAAAGTCCTCCAATTTGAAGGGAGGCTTCATTAAAATGCTCAAGGAGTCTTCAGCCTCCCTTCAGAGCATCGTGGACGTTCTGACGTCGCGGTCGGAGGCCGAGGAGACGCGCCGGCTCCGCTCCGACTGCGCCCGTCTGCGGAAGGAGACAGACGGGCTTAAGGAGGAAAATAAGGCCCACCGTCGTGACGTCGCGGAGATGCGAGCCACGGTGGCGGCGGCGGCCAAAGAGGCACCGTCCATCACCGCACTCGAGCCCCAGGCCCTGGAGGCGCTCCAAGCCTCCATTACATCGGCAGTCGCGATGTTCAACTCGCGGCTGTCCGGCATTGAGGGGCGCCTCCCGCCTGCGGGGGAGCACCGTCCTGCCCCTGTGGCACTCGTAGGACACGAGGCGGTGCAACGGATCGCACCGTCCTCACGAGCGCGGACCGCACCCGCTCCTAAAAGGCCAGAAAAGGCAGCAGTGCCGGCCGCGATCCCCGGACCGTCCAACGCCCCCGCGCCGCCTGCTACTGGCGAGCCACCGCCGGCACAGGAGCCGTCCTGGTCCACGGTGGTGCGGAGGGGAAAGAGGGGGAAGAAGACCTCCCCCCCGACGAGCACCAACGTGGTAGCGGCTCCGGCAAAGTCGAAGCCGCAGCAAGCGGCGAAGCCGAAGCTGACGGCGCCGCGCACGGCTGCAGTGGTGATATCGCTGCAGCCGGAGGCGGAGAAGGGGGGCGTTACATACGCCCAGGTCTTGGAGCGGGCGGAGCAAGGGGTGAAGCTCCAAGACCTGGGGATAAGCGGCGGTCTAAGGATCCGCCGCTTGGCGACTGGGGCCAGGGTCCTCGAGCTCCCGAGGGCCCACAAGAATCAGGCAGCGCAGTTGGCCGACAGGCTGCGATCCGTCCTCGACGGGGTTGCAAACGTGGCGCAGCCCGTCAGCAGGGCGGAGATCAAGGTGACGGGTCTCGATGACTCCGTCACCAAAGAGCGGCTGGTCGCAGCGGTCGCGCGTGAGGGGGCCTGCTCCCCTGGGGACGTCCGGTGCGGATCAATGCAACGCGGGCCGGGCTATATGGGTATGACCCGCGTCACCTGTCCCATCGCGGCGGCCAAAAAGCTGGCCAACGCCGGCCGACTTCTCGTCGGGTGGAGTGCGGCCAAGGACTCGCTCCAGGAGCAGCGGCCTACGCGCTGCTTCAAGTGCATGGGCCTCGGCCACACGAAGGCACTCTGCCCGACGGATAAGGAGAGGAGCAGACTGTGCTACCGTTGCGGCTCGGACGGCCACAAATCGTCGAGCTGCTCCGGTAAGCTGCGCTGCGCGGTCTGCGCAGAGGCCGGCAAGCCCTCTGGGCATATGATGGGGGCGCGGGACTGCAACCCCCCCATCAGGAAGGGAAAGGTGGTCCCCGGCACCAGGACCACCCCCACATCGAACGACGCTAGCCGCCAGGCACGCGAGGAAGCCAATTCGAACTCAAAATGAGTGCACAATCGATTGGCTTCCTCCAAACGAACGTGAACCACTCCGCCGGAGCGCAGGACCTCTTGCTGCAGTCCATGGCGGAGTGGGAGATAGATCTGGCGGTGGCCTGCGAGCCCTACTTCGTCCCTCCCCTAGCTCATTGGGTGGGGGATGTGGACGGAACGGTGGCGGTTCTCTCGAGGAGCGGAACGGGCCCCCCCCTCTCACTCATAGAGAGGGGCTCGGGCTACGTTGTGGCGGGGTGGGGGGAGTACGCGGTCGTCGGAACGTACTTCTCCCCCAACCGCAGCCTTGCTGAGTTCGAGACGTATCTCGGCTCGGTCAGAGCTGCGGTAGCCAGGCAGTCGCCGAAACCTACCTTGGTTCTCGGCGACCTAAACGCGAAGTCGCGTGCCTGGGGCAACCCTGCCACGAATCCGCGAGGGAGGGCCGTCCAAGTGTGGGCGCTACTCTCCAGCCTGTCCCTACTCAACAGGGGGCAGGTCCACACATGCGTGCGCCACAACGGGGGGTCCGTGGTCGACGTCTCGTTCGCCACCCCGGTGGTAGCACGCAAAGTGTTAAACTGGAGAGTAGAGGAAGAGGTGGAGACTCTGTCGGATCACCGCTATATCCGATTTGAGATCTCCACCTCTCGCAGGCCGGCGGAACCCCAGAGGGTGCCGACCACGCTGCCGAGGTGGTCTCTTGGCCAGTTAGACCGCGAACTGGTCAAGGAGGCTGCCATCGTGCAGCGGTGGGGTTCCGCGGGACGGGAGGAGGAGGGTGCCAGCGTCGAGGAGCTGGCGGGCCGCATGCGCAGTGCCCTCAAGGAGGTCTGCGATGCGGCAATGCCGAGGACCCGGCGAAGAGTTCCGCGCCGGCATGTATACTGGTGGTCGCCCGAAATAGCCGAACTTCGGGCGACGTGCAGCCGGGCGCGGAGGGCCTACGTCCGCTGTCGTAGGCGCGTCGGCCTCGACGCGGACCTTGAGGGACAGCTCTTGGCCACTTACCGCCGGCTGAAAAAAGATCTGCAGCTGGCGATAAGTCAGGCCAAGGAGAAGGCGAGGGAGGAGTTGCTGGCGGGTCTCAATCGAGACCCGTGGGGGCGGCCGTATCGCGGTGTTCGCGGAAAGTTCCGCACCCAAGCCGCCCCCGTGACGGAAACGTTACCGCCGGAGCTCCTCCTGCGCCTGGTGGGGGAACTGTTTCCCCACCCAGGTGAGTTTGTCCCTCCGCCTATGGCCCCCCGCTCCGTGATAGAGGACGCAGTGGATCCGCCACTGATCACGGAGCGGGAAATGGAGATGGCCCTCGATCGCTTGAGGGCCAAGAAGACGGCGCCGGGTCCGGACGGGGTTCCAGGGCGAGTTCTGTGCGTCGCCCTGGAATACCTAGGTGCAAGGCTTCGGGGGCTGTTCGACGCATGTCTGAGCAGCGGGCAGTTTCCGAAGCCTTGGAAGGAAGGAAAGTTGGTGCTGTTGCCGAAGGAGGGTCGACCACCTGGCTCCTCCTCGGCATACAGGCCGATTGTTCTGCTGAGCGAGACGGGCAAGTTGTTTGAGAAGATACTTGCGGCCCGTCTCGTTCAGCACCTCGATGAGGTTGGTCCGGGTCTGTCAGAGGCCCAGTTCGGGTTCAGGGCGGGTCGTTCGACTGTCGACGCCCTGAACGCCCTGAAGACTCGGACCACGGAAGCGGTGGCCCAGGGGCAGGTGGTCCTGGCGGTGTCGCTGGACGTGGCGAACGCCTTTAACAGTCTCCCATTCGGCACGATTAGGGAGGCACTCCGATACCATGGGGTGCCGACCTATCTGCGGAGGCTGTTGGAGGCGTACCTCCAGGACCGAGAGGTCGTCTGGGCGGGGGGCGACGGCAAATTGGTCCGGCGTCGGGTAGGCTGCGGCGTTCCACAAGGGTCGGTTCTCGGCCCAATTCTGTGGAACGTCGGCTTTGATTGGCTCCTGAGAGCCCCCGTCCTTCCCGGTATGGGGGTGTTGTGTTACGCAGACGACACCCTCGTCACCGCGACGGGGCGGGACTTTCGGGAGGCGGCCCGCCTGGCCGAGGTCGGAACGACGCTGACCGTGGACCGCATGGAAATGCTGGGCTTGAGGGTCTCCATATCCAAAACGGAGGCCCTCCTTTTCCACGGTCCACGGAGGGGCCCCCCACGAGGGGCGAGTATCACCGTCCACGGGACGGTGATCGCTGTGCAGGCCCAGATGAAGTACCTGGGCCTGACCCTGGACGGACGATGGAGCTTCGGGCAGCATTTCGTGCAGCTCGGCCCGAGGCTCATCAACGCCGCCGCCGCTTTAGGCCGCCTCCTACCCAACGTGGGAGGACCGGACTCGCTATGCCGGCGCCTCTATGCCGGCGTGGTGAGGTCGATGGCACTGTACGGTGCCCCTATTTGGGTGGACGCACTCACCGCTTCCAACCGGGCCCTCCTGCGAAAACCGCAGAGGGTCATAGCGGTGAGGGCGATAAGGGGTTATCGTACGGTGTCGTGGACAGCGGCGACCCTCCTCGCGGGCGATCCGCCCTGGGAACTCCAGGCGGAGGTGCTCGCGGAGGTGTACAGCTTCCGAGCCGAGGCGAGGGAGCGCGGCGACCGTCCAGGGACGGCGGAGGTCGGGCGGATCAGGGCTCTAGCCCAGCAGGCCCTGATCACCCGATGGGAGGAGGACCTCGGGTCCCCCACGGCGGGCCTGGCGACAGTGGAGGCGGTACGTCCCCACTTGAGTCGCTGGGTCAACAGAAAGCGAGGCACGCTCTCGTTCAGGTTGACGCAGGTGCTTACCGGACACGGTTGTTTCGGTAAGTACCTGCACGAGATTGCGCGGCGGGAGGTTTCCCCCTCCTGCCACGAGTGTGGTGCGCCATTCGACACGGCGCATCACACCCTGAGAGAGTGTGCCGCGTGGGGGCCCCAGAGGCATTCCCTGGCGGCGGTCTTAGGCGGAGACCTCTCCTTGCCGAGCATCATCAACGCGATGCTCGGTAGTGAGAGGTGCTGGTCGGAGATGGCCTCCTTCTGTGAAAGTGTTATGTCGCAGAAGGAGGCCGCGGAGCGGGAGCGGGAGGAGAATGCCGCTGCAGACCCGCTCCGCCGTAGAAGACCGGGGGGAAGGAAGCGCCGCTTTGCGCACCTTCTCCCCCCGCCACAATAGGCGCCGCCGGGGCTAGGGGGGTTCCCAGTACCCTGGGACTCCTCCCTAGAGAATGGAGGCCCGCATAGGCGGGCCGAACGTCGGAGCGTCACGGTAGCATGCGCAAGCGATCCCGTGGCGCTCCACTTAAGACGAGAAGGGTACCGTGGTGGTTTTAGTCGGTAAGAGTCCGACATAACCCTCCTTCAGAGGGTACCCATGAGGGTTTCCCCACGTAAAAAAAAAAAAAAAAAAAAAAGGGGTTGAAAGTTTGTATAGCGGGTCCGTCATTTTTAATGTAAGAAGCATGAAATTTTATATAATAGCTTTTGGTTTGAAATAAATAAATATGTAATTCAAGATTTTTGAGAATTTACCCTTCAAGAGGATGAAATAGGGGTTGAAAGTTTGTATAGCGGGTCCGTCATTTTTGATGTTAGAAGCATGAAATTTATTATACAAGCCTCTGTTTAGAAATAGAAAATCTATATATATATATATATATATATATATATATATATATATATATATATATATATATATATATATATATATAATTATATATGAGATTTCCACCAATATATAGACTCATCACCATATCTCTGGAACCATAAAGCGTAGAGACTTGAATTTGGGTAGGAATATTCCATTCTCCGAGTAGAAGTCAGCTAAGAAAGCTGATTTTGTTCAACTCTCATCCAGATTTTTCACATAATATATCATTATCATTGACTTTATATATAGGAAAGCCCATACCAAGCATCATTAACAGTTGCCATAGTAAGAGTAACCGATTTCATGATGTTTTATTGATAAACTAGCTGTTGCCCGCGGCTTCGTTCTTTAACTATACTAATACATATTTTAAAGAGGTAAAATTTGTTTTTTTTTTGTATATTTGTTTGTATTTTTTTGTAGTATAGTTAGACGGACGAGCAAATGCGCCACCTGATGCTAAGTGGTAACCAATGCCCATAGACATTGGCATTGTAAGAAATGTTAACTAACGCTTATATCACCAATGCGCCACCAAACAAATTTCGTTTAAAATGTTTCAATTTTGTAATCTATCAATTTTAATGATATTGTGTTTTTTTCTTTGTTTTATTTTATTTTGCACGACTTAAACGTTTTAAAAAATAGAGAAATGTCGCTTTTTTGGCGGGCGTTAATACCAGACGGCACCACAGTTTTATACTATAGCAGTCATAATTATAATGCTTTTGAAATAAAATAATTATTTTTCAATTAAAAAAGAGGGAAATTAGTTATTTTGTATGTTTGTTTGTATCCTAATTAAACATTTTCGCATTGAAAACCATACAAATATACAAACTAATAAGAATGAAATTGAATAAAGGAGGACAACGCTGTTTAATGTGACAATAAAAATAATAATAATGCCCTCCGGACCAATTTGACCACGGCGGCCAATCTTAAGAAAGGTGTGCCATGAAAGTTTTACTATAATTATTAATATCTTGGCCACTTAATATGGGATAAAATTGTCTATTACACTTATTTGAATGAATACTTTAGAAGATATTATGTGAGGAACCGGATAAATGTAGGGTGGATGAAATGGCGACAGGTGGACGATTTGTGAATGCCCTTGAAGATCAAAGGGAAGATTTATAAGACCGTTAAAATACCTGTCATGATGTTCTGAATGTTAGGCAGCCAAAGAAGATGTTGTAAAAAGAATGCATGAGGCAGAGATGCGAATATTAAGAGGGATGTGCGTTGTTACTAGAATAGATAATATAAGAAACGAGTATATCAAAGGAAGTCTGGAAGTGACACCGATAGCTGAAAAGTTAAAGAGTAATAGATTAGCGTGGTATGGGCATGAGAAAGGATGAAAAACATGTTACTAGAAGGATGATCAGTATGTAAGTTGATGGATATAAGGGAAGCCAAAAAAGTGTGGATGGATACTGTAAGAAAGGTATAAGTACGAGTGACAGAAAGAAGTGAAAGAAAAAGAATTATTGTACCGACCCTACGTAGTGGGATAAGGGCAGGAAAAAGAAGACTTTAGATATCATCGATTCCTTAACATTTTCTTTAGTAGTTATTTATTACAATGCCCTATACTGAACATACACGGTAATGTACGGGCGAATATTATTATATATTTTATATATATATAACGTTATTGATTTAAAAAATGCACGGGATTAAATCCTTATTTTACCCGTACGAAGTCGGGACGGGCAGCTAGTTTAACATAAATACAAAACGTAGTTCAGTTACAGTTTGTTCAAACCGTGACATTTTTCTTACTTTTGATACCTGTCATAACTTCTAAACGAAAAGTCCAATCCGATGAGCATTCTTGCCACCATTCCACGCGGTCACGACTTGTATAGTAATTATTTTTAATTCTTGTTAGTATTTATTTAAGGTTTTATTGTAAATATGCACATTGATGATTAAAAAAAATAGTAAGATTAGTAGGATAGGATGCATATTATAAAAAAATATTATCTTTCTGCACTTCCATCCTTCCATCATTCCTTCCATCTAAACTTTAACTGTGCTAAACTTCATTCCTCTCCGTTGTCGTAAGTAATTGTCGTAAAGAGGGATACAAAGTATGTATTTACAAAAGAAAAGTAGTAAATGTAGTATATCAGTTGTCTTGTTTCCAGAGTACAAGCTCTGCTTATTTTGGGAGCAAATGGCCATGTCTGTATTATTTTCATCAGTGTACCACAGTGATGAAACTATAAAAAATTGTGTGGTTGGGGCTCCCCCGTCACGGACGAAGTTTTTCGAGATTTTTTAAATTAGTAAATTTCACTTTTGTTTACCCATGAATCGTATATAATAGAAATAAACAGTAATGAAAGAAAGAGGTAGACATAACGCTAAATCTTTATGCAGCATTTTCAGTCACGCCACTCTACTGTAAGCCGCTCTACTGTAAGTACGTAAAATAAATCCGTTCCAATAACGCCGTTCTTACGGTGGACGCTTCCACTTCTAATAACATGGCCCTTCTGCGAAGACCACTTTTCGAAAATCTGTCTCCCATGAGGGTAAAATAGGGGTTGAACGTTTGTAGGGCGAGTCCGTCATTTTTGATGTAAGGTTAGAAATAATTAAATAAGTCTTTCAGCGTCTTGGTAAATTATGTCGCAGGCAAAGCCTCTGGTTAACCGCTAGTTATACTATACAATATAAAAATAATTATCGTACTTTAGATATACTCGCCGCTTGCAAGGGAACAAATCAACTGTTAAACTTATTCCCACTCTTATTGCGAACGACGGGTGCGTCAAATTAGTGTTTTATTGATATTATTCAGTATACATAGTTTATATAAAATATATGCTCTACCGTCTAATATACAGAGTTTACAAAGGTTCTAAAATCATATCATTTATTTATATTTAACGTTATCGTATTTTTTATGGTTATTTAATATATTCATATTATAAAGTATATACCTACTTAATAAGTTAACTAA
Organism: Nymphalis c-album; assembly: GCA_963151315.1. Taxonomy (NCBI): domain Eukaryota; kingdom Metazoa; phylum Arthropoda; class Insecta; order Lepidoptera; family Nymphalidae; genus Nymphalis; species Nymphalis c-album. The sequence continues at coordinate 7,370,205 of OY720588.1, forward strand.
ATTAATACATCTATTGTTACATTTATATATCTAACACGTGCGTTCGTAGCGTAGCTGTAGCTATTGGGAAAAAGAGTGGGGCGCGTCATCTTGGATTGACCTATCTATAACGTCTTTAAATAGTTACTTTTGTTCTTTTATATATATCTACATTACATTAACAAGTTTCTGATACGACTCGAACGCCGTCATTGATGGTACTTCACCAGAAATCTTTAGACATGTTTGTATAATCATTTCTTTGTATGAACGACGAGTAAACACATGTGTCGACACAGGGGGCAGACGCTATTCTTATATAACACACAGACACTTTATATAACACTTTACAATTGCAATGCAAGATGTGCACCGGGCAACTGATGTCGAAAGAATGAATGCTCGCTTAGTCGAGCGCTGCTTTTTATAGGGTTTTAGTGGTGGTTAGTTGACAATTGCACGTGCTGCTTTTAAAACAAGGCGGCGGCGCCGTCATATGTATATTATGAACGAAAATAAGCATTATTTCAAAAGAACCAACCACAACGATTGGTGGTTGGTTGGCGATGTAAGGAATGGTTAATATTTCTTGTAGTATATTTCTCCATGGACGGAGGCAACTATCTACCATCAGTTGGTCCATTTGCCAGTTCACCTACTAATAAAATAAGGAATAGGTTTATCGCATTTCTTATACATAAAAATACTTTAAAATTCCCTAATTGTACAGACACACAGAACTTACATTACCTCGATTGATTTTTTGATAATTTATATCCATCATCAATTAGTGGTTGATAAATGAATATAAACCGATTGTACAAAAGATCCTCTTGCTAATATATTCCAGTACAAACTCGTATAATTTCTCATATCTGTCTTTGGACTTGATTCATTGAAATAAGAATTTTTGAATATGCTTATTATAATGCACGATAAGAAGTTACACGCCATGACTTTTTATTATGCGGAAAATGCATACAGTAACATTTTACGACGCGACGTGTTTGGCTGCCATAGTGCCCTTTGGATCAAAATGATTTTCGATTTTACTAAGCTATCATAAAATATTTTATAGATTTTTTTGAGAAAATTATACAGTGATGTAGTACTAAACGTACTAAAATGAAAAATAATGTTCAATATTATGGAGCGAGCTATGCTCGGAGTATCTTTGAAGGATAAGATCAGAAATGAGAATATCGGGAAAAGAACCGGAGTCACCGACATAGCTTGCAAAATTAGTAGGCTGAAGTGGCAGTGGACTGGTCACGTATGTCGTAGAACCGATGGCCGTTGGAGCAGACGAGTCCTAGAGTGGAGACCGCGAATCGGCAAACGCAGCATAGGGCGCACTCTAGCTAGGTGGACCGATGACCGATGACCGATGATTATTAAGGTGGCGGGTACCGACTGGATGCGGAAGGCGGAGGACCGGGAGCTTTGGCGCACCTTGGGAAACGCCTATGTTCAGCAGTGGACAACGATTGGCTATTGATGATGCTGATGATGATGATGTAATTTTTTGCATGATATTTTAAAAATGTTTACATAAAAAGAACCGACTCACGATACCTAATAACCATTTCACGGGTCGGACACTTATTTTCATACCCACTATATATATTTAGAACATACATAAGTATAATATACTTTTATTATCAAAAAATTTTTTTTTTATTTTCAAATCATTAATTAATAATGTAATCTGACCTTTTTAACTCATAGAAAGATTGTAAATATACAAAACTAACTGATACCCGCGACTTTGTCCGCGTTGCTTGATATATTAGCAACGTTTTTTATGTACGAAGGAAAAACATCAAAAAGATCGCAAGCAAAAATATACTTTGTTTACCAAACTTCTTTTTAAACAATGTTATTCGTTGCTCCGTTTGTATCTAAAATATATAAATGGGTTATTAACGTGAGAGCAAGCGACGTACAGTTGATCGTGTGAAACACAGAAAATTCTTAGATCAATACCAGCTGGTTTTGGTAACTACCTGCACAAGATAGCTAGGCAGGAGGTATCTCCCTCCTGCCACAAGTGTGGTGTGCCTCTGGACACGGCGCTCTACACCCTGACGGACTGTGCTGCGTGGGGGCCTCAGAGACATACACTGGCTGTGTTAGTCGGCGGAGAACTCTCGCTGTCGAGCATGGCGTTAATCATGGAAATGGTCTCCTTCTGCGAGAGTGTCATGTCGCAGAAGGAGGTCGCGGAGCGGCAGCGTGAGGAAATTGCCTCTGCTGATTCGATCCGTCGAAGAAGACCGGGTAGGAGGTGTCGGCACTATGCGCACCTTCTCCCTCCGCCTTAATAGCCGCCGGGGCTAAGGGGGTTCCCAGTATCCTGGAACTCCCTTAGAAATGGAGGCCCGCTTAAGCGGGCCGACCGTCGGGGCGTCACGGTAGCATGCGCAAGCGATCCCGTGGCGCCTCTTGACCAGACGGAGAGGATACCGCTGGTTTTTTAGTAGGTATTCCGGCGCCTTCAGTGCCGGTGAGCCCCAAATACCCCCTCAAGTGGGGGAAACGCGTCAAAGGGTTTTTCCGATAAAAAAAAAATCAATGCCAGCAGCATTTAGCGTCTGCCCCTGTGATTTGTATAAATATCACTTCAAAATTTCGGCTTCAATTCTACTCCACGAGAAGGAAACATACAATACTGAACACGCAGTGCATATACAAATCGTTGTTTCTTGAAAGTTTAATAAATTTTTATTAAATGAAAATATCGAAATAATTTATTTTTTTGATAAGGGCCAAGTGTCTAAGAAATAAAATTTAGAAAATTTCATTGAAATCTATCCAGTCGTTTTTCCGTGATGCGCGCACAACTGCAGACCTCTAGCATTTTATTTATATAGATTATATAGTATTCCTGACAACTGTGTGTTACAATAAGGATTTGAGGCCGTGTTAATTTTTATGGGACTACTTAAAAATAAATCTGTTGGGTAATGTGTCATTCTATTCGTTATTCCACGCATTTATCTGATTATCACACAATAATTATTCTCTAATATACCGATTCAATTGATAAAAATAAGTTTTTTGGGATATTTCTTAATACAGGGTTGTCTGGAAGAGATCACTACTTGAGTGATAAGACCGCCCCTTGCATGCATCATCCTTCCTAAATGTCTTTTTTATTTTTATATTTTATTTTATTTTTTTTCACTTATTTGTTACTGACTTTTTTGTTTTTTTACGGTTAGGTGGTAGCCTTGTAAACAGAAATATCTTATTGAAAATATGTATGTACTGGCAGTACAAACTGTGGTTGCGAGTAGTCGTGATGACTAATGATAAAATATATGAATGAATGAAAGAAAATATATATAAAGATTGAAGTGTTACTTCAATGACAATGATGGGCAAAATATATAAGCATATAGCTTATCAAATTTATCTTCGAGTTGCAGAATCTTGTGAATCGTCAGAGAAGCAAGATTATGTGACGTCTAAAACTGTGTCGATCGACGGACGAAAGTTCGTAAGGCGGTCGTTGAAAAACTCTTATATATTAGTATGCAGCAACCAGATAAAAATGGAAGCTGTATTGGTACGATCACTCTAAATCGCTGTGATGATAAATATGTTTTAAGATTATTAAAATAATGTCTAATGACAATAATTGTACTAAGTACATGAGACATGATCTCATGTTATAATAAAATTTATGAATGAATGACAATACATATAATGATTGAAGTGTTACTTCAATAACAATGATGGGCAAAATAAATAAGCATATAGCTTATCAAATTTATCTTTATGTTGCAAATCTTGTTAATCGTCAGAGAAGCAAGATTATGTGACTTCTAAAACTGTGTCGATCGACGGACGAAAGTTCGTAAAGTGGTCGTTGGAAAACTCTTATATATTATTATGCAGCAACCAGATAAAAACGGAGGCTGTTTTGGTACGGTCACTCTAATTCCGTGTGATGATAAATATGTTTTACAAAATTTGTTAAATAACAATAATTGTACTAAGTACATAAGAAAGGATCTCAAGAAGTGCTTTTACATTACCGAGTACTCATAATGTTATTCAGTAAAATGTTACTGCGTAGTGCGAGTACTGTACTGAATTATACTATGGCGGGTTCTTGATGATTCGACATGGGGCGAGGCGCTGGGTGGCTTGATCTCGGTCGCTGCATTAGTGTCCCTCATGGCGATGTCGTCTGGAATTTGCTTAGGTGATGCAGTTACGGGGTTTGATGTTACCGTATAACGTCTTCGGCGATACGGTAGGGTCCCTCCTTCTGTTGCCGATGAGGCTGCCTACGTGAGATGGTTTGGGAGCTTGAGGTTACTATATAACGTCTTCGGCGATATGGTAAGGTCCTCCACTCTGTCTTGCTGGGTTGCTGGAGTAGTGTATGTACTATGTGGTATTGCGCTATTGCTGGTTAGCGTTATGATGTCGTTATCGATGTTTCTCGTTGATCGGTGGTACCGGTATCACGACCGAATGTTGCAGAGCGTTGAGGAGGCAGTAATACTGTTAAACTCATACGTTCATGCAGTGATGGACAATATCAATCAATGGATTTCATCCAGGCTCATCTGACGCACTAATTGTTTTGCGAGAAGTATCGTTTATAGCAAAATGACTCGTCCTTATTAGGGACGCTCCCTTAGCTTAGTGTTAGGGATATCACAAGTGACTAGTTGTTTCTCTATATGAGTCAACACGCTAGCGATAGAAAATGCAGCCTGCATATATCTCTTTTGTGTTAAATGCATATAATGATCTGGGTTTTGTGCTGGCATAGGTAATCGACCAACGGGTGCGTTGCTTGTTGTAGGCTTACGTAAAGTTTTATATCCACTATGGAGTTATAGTTTTAAGTATAGCGTAATACGCAGAGCGTATAAAAGGTATATTAATAGGATAGGAAAACGTTAGATTTAGTTATAAGTCTTAGTTATAAGTAGGGTAGGATGTAAGCTATTGCATTTTTTTTCTGCTTGATTTTGCAGCGATTCTCGTCATTTTTACCCGGACAGATATGTCAGAGCATATTTCGTAGCTGATCGGGCTGATTTTCAAGTCCATTGTCTTCATTATGTGCAGAATTAAAGAAAACCCGCCATTGAACACACAAACCGGTAGTCACTCACACAAAACTCAATATCTCAGTCCTTTCACAACTTTACACAACATTTTATTTAAGTAATCTCAATAGGTAGGTTTTATTGTTCCCCGTACGATGTTTTTATGTATCTGTTAAATTTTCAGTGGGAAATCTCTCAACTACTACAACTGCATTCGCATTTGAAATATTATTTGTTGAAAATCTGACGTAAAGTTAAATACTGACTACCGTACAAGAAGTACCGATCAAGAGTGAGATAATCTCGTAAAAGGTCGAGTGAGTAAATTCCTTTAGCATTACATCGTATTAGCAACTCGGCTTAGAACGGATACTCGTCCTATATTCCATGGACCGCCGCAACATTTAAAGGATTACTGGTAGATTACAATTAAGACTTATACATATTGCCAATTGATATCTACTTGCCGTGTCCGGGTTTCACCCGCGTATAACTTTAAGTAAATCACTAAGAGCAGATCAAACTGAAAAAATTGAATCAATAATATTCTAACATTTCAGTGTATACAAAATTTTTTGTTTTATTTTAGTGGGATATTAGTATTTATTGGTATTTGTCGCACCCGGATCTACACAGGGTAACATACAATTGGCCATGAGAAAAACTTCTTTCCCCTAAATCTATTCCGACATACTTGAATTGAATTTCCTGTTTTATTTAATGTGGTTTTAAACGATACCTTCACAGGAAATCGTGTCCTTTTAAAACTGGATCGTAAATATGTTTTTAATTTAAAAAACTACTTATTATAAACTAACCGACTAACTGGTTTATTTTTCGGCCAGAGAATCGGAATTGCGATTGAAAAAAGAAATTTTGCTAGCAATCAAGCCACCATTCCACGCGGTCACGATTTGTACTATTTATTATTTTTATTAGTATTTGGGCTTTACTTCACTAAACAACTAAGTAAATTTAACAAAATCATGAACAAAATACATGCGACAACAAAACGTATTACTACCTAGAAACTTTAATTTACAAAGTTATTTACAAACCAAAAACAAATATTTACGTATATACAAAACAAACAAAAAAAATCAAGTCTTTCATCTTTATAATATTAGCATAGATTTAATCGTAGCATTATTTTAAGTATAGATTAAATTTATAATTACATATAACACTCCTAAATGCTCCTGAAAACTGATAGCAATTATATCATATTATGTTTTGTTCAAACATTAATGTCGTATTATAACAGTAAAGGTACAACGACTGTTGTGTGTTGTCTCTTTGCTCATTTGAAATCCAATTAGCTCGAAATTATCATAAGCCGTTTATCTTCTAGAATGACAGATGAGCCGTGCAGAATTCTTATAAACATTATCTAAAAAAGTTTTTTTGCAACAGTATAGATTTGTCAGTTTAATTTTAAACAAAAATAATGCGTACTTAACATTTGTTGTAAAGTGCAATTTTAGTCATTTTTCATTGTTTACTTTAATCTTTAATTACGAATTACTTGTACCATTAACACTTTATATTATACTCGTATATAGTTGCTTTGTTAATTTTATAAGTGGGATGACCAAGTTTTTACTACACAATTTAGCATACTTATGCCAATATTCTTACTATACTTATACATTACATTATACATCATCGTTATTTTATTGTTACTTTATTGCATTGTTTTTTATTGTATTTACACATATATCTATAATTATATTTTTCAACATGAACACATTTTCATATTTAGACACTATTAAGTTACTTAGTAAAGTTTGTATGTTCGATGCCTGGGTTACGTAAGTTGAGAATTGGTTTTCTGAATCCAGGATCTCTGGGGACACGTCATGATGAATTTATGTTGGCTATTAACCGCCATGATGTAGACATTATGGCCTTGAATGAAACTTGGTTCAGAGAGGGTGAGGAAGGGCGAGCGCCAAATATCCCGGGATATCGTCTGCGTCACAAGCCGCGTATTGCTGAAGTACGTGGCCATGGTGGTGGCCATTACATTAGACGTGGAATAGCAGCACGAACCCTTGTTCATCCTACAACATCTCCGGACATGGAACAAATGTGGCTTGGTGTGAGCGTAGGTGGGAAAAAGTTAGTCATCGGCACTGCATATCGACCTCCTTGGCTAAATCCACGTACCTTTTTTTGACGGCCTTACGGATATGTTCGCTACACTCCCTGTTTATGACCATGTAGTTCTGACGGGTGATTTTAATATTAATTTTTACGAAACTGATAATTACTGTACACGTATGCTGTGTGAGTTCTTAATGTACACGAATCTTAAACAGATTGTTAATGAGCCTACCCACTTTACTTTTCACAGTGAGACACTAATAGATCTAGTCTGTGTAGATGGTAACACTAGTGAAGTATGCGTAGACTATATACATGAGCTTAGCAGCCATGCGTTCTTATCATTTGAATTTAATATACGCAAATATAAACCTAAGCCTCTTCGAAAATCTTATAGAAAAATTAGTTCTTTATTAGGCAATTTTATGTAGCACACACTATTACACGTAGTAACACACGTTAGTCAACTTATAATTTAATAACTTTAAGTACATCAATATTATTTCTGTATACAGATCTTTCTTTACAAGTCCTGTTGGCGTTTATCAGCGTTCGATCAAACGAGCATCTAGACTACAACTGGGGCGTACACTTTCATCCATATAAATAGAACAAAACATATTTTTTATAATTAGTTATTTATTTTATTTATCTTTATATATTTTTTTTTATCGCTACCTACGACGTGACGTACGTAGCTAATGGTGACCACAGAATACCAGCGTTGAAGCTCATTTAACAATGGTTTCAACACAAGCTGAGTGGTTTACCAATTTGGGCATCACATTATTTTTGCCTTTTGTTACTTTATATAATTTTGTTAATGATTTGTACAAGTGTATGTCCAAATAAAGATTTATTTGATTTGATTTGATTTGATTTGATAAAAAGGTCAGGAGTAAAAAAAAATACCGCGCATTTTAATAAAAACTGAAAGTGAAGGCTTAAAGTGCTTTCTGAAACGAGAAAAAAAATACTTAAAGACAACGTTAAGACTTCACATATTCATACAGAATTCAAATATTTGTCACGGAAAAGAATTTAAGTCACGACATTACGTCGTAGAAAATAAATGCAGTTTCTCGGCTTAAGGCTTCAGAAAAGCGTTGTTGATAATACATCGAAGTGCAATTTTATAATATCGTGTAGAATTTAACATATTTTTATTATCAAGGGTGAAAAATTGCAACCGTTGCCTGCAGGTTCCATTTACTTAGTTATAATTATTTGTTTATGAATACGAGGACGTGGCGATAGAAATTATCTAACGTAAGAACCACATTCATCAAAAACGATTCACTGTGAAATAATCGATATAAAAAATCATTGAAGGTTTTTACACAAAAGGTTTTTGTTTTTTAATATTAAGAAAAACGTATTATAAATATATTAGTAATCCCATACCTACTATTAATTTCTTACATACACTTCAATTTAAACATTACTACTTTAACATTTGGCGTTTATTATTATTATTATATACCTTTGCATATTTAAGCGTAATAATTATGAGAAGATGTATTTTAAACGTGAATATTATAATATTTTGAAACCATTTCTGATAAAAAGGAAACATGGATGTCGTTGCGGTATTTTAAGGTTTATTTCATTTCATTTCATAAAGCATTATTAGAGATGAGCTGTATTACTTTTGGTCTATAGTTTCATAACATTATTTAAAATTTTCGTTAATTATATAAATATAACACTAGCAATTCCACCCATGTTTGAACTTAATAATTTAAACAAAAAAAAAAATTGGTTGCCTGTAAAGTCGGTATACGGGCGAAAGTTTTACGTGACAACGACTTTGAGTGGTAAAATAATTTTAATGTGAATATTCATTCGTATAGTAGGAAGAAGGATGAAATAATAGTAACAATTTAAAACATTTATTTATACAAAGAATTATATTTAAAACATTAATTTATACAAAGAATCTCGCACTGAATTTCATATTAACAAAATTTTATTTTTTATGTCTGTCTCTCTCGCTCTTAGGCGGGCTAACCATGCCCGAGTGGAAGGGACGCGTGCCTCTCACTCGCTCTCATTGTGAGCGCATAACGTGAGCGGAGCGTAACGCAGTTTCTTGAAGTGTCACCCGGCAAACCAATTTATAAGACGTTGTCACGTCAAAAACGAAGTTGTTTTCATATGAATTTTATTTAATTCAGAAGGCAAAACTCACCTGTAAAAAAATCAACCCCCAAATCGAATAATTACCCTTAGTTCTTTTACTCAGTGACTATAATGTATAATACATATATACCATCGTATAGCGTAGTGATGCGTCGCCTGTCGCCACTCGCGATTCGCCACGCCAACAATAAGTTTAACCCGCGCCTATAGATGTTTCACATCAAAAAACTGTTATTGTGGCTTGACTATTTTTGTGAGCAATAATGAGTACTATTAATATATAGAACACTATTTTATATATGTATTGTTAATAGTTTTCGCTATGTTACTCGGTAAAGATATAGCTTTGTAATGGAGAAAGAATTTTTAAAATCGGTTTAGGTAGTATTTTTTGAGTTAAATCGTAACAAACAAACAAACGAACAAGTAAAAAATCAATCTTTCCTTGTCTTGTACATTTATATGATTAAAAAATATATGTTTTCAAACAATAAATCACTTACAACAGTCGTAAGACAAAATGATCGTGAGTTTGTTTAAATCTTAAATTGTATAGGTAAATACTAAATATGCATTAAAATCATCAGCTATGCTAATATCAATAGTCCCTCTTTCGTATTTCCCTAATGGGTTGCGCTTATGAGCAGAGCATCTATGTTCTAGTTTGATGATATTCTACATAATATACATATATCGAAAAGATCGAGCAATTTATTTTTGACGGTTAAAGATTTAATATTCTACACAATTAACAGGATATATGTATAGTAGTAAACAAAAGTATACTTTGGTACGTACTGAATACTGAAGTTACAAATTGTTACTTATATTACGTACAAAATTATAATTTTAATCTATATTAAGTGGAAAAGGTAAATAACCTATTTATCTGAATAAGGACGAACAATAAATTGGAAAAAAATAACTATACAAATAATTTTTACTTTTTGAGATTAATTAATTTTTAAATTCCCAAGTTTTCAGCGACTAACATAGCCTATACTTTATCTATACAAATATATTAAAAAAGTTTGTTTGTTTGATATGATTAAACTCAAAAAGTATTCGCCCGATTTAAAAAAAAATCGTTTATATATTATTATATCTTCTTATTTTAATTTAATTTCTTTATATCTTCTTATATCTCTTATTTTCGTATATTATATTTTCAAAAAAATTGACTTCCTGACCTTAACTGAAACGATGTAACCAAAGGTTTGATGGTGCTTATAAAAGTCATTGTTTTGCATGCGCTGCGAAAACTATTGACGATATATAAAAAAATGATCTGTATGTTAGTAACAGCCTATGAATATCCCACTGCTGAGCTAAGGCCTCTTCTCCTTTTTGAGGAGAAGGTTTTGGAGCTTATTCCACCACGCTGCTCCAATGCGGATTGGTAGAATACACATGTGGCAGAATTTGAGTTTAATGTGACACATGCAGGGTTCCACACGATGTTTTCCTTCACCGCCAAGCACGAGATGAATTATAAACACAAATTAAGCACTTGAAAATTCAGTGGTGCCTGCCGGGGTTTGAACCCACGATCATCGGTTAAGATTCACGCGTTGTAACCACTGTGCCATCTCTGTATGTTAATGTTCATAGTTGAGCTACAATAACTGTTTTTAACCGACTTCAAAAAAAGGAGGAGGTTATCAATTCGTCCGTACGTTTTTTTTTTAATTTATATTATTAAGTTCATTAAGTGGTGGAATCGAATTGTGATGATATATGTATTCAAATTATTTAATAATAATGTATAAAAATTCTCTAAGTAAGAAATATGTTACCGTTTGAACAAAGTGTAACGTTTAGTATATTTAACAAATACTAATTTACGTGATTACTTTAACCAATAGTTTTTAAAATTTTCGCGGACGAAGTCGCGGCTGAATTGCTAGTTTAATAGAAATTGGTGACCCCTAAAAAATTGCAATAATGTAATTTAAGGTATCATTCTTTTTTCTCTGTAAAAGTAATTTGGTGTGAGCTGAATAAGTATTAAATGTTCTAAAAATAATGTACTACATGTTCATATTACTCATCTTTAATTTAAAAAAACTATTATAGTTGTCACAATAACTGCGTTTTATTCAAATTAGTCAATAAAAGCACGGGTAGAAACAAACGACGATCTTTTTTTTTGTGTTTGTTACCTCATATCTTTTGACTGGGTGAATCGATTTTGATGATTTTTTTTTATTTGAAAGGAGTTGCTTCCCATGGGGTCCCATTTTTTTTTGGTCCAGGTTTGACAATGGAATCCATGAGAAAACCATATAAGTCGTAAATTTGCATGAGGTATGTGCGCGACAAATGGACGAATAACTCGATATCTATTCAACCGATTTCGATGATTTTTCTTTTATTGGAAAGAGTATACTTCAAGGGTTGTTTGATGATAGTTTGGTTAGATTCTGATTATAGGATCCATGACAAAGTAACGGAAATATTCAATTCTTAGTAGCAAATTAACGATACACGGCCGAATCTTGTATAGGCTATCTAGATTTTTCATTCACCTACCATAACATCGTTATGATCAAGTAATTGTAGTACTATTGTATAAAACACTTCTTTATATACCGTCAATAGTTTTCGCAGCGCACGCGAAATAATAACTTTTATAGGCAACAGTTTGATACGTTTGGGTTACATTGCTCCATTTTAAGTAGAGATCTATAAGTTTTTGAAAATATAATAAAGTATTTAAATTATAATAATATTATTAAAAAAAATATAAGTATTTAGTATTTGAAAATATAGTAAAGACGTAGCTTTCTAAAGGTGAAAGAATTTTTAAAATCGGTCAAGTAGTTTTTGAGTTAAACCGTAATACAAAATCAAATAAAAATCAAATATTTCCTCTTTAAAATATGAGTTATGCATGTAAGCATTGTATATATGTATATGTTTGTAATTGAAACATATTTGAACATCTCCTAAAAGTTGAGACCAATTTTGAAAATTATATATATATATATCTATATATCGAATCGTATAAGTACTCTTATATACATGTTATATTTATGTATTTTTATATATTGATTACTAGTGTTTTTCCAGCGGGTTCACCCGTGTAGTTCCCGTTCCCGTGGGAATATGGGGACAAAATGTAAAATATGTCTCTATATACTCCTTGATAATGTAGCTTTCCAATGGTGATAGAATTTTGTAAATCGGCTTAGTGGTTTAGGCTTGAAAGCGTCACAAACATACTTACTTTGGCATTTATAATATTAGTTAGGATAATATAGATACTGCCCCTTTTTTTAATATACAGACATTCCGTCATATTTTATGGTGAAGAATGGTATAACACAACATCTATAAACATACAGTTTATTTAATTATTACTAGAAATAACTATTTGATTATGTTATGGCTGCCCAACACCCCAGCAACTAAATCTATTTAATCAAAACATGTTAATTTATATTCATACATTTAACCAACATTTAACCATATTAACAAATATTTATTAATTAAGTACCAAAATGCATTTTTCTTTACGTTTCACTGTTTTAGATTAATATATTTAAATAATAATATAAACGGCGCTGTCTCATATGAGCTGCACGTTTAGTAGGTCTAACCATATTCTACCAAATTAGTGAGTGTACTTCAGATTCACTAAAAATCGAAAAATAAATAAAAATTTTAACAAAACAAAAACCGACTTCATATAAAAACAAATTAATATGCACTAAAAAGTAAAAAAATAATTGCGTATTCTTCTATAATTTGATAATTAACTTACTATTTTCTACTCATCAATATGTAGGTACGAATGTGTTGTGTGGTTGATAATTTATTTACAATTATTGTTATTTTTGGAGTCGATGTCAGCTAAGGGAACACTATTATATACCTAGCAATAATAATACGGCAATCTTTTAAAAATAAACAAAAACATACACATTAAAAATTGACTTTTATTCGCCTCGTTAAGTTGCCCGTGCGACACAAGCACATCTCACCTATAACTAATTATGTATGTAGTTATAAACCCACCTTGGCTGACATCGACTCCAAAAGTAACAATAATTGTAAATACATTATCAACTACACAACACATTCGTACCTACATATTGATGAGTAGAAAATAGTAAGTTAATTATCAAATTATAGAAGAATACGCAATTATTTTTTTACTTTTTAGTGCATATTAATTTGTTTTTATATGAAGTCGGTTTTTGTTTTGTTAAAATTTTTATTTATCTTATCATAATATGAATCTCAATGCAATTAAATTCTTATTTAAATGGTTCCAATTTTCCCTGTCGTTTAGAAGTTAATACTTTTAAAATCATGCAAAAGTGAGAAAAATGCCCCGGAGTAAGCGCACCGCAAAGAGTAACAAACGTCCATAATATACAAACTTTCGCTTTTATAATATTAGTGGGAAGTAGGATTATTATATCCCCTGTACTGAACACACATATATATTGTTCTGTTTGGGCGAATAGATCGATTGGTGAATGTTTATATCTTATTGATTAAAAATGCACGGGATAAAATCCTTATTTTACCCGTACAAAGTCGGAACGGGCAGCTAATTACAATATTTCATATATTATAGTATATTATCTTAATTTCTTTATGTGAATTATATTCTATTGCTCAGCTTTGTTTGTCTACCACTTCGTCGCTGCTATCTTGCAATAATCGGTATATTCGCTCAACGCTAACCTACTTTGTTGTCATGTTGTTTCAACATTAATCTAAGCATATAAAATAATTATGTAAAGTTAACTTAATAAATCGAAAATATATGAAAAACATGATTGACATCGACGACCAAAAAGTAACGTAAAAGATAACCGTACGTCTCATCGACGTACAGTAGGTTGATATCTTCGAAAATAGAACACTTACCGTGTGTTTTGTTACTTGAATAACGTGTGTATCCTTTTGTGGAGCTTTTGGGATTAGTTGCATAAAGAAGGAATGAGACGAATAATTGAGACGCTTTTTGCTGAAACAAAAACACAGTAATTTAGTCAATTAAAATCTAGATTTCAAAACATGTTTTGAGTCGAATAAATATCACAAAGAACTTCTTTCCTAACAGGGGTCTCTCGACCGCTCACTTTATTTTTATTTTTTACATCTAATTTAATACAAAAACATAAGTTGCGAAGCAAAAAATAAACGTATTTATTAGTTTCCCAAGTAGATGCTAGTAGCTGTTAATACAATAATAAAGTAAAGATAGGAGATAACAAGTAAAGTGAAGTTTCTCGCGTCACTGATTGTCCCTTCAGTAACCGAATAACAACAATAACAGAAGGCAGTCTGCTTGCGAAAGACGGCCTAACTCTGCCTCAATCTAATAAGAAATCAGGCGACACGGAAAATGTTTCATTGACAAGAACAATACGATTTATTCCTTGGCTCGTCCATAGATGTAATAAACGTTGTAACAACAAGCTCATCAATATTTAAATAAAAAAATACTGAATATGTAAGCAGTTTAAATCACAAGCAAACCGTTTTTGCAATATAAAGAGAAATAACTGTTTTAAAGAAATAAAATTATTATTAAATAATTTAGATATACAATTAACATTACTGTATTTATAATTTTTCTTATATAAAATAATAATAAAACATGGATACAGCGAGATTTTCGGCGACTACAAAAAGAAAGAGTTTATTAATTAAATATCCGATTAATTTCTTACGTATTACATTAATTTGATAGCAATGATAAAAGTAACCCTAAGGTGGGAAAAGCGTGGTAAATTAGGAGAAATTTTACTTGATGTGAATATATTACTCGACATCCAAATTTCATTTCACACACCTACATAGAGATATTAATTGTATTGATTTTATTTAAAGAAGTACCAAATCAATAAGGAAAAATTAATACATGGCTTTTGAAGTGCGTCCTGAGAACATTAACGTGATATTTAAGTTTATAAAACTTTTAATTTTGTCGTAAATTTGTGTTTCGCTGTCAAAGGCTAATTGTGTGTCTATGGGCAACTATATTTAGTATGGTAACGTGTAAATCATAGCAAAGATATCGTCGTTTTAGCAAATGGAAATAATACAACTAATGTATGTATTAGTATTAGTGTACTCCAGATCGATTTCAGTCACGGCGACCAATTTCAAAAGAGATTAGCCAAATACGCACGACAAGCAAGAGTGTCCGCAAACACAGGTGCACTCTCTATTTCTTAGCTCTCATAATGCTTCAGTCAAATTAACTTTAAGCTTTTAAATCTTGTTTAAGGACGTTATTCGATTTCGTAATTTGAGAACCACTCATTAAATTTTTCTAAAGAGAAACAAAGGTGGATTTACGTGATAAATGTAGATAAATTTGTTAGCAGACCGTGCCTTAGGGCATAAGAAGCCATTTTTTGTTCTTTTATAAAAAATACTAAGAAATATAGGTCAGCTGAGTTTTTCTTATAATAAAAAAGACATTCCTTTTTTATTTACACATTATAATCGATTTTATATATTCTGTAAGGAGTTATACATTCGTAGCAAGCGCCGACTTTTCACTAAATATTAATGTCAACACTTTACTCAATATAATGATTTTGGACTGTATATCCATAGGTCGCTGGTCATATGGCCGGCTTGAAGGACCAAAATTTATGGTCCAGGGGAGGTCAATTCCACAATACCTAGCACAGGTATTGTGGAATTGATCACGCGGAGTATTGAGGTTTAAATAGTTAATTTATTAAATAATTAACAAAAGGTTTGCTTTGAATGCTAAACCGCGTCGATCGCTCGGTCAACTCCATAGTCTTTGAACTGAGGGTAATATTTATATACAAAGTGTAGGAATATACTAATAAAAATGTTGTACGTTAACCGTACATACACATGTGTATAAGCATAAATGCATCCATATATTATATCTTTTGTATAACAATAACTTCGTGATCACACGAGTGGATCACAGTCAATTAGTAAATTCTTAAGAAATTTAAATTCGTTTTTATACAGTTTTTATAAATAATAAAGAATAAGGAGGATAACTTCAGTGTTATAATGATAAATTAAAATTAATACATATATGAGTAGTAGACATTATATTTTTGATCATATACCAAGACAAAATCGACCACAGATCTCCCCGCATGATCGGTGGTACGTGATTCAAGACATTCGGAGTGGTGGGTGTTAAAATCGCCAAGAATCACGATCTCTGCAGATAGGATCTGCTGCTGCACGGAATCTGTAGCCTGTTAGATTTCATATCGTTAATTACGTATTTCTTTACCAGTAGCCATATTTGTGTGTGGGTATGTGTGTGTGTGCGCGTGTTATTATAGTAATAAAATAATTTACTATATTTTTATTAATTATACGCGGGTGAAGCCTCGGGGCACAGCCTGTCTAATATATAATATTCCTCCTTATGTAAAATAGGCGTTAATGCTATTTATTAAATATATACGATGTGCTAACGCAATGTGAAATGTGAAGATGTGAAACATCCAAACCATGACCATTAAAATAATTTGCGATAAAACAATTTAACAGGAAATTACGATTTTTTTCTAGTCATGTCATAAATGATTATAATGAGAATAAATAAATTATTGAATATTTTTGCAAGAAACAAGAATAAATGTTGTGAGACATGCATTAAGTTCTGTTAATGCATGTGCGATATAATGATACTTAGTACCTTCTGCCCAAATACGTCAGCACTTAAGAAATGTAATAGCACAGAAATATAAAACATTATTAGCGCCGCCAATATGCCGCTAACCATGCTATCTAAGATGTTATGTCCTAACCCAGACGATACAATACAAAATGTTTCTTATGGTTAAAGATCAACTGATGAGTAAGTTTTTATCAACAAGCTATGATATTACAACCACAGTCCAAATACGATTAAAAGTGCACCATACTCCGATATCGAAGTGGGAAGTTTAGTTAAGTTTTATATAAGATACAAACGATTATTAACATTGTCTCTTGATAGTAATGAACATGGGTAAATATTAATGTTAACTCTTATATTCAATCGTATGTAAGAAAATTAATATAAATAAACTCCTTAAGTTGTAACACATCCCTTGGGGCTATTCTCGAACTAGACCAATGTTAAATTGGATCGATATACTTTAGCGGACGTACCGGGCCTGGGCGGAGTTGTGACAGAGCCCGCGCAGTCAGCGAGAAATGGAGTAACCCATTTTATGCTAGAATGAATTGCACGTCGTGGACTGCAGGTTTGTTGGAAAGCTGCCCACTGATATTTTTTACATATACACAAGAAGGTTGATCAACTAAAACAGTATTTTTGCTATGGTTCTATAATGGCATTTTAATAATCCAGTCATTACGTTGGATAAGTCAACCCAGTTGGCTAATATTTTGACATCGTGTACTTAGAATAGCAACTAAGATTTTTTTTTTATAATTTTAATTTAATATTTGGTACACCACTTTTAGTTCTGATGACAATACAATTTAATACATTCCGTATCATTAGCGGATTACATTTTTTTAATCAGCGGATTACATTTTTTTCACAACTAACTAAAAATGGGTATCAAGTGAAAAGGCTTGACTAGTAGAATAGAGTTAACTATGAAAAAAAATTAAAATTCAATATGGCCGCCAACAAAATGGCGGAATAAGTACATATTTTTTTCACAACGCTTTCTAATTTCTATGATGGTATCAAATGAAAGGACTTGACTTGTAGAATACTAGTTGCACTTATGACAAATTTCAAATCTAAGATGGCCGCCAGCATAAAATACCAGATTTAATTAAAATATTATAAGAGTTAAAACAAATTTCAATATTTCTAATTTCCATCACCACACCACTCTCCCCATCAATCTAGGGCATTGATCAGACAAAAAAAATAAAATTGTTAGGTGCGCTAAATTTCTATCAAGTCAACCGCTATATGAATGCTATTTATGTTTATTCAAGATGCGCTTTGCCCAACGATTTTATAGTTTTGTAACTTTAGGAGAGGGAGTTATTTTGAATTGACAGGCAGAAACTTCAGTTTTATTTATTTGTAGAGATTTGATAAAGTGTGAAGAAGAACCAAATATTTACAACACTTGTGTGTTCCGTTCATATTCATAATATTAGTGTGATTATTATTATTCTAGTAATTAAAGAAAAATGGACTTACTGAATTATAGTAATGCCTTCTTTATACTATACTAGCGGTTCACCCGCGGCTTTGCCCGCGACATAATCAAAATATGTTAACTATGATCTGTTTTAGCTGTGAAAGCAATAAATTTCGGGCATTTTTTATATTCAAAATTTTCCAACCATTTTCCTCCCTTTTGGAGTTTAATTTTCAAAAATGACAAAATATGTATGCATTTATTTTTGCTCAGAAGTTTTAAAATTAAATTTCCTTCCTATGCAATAACAAAAAACTCCCCATATAAACTTTTATTACACCCTTTTAGGTGGTGAATTTTGGAAAAGTTTTTTTTGCTTATATTATTTATTACTAAACAAAAGCTTGTGTATGATGAGGACATCGGTTCTGTACTTTTTAAAAATCCTAATAGAACTCGTACTCCGATATATACTTCAAGTTATAATTTCTTATAGCGCCAATATCTATGAACGGTGGCGACCACTTACCATCAGGAGGCCCCATTTGCCCGTCCTTCTACAATTTCATAAAAATGCTAGTGTTTTTTATTCTCTTTGGCCTTAAATATTGATAGAAAAATGATACGTTCTTACCAGATAAATATATAGTACAGACCAGATTGAAACCCATTTTACCAGAGAAGTGAAACAACTTTTTTCAAATAATATAAAATAATTCAAAATAAAATAAAACTTATACATAGCACGAATCCTCCGAATCCAATACATTCAAGGGAATATCTCCCTTGTTACGTGATACATTTGTTTAAATAAAAATGTGTACAATTTCTGAACTGTGACTGAAAGTAAGCAACATGGTTGTAAAATAATTTGTTAGGTTTGGTTAAATAACCTTCATCAAAAATTAAATGTATTAAGCACAATCGGAGTAAAACCGTATTAATTTATTAAAAATATGTAATATAATATATATTTTATATTAAAATTCATATATTTCATATTATATTTTAACGTAAACGTATTTCATATTGCTTAAACCACCCGTGTTCGAGCGTATTCCGTAGTGGTAAAAGGAACGGTTAACATTATATTAGGTTAGATTAACAGTTTAAGTTCAACAGTCAATAACTAGACGATATATTATCATTAATTGGAAGCTTTTTTTTTATTTATTTTTATTGTATAGGTAGGTGGACGAGCATATGGGCCACCTGATAGTAAGTGGTCACCAACGCCTATAGACGATGGCAATGTAAGAAATATTAACCATCACTTACATCGCCAATGCGCCACCAACCTTCACACCGGAACACAACAATACAAAGTGCTGCTGTTTTGCGGTAGGATATCTAATGAGTGGGTGGTACCTACCCAGACGAGCTTGCACAAAGCTCTACCACCAAGTGCTAGTATACAACAGTAAATGCCGAGATGGGCCTGTGTTATAAACACGTGAAACTTATCCAAAGATTTTGGGTTCAAGCACAGGTTACCAAAACTGAATTTAATATGCTTAACTTGTGCTTATAATTAATTAATCGCGTGCTTAGCAGTGAATAAATATCGTGAGAAAACCTGCACGTGTCGGATGATAATTAATACGTCACATGTCTATGCAAAAACTCCATTGAAGTAGTGTGGCGGAATAAGCACCAAAACTCTCCTCGGGAGCCCAGCAGTGGGTCATTTACATGTTTATTACTTAAGTTTGACTTTGTTTGAGGCAGCATAACTATTATCTTTATTTTTACTCTGTTTATCACTATTTTAATAATATATAAATATTTAATAATAGATACATATATATTATATATTTATAATATATAGTAAAATAAGATCATTTTCCTTGACTTTAAAATTGTATTCAATGAATAATCTATTTATAATAATTTAGAATCGGCACTTCGTGAAATACATTTTTGAATTCGTTGCGAACGAAGTTCTTTTTTTCTTCTTCTTTGAAAACACAATTATTTTTGTGTTAATAAGTTACTGTTACAATAAAACAGACTAAAAATATAAAGAAGTGACCTTTATACTACTCACAATATATATGTATGTGTAAAATGAATGTACTTTAACTGGGGATGCATTGAATATTTTAGAAACCACATAATTTCATGATGTTTTTGATGCTAAACTTCTATGCAATCATATTAATGTATTGGCAAATAAAAATGATATTCGTACACCAACGACTTTCAGATGATTGCACACGTTGGGATTGAGACGATTGCTAAATAAAAAATATAATTTTATTATTGAATAAAAGCTATTTTGTAAGATGCTGAGTTTCTTTCACCGGTTCTTTTCAGGTCTGAGGGGGTTATTTCGGAGCAAGTTAATCAAGATTTTTCCTCGAATGTTGCTAGCAAACCATTCTATTTTACTGTTATTATATATTATTGGACTGCCTCGTTGGTCTAATGGCTTGATATAAGGCCGCAGACTCGGTGGTCCTGGGTTCAATTCCCAGGTCGGGCCAATAAATAGTTATTTGGGTTTTCTGTCAGAAAATTCTCAGTAGCAGCCTGGAGTCTGGAAGTTGGAAGTGTGTACACTCCCGTGCCTCGGAAAGCACGTTAAGCCGTAGGTCCTGCGCCTGACCCCTTTCCGATCGTGTCGGATTGCCGTCACATCGGATTATGAGAGCTAAGGAAATGAGAGTGCACATGTGTTTGCGCACACACTGGTGCACTATAATATATCCTGCGCAGTTGGCTAATCTCTCCTGGGATTGGCCGCCGTGGCCGAAATCGGTCTGGAGGTCCTTATATATTTATTATTGTTTTCTTAATGCCCTTCGATGTCATTGTGTATCACTACACATATTGTATTATAGTTATCAACTAGCGGTTAATCACGGCATTTGCCGCGACACAATCGAAAATAATTGAAAGTCCAATATATGTTACTTATATGTTATTTTTTTGCTATGATAAAGCTCGAAGAAATAACATAGTATAATCAAAACTCACACTACAATTCGTGTTTATGATATGAATATTGTAGTGGTTTTAATAACTCGAAAATAGCAATTTTAACTTTAAGCGATTTTGAAATCACAGACATAAACTTCAGTTTTATTTATTTGTATATATGTGATAAAGCATGAAGAATAACCGAATATGCCTAATACACACAACCTTTCGTACTAATAATAATATGAGTGTGATTATTATTATTCTAGTAATAAAAAAAAAAGATTTACTAATTATTGTAATGCATCCTTATATAGTATATAACTAAATATTAGATGTAGTATTTCCAATTGCTAGGACAACTATATCATTGGCATGACTAACATGTAAACATGCTACATATATGATATATTTGCCTAGCAGCAAGTACCTAATAGAAATTGACATTGTGTTTTTTCATTTTATTATTTGCACCCAACAATAGGTATATGAAGTTTTTTAGCTTATATACCCGTAATATAGCATATATAGCGAACAAACATTCTAACCTTTAACAACAAAAATAAAAAAAATCCTATCCATTTGGGAGGAATTTCCAAAACTTTGAAACATATGTTCATCAATTCATTCAAGAAACGCATTTATCCCGTTTAGAATTTTCAAAAATGACAAAATATGTGTGTTTTTATCTTCGTTCCGAAGATTTAAAAAAAAATTAATTAATATAAACTATCACCCCTATTTCACCCTCTTAAGTGGTGAATTTTGGAAAACTCTGATTTGCGTACTTATTTATTTCTAACCAGAAGCAAAAGATGGATCAGTTTACTCACTAAAATATAATAGAACTTTGTAAACACTTGACACTAACACAAATAAATTATTAATAGGCTGTAATAAATAATAGTTGCTTGAGCAATGTCATAATCTATTGATTATGGAAAATAAGTCTCAGATTTTTTTATAACAAACAAAAAAGTTTACATGGAGAGCGCTTAATTTATTTATTTAGCTCGTCGAGCCGAGTAAAATGGCACAGACATTACAGTGTTGCTGAAGATAGTAAATTAATTAATAACTTGTTAATTGTAACTAAGGTCGAGTAATGAATATATAAAATATATCAAATACAACAAATCAATATTTTTGTTGGCAGTAGGATAATAGGACATAATAAAAGTAATATCGAACTTGATATATGATAATAGAAGATATAACCAAATGGAATGAGTGACTATAATAAGTAATAAATAAATATATCGTTCCAAAGGTAGAAAACCGATCGTACGAACACGTCTTTCTGTATAAGTAAATAACAGTCACTTCTCGAGTCCAGTCGATTGATCCCCGCAGATTGCTATCCTGCTCCGACCAATAAAGATATTTTACCCAATTGGATAAGATTAGGGTTCAAACGAGAAATGACATAGATTACCACTGGATCTACACTCGATAAATTATCGCTCAATTAAGCCTTGTAACTTAGTTTTTGCTTTTATGGCGTTTCATTTTCAAATCGCAGGTGTAGCCATGCTTAAGATATAATTTAATTATTAAATGATTCTAAATAGACATAATTAAATTTTGTAGTGATTAAAATTACTTTATTATGATTAATAAAACCTCATTCCTTTATCGTCCCATATGTCGCAGACAAGGTAACCAATCAACCATTAAGCAATTATAATAATAATAATAAAAAATATTCTGGGATATTATTCACACACGGCCATCTGATCCCAAACTACTCGTAAGCAAAGCTCGTACTATGGGAGTCAGACGACTGATATAGATAAATACACCCAGACTCAGGACAATCAGACGTGTTTATGCACACAAATGTCTGTCCTGGGTGGGAATCGAACCCACGACTCGCGGCCGCGTGAAGGCAGTGAAAGGCAAGTGTCTTACCAACCACGCCAACCGGCTCGTCCGTCGTTTATATAATTAAGAAATATATTTCTGAAAGAAGACTGAGACTAAAGAATATATTGCTGCTATTTCTACATTGATATTCATTGTGGGTTTGTATGTCTCAGAAATAAGCCACGATGCCCCGATGAATCGAAACCGATGACCGGGGGTTCAAACTCGGACAAGGACCACCGAATTTCATGCGCTTTATTTGTGATTATTGACAGTGAAAGAAAACATCGTGAGGAAACCTGCAAGTGTCAAATTTCACTGTAATTTTGTCACATGTGTATTTCACCAACGTTGGAGCAGCGTAGTAGAATTAGCTCCAAACCTTTTCCTCAAAAAAAGGAGAAGAGGCCTTAGGCCAGACGTTCGCAGGATGTTACTCAAAAATTCCGACACTTGCTAGTTTGTTCATGATTTTCAAAAAACACTTTGATTAAAGTTTACCTATGTGTTCTATCTAGCTGATTCACATAGTCGGTCAGGCTTTTTATGTTATTGGTATACATACAGGAAAATGGGCCACATGTTATATCATCACCATCGCCTGTAGACATTGATGATGTGAGAAATATTAACCATTCCATACAACGCCAATTCGCCACCAACCTTGGGAACGAAGGTGCTATGTCCCTTGAGCCTGATGATACATTAGCTTACTCAGCCTTCAAACCGGAATGCAGAAATACTAAGTATTGCTGTTTAGAGGTAAACAACTGACGAGTGGCCTACCCAGACGGGCTCGCACAAAGCCCTGCTACACTTACGGCCGAATACTGAAACGTCATTCAAAATTAAGTGGGACTTAACTATTTGGAACGTCATTAATTTCAAAATTTAGTATGCGGAATTTGAAATTAAATAGTTAAGTCCCACTTCATATTTGGAAGACGTTTCAGTATTCGGCCATTAGATTACTTATTTTTCATTATAAATCATTTGTCAGTTTTATGTTCAATGGTATAATATAATCTGTCATAATATGTTTTTAATTCTCAGAAAAAGAATATTACATATTATTTAATATATAAATATATATTCTATTTGTATTAATATTTTTCCTTCTATCTTCCCTTTAGCGTGCCACAAGCACGCGTGCATTCAGTTTCATTGATGGGAAACCCTTTCAAGATGGAAACATTGCTATAGTGACAAATCCATTTCATCCTCATCATACGCCTCCAGCATTAATTTTAAAGCTGTTGAATTTTCATTCAATTTCGGAGACAGTGTTTTGACAAATTTATTTACAATCACAATAATTAATTAAATGGATTTTACTTATAAAATTTCTCGATTCCTTATGAAGCCAACTGTCCGTCTTAACTTGATCCTTAAAGCGATAAAACAACATAAATTAAACATAATTATTGATCCACTTTGTTTACTTCACAAAAATATGCACTGTTCTTAGTTTAATCATGAACAATTAAATAGGAATCCCAAAGTTAGCTTCGTTACAGCTGAACTTTATTCATTAGCGTGCATTGTCTAACGAATTTATTCGTCAGGTCAGACATTGCCAAACATTCCGCTTTTCACTAAATATTTTCCTCGAATTTTGTTTATCTTAAGGAGACAGCTCTCCAACTTCTCTCATATTTAACAAAAGTTTGCAAGGTTCTCTTTTACTGACATAATCTTGTCTAATATGAATGTAATAGGAATTTTATGACTAACACTCAAGTACAAAAGTTCCCAGCTATATTAATAACTAGCCGTTGCCCGCGGCTTCACTCGCCCGTATTTTAAATCTATACCAATATTATTAATAATTGGTATTTTTAACCGACTTCAAAAAAGGAGGAGGTTATCAATTCGTCTGTATGTATTATTTTTTTCGTGTTTGTTACCTCATAACTGGGTGAATCGATTTTGATGATTTTTTTTTATTAGAAATTGCGTACTTCCCATGTGGTTCCATTTTTTTGGTCCAATTTTGACAATGGTATCTATGAGAAAACCATATAAGTCGTAAATTTGCATTAAGTATGTGCGCGACAAATGAACGAATAATAGGCAACAGTTTGATACCTTGGGTTACATTGCTCCATTTTAGGTAGGGATCTATAATTTTTTTGAAAATATAATATAGCCTATGTTAGTCATTAAAGATAAATTGCGAGAAGCCAATAATTAACATTGAAAATGTGATTATTATATGTGACACGACTACCGAAATTAGCGCCGAGGCTATGAGGTTGTCGTACTCACTGTTTCAATGAGAACCAACCAAAATAAGCGCTGATGCTATGAGGTTGTCGTACTTACTGTTTCACGAGAATCTAGCCAAAATTAGCGCTGGGGCTATGAGGTTGTCGTAGTTAATTTTTTACGAGAATCTAACCAAAATTAGCGCTGAGGTTATGAGGTTGACATATTTACTATTTCAGGGCAATCTAACAAAAATTAGCGCTGAGGCTATGAGGTTGGCACTTGGCACCTACGGAAACATGAAATTAATAAAAATTTATTTTTAGTTTGCTTTCTGTAGACGCAGGGACGCGTCTATCATCAGCATATCGGCGTAAATTTCATACACATTAAAATATAATGATAAACAAATTAAATCGGAAGAATAATCTTCCGATTACGTCCACTTAACTATTTTTTTAAAAAGTAACCGTTTCAAAATTATTTTTGCTTACTGGAATACTTTTAAATTTTTAATTGAATGTCAAGCGCGATAAAACTATTTATTATCTAACGTAACAGAATAACGATGCAATCTAAATTATCGCTTAGTTTCGTAGCTAACTAATTAGCTTTAGTGTCCGTAACTTCGTACTCTCCATCGAATGTAACGACTCCGGTAATTTAATTTTTGCTTGCTAGCATCTACTTAAATCGTCTTATTTAATGTGATGTTGAGCTATCAAACGTTGGTTCAAATTTACATTGGTGTGTACCAAATTAATAACTATATAGAATGTCTTAGCGCTTAAGACAAAACTAAAGGCTGATGATTAAAACCGCTCGGATGAACGGGAATTACATTGACTAATTTAAAAAAAATCTGCTGTTTCTATACATAAGACACGATTATGATGAATACGACGAAGAAAACAAAGAATGAGATACCAAATTATAGTAACGACATTAAAACACTTTCGTTCATTCGTCAATATTTCATGTCAATGCAATGAGTCCTAATCGTTTGTTTAATTCATTGTAATGCGTGCCGTAGAAAATGCGTACAAATTGATTATTTCTTGGAATTAGAGTAATGGAAGTTGTTAATACGACATTCGCATGCAGGCTGTGATCCCTGGCTGCTTGGTAATTTTCCACGTATCCCTTAATGGCAAAGTAACACACAGAGTTCCCTTTACGAATCAAAGACTTACATTGATTGGCTGAATTAACTCAGACGCATTTGGACTCTTAATAAAACAAAAGTAAAGCTTTTATTTCAAGGTTAATTTAATTTTCGGATGAAATTGTTATAGAAATCTCATTTAATATTACATTATAAGCCCTTCTTTTGCAAAATGAGTGACGGGATTTACGCATTGCAGTTATAAACACTCATTGCACCAGGTGTATCCCGAAACGTGGTTTAAAATGTTCACAACTTTTCTACAATTTAAACATAACTTTTTTTTATAAAAATATTACAAAATTTGCATGTCAAATAGGCATTATACAATTCGACCTAGTTTATGCAAACACAATTCTGCATAAATAATAACCTGTATCTGCAAATAAATAATTTGATTGATAGAAATATGTACGTAAAACATCACTATCAAAAACCTTGTGGTCACGTGTAGCAAAACTATCTTAACTGAAAGAACCAATCAGACTAATAAAAAAAAATCGTACTGATTGATCGATTGATGCGTAAATATTATAATTAGCGCTGATGAGATCCTTCAGACTTCGGGTGAAATATAATATGGATGATAATGAATTAATTATGATTCGATATGTGTGTTTGATTTATTAAAGACTAGCTGCCCGACCCGACTTCGTACGGGTAAAATAAAATTTTTATCCCGTGCATTTTTTAATCAATAAGATATAAACATTCACCAATCGATTTATTCGCCCATACAGTACAGTTTATATGTGTTCAGTACAGGGCATATAATAATTCTATTTCCTACTAATATAATAAACACGAAATTTTGTATGGATGTATGGACATTTGTTACCCTATCACGTAAAAGTACTGAATGGATTTTAATGAAACTTTACAATAACATAGCTCATACATCAAAATAACAAATAGGCTATAATTTATAAAGCTATTACTTATTATTAATTTATAAATTGACCAAAATATAACAATAAGTGTACGTGACACAGTCGGAAAAATTCTTCTATTTCAAAGCCATTCTGGCATGCCCTGCAAAACCGTAAGAGGTGCACGAAAATAATGTATGGTGTAAATATATATATATCTTATATCGTTCTCCAAAAAAATCTCCAAAAAAAATAATAAAATAAATCAACAAATAATTTTATCACTTCCAACTTTTGTCTCTTACACTATATCATTTGGACAAATATTTTAAAAGTTACGACGATGACAAAGTCAGTGCGCGGCACTATGCAGCAGTACACTGTGGGAGAAGAATTCGGTCATCGATCGTCCGTTTTGCGATTTTTCAAGTCCTAGCGATTGCTTAAAGACGCACTGTACCAGTATGTAATTTAATAGGTAGGTTTTATAGAGCCAGGCTGCATACCTTCGGGTTGTAGCGGAATGGGCCGGCACGCCCAGCCGGAATTACCACTCTCCCACGTAAAATCAGCGTAAAGTGGTAGTAGTACCATAATTCTGAGTGCAAATAACAAAATGCTAAGCACACAATGTCTTACTGCTACCCTATGACAACCAAAAGTCCTAAGACCTGTCGTTTTCATTGACCGGCTTGGTTGATTTTAGTGAGAACTGTTATCACATGTACCTACACTTATTTTAGTGCATGCTCAAACAATGTCCGTTCCCTGCATCGCTAATGCGCCATCAACCGTAGGAACGAAGATGTTATGCCCTATGTGCCTGTAGTTTGATAGAATAAAAAAAAGGGTACGCTTGCTCTTTTATGGTTTTCACTATACCCAACGGCGTAGATAGGCGGCGGGGTATTTAATATTTTTATAAATTAAACTCTGAACAACTTAAAAATAAAAAAAATCCGTTACTAAAGTTTTCTTAACAGAAATGCATTTCATACTTATTAATTTCAAATCACAGATTTTCAAGCGAACATTTATCCTTTACTTATATTTATGCGGGCAACAGCTAGCGTACGGGCGACAGCGGGACGCGGATGGGTGTTGGACCGCCTGAATTTATTTAGTGCGCGATAATTTTAAAATTACGATTACTCCTAAGATATTGATTTAAATAAGTAATTTAATAGGTAGGTTTTATAGAGCCAGGCTGCATACCTTCGGGTTGTAGCGGAATGGGCCGGCACGCCCAGCCGGAATTACCACTCTCCCACGTAAAATCAGCGTAAAGTGGTAGTAGTACCATAATTCTGAGTGCAAATAACAAAATGCTAAGCACACAATGTCTTACTGCTACCCTATGACAACCAAAAGTCCTAAGACCTGTCGTTTTCATTGACCGGCTTGGTTGATTTTAGTGAGAACTGTTATCACATGTACCTACACTTATTTTAGTGCATGCTCAAACAATGTCCGTTCCCTGCATCGCTAATGCGCCATCAACCGTAGGAACGAAGATGTTATGCCCTATGTGCCTGTAGTTTGATAGAATAAAAAAAAGGGTACGCTTGCTCTTTTATGGTTTTCACTATACCCAACGGCGTAGATAGGCGGCGGGGTATTTAATATTTTTATAAATTAAACTCTGAACAACTTAAAAATAAAAAAAATCCGTTACTAAAGTTTTCTTAACAGAAATGCATTTCATACTTATTAATTTCAAATCACAGATTTTCAAGCGAACATTTATCCTTTACTTATATTTATGCGGGCAACAGCTAGCGTACGGGCGACAGCGGGACGCGGATGGGTGTTGGACCGCCTGAATTTATTTAGTGCGCGATAATTTTAAAATTACGATTACTCCTAAGATATTGATTTAAATTGAGTGGTGTAAAGGGCAATTATAATATACATTAAATGATTGAAGTAAATAACGTATTTATTTTAATAAGGATTAAAATCATATCCGTTTTTATAGCTTTCCAATTTTAACATTTTTATGTAACCATTTTTTAAATATTAAAATGGGTATAGTTAGCTATCCTTAAAAGATAGACATATGCCATCGCGGACTTTTTAGTAGATCTATAAAAGAGGAACAATTTCACTATACATTATTTTGTTATAACTCAAAGGGATTGTACAGCGTTTTCGATGAAAGCTCCCAATCGGCTCGTTTTTTTCCGACTTCTTCAACAATTATCGCTATATTTCAACAAATTTACAGAAAATATTAATGAATTATATACGTGAACCTTCACATTGAATCACTTTATCTATTAGTGAAAACCGTATGAAAATCCGTTTAGTAGTTTTTTAGCTTAGCGCGTTCATACAGAGAGACATGAAACGCGGGGGACTTTGTTTTATAATATTTAAGGAAATATCATGAACTTCTATTTATGAGCGGTGATAAATAATCATTGCCCAAAATATTTGATTAATTGCAGAAAACATTCAAAATAATTACTAATCCACTGGAATATGTTTGCCAATACAACTGATTTCAATTTTAGATAAAGTTGAAAACACTTGTAATTGTCCATGAAATTGAGCAAACGAAATCTGGCATAGCCCACTAATGGGTTCATACCGAACGCTTTGCCAACGTTCTGTTAATTACGGAATTAAATTAGGCAGTATATTTGATAAAAGTAAACATATCTATTCTTATAAATAATTAAGTATTTAGCACACAAGCATATAGGCAAATCGATTGAACATGATAATACGTGATATGAAATAAAAGTAAACAATGTGAGTATATCTCATGCTTTTTCAATGAACATTTTTATTCTACTAATATTATCAATATAATATACTATACTAAACTGTCTAAATATAAATCTAGATAAACTGTCCCTATTCAGATACAATTGATCACTTTGCTTTGTTTGCACCAGTAATATATATATATATATATATATATATATATATAACAATAGATGTATTAATTTAGTTAACTTATTAAGAAGGTAAATACTTTATAATATGAATATATTAAATAACCTCAAATAAAACGATAACGTTAAATATAAATAAATGATATGATTTAAGAACTTAATTATGTATATTATACTGTTAGGGTCCCGGTGGACGTGAAATAAAATAGCGGACTGTATTAATAGGGCTGGTTTATTCGCCGTGTAAATCGTATTGTCTCGGATGGGCCAGTGAAGTGGAAGTCATCGTGAAGTGGCGTGGTTCCGCCATCGCGAGCCCGCCTCGTGGTGGAGGGGCAGCACTTACGCTGCCTGCAGTTCCGGCCCGTCGCAACATGCTCCCCGGGTTGAAGATTCGACTGGAATTGGACACAAATTATTAAATGCCCTACGTATAGTGCCTCTCTTCGTTTTTAGCTCGGCTACTCTGACGACGCCTTCACTTCCTGGATAAACCTTTGTCACTCTTCTATTCTATTTTTGCTGTAAAAATAAGTAAGTTTCAGGCAGATCAGACCATTTTTTTATAGTAAATTTCCGACCTATTTCTCCCGATTGGGGTTAACTTTTCAAAAATGACATAATAAGTGTGCATTTATTTTTGCTCAGAAAGTTTAAAATTAATTGCATTCTTTTTACATCAAAAATTTCGGACCTTCAATACAAACTTTCAACCCTTATATCACATTCTTGTGGGGTAGGTCTAAAAAAAACCCTGAAATACGTATTTTATTTATTACTAACCGGAGGCTTGTATGTAAAGTTTTATACTTTTTAAATCAAAATAAATGGACCATTATTCCATACTAACTTTCAACCCTTATTTCACACACTTGCAGTTTTTAAGAAACTCAGAAATACGTATTTATTTATTTCCAAGCAGATGTATATAAAATTTCATGATTCTTAGATGGAAAATGACGGACCCGCGATACAAATTTTCAACTCATATTCATAGGTAGATTTTCAAAAACCCTTAAATATGTATTTAATTTTTTCTAATCAAAGGTTTGTATATAACATTTCATGCTACTTACATCAAAAATGACGGACCCGCCATACAAACTTTTAACCCCTACTTCACCCTCTTGGGGGTAATTTTCGAAAATCCATCAATCCGTCACCAGCGTATAACTTAAAGAAATCCAGATCTAGATAAGGTAACAAGCCATTGGCAGTGAGAAAAACAGCATTTTCGTAAATCTATTCCGATATACTTAAATGTCTTTCCCTGTGCTTTATTTAACGTGGCTGCAAGCGATACTTTACAGGAAATTGTGTCATTTTAAAACTGATAAATGGTAAATCAACAATTTAAAAAAGTACTTATAATCAACTAAAGTAACAGCCTGTGAATGTCCCACTGCTGGGCTAATGCCTCTTCCTCTTTGAGGAGAAGGTTTGGAGCTTATTCCACCACTCTGCTCCAATGCGGGTTGGTGCAATACAAATGTGACATAATCAACTATCGGACTAAATACAAATTTAATAAAACTATGAACAATAATATCTACTATCAAAATTACAAACTATAAAAAACTGTCTATTATTAAAATGGCTTTTTATTCATCGCTGTAGTTAACTAATAAAACGCCGTAATATACTATTTTCTAACCAGAACGACATTTCATGTTTCTCCCTGTGAAACCATAGACTTCCATACAATCATTTATCCATAACCTACAGCAAAGCCGCGGGCAACTGCTAGTTAAATATATAGTACAGAAATCTAAAATAAATGTGTATTACATTTTATATTGCTATATTCTTTAGAACAAAAGTTGTTGCTTATGATGTCAGCTATCTAGTCCTGTGAGGTTGCTGGGACATTACAAATAACCCTGTATATTAGTATAGATATAGATTAAATTAAGAAATAGCCTGTACTTTACCGACTTCAAGAAATGGAGGAGGTTATCAATTCGGCTGCATGGTTCTTTTTTTGGTTTGTTACCTCATAACTTTCGACTGGGTGAATAGATTTTGATGATTTTTTATTTTATTTTAAAGGAGGTGCTTCCCATGGGGTCCCATTTTTTTAGTCCAGTTTTAACACTGGCATCCATGACAAAACCATATAAGTCGTAAATTTGCATAAATATGTCTCCGACAAATGGACGAATAACTCGATATCTATTCAACCGATTACGATGTTTTTTTTTATTGGAAAGAGTATACTTCAAGGGCAGTTTGATGACAGTTTGGTTAGATTCTGATTATGGAATCCATAACAAAGTAACGGAACGCTTCAATTCTTAGGAGCAAATTAACGATACTCGGCCAAATCTTATATATCCAGATTAGTCCATCCATCCTATCCAGATTTTTCAGTCACCTACCGTAACATCGTTATGATCAAGTAATTATAGTACTATTGTGTAGAACACTTTTTTATATACCGTCAATAGTTTTCGCAGCGCACGCTTTCGCACGCAGTAATGACTTTTTAACCGACGTCAAAAAAAGGAGGAGGTTATCAATTCGTCTGTATGTTTTTTTTTTTTTTGGTGTTGTTACCTCATAACTTTCGACTGGATGAATCGATTTCGATGATTTTTTTTTTATTTGAAAGGTGGTGCTTTCCCATTGGTCCCATTTTTTTGGTCCAGTTTTGACAGTGGAATCCATGAGAAAACCATATAAGTCGTAAATTTGCATGAGGTATGTGCGCGACAAATGGACGAATAACTCGATATCTATTCAACGGATTTCGATGATTTTTTTTTTTATTCGAAAGAGTGTACTTCAAGGGTTATTTGATGGCAGTTTGGTTAGATTCTGATTATAGGATCCATGACAAAGTAACGGAAATCTTCAATTCTTAGTAGCAAATTAACGATACACGGCCGAATCTTTTATAGGCTATCTAGATTTATCATTCACCTACCATAATATCGTTATGATCAAGTAATTGTAGTACTATTGTATAAAACACTTCTTTATATACCGTCAATAGTTTTCGCAGCGCACGCGAAATAATAACTTTTATAGGCAACAGTTTGATACGTTGGGTTACATTGCTCCATTTTAAGTAAGGATCTATAAGATTTTGAAAATATAATATAGCCTATGTTACTCGGTAAAGACGTAGCTTTCTAAGGGTGAAAGAATTTTTAAAATCGGTCGAGTAGTTTTTGATTTAAATCGTAATAAAAAATCAAACAAAAATCAAATCTTTCCTCTTTATAATATGAGTTATGCATGTAAGCATTAGTATATATGTATATGTTTGTAATTGAAACATATTTGAACATCTCCTAAAAGTTGAGACCAATTTTGAAAATTATACATATATATATATATATATATATATATATATATATATATATAGAATCGTATAAGTACTCTTATATACATGTTATATTTATGTATATTTATTGATTACTAGTGTTGTTCCCGCGGTCAGCTAAGGAAACAGTATAATATACCTAGCAATAATAATACGGGAATCTTTTAAAAACAAACAAAAACATACACATTACAAATTGACTTATATTCGCCTCGTTAAGTTGCGCGTGCGACACAAGCACATCTCACCTATAACTAACTATGTATGTAGTTATAAACCCATCTTGGCTGACATCGACTCCAAAAGTAACAATAATTGTAAATAAATTATCAACCACACAACACATTCGTACCTACATATTGTTGAGTAGAAAATAGTAAGTTAATTATCAAATTATAGAAGAATACGCAATTATTTTTTTACTTTTTAGTGCATATTATTTTTGTTTTTAATTAGAAGTCGGTTTTTGTTTTGTTAATTTTTTTATTTATATACTACTATAAACTGCTTTTGTATAATCACATTCAGAATTACTTTACCGTTTCTATGGATTTCAAAATACAGTATCACAAATCGTTTTGTTACGCAAGGATGCACCACAACATTTTGTTGGTAAGCTGCCAGGATCGCGGGCAGGCATATGGAGTGATTTTTCTAAGCAGTATTATTATTTTGAGAAACTATTATTGTGGGGGTCAATTCTAAGATTTCATAGTGTCTGTATTGTTCATCGCAACTTGTTTCTTTAATTTATTCAAACTATTTCATATAATTAGTATTATCATAACGTTTGTAATACTCTTATGGGAATAGGCTGATTTTAAATTTAAGTTTTTTATATTTGATTATTTTTCATTGCATTGTGTTTAATGTAAACAAAGAACGTAATTCAAACAAAGCAAGGACAATTGCTTTGTCAACTAAAAAATGTTGCAAATTCTAGTTTTTCTTTGCAATTGCTTTAAAAAATTCATCTTCAATCTTTGAGAGTTAGAACTGAAAAATTATAAGCTCCTCTGGTACTGGTCAGCTGAGGCAATAGATCAATGTGAACTGCACATGTATGAAGTTGGAATATCTTTCGGCTTTACTGGGTCCTCAGTCACACGGAGTTTTATAGCTCGCAGCTAATCAGACATCTAACTGCTTAAAATATCAGACCCGACGCCTTCAAAAAAATATCTTACCTCACCACAAATAAACCTCTTAACCAATAATGGTTGGATTTTAAAAGATCTGTCCTGTCTTATTGTAGCTATAAAAGCCAAACTATTACTCTATATTATGCCCTATATTTCCATGTTCGTGTCAATAGTGTTGACACATTATACAGAAGTTGTAGAAAGCTCGCAAAATATTTTCAAGAATCATCAATCAATCAATCTATCATCAATAAATGTTGGGTTGGGTCAGTAATTATTTACCAGAGAAATTACAGAGAGAAAAAACAGTAGTGTTAATTCAATTCTAGGAAAATTGATGAAAACAAATTTTTATTATAAGAAAGAAAATAAAATTGTTAAACATTATACAGAAAACCACTCAACTGTTGTGAAGATGTCCGGATGTATAGTTATTTAGATGGAAGATAATAAATAATAGGCGTATGCTGTTGTGGAGTGTCATTGCTAGATTAAATGAAGAACGAAATTAAAAAAATGCTGTATAGTTATTTATTGTCAACTGGTTATTCTTCGTAAATCTAAATAATTTATTGCACAAGGTATTTTAGATGGCCTAGTTTAAATTTATCGGGTTGTCATTAATCCCTGACCATTTTACATATAGCAATCAGATTATTTCAATACGTATGCGGCTATTCATTGCAATGTATATTTATATTATTGAAATAGCTGTTACCAGTTATTAGCTGAGTGTCAGTTATATATCGCAAACATTGTCACTCGTTGCTATATTTATTATATTATGTAGTTTTCATTACCCGCTCTCAATTAATTATTATTCCTCCAAATATCCTTTATGTCACTTGAAGCTCTAGTTTGAAAAACATCTTAGATTCGGTTGGTAATATAAACTGGACAAAGACTGGCCCAATTTTTCGCACTGTCGGTGTCTTTAAGCAAGGCGACCAATTTATATCAGATGTTCAGTTTGCTTAAATACTTTCTCATCTTTTTATAGTTTCTAGAATACAAATACTTTTGTTACAATTAAAACAGTGTAATACATATTTGTTTTTAAAATATAAATATATATATATATATATATATATATATATATATATATATTATATTTTAACTATACATTGATACAATTTCTTCTATTTTGTAAATATATTGCTTTTTCATTACAAGGATTATAAAGTAAAGTGTGACTGGTGGTAGGGTTTTGTGCTAGCCCGTCTGGGTAGGTACCAACCACTCATCAGATATTCTACCGCAAAATAGCAGTACTTGGTATTGTTGTATTCCAGTTTAAAAGTTGAGGTAGTACCCAAGGTGGTGCTTTGGCGATGTAATCGATGGTTACCATTTTTTTAAATGCCCAATGTGGTGGACAATTTTATTGGTCATCCTACCTATAGAATAAAAATAAATGTAGTTTATTTTGCTAGTACCATGGGCCACGTTTAGAATTTATACTTTGATAAATGAAATAGCTAATATTTTATCACAATATCTGCCATAAAAGTTAATGTTCTAGCTTAGATGGTTAGAGCCTTTAGCTAGCAAATAATTTTATTGAGAGCAAATACTTTTGCCTCCGTTCAAAGCAACTATGTATATAAATTTATTTACTATTCAGAACACAAAGCGCTGCACAATATTTATTGATATGCTTAAGAACCTGTTGCCAGCTATTTAAAATTATTATAAAATAAATAAGTACACATATTGATCCTGTTATAGCACCTTTGATAAATATTACTATAACTTAATTTTAACATATCATTCCCGTTCATTGGTATGAAAACCAAAAAGAAATTTTTGATGCCATTTCTGTTTACATTTTGTGTCTCTCAGATAAACGAACAATGAGTGCGATATGACGCCAGTTTTGCCGGAACACGTCGCCACTAGGTACATGGTAAACATGCTACACGAACTATGATAACGACACATACTTAGAATTTACTTTCTATATTACGCCTAGTGCTACACTGCAACTGCATATTTAAATCAACACGATTAACGTAAAAAAGAGTCATTTTCATATTCATAGTTTGTACCAAAAGGTTTGTTATTTTATAGACAGTGGTTCAACCGGCTAAGATCTATATGGACGACATCTTTATCACGGCGATGGAGTGTACATTTCAGAAGTCCACCTAGTCGAGGTCGGATCGTCGATGCTAGGTTAAAGAGTCTCTGTTATAAAATCAGAGTCCCTAGTATTCCACGGTTCACTACGGCGTCCTCGAAGGGTGTCTACCACCGTCCGGTCCGAACGGTGAGTAAGGAACAGGCTGAAATGAGGTATCTGAGCCTGAATCTGGAAGGAAGATGAAGCTTCGGATGATTTTATGGAAATTCGTCTGGGGATAAACGGGGGATGAAAGTTTGCATGAAAATGTTAGAAATATGGACGTTGATTAAACTTAAATTCAAAGCATGTATGGAATTTCGTCTTTTTGAAAATAAGAAACAAGAAAATTGAGGTACAGTTAATTACCCAAGAGGGTGCAAGTTGGAGATAAAAGTAATTTTTCATCTTAGATATATGAAAATATTTTTTTAAATAAAACATAATTAGTATAGCGCTTATAATTTGGTATTACCTTTATGGCTTGAAAACGGATGATTGTTATATTAATACTAGTTGAGCCCCACGGTTTCATCCGCGTACAATTATTAAGAATATAATAAATAAAAATTATGGATTTCGACTAACTTGAATGTCTTTCCCTGAACTTTACAGTGCTAACCGACAAAAATAATTTTAATAAAACAATAAAAAAATATATACGGGGCGACGAAACGAAAGACGTAATCCTTTTTTCATCGCTTTAAGTTCACTGATGGAAAAAAATGTAATTTGGTAGAATCTAAATCTCTGAGACTGACAATTTCGATCTTAACTCTCTTTCTCTCTCTTTCGATTAACTTTCGATCATCATCATTTTTTTTTTATTGCATAGGAAGGTGGACCACCTGATCTTAAGTGGTCACATACGCCCATAGACATTAAGCATTGTAAGAGATGTTAACCATCGTTTACATCGCCAATGCGCCACCAACCTTGGGAACTAAGATCTTATGTCCCTTGTGCCTGTAATTACACTGGCTCACTCACCCTTCAAACCGGAACACAACAAGTATTGCTGCTTTGCGGTAGAATATCTCATGAGTGGGTGGTAGCTAACCAGACGAGCTTACACAACTAAATATATTGGATTTGAACATTGTTTTTCTAGGTTTCTACTTTCTAGGCTTATATTTATCCTACATTATCGAGTATCGAAATTAAATAAATGTGTATTCTGAATTTTATGTGTGAGTTTTCTCCCTATTTATTTTGTACTTAAAACAATACACGTTTATATTATACGATATTTTTCAGCAGGAACCAAGGTTTTACCGTTAAGTATTAAATGAAGAAATATATTTGTATATATAATATTTGTTAGCATGGAATAGAGCTTCACTTTCAATAAATTAAACAGACCTTTCGTTTCAAGAGCTCGGTTCAGGGCGTGGAAAGCTGCCGGCTCGTACTAAGCCCCGATCTTCGCTCGGCCGTTATTTTCTTACGTAGCTCCCTCTCTTTCATTCTTTCACCTCCGTAATTATTTTTTATTAGTGTTAATAGAGTGCAAATTTTTTGACGTCATGCTTACACTTTTAATTCGCCTTGTGATATGTGTTCCGTTTCCAACTTGCATTACATATACTTTTATTTTGGAATTAATGTAAGTATTAATTAAAGTAAGTATCTTGTTTATGAAAACAATTCCTATAAATTAGGCACTCTGATGTAAAAGTATAACAATATTTCTTAAATAATATTATGTTCTTCAAATATGTGTGTAGTGCCATCAATGTTAAATGGAAAATAACGGTTTAAGCTTTCACATAATATTGCCTTAAAAGGTTTTCTAATACTTCATGTTACACTAAACGTTATGTAGATTCATGGGGACGAACTTTAATACTTGTTATCTTGACGCTTGATTTAAAAGTTTTATACGTTACTTAATATTTAAATTTATAAACACTAAGA
Source organism: Nymphalis c-album (assembly GCA_963151315.1). Lineage (NCBI taxonomy): Eukaryota > Metazoa > Arthropoda > Insecta > Lepidoptera > Nymphalidae > Nymphalis > Nymphalis c-album. The sequence continues at coordinate 7,409,041 of OY720588.1, forward strand.
TATTTTAAAACAGATGTGTTAAGAAGAATAGACCTGATTTTTTTTTTTGTTTTTAGAGGAGAAATGAACAGGAGGCTAACCTCATGAAAAGTACAACTACTAAAACCTGCAGTGTAGTACTTTATTTATACATTTAATAAATAAAACAACGTTAAATATTATTTTGTCTTGTCAATAAAGCTAAATATTAGTAACAAATTAAAGTATTTTATCAAAGTGGATTTTAAATCGCTTTCATTCGATATCAAATACCATTACTCGAATAGCCTTACCATTGACAAGTTCTGCGTCAGATCTAGAACCAAATATAATGGAGAATCGTCGTCTCTGCCTCGTGCAGACGAAATTCTGTCTTTCAATCACGCCGATCTTGACAACAAGTTGCACGGTTCCTAAGATGTAGATTTGGATTTCGTTGATAGACTATTTGATAAAGATCCAACCAAATAAAATAAAATTTAGAGAATATAATGGTCCTCCTGACCGATTTTGGCTAAAAACATATTTTTTTTAAACATTAAATATTGCATTTAAACTACATAATATTTACAAGACTTATATTTGATCATAAACATAAAAGAAAAAAAATTCTCTTTAGAAAAAATCATGAGGTGTCCTTTAAGCTTTACATTTTTGTATTACATTTATTTTGTGGATAATTATATTTACTCATATACTAGGGCTGTTGTCATCAAAAAAATTTATAAAAATAAAATTAAATGGTTCCTATACTTCAAACACATTTGTTATTTTAATCAGTCACTGCGGCACTGACGAGACGTGAGGACTACATAACAGTTTAACAATAGAAATAAGTTATTAACCATTTTACGAATTTATATCTGTTTACGGCTGACTCCGAGAGGGTGCGATCAAATGAAAATCGGCAAATAAACTTATTAAGTTCCCTCTATATTTTATGAGAGAATGAAATTAATAAAAAAAAAAAAATTAACCTTGATTTTTTTTTACATTGTTTATTGTTAAGATTCAATCTTGTAAATATATTTGTGTAATAAAAATTGGTTGCCTGTAAAGTCGGTATACGGGCGAAAGTTTTACGTGACAACGACTTTGAGTGGTAAAATAATTTTAATGTGAATATTCATTCGTATAGTAGGAAGAAGGATGAAATAATAGTAACAATTTAAAACATTTATTTATACAAAGAATTATATTTAAAACATTAATTTATACAAAGAATCTCGCACTGAATTTCACTTTTTATGTCTGTCTCTCTCGCTCTTAGGCGGGCTAACCATGCCCGAGTGGAAGGGACGCGTGCCTCTCACTCGCTCTCATTGTGAGCGCATAACGTGAGCGGAGCGTAACGCAGTTTCTTGAAGTGTCACCCGGCAAACCAATTTATAAGACGTTGTCACGTCAAAAATAGAATGAGGCCATATTTTGAAAGACAACCCAGCAGAGCCTTGTTTGTCCATTAATAAATTATACATACAAATTGTATTTCGATTTTATATTAGATTGACGTATAGACTACACCACACGGTGGTATCTTAGCTTGGTTTTATTTATATAATTAGTTTAAAAAATATAATAAGAATATTAATTTAAAATGTTTTTGATTAGTATATCATATGCAGCTGCTATATTTTCTATTAAAACTGAACCAAATTATCTATTTTTGGAAAAGTAACTTACCCTATTTAATTTAATAACTATACTTGTGTAATAATTTAAAAATAAGAATCTTTTGAAAATATTATGCCTGATGAGGTTGGTAATCGTCGGATAAGGTTAGTTTTGTTACAAAAGACGCCTGTATATGTCAGATGAAAGCTCTCATGACATGGGTCGGCATTTATGCTACGATATAACTTGTTACGCCCGTTTCAAACAACGACTTGCGGTAAGTTTGCGTGTAGCTAATCACTTGTGGCACAGTTACCTGATACATAAGCTACAACAGCCTAATCACTATTAATAGTTAGCTAATACAAATTTACAAGTATTACTATATTTTACTTTTTATATTATTTTTTTCTTATTGTATAGGAAGGCGGACGAGCGTATGGGCCACCTGATGGTAAGTGGTCACCAACGCCCATAGACATTGGCATTGTAAGAAATGTTAACCATCACTTACATCACCAATGCGCCACCAACCTTGGGAACTAAGATGTTATGTCCCTTGTGCCTGGAATTACACTGGCTCACTCACCCTTCAAACCGGAACACAATACTAACTAACTAGATTAGAAGCCTCCAAGGTCTGGATAGTAACCCCGAGTCGGATTACTAGATATTTTATAGCTTTTTATGTCGACAAATATTCATTATCATGTGCAGGTGGTAAAATCTTAGATGAGTGGTACTAATACAGAAGGATTCACGTAACTCTCCACTAATAGCACATGTTAATCCAAACGTTCATCGGACGCCAAAATTAAATGTTTTACGTAGTGACGAAATAGTAATGAAAACAGTTAATACGACAACGCATACTACAAGTACATTATACAAGCCTGTACGATTTTCAGATACCGGATCAACGTATCTGAGCTCTCAATTTCGCACTAAATGTTGTGAAACTGGACGAGGCACACATCCGTACGCTTAAAATGAGAACATTCGGCTAGAATACCAGGGCGTCTCTATTATGTAGCGAGCGCAAATGTTCAGTTCACCCGATATCGACGTTTTTGAAGAGATTGCAAGTAATCGTCCATGAGCGAGGTGTGTCTGATCGGCCAACTAAAATAAATAATAAATTAAATTAATTAATCTATCATGAGGCTAGGATTTGAGGGCATTGGCCCGAGATACAGAGTATCGCATGGTGTTTTCACGTTACATTATAAAAATCTTCGAAACGACGTCGAAAAAGGTTAATTTATATTAGACCAAAATCGTAAAGCGACTAAATCCAGATGTATTTATAACACAAATTTTGTATTTTGTATTTAATTGTATTTAAATATATTAATTTTGTATTTTAAGAAGTTTTTATAAATCAAAGACTATTAAATTTTCTTTTCTCTCTTTATCATTTTGCACAGTATGCAACATTGCCTTATTATATTTTCCCTATTAATTAATTGTCTTTCCATTTTTGCTACATATATTGCTACAGATATCATTTAATATAATAGTAAACTTTTATTCATATAAAGACTAAAAGTTTCGTATAAAAGATTCATCTTTTTTTATTAAAATTGTTGTATATATTAAACTGATGTGTGTATATAGAATGCAAGAGTCATAGAGTTCCTAAGCTGAAACAAATATGTTATAACACGAATCCTAATTGCTAATGCAAGAGTTTATCTACCAATATATTAAGATACAACACACACACACAACAACACACACACACACACAAACACACACACACACATAGCTACTGGTAAAGGAATACGTAATTAACGATCTTATATATTACATTATATATTGACATTTGCGCCATCACATGTTCTAAGTGTGTACCCATTTTGATCAATATTGGTCAAGCCGTTCTTGAGTTATAAGAAGACATACAGATAGTCAGACAGACAGAATTGAAAAAATAGTATAATGTGAATAACTGCATCATGAAACGATTATTTATCACAAAATAAATTGAAACAAATTAATGTACAGACAGAACCAATACATTTATATAGTAGTATACATATATAGATTACTATACTTAAAGATTTTAATTTCACTAGAAAGTATATTTATATATTTTATCCTTTTAAACTTTTCATTACATTGTAAGTTTATTCATACACACATTTAAACAAAATCGGACAGGTCTTTTCATTGAGGAATTAATAATAACTTGCTATCCTAACAAGTTTTAAACCATGACTTTGCAAATGCGAAGCGAGTTTTCAAATATATGTTACAAAGATCGTTAGAATAAAGTAGAGATTAATATCAACGTGAAAATCGTTTCATATCTCGAGAAAAGATAAAGTTCATGACTTGAAGGAGTAGTCAGATATTAGTTTAGTAGCAAGTTTAATTACTTCCTGTTTTCAGGAGAGCAAAATCTGACACGGTCCGATGGCTAGGACGTGCCTGCTAAGTTATGCCAGATACTACTTAATATAACAATAATGACAACAATTATGGTAATTATAATTATAATCATAACAAGAGAAAATTGTAAATATTTAAAAAATTATAAGCACATACCTTATTTATTTTATTCATAATAGTATGTATATGATAGAAACTAAATATATTATAGGCATGCATTTAAAGGTATCTTTCTAAATTTATTAACACGGTAAATATTTTTGTGTTGAGTTCTAAGTCTTTGTAAACTATACAAATTTTTTTTGAAGCGTAAAAGTTTTTTCACTTCACAAAATATATTATATGACTTGTTTTCATTTTAGTGTATACTATCTGATACCCGTGACTTCGTCCGCGGTGCTTGATATAATATTAACAAAGTTTTCTTATTTACGAAGGAAAAAATATCAAAAAGATCGCAAGCAAAAATATACTTTGTTTAAACATACATCACTGAACACGCAGTGCATATACAAATTACAAATCGTTGTTTCTTGAAACTTGAATAACTTTTTATTAAATGAAGATATCGCAATAATTTTTCTGACCAAACAAAATCAAAATCAAAATTTTGAAAATATCATTGAAACAAAAATTTAGAAAATTTCACTGACGTCGATCATTTTATTTATATAGATTACTTATATATTTTTTTTTATTGTGTACCCAGGTTTTTTTTTAATTTTTATTATACATTTATTATTTATAGCTTAAATCATACATCCAACTAATATAATAATCTAAAACAAAAAAAGATGAAATACACATTAAAATTGTATACATAATATTATTTTATTTCAGATCTCATAAAAGTATCATTTACCCAAATTCTTCACTGTATCAAGTAATATCAGTGATAGAAGATATGTGACAAGTGATAAAAGAAGATGCCCTTTTTTTCTTATATTTTATATTTAATTTATTAAGATAACAAGTCCCTTTTAACTTATTTAAAAGAAAAAAATATATAAAATCGCAAGATTCTTGACAATATTTCAGAGGCTGCTACAGGTACGTTTTCTTATAATTCAAAAGCTGTTTGTCGGCTTAAGTTAATTAGCACTGCACAAAAAGACTACAAAAACCAGCTTCCATTCAACTTGTATATGGTCATAAGAAACGGAGTTAGCTTACTGCGGAAAAATATTTAATATTATAAATAAAAAAATTAACAAAACAAAAACCGACTTCATAGGAAAAACAAATTAATATACACTAAAAAGTAAAAAAATAATTGCGTATTCTTCTATAATTTGATAATTAACTTACTATTTTTAACCGACTCAAAAAAAGGAGGAGGTTATCAATTCGTCTGTATGTTTCTTTTTTTTTTTTTTGGTGTTGTTACCTCATAACTTTCGACTGGGTGAATCGATTTTGATGATTTTTTTTTTATTTGAAAGGGTTTGCTCCGAAATTAGTCCCATTTTTTTTTAGTCCAGTTTTGACACTGGCATCCATGACAAAACCGTATAAGTCGTAAATTTGCATAAATATGTGCGCGACAAATGGACGAATAACTCGATATCTATTCAACCGATTTCGATGATATTTTTTTTATTGGAAAGAGTATACTTCAAGGGTTGTTTGATGACAGTTTGGTTAAATTCTGATTATAGGATCCATGACAAAGTAACGGAAATCTTCAATTCTTAGTAGCAAATTAACGATACACGGCCGAATCTTTTATAGGCTATCTAGATTTTTCATTCACCTACTATAACATCGTTATGATAAATTAATTGTAGTACTATTGTATAAAACACTTCTTTATATACCGTCAATAGTTTTCGCAGCGCTCGCGAAATAATAACTTTTATAGGCAACAGTTTGATACGTTGGGTTACATTGCTCCATTTTAAGTAGGGATCTATAAGATTTTAAAAATATAATATAGCCTATGTTACTCGGTAAAGACGTAGCTTTCTAAGGGTGAAAGAATTTTTAAAATCGGTCGAGTAGTTTTTGATTTAAATAGTAATAAAAAAACAAACAAAAATCAAATCCAATCAATCCTCTATATAATATGAGTTATGCATGTAAGCATTAGTATATATTATGTATATGTTTGTAATTGAAACATATTTGAACATCTCCTAAAAGTTGAGACCAATTTTCAAAATTATATATATATATATATATAATCGTATAAGTACTCTTATATACATGTTATATTTATGTATATTTATATATTGATTACTAGTGTTTTTTCCGGTTTCACCCGCGTAGTTCCTGTTCCCGTGAGAATATAGGGACACAATGTAGCCTATGTTACTCCCTGATAATGTAGCTTTCCATTGGTGAAATAATTTTTTAAATCGGCTTAGTGGTTTAGGCGTGAAAGCGTCACAAACAAACTTACTTTCGCATTTATAATATTAGTTAGGATAATATAGATAATTCCCCTTTTTTTAATATACAGACATTCCGTCATATTTTATGCTTAAAAATGGTATAACACAACATCTATAAACATACAGTTTATTTAATTATTACTAGAAATAACTATTTGGTTATGTTATAGCTGCCCAATTAAATTACCCCACCAACTAAATCTATGTAATCAAAACATGTTAATTTATATTCATACATTTAACCATATTAACTAATATTTATTAATAAAGTACCACAATGCATTTTTCTTTCATGTTTCACTGTTTTAGATTAATATATTTAAATAATAATATAAATGGCGCTGTCTCATATGAGCTGCACGTTTAGTAGGTCTACCCATATTCTACAAATTAGTGAGTGTACTTCAGATTCACTGAAAATCGAAAAATAAATAATAATTTTAACAAAACAAAAACCGACTTCATAGGTAAAACAAATTAATATGCACTAAAAAGTAAAAAAATAATTGCGTATTCTTCTATAATTTGATAATTAACTTACTATTTTCTACTCATCAATATGTAGGTAGGTACGAATGTGTTGTGTGGTTGATAATTTATTTACAATTATTGTTATTTTTGGAGTCGATGTCAGCCAAGGTGGGCTTATAACTACATACATACGATACGATTTACGCTACAACAACTGCTCCTGTTGTATAAAACACAGGTTCAATATTACTCTGGCCTTTCGAATGGCTCCGCTAAGTACTTACTGGAGGCCTTGGATCGGTTGCAGCGATGTGCGGCTCGTATTATTGGCGACGTAAAGGTCATCAACACCCTCGAGCCTTTACAATTGCTTCGAGAGATAGCGGCACTGACGTTTTCTATCGACTGTATCACGGCGAGTGCTCAGAGGAATTATTATCCCTCATTCCTGCTTCCCCATTCCTTCATAAGTCTACGCGTGCTGGCTCTCGATGTCACCGCCTAACTGTGACATCAATTCCATCGCGCACGAAGAAATTTGGCAACTCTTTTCTTTGTCGCACCTCCAAAACATGGAATTATTTACCAGCACACGTATTCCCCTCCTCTTATGACCTGGGTTCCTTCAAATGAATTTCAAGAGAAGGAGAAGGTGAACGAATTGAAACCAGGACCACCGAGTCTGCGGCCTTATATCTAGCCGCTAGACCAACGAGGCAGTCATGCCCAATATAATCTATATATATAAAGGAGATTTCCACGTATATACTCACTCATCACGATATCTCTGGAACCAAAAGGCGTAAAGACTTGAAATTTGGTAGAAATATTCCTTTCGCCGAGTAGAGGTCAGCTAAGAACGGATTTTTGGATATTCCACCCCTAAAGGGGCGAAACAAGGAATGAACCGTAGTATGTAGCTCCGTCATTTTAAAAGTTAGAGCAGTGATATTTTATACACAATTTACAGGTTAGAAATAAATAAGTACAAAAATCAGAGTTTTTCAAAATTCACCACCTAAGAGAGTGAAATAGGGGTTGAAAGTTTATATGGGGAGGTCGTCATTTTTGATGTAAGAAGTATGAAATTTTACTTACAAGCTTTTGGTTAGAAACAAATAAATATGTAATACATTATTTTTGAAAATTTACCCTCCAACAGGGTGAAATAGGGGTTGAAAGTTTGTATAGCGGGTCCGTCATTTTTCATGTAAGAAGCATGAAATTTTATATACAAGCTTATGGTGAGAAATCGATAAATACGTATTTCAAGGTTTTCGAAAATCTACCCCCAAAAGGATGAAATAGGGGTTGAAACTTTGTATAGCGGGTCCGTCATTTTAGATGTAAGAAGCATGAGATTTTATATACAAGCTTCTGGTGAGAAATAGATAAAAACGTATTTCAAGGTTTTTGAAAATCTACCCCAAGAGGGTAAAATAGGGGTTGAAAGTTTGTATAGCGGGTCCGTCATTTTTAATGTAAGAAGCATTTAATTTTATATAATAGCTTTTGGTTAGAAATAAATAAATATGTAATTCAAGATTTTTGAGAATTTACCCTTCAAGAGGATGAAATAGGGGTTGAAAGTTTGTATAGCGGGTCCGTCATTTTTGATGTTAGAAGCATGAAATTTATTATACAAGCCTCTGTTTAGAAATAGAAAATCTATATATTATATGTATATAATTATATATGAGATTTCCACCAATATATAGACTCATCACCATATCTCTGGAACCATAAAGCGTAGAGACTTGAATTTTGGTAGGAATATTCTTTTCGCCGAGTAGAGGTCAGCTAAGAAAGCTGATTTTGTTCACTCTCATCCAGATTTTTCACATAATATATCTTATCATTGACTTTATATGTAGGAGAGCCCATACCAAACATCATTAACAGTTGCCATAGTAAGAGTAACCGATTTCATGATGTTTTATTGATAAACTAGCTGTTGCCCGCGGCTTCGTTCTTTAACTATACTAATACATATTTTAAAGAGGTAAAATTTGTTTTTTTTTTTGTATGTTTGTTTGTCATTTTTTTTATAGTATAGTTAGGCGGACGAGCAAATGGGCCACCTGATGGTAAGTAGTAACCCATGCCCATAGACATTGGCATTGTAAGAAATGTTAACTAACGCTTATATCACCAATGCGCCACCAAACAAATTTCGTTTAAAATGTTTCAATTTTGTAATCTATCAATTTTAATAATATTTTGGTTTTTCTTCCTTTTATTTTATTTTGCACAACTCAAACGTTTTAACAAATAGAGAAATGTCGCTTTTTTTGACGGGCGTTAATACCAGACGGCACCACAGTTTTATACTATAGCAGTTATTATCGTTCACGATTTGTTAATGATCTGATATTTATAATTCTTTTGAAATAAAATTATTATTTTTCAATTATAAAAGAGGTAAATTAGTTATTTTGTATGTTTGTTTGTATCCTAATTTAACATTTTTGCATTGAAAACCATACAAATATACAAACTAATAAGAATGAAATTGAATAAAGGAGGACAACGCTGTTTAGTGTGACAATAACAATAATAATAATGCCCTCCGGACCAATTTTGACCAATCTTAAGAAAGGCGTGCCATGAAAGTTTTATTATAATTATTAATATCTTGGCCACTTAATATTTTTGGAATTTGGAAATTGTCTATTACACTTATTTGAATGAATACTTTAGAAGATATTATGTTCATTAAACCAGAATCGATGGTAACATTGACAGGGATGTGAGGAACCGGATAAATGTAGGGTGGATGAAATGGCGACAGGTGGACGATTTGTGAATGCCCTTGAAGATCAAAGGGAAGATTTATAAGACCGTTAAAATACCTGTCATGATGTTCTGAATGTTGGGCAGCCAAAGAAGATGATGTAAAAAGAATGCATGTGGCAGAGATGCTAATATTAAGAGGGATGTGCGTTGCTACTAGAATAGACAATATAAGAAACGAGTATATCAAAGAAAGTCTGGTAAACCGATACCGAAGTAACACCGATAGCTGAAAAGTTAAGGAGTAATAGATTAGCGTGGTATGGGCGGGCATGAGAAAGGATGAAAAACATGTTACTAGAAGGATGATCAGTATGAAAGTTGAAGGATATAAGGGAAGCCAAAGAAAGTGTGGATGGATACTGTAAGAAAGGTGTAAGTACGAGTGACAGAAAGAAGTGAAAGAAAAAGAAATATTGTACCAACCCTACGTAGTGGGATAAGGGCAGGCAAAAGAAGACTAGAAGATATCATCGATTCCTTAACATTTTCTTTAGTAGTTCTTTATTACAATGCCCTATACTGAACATACACGGTAATGTACGGACGAATATTATTATATATTTTATATATATAACGTTATTGATTTAAAAAATGCACGGGATTAAATCCTTATTTTACCCGTACGAAGTCGGGACGGCAGCTAGTATGTATATATACGTACTAGCTGCCCCTGCTTCATTCTGGTAAATACAAATGAAGTTACGCCTTTATTTTATTAATTTGATTGAAAACACACTCAGATGATTAAGAAACTATTTTAGATGGGACTTGTTAAGACCATTCTCAATTCTTCATCTGATCTCAAACTAAGCACGGCTTGTAATATGGAAACCAGATAACTGGTACTACAAATACTACTTTTCTTTTGTAAATACATACTTATATAGATAGTTACACCCAGACTCAGGACAAACATGCACACAAATGTCTGTCCTGGGTGAGAATCGAACCCACTACCTGCGGAGTAAAACGCAAGCATCTTACCATCCACGCCAACCAGCTCGTCAGTTTATAAAAAAGTGACTTACACAACCTAATACCTAAGCTAATTTTCAAGTTATTTGATTGGATTTATAGTTTCAGAAATCTCATGATGAGTTATTCAGTGGTATTTCCCTTTACATATAGAATATATACAAACGTAAATAATACGAAAGAGTAAGATTACTAAATTGATGTCTAAATCCAAATACAAATTAATAAAAGGCATCATCAATTGTTCACAAATATTGATTTACACTTTACAGTATAAAAAAATCCATACAATATTATACCACTTAAATTATTCTCCTAAATATGAAATGAAAGTAGCTCTGGAGTCAGTCTGCGATTGGATAGCATATTCTACTGCGTTTGGCGAGTAGCCATTTAAGAAGACACCCGCAACGTTTTCCCGTTTTCTCCTAATGTGCCTACTTAAGAAAGTAAACTTTATTATCAAATCAACTAAAAACTCATTTCAAAAATAGTATCTTCTGTCTTCTCAACGTCAACTGACTGAAAATTATTTTTACCTTGAAATTTTGTAAAAGATCTTGAAAAAAACGTTTGGATTAAAGTATTATATTTTCTTGCGTAGATAACACGTGGGCTAATATTAAATAATAATTCATAAGCTAAATTTATAAGAAATGGAATATACGACATTAAATATTTCGAAATAGATTAAGTTTTATTAACTTATACACAATTGCATTGAGCGCGTTAATAAGGAGCTATCACGGCCACATTGTGCCAGACAGTTTTCTGAGCGGATTATATCACTGTGTCACGAGTGTGTTATTCGGTAATATATGGATTTCATTTGCTTAAAAGCTTTTATTCACTTGCTATACTCAAATAATTTTGGTGAAGTTGGTGCCATTAATGATGGTGACGAAAAATGGTATCTTTTATATTAATATTGTCGATTAAAACGTTTTTGTAATATAGGAAATTTTTTGGTAAGTTACGTAGTTCAAAATCCTTGGATGTGATTTATGTACATTTCCAAATTATTACGCCGTAATATTTTAACACGACTATTTACCTTTACTTACGCTTAATAATAATAAACTACGCTTTACGCTTTTAATAATAAACTAAGAAAACGTATTAAGATTTGTATTTCAACTAAATACAATATTTTGGAAACAAAACAAATTGTAATTGTACTACATTGTCCGATAATAACATTATTTATTCCGATTTGCACATGTAATTTCGTTTAATTAATAAATTAAATAAAACCAAAATATAAATTATTCAAGTAGAGGATTTTTTACGAGATAGAAACATGAAAATCAATGAAGACTATTTCCGCATACTATGTTTTTCATCTAAATATTTTTTTTTATAGCGTAGGTAGGCAAACGAGCATATTATGGCCACCTGATGGTAAGTGGTCATCAACGCACCTAGACATTGGTATTGTATTCCTCGATCTTTAAAACTACGCAACGGATTTTGATGCGGTTATTTTAAATAGATAGTGATTCGAGAGGAAGGTTTATATGTATAATACATGCACAATATAGCAGAGATACACTGATAATTTTAGTGGTTTCTCATGTGATGTGGTAAATAAACACATTTTTTTACGCTTAAATTGCTAACGGTGGCCTTACGAGATCAAAATAATGTACCACAGTATTGTAAACCTTAAAAAAGTCTACAAATAAGTCGACGATGGTATATGTCTATCTCTTAGGGATAACCCACAATAATATTGTTTTTTCCTTTACTTTTTATGAATATGTTTTATTTTTGAAAATATTACAGATGTAAAATAAACGAACATAGCGGTTGTGGCGGTACCAGGGCGGCAGGGGGTCCGGCCACGCGTTTGCTGGTAAAATCAGTAAAAACTTTCATAATAAATAATTCAAATTTCATAGTAAGAAATTCAAAATAGTCAACGGATGTGATACCGGAGATGATGTATTGATTCCCCGAATTCATCTGATGCCATCGGATTTACCGTTCTAATTTAAACGCCTACAATTTCCGGTAAAGACATATTTTGCAACGACCAAGTAAATTGACGAATAAATCGCAGGGTCAAACTGTTTAACGTTGCAGGATTAGATTTGAGCGTTGAGTGTTTTTCACATGGCCTATTATATATCGCTCTTTCAATAGTAACCTATAAAGAAAACATGTTTGTATTGTTTAATGACAAAAAAAATGTGAACGTTGTAAAAAAAGTCATTCTGTTGGTATATTTTTAGTATCAACATTGCACCCATGCGAAGCCGGGGTGGTTCGCTAGTCTTCTAAAATATAAATAACATTTGTCTATTCATGTTCTATATGAAATAATATTTAATTTATTAATAGGTATATTTCAATATATGTGAGGAATTTTGTTACAGCAACGAATACCTTGCAGCAGGTAATTGATTTTAAGGATTCGGAAATTTGGTGCTATAAGTTTGAATATTTATGCAATGATTGTCGTTGATCCTAATAAAATGATTCATCATCATCCACCATTTTTCATCCACTGTTGGACATAGGTCTCGCCGGGCACGCCACTGAGCTCGATCTTCAGCTCTCGATTTCCATCCGCTGCCAGCAACTTTGTGTATATCTTCACTCCACCTAGCAGGAGGGCGCCCTAAGCTACGTTTACCAAGGCGTGGTGTCCACTTCGGACCACGTCGGTTCTGCGACATGTGTGACCAGCCCACTATACTACGTCGTACTATGTCGATAACTTTGGTTCTTTATCAGGTACACATAAGGCTGTTTTTCCACAACTAAAAAAAAACCTAAACATTTATGAAAAGAAATGGAAATCTTTACAAACTTTTTTAGATTATTTTTAATAGGTCAATATTATCCAAATAAAAAATAATCTATACATAGTTTCGCGTCGCCTTGTACGAAATTCTCAAAATTAAACGTACTTACTACGTAATTCAACGCGTTGTTTCGTTATCGTCATTACCTCACTCAAGTCTCTCGCGATCACCTCTCGTTAATTATGTGCTGTTAAACCATAGAAACTATTGTTTTGAACAATATATCGACTAGTAAGGCGAGTGTGTTGGCGAAACAATCATTCAAGTCAATGAAATCAGAATTACAAGAGCTAAACGGTCTCGATATGGGTACTTCATTCCTATATAACTCCTGCGCAGTTGACTAATCTCTCTTGAGACTGGCCGCCGTGGTCGAAATCGGTTTGGAGGAGTTCGGTTATACTTCATTCAATTAATGCATGCTCCAATATTATAGATCATATTGCTCAAGAAATGCGAAAAAAACTTGTTCTTCGGGTCTTATTGATAAAGATATAAAACGATTTGCTAAAAAAATAGGAAACACTTTCAATATTTAATTAAGTTAGTTTTTAAATCCCTTGGTGTCGTCATCATTTGAATTCGCATATTGACAAGTCAGTCGTGACGTTTTAGCATACAATAATATATCGGGAGTGTACAATAAAATAAATAATGTTTCTCTCTGATCTCCGAGCAATTTTGAGGTTGTCGCCCGCATATGCTGCTTGATTGACGCATGGTAGACGATGAACGCAGCAATATATACGAAATGAACCAATTTATGTCGGGCATTACTCAATACGATACAAATACATTCGATTCATCACATCGCTCAAACATGTATATATTACAAAATTATAAATTTAATTACAAAATTAAATTATTTGTATTTCGTGATATTTTTTACTAAGAACGTTTTCGATACAAAATTTATGATTTAAAAGAATATTGATTAATATTACTAAACGAATCAAGTGAGAGAAAACATAATATAAAGGCTTAAGAAATCAGCCTGCTATACACAATAAATCACGGTTCAATTTAAATGGTAATTTAAAAAATATTTCAGAGTACATAATGCAGAGCACCGCAGATCTGCAAATGCAATTTACATTCGAAATAGCCGGGAATCGAAGCTAGGCGTCGATTGCGGCCAGGTACGCCGGGTACGATTGAGTTAAGCCGGATTTTCACTTTGCCTACATTCTTTCGTACTCAATAAATTATAAAATGGTTTTAATACATTAAGCTCTAGAAAGACGTCTTCATTGTAGATTTTTTCGCTAAGCTCCATGCACGAGTACCTTTTACCGGAACCAAATTCCAAACCCAAATTCTGCATAGGTTGATTACAAGGTGTTGCTTAGTATCTATATACTCTGATCCGTTTCAACTCTTGTCCAAAAAAATCAAAGGTTAAGTCAATAATGCAATGGACCAAAGGATTAATGATATAAATAAAATACCGCATAATATTAATAATAATCTGTGAGCTTTATTTTTTTGTGTAACATTGGAAAAAATATTTTAAGTATATAATTATTTTCTATGTTGACCATTCGTACCACGCAACCCAAGCTATGTTCCATTGTATGATCGAACCATACCGCTTAATGTATCGGTACACATTCGGTGTGTATTATCATTAAATTTGTAAAATTATAATTCACTTTCGTAACTAACATTGTACAATTGTCACGTAGTCTTTAGTTAATATTAATTAAAATATTTTAGGCAAACTTATATCGGCCTTATTGCACCCGCGACGGTAATCGTACTTATTTAAGAAAAAGATTATTTATTTGGTTTATGCTTGATTTTGTTATATTCGGAAAAACGTGTATGTTACCAGCGGCCCTAGCCAAGATGAAATTCTACAATTGTAAACGCTAATAGAAAACCAAACAAATGTATGAGAATGACATCTCTCAACAATAAAGACATAAAATGATTATTGTTAATCTTAAAAACGATGTTATTTTATTGAAATAATATTTATTATATATAACAATAAACATATAAAATAAATAAGTTATTAGAATAATAGAGGGAAAATAACTAAATATGGGCTACTATTTTGTTTTTGAATGAACATTAAAAAAACTATTTAAACAATTAACTTTTTATTAATGTATTATCAATCGGTCACATATTTTTACTTAACACGGTAACAGTCTTATATTTTTAACCGACTTCAAAAAAAGGAGGAGGTTATCAATTCGTCTGTATGTTTTTTTTTTTGTGTTTGTTACCTCATAACTTTCGACTGGGTAAATCGATTTTGATGATTTTTTTTTTATTTAAGTCATAAATATGTGCGCGACAAATGGACGAATAACACAAGGGTTGTTTGATGAGACAGTTTGGTTAGATTCTGATTATAGGATCCATGACAAAGTAACGGAAATATTCAATTATTAGTAGCAAATTAACGATACACGGCCGAATCTTTTATAGGCTATCTAGATTTTTCATTCACCTACCATAACATCGTTATGATCAAGTTATTGTAGTACTATTGTATAAAACACTTCTTTATATATCGTCAATAGTAATAGAAACATATTTGAACATCTCCTAAAAGTTGATACCAATTTTGAAAATGATATATATATATATAATTAGAAGTATGTCAGATGTAGCAGTCCCTACATCTGACATACTTTTCCACTTTATTGGGAGGCCCACTGATGGTTCTCCCATATGCAGAGCTATTTTCTTTCGCGTTTCCTTAGGCGAAATTATTACAACCACAGGCGAACATTACTCTGTCTTTGGCGGAGACTGTCTGCGCGTACAAACTTATAGACGAACAGACAAACAGACAAAAAATCTAAAAATCATTGTGTTGAGTTCTATTGACTTAATAAAGGACCCTGATAGGTGGCAATTAGGTACAATCTTATATATAGTGATGAGATACAAATGAATATAAATAAAAAATGTAACACATTTGTCAATGAATATATAATATTTATAAGAACGCCAAATAATCTTTTTTTCAGATAATGTAATACGGTTTATTTTACGTGAGCGCTTTGATATTATGTAGATTGTTCCATGATTCCATCGGATGCTCTAGCTTGCGTTGATGAGAAAAAAATTAACATATTTATAAAACAACCGTTAATGGCAAAAGGAGGCCTGTTTTACCATTATGCGGGATAAACAGCTACAATAATTATGAAAACCAAAACGACTAAATGTATGTATGGGTCTCGAATAAATCTATATAAATAAGATGATAGAGGTCTGCAGTTGTGCGCGCATCACGGAAAAACTACTGGATAGATTTCAATGAAATTTTCTAAATTTTATTTCTTAGACACTTGGCCCTTATCAAAAAATAATTATTGCGATATATTTATTTAATAAATAGTTACTAAAGTTTTAAGAAACAACGATTTGTATGTGCACTGCGTGCTCAGTGATGTAGGTATGTTTAAACAAAGTATATTTTTGCTTGCGATCTTTTTGATGTTTTTTCCTTCGTACATAAGAAAAATTTGTTGTGTAGTTGAAAGTCTTCCATAAAGTGACTTTAGAGCCAGGTGTTCATTTTGTCACGGCCTCTATCTTTAAAGTTAGTCATTAAATGCAGGATCGTGGATTATTATAGTTATTATTATTATTTTCTTTTTCTAGTGTGTATCTACGCTATTTAAGTGCAAAATATTCTGCCAATATTATGTACATACGAGATGACATATATGATATGAAATCATAGCTAATTATTTTAAAGAGCTAAGTTTTTTTAAATAACAGAGTACGTCATGTCTGCATCTAATTGAATGGTATTCGTTTTCATATACGTTAACTTCACACTACGTCTCGCCTTTTTGTACTTCTAACAATAGGGCTATTGACATTTCATTCGTCAGAAGCTATATAAATATTTTAAAGAATTCTACTGAGGTTGTTTTCACAAATCTCGTTAGACACAAAAATAACGACTTTGTTATATGTTGTTAAAAATTGGCAAAGCTTTCACACAACACTATTTATTGCCTGCGTAGAATATATTATTTTATTCCGGTGGGACTATTTCAATAACCAACAATAGAAATACAACAATTGAAATGTATTCTAGGGAGAATGATTTAATTGGTCGAGTTGTGAAAATCAATGTGTAGAGTCACGAAGTTTTATGGTACCGTTTTACTTTTGACATCCAAATAAAGTAAAATTAATAATGATCCAAAAAAAAATAATTAAGGTATATAATTCTATTTATTTCATTAAGATGACTGGTGTTCACATATAAATCAGGTATCTATCTAACTAAGCTAGTACAATTCGATCAACGATACGGTTTTTTAACGATATATAAATTGTTTAACTATACAAAAACGCTGTGAAAGTAACTCATTTTTATCCAGCAACAAAATATTTCAGGGTCTTTTACGAGCGAGTAGTAAAGTAGATAAAAGTAATACAAGCGTCTGCGCTTGGGGCTCGAAAGGGTTTAATCAAAGCGAGGCTGCCCCGCTGCCTGGGATGTAGTAAATAGTCTACACAAGTACCCTCAGTTGCGCTTGGATTTTAGCTACAATTCCGAACAACTCCTTTAAAACTTACACGAACTATCACAGAAGCCTTCTATTGAATCTGGTTTTTTACAATGCATTAAAGACCAACAACTGTTTATCGTTATAATTAAAATTAATGGCTTCCTCAACTGCGTCGTTGGTCTAGTAACTATATATAAGGTCGCAGATTCCAAAGTCCTAGGTTCAAGCCCCATTTCTGTCCAATAAACAGTCATTAGATTTTTCCGTCGATGTAGTATCAGCCTGAAGTCGGAAATTAGTTAGTCGTAGGAGTATTAGTTAGTTGAATCCTTCGAATTGTGTGACGTCAAGTGTCAAAGAACTTACAGGCACGTGTACAGCGCTAGCTTGTACACTTAGTTTGTAGTTCGTTATCTGAACTCACATAAATATAAAAAAGCTTACTAAAATATCTATTTCTGTATGTGCTATATTTTTAGCATACCGACTAAAGTTGTAATCATAAGTTTTATCTTAACAAAATATAAATTTAAAAGAAAAAAAAAGTGCATAATATATCGAATTGATAGACCTGCTGCATGTGTATCCACTAAGATACATTGGAATGGCGTGGTGGAATAAGCCCCAACAGATGAAAAGATGACCTAGCAGAGAGACATTTACAGTGTTTTAATAATTCTATATTAATATTTCATACCACTTTCGTAAATCAAATCTCCTTAAATCCTCCTCTGTACTTCTGTAAATGGAATTCAATACATTTAAGATACACATAAATCTCGAACGTTAAGTGCCGCCCATCTTGTTCTATCACTTTCAACACATAAGTTCACCGTTTTATAGGCTACGTTTAATGTGCGGACGCGAGACGCAGTTATTGGATTACGCCGCACCCTCTGAATTTGTTACAAATAGGCTTACAAACGGCAGTCAAATTTTGCGAAATCTTTATGGAAAACATAATTAGCTCTCTGTAAAATAAATTTGTACGAAAATATGCGTGTACACAAAAAAACGACCCTTTACTTCAACTACTATTTCAAAGAATAGACGATGGAATTAAATATTATAAATATTGAAATAAACCTATATCAAGATCATGAACGGTCAGTGGTCAGTTTACCTTGTTACCTATTAGTATAAAAATATGTTAAATATTTATTTTTGTACAACAAAGTATTGATTACTATGGAATCACTATGGAATCAGAGAAGGTGCGCTCGAGCTTTTGAATTCTTATCTTAAGAATAGAATTCAGAAGGTCGACGTTAATGGAAAAAGATCTCCTGGGGTTTCAGTTGGTGTGGGGGTCCCTCAGGGATCAATACTCGGTCCTTTTCTATTCTTGATTTACATAAACGACCTGCCCTATCTTGTAGGTAATAAACATGACATAGTATTGTTTGCTGATGATACCTCTTTGGTTTTTAAAATTAAAAGAAAACAAGTACAGTATGACGATGTAAACAATGCTATCTCTGATATAGTACATTGGTTTAGTGTTAATAATCTTATGTTAAATAATAAAAAAACAAAAGTTGTAAAATTTAGCGCGCCAAATGTAAAAAATGTAAAAGCTAATGTACATATCAATGGGGAGTCGATGGATCCAGTTGAGTCCGCTGTATTTCTTGGCATTACTGTTGATGCCAAGTTGCAGTGGACCCCCCATATTGACGGATTGGCGAATAGACTAAGCTCAGCGGCTTTTGCAGTTAAAAAAATAAGATTTTTTACCGATATCGATACGGCCCGTCTCGTATATTTTAGTTATTTTCACAGTATCATGTCTTACGGCATTATGCTGTGGGGTAATGCGGCCGCTATCGATACGATATTTGTATTGCAGAAGAGGGCTATTCGCGCAATCTATAACCTAGCAGCTAGAGAATCCCTAAGACAGAAATTTAAAGAAATTAAAATATTAACTGTTGCTTCTCAATACATACTATGTAATGTTATGTATGTACGGAAACACATTAATGATTTTGTGAGAAAATGTGATACTCATAACATTGGTACAAGGAACAAACACAAATTAATTACTCCCGTTACTCGACTTCATAGAGTCAGTAACTCTTTTGTGGGGCAATGTGTACGTTTATACAACAGGATCCCAGAAAGCGTTCAAAATGTTTCAGTTACTAAATTTAAAAAAATTGTAAAGGAACGCTTGTGTGCTAAAGGTTATTATACAATTAATGAATTTATGGATGATAGCACACCTTGGGAATGAGACGATCGCCGCATGGCTATTTCCTTTTGTTTTTTTTTTGTAAAAGACAAAAAACAGACAAAAAACAAAAAAAAAAAAAAACAAAAACATCAACCCGCTGAGTTTCTTTCGCCGGTTCTTCTCAGGGCTGGGTGTTTCTTTTCCGAACCGGTAGTAGTTTCTAGTTTGACAATCAATAAGTAAGTGTAATACTTCAATATTGAATAAAGTATTTGAATTTGAATTAAAGAATTAACACTACTAAATTATAGTATAATAGTTAATTCTTTAATCAGTACTTTGTGGTAAAAAAATTAACTAAAGTTAACATCATATTAAACTATAGTATAATATTGTTGATCATTTAATCAATACTTATAATGAATAGACGTTATGGTCTTTCATTTCAAATCTTTGTCGCCAAAACGAAGTTAATAATAATTACATTACCATTATACGTCCATACAATTATCACGGTTGCAGAAACTCGTTACAAATAAGCTCGAAGCTGCAGAGTAAAAAACAAATACATTTGAATGTTAAATTAAGCGCTCGAGTGAACAGAATGTATATCACAGTAATTGCAATGTTTAATAAGGCTTTAATTTCCAGTTATTCTAATTCTCTAGAACATATTGGTCCCTAATACATCGTTTCCTCGCTATCTTATCTACAATTTTCACGGATTATTTTGGGTGATTAATGTTTGCAATTATGCTCAAATTTAAATATTTAGTAACAAAGCACGATTAGCCTAAATAACAGATTAGACAGATTAATACATCGCGCTGTGTGTAACTTAAATTCTGAACTGCTGATCTTGTTAATATTTAATGTTAACATTATTATGTAAATGCAAGAGAAACTCTGTTATGTTTTCACGGCTCAACAACTGAACACACCAAAATGAAATTGGCAATTAAAATAGCTTGTAGAAAAAGTACCTGTAAATGAATGAAGTAGCAAATAGACGATTGGTTTGTTTGATTATGAGCAAATTGTTATGGTTGTAAGTCCTTTTGTTTTTTTTTTTAATAATACAAAATGCACGCAACAGGCTCACAATTGCCCGTGCCTTTTTTATTTTCCTTATTTTTTTATAATATTTTTATTTTTGACGTACAAAAACTGTTACAGTAGTTACTACATAGTTATCTTACGGTTACAATATATTAACTACTACTATAATACTTGAAGCAGCTGGTCTCCTTCGCCTCCGCAACTCTTCGTGTTGGAGGATGTGGCCCGCACTGACCATGATTAATATTACTAATATATTTATATGTGTATATATATATATTAATTTTTAATTTATTTTATTTTTTTCGTCCCTTTTTAATTTATATATAGTACTCTACAAATATCGTATACATATATATCTAACTAGCTGCCCGTCCCGACTTCGTACGGGTAAAATAAGAATTTTATCCCGTGCATTTTTTAATCAATAAGATATAAACATTCACCAATCGATTTATTCACCCATACAGTCCAGTTTATGTGTGTTCAGTACAGGGCATATAACAATTATATTTCCTACTAATATAATAAACATGAAATATTGTATGGATGTATGGACATTTGTAACCCTTTCACGTAAAAGTACTGAATGGATTTTAATGAAACTTTACAATAATGTAGCTCACACATCAAAATAACAAATTAGCTATAATTTATAAAGCTATTGAGTAAATTGGCCAAAATATAATAACAAGTGTACGTGACACATTCGAAAAAAAACTTCTATTTTCAAGCCATTCTGGCATGCCTGCAAAAACCGTAAGAGGTTCACGAAAATAATGTATGGTGGAAATATATCTCTTATATCGTTCTACAAAAAAATCTGCGACAGCATAATATTATATCTATCTTTAATATGTACGCCATTATCGATTAAAATGTGAATCGAAAATACTATTAAATTTTATATTATTTTCCAAAATGAATTTTGTATAAAGAAATTTGAGAACTATGTTTAGAAAGTTGAGACCTGACTCTGAATGTTTAAGAAAATGTTAATAGCGTGTAATATTCTAGCTCTGAAAATAACTGTTAGTTAGCCCTGAAAAGAACTGTTGTTTAGATCTGAGAAGAACTTTTGCGTAAGTGTAGTTTTAAGAACTAAATCTAAAAAAAATCGCACGAAAATTATTAGACTTCGCACACGACCGCTGCATAGGGAGCCGACCTCTGCCTGAGCCGCGCGGGTACCGTACTCATAGATCTAAACTCCCCTCCCGCACGCGCACCCTACCGTGCAGTAGAAATCGTAATATTTTAATTTCGCCATAACTTCAAAATCAAACTTCCAATTGTAATCATTCAAAAACCAAATATTATCTACATATACCGTACTTAGTGATGAAATAATTTATTTCGATGAGGATTAATAGCATGAGTAAAATAAACGCGTTTAAATGTGGTCCAAAAAAATTCAAGATTTTTAAATAAAAAAATGGTTGTTGTGCCTCACTCGACATAGATAGGTATAGTGTGTCGCGGACTTTTTTGTAGATATTTATAAGATCTACAATTAATTAAAAAAAATTATGGTTCTATCTTTTATAGTTTAGGCAGCGTACGCAAAATAAGAAACTTTTCTTGTTGATTTTTTACACCTTGTGTCCGTAAAACCCAAATATCTTATGGAACCCTATCTTTTTCAAAATAAAATATAGCCTATGTTACTCGTGGATAATGTAGCTTTCGAATGGTGAAAGATTTTTAAAATCGGTCCAGTAGTTTTGCGCCTATTCATTACAACCAAACAAACAAAGTTTTCCTCTTTATAATATTAGTACAGATTATCTACATCTTTCCACCACCTACTGTACATATGCTTTACTGTTCTATTCTTATATGCTATAAGTTTGCCTGCCGGACAGCGGACTCTGCAGACCGCGTGCCGTGTTGTCTCGCTTGTTGATTACCATTTTCAGGCTGTGCTCTATGATGGGCTTTGATGGAACCCACACCGCTCGGCTGATGAAATTGCCAATTGTGTCATCACAATCATCGGCGTAGTAGACACAGGTGTTGGTGTGCCTTGTGATTGCTACCACGGCATTAGGCAGGCTCCGGTGGACCGTGAGCCCCACGCGTCTGTCCTTTTGTTATTCTTTTTTTTTTTTTTTTTATTATTATATATGGAAGGCGGACGAGCATATGGGCCACCCGATGGTAAGTGGTCACCAACGCCCATAGACAATGGCACTGTAAGAAATGTCAACCATCGCCTACATCGCCAATGCGCCACCAACCCTGGGAACCAAGATGTTATGTCCCTTGTGCCTGTAATTACACTGGCTCACTCACCCTTCAAACCGGAACACAGCAATACAAAGTACTTCTGTTTTGCGGCAGAATATCTGATGAGTGGGTGGTACCTACCCAGACGAGCTTGCACAAAGCTCTACCACCGAGTAGTATTCGTGTAATGTCGTGCATTTTTCATATTGAAAATGCATATTATATATGTATGAAAGGTAATAAATAAAGCACATTTGACTTAAAATGACATAGAAAGCTATTTAAAATTACATTGAATATTTTCAAGATTGACCTATTTCATAGACGGGTGTATATTTATTTTGTTCGAGTATTTTTTCCTAGAAAGTAGTAAGTAAATAGCTTTTTACCCTCTACCTTTTTATGCATATTAAATATCTGAACAAGTCTTATAACAACTTATGAGTTTATTTGGGGTATGTCTTGGTGCTGATTTACCGATTTCATTTTCAAATGATTGTAAAATTGTTTGTTTACTCGGTGGTAGAGCTTTGTGCAAGCTCGTCTGGGTAGCGTACCTCATCAGATATTCTACCGTAAAGCAGCAATACTTGGTACTATTGTGTTTCGGTTTGAAGGGTGGGTGAGACAGTGTAATTACAGGCACAAGGAACATAACATCTTAGTTCCCAAGGTTGGCCATCGGCGATGTAAGCGATGGTTAACATTTGTTACAATGCCATTGTCTATGGGCGTCGGTGACCACTTACCATCAGATGGCCAAAAAAAGTATAAAAACGAATCATTTAACTAAAGTTTAATTTTATTTGTTATTTAGGGGGTTAAATGGTAGAATTACAAAGGGCGTTAATAACTGCACCACACACACACACACACACACACACACACACACACACACACACACACATACACACACACACTATCGAAGTTATTATCATGCACATCTTGTTAATGATATAAGATAATACTTAAATAAATGATTAGCATAATCGATTATTTATCGAAAGTTAAGGTGTAAGCAATGGTATCGATAGCTTATCGATATTATTGACACGTGGTTAAAACTAATGGGTTTTGCAATACTATCGATACTATCGTTATTATCGATGAATGAATTACTATCAAAAGCATTGCTGTTACCAATAGTATTGTTTACAGTAAGCTATCGTTCCAATCGATATCCTGAATAGTTTTAGAAGTCAATATCGATAGTCAAACTATCGATTGTTCTGCAACACTAGTTCATACCGAAAAGGGGGGCCCCGGCTGTTTTAAAGACGCGGTGGGGCGTATTGCTCGTCACACCTGTGTCGCCATATGATTTTCGTCATTTAATAAGATTAAATTTTAATTTTATTCGGGGTAATTTATTTCTTAGTGTTTTAAAAATGATTATATAAATAGAACCGACTCACGATACCTAAAAACCACTTTACGGTTCGGACAGGGTTTTTCTTACACACTGTATAACACTGCCTTCATACGAAAGAAGGCCGTAACTACAACAACCTTGATTCCGAGATAATTGAAGTTTTATCTAAAATGAAAGCACGCGATTTTCTAAATGGTTTTAATTAGTGATTCTTATTTTATAAAACGTAAAAAATATAGGCTTTAGTTAATACCATAATTTATTTAAATTCACATATGCGTATTTATTTTATTTTGTTATTTCCCTTTTGTTTTAGGAAAAAAATATTATAAATTAGGAAATACTTCTTTGAAAGGGCGTTATTTCAATTTTAATTGCGTAAAATGTAATTACGGCTTTTCATAGAAGGAATTCAATCTTCCTTAAGCTGAAATCCTTGCAGTTTCGCCTATTCTTGATAGTAAACTAATATATGAATCGTTTTCAAAGCAGGGATAGCCAAATAATAGTAATTCCGTTGCAGTATTTAAGTAGGTTTTTTGCCTATAGGAAATAAAAACCTTAGTCAGTCAATAATTGTAAACAAGACTTATTTAAATTAAACCAAAAATATTTACTTTAATATAATAACAATACCATTAATTAGTTTAAATTCTAGCAAAATTAATTTATATGACAATTATTCCATGACAATATAATTGCATGTTGGACGCACCACAACGCCAAACCTGTGACCTTCTTCTACGGCGGGCAATGATGTGCTTTTCTTTTTTTTAAATATATTCCGCCGCCGTGGCGTCTCGAACTCTTTTTAAAATGAAAATATTTCTTACTATGTGGTCGAAATTAACAAGTATTAAATTCATGAATTTGTAGATATATTTCGATAAAAAAAAAACTACTTCTAATTGTTGTTCTGAATATTTTTTATTAACAAATAATATGTGTAGCAACCAAAGTTAATACAATACATGACGACAAAAGAGAACGTTACGTCGTTTGATTTCACGGCTTACGAATCGGTCTTACTTCCAAAGCAAGCCAATAGATGTTACTCATAATAAATAAAAAATTTAACAGAACAAAAACCGGCTTCTTAGGAAAAACAAATTAATATGCACTAAAAAGTAAAAAAATAATTGCGTATTCTTCTATAATTTGATAATTAACTTACTATTTTCTACTCATCAATATGTAGGTACGAATTTGTTGTGTGGTTGATAATGTATTTACAATTATTGTTACTTTTAATTAATAAATATTAGTTAATATGGTTAAATGTATGAATATAAATTTACACGTTTTGATTAAATAGATTTAGTTGGTGGGGTGTTGGGCAGCCATAACATAATCAAATAGTTATTTCTAGTAATAATTAAATAAACTGTATGTTTATAGATGTTGTGTTATACCATTCTTCACCATAAAATATGACGGAATGTCTGTATATTCAAAAAAGGGGAAGTATCTATATTATAATAAATATATAAATATACACAAATATAACATGTATATACGAATACTTATACGATTATATGTATAAATATAAAATAAGTTTTTAAAAAATAAATTTTGAAAATTATATATATATATCGAAGATGATGGACTTATGTCGAAGGTCCGGACGTCGTATTATTAAAAATGATAACGTCAGCGTTGCTGACGTTATTCTCTTCGTTACTATCTTCATTATTCATAGTAGTAATAATTAAAAACTACAATTTCTTCCAATAACACTTTTATTGAATGTTAATAACAGAGTAGAGCACTGCTTGGCGGCTCATGCCCAATTTTTTGTGTAAAGACCATTACTCGTATTTATACCAAACGAGAGTTACAAATAAATCTAAATTCAAAATAATGACAATTGATAATTTATAATTTAAAATAATAATTTTAGAATATTAATCAAATGAGTTTTTTTATGAAAACCTCTTTAGACAATGTAAATAAATCATTCATATAATAGTAACTAGTTTTAAGTCACAATATCTCAAGTAACTTAAGTAAATAACTTAAGTAAATGATATTGCGCCGATATATAAAATTTTCAAAATTGGTCTTAACTTGTAGTAGATGTTCAATTACAAACATATATATATATATATATATATATATATATATATATATATATATATATGTACATATACATATACACTAATGATTACATGCATAATTAACATTATAAAGAGGAAAGATTTGATTTTTGTTTGATTTTTTTATTACGATTTAAGTAAAAACTACTCGAACGATTTTAAAAATTCTTTCACCCTTAGAAAGCTACGTCTTTACCGAGTAACGTAGGCTATATTATATTTTCAAAAAAATTATAGATCCCTACCTAAAATGGAGCAATGTAACCCAAGGTATCAAACTGTTGCCTATAAAAGTCATTACTTAGCGTGTGCTACGAAAACTATCGACGGTATATAAAAAAGTGTTCTATACAATAGTACTACAATTACTTGATCATAACGATGTTACGGTAGGTGACTGAAAAATCTAGATACGCTATAAAAGATTCGGCTGAGTATCGTTAATTTGCTCCTAAGAATTGAAGAGTTCCTTTACTTTTTTATGGATCCCATAATCAGAACCTAACCAAATTGTCATCAAACTACCCTTAAAGTACACTCTTTCCAATAAAAAAAACATCAAAATCGGTTGGCGTGATATTGAATTATTCGTCCATTTGCCGAGCACATACTTAATGCTAATTTACGACTTATATGGTTTTCTCATGGATGCCATTGTCAAAACTGGACCAAAAAAAATGGGACCACAAAGGAAGCACCAGCTTTCAAATAAAAAAAAATCATCAAAATCGATTTACCCAGTCAAAAGTTATGAGGTAACAAACACAAAAAAAACATACAGACGAATTGATAACCTCCTCCTTTTTTGAAGTCGGTTAAAAACCAGCGGTATCCTCTCCGTTTGGTCGGGGGCACCACGAGCCCGCTTGCGCATGCTACCATGACACCACGACGGTCGATCCACCTTTGCAGGCCTATATAGCCTCCCTGTAGGCTCCATTACTAAGGACCCACCTAGTAATGGAGGCCTGCATATGATACAGGGAACCCACTTAACCCCACCGGCTATTTCGGCTGGGGGAGAAGATGCGGTATATCGGCTACCATACAGTGTATTTGAATTGAATTTATTATCTCTTTCAGGTCAATGATCATACAAACTTTTAGTCCGGCTAAGTTAAATCTAGCTATGTTTCAACATAAATACAATATATATAAAAATGTTGAAAGGCTTAAAGCTATTTAAAGCAGAATAAGTACTCTTGACAACTATTTTGCAAGCATTTCAATGCTCATTAAATTACCCGTTTATCTAGATAAAGAGAATCCTAACAACTGATCTGAAAAGGATCAGAAAAGGAAGGATCTCATTTACAGAAATTTGATACTTTTGAAAATTTACTTAATTATCTTTAACAAAAACTGCAGTAATTTTATTTATTAGTTTATATTAGACTCTATATTTAGCACCAGAACGTATCATATTTTATATTTCATTTAAAGAGCAATGTAAAATTTCTTTGAGCGGATTAACATACAACAGAGGCAACGCTCGCTGGGAATGGTGAACCGAACTATTTAGATTTAAGTATATTGCCGATAAGGTTGAACATTAACGTAACATTATACTACTATTTGTATTGTATAAATGAAATTTTTACATAACCTTTTAGATATAATGAAATTATAACAGTATTTTAACAAAAATTAATAAAAAGTATGATATAAAAATGTTTTTAGTCATTTTATAATCTAACTTATTTCTATATTTTCTGTTAATTAAAATTAATTGATTTGATTCAACTCTGTAAGGCTCAGCTACCAAAGATTTCAACTAACTCAATATTACACTAACTTATTTAAATGATTTTATTTCCAATGGTAATTTTATATTTCACCGCTTTTCTTCTAACTGAAGCACATCTCAACGTCCTTCCCAAGAACGCGTGCGCCACACGTGGTACTTTCTTTAATGCGTGGCAAATATAACCAGATAAGCACAAGTTTTGAATTCGAACGTTCCAACATTTCGATCGGTGCACATGCCACAACGATTTTCATTTCGCGTGACTAAAAATTGGTGAAAGCCGATACGTATCGTGGCGGGTACCGTTTCAAAAGTGTAAGTCGTATTTATTAAATAGATTACTCCGAAAAAAAATTACTCCGAATAAAATTAATATTAAATTTAATTAAACGACGAAAATCATATGGTGACACAGGCGTGACGCGCGACACGCCCCGCCACGGCATTAAAGAAGCCGAGACGCTGACATTAAATAATTTGTGTTGCAGAACAATCGCTAGTTTGACTATGGACAGTTGACTTCAAAAACTATTCGGGATATCGATTGTAACGATAGCTTACCGTAAACAATACTATTGGTAACAGCAATAGTAATTCATTCGATAGTAGCGATAATATCGATAGTGTTGCAAAACTCATTCGTTTTAACCAAAGCCTATCGATACTATCTTTACTATTGACAGTATTGACACGTGATAATAATATCGATAAGCTATCGATACCGTTTTTTACACCTAAACTATCGATAAATAATCGCTAATAATAATAATAATAATTTATAGTTTTATATTATATCATTTACAAGATATGAACGATAATAACTTCGATAGTGTAAAACTGTGGTGCAGTTCTTAACACCCGCAAAAAAGCGACATTGCTCTATTTTTTAAAACATTTTTACTTGCACAAATTAATTAAACGAATAAAATACACAATGAAAATAAAATTAAAAGTTTACAAAATTAAAACATTTCAAACAAGTTCAACAAATAATAACATCTAAGATTTAGACAAAATATTGTAAGAATGAAATTATATTATTGTTTGTGTATGTACTTATTTTAAAAAGTTACATAATTATTGAAATAAAATAATATTTATTTTAAAAATAATTATAAGATTGATTGTCTCTCGATAGTGGATATCAATATGGAACCCTAG
The DNA here is from genome assembly GCA_963151315.1 of Nymphalis c-album. Lineage (NCBI taxonomy): Eukaryota > Metazoa > Arthropoda > Insecta > Lepidoptera > Nymphalidae > Nymphalis > Nymphalis c-album. The sequence continues at coordinate 7,438,806 of OY720588.1, forward strand.
CATGAACCGGCATAACAAAGAGAAATTTTGGCGAGCGAAAAGTGATAAGGATAAGGTTTCACAAGACGCTCATTAATTTTTTTTTTTATTATATTTTTTCTTTCTCTTGTTCTCTTATAAACTGTGTGGTTGATGTTATCGTTTATGTACTAGTAAGTCGTGGAACTTGATTGTGTTATAAAAAAAATGTGTTACTTATAAGTATAAAATTATCGACTCTGGTGTTGTCACATTTCAAAAAAATTGCTCGATGTTGGGAAATTAGGGTACTAAAATGTGTATTTTAAATTACAATAACATTTTTACTAATGAATATTTACATTGCATACACCAATATGCCTTTTTCGGGTCGGACAAGGTTTTTCTTACAGCCTGTATATTCGCATATAATTTATTTAAAACATCATTGTATTGAGCGACTCGGTAGCTTACGCTTTATAATAAATTATACAACTCGCTCCAGGCATTAAGAAGCGCAATAAATGAATTAAAATTTATTGTGCCCTGAAAAGCTATTAGAGTTTGCTTTCAACAACTGCCAATTGAAAGTTGTGAAGACTGATAAATATCTTGCATCTGTGAAATGCTAAGAAATACGCTCCTCGGTTTAATTATATAAGATTTCTAAAGCCAATAGGAAAATATAATTATACATAAGGCAAAACACAGTGTAATAGCAGATACATAGTCATAATTATATATTATATATATTAGTGAAGGAAAACATCGGTAGTGAAACAACCTGCATAATATGTCAAATTTTACTCAAATTCTGCCACATGTGTATTCCGCCAACCCGCATTGGAGCAGCGTGGTAGAATAAGCTCCAAAAACCTTCTCCCCAAAAAAGGAGAAGAGGCCAAGCTCAGCAGTGGGACATTCACAGGGTGTTTTCACTTCATATAAAATCACATTCACTTTATATAAAATAAGAAATAAGTTATAATTATTGTGGTTTCAGTATCATTACTACCATATTATTTATTGTATAAGTAGGTGGACGAGCATATTGGTCATCTGATGGTAAGTGATCATCAACGCTCATAGACATTGGCATTGTAAGAAATGTCAATCATCGGATTCATTGGTTACGTCTTCAAGGCGCCACCAACCTTGGGAACTAAGATGTTATGTCCCTTGAGCTTATAATTACACTGGCTCCCTCACCCTTCAAACCGGAGCACAACAATACAAAGTTATGCGGTAGAATATCTGATGAGTGGGTGTTACGTACCCAGATGAGTTTGTACAAAGCCCTACCAACAAGTAAGATCATATTATAAGAACGGCCCTTATCTACAAAAAATATTTTAAATTTCTTTTTTATATGAATGATAAACGTTACCTTAACACTTTGCATGGGTGATCCCTCGAAGGTACAAATAATATCTAGTAGGAAAATTAACGCGGCCTAATTATAACACACTCTAGCAAATAGTATTAAACTAACGAAATGTGTATAAATTAAGGAAATATCAACTATAATATTACATATATGATATTATTGTTCTTACCTTTGTGATTTGTCGCTTTGTCGATTTAAAATACCTTTACCAATGAAAAGCTTTATTATCGGCGAGTAAGGCTAAGAACGAGCTTCTACAGAGGTAACGGACCCACAACCGCGGCGGACGCGGGACAAAACCGCTCCGTGAGTTCTTAGCCTAACATGGCCTACATTTTATTCCCGTATATTATGGCCCGGGCAAAACGCTAGTATAAGATAAGCCTAAGCAGGAAAGTGAAGGATATAATGTGGTAATAATAATAATGTCATCCTGACAGACTTTAAACACGATCGAAAAGAGTTCAGGCGCAGGACCACCGGCTTTACGTGCTTTTCGAGGCACGGGAGTGTACATAGATCCAACTTCCAGGCTTCGGGCTGCTACTGAGAATTTTCTGACAGAAAAAAAACAATAACTTTTTATTGGCCCGACCTTGGATTGAACCCAGGACCTTAGGAGCCCTTATATCTAGCCGCTAGACCAACGAGGCAGTCAAATGTAGTAAAAGTTCATCATCCGTTCTATTCTTTAATGTTGTATTATGATTATTAAAATTAATATTAGCCGCCGTGGCCGAAATCGGTCTGGAGGTCTATAAATTATTAATGTTGTTGTATATGAATATACTATTTCTTTATATATTAAAAATACTAAAAAAAAAAATCGTTCATAAATATATTTAAAGAAAATAATTGTGTTGATTTATGATAATAAATATATATTGAACTTAGGGATTAATTACTTTTAATCTTACATAAATTCTAAAAAAGGATTTTACAGCTTACCGCTAGCTAACTAATGAGAAAGCACCTGGAGGTAATACTCGTACCGAAGAATTTATTGCGAGCACTTAGCAACCTCACCGACTACCGTTTGCTTTAAGTCAGATAATAAAGTAGCCACTTGCTTAAAACCATCCTAAACCGAAACTACACTATACGCTGGTAAGCCTCCTTATAGTTGGTGCAGAAACATAGATAATTTCATGAGAAAAAATTCAATAAAAAAGTTAAACCTATAATGTAATAAAACAAAAATATGTCCCAATAAAACTTTTTTCAAGTGCATAGAGTTCTTGTTAAGAACTTTCTTTCTAAGGAACCTTTTTTAAGATAAAGAAACTCAGAAATAACGATCTCTTAACAAATATTGTAACAATCACGTGCATTAAATTGGCGGTTATCAATCTCATTTACATAGCACTCGTGCCTTAAACTTGAATTTAAAAATCAGCACCACAAGAAGAAAAGATTTCAAAATAATGTTATTGAAGCTTTATCCGGTATTTCCTTCCCTCTTATGCAAATAAAAAGGGCCGATCGAGCTTCAACATAAAATGTACGGCAGATTCGCATGTGAGAACAATTTTTCGAATAAGAAAAACCGTTACGAAAAACATGTTGTTTTTAGAATTTATTTTATAAAAAAGTTAAAAATTTGTGCCTTTTTGTAAAACTGCTGACCTGAATATTCCGGGATTAAAATATACAAGGTGCTTGGAAATTACGAAATAGAAAATAGTTAACAGTTAAAAAGCCTCAAATTCTAGTTTTTATTTGAACGTGCGATGTTGGTCAGTATTTTTTGCATCACAATATACTATTTTTCACCAAAGTCTGAAGGCCTGTTTGTAGGTTTTGAATCTATGGATTTTACGGATTTAAATCTATATATATAAAACAAAGACGGGTTTGTTACAACACTTATAACTCGAGATCGGCTGGATCAATTTTCATGGTTTTTGTTTCGTTGGATTTGTCTCCGCCCTGAATAGCAGAATACATTTTAAAAACAATGAAAACTTGACGAATACATCATTACGAAAATGAATCATTTTCCATTTGATTATGTTTCGTACCTGTCAAACATTTGTTTTCCTCCTGTTATCCTGTCAAATACTGTGATTGACATTTATGCATGCGTTCAGAAATGTATTTTGTGTAAACTATTTAAAAAGGGTGAATAAACTTTTGTCTGTATTTTTTTTAATCAATTAAAAAGGTTGAAACGTGTATTAAGCAGATTTGAATAGAAGTTCCTCAAATATTTATGCGTGCGTTCAGAAATAATGACAAATGGTTAACATTTACGCGCGCGTTCATAACTTTATTTTGCGTAAATTAAAGTTTCTATTTTCGAAAACAATTTCTAAGATTTATTATTTAAGTTATCGAATGCGTAAATGTCTTTTTATGTTGTCTATGATTTTCTAAGATATATAATTACAAAGGTTAAAAAGTGCAGTATCCAAAGTAGTAGTCTATGATCTAAACTATTGTCAATCAATGTCTGTCACGAAAGTTCAGCTACTGTTATATTTGTTTGTTTTGTGTGGTTTTGTGCGAGTACATATTCAGTATTAGTATTAGTAACAATGCCACGTCCTAGAAGATCTAATCTTTCCCAGCGAAGCCGTACTGCAATTAGGCAACGGAACATCGCGAGTCAATTATCTGATGAAGAACGAGACATTGCACGAGAAGAGCGCCGCGTTAGTATGGAGCGAAGAAGGGCTTTAATTCGTGCCTCTCAAACACAAGAGGAAAGAGAGGCAGCCCGTGAAACGGCTAGGTTAGAAACGAGAAATCGTCGAGCTTATCGTACAGATCAACAGAGGGATAATCTTCGACGTGCAAGAAGAAATGGTTCAAGCGTTGATTTGAACCGAGCAGCGTTTCTATATGATTGCACTATCGACTACAGCTTGCATCGTTTAGTTTGCATTGGTCCAATGGACGTTGTTTGCCAGCATTGTGGCGCATTGAAGTTTGCTGGTGAAACGCCTGGTTTGTGCTGCCTTAGTGGTAAAGTGAAATTGCCATTATTGGTTCCGCCACCAGAGCCATTGTGTTCCTTGCTTAATGGCGAAACTCCAGAATCACGACATTTTCTAGCGAACACTCAAAAATACAATGTCTGTTTTCAAATGACTTCATTTGGGGCGGAAATTATCGAAGAACACGGATATAATCCGACATTTAAGGTTTCTATATTTGTCTCTAAAATAAAATCATTTAAAAAAAAATTGTAAATCTAACTATGCCTTCGACTTTACAGATTCAAGGCCAGATTTACCATCGCATTGGATCATTGCAACCTCATGAAGATGCACAGCATAAATTCTTGCAAATATACTTCATGGGCAATATGGAAGAACAACTTGACCGGCGTCAAGGGATCAACACAGCTACAAAAAGAGCAATTCTCCAAGATCTGCAGCAACTGCTTCATGAACATCATGCATTGGTCAGGCTGTTTAAGACTGCGTTAGAGCGCATGCCAAGTGATGATTATAAAGTTGTGATCAGAGCAGATAAACGACCAGCTGGAACACACGAACGCACATTTAATGCTCCAACAATTGATGAAGTGGCAATCCTGATTGTTGGTGAAAACTTAGAAACACGTGATATTGTACTTACACGACGCAATACTGGGCAACTACAAAAAATATATGAAACACACCGTTCATATGACGCATTACAATACCCGCTGATGTTTTGGCAAGGAAACGATGGATATCACTTCAATATCAAAATGATTAATCCATTGAATGGTAAGTGTCATAGTTTTCATTTTAACTTGATATACATTTTATTCTGTTTGCTTTTGGTAACCAAAAAAAGTTGTCACTCCTAATTTAGCAGAGAGTAGTTGTAAGAGTCGGTAACCCTATTAGGGGTTGTTGGTTTAGAAAATATTGAACAAAACTTAGTGATGACATTCTCTGTTTACCCCTTCAAGGAATACAGACATGGATTTTTCTTCTAAAATACAAATTTTACTATATTTGTTTCAGGTGAGGAAACTACCAAGAAGGTTAGTTCGATGAATTATTACGCACATCGTTTGATGGTTCGTGAAAATTCTGACAATTATTTGTTGCGATTTCGTCGACTGCTTCAACAATATTGCGTTGACATGTACGTTAAAATCGAAACGGAGCGCCTGACTTTCATTCGGTTGAACCAAGCTAAATTACGTTCGGAAGAGTATATCCATTTACGCGATGCAATTAGCACAGAAGGAGATGCAGAAAATGTTGGTCGATTGACTATTTTACCGGCTACATACACAGGTAGCCCGCGTCATATGCATGAATATGCGCAAGATGCAATGACATATGTTCGTCATTATGGTCGGCCAGATCTATTCATTACATTTACATGTAATCCGAAATGGATGGATATTATTCAACTGCTGCTTCCCGGACAAACATCAAGTGATCGGCCCGACATCACCGCACGTGTTTTCAAGCAAAAAATCCGGTCACTGATGAATTACATTATTAAGCAACACGTCTTTGGGACTACTCGATGCTGGATGTATTCAATCGAATGGCAAAAACGAGGCTTGCCGCATGCACACATTCTAATTTGGTTAGTCGAAAGAATTCGGCCAGATCAAATAGATGACATCATATGTGCGGAGATTCCTGATCCTGAAACCGATCCAGACCTACATGAGGTTGTAATCACGAATATGATTCATGGACCGTGTGGCACCATTAACCGCCAATCACCGTGCATGGTCGACGGCAAGTGTTCCAAACGGTATCCACGAAAATTGACGGCAGAGACCATCACCGGCAACGATGGTTATCCACTGTATCGGCGTCGATCGCCCGATGATAATGGTAGAACTATCACAACTAAAGTGAAAGGAAACCATTTCGTGGTCGACAACAGTTGGATTGTTCCATATTCACCACTTCTTTCCAAAACATTCAAGGCACATTGTAATGTTGAGTATTGCAATTCGGTCAAGTCAATTAAATACATTTGCAAATATGTCACGAAAGGCAGCGACATGGCGGTTTTTGGTATCCAAGCATCCAATACCAACGATGAAATTACGTGCTATCAAGTTGGTAGATATGTGAACAGCAATGAAGCAATTTGGCGTATATTCTCATTCCCTATTCACGAACGTCATCCCACTGTTGTGCATTTGGGGGTGCATCTAGAGAACGGTCAGAGAGTATATTTCACAGCGTCGAATGCTGTTCAACGTGCCGAAAGACCTCCAGCGACAACATTGACCAGTTTCTTTGCCATTTGTCAAAGCGATCCGTTCGCACGAACGTTGCTTTACTCGGAGATGCCACGTTATTACACTTGGAACGCTACATCGAAGAAATTTCAACGTCGGAAGCAAGGCGATGCAGTTCCTGGTCATCCAGATATGCGTTCTACTGATGCTCTTGGTCGTATTTACACAGTTCATCCGAAGAATGATGAATGTTTCTATTTGCGGTTGTTGCTGGTACATGTTCGAGGGCCAACATCCTTTGAATCACTACGAACTGTTAATGGTATAATGTGCCCCACATTTCGTGCAGCATGTCAAGAGCTCAATTTGCTTGAAAACGATACTCATTGGGACACGACAATCGCTGAAGCAATTATTTCTGCATCTCCAAGTCAGATACGCACATTATTTGCTATCATCATTTCGACATGCTTCCCATCGAATCCACGTGACCTGTGGAACAAATACAAAGATAACATGTCAGAAGACATTTTACATCGAATTCGTGTCAGCACAAGAAATCCCAATCTTGAGGCGAATGAGGAGATGCATAACCAGGCTTTGCTCTTGATCGAAGATATGTGTTACCTCATGTGCGGCAGTTTGTTAGTCAGGCTAGGAATGCCAGCGCCAGATCGCGGAATGAATGACGCATTTAATAGAGAACTGGAACGTGAACGTGAATATGATCCACATGAATTAGTCCAATCAGTTCAAACGATTGTACCACTGTTGAATCTTAAACAGAGGGAAGTTTATGATACATTGATTAATGCAATTGATGATGGAAGGGGTGGCTTATTTTTTCTGGATGCCCCCGGTGGAACTGGAAAGACATTCCTCATGTCATTGATTTTGGCCACTGTACGTGCGAGATCCGAAATTGCGGTAGCAGTTGCTTCTTCTGGAATAGCGGCCACATTGTTAGACGGATGCCGTACGGCTCACTCAGCGTTGAAATTGCCATTAAACCTTCAAACTACTGAACAACCGACGTGTAACATTTCGAAACACTCCGCAATGGCCAAAGTTTTGGTAGCATCAAAAATCATAATATGGGACGAATGCACAATGGCGCACAAACGCGCATTGGAAGCACTTGACCGAACATTAAAAGATCTGCGCAATGACTCGAGATGTTTTGGTGGTGCAATGATTTTACTATCTGGCGATTTCCGACAAACACTACCAGTCATTCCAAGAGCTACTGCTGCCGACGAAATAAACGCTTGCCTCAAAGCATCAAATCTGTGGCGATATGTGAAGAAACTTGAACTGTCAGTAAATATGAGAGTTGCATTGTTGAACGATCTATCTGCTGATGATTTCTCTAAGCAATTGCTGACTATCGGTAATGGCCGTGTTCCTGTTGACGAATCGAGCGGATTGATGTCATTTCCTCCAAATTTTTGCAATTTCGTCTCATCGAAAGACGAGCTTATCAACAAAGTATTCCCGGATATCATTTCTAACCACAAACATACTGAATGGTTAAGTGAGCGTGCAATTTTGGCGGCTAAAAATAAAGATGTAGATGACCTAAATTTTATAATTCAGAATCAAATTGCAGGTACTCTGCATTCATTCAAATCTATCGACTGTGTAACAAACGAAGATGAAGCCACTAATTATCCAACTGAATTTTTAAACTCCTTGGATGTGCCTGGTTTACCTCCGCACAATTTACAACTGAAAGTTGGCTCGGTAGTAATTATGCTTAGAAATTTAAACCAACCAAAACTGTGCAATGGAACACGTTTGGTGATAAGAAAACTGATGAGCAATGTGATTCACGCGTCGATACTCAAAGGAAAATTTAAAGATGAGAAAGTTCTCATTCCAAGGATTCCGATGATCCCAACGGATATGCCCTTTGAGTTTAAAAGAATTCAATTCCCGATTCGTCTTGCCTTCGCCATGACGATTAACAAATCACAGGGCCAATCCTTGACTATTTGTGGCCTCAATCTAGAAAATTCATGTTTTTCTCATGGTCAATTGTACGTGGCATGTTCACGTGTCGGCAAACCATCCGCTTTATTTGTTCTTGCGCCTGACAAAAAAACAAAGAATGTCGTTTACCACAAGGTGCTTGAATGAAAAGAGTTAATCGTTTAATTCAGTAATTTTTTGCTGACACGTGTTTGAAGTACTTAATTTTTTTTTAATTCTCTTTCTGTATGTATTATTTATCATAATAAAATACTTTTTTATATCTATCTGTATTTTTATTTTGTATTATTGTATTACGTTCATCAAAGCCTAAATTGGTTCAGCTAAAAGGTAACACGACATTCATTGACTGTTAGGCGGTACGAAGTTCGCCGGGTCAGCTAGTAATTATATAAAAGGGTCACAAATTTTAAATGATGCAAAAAATAATTCGTTAATTCAACAGTAAACCATAAATGCAACCGAGCCGTTTAAGAGGAATATTGCATTTTACCTCGCTCGGTTTGTTTGGGCGCTTGAATAGTTCATTGTGTACCGCGTTTATAAGAAAGAATTAAATTAATAATTAAATGAAAAAAAAGATTTATTTTCATCGTTTCAATCCTTTTATAGTGAAAGCTGTTAAAAACTTTCTTACCTAGAAATTATATAAAATGCGCTGTTACGCATATTATGTAGGTACTTTATTATTTAGTTTAAATTACGCTAAAACTTAACTCTTCACTCTAACTAACAGAAATGTTAAATAAACATTACATCAAAAATAAAAATGACTTATTTTTAAATGTTATTAGGGTTCCGTACCTCAAAAGGAAAAAACAAAACCCTCATAGGATCACTTTGTTGTTCGTCCGTCCGTACGTCCCTCCATCTGTTTGTCTCTCAAGACCCTTTATCTTTGAAACGCGTGGACGTATCGAATTGATATTAAAACGATATCCTTAGGTCTACAGTCTCTTGAATTAGTATCTGAAAACTATACATTTGTAATTAAATCATAAACAAAACAGGTCTTGATATGCAAGGAACAGCTGTCCAAATTTTGAATTAAGTGGGTTTCGTATGAAAGGGCTTCATTGGCACGAGCTTAAATATACTTTTAATTATTTTTATGATGTATTCAAATTCAAAATACTTTATTCAATATTGAATTATTACACTTACTTATTGACTGTCAAACTGGAAACTAACACCGGTTCAGAAAAGAAACACCCAGCCCTGAAAAGAACCGGCGAAAAACTCGCGGGTTGATTTTTTTTGTCTTTTTTTATCTTTTACAAAAAAAAATAATCAAATAGAAATAGACAGTTTTTTTTGTATTACATACATACTATATTATAACAATTTGTATTATTTATTTAAATTAATCTTTGAGGAGAGTACTTCAACCAGTTGGATAACGCTCCACCAAACACGTAGCACGTTATTCTTGACATCCGTCGGTAACCTCATCGTTTCAGTAATGGTGGTCCTGTCAGATCTGCAGGCCTAGACAAGTGGCTTTTACGTTAATAGAATAGAGTAGTAATATAATAAAAAATAGTATTAGTAGTAGAATAATTCGCGTTCGTCTCGAAACTCGAAACGTCTCGAAACGTCGAACGCGAATGTTAATCTCATACATTGATTATTATTTTCTATTCTATTCTATGAACGTAAAAGCAACTTGTCTAGAGAGGTCGTCGTACATAATAGCGCTCGGTGTTGCGTTAGAGTACACGAGACTGGCTATAACAGTTGCTAGGTTATCATTCGTGCCAAATCTACTCTCGTAATCAAATGCAATTAATTAACTAGAAACATTTTGCATTAGTATAAATCATTCAAAATAATTTTATGTTGATCCGTAATACAATTAATAATTATTTTTATCTTCCATTATATTATCTTTTTTTTAGGAGAGACAATTTATTATTATAATTGGTTAGTATGACCTATATTATAATTTCTTACTTTTATTTCTCTTATAAGCTTATTTTACACACACATTAATTACTTATATTCAATCTAGTCAAAATCTCCAAGATCAACTTCTTAAGTAACTTTTATTCTTCAGGGAACCACTTTGTATAGCTGAAATAAAGAGCGGGTAGTTCAAAAGCAATGACTCTTTATTCTAACGTATACTGTAAACTCTAAAGTAATCAAATCAAATCAAAAAATAAATCAAAATTTCAAAATTAAAATCAAAATGTAATTCTCGTACATTTTGTATCATGAATACACCAATACCATTTAACGTTTATTTAAGGTAGTAATTAAATTAATATTAAAAAGTATATAAATATCATAATTTTTTTTATTAGAATCATCAAACATGGAATCAAAATTCCGTTACTCCTACAACGGTTGCTTGTAACGTAAAAAATCTACTAAAACAATTCTTTTTAAACTAACACACTTGTTACAAAAGCAATAAAATCGTATAGCGCGGGCCATATATTTTATTTCCAGTAACGCTTTGTTGTTTTATAAAACCAATAAGATATACGTGGAAAAGGTTTTCCGTTGGAACATTTTGTAAGACGCGTTATCCACCTTCTAGCTACAAGGCTGCGGGTTCCGCAGAACGTTTTAGTTCCATGCTTAGTGTAATACCGGAGATAATCCTCGTTTCTGCAACTCGGGTACATATCTTCTTTTTGCTGATACGCCATGTTTCGAGTACAATCTCATATGCTTTCGCATTAAGTTTGAAAATCGAATATCCATTGGTTATACAAAAAAAAAGTGTGCGCTTAAGACCGCACAGCAGAAGTGAAAACTTCATTGGCCAATCCCAATCAATTTATATATATTTATATATGTATATATATATATATATATACCACTTTCTCCTATATTTCTGGCAGTATATGAATTCCGCGTCGGAAAAAATACATATCTTTTGGGGCTATCCAAGAATCGAAACATTTTTAGCTTCTTCTTATATATAGTTTATGTAATGTTGTACGTCATGAATATAGTTTATTGTATGAGTGTAGTAACGTATATGTATATATATAGTATAATAGATAGTATAATAGTAGTAAATATAGTAGTAAAATAAAACAATATTTTATTTAAATTATTTGATCTGTACACCTCCACAGCTTTATTAAGCTCATGTCCGTCTCCAAAGTCTTTGTCTTGGTTGTCTGGAAGAAATCGCTCTCTTAGCGATAAGACCGCCTTTTGTGCTACCGGAATATTCTTTTTCCATTACTGTATATTTCTATAACACTGTGTTTACAATAAAGCATATATAAATAAAATAAATAAAAATATATATTGCAATAATATATGCTGTCAGTTTTTTTACTAATAGTAATAATTTATTGAGAATATGCGTAGCCTTACAAATAAAAATACAGTTTTATTTGCAAGGCTACGCTTAAATATCTGAAGATTTTTGTTTGTTCAATGTCATATTAACATGAGCATAATATTATATACACAAGGGTGTTTTATCTATATATATAAAGGAGATTTCCACGTATATACTCACTCATCACGATATCTCTGGAACCAAAAGGCGTAAAGACTTGAAATTTGGTAGAAATATTCCTTTCGCCGAGTAGAGGCAGCTAAGAACAGATTGTTGGAAATTCCACCCCTAAAGGGGCGAAACAAGTATATCCGTCATGTAAATCCGTCATTTTCAAAGTAATTTTCAGTGATATTTTATACACAGTTTACAGTTTAGAAATAAATAAGTACACAAGTTTTCCGAAATTCACCACCTAAGAGGATGAAATAGGGGTTGAAAGTTTATATGGGGAGGTCGTCATTTTTGATGTGAGAAGTATGAAATTTTATATAAGTATAATAGCTAGAAATAAATAAATATGTAATTCAAGATTTTTGAGAATTTTCCCTTCAAGAGGATGAAATATGGGTTGAAAGATTGTGTAGCGTGTCCGTCATTTTTGATGTTAGAAACAAGTTAGAAGCATGAAATTTATTATACAAGCTTCTGATTAGAAATAGATAATCTATTTATATAAATATAATTATATATGAGATTTCCATCAATATATTGACTCATTACCATATCTCTGGAACCATAAAGCGTAGAGACTTGAATGTTGGTAGGAATATTCCTTTCGCCGAGTAGAGGTCAGCTAAGGAAGCTGATTTTGTTCAACTCTCATCCAAAACAGATTTTTCACATAATATAGCTTATCATTCACTTTATATGTAGGAAGCCCATACCAAACATCATTAACAGTTGCCATAGTAACCGATTTCATGATTTTTTATTGATAAACTAGCTGTTGCCCGCGGCTTCGTTTTTTAACTATACTAATACATATTTTAAAGAGGTAATTTTTTTTTGTATAGTTAGGCGGACGTGCAAATGGGGCCACCTGATGATAAGTGGTGACCAATGCCAATAGACATCGGCATTATAAGAAACGTTAACTAACGCTTATATCAGCAATGCGCCACCAAACAAATTTCGTTTAAAATGTTTCAGTTTTGTAATCTGTCAATTTTAATGATATCGTGTCATTTTTCTTACTTTTATTTTATTTTGTACAACTCAAACGTTTTAAAAAATAGAGAAATATCGCTTTTTATCGGGCGTTAATAACAGACTACACCACAGTTTTATACTATAGCAGTTATTATTGTTCACGATTTGTTAATGATCTGATAATTATAATGCTTTTGGAATAAAATTATTATTTTTCAATTAAAAAAGTGGTAAAACTAGTTATTTTGTATGTTTGTTTGTATCCTAATTTAACATTTTTGCATTGAAAACCATACAAATATACAAACTAATAAGAATGAAGTTGAATAAAGGAGGACAACGCTGTTTAGTGTGACAATAAAAATAATAAAAATGCCAGACCAATTTCGACCACGGCGGCCAATCAAGGTGTGCCAACTGCGCAGGACATTATAATGCACAAGTGTGTGCGCAAACACAGGTGCACTCTCTTTTCCTTAGCTCTCATAATCCGATGGGACGGCAATCCGACACGACCGGAAAGAGTTCAGGCGCAGGACCAACGGCTTAACGTACTTTCCGAGGCACGGGAGTGTACACACTTCCAACTTCCAGACTCCGGGCTGCTACTGAGAATTTACGAAAGAAAACCCCAATAACTATTTATTGGCCCGACCTGGGAATTGAACACCACCGAGTCTGCGGCCTTATATCAAGCCACAAGACCAACGAGGCAGTCACCTAATTATAATAGTTAGATATATAGATATATAGCCTCCCGATCTATTTTTTTGTTAACGATAAGTAATATAAACACGTAGTATATTATTTTTAGTATATCAAATAGTTTTCGTTGTTATTTTTTTTCTATTTTCTTATAATCCTCATTTAGATAAAATTGTTATAATTGTTATTATAATTATTACGTAATATAGTATATACGACTATATAATTTATACCACTTAATATAGATTAAAATTGTCTGCGACGTGGCGCGACCGTCTCTGCGAAGAACGGTACGCGCGCAAACGCGTCGTCGAAGCTATCCTGCCAGCCTTCGAAGCCTGGATGAGACGAAAGCGACGAGTCACTTTCCGACTTACGCAGGTAATGACCGGTCACGGTTGTTTTGGAGAATATCTGTGTAAGATCGGACGCGAATCGACGACGATGTGTCACCACTGTGGCGCGGACCGGGATACTGCCCAGCACACGTTGGAGGCATGCCCAGCGTGGAGTGTGGAAAGGGAGATTCTGGTCCGTGAAGTCGGACAAGATCTCTCCCTGCGAGCAATCGTATCGGCGATGCTACGCAGGGAATCGGCGTGGAGGGCTGTAGCCTCCTTCTGTGAGACCGTCATGGTCCAGAAGGAGACAGCGGAGCGGGAACGCGAAAGGGCCGATCCTGCTCGGCGGAGACGACGTCGGCGTCGTCTCGGCCCTCCCACAGCCCCGACGGCTTAAAAGATAGGGCGTAACCCTGGGGCCATGGATACGTGAGGTGGGGGCCTTGCGTATCCTATTTCAGACGGCCCAGAGGAGGACGGCAGCCGGGATGGCCTCGCGCTGTCGTACGCACTAGCGAGGAGTGCGGGGGGGGGGGCGAAATTACCCTGCCCCCTGAGGAGAGCTCCGCCGAGCCACGAGCGGAGCACAGCACGGTTTGGGCCGCGGATGCGTTATATCAACACGATCCCGCAGCCTCTCCGATCCGTGCCGAGGACGGCCATCGCAGTGGTTTTAGTGGGTAAGAATCCCATATAACCCGGTTCCTCCCCCAAGGGAGTCGGGTACCTTCTGAAGGTTTCCAATGCGTGAAAAAAAAAAAGAAAAGATTAAAATTGTCTATTACACTTATTTGAATGAATACTTTAGAAGATATGTTCATTTAACCAGAATCGATGGTAACATTGACAGGGATGTGAGGAACCGGATAAATGCAGGGTGGATGAAACGGCGACAGGTGGACGATTTGTGAATGTCCTTGAAGATCAAAGGGAAGATTTATAAGACCGTTAAAATACCTGTCATGATGTATGGTTCTGAATGTTGGGCAGCCAAAGAAGATGATGTAAAAAGAATGCATGTGGCAGATATGCGAATATTAAGAGGGATGTGCGTTGTAACGAGAATAGACAATATAAGAAACGACTTTATCAAAGTAAGTCTGGAAGTAACTCCGATAGCTGAAAAGTTAAAGAGTAATAGATTAGCGTGGTATGGGCATGAGAAAGGATGAAAAACATGTTACTAGAAGGATGATCAGTATGAAAGTTGAAGGATATAAGGGAAGCCGAAGAAAGTGTGGATGGATTGTGTAAGAAAGGTGTACGAGTGACAGAAAGAAGTGAACTTAACATTTTCTTTAGTAGTTCTTTATTACAATGCCCTATACTGAACATACACGGTAATGTACGGGCGAATAGATCGATAAGTGAACATTTAAACGTTATTGATGCTAAAAAATGCACGGAATAAAATCCTTATTTTACCCGTACGAAGTCGGGACGGGCAGCTAGTATAAACATATATCAAATACAAAGTAACTAAATTTAACAAAAAACAATCATCAAGTATTTTATACAATAATTTTAAAGTATAATAGATTCAAATAATTGTTACCAAAAATAATCAATTATTTTGTTTTACAAAAGGTCTTTTTTACTGATAAATTCATTTGTGCTTTGTATTAACTTTGCGTATACAGGGATTTACTGAGTTTTGCTTTGGATATTTCACGATAAACACGTGATATATTATCTGGCACACTTAACCCTGAGTCAGCAAAAACTTTGTGGGGTCGAGCAGTTATGAATTGTTAAGGTCTACAAAATGTATTGTTCTGAATGTCATGTCTTGATAAAATTTCCTATCAGGTTTTAATTTATAATATACATGCAGATAAAAATTATCTTAAATATGTACACATATTTTAAAAAATGACGAAAATATATATTTTTAAATATACTTAGCTGCTAGCATACGCTTATATGTATAATATTGTATAATCGTAACATGTTGCGTTCGCCTATTAAATAAATACATTCATTAATTAACTATCGCCCCAACAACCTTTGCAACTTTACACTCACTCTACCGAACCAATATTAGATTTTGCTGTTCGGTAGAACATGTGATGAGTGAATGGTACCTAAATCGGATCGGGCTTGCAATCTTACCCAGTAGGTAAGCATTTCTTCCCCATAAAGTTCATCATTATAATAAACTACCACCAATCGATGTATTCGCCCACACAGTACAGTGTATGTGTGTTCATTACAGGGCATATAATAATTCTACTTCCTACTAATATAATAAACACGAAATGTTGTATGGATGTATGGAGGTTTGTTACTCTTTCACGCAAAAGTACTGAATTGATTTTAATGAAACTTTACAATAATATTGCTCATACATCAAAATAACGAATAGGCTATAATTTATAAAGCTATTGAGTAAATTGACCAAAATATAACAATAAGTGTACGTGACGCAGTCGGAAAAAAATCTTCTATTTGCAAGCGATTCTGGCATGCCCTGCAAAAACCGTAAGAGGTACACGAAAATAATGTATGGTGAAAATAAATCTCTTTTACCGTTCTACAAAAAAATCCACGACAGCATAATATTATATCTATCATGTACGCCATTATCGCTAAAATTGTGAATCGAAAATACAATCAAATTTTATATTATTTTCCGAAATGAAAATGTTGTATAAACAAATTGATTCATGTCAACAAAATAATAAAATAAATAAACAAATAATTTTATCACTTCCAATATTTAAAGAAGATAACTTTGTCTCTTCCACGATATAATTTGGATAAATATTTTAAAAGTTACGACGACGACAAAGTGAGTGTGCGGCACTATTCAGCAGTACATTGTGGGAGAAGAATTCGGTCATCGGCTCATCGCTGGGTGTGCGAACCGCATGCAGGCAGATGTCATCGATGGTTGTCCGTTTTGCGATTTTTTAAGTCCCTAGCGATTGCTTAAAGGTGCACTTTACCTTTATGTAATTTAACAGGTAGGTTTTTATAATGCCAGGCTGCATACCTTCGGGTTGCTGCGGATCGGAAGTACCACTCTCTCACTTAAAAACGGCGTAGAGTCGTAGCTACGCTTCCATTATTCTGAGTTCAAATAACAAAATGCTAAACACACAATGTTGACAATGGCCGGCTGGGTTGATTTTAGTGAGAACTGTTATCACATGGACAGTTTTTATAGTGCATCCTCAAACAATGTCCATTCCCTGCATCGCTAATGCGCCGTCAACCGTAGGAACGAAGATGTTATGCCCTGTGCCTGTAGTTTGATAGAATAAAAAAAATGGGTACGCTTGCTCTTTTATAGTTTTAACTATACCCAACGGCGTAGATAAACGGCGGGGTATTTAATATTTAAATAAATTAAATTTTACTTCAAGCCATTGAAGTAACTATAAATATATTAAGTCAAACTACAGGAATTCATAATAAGTTCACTGATGATTATTTAAAGAATAATCATCACCTTCAAAATAAAAAAACCGTTACTAAAGTTTCTTTTAGCAGAAATGATTTTCATACATATTACTTTAAAATCACAGATTTCCAAGCAAACATTTATCCTTTACTTATATTTATGCGCGGGCGAAGCCGCGGGCAACAGCTGCTAGTATTGTATAAGCGTATGGGCGACAGAGGGACGCGGGGGGGCGCAGGCGGTTGTATCGCGCGGTAGTATGACTGCTTGAATTTATTTAATGCGCGATAATTTTAAAATTACGATAACTCCTAAAATATTAATTTAAATTTCGTGGTCAATTATAATATACATGAAATGCTCAAAGTAAATAACGTATTTAATTTGAGTAGGATTAATATCATATCCGTTTTTATAGCTTTCCAATTATACCATTATTATGTAATCATTTTTTAAACATTAAAGTGGGTATAGTTAGCTAACCTTAAAAGATAGACATATGTCATCGCGGACTTTTCTGTAGATCTATGAAAGGGAAACAATTTCACCATACATTATTTTGTTATAATTCAAAGCGATTTTACAGCGTTTTCGATGAAAACTGATGACTTCTTCAACAATTATCGCCATATTTCAACAAATTTACAGAAATCATTAATGAATTATACACGTAAACCTTCCTAGGGAATCATTTTATCCGTTGGTGAAAACCGTATGAAATTTTTTTCAGTAGTTTTTTAGTTTATCGCGTTCATACAGACAGACAGGAAACTCGGGGGACTTTATAATATGTAAGGATAAGCTGCCAATACATTAAACAGAGACCCTTCCCGTCTTTCCATGTATTCAAGTTGAAAATTTTCTATATGCTTAGCTATTTTTATTTTTTTAGTTATATGAGGACAGTAGACTTTTTTTATAAATATCTAAATGTTCAAACTGAATCGATATTAGTTAATCGCAGAATAGTTACTATTCCAACTAAAGTTAACCAAACTCATCGTTCTTATTTGTGTTGCCCGCTGGAGTTCTGTGTAAGTTTAATTGGAACTCCTATACGGTTTATTAATTCTCGTCTGACAGATCATATTATGTGGTTACCCATTTTGAAGCTGTGAAATAATCAAACTTGTAGATTAACGTAAAAAAAAGGATACGGCCGTTTATGCCTGAAAAACGTATATTTCGACACTCAAGGAAATCAAAATTCATAGGGTATTCCCGTTAACCTAGAACTATGAAATTTGGCAAGTAATACCGTCATATACTACAAGTATAGGACAAATCTGAAAATCTCTTCTGAAAATCGATTTTGATGATTTTTTTATGTGAAAGCTGGTGCTTCCTATGTGATCCCATTTTTTTTTGGTTCAGTTTTGACAATGGTATCCATGAGAAAACTATATAAGTCGTAAATTTGCATTAAGCATGTGCGCAACAAATGGACGAATAACTGAATATCACGCCAACCGATTTCGATGATTTTTTTTATTGGAAAGACTTTAATATACCTAGCAATAATAATCCGGGAATCCTTCAAAAACAACCAAAAACTTACACATTACAAATTGACTTTTATTCTCCTCGTTAAGTTGCGCGTGGGACACAACCAGATCTCACGTATAACTATGTATGTATATAGTTATAAACCCACCTTGGCTGACATCGACTTCAAAAATAACAATAATTGTAACTACATTATCAACCACACATTACTTTCCAGTTTAAAAAAAACTTTTGCTAGTGTAGTAATAATTTTAGTAGTAATTTTTTTCCTATGAGAAATAGGAAATATGAAAATCCTTTCCTACCAAAATAAAGCACAGGAAAAGATATTTTTGTATAATTATCCAAATAGATTTAATTTAAAGGGAATGCTGTTTTTCTCATTGCCAATGATTCCCTATCTAGATCCTGGTGGGGTGAAAACCAATAGTACTAATACTACTACTACTAATGTCCAGGCCGATTTCGGCCATGGCGACCGCTTCAACTCCTGGCATTGTGTCGTTCATGTGCTCGCATGTGGCTTATATAGCCAATCTTGTTACTGAAGATCCTCGCGCATAGCGGGCATGTGAGCTCGATTAATGGATTAATGTGGCTGTAGTTGATTGCCGCAGGTGGTCGGGCTTTCAACTGGTCGCGTCTGGCATCAAGCTCAGCAAGGCGACTTGTTTCGAACTCTTGGATCCTTGCTTTAATATTGGATCTCCATTGTTGCCTGTTGGCGGCCTGCTGCTCCCACTGCGCGGTTTTTATGCTGCACTTTTTCATGTGCCGTTTCAGCACATCTTTGTATCGAAGAAGTTGTCCGCCATGCTTACGCTTGCCTTCCTCAAGTTCGCCGTACAAGATGTGCTTAACGACACGCTGACCCCCCATCCTTGAAATGTGACCGCACCAACGTATACGATAGTACTAATACGATAATACTCTCACGAAAATAAAATAATATATAAGAAATATTTTAAGTCTGCTCTAAGTAATTTCTTTAAGATATTCGCCAGTGAAACCGCGGGCACAGCTAGTTAATTATAAAAACAAATTAAACGCCGGAAATTTCAATGGTTTCTCGGGTTTCAACCCGCACACATTGGATTGTTCTAACCACTAGACCATCTAGGCTCACGTTAATCTTCGTAGCAAGTGTAAGTACTCGTATGTTTGTCACAGAAAATAATTTTGTTACAGGCGTTTTTTATATATAAAAAGTTTTCTCATAAGAATACTTGTATACAAAAAGAAATTGCCATCACAAGACGCACGGCAGAATTTATAATTTAAAATCAATAAATAAAACTATAAAAAAATGAGGAAAATATATATACATATATTTATATATTCCTCAATTTTCACCAAAGTTTGTATCTCAGTGACAAAATAGTCATATTGAGATATGAAAATACGCATTTTGAAGCTTTATTCTTCTACTTTTGTACTTTTCTACTACACATAGAATTAAAACATGAAGGAATTATATGAAATCAAATATAACTATAATAAATAATCATTAAAATAATGAATAGCAAAATAAAGTATAGGCTTAGCTTAAATAAGTTAGGTCATCAATTATTAAATTCCTAGGTAGCCTAATATTTTTTAAGAACATTATTGACTCGATTCGGAGAAGTTCTTCATACGCCAAAATAATAGAATCGAAATGAAATTAGCTGCGACAAAATTAGTTCTATACGGCTCTGTTACAAATACCTCGCCTTCGTATTTTATCTAATATTATTTACACAAATAATGTATTTAAATAAATCGAATTTCTTTTTTCTGTTAAAATACATTTCATGAATAATACTACGTCTCCCTCGGGATAAACATCGGATCCGTACCTAAATTGGATCGGAGTATCGCAGCACCTTTACGATACGTCAAAGCCCTTTCCAATCACAAAACGTTTGTGAACGCAGTACGCATCGTTTGTCAAATATAATATTGCGTACGTATACAATCACACAAACAAAATATCCAAAGCTAAGTAACTATCCCTCTTGTTATTTTGTCTAGTCTGGAGCAAAGTTGGAAGTAGAAAAACTTTTATCATTACGCCTCAAAGACCGACTCTTCTATAAGCCTATTATCTCCTATGAGCATATTTTTCTCGAGAACAACATTTAAATAAAGTTGCTCTTACACTTTTCTTATTTACAAATGGAAACACTAATTTTATATATTGTTATAAATATATACCTTTATATAAAATATATATTTACATTAAAACCTTAAATTAATAATTAATTAACTTGGTGGAAGAGCTTTGCGCAAGCTCGTCTGGGTAGGTACCACCCACTCATCAGGTATTCTACCGCAAAACAACAGTGCTGCACCGCAGTGCTACCGCACTGTTTTGTTCTGATTTGAAGGGTGAATGAGCCAGTGTAATTACAGGCACGAGAGACATAACATCTTAGTTCCCAAGGTTGGTGGTGCATTAGCATTAGTGATGTAAGCGATGGTTAACATCTCTTACAATGCCAATGTCTATTGGCGTTGGTGACCACTTATCATCAGGTGGCCCATATGCTCAACCGCCTACCTCTGATATAAAAAAATACAAATAAAAATTGAAAAAAATTACTATACAATTCGTGACCGAGTGGAATGGTGGCAAGAATGCTAGCAGCCACGGTCGTATACACAGTTCTTGCAAAAACAGTAGTGGGAGTTTGACAAATTAATGACGCATTTCAGTTCAATTTACGGCCGCCAGAGGCATGACAATTCGCGTATTAATTATCCCGAACACCTTTTCCATTCAAAAGGCAACACAACGATATAACAATGATTAAATATCATAATACTTGGGAGAGAAAAATATACGCCGCTCGCGTCACTCAACCAAGTTCGATAGCAACGACGTACAGCAATCATTATTGCGTAATAAAAGTTGTAACACAATCGCACCCATCTCTTACCACTGAAATTGGACTCGGTTGCTAGACCTGTATACAAGACTGTGCAAGCAGCATTTCCCCTTTGAATCGTAATTTCGATTCTCTGGGCGAAAAATGAACCAGCCCTCCTGTTACCAGTTGAGACAATAATACGGGTGTTATATTTTGGATTATTTTTTTGGCAATATTACTCCAAGGCCCAGGCGTTATATATAAATTATGTAAATATATAAATTAATTAATCAAATTGTTCTTTCTTTTCGTTGTGTCTTGTTGTCGAACTTAGAAAATAATATAAATGAAAATAATGATATGAACGTATATAAATATAATTTTGATATTAAACATATACCTATTAAAATAATTATTATAACTTGTTACATGTGTAAGTATATCGACTACAGTCAAGTGATCCATTTTCATGATTCATCACTAGAAAGCTGAGATAAAATAGGAAGTGTTCGCTTTAAAATGAACACAAGCGTTACTTTTGACTCAAAACGCACAAAAAATATATGTATACGCAAATGAAACAATTTTCTCGAAACGATTCGCTCAAATATTTATTTATTGATATTTCCTTTCCACGAAGACAAAGTAATGTTACATGAAATAAATTACTATAAAACACTATAATATGAATTTTAAATATTCAACTTAGGATAATTTCACATACAAGGAAACAAGGGATCACTTAAAGATCTTATAGCTTATCGATGGCATATTTGGAGGATATCCAAGCCATTTGCCACAACGCGACAGAAATGCCACTTTAGACTTGATGTGAAAACATATTTATGTGAGTCTCGGTGACAATAGCAGCTACATAAAAATTTCACCTATAAAATTTATTATTGTATTGTCTACACACATATTCATTTCCATGAAAATACCAAAGTTATAAATAACATCGAAATGAATGAAATGGTTTAAAATGGTTTGTTTGTGAAAAGTTTTGAAAACAATCGCAAATAATGTTAATTGTTACCGAATCGAACCAGAATTCAAATAGGTATTCCAAATGGGAAGCGAACTTAGCTTTAATTAGCAGTTGGCATATTGCCAGTGGGTTCTTGTTGTCATTGATTTGTTTTTATTGGTTTACTTTACAAAGGCATGCATTACCATAGACTACTGACATTTGTATGATGATGAACATAATTGTTTCAATGGACTTTCTCCACGAGGGTTTCAATACAGGGTAACATTTCAATATGGAACACATGATTACACTAGCTTGAGCTGAACAATAAGAGAGCGTCATAAACGCCTACAAAGTCTCAGTAGGTGGACGACTCTTAAAACCGGAACACGACTACAGAATACTGCTGTTTTATGGGAGAATATCTGTTGACTGTGTGGTACCTACCCAGACGAACTTGCACAAAGCCCTATTACCGAGTGTATATAATGTATTTTATCTATGTATTGTACTTGACCGCGTTCAAGACCGGAATAACAACAATGAATATTTATATTGCTTGAATTGTATTTATAATAAACCTCGTGCTCAGCCGCGACAACTTCATGTGAAAGCAAAACATGTGTAGGATGAAAATCGCATGAGCCACCCACTAGCCCGCATTGGAATAGCATATCAGAGAAGGTTCCAGACATAGGCACAAGGAGAGGAGTCCTCCTCCCAGCAGTTGAACAAATCAAATTATAGGCTGTTATGGCCCGGGAGGTAGCGTTGCATTTACAAAAGTAGTAAGCCGGCTAATATTGACACAGATAGTAGTTTAATAAGCAAATTCCCAATTCGTCAGCTGCCCAAGTAGCGGTGGGTTTGGCAGTTTGGCTTTGGCAGGGTGCGAAAGTTGGGAACTGAAGAGAAAAAAAGTAACAGTATGTCGGCTGATACCTTTATATATATACACTTTATACATATAAACCTTTATAGTTAACATCATGCTGATCTGGAAAATAACCGTCAGCTGCATAGTGGAGGTGCGTGCGGAGGTGCTGCGTAGTGGTTATGCGTCAGCCAGCCGCATGAACTTTAAAAAAAGTGGAAAAATAAAGTCATAGTAAGCCGGATGAAATTTAACTATGTCATTGCTTAGATATTCGAAAATACAAAAACAATCGTCAGCTGCCTGGGTAGCGGTGGAAAGACCGTCAGCCGACGCCGTAAAGATTCGCTCATAGCCACACTCACACAGCCAAACCCACCTCGGGTGCGTGAGCTGACGCTTGGTTCAGTTATTAGTCATTTGAGTTCTATTAAAAATGACGGCAATGAAAAGGCTTAAAATCTACCTAAAATGCAACGCTACCTCCCGGACCATTATTTTACTACTGTACTTTTATATAAACTTATTTTTAAAAAGAGGTTTATATTTTTAAAGAAACTCTTAAACCGTTAGGATGCTTAATAACAGTTTTCGTTCACTATTACCTGAATAATAAAGTTTCGAACTCAAGCAAGTTGAAGCAAAAGTTGTAGTTTTTGCAACGCAATATCAATAATCCTCTAATTTTATTTTTCGTTTTCAAATAAATTTTATACTTGTTTTAATATAAAAACACATAAATGTTGTAAAAATAAATCCGAGCCGATCGAAGATCGCTTGGGATGGGCAGCATTTGGCAATCTTCGTCACGTCCTCACGTTTTGTTTACCGCAATGTTTAAAGACGAAAATCTTCAACCAATGCGTCTTACCTGCCATATTGTGTGGTTGATAATGTTGTTACAATTATTGTTAATTTAATTCAATATAAACCCATTAAATCCCCAATATAAAACGTTAGATTTTACGCAGTTCGGATATAAACTAGAAAATGATACTTTGCTACCTTTATTTATAAACAAAAGCTCATTACCAACTGATTTTAAAAGACCGTGTAATCGTAAGAAAGCCTGTAAAACACGTTACTGTAAAAAAAATTTGTATACTTTTAACGTAATTGCACAATTAATCTATAGTATATATAAAGGAGATTTCCACGTATATACTCACTCATCACGATATCTCTGGAACCAAAAGGCGTAAAGACTTGAAATTTGGTAGAAATATTCCTTTCGCCGAGTAGAGGTCAGCTAAGAACGGATTTTTGGATATTCCACCCCTAAAGGGGCGAAACAAGGAATGAACCGTAGTATGTAAATCCGTCATTTTAAAAGTTAGAGCAATGATATTTTATACACAATTTACAGGTTAGAAATAAATAAGTACAAAAATCAGAGTTTTTCAAAATTCACCACCTAAGAGAGTGAAATAGGGGTTGAAAGTTTATATGGGGAGGTCGTCATTTTTGATGTAAGAAGTATGAAATTTTATATACAAGCTTTTGGTTAGAAACAAATAAATATGTAATACATTATTTTTGAAAATTTACCCTCCAACAGGGTGAAATAGGGGTTGAAAGTTTGTATAGCGGGTCCGTCATTTTTCATGTAAGAAGCATGAAATTTTATATACAAGCTTATGGTGAGAAATCGATAAATACGTATTTCAAGGTTTTTGAAAATCTACCCCCAAGAGGGTAAAATAGGGGTTGAAAGTTTGTATAGCGGGTCCGTCATTTTTAATGTAAGAAGCATTTAATTTTATATAATAGCTTTTGGTTAGAAATAAATAAATATGTCATTCAAGATTTTTGAGAATTTACCTTTCAAGAGGATGAAATAGGGGTTGAAAGTTTGTATAGCGGGTCCGTCATTTTTGATGTTAGAAGCATGAAATTTATTATACAAGCCTCTGTTTAGAAATAGAAAATCTATATATTATATGTATATAATTATATATGAGATTTCCACCAATATATAGACTCATCACCATATCTCTGGAACCATAAAGCGTAGAGACTTGAATTTTGGTAGGAATATTCTTTTCGCCGAGTAGAGGTCAGCTAAGAAAGCTGATTTTGTTCACTCTCATCCAGATTTTTCACATAATATATATTGACTTAGGAGAGCCCATACCAAACATCATTAACAGTTGCCATAGTAAGAGTAACCGATTTCATGATGTTTTATTGATAAACTAGCTGTTGCCCGCGGCTTCGTTCTTTAACTATACTAATACATATTTTAAAAAGGTAAAATTTGTTTTTTTTTTGTATGTTTGTTTGTCATTTTTTTTATAGTATAGTTAGGCGGACGAGCAAATGGGCCACCTGATGGTAAGTAGTAACCCATGCCCATAGACATTGGCATTGTAAGAAATGTTAACTAACGCTTATATCACCAATGCGCCACCAAACAAATTTCGTTTAAAATGTTTCAATTTTGTAATCTATCAATTTTAATAATATTTTGGTTTTTCTTCCTTTTATTTTATTTTGCACAACTCAAACGTTTTAAAAAATAGAGAAACGTCGCTTTTTTTGACGAGCGTTAATACCAGACGGCACCACAGTTTTATACTATAGCAGTTATTATCGTTCACGTTTTGTTAATGATCTGATAATTATAATTCTTTTGAAATAAAATTATTATTTTTCAATTATAAAAGAGGTAAATTAGTTATTTTGTATGTTTGTTTGTATCCTAATTTAACATTTTTGCATTGAAAACCATACAAATATACAAACTAATAAGAATGAAATTGGATAAAGGAGGACAACGCTGTTTAGTGTGACAATAACAATAATAATAATGCCCTCCGGACCAATTTTGACCAATCTTAAGAAAGGCGTGCCATGAAAGTTTTATTATAATTATTAATATCTTGGCCACTTAATATGGATTTGGAATTTGGAAATTGTCTATTACACTTATTTGAATGAATACTTTAGAAGATATTATGTTCATTAAACCAGAATCGATGGTAACATTGACAGGGATGTGAGGAACCGGATAAATGTAGGGTGGATGAAATGGCGACAGGTGGACGATTTGTGAATGCCCTTGAAGATCAAAGGGAAGATTTATAAGACCGTTAAAATACCTGTCATGATGTTCTGAATGTTGGGCAGCCAAAGAAGATGATGTAAAAAGAATGCATGTGGCAGAGATGCTAATATTAAGAGGGATGCGCGTTGCTACTAGAATAGACAATATAAGAAACGAGTATATCAAAGAAAGTCTGGTAAACCGATACCGAAGTAACACCGATAGCTGAAAAGTTAAGGAGTAATAGATTAGCGTGGTATGGGCATGAGAAAGGATGAAAAACATGTTACTAGAAGGATGATCAGTATGAAAGTTGAAGGATATAAGGGAAGCCAAAGAAAGTGTGGATGGATACTGTAAGAAAGGTGTAAGTACGAGTGACAGAAAGAAGTGAAAGAAAAAAATATATTGTACCGACCCTACGTAGTGGAATAAGGGCAGGCAAAAGAAGACTAGAAGATATCATCGATTCCTTAACATTTTCTTTAGTAGTTCTTTATTACAATGCCCTATACTGAACATACACGGTAATGTACGGGCGAATATAATTATATATTTTATATATATAACGTTATTGATTTAAAAAATGCACGGGATTAAATCGTTATTTTACCCGTACGAAGTCGGGACGGGCAGCTAGTATGATATAAAAGCTTGTCGCGAGATTTACCTATAGGCATGCGTCCGAGATATCAAAACGAATTACTATGAAATTCGCTCTCTCTTTCTAACCAATAGGAATAAAGCGGATATAAAACGGATAGCGTTAATTAAATGGAAATCTATTACGCAATCATCAACCTCACGTTGAACAAAAGTTGTTGGTTATGATGCTAGCTTATCTAAGCCAGCAACCTCGCACGAGTAGATCTCTACTCCTGCGAGGTTGCTGGGTCATTACAAATAAGCATGTCGTTTAGTTCTACGTTATCATTGAACATAAAAATTTGAATTTTTAACAGGCCGAGGTGGCCCAGTGGTAAGAACACGTGAATCTTAACCGTTGATCGTGGGTTCAAACCCGGGCAAGAACTACTGAATGTCAGGTGCTTAATTTGTGATTATAATTCAACTCCTACTTGACGGTGAAGCAAAACATCGTGAGAAAACCTGCATGTGTCAAATTTCACTGAAATTCTGTCACATGTGTATACCACCAACTCAAGATTATGTGTATGATATGTTTAACTGTATTTGATTGCTATATATAATTTTACAGAGACAAAGCGCTACTATAGTTTATTGCGAGTTTATCTCCTAAAGTGACATACTTAAATAAAAAATATGATTTAAACCATAGAATTGAAGACGACTTTTGATTAACTAAACACTGACTCGTTACAATAATACAGAAGCACCGCAAGGGGTGGTGTGGCCGACAAGCTTATTTATGAACCAACATGAAAACCATCAAGAAAGAGTTATTACATATATTGAGTATAAGCCACTAACTAAAAAAAACGTAAAATCACCTAAATTTAATATTTAAAAAAATATGGTTGTCTGTAAAGTTGGTTTGCGGACGATAGTTTAACGTGACAACGTCATAACAAAACATTGATGAAATGACTGCAATCGAGTGAAAGAGAGATATATGCGGCGCAAGCATACAATCAGTGTAACGGCACAATGAGCGTAACGGGACAATTTTTCGTGCATGCAGCTAGCGTTTATATATATATATATATCATAAATGAAAATTTTTCTTCTTATAACCAACCGATACAAGATTACTATTCTTGTTATAGCATATTGAAGTTGGGTAAGAGCTCGTTAACATCACATTAGGGCATAAAATACAGCTTTCATTACGATGAAAGCCACTATAGTAAATGTTCAGGCCGCTGTGGCCTGCCTTTCATATTAAGTTTCTAATAGAAAACTACCCATAAAGCTTACACACTAAATAAGTGTAGGCTTTTAAAGGCAAATCGATGGGAATATGTGGTGGCAAAGACTTTTAGTTGTTCGTTAAAATAATTTATATTAACAATTGTATTTTGATTATATTCTCCAAAATACGTTATCATTATTTGTGCATTAAATATAGTCTCTCCTTATATTATTTATTTGTACAAAACGAAAAGAAAATAAACTCTTTTTCAACTTGAAAGAATAATTACATAGTATCAAAGTATTATCTAAATAATAAAGGAACAAATTTTATATAATAATAATAATATTTAGGTAACAATATTTAAATTTTACTTTTACTACCATACATAATATTTATAAAAAAAGTGGAAGTATTTATATTTAGTGGATTCAACTACGTGTAGACAATTATAATATTCTCAATACCGCTTGTATCGTCTGTACGTTTTCTCGTTACCGTCAACAGTGAACATCAAAGATGAGACCAGACTTTTAATTAATCTTGACGCTAAGAGTAAATTCGCTTACAGCTAACCTGTTAAGACCTAGAAAATAAATTAAATATGTTTTTAAATACTTTATTGTCATGTATACCATATCACTACTTATCTCCTTTTCAAAGGAAATATCCATATATTATTCTCTTTGAATGAGAAAGGTTAAATCAACTTACCCACTGGTGATTTGATATTCTACGAGTTATTTCGACGAATGTTTTATTTTAGTTATGTTTGCGTACCACCTTGCGACTTAGCCTGAAATGTGTTAGCATTTATTAATTTTGGTTATTTCCTTACATAGCATAAATTACATGTTTTAAATGCTCTTAAAGTGAAGTTTTGTTCTAATGCAATACAAATATTTTATTTTTTTTATTTTGTATTGCAAATACAAAAGTAGAGATAGAGGTGGCAACTGGCACCTTTGCTTTTTCGCCATTGTGCCTCAAGCCTTTGGAATTACATGTCTTTTGCGCATATAGGACAAAAACGGAGACACAAAAATATTAAGTATTTCTGTTTGTTTGGTAGAATATGTAATGAGCGAAGCAGTACCTGCAGATAGGCTTGTACAAAGGCCTACCATGAAATAACACAATATAAACATAAATGAAAATTAAAATAACCTTTAAAGTGGCCAATTTTTTACATTCAGGACAGAACCAACTGCCATCCGGTGGCACAACAACACCAACACACTTAAAGTGGTACCATTGTAAAACACATTCAGGTGAATCGCAACCAATCATTGGCGTGTCATCACTTCTCCCACAAAAGCAATAAAGGGTGTTCACTTCATTATCATCAATGGTACCATCAATTGGTAAAATATTACATAAGTGAGCCGCGTATTTCCACCGTTTTAGGCCACATTTCTTACACCAAAGACTCTCGGTCCCGTGGCGCCAGTACAAATGCGCTACCAGCTGTTTGTATTCGTAATAAAACATCGCACAACGACCACAAGTATAAACAATGCCATCGTTTGGTAGCTCAATTCCCGATTTGTTCATATTCTTTTAAAATGAACTTTTAAACTAATAATTCTATAATAATTTTACACTGGCGATTTTTATTACATTTGTTTTCTTGTCCTCAACAGTCGAAATGAAACTAACAAGTGGGAAAAACATATTGGTTTTACTTTATATATGTTGAACTTACACAATAACTAAGTGTGTATCTTGTCATAATTACTTAATGTTTCATTTCTATTATTGAAACAAATAATATAATTTGAAAGGTATTTGCTTAATCGCCTATTATAAAACAATAAATTAACGAAAATTTCATTTTGAAGTAATTAAAACATTGCAATTATGAGAATAAGGATGTCAAGTTTACCATATTTTTTAATATTTATCAATTATGGAATTCAATATTAATTACTTAGTCTTATTTTGTTAATTTCCAACATTACGTTGTTTGGATTATTTCGTTTAATTAGACATAAAGAATAATTATTTTACGACCCATGTAAAAATATGGTGTTATTAACTTATGTTCACATTCCAAAGCTAATTGCTCATAGCCATACTAAACTATGTTTGCATTTAAAAAAACTAAACATGTATTTATTGTATTGTAGTAGTTAATAAACATAAATATCTTGGTCTTATAATTGATGATCGCTTTAACTGGACAGAACACATAAATAACGTACGTGATAAACTACGTTCAATGTTGGCAAGTTTTTCTGTTATAAAAAATAAAATCCCTTACAAAATAAGATTATTACTTTATAAATCCCCTGCAGAGTCGATTGTATCATATGGTCTTAGTAGCTACAGAAGAACGTGTAAATCACACTTAGACACCCACCTTCCACCTTCAAGTGCGACTATTAAAAACCTTATTACCGTATAAGATTAAAAGTAAGTACAAAAGCAATTATCATGAACTATTCTCTTATTGTGGAATCATGCCAATATACGATAAAATTAAACATACATTGTTAATGCAAAACTACTTAAAAAATTGACTGATATCCCAATAATAACACGAAATGTATCAAACTCCAAACAAGTTGTTCCCCGGTGAATATAAAAAACATTAAGAAAACACGAGGTATATTTTGCAACTTATATTACCTAACGTAAAAAAATGTATATTTCAACATTTACATTTCATTTTAAGTGATTTTTTTGTATGCTTTATGAGAAAATAAATGTCTATAAACCGAAACCGAAACATAAAATAATTAATTAATAAAATTCATGAAACATCTGTATATGCTATACCTACTAAATGATGTTGTTCTAAGCCGGTTGAAGAATAGTCATCGCGATAATCCACTTATTGCTATTTTATGAAAAAATACATAAACAACTGATTGTTACATTATTTGTTAGCTATGCACCTACTTTTTGTTTGTTTTATGTGTGTTGACAACGAACACCGATGTACGGATAATTCCAATCAAGGGTTTTTGTTACATCGTTCTTAATACAGTTATAGAACATAAATAAAATGTATATTTAATTAAATAAATAAATAAAATGTAAATTAATACTAGGAAATTATATGATAGAGATATATTATCGAAAACATAACAGACAAGACAATTACATAGTCAGTTAATATTTTTTATTACTAACAACGCCGAATTTAAAAGAAATACAAATATTCTTCTACCCCTCTATGCGGTACTCTGGCCTAAAATAGCCTCATATGTACTAAGGATTCATACGTTCAAGAAATTATTCGTTTTCCTTACGGTTGGTAGAATTTCCACTAGGCGTAATTCAAAAGCGTTTTATAAGTTTCAATGTCGCATGACATAAAAAATATATTAGCGACTTAATCGGTTCGTTACTCGTAAACGAAAAACGGGAAAATTGATACCTTTTCTGAACTTCAGTTGCGTGCGCTGCGTAAATAGATAAAGTTACGCAACAATCATGTATGCCGGAATTTTTTCTCTAAAAAAGTTCTTCAAAAAGTCCGCGATTAGCATATTTCTATATTTGTAGGTTGATTTACTATAACCTTTCTCATGGTAATGACATGATTCCGAAAATAATGCATTATTTGCGAAATCGTTTTTATAAACATGGTATTAATTCTTATTTAAATAAATTTTTCATCACTAATTGCCCCCACAACATTTGATTTTTAACCGACTTCAAAAAAAGGAGGAGGTTATCAATTCGTCTGTATGTTTTTTTTTTTTTTGAAGTTGTTACCTCTTAACTTTCGACTGGATGAATCGATTTCGATGTTTTTTTTTTTATTTGAATACTGGTGCTTTCCCATTGGTCCCATTTTTTTTTAGTCCAGTTTTGACAATGGAATCCATGAGAAAACCATATAAGTCGTAAATTTGGATGAGGTATGTGCGCGACAAATGGACGAATAACTCGATATCTATTTAACGTATTTCGATGATTTTTTTTTATTAGAAAGAGTGTACTTCAAGGCTTGTTTGATGACAGTTTGGTTAGATTTTGATTATAGGATCCATGACAAAGTAACGGAAATCTTCAATTCTTAGTAGCAAACTAACGATACACGGCCGAATCTTTTATAGGCTATCTAGATTTTTCATTCACCTACCATAACATCGTTATGACCAAGTAATTGTAGTACTATTAAATATACTATTTAATTCGTAATAAAAAATCAAACAAAAATCAAATCTTTCCTCTTTATAATATGAGTTATGCATGTAAGCATTAGTATATGTTTGTAATTGAAACATATTTGAACATCGCCTAAAAGTTGAGACCAATTTTGAAAATGATATATATATATATATATATATATATATATATAGAATCGTATAAGTACTCTTATATACATGTTATATTTACGTATATTTATATATTGATTACTAGTGTTTTTCCCGCGGTTTCACCAACGTAGTTCCCGTTCCCGTGGGAATATGGGGACAAAATGTAGCCTATGTTACTCCCTGATAATGTTGCTTTCCATTGGTGAAAGAATTTTTTAAATCGGCTTAGTGA
Organism: Nymphalis c-album; assembly: GCA_963151315.1. NCBI lineage: Eukaryota > Metazoa > Arthropoda > Insecta > Lepidoptera > Nymphalidae > Nymphalis > Nymphalis c-album. Next base: position 7,471,797 of record OY720588.1, read on the forward strand.
TTTAGGCGTGAAAGCGTCACAAACAAACTTACTTTCGCATTTATAATATTAGTTAGGATAATATAGATACTTCCCCTTTTTTTTAATATACAGACATTCCGTCATATTTTATGGTGAAGAATGGTATAACACAACATCTATAAACATACATTTTATTTAATTAATACTAGAAATAACTATTTGATTATGTTATGGCTGCCCAACACCCCACCAACTAAATCTTTTTTTAATTAAGTACCAAAATGCATTTTTCTTTACGTTTTAGATTAATATATAACGACTCCAAAAGTAACAATAATTGTAAATATATTATCAACCACTCAACACATTCGTACCTACATATTGATGAGTAGAAAATAGTAAGTTAATTATCAAATTATAGAAGAATACGCAATTATTTTATTACTTTTTAGTGCATATTAATTTGTTTTTCCTATGAAGTCGGTTTTTGTTTTGTTAAAATTTTTATTTATAACTAATATCTTAAGAGCAAACACAGTTTTAAAATAGCATGCCGTGCGGCTCGGGCGCGTTGGCGTTTCCCTACGGAACAGCTATGTTCAGCAACTGCTTTTTATATGTTTTTGCGATATCTCATCGTATTAGAATTTTTGCCTATTTGTCTATGCGTTTGTTTGCGCTGATCGTAGAAACAGTTAAACTGATTTCGGTGTTATTTACGTATAGTGGAAAATTTCACTTAAACTTTTAGGGTTGTGTTTCAATCTGTCAAACCGACGAAAATGTAAATTCTATTTGACCACTGAACTTAAAAATATAGTAGTATATAAAGTACAGACACTTGAATTTTGAAATAAGTATCTCACGAATTATTCCGAATAATACTCGTAAATCCCGACTAATTGGATAAAACGATAAACAAGCTTAATAACATTGTTAATTCTTTGGCAAATATTGGTGCTACTTTTTTTAATTTAAAATTTTATATGAAAATAATAATTTCTTATGTTATTTATTTTAGACTAGCTGCCCGTCCCGACTTCGTACGGGTAAAATAAAAATATAATTCCGTGCATTTGTTAATCAATAAGATATAAACATTCACCAATAAATTTATTCGCCCATACAGTACAGTTTATATGTGTTCAGTACAGAGCATATAACAATTCTATTTCCTACTAATATAATAAACACGAAATTTTGTATGGATGTATGGACATTTGTTACCCTTTCACGTAAAAGTACTGAATGGATTTTAATGAAACTTTACAATAATATAGCTCATACATCAAAATAACAAATAGGCTACAATTTATAAAGCTATTAATTATTATTAATTTATAAATTGACCAAAATATAACAATAAGTGTACGTGACACAGTCGGAAAAAATCTTCTATTTCCAAGCCATTCTGGCATGCCTTGCAAAACCATAAGAGGTGCACGAAAATAATGTATGGTGTAAATATATATATCTTATATCGTTCTCCAAAAAATTCCGCGACAGCATAATATTATATCTATCTTTTATAAGTACGCCATTATCGCTTAAATTGTGAATCGAAAATACAATCAAATTATATATTATTTTCCGAAATGAAAAATTTGTATAAACAAATTGATTCATGTCAACAAAATAATAAAATAAATCAACAAATAATTTTATCACTTCCAATTTTTAAAGAAGATAACTTTTGTCTCTCACACTATTTCATTTGGACAAATATTTTAAAAGTTACGACGATGACAAAGTGAGTGCGCGGCACTATGCAGCAGTACACTGTGGGAGAAGAATTCGGTCATCGGCTCATCGCTGGGTGTGCGACTCGCATGCAGGAAGACGTCATCGATGGTTGTCCGTTTTGCGATTTTTCAAGTCCCTAGCGATTGCTTAAATACGCACTTTACCTGTATGTCATTTAATAGGTAGGTTTTTATAGTGCCAGGCTGCATACTTTCGGGTTGCAGCGGAATGGGCTGGCACGCCCGGCCGGAATTACCACTCTCCCACGTAAAATCGGCGTAAAGTGGTAGCTACGCTACCATAATTCTGAGTGCAAATAACAAAATGCTAAACACACAATGTCTTACTGCTACCCTATGACAACCAAAAGTCCTAAGACCTGTCGTTTTGAATGACCGGCTTAGTTGATTTTAGTGAGAACTTATCACATGTACACTTATTATAGTGCATGCTCAAACAATGTCCATACTCCATTCCCTGCATCGCTAATGCGCCATCAACCGTAGGAACGAAGATGTTATGCCCTATGTGCCTGTAGTTTGATAGAATAAAAAATATTATAATATAATAGGTATTTAATATTTTTATAAATTTTACTTCAAGCCATTGAAGTAACTATAAATATATTAAGTCAACCTACAGGAATTCATAATAAGTCCACTGATGATTATTTAAAGATTAATCATCAACTTAAAAATAAGAAAAAACCATTACTAAAGTTTTTCTTAACAGAAATGCATTTCATACATATTAATTTCAAATCACAGATTTTCAAGCAAACATTTATCCTTTACTTTTATTTATGCCGGCAACAGCTAGCGTACGGGTGACAGCGGGACGCGGGGCGCGCAAGCGGTTGCATCACTCGTTTGTATGATGGGTGTTGGACCGCCTGAATTTATTTAGTGCGCGATAATTTTAAAATTACGATTACTCCTAAGATATTGATTTAAATTGGGTAGTGTAAAGGGCAATTATAATATACATTAAATGCTTAAAGTAAATAACGTATTCATTTTAATAAGGATTAATATCATATCCGTTTTTATAGCTTTCCAATTTTAACATTTTTATGTAACCATTTTTTAAACATTAAAATGGTTATAGTTAGCTATCCTTGAAAGATAGACATATGCCATCGCGGACTTTTTTGTAGATCTATGAAAGGGGAACAATTTCACCATACATTGTTTTGATATAACTCAAAGGGATTGTACAGCGTTTTCGATGAAAGCTCCCAATCGGCTCGTTTTTTTCCGACTTCTTCAACAATTATCGCTATATTTCAACAAATTTACAGAAAATATTAATTAATTATACACGTAAACCTTCCACTTGAATCACTTTATCTATTAGTGAACCTTATGAAAATCCCTTCAGTAGTTTTTTAGTTTAGCGCGTTCATACAGACAGACATGAAACGCGGGGGACTTTGTTTTATAATATTTAAGGATTAAGGATAAGGATTAGAACAACATATCATAACTACACAAAAGTTTTACGTACTGTACCTAAGTACATAGGCGTAACAGTAGAAACAAATTACGTAAATATAGAGACAATAGGTAAATCCATCTTATTTTATAATCCAAATCATAGAATAATTCAAACGTAATTAAAACTAACGGCGATCGACGATGACGTCTAACCACGATATGTGGTTGTCCGATTGACGTTCCGACATTTAAACATATAATTTTATTTTTCAATTCTTCACCGCAGTTCAAATAAGGATTGTAACAGTTATTTATTTACGACTTATAAAACCACACATGTTTATAAGAAAATGTGGCCTCTTTTTGACGTGACAACGTCTTATAAATTGGTTTGCCGGGTGACACTTCAAGAAACTGCGTTACGCTCCGCTCACGTTATGCGCTCACAATGAGAGCGAGTGAGAGGCACGCGTCCCTTCCACTCGGGCATGGTTAGCCCGCCTAAGAGCGAGAGAGACAGACATAAAAAGTGAAATTCAGTGCGAGATTCTTTGTATAAATTAATGTTTTAAATATAATTCTTTGTATAAATAAATGTTTTAAATTGTTACTATTATTTCATCCTTCTTCCTACTATACGAATGAATATTCACATTAAAATTATTTTACCACTCAAAGTCGTTGTCACGTAAAACTTTCGCCCGTATACCGACTTTACAGGCAACCAATTTTTTTTCTTCTTAAGGGGCACACCTAGTGTGACGGCCTTAAAAAAAGGTGATTTTTGGGAATTTTTATTAAAAAAAAAATACTACTCCATTGTTTCCAAAATTTAAGAGTATAATATTTATACATGTATTAAGGAATATACAACGAAAGTTTTGAATTTTTTATTAAATATTTTTAAGTTATCCACGATCTCCGAAGGCGCGAAAAACAAGTCTGCTGCAGTGATTCCGGCCTTCTCCGTCGATGAAATGTAAATAAAAAATAATGTCCGTACCTGAACTACGATAACAAAAAAATCAAAAATTGACAAAATGGCGGCGTTTTAAAAAACGTCGAATTTCACCCAAAATTTTGTTCGTTTTTGGCCTGCCACAATTCAATTTTTGATCAGATCAAAAAATCGATAGGTCATTGTATGGAGAACTATATATAGGACATGTAGAAAAAAATCGGTAGTGATCGATTCATTTGTCTTTGAGTATTCGCTGCAACAAATTCGAAAAATGCTGTTTCGAGAAAAACGTGTTCAAACGCGACAAATGATCCATACAAATGTAAATGTAACTTTATTTTCGTAACCAAAGTAAATCTACGTTTCTGATAATAATATTAAGTCAAATGCTTTATGTAAGCTGTTTATTATATTGTAGACACAATTTTGTGTTTCGGTTGCCTACCCATTTGACTAGTAATAAGAACTAATATTAAGAATTGAAAAATATATTCGTGAATAAAATAGCGTTTTTGTGCATGTTACGATTGACATAATATATGTAGTAACATATGATATAAGTTTTTATTTATCATCAGCAGCTTTATAGGATACTGGATGGGTGAAGAGATCGATTGGTAAGTGTTTATATCGTATTGATTAAAAATTGCACGGGATGAAATTCTTATTTTACCCGTACGAAGTCGGAACGGGCAGCTAGTTACTCGCTGCTTTCTGTAAAATAATTTTTAAAAGTAGTACAGCCGTTTTTGCCTCTTTATAATTTTGGGAGAAATATAAATTACGCGCGAGCGAAGCCGCGGGCAATAGCTAGTTTATTAATGTAAACATCACAAAATCGGTTACTATGGCAACAGTAATTAAGGCAACTATTACTGATATTTGGTATGGGCTGTCATACAAATTATAGAGATTTGTTTTTTTTGTTTTCAATTTTCTCAATAGCTATATGAGCTGTATTATTGTTAAGTATCATTAAAATCTATTCAGTAATTTTTGCGTAAGAGTAACAAAGACCCATACAAACATTTGCATTTATAATATTAGTAGGATAGGACTATCCATATTTGTATTATCTTAATGAGAAAAGCTGTATTTTAACAGTTGTTTTTTTCTTGAAGTTTCGGAGCTTATTCCACCACGCTGCTCCAATGCAGGTTGGAGCATAGAATCATAGAATCATTCCGACCGATTGATGGTAGCTCTAGACTTTCTAAAAGTACTTTACGAAGTATATTTGAACAAAAATAATTACATTTGATGTGATCATGATGTTACTTGCACTTCAGATATCTTAAAAGAGTATGTTTTGTACTCAAAAATTACTTAATTTAACGATAGTTTTTTTAGTTTTAATTATTTTTATAAGTTATATTATGTTAATAGTTTTATGAACTATTAGTGCATAGAAATATTTAAACTTCCAGAGTTTTTTTTTAATGCTCCAATTCCTCAGTATAAACAAGTTTAATTATTCGTCAAATCTTTTGAAATTATTGTATTTGAAAAACTGAAATGGAATGAAGCAGTCGAGACCGCATTTTTCCCCTAACCTCATATCTTTTAACAACGTCAACCAAACGCCATAACTATAAGTTAACCCAAGTTTTAGGCACGTGGCCAGCCTTGCATGTAAGTCTTTGTCTAGATTAACGATCACAATTCTATTATATTAAAGCTATCAATTTTCTACTTTTGACTTTATTATCAGTTTCGTTTGATTCATGAATATCTTATCGGTTCTATTACCTCCTATTACTAAGGATTTATGTTAATAGGCCACCTGCACTTCAATGATTTTATTTGTGTGTCAATTTCCATTGAAAAAATGTTAAAAATATTTTCGTTAAAAATAATATATACTTATTGGTGTACTAGATTTATTATGGGCCCGCAATATATTATAACAAAATCCTGAAGCGATGACAGGCTGTTAATGACCGCGCTCATTGATAACTACAATCCCCGAGCAGCAGCTGTCTCAAACACGCCTAAACGTTCGCCTTGAATAGGAATATATCAGCGTCTGACCTCCTTCAATATCCTTTTTTACGAACGAACAATTTTATCGTCTTTGTTATTTCCACCCAATGAACACTATCCCCTTAGATGGTTCTGACGTGAATGAACAACAAAATAATATTCATCTTAAAAATCGTGAAAAACCTATTCTGAGCATGTGAAGTTAAGTATAATTTTCGTAGAATTCTTAAACTTAAAAAACAATTATTTACTTATAATTGTAAATAATGGTGCTTTATTGAAATTATCCCTCATTTAGCACTATTTAAAATAAGGTTTTACATATAAAAATACTGTCACGAAACACACATTGCAGTATTTCAAACTAGGAACGCGGTAAACAAAACAATGTAAATTAAAAAAATACTACAAAAAATTGCCAGTGCGGCGTTTAAGCTTTGCTATAAATAAGTTTAAGCTAAGAAAATTATTAACTTTAAATATTACCATATTATGATATTAACCTATTTGCTTTAGGCTATAAAGAAAGAAAAGCAAGGAATGGTGGTGACATAGCACGAACAATTTACTGCATTAATCAATGATATTATAAGTAAAAAGGTGTAGATAGGTTACAAGCACTCCGTGAGCAGTAGTTCGAAATCAAGATTACTATCAACACTTCACCTCAGTATTATATCACCATTGTCAATGGATAGACGTCACGTAGCGATTACAATTATAATTAAAAGTGACCCAAAATAACCCGAAATGCCGTCGTGTGTTATGAGATATTGCACAAATTATACTAGCAAAACTTCTTAAACTTAAGGAATCACTTTTCATTAGTAAGTTTACAATTTATCTTAATATTTTCACAAATCAAATATTATATTCGTGCAATATGTATTATGCTTATGCAACAAAAGTATATTAATGAACGAGTGCAATAGAGACAGACGACGTTACTGATCATTGAGTAAAACACATACAGTGGTGGCAGTTGGCACATATTATATTATAATTTTATATGTTTGTTTTATTTATATAAATGAGAAAGAATATTAAATTATTATTAATTATATTATATTACTAAATTGAAATCAAAATATAAATAGATATTTTTATCATTATGTCGTAAAGAAGATGTTTATTTAGATGTATAAATAGTGTTTAGATGTATGATCATGATGTTAATATTGTTTATTTGATATTAAATTTTTATAAAATTATTGATAGTTTATATTTCAATGATTTTTTAGTACTTTTACAAAATGAATTTATGAGTAATCGCATTCATAGGCATAAATCCGGGTAAGAAAAAACGTACGTCTGATGATTTATTCTATGTCGTTTCTTTGACACGAGACGATGCACTCTCGCAAATATATTCGTCTTTTTTTCACTCGTGATACTTATATCTTGCCAAACTACTTTAGCGACAAATCGTAATGTAGTGTGTATGTTGCAATATAAAGTTATTTATGTGTGTGTAACAGTGTCATTTTCGTAGATTGAATGATATGTATGTAACCTATCTACACCTTTTTACTTATAATATCATTGGCATTAATAGTATAATATGAAACAGTTCAACAAAAATAATATTTTTGTGGTTTTCTTGTACAAAAAACGATGGCGAGGTAAGTTGTTAACTTGTGATTGATCTATTTCAGTTTATAATTATTTTAACTATGATGAGTCAAATGTTATATGATTAGTACGTGAAAAAAAAATGGTTTTCAATATATTCCATTTTCTTTATCTATATTATAATCTTAAAAAATCAAACATATTTTGGTCTTATTGGTTAATCATAGAAACACTTCTTAGTAAAAATATTCTAGCGGTTAACGAGTATTTTTTACTATTAGTGATTAAATAGAGTAAGGGGTGCTAGCGGCCGTATTGTGTTCGACCGTACCTGTAGTTATTACGTAGTCGTAGCCCGGTAGAAGTCGGTATCTCTTGAGGCAACTCAAGTAGACCGTGGGTGCGCGGTGCGCGTTTAACTCAGGCCGAGGTCGGGGTCTAAGAGAGACCACAATGGTGTGTAGTCACGGGGTTATACACATGGGCACATGCAAGGTTTCTATCCACGCGGTGGATGCGGCAGGGCAATGTGATTGCCAGTCGGCTAGAGAGCCGTGGCGCAAGAGGTTTTTACTCGTAGAGTTTTGTAAACTTTAAAGATAATGTTGCAGTATAGTGTTAATGTAGTTTTATTCCTTTTGAAAAGGAAAAGATCAGGTTTAAGTCTATAAGACAGGATTGGCCGAACGAAATCTGCCTTGTGATGTGACTGTTACAGATTAATACACGAGGACGTGTGTCACGCAGGATGGCCGTGTCGCATCCGGTCATTCGTACAGACACTCAAGGGAACGGAAAAGTGCGCCTATGGTTGTGAACATGACTTCGGTTTGGTTCGGCAGAACTTCAGGGCGCTTTCGACAGAGTCGTGAAGGCATCGCTCGGGTCCGGGCAGATCACTTACTGCAAGGCATCGGCCGGGTGAGGTCACGGAACTGTCTTACCGTTCCTTAAGTGTTTTGTGTGTTATTAGTTGTCATTATTATTACTTGGTGTGTAAGCCTAATTGTGAAGTGTATTAAAGTGTACTGTGATTATATTAATATGATGTGCCCGCTCCGACATATATATATATATATAATCGTATAAGTACTCGTATATACAGTTATATTTATGTATATTTATATATTGATTATAATATAAATATTTCCCTTTTTAACCGACTTCAAAAAAAGGAGGAGGTTATCAATTCGTCTGTTGTTTTTTTTTTAATATACAGACATTCCGTCATGTTTTATGGTGAAGAATGGTATAACACAACATCTATAAACATACAGTTTATTTAATTATTACTAGAAATAACTATTTGATTATGTATTATGATTATATTATAAACTTTATTGGCTTATGTGAGACTTATTTTGATACCATATGTTTGTGTATTATACTATAAAAATAAAAAAAAAATAAAATAAAAATTCTTTATTTTCTTTAACAAGTTTGTACTTAAATATAAAGTTGTTGGAGTCTCCTTTTAAGCATAAATACTATGCTGTATGTTTCCCATAAATAAATAAATAAATAAATGTTATAGCTGCCCAACTAAATTACCCCACCAACTAAATCTATTTAAATTTAAATTCAAAACATGTTAATTTATATTCATACATTTAACCATATTAACTAATATTTATTAATTAAGTACCAAAATGCATTTTTCTTTACGTTTCACTGTTTTAGATTAATATATTTAAATAATAATATAAACTGCTCTGTCTTATATGAGCTGCACGTTAAGTAAGTCTACACATATTCTACCAAATTATTTAGTGTACTTCAGATTCACTGAAAATCGTAAAATAAATAAAAATTCTATCAAAACAAAAACCGACTTCATAGGAAAACCAAATGAATATGCACTAAAAAGTAAAAAAATTATTGTGTATTCTTCTATAATTTGATAATTAACTTACTATTTTCTACTCATCAATATGTAGGTACGAATGTGTTGTGTGGTTGATAATGTAGTTACAAACTAGCTGAAGATGCTTCAGCCATTTTTCTAGCAAAATTGTTACAAAAGAAAAAAAATGTGAAAAAAAGAGAGAAACTATTGTTGAATAATTTTGATATCGATTTATTGTATATTGCCTAAGGCTATGAGCTTTCCTGAACCCGTGACAATGTGTGTGTAAAATGTCATGATCATAGATTAGTTAAAATGTGGAAGCAAAAATTCACTTTCGCATTAATAAAAAATATATTCACAATGCTGTGTTTCATGTTTGTTTGATTTAATGCCCATTGTGCATAGAATAATAAATATAATAAAATAGAAGAAATAAAATGTTTAGTTGACACGTTGTATTCACAATGTGAAATACAAGCGTGTGTATAAATAGAAGAATTATCCTTTATCAATGGTATTGTACAAAAAATCAAACACAAATGTAAAATCTGCCAATTACTTCGTGAGCAGAGAAGTAAAATAATTTATAAATTGTTGGTGCGGTGTTGCAAAAAATTTGAATATTGATAGATATCTGAGCGTGTGATTTACATCAATTTGCATGATTTGATGTTCTATTTTTATAAAAATCAATTTATGGATTTTATAAAATCAGTTTAACGTCGATACTATATACATTATGGGTATTATTATATATGGGTCTTGGGTAATATAAAAACAAAAATGCTTAGAAAGAAGTGACTAAAAATAGCCTAACCTTAATCAGTAGTTATTTTAATGTAAGGAATATTACATTATTTTTAGGAATTATGCTCAAAACTTTGATGGAATTATCGTACTTGTCACCTGACAGGGAGACTCAGCTTCACAACAACGCGGTTAGAAGTTAGATAAAGGTTAGAACTTACTGATGTTGTTTCTGCTTGATTATACGTTACAGACGTTGAAGCTGTTTTTAGTCTACAAAAAATGAGGGTCTATTCATAATCTTGAAGCTCGAGCTTCCCTTTGCGGGAGTTTTCAATAAGTTGGGTATAATTATAATGACGGCAAAATATATTTACAAGAATATTATGTACATTCAAAATAATATAATGTAACAGTAACACTCTGGTGAAATTTGAAATATTACTAGCGATAGACGCTGTCATTACGGTTTTCAAAAAGCCTTTTTTCGCCATAAAGGAATATTTCGTTTCAAAAAAATATAAATGAAAACAGACCCGTAGTCGTTTGGGTACCAACTTTCAGACTTTGATTTTTAGAACCATGTCGAGTTACATTACAAGACCATCAACCAGTTTATTAATTTCACCTACCTAACGCACCTATACGAGGAAAATCTATAAATATACTGAAATCTAAGGCAAATTGAAAATTCAATATTAAATAATGAATGATTAATGAATATCGGAGTTAAAATGTTGATTTGCCGCTATTCTTTCTCCTCGATTTCATCAGTCAACGTTTGATATATAAATAGGATATGTTATACTTGTCTAATAAATTATTGTGTGGTTAGGAGTCTCCTTGGTCCATACAACAGCTTTATAAAAAAAAGAAGCACGCTAATTTAAAACCGCCGCCATCTTGTTAAAGCACATAAAGGTAAAGTAATCAATTAATTATTGCAAGATGTTGTGAAAAGCTTTTGTAAGTTGTTGAGATATGACAGAAGCCTTTTCTTGATGACGTTACATTAGAAAAGAGAGATCGAAAAAGGTAAGCACCGTCTCTTAATACCGTCGGTATAATAGTCACAAAGCTTGCTGCTACATTTTCCCGTTAATATTTATCATTTATTTTCAATTTCTAAGGATTTTCTTACAAGGTATCTTCGCCTTCATTCAACACTACTACAACTACTTCCTCAGTACTAAATTCTATGTAAAACGTATGCGAATTTTCATAATGATAAGTCAGGCAGTTGGTTACTCTTTAAAATAACATATAAATATAATGATTCATATAAATGGGGTACTATATTATAAGATTATGGGAATGCTGACAATTCCTTACATAAAAAGAATTTTTAGCAAAACAAAAACCGACTTCAAAGGAATAACATTGTTTTTCGATGATATGGCCTAGTCCATTAAAATATTAAATGAGCTTTACGTTTTTTAGAGGACGCAATTTTATTTTTGGGACATGTGGGGGGTCAATAGAAGCTTACCCCCAAGTTTGTGGAGTTGCGGCCTTTGTCCCCCGGCCGCCATCTTGGAAATAGGGGTGCAAACACCTTTTTCGCGATATCTTGGAAACTGTGCATCCTACAAAAAAATCGTAAAGACATAATAAGCTTTGGCCATTTGCCTCACTTTCTTTTTTGCTCTATAACTTTTTTATACATTTTACAAAAAAAATACCTCAGACGAATCTTGTAGATGGTCTTTTGAGGAAATTATTTGTCTATAATTTTTTAATATTTTCATTCATTTAAAACGCTGTTACAGCGCTCCAAAGTTGACCGGGTTCGTCAATGCTCATGAGAAACCGGTCAAAATGAAATGTTTAACTAAGTTTAATGATCTTTTTTTATTTTGAAGTTTCTATTGCCCCCCCACACATGTCCATAACATTGCGTCCTCTAAAAAATGCAATATTAGGTCCTTAAATTGTAACATTTCAATGGACTAGCAATTATTTTTATATTATTAACTATGATAGTATTACATATTGTCCAAGTTTTATGTTGTGTATTGAAAATTGATGTTAGTTTTTTTTTTAAAGTTAATAATAACTCTGTAATAAGGTAACGGGGATTTATTATTATTATTACATTTATTCGGATACATAACACACAAACAGAAAGTTAACAGAAATATTATCTCATTGTGATTTGTGATGACTTATGCAAATAAATATTAATGCTATCAGTTTTAAGATCAGAATTAAGATTCTGAAATATGAAAAAAAAAAACATTCCACGCATATATAGTAAATATATTGTACAGCAAAAATGTAATGAATTACTACGTACTTTTTAACCTCTTTGAGCTAGGGAGTTTTTATTTCAAAACTAGCTGTGCCCGCGATTTCACCTGCGTATTACTTATTATATTAACTAAGAGCAGACTTATCTAGTATTTCAATTTATATAACATTTTAAGATTTATTTTAACCCGGATCTAGATTGAGCAACAACCCATTGGACAGGTGAAAAACAGCATTTCCAAGATCTATTCCGATATACTTAAATATCTTTCCCTGCGTTTTATTTTTATGACTGCAAGCCATATCTTCATAGAAAATTCTGTCTTTTTAAAACTAAAAAGTAAATCTGTGTATTTAAATGAAGTACTTATTACCAACTAACTGACTAAGCTACTACTACTACTATTACTGACAAAACAATGAAAAAAAATATATGCCGCGACGGAACGAAATTCCTATCCAACCTATAAATTTTAACTTACAAAGATCTTTACAAACCGAAAACAAATACTTAAGTATAGGTATTTTCAAACAACCTATTCAACTTTTTTTTTCTCGCTGGGAAAACTCGTTTACGCGTTTTCCCACATAAAGTAGGGGGCTATCGGCTTTAGCGCCGATAGCACGGGATCGCTTGCGCATGCTACCGTGACGCCCCGACGGTCAGCCCGGTTTTCGGAACTCCATTTCTAGGGGATTTCTGGATACGTGGAACCCATCTAGTTCCGGCGGTTATTAAGGTGGGGGAGAAGGTGCGCATAGTGCCGACGCCTCCTCGCCGGTTGAATCGAATCAGCGGAGGCAATTTCCTCCACTGCCACGGCTCCACGGCTTCCTTCTGCGACATGAAACTCACGCAGAAGGAAACCATTTCCAACTCTCGTTGTTGAGAATGGCGTTAATCACGCTCAGCAGCGAGAGATCTCCGTCGACTGTCGCAGCCAGGGTAGGCCTCTGAGATCCTTACAGCACACTCCGTCAGTTGTGGTGCGCTATTTCCAGTGATGCACCACACTCGTGGCAGGAGGGTGATACCTCCCGCCTCACTATCCCATACAGCTACTTACCGAAACAGCCATGTTGTGTCAGTCTATACGTATGGATGCCGCTTCTCCTTGCTACCCAGCGACTCATGTGTGGGCGGATCATCTCTACTGTCGCAAGGCTTGCTGATCTGGACCCCAGGACTTCTCGTTGGGTTAGAGTACTGACTCGCCCCACCTCCGCAGATACTGGATGGTTGCTGCTCGCGAGCAACTCCACCTGGAGTTCTCAGGGCGGATCGCTCGCGATGTGTAGCCGCCGTCCACGATACCGTAATATAACCACGTATAGCCCATACCGCTATGACCCCCTGTGGTCTCCACAGAAGGGCCTTGTTTTAAGCGGTGAGAGCGTATACCCATGGGTGCACCGTGCAGTGCCATGGAGCGCACCACACCGGCGTCAACCTACACAAGAAAGTAGTTTTGAACTCTGTAGAAAAAATATTGAAAAAAAAAACAATTCCTGACTATTGCATCATTTTTGTATTTATTTTCGTTATTGTAAGTTCACTGACGAAAAGATCACTATGATATACTTTTTAACCAGAATGACATTTCATGCCATTAACTTTAAAACATACAGACTTCCATACAACTATTTATTCTTTACCTATACTTATCTATTGACTACAGCGAAGCCGCAGGCAATAGCTAGTTAAATATATAGTACTGAAAAACAAAAGTAGTAAGTATTACAGAATCTGTTATATATTTCTTCGTAATATGTACAGCGTTTTTAATAAACTTCTTCTCTAACAAAATATAGTACCTACAAACGAATACAGACACATACCAGGTACCTGTTAAACTAGCAGCTTAAGCTGACCCCTATTTAATATGATTAATCATATTGATCGGAGCTTAACTTACATTGGAAGTATCTAAATCTCTGAAATTGTCCATTTTTTAACGTTCTTTTGTTATTATTAACTTTCGACAATCATCATTTTACAGACTATCATTTATAGGTAGATAAAGTATCAACCAATTTAAGTCATTTTATAGCATTTTCAGCGAATAAAATAATATAACTTTAAATTAATATAACTTTTTTATTTAGGAACTGATTTAAATAAAACAAACACTTCATTTCAAGTTAAGCTAGCTACAATATATTAATGAAAACCGCACCCAAATCAGAAAAGACGTTTTTAAGATTGGCGCACACAGACGCACAGACAAACAAACTGGCAACCAGATAGCCTATGTTTTAAGTTAGATTTCTAGCAATACATCGTTGTAAACCACATTCAATTCTGTGCAGTAGTTTTTGCGTGATGAGGGAACAAAGATAAAGACAGACAAAAATTGTAAAAAAAATTGTTCTGACTTCTGTTGCCGTAATAAGACCCCCATAAAAGTATTTTTCAAATATATTTAATGTACAGACATCGACCTGTTACAATTTTATTATATGTATAGATATTATGTAATGTAAGATGAATTTTAAGTAACGTTTGTCAACATTCACCATAACCACAGAAAAAGATAAATACTATTTAAGCCATTTTTATAGCAAAATCATAATCTATACTTATTGATAGCAATCTTATTAAAATATTTTATAAAAATGTTTACCTCTATTGAATTAAATTCGACAGCTATTCAAACCGCCATACAGAAATTGACCATGTCGTTTGCCACTTTATAAAGTGAATAATGTTTTATAATTATTTGCATTTAGTTTAATAGAGCGGCATTATTGTATTGTCGTAAGCACAGATGCAAGCGAAGCAGCAGATTTTCTTAAGTCATTGCACGTAACTTACTGGAGCAGCTGTAATATTTTACATCGGTGGCTGCTGAATATGATTAACAGTAACCAATATATTTGAAAATATTTTACGTGACATTACAATTTTATTTTTATTTCTATGCTAATACAATTATATATACGTGGGTAGGAACCACCTACTCATCAGATATTCTACCGCAAAACAGCAGTACGTTGTATTGTTGTGTTCCGGTTTGAAGGGTGAGTAAGCCAGTGTAATTACAATCTAAACGACGTCGATGGTCACAGGATCAGAGCGCTAGATCGCAATACAGGATCAATGTAACCTATTGTATTATGTCACTAGGAAGAACATGTTTTTTATCGTTAATACTTATAATACAAAATATTTACTTTAAATATTTTTTAAGTAAAATAATTAAGTATTTATAAGCTTATAGAATTTGTACACAATACTCAGCAGCAAAAAGAAAAATACATTCACACAATTTTTTCATTTTAAATTATAGCAATCCATACGATGCATAAAGTTATGGTTTCAATATTCCTTTACTCAACTTACTGTCGACAAACTCTATTAATTCGGTACCTATTGTTCAGCTCGTATCGTTTTGCGAATAAGAGGTGGTCGTATGCAAATATAATTGCTGGCCGGTGCAGCGGACAAGCGCGCATTAGCTGCGCTTTGTGCGGGAATGACTCGGTCCATTTCACACAGCTCTGAGAATTACGCGCTTCAAATTTAGCTAGGTTAGACTAGCTCGGTCACTATACCCAAAGAGAATTCGACCAGCGCTCAATAATTAGTCTACGCATACATGAAATTTCAACTTGATTTTCAGATAATTCATATAACCACACACGACACGCCGCAAAAAAAATGATCTTCTTCTTAATCTTTTTTTTATTTCATAAGAAAGCGGACGAGCGTATAGGCCACCTGATGGTAAGTAGTCACCAACGCCCATAGACAATGGCATTATAAGAGATATTAACCATCGCTTACATCGCCAATGCGCCACCAACCTTGGGAACTAAGATGTTATGTCCCTTGTGCCTGTAATTACACTGGCTCACTCACCCTTAAACCGGAACACAATAGTACCAAGTACTGCTGTTTTGCGGTAGAATATTAACTTTGACTTTGACTTGACCTACCCAGACGAGCCTGCACAAAGCTCTACCACCAAGTACAATATAAAAAATATACAATGAAGTTTAAAATATCAAGGAAAACACTTCCTTGCTCTTCAATTTTTAAATATAAATATATATATTTATTATAATTAAACTACTATTTTTAATAGTGATATAATTATATATTTCTTAACTTTTAATTGAGTTGTGATATCTAGCAGAATTTGTCAAGAGAAATAGAAGAAATGATCACCGTTCCCTTTAAATTTTCAAAAATAAACCGACTAAACAATAGTTTTTTTTTAATCGGCTTTACCATGAAATAAGTTTTAGTTATAAAAAAGTAGCCTATATCGTTCTTTGGGGCTCAAGCATGATTTGCAACAATTTTCATCAAAATCGGTTCAATGGTTTAGTCGTGAAAGCGTAACAGACAGGCAGAAAGTCAGATAGAACTATTTTCGCATTGGAAATAAAATAGCATTCGACTATTTCTTGAAAAAAAATATAATATTTGCCAACACTAAATTTATCCAGAAACCTTTGATTTATTTCAATTTGTCTTTTTTGGTAAACCTTTTGATAAAAGTCGAGATGGCCTAGTGGTAAGACCGCGTGAATCTTAACCGATGATCGTGGGTTCAAACCCGGGCAGGCACCGCTGAATTTCATGTGATTGTAATTTGTGATTACAATTTATCTCGTGCTTAACGGTGAAGGAAAACATCGTGAGGAAACCTGCATGTGTCAAATTTCACTGAAATTCTGTCACATGTGTATTCCACCAACCCGCATTGGAACAGCGTGGTGGAATAAGCTCCAAACCTTCTCCTCAAAAAGAGGAGAAGAGGCCTTAGCCCAGCAGTGGGGGGACATTCACAGGCTGTTATTACTACTTTTATAATAATTATTATGATAATTTGGAATTTGGAAAATTATAAGCGTATAACTGTAATAATAATAATTAAGTAAAATTAATAAATGCGAATTTAAGCTGAACATTTATTTCACGAATTTTATGACTCCTAAACTATTTTCTTTTTTCGGTTCTTAACAATTTATTTATTTACTTTCTCATTTTATTGTTAGCAAATAACATTTAATCAAACTATAGTTGTGTATTTTTTTGTTATATTTGAAAACATCTCGTATCTAGCAAGATGATGTAACGTTGTAACAATATCCGTTTGTTGCCGAATGTTCTTCGCGCTGAGAATATCAAGAAGATATATTTTCACGGAACAATGCCTCCTCGCTATCTCAATTTTCATTTCCCCTTGTTGGGACATACGGTGTGATTTGTAGCACAAGATAGTATACAAAACGGTGGCTACGCGGGGACGCTCCACTGTCAACAGAAAATTTACGTCGCCTTTTTTTAACTATTCAAAATGATATAAGTAACGATATCGTTATGTATTCTACGAAGTACACACCGTCTTTGTCATATTTGACAAATATGATAAAGACGTTATGTCGTGGAATCTTTTTAATTTTGTTTATATTTTACTGACGGAAGAAATCTAATATATAAAATTCTCATGTCGCGGTGTTTGTTGCCAAACTCCTCCGAAATGGCTTGACTGATTTTCATGAAATTTTGTGTCCATATCGGGTAGGTCTGAAAATCGGTCAACATCTATTTTTCATACCCCTAAATGTTAAGGGTGGTCCGGTCCACACCTTAACGTATTTTTTTTATTTTTTAGAAAAAAAAATTGTTTTTATTTTTTTAAGATACGGCATTCAAAAAAACAAACAACCCTTAATTTTTACTCTTCTACGATCAAACCCTATTTTTTATTTGTAAATTAGAAACTTTAATTTTTTTGCAAGATTTTTATTTTTATTTTGACATGACTTAATGTACTTTAAACTATTTAAAATTATTATTTTAACTTTTTTAAATTATTTGGACGTCAATGGCTTAAATTTCAAGATACAACAGTTGTTGCCTGGGGGACTTGGTATATTACAAATCTGTCGATGTAGTTTGCGATGCCAACGAAGCTTTGAATTATCCAATTGAATTTTTAAATTCATTGGATTTGCCAGGAATGCCACCGACCAATTTACAATTGAAGGTTGAATCTCCGATTATTCTGCTCCGTAGTTTAAGCCCACCACGGCTGTGTAATAGATTAGTCATTAAAAATTTAATGAAAAACGTTATTGAAGCCAACATTTTGAATGGCAAGTTTCAAGGCGAAAATGTATTGCTGCCACGAATCCCTATGATTCCTACAGATTTGCCAATTGAATTCAAATGCATTCAATTTCCAATTAGATTGGCATTCGCAATGACGATCAATAAGTCAATATGTGGCTTAGATTTTGAAACACCATTCTTTTCCCACGGACAACTATATGTGGCATGTTTTCGCGTGGGAAAACCATCCAGTTTGTTTGTATTGATTAAAGACGGACTAACCAACAACAACATAAAGAATATTGTACACTCCATTGCGCTGAGAGATTAATCTTTTTTTTTTCAACTGCCATAATTAATAGTAAAAATATAAATGACTAGCTAGCACTTCGCCCGTGACTCCGTCCGAGAAAATTTATAACTATTATTTAACGCATAAACGTAAATTAGTATATGATTTGTTAAATATTCATTCTACACGTAGTTCCGTTACCGTTTGTTCATTTCCGTTACATTTCTCTTACTTAGAACAATTTTATACCTTTCATAACTTCTAAACGAACCGTCAAATCCGAATAGTTTAAAGTTGAATTTACACGTACATCCCACCCTTAATTATCAAATCATTAAAATAGATAAGAATTAATAACATAATACCAATGTTACCACTTAGATTTCGCCGATTTAATAATTTAAAAAACAACTGTTATAGTATCTTAACAATAATAGTAAGGTATGCACAATCATGAGCACTATTAACTTATAGAACACATTTTTAAATGTAACCTTTGTTACTCAATAAAGATGTAGCTTGCCAATGGTGAAATATTTTTTAAAATCGGGCGAGTAGTTTTTACTTAAATCATAACAAACAAACAAAAAATCAAATCATTCCTCTTTATAATATTAGTACATATCAGGGCCTTGAAAATCGCAAAACAAACACAACCATCAACCATATCTGCCTTCACGCGTCTTCTCACGTACGGATCGGCAATGAGCCGTTGCCCGAGTTCTTCTCCCACCACTCCCACGTTGTATTAATTTTGCTATAGTCGTAATTTTTTAAATATTTGCCCAAATAACATAGTGTAAAAGACAAAGTTTATCTACCTTAAATATCAGAAGTATTGAAAAGTATTTGTTTTGATAAGAATCAATTTGTTAATACAAAATGTGCATTTTGGAAATAAATATCCAATTTTATTGTAAAGTTTTATTAAAATCCATTCATTAGTTTTTGCGTGAAAGAGTAACACTTCCATACATCCAAACAGACTTTCTTAAAGAATTATACTATATACAAGAAATATACTTAAGAATTAAATGCCATGTACTCAACACAAATACTGGATGGATCAGTGAATGTATATATCGTAATGATTAAATCCTTATTTTACCCGTGCGAAGTCGGGACGCGCAACTAGTATATCCTAAATCTCTCAGTAGCTAAGCTCAGCGAAACCATGACATTTTACTCACGAGTTCTTATCTCCTTAAGTGATAAATAGGAAATAAAATTGGAATAAGGTATGAAATTTTATATGAAATATCATTAGTTTTGAAGGGAAATAGGAATTGATTCTGTTTTCTGAAAATTAATGTTAAAATACACCCATGCTTAATAGAAATGAAAGATTGAAATATACATTTACAAAAATCAAAAATTCTTTAATTGCAGTTATAGGTACATTTTTGATGGTACAATACTTAGAATCTTGCCACAACAACCATACGATGGTATGCAAATGTCATACTGTATAAAAAACAGACGTTAACGCACAGACTACCTTAATTTAATATATGAAATGTCAAAATAATTATATAATATGTCATTTTCAAGAAATTTTACATATACAAATAATATTTCCAAATTTCAGTCATTTACAATCAATACCATTATTATATTATTCTAAATATTCTTTTAAATTATAGTAACATACATAAGTCAACCAATGCTTTAATTTTCGTTTAAAACAATTTAACTTATTTAATTTAAACATATAGACAAAATTCAATAAAGTTATAAAAATTATGAATACTAACAAAGATTACGAAGATATTAGTTAAATTTTTAAAATAAAACTTAATCTTACGAATCGTCATTAATTTGTTGAAAATGTTGTTTAATTATATAATCGAAGTAAACCTAACAACCTAATGCTACAACAACAATATATTTCTACAATCATTCACAACCAATCATTGTTATCAAGTTACACTTTATGATATTCTTGAAAAAGTCGCTTTTCAAGTCACATTATAATATTGTTGTTTTGTTCCCAACATCCATACAGTATTTTAGAAACATATCAGTTAATTTACTGAGCACTGCAATCCAAAAACAAAGAGAATAAGCTAGAGCCATCCTGATGTTTATTGGTTACCTTTTCACATTACTACGCCCGACTCTGGAATTGGAACTTCTTTACACTTCGAATAACCGCAATCGCTGTCATAAGATGAAATTATAGTAACAAATAGAATCGAATTTTGTTTAATGTTGGAATATTCATTTATTCATTCATTCAAAATAAATGTGTTTTATTAGTAGGTTATAATGGTAGGGTAGGTTCAAACATGTAGATTATTATTATATTCTTATCGACGATATTAAAATATGGTCTATATTTTATAAATGGGTATATAATTAACTACTAAAACAATACTTTAAAAAAATGGTTGTCTGTAAAGTCGGTTTACGGACGATAGCTTAACGTGACGACGTCATAACAAAACATTCATGAAATGACTGCATACTTTTATGGCGTACAATCAGCGTAACGGGACAAGGAGCGTAACGGGACAACGAGTCATCCTTTTTTGTGCATACAGCCAGCGTTCATCGATTTATTAGACGTTGTCACGTCAATTAATTGTTTAAAACAAAACGCCTATTCCATATCTACCTTGACCATCAGGATAGTGTTGCCTATCTTGATGAACGTGCATTTTTGGAGCACAAAAGAAAATAATACAAGATTTTATTTTAGTTGGAATAACTTTACTTAAACTGTACTAGTCAATAAACACTGTCAATAAATGGAGTACACTTTAACTTTTGTATTGGTTGAGCAGCAAACAGTATTCCGAAGGATAATTTTCTTGGTGGTAGAGCTTTGTGCAAGCTCGTCTGGGTAGGTACCACCCACACATCAGTTATTCTACCGCAAAATAGCAGTACTTGGTACTGTTGTGTTCCGGTTTGAAGGGTGAGTGAGCCAGTGTACTTACAGGCACAAGGGACATAATATCTTAGTTCCTAAGGTTGGTGGCGCATTGGCGACGTATGTGATGGTTAACATATTTTTAATGCCAATGTCTATGGGCGTTGGTGACCACTTACCATCAGGTGGCCCATATGCTCGTCCGCCATTCTATGCAATAAAAAAAATATGATTGAATCCCCAAAAGCTATTTCTCTTAATCAATTTATTATTTAAAAACTACACCCTAATCTAAAGTTACTATTTACTATTACTTTACTTTAGTTTTATAATTAAATATACTATGGGGAATTATATCCTTCTAAAAATGCGATTACTTTAATAAGATCTATTATTTAATATTCAAACTTCGCTAATATTTATTTATAAAATAAACTAAAATGTAGGTGTGTTCTTAGCACAAAAGCTATGGCCGCAATACTAACTCGCTGCTAGTTTAAATAACGAGCGATCGAATTTGCGTGGAAAATAAAATAGCTACCAACGTAAAACAGCTCCCGAATATACGGCGTAATACTGGATTCGGTTGAGCATAAAGTACGGAATTCGGTCTGACCGCAGCTATATGTGTGTTGCTGGGTATCCGAATGCTTTCCCAAGTTCCCTATAAATGAACACAAAACTTGTATAAAAGTCTGATGAATAAACGGTTTGACATTAATGTAACATTTTTAAATTACGCAAATAACTTTCAAGTATAAAGAAAATGCTAATAATTTATCTTAATTTTTAACCATAATAATTCCATTCGCATGATTATTCACTAAATACAAGATATTATTTATTATTGCCAATATAAGTCTCATCGTAAAAACATTTTATAGCCAAGGCAAATAGAGTCATCAGTTACCCAAAGGATCCGAGCGAAGTATCACTCTATTACGACAGAATAGTTCCGCCCGCCCAAATCCGTTTATCGAGACCTTCATACAGTAAAGCGCTCTGATAAATTGTTTTGCTAGATACATACTACACTTAATATTCCGTGTTAAAATGACAAATACAGTCGTGTATAACTAAGTATGGGTTTAGATAATAGGAATCTTTTCTCTTACCATGCTCATACTTTCAATACCAATTCGTGTAATAAAAATCATGTTTAAATTGGTTATAAATTCAATTCTTCTTTAAACAGGTTAACATTATGAATTTGTCATTTCTCCCTCTCTCTTGTAAACCTAAGTTACTGATAATTGTATTTTGATATACCTATGTGTTAGTCAATTATTTTGAAATTTTAATAGTCACTCCTAAGTCATCATATTAAGTAATAATTATTTGGTAGTATTTATGAAAATCTAATTGATCCTGAATCAGCAGGCCCTGATCATCCGATGGGAGGAGGACCCTGGGGACCCCCATGGTGGGCCTTGCGACAGTAGAGGCGGTACGTCCCCACTTGAGTTGCAGGGTCAATAGGAAACGAGGCACGCTCTCGTTCAGGTTAACGCAGGTACTTACCGGATGCTTCGGAAAGTACCTGCACGAGATATCGCGGCAGGAGGTGTCACCCTCCTTCCACAAGTGTGGTGCGCCATTCGACAAGGCACATTACACCTTGACGGAGTGTGCGCGTATACCGTGTACCCTGGGATTCCACCCTAGTAAATGGAGGCCCGCATAGGCGGGCGGCCGTCGGTGCGTCACGGTAGCATGCGCAAGCGATCCCGGCGCTCCCTTAAGACGGGAAGGGTTCCGCTGGTTTTTCAGTGGATATGCCAATGACCGGGGTGCACTCGGTGTCCTGGACTTACGGCGAGCCCCACAGGATTTACCCCACATAACCCCATTTCGTTCAACACATCCAGTTTGTATTACAACATAATCTGTATTGTTTATGGTGAAATAAATTCCAAATCATTTGTCTTAACTAGAAGGGCGAGATATCGTTGCCCAGCAGAGGCATTATTACAGGCTTTTTATTTTGCTATATATTTATAATATAACATTATGTAAGACAGTTTATTAAAAATATTGTAATTTATGAACACCGATAACCAAAAACCTAGTGAATAGCATCACATACCATTGTGGTTTAATGCTATTTATTTTCTTTGATGCTATAAAATTTGCATATCAATATTTCTACTAGTACTTACTTCGAGAGCTCGCTTACCATCATGCTCTAAAATAAACATTAATTAAAGAATAAATACGAAAACATAATTCAACTCAACCTTACCCTAATCTTAAACGAGACATAAAATAACATAATTACTGCCAATAACATAATAATTGCTATAATTACATGATTATATACACAATCAACTACTTCTTATTTGCTCTTCAGCTATGTATGATAATCCGATGACAAAACGTACCGACACATTTATTGTATATTGTGTGTACATTAATAAAATTAGTGAATTGTATCGATCTTCTTAATAAAACTCTAAAATGACTAACTTACACAATTCGCTTTGTCTAACAGGATGAACGTAGATGATTTGCACTGAATTTTTTTTCGAATGTAAACACTAGGAAATCATTTGTTAAAGAAATTAAATTAGTGTTTAAATATTTTATGAAAAACGTTTTTGTTATTGTATAAATTCGGAGATTAATTTCTTTTTTTTTTTTAAAGTAAATGAGTACACGGTTGTAACAATATAAATACCTGAAGGGCTTCATAGTGATAAATAAAGGATGACCATTGGATGTTCACCTTTTAACAAATAAAAAATTGGTTGCCTGTAAAGTCGGTATACGGGCGAAAGTTTTACGTGACAACGACTTTGAGTGGTAAAATAATTTTAATGTGAATATTCATTCGTATAGTAGGAAGAAGGATGAAATAATAGTAACAATTTAAAACATTTATTTATACAAAGAATTATATTTAAAACATTAATTTATACAAAGAATCTCGCACTGAATTTCACTTTTTATGTCTGTCTCTCTCGCTCTTAGGCGGGCTAACCATGCCCGAGTGGAAGGGACGCGTGCCTCTCACTCGCTCTCATTGTGAGCGCATAACGTGAGCGGAGCGTAACGCAGTTTCTTGAAGTGTCACCCGGCAAACCAATTTATAAGACGTTGTCACGTCAAAAACTTGTAATTTAATATTTAGGCGGAAGTATTAGGATTATCTAAAGTTGTTGTTAATCAAAAAATATTTTAGTGTTCTAATTATTAAAATCTAACAATTTATTTTCAAAAATCGCTAAATCAAATGACTTCGTCATTGTAAAATGCATTTGATACACAGCCTAGCATTAAAAGAGGACACCAAGGAATTCACGTGTGTTCTTTAATCGCAGTCAAGATATTTGGTACAAGGTCTATACCCAGGTTCTGATCTATTTATATAGGTGGCTGAAAATTAATCATTTCGTTTATGTTTTTGGTAAATGTAAGATTCGTTTTCTTTAGCATTTAAGTAAGTTCTGTCAGTGTCAACTTCTGTATTTGTGGAACTCATTTTTGACAGAGGTAAAATGGGTTAATATGGGGTATTGTAATGTAACCTACATACACCAAAAACCTTTAAGACCTTACGAGAATTCGTCAACTCAAAAAAATATACATTATTCCTTAATTTATAAATCTCTAGTGCCATAATGGTTAATCGCAACAGAAACTATCAATCATTGAAATTTTAATATTAAACGTTAAGATCATTATGGACTTTGCGAAGTCATATAAAAATTTATTTTCGTTCACATGACGCCAAAACAACATGTTTTTTTTATTGTATAGCTAGGCGGACGAGCATTTGGGCATTGTAAGAAATGTTAACCATTGCGTACATTGCCTATGCGCCACCAACATAGGGAACTAAGATGATATGTGCCTGTAATTACACTGGCTCACCCTTCAAACCGGAACACAACAGTACCAAGTACTGCTGTTTTGCGGTAGAATACCTGATGAGTGGGTGGTACCTACCCAGACGAGCCTGCACAAAGCTCTACCACCAAGTAAACCTTTCAAACTGGAACACAACAATACAAATTACTGCTGTTTTGCGATAGAATATCTGATGGTGGTACCTACCCAGACGATCTTGCACAAAGCTCTACCACCGAGTAAAGGTAATACTTTTGAAATATCATATATTTCTAATATGCGTCATCTCAGTTATTGTCTTGGGACAGAATTATTGGCAAATTGTTCAATTCGCATTCTGGCACGAGTCATACATGTTATGAAGCCAAGGTGGGTTTATAACTACATATGAACATCGTTTTCAAGGCTGGCAACGCACCTGCAAGTCCTCGGATGTTGCAGGTGTCCATGGGCGGTGGTAGTCACTTTCCATCAGGTGAGCCTCCTGCACGTTTGCCCCCTCTTACATAAAAAAAAATCGTTATAGGTGAGATGTGCTTGTGTCGCACGCGCAACTTACGAGGCGAATAAAAGTCAATTTGTAATGTGTAAGTTTTGTTTGTTTTTAAAGGATTCCCGTATTATTGTTTCTAGGTATATTAAAGTGTTTCCTTGGTTGACATCGACTCCAAAAATAACAATAATTGTAAATACATTATCAACCACACAAAACAATCGTATCTACATATTGATGAGTAGAAAATAGTAAGTTAATTATCAAATTATAGAAGAATAAGCAATTATTATTTTACTTTTTAGTGCATATTCATTTTGTTTTACCTTGAAGTCGGTTTTTGTTTTATTTATTTTTCGATTTTTAGTGAATCTGAAGTACACTCACTAATTTGTAGAAAATGGGTAGACCTACTAAACGTGCAGCTCATATGAGACAGCGCCGTTTATATTATTATTTAAATATATTAATCTAAAACAGTGAAACGTAAAGAAAAATGCATTTTGGTATTTAATTAATAAATATTAGTTAATATGGTTAAATGTATGAATATAAATTAACATGTTTTGATTAAATAGATTTAGTTGGTGGGGTGTTGGGCAGCCATAACATAATCAAATAGTTATTTCTAGTAATAATTAAATAAACTGTATGTTTATAGATGTTGTGTTATACCATTCTTCACCATAAAATATGACGAAATGTCTGTATATTAAATAAAAGGGGAAGTATCTATATTATAACCAATATATAAATATAACATTTACTTATTTAGTACTTATAGATACGATTATATATACATAATTTTCAAAATTGGTCTCAACTTTTAGGAGATGTTTAAATATGTTTCAATTACAAACATATATACTAATGCTTACATGCTTAACTAGATAGAAAAAGAAAAGATTTGATTATTGTTTGATTTTTTATTACGATTTAACTCAAAAACTTCTTGACCGATTTTAAAAATTCTTATACCCTTAGAAAGCTACGTCTTTACCGAGTAACATAGGCTATATTATATTTTCAAAAACTTATAGATCCCTACTTAAAATGGAGCAATGTAACCCAAGGTATCAAACTGTTGCCTATAAAAGTCATTATTTAGCTCGCGCTGCGAAAACTATTGACGGTATATAAAAAGTGTTCTATACAATAGGTATTACTTGTAGTAATTACTTGATCATAACAATGTTATGGTATGTGACTGAAAAATCTAGATAGCCTATAAAAGATTCGGCCGTGTATCGTTAATTTGCTACTAAGAATTGAAGATTTCCGTTATTTTGTCATGGATCCTATAATCAGAATCTAAACAAACTGTCATCAAACAAGCCTTGAAGTACACTCTTTCCAATAAAAAAAAATCATCGAAATCGGTTTGAATAGATTTCGAGTTATTCGTCCATTTGTCGCGCACATATTTATGCAAATTTACGACTTATGTGGTTTTGTCATGGATGCCAGTGTCAAAAGTGGACTAAATAAAAATGGGACCCCAAGGGAAGCACCCCCTTTGAAATAAAAAAAAAACATCGAAACAACAAAATCGATTCACCCAGTCGAAAATTATGAGGAAAAAAACATACAGACGAATTGATAACCTCCTCCTTTTTTCGAAGTCGGTTGAAATCTATCGTGGGTAGAGGCAATTAATATTTCGAACAACTTACTATCAGTTTAATCTTTCACCACAATCATTCAAACACTGGCATACCTATAAATGGTTTCTTACAGCACATTATATATTTTACATTAAGATGTTATTCAAAAGCCATTGGTGTTACGGCTTAAATACAAAATAAGAAAAAGTAACTAACACCGCAAAACAAACTTTAAAAAAATAGGGAATGAGTTCCACCGCAAAGGAACCGAGTTATTTGTCTTATACCCATTAAGCTTATACTAGCGTTTATTGCTTTTGCAGTAAAAAATAAACCGAAATAAAAACATACAGCTGCAAAAATATACAAATAAAATTTCATATTATTACATTGAATCGCTAAATTGTTTTCAGAAATGAGCACTTCATGCATTTAATCAGGTAATGTGTCGGGATAAATATCCTTTTTTTTAGTGGAAACCTTCAGAAAAGTAACCGGCTCCCATGGGGGAAAAATCGGATTATGTGGGATTCTGGCCGTCTTCGGCACGGATCGGAGAGGCTGCGGGATCGTGTTGATATAACGCATCCACGACCCCTCACGTGGAGCACCGCACGCTCGTGGTTCAGTGGAGCTCTCCTCAGGGGGCGAAGGTAAAATCGCCCCCGCAATCCTCGCTAGTGCGTACGACAGCGCGAGGCCATCCCGGCTGATGTCCTCCACAGGGCCGTCTGAAATAGAAGGACACAGGTAAAGAGCTATCCCTCACGTGGTAGACACGTGATGCACCACCTCATGCATCCACAATCTCAGGGTTATGCTTTACCTTTTAAGCCCCGAGCGTTGGGGCTGTGGGAGGACCGAGAGGACGCCAACGTCGTCCCCACCGAGCAGGATCGCCCCTTTTCCGTACCCGCTCGGTGCTCTTCTGGACCATGACACAGAAGGTAGCTACAGCCCTCCACGCCGATTGTCTTTAAATTGATCTAAGTGAGCATGTAACATATGTAGTTTCAGGGACATTCTGCAACCCATGATTATACAGGTATCGGCCATTTAGAAATAAGCACTTTGTAATTTTAACCGACTTCAAAAAGGAGGAGGTTATCAATTCAATTGGTATATTTTATATGTATGTACATCGATAACGCTGAGATTTCTGATCCGATTTACGATATTCTTCTTTAGTTTGATGCGGAATTATTCCCATTTGGTCCCATAAAAATTTAACAAAGCTCGGCCCAGTTGTTTTCGTTTCTAAACTTTTACAAGCCTTTTATTAACAATGCATTGTATGTAATTTGTTCGGGAGGAATCTCGCAATCCAATTTTGAAGCAGATATCTTCAACCGATTGACCTACGTAGCAAAGGCAATATTATATATGTATATTAACATAAATATACCTATAATATACCTAGTAAAATGATATATGTTTTTAAATAAGCTTCAATTTTAATTACCGTGAACTTTGAATTCTAACATCAGAAGTAACCGTTGGCTTTTCAAATGAAATTAAAAGCAGTTACAATTTGTTTAACTACCCTACAAAAGTATTATAATTTACTGAGTACAGAAAATGTGTGTTAGCGTTTTATACAATGGAAAAGATATGTTGTTTACATTGCGATTTTATCTTTTCTTTTTTTTTAGATACCATACTTTGGATTATTAATTAACAGTGTCCTGACGCTAATACATTTTATTACAAGTTTCAGAACGGATCGTGCTGTCTTGGAAGATCTCCTCAACACGATCCGTGATGCCGTCTCAGACCATCATCTAAATGATGATAACCTGGCATTTCATCTCTTCGATCCAATGACCAGTAGTAACGACACCGACGGCTGGTGTAAGAACATGGAAG
This sequence comes from Nymphalis c-album, assembly GCA_963151315.1. Taxonomy (NCBI): domain Eukaryota; kingdom Metazoa; phylum Arthropoda; class Insecta; order Lepidoptera; family Nymphalidae; genus Nymphalis; species Nymphalis c-album. Next base: position 7,501,345 of record OY720588.1, read on the forward strand.
GACTATCGAAGGTCTTCAAATGGAGCAGCATCGCAAAATTCATAAAGGGTAGGTACCCCAGAAGTTTAACAGTGTCCTCAAGCTAATATATTTTATTACCAATTTCAGAACGGCTCCTGCTGTCTTGGAAGATCTCCTCAACGCGATCCGTGATTCTGTCTCAGACCATCGTTGATCGTAAGTTTTAAAGTAAAAGTTTATTTTTAATTATGAACATTTACGTGAAAGATGTAATTTTAGTTTGTGTACGGTATTTGAGGAGTTTATATTTAGGTTGATATATTATTATTAACCAATGCTTCGATAAGTGGGTTTGGGCTACCTGCCATTGAAGCGGAGCGAACGTGCGGAGTAGAGAAACTAAGAAATATTATAACCAATACGATTGGATAAAGGTCTCGGAACGAAGAAATAAATAAAAAATAATTTCATATATAGGGCTAAAAAAAAAACTACATGTGTCTTAATAGTTGTTTTTCCTATAGCGCTTTGTCATAATGTGGCCTGTGTAATAATTTAAATGTTTCCAAATCACTTAATACCAAGCCATCTAAATTATTCACTCAACTTAAAGCCATATAATATATGACCTTTTGCGAAAAAAAATATTTCGAGCCCTCTCCAATGTCATACACATACCACCACAATATGTACTTGGAACAAAAGGTGGACTTAATGGCTGAAGGCATTCTCTGCCAGTCAACCTTCTTATTAAACAGAAATCCACCAAGGATGTAATTAGTGATTGTTTATTATCAACAAAGTATACAAAAAAACTATTTAATATATGACTTTAAAAAGCACCGAAATGTTATGTCTACCTGATGTAATCTAGAAAAAACCTACTGTAGTTTACAGAACAACCTATTACAGATACTAAAAAGTAAAAAATAAAAAAACAACGTTTAAAAAATCTTACTTCGAAAAAAACTAAAAAATATAAAATAACTTAATAAAGATTTAATTTAAAACACCTCTTATGCCTTAACCTTACCTTTAATATTAATAAAATACTATTATTTGTGTGTGCTACCTATTGATAGGTTTGAAGTCGGTGCCAATCCCTAAACAAAATAAAACTTAATATTATAAACAGCTTACTTACTGTAACGAAATTCCTACACTAAAGATTAACCTACGTAAATAAACCTAAAGAACAATGTGAATTAATTGGAAACAGACAAAAACTTTATGATAAAAATGTATATAATATCATTGATATTGGCCAGAATGAGTGAATGAATATATTATGAACATATTAGTGGCCCTGAAAAGGACCTTTTGGTTTGCGTATTGTGTGAACACATAATACGACTGTTTTGAAGACAAACTAATGATAGAATTAAGTAATAATAAACACCTACAATTATGAAAACAACATATTATATAGCTTTGTGGAACAGATAAATTATACAAATCTATCAATTTTGGAATGTTTTACATTGAATCCGGCAAACTGCGCTACGATAGCAGTATCGAATATGTAATATTAATCTATTTTAGTTCCAGTTTTTGTCGATAGTTGGTGCTGCGATCAAAATCAGGAAGATATTTTGTAGCTTCGTGTTATTTTTAACTTTTGGAAAAGGTGTTCTGAAGAATACTTAGTGAACTTAAATCAAAGGTTTAAATGGTCTACGAAAAGATCGGAACGTGAAATTAATGACATTGTTATAGTTATAGATCAAAATATACCACCTGCTAAGTGATTACTAGGTAGGATTGTTGAAAAAAACCCCGCGTGGGATGTCCACTGAACCTGATATATTTATAATTACAAACATCTTCAGGCATGGCGAGCCTTCTTGTATTAATATTTCCATATCAACTAGGCATTTATGACAGTTATAACCAAGCTATATGAGTGGTATTCGCTCGACTTTATTTTTATAGCAATATTATATCGCCTCCAGGCTGTTTAAAATAAAGAAGAATATTATTATTGTTTTGTTATTATATAAATATTAAAAAGATTGAGCTGAAAAAAAAATGCCGCAGTTTCTTTCGCCGGCTCTTCTCAGGTCTGAGGTGTTTATTTCCGAACCGGTGGTAGATTTATGACAATCAATAAGAAAGTGTAACATATTGAAAGAAAGTTCTACATTGAATTTGAATTATAGTCAGGATATTTAGCACGTGCATATATAACAAACGACAAGGCACCCCTACCGATTCCAGGGGATTACAGACATTCCATTAGGCTATCATCCTTGTTACGTGCTATTTAACTCTAGGTTTGTATTAATGGTCACTGTTTTCTTATTCACCGTTGTACATCCACATCGCAATCTGCTAGTTCTCTGTAGTTGCAGTTGCTCAAGGGTGGTGCTAGCCACTTTCTATCAGGCGAGTGTCCTGCCTCTTTCCTTTCCATTACATTAAAAAAATTAAAATTCATCCAAGTCTGTTCTGGTATTTAAAAGTGCTATACAAACATACATATATGAACCCTAAATGACATCGACTCCACAAATAACAATAATTGTAACTACATTTCTTTATTAAAACTAAATTACTTACTAAATTTACATAGTGGCATAATATATATATCGGCGCAATATCATTTACTTAAGTTATTTACTTGATACATGAGATAATGTGACTTAAAACTAGTTAAAATTAATAAGAGAAAACAAATCATTCGTTGGAAATGATTTATTTACATTGTCTAAAAAGGTTTTCATATGTCATAAAAACTCGTTTGATTATTATTCTAAAACTATTTTAATTTATTAATTGTCATCTTTTGGGAATGGAGATTTATTTGTCACTCTTGTTTGAGATACGGCTCTGTTAAAAAAAGGTTCAGTATAAGCAGCCGAGCTGTACGGAGCTCTACTCTGTTATTAACATTCAATAAAAGTGTTATTGGAAGAAGTTGTCGTTTTTAATTATTACTACTATGAATAATGAAGATAGTAATGAAGAGAATAACGTCAGCAACGCTGACGTTATTATTTTTAACAATACGACGTCCTGACCTTCGACAATCAGTCCACCATTCCGATATATATTATACATAATTATTAACAAATATTATATATAAATTTAACTTACAAGTATGCACATCATTAATTTTATATATTTTATAATAACACTACAAATTGTGACATCTTACGATAGAGTAAATAGATATATAAGTAATACACAGTAATTATAATTATGATTAAAAATAATCTTTATATATATATATATATATATATATACATATATATATTGATATAACCTTTTTTTGAAATTACATAGAATCAGAAAAAATATCTATATTGCATTGATGATATATATTGAGTTATATAATTTTAATTTTTTCGTTGGGATATAAACAGCGGCTTATAATTAATTGCTCTTGCTGAGGGGCGGATATGTGTATATTTATATGTGACAATAGGGATGGACAATCTTTAAAGTTATAAGGCAATTTAAAAATAAAAATCATTTTTAAATAACTACATCTTTGATGCAATGTTTTCATGCCGAAATATTCTGTTTTTTCTTCATATTTGGTATCTAGATTAGTATGAGTAATATGAACAAGTCTTTTCTTTCGTCGAGTAGAGGTCAGCTAAGGAAGCTGATTTTGTTCAACTCTCGCCCAAAACAGATTTTTCACATAATATAGCTTATCATTCACTTTATATGTTAGAAGCCCATACCAAACATCATTAACAGTTGCCATAGTAACCGATTTCATGATGTTTTTATTGATAAACTAGCTGTTGCCAGCGGCTTCGTTCTTTAACTATACTAATACATATTTTAAAGAGGTAGTTTTTTTTGTATGTTTGTTTGTAATTTTTTTTATAGTATAGTTAGGCGGACGTGCAAATGGGGCCACCTGATGGTAAGTGGTGACCAATGCCCTTAGACATCGGCATTATAAGAAACGCTTATATCACCAATGCGCCACCAAACAAATTTAGTTTAAAATGTTTCAGTTTTGTAATCTGTCAATTTTAATGATATCGTGTCATTTTTCTTACTTTTATTTTATTTTGTACAACTCAAACCTTTTAAATAATAGAGAAACGTCGCTTTTTATCGGGCGTTAATAACAGACTACACCACAGTTTTATACTATAGCAGTTATTATCGTTCACGATTTGTTAATGATCTGATATTTATAATGCTTTTGAAATAAAATTATTATTTTTCAATTAAAAAAGAGGTAAAACTAGTTATTTTGTATGTTTGTTTGTATCCTAATTTAACATTTTTGCATTGAAAACCATACAAATATACAAACTAATAAGAATGAAGTTGAATAAAGGAGGACAACGCTGTTTAGTGTGACAATAAAAATAATAAAAATGCCCTCCAGACCAATTGCGACCACGGCGGCCAATCAAGGTGTGCCAACTGCGCAGGACATTATAATGCACAGGTGTGTGCGCAAACACAGGTTTTTTTTTTTTTTTTATCGCATAGGAAGGCGGACGAGCATATGGGCCACCAGATGGTAAGTGGTCACCAACGCCCATAGACATTGGCGTTGTAAGAGCTGTTAATCATCTCTTACATCGCCAATGCGCCACCAACCTTGGGAACTAAGATGTTATGTCCCTTGTGCCCGTAATTACACTGGCTCACTCACCCTTCAAACCGGAACACAGCAATAACAAGTACTGCTGTTTTGCGGTAGAATATCTGATGAGTGGGTGGTACCTACCCAGACGAGCTTGCACAAAGCTCTACCACCAAGTAAATACCATCCATCCATCATACCATCGGATTATGAGACCTAAGGAAAAGAGGTGCACTCTCTTTTCCTTAGGTCTCATAATCCGATGGGACGGCAATCCGACACGATCGGAAAGAGTTCAGGCGCAGGACCAACGGTTTAACGTACCTACTTTTCGATGCACGGGAGTATACACGCTTCCAACTTCCAGACTCCGGGCTGCTACTGAGAATTTTCGAGAGAAAACCCCAATAACTATTTATTGGCTCGACTTGGGAATTGAACACCACCGATTCTGCGGCCTTATATCAAGCCACAAGACCAACGAGGCAGTAACCTAATTATAATAGTTAGATACATAGATATATAGCCTCCCGATCTATTTTTTGTTAAAGATAAGTAATATAAACATGTAGTACATTATTTTTAGTATCTCAAATAGTTTTCGTTTTTGTTATATTTTTTCTATTTTTTTATAATCCTCATTTAGATAAAATTGTTATAATTGATATTATAATTATTAATACCACTTAATATAGATTAAAATTATCTATTACACTTATTTGAATGAATACTTTAGAAGATATGTTCATTAAACCAGAATCGATGGTAACATTGACAGGGATGTGAGGAACCGTGTAAATGCAGGGTGGATGAAACGCCCTTGAAGAACAAAGGGAAGATTTATAAGACCGTTATAATACCTGTCATGATGTAAGGTTCTGAATGATGGTCAGCCAAAGAAGATGATCTAAAAAGAATGCATGTGGCAGAGATCCGAATATTAAGAGGGATGTGCGTTGTAACTAGAATAGACGATGTAAGAAACAACTATATCAAAGGAAGTCTGGAAGTAACACCGATAGCTGAAAAGTTAAAGAGCAATAGATTAGCGTGGTATGGGCATGAGAAAGGATGAAAAACATGTTACTAGAAGGATGATCAGTATGTAAGTTGATGGATATAAGGGAAGCCAAAGAAAGTGTGGATGGATTGTGTAAGAAAGGTGTAAGTACGAGTGACAGAAAGAAGTGAAAGAAAAATACATACTGTACCGACCCTACGTAGTTGGATAATTGCAGGAAAAAGAAGACTTTAGAAGATATCATCGATTCCTTAACATTTTCTTTAGTAGTTCTTTATTCCAATGCCCTATACTGAACATACATAGTAATGTACGGGCGAATAGATCGATAAGTGAACATTTAAACGTTATTGATGCTAAAAAATGTACGGAATAAAATCCTTATTTTACCCGTATGAAGTCGGGACGGGCAGCTAGTTCTGATATATAGGATACCAAATCTGACAGATCTGACAGCAATAATCAATATTATTACATTATCAACCACACAACACAATCTACATATTGGTGAGTAGAAAAAAGTAAGTTAAATATCAAATTATAGAAGAATACGCAGTTATTGTTTTACTTTTTAGTGCATATTAATTTGTTTTTCTTTTGAAGTCGAGTTTTTATTTTGTTATAGTTTTTATTTATTTTTCGATTTTTAGTGAATCTGAAGTACAATAACTACTTAGGTAGAATATGGGTAGACCTACTAAACGTTCTGCTCATATGAGACAGCGCCGTTTATATTATTTTTTATATATAATATATAAATCTAAAACAGTGAAACGTAAAGAAAAATGAATTTTGTTACTTAATTAATAAATATTAGTTAATATTGTTAAATGTATGAATATAAATTAACATGTTTTGATTAAATAGATTTAGTTGGTGGGGTGTTGGGCAGCCATAACATAATCAAATAGTTATTTCTAGTAATAATTAAATAAACTGTATGTTTATAGATGTTGTGTTATAACAATCTTCACCATAAAATATGACGGAAAGATTCGGCCAATTATCGTTAATTTGCTCCTAAGAATTGAAGAGTTCCGTTACTTTGTCACGGATCCCATAATGAGAATCTTACCAAACTGTCATCAAACTACCGCTGAAGTACACCCTTTCCTTTAAAACAATCATCGAAATCGGTTGGCGTGATATTGAGTTATTCGTTCATTTTTCGCGCACATACTTAATGCAAATATACGACTTATATGGTTTTCTCATGGATACCATTGTCAAAACTAGACCAAATTAAAATGGGACCACATGGGAAGCACCAGCTATCAAATAAAAAAAAAACATCAAAATCGATTCACCCAGTCGAAAGTTATGAGGTAACAAACACAAAAAAAAACATACAGACGAATTGATAACCACCTCCTTTTTTTGAAGTCGGTTAAAAAAGAAATGCACCGTAACAAACATTTTTTAGATTAATAAATAACATTTACAAGGGATATTGGTTGGGATACTTATTTAGATTCAGCAAGCGTCATATAATAACATTTTATGGCAAAACCAAATAGAGTTATCAGTTTCCGAAACGATCCCGAAGAAGTATCACTCTATTACAGCGGAATAGTGTAGTACAGAATCCTGTTAGCCATATTATTGTACTCTTTGATCAAATTTATTCTTATATACATTTTCTAACTTGGAAACCCTTAGCTTTATACTTAACTCTAAGCTTGCTGAACTTGTTTCTGAAAATAATATTTTCATCGGAGGCTATTTATTATGATATTTTATACGAATTACACAAAGTAAATAAAATATGATTTCAGTAACTAACGAATAAATAACAAACTTTGCTGCAATGTCACCCTGCGGACAAACATCATTTAGTTGAGAGATTTACTTAAGTACCCATAATATACATCGTGGATGAGGTAAGTAGCTTACAATCAATTAAAATAATAATTTCGAAGTAATGGGTCATATTGAAAGGGTGGTTTCTTATCTCTTCGCATGAAGCCCTCGTATAATTATGACAGAACGTCACTTTAGGTAAGTTTGTTTAATCATCAATAATTATACTTCGTGATTCATCCTCGAGATAAAAGAACTATTGACCTTGAGATATACCGAAATGTTATTTGAATGAAATATCAACAGATGATTTCAAATCAAATTTATATTTTGATAATTATTTTATCTATATATATAAAAGAGGATGTTTGTATATATGACATCGATAAACTCAGAAACTATTTGACCGATCATTATGAAAATGGTATGTATATGTATTTTTCCACGGAGAAGGTTTATATGCTATGCCCATTGATGTAGCTCGCCACCAGGCGGCGGCGGCGCTGTAAAGTATCGCCTTCCACCCCGTACAACCGATTGTCATAAAACTTCAAATATATCATTTGTTATTGTAAATAAAATAAATCAATAATGTAAAAAATACCTTTTAATTATTATTTTAAAATAATATGATTATGTACAAAAAAAGTGATTCAACGCAGAGCCTAAACCACTGGAGTTACAGACTTGAAATAACGCGTAATAAGAGAGGATTTTCCAATGGTGATGATGGAAATTCCACCCCAAAAAGGTTGAAATAAGGGATGAGCCGTTGTATAAAAATCCGTCATTTTCAAAGTTAAAAGCAGGATATTTCGTACACAAGCTTCTGGTTAGAAATAAATAAGAACGCAAATCAGAGTTTTCCACAATTCACCACCTAAAAGGGTGAAATATAGGTTGAAAGTTTATATGGAGAGTTCGCATTTTTTATCTAAGAAGCATGATATTTTATATACAGGCCTATGGTTAGACATAACATAAATACGTATTTCCGGGTTTTCGAAAATCTACCCACAAGAGGGTGAAATAGGGGGTTTAAATGTGTATGGCGGGTCCATCTATTTTGATGTAAGAAGCATGAATAATAATTATTATTCATATTATTATAATAATTATTATTCTTATTATAATAAGCCTTTGGTTAGAAATAAATTAAATACGTATTTCAGGGTTTTTTTAAAACTACCCCGCAAGAATGTGATATAAGGGTTGAAAGTTTGTATTGAAGGTCCGTCATTTTTGATGTAAGAAGTATGAAATTTAATTTTAAAGCTGAGGAAATGCATACATATTTTGTCATTTTTGAAAATTTAACCCCAAACGGGAGAAATCTGTCGGAAACTTTATTTTAAAAAAATGGTTTGATCTGCTTGAAACTTACTGTTTTTACAGCTAAAACAGACCATAATTAACCTATTTTATTATTTCTTATTTTATCACGGGCAAAGCTGCGGGTGAACCGCTAGTATTTATATAAATAAGTACATACATTGTTAGCGGTCTCTGCCTCACTAGAGTAATCAACATGGTCAAGAGTATAAAAAGGTACAGCAGAATGACTTCACTTCGCCTTCATAGCTCGACTAGGTCTGACGTCTTACTTATAACTTTAAAATAAAACTTAAATGCTAACAATTTAAATTTTATATTTTTGATGACCATCACACAACTATATATTGTAACTATGTATTGTATATGTATTATAATCCTCATGAGTACATAACTAATTAATTAATTAAGATTAGTAAACTACATAATATTAACTACTTAATTGTATCAATATAATAACATTAATTCAAATCAAGATAAATAAGTGTATTTGTTACAATTAATTTCCAAATACAATTAACTTCCGCTCCACCCCACGCTATTTCTAATTATATCAATATTCACACGGCCTGCTAGCAGCAAAAGTACTCGCGTGCCGGATGGAGTGGGCAGAGGTGTTAATTCCACTTTCATAGAGTATTATTTATATTTAAATATATATTATATTTATCCATTTACTTAAAGCTTGACTTAACAGACTTATAAGGTTTCCTATAACTTATGGAATAAATCATCGTTATTAGTTCTTAATGAACGAGTAATATCTAAATAATTTAACAAGGTGACAGCCGGACAGATTTTAGGTTTTGTTTGATAAAATGAGATACTCCTGCTACCATATCCGGTATTTTTATATAAATCATATGGGACCAACGTTAAATTTGTGAAATCTTAATTAGCTCTGCACTCTGTGGGCAGTAAGGAGAGCTAGTAATGTTCCTGAAGTTTTTGTTAATTGTTGTAATGAAAGTTCGGGATTGGGGTATAAATAACCAAAAAAATAAATGAATAAAATTATAATAATAATAGCGAAAAAAGTAAATGTCAGACTAAGTGTTGGCTAAAGAGTCCGAAATAATGTGTAATGAATTTGATGGTGATACACGTGTTCTTGCATGATAACTTTCCTACCATAACTTTGAAAGTGATCTAACTAGACTAAGCGCTAAGTATACTCTCAAAGGTTTGGTCGCTAAGTTCCCACTCTGTATCGGGATGAAGCTGCGTGGATTCTGCGTCCGCTATATGTTTGTCCTGAGACCTAAAATATGAAGCATAAATATACAGCGTGTAACAAAAACCCTGTCTGAGCCGTAAAGAGGTTATTAGGTATCGTGAGTCGGTTCTATTTATGTAGGTAATCATTTTTAAAATATTAAAGTAAAAAAATGACCCCGAATAAAATCAATATTAAATTTAATAAAATGACGAAAATCACATGGCAAAACAGGCGTGACGCCCGCCCCGCCCAGCCGCGTCTTTGATGAAGCCGCGACACCGCCTTTCGACATGAACTAGTATTGCAGAACAATCGATAGTTTGACTATCGATAAAATTGATTTCGAACACTATTCAGGATATCGATAGTACTATCGAAATTGCAAAACCCATTAGTTTTAACCAAAACTCCTAGTTCTCTTATAAGCGTTTGTTTTAGTAAGTTGTGGAAACTTGATTGTTATGAAAAAAAAAGGTTACTAATAAGTACAAAATTACTGTAAGTGTCCCTGAAAAAGTTAATAAATAAAGAAAATAAATAAATAACGCATTAGAGCTCAATTGGCACAGACTGCTTACTGGGAATGTAAGCTAGGTAATTTGTGATTTTTTATTTTAGTCGGCATTATTTTATCGCACAATATCGCGCACCGGTCGCTGCGGAGCAGTACTGCCACGGCCTTACACGTGCCAGCGGCGTTTCAAATGAACTAAAAGGAGCTGCTTAAAGAGTCTGGTGTTGTCACATTTCAAAAAATTTGCTCGATGTTGGGGAATTAGGGCACTAAAATGTATATTTTAAATTACAATAACATTTTTATAATAATTAATATTTGATATTTAATATAATATTTAGTAACGCCTATGAAACACCAATACCCGGCTTTCGGGTCGGGCAGGGTGTTTATTACACATTGTATGTGTTTCTAATTTCAAAAAATCTCCAAATGTCTTTAGTCAATATATTAAGGTCTGACCACTATGCGATTCACATACGATATATGTATTTATATACATAGCGCATTCGCCTTATCAATTCTTAACAAAATTTGTCAATTTTGCATGTTACGATACCTAATAACCACTTCACGGGTCGAACAGGGTTTTTGTTACAATGTATGTAGTATATCAGTTACTACCTGTATGTAGTATATCAGTCTAGTTTCCGTAGTACAAGCTCTGCTTAATTTGGTATCAGATGGCCGTGTGTGAATGTTTTTTATTTTTGACGTGACAACGTCTAATAAATCGATGAACGCTGGCTGCATGCACGAAAAAGGATGACTCATTGCCCGTTACGCTCATTGTCCCGTTATGCTGATTGTACGCTTGCGCCGCATCTATCTGACTTACATTAACTGACTTTACATACAACCGTTTTATTTTGTAAAGTATAGTTAGGTGGACGAGCATATGGGCCACCTGATGGTAAGTGGTCACCAACGCCCTTAGACATTGGAAGTGTAAGAAATGTTAACCATCGCTTACATCGCCAAATGGCCACCAACCTTGGGAACTAAGGTGTTGAGTCCGTTGTGCATGTAATTACCCTGGCTCACTCACCCTTCAAACCGGAACATAACAATACCAAGTACTGCCTGCTGTTTTGCGGTAGAATATCTGATGAGTGGGTGGTACTTATCCAGACGAGTTTGCACAAAGCTCTACCACTAGCCTAGAATAGAATACCACCGAATAAAGAAAGAATAATGTCCCCGGATATGAATGTTAGTCGCTGATAACGTTATTTGTAGGTTAAAGATTTTGTATAATCAGTACAGCAGTTTTTAAGTTTATTCATTAGAAACAAACATGATCATATTTAACCCCTCTATAATATTAGTATAGATATGGATAGGACTGCCGTTCGTTGGTCTAGTGGCTTGATATAAGGCTGCAGACTCGGTTTTCCTGGGTTCAATTCCCAGGTCGGGCCAATAAATAGTTATTGAGGTTTTCTGTCAGAAAATTCTCAGTAGCAGCCCGGAGTCTGAAAGTTGGAAGTGTGTACACTCCCGTGCCTCGGAAAGCACGTTAAGCCGTTGGTGCCTGATTTCTTTCCGGTCGTGTCGGATTACCGTCCCATCGGATTATGAGAGCTAAGGAAAAGAGAGTACGCCTGTGTTTGTGCAAACACTCGTGCACTATAATATCTCCAGCGCAGTTGGCTAATCTCTCTTGAAATTGGCCGTCATGGTTGAAATCGGCCTGGAGGACATATATTATTATATATTATTATAGATATATAATACGCGCGAGCGAAGCCGCGGGCGACTGCTACTTAATTTATATTATTCAGAGATTATAAACACAATTCACGTTACGATTATATTTTGAGTTTCACGATTCTTCACTAGACCGTCTCGGCTAATAACTTGTATCGACTAAAAGACAAAATAATGTAAAATGTAAAAAGTTTATCATTCTTCTAAACACTGACTATTTCAATAACAATTATTTGAAATTTTGTTAGTTGGTTTTTGGTTTTAGTTTTCCAGCTATTTATCAATCGTCAAAATCGACGATGTCATCATTCCATCTTTTTGCACCTACTCGGTTTTTCGACATATACTTTGATAACGTACAATTTGGGTGAGAGCGGGTCCCCTTGCTCCTCGCTCTATTCGGATTTCTCGTGCTCTACTGTTGTTGTATATTACCTCAATGAGATCGATGTAGTCCTTATTTATTCCTTGTTCGTTCAAAGCTTGCCTTATAGATTCGTGATAAATGGTGTCGAATGCTTTGGAATAATCAATGAAGGCAATATATTTATCATATTCTGTATATTTTTCAATGATTTGTTTCAGCGTGTGTATGTGGTCGATGGTGGAATAGGTTTTCATCAACTAACGCTGAGATTCTCCGAAGCAATGTTGAACTAAACGCTTTATAGAGACAGGGCATTAAGCTTATGGGTCTATAATTCGTAATTAATTTTGGGTCTCCTTTTTTGTATACAGGGTGTAACAAAATTCGTGTCCGACCCGTGAAGTGGTTATCAGGTATCGTTAGTCGGTTCTATTTTTGTAATCAATTTTAAAATTTTAAGCAAAATTTTACCCCGAAAAAAAATTAATTTGACTATATAACGACAATTATATTGCAACACAGGCGCGGGCGTTAGCGCTAGATAGCTCTTACCTATCGGGTAGGTCGGAGACGAGGTCATGACCTCAGTTGTCCATTAAATTTTCGTCATTAACAAATGAAAATGAAAAAAAAAATTTTTTTATGAGTAATTTTTTTGTATAATATTTTTTTTTTTTTTACATAAATAGAACCGACTCACGATACCTAATAACCACTTCACGGGTCGGACACGAATTTTGTTACACTCTGTATAAGTACTATTTCTGAGCACGACCACTGTTCCGGAATATTTTTCTTTTCTAATATGAAGTTGAACAGAGTAGCAAGTGGTCGTACTAAGTGGTCTTTACCAGTGTTAATTAAATCATTTGTCATGCCATCTGGACCTGGACTTTTATCGGTTTTTAATATCTAAGTAGATAGCTCTATCTCGCCTTCCAAAAAGGGCATTACTGTGTCTTCATTGCTTGTCGAGTGAGTTGAAATCGTGTCATGCCGAGGTTGTTGGTCTAGTGAAGAGATCTTTGAAAAATTGTGTAGCTATGTTCATAATATCATTCCTACTAGTTACCAAAGATCCGGCAGTATATAACTGTGTCATGAGCTGCTTGCTGTTGCGAAGTTTTTTGAAAACTTTTTTGACTGCTCCCTTTTTTTTCAGGTATAGGTATATCTTGGTGGAGGTTTTAAGTCTGTAGTTCTTCAAGTTATCTCAAATTTTCGTATAAATGTATCTGCATAATTTAATAAGTTTTATTTCTTCTTGTTTCGTTTTGTTCATTTTAAATTTTAATTCATGTTTTTGTTGTTTAAGTTCAATAATATCTTGTGTGATAATTGTTGTTTACTACAGTTTCAACTTTTTGACTTACCTGAACATTGAATTAAGTAGCGCTCTATGTAATTATAAATAGTTTATGGAGTTTCTTCTACAGGTAGTATGTACTTGGAGATAAGATTTCCAAATTTCAAATTCCACAGTTGCATGTGTGAGGCTATGTCTATATTTTGCTCTAGATTGTTTTTTTTTCTTCTTGTGGATAGAGTATTTTTTTTCAGCCTTTTGCCATCCACTGCTGGACGAAAGCTTCCCCCATAGAACGCCAACCATCCCGATCCTGGGCAGCCCGCATCCATCCCGTACCTGCCACCTTTTTTAAATCGTCAGTCCACCTCGTCACAGGGCGTCCTACACTACGTTTACCTAAGCGTGGTCTCCACTCTAACACGTGTCGGCTCCATCGGCCATCAAGGCGCCTGGAGACATGACCAGCCCACTTCCACTTCAGCGAGCTAATTCTACGCGCGATGTCGGTAACTTTAGTTCTCTGGCGAATGTCCTCATTTCGGATTCTGTGGATAGAGTAATTCTTAACATTTTATGGACACGAGGATGTAGTCATCTACAAATAACGATGCAGTTTTCCACATTCTTAGTTAAGTTGCTATAAAGTCAAAAATAATATTGCTCGTTAAAAACTGCCGAAGTTTTGAGTTTGAGAAAGACTTCATTAAGATTCTTCAGAAAATTTAATATAAAAGTTTTCGTAAGTATTTTTAATATACGACAAAATTCTCGTGATATTTAATGTTATTTCATATTTTAATTTTAAATCTGTTTTTAGAAAATGTGTAAATATGTCTACATCCTTGTGATAAATGTTAACGCTTATATTATTATATATTTAGAACGAGCTGCGTAGCTTCGTTTAGAAATTTAAAATCGAAACAGATTTCTGGGATTATGAATAATTAATAATTATAATTGGTTATACTCGTACTTATTTCTAAAAATGCTAACATTTTATCCGGTTTGATATAAATTATTCCCAAAAAATATTTTGCGAATTCACTGGGCCCCGTTTTTTATTACTACCTGGGTTAATATTTAAGAAATTATTTTGTATGAAATTCTATGTGTATAGTCCGAATGAAAGTAGTATGTACGATAAATTTCTGATTGAGTGGCATCTGTCTGGCACGGAGCCATTGCTGATGACACCACAAATATTGTCCTCTTTTCCTTAATGTGCCTACTTAACGGACGAAACTTTCTTATCGAACGCAACAACACTGTCGAGTTTCTAAGTAATATTCACAATGAAATAACCATTTGAAGAACATTTTTCTTCAAAATCACTGTCGAATTTATTTCCGTAATAGTGCCTGAAGTGCAGAAGGTTTGTTACATAATGTTTTTATATATTAGGTTGCAAGTGAAATTCTAAAAAAATCTTATAGTCACTAAATTATAATATTGTCGACAAAATAACAAAAATTAAAAATGGTAAAACAATAAAGGTGCTTTGAAGCTGGACCATCGTCAAAATATTACGATCGTCTAATATCGAAGGATAAATTCTTTAATCGAAGATCATATAAGTGTTATGTTGAATTTGCGGGAATCATGCGGCTCAGACACGACAGATAAGTTAAACGGTATGTATATTATAATCTGACTGCCTCGTTGGCTAGATGTAAGGCCGCAGACTCGGTGGTCCTGAGTTCAATTCCCAGGTCGGGCCAATAAATAGTTATTGGGATTTTCTGTCAGGAAATTCTCAGTAGCAGCCCGGAGTCTGGAAGTTGGAATTGTGTACACTCCCGTGCCTCGGAAAGCACGTTAAGCCGTTGGTCCTGCGCCTGAACTCGTTCCGGTCGTGTCGAATTGCCGTCCCAACGGATTATAAGAGCTAAGGAAAAGAGAGTTCACCTGTGTTTGCGCACACACTTGTGCACTATAATATCTCCAGCGCAGTTAGCTAATCTCTCTTGAGAATGGCCGCGTTGGCCGAAATCGGTCAGGAGGTCATTATCAAGATTAAATTTTAACTTATTTATATGTTTAACCTTATAGGCAAGTCAAGTATTTTGAATATAAACTGGATACTAGTTTTAGAACTATTGAAATATTGTTATTTTTTTATTTATTTATTTTATTTTATTTATTTATTTGTTTCCAAATGACAGCTTAGCTTATCTCTCATACAAATATACAAGAGGGTATAATGTATTACGCAGTAAACACGTAAGTAAAATCAGATTATAGAATATAACAATGCTAAGCAACTCGAGTTCGATTCATATTGCCCTCCGTACTAGGTGAACTGAATGACGGTAGGAGCAAAATTCTCGATCGCGTGTCACTAGCGGCATAGTATATGCAAAAGTTACATGCTGCTTTTAATTTTTCCATTATACATATTATACCAACTAATTTATTTTTTATTTAGTTTTATTTTTTACATTTCTTATAACATATTTTATAATGCGAATTTTCTCGAGAGTAAGCATGCCTATGTACACGCGCTCGCATGTATGTATATTTGTGTATGTGTGTGTGTGTGTGTGAATGTGTGCGTGCGTGTGTGAGTGTGTGCGTGAGCGTGTGTGTGTGTGTGCAAAAGAGATTTAAATGATGTTATGTGTAACCGTTGCGATGACTTAATACTGGGCAAATATTTAGGACACATAATAAATAAGGCTTGAATATTTTTTAACAAAAGACTAGTATAGTAATAGTACAGAAACCGCCTGTGAATGTGTCACTGCTGGGCTAAGGCCTCTTCTCCTCTTTTTGAGGAGAAGGTTTGGAACTTATATCACCACGCTGCTTTAATGCGGGTTGGTGGAATACACATGTGACAGAATTTCAGTGAAATTTGACACATGCAGGTTTCCTCACGATGTTTTTCTTCACCGCTAAGCACGAGATGAATTATAATCACAAATTACGCACATGAAATTCAGTGGTGCCTGCCCGGGCCCGGCATAGTATACAGGCGCAAATACAAGGACTAACTCTATACACTCCTACTCTTGTAATCTGATGGGACGGCTAATGTGACAGGACCAGGACGATAAGAGAGACAGTAAGAGTTTGACACAGGACCAACGGCTTTTCGTGTTTTACGAGATTATGTAAACACTGCCATCTTCTTTACAAAAAAACCTTTTTAAGGCCTAACCCGGAACCAACCAAGGACTTCGGGATCTGCGGATCCTTAACCACGATAGCGTGCATCTTATTATTAATCGTAACCATTTTTATGTTTACATAACAAAAGTTATGGTCTGCTAAACATCAAAGCCTCATTGGTGGGGACGCATATGAACTTGGAAAGAATGGTATGTTTCACAGTTTGTGTTTACAAACTTAAGGAGGTTTGAAATTACTTCAAGCGTTATCGCCTGAGACAATTTCATACCCTTTCATACCATGTCAAGTAAGGTCACTAAACTACCTGCATGTCTTTTGAATGCAGATTAATGTTGTGAAATAAATTGTTTACTAGAGCAGAATTTAATCGCTGTTAAAAAACTCAACTAACTCTTTTATGAAGACTTATTTGATTAAAATGTTTTAACTCTAATTGAGATACAAACAAAAGGTATTTAAAAAAATAACGGTATATTATTTAGACAGACATCATTTAATAACGAAGTTATTATATAATTGTGTAATTCCGTCCCAAGCGATCTAATTTGTACCAAAACCCCTATTTGATATCCAACACATAAGTATTACATTCAATCACTTTTCTATTTGTTTTAAGTTAGATTATACAAAATGCTATAACTTTTTTGTTTTTATTTTTTCGCTGTGGAAATGCATTTTCGCATACCCCCCGCAAGATGAAAAGCGGTGGGTTATGTGGGACTCGACGGCCGAATTGCAAGGCCGTAATACCCACTAAAACCACAGCGTATACTTCACCGCCTTGAAGGTGCCACGGGGTTCACGGTGCCAAGGGGTCGCGTGAGCATTCTACCCTGACACCCCGACGGGTAGCCCGAAGGCTACAACCTCCTTGGCGACGGATTAAGGTGTTGGGCTCCGCCGCCAAAACACCCTGACGTCCGCAGAGGACAGGGAGGACGGCAACCTGACAACACCGCACGTCTCTTCCTCTGCGGCCTCACCGCAACGCAACAAATGGTGTGCCCCCATTCGGTCGCGGGAGATAGGGCGCGCGGCAACGCAACACCGACACGCCTCTCCTCCCGCGATCACTCCCGACTGCGAGAGACAGACAGAACTGTCCCCCGCAACCGTCCTCTGGGCGCATCCAACGCAAGCCTCCTCCTGAGGCCCACGAGGAGCGCCCCACACCCGGGATCCCGCTTAGCTTCCCCGTGGCCGACCGTACCACGGGTACTGAGTCCCCCCACCACGACAAGGTGGAGATCCCACTCGGGGGAGACAAAATGCTATACCAACTAAAATATCTACGATTATTTAAAAAATAGCAATTAACTAAAGAACTTTAGAATAGAAAACAGCTATATTTTTGAGCGAATTCGATTTAACAGAATATTGGATATATATATTTTTTCTATATCGGATCCATACATAACAATCGAGGTAAGATTGACATGTTCGGGCACGGGTAATGACAGGTAACTCATCCATGATTGAGTGCTTCATCAAACTAGAGTGAAATAAGAGCTTATATTCTTTTGATTTACTACGTTTTTACAAGCTATACGGCAATCTTTACACGTATATTTAAATAACTACAAAGTATTTGTTTAGATAAGCTTAAATGTAAATTGTGTAAACGAATTAAACGTTCATAAATTGTAATGTAAAACATAATTATTATATAATTATATAACCTTCTCAAAAGGACATTCCTGTCCTTAGCTTAGCTCAACGGTGCGACATTTAAAGGCTTTTTGAGACACTGGTGAAATCTAAAGAGATTAATTTAATGCGGAAACATTTAATGCATATAATAATATCTTTACCGCTGGATGGACACCGGGTGGTAGGGCTTTGTGCTGGCGTGTGTTGTCACTCATCAATAAGATAATCAATATCTGTAATTTATTGACATATTACAGATATTGATTATAATAGACACAGAATTACAGAATATTAACATTAATGTGGGCTGTTAATCTTGGCTGGATTATACTTGTCATTAAACTAGTTTTAATGGTAAGAGAGACCAGGCCAAGTGTCACGCAACATTTTTCTGATCTACTCAATTACCAAAATTAACCACTATTAATAACGCGATTAAGGGCCGGTTTTTTGATCCGTAGTTAACTCAACAAATGGTTAAAAATAGTTACAAATGGTTAAATTTTGCCAAAATGTGTTTTTTCATCAATAGTTAGTATAACAAATGTTCAAATAATGAACTGAGTGAATGAATTAGTTATAAAATTTAACCACCCAACGTTGAAGGGTTAGCATTCTGACTAATGGTTAACTCTCAACCATGACAGCTGTCCACAGTTTTCTTGCTGTCAACGTCGTATTTTTCAAATACTATTTGTATTATTTATTATAAATTTAAATATAGTTCGATATTATAATATGTTTTATTCACTCATTTTGCATGTGTTGTCACATAGAAAAATGTTACCGCCAATAAACCATAGATATTTTAAGGAAATCTTTTCCGATTTCACTGGCAATATAATAGCCAATGGTTAAGATTGACTTTAGTTAAAACAGACATTGAAAAACGAAATAGCCGTTTGACCATTAGTTAACAACTTAACTATGGTTAATCTAACAAATTGTCATACGGCATTTGACTACGGATCAAAAAACCGGCCCTAAGTCCCAATTTTTTGCATACTTAAAAATTATATTTACTCGGTTGTGTTTTTGGATGTGTTGTTGTGCAAGTTATATAATAGAGCCAACGTGCAATCTTTATCAAAAAAACCCAACAATATTTTTCTGGCCCAACCCAGAGTTGGATAAGAGAAGCTCCAGGTCTATTATTTTAAACTGACCAATGGACCAACGAGTTAGACGTTCATAAATGATGAAGTAAAAACGATTATACAAGTAAACATACTAAATAGATGCTGAATTCCAAGAAACATAACCACATAATTTAATTACATTAAGATAAGGATTAAGGTCCTCCAGACCGATTTCGGCCACGGCGGCCAATCTCAAGAGAGATTAGCCAACTGCGCAGGAGATATTATAGTGCACAAGTGTGTGCGCAAACACAGGTGCACTCCCTTTTCCTTAGCTCTCATAATCCGATGGGACGGCAATCCGACACGACCGGAAAGTGTTCAGGCGCAGGACCAACGGCTTAACGTGCTTTCCGAGGCACGGGAGTGTACACACTTCCAACTTCCAGACTTCGGGCTGATATTGAGAATTTT
This sequence comes from Nymphalis c-album, assembly GCA_963151315.1. Taxonomy (NCBI): domain Eukaryota; kingdom Metazoa; phylum Arthropoda; class Insecta; order Lepidoptera; family Nymphalidae; genus Nymphalis; species Nymphalis c-album. The sequence goes on from OY720588.1 coordinate 7,521,474, forward strand.
CTGACAAATTAATATGCACTAAAAAGTAAAAAAATAATTGCGTATTCTTCTATAATTTGATAATTAACTTACTATTTTCTACTCATCAATATGTAGGTACGAATGTGTTGTGTGGTTGATAATTTATTTACAATTATTGTTATTTTTGGAGTCGATGTCAGCCAAGATGGGTTTATAACTACATACATAGTTAGTTAGTTATAGGTGAGATGTGCTTGTGTCGCACGCGCAACTTAACGAGGCGAATAAAAGTCAATTTGTAATGTGTATGTTTTTGTTTGTTTTTAAAAGATTCCCGTATTATTATTGCTAGGTTAACACTATAACATAGTTTAACACTATAATATAGTGTTTCCTTAGCTATAATATATTTTCGAAATCTTATAGATTCCTACTTAAAATGGAGCAATGTAACCCAACGTATCAAACTGTTGCCTATAAAAGTTATTATTTCCCGTGCACTGCGAAAACTATTGACGGTATATAAAGAAGTGTTTTTTACAATAGTACTATAATTACTTGATCATAACGATGTTATGGTAGGTGAATGATAAGTCTAGATAGCCTATAAAAGATTCGGCCGTGTATCGTTAATTTGCTACTAAGAATTGAAGATTTCCGTTACTTTGTCATGGATACTATAATCAGAATCTAACCAACCTGTCATCAAACAACCCTTGAAGTACACTCTTTCCAATAAAAAAAAAATCATCGAAATCGGTTGAATAGATATCGAGTTATTCGTCCATTTGTCGCGCACATATTTATGCAAATTTACGACTTATATGGTTTTGTCATGGATGCCAGTGTCAAAACTGGACTAAAAAAATGGGACCAATGGGGAGCAACCCCTTTCAAATAAAAAAAAATCATCAAAATCTATTCACCCAGTCGAAAGTTATGAGGTAACAACACCAAAAAAAAAAAAAAAACATACAGACGAATTGATAACCTCCTCCTTTTTTGAAGTCGGTTAAAAATGGGACCACATGGGTAGCACCAGCTTTCAAATAAAAAAATCATCCAGTCGAAAGTTATGAGGTAACAACAGCAAAATATATATATATATATATATATATATATATATATATATATATATTACATCACAGAGGTACAAGTCACAATATACAAATTGTATACGTATACGTGTATGAAATTGTAGGCAGATTAACAATAATTATTTTAACTAAATACATTAAATAATTAACTTATGCTTAACTAAATAATATAATATAAGATTTTAAATGTCAAAATCATTGACAAATAATAGTCTAGGAAAATCAATTTTTTGTTTTATTTTTCTAGTTTAGAATTTATAAATTGTACAAATCGCATTTTTGATATGTTGGCACCTAAATTATTTGATTCTAACCAAGACAACACTGATTCTACAGCTTTATTTACATTCTCCTCAAAGGCGACGTTAGATTTAGTATGAGGTATAACTAACGCTATGTCATCGGCAAATAAAACACATTGATATTTTATAACACTAGGTAAATGGTTAATGTACAACATAAATAGGCATGTCAGAGTTATTTTTAAGCTTGATTGATTGCTGATTTTATTAAAGGCTTAAATAAGAACGGTCTTACTTTATTTGAAATTGAGAAGCCTTATTATACTTTACAATAAAAAAGTTGATATCACGCTTAATATTTTACACAGCAAAATATTTTTGTAAAAAAAAAAAACATCCATTCATTAATCACAATATCTCAAAGAAGAGAATTGCAGGAATATTTTACCCTTTTTTTATTGCACCTTTTTTACTTACTTTTTTATCACAAATTTGAACTCCTATTAATAGTTGCAAAAAATATGCGTAAAAAGGAGGTGAGCAAATGTTTACAGACCTCATTTAATACATACAAGCATGTTTTAATCATACCTAAATAGTATATATATCTACAAATTTAATAATATGTAATGAATGACATTTTTTTATTATATTTTCATATCAATATGTATAATATTACATATATTCTATGAACATTGCTTTTGAATTAAATATTCGAAACCATCATTCACTCAGCATAATTGTATAAAAATTTGAAGGCTGACAACACAAAGCGAATACCCAAGAAATTGTGTTTGGGGTGTACACGCCATCAACCGAGTTATAAGCTTTATACAGTAATTTTCCTCCTGAACTCCTCTCAAAAGATGGGCTTTGTAATGAGTTTCTAATTACACTAATGTTTAAGGTAAGCTATTAATGTATACAGTATAAGTATATTAAAATTAATATGTTTGGTTTCTAACGAAATAATATAAAGTATTAAAGGAACTTTAACTGTATAAAATAAATGCATAATAATTATTGTATAGGTATATTATTATATTCAAATGTAGATTACTTCGAAAAGAAATAATTCAAGTTTCTAGAGAGAGAAATGAAGAACGTAACTCTCGCAGTTGCTCAATGTTACGAGCGATTGAATTTGCGAGCAAATAAAGTTGCTACATGTTAGATAAACATATTTAATAAATTATTTTCATATATTGCTAAGTAAACACGCGTTTTCATAATATTATACCAATGTCGACTGCCTCGTTGGTCTAGTGGCTTGATATAAGGCCGCAGACTTGGTAGTCCTGGGTTCAATTCCCAGGTCGGGTCAATAAATAGTGAATGGGGTTTTCTGTCAGAAAACTCTCAGTAGCAGCCCGGAGTCTGGAAGTTGGAAGTGTGAACACTCCCGTGCCTCGGAAAGCACGTTAAGCCATTGGTCCTGCGCCTGAACTCTTCCCTGTCGTGTCGGATTGCATTCCCATCGGATTATGAGAGCTAAGGAAAAGAGAGTGCACCTGTGTTTGCGCACACACTTGTGTACTGTAATATCTCCTGCGCAATTGGCTAGTCTCTCTTGAGATTGGCCGCCGTGGCCGAAATCGATCTGGAGGACCTTATACCAATGTCGTCTTAGATGCTTGGAAATATTATACACTAGCTGCCCGTCCCGACTTCGTACGGGTAAATTAAAAAAATTATCCCGTGCATTTTTTAATCATAGATATAAACATTCACCAATCGATTTATTCGCCCATACAGTACAGTTTATATATGTTCAGTACAGGGCATATAATAATTCTATTTCCTACTAATATAATAAACACGAAATTTTGTATGGATGTATGGACATTTGTTACCCTTTCACGTAAAATAACTGAATGGATTTTAATGAAACTTTACAATAATATAGCTAATACATCAAAATAACAAATAGGCTATAATTTATAAAGCTATTAATAATTATTAATTTATAAATTGACCAAAATATAACAATAAGAATTTTAAAGAAGATAACTTTTGTCTCTTACACTATATCATTTGGACAAATGTTTTAAAAGTTACTACGATGACAAAGTGAGTGCGCGACACTATGCAGCAGTACACTGTGGGAGAAGAATTCGGTCATCGGCTCATCGCTGGGTGTGCGACTCGCATGCAGGAATACGTCATCGATGGTTGTCCGTTTTGCGGTTTTTCAAGTCCCTAGCGATTGCTTAAAGACGCACTTTACCTGTATGTAATTTATTAATAGGTAGGTTTTTATAGTGCCAGGTTGCATACCTTCGGGTTGTAGCGGAATGGGCCGGCACGCCCAGCCGGAATTACCACTCTCTCACTTAAAATCGGCGTAAAGTAATAGCTACGCTACCATAATTTTGAGTGCAAATAACAAAATGCTAAACACACAATGTCTTACTGCTACCCTATGACAACCAAAAGTTCTAAAACCTGTCGTTTTCAATGACCGCCTTGGTTGATTTTAGTGAGAACTCTTATCACATGTACACTTATTATAGTGCATGCTCAAACAATGTCCATTCCCTGCATCGCTAATGCGCCATCAACCGTAGGAACGAAGATGTTATGCCCTATGTGCCTGTAGTTTGATAGAATAAAAAAAATTGTACGCTTTTATGGTTTTAACTATACTCAACGGCGTAGATAGGCGGCGGGCTATTTAATATTAACTATAAATATATTAAGTCAAACTACAGGAATTCATAATAAGTCCACTGATGATTATTTAAAGAATAATCATCAACTTCAAAATAAAAAAAAAACCGTTACTAAAGTTTTTCTTAACAGAAATGCATTTCATACATATTAATTTCAAATCACAGATTTTCAAATTTCAAGCAAACATTTATCCTTTACTTATATTTATGCGGGCAACAGCTAGCGTACGGGCGACAGCGGGACGCGGGGCGCGCAAGCGGTTGCATCACGCGTTTGTATGATGGGTGTTGGACCGCCTGAATTTATTTAGTGCGCGATAATTTTAAAATTACGATTACTCCTAAGATATTGATTTAAATTGGGTGGTGTAAAGGGCAATTATAATGTACATTAAATGCTTAAAGTAAATAACGTATTTATTTTAATAAGGATTAATATCATATCCGTTTTTATAGCTTTCCAATTTTACCATTTTTATGTAAACATTTTTTAAACATTAAAATGGGTATAGTTAACTATCCTTAAAAGATAGACATATGCCATCGCGGACTTTTTTGTAGCTCTATGAAAGGGGAATAATTTCACCATACATTATTTTGTTATAACTCAAAGGGATTGTACAGCGTTTTCGATGAAAGCTCCCAATCGACTCGTTTTTTTTCCGACTTCTTCAACAATTATCGCTATATTTCAACAAATTTACAGAAAACATTAATGCATTATACACGTAAACCTTCCTCTTGAATCACTTTATCCATTGGTGATAACCGTATGAAAATCCGTTTAGTACTTTTTTAGTTTAGCGCGTTTATACAGAAAGACATGAAACGCGGGGGACTTTGTTTTATAATATTTAAGGAAGCGGTTGCATCACGCGTTTGCATGATGGGTGTTGGACCGCCTGAATTTATTTAGTGCGCGATAATTTTAAAATTACGATTACTCCTAAGATATTGATTTAAATTGGGTGGTGTAAAGGGCAATTATAATATACATTAAATGCTCAAAGTAAATAACGTATTTATTTTAATAAGGATTAATATCATATCCGTTTTTATAGCTTTCCAATTTGACCATTTTTATGTAAACATTTTTTAAACGTTAAAATGGGTATAGTTAGCTATCCTTAAAAGATAGACATATGCCATCGCGGACTTTTTTGTAGATCTATGAAAGGGGAATAATTTCACCATACATTGTTTTGTTATAACTCAAAGGGATTGTACAGCGTTTTCGATGAAAGCTCCCAATATGCTCGTTTTTTTCCGACTTCTTCAACAAATTTCGCTATATTTCAACAAATTTACAGAAAATATTAATGAATTATACACGTAAACCATCCACTTGAATCACTTTATCTATTAGTGAAAACCGTATGAAAATCCCTTCAGTAGTTTTTTAGTTTAGCGCGTACATACAGACAGACATGAAACGCGGGGGACTTTGTTTTATAATATTTAAGGATGCTTGTGAAAAAGTTTATTCCCCGCCACCCTTGACATCCCACTTATTATTCTCTTGGTCGTAGAGTATTTTGCTAGCTCGTCTGGGTACCACTGGGTACCACCCACTGATCAGATATTCTACAGCAAAATAGCAGTACTTGGTATTATTGTGTTCCGGTTTGAAGGGTGAGTAAGCGAGTGTAATTACAGGCACAAGGGACATAACATCTTAGTTCCCAAGGTTGGTAGAGCATTGCCAATGTAAGCGATAGTTATCATCTCTTACAATGCCAATATCAATGGGCGGTGGTGACCACTTACCATAAGGTGGCCCATTTGCTCGTCCGCCTACCTATACTATAAAAAAAAACATCAATACAGTTTAGCTCAAGATATCGTGTCCCAAAATTTATTTCATCATGTTCTAGAACCAGCTTATTGTAATTATTGCTACAATGGACAATGTATAATATTTCATTCATTTACTTTGCTTTCCTCAGGAAACTTACAATATTAATAAGGTAATCTCGCCTAAGATATTGTATTAATATTACGATTTATTTAATAAATTCTGATTTCTTAATAATACATCAACAAAAAATAATGTACATGTAATAATGTTTTCTTGTATACGTGGAAAATTATTATCTGTTACGTGTACATAAACTTGAATACGGTAGTTGTATTTTGTGTCCACAATTATAAACGAAGTGTAACGTCAACGACACTAACTTCGGACTGCACGCGGGCATAAATTCAGAGAGTAACACAAGCGAGCCGCAAACAGCCTTCTCGATTTACGGACCAATAAAGAAGACAGTTTGTCAACTGAATACTTCACGCCTGTATTTCGACTTTTTTGACATATTCTTCATATTAAAAAAAGTCCAAATATATGAAATGATCTTGTTACGCTTATTTGTGTCATGTTTTAATAACTAATCACATATTGTGTTTAGAAGAATCGTTTGCATTTTCGCCAATATCACACGTCCAGACGCACTTTGCGCTTTTCTGAGTAGTAAACGAAAAAACCGGTCACGCTGCCGCTGCGATCGGTGACACTTATTAAGTGTATATTTGGCTCCATTCGACCTCAAGGATGTTCGGGTTGGGTCAATCGAGGGTGACGTTTACTTTCTAAGGTGCGTGATATAACGGACGGATGTGGAACATACTGCATCGAGGCACCGTTTGAAAAGCCTCGGTGCGGTGGAAAACTGTTGACCACTTGGCTCAGCATTTTTTTAATGGCAAACTGTAAAGAGAACACTTGAGATGCTAAGTACAAATGGGACACAATCGTTGAGACTTTTGATATTTGTTTTAAAACTACTTTAAAAGTGACGATTAATGTGAGGAAATTTACAACTAAAGAAAATTCAATGAAAACTGTGTTTAATGTTTTTCTGCTTTTGACCTCCTTAGAGGTTATCCTTATAAGCGAGGTTCTCTTTGTTTTATTTACATATAAATATTAGTTATTTATCTGACGTCATGTGTAACGGAGTACTTTTGTTGTCCTCGCTTTAACAAAAGTTCTATTGTATCGTTTACTTTAGAACGACAAGGTAGACTTAAATGTTTGCACCCAGGAATATTGATATTTTATTCCGATTGAATATTCATTTCTCCAAGTGCAAAATGCATTTTTCGTAATCAATCACAATCCAACAGCACATCTCGCAAGTAAATAAAATTCCCAAGTGGAACTGCTTATGTACAAATTATTAGATAGAATAGATAACGTAAAAATACGTATGTAACATGGAAAAAAGTAGATTATATTGTTAATCAAATTTAAACACTTTAAGTAGTTTGGTTACACAACAAGACATCGATTAAAAATTATGTGAACGTAATTTGTTAGAAAGTCGTCGTCAGTCGTCAGCACACGTTTTAGTATAAGTGACAATAATTTATAAGCACAATAACTTATTTTTTACATACAGATGCTACAAACATTCCTTTTTTTGTGTCGAATAGGTAAACAACCTGTCCATAATCATTGGTACTGTAAAAAATATTATCTAATGCGCCAACAATATTAAGAACTAAGATGGTATGTCCCTAGTGGCGTAACTTACACTCATGGCCGGATTAACAAAGGTAGCAAGAGTAGCAATTGCTTTGGGACTCGCGCGAAACGGGGCCCCTCAGAGACATGTTATGAGTAAAAAAATATATACTTTATTAATGTAGGAGACATTTTGTTTCATCAGATCAGATCAAGGGCTAACGGTAGCAGGCAGCATGCGCAAGCGATCCCGTGGCTGGTTTTTTATAGTGAGCCCCATATAAGTAAACGCGTTTTTCCACCGAGAAAAAAAAAAAGAATGGAAGAAAGGTAGGCTCAAGAACCCTTCGAAAGAAATTGCTACGGGCCCCGCGCTTGCTTTATCCGGCACTGCCTGCACTGACTCACTAACAATTCAAACCGGACTACAACGATAAGAATTGCTGTTGCGAAGGTAAAACGTGAATTTTGTCGTCGCAAAACTTTAACTATAACTATTATTATTCATGACAAGTTTAATCATTTGAATAAAATACGGCTGAATAATAATAAAATTCTCTTATATTACTTGAATGAGGAACTATGTATTAAATGGGATCGTTTATTACAGCTCTTATATGTATTATGTACAAAATTTAAAAATCGTTCTACCCATCTTCCTCTAAACGGAACTAAATATTCGCCAAATAACACGTAAAAGTCATATCTCCGATTAAAGATTTCATCCTTCGATATTGGCCGATCGTAACATTTTAACGACGGCCCTAAGAACGACTTCTTTGTTTTAATGCCAATACTTTATTATTTATCACAACATTTCGTTTTAGGGCTCAATTAACAATATTTTTTATTTCGTTGGAAAAAAGAAAGTACTTGGTGGTAGAGCTTTGTGCAAGCTCATCTGGGTAGGTACCACCCACTCTTCAGATATTCTACCACAAAACAGTAGTGCTTCGTACTGTTGTGTTCCGGTTTGAAAGGTGAGTGAGCCAGTGTAATTACAGGCACAAGGGATTACACGCATGAGCGATGTAAGCGATGGTTAATATCTCTTACATTGCCAATGTCTATGGGCGTTAGTGACCACTTACCATCAGGTGGCCCATATGCTCGTCCGCCTACCTATGCTATAGAAAAAAAAAACATAATTAGAGAGTAAGAAGTAAGAAGAAAGTACACATTAGAAATACTTAACGCTACGCTACGCTACGCTAAATTAATTTATAACTAGCAAGACCTGCGGCTTCGCCAGGATGGAACTCAGTTTGTGTTGAATATCGTTTTACAAAAATCAGCGTAGAAATGTTTTCGCGTTTATATAATGTAATGCACGTAACTAAATTCCGTTTAGAATTGACTAGTTTGCACTTGCTACCACGTGCCTCAAACTGTCACATAAGTAGCATCAGCCATTCAACCGCTTTTCCGTCAACCATTTTGTTTATTATTATTTTCCTATTAATTAATCTATACAAATAAAAATTATTAAGTGTCTGTCTCTGATTTCAAAATAACTACTTCTTTTACCGTTATTATGGCTATTTGTGAGTTATCAAAATCAAACCAATACACTTATATATGCCTGTTTGTGTGTCCAGAGTAATCGATAAAGTCGGCTTACATAATTGATTAACATTATTTAATTATATCGGGCCAATTTATATTTAAAGCCGAGCTAACGATATCGAGGCCGAATCTTAAAATATTCTCTTTGATATATAATACGAATGATGCCGTCTCCTTGGAAATTTAATGTAGCTGTGTACAATCAGTTTTATTAAAACACGTGTAGCTAAATTCAGATAAGTATTTTGTAGTAAGTGTTACAAATAAGCAAGTTATTACAAGTAAAGGAAAACAAATAAGCTTTTGCTTAATTACACATTTCATGGACAAACACTTTCTTGTAAATCTTCAGCAAAGAATCTAGGAGTAAGAACAATAATTTATCAGAGATAATTATGAAAACGTTAACATTGACAATATATGGTTAGTGCGATACAGACTGTGCTGTTTTATAAATTGAAATACAAAAAATCTAAAATGAGCTGAATTATTTATTAACCGACTTCAAAAAAAGGAGGAGGTTATCAATTCGTCTGTAGGTTTTTTTTTTTTTTTGTGTTTGTTACCTCATATCTTTTGACTGGGTGAATCGATTTTGATGATTTTTTTTTTATTTGAAAGGAGTTGCTTCCCATGGGGTCCCATGTTTTTTTGGTCCAGGTTTGACAGTGGAATCCATGAGAAAACCATATAAGTCGTAAATTTGCATGAGGTATGTGCGCGACAAATGGACGAATAACTCGATATCTATTCAACCGATTTCGATGATTTTTTTTTTTATTGGAAAGAGTATACTTCAAGGGTTGTTTGATGATAGTTTGGTTAGATTCTGATTATAGGATCCATGAAAAAGTAACGGAAATATTCAATTCTTAGTAGCAAATTAACGATACACGGCCGAATCTTGTATAGGCTATCTAGATTTTTCATTCACCTACCATAACATCGTTATGATCAAGTAATTGTAGTACTATTGTATAAAACACTTCTGTATATACCGTCAATAGTTTTCGCAGCGCACGCGAAATAATAACTTTTATAGGCAACAGTTTGATACGTTTGGGTTACATTGCTCCATTTTAAGTAGAGATCTATAAGTTTTTGAAAATGTAATAAAGCCTATGTTACTCGGTAAAGACGTAGCTTTCTAAAGGTGAAAGAATTTTTAAAATCGGTCAAGTAGTTTTTGAGTTAAATCGTAATACAAAATCAAACAAAAATCAAATCTTTCCTCTTTAAAATATGAGTTATGCATGTAAGCATTGTATATATGTATATGTTTGTAATTGAAACATATTTGAACATCTCCTAAAAGTTGAGACCAATTTTGAAAAATATATATATATATATATATATAGAATCGTATAAGTACTCTTATATACATGTTATATTTATGTATATTTATATATTGATTACTAGTGTTTTTCCCGCGGTTTCACCCACGTAGTTCCCGTTCCCGTGGGAATATGGGGACAAAATGTAGCCTATGTTACTCCCTGATAATGTTGCTTTCCATTGGTGAAAGAATTTTTAAAATCGGCTTAGTGGTTTTGGCGTGAAAGCGTCCAGACAAACTTACTTTCGCATTTATAATATTAGTTAGGATAATATAGATACTTCCCCTTTTTTTAATATACAGACATTCCGTCATATTTTATGGTGAAGAATGGTATAACACAACATCTATAAACATACAGTATATTTAATTATTACTAGAAATAATTATTTGATTATGTTATTTCTGCCCAACACCCCACCAACTAAATCTATTTAATCAAAACATGTTAATTTATATTCATATATTTAACCATATTAACTAATATTTATTAATTAAGTACCAAAATGCATTTTTCTTTACGTTTCACTGTTATAGATTAATATATTTAAATAATAATATAAACGGCGCTGTCTCATATGAGCTGCACGTTTAGTAGGTCTACCCATATTCTACCAAATTAGTGAGTGTTCTTCAGATTCACTAAAAATCGAAAAATAAATAAAAATTTTAACAAAACAAAAACCGACTTCATATGAAAAACAAATTAATATGCACTAAAAAGTAAAAAAATAATTGCGTATTCTTCTATAATTTGATAATTAACTTACTATTTTCTACTCATCAATATGTAGTTACGAATGTGTTGTGTAGTTGATAATGTATTTACAATTATTGTTATTTTTGGAGTCGATGTCAGCTAAGGAAACACTATAATATACCTAGCAATAATAATACGGCAATCTATTAAAAATAAACAAAAACATACACATTACAAATTGACTTTTATTCGCCTCGTTAAGTTGCGCGTGCGACACAAGCACATCTCACCTATAACTAACTATGTATGTAGTTATAAGCCCACCTTGGCTGACATCGACTCCAAAAGTAACAATAATTGTAAATACATTATCATTTTGAGAAACGAGAAAGTTTACAGAAAATGACTGCACTATGTCGGTGTTCAAAGAACAGTTTTCTGACTGATCAAACCTTAGGAGATATATCAAAAGTCCGAATAGAAAGCATGTGTCTATCTTTTGCGAGCGATGTCAATTTAAGAAAAGTATATATTACAAAAAATATGTAATAAATAATTCATACAATCTAGGTTTTTTGGCTGTACGTTTAAGACCGGTGTATAAAGTCTATTATCGATGTATAATCTGTGCCCATAAATGCCAAGCGGCAACTAAAAATTGACAATAGTTTTTTTCATTGACATTAGTTTCAAATTACGAGGAATCAAAAACATGCCAGTGGTAGAGTCGGCTGCTACCGATAAATATGCCGCGTGGAGAGCTCACCCACTATTTTGAAGAGAATATATTATGAAATATCCAAAGCAAACCTGACTGAAATCTTGGGTACTTGGGAATTCCGACTAAAGTCAGCTTTCTTCCCTGAAGGTTTCTTTTCTTAAAATAATTCTGTATTTTCTAAACATATCTCATTTCACCGATGTGCCTGTAATCCAAAACGGATTTTAATACCATTTTGCAAATTTACTAATATTTTGTTACCAAATATTTCAAATGTATAATGTATGTATTTTTTTAAAAACATTTACAAAACAAGCTGATACCCGCGACTTCGTCCGCATTGCTTGATATATTAACAAAGTTTTCTTATGTACGAAGGAAAAAACATCAAAAAGATCGCAAGCAAAAATATACTTTGCTTAAACATACATCACTGAACACGCAGTGCATATACAAATCGTTGTTTCTTGAAACTTTATTAACTTTTTATTAAATGAAGATACCGCAATGATTATTTTTTTTGATAAGGGCCGAATGTCGAGAAATAAAATTCAGTTTTGACACTGGCATCCATGACAAAATCATATAAGTCGTAAATTTGCATAAATATGTGCGCGACAAATGGACGAATAACTCGATATCTATTCAACCGATTTCGATGATTTTCGATGATCAGCCAAGGAAACACTTTAATATACCTAGCAATAATAATACGGGACTCCTTTAAAAACAAACAAAAACTTACACAATACAAATTGACTTTTATTCGCCTCGTTAAGTTGCGCCTGCGACACAAGCACATCTCACCTATAACGATGTACATATGTTATAAGCCCAACTTAGCTGACATCGACTCTAAAAATAAAAATAATTGTAACTACATTATCAACCACACAACACAATCGTACCTACATATTGATGAGTAGAAAATAGTAAGTTAAATATCAAATTATAGAAGAATACGCAATTATTTAATAATAATTATTAAAAAAATCAAAATTGCTTACATATTTTAGATAAATCTTGAAAAAAATGCTTTAGCATGCGTTTACTGAATTGCGAGACTCCTAGAAACGGGTACTATCTCTGAGATTACACTGAGCTTGCAACCGCGAAACGCCACTGTACCAAACGAATGTGTCTAACGCATTCTAAGATATACGAATACATAAAAAAACATTACATAACAGGATTTATAAAACTAAATTGGTAAATTGAAAGAAGTGTGTATAATGTGTTCCTATATAAACTACTACTTGCGTAAAAACTTATTCTAAACAGAGATTTCTATAAAATCCGAGCCAGCGTATATGAATTTATCAAAATATGACATCATACCGTATTGAATAAAAATATTTTTACAATAACTTACCGCTTATATACTTTCTGGAGATTTAATATAATTTTTAGCAAAATCTACTCTACTATTTTTAGAGTAAGCGGTTGCGGTCATCCAGATATAAAGAAGAGTTTTCGGTGACCCTAAGGGAGTTGCTTGAAATATTGGCAATTGCCTGAGGACACAGAAACATTCTAGGTACTGGACAAAATTACTTTCCTCACGAAAACGAAACCTGAAACAATGTTGAGACCTAGGCGCTAACAGCGGATAGAAAAATTCACTTTACATATTTTTATAATACAAGTATGAATTCTCATTTAGAACATAAACATTTAATGTTCCTAATGTGATTATAAGAATGATAATATTTGATTGATTGGTTGATTGGAAATGGTTCAAGAGCAGAATGCTCTTAAATCATTTTTTATCTCATTGTGGTCTCTACATGTCAATGAAAGAATACTCCAAATTACAAGTCCCTCTACTGTATTTAAGGGTTTGCATTACCTGTGAATAAGAACATAATTATGTAAACATTTAAATAACACTATAATACCAAATTATCCCACAACTTCTTTCAACAGCTGTTTAACAACTGTTTTTGTTTTATTTGTGCAAATTTAGTAGCAAAAACGTTAAAAGTTTTTATTAATTTTGTGAAAATTTCCAGCTGTCATATCAATGAACTGATTTTATTAATTACTGGACTCATTAATTATGTTTATTTATAGAATTAACTCGCGCTATTAATAACGTCAGTTAAAAGCTTGTTAAGAATAATTACTAATTACTTAAACTGTATTGCTATATAAATATTACTTATAGATTATAATAACATATAAGAGGATTAATTGGTTGTGACTGACGAAATTTTCAGATAGATTCTTTTTAATAAGACATCAGTGACTGGCGAGATTCGTGAATAATCAATTATCGGGTCCTCGACTCTCCTTGCCGCAAATGACTCGGAAGAAATATTAATAAATAGAAGCAAACCTGTTAAATTGGCAGTTTGATAAAGATTCAAAAAATTGTACGTCTTTTTAACAATTTTTTCTTCATATATAATTCATAACTTAGTATTCAATTGTGGTGCATTATATTTGTCTTCGCTTATTTTTACATAGCTTACATATTATAAAAATAGATATATATATAGAGAATATAGATAGCTTTATTAAAAAAAAAAAAAAACATACAGACGAATTGATAACCTCCTCCTTTTTTTGAAGTCGGTTAAAAATAAGAGACTAAATTGTTATTCGATTATTCTATAAAGCGCTGTCGTCTCAACAGCACTTCCTATCAATGCCGTAGGGACTAATTTAAGAAACGAATAAATATGTACACTACATGTTTAAAGGATGGGCGACAAGAAAATGTAATAAATGCCAGCTTTTTATCTTAATAAAAAACAAAAAATAAATAAACAACTTAGATCCTAAAAACTTAGAGCTTAAAATAAAAAACTTAGAAAACAATCCTAGATAACTTCCAACTATAATTAATTATCCAGCTTTTCTCAATAACCTATAGCTTTACAAGTATAAATTGTAACGATTTAGGACAATACATGATTTTCCTATCGAGCAAATTATATTCGTATATTTTTTTGAACATTAACAATGTTTCACAATATTTTATCTTTAACTGTTTTTAAATGTTATTTTGCTTAATCCTCTTGAGCACATCATAATCGAATACGCACAACTCAATACTTTCGTATTATTGTTCTAGTGCCTGACTATTAAACGTTGTTACCAGCATTGAGGTATTAACTCAATTCGTTTTTTATTTATCCAAATTCTTCTGTATTATTTCCTCAAGTCTGTTCATGGAATTTTATACAACATAAAAACTACTGTATGGGAAAATTAAAAGAGTAGCCGATTATAATATTAAAAACTTTTAAAATATCTCAACGATGGTCGTGGGTACAACTTTTAAAAACGGTCAACGTTTCAAGTAATATAATTTGAACGTACATTGTACATCAACTTCGTGTTCATTCGAGGGCCTAAAGTAATTACTTTACTAACAGATTTAATTGAACGAAAACTCAATCTCAATTGTTGACATTATTGAAGGGTTTTAAAGACCCGCGACTGCCAACGATTATCTTCTGTTTTTGAATTAAACTTTTATACTGAGAGCCAGCGACCTGCAGACTTAGGGTATGTTTTTCCTATTGATGATAGGTATATTATTTCAGCTGCCGTAGCTGAAATTGGGATTAACTATTACCGCCGATCGCTCCTTTGAGCGTGACAGAGGTGAACCGAGGCAATTTCGACGTTTTTTGACTTCTGGACACACCCAAAGGAATTATTTATCGAGTTAGTGAATCCCCATTTCGCCTACGGCAGGTGATGTAGTGTAACTGTCATCAATATGGTGTTTACCGATCGCTGACTCTCAGTCTATTTGTAACGAGAGAGACGAGACAGTATTGACAAAATGAGTGTTCTTTAAATAAGGTTTGATCATTATTTCATAAAAAAAAATACAGAACTCTTGATCTCCAACACGGACGGTGTTTTATAAACGGTAGCACGGTATCCCTGATAGCATCTGCGCAGGCTCAGCTGTAGGTAGGCACAGCCTAATTGGCCCTCGACGTTAGGTGAGTATGACCCCTTCATCCTGAGATGGTTCGAAACTGCTTGTGTATGTAGTCTGCAAGAAGTTGTAACTTACTGTAACCATAGTGAACTCTTTGTGTGTCTCTAATCAAGTAAAATGAAAACATGAAAAATCAGAAAAAAAAAAACAAATAAGCTAAAACTTCACAACCTCATTAATAAACTCGTGCATCACATACTAAGATACGAAACAGCAAAGTTGCTAATTAAGCCATAGGCACGAAGTAATTTTGGGTAAGTTTTATTGGGGTTAAATTATACCAAGAGACAAACTTTTAAACAAAAACACTTCTTAGAACAATTTTTAATTTTCCCTGCAAGAGGACAACAATAATAAAGGTTTATTTTTTACATGTACGGGACGTAAGATGTTTATCTCTTACTAATTGTAGTTGTTTAGCAAACGCAACTTTTGTTTTTTAAAGCAATATCTTAACAGCACGAATAGTCTTAATTAGATATTTGTAGATTTTTGCGTTTCTCTAAATATGTCTAAAAGTGTATGGTGTACTCGTAATAAAATATAATGGATAGCAATAGAGACACAATTAATGTCTGTGATCTGCAAGTCAAGAGCCACATGTCGCTGCAAGGGTACACTCTAAGTGAATATATATTAGCTCATTTATGTTAATTCTGTTTGTCTTCATGAGAATAATTAATCCTTTATTAATCCTGTTAAAATTCTAATTAAAATAGTTATTGGGTTTTTTTGTCAGAAAATTCTCAGTAGCAATCTGTAATAAGGGTACGTGGACGAAATACATCTTACTAAAACAAAAAAAGAACCGGTGCCTTTTTATTGTAAAAACCAATTTTTCAATAAATCATCCAAAGCCAATTTTTCTTACATTTATCGTTTTTCATTTTTCAAAAACATTGAATTCCAGTACATAAACATACACTTAAGGATATGATACTAAGCTGTTATGAAGATAACGAACTAAACTATAGGTTTCAATTTAAATTTGTATAAAAAGTTTGAATACTTGGTTAAAATGTTTATTTCAAAAGCGAAGCGTCTTGAACATTGATGCAGTTCATGAGTCCGTCAGTTTATATTAAGGAGTTTTATGGTTAATGTTCAAATTATGGTATGGATGATATTATAACTTGAAAATGTATAGTGAATTAGTAATATAATCCATAGAATTTTTAAAACTCACTTATCAAGCATAGCAAAGAAGATTTTCTTTTAAAACAGGCGCGTCGCCAACATTAGCATATTTATTGGTATCATTATAGCTGATTTCATAATCGTTGAGAATTCAATATTAATAACGTTTGACCTTTTCCTTAAACACTGTATCGAATATGGGACCTTTCCATATTTTTTGGGCATTTAATTGGTTAAAGCTTTTATTGACTTTATAACAATTTAAATTTCAAATAATAAATCAATTTAAAAAATAAATAGATTTTTTTATAAAAATATAAAACACAAAATGCAAAGATACAATATAATTAATTAAATTTTCTACTCTTAAATAAAATAAAGCTTTTATTAAAAGATTCTATAGTATATCCGTCGTATTTGTAAAAAAACAACACAACAAATGTTTTTTATTTTATTTTATTGGTCCCACGTATATTTTATTATTAAATACAACATTCAATAACTAAATAAAAAAATATTTCATGCAAATAAAAATTACTAATTAAAATATTATACATAATAATAAAACCTGTAAAATCCCAGTCGTGGCCTCTTTATCACTATAAGAAATGAATACCCACAACTTTAAGCAAATATTGCTTTATATTATATAAATGCTTATTTTTATACATAATTGATTTTATTCAATTTAATTTAGTTTTTAACGGTTACATAATGTCTTAATATCAATATATCATAGGGAAGTGCAAGTTTGTATAAAGAAAACGCAATCATTGTCATGTGTACCACTTAATTGGTAGTCTTGAAGCTTTACCTCAACATACCCCTCAATTCATACATATTTATTTTAAGATGTGTGATGTGTGTGAATATTTCATTCGAATTTTATATTATATTGTTCCCACATAAGGTGTGCTTCACCATGACAATTAAAAGTCCCAAACCCAATCCCTATCGTTGAACTCTGCGAAACTTAGCCTTAAAAAAGGATACACCGCAAATATCATACTTTTTTATGTTATAGACAGGCTGACGGGCAAATGGGCCACCTGATGTTAAGTGATCACTACCGCTAATTGGCGATGGCCGATTGTGTGGGAACGAAGATGGTATGTCACTGGGTCACTCATCCTTTAAACCGGAACGCAACAATACTAAGTATTGCTGTTTCGCAATAGAATATCTCATGAGTGGGTAGTACCTACCCAACCGAGCTTGCACGTAGACCTACCACAGTTCACAAAGAGGTGCCGCGATTATAAATTATAAATAAAGTTTTCAGCGAGTTGAATAGTTCTGTTTAATCTGAATTTGATAAGATTTACTTGGTGGGTTGGTGGTTGGTTATTAGGTTGGTTACAATTTATATGGTCGTTGGTGACCACTTACTATCAAGTGGTCCATATGCTAATCTACATTGACTAAAATTTGAGTTAAAATATATATTTTTTAGTTATGGTAATTTCTATCGAACTTGTCGGTTAAATTACGAGAGTAAAACGATTAGTTAGTAAAAACAATCTTGTATTTTCCGATATTTGATGAAAAAAGAAGTATTAAGTAAAAAAGAAGCGTAATGACATACTTCTCCGGTGTGACCTACATCCCGCCATACCGTTTGCGTTTGCGAGCTGACAAGACACAAGGCTGATACCCGCGACTTCGTCCGCGTTGCTTGATATATTAACAAAGTTTTCTTATGTACGAAGGAAAAAATCATAAAAAGATCTCAAGCAAAAATATACTTTGTTTAAACATACATCACTGAACACGCAGTGTATATACAAATCGTTGTTTCTTGAAACTTTAATAACTTTAACAATTTTTTTTGATAAGTTTTTTTTTCAGGAAATAAAATTTAGAAAATTTCATTGAAATCTATCCAGTAGTTTTTCCGTGATGCGCGCACAACTGCAGACCTCTATTATTTTATTTATATAGATTATGCTTGGGTTTAAAAACTATAGTTTATTGCTCACCAAACCGAAAATAAGAACTATCTATAAACACAAAGCTCATTGTTACTCCGCACATTCACAAATTTTATCCGCCATGCGACCTTATTTTCTGACAACATCAAAATATACAGAATATATCCTTTTTTCCTATAAAATTTTCATCAAATATCCATTTTTCCTATAAAATATTTTTATTTTGATACCTTATAAAACACACAGGAACCAGAAATAAGAGGCTGCCTTTTCATTTATGAATTAAAAAAATGCGTACTATAACATATTAAAAAGCAGCCATGCTACGATCACGTTTTAAAAGTCAATTTTGACGGTTTTTGACTTCGGGACACGCCCAAAGGAATCGTCGACGGGAATAGTGAATCCCCATTTCAGCTACGGCATGTGTGTAATAGTATAAATACTTTGCTAGTATACCGTAAGTAAGCCGATCACCGGCTCTTAGGCCAAATACAGCGATCAAGCAAAGCCCATAACATTCAAGTATTCAATAACAACTATAACCCGATAAAGGATTTTAGCATTCGTTACAAACGTATTAAATTTTATCAAAATGTTACAATTGTTTAAATGAATATGTAAGAGAATATAATTAATTGTGTTAATTATATTTGTAGTCCAGTAGATAAGCTCTTGGAATTACTGTGTTTATGAACAATTAAGATTTAAAAAGTTAAAAATTATTTTAAAAGGTAAGTTTATTTAAAAGCATTATTTATGACTAGCTGTGACCCGCGATTTTACTCGTGTATACTAAATAAAAATATAATAAATAAAATAAGCCTAGAGCCTGCCTCGATAAAAAGACTGTACAACACAAAAATATTTTTTAAATTCGAACCAGTATTCCTGAGATTAACCGGATCAAACAAAGAAACTCTTCAGCTTTGTATATTAGCATAGATTGTCTGCCTCGTTGATCTAGTGGCAACGTACGAACGTAAGCCCGCAGGTCATGGGATCAAATCCCGAATGGAATCATAATAGAAAATACCGCTAACACTCGCCGATAGATATAACACATTTGTAAAAGAACTTTTCACTGCAAATAAATCTATACAATAATACTAACTCCACTGAGTTAGGGTTGTCATGCACGCAAAAACAAAAACCGATTTACTTTAATAAAATCATAAAATATCATACATATATGATATAATTATCTGCTCAACAAGAGGTCATACTCTTGTTGAGCATGACCTCTTGTTGACATAAATAAATATAAACTCTTTATTAATAATACTAATAATTCATCAAATAAATTACAATATAATAAATATTGTTTATATAAGATAGCGTTGAATATTATAATTGAGGGTCTTAGATTAACCAATACTATAATTATATTATATTATGGCTTATTGATTTCTTTATTGGATGGTGCAAAGATGGTCTGAATCATAAGACTATCTTTCTCTGTTCTTATATTTTGCATTTATCAAAATCAGTAACAGTCAGTAACACAAGTTACATTATCATTTTGATCGATCGTGCAATGTATCTCAACTTAAGCACATAAGATTAACATAAGGTTGTGAAGTATTAAAAAGTACAACTCCTTGAAGTTATTTAAAAAAAAATGATTTTGTATTACTAAAGAATTGACCAACTCCTAATACAAGATATTTTGGTACCCCTAAGTTAGAAGGGTTGTAAATTCTGTAGTAAACTAGCATTCGACCGAGCCGCAAACGCCCCCGGATCTGCCTACAAACAAATCAGGAACTTTATTAAGGAGAAAAATGCATTTAGATGTACTGAAAAGTACTCGATAACATTTTCGTTTAAAGAAAAATGTTTTATATTAAAACAGAAATTGAAAAGTATTTTGATGACACTTTTATATAAGTCTTTAATAAATGTAAAAAAATATCATCATCACATACAGGATGTATATATAAACAGGGTTATTCTAACATATTAATAACCTCACAGGAACCTATTGCAATGTTTTACAAAATATTATCATTATTAAAATTGATTTCCTAAATAAGAATTGATTATCAAAATACTATAGGCTCATTAGATCACTAATGAGATATAACGATGAATTCTGAAACAAAGAAGCTGAGTTCGGATGGGGCCAGCTGGGCGTCACGTGAACTAACCTAATCACTAGCCGTCACTAGAACTAAACTAACTAAATGACTTACTATATCAAATAAACAAAAATTTTAACAAAAACAAAACCGATTTCAAAAGAAAAACTTTTCTACAACAAATTAATATGCACCAAAAAGTAAAAAAATAATTGCGTATTTGTCTACAATTAATAATTAACTTACTTTTTCTACTCACCAAAATGTAGGTACGATTGTGTTATGTGGTTGATAATGTAGTTACAATTATTGAGTCGATGCCAGCCAAGGTAGGTTTGTAACTATGTACTGTAACGTACACGTACATAGTTATAGGTGAGATGTGCTTGTGTCGTACGCGCACTTGATGAGGCGAATAAAAGTTAAGTTGTAAATGGGTTTAATTAGGTATTGGTATATTTCCCTCGATTTGACTGCCTCGTTGGTCTATTGGCTTGATGGCCGCAGACTCGGTGGTCCTGGGTTCAATTCCCAGGTCGGGCCAATAAATAGTTATTTGGGTTTTCTGTTAGAAGACTCTCAGTAGCAGCCCGGAGTCTGGAAGTTGAAAGTGAGAACACTCTCGTGCCTCGGAAAGCACGTTAAGCCGTTGGTCCTGCGCCTGAACTCTTTCCGGTCGTGTCGGATTGCCGTCCCATCGGATTATGAGAGCTAAGGAAAAGAGAGTGCACCTGTGTTTGCGCACACACTTGTGCACTATAATATCTCCTGCGCAGCTGGCTAGTCTCTCTTGAGATTGGCCGCCGTGGCCGAAATCGGTCTGGAGGACCTTATATTTCCCAGCACTCACAGTATATTTTCGTTCGTATAAAAGTAATTTAAAAAAAAAAAAACTTAAAGTACTTTCGTATTATTATTGATAGGTATATTGTAATGTTTCCTTAGATCAAATTGGACCAAATTTATATGGGATCACACGGGAAGCACCGGCTTTCAAATAAAAAAAATGATCAAAATCGATTCACCCAGTCGGAGTTCTGAGGTAAAAACACAAAAAAACATACAGTCGAATTGATAACCCTCCTTTTTTGAAGTAGGTTAAAAAGAGCGTTCCAACTTAACTCACAGTGCCAGTTACTGTCTTCATCTGAGGATCACAAATAGTTTAAAAATATTACCTAACCTTTATATTTTTATATTTTTGAACAAATCGATTTATGAAAGTTAGGGCAAAGAATGAGCGCAATATAGTAGGCAGAGTGTGTACAAATGTGAATTGATGCGATGTTATGCAAAATAACAGCGTAATTAATTTCTTCGAATCTAAACTTTGGCTCGCATTAATAGACTAGAGACAGACAAATCTTATATTGAATGCCCGTCAAATTCGATCAACATTACTACTAGATAACGCGTCACGATCGCGCTTACCGTTAATCTACACTACACTAGTACATTATTGATCGAAGCCTGTCAATTTTATATCTGTAGGGCTTGCACTTCCAACAAAAGTGTTGAATGTCAAACCGATTTATTGCATTAAATCAATAAAATAAATCTCATAAAGAAAATTCTTATTAGATGTTTGTATACAAAGAAAAATAGCTAAATTTTAAGAAAAATTGTAAAATTTAGCCAAACTCATTTGTAAAGCATACCCAGCTTACTTGAACTACTAGGTTAAAGTTAGTAGCCACTTGTGATTGTAATTGCGGGGTATGTTCAACCGTAAATTATCTACCTACTTCCTTCCTCCTCCCCTGTTGCCCTTTTTTGATTAAATTTATCTTACATATACGACACATAAATCGCCATTATGTTACGTCTTTGCGACAAAGTTAAAAATTATTTGACGGCGATGTGTATTATTTACGGCTTACTGCAATATTAATGCCCAAGGAAATAAAATTAATTAATTAGTAATTTGTAGTCATTAATTTTAATATTATTCTAATAGCTGTTACTTAGTTACATAAGATGGATGCTGTGGTTTCTGTAACTGAGGGAGCACATAGATTTGTAACTAACATAATTTATTTAAGCATGTCATGTGTATTCCTTGTTGGAGATCCTAATAAAATAAAATAAAAAATAAAATAATAATTATTATGTTTAGTATAATTTTTTGGCGAATAAGTTTAGATAAAACAATAATACTAATATAAATTTTGTTAATGTCTTCGGTTTTGATATAAGTATCAGATGAAAATCACAAATTCCCACAAAACTTCCGTTTGTATGCTATCTTATTCAACAAATCACACCGCAGTAACAACGAGGGGAAATGAAAATTGAGATACCGGGAAGGCTTTGTTTCCGAAAATTCCGCTTCTTAATATTCCCAGTGTGCGAAACATTCAGAGAAACAGATATTGTTACATTGTTTTGTCATCGCAATAATTTTTGGAACAAGAATGAAAAAAGAATGAAATGTCTAGTTGTTCTTAACACCTTGCATACAAGCATGTAAAAAAATAACTTTTTTTTAGGTTTTTTTTGAGAGTTATATTTAAAGTAATTATTTAATTTTATATTTGTCTCTCTGTCAGTGTGACAGATTCAATTATGCAGAAATCTGCATTGGGCTATATAATAGTTGGCCAGTGATAGCTAGGTACAGCTAGGTAAATGCCACTACGCCTGTTAATAGGTTAGCTTGAAGCTTATTCTATCACTGTCATAATTTCATCGTCAAGCACGAAATGAATTACTTAAATTCAGCACTTGGAAACTGATTGGAGCTTGATAAGGATAACGGTCTTCAAATAAGAGCGAGTAAAGGCAATAAAATTTCACATTTTTATCTACGCGTCCCTTATAGATCCCTCCCCGTTTGATCTCACTTTAATACTTTTTTAACCGACTTCAAAAAAAGGAGGAGGTTATCAATTCGTCTGTGTTTTTTTTTTTTGGTGTTGTTACCTCATAACTTTCGACTGGGTGAATCGATTTTGATGATTTTTTTTTTTATTTGAAAGGGGTTGCTCCGAAATTGGTCCCATTTTTTTTTAGTCCAGTTTTGACACTGGCATCCATGACAAAACCGTATAAGTCGTAAATTTGCATAAATATGTGCGCGACAAATGGACGAATAACTCGATATCTTTTCAACCGATTTCGATGATTTTTTTTTATTGGAAAGAGTGTATTTCAAGGGTTGTTTGATGACAGTTTGGTTAAATTCTGATTATAGGATCCATGACAAAGTAACGGAAATCTTCAATTCTTAGTAGCAAATTAACGATACACGGCCGAATCTTTTATAGGCTATCTAGATTTTTCATTCACCTACCATAACATCGTTATGATCAATTAATTGTAGTACTATTGTATAAAACACTTCTTTATATACCGTCAATAGTTTTCGCAGCGCTCGCGAAATAATAACTTTTATAGGCAACAGTTTGATACGTTGGGTTACATTGCTCCATTTTAAGTAGGGATCTATAGGATTTTAAAAATATAATATAGCCTTTGTTACTCGGTAAAGATGTAGCTTTCTAAGGGTGAAAGAATTTTTAAAATCGGTCGAGTAGTTTTTGATTTAAAAATCAAACAAAAATCAAATCCAATCAATCCTCTTTATAATATGAGTTATGGATGTAAGCATTAGTATATATGTATATGTTTGTAATTGAAACATATTTGAACATCTTCTAAAAGTTGAGACCAATTTTGAAAATTATATATATATATATATAATCGTATAAGTACTCTTATATATATGTTATATTTATGTATATTTATATATTGATTACTAGTGTTTTTCCCGCGGTTTCACCCGCGTAGTTCCTGTTCCCGTGGGAATATAGGGACAAAATGTAGCCTATATTACTCCCTGATAATGTAGCTTTCCATTGGTGAAAGAATTTTTTAAATCGGCTTAGTGGTTTAGGCGTGAAAGCGTCACATACAAACTTACTTTGGCATTTATAATATTAGTTAGGATAATATAGATACTTCCCCTTTTTTATTAATATACAGACATTCCGTCATATTTTATGGTGAAGAATGGTATAAAACAACATCTTTAAACATACAGTTTATTTAATTATTACTAGAAATAATTATTTGATTATGTTATGGCTACCCAACATCCCACCAACTAAATCTATTTAATCAAAACATGTTAATTTATATTCATACATTTAACCATATTAACTAATAGTACCTGGATGACCGAGCTTTGCTCGGTATTTTTTTATTGGTATATTGTGTTTTTTCAAAATTATACAACGCCATCTACTGGAGTAGCTTTAGTGTTGTTGTGTCGTTGCTCTCAATTAAAAAAATACTCGCCAATAGATGTCAGGAAGAGTTATTGATTATTATCGACAAAGTTGATTATTGAAAATACGAAGAAAATGACATTTTCTAAAAATGAAACCTAGCTAGATCGATTTATCGCAACCGAAACCGCCAGCATACTAAATTTCATGAAAATCGTTGGAGCCGTTTCCGAGATTCAGATTATATATATATATACAAGAATTGCTCATTTAAAGATATAAGATTTATTAAGTAAGTACCACAATGCATTTTACTTTACGTTTCACTGTTTTATTTAAATAATAATATAAACGGCGCTGTTTCATATGAGCTGCACGTTTAGTAGGTGTACCCATATTCTACAAATTTAAGTGTGTACTTCAGATTCACTAAAAATCGAAAAATAAATAAAAATTTTAACAAAACAAAAACCGACTTCATAGGAAAAACAAATTAATATGCACTAAAAAGTAAAAAAATAATTGCGTATTCTTCTATAATTTGATAATTAACTTACTATTTTCTACTCAACAATATGTAGGTACGAATGTGTTGTGTGGTTGATAATTTATTTACAATTATTGTTATTTTTAACCGACTTCAAAAAAAGGAGGAGGTTATCAATTCGTCTGTATGTTTTTTTTTTTTTTTTTTTTTTGACGTTGTTACCTCATATCTTTCGACTGGATGAATCGATTTCGATGATTTTTTTTTTATTTGAAAGGGTTTGCTTTCCCATTGGTCCCATTTTTTTTTGGTCCAGTTTTGACAGTGGAATCCATGAGAAAACCGTATAAGTCGTAAATTTGCATGAGGTATGTGCGCGACAAATGGACGAATAACTCGATATCTATTCAACGGATTTCGATGATTTTTTTTTTATTCGAAAGAGTATACTTCAAGGGTTGTTTGATGATAGTTTGGTTAGATTCTGATTATAGGATCCATGACAGAGTAACGGAAATCTTCAATTCTTAGTAGCAAACTAACGATACACGGCCGAATCTTTTATAGGCTATCTAGATTTTTCATTCACCTACCATAACATCGTTATGATCAAGTAATTGTAATACTATTGTATAAAACACTTCTTTATATACCGTCAATAGTTTTCGCAGCGCACGCGAAATAATAACTTTTATAGGCAACAGTTTGATACGTTGGGTTACGTTGCTCCATTTTAAGTAGGGATCTATAAGATTTTGAAAATATAACAGCTAAGGAAACACTATAATATACCTAGCAATAATAATACGGGAATCTTTTAAAAACAAACAAAAACATACACATTACAAATCTCTTTTATTCGCCTCGTAAAGTTGCGCGTGTGACACAAGCACATCTCACCTATAACTAACTATGTATGTAGTTATAAACCCATCTTGGCTGACATCGACTCCAAAAGTAACAATAATTGTAAATACATTATCAACCACTCAACACATTCGTACCTACATATTGATGAGTAGAAAATAGGAAATTAATTATCAAATTATAGAAGAATACGCAATTATTTTTTTACTTTTTAGTGCATATTAATTTATTTTTCCTATGAAGTCGGTTTTTGTTTTGTTAAAAGTTTTATTTATTGGAGTCGATGTCAGCTAAGGAAACACTATAATACACCTAGCAATAATAATACGGGAATCTTTTAAAAACAAACAAAAACATACACATTACAAATTGACTTTTATTCGCCTCGTAATGTTGCGCGTGCGACACAAGCACATCTCACCTATAACTAACTATGTATGTAGTTATAAACCCACCTTGGCTGACATCGACTCCAAAAGTTTTTATTTATCTATTTACAACAACTAGTAATGTATTTATACTTTTCTTGCTGCCAACATTTTACAAAATATTCTAAAGAATGTGTTGTTCTTTTAACTATGATAGTTAATACTGAGATCTGTCGTTTTTTTTCGTTGTTCTTTTGTCTTACAGTATAACAACGACTGATTCAAGAAACCAAATAATGTTTGAAGTATTGAGATGTGGTTTTATGCAAAACAAAATGTAGAAAACGCCAAGATTACTTACTAAAACCTTTGATAGTCCTAGATTATTTGTAAGCACAACTTTTGAAATTATTATCTAGTTACACATAGATTTTTTTACTTTAGATTGATTAGAGAAAACTGTACCAGCCTGGCAAAAATAGATTATCTTATTTATAATTAAACATAAAAAATTGATTTGGATTATATTATTTATGAACGTAGTGATTTTGCAGCCGGACCTTAGACTATAATTGGATATCAAAAATAGAAACAATTTAAAGAATAACTTTAAGTATAGACTTGTCGGTATGGGAATGAAGTTACTAGAATAAACGATAGCTCTTTTGGTTTCGATTAGCCAAAGTAATACCAAAAAAATACTTGTATGCAAAGCTGCAAAGTTTGTGAAGATGTTTGTGAGGTTGTAATTTTTTTATAAGATTTGTAAAGAATATAAATATGTAAATGGATAAGAAAATTAACTAATATACTATAGGGCAAAGTAATAAGTAGTTTATACATGTTCGCGGCTACAAGGCATTGGCTGCTGGCGACGGCGCTAGACATTACTATTTGTTTTCGACAGGCGCTTCTACCTATAACAACTATTTATTTATTTATTTAGTTCCAATTACATTATAAGTAAAAAGGTGTAGATAGGTTACACACACAACATTCAATCTACGAAAATGCCACTGTTACGCACACTTAAATAACTTTATATTGCAATATCACACTACATTACGATTCGTCGCTAAAGAGTATATTTCTCACTCATTATACTTAAATCATCCCACCCTACTTTAGCGACGAATCGTAATATAGTGTGATATTGCAATATAAAGTTATTTAAATTAAATAAGGGACCGTTGTATGGAAATCCGTCATTTTCAAAGTTAGAAGCATGATGTTTCTTACACAAGCTTCTGGTTAGAAATAAATAAGAAGGCAAATCAGAGTTTTCCAAAATTCACCTAAGACGGTGAAATAGGGGTTGAAAGTTCGTAGAAGCTCCATTTATTTTGATATAAAAAGTATGAAATTTTACATAAAGCCTCTGGTTAGTAATAAATAAATACGTATTTCAGGGTTTTTTTAAAACTACCCCGCAAGAAGATGTTTTTTTTTTATTGGAAAGGATGTACTTCAAGGGTAGTTTGATGAAAGTTTGGTTTAGGCTCTGATTATGGGATCCATGACAAAGTAACGGAACTCTTCAATTCTTAGGAGCAAATTAACGATACACGGCCGAATCTTTTATAGGATATCCAGATATTTGTGTCACCTATTATAACGTCGTTTTGGTAAAGTAATTGTAGTACTATTGTATGGAACACTTTTTTATATACCGTCATAAGTTTTCGCAGCACACGCCAAGTAATGAGTTTTATAGGCAACAGAGATATCTTGGGTTACATTGCTTAAAATTAGGGATCTTTAATTTTGTTCAAAATATAATATTTATTTATTTATTTATTTATTTATTTACAAACACTGTATACACCATTACAGGACACGGTCCCAATTCGATAATACAGCACAAGTCTACGTAATATATGAGATAGTCCAGATGGCTGTCTTTGTGAGCTCACTCAGACTACAACAAAACAAATCTACCTTATCGGCTGAAACGTTGAGGGTACGTAAGGCGCGATTCAGGGGCGCCTCCTTTAGCAACTTGGTTCGCCCGCTGGGCACCGCCAGCAACGACGGTCGATGTCTCCGCCACACGTATCTATCTGGGGCCCTCAGACTCACCTGGCTTAATACATCAGCATCATAAACTATACCTCTCAATACCTAAAACACATAAATAACGAGCGCGAGCTCTCTCCTTACCCTTAGCTCAGTGTATCCTACCATGTCCAGAACAAACAATGCTGGCTATGTCATTGGATAGTAAAGATACACCCTATACAGCTTCATCTACAAGTACCTAGCAAATTTATTCTGAACACGCTCCAACATGACACTATATTTAGCTTCATGTGGAGCCCAAATGACTGCATTACCTTCTAAGTGGCTCCTAACCAAAGCGTGATACAAGGCGATTACAGCACTCATATAAACTATGTTACTCAATAAAGATGTAGCTTTCTATTGGTTAAAGAATTCTCAAAATCGGTCGACAAGTTTTTGAGTTAAATCGTAATAAACAAACAAAAAAAATCAAATTTTTCCTTTTTATAATATTAGTTATACATGTATGTATTAGTATGTAATATATATGTATATTATTGTATATGTACCTACATATGTGAAATTTTGCTGACTTTTCAGTATGTAGTTACATAAAAACAATTACTTACAATAGAAAACAATAGAAATAAGTAATTCTT
This sequence comes from Nymphalis c-album, assembly GCA_963151315.1. Lineage (NCBI taxonomy): Eukaryota > Metazoa > Arthropoda > Insecta > Lepidoptera > Nymphalidae > Nymphalis > Nymphalis c-album. Next base: position 7,550,956 of record OY720588.1, read on the forward strand.
CTTAATTTTATTCCCTTTTAAAAATAAATAGAACAAATACTAATAAGGATTAATAAATAAAGTACATCGATCAACCGAGATCTACTTCGAACTTCTAAACCAAGGAAAGATGTAATATTGCTACGGCATTATTTTTTGGTTGCATATATTTCATGAAAAAAATTATAGAAGTCAAAATTTGAATGAAGGTAACAATATAAGATTAAAAACAAAAATTGTATTAAAGCACGTTGTCATTAGTATGCAAAGCTAAACAATGTTATTTACATAATCAAAACTGTATACAGACTGTGTAGGATTCAGATTTATATTATTTGCATTGAATGCCATATATATCAATAATATTTTTATAACGTTTTAATAAATTAATTCGTATGGAAAATCAGCGCCCAAATTTTGTAACAAAATATTTGTCCAGAATATTTTCATATTAAATAATTCTTTGAAATGAGCATAAATACCAACTTTAATTTATTTTTAATATAAAATCATATTTTTTACATAATATGACCTCACTTTTAACAAATAAAAATTCTGACTTAAAATATCATTAGCGACCATGCGAGCAAAATTCGAATCATTTTCACTCCAGTACCAGCCTACGTGTACAAACAGACTCTCAAATGGCGGATTTATGCCGCGGTGACTTTCAAATAAATATTAAATTATTTAAGAAGGCAAAACTTCGTTTCTAGGTAACGCAACCTTTTAAATGTACTCTTGTTATATAATTCAAATAATAACATACCTTGTCTCTTGATGCAAATTATTATAATAGATATATTTTTCAAATAACAAATGTGGCGTGGTATGTGCGTGGTATGTGGTATATAATAACACACGTAAACCAAACATTTAGTCGAGTCAAGTAAATGTCGACACAGTATGTAGTATGTAGAGAGGCGCGAGGAATTGAAGCTTATAAGCCGTCACAGCTTCCGTCATTACAGTGACTCCATCGAACTCGGCGTTATGAGCCATCGAATTTGCGTACAAATAAAATACCTTAGCTACATCTGTTCGGAAACAACTCAACGAGTCTTCGGAAAATAGGGTTAACATAAAGTACGGACTCGACCGAGTCATATCCGAGGACGTGCCTTACGTAAGTAAGCTATAGTGAGCACCAAGTGGTCAGCTATATACATGATACGAGTATGTAGTGAACAATACAACATTGCGAAATTCAACAATGACTGTCATTGTTAAAATTATTTTAAAATACTTATGATACTTTTGTAAGGTATTACTACAATTGTTATACACCCATTATTTTGTTAACAAAAACAATTTTGTATAAAAAAGGTTGTTGAAAATATTTGTTTTTTAGTTTTCGCTGGACATGTTTCGTTTTATTTATGCATATTTGTTTTTCTGTTAAATAGGTATAATTTAACTTGCTAATAACAAAATCTTCTAGTGATTTGTAATAAACAACTTTGTCCAAATAATTTTCAGTTGCAGTCCGGAGCCTAGAAATTGGAAGTGTGTACACTCCCGTGGTACAAAAAGCACATAAAGCTGTTCAGTTTGAAACCTGAACTTTTTCCAGCCGTTTCGGATTTGCCGTCCCATCGAATTATTAGATTTTGGGATTGCAGCTGTGTTTGCCCACATACTTGTGCCCGCCCTTGAGCATAATATCGTTAAAAAAGACATCATCATCAACATTTAAACCAAAATCGGTTTGGCCGGCACCGAAGCACTTTAAGAATAAATAATGAACGGTATGGTCGATTACTACTACTCTGCATTTTGCATACCGTGCAAACCAAGTATGATATAATTGGCAAAATTGTACTTACAGTGGTACCATGCTTATTTTTGCTTTAAGTTTTGGTTTGGTCTAAACAACATTAACACCGTCTTAGTTATACCATACTTTAAAGGAGCTATCAAGATGAATTAACACACTTTTTTTGTGCATGTCATGTGCTTAATTTGTAATTCAAATAGATTCCGAGTCCAAGTATACATATGTTATAGTTTTTAACATAGTTATAAAAATATAAAACGCTTGACTTCAAACACGAGAATAATGAGAATGATAATAAGACCTAACAGAGGTATTCCTTTGAGTAAAAAAGTTTGTATTGTTCAATTTTCCCGAAGGTTTTCGTGTTTTAACGTTCTCTCAAACAAATTTTTAACAAAATTTCAAACTCGAAGTTGTAACAAAAACTTTTAAAAAGCATTGAATAAAATAATTATTATGTAACTTTAATGGAAAGCTTTTCATTTCTTTAATAGAGCTAAGCTGTAATTTGAATGCCTAAAACTTTATTATTTTTATATTTACGTTTTTCATTTTATATAACTTACAGTAAAAAAACAAAATTCAAAATTTCATCGCGTAGTGAACTTCGTAAAGTAAATATTAAACATACATACATGTAAAAGCATTTTATATTTATTTTGTGAAACGAAACAAAATATTTGATGCGTTTAAAGTAAAAACATATATTATTACGAAAAGTATATACGTGCTTTGAACAAATTGCTACTTATATACTATTGTACCCCTTTGAAACTCCAATTCATAACGTCATTTCATTATTGTGTTTGAGCTGACTTTCACGTACAGTTAAATAAGCTCATACAAATTTTCTTATTTAAAAATTTAAACCACGTCTTACCACTTTAAAAAACAAAACAAACTTTGATAGATGTTCTATAAAATAAGGTGAACACGTATATTATGTATTCCGTTCAGCGTGGGTACTTTATTTTTTTTTAAATAAATTGATGGCCATTTTATTCACATTATCTTATTTACACAAACATGTATTATAATTATTAAAATTAGGAAAAATACACATAAGCTTGATACTTATGCATAAACAACAATTTCTACAGCTTATGAAGGGATGAAGCAATGATCTCATTGACCTGATTTCAATTCCTTAATGTAATCAAATTGAATGCATATTATCTGAAACGTGTTTCATGTCATCCATTTGAAAAGAAAGACGGTGTGTGATGAGACTCTGTGCTCAACAGGCTCGCATTTTCCTCATTTCCATGTGAAAGTGTGCCAAGTATGGGTACTTCAATAATCGTACGTGGTAAATGTCTATTATGAGAAAAGTATTTTTAAGGCTCTGGGAGATTTTAAAAGCAATTTTTTTTGTTATCCTTTACTACCATAAAAGAACAATACGACTGAAAAACAAGACTGAATTACTAAAATTATTGTATGAAAAGAACTTTATTTGGAAAAAATCACACGTGTAGGTCGTACGTCGATATAATTTTCGGATGAAAAAAATGCTTTTAGTCAGTCTTTGATGTCGATAACGTTTATAAAAAAAAATATTTGTAACATTTGTTTCATAATGCTAATCTTGCGTTATGCTGAGTATATTAGTATAATAAACATTTAATATAATATATTTATATTCTAAATACTCGTTAATAAATAGTAATTAGCGTCAGTCGCATGAGTCACTTGAAATTATTATGTTTATTAATTGTTAAATTGGAATATATTTGTATTCAGTATTTAGACACCACTGCGTCAATAACAATATATTATAACAGTTATGTTTACTTCAATTGTTTACCTTCTAGATACATATTACCGAAAAAATATATTTGTAGCACAATTTGAATAATATAATAAAATCACACGATTTGTGTAGGTTTTGAAGAAAAGGTGTTATTATCCCTTAGATCATAAATACTTATATAATGGCAATGTATTTGACTAAAGAAACTGAGATGTCCCGATGGATAGAAATGCATGGATTACAAAGATATCATTAAGAATCTTTTTTCCCAATGTTTTTTTTTTATCATCATGTCTTTCTTCAGGAAAAATCTATACAGATATACATAAAAAATAAAATCTATCAAAATATAAAAAAGCTAAATCGTTAGAGCCATTTCTACAAATCACAAATCAAATTTATAAACAAGACATATGTGTATGTATATAGTGGTTAGAACATGTGAATCTTAACCGATAATCGTGACTTCAAACCCATACTTTACGAGCTTGTTAAGTCTTTAAATTGTTTAACTTAGCTCGCTCTTAGGGGCTCTTATGTATAATAAATGGCTTTGGAACTATTACCGAAATAGCCAAAATTAATACTTTAGAATATTTGTTTTGGCTTAACAATTTTTCTAAAAAAATATTATATAATTTTAAAATATATTTTTTTATTGTAAAAGTTAAATTTTATGACCCTGTAACGATTAACTTAGTATGCAGACCCAGAAATCCAACCCAGAACATGGAACGGAAAGTACAAACTTATAAACTAAAAACTTCAAAGCATCGAAGTTAAATCACTATTCAAACTGTAGATTTAATTTCCATTTAAAATATTTTTTCCTCCCAAACAGTAATATAATCAGTTATATAGTTTTATTATAATGTTGTATTACACAAAATTATACGGTCTAATAAAAAAATTATAGCCTTTAAGTCGAACCTTCAAAACTCGAAAAAATGTTTTGTTCCCTTCAAGCCCCAAACCCTCCATTAATCGTAATCTCAACCCTCTATTAGTCGAAATAATCAGTGAGTCCCTGCAAGTCATTTTGGTACATATTTTCTCTCTATAACGCGAAAAATTTAATTGGACCTCTGTATCTCGAACATAGCAATATTTTATTTTACAACCACATACAACACGATAATTTGATATTTATTACGTCTATAGGTTGAAGAAAAAGAATTTATCGACTCTTAGGATTGAATAGTTCACGGAATTCTATAGTGCAAACCACCATCTCTGAAAAACAAGAATTTTCTGCTCTTTATGCCTCAGACAATGCTATAGATAGAAAACAACTGAATTATCGAAAGCAAAAAAATATACTGCCTTTTTTTAATCACACATACCTACTACGTACCTACATATATTTTTTATTTCAAGGATGGTTGAAATCATGTTGAGTTATAATAAATAACAAATATGTTTATTACCTCTGTAACTTGAATTTTTATTTATTTTACCTCTCTAACTCAAAATTCGACAAGTCGAATCAAAAGTCATAATCCTCCATAAGTCGAAAACTCTATAACTCGAATTTTTTGGTGCCTCCCTTGATGTTCGAGTTATAGAAAAAACTCGAAAATCAAGGGAGGCGCCAAAAAACAAAAATAGAGGTTCTACTGTATCAACATAAGATAAAGAATATTAAAAAAAACTAACGTATTTATAGCAATAAATTATATTTAGAGACATTATAAAATTTAATACATTAAAACAAAAATATGCACTAAAAAGTAAAAAAATAATTGCGTATTCTTCTATAACTTAATAATTAACTTACTATTTTCTACTCATCAATATGTAGGTACGATTTCGAGTAGAGTCGATGTCAGCCAAGGAAACACTATAATATACCTAGCAATAATAATACATCTTTTAAAAACAAACAAAAACTTACACATTACAAATTGACTTTTATTCGCCTCGTTAAGTTGCGCGTGCGACACAAGCACTACATATCTCACCTATAACTATGTATGTAGTTATAAACCCACCTTGGCTGACATCGATGTCCCTTGTTATGTCCCTTGTGCCTGTAATTATTGAGCATCCATGTAATATTCTATAAAATTCATTATATACTTAATTTTTTAGATCTTTAATTGATAGATACAGCAAAACAAAATCCTATCGATTGCGATAGCTATCTAGCCCCTAGTAAGGCTAATCCCCTTTAGTACTTTGAGTAACTACGTAACGTAACCATTATATACGCGTAACGAGACTTTTACACTATTAACATTTTGCGTTTTCTTATTGATCTTAATTATTCTAATTTAGCATAAGAACCAAATAAGTTACATGACCAAAATAAAATTGTTTTTATATAATTATTAAACAAAGGATAATAATTAAAAAAGCTGAATCGTGCTACGATTTAGTTTAATTAAGTTGTTGGAATAAAAAAATTTCTAAGTCATTATGAAGTTGAAAACAGAAATCTAATTAGTTATTAATCATTTTTAGAAATATAATTATTAATTGTTATATATATATACAAAAACAAACTGAGACGATGATATTTTATAAAAATATATTTAGCTTTTATATGTTTTACCAGGTTTCGATTGATAGTACCTATCACAAATTAAGAACATCATTTAACAACGAGTTTTTTACATAGACATAAATCTAGGCGTCGCGCGTCGTGTTAAAACACAAAGACAAACTAAAATGTATATAATTTAAACTTGAACACAAAACTGATAAAAGTATGAAATTACAGTTTTCCAAGGGCGACATCAAAGAGCGGGTACTCTCAGTAGGTACACTTTGTACGTATCATTTTTCTGCTGAGCGAGTGCAACGTGCTTAGCCGACATACCGTTTTACCTGTTCGCCGATTTACCTCATGTTAGTGGCAATTGAAATAAATAAACATAGTTTCGTTGAATTGCCAAATTAATTAACAATTATTTACCCAAGCAAAAAAAAAACAAAGAGTCGACAAATACTCTAATAATATTATCGTTATGTTAATTGAATATTTGAAAGTGAATTCTTCCGTCTAACAGTAATGTTTTGTATTGTTGTAACTCCTCCTGTTTAAAAACGTTAATAAAAATCTAGATCGAGACAAGTAGTGAAGTCAATTTATAATATAATATAAAAATTAGAAATGAAATGTTTAGTCTAAGTATATTCAAAAAAATTGACACGTTGCATGTAACAACATGCATTTTGTTAACGATCACGTTTTAGTGTAAACACGTTTCCCACGACGTTTCCTTTAGTTAAGTCGAGTTTGACAACAATGTCAATGTTGCATACCAGGCACAAGCCTGGTGCCGTGAATCAGCAATAATGTTTGAACAACGCTTGCGAACAACAAGCCTTGTTTTAAACTTATGAACTAAGTTATATGACCATCCTCCGCTCTATACAGTTTTTATATTTAGGATATTATTATCTAATATTGCTATTTTTTTTTCAATTAACTGTAATGCTTGCACGACTCACTTACCTTACATTCACTATGATCGATTTATGTCTTCATAATCTATACTAATATATAAAGCTGAAGAGCTTGTTTGTTTGATCCGGCTAATCTCACTAAGCAGAGCTTGTACTATATAAACCAGACAACTAATATATATATATATATATATATATATATTTATATTAAAGAAAAGTAATATATATATATATATATATATATATATATATATATATATATATATATATATTACTTTTCTTTTTTAAATACATACATATATAGATATTTACACCCAGACTCAGGACAAACAAACATGTTCATGCACAGAAATGTCTACCCTGGGTGGGAATCGAACCTACGACCTGCGGAGTGAAAGGCAAGTGTCTTACCAACCAACTCGTGAATTAAGTATAAATTATTTTTATGATGGTATCTGTCCGTTTACTAATACATTAAAAAAATAAGGTAAGAAAGAGAATGTCGTTAAAGTTAGGTATAAAAATATAATCTAATTAAAAATTAAATGACAAATATTCAATTATTTGATTTTTCAATTGATAACCCTACTGATATTATAAACGCGAATGTTTGTATGAATGTTTGTTACTCTTTCATGCAAAAACTACTAAATGAATTTTGATGAATAATATAGCTCATACATTAGAATAACAATATATAATTTACAAAGCTTTAACAATAAGTGTCACATAAGTCGGAAAAATTTCTCCTTCCATTCATCGCCATTCTGGCTTGCGCTGTAGAAACCGTAAGAGTTACACGAATAGAATAGAGTATGTTGGAAAAGTATCTGTTACATAGTTCTACAAAAAAGTCCGCGACAGCATATATACCTTTATATATATATTTATATATATACCTTTTATGTGTGCCTGCTTCGTATATAAGGCCCAGACTCGGTGGTCCTGGATTCAATTTCCAGGTCGGGCATATAAATAGTTATTGGGTTTTTCTGTCAGAAAAATTCAGATTCAGATTCGTGTTGGATTGCCGTCCCATCGGATTGTGAGAGCTAAGGAAAAGAGAATGCACCTGTTGTTGCGCACACACTTGTGCACTATAATATCTCCTGCGATCCTGCTACTCTCTATTGAGATTGACCGCCGTGGCCGAAATCGGTCGGAATCGAATCGGAAAATTATCTTTTATGTGTAAGTATTAAAAACACTCGCATCAGGCACATAGTTAGTTCGTTAATCGGTTCAGGTTTTTTATGCTATGGTTTTACGGATAAAAGATTTTATAACTCTAAATTCAACAGATATGCTGTGAATAACTCTGTCCAATGCAAACTCGACCCAAATCGAACTTAGTTTCTCACATCTCACTTCAACTGTAGTATCAAATTAACCTTTCTATTCCCCCTTAATTACGGGTAAAGCTCAATGAAATAATGGGTGTGACATTACCTTTTAGGCTTTTAGGATTAAATCGGTAATGTTCGGCAGCTTATGCATGCGTGTTGTGACATTCAGGTCCTTGCTAATAAATGCTTTTGATTAATGCTTATGTGACACATTGTTGGATTTATTTAACTACTAGCTGTTGCCCGCGGCTTCGCCTGCGCTTAAGAATACGTATAGGATAAATTATTGTTTGGAAGTCAGTATTAATATTGGTTAAAGTGAGAAGCATAAAATGTCATTTTGGTTGGAAAAAAATAGTTAGTATGCAGCAGTAAACTGCGTGTACCCACGTATACGCAATCACTTTGTCACCATCGTAATTTTTAAAATTTTTGTCCAAATAGGATAGCGTAAAAGACAAAAAATATTTACTTTAAATATCAGAAGGGATAAAAGTATTTGTTTTGATTAGAATCAATTTGTTACAATAAAATGTGCATTTTTGACAATGATATTATAAGTAAAAAGGTGTGGATAGGTTACAAGCGTTCCGTGAAAAGTACATTGAAATGCGGCTTATTAACTACACTTTACCTCAGTATCATGACGCCGTTGTCAATGGATACACGTCACTTACCGAGTCCAATTAAAATTAAGTGACCCAAAATAACCGAAAATGCCTTAGCACAAATTATTCAAGCAAAACTTCTAAGACTCATTGAATCACATTTAATTCGTAAAATATGACGTTAGAAATGAATGGATGCAACAAAAGTAAACCAATGAACGAGTGCAATAGAGAAAGACAACAGTACTGATCATGGAATAAAATTATATTCACAATTATAAAAGGGAATTTTTTATCCTTGTTATGTTGGTATAAATGAAAAAGAATATTAAATTATTAATAACACAATATTACTAAACATTTTGAAGTCTCACATATAAGAATATGGGCTATACTTACTTGACGAGAATTGAAGAAATTGTTATTATAAAAAATCATTTGTTGACTAAAATATTTAGTTAACTAAACGAAAATGCCATGAGACAAAATTCGACTTTAAACTCCCGTATGCTTTTAATAAAAGCTATTATAGAAAAGCATGTAAATGCCCGTCTCCACTCTGAACATAAAAATAACCCCAAATCAAAAAATAATCAAAAAGACAAATAAAAAATAAATTAAATTTATTTGAAGTCCACCGATACATTAATGTCGTTGTGTAGTCATGTCATTGATTTTTGAAATATGTATAAAATTTTATTGTATTTTCGATTCACTCTTTTAGCGATAATGGGCTAATATACAGTATTAGATATAGCAAATATATTAAAAGAGTTCCGTGTACAGTTAGAATTTGACATTAATTAGTTTTATCGATGGCAATATGGGTTCTTCGAGCTAAACGACTTCTGTAATTAAAGCATCCGCCGTCGCGCTACAAAATCGTCCAATCATGATTCACGCCGTTTCCAAATTTCATTTAAGATTTAATAATAATTTCTTATAATATTCTACTTTTCATTTCGTTAGGGGAGCGAAAAAAACGTCCGCGCTGTTGAAGTTTCAATTCGTTATAAGCAATATTAGTTACAAGTTACTTATGAGACAATAGATTAAAATACACTATACATTAATTCCTACATTAATTTTAGGTTCCTAAATTAATACTAGGTACAAGAGCTTATTTTGTTTTTAGGGTTACGTACCTCAAAAGGTAAAAACGAAACCCTTATAGGATCATTTTCTTGTTCGTCCGTCCGCCTGTCTGTCTGTTAAGACCCTTTTTCTCGGGAACGCGTGAAGGTATCGACTTGAAAATAAAACAATATTGAGTATATTATAATATTGAGTAGTCTACAGTCCCTTGAAGGAGTGAAAAAATGAAACTTAAACAGACTTTTAATTATTTTTATGTTTAGTTTTCGATTTATAACTAAGAATAAAAAAACCTTTTTCTTTTTTTATAAGTACCTAATAATGTTGGTGTATGTAGTACCTAACAGTTTGCACCGTTATGCCTATCTGATTATTTAATGTAAAATTTTGTAATGTATGTAATGTAATTAAGCATAACCTCAAAATTTGTACGAAACCCTCAGTGGGCGAGTCCGACTCGCACTTGTCTGGTTTTTTTTTTTTAATATTCAACTATTTTATTCTTACTGTATTAGAAAAGCTTTGTCTATAGTGTATGCTGTTACAAAAAAAAACTGAAATTTTAGCATTGAAGTACAGCATTGTAAATAGTAGTGTACACACATTTATGACATAAAAAACATAATGGATTTATAATATTAAATAGGTGCTCTGTAAAATTTCACATGCAATTTCCCCCCAGAGTGGCAGGCAATTAATTGTAGATGAGGATTGCGCCCAGGTACGTTCTTCTGCAAATAATAAAATATTTTTCTACTACAACTTCAATTACTTACGGATTTCCTTTGAAGTAAGAATATTACGGGTAACGGTAAAAGAGGTTTTGACTACTTTATAAATTAATAAATTTATACCATAGTTTAATCAAAGGTGTAATTGTAGATCAGGGATTGTTTTTCGTTTTATGAATTCAGAGACCGAAAATATTTTGTCTTTATTTTGACGGAAATTACATAGAACTACCCAATGCATACCGCGGACGTCGCACTTCCATTCAATTATTTTTCCAATGAATTATATTTTCACTGAATTATATTCCCATTGAATTACATTTTCACGGAATTATATTTGATACATTAAATAGTTGTTTTAAATAATAATTTCGTTAGAACGATTATTCCATATTCCCACTTCGAAGTGGAATCATCGTTAATAGGGTTAATTTGTATTAAGTTTATCTGTAATTAAATTTAATTTAAAATAATTACAGTTTTTTTTAAATCCTCCGTCCGTCGCAAACGTAATTCGAACCACAAGGCATCAACACAATTGAAAAATACCTAGGTAGAGCAACGTGCCACAAATATGAATGCACATTACACATTCTTTGAGAGAAGTCTTATTTTATTGTATAGGTAGGCGGACGAGCATTCGGGCCACCTGATGGTAAGTGGTCACCAACACCCATTGGCACTGTAAGAAATGTTAACCATCGCTTACACCGCCAATGCGCCACCATTCTTGGGAACTAAGATTTTATGTCCCTTGTGCCTGTAATTACACTGGCTCACTCACCCTTCAAACCGGAACACAAAAATACAAAATAATGCTGTTTGGCGGTAGAATATCTGATGAGTGGGTGGTACCTACCCAGACGAGCTTGCGCAAAGCTCTACCACCGAGTAAGTCTTTGTTGAAACTAAGATATCTTGAAATATAAGATCTAGGAACTCGTCAAAAATATTTTACTTCGATTATAACATACTAGCTGCCCGTCCCGACTTCGTACGGGTAAAATAAGGATTTTATTCCGTGCATTTTTTAAATCAATAACGTTTAAATACACATATCTTCTAAAATCTTGCAAGAAAGTTTTTTGAATTTTGCTATCAGTGCCGCTAGACTATACAAAATTATATTATAAATGCAAAATTGAGTTTAATCCAGCATCATAATAACACGTTGTCAGGACCATAGAAAAGGTAAGCTATGTGTAACTACAATTGTAACTGGTACCACGGTAGGTATTATTATCTAAGTACACATTAGTTTGACATAACTCTATTCGTAAGTTAACACAAGCTGAAGAGAATTATAGGATCAGGATTCGCAGTTACGAAGATAATGACGAAGTATCCTGGAATGTTCATCAAAATTGTTCGACATGTATATGTACATATCTAAGAGTTCAGCTTTAGTATAATCTGATTTATCATATCTCTTTCGGGAAAGGTCTTCAAAGAGAAGATTCTAATTCTTCTCTTTGAAGTTTGACTAGAACTAGAGGAGAACCCACTCACAGATCACTTTAAGTCGTGTACTTCACACCCTTGTGATTTGCTATGTAGAAACTCTATAATATTGCTGCCATTCCTTAGTGAGGCAATTATAATTAGAAAGTTATAATAATTACTTTTTATAGTATTAATTTGTCATTACCTAATATGTAAGAACACTTTTAGTATGTAGAAAGTTATTTTGTATGTAATGGGGACTTTAACCTGTGCTGGAGCTCCTTTTAAGGTATTAGCTTAACCCAATCCCCCTCTGAATAAATTGTAACGTAGATGTAGGTAACTAAAGATATAAACAATTTTTATTGCATTACTAGCTGTTCCCGCGGTTTCTCCCGCGTATTACTTATAGAAATAACTAAGAGCACACTTATCTAGCTTTCATTTTAAGATTTATTTTAATCCGGATCTAGATTGGGCAACAACCCATTAGCCAGAAGAAAAACAGCATTTCTAAGATCTATTCCGATATGCTTAAATACCTTTCCCAACGTTTTAGTGACTGCAAGCGATATCTTCATAGGAAATTGTGTCTTTTTAAAACTAAAAAGTAAATCTTTGTATTTAAATAAAGTACTTATTGCCAACTAACTGACTAAGCCACTAATACTACTATTACTGACAAAACAATGAGAAAAATATATATGCCGCGACGGAACCTAATAAATTCCTATATAACTTTAACTTACAAACCGAAAACAAATACTTAAGTAAGGATTTTCAACCAACAACAACAACAACTTTTCAACTATTTTTTTTTCTCGCTGGGAAAACTCGCTGGTGGCTATTAAGGTGGGGGGAGAAGGTGCGCATAGCGCCGACGCTTCCTCCCCGGGCGAATCGAATCAGCAGAGGCACTTTCCTCCAATGCCGCCGCTCCGTGGCCTTCTTCTGCCACATGGAACTCACGCAGAAAGATCATCACCATTTCCAACCAGCAACTCTCGTTGTTGAGAATGGCATTAATCATGCTCAGCAGCGAGAGATCTCCGCCGACTATTGCCGCCAGGGTAGGCCTCTGAGGTCCTTACGTACGCAACACACTCCGTCAGTTGTGGTGCGCTATTTCCAGTGGTGCACCACACTCGTGGCAGGAAGGTGATACCTCCCTCCTCACTATCCCATACAGCTACTTACCAAAACAGCCATGTCCGGTAAGCACCTGTTTCAGTCTATACGAAGGATGCCGCTTCTCCTTGCTACCCAGCGACTCATGTATGGGCGGACCTCCTCTACTGTCGCAAAGCTTGCTGATGTGGACCTCAGGACTTCTCGTTGCGATAGAGTACTGACTCGCCCCACCTCCGCGGATCCTGGATAGTCGCCGCTCGCGAGCACCTCCGCCTGGAGTTCTCAGGGCGGATCGCTCGCGAGTTGTAGCCACGTCCACGATACCGAACGATTACCACGTATCGCCCATACCGCTATGAGTCTCTGTGGTCTCCACAGAAGGGCCTTGTTTTTAGCAGGGAGAGCGTATACCCATGGGTGCACCGTACGGCGCCATGGAGCGCACCACACCGGCGTCAACCAACTCAAGAAAGTAGTTTTGAACTCTGAGTAGAAAAAATATCAAAAAGAATGTCGTTCCTGACTATTGCATAATTTTTTTTATTTTTTTTTCGTTACTGTAAGTTCACTGACGAAAATATCACTATGATAGCTAAAACGGAAAAAAATAAAAAAAATATCTTTTTATCAAAGAAATTCAAAGAAAAATATGCTAATATTTTACTTAAATAATACAATAATAATGTTATTATTAAATATTCCGACAAAGTTGACCAACCATGCGTATTGCGATCACAAACATTCGATCAATGCTGACTTTGATGTATCGTAAAAGAGAAAATTACAATCCAAGTTAGATACTCATTTAGTGATAATCCTATTGGGGCTTTCATTCCATTCATTGATCTAAATAAAAGGAAAACATAATTTATTTAGTTAGTGATTGAATACGATAAAATCTAATACACTCTTTTATGTTTACACGACAAAAGCACCAATCGCTGAACCATAATATGTTGCAGGACGTACTATGAATAATTTTATAAATAATCGTACATGACAAAGTTAGTTTGCGTACTGTTATAACTTATGAGCATCTTGGTATAAAAGTAAAAAAAAATATAATGATATAAAATAAAAGAAAAATTTAATTTACTCTCAACCGTCTTAAAAAGGGTACATCCATCTATACAGTACGGAAGACATAGCGTACGGAAATCGGCCTCGTACGGAAATCTGTAACCTAAGATATGAAATACTTAGTTACCTTGCAAAAATATTAAAAATAAAATGTTTATTTATATAAGAATGAAAAAATAGTCAATGATATTTATATCGCATTTTTATTAGTGTGCTAAAGAAAATGTCAGACCCAAACTTAATTAATTCTTTCGCTTACCTTTTAAATAAAAACCCGTGAAAATCCTTAAGACGCCAACATTAGCATTTTAATTATTAAAACCGGACTTTTTGATATCCTTCCGATAGGTACTGAAGTGCCTTACCTGTTTATGGTTTTAAAGATATCGTAGTCATGTTGGTAATTTTTTTGTACGCTATTTATAGAAGAGTTGAAAATAAATACATTTTTACTACTACTTAAAAGTGCGGTAAAAAAATACTAGCGTAGCTCATATTATTTAGTACATTACTAAAACTCATAATAGGCGTACAGTTTGGAGTGACAATGACAATAGCCCGAGGGGTTAGGATGCAAGTCGAACCTGCGAATATTACATCGCTTTACGTACTTTCTAACTGCCTATTTATCTCTTCGAACTGTGTTCAAATCAAATCATAAATTTAAAGTAACGCACAAGAATTCTTGTATCGGTTCATTTCTAAGTATTCCATGTAGGTACCTAATATATTACTTGTTAGTTCATATGTAATAATTGTCGTCCGCGTTACTTGATATATTAACAAAGTTTTGTACGAAGGAAAAAACATCAAAAAGATCGCAAGCAAAAATATACTTTGTTTAAACATACATCCTTTAAGTGGAAACTTGATTGATTTGTGTTTTATGTTATTTTTGTTTTATATTACAGTGTTTTTAAAATTGTTTGTTTCCCAAATAAATAAATAAATAAATAAATAAATCACTGAACACGCAGTGCATATCTGTGCCTCAGTAGTATTTCGGATTTCCGTGATGCGCGCACAACTGCAGACCTCTATCATTTTATTTATATAGATTATGTATAATTCAAATCATTTCTTGGTTTTCACATAAGATATAAATATTTTACACGAGTTATAACTTCTGACTGACTGACCTGACTATGGAAGAACATGTTCGGTCAATTTAAAAGCCGCATTCAGCTTTAAATTTATATAGGTAAGTAAAAGTAGGTAATCTAGCAGCACTACCCATAATCGGTACCGTACATACTCGTAACTTATTAATTGTGTATATATCTATATATATAAAGGAGATTTCCACGTATATACTCACTCATCACGATATCTCTGGAACCAAAAGGCGTAAAGACTTGAAATTTGGTAGAAATATTCCTTTCGCCGAGTAGAGGTCAGCTAAGAACGGATTTTTGGATATTCCACCCCTAAAGGGGCGAAACAAGGAATGAACCGTAGTATGTAGCTCCGTCATTTTAAAAGTTAGAGCAGTGATATTTTATACACAATTTACAGGTTAGAAATAAATAAGTACAAAAATCAGAGTTTTTCAAAATTCACCACCTAAGAGAGTGAAATAGGGGTTGAAAGTTTATATGGGGAGGTCGTCATTTTTGATGTAAGAAGTATGAAATTTTACATACAAGCTTTTGGTTAGAAACAAATAAATATGTAATACATTATTTTTGAAAATTTACCCTCCAACAGGGTGAAATAGGGGTTGAAAGTTTGTATAGCGGGTCCGTCATTTTTCATGTAAGAAGCATGAAATTTTATATACAAGCTTTTGGTTAGAAACAAATAAATATGTAATACATTATTTTTGAAAATTTACCCTCCAACAGGGTGAAATAGGGGTTGAAAGTTTGTATAGCGGGTCCGTCATTTTTCATGTAAGAAGCATGAAATTTTATATACAAGCTTATGGTGAGAAATCGATAAATACGTATTTCAAGGTTTTTGAAAATCTACCCCAAGAGGGTAAAATAGGGGTTGAAAGTTTGTATAGCGGGTCCGTCATTTTTAATGTAAGAAGCATTTAATTTTATATAATAGCTTTTGGTTAGAAATAAATAAATATGTAATTCAAGATTTTTGAGAATTTACCCTTCAAGAGGATGAAATAGGGGTTGAAAGTTTGTATAGCGGGTCCGTCATTTTTGATGTTAGAAGCATGAAATTTATTATACAAGCCTCTGTTTAGAAATAGAAAATCTATATATTATATGTATATAATTATATATGAGATTTCCACCAATATATAGACTCATCACCATATCTCTGGAACCATAAAGCGTAGAGACTTGAATTTTGGTAGGAATATTCTTTTCGCCGAGTAGAGGTCAGCTAAGAAAGCTGATTTTGTTCACTCTCATCCAGATTTTTCACATAATATATCTTATCATTGACTTTATATGTAGGAGAGCCCATACCAAACATCATTAACAGTTGCCATAGTAAGAGTAACCGATTTCATGATGTTTTATTGATAAACTAGCTGTTGCCCGCGGCTTCGTTCTTTAACTATACTAATACATATTTTAAAGAGGTAAAATTTGTTTTTTTTTTTGTATGTTTGTTTGTCATTTTTTTTTATAGTATAGTTAGGCGAGCAAATGCGCCACCTGATGCTAAGTGGTAACCAATGCCCATAGACATTGGCATTGTAAGAAATGTTAACTAACGCTTATATCACCAATGCGCCACCAAACAAATTTCGTTTAAAATGTTTCAATTTTGTAATCTATCAATTTTAATAATATTTTGGTTTTTCTTCCTTTTATTTTATTTTGCACAACTCAAACGTTTTAAAAAATAGAGAAATGTCGCTTTTTTTGACGGGCGTTAATACCAGACGGCACCACAGTTTTATACTATAGCAGTTATTATCGTTCACGATTTGTTAATGATCTGATATTTATAATTCTTTTGAAATAAAATTATTATTTTTCAATTATAAAAGAGGTAAATTAGTTATTTTGTATGTTTGTTTGTATCCTAATTTAACATTTTTGCATTGAAAACCATACAAATATACAAACTAATAAGAATGAAATTGAATAAAGGAGGACAACGCTGTTTAGTGTGACAATAACAATAATAATAATGCCCTCCGGACCAATTTTGACCAATCTTAAGAAAGGCGTGCCATGAAAGTTTTATTATAATTATTATGGCCACTTAATATGGATTTGGAATTTGGAAATTGTCTATTACACTTATTTGAATTAGAAGATATTATGTTCATTAAACCAGAATCGATGGTAACATTGACAGGGATGTGAGGAACCGGATAAATGTAGGGTGGATGAAATGGCGACAGGTGGACGATTTGTACGACGATTGACGATTTGAAGATCAAAGGGAAGATTTATAAGACCGTTAAAATACCTGTCATGATGTTCTGAATGTTGGGCAGCCAAAGAAGATGATGTAAAAAGAATGCATGTGGCAGAGATGCTAATATTAAGAGGGATGTGCGTTGCTACTAGAATAGACAATATAAGAAACGAGTATATCAAAGAAAGTCTGGTAAACCGATACCGAAGTAACACCGATAGCTGAAAAGTTAAGGAGTAATAGATTAGCGTGGTATGGGCATGAGAAAGGATGAAAAACATGTTACTAGAAGGATGATCAGTATGAAAGTTGAAGGATATAAGGGAAGCCAAAGAAAGTGTGGATGGATACTGTAAGAAAGGTGTAAGTACGAGTGACAGAAAGAAGTGAAAGAAAAAGAAATATTGTACCGACCCTACGTAGTGGGATAAGGGCAGGCAAAAGAAGACTAGAAGATATCATCGATTCCTTAACATTTTCTTTAGTAGTTCTTTATTACAATGCCCTATACTGAACATACACGGTAATGTACGGGCGAATATTATTATATATTTTATATATATAACGTTATTGATTTAAAAAATGCACGGGATTAAATCCTTATTTTACCCGTACGAAGTCGGGACGGGCAGCTAGTATGTGTATATATGCTTCTTAGAATCAAGTTTTTCTTATTTTATTACATGAAGATAACATGAAGTAAATATATTCTGTTAGTATTTTTGCAAAAAGTTTTATATTTACAATCTAATTTAATAATGTGTTTATATATGTATTAAATTGAAATATTAAACTCAATATACATTCGCAGAAAGTAAACGTATTTGAAAATACAAAAACGTGCTTGAATTTGCTTCGTAAGACATATCTGAATATTTATTATAAAAACATTTAGCGCTCTCAGAACAAAACACATTTAAAATAACTTCCTATTGATCGTAACCAATTATATTCATTCGATAATGGTAGAAAATGGAAATAAGTACATTATATTGTTACATTTGTATTAGTACTGTTCTCACACCTTGTAAGTAGACATTATTAATTTTAAATAAAAAAAAAATTAAGTTTATATTATAAGGTATCTATATATGTGTTGAGTTTTTATTATAGAAATTGTTAGTGATTTTTATTTGATGTTGCTAGAACTTGTATTTGTGTGTTATATGTAAGTACCCGTAGTGCACTGACTCATTATTATTATTATTCATTTATACGTAGAAACTAAAAAAATTAAGTTGTTTTAGATAAATAGCTGTTATAATTTGCAACTATCCATGTAAAATGTATTTACTTAAAAAAAACTCGCCAAGATAAAAAACTAAAACATTCAGGTAAAAGTTATTAAAAAAAATAAGTTAATGTTGTAAACAACAGTGTGTGAGCAATAATTATAAACTCACATATGGTAGATATTTATTTACCTAGACTGTTTTCTTTTTATTTTCTAATTAGATTTAGTTTTTGAAATATTATAATTGTGTACCAAACAACAGTGCGATATATAAATATTATTGTTTACGTTTGCAGATCTAGATGCAAAACCTTTTTCACTCAACGACGCAATTGCCGCAGAAAAATCAAGCCAACATCCTCAAAAGATCTTTGAATCACGTAAGTAAAATTGTCTATTACAATTCCAATTTCCTTTGATTTATCTAAACACACCAATTAATAGATATGTTAGCTAAATATAAGTAGTCATCAGAATTATAAACTGTAAGAAATAGATTCTTATATTGGCATTGAGCAAACCATGATTGAACCATCTGTTATATTATGCTTTGTTTCAGTTAGAGTTACACTGATTTACCCACACTTCAATCTAGAACACATTATATACGTACAAATCAATAATTTAATAACTATACTGGGTATATTTAATTAGTCATCTACTTGATTGAATTAAAACTTAATATACATTTAGAAACCCAAACTTTTATATAATAGAATAACTACTCATCATTAGTAATATTATCTAGTGATTTTCAATTCACACGCCACAATTTCACGCCAAAATAATGATGGTTTTTGTAGTCAAAAATGTAACAGGATGAGTAACGGTACCCACCTATTAATATAAGATACCTACTTAAAGTCCACCGATTCGCAAGCGGGTAAGAAGATGTAAGTGCTTTTCTGTAACCTTGATATGTATAAGACAAGTCACTTTCGGATTTATAATATTAATTAGGATATCAGACTATACCGACGTTTTTTAAATGCTAAAGTCCTTCCTTAATTTATAATATTTTGAGAATGATGCGATTATTGATATCTTTTATTATATTTTACAGATGAAATCCCACAAGGCAAGAAGATATCTTCTTTAAAGTATAAAAAGACATTTCAAATTAAGTCACCGTCAAAACCCAAGAAATTGAAACATTTACAAAGACCTCGAAACAAACGTAAAAGACTTACCTCGAAAAGAGAAATTCAACAAAATGAAAAACATAATAAATATATACCTTTACTTAGAGATATTGGGATGTTATTTGACAATATTCTCAGTTCAGGTTCAAGCGAAACCTATGACATCAGAAAATACAAATACAAGAGAAATCAATTTAATACCAAGGACAGTGACAAAGGAGCGTGCACCTGCCTCAGTAAACATGATTCAGAGAATAGATCTTATCCGAAAGAAAAGACATTTACCACGCCCTCTACCGCTGAAGTCGAGAATGAGACTTTCAGCTCTGTCATTATTACCACCACGCCAACCTATCATTTTGCCAATGATAACATCAGCCGTATCGGACAGCATAAGAACATATCCTCATTACTTACAAGAGATTCCTTTGGCGTTTGGAGAGACAATAATAGATTCCGTAAGAGAAGCGGCTCCTCATATAACGGGAGCTCTGAAAGACATATCACCGGGGTTGGGAGAAATAATGAATATCTTCCCATCGACAGAGAAGGGAAACTCAATATACAGCACGATGAAGAAAATTCCAACAGCCATTCACGAAACAATACAAGTAGCTATAGATCCAGTGGAGGAATACGACGAATCAGCACAGATTCCCGACATTCAAAGATTAATAGAGGAACCGCTACATCAAAAAGAATTGTTCTCACGACAAATGAAACCATTGAAGACGATTCAAGAAACCTTCCTGAATACGAAGGAGATACTGAATTCGAAATTCGAAGAAACGAAACAGAAAGCCCAATATTTTTACCGGAATTTACTTCAAGATTACGAGAATATAACACCCAGGAGAAAAACGTATCGACTGGAATCGCCGAATCTACTGAAAAAAACTTCGATAACACCAGTAATAAACGACTCATTGGCAGAAATGGCTCAAATACCGAGAAAAATAAAGAAAATTGTAGAACAGATGAAGCATTAATACCCTATTCTTCATCAAGTTCCACTTTTCCAGCCGGTAAAGTTGTAATGATTTTTGATGGTTACAGTGTAGCTAGGGATGTTAATGGCGAGAACAAAAGAAATGAGAAAGTCATTCATATTCACTCATAAATATTGTATAATTACTACTACTAATTATAACTATGAAATATAAGCCATGAATGTTAATGTAAAAGTACTTTATTAATATTAAAAATCAAATTTTAGTTCATAGAATTATCGCCTTCCCTTCTTTCCCTTAGCTTTATTACTCCCTTGTTGAACTGCTTGAGGTTGTTGATCTGCAGGTCTG
Source organism: Nymphalis c-album (assembly GCA_963151315.1). NCBI lineage: Eukaryota > Metazoa > Arthropoda > Insecta > Lepidoptera > Nymphalidae > Nymphalis > Nymphalis c-album. The sequence continues at coordinate 7,572,326 of OY720588.1, forward strand.
TAACAATGTAATTGGTATTATTATCTGTTATGCCGTTAACAAAACCTAACAAAATTGTTCAATACAATAGAATTAAATACCCGCAGATTACCAAATCAGTTACCAAACCAATTTTCAGAATTGGATAGATTAATTAGAATTCAGAAAATGAAATCAATGATATTACAAGTAAAAAGGTGTAGATAGGTTACAAGCACTCCGTGAGCACTAGTTCGAAATCAAGATTACTACAATGATATTACAAGTAAAAAGGTGTAGATAGGTTACAAGCACTCCGTGAGCACTAGTTCGAAATCAAGATTACTATCAACACTTCACCTCAGTATTATGTCACCATTGTCAATGGATAGACGTCACGTAGCGAGTACAATTATAATTAAAAGTGACTCAAAATAACCAGAAATCCCGTCGTGTGTTATGAGATATTGCACAAATTATACTATCAAAACTTCTTAAACTTAAGGAATCACTTCTCATTAGTAAGTTTACTATTTATCTTAATATTTTCACAAATCAAATATTATATTCGTAAAATATGACGTTAGAAATGAATGAATGCAACAAAAGTATATTAATGAACGAGTGCAATAGAGATAGACGATGTTACTGATCATAGAGTAAAACACAAACAGTGGTGGCAGTTGGCACATATATAATAATTTTATATGTTTGTATAATTTATACAAATGAAAAAGAATATTAAATTCAAAATATAAATAAATATTTTTTTCAGTATGTCGTAAAGAAGATGTTTATTTAGAAGTATAATTGTTTCTAGATTTCAGTGTGCATCCAGTGGGTTGATATTGTTTATTAGATATTAAATTTTTATATTTTTGATAGGTTTTATTTGCCTATTTTCAATAAATTTTTAGTACTTTTACAAAATGAATTTATGAGTAATCGCATTAATAGGCATAAATCCGGGTAATTAAAAACATATTGTCTGATAATTTATTCTATGTCGTTTCTTTGACACGAGACGATGCACTCTCGCAAATATATTCGTCTTTTTTTCACTCGTGATACTTAAATCATGCCACCCTACTTTAGCGACGAATCGTAATATAGTGTGTATATTGCAATATAAAGTTATTTATGTGTGCGTAACCGTATCATTTTCGTAGATTGAATGCTATGTATGTAACCTATCTACACCTTTTTACTTATAATATCATTGAATGAAGTAATATACTTGTGTTAATTACGATCATTACTACCACTTGTCGCTAATTTCAAACAGAAAACTATTTTATTAACTAAAAATATTTTATTATTTTTAATGGGACAATTAGTACTTCACAAAATTAATTAAGTTGATATTTACTATTTCATTGAACTCATTATTTAACCTGAAAAATCAGGGTAATCTAGATGAGCATCTAGAATACTCCCCTCGAAAGGTGTTGCAATAAATAAATCAGTAATGGCACATACAAACATGTCGTATCTTAAAATAGATCCTAATAGGAATTCTATAATTTTTCTCTATCTCAACGATAATTCAATAATTATCAAGTTGAATGCTAACAAGGCACAAAATCAAAATTAATAGAATAACAATTGAACAATTCTTAATTCTTAAGAAATACCTGTTTTGACGAGTCTTTAACTTCGGTATTGCTTCCACAATATACTTCATTACAGATTCCCTAGTGGGAAATTCTGCTTTCAGTGGAGTTCCATCATCATTTTTTAACTCAACCCGAATACGACCTCTGTGCAACATTTCCTGAAAATTATATTAATAGTAAAAATTTTACATGATTATAAAACAACAGTTGGTAAAAAAATAATATATAAATTATATCTTACTGCTTTAGGTGCAGCAATAATATAATATATAATATCATTTATATATTATCATTCCAATAAATATTACCTTACTACGCTCACGTGGATAGAGCTTATTTTCAACACCAATACGTAATCCAGTAGGAAATAAAACATCTCTTATCTCTTGATGAGTAGGATTTTCAACACATATATCTTTTGGTAACCTGCGGCCCTGAGCAAGAGTTTTCTTATTATTTAAGTAAGCTGGGTATATGCATATCCACCTGAAATTTTAATAAAACCAAGATTTGTTATTGAAGTAAAATTAATGTAAGAGCCTCTAAATTTCTCACAGCTCGATAAAGTTGGTTTGAAGAATATTGGACAAAACTGCTGCAATCTCAACCTTCACTTACAAACATGTGATGAATTATAAACACAAATCTAATATAGAACACACATTTATACTGCATTTTATATGATAATAATAAAGCTAAGGTAACATGGAATTCTCATTCAAAATTTGCATTGTACAATAAATACCTTTCTACATCGCTGTGTTTCTTGTCAGGAGTCCAAGAGGTAATCATAGTTGCCATGTTTTTTTGTTAAACAAATTAAAATATCAGTAAGTGCTCCTGGTTTAGTCTATACCTACAAACTCTAGACATTCAAATGATTTAAAAACTAAACAATGTAATGTTATGTTTATTTAATTATATTAAACGTCGTGAAGACAAATTGAATGTTTTAGTTCATAAAATATGGTTATATTTGTTAAATCTCTGTGTAGAAAATTGTATTCTGACATAAAACAGATGACATGTCATACAACGATGACAATAAATAATAACGATACAAGTACAGATAAATCAGCTTGAAGAAGTGTTGCGTATTAAAGTAAACCAGAATAAATCAGTTTGCGATAGCTACCAATAGGTTGGGCAAAATGTATCTAACATGAAAAAATGTAATCTTTAATTCAGATTAATGACTACAATTTAAATCTGCAATCATCAATCACAATTAAAGATTAACTTTGATTGAGTCTGAAGATTGTGAGGGTGAACTATGTGAAATTGTAGCTAAATTATGATATAAATTAAAAATTCCATACTTTTACGATTTTTGAAATATTATTTTCTGGTCCTGTCCGAGAAACAAAATATTTTAAGGTTTATATTTGCGATTGACATGGTTAAGTTCGTTAATGGTAAATTGTCATTAATATGACCGAGATTTATTTTATAATCTACTTTCTAGATTTTGGTAATATATTGTAAATATTAGATTTGATTAGATTGTTATATTAGAGGTTGACCACGATCTTATACACAGATCTTGCAACGGAGGCCAATTTCAGTGGCGAAATATTGATATGAACGTGTCATAACTTTTCTTTCGCGTCAACGCCGCTATATGTTGTTGCTATCAGCGGGTGCGGTCTGCGGTGCGCAGTTTCCACAATAAAACGTTCGAATAAAACGATACGAGCTCCACTACTGTTGTTGTAATGTAAGACCTGTGTCAATGAATACATATGTTACAAGATACGCTGGGGAACGACTGCCACGCTGCCAAGCGGCATTTTGGGTCGCAGAAAGTTTGTCTTCAGAGCGCCCATTAGAACTGCGCTTCTATGTAACGGCTGTAATCTGTGTTCAATTTCATTGGTATTTGGTATAAGACCGTGAGGTTGACACTTGACATTCCAAATTAAGGTTATTCTTATTATATTAATATTACAGTTTACAGCCTGTTTACATTTTACAGGTTATATTTCGTGTAACAAGCTATTTTAGGAAAATTATATCATAATAGAAATACGCATAATAATGCAAAGAGAAACATGTCTTTATTGACAGTCAGTGATGGAATTATAGCAGTTTCAAAAGCGCAATATGTTGATTTATACAACGAGTCTAATCACGCATATCTTCAATTTAAATCAGATTCAAAATTACTGGAAGATGATTTTGTAGTTGATATTAATATATCACCCGATAAGAAATTACTAGGCGTGTTATTATCTAAAAAGGTAATAATTTACGATTTGCCTAACTTAAAACAAGTCGATAGCTTTACATTACCACGAAGTACAAGTAAAATTAGATTCGACGTTTCCAGCAATAAAATATTAGTTGCAGACAAAACCGGGGATGTTTTAATATTTGAAATTTTAAAAGAAGACAAAGGGATTAAAATTCTCGGACATTTGAGTTTATTGTTAAATATTTTACAAACTAATGATGGTAAATATATCATAACATCGGACAGAGATGAAAAGATAAGAGTGTCTTGCTATCCTAATGCATATAATATTCAGACATTCTGTTTGGGACATAAAGAATTTGTTAAGCACATAGAACTTTTACCTCATGCTACTGAATATTTAACAAGTGCATCAGGTGATGGAAACATTAAAATTTGGGATTACACTAATGGAAAACTTCATTACACTATTGATACATACATTGACATTAAAAACAATAATGACCTTAAACACAAGTTTAGTCAATTAATGGATGAAGAAGATATTGTGATTAATAGTTTGCCAATTGTAGATTATTCAATAATTCAGTTAAATCGATTATCTAGTCTTATAGCTCTTACAGTTCATTCTTATATGAAAATACTGATTTACAATTTAAAGTCCATTAATAAGGAATTCAGTCATAGCCTTGTCTTTGAACTCCCTTTTGAACATTTCCCTGTTTCTATCAAATTCCACAACTTGTCGTTATTTGTTTATGATGTTGTTAATTCTAAAATAAATGAATACAAAATCACTACAGAAAGTGATGAAATTTTAGTCAACTTATATAGAGAGATTCAAGTATTCGAAAATCAAGAAATGGAATCCAGTGCTGTTTACGACCATAATCCTATTAAATTATTATTTAAAAGAAAATTTGACAATGTTCAAGAATACAAAGAAAGAAAAAAGATGAGATTCCAACAACAACGAGAAAAACCAACAAATTAAATATTCAAAAGAAATAAAATATTTCACAATAAAGAAAGTGTATTTTAGTTATTATTCTTTTCCTCGAGAGTTAAGTAATTGATTTTATGTTTATGTATTTAGGAAAATAAATAAGTGTAAAACAAGTTTAAAAAATACCTATACAGAGTGTAACAAAATTCGTGTCCGACCCGGTTGTTAGTTATCGTGAGTCGGTTCTATTTATGTAAAAAAAAATAATATATTATGCAAAAAAATTACCCATAAAAAATTTTTTATTGACATTTTCAATTGTAAATGACGAAAATTTCATGGAAAACTGAGGTCATGACCTCGTGTCCGAGCTACCCGATAGGCAAGAGCTATTGAGCGCCGACGCCCGCGCCTGTTTTGTATTGTAATTGTCGCTATTTAGTTAAATTAAATTTTATTTGGAGAAAATTTTTGCTTAAAATTTTATAAAATAATTACATAAATAGAAACGACTCACGATACCTAACAACCGGGTCGGATACGAATTTTGTTACACTGTATAAAACATAATTATGTAGTTGGTCACTTATAAAAAATACATTATGATTAAAATATTATCACAACAAATACATAATATTATATCATTAATTTATTACATTTAAAGGATGATTCAAACTGGGCAAAATATAAACACAAGTAGCTTCTTAACACAAAAATACATTAACAATATGTTAGGTTAGTTTAGTTTAGCCAAAAAAAAAATGTTTTATATATTAAGTTGTTTTCGGAAATATGATGCTTAACTTAGAAAGTTTCGTATGTTATCATAATATTTTCCAACAAGGTCGATGAAATGGTAAGATCGTTTTATATACCTATATAATAATAAGAAAAAAGGAATGATCATAACAGTTGGCAAAAATGTTCATTTCTAAAAAAGTTATTATATGGTATACATTTTATAGCGAGACGCGTCTATTTTATACGCTCTTTTAAATTATACAAATCTAAAAATACTGGTCTAAATTTTAGTACAAATACTATGTAGCTTCTTTCGAAGCTTCCTTCCTACGGGCTTCCGTAGACCTGATGTTCCACAAGACTGTTATCACCTACACTATTTCTTTTGTACATCAACGACATGTTTCAAATTTCTTAACAACATTAACTATTAAGAAGACGACAGCACTTTAGACGCCTTAAACACCATCTTATTACAACTAAGTACCTAGTAATTTGTTTTGATAAAAATTAGTTGAATGACACTTACTAGGATGAATTTAGACAAATCCATGTAATAATAAAATATACTATCGCAAACTTTTGTGTAGAAATTTTGAAGATCATCAATTTTCCCATAACCCATTAGTGAGTACCTATTTCTGGTATTGTACTTGTAATTTGTTAATCGGTTATTTATCAAAAGACACAATAATGATAAGCCGCTATTACATGTAGAAATATCACGGCTGTATTTTTGTCAATTTGAAACATTTCTTTAATCTCTAAAATATATATATAGTGACCAGTACCACTAAATATTTTAAAATGGTTATAAAATAAAAAATATATACTTAACCACGTAATTATTTATTACAGTTTAAACAAAAAAATGAAGTGCAAGTCTTATATGTTGTACAAAAATAAATGAAACCTAAGTGAAGTTTCAACATTAAGCGAACAAGATATGCTAAGCCATTTTTTTATATTTACCAACAAAAAATCTAAATTACATATCACATTTTTAATTAAAGACAACAAGATTATCGTAAAGTGTTATCTGAGTTTACAGTAGATTTTCGGAACTGACAGATGACTGCTGTAATTCATTGAACTTAATTGTAATTAATAATTATTATCCATACAATCATATTTTTTACAGTCACGATAATATCTAAATGCAATAAATATAGTTGGGCCATCTTAGTTTACCTAGATTTTAGCACGTTAGCAAAATTACGGAGCTGAGAACCGAGACTGTCAATTTCATTCAAAACACTGTCCACTTCAGTTTTGAGATCCATGAGGTCAGGTAAATTATTGCAATCAGGCACATTTAAGAGAGTGGTAAATATTTTGTCCCATAAACTATTTTTCATATACCTGGAATATAATAAAAAATGAAATAAATATGTACAATGATAGCTTTTAATTATAAGTAAGATAAGTATAATATAAATTCTGTGTACTTTGATCAAAAAGCATAAAATTACTCGATATATCAAATTTATTTACAAGTTCATTTATTCAATTTACTTTGATCAGTTTCAGATATTATTGTATTTATGAACTAAAAAGTATTTACCGGGGTAATTTCTTGTCTATATTCCACTGACCCAAGCGGTTCGCTACTTTCATGTAGCTACCCATTAGAATAACATGTATTGTACCAGCAAGACAGTACAAATCTGTTTGGTAGGTCCAAGGCTTTCCTTCTCTCATTTCAGTACAAGTAAATCCTTCGGTAGAAATTAACTAGAAAATAAATAAGATATTTATAAATTATAATAATCAACTTTAGTTTTCAGTTTAAGATTAGAAATACTTACTTCTCTAAACGTAGTACCCCCAGGGAACAAAGACATATCTATTGCACAACCTAGATCTATCAATTGTAAAGATGGTGTACGCCATTCCTGTGTCGGTCTATAATAAAAAAAATAATTATGTATTCTTTTAATTTAAATTGTATTTTAATATAAAATATGAATCTTACATTTTCATTAACAAAAAGTTATCTGGTTTGATATCAGCATGAATAATTTGCGCTTTGTGTAAGTAGTGTACAATAGAGAGCATTTCTGATGTTAATAATATAACAATGAACTCATTTATACATTTAGAAGTAGCAACCCTGACTTTGTTTGCGACATCCAACAGAGAGCCATATCGTGAATACTCTGATACAAATAAACTTGCATTTTCTCCTAAGAAAGCCGTTGTTATGTCCATGTAACCTGGAAGCTATGAAAAAAAGAAGTCATTTAAAAGGAGATAATTTAGTTTCGATGTATACTATAGTTTTAATATTACCATGAAGGGATCCTTTATCCTAGCTTTTATCTCTTGACAAATATAGAATTCCCATGGTCGACTTGGTTTTTGAAATTTAACAGCAACTGATTTGCTGTTATGAATATCCAAACATAAAAATACTGCTCCATAATTTCCTTTACCTAATTGTTTTTCAACTGAAAATTTTGAACTTCCTACTCGCATGACAGTCGCTAGTTGTACTTTCGGTATAGATCTTACTTCGACATAGCCATCGGCGTGTGTTTTATTTGGAAACTTAACATACTCTAATAGTGATGCTAACATTTTTTTATTAAATGGATCAATAACTTTTGGGAATTCTATATCAGCAGGTCTAGGTATATCACTGGTTTCAACTAAAGATATCGAATGAGAAGATTTAAAAGCACTACACTCCATAGAGTTTTCGCTATCAACATCCATCCCATATCCATCCGATTGAAAATCAGATTGTCGTGAATATATTGAGGAAATTCTGCTTTCTTTACCCACAGAATCTCTGCTATCCTCAGACTGGATTTCAACCCTATTATGCTCGAAATCTAACTGTCTTTTGGAGATATCTTTCTGCTTTTCAATAGAATGCGATATTTTTGCAGATTGAATAGGTGTAGCTGTTTGAGCTGTCAACCCATCTTTGCTATCAGTATCAGAGAGGCCAGAAGATGGTGGAACTTGAGCTTGTTCAGGACTTGATACATACAAATTTTTATGCATTTTCTGTGATATACTAGGACTGTTACTGAATTTTGGTGTATTAGCATTATCTTTGGGTTCATTTCTGTTAGATATAAAATTGAGGAACTGGTTGGAGAATCCTATATCAGGAGATTTCTGCTCTAATTTTATATTAGGCTGATCGTGCCTAACATTTCGTAATACTGAACTGTTAGGACTCTTATGGTGTGGTGTTTTCTGAGTTTGACTACTGGATCCATTCATTGAACTTTTATCAGGTTCATCTTGATCTTGACATTTCATAGATATGTCGACAGATTCTTGTCTTATTTGTTCAGCATAAGAATTTTGAACCATATTATCTTGAATTGCATTATTCCGATAATTACTTTGAGAAGGCTGTGGACTCTGATAAATTTGAAAAGGCTGATTATTTGAAATTGCATTTCCATAAGGCAATTGATTATTTTCTACAGTTTGTTTAGGAGCTTGTCTATATGGGCTATGAGTAGCATTACTGTAGTTTGAATTACTCGTATTTTGATTAGTGTTTGCATACATATTAGGATTATTGTACTGGTTTTGAATACTATGATAGTTTTGCTGATTATATGATTGATTTGGAGCAGTTACTTGATTAGTTCTCTGGTAATATAATGAATTTTGGTACTGGGTTTGATGTGGAGGACTTTGAAATACTGTCGCATTAGGCTGGTGTTGTTGTTGGTTAGCATAGACATGTTGTTCGGCTTGACTTTGATAATGATATTCCTGTCGGCTTCCATACCTTTGTTGAGGGCTCATTAAGGCGTGGCCTGGACTAGTAACTGGAGATTGGTGATATACCATTTGGTTGGAATAAGTAGGGCTTTGGAAGCCTGCTGGGACTGTAGGATTCATATCATGGGGACTTTGTACACTAGGGTGTTGAGGGCTTTGATAAGCATTAGGATTTGGGCTCCCATAGCCAAGAGGTGGTTGATGAGTCATTAAATGGTCATTAGAATATCCTTGTTGATAGTTATAGTTGTGTTGATAATGACTATGTAAAGATCTCTGTGGAGAATATCCACTAAAGTTTGTTGGTAAAGGTTTTTGATATTGATGATCATGAGAATGATAAGGCACTGAAGTGGATGGCGTATTAGCCACTTTACTATCTGTTTGATCTCGCTTTTGCTGATAGGATCTAGCAAATTGTCCATTTGGTAGTCTTGCTTGAGTTGTTATAGAATTTCTTTTTGATGCTGTGTTCAGTTGATTTGGATCATGATTATTATAAATAGAATCAAAATTTGTTGTATAGCCTGTAAAATTCGTTCTTGACTGACCAGATGAACTTGAGCCTGATTTACTGTAAAATATAATATTTTACTAAAACACAAGTATAATGTTTAAAAATATATGTTTCAAAACAAGTTTAAGAGAACATTTTTTTTTTAAGTTGAAACTAACCTATTGTATTCTCTAGTTGCCTCCATGATAACCGAAAGTCCACCTCCTTGATTATCTACAGTAGCATGTTGGTCTGCTGTTTGTCTCGAGCATTCATCCCTTTTGCTACTCCCTTGATCAGGTTGTTCTATAACACTCTCATCTATTGCAAATTTAGGCACTGAAGCAAATTTACTTGATTGGTCAGTGGAACTAGAAGGTTTCTTAAATTGTGACATATTTGGTGTACTCGCGTCTTTAATATTAAAATTGAATACTTGAGTGCAAGAAGGCTCTTCATAATATGCTGTTTTATTTATCTGTAAATTGTTTAAATTGGTTAGACAAATGATTACAATGAAATATATATTTAGTATAATTAGGTTAAATATTTAATGTAACCATTTAACACAGAAATTAATATTAGTATTACTTGTTGTGTAGTTACTGGTTGTGGGGCATTAAACTTGTTTGCGTTCTCTTTGTCTTCAGGAAAACTCCTGACACCTGTCATCTCATAATTTTTTTTTGTATTGATGGCCATTGTCATAGATCTATCTTCGTGAATGTCAAATTTGGGTACTTCAAATTGTTGAACAACTGGCTGCATAATTGATGGTTCTGCTAAAGAAGAAACTATATTTGCAATTTCAACTTATTATCATATTTTTGCTAAAATATTGTGGAACTCTAACTAAAGCTTACCATTATCATTAAAAATGTTCCTCAACTCCCAACGTGCTTCTTTAGTGTTTACTGTAACTGAATCACCAAGAAGGTTACTCATAAGACTTCGATTAAACTCCTCCATTAAATTATTTCTGGGGAAGTTTGTATTTTCAGTTATGAAATTATTATTGGGAGTGCCATGTGAAGCTATTTGATTTTCTTTATCAGTTTCAAAATTAAGAGGTTTGTCACTTTCATCATTTTTCTTAACAGCCATTTCACTGACTTCATTTGAATCTAAATTAACTAATACTTTTGGTTCACCGGGTGAGTGCATACTTGTCATTTTAGTTACATTTTGCAATGTAGGAACAGATAATGGCATCAATTGTGTCATATGATCCTGTTCAGTATCTAATGCACAGTTTGCTAATGTCTCTAAGGCACTACACTGCGCAAGTGTTTCATTAATATTTTTATAGGTTTCTTTTACCATATCAATATGTTCTGCTTTAATTTCTTTTAAACTATATTTTCTTGCTCTAATTTCTTCTAGACTGAATTCTTTATCATTAACATAGACCTAGAAAATATAAATTGTGTTATGTTTCAAATATTATTGTATAAATTAAAGCACTTAATCTTTCTTTGTAATTATGTAGTAAAAAGTACCTGTGTCTTATTATAACAAGGTATTTTTGTTGGGTCTGCAGGATCAGGTACACATAGAGGCACATTAAATGTCAGGTCATCCAAACAGTAAGGCATATGATTTGACAAAAGCTTTATATCATCATCCACATCTTCATAAGCTACAAAAAAGAAACATTTAACAAAAAATTCCATTTAGCTCATATTTTATTGTCTTCTAAAAAATTACAATTTGTTTGTCAAATTTTTAATGATTCAATGGAAAATTTGGATCTGAAATGAGTTCAATTCAAAGGCAACTTTTTGAACAAAACATCTAGGAAGAAGACTAACCCGCTTAGTGGGAAAAATCCCAGAAAAATATGTGTGTATATATAGAAAAAACAAACTGAAGACTTGAATTACAAGTTATTTTTTTTATTTGATTACAATAGCTATTTTTTATACAATATATAAATGTTACACTGGTTTATGGTTGTCAAAATTTTCAGAAATAAACAAGTTTAGCTAATACATGTTTCAAGTAAATGCTTATTCCTTGTGTAAATTTGAAATATCTTTTGTTTCGCGTAAATATATTACATTATATTAAAAAATCCAGTTGAAATCAGATATGTATTATTTGACTACCAGTATCACAATTAATTATTGATTGGGTGTAATTATAATTTTTTCCTTATGTGAAATAACTAAAATAGTGTGGTGTGTGTAGTGTAAGGGTAGCTGACAAATGAAATTTAAAAAAAGTAATATAATACATACAAATTGTATTATGCATGTATATAATACATACTAATTGTATTTATACTACTTTTTTAAAAAATATATTAAATGTAATAATTTTGTATTTATTTGTATAAAATGAATTGAACTTACGAGTAAAAGGTAAAGGTTGATGTGGAACAACATTAGAATGAACCATTTTGGTTTTTGGATTTGTCCATATACCAACTTCCTTTTCATTCTCTACATTACTATAGGCTTGCACTAAGGAGGTAGGTCCTGGGTCATCAGCATTGGGCACAATACCTCTTGAAGTTGATGGAGCATCCTATCAATAATTAATAAAAAAAATACATTTTTATTTACCTATTAAAATCCTACAATTTTTTTATCAGGCAAAATGGACAGAGCATAGAGTTCCCATGGTTGGTGGGCCAATTGCAGTATTCGGAATAATGTTTCTTACACTGTCAATATCTATGCATAGTCACCATCAAATGTTCCAATGGCCTATCTGCTTCCTAATAATAAATACTATATATTTTCATAATCATGTTTTAAGTTCCACAAAATATAATTAAGTTGGCTCATAGTCAAAGATTAATAAGAGCTTATAACTAAAAATTGTCTGCATAAGGAGACCAACTGTGGACATAAGCAATACAAGTTTTTAAAAAGTCAAATATTATAATATTAAATAGACATGGTGGTACTTGGTGGTAGAGCTTTGTGCAGCTCGTCTGGGTAGGGTAACACCCACTCATCAGATATTCTACCGCGAAACAGCAGTACTTGCTATTGTTGTGTTCCGGTTTGAAGGGTGAGTGAGCCAGTGTAATTACAGGCACAAGGGACATAACATCTTAGTTCCTAAGGTTGGTGGCGCATTGGCGATGTAAGCGATGGTTAACATTTCTTACAATGCCATTGTCTATGGGCGTTGGTGACCACTTACTATCAGGTGGCCCATATGCTTGCCCGCCTTACTATTAATAAAAAAAAAGACAACCTTAAAGCCTTACAATAAAAAAAAAGACAACTTTTACCTCAAAAACATTAACCATGATGTTAGAATTTGGCAACCTATTGTCTATCCCCTGCTGTCGTATCACACCAGGCATAGTGCTCTTGATGCTATCACCAACTCTTTGAACAGGTACATTAGCAATATTACGTCTTTTAAAGGATTTCAGTGATGTTAAAGCCATTCTAGTTTCAGCTAATGCTGAAGCAGCCTTTCTTTTGGTGGGTGAATCATCATGTAGCATCCTCTGTGCAAAATACAGTTGAAAATTCCTAAAAACAATTCTAATAAGTAATATGTGGGTTAAGTAAATTATAAAATAGCTCTTACATGCTCCTCTGCTCTGGGCTGATGCTGAGAATTTTCTGACAGAACAACCCAATATTACTATTCATTGGCCCAATCTGAGAATTGAACCCAGGACCACCGAGTCTGTGGCCTTATATCTAACCACTAGACCAACAAGGCAGTCAGTCAAATCGGTTAGGAGTAATGAAATATCTAATGAGCAAAGATAGCTTAATAGCTTTACTCTAATTAAATTATAATATAAGAAAGATAAAAAAGTAGAAACTGAGTTATATAAAGATATAATGGAAATACTTGATAAAACTGGATATAACTTTTATCAACTTACATATGCGCTTGTTCTAGTTCATCTAAAGGTTGAGCCTTAGTCTGTAAGCCTAGCATATAAACTTGATTTGCTTTTTTATAGTCTCCAGACTCTTCACAGTAACAAGCCCATGCTCGGTAAAATTCTGAACACTCAACACCAATACCGGTGTTGTACAATCTTTGATATATTTCAAGCGGATTTGAGAGACAGTCCACCTAAAATTATTGAATCAAAATATAACTATTATTAATGAATTTCACTGCTCACAAAACTACAAACCATGTTGTTACATATTAATGTATATTTTGCTTTTAGAGGTCAAAATGACTTATGTTAGTTAAAGTTCAATACAAAATTTCTTATTCATATACAAAATTGTATTTTGTGTATTATACTTTTGAGAATAAGACAATAACATTTTTGTTATCAAATATGCAATAAAAATACACAAATAAATATTCAAGAACATATTTTTCCACTCACATATTTTATCCACAGCTTGACAAGTCTTCTGTCTTGAAAATATTTCTCATCCTTTTCAAATAATTGTAAACAGTCCTTTATTAATTTATCTATATTACCTTCATGGCCATGTTTTGGATATGACTGTTCAACCCATTGAATATAGTTAAACCATGGATCCAAGGGATCAGAACCTTGATATTGTCTAATAGCTGCTTCATGTTCTCTAACAAATAAAAAGTTTAATAACAAATAATGTTTCAAACTTTAAATCAGTTTAACAAGACTTCTCAAATTGCAATACCGATCAACAATTTTAAAATGTATTAAAATAAAAAATTACATATTCATACACAGAAACTTACTCTTTTTGCAACTGTAGTTGCCTTTGGGCTTCAAAATCTGACTGAGCTTGCAATGCAGTTCCTAATTGCACAAGGTTTCTTCCACCTCTTAGCGGTTGTATGTTTTCCTTACTAACATCAATATCCATTGTAGTACTTAACTATAATTGAAGTATTAAAGCATTACAATAAAACATACGAATAAATGGCCACAAATACGTGATTTATAATACTGATATTTCCGAGATTAATTTTACTCTTACAAATCACTTATACAAAATAATCAATCAAGGAATAGTGAATTAAATGAATATTAAACACCGAATATTCAGTATCATATCATAAATAGCAAGATTGACCCATAAAATTCTCCAAAATATTCATGTCTGTTATAACTGAAGCACAAATCCTGAATTCACTCACCATTAAAAGTGACAAAATTACCTAGAAGGTTGAGTGTCTATGGCATATTTCAAAATTTAAAAGACATGGCCGTTAAAATTATAAATTAGCAATGAGTACGTAAACATTAGCGTTGATTAAATAAAAAGTAAAATTAAAACCGTTTTGAATGTAAATACTTATATTTTTAGCATGAAGAATGCCAATATTCTATCTTTTATAGACCAATTATTAGCTATAAGAATAAATTCTTAGGTATCAATAATATTAAAATATGTATATAATTATATCTCTTTATACTATACTAGCGACACTTAAAATAATAGTCTAAGGTCCCGATATAGAACGACCTACAACATCTCGGTGTTTAGTTGATGAATCGTATTTTACATTCAATTTAATATGTCAATAAATATATTGCATATGGGTTGGCTAACTAATTTCAGTCCAGGATATGATTAAAAATTGAAAAAATTTATTAAATTAATTAATTAACTTGAAATTATGAATATTAATTTTATTTAATTATAAATAAAATAAATATTCATATATATATGCCATCGCGGACTTTTCCGTGGATCTATGAAATGTGCTGTGATCTATAATTTGCACGATCTTAGGCCTTTTATCCACACACGGTTTTTCGCCGTGAATATCTACGGTTAAATCGCCGTGTAGGCACGATCATCAGTGTTGTATGGATTACTTAGGCAACGCCCTCACGAGTGAATTTTGCCACGGTGACAAAAAAGGTTTTGTCACTGTCACGTCTCCTGTGTATATGGCAACGCGCTCATGAGTGACTTTTGTCACGGTGACAGTTTCGTCACTCATCAAGTCCATGGACTTGTATGGAAATGCTCTCACGCGGCGACGAAATAGTTGGGTGACATGTTTGTCACGCGCGCGCGCATTGATTACAAAATTGTCACACTACGCCAGTGCTGCTAGCCTTAGCAAAACAAACACAACAAATCAGACTTAAATCTGATTACACTCAATTTAATTTAAATTTGATTTCATTTTAATTCAATATGATGAATTTAATTTAATGAAAAGAAGCAAAGGGTTATCTGTTGATAATGAAAATAAATTAAAACTTTAAACTTAACATTAAAAAAATAAAAATTTTAACAAAACAAAAACCGACTTCATAGGAAAAACAAATTAATATGCACTAAAAAGTAAAAAAATAATTGCGTATTCTTCTATAATTTGATAATTAACTTACTATTTTCTACTCATCAATATGTAGGTACGAATGTGTTGTGTGGTTGATAATTTATTTACAATTATTGTTACTTTTGGAGTCGATGTCAGCCAAGATGGGCTTATAACTACATACATAGTTAGTTATAGGTGAGATGTGCTTGTGTCGCACGCGCAACTTAACGAGGCGATTAAAAGTCAATTTGTAATGTGTATGTTTTTGTTTGTTTTTAAAAGATTCCCGTATTATTATTGCTAGGTATATTATAGTGTTTCCTTAGCTATCGATAGACATCGACTCCAAAAATAACAATAATTGTAAATAAATTATCAACCACACAACACATTCGTACCTACATATCAGGGAGTAACATAGGCTACATTTTGTCCCTATATTCCCACGGGAACGGGAACTACGCGGGTGAAACCGCGGGAAAAGCACTAGTAATCAATATATAAATATAACATGTATATAAGAGTACTTATACGATATATTATATAATTTTCAAAATTGGTCTCAACTTTTAGTAGATGTTCAAATATGTTTCAATTACAAACATAACATATATACTAATGCTTACATGCATAACTCATATTATAAAGAGGAAAGATTTGATTTTTGTTTGATTTTTTATTACGATTTAAATCAAAAACTACTCGACCGATTTTAAAAATTCTTTCACCCTTAGAAAGCTACGTCTTTACCGAGTAACATAGGCTATATTATATTTTCAAAATCTTATAGATCCCTACTTAAAATGGAGCAATGTAACCCAACGTATTTAACTGTTGCCTATAAAAGTTATTATTTCGAAAACTATTGACGGTATATAAAGAATTGTTTTATACAATAGTACTACAATTACTTGATCATAACGATGTTATGGTAGGTGAATGATAAATCTAGATAGCCTATAAAAGATTCGGCCGTGTATCGTTAATTTGCTACTAAGAATTGAAGATTTCCGTTACTTTGTCATGGATCCTATAATCAGAATCTAACCAAACTATCATCAAACAACCCTTGAAGTATACTCTTTCCAATAAAAAAAAATCATTGAAATCCGTTGAATAGTTATCGAGTTATTCGTCCATTTGTCGCGCACATACCTCATGCAAATTTACGACTTATATGGTTTTCTCATGGATTCCACTGTCAAAACTGGAGCAAAAAAAAATGGGACCATTTATTTTATTTATAATTAATTAAATAAAATAAATATTCATATATATATGCCATCGCGGACTTTTCCGTGGATCTATGAAATGTGCTGTGATCTATAATTTGCACGATCTTAGGCCTTTTATCCACACACGGTTTTTCGCCGTGAATATCTACGGTTAAATCGCCGTGTAGGCACGATCATCAGTGTTGTATGGATTACTTAGGCAACGCCCTCACGAGTGAATTTTGCCACGGTGACAAAAAAGGTTTTGTCACTGTCACGTCTCCTATCCAAAACCGAATGCGAGAGAAGTTTTTTTAACCGACTTCAAAAAAAGGAGGAGGTTATCAATTCGTCTGTATGTTTTTTTTTTTGGTGTTGTTACCTCATAACTTTCGACTGGATGAATCGATTTCGATGATTTTTTTTTTATTTGAAAGGTGGTGCTTTCCCATTGGTCCCATTTTTTTTTGCTCCAGTTTTGACAGTGGAATCCATGAGAAAACCATATAAGTCGTAAATTTGCATGAGGTATGTGCGCGACAAATGGACGAATAACTCGATAACTATTCAACGGATTTCAATGATTTTTTTTTATTGGAAAGAGTATACTTCAAGGGTTGTTTGATGATAGTTTGGTTAGATTCTGATTATAGGATCCATGACAAAGTAACGGAAATCTTCAATTCTTAGTAGCAAATTAACGATACACGGCCGAATCTTTTATAGGCTATCTAGATTTATCATTCACCTACCATAACATCGTTATGATCAAGTAATTGTAGTACTATTGTATAAAACACTTCTTTATATACCGTCAATAGTTTTCGAAATAATAACTTTTATAGGCAACAGTTAAATACGTTGGGTTACATTGCTCCATTTTAAGTAGGGATCTATAAGATTTTGAAAATATAATATAGCCTATGTTACTCGGTAAAGACATAGCTTTCTAAGGGTGAAAGAATTTTTAAAATCGGTCGAGTAGTTTTTGATTTAAATCGTAATAAAAAATCAAACAAAAATCAAATCTTTCCTCTTTATAATATGAGTTATGCATGTAAGCATTAGTATATATGTTATGTTTGTAATTGAAACATATTTGAACATCTACTAAAAGTTGAGACCAATTTTGAAAATTATATAATATATCGTATAAGTACTCTTATATACATGTTATATTTATATATTGATTACTAGTGCTTTTCCCGCGGTTTCACCCGCGTAGTTCCCGTTCCCGTGGGAATATAGGGACAAAATGTAGCCTATGTTACTCCCTGATATGTAGGTACGAATGTGTTGTGTGGTTGATAATTTATTTACAATTATTGTTATTTTTGGAGTCGATGTCTATCGATAGCTAAGGAAACACTATAATATACCTAGCAATAATAATACGGGAATCTTTTAAAAACAAACAAAAACATACACATTACAAATTGACTTTTAATCGCCTCGTTAAGTTGCGCGTGCGACACAAGCACATCTCACCTATAACTAACTATGTATGTAGTTATAAGCCCATCTTGGCTGACATCGACTCCAAAAGTAACAATAATTGTAAATAAATTATCAACCACACAACACATTCGTACCTACATATTGATGAGTAGAAAATAGTAAGTTAATTATCAAATTATAGAAGAATACGCAATTATTTTTTTACTTTTTAGTGCATATTAATTTGTTTTTCCTATAAAGTCGGTTTTTGTTTTGTTAAAATTTTTATTTTTTTAATGTTAAGTTTAAAGTTTTAATTTATTTTCATTATCAACAGATAACCCTTTGCTTCTTTTCATTAAATTAAATTCATCATATTGAATTAAAATGAAATCAAATTTAAATTAAATTGAGTGTAATCAGATTTAAGTCTGATTTGTTGTGTTTGTTTTGCTAAGGCTAGCAGCACTGGCGTAGTGTGACAATTTCGTAATCAATGCGCGCGCGCGTGACAAACATGTCACCCAACTATTTCGTCGCCGCGTGAGAGCATTTCCATACAAGTCCATGGACTTGATGAGTGACGAAACTGTCACCGTGACAAAAGTCACTCATGAGCGCGTTGCCATATACACAGGTCTATCAAAGACAGTAGTTGGTGTCCTTTGGCTTAATGATTGCCGTTCAGTCCAATTCACGGCCGCAAGAGGTATGACGATCGATAGATGGATGTGCTGAACACTTATAAAACAGTGAAGTGACAAAACAAAAAAAGCAACGAATCCACAAAACGATATAACAATGATTAAATAACATAATACTTGGGAGACAAAAATATACGCCACGTGTCACTCAACTACATGCGATAGCAACGACGTACTGCAGCATTGACGGGAAATAAAAATTATATCACAATCGCACCAATCCTTACCACTGAAATTGGACTCCGTTGTCTTTATACAAGACCGTGATAATTTGATTGATTGATATTTTAATATCAATTATCAATTCACAAGCACGGTTTTGTATACAGGTCTTGCAACAACAGTAGTGAGGTTACATCGACTTAATGACGCTGTTCAGTTTAATTTATGGCCGCGGGCCGCCAGAGGCATGATGATAGGGGCGTGCTGGATACAGATCCTCTAAAAATTATTGTTTATGAAAGATAAAGTTATACTATTCGTCTAAAATTATATTCGAAATATTGTTTTCAAAATTTTGTATTCAAACATGGGTTTATTATATAAGGAGCACATTAGATGTAATATACATATATAATAAGCACAACACGAGTTGTTTTATTTTGCGCTAAAGTAAAATTCGTTATCGTACAGTTCATAGTAGTATTTTAAATATTTTATATCGGGAAAAAATTGAAAAAACGCATTGACGATAGTTTTTTCACACTAAACCAAAATTCGTTATGGAAACTTTTGAAGATAATAAGGAAAACGGAATTTATGAAAAATACGTGATAATTCTCTTGTTTGTATGCAAACGCGAAAGTGCGATACTCGATAGGTGATAGAAGCGACGTACTGTGGGCGCCATTGCGAAATAAAAGTTGTAACACAATCGCGCCATCTCTCACCACTGAATAGACTCGGTTGATAGACCTGTATACAAATACAAGTCACATCACTCACAATTCACAACTGACAAGTCTCATCAAATGAAATATGAATCAATTAAATTTATTTTTAAATGTGCGTGTTTGTGTTATAACAACAGAATAAAATACAAGTTGTAATAGATTGATACCTCTTTTTAATATGTAACTTTTTTGACTCGTTTCTCGTATAATGGCACTTCGAATGCAAGTTGAGAAGAAGAAGGCTCAGGCGGAAATGCGTCGTTTGATGGCAGAACGTAAAAATAAAGACAAGAAACCAATTGTTATAAATAATCCACTTGCTAAGTATAATAATGCTGGTCAATTAATGTGTATTTTGTGTTCGTCCATTGTACGCTCAGAAAATGTATGGCAAATACATCTAAACAGCAAACAACACAAGGGAAATGTAGAACAAGCAAAGAAACTAAAAGAATTAACTAATAACTTTACTGATGATAAAATTAAAAATAAAAGACCAGGTTGTCTTCAAACAGATGCGCCGCAAGAAAAAAGACCTAAGGGTATTTTAAAAAATTGTAATGAAAAATTGCCCACTTTGGTACAAATTCCTGAACATAAATTACCCACAATAATTATTCATCATGATGAAAAAATAATAAGAAAAAGTAAAAACCTGTCATCTCACAAAGGTATTAAGTATATTTTGTGATATGTTAATTCTTCCAGAGTTGAGATTTTAATGCTATGTAATTGCTTAATTACTTATTTTTTAGTTGAAACTTTAGAAGCGACAGCAGAAAATAATATTGAAGATACTGAAACAATTCTATCAAATCCTCAACCTATTCCTGAAGGATTTTTTGATGATCCAATACTGGATGCAAAGGTAACATTTTTATTTACTTGAGTAGTTGATTTTTATTATATTTTGAAGGCATACGTGGAGTCTAATAGATATTCACATACCTGGGTAATTATTTGGTATCATGCCACTAGCAATTTTTAGGCCGATTTTTTTTTACAGGTGAATGATACATCATAACTTTTTATGACTGACTTGTTAATTTAAAAAATAAATTAAAAATGTCAAAATTTGAATTAGCCTATTTTCACTAGTCTCAGACAGAGTAGGTATTGTTTAGATAAACATTCTCATCCCCTAAATCAAATCAACGTGCTTTAAAAGTAACCTAACATAACCTAACCTACATGACTGACCTTTTTTCTTTCACATAGTGGAAACCTTCAGAAAGGTACCTGTCTCCCATGACTATTACATTACATATTACATGACTGGAATTTTATGTGTAATCGGGTAATTTGGTACCGCACACTAGATTTTGATGTGTAATTATTCAGGTCCAAGTTATCGTTAATCAGCCAAAATCGTCAGAAATCCACAATTACACACGAAAAATTCGAATTTTCGTGTCAACTATTCGACATTTTTTTATTTTTTACCCATACCTGTTAGCTTTGGTTAATAATAACCTCAATTTGCTTTTGCCCAGTTCACTGTAAAACTATTTTGCACTAGTATCTGTTGCATAAATAAAAACACAAATATTATTAAAATTATGTATTAACTTCTTAAATAATATTTAAAAAAGTTTAACATTTCTTTTCCAAATGCCCAGGTGAAAGAGTAATCACTAAATAATGTTTAGTTTTGGCCACTGCTTTCCTTAGAAAATCACTTTACCTATGTGATAAATTGAAATTTAAAAGTTGTATGTCCATGGTATGATAATGGTAATTGAATAGTTGATACCTAATAATTTATAAGTTATTATTTTATTCTATACTAATAAAGGAGATGGTTTTTTGTATTGCTTAACTGACAAAATGACTACACAAATATAAATAAAACTTATAACAGTAGATATGGCCCATTTCTGAGATAGATTTGTATAAAATTAGATATTTTATTATCAGAAGTAACTGCATTTTACAGTTTTACCTGCTTTGAATTTGGACTAGTGAATTTCATGCTGTTGTCATTTATAATATAATAGAAATAGAAAGTGACATAAAAGCTAGACGGAGTAATTTATTTTGCATACAAGCTTATTAAATTGTTAACATAAAAAGTTTACTGTGGCCGAAACAATTTGACAATATTGATATTGAAATACCAGTTGAATATAAATAATGCTCTCTGTATCTTTAAACTTGCAACTAGCAAATAACGTAAAAATAAACCCATTAACAGTAACTTTGTGGTAAACATAGACATTAACATTATTGTCCATAAAGCTCTGTAAAAGATTCATGAATATATTCAATCATGTCTGTTGCTAACATGCTCCTACCTTTTATTCGAAAAGCCTTTGCATTACATGTTCTTATTAAAGAAGATGCTGCAAAACATGACAGGGAAGATGCTACTAGCATTTTGTCAACTGGTATTTCAACATCAAATTTCTTTCTATAAGCTATAGTCCAATGTAAAAATGTAGCTATAGATCCTGATAAAAGATCCCCCTGACCACCACACCTTCGTCCAGATCCTGCCTCTTCGATTTTCCATTCCAAGTCCGGATGAAAGCAAATAAATTCATCAGTCTCACCTTTTCTTAAAATTGTGATATTTTTATTCCACTCTTTTAATCCTGTTAAGCCATTGAATTTGCAGCTAAGCCTCTCAAACTCAATTTTGTTAGGAGTTAAAATAACCGGTGAAACAAAATTTCTAATCAATTCTGGTTTTTCAGTTATAAGAAACAATCCATCTGCATCAATAATCAGTGGTATTTGTTTTTCACTTATTAATTTTATTAGCTCTGAGACCACCTCAAAAGTCTTTGGATCACGACCTAACCCTGGTCCTATAACTATAACATGTAGCCTCTCAAACCATATTGATATATCTTTGATGGCATCAAATTTGTCAAGTAATGGGTGAACAATCAATTCTGGGCTATATGACTTTATAACAGTAGCTGCTGGATTTGAACAAAAAATGTGCACCAAATCTGCACCTACCTATAAAAAAAAACATATCACATTACTTTCAATTTCCAATATAAGAAAATTTGTAACATGACATGAAATTAAAATTAGCACTGATAAAACAGATAAAAACTACTTTTTTTTAAATTGACTTACTTTCAAAGCTGCTATGCCAGAAAAGTAGGGTGCTCCTGTATACTCTAGGGAACCACCGACAATACCTATTCTTCCTGCTTGACCTTTATGATGTGTTCCATCTAAAGGTGGTATGCTTGGTAGCAATAAATTAAAAATTTGGTTTCTATCCATTTTTGAATATTTAGAAAACTGTGAAAAGTAAAAATGTTTCATCATGATATTTCTGTTTAGAAGATTAAACATCATGGGATAATTATGTTATGTATGGAAATTACATACTTTATATTGATTAAATCAGTTCACTTCACATATATCGCAATTCGAAACTATATAAAAAAGGAGTTTAAATTATCATTGGAACTTCTTTGTGTAAAATTAGTTTTACAAATCAGAACAACATACATTAATCATCACAATAATCTTTACGGGCTTGTCAGAGTCAGAACCCCGAGAGCCGCATGAATGAATTACAATCATACAATGTATATTTATTTCCTTTCTCTGTCGTGTATATACCTCATTTAAATACAAAATATTCTGGCGTTTAGTGCCAATCTCACGTAAAAGGAGATGTCAGTAATTTTATTTGAAGTGCGACAAGAATCTTCTTTTGCGGCGATCCAAAATCCAAAGACAATAGACATTGACATTCAACAGCAATTCTGAATTCGGACAGCATAGAGATGGGCGTTTAAACGATAAGCATTAAATATAACAGTGCTTTTTAAAACAAGTACATAAGCACGTTAGTTTTTTTTTAAGTTCTTTGCTTAAAATTAAAACGTAGAACACGATTCGATTAAATACTGAAAATGTCAAAGCCTATGATGAATCGATTATAAGACTACGAGTTGAGTTCTAAAATATGCCTTAATAATATATTAATAAGATTTTAAATTAAAAACACATTTTTATAGGTTAAGTCCTATTTCGCGTACTCCCTTGAGTTAAACATACCATCAACCATGTTAAGTATAACTCGATCTCATATAAGATGCTAGAAAACGTCGACTTCTTTAATTTACCCGTAAACATAAATAAAATTGTCGACTTATATAATTATACCGGTTAATTCTCCGTAATTTTATTTGCTTTTAATAATATTTTTATTGTATTTTATTTGTATTTTTTTTTTAATTATTTGTTAGAATAGAACTTGGTAACTTTTTTTTCCGTATTGGAGATAGTGTCGCTTGCTGTTCTCGATGTTTGTACGTGCTACTGTTGTTGTATATAAAATTAGTATAGGATCTTATGTTAGGTTTTTTTTCTGCAAATATTTTGTTTTTAGTATATAATAACAATAGTGTGTATTTTTTCAAAAATGGCTTTTAGAAGAAATTCAAACAGGGATTTGGATTTTTTTTCAAAGAAACCAATTTTTTTTTATTGTATAGGAAGGCGGTCGAGCATATGGGCCACCTGATGGTAAGTGGTGACCAATCCCCATAGACAATGGCATTGTAAGAAATGGTAACCATCGCTTACATCGCCAATGCGCCACCAACCTTGGGAATTAAGATGTTATGTCCCGATATTACGAACATTCTAAGTATATTTACCATAGTGATGTATATATTTTTTTACACCACCAGAAAGTAGAGATTCGTACTTTCGTAAAGTTTTGTTTATTCGAGTATTTGATTATTAAGGTTTGATGAATCTGTATCATCCAATCAAGATAACCCAGTTGTAGTTAAGAGATGCACTTATTGGTTTGCAGTTACTAGAATGCATATACTATTATTTAATTTTAAACTCCTGCAGGCGCGAAATATTGAATACAAAGATCCAGTTGAAGAAGAATGGGAAAAATTTCAAAAAGAAATAAAAGAAGAAACATCAACTTCTGCGGAAATCATCGCTGGTGAACAAGAAGAAGCTACTGCAGAACGACAAATTGATGAAATAGATGAACAAATTCGTAACTGGTCAAGGTATTTTCTGAACCATACAAACTGAAGCATGATAATAAAAGTGAACACAAATAATTTTATTTATTTATTTTCCAGAGTGTTAGATCTTGAATTGAAAAAAGAAGAAACTAAAAAGAAGATAACAGATGTAGATTTATTAAATGAAGGAGATGAAAATGAATCGGACAATGAAGCGGAAATTGATGAATTTTTAGATTGGCGAGCTAAAAAATCCTTTGTTTAATCATTGTTAATATTTTTAGTTTATATTGCTATTATAAATAATATAAGAAAAAGCGTTGTTTTTTTAGCGTTTTCAAATATTTTCTGAAACTTAAAAATCTGAATTTAGTAGATTTAAAAATCTAAATATTATATTTCCGAATCTATTGTAACGCTACTAAGGCTAAGAACTCACGGAGCGGTTTTGTCCCGTACCCGCCGTGGTTGTGGATTTGCGGTTTTATTTCTAAACTCCCGAGACCGGTGATTTGCGCGATGCCGCAGCCCGCGCGATTCTACAAGTTGCCCACCGGTGCAGCGGGAATCGCAAACAACCGCGCACAACGCGGGCGTAAATGTGCTTTAATTGTTTACATATAAATCTGCATTCAACATAGATAACGGACCCGCAACCGCGGCGGGCGCGGGACAAAACCGCTCCGTGAGTTCTTAGCCTAATGTGTTAAAAGTAATACATTGGTTAATATCCGATAGATAAAAATACTTTCTAATGATGGGGCCACACTACGGGAAACGTCAATGCTTATCGTAGCGATAATTTTTAACGCGATAGTGAGTGGCTACACTTGCAAGGGTCAACGTGAATGCATATTCTTGGCGATAACATTGGCATTATGGCATTGTCCCTTGAATTTCAAGCAAGATGGATGTTGACGGTGCTAGTCTGTATTTGATGAGTGTAAATTTTCATTACACGAATATACTTTATCATTACCGAAGTAAAAAAAAAAGTTAAATTGGTTCTATATGGCACCTAGAAAAATGAAATTACTTATCGCCATAATACGTATTTCACGAAGACACGTGCGATCCCGTCGCGCTCATGGAGCACACTGAAGATTCGTAGTGTGACCACTTCAACGCATTAATTCTCACGTTAATTTCTTTAATGTACCGCCACTTGAGTTAACGCAATGTGAATGCTGTTGTCAAATTATCGCGATAATTCGTGGCTACACCTACGTTAAATGTCCATCATCGCGATAATCAACGGCGTTTCCCGTTAGTGTGGCCCCAGTATAATAAAAAGCCCGCCATACCTTGTTTATTATGTTAATAAGAAATAATGAATTTTCTTGGTCAGTTTGGGCAAACTGTAAATTTAGCATAAATAAAAAATAATTTAGCATAATATAGTAACTATAAAGACAGCATTTCTACTAAATAATCTGTACACGTATTTTAGGCCATATCACGGTCTTGTATACAGGTCTAGCAACCGAGTCCAATTTCCGTGGTGAGATAGGCGCGACTGCGTTACAACTTTCATTTCGACGCGGCGCCTCTTGTACGTCGCTGCTATCGCCTATCGCACTTGGTTTAGTGACACGCGGCGTATATTTTTCATTAAAAAATATTATTGAAGTTATACTTCTTTAGGCGCGTTATGAAAAAATGATGAGAGTGAAATTTTAAGATGCGCGCGCATCTGTGACACAAAATTAACAGTATGAAGCTGTCTGCTTAACCGCTCATTAAACACCTGAATTCTACAACGTGAAGTTAGTTCTAGGTGGCATGAATATCGATAACTATGTTCAAGTTGTATATTCTAGTATTTTTATTACGTTAATAAAACCTTTTTTATTTAAATAAAATCTTTTTTATCAATTTTAATATTTATCGTTAATCACTACTGCATTTTAGTTATTTTTTTTCCATACGCCAAAGAAGTATAACTTCTAACGCGTGTACATAAGAACACACACTCTTTTTTTTTATTAAAATGATAACATCTTCTAAAATTGTCCACAACGAATTTTGCTTTAGTGAAAAAAAAACCTCAATCGTCATTGTATTTATTTATTTTTTCCGATATAAAAATATACTATTATTATATGTATACGACCGTGGGGCGTGGGCTATATTTTGTTTGACTACACAACTGACTGTTGTGAGTCTATGGTATTCTATACATCAAATTTTCAAAATAAAAAATTGATGATTTTAGATGAAGAAAAATATTAAATAATAAACAATATCAATTAATTATTGCCAAAAGTTTGTTCATTTTTGTAATACCGACATAAAAACTTCTAAAAATGTCAAATCAAAACACCGAATTTTATAAAAGTCACGTCGAAAACCTTAAAATAGATGAATGCAGACCTTCGGCTTTAAATGAAATAAAGCTTATACTAACATACAAACCAGCATCCGAAGCAGTAGCAATAATTAAAAATACTGGAATTTCCAAAATTCTTCAGTGCTTAAATTCTTCGGATAAGTGAGACTATATATTTTTTTAAATAACATCTTTCTAAATAATAAAAAAATATAAGTGGGAGTCATGTGTTAAATTTCTTGCATCTGGTAAGGAGGTGCTGAGGGCTCTGATCTTTTGCTATTATATACAACCAGTAAAACCTTCAGTCTTTTAAACTATTCACCTCAGTCACATTCAACCTTACTTATATGCATGTTAATACAACATGATTACAATAGATAATTCATTTTATAATTGTTCTTGAGAATATTTTAATGGTCTTATTTTAGGATTCAAGTTGAATTGACTTGTGAAGTAATTAAGATATGTTTTGATAAATTTGAAGCCGGAGAAGTTATTGAAACATATACAAGTAATATTATGTACATGTTACGACATGAAAATGATTCTGTCCGAAGATTAGCTATTGATGAGGTTTGTGTACCTAAATAGAAATAATTCGCCTTTATTTATTATAATTATATACATTTTAGAAATTATTCCTTAAAATCTTAAAGTATTTGAATCACCAGCTAAACTATATACATGTAATAATTTTTGTTTTCTATATTTTAGGTTTATAAAACATTAACAAAAGATACTATGTTATTGCCCTTGCCAAAATATATTGACTTATATGTGGCTACATCACAAATGGTCTGTGATACTGATGTTGGGATTTCTAATAAAGCTGTGTTTATAACATCTAATTTATCCGACGGAGCTTATGCTAAAGTTTTGGATGAAATGAAAATAGCTTTGGAGTGCAATAGTAGTAGCAAATGTAATGCCTATGAGGTATTTTTCATTTATTTATTATTAAATTAATAACCTTTATATTTAATATCATTTGTAATAGTTTTATATTTGTCCTTAGTAAACATGAAGATATTTTAGAAATTTAACACACATTTTCTTGTTTTTTGTCTCTATAATGTTTTATTAAAATACTTCTGCCTTACACAGCAGTTTAAACTTCTTACACTTGCATAACTGCACCTTAGTCTGATGAAAATCTTGATTCTTAAAACTCCTCTCGCCTTTCGGCTATGGAACTCTGTTATCACTCTATCCAAGATTTGCTCTATTGAACAAGTGATGTTAATATTAAAATCAAAGTTTATTAATTTTCATTATGAATATGTGATTATATATATAATATTATATGTATTTAATATATATGTATATATATATATTAGTACAAATAATTATTATATAACATGCAGATATAGCATTTTAATCTCTAATCCTTATCCCAAGCCCTTTATTCAAAGATTTTCTGGAAGACTCAAGACACTGCTGCCACGCTCGTAGTGATGATTCATTTTATTTGTGTTTAATTAGTAAATTCTATTTTTTATAGGTAATCATTAATATCTCTTCGAAATCTGTTGATCTATTCAATTTGTGTGTAGATCAGGGGTACATTGATTTTATGGCAAATGAACTTCAGTCAGATGATATACTTTATCAATTGAATATACTTGAACTTTTGTCACAATTAGCAGTTAAACCACATGGAATTAATTATCTCATAAAACAAGGAACATTATTGGAGATTTCAGAGTTAGTAAAAGGTTTTCATCAAAATCCATTTGGGGGCCTTTTAATACCAGGTAATATTTTTGTACCAAACTTAAGTGAATACATAATATGCTTGCAACTTGTTGCACAACTCATTTGCGAAGCAATGAGATGTGTTCTAGTAACACTTACTCGATCCGAGGTGATTCACTCGTTAAGAAAACATTTTACACTTGTTCAAATATTTTAATATATTATTTCTACTTTCTAGGTTATATGAAGTTTTTTGGATCCATTGCACATTATTATCCAAAGGAGATATTTCAGAAATATCCTGTTTTATTAGAATCTCTTTTTGATGCTTTGGACTCTGAAGATGCCACAATATTACCAGTAGCTCTAGACACACTAGGTTTCATAGGAACTACAATAGAGGGCAAGATGTGCTTAATGGCTCTAGGTATTATGATAAAACTAAATTTTAATTAAATAATAAAACTTGTGTATTAATATTTGTTAACTATTTTAGGAAGCAAATATACACAAATTGTTGAAAAACTAGGATTTATTATTAAAAACAGTCCTACAGAAATGAAAATTCGTTCATTGCATTGTATAGCCAACCTTATTGGTATAGATAAAGATCCAAAAGCAAAAGTTGATCCTATAGAGAACAGGGTAACTTTAATGACTCGAGAATGGTTCAGAAGTCTCAGCAAGCAACCAGATTCAATGGTTGTATTGTTTGAAAATTGTAAAAATCCATTTCCAGACATAACATTAGCTGCTTTAACTTTACTTAATGCAATTTGTCAACATAAATGGGGTGAAGAACTGGTAGGAAGAACAGCAGGTATTTTAAGTTGCATTTTAAAACTATGTATATTTATTCAGTCAGAATTATCACAAATATGTTTATTTTAGGATTCATCGAGTACCTTCTAGATCGATCAGTTAATTTAACAAAACAATCAAAAGAAATAAGATATGAAGTAATTAAACTCTTATCAAATTCTACTGTGTTTGATGAAAATATCTTAACAAGGCTTCAAAAATATGTTGAACAGGGGCCTTTCTACACCGAACTAGTAACTCAAGTGGCTATGGAAGAAGAATAAAAAGTTTTTGTTTATTAGTGATAAACCATAGCTTTATAAATTATTTATGTTTTGTTGCAAATAACATATTTTTTTAAATACTTAGTGAAATAGCTCTATATTTGACACAGTATAATATATTAAAAACATGAATATGAAAAAGTTGATGAAAGAGAACAGTGTGATAATATTAGCACTTAAACTTTTTAGTTTGAACTTTGAAATATCAATGCAATTGTAATTAAAATGATAACACCCTATCATTCATTTTATTACTTCTTTTTTTTATTTCTGGTTGTTTCAGCTTTAGTAGATGCTTTCCGTTTTGTTCCTTTTGATTTTCCACCATATTTAGCTGCTAAATCATTAATCAAAGAATCCATTTGTTTTTGTCTGGCGCCTTGTTTTTGTTTAATCATAAGTTCTAAGCTGTTTTCTCCTGAAATAATAAAGATTGTCAATGAGTGAAATAATTTTCAATTGTTTTTATAAGTACTAGTACCCGAAGGTCTTATTTCTGACCAAAGCTGTAGTAACATTTTAAGCATTGCGTTTATAGATAATTATAGTCTTTAACGGTTTATCCCAGCGAGTCCTCAAATGGTAATATTATATTCATCATCAATTCAAAATATCAAATCATAATATTTTAATTCTAATAGGCTTTTACAGGTACTTATGAATCATCAAGTGGTACAACAGGAATTGATTCTACTAAGAGCAATAAAATCAGTAGTTAATATGTTTTGAAATAAAAATATTTTATTAGTTACATTCACTTGTAAGGACATGAGATCCAGCAATCATTTAATCCATGCATTTTTGTAAGATTTATATTTTCAAACAGAGTAATATGCTTAACTAATGAGACTATTTTTAATAGTAATTACTTTTAACTTACTAAATACTAATTGAAGCCTGATGACAACAAGTATAGACTTATTGTAGTAAGCAGGAATTTGCGAATGCGAAAATTATACAGTCCTAAAATGATTTTATTTTTGTTTTTAATTTTAGAATAATGTAGTGGGGCAAAATTATTCATTTCATTAAATTGGAAATTCAAAATGATTTTATTTTTGTTTTTAATTTTAGAATAACGTAGTGGGATAAAAATCTGTGACACTGCTTTTTTATATAATGATTAATATTGTTACTTATATAAAATATTCTTGTAAATATATTGTGATGTAATTTTCATAATACATGTAGTTTTAATCAGTAACAGTATATCTCCGAAATTATTATATCTTTTGTTTTAAAACATACATGGCATATTTTTTTTATAGACCAGTGAATGTACTTAGATTAGGATAAAAGTATAGAAAATCATAAAAGATAAAACATGAAGTTGTAGTGTCATAGTTATGAATAGCTTTCAGATCTAGTAGTTTCATTTTATAATTGTAACATATATGTATATCTTAACAATACCTATACTTTGACAGGTGACATGGTGTTCAACACTTTGGAATTTTAGCTAATTTGTTTTAAAAATGTATATTTAGAAAGAAATAAGTTGTTCAAGCATTTTTAATAAACATACCTGAATTAAGACCAAGTGAATTTTTAAGCTCTTCAGCCTCCTTAGCTTCACGGTTTTCTTTTGCATGACGGCGTTGGCGTTTCTTTGCTGGTTCATGTGTAAATATTTTAAATGCTGGGATTTCACCTTGCTCTATCATTTCCTAAAAAGGTTGCTATTATTATTAAAAACTTAATCTGTACAGGGCCAAGTAATAGGTTTCTCAATTATTATTTTATTTCGAGAAATGAGCATTTATTTTGGAAAATTTCAGCCACAGTTATTTCAAGGGTTACTAGCTAACTGTCCAGGATGTATTTTATTTAATTAAATTGCTTTACATTGGCTGAATGTAAAATTTAAGCCAAGGAATATTTACCCTTATAAGTTAGCCACTAGACAAACAGAGTAACATTTATTATTTTGTAATAACTACTTACAGTGAGGATGCCACAAATTCTGGGTTCATGTTCTGACCTTGCAAATTGTACTTGATCTACAATATAATCCATATCTCCTTTTCCAGCTAAATAAGCATTTTTTAAATCATTCTTCTCTTCATCAGATCCTGCAATAAGTATATAATTTAATCAGGAAACTTCTTCAGGTGTCTAATATTAATATTTATTAATTTTTTACTTTTTATATTGTATACACCATAACTAGATAGAAGAGTAGGTACTGAGACAACCCTATATATTATCTATAGGAATATAATAGAAATAAGGAGTTGCTATCACATGATCATCATTTATAACAAATTGCCTTTAACTATCATAGATTTACCATTTAACAAATTTAAAAAAAATAATGCACAACTGGTTGGTTGACAAATGTTATGACTCCGTTAAAGAATTTCTGACAGAAAGCATTTAATTGTTTTTTTTATATATTCAGTAACATTTTAAATAGAATTTATTACTTTATTTTGTAATATATACTGTATTGCCATAGGATTTAATGGTACTGACAATAAGGAATATTATCATTTTTAAATTATGGAATATAAATGCATTTAGAAAATCTTCCTGTTTGATGAAAATTTGCTACTTGTGCAATTCACTAACATGCATAAGAATAGTGTAGTGGAATAAACTCTCAGACCTTAGCCTAGTAACAGGACTTATACAGTCAGTTACTTTTAAATAAATAATATGCTCATTTAAAATTTAAATTTCCGTTCCAATTGTACTAAGTTGAAACCTCATTGACATGTATATAATTTTTTTTGTTTTTCAATTTTACATACCTATATATTCCTTTTCATAGGCTTTGATGTCTTCATCAGTAATTTTTTTAAAAAGTAATCTCCAGTATACCGTCCAGTCTTTATCTTTCATAACATTATAATCTTCATCATCAACACTTTTAGTGGCATCATAAAGTTCCCTTTTGTTTTTGTCACTTAAAATAGCATGAACTCCGCCAAGAACTTTAAATTTTTCTGTAGCATTTAATTTTTCATCATCCTTTACTCTGTCTGGATGAACTTTTAGCGACAATTTATGATAAGCTTTTTTAACTGCAATAATATGTATTTTATAATAACTAAAATCCTTACAAAATATTTAGTGTTTAAAGCAGATGTTGTTCAATATATATATATTAACGATTATTTATTTATAATAACAATAACATATACCCTCTTTTTCTGTAGCATTTTCTGAAATTTGCAGAACTTCGTACAAATCTGAAGTATCAAAATACTTTTCACACAATTCCAGAAGACCCATAATTTGGTTATGTCGACTAAGGTAGTAAGTATGTAGGTAGTAAGGTAGTTAGTATCATTTAATTAATAATATAATAATTTTAAGCATGTAGAAGAAATAAATTAAGAATTTGTCAGCCAAATCAAGCGGCAAAATTTTACGTTCTCTTGGCATTTGGCATATTGTTTACTTTTTGTAAAAGGCAAAGACATTGCGTTATACAGCCTTTCGAATAAGGAAGCTAGTAATTTTCTGAGATTATTATGTAATTAATTAAAAATTAATGTATTTTTTCATATCAAAATTACCTAATTTCATATGACAAGGCAGTTTTTACAAAGACAATATCTTACGAAGTGCTGTTAGCACGGTCTCGTATACAGGTTTAACCGAGTCCAATTTCAGTGGTAAGAGATTGTGTTACAAATTTTACTTCGCTGTGGCGCCCGCTGTACGTCGCTGCTATCGCCTATTGAGTATCGAACTTGGTTGAGTGACACGCGGCGTATATTTTTCTCTCCCAAGTATTGTGTTATTTAATAATTGTTATATCGTTTTGTTGAGATTTGCGGATTTGTTGTTATTTTTGTTTTGCTATTTAACTGTTTTGTTTGGATTTTAAAAAGTATTTATCATATAATAAACACTTTGAAATAACACTTGAATATGTATAACATTTTGAATATAATTTTGGACGAATAGTATAATGTTATTTTCCATGTATAATAATTTTCCAGCACGCCTCTATCGTCATGACTCTCGCGGCCGTAAATTGAGCTGACCAGCTTCATTAAGTAGACGTACCCCCAGTTCTGATGTTGCAAGACCTGTACACGAGACCTTGGCTGTTAGCCTCTAAAAACGTTTTACCTTTAAAATAATGAATTACTATTATAATGTTATGTATTTACACAAAAAAATAATGATAATATATATAAATATATACTAATATATAAACCTGAAGAGTTTGTTTGTTTGATCCGGGTAAACTCAGAAACTACTGGTTCGAATTTAAAAAATATTTTTGTGTTGTATATACTTTTTATCGAGTAAGGTTCTAGGCTGATTTTTATTAATTATATTTTTATTAATTAATAGGCGGGTGAAACCCCGGGGTTAACTTGTTTTTAGGGTTCCGTACCTCAAAAGGTAAAAACGGAACCCTTATAAGATCACTTTGTTGTCCGTCCGTCCGTCTTCCATCCGTCTGTCTGTCTGTCTGTCAAGACCTTTTATCTCGGGAACGCGTGGCGGTATCGATCGATCGGTTGAAATTAAAACTATATACGTCTGCAGTCTTTTGAAGCTGTGAAAAAATCTAACATCTAATTTAACGTAAAAAAAGATAGGGCAGTTTATGCCGCAAAAAAGTATATTTCGACACAAATAAAATTGATAGGGTATTTTGACCTAGTGTTACGAAATTTGGCAAGTAGTACCGTCTTATACTACAAGTATAGGGAAAAATCTGAAAACTATACATTTGTAATTAAATCATAAAAAACAGGGTCTTTATGCAAGGTACGGCGGTCTAAATTTAGGATTGAGTTAACCGTGTCATGTGAGGTATCGTATGAAAGGGCTTCATTGCCACTAGCTTAAACAGATTATTAATTATTTTTATGATGTATAATTTTCGATTTATGACTAAGAATAAAAAACAAACCTTTTTTCCTTTTTATAAGTATAGGTAGGTACCTAATAAATTTTTGTGTGTAGTACCTAACAGTTTACACTGTAATGCATACCTGCTTATTTAATTTAAAATTTTGTGATTAAACATAACCCTAAATATGTACCTACAAATTTGTATGGAACCCTCGGTGAGCGAGTCCGACTCGCACTTGTCCGGTTTTTTTATTAATTCCTATCTAAATATTATACTTGACAACAATGATATTATAAGTAAAAAGGTGTAGATAGGTTACATACATAGCATTCAATCTACGAAAATGACACTGTTACGCACACATAAATAACTTTATATTGCGATATACACACTATATAACGATTCGTCGCTAAAGTAGGGTGGCATGATTTAAGTATCACGAGTGAAAAAAAGACGAATATATTTGCGAGAGTGCATCGTCTCGTGTCAAAGAAACGACATAGAATAAATTATCAGACACTACGTTTTTTCTTACCCGGATTTATGCCTATGAATGCGATTACTCATAAATTCATTTTGTAAAAGTACTAAAAATTAATTGAAAATAGGCAAATAAAAACTATAAAAAATATAAAAATTTAATATCAAATAAACAATATCAACCCACTGGATGCACCTTTCGATGGAAATCTAGAAATAATTATACTTCTAAATAAACATCTTCTTTACGACATACTGAAAAAAATATTTATTTATATTTTGATTTTAATTTAGTAATATAATATAATTAATAATTTAATATTCTTTTTCATTTGTATAAATTATACAAACATATAAAATTATTATATATGTGCCAACTGCCACCATTGTTTGTGTTTTACTCTATGATCAGTAACATCGTCTATCTCTATTGCACTCGTTCATTAATATACTTTTGTTGCATTCATTCATTTCTAACGTCATATTTTACGAATATAATTTTTGATTTGTGAAAATATTAAGATAAATAGTATACTTACTAATGAGAAGTGATTCCTTAAGTTTAAGAAGTTTTGCTAGTATAATTTGTGCAATATCTCATAACACACGACGGGATTTCTGGTTATTTTGGGTCACTTTTAATTATAATTGTACTCGCTACGTGACGTCTATCCTTTGACAATGGTGACATAATACTGAGGTGAAGTGTTGATAGTAATCTTGAATTCGAACTACTGCTCACGGAGTGCTTGTAACCTATCTACACCTTTTTACTTATAATATCATTGCTTGACAAGATATCGAAATTGCGATTTTGTGATCGCGCCAAAATATTCTTTTATCCATGGACTAAATTGATATATGGACCGGTAGAAGAACTTTACAAGCAAAGTATCAACATGCATTATTGTGTTATTTGTTCTACATTTAATTACTTAATTCATTACCACCACCAACACTTTTTGTTTGCTAATTTTTTACCTATAAAATTATATACGTAATGAAAAGATATTTACATTTTTTAACAGAAAAGATGTACTTATTTGCTGATATTAACTCAGCCTATACCTTTATTAGTAATATAATATTTATATATGCGTAATAATGGCCATTTATTTTTATTTATTTTTTATGTTATGACACATTTCAAATATTTTATGAATTTTCATAATTGTTTTTAATCAAATTATATTTCCTTTAATATACATCAAAGAAAAAAACGACTAGCTTAAACGTTATGGATAAATTAAAATTAGCTTCTGGAGATAATAATACTCTCATTAGGTCCACGGAGAGAAACGAATTGCATTTAAAAAGCATACTAGATGAATCCATTGCTGAAAAATCATCAGATGTTATTGAAACAAGTGTAGAACAATTAGACAACTCTATACGGACGATAGATAACAATGAGTCAAAATTAAAAGAAAGAATCGCACAATGTAAGGATATATTAACTTCCTTAAAGCTTGAACTAAATGAAGAGAAAATGAAACTTTCTAAAGAAGGAAAAAGTGCATTATCGCCAAGTGTTGAACCTTTATCAAAATTATCGTATGGTAACAATAATGACGAACAATCTCATGATTTATTGCTTACAACAAATACATATACAGCTTCAGTAGATAGTAAGCTTAACTGTGATGAAAATTTATTGGAATATGAACGACAATTACAAAAGTATCAAAATACACTTAATATGGCACAGATTGAAAAGAAAAATGCTATTAGAAAACAAATGCTGGCTAAAGCGTTTAAGTTAAAACTGCTAGAAGTTGAAAATCAATGTAATATTGAGCTTATACGAATTAAGCAAAGTTTGCAATGTCTGGAACCGTTGAAGCTAATTACAGAAAAGTGGAAGAGTAAAAACAATGACAATATGTACGATACATTTGAATTAATACCGAGGTACCCTGAACTTGGTACACCTTCCGGAAGCGACGCATCTAGTACTTCTAATGTCGATGATAGTGATAATAAATTACCAGTTTAAATTGTGTTAATAAATAAAACAAGGATTTCACCAAATATAACTAAATATTTAGTAAAAATATATTTAATAATTTAAAATTTTTTTTCACCGACCTCCTCATACCATTTCTTTTTTTTTTTCGTGGGGAAATCCATCATGGATACCCTCCATATGTGATGACTTGATGGAGGGTTATGTCGGACTCCTACCGACTAAAACCACCACGGTACCCTTCCCGTCTTAAGGGGAACGCCACGAGATCGCTTGCGCATGCTACCGTGTAACCTCCTCATACCATGAATAACCTATGATAAATATATATATTTTTTTCAAATAATTAGTTAAGCCCTTCAACAGATTTTACTAATTTTATTCTTATTGGGCATAAAACCGCTACCTTATTTAAAAAAGTGCGAAAATCAGATTTCAATATATCAAAAAGTTGAACGGGACCTCCACAGTAGACCACACACATCGAGGCACGCGCTTCGAATGCTGCCGACTTTTTATTCTTGCCGCCCGAACAGCCTTCGTAGTCATTCGGCATTCATCGGCACCCGATCGGAAGGCACTTGGCCGTCACATTATACGTCTGCTTGCGCCTTCGCCTCGTTTAGTTAGGAACTTGAATTTTACTTAATAAGATTCCAATTTGTCAATTACAGAGCAAAGCATGAGCCAAACTGGTTTGACTTCTTCACAATATAATACTTCATACCTTCTAGGTAAAACGATTTTGGATTTTTTAAAGATAAAGATAGCTTTGAGAGGTAACAATTTTGTAAAACCTAGTTATTTTTTTATACAGTTTTGTAACATTTAAGTAAAAAATTACACGCATTTAAAAAACCATCACTATTGCTTGAAGGTTTTAGGACAAATTCTTAGAAATAACAATAAGGACATTATACGACACTACAACTTTAAATCTTTAACATCATTCATTTCATCATTAACATATTTTATTTTATTATTAATTTTATTCTATACACAAGTTTAAAATGGTTCTTGATTTTATTCTAATAACCGTAATGGGTTTTGAAGTATCTAAAAAAGAAACAATTATCAGATTATTTTAAAATTATTTAAGTTGCAGGAACGACGCAGAAAACGTGAAAAAAGTACAATTAGGATTTAACTTTGCAGCGGTTTCGCGTCGACTCCGATACGAAATTATGCGCGGAATTTCGATGATGTGATTCGAGTTTGTGGTTCAAGAAACCTTTGTTAAGAAAATAAAAGGAAAGTTTATTATATCCTTTCAAGATTAAGGACAAAATATAATTAAAATATATTAAATGTGCCAAATACAATTATTTTTTGTATATTAATTAGATGAGGCTGGTGTTGCCTGAAAAAAAATCATACCATCGGTCATTTTTTGTATGTACGACGTTGAGAGTTTTATGGTAAAACAAACAGTTTAAAACACTACAAAGCGGGTGTATTAGCTCAGCACTCTCCTCCATTAGCCTCCGCCGACACCTTAGCCGGTCCTTTGTCGAAAATGTTATTTGCTTTCAAGCATACTGACGGAGGTGCCGACGCGACACTCGTTCACTACTTGGTACAGTTTGCTTTGGCTGCCTTTAAGCCGCTTGACGAAACATAAGTGTTATTTAACATGATCGATGGGCCAACGTGTATATATCCGAATAGAATTAAAAAGAATATATTTAATGTTTAACGCAAATTCCGGTTTTTATATATGTACGATAGAAAGTAATTAATAGGTTACTTATCTTTATTAACGTTACATATTAAAGTGAAAGTGGGTTTGTTTGTTTTTACCCTTCCACAATAAATTATTATTGAATTTTGCAAACATGTCACGAGTGCAGAAAAGGACACCGGATACCTAGCATCTTAATAGTGGGCAGTAACTAATATGATACATATTAATCGTATACTTATATAAATAAAAAAAGCGACAATCAAACTCACTTACTTACGCTTATTTATAGTAATAGTAAGAATTAAACTATTATTTTTCGTTTCTTTCGATCACATAGTATTACCTTTGAGCATAAAACTTGTCGCAACATGCAACGTGACAACAGGCCGGCTCATCATCAATCATACCATCTCCGGGCCAAACAATTATCCGTTTCAACTCTAATTACATAATGATGATCATTGTGAACTACTTAAATCTTAGGAAAAATGTACTTGATTTTCGTTCCGTTAATATTAAAGAAAATTTAATTTTAAATATTTTTTAACTGTAAGAAGTTAAGTTTTGGGTATTTGTATAATTAATTAGGCATGTTGCCACCGCTGATGAAGCCAACTTCAGCTTAATTTTCAAAACAACGGAATCTTGAAACATGATGACTTACGTGTTAGGTTAACTTTAACGTCTAAACTAATCTCAACCATTTAGAAAACTAAAGTTTTCCATGTCCACACTTAGTGAAAGTAAGTCATAATTAATCAAAACAAATATTATAACCATTAATTGAAATACTTTGTCCTAGCATTTGCAATTACGAATCCTTAGAAATATTTTTCGTTATTACGCACAAATTATAAGTAGGTACCTAATAGTCCTCCAGACCAATTTCGGCCGCGGCAGCCAATCTCAAGGGAGATTAGCCAACTGCGCAGAAGATATTATAGTGCACAAATGTGTGTGCAAATACAGGTGCTCTCACTCTCTATTCCTTAACTGTTATAACCCGAGGGGAAGAAAGTCTGACACGACCGGAAAAGGTTCAGGCGCAGGACCAACGGCTTTACGTGCTTTCCGAGGCACGGGAGTGTACACACTTCCAACTTCCAAGCTCCGGGCTTCCTGGCCCTGGGCTGTATTGATCCAACCTGGGAATTAAACCCAGGACCACCGTGTCAGAGGCCTTTCATGGAGCCACTGGACCAACGAGGCAAACACAAATTTTAAGTAACTTGTTTGCGAAAATATATAGGAAGATTGATTTTTTTATAAACAAAACATTCAAAACATAATATGTAAAACGGATTACATACTTGTAAGCAGCTTGGTAGCATTTACCTTTAGCTAAGTTAGTTTGGCTTTTAACTAAATTTCCTACTTCTAATTTTTCATTACTTTTTACTTAGCAATTCTAAAAAATCTTTTTATGTTAGAGTATGTAAGCAAGACTGGCAATAATAGATTAATAAATAAGTAATAGCTACCCACTTATAGTTACTTTACACTATCCGGGACGGCACGGTACCTATAGAGGGTCACAACAAGATATTTTTTACAAATTATAAACAAATTACATAATATATAAAATTAAAATAATTATAAACAACGTATTATAAGTTACTAGACGTTACTACACGAATACTTTTACGAAACAAACAAAATTTAAATGTTTGATTTTAGAGATGAAACTAGGAATGGAAATATGCGAACTATGTATTATCCTTGAAACTGAGATTCGGGTTTGTTGGGACATGTTTAAAATTTTTAACGTGTTCCTTAATAGACTAACGTAGATAATAATAGAAGTAGTTTACAAGCTCGCATAAACGAAGACAACGGATTTCAAATAGATGTGAATATTTGGGGCTTATCTACCTTATTTAACTGTCGGTTATCATAAGGGTAAAAGACTGTTTGCTTCCGAGCCATGGTCAGTCACAATTCATTTCAAAGTTCATGAAATCTTGATGCAATTATAGACTTCTGTGTGTTATTATTAGTTCAAGATTAATAATATTCACCATAACAATATTATATATAGATATAATTTAAATTCTAACTAAATACATTTTGATTTCTCATATCCCAAACATTTTTGAGTTAATAGAACAATAAATAAATATGTTGAAAAAAATTACCAAAGCTTAGAAATTACTACTATAGACAAAATTATCTTATCAGTGATTTAGCAACGTTGAGCATTGTGCGATGAGCGCAAACATTCAACATTCACACGCTTTTGTTTGGGTTTACCTATACTTGGTTCGCTAAAGGTATATCTACTTCCGAGTATTATCGATAAGGAAGTGTTAACTCATTATCTCAACGAAAAACTGATTAGTCACATGTCCGCTTTACCAAAAC
Source organism: Nymphalis c-album (assembly GCA_963151315.1). Taxonomy (NCBI): domain Eukaryota; kingdom Metazoa; phylum Arthropoda; class Insecta; order Lepidoptera; family Nymphalidae; genus Nymphalis; species Nymphalis c-album. Next base: position 7,613,889 of record OY720588.1, read on the forward strand.
GTTAAGTAATAGTAATTATTTAAAGAGTATATATAGAATTTGTAGAATAAAGTTACAAAAAAACAGTACAGTTAAACAAGCGCAATCCTGTAAAATTAGGAAATTAAAAATCAATTAGAATAAATGTTTTCAAGAATTTATTACCTCCAGTATATGAAATCAGTCAATTATAACTAGTTATTATTATACTAGTTATAACTGAAATTATGTTAACAAATCGCTAATTTTAACCCAAAACTGCTAATAATATTAAAAATTTATTAAAGTAAAACAAAATCTACGAAATTGAGTAGTGTTTGAAACCCCCTTAGTAAAAATAATAAAGATTTTCAAATAGCTTACTGCATTTAAATGTGTATACTTTGCATTTTTTATACCACTTACCTACTATAGGAAGGCGGACGAGCAAGTAGGCCACCTGGTGGTAAGTGGTCACCAACGCGCATAGACAAAGGTATTGTAAGAAATGTGTACCATTGCTTACATCGCTAATGCGCCACCAACCTTGGGAACTAAGCTATTATATCCCTTGTGCCTGCATTTACACTGACTCACTCACCCTTCAAACCGGACCGCAACTTGTCAAGTACTGCTGTTTCGCGGTAGAGTATCTGATTAGTGGGTGGTACCTGTCCAGATGAGCTTTCACAAAGCCCTACCACTATTAACAATGTATGCAGCTCATTGGATTGACCAAATTTAAATATGGTGGCCAGAAATAACTTTCTTTTTGACATTTTAAATGCATGAATTTAAAATTATTTATATACATAGTTTAGATTGAGATATCAGTGAGTTACGACATTCAAGGAACATTCCGATTTTTGTCATATCTTTTATTATAATTTTGTTGTAAAATATTAGAATATTCCTTTTATTTCATTCATTCACGCTGTAGACAGAGAAAACTTAAGCTCATGAATATGATCTGATTATGCGATCTATGCTTTTATTGTGTAAACCTCTTTGCGATGCGTGCATATTATCCTAAACGGGCACTCTCTGTTATGTAAATGTGCTATAAATTTCCCTGTAGAGTATTTCTTTTTAGGTCAAATTGAAAGGGAATCTGTAAATGTGTTGTCTCATCAAGATATTAAATAATGAGGATTTTAACCTTTCATTCTAGAAGTTTCTTACATAATGATATATGTGAATTTCATTAAATGTTTCATTGCATATTTACAATGATGATGATGAATTAACAATATTTTTTAAAATTCAATACAAATTTCCCATACTATGAAACGATATATGCCTACATACTTTCATTACATAAGTGTTTGAAATTTATGCTATATTCTATCTACGTTTGGGAAAAATAAACGCATATTTATTGTAGAAACGGATATCGAGCCCCGGGAAGGATGTATTGATTTCGCAGAATCGGAAACTTTGTATTGTAAGTTTATCTTTACATGTCTGTTTATAAAATGTTTGTCACTGACACTATAAAAACAACCAACACCCTTGTACATAATACTGTTGTTAATATATAGTGATGAAACTGTAAGTATTCCAACTTGAACATATAAAGGGAGTTCCAAAACCAACCTCCCGCTCGATTGCATGAAACTTGCTGCACCTCACATTTGCTGACTTATTTGTTTTTTCAATTAAGTACATCAGTATACATACACAAATTTTTTTTTGTCAATTCTTCTTTGTAGGTGCGCTAAAAGTGTACAGTAAATTATGTCTGTTAAAGTAAGATATCAAACGCAGTATATAAGTAGGCACCAGCCACCAATGAGCTTTACTAGGAAAAAGCAGGGTAAAATTTAAAACGTTTTCGACGACGTTTCGACACACTACTTATTTAGATACAATACCTACTTTATATGCAAACACATAAATTTGTACTAGTGACGTTAAAAAACCTTGTTGACAGCATTAATAATAGTTTTTCACGTGGAATTTCTATTTAAACATTCAATTTTGCATAGGAAAACCCAAATTAAAAATGTCTGCTGGTTAATTAGTACGATTTTTTTACATCAATAGGTAGGGACGTAAATTGTTAAACAAATATAACGTAACGGGTACAATTAAAATAAAAACTAAGTAAGTATGTACATAAGCATTGGGCTTTTTCATTGTTAGTACAAGAAATCATCAGTATATATTATATAAAATTTAATTTAAAAATTAAACATAGTACGTAACAGTGATTATAGTTCAGAAAAAGAACTGAAGTGAACGAGAATATATTAATTTTTATTACTTATAACATATACAATTATACAGCATGTAAAATCCATTGTTACATACAAGCTCCCTACTACCTCTACTATTTTTTTTTAAAAAAAGGTTTGGAGCCAATTGTTTCAGTTTGATCAACTGCGTTCAGGTTATATATATTATGAATTTATTACAATATTTGCTTTCCTTACAATGTTTTTCTTACGGGTACCAAATGAGTTAATATAAACACAAATTGCCGTGATTTTAACCTGCGATCACCTCTAAGTTATTCGTTATACGTATCCACGGGATTTTCTTTATCATTTATTTAATTATTTAACAATTTAAGTTTTTTTTTTAACTTTACGATGATAATATTATTTTATTATTTTTTAAGTTAAGTTTATTACGAACGCCACACCTCGACTTCACACAACTTCAGGGAGAAATTCTACTAATATAATAAATTGTCACTTTATCGTTATTGAATGAAAGCGTAATCGATGCCATTCTATGCATTCTATTCTTTAATTTAATTACTGACTATAAATTATTATTTTTTTATTAATTTCTACATCGATATTGCTACGACATTGATACATCCTGTTATATTGTAGTTAGCTGCATTCTATTTTAATGAAAGCTGACATCATGCACTTACACAAGCTGCCGTTAGTCGATATTTAGAGAAGTAAATTGCAATAAAATTGTAAAACGGTTAATCCCCTTTACAACAACACTACGAGTGTGATGAATAGGTATATAATAATTTATGTCTCTCCGTTACTTATGTGATAAAACTCGAATATAATAACATCATTAAAGAAAATTTCAAAAAAGTTATATTAATATAAAATATTTAACTGCACTTAATATATTGTTGACAATACACACTTAATATGTTGTTGACAATACGTTGTGTGAAAATACACATAATATACATCCAAGAGTTGCATTAACTCTAAGAACTATTGGTTTGTCATAACGTACATTTACTTTAAAGGGGTTTTTAATTAATATCTTAATTTGCAATCTTTTTGTCAATAAAGTAATTTACTTTTACTATACGAAATTTATATATTTTTTATCATTACGAAGTAAAACATGTTTATGTTATATGTATGTAAATTACGAAAAAATGGCTAAGCCAATGCCAAACGCATTTTTTTTTATTTAACAACTTAAGTCTGTTTGTGGTTTAAGAATTAATTATTTTTTTGCTTTATGTGTTCTCTTACTTCGAAGTCTACATTGTCGGCGTCTCTGTTCGTCAGCGCGGCAGCTTCGCGCTGATATCTAAGTGGTGGTTCGCGGAATATCGGCTATTGCTAGCGGGTTGGCACTGCAAGGGATGCAGGCTCGGTGTCGGTGGTGGACGCTCGGGCACAACGAAACAAAACTCTCAGTGTCGCTCAAATCGCGGCGCGCGGTGGTCGTGCGTCGAGCGCGCGTGAAGTGATGTCCGAGAGATGAGGCTGTCGCTGGTGCTACTGTGGTTGGGTGCGGCGGTCGCATGCGGCCCGGGCCGCGGCTTCACCCGCCGCCACGGACCGCGCCGCCTCACACCTCTCGTCTTCAACCAGCATGATCCTAATATCAGTGAGAATTCAAAATCCGCTAGCGGCCCTCCGGAAGGTCGCATTACGAGGGAAGATGAAAAGTTTAGAGACTTAGTGCCCAATTATAATCCGGACATCGATTTCAAGGATGATGAGGGCACTGGTGCCGACCGCCTGATGACACAGGTAAGATCCAATTTGGATTATCAAAGAAAACGGTAACGCAATAATTAATTGTGTACGAACTGCACACTTCGTTATAAAAGTAGACCTAGCAGTTGTTGAAATTTTAAAGTTTAATAAACAATAGATTTCATGAAGCATCTTTTATTTTGAAAACAACTCAGTGCGCGGGTAGGGACAATCGTTGGTGTAAATAATAACGGCGATGGAACAATGGGCACAAATTGCGGGCGTTACGGTAGCTTCGTAGCGAGTGTTACGATTGTAGCACTGCAATTACACAAACAATATTTTGTCTCTGTGACTAATGGATGAATGATGAATTCTTTTCAATTTTGATGCCAGTTTGCTAAATATATGACCGTCATAAAGTCAACGTTGAAGGTATTCAAAATCATGCGTTGTCATTCACAACGTTTTGTTACGTTTAAATTCGTCTTCAGGCAAACCTTCTGTTGTTATCTCCTTGTATTGTACATTTTGGCTTAACATTATTCATTTGATTTTGTTACGTAACTATTTTTTTGCTTAATTAGTAAATGTAATTAAATTACAATATTAAAGTAAATCCGTTACTTGTTTGCATCCAGAAAAAAATACTAGTGTTGAAACAGAATAGTTTAGACTCCAGAGTCCAAAATCATAAATGGTTAAAAAAAATCATTAGACTATATTATTTAAAGTTTATCGAATAAAGGAAAATACGATTTCGTCACGAGTAAGATGTAGGTAAATTATATTAGCAAGATAAAACTGCACACTTTATCTTTAAATATTGCCATAAATTAAGAAAAAAAATTGAAGATAGTTGATTACAACAAAAAGAGAAAGTATGTATTTAAAAGCATTTTTAAATAGGTTTTTTTTTCATTAGGTATTATAATTATACGACGTATGAATTAATAAATACCATATAATAATAAAATTTTATATTTTTGTCACACTTAAAATAATAGATATACTTTTTTGTTTTATTTATATATATATAAAATACATTGGACTTGGCAAGAACTATTTTAACTTCGAATTTTTCAATCAGTCCGCCCGCCGCCGCCGCCGACGGTAATCGGTGTCGTTTCGCTTTAAACTTATATAATTATTTTAATTGATTGACTGTTAAAGGAATTATAATAATATTTTCATCAATTGCGTATATTTTTATTGAGTATCATTAAAGTTATACTGTACATTAACGTGTCATAAAATAAACCACAACAATAATCAATAATATATAATAATAAAATAAAGTATTATCATATAAAGATGGTGTGGAATAGCTCTCGATTACCGTCTATCTCACTTGCTATTATCATGTGTAATATTAGTAATCCTATATTACTTGGTACTTGCTTTTCGTTATATATACTATAAGACGTCATAATGATCACGCAACTGAGTGTTATATTTAAGCATTATTAACACCATGACTATCATAAAACGATAAAGTACCCATTGCAGCTAAATCGGATAATACGCACGTAATATAATTCTTGTCGAGTTTCAGCGCGGCCTCGCTCTAATGGCTCGACAAACATCACTATGTTGACAAACAAACAAACATTCACCATCGACGTCCATAATATTTCCTGTAGGATGTAGGTCATGTATAACGTATGACTATACTTATTGAGAATTTGACGTGACAATGACACGATTTCATGGCTTCTTAACAAATCACTCATAATTTTTATTACAATTATAATTACAAATTTGGCAGAAATTATTCCTTATAGTTACGATTATATAAACGACTTAATAATAAAGATAACTTTCTATATTTTTTATTTGAAAAACATATAATTTACTGCAACATGATCTACCACAAGAGTAAAAAATTAAAATCTATTCGTTTATTATAAGCACGATATATATTGACAATTGATGGTAAATCAAAGGCGACATGTTTATCGAAGCCAATATTTCAGTTGCATGCAGGTTTCAATGACAAGCTATCGAACGGCGATGTTGATATCGGTCAGCTTAAATTAGCTTTCATATGACAAGATGTTTACATTTAACTCAAAATGCTATAACGCGCTATTGGTACTAGTTGAGGCATTACTAAAAACCAATTACTGTTCGAGTCTATCGAAAACTGTTCAAGGATGTCATGGCCTGCTTCGTCATTTCCAAATACTTATTTAAGCGTACGGAGAGTTTGTCTAACAAATATTATATTAGCCTAATGTGTTAATGCTCGGAGTCCAGTTACGTTTCCATTATAATAAATATACGATGCAGACAATCTATTGTAGATGCGTGTGAGTGTGTGTGTATGGAAGAAGGCCCGGGCCGGCGCGAATCCGCCGACGGTTATGTTATGTGCTCGCCGCAGGCAGCATATAGCCGGAGCCGGGCAAGCGGCAAGCAGCCTTGCATTCGTAAAAATCTTCAAACCGGTTCGATGTGCCTCCATTACTTTCTTTCTGCCTCCACCGTGCCTCCCATTTAACTCGGGCCCACTTTTTATCAGCAATCGGTATCTTACTCTAATAGTATTATTTATTTCTCATGAATAAGAGGGAATATAAGTAAAGTTAATGCATACGGATGCGGTTCCTTACAAACTACATGATTCTAGATAAATACCTCGTTTTCTTCAAATGTGTACCTTAATATAATATTTTTGTCCATCTTAGGAATAGTGATATTATGTTAGAGTAATTGAAATAAAGTGACTACCAAGGCATTGTATGCCATGAGTACCTACCGTATCACTGTATCTAAGTAATTTGTAGAAGTTACTTAAGTTTTTTTTTGTCTGGATCGATTTTTCAATTATATTACTTTGTTAAAGTTATGTTAACTTTTAAAGTAATAATGTGGGAGGGTCAAATATGGTTTTTCATTCTAAAAACACTAGCCTTTGATTTGTTGCTAGCTCTGCAAAACCACAGAATAGGTGTGCAACCGCATCGCCTGCGCTTCTCCGATTCCAATCGGAATTACTTACCATTTTATGTAGGTTTTTATTTAATATTTTATATTCTTGAATGCGAATAAGCCTGTGTAAAGGGCGAAGAGCGGGGGTTGAGGGACATAAATATCTTGGTGATTTATGACCGAGGCGGTCGCGGGATAGGTCAGCATTATTCAATTTCGTATTTGACGCTCGAATTACAATGAGCTTTTACAACGGCGCACACGTAGATAGAACGACATCCTGACACAAACCTTTGTTATCTTAATTAATGTTTTTGTAATCTTGAGATTAGCTTATGTTCGAAGTTGTTATAAATGACAAACGGCAATGCTTTTGTTTCCACATATTTTGATTTTAAGTTAGCCCAAAACGAAAACGAATAATGCAAACATCATATAAGTATAAATATTTTGATTTATTTGATGAAATCGTTTTAAAGTCACTTAATTATAGACTGTTTATATTTGTTTTATTTTACAGAGCGATACGCTAAAGTGGTTTAATTTGTTGCAGCAAAGACACCGCCGTCTAAATTAGATACTTTTCGGCTTATTAGCGCAGGATAAAAAACGGAACGAGCGCGATCGCTTTGTGAATAATTGACCATAATCAAATTAATCCTAAAATCCTACGGTGGGTTTACAACGTTATAAAATGTAATAAAGACCTCTTAACGGCTTTATAATATTATTGCATGTTTACCATTAGTATCTATCGTTTTACCATCAAAAACTTTTGATTTAAAGTTTCAAATTGTTCCAAAAAAATTACGAGGTCTTTTATAATACTGTATGTCTTAAACATTACACAATTTTGTTTTGGAAATTATTTATTTTGTTATAATAACTATCAAGTAAGCATTTTTTATGAATGTTAATTGATTTACGAAATTTCGGAATTTGTTTCGTTCTCTACTGTTATTAGTTCACTTTAAAAATTAACTCATCTTGATTTATATATTTTGGTTTGAAATGAAACACCACTTTTACATCAATTTATAATAATACAGAATCCTTACTAATATTATAAATGAGTTGGTTTGTTTGTGATGCTTTCATGTCTTAACAATTTTAAAAATGTTTTCACCAATGGATAGCTGCATTATAGTAAATAATAATAAGTTTAACGTTTCAAAATTTAATAGATGTCGCGACTAAAGTATTGATTTATTTGAAATACGTAACGTTTTCGCAAATGTGACTTACATTATAAAATAATTTCAATACTCATGCTAATTTAAGACAAGTATCTTTAATGTCGATGATATATGAAGCGCATGATAAAGCGCAAACGCTTTGTTCTTCAAGTTATGGCTAAGCCAGCCAAAACGCGATGAAATAACAATTACAATTATGTTAGTTTACATAAGCGCTATGTTTATAGCTGTCAATCGTCGGTGTGCAAGCCCTCTAACGTTTGCAAGTGAATGCAAGGAACACTTGTTCAAATACAAGCCGAACTGTTCATGTGATAGGTCTTTGAACCTCGTTCGTGTTTGCAGTTTGTTTTATATAGTTGCTACTTAAGGTGGCGATAAATTAACGATTTGCATCTCTTCGGCAAACGTAAACAATTGTGATAAATGTATGAACAGCAGTGTCAATATTCTAACACGAGTTGTGTGAATGTTTCATTGTTTCAAAAACTTACCTTACGCTGATTTAGTAAAACGGAATACTTGAGTAATATTTTAACAGTAATAGCCATACCAATTATAATATTCGATATATTTTTATATTTAATTTTAATATTTTACTGGTTGTACTACTCAACATTAATTAATTAGCAATCATTATAAACTTATATTTACTATTATTCATCTAAATGTTGTCTAAATATAAATAAAACAAAGTCTCTAAACATATTAACTGTTGCATAATTATTTATAACGTTAGAAGGTAGATGTTTACTCATTGATTGATTAGCGCGAATATAGCTTTTGTGAAGAAACATACAAAGTAAATAATTATTTACTTTATATGTGTTTATTCAGTTATATCTATGTCTTCACAAAAGCAAATACTAAAGAATATTTAAATATTATGGTCATTTCTCATTATATGAAGCATTTATAGCAATAGCAGGTCTTTTGTGTTTTCGTGCTGTGTTCCGACTCGGGTTTGTTTTAATGATTCCCGCAAATATTTGTCGTGGTACAACTGTTGACGCTTATCTTATTCTTATCTGTCAAACCTCAGTCAATGCTAAGAGGCACGGGCCACTAAAATAACGAATAAACATTACATGACTTATAAAACCTTAGCACGGCTTAAAACTTAACGAACGTAATAACGTTTTGTGTGTTACATGCATATAAAGGAAAATGACATTCATACCTATACCTAATTATATAATTCGTGGGGCCCTATGAAGCATTATAATGCAATAATTATTTATATTACATATTAGTGGGTAGGCTGATTAATCTTTATAAAGATTTATATTGAAGGAATTCTTCTGTCAATATCTTGAACGCTGACACAGATATAAAATATTATAACCGTGTGTTTTAACATAAAGCATACCCTGCCATGGTATTGCAAATTATTATTACAGATAATTTTAGAAGCGTCTATAAATCGGTAAGATCGTTACATGAAGGAGCCGGTTAAATAGGGCACAACAACAAATTAATACTATATCAAATAGTTTCGATTTTATAGGAAGTAGTTAAATATTTCACAATAACGTGGTAAACTTATTTAAAACGAAACAACTTGAAATAAATAAAATAGAATGTTAAATTTATGAAAAACAACTAAGCACTTTTTAATAAAATGTTTATAAAGACAAAAGCAAAGCCGAGATGGCCCAGTGGCTACAACGCGTGAATCTTAACCGATGACCGTTCAAACCCGGGCAGGCACCACTGAATTTTCAAGTGCTTAATTTGTGTTTATAATTCATCTCGTGCTTGACGGTGAAGGAAAACATCGTGTGGAACCCTGCATGTGTCACATTAAACTCAAATTCTGCCACATGTGTATTCTACCAACCCGCATTGGAGCAGCGTGGTGGAATAAGCTCCAAAACCTTCTCCACAAAAAAAGAGAAGAGGCCTTAGCTCAACAGTGGGATATTGACAGGCTGTTACTTTACTTTAAAAACAAAAATGTTGTTATTGAGTAATTGAAATTTTTAATAAACATAAGATAGTCAATAAAAATAACGCAAGGATATCTATACAAATTTTGTTCTTTTGAATAAAATACGATTACCGACTTGTATTCTTAAAATTATTTATGTACTTATGTATAAATACATTGTTCTTTTCAGTTATATAAGATTCATTCTATCCGTACCGATACTATCCATTATAATAGATACATAAAAAATAATGGCAATTTTTGATGTTAAGTGTAATTGATTTTACAGTATGTATTTTATGATAGTTAGTTAACTAAAAAGTCAAAATAAAGTACGAAGATTGAAGAACGTATATACCTTTTAATAGACAAAGCTAACATACCTTTTAATAGACAAAGCTAGCGATATTGCTATCAATACTTCCATGTTTATTTGGTTTAAAGTGTTCTCAATTTTGGATGAACAGCTATTAATTTATAGCTCTGCTCCTGCTTCCTCAGTTTCACAAGATGATTTATTAAGTAAATAAAGTGTCATAACATAATTTTGTAAACAGGATGAATGTATAAATGAATTCGTAGTATTAATAACGGACCTCATTATTGTCAAGATGAAGATTTACATAATGTTTTATAGAATACTACAGTAATCTTCCAGTTAGTTTAAGCTTGATAGATAATAATAAATAATGTTTTTCTTATAATTAAGAAACACGTTAATTTGGAGTTTGGTTCTATATTAAACACAATGGATCCTTGAACATGAAGTTACTAGCTTATAATAATCAGATCAAAACTACAAATGCAGCTGTAAAAATCAGGTAGGTTCATACTTCAGCGTGTCGATCGGCACTAAAATCTTACACCCAATAAAAGTGCAGCTCTCAGCACAGTCATGTAATTGGTCGTGATTCTTTCGATTATGCCGGCGATGCAAGCGATCAGCGCCGTAGTACTTTTACGATTCTCATTGGTCCAGTTTAATGACGTGTAACGTCTCGTACGCAGAACAATGAGCTTGTAATTGGATTTTTACAAAGTGGAAAATTCGCAGACTATAACATTTATTTGTTAAGTTATTCAGTGGGTATATAGAAATTAAGAACTTTTTTCACATTTTTTATTAATCGTACTTTATATTTGCCTACATTCATTATGATTGCGAAGAGGCCGGTAAGCGAGCGCAGGCGCAGCGGGATGCCGCCGCTAGCCCCGCGTCCCGCCGCCCTCACCTTTATTTATATTTATTTACCTTCCCTTCATTCAACGAAGGGCCGCCCTTTCGGCCCTTTTTGTCGCCTCGATACAAATATTGTGAAAGAGACCTGCGGTTAGAATGAATTTATTGTGGCTACAATTTAATGGTACAGTTCCAACCACTTTTTTTTCTGATATGAGCAGATGCTGTATCTATTACCTTGTTGTACCGACACGCCTAAATACTTAACTTATATTGTTTTTGTGCAAATTAATATTTTAAGTTTTAATTGCTATAAAAAATTTAGTAGATAATTTTTATGTCTAACTGCTAATTACGTTATGGTTTGTCAACAAATACTATACTAGACTTAATAACCACTTATTGATTAAAAAGTAAGGTAGCTATAGGCATTTAATGCCTTCTGCTTTCAATATAAATTATACGTCTCTTACCCACATTATCCTGGACTAACAAGGAAACAATGCAAGATAAATCGCTACAAATCGTGAAGGCTAAAGATCAAATCTTCACCCCATTTGAACGTTGTGACACGGCGACATCCATGCGCATCAGTTATCATGATAAATGACGTATTTATTTATCCGACGGGCCTAAATAGCTATGGTAATATTGGTCGTACAACAGCACAAAAGGTAACAAAACACAAAAGTTGAAAAAGGTAAACCGCGCTATTTACAAAGTGGCTAGCGAGGACCACACAGCCACAATCGAGCCGCGCGTGCGACTCTGCCGCTTCACAATAAAAAAAAACATTCCCAACATAGATCTTTTTCGGTTATAGATCTCGCATTTTGCTGGTGTGATTTGTGACGTTCGGAAATGTTAATGGCACGTCCGATCTAGGCGCTCCCTTATTGTTCTCCTGCTACTTAAGTCTAGTCACCAATTTTCAAATCATGATGATCGTTAAAGCAGCATGCTAAATGTGTCATTAACCTATATTTATAAGAATTATGAGGTTTATAAGAACACAAAAATCTTAGAATCAAGGCGCGGGAATTCCGTAAAGACGCAAATTGTGTCTAACAGCATCGGCACGCAACGCGGGCGCAGTGTTTACGCGATCGCCAATAGCGCTGACGGACGAAAAACATGCGCAGTCTTTGACACCGCACTACGCATCCGCTCCACGTCGACTTGAACTATTTTTGTACGTATTTAATTAGCAAAACATTTATTAACATTATACATTTACAACCAAGAATGGTGTTCCCCTTGTTCATTAAATAATATTTTCATATTACAAAATATATATATGATGTAGTTAAAACGAATACACATTGAAAACAAATGTTATATTTATGAGTAACCTGAGTTAGATTTATGAGTATACTTGTCTATATTCAAATTAATTTGGTTCCCACATTTCCCGCGTCAAATCGACACATAGGTAGGTACTCGTACATAATGAATTCCGTGGGCGGTTCGTGTATCGTCACGCTGGAATTATATTGGTATGCAGTTGCATCAATATTTTGTTCAGACGAAGATTACACGAGGAAGTTGATGTGTACATGTTATTAGTTGCCTTTACACAAGTACATATGGGCTACTTTAGGGCTCGTCTAATTGAACGTAGGCGCGGCGGCGGGCTGCCTAACCTAATTTACATTAATGCAAACGAGGAGCATTGTTCAGGTGTGAAACACCAGTGTCAACACGAGGTACTATTCAAATAGTTTATTAACTCCACCCAGTACTTTCTGGCGGTCAGATCTTTGATACATTGACAGCTTTTTAGAAAAATAGATTTCTCGCTTAAATATATCTATTGAATGGAAATTAGTTGTATTTGTTTGTATACCATTTGCGTACATTTATAGAAACGACACTTTATAACCTTTTTTTTAAATAAAATGACAACATCTTCAATTTCTATTCAATAATTATGTGGCCTTACACATTACAAATCATATAGGTAATAATTTACATTTAGTACCTAAACTGTTTTCGATTTTACACATTAAATATCATAAATGCTAAGTAAGTTTTTATGTAATTGCGTGACCACTTTAATGCTATCAATACCTGCAGATTGATTTATTTATTAACTAGCTGTGCCTCGCGGCTTCACCCGCGTATAATTTATAAAAATTCAATAGATTATTTTATTAATATAAATCACACACGCACGCGCACACACACAAACACACGCATGGCTACTGGTAAAGAAATACGTAATTAACGATTTGAAATTAATTTTCATAAGATACCGTAGGGTGTGTACCAATTTTCATCAAATTTGGTCAAGCCGTTCTTGAGTTATAAGAGGACATAGACAGACAGAAAGACAAAAATAAAAAAAAATATTATAATGTGAATCACTGCATCATAAAACGATTATTTACCGTTATACGATTTATAAAAATATACAGATAGGACCAACAGATTTATATATTAGTAAAAGTATAGAAGTATAGATATAGATATTTATTTGGATGATGACATCATTAATTAAAATATTAGTGATTTTACGGAGAACAACGTGAACCGATTAATGGTCTGGTTATTTGAGTGTAATTAATTTTAAATAATGACTATCGTTTTACAGATGTTCCTTATATCGTTATATGATTAACAATTATTATTTGCATATATTGCTATATTCAGGAGAAATTGTATTCGTCGGATTCTTGGGGTTCAAAGACTGAGTTCACCCGAGGCTGCGGTCATCTGAAACTCTAGAGCACTATGGTGGTGATTTTCTATATAATAATATTATAACTCTAACGTAGAGGTTAATCATACATTTAGTAATATGTAATATGTCTATATAATACGAAAATAAATCTTCGGATAATAGTATTGACCATCAGAATTTATAGCACAATAATATATTTAAATTGTTGTAGAATTTGTTTTATGATAATAGTTATCTATGCAACTAGTTTTGAGGCTAAAAAAAGAATCGTATAAGAAATTTCTTAATTAATGTAAGAACAATATTTTTAAATTCCTTTGAACTAAATTGTAGTTCAAAGGAATGTAACAATATATATGTAGCACCTTAATTGATCAGATTTCGCCGCGAATGCCTCAGATGACGTCAGTCGAAAGACAATGGACGATCATAAATTAAAGTGACAATATGCCACCTCGGAAATTAATCTCTTCACGTCGAGTATCATGTACATCACTGGGCCGTTGGTAAACATATAAAAAATTACCGATTGAGACCTCGTCGTGTGGTAAAGTGCATTCTTGTGTAAGTTGGTTAAAGTCAATTCGCGAGAATGTGCGAATATAAAATAATTCTGCCTGTTAATATCCAACTCAGTATTACTAAACGTACGAATGAATATGATTCACGCTTAAAGTTTCTTCAATTCTGCCTTTAATATTTACTTTTTGTCCTTCCTTAGAAGAGCATTTATTTATAATACTAAATATGAACGATTTATTTTAGGTAATTTTTTTTGTAGACGACACATTATTTACAATTTTGTAGGTGTTAACACTTGCGAGAAATTGTAATACATGCTATAGAGCAGTCGATAGTTTATACGCGACATTAATTAAACATTTATTTAAAAAAAATTTATCACTGATGAATACCGGACACAATTCGTAACACACATTCTTTTTTTTTATAAAATATTTGTTCTTACCGGTATAATGTCAATATGACATAAATGTTACTACTGTAACCTTGTTATGTTGTTTCTTTATGTAAAGTATACATTGGTATATAACAGAAGGTAATGCAATGTGAGTGTGAAAACCTAATGTTTCAATTTGCAACTCAAATATTCTGGGATATATACAACTAATGCTTTGATAGAATATAGTAAATATACTTAAATACTTTAACCTGTAACGTATATTTTAAATTTTTATGCATTTTTTTAAATGTAAGTAAATAGTACGTAATGTAATTAAATAGTAAGTAATGTAGGTAATGGTACTGTTCTTCGGTCCGAGACGTCCGAGTTTGCTTACGATGTTTTCTTTCACCACCGAACACATGATCGTTACAATTTGAGACCATGAGAACTAAGTGGTACTTGTCCGGATTTGAACTCGAGAACTTACGTTAATAATAATAATTTGCTTATCCACTGAGCCATTCCATTTTATTTCATTTAAGCTTACAACAATATATTGCGTAATGTGTTCGAAAATCAAATATTAAAAATGAAACATTATTATATTCAAAACATTCATCCAAAGATCGAACTTGCTTAGTATCTTTAAAGCGGTGTGGGCGCCATGATTCAATTGTTTACTTTATTACAACCATCAATTTGTATTCACCCATATGGTACGTTTAAACCGATATAGGAGTTTTATATTATTCATAGTATGATGCTGTGTTATGGTTTGCCGCCATCGCCCAAAATTTGCGTAACTGGCATACTTAGAATGTTTTTCTTAAAAAAAAAACCGATTCTTTTTCATCTGAGTTATTAATATTTTATTTAAATATACACACATTCACTATTGATCTCATCTTTTTGTTGTATGAGTGTGGTTAGCATAATATATTTAATCATAATGTATATATGCATACTTCAGTTATTTTAATATAGGTATGTCAGTTATATGCTTAACCTCGTTGTAGAATTTTGTTGCAATTACCTAAAATTAAATAAATATACCTAAATAAAAAGATATAAGAAATTGCGGACTAACCTTTCAAATATGTTTAATCTTAAGTGTAACAAAATTAATAAGTAGGTCACATGAATTGTAAAACTATTTTACGATTCAAGTCAGGCAGAGTTGCGGTCACATTAATTTTTATCTCAATGTTGATATAATCTTGTTTATAAATGTTAGTTGATTTAGACTTTATTTCATAAGCATGTAATTGGTGGATTTTACGAGGTCTATGTGTGTATGGAATGAAATGAAAACTAAAGAAGCACATGTATGATTTTATGCGACTCAACGCAAATCATGTTTGTACATAATGTTTATAAACTACTACATTTCAACATCAAACATGATATTTTAAGGGTTTCGTAGGAATGCCATTGCGTAATCAATTGATTTCAGCTGATTGAAGTCGAAAATTGATGAGTGAGAGACGAAAGATATTTCTAGTTATTCCAAGTCTTAAATATCTTAGTTCATACATATATATTATGATGCGAGACTAAATAAACTTAACTGTGAAATTGTATATTAGTAATTTACAGACATATTACAATTGAATAAATAGACTGCTAAGATGGCTTTATATAAATGCATTAATTAGTCTGGTATTTAATAGTAGGTATTGGCTAATATATATATACATATATTTAATTATTGATACATAGTGACATTTCATATCCTTGCAGTATTGTCAGATTCCGATGGACCGCAGTTAAACCAAAGGCTAACCGCATATAGAACAACGTTCTCACGGAGCTCGGTTTTGTGTCCTACTCAATCTCGGTATAATTAATAACACATATAAGTTATATCATATCATGTTTTTTTATGAAATATATAAAATATTTATTGAAAAAAAAAAGATAACGTAATAGATAAATTTAGATGCAGTAAATATATTATATAAAGAAAATATTATTTTATATGTTCAAAAATGTATAAAGATTTTTACCTTGGAAATATTATCGTTAACCGGTTTTGAAATACAAAACCTTACATACTAGTTACTTTCGTGTGTCGGTAAGGTAAGCAAAGTTGTTGATAGTGATGTTATTTGGTCTAGCGACGATTGTCCGGCAAAGAACAATGCTCCGCGCCATTCGCAATTAATAAACTAATGGATTTAATTATTGTTATCGATAAGACGGGTGCAGTTATTTTGACTAACGCAATCGACTTCGTGCCTTCGATAAGCCACCATTCGATTGTTATCGAATAAATCTTATGACTACATGTATATTTATAACAAATCTACTTCCTTTGTGAAATTTGTTTTTTAAATATTGTCGAGATCTTAATAATATGTTAAGATTATAAAATATTTTTAATTTACTGTTGATAAACTAGATACAGTACAGTATAGTATAGCCTGTGATTGTGACACTGCCGGGGTAAGTACTCCTCTCACTTTTTGAGAAGGCTTGGAGCTTATTCCACCACGCTGCTCCAATGCGGGTTGGTGGAATACACATGTGGCCTTTTTGTGGTAGATTTTCAGTGAAAGTGAGACACATGCAGGTTTCCTCAAGATGTTTTCCTTCATCGTTGAACTTCGGTTAAGATATATATCGGTTAAGATTCATGCGTTCTAATCATAGGCCATCTCGGCCTATAAAAAACTTAGTCTTAAAATACTTCTATTAGCCTGTTTTACTTTTAGCACAAGTTGATATTCCTTGCAAGACAATGAACTCAAAGCAGAAATCACCCGCGTTTTCTTTTGCAGCAATGAGACATAAATACAGAATTATTGGTCATTGTTTTAATACAACGGCCGACATACCGCTATTAAAATACGCGACGGTTTGCCCTCAATGCTCTCGAATATCTGCAAGTGTCGTCTCAATAGCATTGTCCAACTTTAACTTAAACATTAAACATAGAATACTGCATCATTGTTCCGACATAGCAGTACCAACAATTCAATGAAAACTGCTCGAAAACTTGAGGCCATGGAATGAAACGAATTTGTCAACGAAATGTTAATATTGTTGTTTATGATAAATCAAAATATGTGTGTGTGTGTAATTATTAATGGTTGATCATGCAAAATAGGCTTTAATTACTTTGTTAGCACTTACATAAACTTAGCTATATTTTACAAAGTGTGTAGATATAGCATTGGACATTTCGCACATGTTACTTACATATTTATATGCAGCAATATTCCCGTAGTAGGTATGTTTTTAAACAAAACGTTAAAATAATTTAGTCGTTAACAGTAAATATAATGTTCGAATTGTTGTTAGTATGTATTGTCATATTTCTCGTCTCATTGGTAGTTACAGATATTTTCTTTAGCTTATAAGCTTCTTAAATCTATGATTATGGAATTTAATACTTGTCTACTCATATTGTCGGTTAAAATGGTGAGAATTTTCTCTATTGGTTAAATTTGTTCGATTTTTAAATTTCCTTTTTAAATTAGAGTAACTCGTTTTAAATAAATTTAAAATTGCAGAGTTATATCATTCTTGTAAGCGCAGTGTTTGGTGGCAATAAATAATCATGTCGGAACACAAAAGATGGCATTGTGAAGTCGACACGGCGACGTCCGATAAAGATCACCCTGCAGGTCCGAGCTCGGTTAACTCCTGCGCCACTACTTGAATGCTTCGAATCTTCAACTGGAATCAATATTGCATTTACACGACTTCTATTTTATAATATGTTAGTCATGTTTTATGGCTCATAAGATAATAATTATGTGAGTGTTCAAGCTATAACACTTTTAAAACTAATCGATGATTTTCCTCAATAATACATGTCCAATGTACTAAACGTTATCTCATTATAACTATATTCGTTCAACTTTATATGAACTCTTTTAAACATAATTAAGTTTAGCTTCTTTCAAATAATAACAACACAATAATGTGTAATTATACAACACTACTTATGACATTTAACACAGGAATATGTGATAATATGTTGTCATTATAATATTGTTAGTATAGTATTACAATATTAAAAGTAAATGAACTTTTTTTGTTGAAGCAATGTATTCATATATTCATTTTAGTATGACCCTAAAAATAAAATAAAGCGCTCTAGACTTTCAAATTAGCATGCCTTAAAAGTAAATTGATCACTCGGAGGTCGCTCATTGTGTCTGCTAAGGGGGACATTTGTCTACTATTATTATTTTGGGCCGGTTTTTTATGTACCTGCCTACATGGCGCCTGCCTATTCATATTCAAATTGGGATTTCGTGTTGAGTAATTTTTCACATTTATATACAATGATTATTGTGTAATCGAACATCGAGATGATAAATTTGAATGACCTGTTTTGAATGACATATTATAAAAATATCCTCGTATAACTACTACCGGTATAAACAACTTAATATGCAGTACAAAAATTTGAGTAGTCGTTTTTTTTGATAATTTCTATCATCATTACATATATTTAACATATATTCAACATTAATAAAAATAATTTGTTAATGTTGGAAATTCATATGATATTATTTAAAAAGGATTTGCAATATATTTTTTTTGTACCTAAACGTTAAAAAGGCGTAAGATCATAACATTAACCAATAGAAAATATTTAAGAGCCTAGAGGTATTGAGACAGCGATGGCTACGATACCTGCTGAGACAGAGCTGGGTTATCCAGCTTATTCATTAGTGTTATGTTACTCCCACCGCCGTCGCTCATTTTATTTTATTTATGGCCGACGAGTCGAGGTGAGACCCCAATTTCGCATACGCCTGTTGCTTGATAATAATTATACCTTAGCCATGCAGCCGCTAAAAAAGACCGCCATTTTAAAATACAATCTCTTGATAATATACTTTTCAGTTTGCATGTTATCTTTTTATTCTTTTCCCACTTCTTAAACAATGGATGCATAGGATCGATTTATATAAAGAGATAAGAGAATGTTAGATTTTGTTTCTCGAGTCGATCGAATGATATCTATAATGTAGTATATCATGTCATATATACATTTATTTAAATTCTTTGTCCCGTCTACGTTCTTATATGTATGTATTATAAAGCATACTTACTTACCAGTCCTATCTACGATGTTAATGATGACTTCTTGTCAAAACTCTCACGAATGTTTCTGGATTAGTATAACCAATTTGCTAAGTAGGTAGCGCGCAAGCAGTTTAAAGTTAATGTCTTGCCTAATTCAATTATTTAGTACAATGTGAACCGGGTATATGAAAATAAATAATGATTGTCCAGTTTGAAAATAACTAGAATTACAAGAAATATGTATTAAACGAGGCCACTGGTATTTTAGTTTTAATATTTTAAAAGTAATAAGCACATTTATTTTTTTAAGATAAATGGCTCCGTTAAGAATTTTATACAGCGACACGAGAAGGTCAAATCGAGGGACTCAGTGGCAAAAAGCTCTCTCATGTCCGCGATGTTCAGATAACCTTAAACTGAGCATTTGTTATCCTTATCTCGTGTTCGAGCGTGGCTAATGTGGCTGCAGGCAGATACACCCGATCGATTTATGTCGCCTGCCTGGCACCCACGACAAATTGATAATTAATTTTCGACCGACGCCTTTGATCAAACCGAAGTATTTGCAAGCATAACCTGGGCTAAATGCCGACTGCCGGTATACAATTTGATGAAAAATATTTTGATATTTGTTTAATTATATACATCTGCGATAAAAAAAACGCGAAACGGAATCGTGGATCAGATTTCAGTGACTACAATGGACTGTGACTGAGTTTCACCCTTGTTTCTTTTGTTCTCAGATAAGCAATTTAAATAATTTCTTGCGACTGATACATTTAAACTAGCGAGTCATTTAAATAAATACAATTCTACTATACAAATGCTTTTATTTCTTTGTATTTTAAATACTAAGATTAAAGCATTTGAAACATTACTCTCAACTACAATAGCTATGGTATGCTTAGTACTTAAATTTTTTTTTTATTTAGATTTATGATTATATTATGATTTATATCTTAATAACATTTTATACAAGAATTGATGTCGCCAAATTCTGTGTAATAATTGAAGTGAAAATAACCACAAAACGGTCCTGTGTCAGTTTCTTTCTTTGATGAAATATTAATCGATTGGAAGCAGATTGCTACGTGTAAACCAATATTCTATGCAACTTTGCCAAGTTATATTTGCAGTTAAAAAACTGTCTCTAACTTTAATATCATGTGCATATGGCTTAAGTTTAATTTTTTTACACATCTGAACATTGCCAAGGATAAACAACAAAAACTATACCCCTCTCATCGGGTAATTTTGTCAAATTACTGGAGATATCACTTTTGATTTGGGTTCCGAAAACAATACAAAACCTTTTGTGTAATTTGATACCAACCACTGACGCAACTAATAAAATTTAGCGGTTAGAAAATATCAATCTGTTAAAAAAAATATTGAAATCAAGTTTTTGACCATTTTGCACAAAACTCTTAGTTCTGTATGTATCAAAGTGTGCGTTCCAAATCCTTCTTTATTTATAATGTACGAAGATAAAATCCATTAAGTTTGTAAACAAAAGTTATGTCATATAGTTATACTTATATTTATCAAACACTTACGACCTGGTAGCCATTTCACACTGATTAAACTAAAAATATAAATGGTATGTGTCATAAAAATATGCGTGTCGGAAGACACGTCACCTCACAATGCTCCTAACACCGCTTAATCCTTTAAAACAATGCTAATGGATCTACGTTAAAGTTGCCGCTCGAAGTCCTGTCAACAAATAATACATTCGACTGATCGCCTTAACGCTTCGCTTACCACCAATAAAGTTGACACTAAATTACGAACTGTTTTATTTTGTTTATACACGAATTCACGAAATTAATATTTTATTATACGCGTTCACTGAACGCATTTTACTGTGAGCGATGAACACGGGTACACGTCAAAACATCTTTATCGGGTTATTTGTCTTATAAAATATTATCGAGAGGCACTTCGGGACCGTCAGCAAAAGAGGACGTATAGTGTGATATGTGTGCGATTGTTGACTTTACGCCCACGATGATTTGATCACTTCTCTTTGGGGCGAGACAAACAATAAAAGCGGCGATTACGAGCCTTAGTTGTAACAAATATAGTTTATTATTCTAAGAAGATGAGCTACAAAAGGAATGACTCTTAAGGTGTGAATAGCATCGCCGCAGACCGTACTGACATCAGAGATTAGTGCTATGCAGCCACCCGTACCAAATGCGACGCGACGGCTCGAGTTATGAAGTTTTGATATACTGATAAATCAATAAATTTTATTACGATAGTTCCTACGCGTCATGATTTTGCTCTTTGATCCATTTAATTTAGCCGTCAATGAATTTCTTAATATTTAAAATTTCCGAGTAGGTACATAAAGTACATAAAATTATAATATTAATTTACAATTCTGTTTTACATAAAGATACATCACATCAATTTGAAGGTAAAGCCACGATGGTAAAAATAAAATCTTACAACCGGTCGTGTTGGAAAAGGCGTGCATTTCGCCTCCTGCAATCACGCACTTGTCGCGTTTTCATCACCTCCTGCGCTAAAAGTGACGTAATTACGGATGCAAATCGATCAGCGGTAGTTATCAGCACGACGAGGGTTGACGCAGAAAATCAACGCGATACGCAATTTAATGTTTATTATAGCGTTCCGTATGTGATTTAGTAACGAGGATAATTATAATAGAAGTAAATGGCTCAGCTCTATAAAATGCCAATAGCTTCTTGTTCTTGTTTATTGAAAATAATTGAAATTGTTATAGAAAAAAACCTAGAGACCTCTAAAATTTCATCGACGTCGGAAGCGTAGATTCCGCTGTTCATTCGGATGACTTGCAGGTTGCAACTAGTGGGCATATTCTCATTGACTCCACAATTGACCTCCGCTACAAGCTGTGATCATGATATCGTAAATAATAGATAATTCCCTCGGCACTTAAGCGCATAATAATATAAGAAACATATTTAACTGATCGGTCCCAAAGGAATCTAACAAGTGATTTTCAATGAATGAAATACACATTTTGCACCTGGTGGTGCGAAGAAGTAAGTACGGTTACTCATATCACTAGATTACTTTTAATACTACATTAATATTTTAGTATAACTAAATCAATTATTATAAGTATATAATATGAAAAGTAAATCACGTTTATGTAAATACAGGGCAATGTTCGGTCGGACTATCTATATTCAAATAGTCATCAATGCAGCACAAAACGCACAAAAGTTTTTCTTTTATTTACATATACTACTTTACGCTCGCGGCTTTGTCCGCGTGTGAGTGAGGGGTCATGTACTAATTAGGTAGGCTATGTGTATGGTATAAAATATTCCATAAAATACTTCAAAAATTGTACATTTGTAATATTAATGGGGTATGCAATACATGAAAATGTACCAAATGAGAAAATATTTATTCAAATAAATACATATTTATAAGATCATTCAAGGTACCTATTTAGATAGAAATGAATATTTTAAAATACTGTGGAGGATAATAATACGTATAGTCGTATCTTATCAATCGAATTGGCATTGTATAATATTTTTTTATAAATATGAAAATGATCTTATAAATCTATAGTTGAAAAGTATGAAAAAAATCGCTTTTTATATAATTTATCAATTATATTGTTAGTATATTCTTACTTTTTCTTACAATTGTGTACCTAGAACACATATTGTAGAAAGACAATTCGAGTGAGTGAAGTGTAACGTTTCATTAACATTGTTCTGTAACTCAAGCAAACACTGCACATCGGTGTCATGTTTCAAAAGCTTTTTTTAACAAAGTGAAAGGCGCCCAAGTCTCCTTAAAACCTTGTGGACTATTTTCGTTAGCGTACCGCGTGCAACCTCTATGAGAAAAAAAGGACTCTAAAGCTGTCGAAAAATGTACTCGTTTAACACCATCCGGCCATTATTGCAAGATAAGTAATTTAAATATTACATATACGGCTACTAGCATAGTAGTGTTTAATACCTTAATTGCATATTTCATATAAAAATACGTATAGATTACGTCAAAACGTTTTTCTAGAAATTTAGAGAAAGGCTTAAACTTATAAACGGTGGCTTGCCGACGATGACAGATGCATTAATACAACAAAGGATGATATTTTTCGTGAACAAATATGGGTCTTCGAACATGAACGGTCACAGGTGATCTACCTTAACTATGCATATTTATGATGTGTTCGACGGCTGGTACGGCACCAGGGTTTACGTGGCAAACAAATGTTTGTTTTGTACACAGACATGTTAAAATATTAACGCGTGTGTAATGAGTAGCTAAGGGTATTGAGAAATAGTTAGTATTCTAAGTATCTTAGTTTACATGTTTTCTCCTTTAACTACCGCTGTTTTATTAAATTATATTGCTAAAACATTTATTCAAGTTATTTTCAAGATACTCGCTTTGTTAGTCTATTAAATTTAAGGGTCGACTATATTAAAACCGCCCTTACCTATTTGTTGTAGTTTCACATCAATAAAAAAATCAAAACCAGTCAGCATTGGTCGGTGCTTTTCGACTCCTGGCTTTGTACAAAAAACGATGTGTTAAGGAATGTAAAGAGCCATTTAATTATCCTAATATATTGTTATGGCGCAGGGAGGCGGTGATAAATTAGTGGAAAGAGAGGGAGAGAGACCAAGTTACGTTGACGCAGCGAATGACGGTATGAAAAAAAAATCGTTTCGTTAAACTATTTTAAATATTATCACTATTGAATTAGGTCTCTTCAACGGTTTTTATATAAGGTTAGTCAGTAAATAGATTAAATCTCACCTAAATACCAAAATGCATCTCATGTCCGTTTGGTCTCACATTACTGCACCCGTTCTTGACTACAGTACGATGATCCTAAAGTTTTTATTCCATTTTTGCTTCAATTCCATCGCGCGGCCTTCATTATACGTCCGCAAGTGTCTCGATCGCCACCGGTTCAGGTAGCCTGGTTTCATTTTAAAACTTGACCCTAGGTATTCGACACGCTTGTTGTTGTTAATTGATATAGTCTGAAATGAGTATTTGATGTCGTGTAACTTGATAATTTGCGAACCGTGCTTAGAACTATCCGTAAAAACTCTTTTGGCTTTATAAATTCGTTGCATTTTCGTAGCATGTGAATGCATGCCTATCTTAGTAAATGTAATGCATTGGGGTGGGTAGATATGACGTAGTGGGAAAGGGCGAGGTGTCAGAGGCTGGCTTCCCGCTGCGCCCAGGCATTGTGATCGACAGCTTGTTTACTAAAAATATGCATAATGAATTTATAATAGCCCGCCCGGCCTGTCGCGTTGAATCTTCTTGCTAGATCCAACTTACGTATGCACTTACAACGAGTTTTATATATTTAATATAAGCATCATTGAACAGTCCTATAAATAATAAGCTACTCAATATTAAACGGCTACCAACGAATCGTATGCACATTTATTGTACGATTACAAAGGAGCAAATTTTTTATTTAGGGTTATGTTTTTCATATTCATCGAAAATATTATACCGATGTTTTTTTAATTAACTTAAAAAGTACGATAAGAATATTTTTCTACTAAATGAATATTTTATAATAAAGCTCTGATCAGTCTCTGACTTTTAGGATTAGAATTAAATAGGTATCTAGATATAAGTATACGTAGTGAGATACCATTACAAGATAAAACTTCTTAGAAAGAGGACCTAATTGTGCCACCGCCGCGTTCCCACGTTAAAGTGCATCAGTGTTTGAGTATACATTTAACATTTGATTGTTTTAGTGCGGACCGAGACGTCTGCAGAGTAAACATTGAACATCCCATAGCCTGCTCCGCACGTCGACTTAGAATCTCGCTGCCAATAAGCATGGCACTCAGTAAAAAAGCTTTTATGAAATAGAAAACTTATGTTATACTCGACGTAACTTTATGACGTTGTAAATACTAATATAATTCGGGATATTTATTTAGCATAATAGTTTTATTTCTATCCTATAAAATGCAATGTGTATGTATATTTAATGTAAATGGATAAATTATTTGCCTTCAAATATTTCTTCAGAAAGTCTGAACCGTGAAAAATCTGGAATTACTTTGGCGAAGCAGAGCGTTTTGAGTTTCTAACAACTCTTTATTAGGTGGTTGAAACTTTCGTAGAAGTAATTATGTACGGTGCTCCAAAATATCTTTTATATTGAATGCAAGCGGACGCGACGTCCATGCGGGGCGCCCATCGCTTCGATTCGTTACGTCAATCTTAAATTTTTTCACTACGAAATCTGCATAGAGTGAGTTGACATCGCG
The DNA here is from genome assembly GCA_963151315.1 of Nymphalis c-album. NCBI lineage: Eukaryota > Metazoa > Arthropoda > Insecta > Lepidoptera > Nymphalidae > Nymphalis > Nymphalis c-album. Next base: position 7,639,918 of record OY720588.1, read on the forward strand.
ACACAAAGCTGGCATGCGGTGCGTCGTGCATTGTACGCATTTCTTTATAAATATTTTGACATTTCCTTTATTTTGCCCACAAAGTTATTTCACAAATAGAATCGTGTTGATCCCTTTGTACGACGCGTTTTAATTTGATTTATTTGTCATGACGAAATGCCGACAAAGTTGCTAACGGGCGGGACGGCCGGTTTGACAATTTGTTATCCCGTCTATTGGTGCATTCTCTAGGAGATGTTAATAAAAAATGTGCATATCGTTTTCATTGTACGTATTTTGAAACCTAGATAGTTTGGATCTATATAGATGATAAAGTTAACGTAATTAAAAAATGAACTGATTGTTGTACGATGAAACTATAAAAAAAATATTAAATGAATGATTTATGAATGGTTTCTACTGATATATTTACAGTCGGGAAAGTATATGGTCAATAGTTGACTTCAAATTCGTATCATAAAGTACGCCATTTTATTTATAGTGATGTATGTTTGTTTAAACAGGTGTATAGATCCGAAAAATAAACTTCAATTACACTTATCAGTCGAAAAAACCGAAATATATAAGTTTATTTATCTCTCAAGGATTTACTTTTTGACAAAATTTTTTACACAACAGTTTTTATAAAATCTATCTATATTTAATGCAAGGAGTTGTGTTTATTTTATTATGTTTAACACAACTTTTTTATATCATGTCTATTTAGGAAATAGAGTATTAGGTTGTTAGTAAGTGTGCGTCGGGGAATATTATCTAACACTTGTTGTTAAAATTTATAGTTTTAATAAGTTTTTTAAATGTTTGTAATTTAAATTATGAAATAATAAGACGTCAATTAATTATTTTTAGCGGTGCAAAGAAAAATTGAACACACTAGCTATCAGTGTGATGAACCAATGGCCCGGAGTTCGGTTGAGGGTGATCGAAGGCTGGGATGAGGAGAACTCTCATCTAGACAACTCGTTGCATTACGAGGGTCGAGCAGTGGACCTAACCACCAGTGATCGCGACCACAGCAAGAACGGAATGCTAGCGCGCCTCGCTGTCGAGGCAGGCTTCGACTGGGTCTTTTATGAGAGTCGGTCTTACATCCACTGTTCAGTTAAGACAGGTACGTTACATGCATATTTCTTATATTAGAAACCAAAGTCAAACTGAAATTGGTGTTATATTATATAGACAAAAAATGTTAAATATTTTTATAATAAATACATAAAGACGAGCATTATCTAAGATATTTTAAGTAACTTCGTATAAAATGAAGACTTATTTAAATACTTATCAAAAAATGATGGGTACATAACTGTATAATATGGACTACGGGACAGGCCGCGCAGGCCAAATATATAGTTGAGCTTTACAAGAAGAATGCACCTCAGACAGCTTCCCGCGCCCGCTCTCCGGCGGTGTCGATCAAACGGACGAACAAGCCTCTTGTTAGCGTACGTCCTCTTCACACTCCACCTTTTAAATATTTTTATCCCTCTCTAACATGGCCACATCGCAGCCAATCCCCCACTTCTATAATTACGCCGGTGATTCAATGGCTACTTATAGCTATAAGTGTATATGCAACATAACGATGAGAGAAACGACTATTTATATGTATGTATGAACATGTTTTTGATATTATTGAAGCAATCTGGTGCTTGTACACATTCTTAACACTGTTTAGCGATTCATGGGTTACCGTAGTTGCGCAATATTTCTTAAAATAAAACATTTTTTAAATCATTTGCATATGACTGTTCATAAAAGACGTTGATAGTATGTACTTAAGTAATATAAATATTTGCACGTTTATAAAATATACATATAATACAAAAATCAGGAAGTAATAAGTAATAACGTTAAAACCGTAGAAGGTTTAAGGAAATTATATTCTATGTTTATTTTACTAATTAAACATCACGGCACCGTGTTTTGAATTTTGATAGTCTCTTTCTATTCACATAAAAATTAGGCTTTGTTACGCTGCTAGAGCTCCGTCGGTCGCAGTGGATTTGTAGCGATGTTTATTCATTTATTCAGTTCTTCGATCGAAAGATTGTAGTATTAATTTGGAGTTTATAAATAATTAATGTAGCGTGTGGGTATATATGTCGGTCGCGAGCCTGCCGGGGTCAAGGCCGCATCATGCACGGTTTTCTCTGACCATTGTCTCCATAATCTACTTTTATAAAACTGGATACTAATGTGCTAACATTTGATATACTTTACAAAGTACCAAAACATAATTTTAGTCATACTAACCTCTTAGTTTATTGTGTTGTTTTCTCTTCAAAAAATTAAATATTTATGGAGTTTGTTTATCTCAACGACCTGATTCGGAACCTACATTAAACATTTTGACTGCTGCTTTTGTGATTTATGGAAAAGTAAATTTCCAACGCTTAAATGCTCGTTTAATGTCGAGATTTTTATCGGAAGCCTCGTAATCAATTAAAAACGTTTAAAAAACTTACTTAAATTTAAACCGCATTTAAAACAGAAACCTAATTTTGATGTTCCTATTTGAATAATTCAATAACAATACCGATCAGTATTCTAAATATGAATGCGTTATTATAAATACAGCAAGATAACCTGTCTCGTGACATGATCTCGTATATTCATTTAAAGCATCGCACTGGATCATCGCAGCGCCAATAATATGACCAGTTTTTATAATGGTACCAATTAATTGATTTTCATTGGCTGCTCTTTATTGTTTCTTTTGTATAACTCCGTTTTTATACACTTCAATATCTTATTTGTAATGGATTGTAATTGTTTATTATACTGAATACGTGTAAAATAGCAGATACATTTATTATTTTGCCACAGGATAATAATTATAATTTTAATGTAGATATAAACAAAAATTGTATAATTTATATTGCACTTGAATCGAGAAGCTTAAAAAAGACATCAACGCGCTCAAATGTCACTTACATTAGCTGATGTACATGACGAGGACTAAGTATAAAGGTTTTAATGTAGAATAGTAGCTTAATGTTTGGAGTAGGTATATTTTTATCAGTTAAATAGTACTCATATATTGACACAGCACAAACTTATTGGAAATATAACTACACTTTATATTCATTTGAAATTATCAGATTTCGTCAATTATGTACAGGTACATAGGTCGTTTTAATATAATATAAGATACCCAGTACTAAAATAATGTGATGAGCACTTAAGGTGGTTTAACACGAAGGAGGCGCGCGTAAATGGGGCGTGACCAAAGGCAGGTCACGAGACGCTGAAGGACGAACGCGACCCGATCTAGACGGTCCCGTCCCGAAGTAATCGCCAAGCCGAGACTAAATTGATTGAAAATAATACGTGAATAAATAAATTGCGAATGCCAACGCTAATTGGCTAAATAATCATGTGATAAAAAATCAACTATTTAAAGCTATAGCTATATAAATAAATGTCTATACGTGTTCACATTTATTAGAAAAACACCTTTTATATTTACCAGCAACATTGTACCTACCTGTTTGCAGTAGGTATCTAAATAGTATTAACAATTCAATCATACTACAAAGGAAAATTTATGAACAATTTTAAGCCTCATTTGTACACACAAATGGTCGATACGGTACCAACGAATAATATAATGATATATATAGTGATATAAGAGATAAAGAGTGAAAAACGAAACAGACATTCCTTAAAAGTATTCAAAAGTAATTTTATTCTTACTAGTAAAGGTATTTTAAAGGATGTCTTAGTAAAATATTTTAAAATATTATTCCTAGTATAAATGTGTGTATTAAAAAACACTTCTCGAAATTAAAAGGATTACCTCCTTTTGAATTAAATGCCATAGTTATCTTATTATTAACGACATAAATATATAAAGACGAGCGGATAGAAGCGCGAATGGGCGATGTGCGCTCGAGCGGTATACGGTCACGCCACATCCCGGAAAGTTGTGGCCGCAACTTAACTTGTTCCCACACATACCAATATGATGTTCGATATTCATAATATGCAATTCAGTAAATTAAGCGAGCCTTACGTTTATTTGCACTTTCTGTTTATAAGCTAATGCTTTCTGTCTTTATGTTAATGTTATTTCAAATGTAGCGGAATTTGTTATCTAGTTAAGTTTGATAGGTGGAATAAACTTTCGTATAGTTAATTGATACATCACAAGGTAACAAATTAATCCCTTGATGAGTTACAATAAACATATCTAAATCTAAGTATGATATTCTTTTATAGCTTATTGGAAAATCTGTAATAATAAACATCAAATCTAAATATTAAATTATTTCTAATGTAATTCTTTATACAATAATAATATGAGTTTTTAAATGAGAATAAAAAACAGGAGTGCAGGCATTTGCTTTAAAGAAGCCATAGGAATAGAGTTCAATGCTCTATTATATTAAGCAAGATTACTGGATGGTGTCGATTACCATATTAAAGGCTGAAGAATTTCCATTAAACATAAAACGTTCACTCAATTTACTTAGAACGTCTTTAAATGAATGGGCTAATCTATTATTCAATGTCATAACTCTCGAACAGCAATAACTCAGCGGGTTACGATACTCTGAGGTATAAATATATATTACATTAGAAAGTCGGCATAGATACTTTATTTATGTTTTAAATCGTTCAATTAAGCATGTGCATTACGAGAAAAGTATAACTGCAACATGCCAAGCAGGATCGTTATATCTTTGGTGTCAACATCTTGAATGAATCTCTGTTAAATAGGAACACTATTTAATTTAACTGTAATAAATTACATAACGAAAGTTTAAATGTACGCAGTATCAGCCGCATCTTTAATAATAACTTATATATTATTGCCATAACTTTTCCACCGTTACACGGTACTGACTACTGGCATACATATTTAAAGCGTTTGATTAATTTGGGTACTTTCGCAGACCAAATATTTATTGCTCTGGGAGCTCTATAAAGATACACCGCGCGGCCGCGTATGAATCATAACCGGCGCGGGCGCAGTTTGGCATTTGCATGGCCACGTTGATGTCGGCGGCTAATTGCTTACGATATAAATAAGATAGATTCACTGATCTGAGTGTTGCTGGAGCCGAATTTTAACAATATTTTTAAAATATTAATTAACAATTTTTACGTTGATTTTCTCTATGCTTATGCCTATCTATGCACAACTAATAATAAGTATATATAACAATAAAACTGCGAAAACACGCGCATAAAGTTGCTCGTAAATAAAAATAAGGTGGCACGATGATGGTGATCGCAGTAATGACATGCTGGCTTTTATGTAATGTAAACTTTGACTGAGATAGAGTACGTACACAGTGAATGTTATAGCGTAACGATTTGTAGGAATTAGGTATTACCTATATTATGCTTTTTTGTAGATCTCTTTAGGTTGTTGTCTCCTTGGATTTATCTTTTAAGTAAAATATTTATCCTATTTTTAATATTTCATTAAACCGTTTAATAAATAGGTTAAGAAAATTAAGCAGCTGATCGGAATTCAGATAATACTAGTTGTATTCAAAAATATAATATAATATGGTCTATGGAATATTTTTTAAAAGGAACTAGTATATCCTTTTGGCAAAGATTACAAAGTCGTGAATTTCATAGGTATGATCAATCGGGGAGATTAAGTGAATAGTGTCACGTGCGTGTATTTATCTGACCGGTACTCCGGCAGCATGGTCAGGCGCCGCCTAGCTCTCCCGGTGGTCCCCGCGGGGCGGGGTCGCCGCGGCCACTAGTGGCCTGCCGCCTCACCGCCTCTCCGCGCCGCGCGCCTCGCTTCCGCACCCGCACCAGCGCCCGCGCCGCTTATCGCCGCATCTTCAGCCTAACTTAACTTACGTCACACCACTGTGAAATCGTGTGACAGGTTTAAGATATTTAAAGTGGTCTCCGAGGTCAAGAATTTTGGTTGTTTAAAATTAGAACACTATTTGACTAGGGATTTTGAGAATAGGCTATATACCTAAACTTTATAACCAAACTTAGCTTACACACTTAAAGAGAGCAGGATATATTATAGCGAAGATATTTTTTATTTGTAGCCGTAAATATTAAAAGTGGGTAAGCAATTTATGAATAAAGTAGTTTAACAAATATATATATATATTGTTTCTCGCTACTTTTTTGTTTAAACTCGAGTTGCATATAAAGTTTTTATTAATAATAATGATCATTGTTTAAATTGGCATTAATTTTTTATTTAATATTTAAAAAATATATATGAATAATTAATACATTTTTCTCGTTTAGATTTGACAATCTCCTTGTTATAAATAAGTCGGATATCATTTGAAATTAATTAACACAATATGATTTTTATAATATTTTTAGTTAAATTGAGATATTATTAAATAACATGAATGTGAACGAAATGTATAGCATATTTTGTAAAAAAAATTTTACCTTAAAAAGTAGGACATGAAGCAAATACCCAATATACATTTTAAATTACAATTGTATGTAATAATTAAGAAAAATAAAAGTGACTTCCTTGAGAAACATGACGTACAAAAAGTATAAAGGTGGCCGACATGTACCTATTCAATGATTCGTGTGATGTATTCACCAAACAACAAACAGAATATCGAAAATAAGCGCTTGACTTCGAACGAAATCTGATTTGTGTGGTTATTGTGTAATACGATAAGGGCGTCCCATCGTTTTGTAAACGAGGAACGGCTGAATTTATCGCTCGGTTACACAACAAATCAAAATTTAACGAGCTCTCGCAAACGTTGCCATCAGCTTTGCAGTAATCCACCGCCACTGTGTCCGCTTATGCGTGTAATTGTACCGCTCTTCTTAATCGTCTGAAAAGCGAGATACAAAGTTTAACTTAAAGCCATTGGCCATTAAAAAAAATCTATTTATTATTTGTTCCATTGAGGACGACGTGCGACCGTGGGCATCAGCTAGTTAGATAGCTTGTCTTTAATCCGTTTTCATTTATCTTTTCGACGTCGTCCCTGTGCACGTAAATACCAAAAAGTTAGTTTTTTCGTCGCGCAAGATTAACACAGGTACAGTTTAAGCTGGATCAGGATTTAAATAAATACCATTAAATAATAAACAAATAAAGTTATGAGCAACTATAGTTGTGGTCGATCTGCTATAGTAAGTTTATTTTTTACAAACAATGGCCATAAGATTAACTAAAAGGGATAGAATTTTTTATCAGTTAAAAATTTGTTTAGGTTAACTTTAACGTATTTCGACGAATTTTTATTTATGCTATAAGTAAATAATCTACGTTTTTATATTGGATTTTCGCATCACGATTTAACAAAGGAATTACCTGCACGGAACACAAAGTTTTGTGGTGTTCAGATAACCTTCGGTCTGGGAACAAGAAAGCGTTTGCGACTCTCTTTTGTTTTATATCTTATCGGAATTTAATTACGAGCTTTTTTATAATATAGGTAAGCGGACGAGCTATGGGCCACCTGATGGTAAGCGGTCACCAACGCCCATAGACATTGGCATTGTGTGAGATGTTAATCATCGCTTAAATCACCAATGCGACATCCCAACCTTGGGAACTAAGATGTTCTCTGTGCCTGTAATTACACTGACTCACTCACCCTTCAAACTGGAATACAACAACACCAAGTACTGTTGCTTTGCGGTAGAATATCTGATGAGTGGGTGGCATCTACCCAGACGAGCTTGCACAAAGCTCTACCACCAAGCATTAGCTTAGAAAAATGTCGTTCATCTTACAGCTTTTAGCAACTTTGGTATTGATACTACTCATGCAAATTAACCTTAATGCATATAGATAAATATTTCATTTTAAGAATTAACAATGGGAGTAAAAACAATAAAACAAAATAATAATTTTTTTGCAGAGTCTTCGGTGGGAACAGGTGCTGGTTGTTTCCCCTCTGGGTCTGTCGTGCACACGTTAAATGGGCCTCGAGACATTGCTGGTCTCAGAAAAGGAGATAAAGTATTGGCTGCTGCTGATGACGGAAAGATGGTTTATTCTGAGGTGCGTATTTTGATATTACATCATAATCATCATGTTGTTGTTTGGAAGATTAAATTTTGAAATAAATTTTATATACTTACGCGGACATGATAATGATCAATTGTACTGTTTTTTTTAAAGTGTTTCCGAATGTTAATTTAAGTATATTAAATTATTTTATTAAGAAAAATATTTATTTTTCTTGTTGTTATTACAGGTGTTGGAATTTATTGATCGAGATCCGAACGCAACACGACATTTTATCGAAGTTACGGCTGAAAACGGAGTGACTATCACAACTACTCCGTCTCATCTACTGCTTTTAGCTGCTGCCGATGGTTGGCGGGAAGTATTTGCTGCTAACATAGAAATAGGAGATGTACTACTTACCAGAGGATATGGTAGTGTGATGCGTCCATCAAAAGTCATAAAAACTCGCGTTGTCTCAAGACGAGGAGTGTACGCACCATTGACCAGGACGGGGACGATAATAGTCGACGACGCTTTGGCGTCTTGTTACGCTATGGTGCGCAGTCATTCCCTGGCTCACGCTGCAATGGCTCCCTTACGATGGTTGTCAAGCTGGAGCAATTCAAATGAAATCCCACGTGGTGTTCACTGGTACGCGAATGTCCTTTATAATTTCGGTGACTATGTATTGCCGTCATCGTTTAGATATCGCTGAAATTTGAAGTTTATGTGCGGAAATGACAGTTACTTTAGAAGTGATCATTCACGTAAAATCGCGCGCAGGACGTGCCAAGTTTGGACACTTGTAAATAATTTATCCTGTAAATAATGCGGTCAAGAAATTTGTAAATAAGTCTCAAATACTTAAGTCTTTATTAAAAAAATGAATTCAAGAGCAAAGTTTGTCCTATTCGAAATCCTATCTATTTATTAAGTAGCGTTGAGGACATCTTTGCCTTTATTACATATTTTTAGTTAACATAACAAATATTTGTAAATTGTGTCGATATTGTTATTCTGCACAATGCAGAAATACTTATCTGTATGCGCTTATGTTTTTTAAGATGTTGTATAGATACCATAAGCACTTTATTAGCAAATCTAAATTATCTTTTTTTCATTTATTATTAAAGTATTATTAGGTGTTTTACTCTAAACAGTATTTGGTTAATTTTTGATGTTTGTAACTTGACATTCCACGGCTCTAATCTTTTTACTTTCTAACATTTTACAAGAGTAATGAAATGTGATCTTGGTACCTAAATCAGTGCCTTAAGATTTTATTTATTGTTATGTAGGCTAGTTCTCTATTTAAGAATTGACGAAAACAATGAAGTAATTCGTATATTCTCTTTTTTAATTTATTCTATTGCATTTGGCTTTCTTTAAGTTCGTTTGGTTGAGTGCATTATTTATTTTTCTCCTTAAATGTTACTGGATATCATATTATCTTGTATGGTTTCTATTTATTTAATATTTTGTGTGTATTATTAGGTACTAATTTTTTCTGTTTTTATTATATTATTGGATGACGTATAATGAACAATAATAAAATTACAGTAATTTACAGACATCCGTTATCCGTTAAGCAAGTGAATAGGAGAGCATAAAACTTTTTTGGATATAAAGAATACGTTTTGTAAATGGTTATAAAGTACAGTCGTATTTACTTTGATGGATCTATTGGTTTCCTGGGGGTAATTAGTTAACCTAAGTTTTGTTTCGATTGACATATAGACACATTTAAAAGTTTATTTATGCTTTAGCATATAAAAAGATTATGAAGTTTCCCAATCAAAAAAGTCTTTAGCAGAAGCTTAGTTTGATGGCTCTTACTTTTAGCTCTATATTTGAGTTGGTACTTTGTGTCTGGAGTAACATTTAAACCTTATATAAATATGCAACATAAATGCTTTCAATGTTTTATAAAAGCAACAAAATGACAACAAATTATATCCTCTAAATCTGTTTCAATATTTTTTTAACGATCGTACAAAAGATCTTGAACTGAACTTTTGGTTCCTATAATTTGAATTTAGTAAAACGTTTACTAACTCACATCAGTATTTAGAAATAATAAGTAGGTTGAAAAGTGATGTTATATGTATTATTATGATTATTAAGGATACCATTATTAAATTATCATTTAAAAATTTGTATATGTAAGCTAAGTCTTAAATCTTTCCAGTATAAAGGAAAATTCGAAGGACTTCACACCTATGTAATAGTTATTTAATGTAATACTAACTATTAGATTTTTAATTATAAAAGCTTTAACTAATGTTTCGATAACAAATTTACGCCATTTTATTGCCATATCGAATATACAAATACTACTCTGTGCCGTCTTCATGTCAAAAGTAATGTAGTGTCATATAACAGTGCCTGCGTAAAGTGTATTTGTCGCAAGTATTGTCACACCTAAATAAAGTACCTATGTATATTATGACGTACGCAAGTACTTAAGATATATTTATATGTAAAGTATTTAGTAGGTATATTTTGTCGCGCAAAAAAGAAAATTGTATTAAGCGCTTTATTTGATGCAAATATATAAATAATAACACAATTGGAATGCTTTTTTCAGTGAATGACGTTTTCTAATTTTGGTAGAGTACCTATCCTGTAATTTATAACGGTTCCATGTAATTATTGCGCTTTCATATTATTTATTTATTGATGTTATTTTTGTATTGATATAAAAGTCTTAAACATTCAAAGTGAGCTGTTTTATTTCAAAACCTTTCTTAAGTCGGTATAATAAAACATACATGTAGTTATTTTATTGAATTTTATAAAAACACTTTAAGCCTCTTTTGGTGTAATGTGTGTATGTATATATAATTCTGGGAATTATATAATTTCTCTAAGAAATAGCTCTCTAAAAAGCATTGGCGTAGCCCCGGCACAGCCCTGTGCCCGTCGATAGCATGTGTGCCTGGTAAATTTGTATCAAATTAATCACAATTAGTAAATAATACATTTTTCAGATATGTTTACAAAATATTTAGCTAATCAATATCAATTGATTGACGAGCCCGTTGGCGTGGTTGGTAAGACACTTGCTTTTCACGCCGCAGGTCGTGGGTTCGATTCCCACCCAGGACAGACATTTGTGTGCATGAACATGTCTGTTTGTCCTGAGTCTGGGTGTAATTATCTATATAAGTATGTATTTACAAAAGAAAAAGTAGTATATGTATTATGTAGTATATCAGTTGTCTGGTTTCCATAGTACAAGCTCTGCTTAGTTTGGGATCAGATGGCCGTGTGTGAATAATGTCCCAAGATATTATTATAGATATTAATTTTACGTGAATATTTTTTTTAATAAAATCTAATTTGTTGCCCAGAATTGTATTAATCTAAATGTTGAAAAAGAACTATAGAATGTACTAATTATAAATAATTAGGTAACCATAATTTTTTGTAGTGTTTTTCTATATATTGGGTTTTGTATTTTTTTAAAAACATTTTGAAGTCGATATCGTAGCAACCGTAAGAAACGCGGTACCGGTGTTTCAATAGAGTAATTTAAAAAAAAATACATTTCGCGAGTGGATCCATTGACCTCGGGAGCGGAGATCTTATGGTACATCACTAATGAAAGCTAATGCTGAATAGGTTCTGATGAAAGACAAAGATGAAGTCTTCAGGACAGCGGAACTAAATCATTCTTCGTCAGCCCAGAAAATTTTGTGTACAGACAGTATAGGGAAGCAAAGACTAGAATTTCCAACAAATGTTTTAGTTTTAAGAGTTTTAATATATATACTATAGTCTATGAGATAAATATGTATACCTTAATATAAAGTTAAAAAAATATAATAAAAAACCGGACAAGTGCGAGACCGACTCGCCCACCGAGGGTTCCGTACAAATTTGGACATAATTAGGGTAATGTTTAATTACAAAATTTTAAAATAAATAAGCAGGTATGTATAACAGTGCAAACTCTTAGGTTACTACATACACCAAAATTATTAGATACCTACCTATACTTATAAAAAAGGAACAATGCATTAAGACCGTTTTTTTTATGATTTAATTACAAATGTATAGTTTTCAGAGTTTTCCCTATATTTGTAGTATAAGACTATACTTGCCAAATTTCGTAGTTCTAGGTCAACGGAAAATACCCTATAAATTTTGATTCCTTTAAGTGTCGAAATAAGCGATTTTTTTTTAATTATAACATATATATTCTCTATATGTCTATAACAAGCACACGCATTAAGAAGACTTTGTTTGTATGTTAACGAGGGCATTAAAATGTATCCTTTATATTTCAACTTTATCCGTTCATCCAGTTTAACAAGTGTATTTGTACTTTTAAATCATAAAGTACAAATACATATATACAAATACATATATACAAATACATATATACATATGTATATATATATATATATATATATGTATATACATATGTATATATGTACATATTTGACTTTGACTAATAAATTTTCAGCATTAGTCCAATCGTCAGGAGACATTTCTCCTGAAAACAACAAGTATTTACGAATTTGCTTTTCTGAGAAAATTTAAATTTTTAAAGAGATGCCTTTCACAGAATTAATCTCATTAAACACTGCATAAAAATCTAATAACAGTTAAAATTATTTCTACATGAGAATCAGTATTGGTTCTAATACTTTTTATGCAAGTTAGATCAAAATAAGAATTCACACTAAATATAGTAGCTGTGACCGCGATTTCCCCCGCGTATACCTTAAAGAAATCTCTAAGACCGGACATAATATTTCAGTATATAAACCATTATTAGTTTTATTTTCGTGGAATATAAGCTGTATTTATTGGGTTTCGCCGCATCCGGATCTAGATGGGGCAATATACAATTGGCCATGAGAAAAACAGCATTCCCTTAAATCTACTCCGACAAACTAGAAGGTAAAGTTAAATTAAAAAGTAAGTACTTATTATCAACTAACTGACTAAGTATAAATTTAACGAAACAATTAGAATAAAATATATGCGGCGACGAAACGAAACACCTACCTAACCTATAAACTTTAACTTACAATGGTACTTACAAACTGAATACATTTACCTAAGTATGAGTATTTTCAAACAACCTACTCAACAACCTGTTAAAAATAGTAATAAATATGTCAAGCCTATAAAGAGTACTAAAAACTGTCTATGATCTTATCTCGATATCTATCGTAAAAATTAACGCCATGTTTAAAAAAACAACTTACCGGAATGGCATTTTATGCTTCTTCCTTTAAAATAACAGACATCAGAGTTCAGAGGATTTTTTTTCTTTTTATTGTATAGGTAGGCGGAAGAGCATATGGGCCATAGACAATGGCATTGTAAGTAATGTTAACCATCGCTTACATCGCCAGTGCGCCACCATCCTTGCGAACTAAGATGATATCTCCCTTGTGCCTGTTATATCACTGGCTCACTCACCCTTCAAACCGGAACACAACAATACAAAGTACTGCTGTTTTGCGGTAGAATATCTGATGAGTGGGTGGTACCTACCCAGATAAGCTTGCAGAAAGCTCTACCACCAGTAAAATAAAAATAAATAAATAAATGTATATATAAATACAAACTTAAATATCAATTACAGACTATCATTTATATTCTTACTATGTTTGGACACATAATCTGCAATGAAAGCTAATTGGAACGTTTGGTGGTACAAGGAAGAGTAGAAGGCCAACGTTCTCGCGGCCGATTACCCACAAGATGGACATACCAGATTAAATTATCTACGAAGTGTTCCCTTATCGAGTGTATACGCAGTGCCATGAATAGAGAGAAATGGAGAAGTCTCGCAAAAGCCGCAACCATCAAACTTTCCATGACCACGACCACTCCGTCAGGAGTGTACGACTAGGAAGAAGAAAGTTACAGCTAATTCAACTGAATAATTATTTTATAGCATTTTTATCGATGCTTTAAATTATCGTATTTTATTTTATTGATAAGCCGATTGAAATAAAATAAACACTAAATTTTTAGTGATTCTCCACAATATCTTAGTGAAAACCGCAGATAAGGCCGTTTCTAAGATTAGCATGCACAAACTCACAGACAAACACAAAAATTCTAACAATCCACTTATTTAATCCTTAATATAAATTTATACGTATGTGTAATAAAAAAGTAACTAATTTAGGTACTGTGTTTTAACAGATGAATCAATTACTACTACTCCTAAAATAACTATTGTTATCTGTATCTAAGAAGAATGTGCAATATCTGAACAAACGAATGTATTGTTACAAGTTACAAGCAACAAAAAAAAAAGTTAATATCTATGGTTAAATAAATAATTTAAAAAAAAAATCATCGAAATCGGTTGGCGTGATATTGAGTTATTCGTCCATTTGTCGCGCACATACTTCATGCAAATTTACGACTTATATGGTTTTCTCATGGATTCCATTGTTTTCCATTTCCAACAAAAAAAATGGGATATAGGAAGCAACACCTTTCAAATAAAAAAAAAATCATCAAAATCGATTCACCCAGTCGAAAGTTATGAGGTAACAAACACAAAAAAAAAACATACAGACGAATTGATAACCGAGGAGGCTTTTTTTGAAATCGGTTAAAAAGAAATAATAACTAACGATTTTTATTCTATTTTTGAAATGTATATGTATATATATTGCAGTTAAAATATTTCGAAATAACAATTTAACAATTATACTGCTGTTAATATATATTGTTGTTTTTGATGGTGACGGGAGGATTTCACGGTAAAATATAATCATATACTATTTGTATCTTTAATGCTACGGGCAGGGCTGTGTAAATAGTATATAATAATATAGAGAAGCGTAAACAAAACTGTAGTGTAAATAATTTATTATGCATCCATCCATTATAAAGCATCTATTTCAATCTATAATATTCTAAAACCATAATTCATCATCTTTATTTCATTTTCAGATTATCTAAAAATTACGGAAGAGAAAATTGGAGTGTGGAGTAGCTAATGATGGATAGATATCTGTTCTTTATATTATTATTATGATTATTGCGTTTAATACAATATAAACATAAATAAGTAAATTTAACTAGATTAATAAAATAATAAATTTTAAATATAAACGTTAAAGAATAGTAATTGGGCCAACCGTAGTATGCGCAAGCGATCCCGTGCCGCTCCACCGAAGAGACGATGCAGATGCCAGATACGCTGGTTTTTTAGTAGGTATTCCGGAGTCTTCAGCATCGGCGAGTCCCACATTTTCTCACCCCTCTCACCACCTCATGTGGGGGAAACGCGTAAATGCATTTTTCCAGCGAAAAAAAAGAGAAGCGACATGCTTAAACTACTCGTAAGAGGTGTTAAAGGAAATGGGACGGGGATCTCATAATTGAAATTATTTACAATTTCATTTCATTAATTTAATTTACAATTATATTAACCAATTAATTAAAACAAAATATTTATAATAAAAATCTGTCTAAAATTTGGTGGTAGAGCTTTGTGATTCATCTGGGTAGGTACCACCCACTCATCAGATGTTCTACCGCAGTGAGCCAGTGTAATTACAGGCACAAGGGACATAACACTTTGTTCCCGAGGTTGGTGGCGCATTGGTGATGTAGGCGATGGTTAAAATCTCTTACAATACCAATGTATATGGGCGATGGTGACCATTTACCATCAGGTGGCCTATATGCTCGTCCGCCAACCTATGCTATAAAAAACATGTTTTCCTTTGACTCCTCTATGGTTTGTTTAACATGTGATCTCTGACGCTCTAAAAGAAGACGGTTATTACCAAAAAAACATTATAAGGATCCTAGCTAACTAGACGAAATCACAAGCCAATACACTATTTAAATAATAAAGATATTTAGTTCTATTTTAATTAAGGTAGGCAGGTAGGTAGGTAGGATTAGTCACAAAAAAATCAATAATACTTCCACTTAGTTAAATGGCATTTTTACAAAGTTACCAAAGCTGGATAAGGTATCGCTTTATAAAATAAATAACATTAGGTACCTAAACTTATGAAAAACCGCTTAAATAGTGGCAAAACTTATTTTATCCACTCTTCTCACTGACCATATCTGCTTTATGACCTTCTTTATAGGTTCTATTTTCAATATATAAATTTTCTTCGAAATTGAGCCATTCCAATGTTTGCAATTCAGTGCGGAGCTTCTATTTATTTTTTAGATCTCTAGTAACTATAAGGCTGACATGAAAGTCAACCCATCGGAAAGTATCGTTATTGGTGCGGTTCTATTATTATCAGAATACGTGGATTTAGCTACATGTATCTATCAACTGAGTCGCTGGATCAGTAATATTTCAGGCCCGAGGGAGAGCGCACGTTACGCCCTTAAGGCATGAAGTATTTAGTTATTTGTACTCTCTTGGTGAAATCTAATATTAGATTTTTTTCATATTCAGTTCAACCGATACTTAAATACATGCCTGACCAGTATCTAAATATAGCTGCTATAGATTGATCTTTATTTATTTGAATAGTTAGAAGAAACATCGAGGATAAGTTTTCACGTTAAGTTTTTTATTAATTAATTTGTGTAATTAATTTTTTTGACGAACCAATAATAACCGAGTGAAGTTTTAATTAATTGAACTTAATATTAATAAAATAAGGTGAATGCGGTAAGTGCTATATTTTAAATTGTATTTATTACGTTATGTACATTATTCGAACTATCTAATTAAGTTAAAGTCGTAGGTTTGATGCATGGTCTGATGCTGACTCGATGATATCGAGGGCAAATAGGAATTTTAAATAATACCTCGAATACAGTTTTAGTATTGTAGTGTATTGTTAGTATTGTCATACAGGCATTTTGCGATTCATGAGTAATTTTCTTTTTGCTGGCAACAATCGTAAGATTGTTGCCCTGTTTATTTCAGATAGGATGGTCGAAAAGGATCTTACCTTATTTTTAGTAGCATTATATCGAAAAAAATATCGTTTGCTCTTTTACTTGTTAACGATTTTGATTATGGTAAAAGTTTTCGTTAAATAAGACTTCGGCGCCAATGTTACAGATGTAATAAATTTTTGTACGCCCCAACTTTTTAGATTTTGCATAAATAAAGGTTTTTAATGGTAGTACTAAAATCAGATAATATTATATATTCACTTTTTATTTCGCATTCTGTTGGTCGGCGTAAATTTAGATCATTTGATGGGGCAGTTAATGTTTCGTTATTTGGATTTATATTACTACTGTTATTCGTGGTATGACTTGAAAAAAAAGCAACTTGTTGAGATAAATGCCTGTCTGAATTCGTTAAGGAACATATCCGTTTCAAAATATAGAATCTTCTATGACACTCACTGATACTAAATTTTAATTCTCTGACGAAGGGGCTTAATATAACTTTGATTACTTCATTCAATTTTATAATTTATACTAAATATATTGAGAAGCTAACTTTGAATGACGGCGTGAAAAATTGTACGGTACGAAACCAAGGTAACAAAGATTTTAAAAATAATAAGGGAGCGCCACTATCAAAGAGGAAACAGGAAGTACTGATTTAAGGCTGAAAAGCTTGACTCAAGATGGATTCCGGATATTGATACAAAACTAATAATATTATCAAATTTTATTACCAGTATTTTTTATTTATGACTTGGTGATATGTTTTGGACCTAATTAATCATTTTAGAGATTAACCATTACAGAATGCAATTTTTTTTTGTTAAAGAACCAATACGGTTATAATCAATCAACTGCTTACTCGATTAGAACTAATTTGTTATGTACCTAACTAGGAATACTTTTAATTATGTTTTTAAGAAGTATGGAATAATCATAGTTTTCAAATATACTTCGTAGTAAAAGTTGTTCTTGAGAAAATTAACTAAAGTACTTTATCTTTACTAAAAGTAATATGTCCAATAGATTGGTAACATATTTTCGATGGAAAGTAATATTAAAAGCGTGTCTACTACACGCTAAACTTTGGGGCTGAAATATATATATACATATATATATGTATATGTATAAGTACATACATATATACATTCCACCAACCCGCAGCGTGGTGGAATAAGCTCAATATTAACCTTCTCCTCAAAAAAGGAGAAGAGGCCTTAGCCCAGCACTGGGACATTCAACAGGCTGTTACTGTATAAATCGAATATTAATAGATCTTGTGTCAATACAAGAGATAGACGGAATACAGAAATGCTCGGATAATTGCATTCACGCAGAGCTCTGAGTGTCGCCGCAGGATGAAAAGCAATTAGCTTAGGAACCATAGTAGACCAATTCAATTAAGGTTATAAATAAATTGCTGTCTTAGAAGTAATTAATAGATGTTATACCTCAAATAAATGTTAACTATAAAATAAGTGACTATTTAATACATTTTTAAATATTGTCTATAAGCAACTCAACTCAAACTCTTGATATTATTTTATTGAAAATGTTGATTAAATGAAACAAAATTTACATAAATAAATTTGCGTTCGTTGATATCCAATTGTTTCTCAACATCTTTCAACGTCTTCTAATCAAACATCAGCTTTAATGAAATGTCTAAAAAGTATTTATTTTATAGTCTACTGTATATATTTAAAATAATTGTGTGAAGTGATTTTTATGTTTTAATGTGTAATCTTTTAAATAAGTCAAATTTGCTTACTCAGAAATTTAGGTATATTAATTGAAGTTACCAAAAGTGCCGCGTCTAATATAGACCGAAAGCGAAATGCATCAACGTTGTCTCGGCGTTGATGAAGAGCAAGGGCGTGAACTCTAGTCCAGTAGTAATTTCACTTGCAGAAGCAGGTCTTGTTATTCCACTAAAACTAAAATTCTAAACTAAGTGATGCTTCTCCGGATTTGACCCTCGATAAAAATCCAAGTGTCGTTTCCGCTATTATCTCTTATTATATTATTTACATTTAACACTTTTGTTGACGATGTTGACTGTAGGTTTGTCTTATAAATTGTTTTATCGCTTCGTATGAAAATGCATATTACATCATATGTATATAAATATATGTTGGCGCCAATGTTTTAGTATATTTTTGTATAAATATACATTAAATAAGGGAACGGGACGTACTTCCATTAGTGAATTAAAAAATGAATCATCAAATTACCGACCAGATAAAATCACCGACCACCGACATTTATTGGCGGCTCAATATCAGATCTCAAATTGTTTGACTCGTGACAAACGCCAATTTATTACAACTCTCCGAAAAATATCGAGTTTTAATAATAAAATAGAATAAAACTATAATTATCATTTAAAATATCCAAAAAAGAAAATATATATATACCTATCATACATATCCGTATATATTCATATCATCATTTAAAATTAAAAAACAGTCTTTAAATACACATTACAAGTAACTTTGGTTACCATATAAAAATCTTAGGATACGTCATAAAATGTAAATAGAAAACTTAATTTTTTTTACATCAACTTTAACGCACATAAGAAAAAATTCTATGTCGCTTATTTCGCGGAGAATACAACTAAACGATTTGTCTTTCTAGACTAGTTCTGCTAATAAGCAAACCGACCGTCAGCCGCCCAGTGGTGAATTTGGCTGCGGGAGGGTCCGAATGTTGGGAGTTTAAGGAAAAAATAATAATAGTGAGCCCGATGAAACTTAACTATGTCATCTTTTATAGCTAATAAGCAAACCGACCGTCAGCTATCAAAGTAGCAGTTTGGCTGTGGGAGGAAGCGAAAGTTGGGAATATAAGAAGAAAAAAAAGTAATAGTACGCCAGCTGAAACCTTTTTCCATG
Source organism: Nymphalis c-album (assembly GCA_963151315.1). Lineage (NCBI taxonomy): Eukaryota > Metazoa > Arthropoda > Insecta > Lepidoptera > Nymphalidae > Nymphalis > Nymphalis c-album. Next base: position 7,659,619 of record OY720588.1, read on the forward strand.
GATAGTTAACATCATACTGAGCTGGAAAATAACCGTCAGCTGCATAGTGGAGGGGGTGTTATGCGTCAGCCAGCCGCATGAAATGTTAAAAAAATGTTTTTTAGTCACAAGGCACACAATTTTAGTAAGCAGATTTGTTAGATTTTATTTTCATACAAAAATAAGTATTAATTTAATTTCCCGCATGAAAGTTTAAAAATCTACGCGCATTGCAAAGATCGACGCGTCGCTTCGTCCTTTCGTTTATGAATGAAATATAGAACTACAATTTTTTTTTCTTGTACTGAGTTATGTCCAAAGTCGTAGTACAAAAGTTAACTTAAACAAATATTAGGTTATTCTAAATTATATACGCGTTGGTGGTAGCTTTGAGTTTAACAGAGGTTACATATCTAGTCCTGCGAGGTTACTGGGTCGTTACAAATTCATTCCTGCTTCCCCTTTCCTTCACAAATCTACGCGTGCTGGCTCTCGATGTCACCGCCTAACTGTGACATCAATTCCATCGCGAACGAAGAAATTTGGCAACTTTTTTCTTTGTCGCACCTCCAAAACCAGCACACGTGTTCCTCTCCTCTTATGACCTGGGTTCCTTCAAACGAGGCGTGAAGAGGCATCTTGCGGGCCGGCAAGGCGGGGGCGGCTAGTACAGATCATTCTTCCCGACTGCACTAGCCGTCGTCGCGTTTGGACTCTACTACCACTTACCATCAGGTGGAGTGGAGTCATTTGCCCACCCGGGCTATAAAAAAATAAAAAGTAACCCTGTATACAGACACAAGGGACATAACATCTTAGTTCCTAAGGTTTTTGGTGCATTGGCGATGTAAGCGATGGTTAACATCTCTTCGCTGCCAATGTGTATGACGTTGGTGACCACTTACCATCAGGTGGCCCATATGTTCGTCCGCCTACCTATGCTATAAATAAAAAGTCTTGAGAAACAAACAATACAACTTTAATTTAATTATTCTTTTCTATCTATTTAAATGGTCATATAATGGTTCTACATTATTTATAATTTTTTTGTGTGGTTTAGTTTGTTCTGTGGGTGAGCTGCTTCGGGGAACATAACATCAAATTTTCTATAGTTGGCAGCCACATTGATGATATGAGGAATATAGTAATATTTCTTAAAGTCCGATCGATTAGCTACAAGTCTTGGTGACCACTAACCGCTTCGTTTATTCGTCTGTATTTCTGTAATAAATCGTAAACAACTGAAAATCGAAATATACTTAATCGAGTCCATTATATTATAGATTTGAAATATCAAGAAAACGAGCTTCCAGCAAGAGACTAAAACATATAATTACCCACGTATGGCTGTCATTTTTTTATTAATTGATAATGATAAATAAATGGAATGAATTTCTTGTCCTTAACAGGCACGTCTCAGTGTTAAAAAAATAATACAAGTCGTGATTTTACTAAAACTATTATTTAATTCTGGAATTTAATTTCCCCTGCCCCTTCAAAAATATTTAGAAAAACATAAAGTAAAATTCAATGATTAATACCACAACGTAGTTTAATATTTATTAATATCAGAACCGTATTCTTGTCTTTCGAATGGTATTCATTTGTTACGACCTCAGTCCATAGCCTAAAACATCGAATCGCAACCTTCTCAGCTCCTTCCCTTTTACCGTTAATTTTAGCGCTTTGCAACAAGATTCAAAACCAACAGTCACGTCGAAATAATAAAATGAACGTTGGAAAATAGGAAATATTAGATTTTATTTAATTGTAATTACTCATGAAATGCTGATATGGATTTTATAAGATTTTGATGTAGTTTAATTAATTAATTTATCTTGTATAGAAATAGTGTAGTGTTCCTTTTACGGTTCCTAATTTTTAGATACGAGTAGATTGCGATTTGCGGCCCTTCAGAAGGTCGAGAACCTCAGGATTCGACGGCCATGGTTACAGTTTATCTCCAACATAATAGCATTAGGTTACAAAACGACTGAATATTTTTTCTTTATTTCTATAGTACTTAAAAAAAAGATAACCTATCCTTGATTGTGATTACATTATGGAATAAATAGTTTATGTTTCTGTTCATAATTTTTAATTAACCATTATTTGTCAATGTACAAAACATACGCATACAAATGCAATGAATACAATAAACACGTTATTATACTACATCGATAGCTTTTGAAAAATAATAAGAATGTAATATACTAAGACTAAATAAGAATATAATACAATAACTTGTAGGATCAGGCTTGATCATCACCTCTGGTTTTTCCATTTATGGGGGACACACCCCCATTGAAAAGGGAGGATCCTCCGACCAGACGGGTGATGTGATATAGATGTCGCTACACATTGATTCATCTTTTTTTAAATCGATCACCTAAATCCTGTTTTATAAATAATATATTTTTTTCTAATATCATTATTACTACGAATTTGAGAGGTGATAGTCCTCCAGATTTCTTAAAGCGTTCTTAATTAACCGAAGGATTTAACTAGCTATGCAACAGAACTTTAAATCGAATCTCAGTTTTATTTATGCCTAAACAAAATATGTATAGAAAGAAAACAGAATAAATATATATTGTTACTCATTTGTGATACCACGTTTATCGTAATTAACGATAACGTAAATCTATTTATTGATAGTAACTTCGCAACATATCTACTGTAACTTTATTTGAAAATTTTATATTTGCTATTAATACATATTTTTAAAAAGTAGCCGAATTTTATTGCAATTGACCATTTTTGTTATTTTATTTTACAAATATCTTTATTACATAATAAAATTATTATTGAAATATATAAACCTATACTTTTTTATATAAAACAAAAGGACTAGTAAAAGGGTCACTTGAGGGTTGGCGGCCGTTACGGTTCACAGACATTGGGCCCTAAGAGATTTTTACCACTTCTTTCATTCACCAAACTTGGGAACTAACGGCCTGACTGCTGTAATGGTCCGGGAGGGAACTTTGCAAATACAAAAGTAATAGTAAGCTGGCTGATGTTGACATAGATAGTTAATCTTTTTTTCATGCGGGGGCGAGCAGGAGGCTTACCTGATGGAAAGTGACTAAGCATGGACTACTGCAACATCCGAGGACTTGCAGGTGCATTGCCGGACTTAGAGGAACTCTTTCCGCTCGCTCTCTTCTTGGAGGTTTTTATTTTATATCGGTTCGAGAAAGTCGCCGGCGAAGTCTCCCGCCCAGAGGTGAGAACAGTACTCCATTTGTGACCGAATTTGCGCCTTGTAAAGTTTTAGGCCGACGTGAAGTACTGTTTCGCCTTGTGGAGCACTCTAAACTTTTTACAAGCCAATTTGAATTTAACTTTCAATTGACCGCGGAACTGAACGACGTTGGAAATCTCGACGCCAAGTATCTCGATACTGGCTGTGGCAGCGAGGGGAGTATTCTCGAAATGAAGGGATATAACAAAAGGAGACTTTTTAGCGGTTAACGCCCTAACTTGAGTCTTATTGGGGTTGAATTGGACCAAGTTTAGTCAGCCCCAATGCGATACTTTGGTTAAAAAGGTCTCGACTTCAGACACAAGTTTGTTCCGACACTCGTCGACATGATCTCGAGAAATATTAGCACGGCCGGTGTAAAGGACGTCTACAGTGCTGTCATCCGCATAGCAGTGAATATTACTGATTTGTAACATGTCATTGATATACAAAAGAAATAGAGTAGGTGATAGAACGCAGCCTTGTGGAACACCAGAATTGACGAATTTTAAGTCAGAGCATGCACCATCGACAACGACCTTGATGCTCCGATCTGCCAAAAACCTGGTCCTCAACAGCTGCACCCCATCTGTGAGTCAGGTAAACTAGAAGATCACTGGCTGAGCTGCCCCGATGGAAGCCGGAATAGCGGTAGCTAATCAGCTTGAACTCCTCTAGGTACCACAGGAACTGGCAGTTAATAATGGACTGCATTATCTGGGAGAACAAGATGGTGATAGCAATAGGTCTATAATTTGTTGGATCAGAGCTATTGCTCTTTTTAGAGATCGAGTGCACCAAAGCAGTCTTCCGAGAATTACGCCTACGGCGGGACTACGCCTGATGTGTAGGAGTGGCGGTAAAGACTCGTTAAGACCGGTGCGAGCTCGGGAGCACAAGTACGCAGCACGATTGGAGGAATCCCATCGGGGCCCACTCGACTTATGAATGTCCAAAGAAAGAAGTGCTTTACGAACCCCACTTTGTCGGAATTTAATTTTCGGCAACGTGGTATCACACCGCAAGATATTCTTTTATTGAAACGAAAGCCCAAATAGCCGCTCGAAAGCTTAGTATTCTTGCCAAGGCGAGACGTTACTTCACCGCAGAACAACTGCTCAGCCTATACAAAGCACATGTGAGGTCATGTATGGAGTACTGCTTTCACCTTTGGGACGGCTTTGCTAAGCACCACATTCAGGCTCTAGAGTTGATTGACGACGCGTTGGTCGAGTCTAGGCACCAAAGTCTTGAAAATCGACGTGTAGTTGCGTCACATTCGGTTTTCTATCGGATACATTTCGGAGAATGTGCTCAAGAATTATACAAAGTAATTCCGCCCGCCCGGGCGGGCCCCCTTCTACTATTGAACGGCCAGGCAAACGTGACCGAAGTGCCACAGGTACACAGTGGAAATCCCCCGCCGACGTACGAAGCGCTTCGAATCCACATTTTTTATCCGCACTGCAAAACTGTGGAATACTTTGCCTGCAACATTTCCTTAATATGTACAACGTGGGTGTCTTCAAATCAAGAGTTAACAGGTCTCTTCTAGGCAAGCGTGCTACATCGTAGACAGTGTCGTTGCGTAACATCAGGCAAGACTACGGTCAAACTCAGGCCTATAACGGGTAAAAAAAGGCTTTCTCCTTCGCGGTATGTGCCAACGTGTCATCTCTCCTATGCAGAGATGGAAGGGAGGGCTGATAGATATTCCTTAAAACAGCCAACCAAGCCAAAAATAGAAAAATCTACCGTAATACGTATATTAATTGTACCTACATTTTGTATGTTTCTTGTTTTTATTTTTGCTTTTTAGTTTTACGTTATTAAATCATTATTTGTTTACGTCTAAATTCAATTCGGACAGACACAGCATATTAGTCTTATGATATTTCTTAAATCAAACATCGGTCTTGAGCTATAAACGAAGAAAACAATACTTACCAATTAAATTAATAAGTGAAGCTTGAGAGTGGAGCCTAATTTAGCGTTATGAGCATTTATTTCCTTGTTATAATTTTCCAGGTACGAATGAGTAAGTCAAGTAAAATCAGGAAAGCAATAACTAGAGACGAATGTAAAAGATATAAACACGTAACGTAAACATACTATTATACTCGGTTTCCTACGATAACGCGAAATGCCACAATTTTAACGCCATTATAGATTGATCGTTTCCAGAGCTTATCGCATCTATTTTAAAGACAAAATAAATTATGAAGGAATTGTAGAACAATTATGTAATAATTTAATACTTAAGACATATTTTATTAGCTATTAAATTTTAGAAATTCATAAATTACATCAGTTTTTTCAATACAGTACTCGTTTGTTACTTTTTAACAATGAAATTTAAATTTATATTAACAAAAGGCAGACTTGGTACAAATATACGTTACTATATTAAACAATTACAATATTTTTTTTGTAAAATAAAATAAGAAATACTAAGATTATTTTACAAGGTTAATTAGGATTATTTATCGTTATCAGTATATATTCGCTTAAATATAAGTAAGTGGCCATGGACAAAGAATCTTTGTTCGGAAATTTATCTCTAACAAAATTTTTCCAGTATAACCTAGCTATTATTATGTAGACAAACAGATCCCGCAAATATTACAATAAAAATGTATTTAAGGAAGATTTCCATTTAGTCATATTTAACTCCAAGACCACTTGTCTTTTAGTTAAATAGTAAATTCGTCTACGAGAGAAACTTTTTTGCTATTATCATGAAAAAAGGCGATTTTAATCACCACTATAAGATGTTGACCCCAAATATTTTACGGCATACTCATAAAAACGATGAATGTGACACGCTTCTTGGCCGACGTGTTTATTATCCTTAATATTACGAAAATCAGCCAGACTATAGTTCTCTTTTACTATAGAGTAAAGGCGATAAAATAATTATGAGATTAAGTATAGAGTATAGACATTGAAGCGAACTGTACAGATATGTTGATGTAATAATTAAATGATACTGTACAGATATGTTGATGTAATAGTTGGTGCTATAATTCATGATCCACTGTTCTATTTTCATACTTGATACTTACTTATATACTAATATATAAAGCTGAAGAGTTTGTTGGTTTGATCCGACTAATCTTAGGAACTACTGAGGCCCTTGCCAAGTTGACATTCTACAATCGTAAACGCTAATAGAAAACTAAACAAATGTATGAGAATGACATCTCTAAACGATAAGCCACGTGGTCATTCGAATACAATTTTTAGTTTTCTATTAGCTTTTACAACTGTAGAATATCAACTTGGCTAAGGCCTCTGGTTCGAATTTAAAAAATATTTTTGTGTTGTATAGTCCTTTTATCGAGGAAGGTTCTATGCTGATTTTTATTCATTATATTTTTATTAATTATACACGGGTGAAACCGCATGGCACAGCTAGTATTATATAAAACAGCTTAACAATCAAAGTCGTTATTAAGTATTGAAAAAATATAAATTATAGATTGAAATAATATATAGATACTGATATTGAATTAGTTTTAAAGATAAATAATAGTTGAACAGTTCAGTAGTTTTTTAGTTTAGCGCGTTCATACAGACAGACAGGATCTGCGGGGGACTTTGTTTTATAATAAGTAGTGATGATAGTGACAATGTAGTGATATGTAATGATACATAATTTTTTTATTACAGGTAAAGGATTATTTAAAAAGATGGGCCGTAATTCAGGCGGAATCGAGACGAATGGAGAGTTACATATACTGTTAGTTGTAACCGTAATCATTGGTTTGCTGCTAATGTTGTCTCTGCTCATGTGCTACGCGTGGGTTTTGAAGCGCCTCTGTTGTGGCACTCCAAGAGAACGAGCAAAAAATCTGGCTTCCGCAAGAAGAACAGAGAGTTACCCAATGGGAGACGTTACATTATTATCGCAACAAACCGAAAGCGACCGTGTGTAATAATGGTACCATTAATATATATAATTTTTTGTAAACTGTATAAAAAAAAATTGTTCAAATATTTTAGAAAAATAAAAATACAAGTGTAAACCAAAATTGTGAATAATATGTCATATTCACGTCACAAGTAGTATTAATTAGGTATTAGTAGTTAGTATTAGTAGTAATTAAGTAGTCTCAAAGATACTTACGGCCGAATACCGAAACGTATTGAAATTAATGACGTTCCAAATAATTAAGTACCACTTCATATTTGAATGACGTTTCAGTATTCGGCCATTAGAGAAGGTAATATTATCATAGTTTAGTGGATATATTCATTTTAATGAATGTCTATAATTAATATACATGTGTAGATAATTGTTAACATAATAAAAAAAGTAATATGTAAACATTTTAATGTTGTAATTTACGTACCGTATTTAGACTTACCATTTACTTATTTGACAATATACGATAATATTATTTACTTATCAGTAGTGATTGAATAAAGATAATAATTAAACCGTATATAAATGCGATCTCATTTCTATAAGTATAAAATCATTGGTTTTTTTTATATTATTATAATTGAATTTTACGCTACAATGTTTATCCTTAGCTTCAGCATGACTAATTCTTAATTTTTACGAAAAAGCTGTTTTAGATACAATAATATTCACAGTTAGTGTTTACCTTGTAATTGAATATGTTAGGTAGCTGGAGCCCTAACGAAGGCTTAGGGATCAAGCTCGCTTCAAATTTTATCAAAACTGGTTCAATGGTTGCCAAAAAATGGTAACAGGCAAAGTTGCTTTTGCATTTATTCTAGTTATAAGAAATAATAAGTGGACGTATAATGAAAACTTATTTAAATAATCTCACTGATTTGTCAATTTAGACCAGCATGACAAGTACTGGCTTCCCTTGAGGTAGCTGATGCCTTATGAAGCCGAGATGGCTATTGTATATAACGCTTGAATCTTAACCGATGATTGTGGGTTCAAATCCGGGCAAGCACCACTGATTTTCATGTGCTTAATGTGTGTTTGTTAATCGCGTGCTTGGCGATGAAGGAAAACATCGTGAGGAAACCTACATATGTCTTATTTCGCTGAAATTCTGCTACATGTGTATTCCACCAACCCGCATTGGAGGAGCTTGGTGGAATAAGCTTCAAACCTTCTTCTAAAAAAAGAAGAGGAGGCCTTAGTTCAGCAGTAGTACATTCAGAAATTGTTTCTTTATTTAAATAACATTGCTATGTATTAATATTATGATTTGAGTATTCATTAACCGTAGCACAAGGGCTACGAAGTTTCAACAATTTATAATTCATTATATTTTTATGATATAGAAATGTTATAATTTAATAAATTTTCGCGGTTATTTATATAACGAAACGAAATAAAATCTATAAATAGTTTCTATGAACTTTATGTTTGAAAAACGTATCATGATTCTAATGATGATTTATAAACCATCAACAGGGCGGCTCATTGGCGATGTAAGAGATGGTTAACATCTTTTTTTTTATTTCATATGTAGGCGGACGAGCGTTTGGGCCACTTGTTGGTAAGTGGTCACCAACGCCCATAGACAATGGCATTGTAAGAGATTTTTATCATCGCTTACATCACCAATGTGCCAACAAACTTGGGAACTAGGAACTAAGATGTTATGTTCCTTATGCCTGTAATTAGAATGGCTCACTCACCCTTCAAATCGGAACACAACTACACAAAGTATGTACTGCTGTTTTACGATAGAATATAATATGATGATACCTACCCAGACGAGCTTGCACAAAGCTCTACCGCCAAGTAATTGTAGTAGTTGATCTATAACTTTAATTAACATTAAAATTTTGTTGGTTTCGATAAACACTTTTTAATTTATTTCAAATTACCCTTAGGTGTGCTTTAATACCTGCACCTAACTTATATAACAAAATAAAGCAATTACGTTAAACTACGCGCGTAAATTAATTCTTATTATTGCATATCAAAAAGATGAAAGTTTTAGTCAGTGAAATTCTACTAAGATTCTGTAGTTTTTAAATTCTATTAAATTTTTTTATATTTTCATATTGGAAAAAATAAGTACATGTATTGAAGGATGCGCGACTGCCTATGATCACATCACTTTCCTCTCTCCTCATGTGATAAAGCTCGTCCTATTGTATTGTAAATGCGTTACTTTTGTTTCACCATGCATATTGTATTATGTAAAGCATGCGTGTATGTCACTTTGACATTCTAAGGTGGCATACTGCTTAATACAATATAATATATTATATTGTATTAAGTATTTATAAGTATTATGTACCTTTTTACTTATAATATAATATATTATAAGTAAAAAGGTGTAGATAGGTTACATACATAGCATTCAATCTACGAAAATGACACTGTTACGCACACATAAATAACTTTATATTGCGATATACACACTATATTACGATTCGTCGCTAAAGTAGGGTGGCATGATTTAAGTATCACGAGTGAAAAAAAGACGAATATATTTGCAAGAGTGCATCGTCTCGTGTCAAAGAAACGACATAGAATAAATTATCGGACACTACGTTTTTCTTACCCGGATTTATGCCTATGAATGCGATTACTCATAAATTCATTTTGTAAAAGTACTAAAAATTCATTGAAATTAGGCAAACTATAAAAATTTAATATCAAATAAACAATATCAACCCACTGGATGCACCTTTCGATGGAAATCTAGAAACAATTATACTTCTAAATAAACATCTTCTTTACGACATACTGAAAAAAATAATTATTTATATTTTGATTTCAATTTAGTAATATAATATAATTAATAATTTAATATTCTTTTTCATTTGTATAAATTATACAAACATATAAAATTATTATAGGTGAGCCAACTGCCACCACTGTTTGTGTTTTACTCTATGATCAGTAACGTCGTCTATCTCTATTGCACTCGTTCATTAATATACTTTTGTTGCATTCATTCATTTCTAACGTCATATTTTACGAATATATTATTTGATTTGTGAAAATATTAAGATAAATAGTAAAATTACTAATGAGAAGTGAATCCTTAAGTTTAAGAAGTTTTGATAGTATAATTTGTGCAATATCTCATAACACACGACGGGATTTCTGGTTATTTTGGGTCACTTTTAATTATAATTGTTCTCGCTACGTGACGTCTATCCTTTGACAATGGTGACATAATACTGAGGTGAAGTGTTGATAGTAATCTTGATGTCGAACTACTGCTCACGGAGTGCTTGTAACCTATCTACACCTTTTTACTTATAATATCATTGGTTAATATTTCAAAATTGAGGCTGATATTACTTTGGAAATATACCAGGACTGCCTGTTTTTCTGGAGTTTCGTAATCAAATGATCTTAACATTTGCAAATGTCTATGTGTCATAGCATCGGTTATCCGTTTGTAATATGCTACCTTTTTGCCTAATTTGTAATAATCCAACTCGCACTGAAACTTCGTGGTAGAACAAGTTTCGAATCTTCTCCTTAAACGCTGAGGAGGCATTAGTATAGAAGTAAATTACCGTTGGCAATTCTCATATTATGCATCACAAATAAGTAGACAGGTAGACGTGTCAACTTTGATGTAGACTACATCGAATTTTATACTAGGAAGGTTCCCCAAAACTCCCAAGAATTAAAATTGTTAATGAAATATAGTTTTGCATTACGTCACCGACCACACCAACCCCCAGGCGGGATTACGAGGCTCACGAGTCTCAGTCAATTGGTATTTTATAAAAATAAATAAATATCATTCATGGTCAAGACAAACATAACGATAACGTTTAAGTATTTTTCAACCACTCGTATCATAATCATAAGGCGTATCACTGTCGCCTTTAAAAGGATGTCAATTGGTTTCGTTTACCTTTTATTTTATGACCAGACTCTCGACACTATATACCTTACAATTAAAACTACAATTTCGCAAAAAACGTTTGTAAATCACCGCTTTTACAGGTTTCGAGGTCGCCTCATCGAAATACTATTACGATTGTTCGAGCGATTTTGCGAAATCTTCCTCTGCACAGCAAAAAATCTTGGCAACGCCTTTGATTCAAACATTTCTCTATACAACAACCTTGTTGCCGGTTTAAAACTTACCTCTAATACCTTTGATAAATAAAGCTGGTAGACATTCGATTTTCAGCAAAGCGAGTGGAGTAATGAAAAATCAACATAATTTGCTTAAATAATAAAAAAGTGTTAGATTTAAAAAATATTTTTATTTCAATATTTATCGCACATATATTTATCTTGAATATGTTAGGTAGGTAACTGTATACAAGTGTTAAATCAATATAAACAATTCGGGAGCGTGTCTGTACTATCTGAAAAGGATTAGAGTTAAAAATTACGGCTCATTGACCCTGTTTTGTCAACGTACTAAAACATTAAATAAAGTACGAAACATCTAAAAAAAATATTTTCATTATACTGGAAGCCACGTGAAAAACAATCTTGTATTTAAGAGAAGTAATCGATCTAATCTAAAATGTGCTATATAATTAATTAAAGGTAAAGTTATTGTTAAGAGTATTAGGTTATTTTATTGTACTGATATATATGGTCTAACAATTTTGAGGCTAAATATAAAATAATTCCGAAAGCTGTGACAAAAAACTATGAAAAATTAAAAAATATATATTTTTTTTGCCGTCTATACCGACGACGGATATGAGAAATAGTAGCGATAGTGTGCGTGAAATGGGTATAGCGATGTCATTTATAATTCAATCAACAAGAGTTGGTAGTCCCACTCTTGTTGATGGAATTATAAATATTTTTTCTTAAAAAAATCTTTCTAGTCTTTCTGTATTTTATAAATTAATTAGAACACGGGGGATACTTTTTATAATGGAAAATTAGAAGAATCTATAGAAAAATAAAAATAGTCTCCTTTAAATTGAATATTTTAATTCGATACTTCATTCGCGTGGATATTGATTATCATAAGGAATCCGACGCAGGTTTTCCTATACAATCACTGAATTATAAACAAAAATATTTGTTTGTATTAAGACCTCGATCGCAAACTCGTTTGAAATATATTTCCTTTTGGTACATTAATATGTCCAATACACAAAATAGTTACTATGTTGATTTTTTAACTAGTGATATAATTATCTACGTTACATACTATAAGTTGTGACTAATATAATAATTAATATGTCGTAAATGAAAATTTCATTAATATTTTCATCACAGTTTTTTTTTTTACATACAGCTTTCTAATACATCTACTTTAGTAGATAAATATTTTTTGATAGTTTAATTTACTTATATTAAAAATTAAGTCAAAACACATGTAAACAAAAAATAATGTAGTAACAACAATGTTATACAAGATATTACAATTATTTATTGTTCACCGTTACTTTCGAATATTTGTATTAACAATAATGAAACAATAATTTTTTCTTCCTTTTAAAATTACAAAGACAAATTAAAAAATAAAACAACATTAACAATTTAAAACTATTAAAATTTTGCTACATATGTAAGTAACATCATTCAAGCGAATGATTGTATAAATATAAATATTATAACAATAAACTTTCCGTTTTTAAAATTACTTCATATTCAAGGCACTAATGATATTATGAAATAGATAAAAAATAGAAAAACTATTTTATCAGTGTATTATTATCTTAAGCCTCGTCTTCTTTCGTTTGTAGATAATAATAATATACTTATTATTATTTTTTACTAAGAGTAAAAATATGGCTGTGATGTTTTTATATATATTTTTAAACTGTTATGTCGTAACTAAGGTGTATAGCTTTGTTCCCGCAACACACCATGCACCAAAGTCCGAAGCGATTGAGGCTTGCAATATTCTTCCAGCCAGTTGAATACGCCCGCAGAGAACTCGGCAAAATTGTTTGTTGGAACCGACTCAAAAGATTCAAAAAGTTTATCCATTATCCCCTGGAACTAAAGAATGTTGTCATTTCCAAGTTAAATAGATAACCTAAAATGAAATGAAATCTAACTTTCTACATAACTCTATATATATATATTGTGTGAGTAATAAAAATCGGGGTTCACATTTTTTGTTTTAAGGAAATAATCTACTAAAATTATATAATATCTTTCGAGTAGCTCTGTGCCGTAGCTGTAAACAAAATGTCAAACCACTTGAAACAAGGTTATTTTAAGCTATTTTTATGTTATTTACATTGTGTACTTGTCTTCTAAATTAATAAAGTCACTTGAATTACAATAATTGACCAAATAACCTTAAATGTATTTCAATCTTGTCAAGCTGTATCTGCGCAAAACAACATACGCGGACAATTCGTTATTTTCCATAAAAAATTACTTACGACTTGAAACTTGTCCTGGTCGCTTAGCCTCTGTTCGTTGTGACCAGGAACTGAATGTTGCGCTTTGACTATCTGTTCGTAATTCGCCTGCATTATACGCAAAGCGACAACGTCTTTCCGGAGCGCATTACGCTCTTCCTCTTGTCGTCGCCTTTGTTGAAGTAAGTATTGAATATAGTCTATTGACTTCTGAAGAACCTATGATATGCAATTATTAAATATTAAAAATTTCTTGTGAGGTGCTTATTAAGACGGACTATTGTAGGTCCTGATATTTATTGAAAAGAGAAATAGTTGAGTATTTTTTGCCAGCTCATATAAATCGATAGTAATATAAGACGGAACTTGCGTATCTATACTAGTATATAAAGCTGAAGAGTTTGTTTGTTTCATCCGGCTAATCTCAATCTCTCTTTATATATTAGTATAAATTCTAATCATATTACTAAATATATTAAACTATTACACTACAATACAATTACCATAAAAATGTTTTGAGAACCTATTATAATATATTAAGAAAAATATAAAAAACTGTCCTTTGCTTTAGTGTCTATATTGAAGATAAATAATATTTAAAACATTCCTAATAACTGTTTGGTAATAAAAAGTAACAAAAATTTACAAAATTGGTAAGGTCTTTTATATTATACAAATTCTAGATGTGATGAATCTATATTTTATAATTAAAACACACCTTTATTATTTGTCTAGTAGAAAAATATCATATCCTTAAAACAACTTTCAACAAAATTATTATTGGAAAGTGGTGTAAAAATTCTTTTATTTTTCTACAAAGAATTTTTATTATATTTAAAAAAAGGAACTTACAGCGGCTTTGCTTGGTTTGTATCCTGAAGCATCAGTTTGCTGACAGGTAGGTACAAGTTCTTGCAATGAATCATAACCTTTTTTAATAGCATCTCTTCTCTTTTGCTCTGCCTATCATAAAGGTAGTGGTTGATTATTAATTTTAACAACAAACAAACAAAAATGTAAAATGATTACAATATTTATGCATAGTAATTGGTATTATTTAGTTAAGGGTATTTATATATAACTAGGAAACTCAGCAAATAGTGCCCTGCTTACACATATAATATATCAATAGGACTTGATTGCATAGTATAGAAGTTGATGTGCTGTAGTGCCAACTAGTAACAAGTTACAACAAAGTAAATTGTATAAAACCTTTGTCCATGAAATAAAACATATGTCTCTTTTCATGGTTATTGGTCAAACTAGGATGAATTATATTAATCTCAGATAATATAATGATAGATATGACTTGACTTTAATGTCATAATTTTTAATTAGTAGCAATAATAATAGTAATAAAAATTACTCCGTATTAGATTGAAAATGAAAAATTAAAAGATAATATTTTTTGTATCAACAATATATTAAGTATAAAGAAAAATAACTTTACCTGAGTATGAGCCTCACGCCGTCTTTCTTTAAAACTCAAAGCGGATGCCTTGTTATCACCACTATCATCTTCATCCTCTATTAAATAACCAAGTATTATTAATGCGAAAAAAAAAATCCAAGTAAATTTGTAAACATGAATTTGTACTTAACCAACCTGAGTTATGATTGGAGGAAGATGGCGTTTGATGTATATTTTGAATAGATCCACTGCTGCCACAACGCGAATACATTATAATTAAGCTTAAATAATAGTTGAAAACAATATTAATTAACATTAAGAATATAGAAAAACAGAATTACGTTTTTGATTTGTCTCCATGACGTTTATCTTTATCATGTGTAGTGTGAAGTGTCAACTTGTCAATTATGTGTGCAGTTGTGTGTGACCACTGACAGACAATAAATGAATATATTTATATCTATAAGAGATGCATTCACAGTGATGTTACAATCGATTTTTTTATTATGAAATTGGAATCTTTTACACAAAATGTTCCAGAATAGTTTTGTGACTAAAACTAATTTAATATTATTATTTAGAATAAGATTTTAGTTTTAGATAAAAAATAGATTTTTTTTTATTTTGGTATCCCTGTAAAATTGAATGGATTTGAATTTCATGAATGTCTGATTGAATGGATTATGGAACGTTTTCTCTCGAACCGAAGTCCAACAAACAAAAAAATATTACTCGCGAAAGCATAGCGCTGTTGATACAATTGCGTCTTATTTTAATATTTGTTAATATAATAATTCATTTTTAAAGAAACAAACCATGTGCATGAACTCTTGAGTGAGTGTATTACTTGAAATAATATAGTTTATAATGATGCATACCTAATATTTGTACCCACTTGAATACTCAAGTGACCCAGCCAGCAATGGCCACCATTTTAGAATCGTTCGGTAGTGCTTTAAATTCTTTCTAAAATATTTAGATATTTTTTTTATTGTTTTGATTGTGTATAATGATTTAAAGCTTCTATATTTTATAACTTAAAAAATATATGTTTTAAAAAATAGTTTAATTAATATATAAATAAGCGTGAACTTGCTATAGGAGAAAGTTGTTACAGAAGTAATTGTATTAAAATAATCGAGCAAGATGGTGTCGACTAGGCAGATGAGTAGTATCGGAGGTGGCAATGGGAGTAGCGATGGTCCTGGGTCATCTCATGCAGAGCCTGTAACCGTAGCGCGGGTAACACGCCACTCCAGTGCTTTACTCCCTGGGGGCTCGTCACCACACGGTGTCTCCAGTAAAAATGTCATCGTGCCGGCACCTAAGACGTATTCAACTAATTTGCTCGATTTGCCTATCGAAGTTTTAGAAAAAATATTTCGCAATTTGGGATTCAAAAGTGTCTCACACCTTAGAATGGTAAATATTTTTTACGTATTGTATAATATTTGAATGATTGAGTTAATTTTATTATAACCTCCATTTAAAGACTTGCTTCTTTGTGCAATACAAATCAAGAACCCAAAAATACTTTAGCATTAAAGGTCACATGAGGTGAGTAGAATAGTCTCTGATTAGTGCTCTCCGACTTTGTCGAAACTCGACTATTATTGCAGTTCTATGTGTAATTGTATTAACATAAATCAATACTAGAAAATAAAAAATGAAGTCATATGTTTTCCAAAAATATAAATATTCACCCAATAAATTATATTATTTTAGGTTAATCGTCAATTCAACACTGTATGTAGTGGCATTCTGAATTCAACATTTCAACGGTTACAAAATCAGATGCTTCATAGATTTCAAGCAATCAAAGCTAAGATGCCTCGCAGAGAGTCTGCGCGAAGGAGCCACCCCCTAGCTTGTGAATCTGATATTATTGAAACTCTGCACATGAGATTGAGCTTATTACAAATGACATTTGGCAAGCACATTGAAAGGAAGCACTGTTGTTTCTTCCCAGGAGAGGTAATTGTATATAATTTAGAATTGAGTTTTATAAAAATGGTTTTGTATTATTTATATCTTTAAAAAAAGTAATTTATTTACAATTTGTTTTCATATGCATTAAATTACATAGTTGCAAATTTAAAATAATTACAAATGTTTATGTAAAAGTATATATATATATTAATTAAATAAGCACATTTTAGATTCTAGATGAAGTGTACAGTATTTTATCTTATCTGAAAACAACAACAAAATTAGCAAGGCCTTACAAAGTAACAGATGAGCTTTTTGATTTAACAACAATGGCAATGGAATATTTCAAAGAGCACATTGAGCCGAACTTGCCTGAGATCACATATTTTGGCACGGATTTCTTTGATATCACCACTGCCTTCTCACGTAAGTACAGGCTTCATATTTGATTTTAATATTTGAAATAATTTTAATAGTCACATCATATAGTAAAAGTTTATTTTTAGACCACAAGAATAAATAATAGTTTGTTCTGTTGGTTATTTATACAATAGTAGTTTCTTTAATATGCTAGTATAAGGTCCTCCAGACTGATTTCGGCCACGGTGGCCAATCTCAAGTGAGATCAGCCAACTGCGCAGGGCATATTATAGTGCACAAGTGTGTGCACAAACACAGGTGCACTCTCTTATCCTTAGCTCTCATAATCTGATGGGACGGCAATCCGACACGATTAGAAAGACTTCAGGCGCAGGACCAACGGCTTAACGTGCTTTCTGAGGCACATGAGTGTACATACTTCCAACTTCCAGACTCCGGGCTGCTACTGAGAATTTTCTGACAGAAAAACCCAATAACTATTTATTGGCACAACCTGGCAATTGAACTCAGAACCACGGAGTCTGCAGTCTTAAATCTAGCCACTAACCAATGAGGCAGTCTTTATTCTAGTAAATAATAGTAGTGAAGCCATTTTTAATTTATCAATTAATTCTTCGAGACGATTAGCCTATATGAATATATTTAGTATTATATATTATTTGTATTAATCATATGTTTTTATGTACCAGTCCTTTTATTATCATTGTTGAATAATACAAATAAAATATACATTCATAACGCAACAAATGTATACAGAAAATTATAACCAATAACCATATTATAACCTCTGTATTTTTATCCTTACTAATATAAAGTGAAGTTGTTTGTTTGTTGTTTACAATTTCACATTTTAACTATTACACCAATCATCATGAAATTTTGCACGCAATTTGAAAGTATGTACTGTAATATATATATATATAGGGTACCTAACACCTGCATTCCCTCAGCCGCGGGTGAAGCCATGGTAGAAAATTAGTTACATAATAAGGAAATAACATATTATGTATAAACACACACATATGATATTCCATCAAAAATTTAAACATAATATTGCTTAGCGTTAACAATATTGTAGTAGTACATTAATAAATTGCATACATATTTCATTTCAGTATTTCTGTTTAGTATCTTTAAATGTAACCTCTAATTTAGATTGATACTAAGATGATAAAGCAGAGAATATTATTGCATTATCAATAGCTAATGACATAATGATTCATAGTTGCAAAACATACCTATATTATATATTTCCAATTAACGAATTGTTTGTTGGTTGTTAAGTTAGTTAATTGAAATGATTATGCTTACTAATGATACATCATCATAAAATTAGTCGTCAACATTTTTAATTAGACGTTTCTGACGTAATTGGTTTTGTGTTTAGGAAGTTAAAAAAAAGTAAAGTAACAGCCTGTGAATGTCCCACTGCTAAGATTAGGCCTCTTCTACTTTTTTTTAGAGCTTATTCCACCACGCTGCTCCAATGCGGGTTGGCACAATTTTATTGAAATTTGACACATGCAGGTTTCCTCACGATGTTTTCCTTCACCTTCAAGCACGAGATGAATTATAAACACAAATTAAGCACTTGAAAATTCAGTGGTTCCTGCCCGGGTTTGAACCCACGTTCATCGGTTAAGATTCACGCGTTCTAGCCACTGGGCCATCTCGGCTTATGAGTAAACTAGGTTTAAGCTAATAGTCTAATTTTCGTAATGTCTTTATACTTTGTGCGGATTAAATACGATAATTTTCACGAGATATTTTTTATTCGATCGATCTATTCGTCCGTACCGCGGTAATGCCTCGTACAACTAGCTCGAAGTTCTACTAAATTTACTACTTAGTGTAGAGAGAGACTAGTTTGACATTAAAGTCACAAGTTGACATTGAAATTACATGATAATCAATGCTCGAGATCTAAGAAAAATACTGTAATAATTATTTTGGAAATAAATTGGCGTTTTGAATGTCAGTAAAGTTTTTAACGGAATTTATAAGTAAAATTGGTACATATAGTATAATAGTAGTAGTATTTTTTTTTTTTTACACAATAATTACACTGGCTCACTCACGCTTCAAACCGGAACACAACATTACCAAGTACTGCTGTTTTGCGGCAGAATACCTGATGAGTGGGTGGTACCTACCCAGACGAGCCTAAAGTACATATAATATAGTAGTCTCTTCCAATCGAATGAGTAAAGGAAAAGAAACATTAGATTTACGTAGTCCATGTGTAATAGCTCTGCTATATTATGCACTACACACAGTCTTTATTTCTTCATTGATAGTAAGTTAGTAATAAATAATCAAGCTATGTATAGGTCATTTGAATGAGGCTTTTTTTCCTAAACAACTTCTACATTAATGCATAATTTTATTTTTTTGAGGTTTATAGTTTGTTCGTTTTTTTACGTTAACCGCAACAATTGTTGGTATTTCAATATGCGATACATATAATATGTGAATTGTCCATGAATATGATAACGATGTTTTTTAAATCTTTGAAATATAACCGCATTAGCATATTATCCTGACTATTATTATAAATGCGTAAGCGTTACGCTTTTACGTTTTAACTGAATTGAATATACGTTGTCCGGGGTAGTGAAAAGGACATAGGCTACATTTCTTTTTCAATAGTAACGACCTATCCTTGCATTCTTGTATGTAGGCATGATGTTCTCATCTTTACCTCATAGACTTGCCGTCATTGCTTACCGTGGAATCTGAAATGTTATGTTCCGCCTGCACTTCCTTCTGTAGTTGTAGAACTCAGGCCACAGCAGTGCTAAGTATAAGTGATTGGTAGAATAGCCGCTCAAATGAGTATGTGACACCTAATCCAGAACTCTTGCATAACATACCACTACTGTTTACATTTGTTATGTTATATGATTCACAACATAATCGATACATTTATAATTTTATACTAGTCACACATATAACAGAAACTAGTTCTAAAATATGAACAGAAGCAACTGAAAAACGATTGCTGCCATTCAATTTGTATCTAACTAGCGACCCGCCCCGGCTTCGCCCGAGTAGCAGAGTAATATTCCTATAAACGACAGCGGGGCGCAGGCGGTTGCAACGCGCATTAGTATGATCGGTAATAATCGGTGAAGCGGTCCCGCTTGAATTTATTTAGTGCGCGATAGTTTTAAAATTACGATAACTCCTAAGATATTCATTTAAATTGGTTAGTGTAAAGAGCAATTATAATAAACATGAAATGCTTAAAGTAAATAACGTATTTAATTTGATAAGGATTAATATCATATCCGTTTTTATAACTTTCCAATTATCACATTATTATGTAACCAATTTAAAAAAATTAAAGTGGGTATAGGTAGTTATCCTTATAAGATAGACATATGCCATCGCGGACGTTTCTGTAGATCTATGAAAGGGGAACAATTTCACCATACATTATTTTTTTATATTTCAAAGGGATTTTACAGCGTTTTCGATGAAAGCTCCCAATCGGCTCGTTTTTTTTCGACTTCCTTAACAATTATGGTCATATTTCAACAAATTCACAGAAAACATTAATTAATTATACACGTAAACCTTCCTATTGAATCACTTATCCATTGGTGAAAACCGTATGACAATCCGTTTTGTAGTCTCTTAGTTTATCGCGTTCATACAGACAGACAGGAAACACGGGGGACTTTGTTTTATAATATGTAGTGATATTAAGACATTGGTATTGGGTATTGGTATGACGTAATTAATAATATCCTGGGACACTCAGACGTGACCACTTGATCCCAAACTAAGCTGAGCTTGTACTATGGAAACCAGACAACTGTTATATTTACAAATACTACTTTTCTTTTGTAAATACATACTTATATAGATAATTACACCCAGACTCATGACAAACAGACATGTTCAAGCACAAAAATGTCTGTCCAACTACCAACCACGCCAACCGGCTCGTCAAAATTAGGGATTAGATATTTTGTACTTTCGGGAATAAATAGTAGTTCTACCGTACCATTATAGTAACTGTTTCTAAGAAAGATATTTTTTTTTACCAAACGAAGCATTTTATATATAAACAAAAATTTTAACAAAACAAAAACCGACTTCAAAGGCAAAACAAATTAATATGCACTAAAAAGTAAAAAAATAATTGCGTATTCTTCCATAATTTGATAATTAACTTACTATTTTCTACTCATCAATATGTAGGTACGATTGTGTTGTGTGGTTGATAATGTAGTTACAATTATTGTTATTTTTGGAGTCGATGTCAGCAAAGGTGGGTTTATAACTACATACATAGTTATAGTTGAGATGTGCTTGTGTCGCACGCGCAACTTAACGAGGCGAAAGTTTTTGTTTGTTTTTAAAGGTTTCCATATTATTATTGCTAGGTACATTAAAGTGTTTCCTTGGCTGACATCGACTATCGTTAATCGTTATCGTTAATTTGCTCCTAAGAATTGAAGAGTTCCGTTACTTTGTCATGGATCCCAAAATCAGAATCTAACCAAACTTTCATCAAACTACCTTTGAAGTACACTCTTTCTAATAAAAAAAAATCATCGAAATCGGTTGGCGTGATATTGAGGTATTCGTCCATTTGTCGCGCACATACCTCATGCAAATTTACGACTTATATGGTTTTCTCATGGATACCATTGTCAAAACTGGACCAAATTAAAATGGGACCAAACGGGAAGTACCCCCTTTCAAAAAAAAAAACATCAAAATCGATTCACCCAGTCCAAAGTTATGAGGTAACAAACAAAAAAAAAAACATACAGACGAATTGATAACCTCCTCCTTTTTTTGAAGTCGGTTAAAAACGTAAGGATCGATCACTTTACGTGATCCTTAGTTCTTCAACAAATCATAATTTGTTCACGTTTTTTAATGTGTCCTCTACACATGAATATGTTTTATGTATGAAAAGCTCTGATTTGCGTCCTTATTTATTTCTAACCAGAAGCTTGTATATGAAATATCATGCATCTAACTTTGAAAATGACGGATGTCCATACAATGGTGCGTCCTTTATTTCCAAAAATCCTTTCTTGGTACCTACGCGTTTTCATTATAAAATTCATAAACTGTAAAAAATTTCAAATAATCTCTAACCCCAGTAGTTTAGGCTCTGCGTTGATGACAGTCAGGCCAAGTCTTTTTATATATGTACATATATATAGAATATAGATATAAAACAAAGAAAATCTACATGGTCTTAGAGGTCTGCAGTTTTTCAGGGTAGTATTAGTAGTATAAAAAACTACAAATGCTGGTTCTAATTGCGTCTACGACCGCGTCTGCGTGCGTGAGTGCGAGTCGGATTCGCACTCGCGCACGAAGGTTTCCGCACCATCATCTATAAAAATATAACTCAATATTCTGTGAAAATTTCATTTGTCTAACTATCACGGTTCATGAGATACAGCCTGGTGACAGACGGACCAACGGAAGGACAGCGCAGTCTTAGTAATAGGGATCCCGTTGTAAGCGTTTTGATAATATTAAATTTTATTAAAAAAAAATGGAATGGCTCTTTATTGTCTTTATAAAAAATCTAAACGTCAATCCAAATGGCAGACAAGCACGTGATAAAGCACACCTATATTGATTTCGCTTAGCATGGAGTATTCTAAATATGTACGTAAGTTGTGGGCGAAAAGAAAAGTGGCACGACATTATACAACATGATGTAATCACATATTTTAAATAATATATTCCTGGATAAATCCTAAGCTTCTCAATGGATTATTCCAATCATTTACATAATCATATTTATTGTACTGGAAATCTGGATGGTTGCTCATTGGTCTTTGACGTTATTAAGCTCTAAACATTTAACGATAATGAGGTGATTATTTCAAAGAGTAAGTCAAAACGACGACAAATGTACGATCACTCAATATCAATTGTTTTTTGCCTTGACTTTGTTGTAACGGTAATAACAAAATAGACAAAAAATGACGATGGTCGTTGTATACTATACCTAATTGTGTATGAAATGGGATTGAATGAATTGAGTGAATTGTCTTGAAATAAATTCACGCCGTTTAGTTTATTGCACCGAGTTAATTAGAGACAATACTTACAGAAAATTAATAATGACTACAAAGAAATTATGCGGAAAAATGCTTATTTTTTTAAATCAACGTCATACTAAATAACGAAATTGTTTAATTTAATTTGATTGCACTTTATGTACTACATTTTCTATTCATGCACATTTCTTTATGCAAAATATTATTGCAATCGTTATATAAACATGAGCAAGGCAAGGCTGCAAAGCAAAAACGGTATAACTGATTAACGGCCGAATACTATAACATCATTCAAATATAAAGTGCAACTTAATTATTTGAGACGCCCTTAATTTTAAATTTCGCATACTAAATTTTAATTTAACGGCATCTCAAATAACTAAGTGTCACTTAATATTTGAATGACGTTTCAGTTTTCGGTCGTAAGTGTCACAGGGAAATGTATATACAATCTTTGTTTCATTTGTGCTGGCTTCGTAAATATCATTCGTTGTATTTTCGTACATGCAACATCAGCAATTTTTATGTTTTTTTCTGCTATTGATAATAATGCTAATAATAATCATAGTGTTTGAATTATTTATTAAGGTCCCATTTATTTAAAGAATGTTTTAATTACACACAGATCTCTCTGGTATTTACAACTTATACATTTTATTTTTTGAATACTTTTCTTCAGCGGGTGAGAGCAGTAAATCTTACATTTGCTTGGACTCGCCGCCGCCCAGCGGGTTCGAGTCGTCGTCCCAGCAGGCAGGCGGCGCGTCCACATCCGAGCGACGCGTGTCGTCGCTCAATCTCTTCATGGAGGAGAGCCTGCCGCCCTCCCCGCCTCCGCCTCAGAGCAATATGGTCTTAAGGAAAAGAATACACCGTATTAAACAAGGCATGAAGAAGTAAGAACTAGTTTAGTCGGATCAATTACTTTGCAAGTGAATTGTTTACGTTGCTTGTGCTATATATAATACTAGCGGTGGGCCTGCAGTTTCACCCGCGTATAATTAATAGAAATATAATGAATTAAAATCAGCCAAGGACCTTCCTCGATAAAAGGACTATACAAACACAAAAATATTTTTTCAATTTGGACCAGTAGTTCCTGAGATTAGCCGGATCAAACAAACAAACTCTTCAGCTTTATAAATTAGTATAGTAATTTGATAGGCTAACTGTTGTTGATATTCAATACACAAAAAGTTACGACTTTTCTTTTATAAAGATTCAAATGTTTAATATGAAAGCAAGAAAATGGTTAAGAGACATATTTCATTTATTTATATATTGTCAATAGTTTATAAATGAATTTCAGGTACAATGATCAACTATCTGCACTGAGAAGTGATCTTCGGAGTTGTAAGCGTAAGACAGCCCTTCAGCAGAAACAAATAGCGGAACAACAAAAACAGATTGCTGAACAACAAAAGCAAACATTAGAGTATGCTAACCGATTAGATGACTATGACAAAAAGAATGAGGAAACAAGTCGGAAATTTCAAACTTTACTACAGGTAAAATCTTACTAGAAATGTTATGTATACTAGGCTGCCATCCTAGAATGTATTAATATATATATAGGTATATATTACTATAATATGGATAAGATGGACATAGAAATATTGACAAAATGAGAAGTTGTATTTGGGTGGTTTATTATTCTATATAACAATACTTCAACACTACATATTACAATACACTGGAAAATACGCTAAAATATATTAATCGAATCGAATAATATCGGAAGCCGCGATGGCCCAGTGGTAAGAATGTGTGAATCTTAACCGATGATTGTGGGTTCAAACCTGGGCAAGCACCACTGAATTTCATGTGCTTAATTTGTGATTATAATTCATCTTGTGCTTAATGGTGAAAGAAACATGAGGAATCTGCATGTTTCAAATTTCACTGAAATTCTGTCACATGTGTATTCCACCAACCCGCATTGGAGCAGTGTGGTGGAATAAGCCCCAAACCTTCTCCTCAAGAAGACGAGAAGGGGCCTTAGCCCAGCTGTGGGACATTCACAGGCTGTTACTGTACTGTAAAATATATTAACTTAATTAACAGTTAAATTAAATCATAATATACACTATATAATCAGTATGTAGTATGTACAATGTACATAGTAGGATTATGGTTCTGTTACATGTAATTTGATAGTACATTTGACTAGTCAAGCCATAAGCAGATATGCATATAAAATCCAGTTTTGTGCTGCAATCCTATCGTATCGCAGTGAGCTACGAAAGCTAAAGTGAAGAGGGTTGAGGGAGATGTTTGGTCTGTGTGCAAACTTTTCAAGGACTTTGGACTGATTCTTGATAAGGTCGCCTTTTTGGGAAGAGGAATAATTTATGTATTTTTCCAGGCATCTTATTTGCTTATTTAATTTGATTATGAATTCAAGATGCACAAAAAAATTAGCGGAAGTTGGAGCTAATTAAAAATGAGTTAATTGCAATTTTTATTTAATACCAATAATACAATTGCCGTGCCGCTTCACTTCGAGTTATAAAATAAATTAATTGTAAATTTGCAGGAGCTGAATAAGTGCAAGACGGAACTGCAGTATTGGCGCTCGCGCTCGCCCGCCGTGCCGCCGCTCTGCGCCGAGTGCGGCGCCTCGCTGCGACTGTCGCCAGCGCTGGCGCAGGTCTGGCAAATAATATAAATACTACTTTAAGTTACTCTACTGTAAAAAAGAAATGCTTTAGATTGTTGCGTTTTGGTTTAAACAGAAATGAGACAATGCAAGTGCCTTCAAAACTAAATGAACGTCAACAATGACCACTATATAAATGTCCTTATTCAAACACATAATAGTGTTGACGTGTCTTATTCCAGTGGGCGGCGGGTACGAGTGCGGACGCGAGCGAGGAGACGGCGGGCGGCAGCAAGGAGTGCGCGGCCGGCGCCGTGGACACGCCCACGGAGGCCAAGCCCGAGCCGCACGACGACGCGCACACGCCGCCCACGCGCCGCCGCGCCTCGGCCGACGCCACGCCCGACCGCAAGAGACGCCGCCTCACCAGACCTAGGAAGCTATGAAAAAGACCTCACCTCCGACCGCTCACCGGCGACGCTTCGTTAAACTTATATTCTACTGTTAGTGCAGAGGGTAGTATATAAAGAGTACTTCACAGGAGAGAATAGAAACTGATTATTATTTTCTTTCTCTCTGGCATTTCTAAAATAACATTATTTGTTAACAACAGAGCATCAAATTCAGGGATAAAAATTTACTAACAAGCTACTTTTTTCAATTTAAATTAGAACATTTCTTACATGTGACTATTATTATATGTGCATTAACGGTAGTGTATGTATTTTGCTATTTGTGGTTAATTTAATTTGGTACATACTTTGTTTATCGAATTGCATGACTAATTAGTAAAAATTGAGGCAGACAACGCGTGGTGCACTTCCAAGAGTTCTGCTGCAATGTCGACTTACTACTGTACCTTTTACAAAAGATGGAAGTACATATGAAATTTAATTGTATCATATTTTGTGTGTAGTGACATAGTTTTTCGTTTTTAATCTTTCCACAATATACTCGGAATTTCTGTAAAAGAAAATGACATTCAGTCAATAATTAGAAATATGTACATCCTCTTATAATATGTTAGTAATAAGTATTCTTTTACTAAATTTTGAAAGCATATAAAAATTCACATGATTTTTTTGTGACGTTTAAAATGTTATTAGATTATTTTTAAAGTACAGATATTTATTTTATTCATCAGTAAATTGATTGACCAGAAAAAGTTAAAGTAAAACTACGAAAACTTGCAATAGATATTTAGTGTTATAAAAGTATAACCGATATATATTATTTAAAAATAAAAAACAAATAAATAAAACACAAGGGATAATGTTTTGACTAAATGTTAAGTGGCCTATTGGCATTGTATATATTACATAAGGCATGTGTCACTCTACAATCGCTCCAGAATAACGAAGGTGACATACCCATACCATAGTATTTGGTCACTTTCGTTGTGGTGGTCCTATTTGATTTTTAATTAACAATATTGATTTCAATTAATGGATCAGAAATATAATAGATAATAGATTAAACATAATTACTTTTAGAGTTCTTAATTCTATGACTTAATTAATTTGCTAAACAACGTATTGGTGAAAGTCTTAATATAAATGGTTGTGGTTGTCAAAATAATTTTGATGTAAAAATTTAAAATTGTATTTAATAATTTGTTCTGCCTTAACATTTTGAAATTGTGTTTTTTCTTCTTCTACAGAAGCCAGAGTCATTTACGATTAAAAATGTAATTTAATTAACTTTAGAAACGATCATATTAAAGCACTACTATGTATTAAGAAAGCAATATAAAAAAATCATTTATATTAATACTTTAGTTATAATATACCACGGCGAATTTCAAAACGTTGTTTTTTATTGAAGTGCGAAATTAGCAATATAATATATATAATAAATAATGTTTCAACACAAAAACCATAGTTGGACTGAAAAAATATTACGAACAGTATTTTCATTGTATAATATGAAAAATCGGAGATCAAAAAGATATTCCAATTAGTTGAAGTTTAATATAATAACAGTAACTGGCTTAGTTAAATCATACTTCAATAAAATGCTATATTAATTCTAATTAGGTTTGTTAAAATAAGTTTGCAACACTGTAAAAAAGTTTAAACAACTAGACTTGTTTTAATTTTTTAAATGCATTATAATATTAGTTAAGCTTCGTTTTACAGCCCTTGTTTGACGCGTGTGACTAGAGTTAGGAGGTGGAATGTTTTTTATTTGTAAATATTTTTAACATAAAATCTCTTGTGTAATGTACAAATAGTATATATTTATGATTATGGATATACAATTTTACAGTGAATATTTTGTGACATGGTGTATAGTTAGTTAAAAGAAAGTTGAAGCAGCATAAAGCTATTTTCCCTAACATATGTGTTACATTCATGTATGCTCGGGCTTCACACAATTTTTGCATCATGTCACTTATCCTAAAAACATATCAAATTAAATTCTGATATCAGTCTCTGTTAATGACCTCGTCATGCTGGTAATAAACACGCACAATTAGTAACATGCGTAACGAAACCTTTGAGTTTATTGTTAAAATATGTTTTTTGTGGATTCACCTTTAATTTAACAAATACTTAGCATTAGAAAATATTATATTTTTATATTGATCGATAATATAATTTCATTGAAGTCATACGTTATATAAACATATAAACATAAAATTATATAAACATAAGACTTAACGAGACGACGGTATATCTTATATAAAAAATCACTTGTGCAGGATGAGATTGTTCTTGACAATAAGAATGTTCAGTTACCAGCTCTGCCACAGTAGTGAACATGCCAAGGGGTAAAGGAGAAATATACATATTTTTATGTTTTATATTATATAAAACTTCATCGAGGTAAATTGCTTGCGCGTGTTGTCGAGTGCTACTAAAATGACGTTTGCCGTGTCATATTTTTGTATATAGTTACTGTTGTACATACTATGTATGCTGTGTGTAGAAGTGTATATTGTTTCACATTGTTAGTGATAAGTCTAATTTATAAAGTGAAAAATAATAGATATGTCTAGTAATGAATTTTATATCAATTTTGTGAAAACAATAAAACATCGGTTGGTTATAGAATCGAGGTATACAATTTTGCCACTTCTGTTTATAAAATCAGTTGTAAGTTACAAATTGTAATGCTAAATTAATTTCTGGTGCAATAATAATTTTGTGTTCAGTGTCCTGTACGCTGGCGGCACACATAGTGTGTCGTTCAAAATAGCATAGCAGTTGTATGACAATTAGTTACAGCATAGCTTTACTTAAGGCCGATATTATGGAAGTAAATTTGTCGAAATAAACATATACAATAATGTTTTTTGTAAGGGTGTCTATTTTATCTTGTTTACATTGAAATGAAAGCATGGTCTTATCTTGGCTGACATTTAAACGCCAAACAATTTATCACGCAAATGGCTAAGCGTTTCCTAATAGCCTCGGTATTTGAACGAGTTGCATAGTTTCTTAATAGCTGTGCCCGCGTATTCACCCTTGTTCATTTCGACCATAACGTGCCGTGTATCAAACGCATAATAAACAATTGCCTACATTTCACCAGATTCTTTGCATTTATGGTTTCTACTCAGCTTGTGAGCTCGTTATGTGAAATAAACCCTAAAGCGTAAAAATAAATATGATATGAACTGCAACTTTATGTAGATATAAATAGGTATGTACGTATATTCATACTTGGTTTGACGTTAATAACTTAGGAAACGTATCGACTCGCTTATTTATACATGTTTATATTTAAAATAATTGGGAACACACTTATATCGCCAATTTCCTAAAGTGCACCAAAGATTTGTTTCAGTATTTCATGTGTTGTAACTTACAGAATATTATTTTTTGTCTTCCTCGTTTTAACGACGTATTTTTATACGGGTTTGATCGCACACAAACGCAACCCGCAAATAACTAACAATATTATTATAAAGCCTTAAATTTCACTAATGTTAAATGATGGGTATCATCTCAAATATGACTTTGTTCAATCGTCTGCCCTTAGCTCGAGATAATTTAAGCGACAATAATATTTAGATTTCAAAATTTAGTATTAAAGGTGAATGTTACAAATGTTTGATTTAATCATAATTTAGCCAATTTTAGTTTGTCATGTATATATATAATAATAGTATAAGTAGTCCATTTTAAAATAATTCCTGACCTCACATTTAATTTGTGAACACGAATTCGTTACTAAGGTTATAGAAGTTTATAATATGCTTCCGTTTATTTTATGTTTAATGTGGCTATTGTGTGATGTGTAGGTACTGTAGAGCTCTATAAAGTTAAATAGATGTTTATACATACATGTAAATTATTCAAATGTCAACAAAGATTGTAGACTTTAAATCATAAAAAGATGTAAAATAAAGTAAAGAGGTATTATTATTTTAATACATGTTGTGCCTAAATTAAATAACATAGTACTTAACTACGCTTGCTTAAATCAGATTATAATTTAGTTCAAAATATCAAGATCAGAATCAAATTTGTATACTGAATTGCTTATATTTATTATAATATTTGCTTCAATAGTGCAATACATTAATATATCCATTGAATGGTATTTTCTGGGGCAAATTTTTGATTTTTCGATAGCAAAATTACAAATGCGGTTTTAGGGCTGTAAAAATTTAGGTTATAAAATTCTGTTATTTGAAATGTAAGTGCACAGAAAGCATGGCAAAAATGTTGTGTTCCGATATGTGTACAACCAGCAAGACTGTCAATTGCTGTATATATACTTATAATACGATAGTTTTACTATAAAGTATTTTTATTAGACAAAAATACAATAAATGTGTGAAGTCCATTATATCTTTTATTCGTTATCAATCCTTTAATAATTATTAGTTATATTAATTTACCTACTAAAAATAAAGTTGATGGTCAAAATCATCCCTTGGCCCTTGCATATATTCCGTTAAAATATCGATCTTTAACTACTTTTACGATACGAATTAGTTTTTTAGACGTCTAAGAAACTGAAAACTCCCAAAAGTCAGAATATAGAAATAGTTAAACGCACATCTGACACATACTTCTTAGTATAGTTTGTATATAGGCACATTTTATAATATTAATCATTATCGTTCTATTCGTTCTTCAATCTTCATACTTATTGGTGATCTCATATGTTCGTATGAGAGTTTCTGTATACTAACTATCTACACTAATAAGCGCTTTATAAACTTTAACAATGCGGGAATTGTTAAATGAATCGACATTTCATTATTCATAATGTAATTATAACCGAGCTAGCCCAGTGGATGAAATGTGCAACTTAACCACGAGTTCATGTGAGGGCAAGCGGCACGGATACAGAAATGCTTAATTAATGTTAACTAAACCTCTCGTGCTCGTCCTGAGTAAACTAAACCTGTACCGAATGAAATCTTGCCATAGGTATATAATATACAAATATGCACTAACCATTCCTACCTAATTTTGTCTATTATTAATTTCCTACTAATTAGTTCATAATAAAAGTTATGGTGGAAAGTGAAAATTTACGTCTCAGAATATCATGTCACAATTGATTATGCATATGCTATGATGACAATAGCTAAGGAAAAAATTATGTACTTCTTACAGAAATGAAGAAATGTTTGTTTATATAATTATTCTATTGAAGAGGAAAAGCATTTTTCGGGTAATACCTACATGCACACGTTCGAGATACGTTTCATTACTAATATTCCTCAGATATTTTTAACAGTACCAATTTATAGATTTTCCGTATAGAAAAGTCCATAGGGAACTTAATACCTGCACTCCCCAAACGCATCACCTCCATTCCATTAAAAATGAGTTACTATCCATAGATTATGTTATAAATTTGAAATGTTATGTAGCTGAGGCATTTGACTATGTACTTATTGAGTTTCTTGTCGGTTACTCTCCTTACAATCTGCATTTCGAATCAGTGATTAAATTTAGCCTTTTATTAAATTAAGTCTAATAACATGACGATTCCGAAGTACTATAAAGTAAATATTGATAATGTTGATTTTGATAATATTTTATTTCCCGAAATACAAGTCCTTTTATATTGTGCATATTATATGACTAACACATTTATGGCCTGTCCAATTTCAGCTATGAAGACCATTCGCAACGGAAGTCAACTAATAACGCAGAAGATATTATAGTGCACTAATGTGCATAGTCACAGGTGTAGTAGGTCAATAGTCATAGTCCGTTAGGATAACCCGACACGACCGGAAGGAGTTCAAGTGCGATGAAGTGTAACACTGTGAACTTCCTAACTCAAGGAAGATGCTGAATTTTATAGTATAGGTTAGTGAGCGAACATACTGGCCACCTGATGGTAAATGGTCACTGGTCACCAACGCCCATATAAAGTGGTTCGTACATTTCTGAAAAAAATAAAATCAACACTGCCCCACCAACCTTGGGAACTTAAGATGTTATGTCCCTTTTGCCTGTAATTACACTGGCTCACTCACCCTTCAAACCGGAACACAACAATACAAAGTACTGCTCGTTTGCGGTAGAATATCTGATGAGTGGGTGGTACCTACCCAGACGAGCTTGCACAAAGTTCTACCACTGAGTAAATTCTGAAGAAAAAATACCAATTAGTTTTTATCAGCCCTACCCGAGAACCAAACTCGAGACAGCAAGTACAAGTCACTTACTGGCTACCAAACAAATGAGCCAGTGATGTCTGATATTAGGTGTACACATTTTTTTGACACATAAGTGACATCTGTAGGTATAATACACCAATTTACATAAATATCTTAAAATTTACATTAAATAATTATACAGGCCCTTCTAACTAGGCATCATGGTCTCTGAATATTTTACCGCAACAATACCTTGTATTGTGTTCCGATCACTTCCGAAGGGAGTGAGCTAGTTTATTAATAGATCCTCAAGAGATCTAACGTTATAGGTTTGGCAACGTACAAAATTTAGTACCTAAAGAAATGTTTATAGTATAATAAATAAGTTTGCACCGAAGTGATCGTTGAACTATCACTCATTTTTAATTCGGTTGGAATAAGTCGGAGAAGTTGTGATTAATTTTGTACCATGGTAGAGGATTACGAAGTGCTTTTAGAAACTAATCGCATCACTGTATATATTATTTAAATTTAATATCCTTATAACATAAGTGTTACTTATTATATATTTTAAATAAAAATATAAACACAAATAATTCAATTCAATAATATCAAAAAAATATTACCTATATACGTAAAAAAAACATTGTCTTCGACGATAGAGTCGGCTTGCATGTGTAGTGTGTACATCTCTTTCTTAACTTTAACCCATTTTACATTCAAAATTATTTGAATGTTCTTTTCGGAAAATGTTGCTTCAATAACATCTGTCGTCTGAACAAAGACAGGCGGTTATAAAGCAGGGACATCGTTCGTCATACAGTTGTCTGATCACGTAGTAGAGTGTTGTCTCTTTACCGGGCAATATGTTTTATGCGAAATACGTTTAATACATAATCAATATAAATCCATTTTTGTGCATTACATTCTTTAACATTAAAAAAATTGTATAGTGCCGTTATGTGGTTTTTAATAACAATTATTGCCGGTCTTGCGCTTTTTCAAGGTATGTTAATTTTTTTTCATTGTTAAAATGCATTTTAAATATGAAGATCACCATGGTACCTTTACCTTACATTAAAAAATAGTTTGTAAAAATTATTTTTATTTGAAATAACTTCAATTGTTTATCAATTATACTATTTGTATAAAATAAAATTCATAATAATTACAGAATATTATATATATTATAATTACAGAATATTCTATAAATACAAAGGTGTTAGAAAAGCCTAATATGACAATTGAAAGGGATTACAGAATACGTAAACAAAAACACATAAATTATATATGTCTGAATAATGTTTTTTTTTGATAAATTGTTTAGCCGTACGATCATTACAATATTAAATAGTTAAAATTGTTATTTTTAATTTAGCATTTTTAAATTTTCGTTACCATAATTATATAATGTAAAAATTGTATCAAATTTATGTGGGGTTGGAAGCACTTTAGTATTAAAAAATAAATAAATCAGCATTAAGCCAAACTAATGAGATAATTTATCTTCTAAATAAATATATCTAAAGTCATACTTATTACATTTTATGTTAATTAATTTTTCATTTGCAAGTTCTTAATATTTATATGTTTTACTAATCGCCTCCTTTCACAAAAGTTACGCACAGGCATTTGTCCTTGGATCAGCATAAAATAAAATTTCATAATAATATCAGCAACGAAAGAAATATTTTACGTTAGATACGTAACTACCCCATGGTAGAGCCGGAGCAATTTTCTTTTTGTTTTTTTGTTAGACGTTTAATTTTATATTTTCTGTTGAGAGTATTTTTTTTTTTTTATGAGAGTATTATCACAACTTATTATTGTGCGTTAAAATTTTCCTTTAACGCAGCTTCAACAATGATCCAATTTTGTTTGCATAAATGTTTGAGGAACAATATTACAATGCATTCCAGTTATTTCTGTACCTATGAATAAGGACAATTATAAGAAAACGGTATAATACTTTGTTAGGATTTACCTATTTTTCATTCTTTATTTAAGTGCCAACATTTCAAAGACTAATATTTTTAATATTGTTGAAAATATTATAGTAATGCTTATTAAACTTTTCCTCGGTTCTTACTCAGCCGTAGGTAAATTGGTTAACTTTCTAATTTATGAAGCAGATTAGTTACGTTTCCAAACTATATTATTTACAAGTAGGTAATTCATGTAATGTATAGGAAATGGCTCAACCTAGCGTTTTATCTTAAAGTAATTTATCTATAGCGACTATTAGGTACTAAACAGGATAATTATCTAGGTCTAAGATCGCTGGCGCAACAATACACCTCTTTAATCTTTATCAGAGGTACGAACTAAGCCACTTTCACTCGATTTCACTAGAGAGGTATTATAACTAAAAGTAGATTTTATTCAACTCGCTCAGTAGTGGCTTAGGGTATCTCGTTTTAGCATCTTTTAAAATCGTAAATGACAAATAGATATTAATTTAACAAAAGCTATATACATATCTGCTTAATCATGTCTATATAGCATTTTGAATAATGTGTGAATTATAAAATTCAATAAATATAATAAAAAAATCATCTTTTAAAATGCCAATGATATATTAGTTGAATTTGTTTCTGCCTTTTTTTGTTACACGATTTGAAATTTATTTAGGTTATATATGTATTGCATTGTAGTTTATTGTTGACGAGAGTCTTGATATGCAGTAACTAGTAGGTCTTGATAATTAGAATATATTATTATTTACTCAAGTAGTAAACAAAACTAAACATAAAGAAAGATAAATTATTAAATTTGTAATTAAAAAACATAATAATAATGACACGTTCTTCGCGATTTCATACGGTGCTTTTTTATCACAGCCTGTATTGTACAAGAAATAAGGATTTCAAGTGTTGTGCACACAATTGATTTAAGCGTTTAGTATGCAAGACATACATGTTGAAGTGGAAATTTTAAGTCTTTGAGTCGCTTTTATCGTATAATCTATATTTTAGTCTAGCTATGAGGGTTGGCAATTGGCAATAGTCCCGTACATCGGAAAGCATATTAAGGCCATGCCTGCAGCTAAAATCTTTCCGATCGAGATCCACTAGAACATTTTGGTTGCTGTTGCTCCCGAGTATGGGTCAAACAAAAGAGAGTGCGATTGTATTTGCGCAGCAAGCTGTGCACTATAATATGATGCCACTGTTCGCTAGTTCTTGAGAATGGTCGCCGCATCGATCAGGAGAACATCAATATCTAGCTCTTTCTGATTTTATTATTATTATATTTATTTAGTGCTGTTTGTACCAATCTATCAATTTAAATAAAAGCGTAAATATTCCTTAGGCCTCTTACTTTTTCGCTTATAAGCGTAAGTACCTACATTGCTGCCATATGTGCATAAAATAATAAGTAGTAGAAGGCCCAACTATATTAGTAAAAAATTAACAGTTGTTGTAAAAGAAAAACTTAAAGCTTACACATATATAAAAAATATATGTCAATGACCTTTCCTTTAAAATGTCATTGTAATGTACACTGATTATTGCGTTAGTCATTTATATATGCTAATTATAATGGATTTTGTAAAGAATGAGTTTGCAACTAACAAAGATAAGTTTTTCTCAAAGCATTTTTTCCAGTTCCAGTTATGCAACTGTCTATAAGGTCTATAGGTACATACGTACATATAACAATTTCAAATTAACATTCAATCTTCTTAAAAATTAAAAATAATGACTATATAAATCATGACTGTGTGGAATGGTGGCAAGACTGCTAGCAGCATTTTCACTTTGAATAGCAATTCCGGTTCTAAGAATAATAACATTCATAGAATATAAAAGTTTTTTAGTATGTAGTCATAATTAGAATGTATTTGTTTTGATTCTTCCATAACAATTAATAATTTTCCAATTTATAATTATTATTAGTTTCCTGTATAAATAACACAATGTATACTTCAATGTCAGGAAAAAGCTTGAAAAAGAATAATTTATTCAAATTTCTAGTTAATTATTTCCACGTTTACTAACCATTTGTTAATAATAGAATTATTACTTGGTTGTCCCTGATATTATACGTACTTACCTATTAGTAATCAAACGTGATAAGCCGTTAATATAATCCGTATTGTAAAATATGATATGCTAAAAAGTAAAGTTAATGGTTATTTTAGATACTTTTTTTTCTCAAATAGATTTATTCGTTACCGACAACGTTTGATATAAATTCTTGGCTTGGTACGGATGCTTTGTTTGATTCTAACAACATTTGGAATTGAACCAAGAACGTGTTTAAGTATTATGTAACTAATCTATATAATTTAGACAGATTAAGATACAAGCGAACTCAGAAAATTAATTATATGAAAATTGTACATGGTCAACATGAAAATTGCACATGATGATAATTTGGACAATAGAAAATCCTTGTGATAACTTGTAAGTAGCGTAATTTGTCAGCGTTATCATGAACCACAAGCATGACCGCTCACTCTACACTACTATGCAGTACAACATTTGAAGTGTTATACTTATAAAATGTTACCAAAAATGTGTTCTACTAATTTTTTTTCACTAGTATTTACTTTAACAATAGAGAACAAAATGTTTTCATAAACTATTCTTTTAAATTATAGTGTTTGGCTTTAGTTAATAAGCGAAATTTTTAACCGTTGAAAGTAATGTATGTAGTGTACATCCCGTAAATGTCCTCCTGCTGGGCAAACGCTTTCTCTACTCAAGGAGGTTTATTATTCAAAGGGAGCTTTTGTATCACGATGCTCTAATGCGGGTTGAATTAATCCATCATTACTAAATTTTAAATTTAGAAATATAGATTTTAGCTCGACCACGACATTACACATAAACACAAATTATGCACATCAAAATTCAGTGGTGATTGCCCGAATTGTATCTTGTAATTTTGAATTTATATACGCGTGCTCTATCCAAGGAACCATCACGAACCAAACATAGTATTTAGTACCTATTTAACATTGTATGATGGAAAAATATTATTTTTTATCGTCAATTTGTGTAACCGGATATATATAGAAACCGATAATAGTGTTAAATATTTAAAAGTATTTAATGCCTAGTTTATGACTTAATAGTTTATAGCTTGCAAGACGTGCTCTACTCTTAGTTTGTATAGCACGCTCTAGCGACAGATTAAGTCGATCATAGTTTAAACATCAATGAACGAATGTTATCTTTATATTTTTATGATACACTGGCTTACAGATCTTAGCGGAATAGTTATTAGCGGAACTAAAACTAAGATACTAATATTGGTTTTATTGTTGATTCATAAAGAAAAGTAAGAAACGGAAGTTTCTTATTATTTCGCTAGTGCCAAAGTAATACGAATGGATGTAATACGAATGGTCTGAGTTTGATGATAAATAAGTTTTTTTTTGTTAAATTAGGTGGACGAGTAAATTTGTGCAAATCGTTCAGACGCAGGTACTTACCGGACACGAGTGCTTCGGTAAGTACCTGCACGGGGTAGTGAGGCGGGAGGTATTGCCCTCCTGCCACAAGTGTGGTGCGCCACTGTATACGCCTCAGAGGCATTCCCTGGCGGCGATAGTCGGCGGAGATCTGGAGGTCGGGAGGAGAGGTGTTGGTTGGAAATGATCTCCTTCTGCGAAAGTGTCATGTCGGAGAAGGAGGCCGCGGAGCGGCAGCTCGAAGAAAATGCCTCCGCTGATTCAATCCGTCGCAGAAGACAGGAGAGGAGGCGTCGGCGCTATGCGTACCCCTTTAGAAATGGAGGCCCGCGGTCACCTCTGCCCATAGACATTTTAACCATTCCTTCCAAATCGGAACACAACAATACCAATGATTACTTGAGCGGTAGAATTACAGATGAGTGACCTACCCAGGGTAGCACAAAGCCCTACCACCTAACGCATGGCTGCCTACTTTGAAAGTCGTATAAAATGTTTTTGTCTAAATTATTTATAATTAGACTAATTTTGTCTTTAAAAGACGTTTAAAGTTTAAATTATGATTAGATTTAAAACTGGTTAAAACCTCGTACTCATCACGTTTTGTAAAAACCTTTGTATATGCAATGTTTTGTTAAAACAATGAGAAAACGTACCATTTGCATGTATATTTTATATTATCATCATATTTTCTGTTTTGTTATTTAAATACAACAAGAAAACTAATCAGGATCCACATACAATTAAATCAGCGCGCTATCCGTGAGAAGTTATCTGATCTTGACAATGCAGTTATCCATTATTATAACATTATTTTACTGACAGAGACTTCATATATCGCTAATCCAGTATAATGGCGGCAACAATAAATTATTTCCTTTGCTTTTAATAATGTTACTTTATACGAATACCTAAACAAATTGATTGGAAAATTGATATGTTTTTTGAGCTTATATATAACATATAAGCGGTTTTTTTTTACTTTTGTTAATATATAAAAACCAACAACAAAACAGAACGAAGAGCCAGTTGGGGTGATCGGTAGGTACTGGCTGCAGATCGTGGGTTCCATTCCCACCCAGGACAGACATTTGTGTGTATGAACTTGTCTGTTTGTTCTGAGTCTGAGTGTAATTATCTATATAAGTATGTATTTACAAAAGAAAAGTAGTATATGAGTTGCCTGGTTTTCATAGTACGAGCTCTGCAATATGTGTATTTAGATGGCCTTGTGTAAATAAGGTCTCAGGATATTATTGTTATAAAAAATTAATTTGTATTATATTTAAATGAAAAACTACATAAAAATCCAGTTTTAGTTAGTTACACGATTTAATTGGCGTACCTACATTTGTACAATTAATATCGTTATGACGTCACTACTTGATTTTATCTTAATAAATACGCCATCCTTCGTAAAAATATTAAAACGAATGAGTTGAAAATTCCAGAAACGTACGTTTACAACTTCTATAATATTTAAACAAAATTTTAAATACCTAAACAATTTAAGTTTGTTAGCTACTGTTTTATATCTGGAAACTCTTTTACATTCATAGATATAATACATAATTATAATTCACCTTATGAAACCATTTTCATTGGAAATCGTTATCGGAGCCGACCGCTCGCATTATGACGTGAATAATGAATTGTGCAGCGAGTATGTTTCATCGCACATGCTATTGCTATTTTATTCAGTGCGGCCTTTTTTCCTGATATATATAATTTTATAATATAACAGCTAGTTCACTCGCGGCTTTGCCCGCGATAAAATAAGAAATAATAAAATATGTTAATTATGGTCTATTTTTGCTGTGAAAACAGTAAGTTTTAGATCAGACCATTTTTTATACTAAAGTTTCCGTTTGGGGTTAAATTTTCAAAAATGACAGAATAAGTATGCATTTATTTTTGCTCGGAAGGTTAAAAATTTATTTCACGTTTCTTACATCAAAAATGACGGACCTTCAATGCAAACTTTCAAATCTTATTTCACATTCTTGCGGGGTAGTTTTCGAAAACTCTTAAATACGTATTTATCTTTTTCTAATCAAAGGTTTTTATATAACATTTCATGCTTCTTACATCAAAAACGACGGACAATACCATACCATACAAACTTTCAATCCCTATTTCACCCTCTTGGGGGGTAGATTTTTGAAATCCTTCAATACGTATTTATTTATTTTCAACCACAGGCTTGTACAAAAAATTCCATGCTTCTTAGATAAAAAAATGACGAACTCTCCATAAAAACTTTCAACCCCTATTTCACCCTCTTAGGTGGTGAATTTTGGAAAACTCTGATTCTTATTTATTTCTAACCAGAAGCTTGTGTACGAAATATCATGCTTCTAACTTTGAAAACGACGGATTTCCATACAACGGTTCATCCCTTATTTCAACATTTTAGGGGTAGAATTTCCAAAAATCCTTTCTTAGTACGCGCTTTCATTATAAAATGCATCAACTGTAAAAATTTCTATTCTGTAACCCCAGTAGTTTAGGCTCCGCGTTGAATCACTTTTTTTGTACATAATCATATTATTTTAAAATATTAATTATAAGTTATTTTTTATATTATTGCTTTATTTTTTATTTACAATAACTATTTATATATTTTAAGTTTTATGACAATCGGTTGAACGGGGCGGAAGTCGATATTTTACAGCGCCGCCTGGTGGCGAGTAACATCAATGGGCATAGCATATAAACCTTCTCCGTGGAAAAATACATATACATACCAATTTTCATACCAATATATATACTAATGATCGGTCAAATAGTTTCTGAGTTTATCGATGTCATATATACTAACCTCCTCTTATATATATATAGGCTATACATCAAACCTCGTATAAACTATAGGTACTTACTTATTACGTATTTATAAGAAGCAAATTATTATAAGTTAATTGGTGATATTAATATTATACTTAGCAAACATCAATAACTAATAACATCACGATGTATTAATGAGTTAAGTACATATAATTTAATTTCCTATTTGTTGAATTTTTAAAATAAATGACGTAGGTACCTGTTACCTACTATGTATCTAGATATAAAACCCATTCATTTTTTTAAAACGATATGGCCTTATAAAATTTAATTTATGGGCTAAACACTGATTTTTCTTTTTATGTTAATAAGATCCTTCTTTTGAAGGTAAAATCAGTGATAACATAAAGCGATAAAAGATCGCTTCTTACTATTACGACAAATAAATTTGAAGGAAGAACTGTTACAATACAACAACAAATACAATACGTATCTGCTGGCCTACAACTAGAGAACCTACCCAATCCTATTAGGTACATCTAAGCACGGCTGCCGTTATTGTTTTGCTTATTTCAAAACATTTTTTTCCCATAAATCTTAGAATATTAGTAGGAATTGCTTAAGGTGTAAGGTGTTCCAAACTTTCAATGTACCCGTGTGTACGATGATTTCAATTTCTATAATACCGTGAAAGCCTTAGCACATTTGCTTGCATTGCTTGAAAGAAAACATTTATATAAAATTATAGTATATAGTACCTACGATATTTAAAATGTCGTAACTTATAGTTTTACTGAATATTCTAGAACAAATTAAAATTGTATATTATCAGGGTCGTTTTTATTATAGGGTATAATATGTGAAAGTAGATACGATAATGTAATATAGCTGAGTATTTAATATTTTCGTGCTTACTCGCAATTAAAACAATGATAAAAGCCTCTAAGAGGTGAGAAATATAATAATAGTTTTATGCCGTGTTGTAAGTCTTGATATATAAATTATACGGTCATGGTAAAGTGTACAATAAGTACAACAAATGCTATTGTGTAGTTCAGAGATTGTTCAAAATGAACCTCATTTCCAAATTAAGGTCTTTGCGATTATTAAGTAATTTGTTTTCTCATTAATGTCATGGGACACACTTCAGACACACTTCAAATCAAATCGATTACTACGAATAACAACCGTCGAGGCTACTATTTAAAATTAAGGTAAATATTACGTTAACGAATATATTTCGATGAGTAACTTCAACTATTATATAAATTTAGAGTAGTAATCATATTTGAAATAGGAAAAGCTTGGAATTCATATGGATATTTACTTTAATCAATAAAAAGCGTTTGTGTAGAGTATCGTAGCAGGTGAATATTATGTCCTTATAGTAAATTAATTACTATTCATATGTTATACATTTACTTACCTATAGTTGACGAGCCGGTTGGCGTGCTTGGTAGATTCTTGCCTTTCGCGCCGCAGGTCGTGGGTTCGATTCCCACCAGGGACAGACATTTGTGTGCATGAACATGTTTGTTTGTCTTGAGTCTGGTTGTAATATATAATTGTATGTATTCACAACAGACACGTAGTAGGTATATATCGTATAACAGTTGTCTGGTTTCCATAGTACGAGCTCTGCAATGTTTGGGATCAGATAGCCGTGTGTGAGTATCGGTCCTAGGATATATATGTAGATTCTTGCCGAATTAAGGTCTGTCCGATAATTAAGCAATTTATTTTTTCTTTAATGTCATAGAACCCACTAAAAATTGGGTAAATATTACATCGACGAATATATTGTATACATTTCTTTATTAACCTTTTATATTATACCTTTGTTTTTTTTGTGTAAGCTCGTCGTGGTAACTCATGAGATATTCTATCACCAAACAGCGTTACTAAGTAGGTATACGAGTGAGCAAGTGTAACTACAGTCTACAAGCACGAGGACATCTAAGTTTCCAAGGTTGGTGGCGTGTTGGCGATGACTTTTACTTAAAGTTGATATTTCATACAGCGCTAATGTCTATGGGCGGCGGTGACCAATTCCAATCAGGTGGCCAAATTCCCATCCGCATACCTATTATATTTAAAAAAAACTTCGACTAAAGTAATATCACTATTAGAAAATTGAATAACGAATGTAATACATAATATGATCATCCGACATATATCAATATATCAGCTTACTTCAATTGATGGTTGAAGTGATGAAAAAGCACCA
Organism: Nymphalis c-album; assembly: GCA_963151315.1. Lineage (NCBI taxonomy): Eukaryota > Metazoa > Arthropoda > Insecta > Lepidoptera > Nymphalidae > Nymphalis > Nymphalis c-album. The sequence goes on from OY720588.1 coordinate 7,702,488, forward strand.
ACCTTTTACACAACACACTACTGCTAATTGCTATCAATTTGTACAAATTACGTTAACAAACATCAAAGAGTCAATAAGTAAATAAGTAATAGTAAATAACTTATTTAGGTAAATTTTTAATTATCTCTGAGTGTGTATAAGGACAACAGATCAAAGCGGCCGTCACGACGACCGAAAGGTGTGAAACATCGATATTTTACAGAATGTTATAATTAAAGTAACCATGGAATAAATATGGAGTTAAATATATAAACTCATACAATTTAGTTACTAAAGAAAATATATAGCATAGCATATTGAATGCGCGCCACGAACACATAGGTATAGGTTATATGGTATGGTATGTAGTATATGTAAGTGATTAGAAAGCGGAGAGGAGGTATGGCGATATATATGGATAAGAGTGTCAGGCCGTTTTCCGTCACGATATAAGAGTCAGTTTTACTCCCGAGGTGCAAAAATTATAATTAACACATCTATAAAATAAAACTGAAACACGCTAAATAATAGTCATTGCATAATAGATAGTATTTTTTACATTTTATATAAAACATTCTATTGAAAAACATATATCCTATTAAATAAAGCCTCTATTAAAGCAAATTTGATGAATGTTAAAGTAATTGCTTCGCTCCAATAATAATATTTTGTTTAGTTATGTAGGTACCAAATTGTTACGCGGTCGTTGGCAAGAAGAGAAGGTCAATGTAAAATTAAATTACTATTATTATTTTTATCAATGAACTTGATACGCTTCGTTAGAGTTCTATGGCACAATATTTCAACATTGCCTTACTTTTACAAGTCATAAAATCTTAAAATCGACGACAAATGTTTTTTTATTTACTGTAAAAAAGCAATTCAAAATTCCTACATTATATTTAATTTACTTTAACACGGCAAGGATATATGTGATATAAATTTATTAGTTAATTAATTTTTACGAAAACTTAAGCGGTACTTATAAGAATTGTTTTCTTGATGCCTTTAATATTGATATTTCTTTATCGAGTTATATTCATAGATTATTTCGTTTTACTATTAAACTTTATAACATGTATATAAAAAACGAACTTGTAGGTAGACATACTATAATAATAAAAGATAAAGTACCTAACAGTCTTTTAATGTCCCATTGGTGGGTCAATATCTCCCATCCTTATACAAGAGAAGAAGGTCGTTCTTCCACATTGCCTCAATGCCGGTATGTAGATACACATTTGGCTGATTTAAATTCGATGCATGAAGATCCTTATCAATATAACAAATGGTGCCTTTCTGGATTCGAGCCTGCAAACTGTGGTTATGATTCACGTGTTTGAACCAATCTCATCGACATAATGGTAATTATTGCTTAAAAGCAAAACAATATTGTAAGACCGAATAAAGATGTTGTGTTCAGCAATAAATAAACTGATCGAAGTCATCATGTCATACAACAATAAACACGTATAAAAGATGAATACAAAGAACGTTAGATATTCATGCATGAAAATCATGATATACAGTAGGTTAGGTAGATTACCTATACTTATGGTTTGGAAATCATCTGTAAAAAATACTAACACAGTATTGTAAAGGTAAATGTGTATCCATCGGTATATTTTTCGATATTATCAAAATACTTCAAAAGTGCAAGAAACAATTTCTTGATAATTTACTCAAGAAATCTTAAGTGCAAACGAGAAATCGCGTTACAAATTAAGATTAATTACCAACCATTTCAGCGCCTCGCCAATACATAACAACGGTAGATGGAGAAAAGCTAATGGAAACTAACGGCTATTTTTAGGGTTCCGTACCACAAAAGGTAAAAACGGAACTCTTATGGGATCACTTTGTTGTCCGTCCGTCCGTCCGTCTGTCTGTCTGTCTGTCAATACCCTTTATCTCGGGAACGTGTGGAAGTATCAAGTTAAAACGATATACTCAAGTCTACGGTCTCTTGAAGCTGTGAAAAAACCAAACTTCTAAGTTAACGTAAAAAAAAAGATACGGCCGTTTATGCATCAAAAAACGTATATTTCGACATAAGGAAATCAAAATTCATAGGGTATTTCCCTTTCCCCGTTAACCTAGATCTATGAAATTTGGCAAGTAATACCGTCATTTACTCTTGTAGTAATATAGGGATAAATCTGAAAACTATATAATATTTGTAATTAAATCATAAAAAATTCTATTTTTGAATTGAGTTAACCGTGTGTGGGATATCGTATGCAAGGGCTGCATTGGCACAAGCTTAAACAGATTTTTAATTATTTTTATGATAGTTTTCGATTTATGACGAAGAATTAAAAAAAAAGCTGTCCCTTTTTTATAAGTATAGGTAGGTACCTAATAATTTTGGTGTATGTAGTACCTCACAGTTTGCACTGTTATGCATACCTGCTTATTTAATTTAAAACATTGAAAATTAAACACAACCCTAAATAATATGTACGGAACCCTCGGTGGGCGAGTACGACTCGCACTTGTCCGGTTTTTTTATTATAAAGGATACAAAGTAAAAGACAACAATCAAGGCTACAAAAAAGATGACAATAAGCAAAATGAGGAATTTGAATTCGGTAGATGACAAAACCATTTTTTAAAGTTTCAGAATAACCTATAGCTTCTAGATTTTTTCGTAATACACCAAATTATTATTTTAAGCAAAAAATTGTAACATCTGGGAAATTATAGCATTTAAAGATATAATTATTATATATCTATTCAAATAACCGAAATTTAATCAAACAATGGTTTTCAGTAATTCAATTTAAAATTAAGTTGATGATTATCTCTTATTAAATTACGAGTTTCTTAAATAAAAATGAACAAAATAAGTATTATACAATTATATATTAAAGTACTAAAATATCTACATTTTTGTTTATACATTCTTACAATATACATAACTTAATATACGAGGAAGGAATCTATAAACAAAAATATGTTATCACTCAAACAACATTTTCAAAATCAAGTATATGTACATATTTAATAGTTTTATCTGTAACGATACGTCACACCAATATAAAACACGTTTTCTATTATATATATAGTTGCGTAACACAAGGGGGAATTTTCCGGTGCTAGTCGAGTACAAAGGAACACGACATACTTTACTAAATTACATGCGATTCAAAGAGTGGTAAATTCTGCAAGATAACAATACAATGATGATTGTGAGTTGGTACATGTTAATCACAGATCGAATCGAAATTTCAGTAATAAAAAATATTAATAACGTTAGAGTACAATTTCCACAGGCCATTAATTCATTGAATCAGTCAATATACTTCCATTTAAGTAATATTCCGGTAAAAACTGGTGATAGTCGACTTGGTTAGCTGAGTACGTAATCTATAATTTCACAAATTACAGTCATCTTCTCATTAGCTTACAAGACATTATTATCGTAATATATCTAGCTAAGTTACCCACAGATCATGATCAGATGTGATGTGAGCCTTACGTTGGCTAGCAACACAATTTACACTTCGAGGTAAACTTCTGTGCATTTTACGATTAAGTTTTTTAATCTCTTGTATATGCAATAAGATTTTATATGAAAAAAAATATGATCAGCGTTGGAAAATTTGGAATATAACTTAGTTTATGTTGGGAATTTATGACATATTAATAATATCTGTAAGCCCCCACCTTCTCTATATCGTTGGGACAGTTGCAGATATTTAAATAGGCCAGTTAGGGTGCCTACGGAGGCGAATTTCTGAATGCGGAATTTTGCATAGCTTTGTGCGTTATTATTAGTTCAACAATAGGCGGCACGTTCACACATCGTCTGTGACTACAACTTATTAATGAACATATTAAACTTGCTAAGGAAAGTATGCAATAGTTTAATGGGTTTTTTTAATAAGTTGCATCACACTGTACTAAGTACAGTAGACATTAGTTAGTATTTTTCTTTGTTGCTACCTCCAAATGCTTATATCATAATTTTTTTTTATTTCAGTACCCGAGCACGCATGCGAGGACTTTGGTTATGATGGAGTTATAGGTGTGTATTAACTTATTTTTAAAATTGAAGAATAAACATTTTAACTCAACGATATACATATTGAAAACCACTATTTTCTATTTTTGATTTGATTAAAATGATAAATTTAAATATTTTAGGTCCCACGTACTGGGGAGATAGGTACCAGGAATGTAGAGGTAAACATCAGAGTCCGATTAATATAAATGTACTTCGCGTTAAGCAAGTTGCGTTACCGGATATCGCGTTTGTCGGCTTCGATGACTCCATAGATGACGTACACATCTCAAACAATGGACACACAGGTAAAAAGCAAAAAAAATGTAACTTAATGTAAGATTTTGTGAAAAGAAATAATTAAAATAAATTAAAATAAAATACTGATATCAGATTTGTAATAAAATTATATACATATGCTTAAGTAACTATGTAAACTTTCAAGGTTAGAGAACTGAATCGAATTTAGTATGAAGCAAACTTGAAGCCCAAGGAAGGACACAGGCCTTTTTGCCACTTTTTGTATCTAAGATTAGAAATGTGCAAAGCCGCGTGAAAAGCTGTCTTTTTTCTTCTGATTTGGATATTTTAAAATATATAGGTACGGTGTTTTATGTTTTCAGTTTTAATTGAAGTCGAAAATGAGCCTCATCCACGGGTTAGCGGAGGCCCTCTAGATGGTGCCTACGTGTTTAGTCAGATGCATTTTCATTGGGGAGACAACGATACTTTCGGTTCAGAAGACAAAATTAACCATCGAAGGTTAGCATTTTCACAGAAATAACTATTTTGAAATAAAAAAAATATCTTTTGTTAAAAAATAACTAATGTTTACTAAATAGTATGTATTATTACTTATAAGACTATTTTCAAAATACACCACACAGTTCTAATCCGATAGTGCGCCGTTCGCAGTAGAATCTTAAAAAATCTTTTGATGACGCTATAAATTATTTTATAATTTTGTATTAAAAAGAAACTTAGTGAATATGTAATAAGTTAAAATGTAACTAGTAAATTTACACTATCAAATATAAATATTGATAAGTGCAAATCCTATATTTTCCAGTTTTCCAATGGAATTGCATATGGTGTTTTACAAAGAAGAATACAAATCCGTGAAAGAAGCAATCAAGTATTCGGACGGCCTCGCAGTACTCGCCTTCTTTTATGAGGTGACTTCTAAAAATATGATATAGTTTTAATTTATTTGTTGCATTTGTTTAATTTCTAATTTTTAAGCTGGTGACATGTACTTATATGGTTACGCGATATATTTTCCGTTTAATTAATGTGATTATAGATATCTACAGTAGTATTGCGAGCCGTTGACTGCCTCGTTGGTCTAGTCATCTAGTGGCTAGTGCTACATGTAAGGCCGCAGACACGGTAGTCCTGGGTTCAATTCCCAGGTCGGGCCAATAAAATGTCAGTGAGATTTTCTGTCGAAATTTCTTAGTAGCAGCCCGGAGTCTGGAAGTTGGAAGTAAGTATACTCTCGTGCCTCGGATAGCACGTAAAGCCGTTGGTCCTAGCCTGAACTCTTTCCGGTCGTGTCGGATTGCCATCGGGTTATGAGACATCTTTACATCGCTACAACACAAATGTTGTTTACCTACACTTTAAAAAAATAATCAATTTCCAATTTATAAATGCAAAATTGATAGATTTCTGAAGTACTTGAATATAAATGCGTTTAAACATTCATTGGCAGTTGTTGTAGTCCCTTCTTACATAAGTACCTGTATACCAGTGTTTATGGTAGTAAAAGTATTTGCACTTGACAAATACACTTATATTTTCTCTGAGTGATTAAACATGGTTAATAACGCTTCGAACTTCTTAGAAGGAACTTATATAGCGTAAGTTATTATTATTAGAAATTAACTTATTTTAATTGTGATGAATTTAACTTTTTGTATTTAATTTTTGACAGTTGGATCGCCACAAGCACCCAGCCTATGACGATATAACCTCTGCTTTGGGTAACGTGACGGAGCCTCACACGACTATAGTGATGAGTCAACCATTTTCATTCCTCAACATATTACCTTTGGACCTGCGGCGCTATTTCACTTATCGAGGTTCCTTGACCACTCCGCCTTGCTCTGAAGTCGTCATTTGGCTTGATTTTGAACAACCAATCAGATTGGCACATGACCAGGCGAGTATTATTACGAGTAAAAGTTTTTAATTATTATAGTTTTGGCGAGCTTTAATGACTTATTATTAAACAATTAAAAAAAGCTTAATATAATACAAATAATAAAATTTACTCAACTAAGTATTCATCTGAAATAATTCCTGACTTAATTTAATTTTTAAATTATTTATTAATAAAAATTACAGATAGAAGCATTCAGGGAGTTGCGTTCAGCGAATGGAAAAATTAGGCATAACTTCCGACCTATACAACCAATTGGCGATCGAGTAGTGTTTTATAATGTTGATAATAATTACTTTAATTACAACGAGATTGATGATCCTGACGAAGCTAACCCTGGACCAACCCGTAGAAAAAAGGGTCATAATGATGGTAGCACCTTAAGAATAAATCTGTACATTTTCTTTGCTACATTAATAATATTTTGGTAATTTTTAAATGTAATCATTATTTTAATAACATGTAGTGGTTTAGGTATAAAATATAGCGTAAGTTTCTTTATTTCCATAGAGCAGGGTACTCATTTTTTTATAGTGGATCTATTGTTGCAAAGTTTTATTTTAAATTAATTTTTAAGATGTACATAGTAGTATTATTTGATTTATTTTAAATTATATTAGACATCAACTTAGCCATGATTTAAGTTGATTTGTATACTGTGATAAAAAATAAAACTATGTTCTTTTCTTCATTGAGAAATCGATTTTTTTATTTAAAATATATATACATCTTTAGTACTTATATTATATGTTATTGTTTATTTTTTGTTGTATTTGTGTAACTTCAATAGCATTTTAGTTTTAAACTACCAATGTGTTTTAATAAATACCAGTTCCATTCATTCTAATTTAATTATAAGTCAATAGAAATGTTTACTGTTACAATATCATTCATTAAAACTGTCATAAAATGTACATTAAAATGCTTAAGTTTGATATAATATTGCATTAAATTTATTGGCAAATTTAAGTAATTTCAGTGATGCTACATTAAGATGTAGCTGCATTGTAGGTCCTATATACAAACATTATTTTAATAGTATAATTATATTGATTTATTTATATTTAAATCTGCATTGAATGGTGGTGAAGAAAGTGAAAAACCAAAATTATTCTTATGACTTATGTTTATTTCTTATTTATATCAAAATAGTTTTATTTATAGTAATAAATTTTAATCATCTTCTGTTGGTTTATTTTCATTCATAGTAACCATAGCACTTAAATTCTCTTCATTACCTTGTTTAAGTCGCTCCCAAATTAATTCAGCTATTGCTTTTTGTGTCCTTCTCTCTAGTTTCTCTAACTTCTTAGCAACATCCCTTTTTAAATCCCAGTCAGGTTTCCGTGGAGCTAAGCTTGATATATCTAAATCTTGTAATATCACCTGAAAAATTAAACCATTTGTAATTAATTATTTTTTATAATTATTCAAACACTTAATGAGTATTCAAGTTAATGGACTAGGTGATAATTTTATTTACAGTTTTTTATTATATTGACTAAATACTCGGCAAGCATGTGAAGCCGTTGATCCCACACTGAACGCTTTCCCGTCTTGTTGGTTTGCCATCCCATCAGATTATGAGAGTGAGGGAATGGAGAGTACACCTGTATTTGCACACACACTTGTGCACTATGTTCTGCAAAATTAGCTAATCTCCCTTGAGATTGGCTACCATGGCCGAAATTGGTCACGAGAAGCTCAAGGAGAACATTGTAGACCAAATCCGTAATAATATAAAATAAGTAGGAAAAACACATAAATCTTAGGTTGACTTGTTTAGTGTAATTAAGAACGGTTAAATCCTAGAATGTTACACATTAAACTAAATAAAAATGTTCATTGTTATCAGGTGATACCTTGTTTAAAAGTTCTATCCATTATCCAGTTAATACTATTGAAATTGTTTTTAAAAACCCCTAAAATATAGTTATTACAGTAACACATTTACATATTGTATTGGTCTGATATTGACTTTTAAAATACCTAACTAATTTTACCTTTTCTTTGCCAGCTTCAACTAAATCTTTTACTTCTGCTTCAACTAAAGATGGCTGTGCATCCTCTATTTTTTCTTTTTGTAGATTTTCATCTTGTGGCTTATAGCTTCTGAACTTAGGCCTGGAATATATTTCGATTTCTAGAGAATTAAGTAATAATAACTTGAAACAATTAAACATAAACTTAGTTACTTACTTTGGCAGCACAATTGGTTCATTTTTTGTGGTATTACTTGATGCATCTTCGTTAGGCAATTTGCGCTTAAGACCTTTTAGTCTTTCCTTTCTTTTAAGTGCTTGTTCTTCCAAATTACCCACGTTATCCATTTTGCTTAATACTACCATAATAAAGTTGCTACTTTGAGTTGAGAGCTGTAGACTACTTTTAATACATTCATATGTTCAACACACATGTTATTACATAACCTTATGTTTGAATGTTATATAAATCATGTTTATCGATTGATCGAGTTTTTAAGAATAATTAACATAGAACTAGGACGTATTTATAAAAGTAAATATTTAAACACACTCCTAAAATCTAAATAAGACGCTTAAGATATCATTGTCAGTGACAATGCCAAGTGCCAACTGCTAACTGTCAAGTTCCAAGTTCCTGGCAGTCATAAGACAATTACAGACATTCATTATACATTTTTGAGATTAATATCGAATCGATATACATATTCCTAGTATTCGATAATTATATAATTATTAATGAAATAAAACTTGAATCTAAAGAAAACATTTACAAATAATCTGTGTTTTTTAATTTATTTTTTATGTAGCCATTATTGATTAAGGCACATCCATATCTGCGCAAGTGCAAAAATGTGCGCACATAATTTATTCATTAATAATATATATATAGGTACTTTACAACTTCGATAGGTAGTTGATATGTGTGGATGTACCATCCACGCGAATTGCTTATAAGCCGCTAATAAATAAGACTGCATGGATCATCTGAGCTTGCATACAGTGTGGATCCGACTTAATAATCAATGGTAAAGTACTAGCAAATAATATGGGAAATAAAGTAATTCACTTTAAATTTTATTGAATAATATTTATTAATTCATCCTCTTCAGTTTTTAGAGGTATGTACTTCATACGAGATTCGAAATATTTCATAGACGTATTTTTGGTTTATTACTTTTTAATAAATAATTAATCAATAAAAAAATTGAGTACACCTCCTTATAGTTATTTATTCTTTCTAAGACGGAGAATAATAATAATATAATATAATGAATTTGGTATCGCTGTCTGTTCAGTTCAATTAAAAATATTGATTTTTCTATTTGTGAAATTTTAAACTTTGTAACTTATTAAGAACTACGAATTATTGTTGTAAGCAAAATTTAAATCTGCAAATGTATGTATTGTGTGTAATGTATTTTAACATGTTTCTCTTTTAAACTTAGTCTCGAGTAGACTTGTCTCACTCCGATTTTTTCACATTACCATTCTCTTGGACTTTGATTTGTAAGATAGAGAGAATAGAGTATGCACCTGGGTTGTGCGCCCACTAGTACACTTCAATTTAGCCTATTGTATGTATAATATAACCTCGATTGCAAGTTGAATAATACATATTTACTTATTTCATTTCAAATTATAAGCTTACCAAATCTTGATATACGAACTATGCTATAGGGAGCAATGATATTATAAGTAAAAAGGTGTAGATAGGTTACATACATAGCATTCAATCTACGAAAATGACACTGTTACGCACACATAAATAACTTTATTTTGCAATATACACACTACATTACGATTCGTCGCTAAAGTAGGGTGGCATGATTTAAGTATCACGAGTGAAAAAAAGACGAATATATTTGCGAGAGTGCATCGATTCGTTTCAAAGAAACGACATAGAATAAATTATTATCAGACAATACGTTTCTTCTTACCCGGATTTATGCCTATGAATGCGATAACTCATAAATTCATATTGTAAAAGTACTAAAAATTCATTGAAAATAGGCAAATAAAAACTATCAATAATTATATAAAAAAATAATATCAAATAAATAATATCAACCCACTGGATGCACCTTTCGATGGAAATCTAGAAACAATTAATTAATTTCATGATCATACATCTAAACATTATTTATACATCTAAATTAACATCTTCTTTACGACACTACTGAAAAAAATATTTATTTATATTTTGATTTCAATTTAGTAATATAATATAATTAATAATTTAATATTCTTTATGATTTATATAAATAAAACAAACATATAAAATTATTATATATGTGCCAACTGTCACCACTGTTTGTGTTTTACTCTATGATCAGTAACGTCGTCTATCTCTATTGCACTCGTTCATTATTATACTTTCGTTGCATTCATTCATTTCTAACGTCATATTTAACGAATATATTAATATTTGATTTGTGAAAATATTAAGATAAATAGTAAACTTACGAATGAAAAGTGATTCCTTAAGTTTAAGAAGTTTTGCTAGTACAATTTGTGCAATATCTCATAACACACGACGGCATTTCTGTTTATTTTGGGTCACTTTTAATTATAATTGTACTCGCTACGTGACGTCTATCCATTGACAATGGTGACATAATACTGAGGTGAAGTGTGGATAGTAATCCTGATTTCGAACTCGTGCTCACTGAGTGCTTGTAACCTATCTACACCTTTTTACTTATAATATCATTGATAGGGAGTTTAGCCAGGAAGGCGTTATTATTATTTTTTATTCAGTTTTACCCTAAAGAAGAATGTATTTATAAAAAAAATGTTCGTATCCTTAGTAATTCATTTTTTTCTCAATAATACAAAATCAAAATAATCTTAAAAAAATATTTTGTTAATTTGAAGATATCAATGACATTTATCGGATAATGGAAATACGACATTAATACCACCATTTCAAATCGTCGTTCTACGATGTAATTGCTTGGCTACTACAAAAAAGCCCCGGTACTAGTATTATTTCTCTATATATTAGGTCCTTACATAATATGAAATTAGCGTTTTGTCGTACCACTTTGATCTGAAATATCTCCTCTTTAATAATTCCAAATTCAAATTTATAAATTCATTTAGCTGGTTACATTTGAGTTTTGAAAACAGTCATTCATTTGTTTTTTTCCTCATTTTTTTTGGCGTCGCTTTTTACCGCACAATGGAAAACATTAAATATCGATATATTTACAAGTACGAGTTCTACCGTGGCTCCTGTGCTGCAGAAACAGCTCCAATGATTATTGATGTGGACGGCTCTGGTGTCGCAAAAAAAAGCACGGTACGTTTTTGGTTTCAACATTTTCGTTCTGGAAATTTCGACCTTCAGAACCAACCCCGTGGACGGCCGGAAACCTAAGTGGAAAATGAAGAATTAAAGGCTATTGTGAAAGCGGATCCACGTATTATCCACACGTAAGTGATAAAACTGTATTAATCAGCTTGAAGCAAATCGGGAAAGTAAAAAAACTTGAACGATGGGTACCTCATGAATTGAGTGAATCGAACTTGCAAACACGCGTCGACTGCTGTGTACTTCAACCGACACAATAATGAAGGGATTTTAAATCGAATCATTACTTATGATGAAAAGTGGATACTGTACCATAACCGGAAGCACTCGTCGCAATGGCTGAACCCTGGAGACCCAACCAAATCCTGCCCTAAACGAAAATTGACCCAAACTTCTTACAAGGAAAAAATTCAACTCCGATGCGGCAGTCCAAACCACCTTCAAAGAGTTTATTGATTCTCGTCCCCATGGTTTTTTTAGTAAACGGATCAACGAACTACCTAAGAGGTGGCAAAAGTACATAGATAACAATGGTGCACACTTTGATTAATCAAATATATTTTACAAAAAAAAAAACTTTATATTCGTCCCGTACAAAACGCCAATTTCACATGTAAGGACCTAATACTTAACCAAAATATACACATTGTATAATACAAAGTACGACATGTTTTTTTTTTTATATTGTTGAGATTTTGTTTTACTCAATAGTTTTATAATTTAAATGCAGTTTTAAATGGGTTAAAGTAAATTAAACAGATGATTATCAAAATAATCTTTAATTGTTTTTACAATTTTTGTTCAACCTTTTTTATTAAATGACGCCTATATATTATTGTTATTGTAAAAAGTACCATATGCTTAATATATAAATAAACATAATTATACAATGTCGCAAAAACTGAAGCAAAATTAAATTTCTGATACAGTTTTTAGGTTGATGACTAAAGGATACTATATTTAAGGAATGTACAATAGAGTTTAGAAAATCTCGACATTTTCAGTCTAAATTCTCGAGATATCCTAGAGTCAAAATTCCAGAAGGTCCTAGGACGTTTTTTAAAAACCATTTTTGATTAGTAGTATTCATAAAAAAAATATTTTGACGTCAAATTCCAATATTTTAAACATTAAATTGATGAAATCCAGCATAAGGGACTTCGAGACACGAGACATCGTGTAACCAAAACACTAATGTGCACAAAATTTACACTAAAAAAGGGATAGTCGACTTATATTTATACTTGAGGCCCTCGGTGTATACGTTTTTCACTTAATACCTCACATAAAAAGGTAAATAAATCTTAACAGAAATAATTGAATTCATTAATAATATGATATATTTATCTTTACACTTAAAATCTGGTTTTTAGTTCATGCTTTGTACAATTCTAAGATATAGTCTTCTTAAACAAAATTATAATGCGCCTTAAGTTGCCATAATGCTGAAGATTAAGGGCCGGGCCAACTGATGATATGTGGTTACCGCAAAGGTACATACTTAATACTAATAATAATAATAAACAGAATGCTAATCGACTGCCAACATTCTCCACAACTAAATTCAATGTCGTATTATAACTATGACTATATAATTACTTACTTAATAAAACATGCTATTGTAACATACATTTACTGTAGTTATTATAAACTGCATACTGTTATATACTTATGGCAGAAAAAATGTATCGTAAAATAAATAAATTCTTAATTTATACGATTTTAAATTTTATTTTTATTTCAATAGTTAACTTACTTATATAGCTTTGTGGAATAAAACGTTTATTGCTAAGTACAATGTTCAAAGTCACCTTGATCTTTGGGTTGTGCCTTATGTATGAGACATGAGTCTAATAGTAAAAGTCTAGTAAAATTATTAGACTATATGACTTACTCAAATATAATTTCAAATTCTTTGCCACTAAGTACAAAAATCTCTCTATGACTATCTGTTGAAATAATGCCTGAAACTCCCATTTAAACAGGTACTGAAAATTTGAATATTGAAGGTAAATAATTCAGACCATTAAAGTAGAAATATGCTTATTTCTATGACTGAATTATATTTTTCCACCTTTACGACAGAGTTTTTGTATGTCTTTGGTTACCGAAAGACAATCTACTTGGAATGTTGTGAAATGGAATTCCATGATTCAGAGACAAAACTTTTGATACAATATTAAGATCTTCCTGCGCTCGTGAGTTAAGATTACTTTGAGCTAATAACTGTTTTAGCTCCACATCTGGGCTGAACGGGTTAATTTTGTTTGGTGTTGAAAAGTGATTTGTAAATGGTGGCTCAAAGGTATTGAATCTGTTGTAATTTGGGAGATTTACACCTAAATTCCCTACACTATTTTCATGGCGAAATACACGAGTACCTTGTTTCTGTCTTGGATCATCTGACGATTTGATTTGATTTGTTAGATGAAAATTTAAGCCTTGAGGAAAGTTTTGGCCAGAATTAGGTTGTAAGAAATTGCTTATACCTTGAGGGAGATGATTATCTTGTAAAGGAAACTGATTTTGTTGTTTCGTACGTAAGTGAATAAGAAAATCAACAGCTTCTCTGTTTGGAAGCTGCTGAGCGCCTAAGGTATTTGTTTGATCTAATGAAAGGCTTGGTTGAATTGTCACTTGGGATTTTTGTGGTCTTAAATTGTTTTGACTCAAAATTTGGTTTTGTGGAAAGTTTTTATGTGTATGAAAGTTAGATATTTGCTGTGTCGGAAGCTTTTGTTGTTCTAATAATATTAATTGTTTTTTAAATTGTTCTTGTTCAAACAGCGACTGTTGTATTCTTTCAACTTCTTTCTGTTGTAAAAGTAGTTGTTGACTCCTTAATAATTCTTCTTGTTGCCTCTGTTGTATTTGTAGAAATCGAAGTCGTTCTTCCAATAGTCTTTGTTTCTCTTCTAATTGTTTTTGTAGTGTTAACTGCTGGCTTATAAATTCAGTGGAATGAATATCTGATACTGCGTTATTAAGGTTTGACAGTGGGGGAATATTGGTCGGTAAGTTTGATATTGATGATATTTTTGAAGCCATTTGAGTATTCGTTTGCTGATAGATGGGTATAACTTTTTTTGGAATTCCGTGTGCATCTTGATGAACTGTAAATGCCGCTACTAAGGGTGCTTGAAACACTTGAACATCCTTTTTACTTACTTCTTCTATATTTTCTCCATCTTCATTGTGCGTTGGTTTTGGTGTCGTAGTCGTAGTTGTAGTTGATGTTGTAGTTGTTGATATACGGCGAGGTTTTTCTGTTGTCAGTTTATTTTGTGCAAAAATGCTATCTTTAGATTTTGATGTACTTGGTATGCTTCTTACTTGTTGTATATTAACACCAGTCTCTCTTGCTTGAAAAATTTCGTTGAATGGCGTTTGTGTTGGAAGATTTGCTGTAACATGATTTTCAACATTGCCAACTGTTGTACTTAAAATTGATATGTTGTTATCTATTAAAGTTGGAGTCGCGTTTGATGTATTATTAAAGGCAGATTGGCCATTGACAACAAACGAATGAATTTGTATATTTTCTTTATTAGCCTGTGAGACTGTAACTTCGTCACTAGTGCTTTCTGAGAAAAAAGGTGATGTGCTATCCGTTGTTTCCGAGATGGTTACATTTTCACTTTCTTCAAGATCACTGAGTGCTTTTAACAAAGCTTTTCTTATATAAGGATCTAAACGAACCGAAGGGGATGTTTCAACGTTGTTGGTCTTAACGTTAGTATCATCATAACTTGTCGTGTCTTGGGCAACACCAAGACAAAAAAGAGCGCAAAATAGGGTTACCGGTACCTGAAACACAAAAAAAATTAAAAATTAAAAAAAAAAAAAATTAGAAATTCCCCTAAAACCAAGTATATAAGTGACAAATATTGTTCTGGTTAATGTGAAATATGAAGACATAATGTAAATTTTTAAGTACGGAACTTCTATCATACTATTTTAAAGTTTCGATAGTTTAATGTAGTTATGTAACTATTGTTTTATGTATATTCGTATGCAAATAAATTTTAACTTGAAATATGGATCTTACGAAAAACTAAAATATTTCGTTGATTGTCCAATAATTGGGACTACTTTGTCAAACATGTAGTTACATAATTGCTCACATATTTCTAAGATTACACGAATTATGTGAAATATTTGATCTTTGGTTGTGTATAATCCTATAGCTGATGTATATTCATTTTGTTATCCAAGAGTCATTTTAAATAACTATATTAATATTTAATATATATAATTATAATTTTTAATATATATATATATATAATATTATATATAAATAAATAATATATTAATACGTATATTATTGATAAATCTTCGCAAGTGGCAGATAAGAGCATATTTGAAAATCATTTCGTAGCGCTGTAAATTGACATCGCATAGGCAACATACTGGCAGACCATTTTTCTGTGATCTTTCACAATGTCATTGATCGAATAATTTGGGTCTGGATAGTGTGCATTTCATGTACTTACTTTTCTGTCAGAGAAGTCTGAGCTCTAATCTATGCATCTTCTATTTTCGATATTAACACGCTTTTATTTTTAGATGAATTCTGAACACAAACTGGCTCATAAACTGCATCAAAGTTCATAATTAATACATTTGATAAGTATGAAAACTTTTAAAATTAAACTAAATGAAAATGTCGAGACTGTTCATTAATTATAAAAAAAAAAAACATAATTTAAAAATAGAACTGCAGTAAAAGATAAAATTATAGCCGGGAAAATAAAAATGCAGTCTCAAATTCGTGTGTTATTAGAGTAAAGTTTGAAATTAAAGCTCTTTGTTTTTTTTATCAACAAGCCGCTGCACAAGTTCGATAATATTGCGAAGAGGTTGGGAAACATACCATGAGTAATTGGCCAGTACGCAACCCGGATCTTAATCCCATTGAGCAGTGTTTAGGACAGTTTAAAAAAGTTGTATATGCGAGAAATCCTGTGTCTACAACAGTGCAGCACTAAGAACAGCGATTTCACAGATTGGTACAATATTCCGCAAGACCGTTAAATAACCCTAATCAGATCTATGCGGAAAGGATCAGAATCTGTAACCCTTATTACAGATTTTGATATGACGTGGAGGCAATACACCTTCTTAAAGGACCAAAAAAAGTTGCGTTTTTATTGTAAAAACCAATTTTGTATGCAAACATACACTTAATGATACTGCACTGTTATGAAGTTAACGAACCATCAAAAACCAAAAACTATAGGTTTCAATTTAAATTTGTATAAAAAGTTTGAATATTTGATTAAAATATTTATTTCAAAAGCGTCTTGAACATTGATGCAGTTTATGAGTTCGTCAGTGTAATTCCAAAATAGGATATAATATATATTATAATTAGGGTTTTCGCGTACCCGGCTTTTTTTGATACCCGGGTATCGGGTATTATTTTTTCAAAAACCCGGGTATACCCCGGTACCCGGGTAGGTGCACTTTTTTCAGAAAAAAGGTCAATGTTCTATTTGCCTACGAAACAGTGATGTATGTCAATAAGTCACCTTAACTTATAGTACAATCAGTTTAAAGTCTTGTTCTCATTAATTAACAAGGAGATAAAATTACTTTTTGCAACAATAATTTATGTTATAAAATAACAAAAATATAACTAAATAAACTTTCACAATGAGATAAATAGTCTTCTATTCTTAATATTATAAAGAGAAAAGATTTGATTGTTTGTTTGTTTGTTTTGATTATCTGCGAACACTGTTGATTATGTATAATTTAGCGTTCTATATATTAATAGTACCTACTCATGATTGCAAAAATCGTCAAACGGAGCAGGCATCTAAAGGCAACCCTTCGCTGTAGACATCTGCAACATATGGGGACTGAATTCTAACTTAAACGCCGACCACTTCCATCTTGAGACGGCGAAGCTGGCCTTGCTCTTTCTAACCGAGACCCAGATATCATTCTCCGGCGAACACCTCATTCCTCTCCTACCCGAGGTACAAGTAAGAACATTCCTTTTTACCTTGAATACCTTTGTACCCCAATAAGATTCAAGTTTGCGCGTTAACCTCTAAAAAGTCTCCTTTTGTCATATCCCCTCATTTTGAGAACACTCCTCTCCCTGCCACAGCCAGTATCGGCATACTTGGCGTCGAGATTTCGAACGTCGGTCAGTTCCGCGGTCAATTGGAAGTTTAAGCCAAATTGGCTTCCAAAAAGCTTGGATTGCTCAACAAGGCGAAACAGTTCTTCACGGCCCATCGCCTAAATCTTTACAAGGTGCAAATTCGGCCCCACCTGGAGTACTGCTCTCAGCTCTCACCTTTTGAACACATTCAACTTAGAAAGATAACTGATATGCTACATATACATACTACTTTTCTTTTTTTTTTTGTAAATACATACTTATATAGATAATTACACCTAGACTCAGGACAAACAGACATGTTCATGCACACAAATGTCTGTCCTGGCTGGGAATCGAACCCACGACCTGTGGTGTGTAAGGCAAGTGTCTTACCAACCACGCCAACCGGCTCGTCAGATATATATAGGATGAGTACGCACCTTTGTGCGTCATTAATAAAGATAAGGTAAGCAATATTAAGCAAACTAACAAGACGCTTTCACTATTAATAACTCACGCCTCAAAACATGTCAAAATCAATAAAGCAAACCTACGCACCCAAAAAAATAACATTAGCTTTGCGTTTATTTGTTGTATAATGCTATAATTTATCATTCGAGCATTGACTGGATACAACTGAACTTTATAATAAAGACTACAGGCCAATGGTATTTTTCCTAAAACATATACATATATACTTTCTCAAACGTCTTAGGCGTAGAAATTACATATAGGTATTACGTGTGATGGAATTTTGTATGTCAAGGGCTATGTAGGTATCTATTTAAGCATACAATTATCACCGCGAAATAACTTCGTCAATAGTTATGTAATGAATTTCATGTTGACTGAATACAAGTAGATGCTGTTTTTCAACAGCGTGTAAGGTTGGGCAGTTTAAAAATTGAAGAAAATATAATACGGGGTTTGATTTACTATAAAAGCAGCCATAACCGCAGACAGATGATGAAATATCTCATATAAGGATTGTCAATATCTTACCATTTTCGGTATGGGACCCTAATTAAGAAACGATATCTCATCTTACGCAAGTGGGCTCGATCGTGCGTAAGACATTACGCGAAGACGATCTTGCTCGAAGCATTCCAACGCTGTGACCCATTGATTCAGCAACAATGACCACCGAGCTATGATTTATAATCTTTACATGTAATTATGTCCACAGTATATTGGCGTGTTCTCTACACTTTCACGCTTTACAATTTATACAGCCATTTAACTTAACTTTTTTTACGAAATTTTACTGCTCTTCGCGATCGTATCGTTTTTTCATTATTTTGACCGAAGTTTGAAAAGAGCTGTTTGTTTAGTGATCACGAGCTGACTAAAATACATAAAATTAATAACCAACATAGTGAAAGTTAGTTAGAATTAAAAAAAAAACAAAATGAAAAAAACATCGAAATGCTTACACAAGATTAAGTTTACAATAAAAAATATAAGCAACAATATACCTAAATTAGATTTTACATGATGAGTGACGAATACTACAGTCAGTCTTGCACAATTATTCGTTATCGCAACTCTGGAGAGATTTCTGAGTTAGAAATTGATCTCCACAATTTGCTGGTGACATTCAAATTGAAACCGTTCGGTTAACTCGAGGACACCTTTTGAAGCGGAATGTTGTCTTTATCTATGCTTCTAAATACATATTGTTTCTACTTCCAAAATATAAATAGTTCCTTGTTAAAATAGTTAAAAAATAATCATACTTACAAATTTTATAATTATTACTTCAAAATTTTAAGCTTTGCTTTTTACAAGAAAAAATACTTAAGTTCGTTAATTGGAATTATTACATTAATTTCTTAAATATTTTAATTGTAACACCATATATGTATATTATATATTCTTATGTTAATGCAAAAATTAAAGGTAATAAAGATTTTCGTGACTAACATTTAGACATTACAGTAGGTTAAGGTTGATTATCGTTGATTTATGGAGGGTAGAGGTAAGGAGAATTATCTCTTATGGTAGAAATCTTAAAAAATTGTCCAGCTGTAAACTACAAATTGGCGCTAGTGTAGACAAAGGGTATGGTATGAATGTAGCAATAATTGTAACGAATTGAAAACGAATTGAAGTATGCCGAGTTAAAAAAATTAATATTATTGTCGACTAAAGTACTTACTTATTGAAAATTCCAACTACCTTGCGTAGTAAATATAACCTTAGAGAATTATTGATTTTTATTTCATGAACTGTGAAATAGTACGTTTATTTTTTAAATTTGGCGCTTCCTCTAAAATTTACCCTGTTACTAATGTGGCGCCACTCAAATTTACTGCTTTTGGCGGACATTTTTCATGTACACAGATGTTTCTCCTTTACGTCTACCCTCCATAATCATATTTCATTTGACAGGTGTTAAGTCTGTCATTGACAGGACATTACTTCTCAATGAGTCTGTATATTAACACACGCTCAATTCTTAAAATCATTGAAGATATTGTAGGAGGATTTGTTAAACTACGTCTAACAATAGTCATTTATATACATACAATGGGACCAATTACATAAGACGTTATTGTCAACAAAAGAGGAATTTCACTTTCAAAGGTGAACACTGATTACTTTAACATAGTAGAGTTTTGCATTCGTATTTTATACGAATCAATCATTGTGTGATATTCGCAAATAAATTCGATTTGAAATTTGAAATTCGATTCGAAGACCAACTACCAAAATTATTTAATAGCTCGAGTATTTTATTGTATGAATAATAGCATCATTTGTAAAATTTTGTGTTAACTTTAAATTACTCGGAATACTATCGTAATAAAAATTTAGTATTCTCATTGCACGGCATTTGCTAGTAACATAAGTAATTTAGTAATTTTAAGTTTTTTTAGCTTAGAACACATTTTATGTGACCATTAATATCGAAAACGTCATTATTTCTTTTGAAATATGTAGACCGTACGTGTTATTCGATAAGGTAATAACAATTTTACATGTATGTAAATTACAATATCTAAGTAACCTATAACAGGGGTCAATTGTTTCACAAGTTTTTTTTTGTTGGCCCCTTGTATATTGTGTAACCGATAATATCAGTCAAAGCTCGAGGAGGAACTTAATACAATTATAAGAGCACCGGTCGCCCCGAGGTTCGTCTGACGTGAACAGTGAAATATTATCGCCGACACTTTATTCCTTCTTTCTCAATCAAGAGCATTTCACGTGTTATTATTTTGCAAAATATAAGTAAAAATATATATGAAATTTATAATTTCGTGTGTGTTGCAAATTTGTATGACCATAAAACAAATGAAATCAATGTGTTCAAGAAGAGTCTTAAATCAAAGTAATAGGGAAGTGAATTTTAATAGGCACATAACGCTAGAGAGAGTGTGAAATATTTTCCACAGTCGTAACAATTGCATGGGATTATAAAACAAAATGTGGCTAACTGAGGTATTGTCGATACAGAAATTTTCGAAATAATCATGACGTGAACTTAAGCCGATGTTATAATCTGGACAAGGTAGTGTTATGATTGCGTTTTGTTACGTTCGATCTATCTTTTAGTCCACGATGCTAAGCATAGAGATTAATTAAGCCGACACGTGAAAACAATGAATATACTTGCATAGTAATCAGTTAATCAGACAACACAATAAAAATATTGCATATATTTCTCTCGTACAAACAATGCTTGTGCCTCGTCTAATGAGATGTTGCAAATAACCATACACTTGTTGAAGCATATCTAAATTTAATGAGCACTTCTCGGAAACATTACCTAATTTGTTTTATTTTTATATTATAATTATGTAAAATAGCAGTTCTTAGGGCTTCGATAATATGTTCTTACGTTTCTATTATAAGAGGACGACGTTTCATCTATGGCCATGAAACTATTTAGCTATAGGTACTCGTTTTATTTTAAGGGTTATTAAAAGCGAAATACCCTTATTTTTCGAGACAACTTCGAGAAGGAGGCACGTAGAAGAGTACTAGGCTAGGCAGCTTAATGGAAACTTCGTCAAGTTTTTTTGCCATAGATATTGCAATGCTTGAAGACAAAAGTCTTCAACGAGTACGTCTTAACAGTTATGACCCAAGGAGACGAGACGTAGATAATGAAAGTGCATTTGGTCCACGGGCTCTGAAGGATCGAATACCAAATAGACAGAGAACCAAAGATCGACATAGTACAAAGGATCAGTAAGCCGAAGTGGCAGTGGGCTGGACACATATATCGCAAAATCGACAACCGTTGGAGTAGACGTGTTCTGGAGTGGAGACCATGCTTGTCAAGCGTAGCGTAGGACGCCCTCCGGCTAGGTGGAGTAACGATATATGCAAAGTGGCTGGCAGCGGATGGAGATTGAGAGCTGAAGATCGACCTCAGTGGCGTGCCATTGGAGAGCCATTGTCCAGCAGTGGACGACAAAGGGATGATGATGATGATGATGACCCTTATTTTTAGTAATTGGTTATTTTTGTTTTGACTTTATTTAAATTAATTTTAACTAACGGACGGGAGATAATGTCCCGAATGTAATCAAGCACGTGTCTGACTGCCAAATTCTAAAGTTTAAGCTCTGGCTGGCTAAAAACAAGATACAGTTGAATACGAAAACTTAGGATTTACGTCTGAAAAATTGAGACAAGGTGAAAGGATTTTGGGCAAGCCCATCTGAGTAGGTACCACCCACTCATCAAATCTTTTAACGCTTAACAGCAATACTTAGTTTTGTTGAGTTCCGCTTAAGGGTGAGTGAGCCAGTGTAACTACTAACAAAAACAGTTTTCAAGGTTGGTGGTGCAACGGCAACGTATGGGGTAGTTAATATTTGTTACATCGCCAATGTTTATGGGCGTTAGCGACCAATTACTATGAGGTAGTCCATTTGCCCGTCCGTCAACCTATAACATAAAAAGACACGTATTCATAGTAGGTATATAAATAAATTAAATAGCAATAATACTTTTTTATTTGGGTTATAAATGAGACGTTTCCAAAAAAACCTCACTTATTTAAATTACTGAAAGCTACTCGAAGCTTCTCTAAGATATTCATAAACTGCTTCGTAAGGTATTATTATAAAATTACATATTCAAATAACTATATAATTTGTCGAAAGTAGATGAACGTATTATCTTTATTGTATTAATGTGCTTAGAACATTCATTTCAAACATTAAGAAACATTTGAATAATTTATTACGAATGTTCTTAATTCATAAACATGATTCAGTATGCAATTGGAATAGACATGTGTATTTCGTATTCATGCTGTCATTTAAATTTATATAAAACTGGCTAGTATTCGAATTTCTAATGCATATTATTCATGTTACTGAATAAAAAACACTTACTTTGATTATTCTCAATATAAACTGGTCCTTACTTCTTAAAAATTTAAAAATTTATATTTAAATACATTTTCTCACGAGTAAGAATAAGGAATTAACTACCTTGAAATAAGAATAAATACCGCCAACGTGAATCGTAAGATCACGTCAGTATTATCCTTCGAGATGTTTTGTGATATGCATTCGTAGAAAGATTTATAAATAAGATATTACATCCGTTACTTAACCGACCCAAAACATTTACTGAGCCGTTCATGTTTATGAAACTACACAAATTTAAAGCTTAACTGTAGGTAGTTACTGTAAGTAGTTAGAGCTAATACTATACAGTTGTTTTAAAATCGCTCATCGTCGTCAGTTTTACGATAAATAAATGAAGTGTAAACTGTATATATAATATGTAACGACATTGAAGGGAATGCGCAAAATATCGTTGATTCCTGTTAATTTAAGTACCGTATTATTGTAATGTTTTATGACTCGGGCGGGAGACTGGTTTGAAATCCGGTATAAATTGTTAATATTTGTCAATGCATTATTTTTTGTATTATAAACAATAATTATACATATATAATATTATATATATTATTATATATTAGTTTTCACAAGCAAACAGCTAAGCCTTGAGTTATGATATACATTAAAGCAATGCTTTCATAATGATAATTATGATTTACGCTAATCGTATTGTAATGTCATGAGTAACATACACATACAAATCTTGATCATGTATGTTATGACTTATGTCATTCGACAACCTTTAAGAAAAGTTTAATATTAACATGCAAATGGGTTATATTCACTGTTGCTAAAATTTATGGATTTAATATTTTGATCCTATGTATACGTTTATCTATGTATGTATATGTAAGCATATAAGTTGTGAAATTAAAAGTGGCTATAGTGTGGTTGGGGTGAGTGACAGTGCTATTGCAAAATATGTATTAAAAATAAATATTAAAACTAACCTACACCCATTCTCCGCGTGTTACCGGAGACAGGGGTTAAGTAGTCATGGTAGAAGTTATCTTTGGTTTCTATCTAAATACTACAAGCGTCATTGGCTAATAATGAACATTCAAACATACAAAATTCAACAATTCCAATAAAAACAATTCAATATCACACATATACATACTTTGTAAGTAAATAGCATTTCCCTAGCAGCATACAAATTCTTTTAAGATGACTAGCCTTAAAAATGAACTGAGGAAGTGATGTGATCTCACTCAAAACTCTCACTTTCTGTACTTGATTTTGACAGGTTTTTATTTTAATTTAACAATGCTTGATGTATATACTTATCGTTATACCCTTGTTATCTTAAAGCTGGTTCCTAATTAAATTGACACACTCAGAAGAGATGTGTAGTAATTATGGAAGCTTTAATATTTTGTATTGCAATTCTAATTGAAAGCACAGACTCTTACATGAATGTTATTATTTTTTCTTAGTAAATAAAGCATTGATGAACTGAGGGAGTTAAAATTATTATTGCACGCGAGATTTTCTAAAATATTAGTAGATGATAAAGCGTTATCTAATAGACTAACACTTCCATTGATTTAACTCGTTCTAGAAAATATTTTTGTAGAGAGCATAGGTCACCGTTGTGAGTCGACGACACTTATTACTGGTTGATTACGCAACAGATGGATCATCAAACCGGTAGAGATTTTGATATATCAACATTTCTTTCTCATATGTTTCGTAAGAACAGGATCTCCTAATTGTATTTCTATGCTAAATTGAATCTTTCATAACAGTTCAGATTTTTCACTGGTTTGGAATTGTAATCACAAAAATATTCCATTATTTATTTTTAATTATGTTGTAAATTTTTCTTTATGGGATAATAATTATGTAAACGTATCACGAAATATATAAAAAAAATGATAGTAATTATTTTATTTTTAACGTCCCTTATGGTTCAAAAATAGCGTGGGAAAACTATGGGCTATGCCAAGCAGAATATAATTAGCACGTTAATAAAATAGGCTGCTGTGGTTTTTTTACTCTTTAAATTAATTTGGAGAAAAATATGAATGAAAATAAATGAAAATTAATTTATACAATAAAAAATTTAATGATTTTGAAGAAATTATTTATAAATTTATTGTTTTACGTTAATTACTTAATTCATAATTTGTGATTTACTCAATATAAAGCTTAGGCCTCACTTGTAAATGTATTTTTTTCTAAACAGCAATATATTTTAAATTTAATAAAATGATTATAAGTGGTAGAGCTATGCGCAAGCTCGTCTGGGTAGGCAACACCCACTCATCAGATATTCTACCGCAAAACAACAGTATTTTATTTCAAATGCCTTAAAATATTATGTTCTTACATAGTTGCAAAGAAAGTAAAATTGTGAAATTCATTGAATGATATAATTTAGTTAACAAGTCAGCAAACGTCTCGTTGAGTTATTCGCACACAGAATCCTTAATAGTCGTCTTTTCCGACAATTCGCTTTAATTGTAAAGGAACAGATCGCATCATCACGCATGCAGCTTACGTCACTCGGCGAAAGTGCATTCAGTTTACATCAGACATGTTATATTTATTTGTCACTGTGATTGTTCTAACATATTAAACTTAATTTGCGCTTTACTTAGGGCAATTAACTGAAATAAAAATTATTTTCTTTGTGTAAACAAAAATAAAAATCTATTATGAGATTTTCTAGCTTTTATCAAGTAATTATGAATTCGGAATAATATACATTTTTTTTAAATAACGGAAAAAGAGTATCGTGACTTACCTATATACATATACATATATGATATGCAACGAAAAAACTTTTTTTTAATGATTATATCTTCATACTTTTTATATACATTACTGAAAGATTTTATAAATAATGATCAACTGTTAGTTTAATTTTACGATTATTTATTAAATATCTAATAATATATAGTAATCGTAGTAAAGTTTATATAATACACGGTTATATAAATTTAACTTTAATTGATGAAAGTAAACAAACACGGGTACATACCGGGCGCATCGTGCGGAGGCTTCGTCACTGCACACGCGGCTGGTCAAAATGAAAGGTCTCACACAACACTTGTGGCTTCTCTGCTGTGTCGACGAACACTGTTCAAGTCTAAGTCTCCGAACACCGAGCCCGCTGTCCCCAACACCAGCTTGTTATGATGATACCCCGATACTTGTTTACAAAATTCACATTGAATGTCGGTAATTGTTTCAAAATTAGCTATTTGAAACCAAAACTGTTTAAAGAAATTAGGCAACAATTACTGTTATTATACACATATCAATTAATATCAGTTACAAGCTATTGACGGTCTTACATCGATTTCAAGACTAACGAATATTAATATTATTATATTATATGTATGCAATTAAATTATTAACCGTTTCAAGTTAAAAGTACTATGGAAAAAGAAACTTATTTAAATAAATATATTAATCCGTAAGTTCTCTGAACATGGATGTGCAGTTTTTAATGATAGCTTTTCGCATGCCTACGTAACGCCGCCGAGTGCGACTTCATGTTTTAGAACGAGCAAAAAATACTAACACTAAGGCGGAGTACAGATATTATCATCCTATTTTATTTATTGTAATATAGTTTAAAAAAAAAGTACAAATAAAAAATAATCATAGTTATAATAACGATTTAATGAACCAAATTAATCTGCATTTAATAATTAAATTATTGTTTTATTTGTACAGTCTAAAATAATGTTAATACATATATATGACTAATTATTTTATATCAATTCTATTAAAAACTAAAAATATCTTTGTATCGTTAGCGTAATCCTACGCGATAAAGATTTAAAACTTTTTCAAGTCTATACCGCCTCTAGAGGATATAAAGTACTAAGTGATCGTCTGTAGTAGGAAACAGTTTTGTAACCTGAATACAACCAATTTGCATTACTAAATATTTGTAAAATTACATAACACTTATAAAAAGTTAAGCTTGATAAATTAGACTAACGATTATTATACTATTTTATAACGTACTAATATTCAATACTTGCCGATTCAGTTTTTATTAACATTTTTAATGAAACATATGAATTTGGAAATTGAAAATTTTCGACTCGGAATGAAAGATGAAAATGTTTCGTAAGATGATTATTTTTGGTTGTACACACTAGGTGAATAGAAGAGAGATTCAACAACCACCAACAAGAAGAACAACTAACTAACAGAAAAAAAATATCTTAGACAAAGACATCAACGCGCTTTCCTCTCGCGAAATCCTTGATGATCAATCGAAATATCCTTAAATGTTATTCTTGATTCATTTAATATGATTATATATTATAACTCGATTTTTATTTATTTGTTTCTATATTATATATAAAAAATATAGAGATTTTATCATAACAAAAAGTGCTATTATATACAAAATAAAATTCAGTGACAATAAAAAGATAGTAGATTAGTAGGTGCTGATTGATAATTAATTTATTATTTACAATGACATAATAAAAAGGTTTTATTTATTATACCACTAATATAAATACGATGAATGAAAGACTCGTGTTCTATTGTAGTGGGAGGTCAAGCGCCGACCGGTCTGCTCACAGTTCCCAACGACTAGACTTTCTTTTCCGACAACTATGCCCGTGTCTTTGAACTTACACGTGAAATATTAGAGGCGTTCAAAACATATATTATATGATAATGTACCTTAAGCAAATAATTTACTTGGTTAAAATTTTCGTGAAATCATAGAATAGAATTAGGTAATCGTCAAATAGTATAAAAGTATGTTTATGCTGTTATCTCTTTAAATTCGCTGGAATTAAGTTCTCATGCTCAATAAAATATAATATTTATTGCATTAAATAAAATGATTATATAAAACCAACACTTATTTTGTAATAGGTGAGGTTTTACTGCTTAACTCATAATACGGTAAGAATGCGACATCATTTACTTATTCAATAATAACGAGATGCTTATTAAATATCAAATAAGTTATGTTTGAAGCGTATTCAAATCAATTTCGAAAAATACGATTTAATAATTAGTCATATATTGTTCTTCGAAAGCAAAGACACTTTATAGACATAAGAAAATACAATAGTAGTATAATAGTTTTAATCTGTACGCATAGACAACTAAAGTCACGGCTTATAGATAGCGATATCAAATGAAATCTGCCATCAAACGTTAATAGGCTCATTGTAGTATGTAACCTTCGTGGCCTTGTTTCCAGCTGTCAATTATCTGACGGAATGGGTTAACTG
The DNA here is from genome assembly GCA_963151315.1 of Nymphalis c-album. Taxonomy (NCBI): domain Eukaryota; kingdom Metazoa; phylum Arthropoda; class Insecta; order Lepidoptera; family Nymphalidae; genus Nymphalis; species Nymphalis c-album. The sequence continues at coordinate 7,730,641 of OY720588.1, forward strand.
GGGTCAGTGAAAATGAAAACTGTAGAAATAATTAAAACTCAACAATAGCTTAGATAAGTATTACGTCTTTTTTTTAAAATGTTTATCTGAATTAATCTTCATCAAAATACACTTTATTCAAGTAGATCACATACAAGCAGTTTAAAAGTTAATGTGAAGCTACCACCAGCATGAAATCGACGAGACACTAAGTAGTTACTTTTTTCATCAATCAAAACGTATTCGTTTTTAATTAACATTAATATATATTTAATTATTAACATAGGTTTCAAATAATTTGTTATATATATACATTATATTTATAACAATTGTATCTTAATTAAATATATTTTTTGATACTAACGTATTGCTAGCAGCTTCGCCCGCGCCATAATCGAAAATCCAATTAAACGGTATGGATAGGTGAAAATATGTTAATTATGTCACTACACACTGACATACACCGTACAAACTACCGTTCGTATTTATGATATTACTGCTATTATTATTATTCTAGAAATTAAGGAAAAATGGATAAACTGTATATAGTAGGGTATTACAATAAATGATGATGATGAAATGAAGTCTCATAACGTATCACTAACTAGACCAATACGAGCTTTTGATAGAAATTCCTGAAATTCAGGTAAAGTTTGGTGACAGCCTCTAGGCTGAAGTTCCAGCAATGATTGGTGAATTCCATACTTAATAGTTGTGTTATTAACCATGATGATTTAGATTCAGTTTATAATATGTTTTAATAATTTACTATGAACGTGAACGCTACTATGAAAGTGTTGGAATTAGCTTTTTTAGTATATTACTTTAATTTCGATGCCCTTTCAGTCAATGCATGCAACCAAAAGCCCATAGAATTATTTTAATGAATGAATTATAATGTTACAATAGTATTTTTTTAAATATCTGCTTGAGCATGTCATAAAAAGGCTTACTTCGATATATATAATATTACATTTACTGAAATTTCATTTCATTTAAATTTTGATTGACTATAAAATTTATTTTTTATAATGATTACTTTAAAATACGCCTATTCTTAAGATTCACCCAATTATATTATTACTTTAAAATGAAAAGGGTGATTGGAAACGATGAGTAGTACAATATATTTTTTGCTTGAATTGCATAAGCTTAATGGTAAGTAACAATGTATGACAACGTGACAAATTGTTGAAATTAAAAACGATGCCGCACCTTCGGTCGGCGATGTCCGTTTTTACCGCTTTATGGTTGTTTCAACATGATGAGGCTTTCTCCTCACGTCGTTTACATATAGTTACGCACATTTTCTGTTTGCTTAAAAAATTTCACCATCAATAAGAATCTACGGGATACCACTAAAGAGTTAGGTTATTTTTTATCGTATTAAAAATATGTTGCTTGCATTTTAATGCCATTGTATCACGTCATAGTAAGAAACACAATATAGTCTATACTTATACGAAAACGTCTTGATATCCGGATAAACATTTTTTAAGTAGAGTTGAGTTTTTAGGTGAGATTATTTCGGTATACATTATCTTAAATAACATAGCGTCCTCGATATATCATTTATTCAAAATATTTATTGCAATGAAATCTACAAATGTTAAATCAATTTGAAAATTTAACACCATGATTTACGAATCTTCTAATTAGTCTTTGGGACCAAAATCTATGTTTTTCATCATTGTTTGACATGGTTTTACTTGTTAAGTATCAACACTATCTTTTTTATGTGTATGTGAAGCATCACGAATTCACACGAATTCATTTGAGTGAGACATTACGCAGCGTTAATTTAAAAATAACGAATATGATGCTTATTGCATTAAGTTATGACTGTGAGTTGAAATCGTGGATAATGCCGAGTAGTGCAGACCTCGGACCAGACATGTTGATTGTTAACCTGATTGAAATTACTTATCCTCTATTTAACAATTAGTACATAATCAACTAACTAGCTATCAACTAAACAACTAGCCATCGGGTAGACTGCGAATACAAACTAGTGGTATCAGTCTCGTTTTAAAATTGCGTGTAATCTTTCAAAAGTGTAAGAGTTTGTTTGTGTCTGAAGTCTAATGCTGATCGTAATATGATGACCTGAGATAGAGATTTAGTGGGACACATTATGCTTTGGAAATAATGAATTAAAATTAATGACTTTTTATACCCTTTGTCAATTGCAATCATCATTATTGATTACGATTACTTTGTATGTATAATAATAAGTAATATCATTTTCATGAATATTATTTGTATAGTTAATGTATTAGACTTTTCGAATTACTACTTTATTTGATTACATTCATCGAGACGATTTAATACATATATTTTTTATTATTCAAAACTGTAGCATAATGTCTCGTGACGGTTATGTGTGCAATATAAAGTTTATATTAATTTGTCGTTCTTCACTTGGTTTCTACTCCAATTTTTTTTCTTCAACAACTAAACGATACATATTTAAATCATATCTCCTGGTCATAGCTTGTATAATTTTAGGTTTTGGTTATATTTGCTGGACGCATCAGATGACATATGTTGGAGTTTTGACAGGATTAAGTCAATTCTTTGTTTATTTTATATGTTCTTTTTACACAGAAGAAAATTATGTGTTGAATTACTACGAGTTTGATATATTACTTGATGACAAAAGGCAGAAAAATGTATATAACAAATTATTTTATTTTTATGGCTTTACATTGTTTTAAATATTAGTTTAACTTTTATTTTATTTACATTGATTTGTATACAAGGTTATGTACGACAACTATTATGTAACCAGGAGAATAGGCTTTCTAACAATTCTACATTTATCAAATGATTTCGGGAGACTTACAATTATAATGATTTATGCACTTTTATTTTGTCGAATTAAATTATTTTATATGAAAATACGATGTGAGATTTCAAAGAATCCTAACATTTTGGAATGGAGAAAATTTATGGAAATTTACATTAAACATTTAAAGTCATTGGATTCAGACTACCCATTAAAGTTACTGGTAAGGCAATTCATATTTGATTTTACTTTATTTGTAATTTTGTATCAAAACAATCATATTGAGAATATGAGGAAAAGCACAATTATTAACTTAATTCGACTGTTCAATCTTGGTTCGCTTGGATTAATACATAAATATGTATTTCCTTTTAAAAACTCAAATATTAAATTATATATCCTTCTAAAATAAAATTTAATACCCTTTTTTATTTTTACTAAATAGATTCGTATTTATCAGAAGTTTAAATCGAAACATAAGGAAATCATTCAACAAATGTGACGAGCATTTTGTTAAATGATGGAGCTCTCGAGTCTTTAGATAGTTTTTATACTAATATTTGTGTATTATATTGTAAGGATAATTATTATCAATATTTCAGACGTTTACTCTGATATTGCATCTGATGTTGCAACTGCCATAGAAATTATAGATCTACAATTCAATACGGTAAGAAATACATATGTCTTGCAAAGTGGTATTGTTTTTTAACCATTATTTTCCAATTTTTACTATTTTAAAACTTATTTACACCCCGGTGCCTCTGAAAGTACGTTACGCCGTTGGTTCTGCACTCAAACTCTTTTCGTCTTCATGAGTATTAATAATAGAGAGTGCAGATTACGAACACACATTTGCACTATAATTTATCTCGTGCAGTTGGTCTTGAGACTGGCCACTGAGGCCGAAATCTGTTAGGAGAATCAGATTTAATAATGAGAAAATGACAAAAATTAAAATGTATTCATATTTTTATAAATATTTTGTAAATTTTGATGGCATAAATTAGCTAATTCTAGTATTAATATCTCAGCTTACAGATTATGCTCTTCAGAAAGTTAGCGTCTTCACAATTGCTTCTTTTCAAAAATGCTTAATTTTATTCGCTCCAATAATATTAATCGACATGACCGTCAGAAAATATAGTAAATTGAAAATGTATGTCGCCGACAGGATGTTTACAAGCGCTGGTAAATATTATATATGGATGGTAGATTTAATAACTGAGTGATTTCATTCATATGTTTTCAGATGCGAGGCTACGTGCAGAGTATAGACAGTTTCTCGATTGTTTAAATGAGCGTCCACTTGAATACGTCGCATTTCGCATCATGCCATTGGAGACACGGTCGCTACTCAGAATACTGTCCCTCATTGTTGCTTACCTAGTTTGATTATTACAGTTATCACAAAAAACACACCGTTCGGTTTGAGATAAATAAATAAAAAATAAAATAAAAATAATTTATTTCATTCAAAGTAGTACACTTGTTTATACATCGTTGGGTACCCCCTTTTAAGTATATCAATACCTGTAGTAGGAGGCCCCGCTCTTCCCTTATGCAATCAGCGGTAAGTACTACGAGACAGCAGTTACAAAATATACTATACTTTACATAATAATTTTCTCATACTAAAACTTAAATATTGACAATCACGGTAATACAAATAACAAATTTTATCTAAAATGTGTATTATTATAACAGTATTAATATGTTTGAGGGTATGTGTGGCGTGATGATGAGAGAGTATCTGAGGCGTAGGGCTTAAGCATGTGTTTTTGTGAGTGTGTTGGCTTATGCATGTTGTGAGCAGTGTTTGTCGGCGTGCGCGCGTGTGTGTGTGTGTGTGTGTGTGTGTGTGTGTGTGTGTGTGTGTGTGTGTGTGTGTGTGTGTGTGTGTGTGTGTGTGTGTGTGTGTTGGTGTGTATAAGGGACAGTATGAATGCGTGTGTTTGTGTTTGCCTTGTTTATTCGCAACAATTTGTTAGGTGATGTATTCAAGCAGGGATTCTATTTCTTTATAGTTACGTTTTAACAGCCAGTCTGTTAAGGCTTTTTTGCTATCATAGTATGTACTGGAATATATGTCCACTTCCTGGTTTATTTTATTAAACAAATGAATAGATTGTCTTGAGTATTGTCTTGAGGCAAATTTACTTTTGATAGATTCATTATATGGCACTGTGTACTTTCTGCGTTTATTTGTTAATAGAGGTAAATATTTCAAGCTTTTATGGAGCCTTAATACTGTTGTTATTATATAAAGTTTTCTCACCGTAAGTAGACCACTTATCTCGTACAGTGCAGTGGTAGGGAATCTATATGGTTTGCTGTACATCACCCTTATCAAACATCTTTGAGCTCTTTCCAGTTCAAGGAATCTAGTCTTAGCTGCTCCACCCCAAACAGGAATGCAGTAGCCCAAGGTCGATTGTACTAAAGCTATGTACACTTTATTTAGTAAGGGCTTTGCACATACATACCGTAGAGATTTAAAAATCCAGATAAACTTTCTAACCCTAGTTATCATCAGTTCCAGTTGCGAATACCAAGATAATCTTTGGTCAACCATAACACCAAGGTATTTTACACTAGCAACTTTATTTATTTGAGGACAGTCACAATCAGACTCGAGGTCGTCAGGGCATTTATGAATTTTTATGATAAAATCGGATTTTGGTTGAGCGCTGCTAACTTTCGTAAAGCAAACGTAATTTGTTTTGGAGATATTCAAAGTCAATAAGTTTGCATTTAGCCACTTTGCGACTTTTTTGAGTCCTAATTCCGCTGTTTTCTTCAAAGAAGACCAAGTGTCTGCCACGAATACGATGGCAGTGTCGTCTGCATAGGTAAAAATTTGGCCGTCTTCAAGCTCCATATCACACAACTGATTAATGTAAATCAAAAACAGGGTCGGGCCAATCACGCTTCCTTGGGGGACTCCGTAATTAACAGTCACAGTATCACTAATAAATTCACCTATTTTGACGGATTGCTTTCTGTCTTTAAGGTAACTTGTGAGAAGCGAAAGAGATTTATCCCTAAACCCAAGACCCTCCAGTCTCCTCAATAGAATAGGCACAGACACCGTGTCGAAGGCTTTTTTCAGATCTAGAAACACCGCCAAACATTTTTTGCCCTTATCAACCTGCCGGACAATTACTTTGGTGAGATCCCCGACCGCATCCTCAGTGGACACACCTTTACGGAAACCATACTGCGATTTGGAAATGATATTATATTTGTCAAAGTAGTTCTGGAGCCTTCTATTCACTATTTTTTCCATAATTTTTGAAATACCGGTCAAAACAGATATTGGTCTATAATTTGTTATATCATCCCTGTTTCCACTCTTATATACTGGTGTGATTATAGACTGCTTAAAGGCCTCCGGAAATGTACCTTGTTCGAAACTCAAATTAATTATTTTACTTATTATAGGAACAACAATGTCCTTGGCCATTTTTAGGAATGCGGTCGGGATGGTATCCCATCCTGTTGCACTATTTGTATCTAGGTTCATAAGCGTACTCTCTACTTCTAATGGATCTGTACATAATAGCACAAAAGAACTTACCTGAGGACTGCAAATATCTTGAGATAATAATTGTGTTTGACAAAATTATATTTCTTCAACAATACATACTATAAATAATAATTAAAACAATAAAGGCTTCATGTGTACCTTCTGTTGTTGAATACGGTTTAAAATCTAAAACAGTTGCTTTAATTCTGAGTTCAGTATATATGTCAGAATAAAAATAAATCTTGGTGGCATTTCAAAAAAATCAAAAATTTAAATAAAATGGATTTCCAGGTTAACTTTTGATATAAAAGCTGAATAATGGTTCTATTTCTATAGCTCTGAACGTGTATAATTAAATATTGTAACACCGGGTTGGATGTCAATGCAGTTTTGTAACTTTTGAAAGAAAAGCGATGCAGCCGTGGCGTCGAATCCGGCAGAAGGAATGCGTGGCGCAACCTCTCTTGACAACTGCAGTTCAAGGACAGCTGCATACAATGAAATCAGTGATTTAATATGTATTTGTCCACTTTGTTTTTGTTGCGATAAAACTTAATAATTTCCATAATAGAGCAAGAGCCCACGACGGTCAGACCTTCGTCATATTATAAAAGCTGAAATTTTTTCTTCGCGTCGATTCATTTGTCGCGCACATGCTTAATGCAAATTTAGACTTATATGGTTTTCTCATGGATACCATTGTCAAAACGGGACCAAATTAAAATGAGACCAAATGGAAAGCACCAGCTTTCAAATAAAAAAATCATCAAAATCTATTCACCTAGTCGAAAGTTATGTAAGTATTAACAAAAATACAAAAAAAGTAACATGTATAAAATTTAGCTATGACGAAGTTTAGGGATGTCTGGCAGGGGGTAGCAACTGTCATAAGTGTCCGGCAATGGATGACGAGATTTCTAAAGTTATCCCGAAGAAAATATAAAAAAATTGAGCTTTATACTTTAACGAAAGTAAGGTTCTATTTTATACACCTTTAATACCTGTTACCTGCCAAAGTAACCACTACCCAAACTCTATAGTTGCTGGTCGTTCTTACCTGTATAGGGTATATGCATAGAAAATTTTTCAGCTTTTATAATATGACGAAGGTCTGGCCGTCGTGGGCTCTTGGGCTATAAAACATATATTATTATTTTCACTAATAATGCTTTTATTATCTTACTAGCTGTACCCGCGACTTCGTCCGCGTAGAATTTAACAAAAAAGTTAATCATTTTTATTTTTATTATCATTTTTTTTTCTAAAATAAAAGTAGCCTTAGTTACTCCTTATTACATCAGCTACCTGCCAATAAAAGTCCCGTCAAAATCGGTCCAGCCATTTCAGAGATTAGCCGGAACAAACAGACAGACAGACAGACAGACAAAAATTGTAAAAAATGTTATTTTGGTGTATGTACCGTATATATATTCATATGCATGTAGTAAAAAGCGGTTATTTCAATATTAAAAACAGACACTCCAATTTTATTTATATGTATAGATTATCATTTTTTTTCTAAAATAAAAGTAGCCTAAGTTACTCCTTATTACATCAGCTACCTGCCAGTATAAGTCCCGTCAAAATCGGTCCAGCCATTTCAGAGATTAGCCGGAACAAACAGACAGACAGACAAAAATTGTAAAAAGTGTTATTTTGGTGTATGTACCGTATATATATTCATATGCATGTAGTAAAAAGCGGTTATTTCGATATTAAAAACAGACACTCCAATTTTATTTATATGTATAGATTGAAACTAACAATTTTTTCTGTATTAATTAATTTGAGAATGTAATCTTGTTCTGAATTACTTTTTTTTTTTAAATCTTACTAAATTCCTATTATTTATTTATTACAATATACTAAATAGTACCAACATTTTTGTATTTGTATTGATTTCATGACTGGTTGAGGTATAAATTAAAAGCAAACTAATAATAGCTTAAAAGATATTCTGATCAATGTTTTATTTCTAGAGATAACCTGTTTAAGAAAAACCGGACAAGTGCGAGTCGGACTCGCTCACCGAGGGTTACGTACAAATTCGTAAGTACATATTTTATGGTTATGTTTAATTACAAAATTTTAATTTTAGTAAGCAATTATGCATAACAGTGTAAACTATTAGGTACTACATACAACAAAATTATCTACCTATACTTATAAAGAGGAAAAAGGTGTTTTTATTCTTACTCATAAATCGAAAATTATACATCATAAAAATAATTAATAATGTGTTTAAGCTTGTGCCAAAGAAGCCTTTTCATACGATACACGCCATGACTCGGTTAACTCAATTCAAAATTTGGACCGCCGTGCCTTGCATGCATTGCATGTTCCTGTTTTTTTATGATTTATTTACAAATGTATAGTTTTCAGATTTTTCCCTATACTTGTAGTATAACACAGTTTTACTTGCCTAATTTCGTAGTTCTAGGTCAACGGGAAATACCCTGTGAATTTTGATTTGCTTAAGTGTCAAAATATACATTTTTTTGAGGCATAAACGGCCGTATCTTTTTTCACGTTAACTTAGATGTTCAATTTTTTCACTGCTTCAAGAGACTGCAGACTTAAGTATATAGTTTTCATTTTAACTCGATACCTCCACGCGTTTTCGAGATAAAGGGTCTTGACAGACAGACAGATAGACGGACGGACGGATGGACGGACGGACGGACAACAAAGTGATCCTATAAGGGTTCCGTTTTTACCCTTTGAGGTACGGAACCCCAAAAACTGTTAAAATAAAAAAAATATATAAATGTACAATTTTTTTCTTGGTAACTATACGATAAATATCTGAAGACATCCTCGTGTGTTAAGTATCGCTTTTACGTTTAAAAGTATTCTATAGGTATTCAGAATTATAAGCTGTACCGAATACCAGTAACCAAACGTTATTTTATATCTCCCTACCGTATTATATTATGAACACAAAAATTGGAGGTAAAGTGACACAAAAATTAAAATTTAGTTTCTTGTGGTCTAGAATAATCAATATGTTTTAAATTTTCTTAACCTAAATTAATTTATAGAAATGTTAGGTGTACCAAATAGGAACTATATATTTGAGTTAATGAGGTGTGGAACGTATAGCAGTCGTGCGAGGTTGCTGCGCGCGTATCGGCCTCGCTGCTGCGGCGCGCCGTGCCCGGGCCGACCCCATAGAGAAGCCCACGTCGTGTGATGTCGTCGGACGCTCTCCGCTGAATCGCGACGACACTCCTACAATACGAAATAATTTGTCGGTTAAACATTTCAATCTCTGAATATCATATTTATGGAATCAATTTTATATGAACTATGTACATTATTATTAATGAAATCAAGATTTTATCTGACTCTTACCTCCTTTTTTTCACATTTTACTCTTATTTGACGTTTTAATTCCCTTAAGTATTCTATATCCATAAGCTCCCGCCATCTGATGATATGGAACGTTATCATTAATCAGTAATTATTATTTCTATATAGCCCAATGTCTACTTACAAAAGTTAAATTTAACATACAACTTACTACTGAAAGTGGTTAAATATATTTACATTAATGTTTGACATGTATTTTGCATTTGCATTTTGCATTTCAGACTACAGACATGTTTTAAAAAAAAATTAAATTAAATTAATAAAATACAATTCTGCGTACTTTATCATTATCAATGTATAAATTACTTAAACATTTACTTGGTGGTAGAGCTTTGTGCAAGCTCGTCTGGGTAGGTACCACCCACTCATCAGATATTCTGCAGCAAAACAGTAGTACTTTGTATTGCTGTGTTCCGGTTTGAAGGGTGAGTGAGCCAGTGTAATTACAGGCACAAGGGACATAACATCTTAGTTCCCAAGGTTGGTGGCGCATTGGCGATGTAAGCGATGGTTAACATTTCTTACAATGCCATTGTCTATGGGCGTTGGTGACCACTTACTATCACGTGGCCCATATGCTCGTCCGCCTTCCTATACAATAAAAAAAAAAAAAAACATTTATCAATATGTAGGTACTACCCGGCGATAATAATCATAATACATCTTCCGAATGACATGACCTTTGATAGAAAGTTGTGACATCAGCTTGAGTTCAAGTAGATATTATTGATGTTAAAAATATTAATGAAAACCACAAATTTCCCAAATTTTAATTTTTTTTTATTCATATATCGAAATAATTAGATTAGATCTTGCGCCTCAGCCAAATGGCAAGACAATGACAAGTTCAAATATTTAACAACTGTTGTTTCAAACACATTTTTGGCAATACACAATCATATTTTAATTGCACTTGAATTTTGTCCAGACTACCATATAGAGTGTCTTGTAGTAAATGTACTTTTTGATAAATAAAAACATGATAATATCGAGACTTCAAAAAAGGTAAAAAAAATAGATTTAAAAGTCCATTGCCAATATTTGAATTTTAAAATTTAATTGATTATTCATTAATAAAATTATGTTTTTGATAATGTCAAATACAAGGGCATTAGGGAAAGGTTATGAAACATATAAAACTTGGATTAATAAAAAGTTACATAACTCGTATGGTTATTTCTACATGACAGTCTCGTCGTAATTAAAAACTAACGTTATGAAACATGGCTATGGCAAAAATGAGTTATTTCAAACATGTTCGTTTGGAAAATTTATTAATAGTGTCTCCAACATTGCATGTTTGCCTTCGCGTGGCCTTCATATGATTTAACATGTGAAATATTAGAACATTATATTTTCTTTGATTTATTGGATTATTTTATAATTGACGTCGATCTAAGTGCGATTGTTTTGAAAATTATTTTGTTTATAATTTTGTATTTATGCGTTTCAAATTTCAATTGCACGGGTCTCGCGACTGTACAAGTAGGAAATATTTTATACTTTTAGCCCGCTTTTAAAACTTCGTATATTATTTTATTATAATAATTTGCATTAGGACTCATCAGGACGTAAATATACAATACATTTTTTTGCTAAAGTATTAAATTTTATTGACATTAATTCTAGAAATAAACTTTGATAAACTTGTATTATAACCGCATTACATACGTTTTAAGTAAGTCATCTTCATTAATATCGTAAACGCGAAATTATCTCTGTCTGTCTGTCACGGTTAAAATATACAGGTACAGAATAAGCTTCAATACCAAGAACGAACATATGGATTAACGGTTGTATGTTAGATCCATTGGTGCCGTACTCTATGGTAGCAATGTAGCGATTAATATTTAGGGCTTTCAGTATTTCAAGAATTCTCAGACATGCAAGTGTTCTTACGATGCTACTAATTACTATTCACATAGGTATTATTTAAGGTGAATGACAACTTTAAAAGGGTATTCATCACAAACTGAATGTCACACAAACGAATCCGTGGGTTTTGCTAGTTTATAGTATAATAGAATAAGTAACCTGGTTACCGAACGATTGCTAAGTATTTAACCCTACGCAACACTTATACATATCATTGAATGTAGGTAAACATATTATTAGCATGCAACTAGATATGATATTTATCCAAGGTAGATAATTATAACGTTACTTATGTTATACTTCAACTTAAATTCTTTTATACTCTTAAACAACCATTTATGTTACCTGTCAATTATAGCGTTGAACTAATTTGTTGCTCATTGTATTTTATACATACTCGCATGATTGCTCCGGAGGTCGTGTGACATCGCTCGAAGGCAGAGTTCGAGCACCAACGCGCCTACTTCTCGCTAACAATGGAACAAGCTCTATGCCTCCAGTCGCACGTAGTATCGTAGCCTCTGGCGTTAGTTTGTTGTCTGTGGCATAACTTTCTATATTGTACTCTTCATCATCAGGATTTTTTCTCGTTACTCTGTCTCCGTTTGAAAATCTTTTGACAAATTTACTCTTATTCGGGCTTCGTTTTTGTGTGCCGTTTTTGCTAGAAATATACTTATGTTCTTTACCTCCACTTTTAAACTTAGCTTCAGTACAATCATCACGATCTGGCCTTAATTGTTTACCGGGTATGTCAGGTAATTTTTCAACGATTGAAGGTTTTATATTTTCTTTACTCTTTGTCTCATCTTCTTTGGTACAATCGTCGACTCTCTTTACTTTAGGTAAAGTAAGCGACGACCTTTTACATCGCTTGTGTTCGCCTCTTAATTTATTAAAAATTTCATTATTTGTCCAACCCTGAAAATTATTATTCTGAATGAAAGCTATTGAACTTTCCTATTATAAAATTCACACAAATTATATTATTATTTATTTACCATAGACTTAGAGAAATTTAAGCCAATATCTCGAGGGTTCCTCCAAATCGTCCCACCTGGTCCTGGCTTGCCCCAAGGGCCATCCATCGTTTGCTAAAAATACAAAAAATAGTCAATATCAAATTACAACTTCTAAAATAAAATAAAATTTTATTACCATTTTGCGCTCGTATTCCAAATTGCGTCTTATCCCTTCTTTTATTGATTTCTGCCTCTTATCAACCATTTCATCTAAAATGGATATATTTTATGTTATTTCTATAGGTAACTATTTCATTTTACAAGATTCAAATCACATTATAATTTTTTAATACTAGACGACCTGAAACTTTGTAATATATGAAAAATTAACGATGACATTGATTTTTCACGTGATTATTTATAGTATAGCAAGACGTGTCTACTATATCGTGATTGATAGTTTATTGATTGGTAGTTTATTTAATTCCTTTTTTTTTTTATTATATAGGAAGGCGGACGAGCATTTGGGCCACCTGATGGTAAGTGATCACCAACGCCCATAGACAATGGCTTTGTAAGAAATGTTAACCATCGCTTACATCGCCAATGCGCCACCAACCTTGGGAACTAAGATCTTACGTCCCTTGTGCCTGTTAATTACAGGCTGGCTCACTCACCCTTCAAACCGGAACACAGCAATACAAAGTACTGCTGTTTTGCGGCAGAATATCTGATGAGTGGGTGGTACCTACCCAGACGAGCTTGCACAAAGCTCTACCACCAAGTAAATCCTTAAAGTGAACGTTACTCGGTATCTTAACATCTTTTGTAAAACCTAAAATTTGTTTGTAGGCCTGTTGCTGGTTCGGCGTTTGTTTATATCTTATATCATTGTCAACGGTCTGCCTCAAAACATCGGCATAGCAAAGTTGCGGATCTTCGCGGAGACGCAGTGGCGTGCGTCGGTGTCGACGAGGCGATGACCACCTCCGGCAAGGCTCGTGGGCAGCTGTGCCCTGAAATTTTAACCATATTATATATATATACTACTATAACGACAGGTCAAAAACAATTAATATAAAAGTTATTTATCACACAATAAAGATAATTATGTAGTTGCTCCAATCGGCAGAAATGAAAACATATATGTTTATCAAGATAAGAAGGATGGAAGGATAACATAAAAAGGATTAGATGATCATTTTTCCTTTTCTAATTTAATAAATAGTTAAGTATGCTTTTAACTAACAATACAGCATTATGCATATACCTTAAGTAAAATGAACACTTAAAAGAAACTCGCACTTAACAGAACATTCTTTAAATTATACGTATTATGTCACTGTCGCCCAACGATCAAGTCTTACAAACGCAATGTGACCCTTGCCTTATATAGATTGATTGCAGCGTTTACTTGATTACAATCATTATCTCCCCAAGCATTGATGACGAGGCACAATGCTTTTTTGAAACCATAATTTATGTAAATAGATTCGGCTAAAGTTAAAAAGTTGAATTGGAATTCAATATAATCGTAAGTAGTATCAGTAACGCGAAGGTGAGTTTGTTTGTTACATTTTTACGTCTGGCTATGACGTAAAAGAATAACAATTCAATCGACCATCATGAATTATTGCATACACATACGATATCTAATACTTGCCTCATATAACTATATAAATATATAGCGTTAACTATATAAATAATTAAACGATTTACTAACATTATAAATACAATAATATTTATATTATACATAAACAAAAAATAAATTTTATATTTATTTAATTCTTAATTTAAAAGCAAACAGTTTCAATGCGAAAATAGATTATAAAAACGAAAATTATGAAATGTTTGGCCTTGGTAGTCGTAAATATACATAATAGAGATGCAATGAATACTAACAGAATTAGAAGATCTTATGTATTGCAAATATTTGTACAAAAGTGACAAAATACGAATAACTTTATCTATACTAACATATAAAGCTGAAGAGTTTGTTTTGTTTGATCCGGCTAATCTCAGGAACTACTGGTTCGAATTTAAAAAATATTTTTATGTTGGATAGTCCTTTTATCGAGGAAGGCCCTAGGTTTATTTTTAACTTTTATATTTTTATTAATTATACGCAGGTGAAACCGCGGTACAGCTAGTAGATAATGTGTCGTGTTGTTCACGAAAAATAAAATAGGGATTAATTCAACCAATGGGTTTCATAAAACACAAACGGAATATTTGTTTAGTCGCATCCTTCAATCGAGCTTATAAGCACTTCCAAAGAGGCTTGACGTTTTAAACTCTAAAGATGGGCGGCATTATATTTTAATCATATATTGTTTGTATTGTAATATTTACAATAAGCGATTGCTAAGCTGTAGCTTGACATACTACCTTAAGTTCATCTTCGGGGTAGATACCAATAGCGCGGAGATTGCAAAATCGTATGCTCCGAAGATTGGGCGCGCCGCCGCCTGCACGACCCCACGGCTCGTACGACGCCAGCTCTAGTCTCGCCTAAGATATTTTTTATAATTATTTTATGACAATTACATACATACATTAATAACTATTTGAAAAATACCACAATATATTTTACTATATTACAAAACGGTTCAAATAAACATGTGTGATATTAAAGTTTCTTAGGCTTTCTCTACCTCGTGCAGACAATAAACAATTGGCGGTTATGTTATTTTCTTCGGTTTGTCGACTTTTTGTAAAGCTTCTCATAAGTTATAGGTAGGCAAAGTAAAAATAAAATAAAAATAAAGATACAAGGACAAAAAAAATAACATAAATATTTTAATGACTGTCACATAACATAATTAAAACTGAAACTAATATTCCCAAAAATACAGCTAAGTTAGGTAAAATTACATTTATTTTAATTGAACATTTTATAGTATTTTATAATTTGAAATACGAATTTCCACCATTACATAATCGTACAAGGATTTTTTCTTTATATGATTCCAAATTTGAAAACCTACGCTTACCTGTTTCTGTAGTTCAAACTTCTCTTTAGACCGTTGTTCACGTCTTTCTTTCGCGAGCCGTTCGCCCTCAGTACGAGTTTGTTCAGCTCGTAGTCGCTCCCGAGCCCGACTTCGCGCCGAACCAGAAGATACAGTACTTAATCTCCTACGAGTTTGTAGTATTAACAATTAACATTACTCTTTAAAAGTGGCTGCTACAAAATGTAATAAGTAATTAATATGCCTAAAACCTTATTTATAAAACAAGCAAGAAAGAGACTTTCAGTTTATCATTCTTTGCTCTGCTGTTTCTTTTTTAATTTATTCAATTTATAAGTAGGCAAAATAAGCAAAAATTCGCAAGTTATTCGACTGGTACTCTGCCCGGCAGGGACAGCGAATGTACTTGTTTTCAGAACACGGAAGTGTTAACATTCGCAATTTCTTAACTCCGGGTGGGTGATGATAATTTTTTAACAGAAAACAAAAGCAAATACAAGCAAGCCACTAAATCTACAAGGGAGACAGTTATTAAATTATTTTTAGAATTCACATAATATAAAAATATTAATTATACATATTAAAATACAAGAAATATTGATCCAATAAATAAACATTAAAAAACAATGTAGTTAAGTTCTATAAATATTTAACGTACCTTCGTAGTCGACGTGAATGTAATGCAATCATTTATACATTAGGAAAGAAAAACTGAAGGGCACTGAGATATAAAAACTCACAAAAATGCAGATTTATAAAATAATTGTATTAAGTACTTACATAATAAGTAAGTTTAATATTAATTATTTCGGAGAATATGGTTGGTTGTATATTATAATTGTTTGTAGCGTTTTAATATCAATTCAATATTTATTTTTGTATACAAAAAGAGGAAGTCACTTAGAGAACTGATTGTAGCCATGCGACAATTGGCTTACAACTGCGAACTTGGTATAAGGAATAAGTAAATATAAATGTGAAGGCTGCACGCTTCAGGAATCGTTTCCATTGTCGTCGTTTCAGTTAAGCGCAACGTCATCAAATTAAAAATAAAATGCCAAAAAAGACGTATTATTTTTTATGTAAAATCAATTATTACCTACTTATTTTTTAATGTCAATATAGTGTAAGATGAAATGTGCCGAGTCATCAACTATGATTGCTTTGTAGGTCACAAAATTATGTTAAACTAAATGTTAAAAATTAATCTATGTCGGCATCGAACTAGAACAAATTATTATAATTCAAAGAGCAGTGGTTGGCCTTTATGAATCAACTTTATTTACTTCGCAATACTTCTTAATACAGTGGTTTAAAGAAAAAAATTGCAACCTGCGTTATTAAACTATATATTGTTTTCATTAAGAGCTCTATACCGTCAGTGCTTCTTTTTCACTACATCAGCAAAGCCAAAAATAAACTTTTAGTTATTAACTCACAGGTTACAACACGATCGGCTTGCAAGCCACCTCGAGTAATTTTGATTTGATAGGAACCATTAAGGATTTTTGCAAATCATCATGGTGGTCATAGTTTGAGCCGTAATGTTATTACTGTAAGAACTAGGTCAAAGCGCCTAGCAAAAGGATATAATATTTATTCGAAGTGACGAGTGAATAATCATAATTTAATTTTAATTTCAGGCGCAAATAAAATTCTTGGTAGTTAACTTATTGAGTAGGTATAAAATGTGTTATATCATTTATTTTAGTAAGTTATCTTGAAATAATTCATTTTTTCTTAATTTGCCAATTATGTATAATATCTGGAAACTGGAGCTTTTTAGTAACTATTTTAAAATGATATATTCACTGCCTATTGTTTATTACAGACTCAATAAGTCTGTAATAATAATTTATAGAAGTTAATTCTGAAAGAAGTTTTTCTTACAGTTAGCCACCCGATAGGCTAATAAGAATTAATGATATGATAATGTGCTATAAGTAAATAAAAAAATATACACGCCGTTCCTAAAAAATGACATTTATCATTATTGCCTCTGCTAGTGACAGGAGGGCTGGTTCATTTTTCGCCCAGAGAAACGGAATTTCGATTCAAAAGGGAATTGCTGCTTGCATGCATTCTTGCCACCATTCCACTCGGTCACGATTTGTACAGTAACTATTTTTAATTTTCATTGTGTTTATTTAAGGCTTTAATGTAAGTAAATGTTGATATATGTTAAAAACAAGTTATAAATCGTACTAATTCAACTATTTTTTATTCATTACTGACGTATTCATAAAAATACGTACGATTATTATATAAAGTAGAGATGAAAATAATCGTCAATAAAATGTTGCAAAAGATTTGAACATCAAAGTTTGTGATTTGCATAATAGCCCAGTCATCTTAGGTAAAAAAAGGGGTCAACCTCGGAATGAAAGATAATAAGCTGCAAATTGGTATGAACCTTTGTTTTGTCATTCTAAATGTTGTCTCAAAAGTCACAATCGTTATCGTGTCCGCGTCTCAAGATATTCAAGGTCAAAGGTCACAAAAATCGGTTTTTCGCGAATATCTGGCTTCCTATCGGTTAAATGAGATTTGCATTTATTATAAAAGTTGTAGGCTATAAAATTCCCTACAACTTTTGTTTAAACTTTTTTTTCATACGACTAACCGTTTTGAAGGTAGAGCGCGAAGAGTGCACATCGTACAGTCATATACGGCCTAATGCAAGGTCAAGCGTGAGTTATGGTTATCAGTACGTTATAAAGTCAATTATTTACTTGGAAATTATAATTATTAATCAATGCCTATTATTTATGTACTAACTATTAATTATTTATATTTAATTAAAGTAAGTAACTTGATTATTTATATATAATTATTCATATTTAACTATTTAAGTATAAAATATTATTAATTCTGGATTATATATTTTAGTTTTATTTTAAGTTAACACGACATTATATATCTTTTCTTTAAAACGCGTAAATTTCTCAATACTTATATACCTGGAAATACTTGTCCCTACCCTATGCCCTTTTCTATTCATTGCCGGGACAGATGTTCTATAGTATTCAAGGCCACTCTCTCCACTTTGTATGAGTCAAGATTATATATCTTTTCTTTAAAACGCGTAAATTTCTCAATACTTATATACCTGGAAATACTTGTCCCTACCCTATGCCCTTTTCTATTCATTGCCGGGACAGATGTTCTATAGTATTCAAGGCCACTCTCTCCACTTTGTATGAGTCAAGATTATTCGTTAGTTTGAAATTGTACAATTGGCAATGTCAAAACACAAATATATTCTACTAAAAGTTTTGACCAATATCCTCGTACTAAAAAGCACATTTTATTTTTACACGCATTCAGTGGCTGTGACACGACTTCTGCGCTATTTAAAAAGGAAAAAAAACTGTTACTAGAGCATTGGAAAAAATTCCTGATTTAGATAAACTGGTGGAAGTATTTCAACAAGAAAACTGCCCAAAACAAACATTATTAGAAAATGGAGTGCGCATCTTGTTGGCATTATATAATGCTCCAAAATCTGAGGACAACATTGATCATTTCCGCTACACGCAATTCATCAAATTTACAAAACTAAACTGTCAACACTTCCACCAACAAGTGTAGCAGCTCATCAACACATAAAACGTGTCTACTACCAGATTCAAACGTGGTTAGGGAAGGACTTAGAACCTCAAGAATGGGGCTGGATGCTTGAAAATGAAATCCTGGAGCCCATACGAACGTTATTACCTCCAGCACCAGCCGAACTACTAAACGTAATATTTTGCAATTGCAAAAATGGTTGTGGTTCTCGCTGTGGATGCAGAAAATCAGGGCTACAATGTTCTTTAGCTTGCGGCCAGTGCAACGGACAAGCTTGCCTCAACGCTTCACTGTATCCAAGTAATCCCGATGAAGAAAATACATATGATCCCGATATTCTGGAAGGTTTGGAGATGAACATGACAGATAATGAGGATGATGACAATGAATCGAACATTTTTGAGCGACAAGAAGAAGAAGACGACGAAGAAGAAGAAGATAATTAGCTTCCATTTCCAATTTCATTACAATTAAAATCAACAAAGATACTTTTGATATTTGAACTCACATTTTGATAAATGTATATTATGCCGTATTTAATAATAAATAAAAATATGTGTAAAATATATACTCTTACTATCATTTTAACTTAAAATAAAACTAAAATATATAATCCAGAATTAATAATATTTTATACTTAAATAGTTAAATATGAATAATTATATATAAATAATCAAGTTACTTACTTTAATTAAATATAAATAATTAATAGTTAGTACATAAATAATAGGCATTGTTTAATAATTATAATTTCCAAGTAAATAATTGACTTTATAACGTACTGATAACCATAACTCACGCTTGACCTTGCATTAGGCCGTATATGACTGTACGATGTGCACTCTTCGCGCTCTACCTTCAAAACGGTTAGTCGTATGAAAAAAAAGTTTAAACAAAAGTTGTAGGGAATTTTATAGCCTACAACTTTTATAATAAATGCAAATCTCATTTAACCGATAGGAAGCCAGATATTCGCGAAAAACCGATTTTTGTGACCTTTGACCTTGAATATCTTGAGACGCGGACACGATAACGATTGTGACTTTTGAGACAACATTTAGAATGACAAAACAAAGGTTCATACCAATTTGCAGCTTATTATCTTTCATTCCGAGGTGAAAGCCCTAATATGACTGGGCTATAAGGCGATGTCACGTAAAGCCTCAGAGAGTTGTCGAATATCTTAAAAATGTGAATTTGCATGCTTTTTAATCTTTCCTCGTTATTGCTGTGGTTTTTGTAAGTATTTCCCCTAACATTATTAGCGATCATTTTTAAAATAAACATTTTATTTTATTCATTAATAATAATTGTTTGTGGAATACCTATGACAAATCAGTAAAAGGTAGAAGATAAATTATTGTCTATAGGAAAATCTGAATATAATTAAACTTTATCTATAAAATTTGTTAGTACTCTACTAGAAATCTAAGAATGAGTAGGACATTAGCCGGACACTTCTATAGTAATTAATAATATGTATACAGTGAAATAATACATAGTCTAACTAAAGACTTATAGAGATAACAAAACCGAATATAATTTCTCGACAACATATTATATTCTACATCCCAAATCATATATAAAAATAAATAAAAATATATCCTTCATATGTTAGTCGCCTATCCCTATAGAAAGGTTGATTTAATTTTTCATGTCATTTTTCAGTAGGCATTCAGTTCGTCCTGGCGGTACCGGGCGCGGGTCGATCGATACCCGCAAACACGCCACATTTTGTATTGTATTCATATAGTATGATGGAATACAATGTCTTTTGCATTAACTTAAAACGGCCTATGTCCTAGATTTTGTTTGTGGTACTGAAGGCTCAAATACTAAAATGTCACTTAAATATTAAATACAACTTAATTATTTGTAACGCCGTTAATTTCAAATGTCACATACTAATTTAGGAGCTTATCTATGTTAAGTATGCGTAATGCGTTTAACTTTGAGAGACGTTTCAGTATTCGGCGGTCAGCGTCTTAATTATCTAATTTATGTGCTAAAATAAATTAGATAATTGCCATTACTAAATCATGTTTGGTAATTGGCCTTCAACAATCAAGACTTTTTATTAAATTCTTAAAAATGTAGTATTCATATTAGTCATTATAGTTCATCAATTCCCTTGCTATGGCTGAGATACATATCGACTACCGTCTTACCCACTACCCTTATATGTTCTTGCCTTATACGTGTGTCTTAATATGTTTAGGTCAGGTAAATAAAAACTTACGCTATTGTCTTTCTACAAATTCTCAAGTATAAAACATTATGCAGTGCTTCGGAAAGCACGTAAAACCTTTAATTCTGCGCCGTAATTCACTCCGATCATATGGGATTTTCGTCCCATCGTGTGATGGAAAATGACAGTGAGGAAACAGCGTTCACCTGTGTACGCTGCTTGAATCACTTTTGCAATTATAATAAGTTATATATCTTTCGGGGTTGTAAGTCTCGGTTAAGAATGCCTAGGTTGAAATCATTCGAAACCACCACCCATCCGCACTTGCTGGCGACGGATAATTGAATTGTCATTATTCATAAAAAAAACTTTCATAACAGTTTATGTTCTTATGTGAAAGTAAAAAATATAATTAAGAAATAGTTTTAGGTAGGTAGGTAGTTTTAGGTAGGTAAACGGTAGGTAGAAGTCTTTATGTAGGCACGTCTGAATGGAAGCCACCAGCTCATCTATTATGCTATCACCAAACATTAGTTCATACTCGTGTATTATAGTGATCGATTCAAAGATTAAGTCAGTGTAATAACGAACACAAAGAATACAACATTTAAGATCGAAATATAATTTATTTCTATTTTGCAAAATAATCATTGGTGAAGATGAGATTCGTAATTTATTTACCATTCTATTCATGCCTTCTTCGCATTCCCAGATGGAAAGAGCCGTTAATAGTTCCCAGAATTTATAGTGGATACTAAGTCGATTTGCCAATATCCATCTATCTTGTCAATGGGATCTATTTGAAATAAGCATCATGGTTTTGTTATGAAGCGCTCCACCGTGACAAATTTAGTTTTAAATTCATAGATTACTTGTAACAACATGGATGAGAGATGCTTCTATATACAATTACACATGCACACTCACACATACAATTATATATTTAGTTTAAATTTTTCTTATTAATCTTAATATACGAGAAATGTAACGCAGTTCATTTCTAAACAAATAAATGAAATAAAAAAATAATTAGTTCTTGGCTCATTATTGATGGCATTAGTACATATATAAAGATACACGAAGAAAAAATCACTCAAACTGAGGAATAGTGTAATTCTAATATTAAAAAGCCATTGACTTCTGACTTTTATTATATTTATATTGACTGTGTAGTGTGTACTAGTACTAGAATAGAGACCGTGTATGTCGTTACTAGTGCAAGGGAATTATTGCTGTATTGTCTAACTAGTTAACCAGAAAAAGTATTTCCATGGTTTCAGGGAGCCGCCGGTCGGAAGTCTGTCAAATCTCTCCAATATAGTTTTGATACTGTCTCTCACCGCAAGTTAATGACTCGAGAAAATTACGGTGCGAAAGCAGGACATTTTTAATAGGAAACATAATAGAATAAATAACAAATATTTATTTTAATACAGGATTATTAAAATAAAACAATATTTTTATGTAATGTTTATAAAGTTATTCGTGATTTACCATTTTACAAAGTTAATAAAATAATATTTACAATCAATAAAAGCTATGAATATGACTACACATACATATGTAAATAAAATTCATGGACTCCCTTTTAACATTACAATGTACATATTATATTATCTGTAGTACCTCAGCTCGCAGCTGACGCAATGACTAAAATAAAAGAATACGTTATAACCAATAACATTATCATTATACATTTTAATAGAATATTTTATTAAATCGTAACAAGTATGTAATAATATGTTTGTTTTTTATTATGTTTAGTTTTAGTCATTAAGTCGGCTTATATTCAAAATAACTACTAATTATTTATGTAAAATAAAAATATTTCTTTTATACAATGATTTCTTAACTTTCTTTCGTAATCTGAATAATTTTCATGTCATCGTATTATTTACAATCAACAGCTAAATAAAAACTGTTTCTTAATTTCGTTACTTAAGCGTTACTGACAACGTCGTCTCATCGACGTTGCGAACATTCGTACAACACTATCAAATTAATACTATATAAGAACATACATGTACACCTCTACTACGCGCGTGTAAACTAAAGAATTTGAGGTAATTGGTTTCGAAGGGAACGCGGGTAACTTATCCAATGACTCAGTATTTACAACGAGCAAATTATAATGACATAGCCAAACTGTTGGAAAATTTAACGCTGTTTTAAATATGAAAATGATTCAAACACTGCGCACGCGCAGTTATTTCATAACGCTATACTTAAACAGAAGAATTGCACAAAACGAAGAATACAAAACATGGACGTATATAACTAGTATATTATATCTATATACAAATTCGTCTAGGTTATATAAGTAGACCTGCTAACAAGTTGAGCATGATATTGTACATAACTGTACAGCGGTATTTGGTAACGAGTAGTCACAAACACGCTAGCCTGGTAGCTTGTATCGGTCGCAGGCAGTTTACGATGAACATGACATCCAAAGGAAACTTAAAGTAAATCAGGTCACATAAGTGAGGGAAGAATATATTTGTAACACATAATAAGAAAATTAGATATTAAATAAATAAGTCATTTAAGTCGTGTTATGAACTCGAGTGTCGAGTATTCGATTTACCTGTGACCTTAAGCTCGATTCGCCGCCTAGCACTCGACGAAATATCTACGTCTCTATTAACATATCATCTCGCACACTTGACACAACACACGCACACATCACCAGCATCCAAACACAACTAACCCACACACTCATATCTTATTCATATTATAACTTTAACGTCATTCTACCTTCTGAAAGGTATCCAAAATTCTGTACTACGTCGCTCGAACCTTTAACCGATCAAAGGTCACGGGTAATACGTCTCCACTTCGAGAGCACTTAGAAGTTCACGACGGTGACCGCACACGTGAGGCAGTACTCCGAAGTCATCGACGAAGGAGGTTCGATGGCGAACTCGCAGACGATACGATATATATACACGCCGGCCGAGAACCATGGATGCCTTTCGGAGTCGCGCGGCTACTTGATCCTGTTGAGCACGAGGTCGGTGGTGACCACGAGCCCCTTCTGGTAGGGCGAGTCGGCGAGCTCGGCCGCCAGGCGCGCCGCCTCCACGCCGTGCTTGCGCGCCAGGAAGCGCGTCTGCTCCAGCCCGCGCGACTTGTGCACGAGCTCGAACGCCTTCTCCACGTCGCCCGCCTCTTGGAACCGCCTCATTATCATCGGGTTCAGCTCTGGGTACTGAAACATTTCAATATTTCATTTAGTATTTTAGATAGAAAATAATGTAGAAACGTACTCGCGACTGCGATGCGAATTGTAAATTTATTTTTTAAAGCGAAGTTTAAGTAAGTAAAGAAGAACAAAAACATGTTTCTGTTCATCTTTTTATTGCCTATATATACATATATAATTATCTCCAATAGTGAAAATGTCCAATGTCCAAACGGTTAATGAGCAAATCGTCTAAGATTATTTGGAGACAGACACATTTTTTATTTAAAGTTAGCATTTATTGTAATTATTTTTCTATACTTTTATTGCGAGGCCCATTTTGTTGCAGATACAAATATAAAATTTAGACGTTATCCTGAAATAACCCTTACCTAAATATTGTCATGTCAACAAACATGTATGCGCAATATATACTTAAAACCTTGAGCAATGCGACCACGTCACCCATGAGTGGTCACAGTGCTAATATATCTTGCCTCACCCATTTGTTTTTTTATTAACTCTTATTAGAAAAATCAGGTATTTCCTTTTCAACATTCTTTATTGTTGTTTAATAATAAATTAAACAATATTTATAATTTTATTTTCTGTTGTCACGTAAAAAAATTATATACATCATCAAAGGTAAAAACTACGTATTTTTTTATTTTCGGAGGCAGCCAAGTGACGGACATTAATAGTCATCTTCGAAAATGATTGTCGAATTATCAATGATTTTAAAAGAATATATATATTATACCCTAAAAACAAACGTAACACGCGTACGCATTGTTTTACATGAAATGTAAGTAACATTTCACTACATATGCGTGTTGTGTGTAAGAGATCGCGTATTTAAACTAAAATGAAGAAAACTATAGTTAGTATTTGTTTATTTGATCACTATGTAGTTGTTATTTTATTATTGCCTGTCTAAATTGTTCAGTAATGTAATACAATTTTAATATAATGATGTTTATCGTTATGCAATACAGTGAGTAAAGAGTTAATCGACAATCCTGGGACATTTTTTACACACGGTCATCTGATCCCAAACTAAGCAGAGCTCGTACTATGGAAACCAGACACCTGATATACTACATATACTAGTTTTTCTTTTGTAAATACATACTTATATAGATAATTACAACCAGACTCAGGACAAATAGACATGTTCATGCACACAAATGTCTGTCCTGGGTGGGAATCGAACCGACGACCTGCGGCTCGAAAGGCAGGCTATCTACCGATCACGCCAACCGGCTCGTAACAGTGCGATTTTATTTTCATATTCCGCTTGATTTCAAAAACATATCTGCATGTTTTTTACATGTATAACATAATTGAAAATTATTTTTAAAATAAGACGATTTGAACAATATGGAGATTTCGGATAATTAAACATTTTTTTTTGGATCGCACTTTAAGTATAAGCTCACTTGAATACTATACCGAATCTACTTATTGGATGTTAGGAAGTTCATCAAAAACGATCGTAAATACCTTTTCGCATGCGAACAGGACAGGCGCAGTGGCCAATCCAAGCCTCAGGTCGGCGGCGGTGGGTTTGCCCATAGCCTGTGCGGAGGAAACGAAGTCCAGCAAATCGTCTACCAGCTGGAAGGACAGGCCGAGGTTCCGTCCGTACTGGAAAGCGAGCTCACAGGTATTTTCGTCTGCACCACTTAGGAGTGCCACCTAGAACAATTACCATTAAATAAATATATAGCACTGGTAAGTGATCAACTTATTAAAGTTTCGAAAATTTGGTAATAGTTTTGAATGTTTTACCGCTTTAACAGAATTAGCGATGAGCGATGCAGTTTTTCTATACGTTTTTGTTAAGTAGTGCGCGAACCGTTCGTTCTCAGTCTCCTTGCTGCCGAGCTGCATAAATTCTCCTTGGACCAGATCTGTGACCACCTGAATTAAATGAAATATATATATT
Source organism: Nymphalis c-album (assembly GCA_963151315.1). Lineage (NCBI taxonomy): Eukaryota > Metazoa > Arthropoda > Insecta > Lepidoptera > Nymphalidae > Nymphalis > Nymphalis c-album. The sequence continues at coordinate 7,757,008 of OY720588.1, forward strand.
TTTAAAACCATTACATCTGCTCTTATTATCGTAATATATATTTAATTTCGGGTTACCATACCAAATATTGAATACAGATAATTTTAAACGCTTCCAATGTTTATATATATATAACAAAAGAAAAAGTTATTCATTGTATAATTGCTTATATTTATATTCATTAATTAATAATCGTAACATTTAAATTACGAACTGCGCTCTTTCTAGCGAATCCAAGCACAGCCTCACGCGTTCAAGTATAAAACAAATAACTATGTCCAATAAAAATGGGCTGTCTTCACAATTTTAAGGTGCGTGAGCAGGATACATCGCAATATAATGATTGAATGTCTCATGTGAATTCAGTAGGTAAAGGCTAACGCAGGAGGAACTATATAAATTTTATTAAAAAAATGTTTTTACCCACGAATCTATTTAACATCAATTTCTTTAAATTGTCTTAAAAGGGATATTCTTTAATTGTTTTAAAGCTTAATCTGAGTCTAGTTGAGTTAATTATAATGGTTAATTTATAACTTTTTTCATATTTAAATAGTATTATGGTTTGTAAAGTGGCGATTAGATCAGCCTCGCAATGAACTAACAATAAGTTATCTTGTGAATATATCAGATTATTAGCAAACGATCCCACGAAAATGTGATAAAAAATTTGTTTGTAAGTACCTGACTGAGTACAAGAGTAACTTCGTCACTTCGTAGGCGAGCTATCATCATCGACGCCACGGCGAGGATGAAGTCGCCAGCCATCGCCACCTGGAATACAAGAGACAATATATTATTAATTAATAGATTACAATATTATAACATTAAAAAAATTTGAAGCAAGTTTGAACTAAAAAGAAAGGATACCATCGCCACCTGGAATACAAGAGACAATATATTATTACTTAATAGATTACAATATTATAACATTAAAAAAATTTGAAGCAAGTTTGAACTAAAAAGAAAGGATATAGACTACCTGCTCACCTAGTCAAATTTGTATAAACGCAAGGTAAATTTGAATTAACAAAATCATACAAGTATTCCTCATTAAGACAAGCAGTCACTTAAACTTTTTTAATTTAAACTTTAACTATTTATTTAAATGCACAAGATTCGAATGTATCCGTTATTTTATAATTAAAATACGTTATTTATTTATCGTTGGCTGTATAAGGTCCTTTAATAGTCCATAGTAATCTATAGTGGCGTAACAAAACTTAACCTATTATATCGTCAAATGTGTTAATACCATGATAATTAAATGTATATTTAAGTGCAATGACAATATACAATATATAGATTTTATAGTATATAAAATATATATAAATGACTAATGCTGGGCAGTGGCGTAATGACACATCTTTATCAAGATATAATTGGTTTTTATTTAAGATTAATAACATTTAACTTATTATATTCATAAACTCAATCGAATTCGCAATGATGCGTTATCTTATATAAAAATTATATTATAAAGGAAAAACATAACGCATTTAGGTAACAATTAATGAATTATATATAACAGTAAATTAACACAGGACCAGATACTGAAGTGATTATATTAAATTATGCTGTGATTATTCTGTACACCTGTGGCGCTCATTTCTCCGACTGCCACCAAGAATGTGTAGAAAGTCGTGATGCCGTCGCATACTAATACAGAGCGGGCGTTCCGCCGGACGCTCGGCCGGTGACGCGGCACCCGGCTTTCGGAAACACACACTGTCCATTAACAAACACTGGACACTGGTTAGCCTACATCCAGTGACCGGCTTCGATACACCTATATATAAACCTGGGTGCGACCGTGAAGAACGTCGGAAAGAAAACACGTTCATTTTATATTAACATCTGATGTTTAAACCGCTTACCGGCTGAGATCGATTGTTTGTCCTTGGATTCGCAGTTTACTATCTAATTATGCACCGAGTAACGGAATATAATAACCCCTTCAAATATTACCGTATGGAATAAGAATACCTACTCTAAAAATACTATGAATATTACATGTACTAAGTGCCTATTAAATACTTTCTTATAATAAATACAAAAGGTGAAAGTTTGTCGAATAATGATTAACAAAATCTGCACACTAATATCTAGGATTCAGAAATTTTTATTGCATTCACATTTGTATAATGTTTATATAGTGAATATCACTTTATTTTCACTTTTCATTCTTACCTCGACGTAATTATCTTCAATTTCGGAGAAATATATATTAAAATAAGTACCTAAAGTATTTTTAAAATCTTAAAGGCTAGGGCAACATGGTCTCCGGGAGTTTTTATTTGTAACGTAAAACTTATTTTTAAGTTTTATGATTTTAAAGAAAATCTCTGTACGTTTACAACATGTTCGAGTTCGAATGCACGTACATATATTTGAGTGCATTTTTGAAGTCTCTAGACTAATATAAAGTCGAGACTTATTTTATCCGACGTGTAATTGCGGCATAAATTGCATAAATGATCTTTCGCTTGCCCTTTAGGGTCGATGCAAAACACTGCATGAAAATTAATTTAGCAGGCTGTTGCGGTATGTGCTTGTATATAGAATGGATGCTTTAAACAACATAATAAAAGATGCCCTCAATCGGCTATTACGATAAACGTGGGTTCTTCGATAGACCTCTAGTCGTTCAAATTTGAAAAGTTTAAAGATGTCAATCACAATTGCTTAATGCGAGTAACTCGCTAATGAAAAGCTTAGCATTTTTCAGTTCCATCTTTTACCACGTAGCTTCATCAGTAATTCTTCAACCAACCACTCCGTTATATATCTCATATTTGACTGAGTATTGACCAAGTTCGAAGTGCTTTACACTTCCAGCAGTGCAAAAGACTTATCCACAGATTGCATTTTTACTAAATTAATTACAATTAGAGCTAATAAAAAAAATACTTAAGCGTAACTAACTTATATCCAACAAACAGAAAAAAAGGTCATTGATGACATTGTCGACTTTACTATCACCGCACATACTTAGCCTATAATGTCAGCGGTCAAACAACGAAGCAATATGTCCTTGAACCTTGTGACCTTTTGAGGTTTACCCAAGCACTCGTGGAACTCTGTTATTGGGAAACAAAAGCCACGAACGGTTCACTCAATACTACGTTCTACGATTTGTACGTAGCTAATTTTAGGAGTTCGTAAATAATATAGCTCCTAATTCGTATTCATTCGGAATTAGACAGACGTCGGTTCTACAAATATTTCTATTTAAGTAATGTTTTCTAAGAAGTTTTATGATATTAAAGTATAAGTAGACAACGGGATAGCTGGCGGGAACGGTTAGTGAGGCGGTGTCGGTGGTGGCGCGTGTCGTTCGTGCTTCGTCGAGTAAATCATGTAGGTACATATTAACACACTTTCAGCCGCTATCCGAGCTAAAAACATATCCGTTATACGTATGCTCCATCGCCGCTGACAGATACGCAAATCTTTACAACAAATCTATAAAGAAACCGGAATATTTCGTGAAATTACAGGAAACTTAAAAAGGCTTGTACCAAAGCACTAGCTGATCATGTGGTACCTACATATGTATATACAAACAAAACTCTATTCGATTGCAGTTTTATAGAATGATATATTTAAAAAATAAAGATTAGCTATAGATAATTTGCTCGTCATACATGCACACGGAAGAGTCCACAGCTAAGAGTGAAAGGCTTTCTAGCGAAGTCTTCGAAAGTATACCCATCGCCACATGAATAATTTACCAGAAAAATCTCTACGATTTCACGCCAACTGTATTCCGTATGCGTTTGAATTTCTATTTGCAACTCATTTACACCAACAAGCTCTTATGCAAGCGTATCGAACGACTCAAAAAGTTGCTTTTTTTACTTACAAAAATCTGTCTCAACGTGTTAAGCAAATTTTTGATCGACTTTAAATTATAATATTAGCTCGTAGCCAAGCTTTCAAAATTTATGAATATTGAGAGATGTATTTAACTATACTCTATCATTTAAATATTTAAGATTGCACCACGACGATTGTGAACTTGAAACCGATATTGACATGATGAGAATAATCTATCCAATGCCAAATTGCGAAATGAATTTTTCACAAGTGGGTCTCGCGTAAACTGTGTTCTTCGCGTATGTATGTAGTCGAAGCGTCTTTCGCAAGGCAGCCTTGACAGTGGTGGTGGGCAGGTGGCGGACGGAAGGTGAATGTGGTGGGATGAATGTATGTCACGCGGGCGACCTTGAATCCCCCCTTAATAGTCTACCACTAACCGACAACTTTTCTATTTTACTCTTAAGTCCTTTTTTATCGTTCACTCTTAAAAACATTAATGTATTTCATAGTATTTGCCATATATTGTTAAAGATCAGCTCAGATTTCAGAAAAATGAAACTTACTACTAATTATAATTTATTTACACGATTATAATGTCACTATCGAATGATTTTTGTAATATGCTTTTTCAATTAAAATGTCAATATTTTTGAGGATACTGCATATAGCATTTTACACTGAAATAGTGACTGCCACAAGATGAACATGAATCTTTATAATAACACATTGATAAATTATGTTTACATATTTCTTGACAATCTCTTAAACAAAACTTATTGTCATATCACTTCTTAGAATTTACATTTATACTAAAGATTTGTCTAGAAAATTTACTAATAATTTAATTTCACAAAAATGGTATTACGAAACTAATTAGGCTATTCAAGTTTTTAATAGTTCGGAGAACTGAACAACATATGGGTATATCTTTATCTCAATACATTTAAGACAGTTAATTATAATATGATCCAGGTCTAACATTTAGTAGAACTGGTACTACACTGTAATCTTAAATCATGTTGTATCGGAATGATCAAGATTTATTCGAATGAATGTCGAGCGAAGTATTTCGCATCGAGTGAGTGGTCTGTCCAGTGATTGCAACACATGCAGGCATGTTGTGGCGATTAGTAGCCAACGAGTGGGCCATCGTTACAACACACCTGCCTAGATGACGAAGTGGCACGTGTCTTGATAGAAATTTGGTTACTTTGTGCATTCTTAATATTGTATGCAAAAAATATTATAAAAAATACTATTAATATTTTAAAATTAACAATAAATACGACTAATACCACATACATAGTATACAATGTTCTAACAACCCCTCCGTACTCGTAAAAACCGTTATATAAATTTTATTGACTTAAATTAATCTTTACAATCGTTGGCATTTTATAATGAAACTGTCCTAATGTTTACAAGTGTTCGTAATAACGAACACGCTGATAATGTTTGGATATTAAAATTAGGAGAATGAGTGACGAAGATCGGCCTACATCTCCGCTCGAGCCACGCAGTACTGTTATGAAGACCAGTTTAACTTCGCTCATAATTAAACACAGGCAGGTCAGATGAAAGTGTTGAACGAATTTTGCTTTCGACGAATACTCATGTCACACGGTATTTTAATAGAAAGTGTTAGGTTTACGTTTTTATTTATTAAAAGAAACCTGTTCGAACGACTTTTTTAACTTCCTTTCAACATAATATGTGAATAATATTGCTGAATGAGACACCTCTAGGAAACAATAAAACAAATTGAAAGATTTACTTTGTATATCAAAATCAATGAAATAATATCATAACAATATTTAAAAAATGAGTTACTACGTATTTGGATACAATCTTGTGCACTTTAATTTTTCGTTGGGAAATAATGTTGTAAAATGCTAAATTAACGTTGATTTAACCTAATTTATATATACGAGTGTGATATTTATACAATTTCTTTTATCAAGGCTTACTTATGTTTCTTTTAGTTACAACAGCTTTGATAGATACATCCTGTTCTGGACCCCTGACAACATTTATGCTCTTTTATGATGATCGCTGAGTAGTTTAGTAATACCTAGGGTTTGGGTCGCGGGACGTCTCGTGTCTCGAAGTCCCGGGAATTTTCGTAATTAATTGTCTGGAGTCCCGGGACTTTCGGGTCGAGGCTCAAGACGAGACACAATTGTCGAAATTGTTATGTAATCATTTTTATTTTCAAATAATTGAAGGAGCTTAGCGCCATCTGTTCGAAAACGAAAAATATTCTCCTTGCCCGGTGTCATTATTATAAAAATCGGAAACAGCTTGTCGGACAAAGCTGTTGACACAGAATTTTTTAAAAGGCTATTTTATTAAATGATCAGAAAAGTATATTTAACAGTGTGTTAAATAGTGTTAGTTGATTATTTAAAAGGCAGACTGATAGAGTTGAACTATAAGATTGAACTGTTTAAAAGTGAATCTGTGTGTGATTAAAAGAAATAATAAAGCATTTATTAAGATTGAAATTAACGTTAAAGTTATTAAAAATTAATTTTCTGTTTAATAAATGTTGATTTTTTTTAAAAAAAATATCCTTTTTAATACTATGCACCAGAAATTTACTCAATTAAAATTTTACAAAAAGGCCCTCTTAAAAAAGAAAAAAAAAATCTTAAATCTCGATGTCCCGGGAATTCCTTCTTTGATTGTAGACTGTCTCGTGTCCCGGTATTTTGAAATTGTCGGGAATTCCTAAGTCCTAGTATTACCAAACTCACTCACTACTCATTATTATCAATAGTTTTTAATATTAGTTAGACTAGAATGTATTATCACAAAAATCGTAGGAGTTAAGTAACCATAGCGTGAGAGCCGATATAGGCCAGTGGTTAGAACGCGTGAAACTTAACCGATGGTTGCTTTAATTAATTTTCATGTGCTTAATTTGCGCATAATTCATCTCATGCTTGACGGTGAAAGAAAGTGGTGGAATAAAATCTAAGCCTTCTCTTCAAACTGAGAAGAGTCCTTAGACTAGCAGTGCGACGTTCAAAAGCTTTTCTTTTATTTTCGTGTAATGAATTTACTGTAACAAATTTTGTAAGAAATAAATGAAACAAAATTTTATTATCTCTTAACTTTTTGAAAGTTATAGAGTAAAATATTTAAAGCATATAATTATTTCATAATTATGATAATTTTAAATGCAACATTCGTTGCATGCGATTTTCGTTTAAAATACTGTGATTTTATAAAAGAAACTTCAAAGTTGAATCACACGAATTATTATTATGAAATAAATTGAGATGTAAAAAGTGACAGACTATAATTAGTCATGATTACTCAGTATTACTGGAGGAAAAAAAGATATTTCATTCAAGCGGTCATAAGGTAAAGGGCTCAAGAAATAATAGACTCGCGCAAATTCTTCAGGATTGCAAAATATTAAAATGAGTTAAGAGAAATATAAAAAAATGATTATAATTGGACCACCTGTTAAAGTGCAAAATTAATTAAAAGAAATGTTACTGTCACAGCCGTTTGTAAGGTTTCGTAGGATAGGTATAACTTTTTGCATCAGCTTGTACTTTATACATTATATTAAAATTTACGAAATAATAATCATAATAAATATTACTTGTATCAAATTTTAAGATTTCAGATTATTATTTTATTCCATTTTAAAACGTAAATCACACTATAAATAAAATTGCATTTTATAGGGAAAATTTTAAATACATTAATCCAGTTGCATTTTTTTAATTATCTTTTTCATAACAAGTATAATTTTCTATAAGTACCAGATAATAGGTATATAATACGACATTTGGGCAAAAATGAGACAAGTTGTTACATGAAACACCTACGTTATTTTACTTTTTAAATATTTAACCAATATTATAAAAAATACTTAGACGTGAGAACAATGTCGTAAGCGTCAATTTGAAATAGTCTGCCGGATAACCCTCATAGCCATAAAAAGCATTGCTTTAGTCAATATTAATCCTTACCACGACATAGTTATTTGACTTGTCAATTATGTGTGTATTTTATGTAATTGTTGCCTCTTTGTGTAATGCCAACATATTTTAAGATATGTTCCGAGATATAAGAAGACTCGTTTATCCTTTAGCAAAGATTCTCAGGAGTATCGCACAATAGGCACTGTGGCCGTAGCTATTTAATAATATAAAGAATATATAAATATTCCAGACGCGTACGGTCCTGATTAAAACTTGCAGTTCTACGGCGACGACATCGAAGTCCAGCGAACAATAACTTACGAGACTTATTCTGAACAATGGTCGCACAAATGATAGGAATCGCCAATTATTTAACGCTGACGTTGTATTTCGAATCCTTGAAGACCACTCCTATTGTCGCGGGCGATTATGCGCACGTAACAATGCATTTGTAGAACACATATTTAAAGCAGAACAAAAGAATGGACGAAACAAAAAGCCAAAGTCAATAACCGTGGCTTTAAACTTCGTAATATTTTCAGGGTAACCATACTCAACATACTATTTACGTATTATTTAATAAATATGTAACTACAACAATAAATCTAGGTTTGGTAAAAAAAAAAACAATTTATATGTTAGTTGTGAGTAATATATTTTATTTTTTGGCACACGTTCTCCTTTTTGTACTAATACATTAAACATTGCGTCGGACGTATATTAATGCAAATTAAAAGTCATGAATCTCACTAATGTCGTAACGACACATACCAGTGGCCCATGTACGGCCATAGTAATACGATCACATTAACGTTTAAATCAAACAGACACACCCTAATATACAAAGTCGTCACCAAGACAAAGCATATATACTTCATTTAAGTACATACATATACATGTATGTACTTAAATGAAATACAATTCTTAATGTTCATAAACAAAATTGATGTAAAATTCAAATATCGATTTTATATATTTTTTTTAAATAAAAAAATCATTTGTAAATCATAGGAGTATACTTTTACATTTTAATTGACTTATTACATTTTAAAATTAAACGTATACTTTAATTTTATGTATTCTAAAAGTTAATATTAATTTAATGTATTATAAACAATAAAAAGTTTTGTAATCGATCCTTGTATATAAGTGACACTCGCGAGATCGTACTATGAAAAAAAAAATAACAATTTAAGTATCAACAGCTGAAGGTCGTATTTAATTGAAATGATGGATTTATGTAATTACATATATTGCATACTAATAACATATTTATATGTACTTAATGTTAAGCATCACATCGCCGGAAGAAGTAATGGACATTTAGTGCTTTATATGTGAAGGACAGACAAAAACGCGCAATGCATACTAGTAGTATTAATAACATAGTAAGATATGAATTTACAATCTCTCTGCGGGCTCTAGTTGCATGGGTTACGTTACTTGTTTTCAATCAATCTTTCAACATCTTTTTGTCCCTCGAGCGTTGTGGAAAACTGTTCGGTCAGCCCTCTGCTCCGACGTGATAAAGATAGTATGAGAAGAAAAACCTCAAAGGTTAATAACATAATCATAGCCCAAGGAGATAAAAGCGAGCAAGAGACAATATTGATATCTTCGTAAATAAAAATATATATTTTATATTACAAAAATTTATATTTACATTTATTGCGTTTGGAGAAAAGACGCCGCGCGCCGTAGTGAAAAAAATTGCCTATATAAAAAAAAATGTCGTTATGAGCAAAACGTCTACAGTGATATTATGTTATCAGAATAGTATACCGAGCAATGTGCAAAGACTTACGACAACTACCTTGGGAAAACTAATGACCATAATACGTTTGACAAATATATTCATATAAGGGGGAAACATTACACAATACGTAATTTATAAATATGTTTTTATGAATGATTTGTAAAAATATAGTTATAAAGTTGTTTATTCGTTATTCATAAACAAAAGTCACTAATCTCCTTGAAATAAGTTTTAATAGAATAGATATAAGAAAGAAAACCTATTGGTAGATATAAAAAATACGAATATTATTTCCAAAAGTAAAATTAAGGTCTAGTAACTTAACGCTTCAAGAAAAGAGGTGTATAAATATATGTTTATAATTGAATTCTATTATGTGAAGCGATACAGCACTATATAATAAAGTATAAACGAGGCGAAATCAAAAATTATAAAACGTGAGGCCACGAGCCCGCCTTGGGGGCCGCGGGGCACTTTCACCGGAGGTCGTCAGCTTTCGGCCCCTTGCTGGCATCTCGAATCTCAACTGACCACCACTCTCGCGACTCACTACGTACCACGTTGTTTACGTACGAAGCCACTATACACCTTCGTCACTATCTCCGTCTCGTTCTTATAAATGTGTTAGTGAAAGGTAGCATCGTCTGCCTGTATCGTTAGGTGTGAGCGATGCGGACTACTTCCCACAATTTGTATTATTCTTTTTTATGTAGGACAAGAACCTGAACGTGACTTAATGATCTAAATTCTTTAACTCTCTTTGATTTTGATACAGCGATGATATGACGTTTGATTTTTAGTTTCATTTCTTTGATTATTCAGAAATACTTTTGATAAACTAGATAATTAAATGATTTCCACATTCGGTTCTACAAATAACGTACTTGATATAAAAGTCCGCTTTCTGCATTAAAATAAATTTTTAATTGGACATGACCACTCTACTAATTTTAATATTTACGCTAGAAATTGTTAGATAATTAGTAGGTATGTATATGTGTGTAAACTTAAATATTGTTATGCCAATATATGTATGTTCGTGAGATTTTAGCGAAATCGTAATACTTTTTCGATTCTTTAGGTTCGATCGTACCGAAACCTCGATGGAAGCGGATGTAGAAAACATTGTAGAACACTACCTTATAGAATATATATATACCTTAAGGCAAAGTAAAACGGTTTTGAGATTTTATACACTCATCGTAAAAGAATTCCGAGATGGCAAGGAATCGAGATATGAAAGTGTCCGAGCCACAAGAGATTAATCATCTGTCATTTAAGAATTGCACGAGTATATACAAAACAAAAAAAAAACATACAGACGAATTGATAACCTCCTCCTTTTTTTGAAGTCGGTTAAAAAATCAGTTACATCAATAATTTTAAGGTTAGAAAATATTATTACTGTTTATATTTTAGATGATAATAGTTTCATGAGTAATCTTAAAACACATATATATCTTATATACACTCAATCGTAACAGTCATAGAATTTTTATTATAGATATTCAAAGTTATGTAGTTAGCAAACAAATTAAGTTTACCGAGCAATTGTTTAAAGATCCGCCTTAGCAACTGGCTTAACATGCATATCATTATATCGACGACGTCATTCATACCATTTGGTTCTTAATAGGAACGACGTTCTATACATACATAAATAGTAGGTGTTTCGGGTTATTCCAACACAAAGAACTAAACTAGGAATGTATCTTACAAATAAATATATGATTTATTGATTATTGATTGTATTAAAAAAATATTATTATTTTAAACTTTATTAAAAATGTATTTAAACTATTTTAACTATATGAAATCGAAAAATATCATTTATTCTACATTATTATTTTTTTTGCAAATTCCGTCAAAAAAAGTGAGATTTTTTATCAAAAACAAGTTAAATTAAAGCGTTTGTCTAATTAAAAGTGATGCTCACATCATTCATATGAATCAGATAAGTATTGCATTAATCGTGTGGAAGAACCTTAAGATAATATCGTTTCATTGTTGCAGCGGTGAGTGATGTAATTGCGCAATCGGACGGTGAGATAATTGACACATACCTTTTTGTGGTTCCAGAGCACGTTGACGGAGGGCTTCCCGCGTCGGAAGTCGCTCTGATCGATGACGTCGTCGTGGATCAACGAAGCAGAGTGGATCATCTCACTGATCATGGCCACATGCCGCTGAGAAGGCAGCAAAGCGCTGCCGAAACGAACGAGTATTTAAATTTCAAAACTAAGACACTCCAACAAATAGCTTTATTGAACCAGACAATTATTTCAATTACAACTTATTATTATTAATAAGTTAACTGCAAAGTTATAAAAATATTATACAATATTAATTAATTATTATGTCATATTATATATTTAACATTAAAAAAATGTATGGGTGAATTAGGTTATAATTAATACGCAATCAGAACCGATAGAAGATTTTTGAAGAAAAAATAGTTATCTTTACATCTGATATTATCGCTTTAAGCTAGTTGTACATTACGTAAGTGTATCTACATCCTTATGTAACAATTTAACAGAATTTTAATGATATTTACATTTATTACATACATTACTATTTTCGAGTGACATAATTCGTTTGCCTATTTCATTTATTTGGTACTAGGTTGAATGAAGGTCGCATCTCCCTGACGCTAACCCTCCTTAGGAATAATGTTACTGGTGGGCTGTTGTTCACCACGATATTGGTGGTTAATGCGCTTTACAGAAATTTTCTTAGTCGATTACGATTCCCATGGTTTGCTATATTTAAGAGTAGAAAAGTACTATCAAAGATGCAATTAAGACATTAAAAATAAATCAATGAACTTCCATAAGACTTACATAGTTTGCACCAAGAAGGCTTAGAAACACTGTACTAAACGTTAGTATGTAAATATCCGGATAATGAGTATACAAAGTATTAGACGAAGATAACAGCCTCCCTAATGTATTATGGAACACAATGTTGATATTATTTATACGATTATAAATAATTCTACACGCAGCTAGTGCGCACGCATCGCACTTATCATGTTCCTTAGATATTCTTAAAGTGTATAGGGCAGTCAGCGGCGAATCATAGGGGCGACGTGAACATACTGCATAATTAGGAGATTTATTACCTCTGTACTGAATTCCTTAAGTCTTATCTTTAGGGAATTCCAGAGAAGTAACTAATAACATTGTGAAGGACGATGTACTTAAACAAAACTACAATTCCACATCACTCCCACGACAAGCTGCACTAAAATATGCATTCAAGGAAATCATTGCCATATTCAACGTTCAGTGCAAATAAAACGCTAAGAAAAATATTACGATATCTTTTTAGGCTTATATTATTGTATTTGTTTACTCAAAAGAAAATTAATATAAAATTTAATATGTCTTATTTGTATTTTGTATATTATTGTTTAACTGACAAACTGCAACGTTTTCTATAGCTTTTAAATTTTTGAAATACAAAATTACCATAATAATAAAAAAGGTGCTAAAATATTTGTACATGCGATATATGTTATATGTATTTATATTAATATCGAATAAAATAAATAATAATTTGCAATTTGTACAATATGGTTTGTTCTACACCGAAATAGATACAGAAACATAAAGTAATATTAAAAGCGTTATCTGCCAACACATTTTTGACAAGATATCAGGAGACAATTAAAGCACCGTGCATCTCTTTCATAAGTTTATGGAAACCAATATAAACTTTGACAAACATTGTCTAGTGCGTAAATGGGACGACAATTGTGTCCTATTTTTCACCTTCAAAGTCTGGGTTAGAGACATTGAACTCTTGACCTCAATTTGAGAATTCAATCGTATAGTTTAGCAACCAACATTAGAGTGAATGGCGCGCTAAGCTTTAGCTGCTGAACAGGCAACGATAAGCAATTAAATAAAACGTAAATACAAAAAGTTACATATAAATAATCCAAGTAAGAAAACATGTAATCATTGACCACGAACGAGTAGTACATCCAGTATTATAACTCTGGTTTTTAATTGATACTTGAATGCAGACTTATAGTGTCGGCCTCAATTCAATCGACACAACTCGTCCACAATATAAAATCGGGTGGTCGCACGTAGCCTCAACTACCTACACTCAACAAGAACCTGAAGTGTAACTAGTGAGATTATGTATTACATTTAATTATTTTTACAACTACTACATGATTAACTGTAAACAAAAATAATACGTATTATTACTACAGTCTATCTACATTAAAATTGGCGTATAAAGCTTGCTCTTCCCAAAAGTAAGCAGGCCATGCCAGTGGCTTGTATCCAATTCGATAAGGTATATAATGCATATGATGTCAAATGAACCCTTACCTATTTTCTCCGTAAACGTGATAGTTGACAGCTCTTGCCATAAGCGTGGTCACCATCGGCCTGAGTGCTTTGCCCTGTCCGTCGAAGTAGTATGTAGCTATAGTGTTTAGTTCGGGCTGGTTTGTGTTGCGTTCTAATTCCTGTGAACCAAAAACTCTACAGTCGTACCATATTTTCAATTAATAAAATAATAAATTAACGATATTTTAACCATTAATCTATATGGTAATTTTACGATAAGATACGAATCTATTGCAAATACTATTATTCTGTAATTATACCAAAGAATAATAGAATTAAAAGTAAATTTAATTGTGTGATGCTCAATCTGAATCTGACAATCTGAATTTGTCTAGTAGTAATCGCTGCACTAATTTTAAATTTAAATTACATTCAATGATAGATTTCAAAATGTTCTCAATCAACGATATTAAAGAATAAATTATTACTGCAAAATTTCGTACATTTGTTATTTCAACACTAAATATATATTAACCAATATGTTTTATGTTTGTTTCGAACACGATATCGAAAGGTCAGTTCATCTAATTTATGATAATCTTTTTTTATATTTCATTAAGAAATAAAAATCTGTTTTTAACGACATATACCAGTAACATATGATTTTATAAATTAATAATAATTATACGCCCTTAGTGAAGATTTATGAAGAAAACTTGAAACATCTCTTTTATATAACACAACTACATAGAGAAGAAAGCCGGAGTTGTCGTGTCGTTAGTCTACTCACATGTATGTTTTTAGAATTTTACACTTTCGCTTATAGCTCGGCGTGGTGTATACGACATAACATTACGAAGAGGACGATGGGGGAACTGCGGAGGCTTAAGCAGAATCTATACTAATACATAAAACTGAAGAGTTTGTTTGTTTGATCCTGCTAATCTCAGGAAATACTGGTTCGAATTTATAAAATATTTTGTGTGTATAGTCCTTTCATCGAAGAATGTTCTAAGCTTATTTTTATACATTATATTTTTTATTATTTAAAGGCGGGAGAAACCGCGGCGCACAGCTAGTTACAAATAAAACTCATATTATTAATAATAATCAGTCAGTCTTTATTAATTATAAAAAAAATGGTTGTCTGTAAAGTCGGTTTACGGACGATAGTTTAACGTGACAACGTCATAACAAAATATTGATGAGTAGTCCTTTTTCGTGTATGCAGCCAGCGTCCATCGATTTATTAGACGTAGTCACATCAACATTAATTATATAGCTATTAATTCAACATTAATTATTAAATGAGATCAATCAACATTTATTAAACTTTAATCAAAAACAAAAACTTATATGTCCGCAATTACCCTTAGCTCTTGGGGTAAATACGAACCAGCGCTGGGTCGATTGCGGACAATATTTTGTTAGCTCTCAAACTAACGTGGCTCTCGTGATTGTCCAGTATTAGCAAAATAGGATCATCTGCAGATGGTTTTGCAAATGCTTTGAAATGCTGAAGCCACTCGACGAAAATTAGTTCAGTTATCCAGCCAGAGACAGAAACACAAGTCACCGTGTTACTTTTAATGTCTTTTTCTTCTTAATTTCTTTAAAGCTCATTCTCTTTTCCTAATATATTTTCAAGGCACCTGGAACAACGAAATATTGTTAGACTTTGTGGTAAATAACTAAACCCGGGATAATTGCGGACATCTGTATTTACCCCCAGGTACTTTGTCCGCAATTAACCCAAACGAGTTATAAACAATACAACGACAAAATTTTGAGGTTAACAAAATTAATCAAGGCAGACGGTTATGCTATTAACTCGTCATTAACAACGCAATCGATAAAAATATGACTTTTTACTGAGACTTATTTGGTTTAAATAACACTAAAAATATTAAATACCAAAAACTTTATTAAACTTACCAAAAACGTTAAATTTCACTTACCTTGAAACGTGTGCGCAGCCGTCCGCCAGGAATATTTGGTGAGCACTAAAAATTACGTAACGCGTGATCGTTGCCTCCGGGCACTGGATGTGTGATGTGTTAAGTAGGTGTATGTAAGTCAGTATTTACCCCGCGTACGTCCGTAATTCCCCCATCGTCCCCTACATATATATAGAAAAATATGTTGTTTCAAGTTGTAAAAAGATTTAAATTATAATTAAGATATTTATTGTATTATAAACATAGTTATTTAATTTTTTTATTTAATTAAAAAATATACGATAGCTTCTAAAACCTGACATTTTAAATAACAACAACAATTTACACTATAATACTAAACGAACACGCAATCGTCACCTAAGGTTGTAAGACGTATCCTTGTACTTGATGGTTTTGGTGTGATGATTTGTTGCCATAAGTATAATATAGGTAACATAATTTAACATGTCAAAAGATATAATAATATGCTGTATTTCTCATAAAAAATAAGTCTATAAGCACTACAAGTATTAAATATTGTCTTTATATCACAAGTGTTTAATACTGCAAGCCGTATCATCAAATTGTTTCAGGAAACATTACTAGTAACGGTTTTTTTTTTGTTTGAGGAAACCAATATGATAAACGATAAAAACAATCATCCGATGGTTTGAGTAAGAATATCTATATATTAGGTACATTGTCAGAATTAATAAATTCTGGTTCTGTACAAGGTTCATGTTTTTTTTTCAGATAATTAAATCTACAAACGTGTTGTAAATAGTTTTTATTGTCTTTAGTGTATCTATAATTTGGTTTTATGTTATTTACTAAGCCTGTATGTTGTTATTGCAATTTAAATCGAAATCACGACGATATTTTCACTGAGTCAAAGTGTTCTGTTCTAATTTTCTTATTTGAAGACTCTTACTAAATTCTGAACGCTTCGGCTGGTCTCGATGTTCTTTGGCCAATCTGTTCATGATTTTTAGGGTTCTAGACTCTCCTTTCTATTCACCATTTGTGATTTCTTCACCATTGTTAGTATTCGCGTTACAGTTGTAATCCTTGTCATATAAGAAGTTCTTCGTGTGACGAAAGTTACATCTACTACATGCGAAATGTCATCGTGCAAATGTAGCTTAATCGTCGCATATTTGTTGACAACAACCGTTACGGACCTAATTAAGTCCCTTTGCGTCAGGTATTAAAAAACCAGGATGATACTAAAACACTTAAGTAGCTCTTATTTCAAATATAATCTTGTGTAATTCTTTTGTGAAAATGTAAGAACAACTTTAACAAAAACATATACATTATTATAATACTCGATGTTGTGAAAACTTCCTGGATGTACTTTTATTATCACAATTATGGATCTTCTAAGTATAGTTACGAATAGTTTTAGTAGTAATTTAACGAGGTGAATTATGTGATATGAACCATATAAAATAAAAACTCAACGTAACAGTAGTATTAGTCCTGATTTGATTGCGAAAAAAAGATTCCAATGTCACGTTGTTACATTATTTGTTTAGCACGCAAACGTGTTGATTAGTTGACGTCGCAAGGACCACATCACAACTGCTCGAAAATTAGACGAGAAGGTTAACTTTGGCTGGGTTAAGGAAATACACTGTATGTAAATGCACTAACATTATCATAAGTTTTTGCCATTTCCATCGAATTCACTTAGGTGATATGTGTTAACTCATTCATAATTCGTAAATATTGCCAGTCATCGACAGCATTTTTTTTTGTAATTTATCTATGCAAACGCGCCGAATAAAGAAAAAGTGTTCTTGGCGGTTTTCTTCATAGCATTTAGCCCAGAAAGAAGGTCAAACGTTCAAGTTTCGCGTGGTTTCACACGCCGCACTTTCCATCGTTCGTTCTATCGCAACATCCAATCAACACTGGGATATAATTAATGGAACTAATATTCATCTATCAAGGTTTTGCTAATAACCTTGATTTGTCACGTTAAAAAAACTAAATAAGTATTCTACGAGACTGAAAATCGCAACGTTTTTTACGGATGCTGAACGCATCTTCCAATCCATTTACCTGCAGTTTATTAAGCATAGAAAACATGTTTTTGTTTGTAGCAATAAAAAAGCCTAATTGAATCTTTGAACTGGAATATACATATACATTAGATTCATTGAGGTGTTAGTTATCCTATTTGCTTTTCTATACCCGTGATATAGTGTTTGCAATAGTTCATAATGAACTGAAATGAATAGTGCATGATGCATTTACGAATATATCTAAGACTTTGGATGATATATAATAATATATTATGGCGTTCCATAAATATTGAGGATAATACATTTAAGCTTTGAAATAAAAAAAATATTTAAGCACTTAATTATTATTATTGTTGTACATCTAACATTTAACATAGGTGTTTGTCATTTACAACAGCTCAACTATAAATTAACGCATTGCATTTAGAATCCTTAATATTGTATACAAGGCACGAGTAGATGCATATT
The DNA here is from genome assembly GCA_963151315.1 of Nymphalis c-album. NCBI lineage: Eukaryota > Metazoa > Arthropoda > Insecta > Lepidoptera > Nymphalidae > Nymphalis > Nymphalis c-album. Next base: position 7,775,251 of record OY720588.1, read on the forward strand.
GTATAGAACTTTATAAGGTTCTTTATCTTCTTAATAAACTGTTTACTGTCAAAGAACATTTGAGTCAAGGACTACAAAATCAACATCCGAAACGAATTTTTGCAACCATGTTATTGCAATAACATGTATGTCCATTACAAAACGACAAAACAACTCATTATACGTATTTATCTAAATAATATGACAAATCTTTATTTCACTACTCTTAAAAGGTCTTTTGTTATTTTTTTTTCAAGAACTTCGTGTGAGAATAATCGTCGTTTCTACAGTTTGCAATACATATTTATATTTTATTTATCATACCACTGCAAAAATTTATAAAGCACAATATCGATCACATTTTTATGATCAGTATTTTATTAAGGATTTAAATATATAATTTACAAATGACTCTTTCAAAATAGTAAATACTCAAGAGGTTTTAATAAGTGAGACATTGGTGACATATGCATCCGGCGGTACAGCATTCCAATTTCCAACACGAAAATCGGTGGTTAGATGCAGCTGTTAATGGGCCGAGCACATACTTTGAACGATAAATGATACGATAATAATGGACGATAACATATTTTCGGTCTGACTTCTATCAGTCGCGGATTCAATAGATTAGGGCGAGCGAAGCGCGTGTTTGATAGTTAGAATTAAATATTATATTACAATTATGCCTATTTGGTTTACAATTACTATACGATATCAATAAGCAATCACCGGTGATGAACGCGTTGCTCAACCCTCATCTGCTCGCGTGTTGGCACGTCATGGCTTTGACACACTTTGCAATCAATGGACACCAATACCGACGATCAAGAGTAATTTAACTGACGTAAAATACACGTAGTAAATGCAATTACGTGGACTAATATATAATTGTACATTTCAAATATGTACTTAATATCTATATTCAAGTTATTTAGCAAGTTTATTTCAAAAATATATAAAGTATTTTTAATCAAGCATTTCTCTTGTCTGTATATGTAATCATTATAATATGTACATCTGTCATGAAAGCTCTACATTAATATACTTAGGTATACTATATACAGTTTTTAACTATCGATTCCAAAAAAATCTAAACGAGCATCTATTATTTCTTGACGCAATATAAAATATTTTTAAAAGTGATAGATATAGCTTGCTGGTTTTATCAATATATTTAGGCCACGCAAGAAGAATGCACTACTTTTACAAGGTATATTTCTTGGTTGTTATACTTTTTTTATCAATTTAGAAAGGCAGAAACATAGATTGACCAATAAACGCAGAAAGCTAATTTTATCACTAATTGACGCAATCTTTTATTACTGAATTTGTTTAAATTATATTAGTGTACTAATTTAAGATATTTTTAACGTACTTATTCAAATGTCAAGTATTTTTCAAATAACTTACTGATCGTATATCCTCATATATTCCATTAAGGTCGTCTTCTAGCAAGCGGTAGGGGTCCACTATTTGTGTTCCATAGTCTGGTAGAGATCCTGTGCTTGTGCTTTGTAGGCTTGATGCAAGTCGCCGCGCGGCGCCGGCCACTGCTCCACTGCCTGCTGACCCGCAAGCAGGACCGCATGTTGTAACTCGCTGAAAAATACATTAACAATGATTTATGTGTCGGAACAAACTTGTGTCTGAAGTCGAGACCTTGTTAACCAAGGTCTCGGACTGGGGCCGACTGAACTTGGTCCAATTCAATCCCAATAAGACTCAAGTTTGTGCGTTAACCGCTAAAAAGACACCTTTTTCATATCCCCTCATTTCGAGAATACTCCCCTCGCTGCCACAGCCAGTATCGGGATACTTGGCGTCGAGATTTCGAACACTGTTCAGTTCCGCGGTCAATTGGAAGTTAAAGCCAAATTGGCTTCTAAAAAGCTTGGAGTGCTCAACAAGGCGAGACAATACTTCACGTCGGACCATCGCCTAAAACTTTACAAGGCGCAAATTCGGCCCCACATGGAGTACTGCTCTCACCTCTGGACGGGAGCTCCCCAGTACCAGCTTCTTCCTTTTCACCGCATTCAACGCAGAGCAGTTCGAATTGTCGACGATCCGGCTATTACCGACCGGCTTGATCCTTTGGCTTTGCGTAGAGATGTTGGGTCACTCTGCATCCTCTATCGCATATATCACGGGGAGTGTTCTGAGGAGTTGTTTGGATTAGTCCCGGCAGCTGAATTTCACCACCGGACATCGCGCCTGAATTCCAAATTCCATCCCCATTACCTCGATGTCTGGAAATCCACAACAGTGCGTTTCTTAAGGCATTTCCTGCCTCGCACAATCACTCTGTGGAACCAGCTTTCGCCGGCGACTTTTCCGAACCGATATGACTTAAAAACCTTCAAGAAGAGAGCGTACTCTTTCCTCCAAGGCCGGCAACGCACCTGCAAGTTCTCGGATGTTGCAGGTGTCCATGGGCGGTGGTAGTCACTTTCCATCAGGTGAGCCTCCTGCTCGTTTGCCCCTCTTACATAAAAAATAATAATAATAAAAACAAAAAAATAAAAAAATGTGATTAACGAATATGGCGCAGCCATAGCAAAAAAGTTTTAAAAAATGTAGTGAATAACTATGTCTTCGTTGGATTTCTCTCCTTTATGTATTTTTTGAAGAAACAATGCTTTTTTCTAACATTTCCAAAGTAGATGTGCAATAATAGCTTCAAACATTTTTTTATTTTGGAACAATTTCACTACAGCACTGAACTCCCAGTAAGTAATTTTAAGGTTGGTTGAATTTGCTATAATTAACTGTACTCGTAATGATAGTAAATTATTGCTTAAAATGTACTTACTTAGAATTGCTTGAAATCAAGGGAGTAAAACTTATGATTAAAATATATCGTTTTGTTTGGATCGCAGAAATGTTAATATATAAAAAATACTACAATAAAAAAATACTTCTGTTAAAAAACCAAGCGTTGTTAAAAGTTTGCACAACCTAAATAGTTTACGATACTTGTCTAAAGTTATTACAAACTATTTACAATACATAACAATTTTCCATTTTAAATTGAAATGTTAATAAATCTATTAGGTAATTACATCGGTAATATGTTTGGCTTCATAACAGTTCATTCATAGATTTTATGAAACTGTTATGAAACAAACAAGTGTTGTCCATCCACAGACGCTGAGTAGTAAACTGGCGAATATATTCGTTCTCAAACTCCCATTACTTACAATATATCGTAAGTCATCATTAAAAAAAATTATATTACCACGTCGTCAATCACGATCATTATAATATTTTTAACGTCACCCGGTTAGCCATTAAAGGTATTTAAGTTATTAACTGCTTTTATATTTTATAAACAGACTAAATAATAGTTAAATTTAACGGCAACAAATGTACTTACTTCTAACAGTAAAAAGTTTTTAAATGTTCTTGCTTATAATATTTTCATTAATGCAAGTTAATCCAATTAAAACTTTTTCAACAATAATTTATTCAGATCGCTTACTCAATAAAAGTGTAGTCTATCACTTTTTTATTACTCGCACTTTTCGTATGTATGTAGTCGTTATTAGAGAAATTATAAAAACGATCATATTTCTCATGTGACAAATATTTGAATGATTCAGTTACGCCCGATAGTGAGGGTGCGGCAGGTGCCCTTAGCTCAAAAGCGGCAGTGACCGAGATCCGCGTTTCGCAACTGTTTATGCAACTACATGCGAGTGCAGTCCACACCTGATGGGCTACGACCGGCCGTTGCAAAACTCACGAGCTACGACTGATGCTCGATGCACATATTCGTATGTGCAGCGCGTATTTTACGTACCATAAAGTCTTTTTATACCTTTTAAATACGGAAAATAAATTTATTTTGTAAGTAGGTACGCATGTTTATTTATAAATCAGATTGACAATACGTGAATACAAAATATTTTAACGTGCTGAAATTACAGACACACGAGAGGCTGAACTATGAATAAGCAAAAGTAAAGTGGGCATATTTACATCAACATACAAACACATTAGCACGATAATAATTTCTACACGAACACTAAATCGCCTAATGGTCTACAATTAACAAGTTAATCAGAGAATTTGCATTTCTTGTATCCGTTTTCTGAAAACAGTAGTGAAAATTGTTTAACTCCAGATACTATAAAAGCATAATGACGAAGCCAGTTTTGTACGTTCCAAACTCTTAAGTGACAAATTGCGTGTTCTACTTTACAAACTGGTCAATTCATAAGGGGATTACCCTGTACCTTTACTTTACAATCACTACAGGCCATGTCAGCTCGTAACGGTTAATACAACAAACATGTGTACCATTTTCAAATAAGAAAAAAAGGGTTTTCATTATTCATTAATATTACTTATACATATTTGTGTTTAAACACGATCCTAGGGCGAGCCCTTTTTAGAAATGTATGTTTCACACAATTCTGTCAAATCTGTCTATCCCAATTTTTTAATAATCCATTATATTCCTATCCATTTTTTTATATTTAATTATAATAGTCTATGTTTTTACGGCTTCCATCCTGAATCCTGATTGCTGAAACCCCCATTGGAGCAGCGTGGCGAAATAGGCTCCAAAACCTTCTCCTCGCAAAGAGGAGAAGAGGCCTTAGCCCAGCAGTGGGACATTCACAGGCTGTTACTTACTTAGTATATGGTAATTAAGATAAGGTGCTGTTAATGTACCTCTGCTATGATAAGGCTTCTCTTGTCAAGGAGAACGTTTAAAGCTTTTTCGACATGCTGTCCTAAGGGTATGTGGATGTGGGTATTTCATTCAACATAAAGGTTTTATCACGAGGTTTTTCTTCAATTATATCGACCGAACGTTATTCGGCCATTTTCGGTCAAGAACCGCGTATACTAATCACTAAGCCATTTCTGACCTCTAATAAAATAAAATAACTCATTTATTTCACACCGATGTTCGAATTCAAATGAAACAAAACTTCCGTTATTTAATATGCAACGTATGACTCGTAACACCATTCATAAGACACCGCAGTCAAAACTGGCACATGTGTAACGTCATTCATACACTAGTAAGGATGATAACTTGAACCACAGAATTGATTTATTTTCTTTGAAATTAAACAATTAAAATACTTCTTACTGCTAATGTTAATAAGTAACACCTTATACAAAGTGACGCCCACGCGAAGCATGATAACTACTTCCATCTGATTTCACTCATGTCATTACGATGTTTGAAGAAAATTTATTTCGATTATAAGTCGGTTGTTTGACTTTTTTTTTTCAATAACAATAATATATCAAGTGTTAATTTTAATACTGCTAGATATGTAAACTGATTGAAAAATAAAATCATGTTTTACTTTGCAGTACATATTGTTACGATACGTTACACAACGTGAAACGGGAATATAACACGAACCAGTTCTAATAATAGACGTAACTTACTTGCAATTCATCGAATATTTAATAACGAGATTATATTTTCTGCTCTAGCTAACAAACCGTTGGAACTTTCCAGATAAAACTAAAGAATTATCAGAAAAAATAAATCTAAATAGCTATAGTGAATTTAACACACATTAACGATTATCATAATTGACACTTATAACCTATACAAAAATTAACGTAAAAAATAAAGTTCAGTTGTTACAACAATAGGACAACAAAACTCATGGACTTATACATACAATAACAACAATAACAAGGTGAAGCGTAAATAATTGTAAGTTGATAGCGTTCGTTATTTCAAAATAATAATATACACCTATTTCACTCTTTTGGACTATGTGCAAACTCTCATGACTAGATAAAACCCACTCACAATTTATTCAACTGCTAAATAGCATCATTCAGTATTGTTTTTTCCGGCTTGAAAGAGGAGTGAGTCAGTGTAAGTTCAGGCGCAAGGATATAACATAGTAGTTTGGTGGATTTCTTACAGCACCAATGACCAATGTGTATGGGCGGTGAAGACAACTTATCATCAAGTTGCCCATTTGCCAGTCCACTTATCTGTTATAAATAAAAAACTCAAAATATTATAAATATTTATATTTTTCTTGTTTGAATGTCTGACAAAATGAAAAAAAGAAGAATCTAAAAACTAGAAATTTTATTTTTTTATAATATATGTTGGCGGCGAGCATATGGGCCGCCTGATGGTAAGTGGTCACCAACGCATATAGACAGTGGTTTGTACATTTCTTAAAAAAAGCATCGCCACTGCGCCACCAACATTTGGAACTAAGATGTTACGTCCCTTGTGTCTGTAATTACACTGGCTCCTTCACCCTTCACATCGGAACACAACAATACCAAGTACTGCTGTTTTGCGGTAGAATATCTGATAAATATTTTTCATGTACCATTTATTAAATATCATGGTAATATCAAGGTACTCATTTATAAGTAAATCCAATTATACATGATTCGTAAGTCGTTATTTACATATTTTTTATAACCTATTATTAAACTTGCAAGTTGTATGATTGTGTCAAACACGCAGTTTGTTGCATTCATAATTTAATTATCTTCCGATGCCGACTAATGTTTGAATAAATTTCCTGTTTGTTTATTAATTACTAGACGTGCAGAACAACGCGGTTTTCGCTGCGATAAATATTAAATATTTAAACTTAACTTCCTTAATCTAAATAAATATGTACGTAAACTTGAAGTTGTTTCAAGTTTTCATAGACTCAACCAATTTTGATAAATTAAGGATCAACTATAATACTTCAATACGAGCAAATGGGCGATCTGATAGGAATTGGGCAATTGCCCATAGACATAGCCAATGTAAGGAATATTAACCATTCCTTACGCCACCAACCTGCGACCTTAGATGCTTTGTCCTGTACTTACATGGCTCACACGCCTTTCAAACCGGAACCCGACAATACTAAGTATTGCTGTTTGACGGTAGAAGAGTCATAAGATTTAAAACAAAAAATGCAGTAGGTTTCTGATAAGGTTTTAGTGAATAACATTATTATATAAGTAGCTGCGCTCGTCAGTTTCACTAGCTTTATATTTAGACTGTTAATGTACTTGTAATAAAAATAACCATAGCAACATTTATTTTTCTATGTTGATACTGCAACTTTTGTAGTTCCAGTTTTCGAACAAGTTATCGTATAGAGATGGTAATAAATGAATGGTATATAAATTTACGATATGTTAATCGAATATTGAAACGTTACTGTTGACTACTGTCCTATAATAAAACATGTTAGACCACAAGTAGCCCTAGTATTTGGAAATAGCAAAACGCTAATAACGTAAATGACGGTGAGCATTGCCGCACGTAAAATTGCATGTGTCAGCCTCGACCGCACATAACAATTATTAATACGAGGTAGAAAGTGAGCGTACCGAATGCCCTGCGCTTCTAAAAATAGAAGTCAGAACAATTGACACGTCCGATTGATTCAAATTAAATACTGCCGCGACGTAATCACGCCAATTAGGACGTTGATAATTAATTTTCAAGACCTGATGTGTTCATCTGCTTACGGAATCATCAAACCTGAACATTGAGTACCTACTCTATACTCACTTCTTAATACAACTAAATCTACATACCTAATTTACATACTGTTTACTTCAGTGAAATAAAATATTAATTATAGGACATTACATCTTAGACTGAGAAGCGTGTCGCATATTTTCATAATAACTACTCGATTTGACAAAAAATAAACCAATTAACCGAGAGGAGGCTACTCGGCATTGTTCTATATTACTCGTTACATCATGAATGCTAAAATGAAAAAAAATATATATAAAAGACAATTTAATTAAAAATTAACACATAAAAAAAGAAAGAAAACTCTATAGGAAGAATTATTCGATAATGGTTTCGAAAACTCATTTATTAAAAAATATAATTTATTTATTTTTTTATCCCGCTAAACAAAATTTACAGATACATACAATGTTCGCATCCTGAGCCGCAAGAAAAAGATTTAAACGAGCGCATGCGCTATGCGCCAGCGCAAGCTACAGATTGATAAAAACTTTATATTTTTGTAAAAAAAAAGTTGGTAAATTTTTTTTTCAGCTACACCATTGTTTTTGAAATATTTAATAAAATATTGCATGCAGGATAAGATACTTAAAACCGAAAAATATGATGATTAATGTTCGAAGGCCTTCAAGAATTAGGAACAAAGTTCAATGTAGGACTTGGTCACTTTATACATTTACTCGAAACCCTTGGACAGCTTACAATATTATTGAAAAGACTGCCTCATTGGTCTAGTGGCTTGATATAAGGCCGCAGACACGGTGGTCCTGGGTTCAAGTCCCAGGTCGGGCCAATAAATAGTTATTGGGGTTTTCTGTCAGAAAATTCTCAGTAGCAGCCCGGAGTCTGGAAGTTGGAAGTGTTTACACTTCCATCCCTCGGAAAGCACGTTAAGCCGTTGGTCCTGCGCCTGAACTCTTTCCGGTCGTGTCGGATTGCCGTCCCATCGGATTATGAGAGCTAAGGAAAGAGAGTGCACCTATGTTTACGCACACACTTGTGCACTATAATATCTCCTGCGCAGTTGGCTTATTATCTCTCTTGATTAATTGAGATTGGCCGCCGTGGCCGAAATCGGTCTGGAGGACCTTATCTTATTAAAAAGAATAATGGTTATTTTTCATTTCGATTCTTTACTTTTGGAGATTCGAATAAAATACAGAAAGATTGTTCTTTATTCTAATAAAATAACCCTACTTTAAAGGTAACTATAATTTTGAATATGATCGAATTACTTCATTATAAATTTAATTAATTATAAAGACAACCAAAATAAGGCGCAAAATATTAATGAAAGACGACATTAACTCCATCAAGAATATATTTTTCTATTTTTTTAATCAGCCTTGGAATTCTTTTCTGATAATAATTATTTATGCAGGCCCATCACTTTATTATAATAGTGCATCATAAAAATAATTGTTGGTCCATAAATGGATATGAGATTTTTTACTTCCATTGCTCTGTCGTTATTTTGCATACTTGAAATAAAGTAATAATTTCACCGTGTAAAAATCTCTACAAAGTTGCCTTTGTATTCCGGGTAGGGTGATGCAGATGACATTTAAAAACATTCTTGTAGAGAAAAATCCCCGCATGTTTTTTTTTTAAATAATGTCGCTTTGTCGAAGGCGACTGTGGGGAATTACGTTAAAGGGATTTACATACTAGGCATTCATATTAAGAAGTCTATTTGTATTAATGTAAAGAAAAATAATACTAAAATTCCTCATGTTAATTACATTATTTACATGTACGATAAATTATTTACCGGAGTTGATGTGATGTATTCTTATATAAAGCTTTTGTATCCCATTGAATATTACACTAATTTTATTATTTCATTAGCTTTTTGACACTTTTTTCCATTTAAAAACAAAATTTAATGTTAAATGCTCAAAATTCATGATGTGCGACAGATATCGTAAACACAACCTCACAAGTCCCTGCTCGGGAAGCAGGCGCGGGCGGCGCGGCGGGCAAATTACTAGAATAAATGATTTTGATAGTGTCGCAGCATTCTGTTACTTTATTATCATAAAATCGTAACATAATTATTATAGAATAAGACAAATAAGGAGGACAAGACCTACCAACACAAAGGGTCAATCAAGGCCGCTATGAATATACCAACGAGTGAGACATAGTATTTTTTTTAAATTGCAAATATTTCGTGTAATACCAACAACTCTACGTCGATTCTTTGTATTTCTTACAAAATATGTGTTTGACTTTTTGTATTTATAATGTTTATTTGATAAATAAAATCGTTTGTTTACTGATTTTTTTACATGTATTTCGAGACCGCCATCCTACATTAAACAATTTCAAAATGCACAGCATCATTATTTATTCCTGTACACATATTGTATTTATTTATTTGTCGAATAATTTGTTTTTTTGTCAGTGAAATATGTTCAACTCTTATTTAATATAATGAAAATAAAAAATGTTAAAAGTATAGATTTAAGAAAATATATATGCATGGAACATATATACGGTCTGTTTTATATTAATCATCCTATTGCGACCCTATTTACGATGACATGTCATACAAACCTATTTATAGCGTTTTATGCAACATAAAAAAATATATTTATACTCTCTAAGACCGGTCAGTGTAAATCTGAATGAACAAATGCAACTATCAAAACCACAGCGAGTTCGTTGCATTGATATTATACATACATTACAAAACATGGAACGGTCACGCTCTCAAAATTCTAAATACCTCGTTATTACCTTTAACTTATATATTAGAGGTACAAATACAATCATCTTCCTATATTAAATTACCTTAAATTACCGTAATAATGACGTCAAACTATACAAATTTGCAGCCTTTTGTTAAATAATGATATGCGTTATTCAGCATTAAGTTTGAAAATATATATATTCCGTTATTTAGGATACATTTTTTTTTATTGGAACGATGTTCCTTATTGGGCGTTGCGGAGGGGTAGCCGGCAAAAAAGTGTCCGTAACGTTAAAAAAAAGCGTAAGATTTTTATGTATAGTCTATCTATGATGGCTATACAGTGTCTAAGGTATCGTCTACAGGGATGACTGTTATAATTTTCTAAATAATTGTAAAGAAAATAAAGGTGTAAATTTTGTAAAGTAGTTTATTTGATTTTTACCGATAAATAATCATAATAAAAAATGTATACCCGAATAATTATTTTCTTTATAACCTCGAATATAACTTGAAATGAATATTTTTATAATAAGGGACTTCGATCGTATCTGGTGTCCCACGACACCACACGGTTTTTTTTTATTATTTATATAATTATATGTATTGAACACATTGTTCTTTGTCGATGATCACAAAATTAGGGAAAGAATAAGGTTTTTATTACTCTACAGCAGCTGAGTATTAAAGTAGCGCTTTTTAATAAGCTTTGTCTTGTCTTACCTCAACCTTTATATTATTAAAAAAGGAAGTCCCAGCACTGGGACATTTAGCTGATATAACTATAGTGTACTGCAACGTATAAAAAACGTATCGTTTCAAATATGTGACTAGTAGACTTTATCCAAAGCTGGCACCAAAAGACTATTTAACAGCAATTAATATTGTTTCTACTGACACTGATGAGTTCATTGTTTGCAAGTGCCGACCGAAACACTCGCTTGCTCAATTATACCAGGCTGAACATTCTTGATTTCAAGGACGTTAAGTAACTAGAGAATTGGTGACCGCTTCCAAAGTAAATTGTGTATATTTACATTCAACTTATTTTATTATGAATGAGGTTTTTCAATTGCAATGGACATCATTTGGTACCTATAATAACAAATTAAAGATTAAAAATATGTCGATTTTATTTTCATTATGTTTTTTTCTTTTACTCATATTACTTAATACACTTACCAAAGAACTTATAATTTCGAGACAATCGCGTGAAGTAGGAATAATAAATGTCTCATACAAACAAACAGCTAGTATTTGCTCTATTAGATTTACGTAAGTTACGTAAGTTATATTTAATCGATTCTTGGACGCGATTAACAAACTGAATAATGTGATGAGTTATTGCGAAAATAATTTAAAATTTTGATTCATGTGGCAACAGAGAAACGTATAGGCTCGCATATATATCAGGTTTCATTTGCATATCACAAAATTATGTCTATAGAATTATACAAAGTAATTTTCTATTAGCTGCGATACCTTTACATTGTAATCACGTAAATTGGGATTGAAAAGAGTGTTGTAATTCCAAAATAACATATGCTACGACGTGTATGTTGCCACAAACTCTTATACAATGATGTCGACTGGACAAATAGTTATGTGTTCCGCATTTCTAGTAAGCATCATTTACGCAGGATGTTACGTGCTATACGATTTACTCGGCCAATTCATGTAGTTCAATAATAAACACGATAGTATTACTTGTACAGATATTACTTCAAACATTAAAATCCTAACTCATTGGTTCAGCATATTTAGTGTGATTATTATTATTACGAACTGAACACTGCTGACAGAACTGTATAGCCTTAAACTTCTTAAGGATTTTTATTTATTATTGTAGCAAATAATCAATATTCAAGTGGTTTAAAAATCAAAAAGAGAAAAAGCTCTAGACCTCTTCGATTCGATCGAATTTACCTACATACTCTACAATTTTTCGGCTATGGCACATCCCATCCACAGCTCCTTTAAAAATGTTTCAGTAAAAAATATAAAAGATAGGCTTTAGTTTTACGAAAGAGAAACTAAATATTAAATTTTATGTGTGATTCCACTTTGAACTTCATTGACAAACTTTGTAAAAATGTTAAAAGTAAACAACCTACTTTTTGCACATTTGTATTAAATCGATTTTATGAAATTATATAATGTTGTAAAATATAGAGCTACAGACGATATAGATCGATTTAACGCCTAGAACGATCAAAAAAAGTTCATAGTTTAGTTCATTGTCATTTTTAATTTTACGTTACTCACACAACTTTCACTACTATCAAATTATTTTATATTATTAGTAGTGAGAACTGCATAATTTTTAATTGGCAAAAAGGTAGTTTGACTAATTTCAAACTATCATTGAATTAGAGTGAAAATTTTCTCGTTTTAAACATTAATTATTAAAAAAGGGCAATTAAATCATTTGCAGATAAAAATCTGCGATTCCCAGCGATTTCATGTACAAGAGAAAATTAAAATATTTTCGAGCTATATAATAATTTGCTATTTGATGGATATGTATAATCTGTAACTTAAAATTTTGATAGCTTACAGCAAAACTTTCATAATGGAATGGTGCTTAAAGTAGCGAAATGAAGTATTAATGTCATACCCACATAGTTGTTGCTTAGAAAGTTTTGTGTGACTCGTCAAGATTTTACATTGCATACTCGCACGCTGCGCGAGAAAGCACGACGCGTTGCGCGGCTCATGACCGCGCCGTTGAATCTTACAGCGCGGCCGCCTTCCAATAAACGCAATTCGTATCAATTATGTACTTTGACTCATATATTTTACAACCGTTCAGGAAATTGTAACAACTATTGACATAAACTGTCTCACACTACAAGTGAGTTCAAAAATAACTCAGTTCATAAGAACTCTTATTAATTATATTTATTTGACGAAAGTAAGAGTTATTGGACAAGTGAAATTCACAGGGTAAACTCAACAAACCTGTGCCGCGGAATGACCTACTGGCCTCAGACTTGTGATGATTTCACTTTTAGTATTTTATTTATCTTATACCATGTCGACATTTTTTCCTTTATTTAATAATTAAAATATATATATAATTCCACTACATATGTGGAACAGATCAGCTGACTTATAGGTTAATGTCATGCTGTTATGTAAAAAGGATTTTTGATGGTGTCAAATTAGAAGTTATTTAGCTTGAAGAACTACCCTTATTTATTAACTTATATTCAGTTTATTTTCTTATTATATATTAAAAGCGGAATAAGGATAAATAATTATTTAAAAAAATATCTAACCTGGCAGGTTTTTCCAAATATCCGCAATGGAGATGGTCCGGGAGGTTTCAGTTTCACAAATACAGTCTGCCTTCGAACTTTAGGTCCGAATTGACACATTAACTTATCCTGTACACGAGCACAAAGCCTACTCGAACTTAAACACGCCATAGCCACAACTGCAACGAACCGCTTGAAGACATGAACTACATAACATACTTAGCACATAACGTTCGGCCTTTTCCTCCCCACTTTCGACAGCTGATTGTCAATCTTAGAAATAAATTGATGTTGCCATTCTATTAATACTGTTGTAGTAGATTTTTAGCCAAAAAGAACAAGTGTGCAATTCACAAAAAAGTTTTCACTTCAAAAGTGTTTCTTATTTCTAAATCTTAACATAGAATTGAAAATAAAACGTGGAAAATGTGTGCAAACAATAGTCAATAGAAAAACAAACTATATTCATTTTTTGTACTACGTTTCAGCACAAAAAATAGGGGTTAATTTAGTAAGCCATTCTTAATAATTATTTATATAGACAGTCAAACATTTATGAATTATTATGAAACGTATTTTAGTACTAATTAATAATGGTAATTGCAAATTAAATAGCAACACCGTTACTCCCAGTCAATAGTCATAAAAGACAGGATGTGATTATTATTTTTTATTGTTTTTATTGTATAGATAGGTGATCGAGCATATGGGCCAACTGATGGTAAGTGGTCACCAACGCCCAAAGACAATGGCATTGTAAGAAATGTTAACCATCGCCTACATCGCCAATGCGCCGCCAACCTTGGGAACTAAGATGTTATGTCCCATTATTATTATTATCAGATTAATGGAAAAGAACCGATTAAATAAAAAACGATTTTTCTTTATTCTTTAGTAATCGATCTATCAAAAATCAATTTTAATAAAAATAAATAATCGATTTTTGCGAATAAATCGATTTTAACACGCCACGCTTGACCTGTATGTATCTATGTAACGGAATCTTTCAACTCAATTTTCAATAGATTTGAAAATTTTTACACGTATTAAAGACCAATGACAATACAAAAATTTAACTGTTCCCTCACCCTGTGACCCCCCCTCCCAAGCGTGTTTTCGTGCAGCCGGGCCGAGGCCATGTCGTGAGGCCGAAGGTCAAAATTCGCGTAGAAGCGAAACTCTACGTGTCCCCAAGATTGACCCCCACCACATAACACCTTCCCCCAAATGTGTAATTTCTCCGATTGGGATAAAAACGTATTTCTGGCCTCGGCAGAGTATGGCGATTGCGATTTTCGAAATAAGTTTTGGGCTCCGCCATTGTATATAAAATCCACCCAATCCAATATATTGGTGAGAAACGTGCCGACGGATGAATGGTAAGAGGGTGGCTAAAAATATTATGTCCACAGTAAAGTAAGGACCACAATAACCATTTTAAAATATAGTAATTCATGTTACCTGTGAGACAGTGAGCTGTTTGCGTTCAATATGCTGTTTTAAATTTGTAGTATTACTACACGTTTTTAGTTCTTTCGAACAGTATATGCATATTGCTGTCGTTTTCTTCGTTAAACACACTTTCGCCAGCAGCTTTTATTGGTTTTACTGTTCGAAGACATTTTTTTACCAACAACTATATTAACTCACTCTTAACGTCGCATAGATAGCGCTGTTTATGAAAATCGATTTAAACGCGTAATTTATATTAATTTATTAAAAATATTAAAAATCGATTAATATGACTATTAGCAATCGATTATAAAAATCGGTTATAAAAAAGTAATAATCGATTTAAGTAAAAATCGATTTAAATAAAAATCGATTCTTTTTTAACATCCGTATGAATTATGATTGACCGAATCACCGATGTCACTAATCCAAAAGTATAACCCAGTTTATATGTATTATCTATGGTACAACATTTTACATTAGCAATTTAGCATTAGACTAAAATATAGGTTAGGTGTAATCTTTACATCTATTAACTGCAAATAATCATAAAAAGCCATTTTTCTACGTGGTAATTATAGTTTTAAAACAACAATTTCGACTTTTCGTCTAATAAATTACTTACAGTAATTACAGTTAAAAAGTTTGTTATTAAGTTCCTTATTTATTTGTTTTCCAATTCCCTGGAGGAGCAAACTGTAGTTTTCTTTAATAATAAAATGGTTTAAAAATATATCAACTCTCATTATAACGTTTTCAGGGCAACATGATTCCTCGTCTCACATATGTAATGAACATACTGAAAAATTTGGAAAAAAATATCATACAATCATTTGGTTATCCACCAAGGGGTACAACTTGAAATATTATAATTAATTTAAATGATTATTTTTGGGTTCTGATAACTGTTATGTTTTTTCTTATTCTCTTTTAGAATTGGCCTTAGCTTATGTTCATCAGAAGCAAGTAACTCGACAACCAACTAAATTTACACTTAAAGATCTTGTTGGAGATGGTTTTCTGCTAGCTGTACCAAAGTTTAGACGGACCATAGAAAAAAGGTGGAAAAGAAAATTTGGAAGCCCAGAATATGTTTGGAAAATGCTTATACCGAAAACAAACATTGCAGTATGCAATGAATGTGGACATCATCATGAGCGTGGACGTCTTTGTGGTATGTCTATCAAATGTAATTTAACAAGGATACATGCTTAGTAATAAACAATCAATCTTTTATCCTCATCACAAATATATGATTAGTGTAATATGTGATATTGAAATGTTTAAAACCAATATGACTCATATTTTGTTGTGGATGTAAGGAATCATTATTATATAACAAGGTAAAGTTCTGTAAAATCCTTACCAAACTAAATTTTTGACATGTAAATCTTATATTTTCCAGGAAATTGCTATAAAAGAATAGAAACTGAAACAAAAGAAATTCAAGCAAAAATTGAAGAAAAACTGGGAAATACCAAACCTATTGAAAATGATATTATTGTACTATACAATGGAGAAAATCTTCCTGATATGGTAATCATAAAATAAAAAGTAATTTTTTATGTTTTGAAACAAAATTAAAGTAAAGTAAATTATCATTGAATATTCACCTAATGGTTTAAGAACATGTGAATTCTAATGGAAGACTGCCCGTTAAAACCTGGGCAAGACAAGCGGAAATTTTCATCTGTTTATAATAATTAGCTTGTATTACTGTCAGGAAGTTAAACATTGTGAATAATGTATGTTTGTAATTGTGTCACATGAAATTCCGTCATGTGTATCCATTACTTGCATTGGAGACAATGTGATCCAAAACCAAACCTTCTCTTTAAGAAGAGAGATCTTTGCCTGAGCAAAGTGGGATATTTAAACAAAGATTAGAGAAGAAAAGAAAGTTAGAAGATTTCATGCTAATGCATTTCATTTGCTTGTCGTATTATGTTCTAAACATTGTTTAAATATAAAAATTACAAAGGTTATTTATAATAAATAATGTAATAACTGTTGTGTAAATTAAATATGTAGGTGTTTTTTTACAGACTAAAGAATTCTGGCAAGGAAAGAGAATTGTTGAAATGAAAAAAGAGAGACCTCAATGGTTTAGTAAGAATCTTTTGCAGAAAACAACCCAGCAACCTTCAGAGTCAAAAGATGTGAAACCTACAGACTTAGCTTAGTTTTTTACTATAAATAAGAAATATAGTCAATAAATAATGTATTTTAGCTTCAGAAAAAATGTATTTATTTAATTTTACTTCTCTTCAAATGTCCAATACATACATGTCTTCCTAAAAATATAGCTTGCAACCAATTCCCCAGTTAAAATAGTTTATAAATAAAAAAAATATCTTATTTATTATATAAAACATAAATGAAACATTTTTTTTACAAATTAATATAACACAACCAGTTTATGGGATTTTTATATAATGTTATCAAATGAATTAGGCAAAGTGTCTAAGTTATCAATAGAATCAGCTTCATTTTCATTACCAACAAAATGACTCTCTACATGTGATTGAAAATCTGTAAAAACGGTTTCCTTTTGAAATTTTTCTCCACACATAGGACACATCTTAACATATGATTCTGAATGAATTTCTTGTGCAGAACTTATTTTATTAACTGATATATCGTTATCATCAAAATCATTGTTATATGAAATTGAATTTAATTGATTATCAACATATACAAGGCTCTCACTGGTCTCTGTTTCTTTATTTTCATACATTGTTTTTGATCTATTTTCCAGACATGTTGGGCAACTGCGACCATCTAAAACAAAATGAAGACTAATAACACTTTATATTATTATTCTATCAATATTCTAATCCAAGTTATCATCAAGTTGGCTTAAAACTAAATAGTGATGAAAGAGATACATAAGTATTTTTAAAAAATGTTTAATATTTTACATGAAATTTGATATTACCATTTACATTTATTTTTTAAGTACTATAACCTTGTTACCTACCTTTCATTAGAGTTTCTATTCTTGAGATAACAATTTTTAAGTCTTTTTCTTGTTGAGATAGTTCCTTTTTAAGAGATTGTAATTTTTCAGTTTGGCTATGAATTTCCTTCAGTGAATCTGTAACAGGATCTTCCATATAAGTGAATCCTATAGAATCTGCATTCAGAATATTATCATCTTCATCTTGAAGCTGAGCCATCTGTTCATATTGCTCTACTAATTGTGACTTTTCTTGAATGTAACTATTAATTAATTTCAAAGATATTTCTTCTAGACTTGAATCAGAATATTTTTCTTGTGATTGAGAATTATATTTAGGTGTACTATGTATATATGTGTTTGTACGCACTAGAGGTTGTTTTGTATGTTCTTTTATTTCTCTATCAGATCCTTTTAAAGAGGATAATTTATTCCATAGATTTTTGTTTTCGCAAGAAACCATAAATACGTGATGAAGTAGTTGTGACTTTTGCTTGTTAAGTTCTGCAATTTTTTGTTGTAGAGTTAGTTTTTCATCTTCTTGCAAGGGATTACAGGGTGTCTTATCGCTGGCTTTAGTCATGTCAAGTTTTAATCGCATGTTGTCGGTTTCGAGAGCATTTATTCTACGTTGAAGTAGTAAGCATCTATCTCGCATAGCATGAAGCGCCAACTCATGAACACTAACATTATTATAATCAGCTTTTATTGTTGTCTGGTATGTAGAATCGTTGTTAAAACTGACTATTGATGAAGAGTCCATGGCAATAATTTAATTTATTTATACGATGATTATGCCATATGCTTTAGATTTTAGAATAATATAAATAAAATTCAATCATTCAAACTAAGGAATCTGACAGTTTCGTTTGATTGCTGACACTGACAGTTGACATTGTCACGGTCTTATACACAGGTCTTACAACAACAGTAATGGAGCCCACGATCTTGTATATAGGTCTATCAACCGATTTCAGTGGTGACTTTTATTTCGCGTCAACGCCGCTGTACGTCGTTGCTAACGGTATATGTATTTTTCTCTCCCAAATATTATGTTATTTAATCATTAAAATATCGTTTTGTTGACTTGTATAATTTTGGACAAATAGTAATTTTATCTTCCATGTACAATAATTTTTTGAATGATCTATCGTCATGCCTCTGGCGGCCGTAAATTGAACAGAGTAACAACCACGTTACATTAAGCCGACGTCCCCACTACTGTTGTTGAGAGACTTGTGTATAAGACTGTGGTGAAGCTCGCCTGTAAGTATGTCGGCTTAATGGTTGCACTGTTCTGTTCAACTTACGGCCACCAGAGGTATGACAGTAGCTGTGTGTGCTGTGCAACGAAGACAGAATAGCCTTCTGTCTTTTTTCCTATCACACGCAACGCATGCGTACTGAACCCTCATCCCATTACTTGAATTTATTTCGTATTTCATAAAGACGCACCCGGCTTCGCACGGGTGTAATGCTGATACTAAATATACTACAGAATGTCTTTATATACAATATTCACAGATTTTTGTCCTCAGACAAAACAAACATTGAAAGAGTTTTTTTTAGGAAGGCGGACGAGCATATGGGCCACCTGATGGTAAGTAGTCACCAACGCCCATAAACATTGGCATTGTAAAAGATGTTAACCATCGCTTACATCGCCAATGCGCCACGAACCTTGGCGCGCAGTGCGCACTGCGCACCGCACCCATCGATAGCAACGACGTACAGCGGCGTTGACGCGAAAGAAAAGTTATGACACGATCGTACCAATCTCTCATCACTGACTTCCAATTAATTATATTATACGCGAAAAAAGAATCCGATATGTTTACATCATCATATGAAGAGATTTTTTAATAATTTCTTACACTTTTATTTAAAAGTACAAATTTGAAATCAATTATTGATCTCATTTGTGTCAACCCTTTTATATTCATGACATTGGCAGAATGTTTTGCGCTCACGGCTCAACTAGCATTGCATGATAGACAAAGAAAATAAAGTTTATAAATAATATGATAAGGATGAAAACTTTTTGTATCCAAATCGAGTTTATTGAGTTGAATGCAAAACATTGAACACGTTTTAATGTCAGCACATGAAAGGAACAAACACGTTTAATTACTTACGTCACAAAGTTCTCAAACTCGATTTGGAAATGCAATGTGCTTATAATTTATAATATTCAACCCAAGATGTCATATACAATTGCACTTTTAAAATTTGTGGCTTTTTTGGTATGCATATTTTCACTATTTTTTAAAAAATAACTAACTATAAAAATATGCCAAACAGAATAAGCTATAATTTAATTTTATAAATATATTTTTTGTCTCCTTTAGAAGTGTAAATTAGTAAATTAAAATTAAACTAATTAGTAAGTTTAATTTTTAAAATGACAGATATTTGTTATTTTCGTCTAATATTTTTAAATATATCCTTTCCCATTGGGCGGCTAGTGCAAATCATTCTTCCTGACTGCACTAGCCGTCGTCGTGTTTGGATTTTACTACCACTTACCATCGGTTGGAGTACACATTTGCCCTCCCGGGTATTATAAAGAATAAAATAATATTAATGAAATACTTTTAATAAAGGTTTTTCTTTAAAGATTTGGTTATGTATTATAATTTATAAATAAATTCTCAGGACTTGCTAGCTGTAGGCCTTATAGTGCCTTTGATTCCTAACCATGTACGTCAAATGGGTGGTAATCACATATACATTGGTCTCCTTGGTTCACTTTATGCTGGTTTCCAGCTGGGGTCAGGACCCTTCATTGTAAGTATTGACAAAATTTAATAAATAACATACCATACCCATTTATAGCTTTAAATAATTTATAAAAAATTCAATTCACATGTCTGTTGTAATACCTATGTATATTAACAATTTATTTTAAGAATATATTCTTTTACTTTTGTTATTTGAGTTTAAATTATGTTGTATAATTAATTCTAATATTATAGTGCTTATTGGTATGCATTAAGTTAATGATCGCTGTGGGGTACTGTTGACACTATCCATACTACAATTGTGCTGCAAAGAGGGATTTTCGCTTAATCTATAACCTAGGTGCTAAAAAGTCTAAAGAAATTAAATATTAACTAAGTATGCAGAGAGAATAATAATAATTTTGTTTGAAAATGAGATACTTTTTAAGAATTGTACAAGGCATAACCACAAACTAATTACAGTCGTTAATCAATTGCATTTATAATTCATCCTCCATCCACTGTTTGTATTTATAATTCATCTGCTTGATGGTAAAGGAAAACATAGTGAGGAAACCTGCATGTGTCAAGTTTCACTCAAAAAAATTCTGCCACATATGTATTCCACCAACCCGCATTGGTGCAGCGTGGTGGAATAAGCTCCAAAACCTTCTCTCCAAAAAAAAAGAAGAGGCCTTAGCTCAGCAGTGGGACATTCATATTTACTTTACTCAATTGCATAGGCTCAGTAACTGTTTTGTGGGACAATGTTTATGTTTTTACAAAAGTATCCCAGAAAGCATTCAAAATGCTAAAAGTTACTATACAATTCATGGATTTATAGATGATAGACACCATGGGAATGAGACGATTGCCACATGTCTATTTACCTTTTTTTGTAACATAATATTTAAAAAAAACCCGTTGAATTTTTATTGTCAGTTTTTCTCAGGGCTGGGTGTTATTTATGCCTAATGTTTTTTTGCTTTCAGGGTAGCCTAAGTGATATAAGAGGACGCAAAGAAATACTAGTCTTAACATTGTTAGTATGTAGTGTAGCTTATTTGATACTAGGACTTACAAATTCAATTGCAATAATTTTTATTGTTAGAGCAGTTTTGGGTGAGCATTTATTTAACATAGGTATACTTTAAATAAATAACCCAGACATTATCTAAGTAATGATGACTTTTAGGTTTATTTAAACAAACACAGCTATTGACAAAAGCACTAGTACCAGATTATGAGAAAAATGAAAAAAAGCAGTCAAACATTTATGGAAAAATGGCTGCTATATCTGGAATGGGAATAACACTGGGGCCTTTAATTGGTGGACATATAGTTGAAGATTATCCGACTCATGGTTTTGGCTTTATTGGTGGGGCTGTAAGCATATGTTTTATAATTAATGCAGGTAAGTGTTTTAAGTTTTTAATATGAAGTATTTGTGTTCAATTCTATTTTAATTAAACTTTTGTTCCAGGTCTTGCAATGTTACTACCAAATGTGAATACTCCTGTCAAAAGAAAAGTTGACAAAAATTCTTCACAAAATATTTTTTCAAAACTGTTATCTTCTACAAAACAGTCATTTGTGGAACTGTCTAAAGTGAAATGGTCAAAATATTGGACAATATTTATGTTTCAAGCTTCTAATAGTTTTGCTATGGGAGTCTACTATTCAAGTTATGGACTTTATTTAAAAACTCAGTTTGGTCTTACTCCTAAACACATTGGTTATGTTGTTTCAGTACAAGGAGTGATAGGTGCTGTATCAAGCTTTCTTATTGGCTATATAAATAGTTTTTATGGCCATGATGATGGCTATACCTTAAGAAATTATCATGTGTTTCTCCTTACTACTTCATCTTTGCTAGGAATATGTTTATCATTTAATGTTATTATGTATTCTGTTTTATTAATTCCATTAGCTATAGGAAATGCAGTGGGCAGACTAGTAACCTTAGAAATGGTATTAAAGAAAAGTCATGGGGATCACAGAGGAACTTTAATAGGTGCCTCAAACAGTGTTAGGTCTTTGTCAGGGGTAGTTGCACCAATGATTGCAGGGTTGGTTGGGGAATTCTTAGGTGTGGAGTATGTTTTATATCCATCATTTCTATCATTATTATTTGGATTAATAATGAGTTATCACTACAAAAACAAACATATGAAATTGGATTAATACTTTTTTAAATATTTATTTTGTAATGGTAATTTTTTCTATGTTATTAAAATGTTTATAAATTGTTGTTGATATTTTGAGTAATTGTTTTCACTTATTCCAGCCACTTACTATGTGTACACATTTATATGACAAAGGTTGTAAAGCATTTTTTTAAATATAATCAGTAACAGTTATCCAGGTTATATTTTTATATTGTAATTATAAGTCACTTCACTAAGTGGAATAATTTGACTGCTTAAATTGAATTAATTCCTGGTTTAAATCCAGTTTATTCCTAATACAATAAGAAAGTTATTTTTATTATATGTTTATACAAACACTCAATTATGTTTATTAAAAAAGGGAAAGGGAGTGACTAAAATGAAAGAAACTTAATTCTATTATTATATTCTATTTATAGTATTTAAATATAGTTAAATATTTACAAAAGTACTTAACCTTTATAATTATAATATTTTATAAGAATCTTGCCGACATTTACTCTCTGTCAATTTCACGCAACTGTTTCTTCCTCATATCCTGTATTAACTTCTGTATAGCTTCTCGATCCTGCTTATTTTCTGGTGGAAATATTTGACGTTTAGTATTAGTTACCCATTCCTCAAAATAGGTTGGTTGGTTAAAGAAAAAGAAAAGTGCAACGGGGAATGATGTGTACATGGCCATTCTGCCGACTTCTAATTTCCAATTACCCATTATAATTTAATCCTTTTAAATGCTTTAAGTTGTACTTTTTATCGTAATGATAGTCTTACTGTCAGCAAGTAGCCACTTAAAAAAGTAAAATATCAAAGTGACATTATCGAAGTAAATGTTTACTAACTGTCAATTTGACAAGCAATATTAATATTTTACAATTTATTAACTGCTTCGGATGAAGGACCAAAGCTTTCTATGCCTAAAGACAATTTGACTTGGTGTCAATTATAGATTACATGTAAAAAGAAGCAAATAATTAGGTTACAAGCGCGCTATTTGAAATCACCTATTAACCGTACGTAACCATGGTATTATACACATGTCTGATGTCTTATAACAACAGTAGTGGAGGTACGTCGGCTTAATGGTTGCGCTATTTTGATCAATTTACGGCCGCCAGAGGCATGACGATAGATGAGTGTACTGTGTAACGAAAACAGAATAGCATTCCGTCTCTTTTTCTATTACACGTTTTTCATTCCTAATCAATAATTATATTACTGGAATTTATTTCGTATTTCATACCATGATTGAACTAAGTTGTTATGTCCCTTGTGCCTGTAATTACACTGGCTCACTCACCCTTCCAACCGGACCACAACAGTAATAAGTATTGCTGTTTTGCGGTAGAATATTTGATGAGTGGGTGGTACCTACCCGGACGAGGCTGCACAAAAACGAATTAATTGTCATGCAATAAAACGAAAATTCCGTCATATCAATAGAACACGTGTAGCAAATATGGCACTAAAATAAATTAAGTAGGTACAAAACATCTCACACTTCATTTAAATACCGAAACATATAATAATATGTATGTTTCTGTTTAAAGGCAGAAAATAGTCGGATCTGACTTAATAATTATACTCTATGCCCAATTCAAAATTCAAAATACTTTATTCAATATTGAAGTATTACACTTACTTATTGATTGTCAAACTGGAAACTACTACCGGTTCGGAAAAGAAACACCCAGACTTGTCGTTGACAATGGCCGGCTTGGTTTATTTTAGTGAGAACTGGTATCACATGGACAGTTTTTAGTGCATTCCCTGCATCGCTACTGCGCCATCTTCGTTCCTACGGCTGATAGAATAAAAAAAAAATGGGTACGCTTGCTCTTTTATAGTTTTAATTATACCCAACGGCGTAGATAGACGGCGGGATATTTAATATTTTAATTGATTACTTCAAGCCATTTAAGTAACTATAAATATATTAAGTCAAACTACAGAAATTCATAATAAGTTTTTTTTTTATGTTAAAGGGGGCAAACGAGCAGGAGGCTCACCTGATGGAAAGTGACTACCACCGCCCATGGACATCTGAAGCATCCGAAGACATGCAGATGCGTTGCTGGCCTTTTAGGAAAGAGTACGCTCTCTTCTTGAAAGTTTTTGAGTCATATCGGTCCGGAAAAGTCGCCGGCGAAAGCTGGTTCCACAGAGTGATTGTGCGAGGCAGGAAATGCCTTAAAAAACGCACTGTTGTGGATTTCCAGACATCGAGGTGGTGGGGAAGGAATTTAGAGTTCTGGCGCGATGTCCGGTGGTGAAATTCAGCTGCCGGGGCTAAACCAAACAACCCCTCAGAACACTCCCGTGATATATGCGGTAGAGGATGCAGAGAGACCCTACATCTCTACGCAAATCCAAAGGATCAAGCTGATCAGTAATAGCCTGATCGTCGACAATTCGAACTGCTCTACGTTGAATACGGTCAGAAGGAAGAAGCTGGTACTGGGGAGCTCCCGCCCAGAGGTAGGAGCAGTACTCCATGTGGGGCCGAATTTGCGCCTTGTAAAGTTGTAGGCGATGGGCCGACGTGAAGTAGTGTCTCGCCTTGTTGAGCACTCCAAGCTTTTTAGAAGACAATTTAGCTATAACTTCCAATTGACCGCGGAACTGACCAATGTTCGAAATCTTGACGCCAAGTATCCCGATATTGGCTGTGGCAGCGCGGGGAGTATTCTCAAAATGAGGGGATATGACAAAAGGAGATTTTTTAGCGGTTAACGCGCAAACTTGTGTCTTATTGGGGTTGAATTGGACTAAGTTTAGTCGGCCCCAGTCCGAAACTTTGGTTAACAAGGTCTCGACTTCAGACATAAGTTTGTTCCGACACTCGTCGACGTGTTCCCGAGAAATATTGCTACGGCCGGTGTAAAGAACGTCTACAGTGCTGTCATCCGCATAACAGTGAATGTTACTGATTTGTAACATATCATTGACATGCAGAAGAAACAGAGTAGGTGAAAGAACGCAGCCTTGTGGAACACCAGAATTGACGAATTTTAAGTCAGAGCATGCACCGTCGACAACGACCTTGATGATCCGATCTGCCAAAAAGCTGGTGATCCACGTGCATAATTTCTCGGTAAGCCCGTAGGAAGGAAGCTTCGAGAGAAGCGCTTCATGCCATACCCGATCGAAGGCTTTCGCCATGTTCAGACTGACTGCTACTGCCTCCCCCTTGGACTCCACCGCTGCATCAGCTGCGTCGCTGATCAGCTGGTGCTCCTCTAGGTACCGCAGGAGCTGGCAGTTAATAAGGGATTCCATTATCTTGGAGAACAAAGAGGTGACAGCAATAGGTCTATAGTTTGTTGGATCATAGCGATTGTCTTTTATAGGGATCGGGTGCACCAAAGCAGTCTTCCAAGAATGCGGGACTTTGCCTAATGTAGGAGTGAGATGTAGGAGTGGCGAAAAAGGCGCGTTAAGACCTGTGCCAGCTCGGGAGCACAAGTACGCAACACAATCGGAGGAATGCCATCGGGCCCACTCGACTGATGGATGTTCAAGGAAAAAAGTGCTTTACGAACCGCACTTTGTCGGAATTTAATTTCCGGCATCGTGGTATCACACCGCAAGATTGTCGGTGGTATCTTTCCTTGGGCATCCAGAGTCGAGTTAGACGCGAAGTGAGTGCTCAAAAGGTCAGTTTTCTCCTTCGCGGTATGAGCCAACGTGGCATCGCTCCTATGCAGAGATGGAAGGGAGGGCTGACAGAAATTCCCTAAGACAGCCTTAGCGAGAGACCAAAATGCACGTGTTCCCGAAGGAAGACGCACCAATCTCTCGCCATTCCTGCCTATGTGCTCCGACTTTGCCTTGGCAATAACTCTTTTGAAAGACCTAGATGCAGGGTTATATTCCTTTTTAAATGCGCTGGTATTTACACCACGCGATGCCGTCGCTTCAGCCCAGGCTTGATAGCATTCTACTTTTCGGCGTGACGCCGTTTTGCAGAAGCTACTGATGATAATTTATAGAATAATCCGCTTAAATATTTAAAAAAACAGTTACTAAAGTTTTCTTAACAGAAATGCATTTCATACATATTACTTTAAAATCACAGATTTCCAAGCAAACATTTATCCTTTACTTATATTTATGCGCGGGCGAAGCCGCTGTAAATGGCAATAATAATATACATGAAATACTTAAAGTAAATACCGTACTTATTTTAATAAGGATTAATATCATATCCGTTTTTATAGCTTTCAAATTATAACACTTTCATGTAACCATTTTTTAAACATTAAAGTGGGTATAGTTAGCTATCATCAAAAGATGGACATAATTATGCTATCGCGGACTTTTCTGTAGATCTATGAAAGTGGAATAATTTCACTATACATTATTTTGGTATAATTCAAAGGGATTTTACAGCGTTTTCGATGAAAGCTCCCAATCGGCTCGTTTTTTTCCGACTTCTGCAACAATTATCGTCATCTTTCGACAAATTTACAAAAAACATTAATGAATTATACACGTAAACATTTCTATTGAATCACTTTATCCATTGGTGAAAACCGTATGAAAATCCGTTTAGTAGTTTTTTAGTTTATCGCGTTCATACAGACAGACAGGAAACGCGGGGTCTTTGTTTTATAATATGTAGTGATAGTGATGATGTAGTGATAGTGATAAACACTATTAAGTTCCGATTACAACACTGAAAACGTCATGTTTTCGCAACTCCATAGTGAATATCATTGATTATTATTATTATTAAAGATGTGAGATCGCTACAATTGATATCGGTGTCAAAGTTGTTTATTTGGGTTTACTCGTGGTTGTACTCCTGTTGTGGTTGGAAAAGGTTGGAAAAGGTAATAAGAGTTAATTTATACAAAATAGTATTTATCTTCCACCACAAAATCAAGTAGTTATGCCCTTTGTTATATCGTCCTAAGAACAATTTATTATAATACAAAATGTCATAGATGAATCCCCATAGATGTCCTGTCAGGACTCAGGTCCTATAAATGTCTAGGACAAAACTACGAGTACATGAAGATATTACTCTAGATTTTACAAATTTAAAAATCAACAATTTATATATTAGTATATTAATTTTTCAGTAGTTAAGAAATGAAAAAAACTTACACTATTTCGTTTGTTTTCTAACGTTATTGCATAACTAGTCGTAGCTATAGCTTTAAAAATATTTGATTATTTGCTGTTAACATCGACTCAAATAAAGGTTTAGGAATGCATAATTTTAAAGAGAATTATTTGGGGATGTAGTTAACACTTGAAAACGTATAATAAAAAATAAACAACATTACTTTAGCATTCATAACATTGATCATAATAATATCAGAAGAAACCTGTACATACGATTACAGATATTATATATAGTAACGTATGGATTATAAGCATATTTGCTTAGAATAAAATTATTAGAATGTGTCAAGTTTTAAGTCGGACGTTCCTAAGTATGATATAAGATGCACGGAAAAGGTTACATGACCGTTAGGGCCTACGATGTTGAGCGATGAGTACTCTACCACCAAGTTCATGCATACATACAACCGTTATCAGCGGACACATAAAGATGTCCTTGTAAGTACGGAATTAATTGATCACTGGCTAGGGTTGTGGTTTTAAGACCGGTCCGGCCTTCGGAAGCCATGTTTAAGCACGCTCGTAAATTGTTGTAAATATTAAGTAGTTCTTACAATCTTCGTAGCTAAGATTGATAGCCTATGAGGTAATTTAAAGAAAAATAGTTGTTAATATGAATTATTGACATCGATTGCTTTTTAATATACATAAGACAATACAAAACACATATTCGGCTAGGAAATTATACTAAATGTTTCAGCCATTTGAAACTATATATTTTATATCTATCTATTGCAGCCTATTTTTATTACAATTTAGTTTGAAATACCTACTGTATCAAAACACGAGAAATTAAAAACACAACTTAATCAATGACTAAAACAAATAACATCCCAGGCCAATATACTTGTATTACACGAAAATGATCGTGAAACAAAAATACTCACATCTATGAGCGTGTTCGGTACACAGGTGATAGGACATAATTAAGTAGGTCTTTTCATAATTTCTAGCTCAGAAGTAACGATTATTC
The DNA here is from genome assembly GCA_963151315.1 of Nymphalis c-album. Taxonomy (NCBI): domain Eukaryota; kingdom Metazoa; phylum Arthropoda; class Insecta; order Lepidoptera; family Nymphalidae; genus Nymphalis; species Nymphalis c-album. The sequence goes on from OY720588.1 coordinate 7,804,088, forward strand.
GATCTTAGTTTATATCACTTGTCTACGTCAAGAAGCAAGAATATAACTAAACCGTAATAACATGAAATGCTGAGAGGGTCTTATGGCTGCATTACAAGGATATCAGATGCCGTGCGACCGGAACGTGCCGACTGCAAATGTGAGTCCGGCACGATTTCGATACGTTATCATCACCATTGAAACTTAAAATGTATAGAGGCTTTTATAGTTTTCCATATATTAAATTGTTTAATTGTAATGGCATTGTTTTGTAGTTTTACTGTTTACATCTATGGATATTTTTACATGCTTTCTATATCATTATAGTATGTTTAAAATGTATATTTTATTATACCTATGTAGACAGACAATTTTAATTGTATGTAGTGTATAAATTGTGTGTGTCAGTATATTTTTACCATATAAAAGTGGTTTGTATTTGATTAATGTTTACTTGGTGGTAGAGCTTTGTGCAAGCTCGTTTGGGAAGGTACCACCCACTCATCAGATATTCAAGGGACATAACATCTTAGTTCCCAAGGTTAGTGGCGCATTGGCGATGTAAGCGATAGTTAATATCTCTTACATTGCCAATGTCAATGGGCGTTGGTGACCACTTAACATCCGGTGGCCCATATTATGCTCGTCCGCCTAACTATGCTATAAAAAAAACATAAATTGCATAATGCATAATGCATCGGGCTTGATTTACAATTTATTACAATCACTTCATTCATCTAAAATACAACAAAAAGAAAATAAGAAAATTACATTAAACGAAATGAGGATGTCCAGTATGTAGCCAAATCATATTTACAATATATTCTCAAACACGCATTAACACATACACATGCATACATTCATATAACTATAAAAAGGCTTATAGCTTAATAAGCTATTTTTTGATTCTATTACCCGGTTTTATTTATAGGATAATAATAATTGATCAAATTAGACACAACTCGGTAATAATCCTTGATTCCCTAAAGGTAAAAAAAAAAAAATTAACCGGTAACACCGGCAAGCTCCCTCATCACATGCAACTGTCAAAAGTGTACATCTTACATTTGGTTCATGTACATAATATTTGTATTAATAGATATTAGACGATTGTTCTTGTTACCTGGGTTTTGTCTTAGCAAGTAGCTAGTTATTTTAAAATTTACCGTTTAAGATTTAAAATGCCTAACTTTTGTATCGATGACATTGCTGAAAAATGCATAAATTTGTATGATAATCTTCCAAAATCAGGTAAACCTGTAAAAAATGAGTGGACTGTATTGTCTTGTGTATTACAATTCGATAAAGTAACATCCTCTTACGACGTGGTCTCATTAGGCACTGGTTCTAAATGCATTGGAGCCTCCAAAATGTCTTCTGCCGGTAATATCTTAAACGATTCACATGCTGAAGTTATTGCACGACGCAGCTTTTTGATCTATTTGTATGAAAATATAATGAACAATTTAGAAAACAAACAATCCATATTCGATAAAGAAAACGAAAAATTCAGATTGAGAGATAACATAGAATTTATTTTTTATTCATCACAGACGCCATGTGGAGATGCATCAATAATGCCCAAAGTCGAAGAAGAAGATAACGTTGGATATACGATTCTGTCTCATAAAAGAAGAGCTCAGGATGACAATTGTCATAGTAAAAATAAAAGACAGAAGCTGGATATCCATAGGACAGGAGCTAAATGTTTACCTAACACAGAACAAGATCTACAGTTGCCAGGAGAACATTATCATTTACTTGGACAAGTAAGGACAAAACCTGGCAGAGGTGACAGAACTCTCTCTGTGTCATGTAGTGATAAAATGGCTCGTTGGATACAAGTTGGAATACAAGGAGCTTTACTGGACATGCTCCTATGTGAACCAATCTTTATAAAGTATTTTATATTTGGTGCAGGAGTTCCATACTGTGAAATATCATTAAATAGAGCTCTCTTGAAGAGAAACTCTGACTGTGTAATTGATCGAAAATATGCATGTCTTCCGGAATTCTATAGATGTTCAAAAATTTTTCCTCACATTAAAAGTGAAGTTGAAATGAAGCCAACACCTGGAAGTATTGTTTGGATTAAAACAAGCCAAAAGTAGGTTGAAAACTCAGGCAAAATTGTTCTATGTTTATATTGAGGCATAGCTTCGATCAACAATACTACTAGATAATGCGTCATGAAAAAAAACAACACTCGAATGTGGTACCGACCATAAAGTGAAGGACACAATATTAAGGTGTAATATAATCATTTTTAACCTAAACTATGCCTTTTTTCCGAGCAATAAAGTGCGGTTTAGATTGTATTGACATTCACTTACGATCTTACTCCATGAATTACAGAAAAACAGGAAATTTACAATATTGGTTGTTCCATATTCAACCTTATTTCCTTAGCAATAAGTTATGGTTGGGCCATACTAATTTGAAATAACCTCACAAAGGTCATTGTGTTCTTGCTTTTCAGGCCATTTTTGAAGCACTTACCGCTAATCTAGTAAATTATTGATCGAAGAGGCATAGCCAATATGTCAAATAGTATACATATATATATATATATATAAATATGTTTATTAATGTTTTTAATTTCAGATTAATAGAAGTTGTTATTCAAGGTAAAAAACAAGGAGTAACAAAGAAGGATGTTAATTATCCTATTAGTTATTTGTGTATCAGCAAATACAACATTTATAAAAAATTTCAAGAGGTTTTACTGAAACAAAAAGACTTATGTAGAAGTCTTTGTGGGGAGGAATTGTTGTGTAACATTGAATACAACAAAATGAAGAAAAAGGCTGACAGATATCAAAAAAATTGGTGTGAAACAAAAGATAATTTCTTCAAAATATGGACAGTAAAACCAGATATATGGAATTTTTGTATAAATAAGAAATCAAGTTAAAATTTAAATTTGGAACAGTGTTTTTGAAAAAAGTTAATATGCTGCCTATTCTCTCGTATTTCATGTAGTTGCTATAAGATGAAGTAAATTTATGTATATAAATCAACTATGCTATTATAGCTATAAAAATAAAACAAAGGTTAAGAGTTGAATGTAAAAGCTAGTAAGTGTTAATTAAGTCAATTAAAGAAGCATTGTATTGTAAACCTTTTTAAAAGTGGTTGATGTCTTTACTTTCATTAAAAATCAAATCTTCTAGCAGACTACATACTTGCTTAGGTGAAGCTAAAAGCTGGAGTTTGTTTTATTGAGCCTGTGGTAAGTAGTGTCGGCGAAAAATATCAAAGCTGTGCATTTTTTGCATTATTGCAAAAAAACAATCATTAATTAATTTATTTATTTTGACTTTTTTATTCAATGTTTTTTATTCTTTTTATTTCATAGGAAGGCGGACGAGCATATGGGCCACCTGATGGTAAGTGGTCACCAACGCCCATAGACAATGGGTGTTGGTGAGTAAGAGATGTTAACCATCACTTACATCACCAATGCGCAACCAGCCTTGGGAGCTAAGGTGACATAACACCTTGTGTCTGTCGTGGGTTCTATTCCCACCTAGAACAGACATTAGTGTGCATGAACATGTCTGTTTGTCTTGAGTCTGTATATACGTAATTATCTATATACAAAAAAAAAGTAGTATGTGTAGTAAGTTGTCTGGTTTCCATAGTACAAGCTCTGCTTAGTTTGGGATCATTAGGAAAAAAATCATAACGAATCCAGGTTGAAAAATATTTGAAGACAGCGTAACACTCGCTAGTCGTTTGCAACGGCGCGATGATCGTGTGTCTGTCACCTGATGCCATTGCACCCATGAGCCGGATTCACTTGGTAACATAGTAATTACATTGTCCTTTGTTTAACTATTAGTCTACAATGCAGGACACAAGAAATACATATTTAGCGTTAGGTTTATTTGATTACATAAGCAAAAACATGGTAACCTATATAAATAAAATGATAGAGGTCTGTAATTATGCGCGCATCACGGAAAAACTACTGAATAGATTTCAATGAAATTTTCTAAATTTTATTTCTTAGGCACTTGGCCCTTATCAAATAAAAAAATGATTGCGATATCTTCATTTAATAAAAAGTTATTAAAGTTTCAAGAAACAACGATTTCTATATGCACTGCGTGTTCAGTGATGTATGTTTAAACAAAGTATATTTTTGCTTGCGATCTTTTTGATGTTATTTCCTTCGTACATAAGAAAACATTGTTAATATTACAAGCAACGCGGACGAAGTCGCGGGTATCAGCTATTTTTTTTTTATAAAAATAAAATATCTGCATAATATTGTATAATTACATATTTGCAACCAGAAAATAGTTAATTAAAAGTTACTTTAATATTTATGTATGCTGTGTTTGCATCTAGTAGAACTCAATGTTATTATTCTTTATTGTGAAAATGTTCCTATGTAGGTACTAGGTACCGTAAGTTCCATGTAATTAATTGCATTCAATTTGACGAACGAAATACCTTGTCTTACTCGTTTCGTCAAATGGAGTTTTTGAGGTGGTTTTCGTGGTATATTTATAATAACTTTGGCTAAGAACTCACGGAGCGGTTTGTTCCCGTGCCCGCCACGGTTGTGGATCTGCGGTTTTATTTCTAAACTCACGAGACCGGTGATTTGCGCGATCACGCAGCTGCCGCGGTTGAGAGAATCGCCCGCAAACTTGGCGGGCGATGATCGCAAGACGTGCAGTTGCAAGACAGGCGGTCGCAGAGTGCGCGGGCGCAACCCGCCGAGGATGCGGGTGACCGCGGCCCGCGCGATTCTACAAGTTGCCCGCCGAAGCAGCGGGAACCGCAAACAACCGCGCACAACGCGGGCTTAAAACGCGTCGTGAGATGTGCTTTAATATTTTACATATAAATCTGCATTCTACAGAGGCAACGGTCCCGCAACCACGGCGGGCGCGGGAGAAAACCGCTCCGTGAGTTCTTAGACTTTCTCAAGCAAATATCTCTGTTGACTTTATTAGAGAAAAGCTATTCAAAAATATATTATTTTAATTTTGCCTTTTTCGACTAACTCATAGTGTAATTATACCAGTTCGCTCAATCGGTGAATTCCACTACGGAAAGGTTCTCTCTGCGATCTTTCAAATCATAAATTTGTCTTAAGTTACAAGATGAAGATTATAAAATATCTGATAGCAAATTTGATGTTATGTTTCTATTGATATAATATAACATTTTAGTAAGAGAGGTCGGGTTACTATGACGGCCAGGGTCGGGAACGAGCCCGTGTTTCGGCAGTCACAACGGCGCTCCCCGTTAAGACGGGAAGGGTACCGCTGGTTTTTAGTAGGTATTCCGATTTCCGATGACCGGGGCGCACTCGGCGCCCTGGACATACTGCGAGCCCCACATACCCCCGCCACTGTTCCCGTGGGGGAAACGTCAAAGGTTGCCGCTTACCATGGTACAGGTAGGTGATAATTAATTACTATTTTTTAACAACTAACGAGTATTTTTATTTATTATTAAAAACCTATCATTATTTATTAGATCAGTAGGTTTATTTTGTAAACGGGGTTTGTTTATCATACCTTTGACTTTATATTTTGCTGTTCGCTGTGACAGTACAATGCCTATTCTAGGGCATAAATCATAGCAGGTGAGCGCATGCGCAGGTCGTCCGTAATCTTTGTTGGCTTCATATGTTATTTGTATGGCCGTTATAACATTATAAACTTATATAAGATCAGATTATATAGTGGTATAAGGTTTGGTTTTAACATTTCATAAGAAACTAATTTTATATTTTCGTATTTTTTGCGTGGCGATATTTCAAAGCTTCTTTCTTGAAGTAGGAAGAAAATCATTATTTTGAACCTAAATAATTAACCTTGAACACTTAAATAGCACCTTACATTTATTTTTAGATTATGTAACTCGTATGATAGTATGGGGAAGCTATTTGTATTGTTACGATAAGTAGGTTTAGGAAATTTCTGTAATCTTTGTACATATACTTTTTTTTTAAATAGTAAAATAACTACATATTATATACAACCATAATTATGTAAGGTCGCTTCGGGTAAGACCGTCTGGCGGGTAAGACCGTACAGTAAGGAATACGACGAATTCTTAATAGCTAGCTACATAGCAGCAAGATATACCGAAACAGTTTACAGTTCTAATTTCAATAAATTTAAGTCGATAAGTCTTATTTAAGACGGAGAAAAAACTTCATTTGAAACTTAGTTTGTCAGTTAACTTTCATCAAGACGATACCACATTGTTTAAAAAAGTGCGCTGCGAGTTTTTTCTGCGGTATTATTTTGATTTGTGCACCTTAATACATTAATTTAGAATTTATTAAAACAATTTATTATCCCAAAGTTGAATTAAACTCATATTTTTTTAAATTGTTTCTAATGATACCCTCAAAGCCCCAAAGTACTTTAGTGGGTAGGTAAGTCCGTCTAGTTGTTAGAGGCAAAGACCGGCTTATGCCGATCTTCGCCGTATCCAGATATCGTAAACCTTCGACTAAGCAAAGTTTTTTTTATTAACTGATGGCCACCCCTATTGTACAATGAGTGCTTTTATATTGCTTTAGCTGACTACATACTATCAGGTGTTATGACAATTATTAAAATAGTTGATTTAAAACTGAACCCAGAAACTAAATTGTGACGAGAATTTTATATACTTTTAATATTAAATAAATACTTTTAAATTAATACATTATCTTTTTAAATCAAAATATCAATGTTGTCTTCTTTAGATATAAATCTTAAAAGCCGTTTTCGTAAATAAATCTTTTAATTTTTGATTAAAAAAAGTGTTTTTTACCTCTGGATAGGTATGTGCGCCGGACTTACCCGACAAAAACTTCATTTTGGGGTAAAAGACGCTAGGAACGATTTATTTAAAATTTGACGGAACATTTTGAACTATTGTTTAAAAATACATACATATATAGTGTGAACAATAATGTAAGCTGTCTATTTATAGATTTTTTTTACCGTATACGGTCTTACCCGGATTGTTTTACAAAAGTTATGATTTTTACAAAAAGTGAAATGACTTATTAGTAAGTTTCACAGTTTACTTTATTAAATTAAAAGTAAAGTAAATATTTAATTATCCTGGAATAACATTTGTCTGAAGAAATGTCGCAAAGGTAGCTTATTATGGTCAATAAACTAAATTCTTAATAAAGTATACTTGCCGGTCTTACCCGAAGTGACCTTACTGAATAAAAATACAAAAATGTTTTTCAAATAAGTATATAAAAGTATCTATCTGTTGATGGCACAATAGATGGTAAACACAACTTTCTTTCAACCAGCGTAGGTTGTTGCAAAGAAAATTACATCGCCATCAATTATGATTGATTATATTAATTTAAACTTGTGTCAAAAATGTTTTTGTATTTATAAAAATGTTACGAATGTGACCAATCTCTAAATAGGATAAAAAGTCGCTGTTACCCTCTGAGTTTCTCACCCTCATCAAGACCATAGACTTGTATGGAGATGCGCTCACGCGGCGACGAAACAGTTGAGTGACATTTCTGTCACCGCATACACACGGGTTACAATATTTGTCACTCTGTGCTGCCAGCCTTAGCAAAACAAAAACAACAATCCGACTTAAAAACTGTGATTGCAATCAATTTGATTTTAATTTATTATGATGAATTCAATTTAAATTAATTGAATGTGATTGAATTTGAACTGATTTAATTTAATTTGGTATTTTGATTTTATTCGAATGAATTAAATCTAATTTATAATCTGTAAAACATCATCCTTAAATATTATAAAACAAAGTCCCCCGCGTTTCATGTCTGTCTGTATGAACGCGCTAAACTAAAAAACTACTGAAGGGATTTTCATACGGTTTTCACTAATAGATAAAGTGATTCAAGTGGAAGGTTTACGTGTATAATTCATTAATGTTTTCTGTAAATTTGTTGAAATATAGCGATAATTGTTGAAGAAGTCGGAAAAAAACGAGCCGATTGGGAGCTTTCATCGAAAACGCTGTAGAATCCCTTTGAGTTATAACAAAATCCAGTCGAAAGTTATGAGGTAACAAACACAAAAAAAAAAAACATACAGACGAATTGAAAACCTCCTCCTTTTTTTGAAGTCGGTTAAAAATGTCTTTCATCAATATCTACAAAAAACTTCGCGAGACCATAATTATGTCTAACTATTGTAGTTACGTCACTATAACTACTTTTTTACATTTAACAAATTGATAGAAATGCCGATCAAAATCAGACCGTGTTATCCATACCATTTATAATTTTTTATCCAAATAAATAATTTAATATTCAAGACTGTCTCAATACCTGATGATTACTTTTTGAATTATTGAAATCGGACATATAAAATATTAAATACCCCGCCGCCTATCTACACCGTTGAGTATAGTTAAAACCATAAAAGCGTACCCTTTTTTATTCTATCAAACTAAAGGCACATAGGGCATTACATCTTCGTTCCTACGGTTGATGGCGCATTAGCGATGCAGGGAATGGACATTGTTTGAGCATGCACTATAATAAGTGTACATGTGATAACAGTTCTCACTAAAATCAACCAAGCCGGTCATTGAAAACGACAGGTCTTAGGACTTTTGGTTGTCATAGGTTAGCATCACATTGTGTGTTTAGCATTTTGTTATTTGCACTCAGAATAATGGTAGCGTAGCTACCACTTTACGCCGATTTTACGTGGGAGAGTGGTAATTCCGGCCGGGCGTGCCGGCCCATTCCGCTGCAACCCGAAGGTATGCAGCCTGGCACTATAAAAACCTACCTATTAAATGACATACAGGTAAAGTGCGTCTTTAAGCAATCGCTAGGGACTTGAAAAATCGCAAAATGGACAACCATCGATGACGTCTTCCTGCATGCGAGTCGCACACCCAGCGATGAGCCGATGACCGAATTGTTCTCCCACAGTGTACTGCTTACTTTGTCATCGTCGTAACTTTTAAAATATTTGTCCAAATGAAATAGTGTGAGAAACAAAAGTTATCTTCTTTAAAAATTGGAAGTGATAAAATTATTTGTTGATTTATTTTATTATTTTGTTGACATGAATCAATTTGTTTATACAAAATTTTCATTTCGGAAAATAATATATATTTTGATTGTATTTTCGATTCACAATTTAAGCGATAGTGACGTACTTATAAAAGATAGTTATAATATTATGCTGTCGCGGATTTTTTTGGAGAACGATATAAGATTTGTTATATTTACACCATACATTAATTTCGTGCACCTCTTATGGTTTTGCAGGGCATGCCAGAATGGCTTGGAAATAGAAGATTTTTTCCGACTGTGTCACGTACACTTATTGTTATATTTTGGTCAATTTATAAATTAATAATAATTAATAGCTTTAAAAATTGTAGCCTATTTGTTATTTTGATGTATGAGCTATATTATTGTAAAGTTTCATTAAAATTCATTCAATACTTTTACGTGAAAGGGTAACAAATGTCCATACATCCATACAAAATTTCGTGTTTATTATATTAGTAGGAAATAGAATTATTATATGCCCTGTGGTGAACACATATAAACTGTTCTGTATGGGCGAATAAATCGATTGGCGAATGTTTATATTTTATTGATTAACAAATGCACGGAATAAAATTTTTATTTTACCCGTACGAAGTCGGGACGGGCAGCTAGTTAAAATATATAAAGTTAAAAAGAAAAAGTTCAATTTAAAAAGAGGTGAATACATACAAACAAAAATAAAATAAAAAAAAGGTGTGTGTGCGATTCACACACGATAGAAGTGAAACTTCAGTAAATCGACAAAATAAATAATATAAAATAGTATGTATATTTCTGTCTCATTCTTTGCTGGATTCATCCTACACATTTTTGTATTTGTGTCTCTTACCTGTCGTTTTTTCCGTTGCATCCGGTTTGAAATCACAACGCTTCTAAAGAATTTTCACTTCAAAAATTTTATTAGATTTTTTTTTTTACATTAAATAGATTTAGAATAAAAAATAAAAAATATTCTAAATATATTTAATGCCTTAAGTAGAGCACTTGTTCATACATTTCATCTAGGGTATTTAACATACGGTTAATTAATCAGACGATATTTTAAATTACGAGCAACCGAAAAAATATTAAGCTGCGAAGCGGATTTTGACATAATATATAAATAGATTTTTCCTTAGGACGAACCAGTACTTGGGAATTTCTAAAATGTAAAAAAATTAGGTTACCAAGTTCTATGTAAAAGTAAAGAAGTTCAGTCGGTCTCCAATCCATGCAATCCATTATTTACAGTTAGTTACCTACCTTAGTGGCTATTGCACAACGGTTAAGGAAGATCAATATTCAATACTATCAGGCATTTCAACTTGAAGGAGAAATTTAAAATATGACTGGGTGCAGTCATCTGTTTCGTTTCGTGTATATTAGGTGCTGTTGTTTTCCATATATAAAACACGGATTGTCACTCGATACATTCACAATTTTGAAATTAGACTGAGAGGTATATACGATTTCGTAAAATGAATTATATTACTGTTTTATTATGAGTTAAAATTAATGTCAAACTTCGGTGGATTTTTGAAGTTAAAATCTTTAAAATGTTAAACATTTTGCATGCATTTCCATCAAAGGTCTTTATTCTTATGATAACATTACTTACATAATATACTTACCTACACAAACTTAGTCGACCTGTATACAAAAAGGGACTTCGAATAAATCGCGTATCTATGTTAAACAATGAAAATCATAATTTTCTGTTTACTGCATTGTAACCCCTTTTACATATACAGGGTTATTGGTAATTCGACCTATTTTTGTTAGGAGGTTATAGGGATGACTATTTGCGATAATTGCATATGGTTACTCAAAAATGGTTCACTTTTGAATGCATTTCAAAATGCATGCTTTTTAAAAAAGTCGAGATGGCCCAATGGCTAGAACGCGTGAATCTTAGCCGATGTTAGTAGGTTCACACCCGGGCAAGCACCACTGAATTTTCAAGTGCTTAATTTGTGTTTATTTCATCTCGTGCTTAACGGTGAAGGAAAACATCATGAGGAAACCTGCATGTGTATACTTGGTGGTAGAGCTTTGTGTAGGCTCATCTGGGTAGGCACCACCCACTCATCAGATATTCTACCGCAAAACAGCAGTACTTGGTACTGTTGTGTTCCGGTTTGAAGGGTGAGTGAGCCAGTGTAATTACAGGCACAAGAGACATAACATCTTAGTTCCCAAGGTTGGTGGCGCATTGGCTATGTAAGCGATGGTTAACATCTCTTATAATGTCATTGTCTATGGGCGTTGGTGACCACTTACCATCAGGTGGCCCATATACTCGTCCGCCATCCTACGAAAAAAAAAAATTACTCAAATTCTGCCAAATGTGTGTTCCACCAACCCGCATTGGAGCAGCGTGGGGGAATAAGCTCCAAACCTTCTCCTCAAAAAAAAAAGGAGAAGAGAACTTTATGCGTTTTTTACCTGTAGCCTGAAGTACCTACCGCCGACAATCCAAGGGTGGATCCAGCCTTCTAGTCTCGTATAGTCGTAGTACAGTCAAGCTCCAATTCCATGATAATAAATCTAAATTAAAACAAATGTTATTTTATTTATTTACTTGAGTTTTACTTGTTTTCATGAAATCCAGTTAGGCGTTCTTCTGCTATTGGCACTCAAAGATGAAACGCATGAATAAAATAACATATATACGCATATAAATTTCATAAAAAAGTCATATTATGGCTGTCGTTTAAGTATGAGATTGCTATCATACAAACTATAAAGTATTTACTCTGTTATATTATATTATTTATTCTGCACAAGCATTCATGGCTAATTTCGACTAGTTGCACTTTTTCTATACATAGATAAATGTATTTATTAGTCATCATTGTTGCAGTCCTAAAATTTCCATTTGTCATTTATAATTACATAATATGATTATAATATTACATTTATGGAGTAGAGAGACAAGACCAAAGTAATCGGAAGATAATACCTTTCGATTTGGTTTTGATTCAATAATGATCGTTTGGTGTAATAAAATAAATAACCTTACACAGCCTTGATGAGCTCTCGATCAAGGTAATTTAAAAAGCAATTTTTGTGATCATCATTCATTTGTATACGGAAAATAAATCACAATGCTCGTTGCAAAATATTTAATTTAGAACGAACAAAGAATAAAATAAATCAATGTTGTAATATATTTTATAGACTGTCTCTTAATTATTTTATCTAATATGAAAAGTTTCACTCAATTTCCTCTACGTTATTCACCTTATGAACTTTTTACCTAATTTAAATTAGGTCTGTACCTAACGCTTTTTCATTTTTATTGTTCATTAAAATAACTTCGATTTTATTTATGATTGTTAAGTTGGAAATGTAAACGCTAATTCGTTCACGTATTTCAATGAACTTGATTGGAATTTTGAAAAGAATCGTAAATAACTGCCGAAGGCTATCAAGTGACCCAATCTCATTCGTTTTAACAACTACGTTCCCATCTCCTCGCGACCCTGTGAACTTTACAAGTTTTTATGACAAGTACCTACGGAAATGATTCAGTTTAAGTAACGCTTTCAAAAGTAAATGATAATTAATTAGCGTTAAGTTGACTTTAAACTGAAGTAAGAAATTGTTAAATAAAATTATAATGTAAAAAGTATGCAAAATCTGAAAACGTCTACAGAGATATATAAATTTATTAAATTCGACTACGTAGTGAAATGAGAATCCTAGTGTTTACGCTTTAACATTTTCTATGTTATTATGAATATAGTAGTAGTTGCTTCTAGACAAAGCCTCAAAGCCTCTTTTGCTCGCTTTTCTCCTTTCATCCTGTATCTTGACTCCTAATCATAGCTATTATCATTTATTAATAGAATGCTTAACCACTTATTATAATTTAAAGTCTACGTCATGACAACAGAATAATATATGTTGTTACATATATTAAATTTGTACAGAACATATAACTAGAGCTAGTGCTGCTTAGGCAGAAGAGCATAACACCAAATTACTTCTTAATCAACAAATTCCCTTGAGAATGAAATAAAAACATTTATGTACTTGTTATAACGCCAACGTGATAAAAATGAACACAATTTATGGTTTATTGATACATAATGAATTCAATCTGTCCTCAAAATACCACATAAGGGCATCACCGCTGTTTTACTGTTAACTCAATTTTTTGTAACAAGTTTCTTAATAGTGACATAGTATAGAGGCCGGTGCATGTTCTAACTAAAATAACGCCCCTTAAAAGGTTGAAAGATGGATAGATATGTATTGTTTAATGGGTGAGTGTGAACGTTGCCATTGTTGAGTCAAATAAACGAGTTTTGACACGCGATTGTATTTGCGAAATGTTTAGCTCACGACTAAAATAAATAGCCACTTATTAACATTGTTATCTTAGTTTCTGATTGATTTTAATGGAATATTAAATTTGTTGAGATAATGTCTAAATTTCAAAAATAATCTAATAAGTTTTGCGCTTTCATTGCTTGTGAACGATGATTCGTCTTACGATAATACCAGACATGTTAATAAACGTTGTAAACTGCGATAAACGAAAGTAATAAGGCCAAAATTTACATTCAATCGTGTTATAAAGGTTTTTCATGTCGTAAAATAGTTGTAAGTTGTTGAGAACTTTAATTTTTATTAAATTTTGGAGGGTTGTAAACCAATTTCTAGTAAATTAGACACAAAATGTCAATAAATTTCAGTACGAAGAAAATAAAATAAATTCATAACATGTTCGTTTAATTTACTGTAACATAAACGATTGCCATCGTCGTAAACTTATATTTCATGTTTGTACTTTATTCGTTGGCATTACCTAATATGACAATAACGGCCTGTTACTTTCCCACTGCGTGACTCCTCTCCCTTTTTGAGGAGAAGGTTTGGATCTTATTCCACCACGCTGCTTCAATGCGGGTTGGTGGAATACACGTCATGTAGATTTTCAGTGAAATAAGACACATGCAGTTTGCCTCACGATGTTTTCCTTCAACGTCAAGCACGAAATGAATTATAAATTAAACATATGGAAATTCAGTGGCGCTTGCCCGTGTTTGAACCCATGATCATCGGTTAAGATTAACGCATTCTAACCACTGGGCCATCTAGGTGGAACTATTATGAAAACAACTAAATTGTTCTTATTATTCATGAGCGTAAAACATATTACGTTGTTCTATGACGAAACAAGAAGAAGGCAAGCTCGTAAAAATAATATGAGTACTGTAGCTATAAATATCCGAGACGGCTCAAAAGCCAGTTCATCGCTATGGCGACGATTGCATAAATACAGAGAAGCCAGTTCGAGGAAGTCTTAGTAATGAGCAATTTGCGCCGGGAAGCCGCCACGACGCATTTTTCCAATTCAACTTTCCGTAATGAGCTGTGAAACTATGTACTAACCTTTTATGCAAGTCTTATATGGAACACGTTTAGGCGATAATAATGAAAACAAAATCTTCATACATATTGATTGATTGCATATATTTTAAGATAGTTTTTTTAGTATATTAAACACATAATATGAATATTAAGATCTCACATATAAAGTTAGACATTTTAAAATTGACGCGTTGAGACTATTTCTTATATTATTTTTTATTAAGCGCTTTTTACTGCACTTGGTCCTTTCCTGCGACATTTTTCTTTGTCACGACTTAACTGCTCCACCAAAAGTAAGTAACCAATTTAAGAAAGACCAAGCGTGTACGTCTTAATACGAGCCTTTTGAGGAATGTTGAGGAGCTAGTGTGGGTGGAGCGGACAGATCCAATTACATGGCAGCGCGAATTAATTTACAGCAGAAGGCGCCGCGGCGTCGCTCTTACCTTGACATGTAGACGCGTCCAATCTGAAGCCCGGACCCTACGACAGGTTTGCGCAAGCCCTTAACGCGGCTTAAGGATTAGCACTCGCGCTTTCGCTCGCTTTCATTTTCATCAACCTCGTAAACTATTTATTATATTTATTAATTTGTTAAGTATAGCCAGAACGTGAGCAGTAAACTTAAATAAATTTATAATAACGCTCCATTTAAAAGTTTCTTCTATAATTAGAAATTGGTACGTATTTAATATATAAGTACATGTTAACTGTAATATGTTAAATGCACTTCTTATAATATATTCTATTAATAACTTCGAATACGGAGAAAATGATATGATTAAATTTGATAGAGCGTGGTAATATTTATATGAGATAATGATAATGGAATTCCGCACAACATACGCATTCGTGAAACTAGAACGGAGGCTGTATAATCGGAGGCTGCGCACGCGCTTTTGATGCAGCGTGCGCACTGCGCGCATATGCCGATTGCCGGCAGTCGCACAGGTAACGTTGCGGTAGATAGTCGAGTCGATGGTGCGCTCACCACCGCTATCGGACGCTTTCTCGAACGCAATTACGATATTTTTACGAGATTAATTCAAATTTTATTTATAAATTTATTAGTGTAACGTGAAGAAAGTGATTACAATCTGATGTGTTAAGCGATACGGCTATAATAATCATGTCCGGTTGAATTTTTTGTTTTATTGTGTTATTAAAAAAGTCATTCCAAATGAAGATGACTGTAAATCGCATAAGGGTAGTCGTGCTCGGGAGTCCTCGGAGTGGGAAATCGGGTCAGTATATTATAATTATTTTTATGTATTTAAATAATTAAAATATAAAAATAATTTGTGAAGACAAACATTATTAAAAATGATAAAAAATACTTAACTAGTTTAATTTTCAAAATGTTTTCCTAATAATAATAATGGGTGTTTTATGAGCTATAATTTTATGTTTTTGCTGTATTGATTACTTGTTGATACCTAACTTTAGGAATGATGTTATATTTCTAATAAAAATATTACATAAAATGTATGTATGTACCTTCACAAATATCTACGATTGTATGTATTTTATTTATTTATTCTTTATTGCACACAATTAATAAATATAAGTATAACAAATACTGAGACCAAGTATTACATATTATTACAATATGCAAAGGCGTTATTTAAATTTTGTTATCTATTTATTTAAATAATTCTAAATGTAATTTTCTATAAAAACTTAAAAATATTAGTAATCTTTATTTTGATACTAAATATGTGAGTTTTCTTTTCGGAAATGTTTTTTAAATCATAGTTTTAAATATTCTTAGATATAACGTAAATTCTTCTTACTTGTTGGTAGAGCTTTGTGCAAGCTCGTCTGGGTAGGTACCACCCACTCATCAGATATTCGACCGCAAAACAGCAGTACTTGCTATTGTTGGGTTCCGGTTTGAAGGGTGAGTGAGCTAGTGTAATTCCAGACACAAGGGACATAACATCTTAGTCCCCAAGGTTGGTGGCGCATTGGTGATGTAATTGGTAATGTAATCATTATCATTTTGTCTTAGACTTTTGTGTCTTCCTTTATTACTTGTCAATAAGATAAAATGTACAAAAGTTATAGTAATTGATACTGTTTTGTATAAGAAAATATAATGACATATCTTAAGAACACGGCTTAGATTTGCATTGTCTTGATGTTGATATGAATAAATGTTTATTGATGTTATCATTGCATTCCATTCGGAGGCAGAGTGTATTGTCATAATTTGATCATGACGCATTGTAAGAACATTTGACTCTAAGCATCTTATCACTCTTCATGTTAGTAACTGTTCATCGATTAAAATAATCCTGATATCCTGATGATAATTTACATAACAAAATCTATAAATAATATTTGTTTTAAAATCATATTTGATCTATTAAAAAGAAGAAAGTATGTTCAGAAGAAGTCCTTGGCGAGATTTTATTTATTTTATCATATATAAAAATTTCACAATTATGTTACTACAAATAGAATACAACAAAAAGGAAATTATTATATTGAATAAACAGTACTGAATAATGTATGAAATTTAAGTCATAATGTATGAATCCTAACTAATGTTATTAACGCGAAAGTAAATTTGTTTGTTACGCTTTCACGCCTAAACCACTAAGCTGATTTGAAAAATTCTTTCACCAATGGAAAGCTACATTATCAGCGATTAACGTAGGCTACATTTTGTCCCCATATTCCCACGGGAAGGGGAACTATGCGGGTGAAACCGCGGGAAAAACGCTAGTTTAATATATAATTTGACATACATTCCAGTTAGTCAAGGTTAATTTCTAAGAAATTTGTCCATTACCGAGTAACGCTTGTAATAAAAAATAGCTAGGTACTCAAAAACCAAATATTTAAAAAGTACTAGTCTATTTAAAATTAAAATTTTCAATAAACCTTTTTCTTAGTTTTTACATTATAATATTCAGATTAAATTATTATCTTTCAAACGTCTTGCAAACAACTTATTTACCAAGCGCTCTATTTAATGTGTAGGTATGAAATTACTTCTACTTATTACGCAGTACATAGAAAACAAACGTCAAATTTGTACAGTAAGTATAATGTATTGAAATCGGTAATTATTGTGTATAAGAGACAAAATTTACATATCGTAGGACCGTGTAGGACTTTAAGTCTGGTCGTATACTAATATTTCAAAAGTGTAATACATTTAAAATAAATTTCCTACATAGAACATGATGAAGATTTTGATGCTTGGTTGGAAAAGGAAGTAATAAATAAAGTGATCACGGCGCCTACCGACGTTACTTAACAGATATTTTACGGCATAGGATTACGCTTATCTTGTTATTTATATTGTATGTATTTAGTTTTATCGGTATTGTTATTAACTGCTTTCTATCGATTAAAATAAAGTTTAATATTAATTTATTCCTTACTAATATTGTAAATAATATTGCTAATAATACTGCTAAATCACTGAACCAATTTTGATGAACTTTGGTACAGAGTAAGCCTGAGCCCTAAAAAGCACACAAGGAACTTCTTTTTATTCATCCTTCAACGAGGTAAAATAAAGGGGATAAAGGTTAGTTCGCGTTTTTGCATTTTCACGTTGAAGATGTACAAATGAGTGTGGAGGCGCTTGAAAAAAGTCACAGATTATGATAAGAGGTTTTTGGACATTGAATTCATTCTTGAAATAGTAGCATTAATACACCTAACTCACACAGAACCCTAATTAATGAAAACTGTATGAAAATCTGTTCAGTAGTTTTTGAGTTTATCGCGTTCAGAGAAATAAAGTCGTAGGGGTTTGGGTTTTAATTTCAATTATGAAACTTTATTGACACTACAAAAATTTTAATTGATGGTAGAGCTTCGTGCAGGCTCGTCTGGGTAGGTACCACCCACTCATCAGATATTCTACCGCAAAACAGCAGTACTTGGTACTCTTGTGTTCCGGTTTGAAGGGTGAGTCAGCTAGTGTAATTACAGGCACAAGGGACAACATCTTAGTTCCCAAGGTTGGTGGCGCATTGGCGATTTAAGAGATGGTTAACAACTCTTACAATGCCATTGTCTATGGGCGTTGGTGACCACTTACCATCAGGTGGCCCATATGCCTTCCAATGAAATAAAAAAATCTGTATATGTCAGAATTTTATTACAGTAAATAAAGAAATGAAGCAATAAATTTGAAGTTAAAAGAAAACATATGTTTTATATTTTTATTTAAATGACGGCCTCTTTTTAGTTCTTATAAAGTCTTAAAGCGAACAGTAGTACTAGAATATCAACGCACTGCTGCGCTCTAGCTGCGTTCTGCAAATTCTATGCATACATGTAGATCAACGACCTCGACTGTTAACGGCTGAACGGACGTTTAAGTTACACAACGTGGTCTGCTGGCGCCAGGCGTTGCTGCCGTCGGGAAATCGCTTCTTGACCCAGCGGCCGAGTCGCCGGCGACTGGTTGTAATTGCGCCGCCCTAATTGTACCCGACTGACGGACCGGACTCAAGAAGCATGCGTTTGCAATTCATTACAGCCGTAGGTCCGACATGCGAAATTGTTTTTAAAATAGATCCTGTCTATGTCTTCGGTAGGAGTGACGGCCTTTTCACGGATGCGACCGAGTAACATCGTTAATCTTGTTTAAAGTACGTAGGCACGCCATTTAAAATTATCTTCTTTTTACAAAATAATCGGTGCTTCAAGTGCCACTTAGTTCATTAAATTAATACCTTGACAATTTACTCCTTATTTGTGAGGTTTTTTATTCGCAGTGGTGACAAATATTTTTGTTTAGTTTATTTTAATTTCTAAAACAACTATATAGGTAACTAAAATATCAAAATAATCTGGGAGATTCAAACTATTTATTTTGTTATTTGTACGAAGTATGCATAGGCAGACATAGCAACTACAAAAACAGCATTTGCTATTTATACCTAATAAACAAAAAATAAATATTATAAATAAAGATAACAATGTATAGCATGTATGTACACACAAACCACAAACTTAAATATAATTATAGCAAAATTGAACATACATTTTTGTTATAATAAAAAAAGCAACAAAACAAATGGGCTTATAAACTCGAAGGTTAAAACTAAATGATCCCTCATTAAAAGTAAAACTAAATGAGGGGAAGAAGTTGTGGACAACAATATTGACCAAGCCAAAAAACAATTAAAAACTGTGTTTATACTAAAAGTAAATAAGTAAGGCTTTTTGCTAACATCAATTTATTTGGTTGGTATTAATTGCAAGATGAGTGATAATAATGGTTACAAATAGCACTACTATGGTGTTCGTTAAAATAAGAAAAATATGTACTTACATCAGTTATAATTTCATTGATATCTAGGCCCCTTTTCGCCTTTAAATGATCTATTTATTATGATTATAAGTCTTGATAATTATAGAAATATACGGTGTGAATATTCCAACATTATGTAGGTCAAGTAATACGATATGCATCACAGTAGGCGCTTTGTGATTAAATATTGATCGTGAATTTTATTAAGCACGAAAGCTTTTGACAATAATTGAGTCAGTACACAATATTTTTTAATTGTTGAGTCCTTTGGAGGCCACTTTTTTCGCAATACAAGCCGTCCCTTTAAAGTGGAACAGAAGATCAATTTACACGTTTTCACAAGCGTTAAATTGATTTTACAAATATTATGGGCCCTTTTATCGTCGTTCAAGATTTCGTGATAGCAACTTAAGATACATTACACACATTGCTCATACAATTATTACAAATGTAATATCGATTAATAGTCAACGATTTGTTTTAATGGTAAAAAAATTAGACTATTTTTCATTTATGAACCAGCAATCGATCCGACTTTAAATAGAGCGTTAGTTGATGGATGGTACCCATAATCAATTAATTACTTAAGGATTCCTGGTGTTCCGACACCTATTGATTCTTTTCGTGGCGGATCATTCATCACCTTGTGAAGTGCCATGTTACTTGACTACGTTAATTATTTGTCTTCTGCTTCAGTGATCATAAACTTTAATGATTTATTATTAAAAAAAAATATTGAATATGATGATAAACTTTACTGTACAATATTAATTATTATGTAATATAACAAAAAAGCGTATTATATTTCCATGTATATATTTTAATATAATATATAATGATCGCTTGAAATGAATTTTGAATTTAAGAAATACATGCGTAATCTGATCACAGAGAAAGTATAAAATGTTAACATTTTAATACCTACTTATCGGAGACGAAAAAAAGGAATGAATTGAAAACGAGAGTGTGGAATGTGACATGCATTTCATAAATAACGATTACAGTGTTGTAATGTAAAGGTATTTTATAAATTACCATTAAGATTCAAATTTTATAACGACCGCCCGTACGTTCAATTTTATTAAGGCGATAAGAAACTTCTGAGTAGGTGTTACGGCTACTGATCTTTAAATTATAGTATGCTTTCACTAAATGAGATGAAAATATATTTATAGAAATTTCCACTGACCACTATATACAAGACTACACTCGAATTCGTACAAATACAGCGATCGATACGATTTTAAAAATAGGTAATTTTTAAAATCTATAAAACAAATGTACATTTTGGGTTTATTTTAAATGTAAGCTTGTAATAATATAACCGATAATTATTTTTAATTTAGCATTTCTTCTTTTCATTTATCTTTTTTAATTTATCTTATAACGTGGTCGCACGTACCCATTGAGATTTAAACATAATGCGTATGGAAACCATTTCAAGTCCATTGTCATGCGGCGATTGGCCTCTGTTGCATAATATAAATAATATTGTTATAGCATTAGTTTGATGTATATGCCCGATTTAGCTCGTGGTTCGATTGTCAACTTGAAAGCTGAACGCTAACAACGGCTCCCTCAGGAAATATTCCTAGTGACAGTTCATGATTCATAATAATGCTTGTATAACCGACCAATGTTCCACCAATCGCCAGTGTAATGAATTAACGTGCAATGCCTTTGAAATTTATTATTATGTTTTGCGTTGACTGTTATAATAATACAGGATTTATGTATCTCTGACCTATCTACGGACCTGTATACGTGAACAGCCACAGGTCTCTCTATGTATCTATAGTGCTTTGTATTATATTCATTTTATACCTTGATTTAGTATGTAAAGTATTATTAAGATATAAGTTCGGTTTAGTATTAACGCAAAACTACTAATGCTAATTGTTCTGCATCTTTCATATTATGATAGGTTATATATTTTCAAGATAAATAAATATACCTACATATATATATGTGGTAAATAATGTGATGTGTATCTTTTGAGATGTTTCTATCTTATTATGCTTATGTAGTCGCAGTAGAGATAATTAAACAACAAACTTGTACAATAGGGCAATACAAGTTGAAGTCTTAACATATTTTGCGAAATTGAAAAGTAATTGTAGTATAAAATTTTAGGGGAATAACATTCATCTATTTGTAAAATATATACCAGTTGATACGTAATAACATTACAATTGTATTCAAAATGTATGTTCGTCATAAAGAAAAATACGTTAACTCCACGTAATCTATCACAAAGTCGACAACATTTCTCAAGATGCTCAGGCATTGTCAGAGAAGTAATCACCGTCTCTAATACATTGGGTCCTTTTGATGTTGCTAGGATTCCACACTTCGTTTTGTCGGTAGCCTACGCGGCTATTCATGTAACTTGCTTCGTCATCAATGTTGATTGTGTATACCCTTAAATGGGAATTCCAGGAGTGAAATACACTACGTGAAAAGACTAATCTATGGCACTCCAGTAGAAAGTTCGGAGTATTGGCCTTTTGATGACTTTTTACCAACATAAGGCTGACAGGACGTACCTACTATTGATTAAAACCCGTATTGTACATATTATACCTCTACTCCCTCTAGTCTTTTTATAAATATGTTGGATATGAATTATTTATTATTAGTTTACTTTTTTAAATAAGTATAATATTTAAATGTCGGTTTCTTTTTTGCAGCGGTGGTTGTGCGTTACCTTACAAAACGATATATTGGCGAATATAGCTCGACTGGAGGTGAGTTTTGATATAAATATTATTCAATTTAGAAAACATAAGCTTAGATCCTTTTTTCAAAAACTACATTTTTACGGATCGAGTATTGGAGATCGTGGTTTTAATAGAGAGGTCGTAATTATGCCGTCGTTAGGTTTCCACGTTGCATTATTGAAAAGATTTCCGAAATATAAACAACTAGCTGATACCCGCGACTTCGTCCGCGTTGTTTGATGTATTAACAAAGTTTTCTTATGTACGAAGGAATAAGCATCAAAAAGATCGCAAGCAAAAATATACTTTGTTTAAACATACATCACTGAACACGCAGTGCATATACAAATCGTTGTTTCTTGAAACTTTAATAACTTTTTAGTAAATGAAGCTATCGCATTTTTTTTATAAGGGCCAAGTGTCTCGGAAATAAAACTTAGAAAATTTCATTGAAATCTCCAGTAGTTTTTCCGTGATGCGCGCACAACTGCAGACCTCTATCATTTTATTTATATAGATAATACAACTTTATTGACGTTACTTGTGACTCGAATACACCACTCTTTCTGAAGTGACGTCAATTGAGAAATGAAGAAACAAAAAGGTTTTTATTAAAACGTTACGTTTACGTATTCATTTATTAAAACCAGTAGCTAATAGACGCTAACCTGTTTCCGTATACAGTAATTGCATGAAGGTTGACATTTTCAGTTGTTATATTTTACAACGCTAATTGTTGTAAGGTCGGATTTGACGTAGGGAATAAAGTATTCTGAATATTCGGAAATACGAATTAACGAAATATATTTTAATAATCTTGTGAAATATGAATTGCCAAGTAGGTACATATACATATTGAATTTAACCGAAGTCGGCGTGAGTTCAAACCTCAAATTTTTAATTCACGTGTTCGTATTGTGTACGGGAAGGAACAAATGGCACGGAAACTTGTATGTGTCAAATGGTTTTTTGTAATATTTGTTGATAAACCATAATGGATCAACTTATTAAGCTTCTCTTTAAGAGGAGAGTAGATTAGGGCTTTAAAGTTATTTATTTTGTTAGTTATGTTAAAGCTATCTAGATACTGATTTATTTATTCTTATCCGATCTTGTCGTCATTGACGTAATGTATGTTTGTTTTAGATTTCCTCTACCAACATAGAGTGGCTTTCGATGGTGTTATATCGGAAGTAGAAATATTGGATACTTCAAATTGTGCAGTAAGTTTATAGAATCAAATATTTATGATATAGAATATAAAGTAATTTTGGTATATAGGTCCTAAAAAAGAAACAGCAACAGAAAGTAAGTAGCTAGAGCTTTGTGCAAGCTCGTCTAGATAGGTACCACCCTTGTTGTTGTGTTGCTGTTTGAATGAGCCAGTGTAATTACATGCACAATGGACATAACATAACATAACAGTACCAAAGGTTGGTGGCGCATTGGCGATGTAAGCGATGGTTAACACTTCTTACCATGCCAATGTCTATGGACGTTGTTGACCACTTACCATACAGACGAGCGTATACTAGATACGCCCACCTATAATAAAAATTGATACAATATATATATGATTTTAATATTTGTAAAGAGAACATAAATAAGTTGAGATAAAATAGAATTGCAATAAACAACCTCCAAATTAGCTTAGGAGGAGAATATAATAATCTCATAAAGTAATATTTACATTAAACTGTACATTACGTAGTTAAAAAAGATTTTATTACTTCAGATAGGAAGTGCATAATCAAGAGATAGATGGTATAGAACTTAATTAAACAGCAAACAATGAAGATGTTAATCTGACAGACTCGGCTCGCGGCGTCCGCTTGAAGTACTGCGTACGATTTAATTGCACCAAATTTATTACACGGGCCAAGTAGTGAGTAGTTGTATGATAAATTCTATGACAGTACAAGCCGTAATTTAAAACAGATTAGTAAGCGCTGCATTGCTTAAATGATTAACACGGAACAAATGAACGTGGTATTTTTTGCTGTTGTACTACGTTAGTCATAAAAATTATAATGTATGGTCAAAAGTTTGGTACTTTTATCGTTACAAAATAGCTTATCCGCAATATCAGCCGTTTATTCTCTTGCTTTTGTTTTTATGAGTATGTTTTGTAATTTTGACATTCCTCGGGTTAAAACACGTTTCAATTTATCTGAGTGAATACATATCACAGTCGATCAAATATGATTGCGGGTTCATTTTCAATATATTACTAATTTGAAACAAACCAGTTTGAAATTATTGTATACACATTTCATGTACCATTGCATTGTTGTCAATTGATATGTACTAAGTTATATGTGCATTTATACATTTCCGAAGCTATCGTAAAAGTGACGTTAAATATGTGTGTGGACTGTGATGTCTATATAACAATTAATGTTCTATTTTTAAGTTAAATGACATAAAAGCAATAAAAGTATTAGATATTTTTTCGGTAGATACGCGGCTGTCTTGCTGATCATGTGCGATGGGGCGACGCGTTCGCCGTGGTGTACTCGGTGTGTGAACGTCGCTCCTTCCTGGCGGCTGCTGAGCTCCTCTCACTCCTTGAGCGGACTCGCCTGCCAAGTTGTGCAGCCATCACTCTCTTGGGCAACAAACGTGACCTCGAACATGCCAGGTAAACAGGCGTGCTACAAACAAATAGTAGATATTTAAAATCTTAAACAATAATCAGAGTATGACAACAACAACAATATCATTGTAGCATTGCGTTCATTATTTGCTGTGGTTGTATGTAGGGAGGTCCACGCAGAGGAGGGTCAAGAGTTGTCGCTGCGGTTCGGCTGTCAGTTCTATGAGGTGTCCGCTGCGGAGTCGTGCGCGGGCGCCGCGCTCGCATTCCACGCGCTGCTACGAGAGGCGCGTGCTCTCGCATTGTTATTGCCCGCGCCTCGTCGCAAGCTTGCCGCCTACTCCGTTTCAAAGGTATTTTTTCTACTTTCATTATTTCCAATATATTGTAATTTGTAACATTTTGTGTTTCACAGCATTTCACAGGCGATTTTATTTCGCCTCAACTTTGAAGTGTATTTTCTTAAAATGCTTCACATATTCACAAAAAAATATTATTCACTTTAATAATTATTTACAGGTCATTGGAACGATATTCGGCAAAAACAGCAAAAGTGTTCGAAAGAAACGACCATCGCTTAGTATTTAGGATTTATTACATTCATTGTATACTTAATTAATTTAAATTGATAGACTGCTATAATATGACATAAAAATAAAGTAAGACAAATCTCTGTATATATATTTTAGAAATAGATAAATTGTAAATAATTTGTATGAAGTTCAAAGGACTTCCTTAAAATGAAACGGTAGGCACTAGATTAAGATTATCCTTTGCTTTTAATATGAATATATAATTACAAATAGTAAAAACTTTCAGTATTAAATAAATAACAAACCGTCAAACGATGCTATTAAATTTACAGTGAACATAATGTTTTAGTTTGTTTGGTAGTTTTTAATGTTTTTAATTCAAAACCTAATTAATAATGATTTAAATGTTGTTGAAAGGTGTTTAGTTTAACAAAATGTTTAAAATAAATATTAAATACATATTTGTAAATATTAAAAACATTGACTGTAAATATAATGATATATTTTATATGAAGCCTCGCATTAAAGTTGTTAAGATTACGTATTAATCTCTGATAATAAATCATTATTATCTTGTAAATATTAATTTTATGAAACATTAGCTATAAAATTTAATAAAGTTAAGCCTAATAAAATGGTTTATTATTAAGTTTATTGTTTTATTTTAATTTTCACTTTATTAATATTTTACGCAGTTTCAAATTATGCGGTAAGTAAAAATTTACATGAAGTATTTAAAATGCAAATATGTATATAAGTACTTGATATCGTGGACACGTTTCTGCACACATAGATGTACTCTATTCCCTCATACCGATAGGAGGGCAATTTGATACAACTGGAAAGAGTTCAGGCGAGGGAGGGAGGGAGATGTTACTGAGATTCGGACTTTCGGACTTTGTATCAAATGACACAGACCTAAACATGTGATAATAAAAAACTTGTAATATATGTTCTTCTTCGTGGCACTCTTTTCAGAGCGTTCGTGGTCGCCATGTAGTGTTACGAAATTATCGGCAGGGATGTTGTTAGCCTAACGAGCGTTTGCCATGTAATATATGCCATGTAACAAAATAAGTGTCCGACCCGTGAAGAGGTTATTAGGTATCGGGAGTCAGTTCTATTTATGTAAAAATTTTTATAATATTATGCAAAAAATTACTCATAAAAAATATTAATTGTCATTTTCAATTGTAAATGAAAACAATTTCATGGACAACTGAGGTCATCCTCGTGTCCGTGATATGTAAGAGCTATCGAGAGCTGACGCCCGCACCTGTGTTGCAATGTAATTGTAGTTATTTAGTTAAATTAAATTTTATTACGGGCAAAATTTTTGCATTTTAGAAATGATTACATAAATAGAACCGACTCACGATACCTAATAACCACTTCACGGGTCGGACACGTGTTTTCTTACACCTGTAAAGTAACAGCCTGTGAATGTCCCACTGCTGAGCTAAGGCCTCTTCTCTTTTTTTTTCTTGAGGAGAAGGTTTAGAGCTTATTCCACCACGCTGCTCTAATGCGGGTTGGCGGAATACACATGTGACAGAATTTTAGAGAAATTTGACACATGCAGGTTTCCTCGCGATGTTTTCCTTCACCGTCAAGCACGAGATGAATTGTAAACTCAAATTAAGCACTTGAAAATTCAGTGGTGCCTGCCCGGTTTGAATCCACGATCATCGGTTAAGATTCACGCGTTCTAGCCACTGGGCCATCTCGACTTTTTTTTACAACCTGTATAATATTGCTATTTTTTGTTAGTTCAAAAATTAAGTATTTTGGTGGATATAATGAATTAGCGATGTCACATGGAATAGATGAATTCGTATTATAAAAAATATAGTGTAGTTAGCCAGTTAGTTCTATTAGGAACCTTAGTACCTACTTGTTTAACGGGGTGTATTACTTTGAATACAAGACGTATTAGGAATACGAAAGTGATACAGATTTTGTTATGCGTTTTTGTGTCGTTTTTCACGTACCTTTCTCTATCATGACTGGTGGTCTTTGTGCGCGTATGGGGAGGTAACACAAGGTATTAACGACACTTATCAATTAATTGCAGTTTTAAAAGAAAAATGTATACTGCTCTATTCACGTTCAAAGGGTATGGTGGGCCACAGTTATTGTGGCTAAAATACATGGCATGGCATTTTAGTTTTAACGGCTAGTGAAGCATTGAAGTCCATGACAACTGACAGTATATTTTTTTAAATGGAAATATTTATTTAACTATCACATATAATATAAAAGTGGAGTTAAACTGAATTTGATATTATTTTGTTACTATTATCAATAATATATACTGTTTGAATAGCGTTCATCGAATGAGCGTTTACCTTGGCTGGTTTCTCTTGTCTTTCGGGGTCATAACTCGTAATAATCGACAAATATAATTAGAATGTGCGGCGAAAGAAATTTAACTGACCTCTCTGGTTCGATAAATACTGAATCACTTTTTTAGTAAAACATTTTATTCAATTAACTTATTTGAAATCAAGATCGTCTTTTAAGAGCATTTCTATTATTTAGTTGTGCGTTAGCATAGCGGAAATACAAACGTTTTTCTTTACTACCGCAAAATAAAAAAAGCTACTTTTTAATTTTTGTATCCAAGTACAGTAGGTAATTCATTAATTACAAGCGGCGTTTATATTAGATTGTAACCATTTATGCCTTTTACGGTATTGATTATTTATTACCAATTAATTATATTGAACTTTATTGTATCTAATAACAATCGATAATGCCCTCGGTAGGTAATTGATATATCCTAATATGTTACTGGTCAATCGTGTATGGCTTGTGGAGGCTAGATAAGAATCAGTTACTTATAAGAATCGACCTATAGAAAAATTGTTTCGAAACGAAGATAGGTATTTGTATTGTTTGATTTATTTAAACGTATTAAACGTCATCGCAATTTGGTATTAAGGACCCAGTTAACTATTTAGAATATAATTATAACGATCGTTCCGCCTTTATCAACAGTGGTATATTATATTATAAGTAAATAAACCAGTCAAGCAAGTAAACAAAATCGATTTTCACGTAATTGAGAAATCAAATAAAAATCCATTCCTCCTATTTTTAACCAACTTCAAAAAAAGGAGGAGGTTATCAATTCGTCTGTTTTTTTTGTGTTTGTTTGTTACCTCATAACTTTCGACTGGGTGAAGCGATTTTATGTTTTTTTTTTATTTGAAAGAAGGTGCTTCCCATGGGATCCCATTGTTTTTTAGTCCAGTTTTGACACTGGAATCCATGACAAAACCATATAAGTCGTAAATTTGCATAAATATGTGCGCGACAAATGGACGAATAACTCGATATCTATTCAACCGATTTCGATTGATCGATGTTTTTTTTTATTAGAAAGAGTGTATTTCAGGAGTTGTTTGATGACAGTTTGGTTAGATTCTGATTATAGGATCCATGACAAAGTCTTCAATTCTTAGTAGCAAATTAACGATACATGGCCGAATCTTTTATAGGCTATCTAGATTTTTCAGTCACTTACCATAAGACCTTTATAATCAAGTAATTGTAGTACTATTGTATAAAACACTTTTTTATATACCCTTAATAGTTTTCGCAGCGCACGCTAAATAATGACTTTTATAGGCAATTTTTTTTTATTGTATAGGAAGGCGGGCGAGCATATGGGCCACCTGATGGTAAGTGGTCACCAACGCCCATAGACAATGGCATTGTAAGAAATGTTAACCATCGCTTACATCGCCAATGCGCCACCAACCTTGGGAACTAAGATGTTATGTCCCTTGTGCCTGTAATTACACTGGCTCACTCACCCTTCAAACCGGAACACAGCAATACAAAGTACTGCTGTTTTGCGGCAGAATATCTGATGAGTGGGTGGTACCTACCCAGACGAGCTTGCACAAAGCTCTACCACCAAGTAAAGGGTGATAATTATTTATTTTCTAAGGGTGAAAGAATTTTTAATCTGTATATGTTTGTAATTGAAACATATTTGAACATCTCCTAAAAGTTGAGACCAATTTTGAAAATTATATATATATATATATTTATATTTTGTGCATATTAACTTTGTTTTTACCTTGAAGTCGGTTTTTGTTTTGTTAACTTTTTTATTTTTGTTGGTCAAAATGATAACTGTAATTAAAATAAGTTAGGTAAGTTAAACGTTAATAATGTTAGGAGTAACGATTTGTAATGGTAACGATATGGTTTTAAACAAAGCGAGAACCGGACAACTATGTATTTGCCATCGTTAAGGTGAAATACGATAGGAACCGGTGACCCAAAGCGCCCCCGAGATTAGCGCCCCGAGCGTGGGCACCTCGCCCCAGATACTACCCAATACATCTTTCAAAATAGACACTAACAAGGTGCAAGTAGACAATAAAACGGTGCAATACTTCTAAGCTTTGATAAACGATTGTTTTCATAGGCGTGTTGCTGAATGGCTAAATTTGTTGAATGTTATGATTCAATTCTTGCTTGTTCTTTCGTGACTTTATTTCCTCCAGAATGGTTTATCCCCCCAGAATTTAGCTGTAGAGCTTATTATTTATAAGTTTATGGCTATTGCGCGCATATGATTATACAATACGGACGAGCAAATGGGCAAACTGATGGGAAGTTATTATCATCGCTCTAGATATTGGCATTGTAAGAAATATTAACCATCCCTTACCTATCCACCACAAACTGAGCTAAGATGTTATGTCCCTCGTGCCCGTAGTTACACCAGCTCACTTACTCATCAAGCCGGAACATAACAGTATGAAGTAATGCTATCAAACAACTTTACAATACTTTATCTTTTATTATTTTATAATTCTCATGAAAGAGTTTACCCCTTAAACTTTAGATGACATTCAAATCAAAATCAAATCAAAATACTTTATTCAATATTGAAGTATTACACTTACTTATTGATTGTCAAACTGGAAACTACTACCGGTTCGGAAAGAAACACCCAGCCATGAGAAGAACCGGCGAAAGAAACTCATCGGGTTGTTTTTTTTTTACCTTTTTATGTTTTTTACAAAAAAAAAACTAAAGAAATAGCCATGCGGCGATCGTCTCATTCCCAAGGTGTGCTATCATCCATAAATTCATTAATTGTATAATATCCTTTAGCACACAAGCGTTCCTTTATAATTTTTTTTAAATTTAGCAACTGAATTATTTTGAACGCTTTCTGGGATACTGTTGTAGAAACGTACACATAGCCCCACAAAAGAGCTACTGACTCTATGCAGTCGAGTAATTAATTTGTGTTTGTTCCTTGTACCAATGTTATGAGTATCACATTTTCTCACCAAATCATTTAGGTTTTTCCGTACATACATAACATTACATAATATGTATTGAGAAGCAACAGTTAATATTTTAATTTCTTTAAATCTCTGTCTTAGGGATTCTTTATCCTCTCCTATGTTATAGATCGCGCGAATAGCTCTCTTTTGCAGCACAAATATCGTATTGATAGCGGCCG
The DNA here is from genome assembly GCA_963151315.1 of Nymphalis c-album. Classification (NCBI taxonomy): domain Eukaryota; kingdom Metazoa; phylum Arthropoda; class Insecta; order Lepidoptera; family Nymphalidae; genus Nymphalis; species Nymphalis c-album. The sequence goes on from OY720588.1 coordinate 7,835,104, forward strand.
CATTACCCCACAACACAATGCCGTATGACATTATACTGTGAAAGTAACTGAAATATACAAGGCGGGCCGTATCAACATCGGTGAATAATCTTATTTTCTTAACCGCAAAAGCTGCCGAACTTAGTCTATTCGCCAATCCGTCATTAAGATGTCTACTATAAATACATCATTACAACTGAAACAAAGTTCTTTATCACCACTAAGTATTTATGCAGAAGAGACAACGCTCATAATAACATTAGACACAAATGATCATAATCTATACGAACAATATAAGCGGATATATTATTTACATAGTGTAAGTACTCTATTATTTTTATCAATTATGAGGTCATTGACATTTTCTTAGCATACCTTTCGTTGAAAAATATTTCAAGTTATCTTTGCAATAGATGATTAGTTCTGAGAATCAAAGATACGAATATAGTCTCCAATAATAGTTAGGTATGCAGTTAGTTATTCCTTGTCTGAAGCTAGTATTGTATGGCTTCGAGCACCCACACCCACTCGCCATAATCCGCTGATAACTTCCCACTACAAACAGAATGTGACGGTACTAGTTCACAACATGTGAAAGCTAGCGACAGGTGCAAATTTCAAAGCGTATCAGAGAAATTTCGCAATATAATAAGTTGAAATAATTAATAGATTCGTAAAAATCGACTTTATTGGATCGCAAAAGGACATATTTTGAATGGCGTTTTAATGTCGGTAATTTGTTGAAAACAGCGGCAAGTTCAAGAGCAGGTCGATAAATTAACTGGAGCTCTCCGGATGAATGGCAACACGAAAGCAGTCATTAATATTATCGACTGTAGCTAATGCATAAAACATTTGAAATTTATGTTTGAACAGCGGCGTATACAGAGCTTTCTTGTAGGGAAGAAACATGACATAGTATTGTTTACTGATGATACCTCTTTAGTTTTTAAAATTAAAATACAACAAGTACAGTATGACGATGTAAACAATGCTATCTCTGATATAGTGCATTGGTTTAGTGTCAATAATCTTTTGTTAAATAATAAAAAAACAAAGGTTATGAAATTTAGCGCGCCAAACGTTTTTTTTTATGTAAGAGGGGGCAACGAGCAGGAGGCTCACCTGATGGAAAGTGACTACCACCGCCCATGGACACCTGCAACGTCCGAGGACTTGCCGGTGCGTTGCCGGCCTTGGAGGAAAGAGTAAGCTCTCTTTTTGAAGGTTTTTATGTCATATCGGTTCGGAAAAGTCGCCAAATAAAGTAAAAAATGTAAAGTCTGATGTACATATCAATGGGGAGTCGATGGATCCTGTTGAGTCTACTGTATTTCTCCATTATTGACGGATTGGCAGATAGACTAAGTTCGGCAGCTTTTGTGGTTAAGAAAATAAGATTATTCACCGATGTTAATACGGCCCGCCTTGTATATTTTAGTTATTTTCATAGTATAATGCCATACGGCATTATTTTGTGGGGTAATGCGGCCGCTATCAATACGATATTTGTGCTGCAAAAGAGGGCTATTCGCGCGATCTATAACCTAGGAGCTAAAGAATCCCTAACGCAGAAATTTAAAGAAATTAAAATATTAACTGTTGCTTCTCAATACACATTATGTAATGTTATGTATGTACGGAAAAACCTCGATGATTTTGTGAGAAAATGGGATACTCATAACATTGGCACAAGGAAAACACAAATTAATTACTCCCGTTACTCGACTGCATAGAGTCAGTAACTCTTTCCCCAGATCCGGATCCCAGAAAGCGTTCAAAATGCTACAGTTGCTAAATTTAAAAAAAATGTAAAGGAACGCTTGTGTGCTAAAGGTAACTATACAATTAATAAATTTATGGATGATAGCACACCTTGGGAATGAGACGATCGCCGCCTGGCTATTTATTTTGTTATTTAAAAAAAAACATAAAAAAGACAAAAAAAAACAACCCGCTGAGTTTCTTTCGCCGGTTCTTCTCAGGGCTGGATGTTTCTTATCCGAACCGGTAGTAGTTTCCAGTTTGACAACCAATTAGTAAGTGTAATACTTCAATATTGAATAAATATTTTGAAAAAGCATTTTCAAATTTATCCTAATATCCATGATATATTAAAAACAGGAAATTTGGCTTAACTCTTTTTTGCTTTGAAATGGTAATAATTGCAATAAGGCAACACAATAATGAAGCTCACTTTCGAGCACCCACTCGAACAACATTTTTGTTCAGACTAATTTACGTTTACGAAAGATGATGACACCTGAAAGATGCGCCTTTCGTTACCACAATTTATATGAAACGTAAACAACGGCTTTCTGTCGATACAAAATCCAAGAAAATCAAAGTGTATTTTGTGTAGTCGCCGTTTTCTTTAATCGGGTTCAGTACAGGTCTATCAATGATAAGTAAATAACACTCGTTAATTCAATAGTGTGATCGCGTTAGCGGCGCCAGAGTTCCGTTCGTTCTTATGTCAGGCCGTGAAATGGTGCGCAGGAAGAGAAAATAAATCTAGTTTTCTTGCTTTTATATAGCTACTTGACATCGATTAAGATAGTAACGGTATAACTCAACCGTAAGTTACGAACCAAATGGCTCTAACAAAGTATATAAGCGATACGTTTATTTGTATATAAACATGGCAAACATATCATTATTTGTCAATTGTCAGTGTCAGTTTATGAAAAATGTGACACCAGATTATAGTTTACATATAATAAAAATAATTACGCAGCACATTGTCATCATAATAGATTAATTATATTCAAGTCTCGCTAATTGAATTAAAAGAGGTCAAAAGCCTTATGACCTTTTCCGGTATTCGCAAATTTAGTGTCAATTATAGAATATAATGAATCATTATTGATTGCTCAGTGAAAGCACTTAACATTTAACCAGGCAGGATACATCGTTTAATTGTAAAGTATTTTGACCACCATTTAACGATCAATAGATAATCAGAGAAACGATAAAGCCATTGAAACGATATTTGATCGCTTTTGTATCTCGTGATGGCTTGCGTTGATATAGTAGACCATATCCTGATATCGTTCGTCTCTAAAATCTTTTAACAAAACACATTCGATGACCTGAAGGATTTTGCATTGCATTCATATAAAATAAACTTCGTACCTTTAACGATGACAATATCCTATAAGGAAATCAGAATACGTTTATAGAGTCATAGAATGTTATACGGCGAAATGGCATTGGAGATGTGGTGCAACGCAGTGACAGGAATATGACATGCGGAGATAGATCTCGGTGTTCGTGGCGCGTTCTTGATGGATGCGATACAGTCTCTTATCGGTTACTTTCATCTCTCGTTCAGATCAATGATTACCAGTGTCGTCTAATTGCTCGTGTTTGTCTCGGACGGATGAAGTCTCGCGCATGACTGGACGTAACGCACAACCGAACGATTATCTAATATAATGTCGTCTAATGTTTAGTGACAATTCATTATGTCTAAGTTTAGGTTCCAACTGACATTTTTTAATAAATATACCTACGAAATATATCATAATAAAGCTATAAATAGAATGTTAAGTATTGATAGCTTGAAGGGCGCACTATTAAAATGGCATTTCATATAATACGATCATGTGGTCAATTGGTTGAATCCGATAGCTAAGGTAACCGCAGCGCGCCCTCGCGCCCACCTTGTCCACAACTTTATGTTCAGTTACGTAAAATAATAAAAATATCAGGTTTATGTAAAACAAAATAATGTCTATTTAGTATTAAAATGTTGTTTATTAAATATTTTATATTTTTATATTCTTTTATTAACGACTTCACACAGGTCAATTACGGATTTTAACTCGTGATTATTTTTAAACAAAAATATATTCTCCAACCGGTCCATTCGCGCATACTGTACTAATGCTTAGAATTTGTACCTTACAATATGCTTTTTGACGCAGTTATTTCGAAATATTTCAACAACTATTGGTTCGAATGTTAAGTATCTTCGAATTTCAAAACGATTAAAATAAGAGGTACGTTTTGTTGACTGCACTTCGTAGTGTCGCTGTTGGTCTCATTTCAATAACTTCTTTAGTTTGGTGTAAAATATTGGAATTTTGATGGAGTCGGTTCTTCTATGCTTAGGATAAAGGTGGTGTAACGCTTCTTATCAAATCATAGTAAGCTAACATTACAAAACCCCAAAAAAAGTTGAGTAAAAAAAGTTGCCACTCTATTTAAGAATTTAAGGATTATTTGATAAATAAGAACAATTGGTCAGACAGTCAGTTAGGATATTGTCATTTGAATGGGTAAATTGTTAAGGATATCTAACTAAATTTATTGGTAAAGACTAAAGATTAACAACAACGCGAAGAAGAAATAAATTTAAAAAAGTCACAAATTGAATTATAATAACTATATCAAAACTCATTTGAGATTACATTATTGTACCCTTTTAATAAAATAAAAAAACTCAAAAGAAATAAATTATGTTTTAATTTCAATTAATATGTAGGTATATATTCGTGTCCAATCCTGCGATGTAATTGTATAACTGCAAACAGGTGAGTAAAATAGTATCGAGTTAAACTCTAATGGAGCTTAATGTAGATAATCAAAGATCACCTGTCTAATGCTTGACGAATGAGAAGTTGTGGGACAGACTCATCGGGGAAAGTGAAATAATTATTGAGTTAGAGTATCTAGAAATGTTACCGCATCGTGACCGCGTGTGCAGGAAAATAATAAAGGCAATCTCGATCTTCTAACGCGGGTCTCTTTAATATCACTATAGACGATAATTAAGAAGCGCCCCAGGTGTTATATAGTAGAAAACTTGTTAAGCTTGTATTTAACTGATATATAAAAAAGTTTTTATTGCTCATTTATTGTATTGAATGCGTTGATTTATTTGTTTTAAGGCTATTTGGTTTTATATATGTTCGATAATCTAATTAAAATAACAACATGATTTCTACATATCACGAAGTCGAATAAATTAGCGGACTAGTGCGACTAGCTATAGGTATTGATAATTTTTAATGTCTTTTCTAGGCATAAATTTATATCTTTAATTATATAAATAGCATGTCCATCACATACAGTAAGCTCGCTGATAACACTAAATGGCTAATTTGTATTTGTAAGTCACATATTGCGTAAATCATGTCAAGTTACGTGCCTACCTACGAGAGTGATTGGTAGACGGTAGTTATGAATGAACCCTCTATTTTTTATGACATAGGTGACGGTCCATAATAAATTACAATAAATATGAATGATTAATATGTATATATTAACTATATTAATCCTACTACTGTTAATCCTAATCCTATTAATCTATACACACACACACACACTATTGCTGTTGTTTTAGAAATAATATATATAATTGGAATTATAATTTTTCGATTTCTGTAGTACTTATTATTCTCTCAAATGTTCTCTTCATTACTCAACAGTGAAAATATTGACAACCGACATATGGGGATATTTTAGTTTGATGCGTATATTTTTTGTATCATATGATTATTATGATAAATATCTCATATCAATGTTTAGCATTTCACGAGCTCTTTCTATACTGAGTTTCGAGTTTTTATTTACAGAATAACATAACTGGTCGCGATCCTTCTTCGGCCGTGATAACAATATTCGATATAAAATAAATAAATATTGCACATCGACTTATAACAAGAGACAATCGGCTAATTTCGGCCTCGTATTGGTTGTTTAAATATCGAATAATATTTTCTTAATGTTATATGAACGTTTAATGTTTTATTATTATTATATTCTACAAAGGTATTTATTGTCCATACATAGAATTTTATTTCGTAATCAGTCTTTTCTTATTATTGTCAGAAAGGACAATGGCAGGTCTCCATACTAAAAAATGTCTGGGAGAAAATCGCAGCATCCCGTTATGAAAAAATTGTCAAAGATTCGGCGTTAGTTCCAGAGTCTATAAATAGGTCCATTTTTATTTGGGAAAGCCGGAAAAAAAAGATAATCATGTTTAATTTTTTGAAGGTTATGAACATTTTTTTTGAAAATAGCCCATTATAGTAAATACTTATACTTCATGCACATAAAATCAAATGGAAACGGATAGGTAACATAAAGAGAAAGAAAAAACGTCAATTGTCAATTTAAAGTACCAAAATAGAGCTGACAGTGTGTTAACATGGTCGGATTCGACTATGTTTAATATCGATACAATATCGTAATGATTCTTAGCTATTTTAATCAATTATGAATTTGATACGGGTAGCTTCGCTGTAATGATGTCAACATTTGACCACCATTTTCATTAAAAATAAATTGCCACCATTCCACGGGGTCTTGATTTGTGTAGTAATTATTTTTAATTTTTATTTGTATATATTTAAGGTTTTAATGTAAATAATGTATATATTTTTTATTAAAGATAAAAAACAGCAATTTCAATCAAAACGTAAGTACCCAGTCCATATCGATTTTTAGTTTAATTGAATCGATGCAGTGACTACTTATACTAATACTTGTACTCTACATCCCTATTTGTTGGGATGACATTTTATTCGCAATTCATACATCAGTTGATACAAGTTGATATACTTTTAATAAAAATAAATAACGTCGGCTCTAACAAAAATGAGGATATATTTAAAAAATCTTAAAAAAATAAGTTTTATTTTTTGCTATAAGTGAAATCTTAGGACGTTAAAAAACTTCCAGACATAGATCTGCCATTGTTCTTTGCGTCAAACAATTCAACAGTACCTACTTATATCGAATATGTTAACTCCTTTTTACCTGTAATTAATTATATTAGCTCTTTTTGGCTTTGGTTGATGAAATGAATAAAGCTAGTCTATGGAAAGCCGGTGTTGGGTGACGTGACCTACCACTAGTAACGTAAACTTAATTTAAAAAGAAACTTTTTTAGATTTTAAGCTTCACGCGAGTGATTTGTTATTAACAGGAAGCAATAAATCGCCAGAAACATTGAAAAGTATGATATAAGATAAACCGGATCTGCATTCGATAGTGATAAAATATGAACTCAAGTGCCATACAATTTCTCGTCGATACCGTTATTCGCTACGACTTCTTTCGAAATTTCTCTTAATAATAATAATAATGAAAAAATAATTTCGGTTCATAACATAGCGTAACTCGTTTTGTAGATTTAGGTCAATTAGTTCACTTCAAGTTCTAACTCACAATAAGGATTATTGTAGTCTTACTCTGGCTAGCAACTAAGTAATAGCTTATGAATTATAATTCATAATTAACGTTCTCTGTTTTGACATAACTAAGTTAAATGTTGAAGTTAATAATAAACTCCCCTAAATACCGCAATGATTACTGTGTGGTGAGTTATTTAGTAATTTGTTCTTCATAATTGGAACGAATAATCATAAAATATAAGTGCTGAATCATATAGGTGCTATGATAAGTAGAAATATTTCTATATCTCATATCTATTTGTATCATATAGTAATGTTGCGTTAAAACAAAACCATGTTTGTACGTTAAATATTTCCTGAAAGATAAAGATAGAATATATTTTAAACACGCCATGATTTGCTCTCATCCTCAATATAATACTTTGGAAGAATATACAAGTTATTTATCTCAACGTCACCCATTATTTTTTACATTGAGAGCTATGTTACAATTTATAGTCGTATTTATAATATTAACTATACCATATTTTTAAAAGAGATCCACCCACGTTTACGCCTACAAAGCTTTGAATAAACGTATAATAACGTAATTAATTAAGTATCGGAATTAGATGTAAATAAAATTATTTGAGATTTTATTTGAATTCAAAGATAAAAAATATACGTTTGGGTGCCATATTAATATTGTAAAAATAACTTATACTTTTCGTTGTATAACTTTGTTTGCGTGACGAGAAAATGCACTCAGTTGTAAGACCCTGTTGAAATAAATCATTCGAAGAAGGCTTAAAACAGTTCTTTGCTTAGTATGTTTGACTTCTTAATGGAACTATAATGCTTAACGCAAATTATTATAAAAGACAAAAACATTCTTCAAAATTTGGTTTCAAAATGATGTTGCTCTTGCGTAACTTTTTTCTATGACAGATATATAGATAGCAAGCAATGTCTATTAATTTTATACTTTTTCGAATTAGCCTTCCAACTATGCACGTCGACGCTCCTTCGACTTCGATTTATATTGTGTGATAACGGCTTGCATTTTTCAATACTTATCGCGAATGAAGCATGTTATCTGCAAAGATAAATAATATATACGTGCAGCTAAGGATCGTACGCAGGATTCCTGTCAGCTGCGATGCAATTTTCAGGCATAAATTATATTTAAATAGATGTGGCCACAATTTGTCATATCAAATAGGATTAGAGGATTATTATTGAGTATAATTTAAAATAGCCGCAGTCCGTTGACTAGACTTAGATCTTATCGGGTGTGCGTTTAAAATGGCTGGCGCCAACTTCTATTACCTGTATTTATTGCATGTCTCTTGTGAAGAAGATGTAAATTCAGCTTCTATTTCAAAGTTTATAAAGGCTTATTTTGACGCAACTTTGTACCTTATAGATTTCTCTCGTTTTGATAAAATGTATTTGATACTTTCCTAAAATGAACCTTGCTCTTACGATGTAGAGCTCATTTGAGGATGACCTAATATAATATTATAAATTATGCTCACAATTTTGCTATCGATTCCCGACATCCGCTCATTACAAGGTGCTGGAATGTTGTCCATCGTATTTTACAATATTCATTCCTCATGAGGCAATATAAAAATAACGGACGAGTATAAATGGCTACCGTCCCGTGTTACTTTATTAAGAAAGCCTCGAGGATTGACGTAGTTTATTATGAAAATATTCACGAAAACAACAAAAAGAAACTATTTTCTTTAAAATTTTGTAAATTGCATGCATGGTGGCATGGTTAGTTTTAAATACATAAAATAAAATTCGTGCAGTTGAATGAAAACATCGCGAAGAAACTTGTAACTATGATGAAATTCTGCTAAATTTGCAGGTCCGACTCAGGTCGCAGCAGTATTTTAGATTAAGTTCGAGAACTTTTCTTCAAGAAGAGAGGCCTTTTTTGCTATTTTTAGTGTTTCATTTCAATTTTTTTTTACATTGATAAATGATAAATAAAGCTAAGAAGCATATTTTGCGTTTTTGAAAAAAAAAATACAAATAATTAGATAAATAGGTTTCAAGACACTTCCTATGTTTGTAAATATAAAGAATATTACATCAAAAAGTACTTAGACATCGAAACATTATGGCCAACAAACGCTATATGACAATACAAACGTTTTTAAATCAATATTTGAAGATCTCACATATAATATTATGTAATTTCATTTAATATAGATGTAATAAATATATCCGTGTTAGTAGTCACGTTAGCAATTAGAACGTGATTTATGAGCCGCTGAACAAACTCGGTCTAGGCGAATGTGTAATTAACATTTCGTTCATTAAGTAATACGTCGCTATTTGTTACTCAATTACATCAAATCACTTTCATATTATTTACAAAAGTTTTAGATATACTTAAAAAGAAATCATTCATTCAGACGGATAAGAATCAGCATTTTTTTACTCATACTCAAAATGTGCTTATACAAATTTGTTAACTCCTTACAACCTTTTCGCTGGAGGCCTATCACTGAATTTACCAGCGGTCGGATTTCGTATAGGTAAAATTATTGGGAGGGTTTAACTCATATATTATACAAATGTGCTTCTGAAAACTAAAAAAAAATTGATGATTTTCAATTAGCGATAAAGTGTGTAGCTACAGAATTCTTAGATAAATATCAAACCATCGATCCATCTTATTGCAGTCAACTTCTGGACAGAGACTGACGTTAGAGTTCTAATTTGCACGTTTACTTGCTTTAAGTCATCGAATTTAATCTTTTAAAGGTAAAAATAATGGCAATGATAGCTTGCGAGTATCGGACTAAATTGCGTGCCTAAACACTGTAACATAATTATCAACTTAAATATTAGAAAACCACAAAATGTAAAAGCATACGAAAGAAAAACGATAGAATGGAACATGTTAATATCTTATTTGTTATTATTAAACAAAACTTTCTTGATTGCTGTTTCCAAGTAATTGGATAAAATAAATAAAACAATATACGCATCTAATATGAAGCCTATTTTGAAGTTCTGTAAAAATAGAAGTAGATTCACGAGAAAAAAAAGAATAAAACTGCAATGAGTACCATAAATTAACTCGCTAATAACATTAAAAAAAAAAACTATTTACAAATATGTCCCTTACTTTTGTTTTTTTGACGAGCCGGTTGGCCCGGTTGGTTGGTCGCGCTGCAGGTCATGGGTTCGATTCCCACCCAGGACAGACATTTATGTGCCATGACAAGTCTGTTTGTCCTGATTCTGGGTATAATTATCTATATAAGTATGTATTTATATAATAACAGTAGTATTAGATATTAGTATGTATCAGTTTTCTGGTTTCCATAGTACAAGCTCTGCTTAGTTGGGGATCAGATGGCCATCCGTGATGGCAGATGGCAGATAGTTTGAATAATGTCCCAGGATATTCATGTATTTATTATTTTTTTAAATAAAGAGAGTATTACACGGAACCCTCTATAAAATATAGATTGCATGGCATGGCATGGCATTCAATAAAATATCTCTTATAAGATAGAAGATGTATATCCCGATGAACCGATACGGTAGCCGCGGGGTAGTAAATATAGATCCGTATCTTTAGGTTATTTGATAGGCCGTTTTATATTTTTTTAGTGATAAGGCACATGTACTAGGTGACTTAATGTGGCATGTAAACTGTAGGCGTATTGATTTAGTTTTTATGAAGTAGATTTATTTGTGGTTTTTTTTTCATTTGTAATGGAAAAAGTGTCTCCTTCGATATCGAAAATCATTGTAAAGATATTTTTATCTTCTTAAAAATTATATAGTTTTATACATTTAAAATGGTAGCAATATTTAAAGTACCTACTTAATTTCTTTTTTTTTTTCGTTATTAATTGTTCCATAGCTGTTTTTATAATGATAGATTAGAGTTTTTAGAAAGACATACGGCCGAATACTGAAACGTCATTCAAATATGATTAGGACTCAATTGCTTGGAATGTCATTATTTTTCAAAATTTAGTATGCGAAATTTGAAATTCGAAGACGTTTCAAATATTTGAGCCCCCTTCATATTTGAAAGACGTTTCAGTATTCGGCCATTATAAGACTATGTTTATATTTATACGTTGACTATATTCTTATAATCGTCGTCGGAAACAAGTTTTTAGCCCGGTGATTTTTTTTAAAACTGTGTCATAGCCATAACTGATTAACAAATACTTCAAATGTAAGACAATGATAAATCATTTACGGAAAACAATTACTATACAGCATTAAAGGTACGTTCCATTTTTATGTTGCAAAAGGGTTTTCTCCCTTTAATAAGTACTGCAACAGTTCTGTTAGTTTGTATCTTAATATATATTATCAATAAAAATATATTTATAACATCTTTTTGTGAATAAAAATTGTTCACACTAAGCACTTTTGTTCAGTAGTTTTATTTTTTAAGACCGTCGGTTTTAAGCCCCATTCACATGGTGTGACTGTAAAGAATTGGAAATATTTTAACTTAAAAAAAACGTATCAAATATCAATCTATTTAAAAAAATGATTTGATATGTTATAAGATTTTAAGTAACTTATTTATGCATATCTTCTCGCGGTATTCCAAAACAGTACATTCAGAAAGGTCTTGCCGGCGAGTGAACGGTCAAGGTTTTATTTGTAAGTGAAAACGTAACATGTTTTCTGCAAAATATAATTAAACAGCTACGAATCTATTTGCGAAATTTACTTGTTATGGGGATTAGAAAAGTATAACCCTGACAAAATACATGTATAAGGTTTTATAACATATACGAGGAGTTTCCAATTATGTATCAATCCGCTCGTCGACAGCATGTACTGATTGCCAAACTATCTGCGAATGTCAAAATGACAAGTAAACAATGATAAGTAGACGGAAAATCCATTCATTAACCTCATTAATTTTTTCCTAAGTGTAATTTGATAAATCCTTGAAACGATTTGGACGACAAAAGTTTAAAGTTTGATTTATAATGTAAGTAAGCCTGTAATATTATAATTGACCGGAGATGCAAGACAACCAGCAATTTCAATATGAATGTAGCGTGACATTTTTTGTCAAGATGCTATGCTGATATAATATACAAATTTAATAAATATTTAAATAAATATAAGATAATACCCTATAACCTTTCCTTATAAATGAAATATCTAACTCCAAAAGTTCTCTAATGAAGTGTCTCAGATGAATGCTTGCAATTCTTCGATCACTAATAAAAACGTTTTTATGTGTGATCGAAGTTGCAATTACTAATTTTCAACATTCATTGTACAAATTTAGGAAAATGTATAAAGATAAATGAATCTGATGTATGTATGTTTGCACAATTACGAATGTTTGACATTATATTAATGTTAAATTACACTAATGAATAAAAGCCTCTCAGTCATAACTCGTAAGTTGCGACAAGCATATAGAGCGCTGATGAGCTTCAACATCGCAATACTGAACCGTAGACCTTGTACTCATTAAAGTATTGTCTATTACTAGGATCCGTAATAAAAACAAAGTTCTTACAATGTACAGTTTTGTAAGTGTTGATGTAGATGACAAGAATAAATTGAAAATTCTATTAAGCAACTTTAATAAATGTTCAGCATAACACAGCAGCTTTGTTTGATAAAGCTTTGAATGTTAGATTTACGCGGCAACTTCTGTTAAATTTCAAAATATCTCAAACGATTTATATGATATTAAAACAAAAATAATACTTAATATAAACATTATGATATTCTTATTATTTAAATAATAAGAATATCATAATCTCGCTTTTCGCTTTTAAATATTTTCTATCTTAATGAAATTATTTTATCTATTGTGTTAGTACATTTATTTAGATTGCATCATTGTTGTGATGAATCTAAAAGCAATAAAGTTTGAACAGTGAATAGCGTCTGATCATTGCGCAATTTTCTCATTACGTTATTGATTTCACTAAGTTTTGTTCGAAGGCGCCCCGCTGGGAGCTGGCGAGGTGGTCTTCAACACTCTAGGAGCTGTTAATGCATCATTATTATTCGGAAAACTTACTAACGTATTTTAAAATGCGAACTTTTGTAAAACATTGTTGTAGACAAAGACCATTTATGCTAGTATTGTTTAGTTTAATAGCCATATTTTATGTTTGTGGCTTCCAAAAGAAACAAAGTGCATTTTATAAAATATGAGCATGTACTTCGTCGTACTAAATTATTATTATTAAGGCGACCAATGAATATAAAGGCTTTTGCTACGATATTAACATAAGTTGTTGTAGTTATAAGAAGGGTTTTATTTAAACACAAGTTATATTTGCATAAAATCTACACAATGCAAATAACATTCCTGTTAGGTACAGGATTTGGACTTTAATAACAAACAACAAGCCTTAATAAATATTACAATACTTTGACTTTATACTTATATATTTTTCCAATATGAATATAATATTTTGTGCTTATAGGAAACGTTCGAATAGAGGTTAAACAATAAAAAAATTAAATAATAGTAACGAGTATGATATGTTTATGTTGGAGCTTATAAATATCCTGTGAAAGCGGTCATCGCCAGCTCGGCTAGTAATCTTTTAAGAGTTTTATATAATTACAGCTCCAAGGCGTCGAGAGGCCTTATATTAAAAAAGGGATCAAACATGTGTGTCATGACGATATTTATTTTTGTAGCAAGCGTTAATGCTTCTACAGTTAATCGTATTCAAATTTAATTATTTAATTACACTGCATACTCATAGTTAAAATTATACTAATTACATTATAAAGTGAGTTAGTTTATTTGATAACGATGAAAATAGATAAAAATGGGCATTTTGCTCTGATAACCTTTAATACTGGAACAATAAGTGGCGAAATTGTGAGAGAACTAGTCCGTGAGTAATATTTCACTAAGTATTCCAGATAAGAAATCACAAAAAGGCAGCAGTGTCACAACGTGAACTCTCTATGCGGAAAGTTTTGCAAGTATCAAGATTAAGTTACTTCATTGTTTGAGATGCCAGGGGTCGTATTCCTTTCCTTTAATGAAAGGTGAAGGACGGGTGTGGAATGTAGAATATCTGAGAAACAGAACATTGTTTATTATGCAAATCCATCTCTTTTAACAACAAAGGCTGAAGGATAAGGTGACAAAGATAAGGTTTCTTTCTTTGGCATGGATATTTATTCTGAGGAGAACGTATCCACGAATACCGATAAAGAACCAGTCAATGTAGCACGAGCCATAATTTTACGATCTTCTGTATACAATGTATTTTGTTATATAAATATACCTAAGCGACTTTTTAATATTATAAATACTTAGGCGGTTAATACTTTTTTTGCCCAAAAGTTCTATAATTATAAATCAGCAAGGCTTTACAATAAATTAAATAAATCACTCTCTATTTCACATCTATCAAAATTCGCATGTAAAAGAAAATTAACTGACTCGCTTTTAAAACTGGACTATGAAGAGACAGAAAATATATTAATTTAATTGAAACTAATAATGTGGTAAAAAATAGCGTGTACATAATATGTTCTACTCATTTATAGCATATACACAAATACACACAGACATACATAATTACACAAAACACACATGTTCTCACACACGCACACACACACACACAAACACACACACACACACACAAACACACACACACACACACATACACACACACACACACACACACACAAACATGCATATTTATTAGAATACATTAGATTATTATTTATATTAGCATAAGTACTTATTTATAGAAATAATATTGTAATAGTTGTAGTCTTTCTCCTATTTACAATAAAATTCATTATATAATTGTTCCTAACTCAAGAGGGTGAGCCAGGAGACCCTTAGCACAGGGCAACCTAGTTTGGGCTCCTGCCTCCCACATACAAATCTATTTAATATTAAGAGATAAAAACAAAATGTAAACATAAATGTTCTGTGGGAGAAAATAAATAAATTTATTATTATTATTATTAATATTATAAATGCAGAGAGCAAAAAAGATACGGCTTTAAATGGCTACAAATAGACATGCAAATGTAAATTCTCAGTTTAATCAGAAATCGTCAAAACAATTTTGGTTTTTCCTATGTACTTCAATATATATATTTTTATGCATACTTTGCTCACTTTCATACAATAGTTACATACAGATACATGAGAGGTTTACTCGGATCCAAACTTGCAGTCGAATCCCACGTCTGGTTTCTATTGGAGAATAAAATGACAGCAAATAGCGGGAACGTGTTTGCTCTCCTTTTTACTTAATCCCATGTTATTAGACCTGTTAGTGGCCGTAAACTTTGATTATTATATGACGCTATTTTCCGTATTGGGATCGAGTAGAACCTTCATTGTCGCAAACTCTGAATCTAGTAATTGCGGTAATCGACTTCAGTGATGTTTGGAATTTAATTTCTATCCCAAGTGATGTAGGTCATAAAGCCTTTCTTAGAGCCGGCATTATGGTGTAACGAAGCCCCGGGCTGCCATGGGCGGATAAAAAGAGAAACTTTCGTGATCTTCGCGCTACCGTTTTCTAGAAAATTGCGTTTCCTTAGTGAAAGCGCCTAATGATGGGGTGCAGGATCTATACTTGTTTTAGGATTACATATGTGCAGCTACTATTGCCAACTTTATATTAGTGAAAGTTGTCCAAAATATATATTAGCTTTTTGTGACTATTTCAATGCTATAATCGGACTCTTTATCTGTTAATCTCTTAATTTGCTAATAAAATAAAAATAAAGTGTTTGATAATAGTTATACAATGAATTTATTAAATAAAATACTTTTTGATACATTATTACCGATTAATTGAATATGAAAAGAATATTAATCTGGTTATTATCCGCGAGGTCACAACGTAACTAGACTTCATTTTCTAGTAATTTCTAAATTTTGGACATAACACTCAATCTTAAATTATATTAATATATATTTTATATTGTAACCGTTATCTTTCATAAAATTCCAATCACCTTATTTAGTTTTCTTATTACTGTGGGTCAAAAACCCAGTAACCAAAAAACCCAGTAAAACAGTAACCAAATAATTCACCGTCAGATTAATAAAATTTCTCATATTATAACTATAGGTATGTATGTAAAATATATCATATTTCTAATCAGATATAGATCCGATTATGTTAGTGTTTACTTCCTAATGTACGAATTACTTTACTTAATCACACTTACTCGAAGAGAAATGGTGTATCAAATTACTCGTTCGTATATACGATCGGTATCACGTTATTATTTTTACTACAAAACAATCCATGTTTACTTAATTAATGTAGGCGTTTTAATATATACCGGAGAACGACAAGTTTTATTTAATTTCAAATAAGACATAAGAACGAATAAAATAATTTTCAGTAAATTACTTTTTTTTAATATATTGAATATTACAGTTTGACATAATTATAATCTATACTAATATATAAAGCTGAATAGTTTGTTTGTTTGATCCGGCTAATCGCAGGAACTACTGGTTCGAATTAAAAAAAAATTGTATTGTGTAGTCCTTTTTATCGAGGAAGGCTCCAGGCTGATTTTTATTCATTATATTTTAATTAATTATACGCAGATGAAACCGCGGGGCACAGCTAGTGTTTAATATAGACAGTGGCATAGTATCGTAATAATATAAATATACAAAATTTTGTATTATACGAGTCTCTTATCGGGACTTCATATATCTGTAAGGTAACAGTAATTGTAAGGCTATTAATAATTCATACTTCCGTAAATGTGTCATCCACGAGAACCAACTTGCTTAATGACTGTCACGTATAAGATTGCTTAAAGATCTATTGGGCGTATTAAGCAATAAGTACCTGCGGGTTACAATTGCTTAATGCGTGATCGATCGGTCTGCTCGAGCGCCTTTCTGATATCAGAAATCTTTGAACTAACTTGCATACTATGAATTTATTTAATTTGACTATAATTAAAATTTTATTTCTATTATTTAACTCTTAGTCATGAATTAAATTGTATACGTTTTAGTATTTATATTTAAGTCAACATTTAAACGCAGTCAATAAACATGGTTTCTTATAGATATACACGTTTCATGTACTTCCTTTACAATTCGAACATACACCTACAGCGTAATAAAGTTTGAATGCAATGATCTTTATTTTTTATATAATTTACGTATGACATGTGATGTAATGTAATTTATCACGGTACTTCTACTAGCTTAGCCGTGGAAGATAATTGCTCGCACGTCGTTCTATCTAAAAGTATCATACATAATCTATTCCTTTTTGTATCTCTTGATGGATGTTACGTAGAATACAAAGCGCCTCTCGTTCCCGGTATGTGCATGTTTGTTTAAAGGTATTACATATTCTAAACAAAAGAAGATTTATTATGCTTTCTCCTGACGCGTGATCTACGGCATTCATTTTTGTGGCGTCGCCTCATTTATTAACAGCGAGCGGTGTATTCATTTAAACATTTGAAAGAAAGTGCAGTCGAATGCATAATGCAACATTAACATAATATCATTTTAAGTGCCTACGTGTTTACAAGAGTAATTGTAGTTGGAATCGATTAATCATTATGGCGCTAAAAACAGTTATATTGAAGGAATAATTGAAATACATTAGTTTTTAATTTATAATTTTAATTACACACGTGGGGCGGATAGAACGGGAAAGTAAGATCAAATAAAGTTGATAACATTCGTACGTTGACTGAATTAATCTCAATGAAAGTTTTCATTTTATCTTGACGATTCAATTTATAACAACAATAGAAAGATAAGAAATTGTCGCTAGGTCGGTAATTACAAAACGGCTGGTAGTTACCCGTCATCAAACCGGTAAAGAACTGTACGAAGACTTTCTAAGAAAGGTACCGGGTACAATTGGCTGACTTTATTATTGAAAGCAAAGATCGTATCAGCCGCTAGTTATTAGCGTGTGATTTAGTGGACTCGCTCCTGCGCCCGCGCCTGCTGCACAGCCGTGCCGATGCCGTTCAGACCACCCCCTATTTACCGATAGAATACTGGCGCCACGAACTCGTTCTCAATAAACCGTCATTTACTTTAACGATGCCATTTTCATTTATTGGTAAAGTTGTGATAAATTGTTTACTCGATTTCAATGAAAATTCCCACTGTAGTGCCTACTATAGATATCTTAAAATAATTTATTCAAACAATTACTTTGATTATGAAATATCAATTACAAAATTATAGACAAGCCGTACAACAAATTTGTGACTGGTTATTAATGTTGGAGATGTGAACAGATGCAAGTCCTGCTCTCTTTCTCTGCTATACTAATGATTTTTTTCTTCAGGAATAATCCTAAAAAATAAAGATATCTGGGTATCTGCAGTTTTATAAAGGTACCCACGTGCGTGATATTACGCACGGACGCTGATCAGCCAGCATCGCGCACTGTAGAAAAAGTATCGTCTGTGGAAGTGCAGACAAATCGGAGTCCCCGCCGATTGGTAAATGAAAAAATGTGGTGCGGGAGCCGTAGTGGCAGTGACACATTCTCTTTCACTTTACAAAGTGAGTTCCAAATTACAATTTGGAATGGTAAAATGGCTTCAACTCTCAAGTCCAACGCAAACTGGCACGCACTAGCCTGTCTGTGTTTTTTGACCGTGCGTGAATAAACCGCACAATCACGCACCGTGGGAAGCAATAATGTAGCCTAGGTAGTATTAGACCATTTAGCATTTACTGTAAAAACTTTACTTATTGTAGGGTGTTGTTGATAAAACATAATTATTTGGACTTACGTTTATAGTCTTATTGATCTTACGACTAAGTCGATACTAAATTATATTACACCAATTTGTGGATCAAGTTTTGTTGTTAGTATTTTAAACACTCGTAGGACACATTTATGCCGATTTCAAACACTAATTCCCGTGGACAGGTGTCATATTACATGTACACATGATATCAATATTGCATAAGTGGTGCAGTAACTAACACAGTAATGTTCTTACGCTCCAATTAAACTACAAAAACCGGTTTATTCGGACACATATTAAATTGAATATATTTTACGTTTAGGGTTGCATATAAATTCAATTCAATCTTTGAATACGTTCGTAACGTAACTTACTAACGTGTATATTTTCAACTATAAGTATTTGGTGTAATGAATAAGAATTGTTCTCACTAAATTGATTAACATTAAGAATCATGTGTTATTGCAACCATGATTATACGAAAAAGATTTACCAGATGAATTGTATTTGGCATATGGATAAAGTATTTAATGGTGACAGCCCTGTGATGGACCAATCGCGTTCACCTGTCAGCACCTCGTATAGATAGTGTAGCCTTTGTTGGCACGTATCGAGTTCACTGTACTTGTGATATAATAATTGTTTTTGCGTACTGGCTTATTGTGAGAGGCTTGTGGCTTATTTGATTTTATCCTATTATACTTTGTTTTCAAATATATTTAATTCGTACACCGTTTTCATCTCAGTTGGTAGGGTATGGTCATTGGTAATGCTTTCATAACATTTGTACTTAAAACTATGAAAAAAAAAACTTGAAAGGTGTCAAGGGACACCCGGATGGAACGAAGTACCTTTCGATTAATTAGTGAAGGAATTGTAATTTTTTTTTTAACTTATAATTTTTTTTTTATTATTAACAAATATAATGTAATATAAACTTAATCAGTAAGCTCAATTTTAGTAATAACTAGCTGCCCGTCCCGACTTCGTACGGGTAAAATAAAAATTTTATCCCGTGCATTTTTTAATCAATAAGATATAAACATTCACCAATCGATTTATTCGCCCATACAGTACAGTTTATATGTGTTCTGTACAGGGCATATAATAATTATATTTCCTACTAATATAATAAACACGAAATGTTGTATGGACATTTGTTACCCTTTCACGTAAAAGTACTGAATCGATTTTAATGAAACTTTACAATAATTTAGCTCATACATCAAAATAACAAATAGGCTATATATTTATAAAGCTATTAATTATTATTAATTTATAAATTTACGAAAATATAACAATAAGTGTACGTGACACAGTCGGAAAAAATCTTCTATTTCCAAGCCATTCTGGCATGCCCTGCAAAACCGTAAGAGGTGCACGAAAATAATGTATGGTGTAAATATATATATCTTATATCGTTCTCCAATAAATTCCGCGACAGCATAATATTATATCTATCTTTTATAAGTACGCCATTATCGCTTAAATTGTGAATCGAAAATACAATCAAATGATATATTATTTTGTATAAACAAATTGATTTATGTCAACAAAATAATAAAATAAATCAACAAATAATTTTATCACTTCCAATTTTTAAAGAAGATAACCTTTGTCTCTTACACTATATCATTTGGACAAATATTTCATCTTTCATTTCAGGAAGAATTCGGTCATCGGCTCATCGCTGGGTGTGCGACTCGCATGCAGGAAGACGTCATAGATGGTTGTCCGATTTGCGATTTTTTAAGTCCCTAGCGATTGCTTAAAGACGCACTTTACGTGTATGTAATTTAATAGGAAGGTTTTTATAGTGGCAGGCTGCATACCTTCGGGTTGTAGCGGAATGGGCCGGCACGCCCAGCCGGAATTACCACTCTCTCACTTAAAATCGGCGTAAAGTGGTAGCTACGCTACCATAATTCTGAGTGCAAATAACAAAATGCTAAACACACAATGTCTTACTGCTATGACAACCAAAAGTCCTAAGACCTGTCGTTTTCAATGACCGGCTTGGTTGATTTTAGTGAGAACTGTTATCACATGTACACTTATTATAGTGTATGCTCAAACAATGTCCATACCCTGCATTGCTAATGCGCCATCAACCGTAGGAACATCAGATATTCTGCCGCAAAACAGCAGTACTTTGTATTGCTGTGTTCCGGTTTGAAGGGTGAGTGAGCCAGTGTAATTACAGGCACAAGGGATATAACATCTTAGTTCCCAAGGTTGGTGGCGCATTGGCGATGTAACTTGTAAGCGATGGTTAACATTTCTTACAATGCCATTGTCTATGGGCGTTGGTGACCACTTACCATCAGGTGGCCCATATGCTCGTCCACCTCCGTATATAATAAAAAAAAAAAAAAAGATGTTATGCCCTATGTGCCTGTAGTTTGATAGAATAAAAAAAGGGTACCTTGCTCTTTTATGGTTTTAACTATACCCAACGGCGTATATAGGCGGCGGGGTATTTAATATTTTTATAAATTAAATTTTTCTTCAAGCCATTGATTGATGATTATTTAAAGAATAATCATCAACTTAAAAATAAAAAAAACCTTTACTAAAGTTTTTCTTAACAGAAATGCATTTCATACATATTCATTTCAAATCACAGATTTTCACGCAAACATTTATCCTTTACTTATATTTATGCGCGGGCGAAGCCGCGGGCAACAGCTAGCGTACGGGCGACAGCGGGACGCGGGGCGCGCAAGCGGTTGCATCACGCGTTTGTATGATGAGTGTTGGACCGCCTGAATTTATTTAGTGCGCGATAATTTTAAAATTACGATTACTCCTAAGATATTGATTTAAATTGGGTGGTGTAAAGGGCAATTATAATATACATTAAATGCTTAAAGTAAATAACGTATTTATTTTAATAAGGATTAATATCATATCCGTTTTTATAGCTTTCCAATTTTACCATTTTTATGTAACCATTTTTTAAACATTAAAATGGGTATAGTTAGCTATCCTTAAAAGATAGACATATGCTATCGCGGACTTTTTTGTAGATCTATGAAAGGGGAACAATTTCACCATACATTATTTTGTTATAACTCAAAGGGATTGTACAGCGTTTTCGATTCGATTCGAATCGATTCGAATTATACACGTAAACCTTCCTATTGAATCACTTTATCCATTGGTCAAAACCGTATGAAAATTCGTTTAGTAGTTTTTTAGTTTAGCGCGTTCATACAGAGAGACATGAAACGCGGGGGACTTTGTTTTATAATATTTAAGGATTGGCTTGCGGTAACTGAAGTAGGAAACATGTTTGGGATTCTATTTTATTTAAATGTCTTGAAAAAACTGCATCAATGGTAGTATTATATTTTGTTGTTGATTCTGCTGGATTATTGTTTATTCTTAAATCAAATTCTTCCTCTAGAAACTGTAGCAATGGTTTTGATTTTTCATTACTGAAGTTGATGTTAAAATCACCGGCTAAGATGAGTGTTTGTTAAATTAATATAAATATTGTCAAATTAAAAATAAACAATTTACTAACTTATTTATTTTATTAAGTAGAGATTTTATACAGACAATAATAACTGCATTTTTATTTTGTATTTTTAGCAAGTACGCATTATAACCTCTCTTTATTATTGTGCTAACATATTGGTGCCGCTACATATTGGCGGATTACATATTTTTTCACGACTAACTTAATATATCAAGTGAAAGGGTTTGACTAGTACAATAGAGTTTAGTGTTCATGAAAAAAAAGATTGTTTTTTTTTAAATATTGTGACAATTTTGACAGATATGGGCAGTCAGTTTTCGTTTGTGTCGGAGTTTAATACTCAATGACATTATTAATTTTAATTTTTATATTGTTTAATTATATAATAGAAATTATAATACAGAAGTATATATGTATAAGTATGTATAGCGATTAACAAATAAGCAAGAAATGTAATTTTTATATTACAAAAGTGTAACGAGTTTGTATTAAGTACATTTAAGAAAAAAAAAATTCAAATTCAAATTTTGTTAATTCTTTTGTTACTTCTTTTGTTTTCTTTCTTTTGTTATGTCATATTAATATTGTTCATTACATGTCTCAACCAAATTAAAATCGTTATTGTTATTTAACATGAATATTCCAAACATATATAAATGTTGTGTATCTCGGAAACAGTTGTAACGTCCAAGTCCAATTTTGTATTCAGGTAAGGTATTTTTATGATTATAATTACGTATGTAGGTCTTTATTGAAAAAATGCTTTTAACTAATTATTATTAGAGCCGAGCTAGTAGATTAATTATTCACTGTCTTCTATAAGACCCTGTTATTAAAAGTATTTGTCTATGTTTCTTCAGATAAATACTAATATTTAGATTTTTAAAAAATATGAATATGTCCAAATGCCCCTTAAATGCGGTTAATAAAGTTTTATCCAATCAGACTTCAGGAACTAAATAAATCGCATAGAGATAATTGTTACAAATTCCATGTTTCTTGTTATAATACTTATAACTAGTATCAATGAATACAGTGTAACGTCTGTTTTCATTGCTAGTATGTAGCGTGTTTTATTAAATATATCTACTTCCTTACAGAATATTTGTTTTTGCGTTTAAATCTTACTAAGGGCGTTGTTAGTTAGTAGGTGTATAAAACAATATTTTTTTTAGCTACGAATATATACATCGGATCTCTCGAATCATATCGCAGAAACGGTCGTTAAATGTCAATGATTGATGACATTGAATGGTCAATGTCGCATATCATTCATGATTATGGAATCATTGTAAGTTATAACGTATCTAAAACACACGTATCAAAATATAATATCACCATAAGTCGGCTGTAAACATGAAGTAAGTATCATAATATTAATAAATTATTATGGTAACCATCTTAGTTTTCAAATAGTATTAATGTACACCATAGTTCTAATAATTTATAACTGAAGTTTATACAGTCGGTGCGAATCTGCGTAACAGTGTTGCAAGAAAATATAATAAATAAAGCTTGCAGTTTACACTTTGCATAAAACGAACATTTATTTACATTATTTATATAAATAAATTACGCAATAATTATCTCTATTGTGTGAATGTTACCTGGTTTCACTATTTGTGATACACAGGCCAATGCAAATTATGTTATTATCCTTAGCCGTTTTTCCGGACCGTCGACGCTGATTACATTCAATTGGGCTAAAAATACCTCGGTACGTAATTGTGTAACTACATTCGGAGAAATTCATAATATGCTATAATGTTTATATATGTATAGTTTATATATTTATATAAATATTAAGGAATAATTTACTTTTCAACTTTTAATTGAATAAATTTCAGTTATATTTATAATGATCATAATACTTTTTGTATTATAAAAGTCTTGTTACCGAGTGATTTTGTTATATTTTGACATGCTTTACCACTTACGGCGGGTTTAAAACTAAATTAGGTGTTCGCAAGGTTTCCATATACGCAGCTCGTAGAATGCTTACCTTATTATATGCTCGTTGTATGGTATGAACTCGGCGAGAGTCACTAACCCCAATTATGTCACATTTTAACTAACAAAAAATGAAACCCTATTTAAAATTTTAACAAAACATCGGTTCATTCAAATAATTGTTGATAGTATACATAATTATGCATTTACCGATGATAATTAAATATATCGTGGAATTATATCTTAATAATACGATATTGAAACCGGCTCTTTATATAATTCGACTTTTACGATTATATGACCTTTTACTTGGTTGAAACTATAAATTAAACGCAAATTTTAACTTACTCTTACGTTTAATCAATACGAATTTCTTAATAAGTAATAATAATATTATTATACTATACGTGTATTTAAATATATGAGATATATATATATATATATATATATTTATGAGAAGACAATATAAAATGAGGAAGGAAGAAAAGATATCTCTAGTCCCGCAGTGCAGCAGGTATGGTTTTGATAATACTAGCACGTTGCACCTACGAGGAAAAAAATAATAGACCGATAATTTTATAAATTGAATTTCCTGAAAATAGCCTTGCCATTTCTGTCAATAAGCCGTATTATAAAGAAAGCATCAACTTATAAAGGTATAGCGGAGTCATGCGGTCAAAACAACAATTTTGCTGTCCACCGCATTAAATTTATCGTGTCTCGAATCATCTCATGGGCGTGTATTTTACAATCCCCAGTCTATTTTATATTCGCCTAGTAGATCTAGCTTAATGTTGTGAAAATTATGTTATCAGTTTTATGTTTAAACAGCCTTGTGCGAAGGATCAGATTTAATATGTGTTGGATAAAACATTGACACTTTATTAAGAGGAGAGGGGAATCAGGTGTTTTTAAAATGTGTTTTTTGTTTATCGTGTTTTACTAATACCCAACTGATAAACACTATAATAGGGTTTCATTATAAAAAATACGGACATTATAATATCTATTCCAGGGTTTTTAGATAATGTTTCTGGATAATTTCGGGAATCGTGAACCAGATTTGATAATTATTTTATTAATCGATAATGTTTATGGAGGTACAAACAGAATAAGGGACGATTGTGGATTTGTAATCTACTCTATTCATGCGTAACGTATATTAAGAGTAAAGCTACCACTGCCTTGGTATGTAGGTTAACCGTAGGCTTTGTGCGAGCTCGACTGGGTAGGTACCACCCACTCATCAGATATTCTACCGCAAAACAGCAGTACTTGCTATTGTTGTGTTCCGGTATGAAGGGTGAGTGAGCCAGTGTAATTACAGGCACATGGGACATAACATCTTAGTTCCCAAGGTTGGTGGCGCATTGGCGATATAAGCGATGATAACATCTCTCACAACGCCAATGTCTATGGGCGTTGGTGTCCAACGTTACCATCAGGTGGCCCACATGCTCGTCCACCTTCCTATGTAATAAAAAAAAAGTTAATCTTTAACACCTATTAAATCACATTGCGAAATGTTATATAATTAAATTATTATTTATAAGTGAAACAACTGACGTTATTTGCAGTCCGCGTCGTCAATACCCCCCTCCTATTTGTTTCCATGGCGAGGCTGGGCCATTAGACAGTTGGCAACATCGTCTATATGGATGACAGGATCCGAATATAGATTAAAATTTTTATTCATATGAATATTTCTTACACGCGATGTTGATTTGTAATATCATGTTCAACAAATAACGGTTTTATAAAGAACTGAATACATGCAATTTGGTATAATAATATTACGAATTTCTCGCCTTTTATCTCAACTGTATGGTATTAAGGTAACGGTCTATAATTTTAACAAATATACCTTTCCACTTTTGTAAAATCGTGTTTCTCGAAAGGTTTTGTTTTATTTTTCATACAGAATGCTTTAAAATGTAAGGCAATTACTTTATACTTTGCTTTAAAATAAATAAAGAGTAAAAAGCACTTTTCACTTAAACGTTTAAAAAAGCTCATGTAAATATATTTTCGACTTTTATTACGTTATATAATCATTTGTAATGTTGCTAGATCGTATTCAAAAATATAATTTAAAAGACCTGAAAGAATCTTGACATCTGATGGGAGAGAAAATAACTTGTTGCCAAGTGAGTCTGTCAAACAATTAAAGGGAGGTTTGTAATTTATTTAAAATGATTTGATTCAGTTCATGCGAAAGGCGCTTTTTAAGATGTGGTATTCAATATAATTATTATTTTGTTTTATGCGTACAACTCGCGATCCTGCATATATTTTAAACCATTTTTTTTTCTTAATTACAAAAACTGGTTCAGGGATAACCCAAAAAGAAATTTTACAATAAATATATCTTTAAGGTAAACTATTCGTGAGTTTGAAGTATCTATTACAGGATGTAACAAAATTCGCGTCCGACACGTGAAGTGGTTATTAGGTATCGTGAATCAGGTTTATTTATGTAAACTTTTTTAAAATTCTAAGCAAAAATTTTACCCCGAATAAAATTTAATTTAACTAAATATCTATTATTTTATATTTTGAAGCTAATGTATTCTAAAATTAAATTCAATAAATATTTATTAATATTGCAATATCATTCAGAAACAATAATATAAATATATTTTGTCTATATTATTACATACGCTTTGAATATCATACGACAATACGACTACCTCGTTGGTCTAGTGGCTATATATAAGGCCACAGATCTGGTGGCCCTGGGTTCAATTCCCAGGTCGGGCCAATAAATAGTTATTGGGTTTTTCTGTCAGAAAATCCTCAGTAGCAGCCCAGAGTCTGCCTCGGATAGCACGTTAAGTCGTTGGTCCTGCGCCTGATCTCTTTCCGGGCGTGTCGGATTGCCGTCCCATCGGATTATGAGAGCTAAGGCGTTTTGTTCATTTTCGAGCGTCTTCCCGTTGCCGTTATTAATATCGAGCAAAAACGAGCAAAAAAAATGTCACGTTTGTTTTATGGTGACCCCACTTAAATACTTATTTATTTTATTCTGTATTTGTTGTTATAGTGGCAACAGAAATATATCATCGGTGAAAATTTCAACTGTTTAACTATCACGGTTCATGAGATACAGCCTGGTGACAGACGGACGGACAGAGAGCGTGCGGCGTCTTAGTAATTACCCTTTCGGCACGGAACCCTAAAAATTAATAGTAGGTTTTTTTTGTTTTGTAGTTAAGTCTTTAAAGGTTTTTTTTCAGGCTTGCTATAGCTATAGCTAACGTTGTCAAAATCAAAAAAGATACAATATATTAATGTACTATTTAATGTTTTAGAAATACGTAAAAATAAATAATGTTAGGAGTCAACCAAGAAGACTGGCAACACTCGGACACCGAAGACTATAAAAGGACACCCGCCGCCATGTTCGTTCTCTTTTAGCGCCGGAAGATCGTCCGTCAACATGAAAACGTCAAATGTCAAGTCTGAGTGATATATTTCTGTTTTACCGCTAATTTTAGTTATTTGAATAATTATCTTTGTATTATATCGTCATTTCGATGAATTGTTTTACCGCCTTGGCAAGCGTAACGAAGGACGCCCTTGCGGTCGGGGATGGCTTGTCCGAGTTGTTTGGACTTTTACTTGGTGGTAGAGCTTTGTGCAAGCTCGTCTGGGTAGGTACCACCCACTCATCAGATATTCTACCGCAAAGCAGCAATACTTGCTATTGTTGTGTTCCGGTTTGAAGGGTGAGTGAGCCAGTGTAATTGCAGGCACAAGGGACATAAGATCTTAGTTCCCAAGGTTGGTGGCGCATTGGCGATGTAAACGATGGTTAACATTTCTTACAATGCTAATGTCTATGGGCGTAGGTGACCACTTAAGATCAGGTGGCCCATATGCTCGTCCACCTTCCTATGCAATAAAAAAAAAAAAAAAAAAAAAAAAAAAAAAAAAAAAAAAAAAAAAAAAAAAAAAAAAAAAAACTTGGATATGCTTTCCTGGCCGAAAGATACACTTCAATTGGGGTATGGTTTCATGTTCATGCGATCCTAGTATATGGGACATACCTTGAGTGATTAAGTTTTAAATGGTGTATACTCAGAGAATGTCCTGTAGTTGCTCAGACATGTGGTCCTGGAGCGGTGGTTATGCCACGAGTTGGCCGTTTTGAGTAACTAGTAAGTGGTAGTAAGTAGTGTAGTAACTTTGAAAGTTAGTCTAGCGCTTTCAGTAGTGTTGTTGTTACATGTACTTAACTGCTGCTAGTGTAACAGTCGCTTTGTAAAACGAAACGATCTTCTATATTACAAGTACTATGTTGTGCGTTATCTTTGCTATGTTCTTAAGACGTTCCGGTTGAGCCTGTTACGTGTGTTTCATGACGAGCATGAACATTTGAGTATAGACAAAATTTGAGTATAGATTTGATTAGACACTAAATATAAAACTACACAGTATTCTGCATTAAATCTTTTAATTGGCACTGAATCTACTACCCCTTTAATAAATTCTTTAATTAGTGACATTACGATTGAGGGCTCGAATCCTAACCGTTAAGCGATGCGCGAGCTACGTAGGCAACTCGCCGATAAACTTATACGCAAAAATAAAATTAAACAAGACGCGAATATCAACAAAAATCGAAAACCCCCTAAATCATTTTAAGTTAATGCTCTTGGTATTTGTAATTAAGAGATCTCAAAGTATTGATAAACTAGATTGTGGCATGAGAGGACCGTACAGAGTTCTGAGAGTTCTACCGAACAATAGGTACGAATTTATATTGCTAGCTGGGTCTTATGGAATGACCAGTCAAGCGGCTGCTGGGTTCATGGTGTTGTGGCGAGGTGAGTGGACACCTGACACATGTGCCTGTTTCTTTGAAAGTTAGTTGAGAACTTTCAGTGGCGTTTTTGTTACATTAACCTAGCAGCTATTTTAATCACATCTATGTATCAAACAATACCTGTGGCGTTATGATTTGTTTTTGTTTTGTTCAGATTCAAGTAATTCCTGAGTGCACATGGTTTTGGATCTATGGTAGACTGTGACAAATACTAGCGAGAGTTGGGTTCGCAGTAAAGGTATCGAGGTATGGGGGGGTATGTGGGACTAACGTGGGGGCCCGAGGTCCTCCTCTCATCGGTTGATCAGGGCCTGCTGAGCTAGAGCCCTAATCCGCTCGACTTCCGCCGTCCCTGGACGGTCGCCATGCTCCCTCGCCTCGGCTCGGAAGCGGTACACCTCCCCGAGCACCTCCGCCTGGAGTTCCCAGGGCGTATCGTCCGCGAGGAGGGTCACCGCTGTCCACGACACCGTACGATAAGCCCCTTATCGCCCTCACCGCTATATCAAAATAGGGGTACCGTACAGTGCCATCGACTTCACCACGCCGGCATAGCGATCCCGGTCTTCCCACGTTGGGTAGGAGGCGGCCTAAGGCGGCGGCGGCGTTGATGAGCCTCGGGCCCAGCTGCACGAAATGCTGCCCGAAGCTCCATCGACCGTCCAGGATCTGGCCCAGGTACTTCATCTGGCCCTGCACAGCGATCAGCGAGGGCCTCCGTTTTGGATATGGAGACCCTCAAGCGCTCGTGGTTGACCTGCTGTAACCGATGTAAATCCTGATGCGCAATGGTTTCGTGTGGGAATATGACCCAATTAAATGCTACTGGTATTAAGTCGTTGCATACGATTGTTAATTGCTGTGTACTATTGATGTTTGTTTTGTTTGGATACATAGGAGATTCCTATTTGCCCTATAGTTCTTTGATACTTTGTAATTCCTGTGTAGGTCTCGTGGTTGACCTGCTGTAACTGATGTAAATCCTGATGCAAAATAGTTTTTGGTGTGGGAATATGATCCGATTAAATCCTACTGGATTTAATCGGATCTGGATTGCTAAATACTGTGTACAGTTGATGTTTGTTTTGTTTGATACATAGGGAGAATCAAGACGAGTGCAATCAACGAAACGCCGGCGCTGGTCCATCATCGAGGTCTGACTAAGGCCGCGAGGACGCTGCCATGTCAGGAGAGGCCGTGTTAGATGGCAACACCATACCCAGGCCATCTATAAGATCATGCGAGCTGACGGACGGTGTTGCTTTTGTTTTTCTGCTTGTCAAATGATTCTAATAAAAATTAGTGGGGATGTTGTTTAATTTGTAACAATATATTATAATTCAAACTATATATAGTTTGACTTATAATAATTATAATATATTATAAGTATTATATATATATATATATATATATATATATATATATATATATATATATATATATATATATATATATATGTATATGATTGTCGGTTTAAATCCGGGCAAGCACCGCTGATTTCATGTGCTTAATTTGTGATTATAATTCATCTCGTGCTTGACGGTGAAGGAAAACATCGTGAGGAAACCTGCAAGTAGGTAATTTCACTGAAATTCTGTCTCATGTGTATTCCACCAACCCGCATTGGGGCAGCATGGTGGAAAAAGCTCCAAAACCTTCTCAAAAGAGGAGAGGAGGCCTTAACCCAGCAGTGGGACATTCACAGGCTGTTAATACTACTATGTACTATTAAGAAGCATAAAAAATATAAGTGCTTGGTTCAAATGTTTGTATACAGCACTTTGGGATATCATAAATATCATCAAAATATTATTAGAAATATAATTTTGGTCGAAATATAGATGAGTATATAATAGTGTTTTATATAAACGCAATATCCGTAGATATTTCTTAGATCGTCTTCCACTTAAGACAAATACAATTCAAGATACTTATCAATACCAATTAATTAAAACGATAACATCTAATCGCCGTTTAATAGTTTTTTCTTAGAAAATGTATGCAACATGTCATTTAGATTATTTGATTGCAAACTTTCTTCTCTTCATATTTTATTAGTCTATAAAGTTTGCGTTTATTACATTCGTTATACATATTGTTATACGGTTCATTACTTCACAAAGAATAATAAACTACAAAGGAATTATACATAGGGATACGTAAACAAAGGCAGAAATTGTAATGTTGCTATTTATAACCCATTAAAAGACATTGCATATCATTAAATAATAATGCGTATACCTCAAAGTTATTGTTAACTTGTCGAATAGTTAATGTCTATGGTTTTCAGTCCTGTGTAATAAATGAGACCCAACAGTTTAAATGTTGATTGTACTAGCTAGAATAAATAAAGTCAATGCTGGAACATTATAATGATGTTCGCTGGAAATTATTGTACAATCTTACTTTTAAGAGCAAATCGTACGTGTTTACGATAAATAATACATCTTACGGCCGGTTCACACATGTCTCCGTACGTTTTTTTTTCGTCGATGGCGTATGTAGTTGTATGAGCGACTTCACACATGGCACAGTATTCTGTATTCAGTAGAAAATATCTTTCCGTAAAAAATATATAATTCTGTCTCATGTGTATTCCACCAACCCGCATTGGGGCAGCATGGTGGAAAAAGCTCCAAAACCTTCTCAAAAGAGGAGAGGAGGCCTTAACCCAGCAGTGGGACATTCACAGGCTGTTAATACTACTATGTACTATTAAGAAGCATAAAAAATATAAGTGCTTGGTTCAAATGTTTGTATACAGCACTTTGGGATATCATAAATATCATCAAAATATTATTAGAAATATAATTTTGGTCGAAATATAGATGAGTATATAATAGTGTTTTATATAAACGCAATATCCGTAGATATTTCTTAGATCGTCTTCCACTTAAGACAAATACAATTCAAGATACTTATCAATACCAATTAATTAAAACGATAACATCTAATCGCCGTTTAATAGTTTTTTCTTAGAAAATGTATGCAACATGTCATTTAGATTATTTGATTGCAAACTTTCTTCTCTTCATATTTTATTAGTCTATAAAGTTTGCGTTTATTACATTCGTTATACATATTGTTATACGGTTCATTACTTCACAAAGAATAATAAACTACAAAGGAATTATACATAGGGATACGTAAACAAAGGCAGAAATTGTAATGTTGCTATTTATAACCCATTAAAAGACATTGCATATCATTAAATAATAATGCGTATACCTCAAAGTTATTGTTAACTTGTCGAATAGTTAATGTCTATGGTTTTCAGTCCTGTGTAATAAATGAGACCCAACAGTTTAAATGTTGATTGTACTAGCTAGAATAAATAAAGTCAATGCTGGAACATTATAATGATGTTCGCTGGAAATTATTGTACAATCTTACTTTTAAGAGCAAATCGTACGTGTTTACGATAAATAATACATCTTACGGCCGGTTCACACATGTCTCCGTACGTTTTTTTTTCGTCGATGGCGTATGTAGTTGTATGAGCGACTTCACACATGGCACAGTATTCTGTATTCAGTAGAAAATATCTTTCCGTAAAAAAATTACATTCCGTTTTGTCATCGAATACTGGACGACGGAACAGTAAAAATATACGGATACGTAGAATTTTAACGGATAGGTACTGTGTGCGTGGCGAGTGGCACCCTCTAGATCTTTGGGCCATAAATGGATGCTGCCAATAACGTCGATTCCTTCTCCGACGATAGTACCAATACAACACGACAGCGTCCATCCTTGTAGAATAACGGCGGTATACTGCGAGAGTTTTCTGTTCACACATCGGATCCAGTAAGGCCTCTGCCTCGAATTTTGCGGGCAGCGGGGCGGCGGCGGCGGCGGCGCGGCAGCGGGGCGGGCAACGCATACCTGTTCTCCAAACTAGCGGGCAGATCGCGCGGCACTATAGCGGTGTAGTGTTGTGTTCGTGGTTGTGTTGTCGAGATATTTGTTTTTATTCGCGAACGAAATGTCTGAAAAACGGCGACATCTTTTTGATTCAAATTTATTCCTAACGCTCGATTTATTGTGGGCAAAAGAAGAAGTGGATCCCTACTATAGGGCAAGGAAAATAAATGGAGAGTTTTATCGAAATTATGAAGAACAGAGACAAAATCCCGACAAATTCTACGACTACACCAGAATGAGTGTAGAAACTTTTGACTATATTCTTGAAACTATCAAGAGTGATTTAGAGTCTGGAATTAATCCAAAACGATTTAGAGGTATATCTCCAGCAGAAAAATTATTATACTTGACGCTTGGGTAAGTAAAACAACGAAATTGTAATTTGTAATTGTATTATCCTCTCAAAGATTGCCGAAATAATTAGCTCTTGCACGTCCGAAGACATTTTGATACGTCACAAAAAAAATGTACAACACTATACCTACAATGCAGACGCGCAACGCGGGCGGTCACCGCTTGACTGGAGTGCACCGCTCGTTGCCCGCCCCCGCGCCGCTCCTGCACCGCTGTATTCGAGGGCCGGTCCATTTGATTATACGCGCAAGATCCTGCCGCTCCCGCGCCGCCGCCGCCGCCGCCCCGCTGCCCGCGAGATTCGAGGCAGAGGCCTAATGACGGATCCGTTGAACGTTATACGGTGCCTATGTGTGAACAGAGCATAAATTTATGACGTATCCGTTAAAAACGGAAAACAAGTAAAACGGACTCCCATGTGTGAACGGGCCGTTATGTTCATTCTGATCGTTACTTGAATTTGTAGTAATAGTGGCGAACCGTTATAATGGGTTTCGTGAGTGTGACGGGTTGAGCATGAGTGATGAAACAGTAGCGAAAGGATGCAGAAAAGCGACCGCAGCAGAAATGGAATATCAGCTATGTTCTCAGGTATGTTCTCATATATTACTTATTTTAGATATAGGATATGTATATCTAAAATAAGTAATGTCATTAGTTAAGTAAACGTGTAAGTAGACATATATATACATATATGTATATGTACGTAACTATGTATATGTTATAAAGCAGGCCACTTTAAAATTGGTACTAATTTAAAAAAAAAGACAATATGAACATAGTTTTAATAGCAAGCAAGGCGGGAGGTATTACCCTCCTGCCACGTGTGGTGTGTCATTGGACGGCACTAACGGCCGAATACTGAAACGTCCCTCAAGTCAAACCCTTGGTTGAGCGCTTCTTAACTTTGAACAGCTTCTAAATTTAAATGGAATTCTGAAACGTCACTCAAACGTTTTGGGGCCGTGATTAGCCGAGTGTCCCTCAAATGTTTTCATTTTTCGATGATCATTTAATTTAATTAATTTAATACGTTCGTTTTACGCAGAACATCATAGTTGCAATGATATTTTAATGTTAAATTTTTATACAAATGAAGATATCAGAGCTAAACATTAAGATTCAGATAGAAAATAATAGATTTTTTTTTTCATTATATTCAACAGAAAATGAGATCATGAAAAAAATCTAGCGAAAAAAATGCGTTATAAGCAAGAGTACGTAAAATAGGTAGGTACGATTGTGTTGTGTAATTGATAATGTAGTTACAATTATTGTTATTTTTGGAGTCGATATTAGCCAAGGAAACACTACAATATTAAACTAGCAATAATAATATGAGTATACTTAAGTTTTTTTTTTTCAAATTAACTTTTATACGAACGACAATATACTGTGAGTACAGTGACAGAATACCAATACCTAATTAAACCCATTTACAAATTAACTTTTATTCGCCTCGTCAAGTTGCGCCATATTCGTCCATTTGTCGCGCACATACTTCATGCAAATTTAAGACTTCATATGGTTTGTCAAAACTGGACCAAATTGAAATGGGACCACACGAGAAGCACTAGCTTTCAAATAAAAAAAATCAATACAATCGGTTCACTAGTCGAAAGTTTAGAGGTAACACAAACAAAAAAAACATACAGGCGAATTAATAACCTCCTCCTTATTTGAAGTCTGTTAATAAAATCAAATATTGTTAAAATCAAATACAGTTTTCAGCGGCGACGTGGCGCGTAACAATATGTTCGGCTCATTAAAAACATAGCAATATCAAAATTATTTCGCGCGTTTACGTTTTCGTTTTCCTTTTTGACTTGACAACGTCTAATAAATCGATGAGCGCTGGCTGCATGTACGAAAAATTGTCCCGTTACGCTCATTGTCCCGTTACGCTGATTGTACGCTTGCGCCGCATCTATCTCTCTTTCACTCGATTGCAGTCATTTCATCAATGTTTTGTTATGACGTTGTCACGTTAAACTATCGTCCGTAAACCGACTTTACAGACAACCATTTTTTTACGTAATTTATAACATTCGGATTTATTACTTTATTTTTTTAAATATAAAGCAAATTATTTCAGCATTTGGTATCATTTCTAAGACATGCTTCTTTAGGGATGTACGTAAAATGCAATAATCGAGATGTAGCTGAGATGGCGCATCGGGGGGCTCTGGCCGAATAAAGGAAAACACCGACTGTTTCAAAGGCTTTTCGTGTAAAAAGATATAGAGACTCTCACTTGGATAGGAATGACTTTATGTTACTGTTATGTTATGAATATATTCAAAACTATACACGAGAAATAGTTATTTGTATACACTTGTGGCTCTTATTCTAAAACATACGACCTCAAATTATAATCGTATTATAATAATACTCTTATTTTTCTAATAATAGGAAGTTAAATTGTGACTTAACTTAGAAATTGTAGTTTGAAACCGAAACGGAAAAATATAAGACAACAAGATAGTAGGTTGCATACATTATAGCGACCCAGTTACCTCTACATATACTCGAAATTTGATATTAATGGCCGTCTGGAAGATTCATATCAGATAACTTTATGGCGAAAGTTCTGCGAATAATATGTGCTCTTAGATTGATAATGTCTTAAGGGACGGAATCGAAGCAACGAAAGCGCGTGATTTAATTATGTATAAATATGTAATATAACATATTAATCTCAATAACTCGATTAAATTAAAAAAAACTGATAATTTTAGAGATCTGCTGCATATTTTATTTAGATCATTAGATCATCTTCATAGATCTATTTTATAACGTTATTTAAAAAATAATGTAATTTGTAGTTTTTATTATGATTTTCTGTGGTATATAATAATAATACTAACTTTATTAACTCAAGGTTTCGAGCTCTGAGATTACTGGAAACAGAAAGTCGCATAAAATAGCAATACTAAACGACCATAAAAATAAGCTTACAATGTCACGGTGTTTATGATAATTTTTGAGTCGGGTTTGAGCCCGAGTCCTCGTGATGAATATCCGTACAAGCTAACCACCAAACCATTAACCAACAAGTTATTTGTATTGTCATATAATTACATAGCCAATGCCACATATAAACAATGTATTGTTGATTAAAAAGTACACTTTATTTTATTCCAATATTGAGTTTTAGTTTTAACTCGTTATAAATTTGCAGTGACCCAGTTGGAGCAAAATTTGGCCGATTAACAAAATGGTGATCATGCGATGTACCTTAGTCTACTTATGTATTATCAAAATGTAACATCTGTATTGGTAATGTATCTGTTCAAATTGACCTTGTTCTAAGATAAATAATGAGTGTTGAACGTCATCTGTCTCTGGCGAGTGCTTGTTAAGCTCCGACGACGACTCTTGCAACACGAACACGACTTCTGGCACAGGTTGGACGGGTTAAACTCGAAATAAGCCACGATGAACTGTAGTTACATATGTATATGAGATCTAAAATACAAAGAATAAATTATACAAACTAAATAATTCAATAGCAATTTGAAAATGGAATATAAATTTATAAATTTACCTATGATTTGAATGACACAAACAAGCAGGTTAGTAGAGTTAGTGCTACACAATAACTATAGTTCAATGGAAACCATGGGTTAAAACCTTTGACCGGTAAGTATTATGTATCGATTTTGTTGTTATTATGGGTGATTATTATAACATATTGTTATGCCTGAGTCAGTGTACTTTTTCAAATACAAAATTATATTCAAATAAGAAAAAATATATTCGATTTGTGATTGATTTGATTTTTTGTGTAAGCCTATCTATGTAGGTACACCTCATTAAATATCATCAATTGACTATACTTGTAATTACGGTGTTCAAGTTGGAAGGGCCAGTGACCCAGTGTAATTGTAAAGATGTATTTTATTTCTATAGGACTTGCCATCAGGTAGTTTATTATACAACATAAAAAAATATTTCCTATTTATATTATTTTCAATGTATATAACATAACTTTGTGCTCTGTTTATTTATTTGTTTAATAATTTTCCAAGGTGGATATATGTCGTTGACCTTGCTCCAATGGAAGTTACTGATGAGTATGACCCGCTGTGCACTCTGCGGAGAGAAGTGCCACAGATCCGTACATCACAACATCCAACGTCAACGCCCCGCAGTGATTTATTAGGTGACGAATTGCATCGCGATTTGCGCGTACGTTTACGTATAAAATATTAAAAATGATATGAAATTATAAGCCGAAGGTTTCCTTAGTACTTAATGGGTAACTTAATATTATATTATAGTATAATAACTGGAGGTAGAGCTTTGCGCAAGCTCGCCTGGCCACGTCTCGTCGTACCACCTATTTATCAAATATTCTAATGTTAGCGTTTTAGTTTTCTTGTAAAGTAATAAGGAAGACGTACGATCAAGTCGAGCGACGGAGGCGAAGTGAAGTGATTCTGCTATTTGCAGTGGTTTTAGCATGTTGGGGGAGGCACCATTACTCTGGTAGGGAAGAGACTGCTAACACTAAAGTAAAACAGCAGTACTTGTTATTATTGTGTTACGGTTTGAAGGGTAAGTGAGCCAGTGTAATTATAGGCACAAGGAACATAGCACTTCCATTCCAAGGCTGGAGGCACATTGGCGATGTTTTTTTTTTAAATACACAATGCCACACACAATGTACACAATGCCTGTCTATAGGCGTAAGTGACCACTTACCATCAGGCGGCCCTAATGATCGTCCGCCTATTCAATAAAAAAATCACAATTAATAGCATAGGAAAAATCGTACTAATTATTTTTAAGAGAAAGAAGAGATGCATATACGTGCAAATCATTCTTCATGATTGCACTAGCCGTCGTCGCGTTTAGACTCTACTACCACTTACCATCAGGTGGAGTAGAGTCATTTGCCCTCCCGGGCTATAAAAAAAACATACGATGTACGTGTAAGTGTTCACTTGGTGGTAGGGCTTTGTGTGAGCTCGTCTGGGTAAGTACTACCCACTCATCAGATATTCTACCGCAAAACAGCAGTACTTGCTATTGTTATGATCCGGTATGAAAGGTGAGTGAGCTGGTGTAATTACAGGTACAAGGGACATAACATCTTAGTTCCCAAGGTTGGTGGCGCATTGGCGATGTAAGCGATGGTAACATCTCTTACAACGCTAATGCAAATGCCCACATCCTCGTCTGCCTTTCTATGCAATAAAAAAGAACGTTTGCATTTTTTATCAGATAAGAAGGTATGACAAATGAAGCAATTTTACGTATATTCACATCTTATTAAGATGTTTGTGGGAACAATCGTGGTAAATGCCTATATAAATTGTAGGCGTCAGGTAAAGTACATAAATATATGTCATTTCCAAATTCGGTGCAATGTATAAAATACATGAAATTATGATGTAAACCCAGACGCCGGTGATGTCACCGCCTGCGCCGAGTAAATCACTTACGTTTGCTACTTAATGGTAACTGTTTAAACGGCTGGAATGTATGATTGCATGTTTTAATAAGGTTAATCAAAAAGAAACGAATTGACTTCAACTTTAACGTTGTCATTTAAGTTTTTAAAGTTCATTATACAATGGATTCACGAACGATAAAAATATTTTTTCGTATTTTTGTTTACTTTTTACGTCAATGTCGGTTGAGCTTCTAGTACATAACTTTTATATACGTATATATATATATATATATACATTATATATTTATTATATATATATATATACGTATATAATATTGATATATATCTATTCAATTGTTCATATTTATTATAGACAACTACTATCCGTGCTATGTTTCCTCCACATGAAGATGGACAAGGAGAGATCTCTGCCGACAGCCGATGCTGGATATCGCCATTCGCCTTGGTTTCCACCCGGAACCGGTACAATTCCGCGAGCACCTCGGCCAGGAGTTCCCAGGGTGGTTCGCTCGCAAAAAGTGTCGCTGCCGTCCACGCCACCGTACGATAACCACGGATCGTTCTCTTCGCTATGACTCTGCGGTCTCCGTATGTTATTTATTGTGAACATAAACAAGGGATGATACACAAACAAGGGTCTTTCTACATAATTGTATGGGTTATTACAAAATAATGTACAAATATAAACAGAAACAAATTCCAAACGATGTCGCAAGATCAATGACTTAATATTGGCTTACATTTCGCATCGGCTGCCTTTGCCCTTGTTTCTGTATTTGGTAGAGAAATGCGTATATTTTATAAAACATTTTCTTTAAGCTCTTTACGTTCGCGTAGATGCGATTGCATAAGTCGGATGTGTCTGTATCTAACCCCATCTCTGTTATACAAGAATAAAGTTGCTATTTTTAATTAACCTCTCAACCCTGAGTTATAGCGTCGGCCGACGTTCGACTCGAGATCTGACTTATTAGATTATCTGTATCTGTGGTTTCATCTCGGTGAGCTCGGTACTACGCCCGCTTACTTATGATTCGCAATATTTTATACTAAGACCAAGGAATGTTCCAGGAATCTAATTTACATAAAAATGTTTAGTAGGTACGCAAGCTTGTATTTATGTACTGGATACAATTGTATACAATTGATTGTATCGCATGCTTAAGCTTTTAAATTGTTGAATTAATGGTATGTTAAATTATTATTATATTGATGAATATTTTGACGTGACAACGTCTTATAAATTGGTTTGCCGGGTGACACTTCAAGAAACTGCGGTACGCTCCGCTCACGTTATGCGCTCACAATGAGAGCGAGTGAGAGGCACGCGTCCCTTCCACTCGGGCATGGTTAGCCCGCCTAAGAGCGAGAGAGACAGACATAAAAAATAAAATTTTGTTAATATGAAATTCAGTGCGAGATTCTTTGTATAAATTAATGTTTTAAATATAATTCTTTGTATAAATAAATGTTTTAAATTGTTACTATTATTTCATCCTTCTTCCTACTATACGAATGAATATTCACATTAAAATTATTTTACCACTCAAAGTCGTTGTCACGTAAAACTTTCGCCCGTATACCGACTTTACAGGCAACCAATATTTTTTATATTCATGTTAAATAGTCATGCCCGCGTAAACGGGCCAACCATCGGGGCGCCGCGGTAGTGTGCACTAGCGATCCCGTGCCGCTCCACCGAAGAGACGATGAGGGACGCTGGTTTTTTTTTAGTAGGTATTCTGGCGTCTTTAGCACTGGCGAGATATTAGCCATTTCTTACATCGCCAACACGCGACTTTGGAATTAGAATATAATAATACTAAGAACAAGTAACTTATTGCTACTTGGAGCTGGAGTATATTGTGTGGTAGAATATGAGTAATGTGAGCACTTGACATATACATCGTTGCCATTTCCAATGTTTTGCTTATTCTATGATTGTACACATTGCATAAGTGGTGCGGCTCAAGCATGCATCCGATTATCTACCCTAGATATGTGTGTAGGTAAATAATCGTCTGATACTATTGATTGTACTTGTTTGGTATGACCTGTATTTTTATGGCATACTTGGCTATAAATCAGATAAAATTGTTTTCTATAAACAATTCTTCATATCGTTATATTTACACACAGACAAGATTATAACCATGAACGTAACCTTATACACATACGCACTACATTCGTTACGTTTTTTTAATGGACCTAATGGTAAATGGTCATCAACGCCTATAATAGACATTGGCATTGTAAGAGATGTTAACCAACACTTACATCACCAATGCGCCACCTACATTTGGAACTAAGATGTTATGTCCCTTGTGCCTGGAATTACACTGGCTCACTCACCCTTCAAACCGGAACAAAACAATAGTCAGTACTGCTGTTTTGCGGTAGAATATCTGATGAGTGGGTGGTACCTACCCAGTTGAGCTTGCACTAAGCTCTGCCACCAAGTAAATAATTTCATAAGCTACACAAATCTGATACGAATTGTTATGCGATTTTCGTTTAAGGTATAACATTTTATTGTACTCTAATATTAAATGTACTAACATGAAAAGCAATTGGGATAAATTCTGTTTCTGAAATAACTTCTGAAAGCCTGTTCCGATTTGAACTTGACCCCTAAATTTTAGGGCAAATTACTCAATAAGGGCAATAATCAGATTAAGAAACCATCCATTATTACGAGTTTTATGTAACTGTTGTTATACAAACGAAAGTAAAAGTACAGACGTAATTTGTCCCTAATTTCCATACGGGTCTCTCAGTGGCATTTTGTAGCTACTCTTAGCGGTTGTTTAAAATCGCCTGTCTGAACGTGGCAGCTTCTATTAGCGAAAGTATGCGGGGTGTATCAGGTAATTGGCAAGGGTATGCCAACATGTCTGGACACGGGTCCATAGCGACTGTCAGTAGTCATGGCTGAAAATATAGTAATAGTCTTTGAAACATTATGCAAGTTTCATCCAATGTACCGGCGTTTCCTGAAAGATTGAGTAATATAAAATTCTAATGCTCATATAACACTCATTATATTAACCCATTAATACCCAACGTTGCGCTAACGCAACATTTCAAGTTTTATTTTTTTTTTGTTTTAAAAATAAGGAAATAAAACTTGAACTGTAAGCCAATATCGAGAAGAAGAACTTAGAGATGGATTCCAATTTTTTAAAATGGTTTTTTAAATACAAATACATATTATTTTTATTTTTCAATAACTGCTAATTGAGTCATCTCAAGATGGACAGATTCATCCAATCATAAAAAATATTAATTGAAATAAAGCTATACTTTTTACACGGTATAAAGCTTTAGCAATCTCTTATTTATCATATATACCCTTTTTTTGGACAAAACTACTTATACATATGGTTTATCTTAGATTTCCCGGAAGCGTTGCGTATGCGCAACGTTGGGATTACTGGGCATCGATTTTACTAGCAAGCCTAACAACGCTAGAGTATTAGCGTGAGTGAAATATTTGAAAAGAATCAGCATGAAGATGTACTTGACATGTTTTAAATATATAAATTGTTGTACTCCTACTCTGTCGACATCTCCTTCGACGTTTACATTCGTGGTTTTCTATAACATGACCAATATTATCGAACCGAATATTGGAAGGTAACGCATGTTGGGATGGACTTCCTAGATTTATAATTGAATTACCTAAAAGATGTAAATTATCTGCAATTTGGGCTTCTTCGGTTTTCATCAAACTTACAGCAGCGTAAGATTTGAATTGGTAAAGTAAATTGGTTTGAAATGGGTAAAGTCTCTAATCAGTCGAGGT
Source organism: Nymphalis c-album (assembly GCA_963151315.1). NCBI lineage: Eukaryota > Metazoa > Arthropoda > Insecta > Lepidoptera > Nymphalidae > Nymphalis > Nymphalis c-album. The sequence continues at coordinate 7,877,716 of OY720588.1, forward strand.
TAATCCTCTTCAACTAAATAATAATTTAAATACTTTAGATCAAAATTGTAAAGTAGTAAGGTTAAAAGTCAGCTATTGCACATTTATTTAATAACACACTAAAAGTCAAGAATTGAATCGTAGTTAACAGGCTACTGTCTGCAAATTTATTCTAACAAATTCAATAATGAAATCAATAATTTGTTAATTATACCACAATACCACACAAATAAATGTTTGTGTTTTATACAACTTTAACTGGGTGGTGGGTGATGGGTTTAACTGATTTAACTCATAATATCTATTTTTTTTTTGTAAATGAACAACGTTTAAAATACACAGAAAAAGTACATATAAAGCTTCGACAGATAAACCATTTCGATTTGTGTTTAATATTCCCGTACCATACGGCATACCATACAAACCCATAAGTCCATACAAACTGTAAAACTTGCTACGTCTATTACGTAACCATATTTTAATACTGATTTTATCTATACCAATATATAAAGCTGAAGAGTTTGTTTGTTTGATCCGGCTAATCTCAGGAAATACTTGTTCGAATTTAAAAAATATTTTTGTGTTGTATAGTCCTTTTATCGAGGAAGGTTCTAGGCTGATTTGTATTAGTTATACGCGGGTGAAACGCAACGAGTTTTAAATAAAAGCGGTGATTGCATTAACTTATTTTGAATTTATAAATATTTATAGACCATTTTTACTAACCAACAAAATACAACAATCGACTGCAAAGAAGTTACGAAACTAGATATATATATATTTTTTAAATCAATTAAATAACTCGTTTAGCTTTTTATTTACACCTGTACACAAACTCGAGCATTTTAATTGCGTTTTCACAAAACATGACAATGCTAACTAAAGTAATACACCATTAAAGTACCAAGCTTACGTACGATCGCTGTCTATCCACGTCCGTCGTTGACAGTTGTGTATTGCGATTGGAATAAGCTTGTAGGTAATGTATAAGGCATTAGTCATGTTACATCTCTTCGGGGTCAAATGGCCGGCGCTGGCATTGATGGCGCCGCTTTGTCAGTGCCAGTCGCGATGAAGTTGGATGGCGTTGTCAGTTCCGCCGTTTGTTGTCCTGGAAACGACATAGACGAGCGACAGAGGGGAACACATTTTTGCTTCAATTTATATATTTATATTATTTAATATTTTGATTATGATTTCTTAATTGAATATTTTGTTGTAGGTACTGTTTAAAACGAATACATCAGTAATGTTCTTTTTGATCATAATAATTACATGTACTACAATATTTGTATAAACGCTACAAATATAAAAAATAAAAAAACATATCCCATATACAATTATATAAAAGTTTAGTTAATTATTTAAATAACTCACTTTCGTCGCTCGTGTAGTTTCAACAAGGATTCATGCAATGTCTGTTCATTCGAGTTGCGAGTTCAGACGTTATTGAAGCCGATGAATAGCTTGTTAAATATCACATCTCCAGACCTCCTGTCAGGACTGCAATATTCTATCGGTTTGCTAATAATAGCTCTCTGATTTTATGTCTTAACATACTCCTATGTATACGTATATAAATTGCGAACCTTTTTATTCATACCCAAACGGAACTTGTATGTTTTGTTTTTTATTTGTTTGCCAATTTTAAAATTGACCTAAATGCATGAATATACTTAAATTGTTTTTAAGATTTTTAGAGTAGGTCACCAGCTAATTTTAAATGAGGTCTGCAACTATTAAGACTTAAGTGACCACTCAAGTATTTTTATTTTTAATGACTGATTGGCGCGATATAAAATTGAAACATGCCAAAGCAAGTTTATGCTTAGTGTATAAAATTCAATGTATTTATTTATGTAACATAATAGTGCAATGAAATTAGATTTAAGTGGATTTGGAATGAGGTAGCTTGCAACTTTGTCTAAGACAAATTGAAATGCAAAGTAAAAAAGGGAGTTAAAAAAAAGTTTTAATAATTATTCTTCGGCTTAAATTAATATATTAACTATATTTATTGGAAGTCAATTTCAAAAATTCATACTTTGAAGAATGTGAATAACATTCTTCAAAATTCTAGTACTGTGTTTGGCAAATTTGAATTTCATGTGCTTAATTTGTGATTATAATTCATCTCGTGCTTAACGGTGAAGGAAAACATCGTGAGGAAACCTGCATGTGTCAAATATCACTGACATTCTGTTACATGTGTATTCCATCAACCCGCATTGGAGCAGCGTGGTGAAATAAGCTCCAAGCCTTCTCCTAAAAAAGAGGAGGAGGCTGTTATTACTACGCATTTTAAAGTAAGCTGAAAAAAAGACTGTTCTAAAATGATTTCTTTGAACATAAAAAGTAAAGCTCTATTCAACTTGCTATATTAATAGTATATAGAAACTCTGCTCTTATTAAAAGGGAATAAAAATAACCATAGGGTATTTGTTCCATAATGTTCAAATGAATATAATCTGATTTAAGGTTCGTACAGCCCGTGTGGACAAGAGGGAGGTTCTTTATTAATAACCGGGCCGGTATTGCCGCATTGGTACGCTATCTTGATATTATAATAGTAACCTGCCGCATATAAAGACTATCTTGAGACAGGTACAAATAGCTTCCTCGTGCCATCATAATTTTAATATTCAATTGCATACGGACTGTGTTATTATGCTTCAAGAAATTGCTATGTAACTAGAACAAAAGCTTGCATTTAAATTAATAAATTAATTTAAAAAATTAAATTATACTTAATTGTCATCTTTAAATACACAATTGCCTTTTACACTTTTGATAAAGGGCAATATCTCTTTTCTTTATGTATGTGTAATGATAAAAAGTTTTAAATTAAGAGCAGCTAATTATTCTGAAATCTGTAGTGTTTCTTTTTATATAAAATAATGGTATAATGTCGAACAACTTTTTCTCCAGATAATTAAATTTATCGTTCCCATTTTAGCTTGTTGTTTGCGAGTATGTTTCTGTTAAAATCAACTTACCCAATTACTGGAACATTTTTTTGGTGCATGTAAGTGCTTTCGGCTTACAATGTGGAGTAACAATCGAGATTCATGTTCAGATATGTCCTTGGATATCGCACGAAGAACGGTACTCGAGAACAGGGGTATGAAATTTATTTCGAAGAGTAACGTTCTGAATGTCTTACGAATTTATTACGTCACAAGTTTAACGGCTCCTCGGAAAGACACGAAAAAGCTGTTACAATACAAAGGTCAATTTAATACTGCATAATTGACAGTGATCTTCGAATAACTCGACAGAGCTTAATCGTTTTTGAAATTTTCACGTTACGTTACCGACTTAAGGGTGATTAACGACATGCAAGGTATGATTCGTAATGGATTTCACGTTTCGTATAATATATAATTTGAAGTATTGGTGGATTTTATTTTTAAAAATAAACGTATAGAGAATAATGACTAGAAACAAATTCTTGGATTTTATAAACATTGCTTATTCATTGCAATATGTTTTATTCGTACAAATTTAAACATAATCTTATTACGTATTAATGATGCAGTTTACATTTTTTTATATCAAAACATATAAATATTATAATAAATTATATTAAACCGTACACAGTGATAATAAATTTAAAAGCGTATTCTAATGTTCGAGATATTTCCAACTCGCTTTTGTCTTAAATATTATAGTTATTATACATTTCATATTTCAATTTCATTTTTTGCCGTGTAACTACTTCGGCTGAGATACGATCGCGACGAGCAAAGTTTAATCGATTTAGTTTTCAGCCCATTAAAAGGATATAAAAGGCTTTATCGTATTTTATTATAAGCCAGCTCCTATTTCTTTATGCTGTCTGAGTGCGAGCAGAAAGTGACAGAGTAATCGCTCAGGGATATTTGCTTGTCATTTAACGTGAACGTGTCATTTTTCGTTGCTGAATCATCTTAAGCAATAAATGAACAAATCGTGAATCTCTATATTATATATTCGTATATTGATCATGACTTGTGTAGTAATTATTTTTAATTTTTATTTGTATTTATTTAGGGTTTTGTAAATGTACGTAACGTAAATATATCTCAATATATTTACGTATACATAAAAAAATTGATTCGTCAAATTATTATTTGTGATTTTTTTTCGTTTTGTATTGAGTGTTACTTAAATATACTGATATTTAAACATACATTTCTATAAAGTGATATTTATAGGGCATAAATTCCACTACTGCTGGGCAAAGCGTCTAGCGTGGGTGATGGTAAGCACACATGATGCAGAATTTATCCGACACCTGCAGATTTTCTAATGATGTTTTCGTTCAATTTCGGGTACGTAACGATCTAAAATCACAAAGCATCAGAAAATATTTGGTGTTTGTCTGGATTTATTCAAGTACATAAAATATTTCTTGTTCTTCGGTCTTTCGCATACCTTGAGAACAAATTGTATCTACATGAAACCTATTTAAGCCAACGTAAAGCAGCGTAATGAACATTTCATTGTCTTTTCATTTAATTCGATACGGTTGTTTATTTCTAAAAGTTATAAATGTTTGAATTTTGAATTTGGGTGTACTGGATGTTTTTATATAAGATTATTTTATTATGAAACGTTTGCCTATTAATGTATGTTGTTCAATATTAGTTAACATTCATATGCATCCAGGTTTATGTTTACTTTGGGTGTTGGTGATCGCATATTACTTTTTCAAAAATATATTCCATACGAGCGACAAATATTGAAAAACATATTGTATAAGATTGGGTTGGTTTATATTTGATCGTGTTAAATGTTTCACCAACTGACGTAACCTTTAACAAGTTTGTTTCAAAACATCCGTCTGTAGGTATCTCAATGCAGATCGAACATTATTTACAGTGGTGCTAACGCAATGACGCAATGCACCGGCTGCGCGGAAGGTCAGGTTCTTGGATTTATGGTACACGAACTCTTTGTAGCGCCCGCACCGACACCGACACTCCTCGCAACTCTAACGGATCCCGAGCCAATAAGAAATATCGATACTCGTACAATTGTTTATTTTCTTACATGTAACGATTTCGAAACTATCTGAGCAAACAATATGAGATTCGCCAGCTTGTAAGTCCTTGCTTCTCATTTATTTCATTTTATTAATATACCTTCTTGAATAATATTAAATTAAATATTAAAACAGTAATAATAATAGTCCTCCAGACCGATTTCGGCCACGGCGGCCAATCTCAAGAGAAATTACCCAACTGCGCAGGACATATTATAGTACACAAGTGTGTGCGCAAATTAGGTGCACTCTCTATTCCCTTACTCTCATAACCCGATGGGACGGCAATCCGACAGGACCGGAAAGTTCAGGCGCAGGACCGACGCCTTTACGTGCTTTCCGAGGCATGGGAGTGTACACAATTCCAGACTCCGGGCTGCTACTGAAAAATTTCGATAATATTTTATTGGCCCAACCTGGGGATTAAACCCAGGACCAAATTGTCTGCGGCCTTACAGGTAGCCACTAGACTAACGAGGCAGTAAAAAACACTACGATATAAAACACATTAATCAGTATTTTCCACACTTAATATTTGAAAAATGTTTGGAACATTATTTTAATTTTTACAAATATCATAACGTCCAGAAAAATGACAGTTCATTTTTTTATTCATTTACGTTATTTAAATATGCCAGTATTATCAATACTCAGATAATTGGAATTATTCATCGTGTGAAAGAAAGTAAATGCGAGTCCTGAGACCAACGATCCTCTGACAGTGATTTAACTAAATTGTCTCATATTTTAACATTGTCGAAAGTTCAGAGATAATTTATGTAAATTATATTCACACTTTGAGTCAGACTATATTTTGCTGTAAACTATTAATTTTAAATGAAGTAAAGCTTTCTTCAATGCCATATTGACTTTACAATGTCTGTGCTTGACTTAAATACAAAGATTAAAACCAAGATCCTAGTATATAACCATGTCAATCTCTATCAAAAAAGACGTTGATAACAAAAGTATAAGATATTATACATAATTCAGAAGTAAATAAATATATATGTATATTTATTTCATTAAATATACAAAATATATGCACCATATAGATAAAATTTAAAATCACGTTTAAAAATATGTTAAATACAAATTTAACCATTAAATAAACATTGAACAGAGTAAAAAAGTAAACAACTGTAGATATTACATCATTAAAAAAAAACTAAGCAGAGCTGCATAGACCTACAAGTGTTCCATACAATTCACCCGCCTATCTGAAAGTCCCTCTCACTGCTAACAACGGTGTAAACGATCGTTCCAGTAAAGCAGTTCTCGTGTCTTCTTTCAGCTTCGTGACTCGATAACATAGTACATACTGTTGAAACAGCGATACTGTCTTGTACTTCGCGAAAGTTAAAAATACATTAACATGACTTGATTCGTACTTGAAGATATTTATTTATCTTTAATATATTATTATCGTTTGTCAAAACATAAAATAATATGGACTGTTAGTTGATTTAAATCGAAGTGTAACTTTAAAATTAATATTTCGAATAGTAAATATTTATGAATGTTTAATATTTCAGAGTCACTGAGTTTGAAGTAATAAATTATGAACTAAATGTTATTATTTCATTGATACAACTAATATTAAATAGTATTATTGGTTTTTAACATTTTTTGAAACTATAAAGTGACAGAACTGTATAAAACTATAAAATAATATGCAATAATAATGTATTCACCTTATCCAGGGACCAATTTGGGTTGACCACGTAGGATTTTCATAGTTTGGGTTTTAACTCATCATATATTCTACTGCCAAACGGAAATTAATATTGGTATTCTGATTTATACATAGGGTAACTAAGCCAGTGTAATTACACAAAGGATATAACATCGTTGTTCCCGCGGTTGATGCAACTTACCATTAGATGGTCTATTTACCAATCTGCCTATCTATTAAAAATAATTATTAGACAAGATCGAACTTTATGATCTACATCCCAACAAGTTAACAAGTTAAACTCAAGTAACATTATATGATTAAAAGATTATAATTTTTAATTACAGGCAGGTTTATAATACCTTTCCGAAAGGCTATTTAGATAAAAGGATAAATGGTTTAAGGAATGCTAATAATATTCAGCTATTATTGGTATCATAATGGATTATAATAAGCATAGAGAGCGTGAAGATCGCAGTAAGAGATTTCTTGAAAGCAATTTTAGTATTTTAGAGTAAGTTATGGGAGGGATCAGATAATTTCTCGGTTGCATTTCCTTCCAGAGCGATAAAACTAGAGATACCCTCTGCGGATTTGTGAAATGTCTTCTAATGTTATGTTACAACTTTGGCCCGCGGCTTTACTCTCACTTAGATAATGTAGTATTTACTACAAGCAATTCTCCTTAAGTGCAACTGTATTCAAATATAGTAAAGCATTAATTCGAATATAAAAAAATGAAAATGAGTGTATTCAAAAGGTTTCCGTTAGGAATTTTTGTTACATGTGATAGAAATCTGTAGCTTCTATAGTTTTTGTCATATACTAAGTAGTTTTCACTTTTTCGGTAAGCACACTTGAAATAATAGCCTCCTTATATTAACAAGTGTGTGAAAAATCAATATAGCAGTGTTTGACACCGAGACACACATAAAAAAAATGTTGATTCGTGCAATATACTACAAAAAAGTGTACATTTGAAACGGTCATTAGCTTCGTAGAAACATTGCGCTCAACATTTAGCGTGAATAACCTGATACGATTAATAAATACTTAACCTCGGTACTTTAATAGATTGCATTCTAAGAAAGAGCGTCCGATAGCGTAGCTAGCATGAGTTAGACACCGTCAGTAGTAGTTCGTCAGCTACTTGTTTATTATTTTATTGTATCCCTTTGTTTTTCTACCAAACGAAATTGAATAACAAGAAGTAATCGCATGACTAAATGAATCGGCACAGACCTCGTTATTGCCACGACATATTTTTCTTTCTTGTTATAGTTTTTTGAGCGGTCAGATTTCAAAATTACGCTTCGAAACTGCGGAAGTCCGTAAAGATTTTTTATATAAGTGTTGAAATTCAAGCCGTCAAAAGAAACCCTATAATATGAGAGATAATGTTTTGGTTACTTTAACGACTTTATGTAAGTAGGGATTAGATGAATTTAATTAACGGTAGCAACAAACGATAGAAAGTTTATTATAATAACCATGAAGTCATACAAGCCACAAGTTACCTAGTTAGCTTTATAAAAAAATATTATAAAATAATATAAAAATAGCCAATAATTTATGTTTGTTACATGATATCAAAGGTTTGTATAGAGAATCTGCAGTAAATTCTCAATTGTCATGACGTATTATTCACATTATAATTCTGATTTAATATATTACAATAGTTGTACTTTGTATTGATAAGAGAGGATTGAAGGGCGGGCTTGCGATAGTGTCGATTCTTCCTGCGCTGGCGCCTGCGTATTTATAGTCTTGTTGCGCACACGCATAGTGTAATGTTTCTTTTGATAAATATATTTTGAAAAAGCAGATATTCTAGACAAGAGCATTTTGCGAAAGATAATATTGTGATAAGAAAAGACTTGTCAAATATATTGCGGTTTTTTCTGCTTTAACTTCTATGAAACATATGTAGAAGTTGGGCTTTCTAAGTTAAGATATGATTTCAGTGCTTCAATAATTCCTTTTTAAAATACTCCTCACATGTATTATAAATGTCTACATACTATCTACTCTTTTAATCGATTATTTTATACGTCTATAATTCAATTCGAATCATACTTTTTATTACAAAACGAACAGTATTGTGTTACAGTGAAATGTCAGTAAAAAGATATTTCTTGTGCTCGCAATATTTATGTCAGCCTTTGATAGTATATAAATGTTAACCTTTTGAATCTTTACGAGGCGCGTTGAAGATAAAATATTGACCTTCTTGCGTCATAAGAAGTCATAGGGTTCTTGCACAAAAATGACCTGGAAAATCCGTCAAAGATGAGATAACCTCGTTCGTTTTTGTAACATCTTAATAAGTTCACAGTTTACTCAAATGACTCATTTTTACAAGCTTTTATTTGACTTACATTGTTGGTTAGTTTGTATCACTTCCTCTTATACTTCGAAGTTGAAATTTTACATGTTTAAGAATAGAGATATTTCTTTGCATAAATGTAAGAAATAATAATCAAGGCTGAAAATACGGTTTTTCGTATACCATTAAAATGTGGGACTTAATAGTTAAAATTTTAAACATAACAGACACTAGATATTATGTTTAATAGTATTTATTTAGAATTTTATTTGAAATCACGTCAATAGCTGTTATATTTGTATGCTAATAGTAAGCTTACTCCTCGATATTGATTTGAAAATGTAAACCTGATATTTATTATTCATAATGATGTACTATAGAACTTGCAGTATCTCGTGCTGTATATTTACTTTACATTCTACGGAATAAGTTCCATACCTTTTCCGTAAAATATGTTTTTGTGCTTTTAATAAAGCCCCGAAGACTTCTCGAAATATTTATGTCGCGTTTTTTAACATGGAAGTGTTAATTCTGAGCACTCATGAGTTATGATTAATAGAACAGTAATATTCGAAAATATTATTATATTTTTTTATTTGACACAGTACCTACATTTAGAGCAGTGTGCAGGAACTGTAGCAACAATATATCAAAATTAAAATCTAAGCTGCAATAGAGACCAGCAATTTATGAATACAATCATCACAGTCACGTATTTTATTACAAACGAATTCCAACAGTTACTTATGTTTTCTTAAATTAAGCCTCTGAAAATTCAACATACCTTATTCACAAAATGGACTTTGATATGACAAGTAATTACTTTTATGAGACTGGTTTCAACTTTTTTTGTATGTGAGATATTAATCTTATGTTCGATTGAAGTATTAAATATAATGTTACGCATGGCAATGTAATTTCAAAGACATTGTGTTGCGAACGTATCGAAACTGCATCGCGTGAGATCAACGCATTACTTTAGGCTCTTCACGTGAGCTAATTATTAAAGTTTTTTTAAAGTCACTACATACGACATTTTGATTAAATACGTACTGCAAAATGTGTCGTGCGTTAGCGGTTTCATCGAGTACTAAATACAATATAACGGGAATTCTACCGATATGTAATTAGTTTTCTAGTGAATTACACGTGAATTATAAGCGTGATATTTAGGTGATTATAACGTGATTATAATTTTGGGTTGTAATTTCATTGCTTATTTTGTGTTAATAAATCATCTGTTTCTCGGTGCTGAATTAAACCTTCATATGATAGATGAAATTACATAATATGTGTATCCATCAAACCTTATTGGAAAAGCGTGGCGAATTAAGCTCCAAATCTTCTCCTCAGAAATAAAAAAAGCCTTAACATTTACATTTACAGCTATTTATGTTGAGAAGGCATATATTTATAGAATTAATTTTAGATGTAAATCGACTAGTTAAAATATAATTCATCCAAATTCTTTTTCATCTGGGTCTTATCATTACATATTATAAATTGTTAGATTCAGGAGTAATTTCAAAACAGCAAGTCATGTTGATCCATAAGAATGTTGAACTCGATTTCTTCCTTTTGTAATACCATTAATTTTATTCGTAGAAAGTACTCTTGTAATGTTAGCTGCAATATAACAACACCTATTCAAATTAATTTACTAATTTCCTTCATATTGATAGCTATAGAGAGATCACGGATATAACGGAGTCCGTGTGTACTAGTGATGTAACGAATATTCGCATTCGCATTCGTATTTGCGAATATTCGCATGTTTTTTGACATTCGCATTCGCATTCGTATTCGCAAGGAACGATGCGAATGTTTGGCGAATGTATTTTAATTCAATTGACAAACTAAAATGAAATTATATATGTAATTATGGATTGGATGCATATTAAATCATTATACGACTGATAAGATTTATTATTTTTATTTACTTATAATTATAATTATTTATTATTCAAAATAACAAATTATTATGGAACAGTGAGGCAACAAAATTAAAAAAAACTGTCTCTCTTGTTCTTGTTAGTCTAATTAAAATATAAACAAAATCACAAATAAAACAAAAAATATATTTTTTCTTTCTCCATGCAGCTTGTTGGTGAGGTGTATAAAGAAATCCAGCTCCACTAAAAACTCTTTTACTGGGCACACTTGTAACTTAGTAAAAATATTTGGTAACTTCACCCAAGTTACCAAATATTCTCTTGCTATAGGAGAAAGAATACCAAATTTATTGCTATTATTCTTCAAACGAAGAAGAGGGTCTTCTTCATTTTCAATGAGTTTATCCAACTCATATTCATTAAAAAAAAAATTAATCAAAACATCTATAGAATTTGGAATATCATTTTCTGTTTCTCCTTCGCTTTCACTAGAATCCATAATCATTTTCATAGTGTCTCTTGATGATACAGATTTTTCTGGAAGACTGGCGTTGGAGCCAAATCATACGATATCTTGATTAGTCATATTAGGATGCTTTGGGTTCGAACAAGAATGTAAGCTAAATTCGTCATTACCAATTAAATTTAAAATACGACCTCGTCTTTGGTTTTTTGATTTTTGAAAAACTTTCAATCAATAAATCTTGCTGTAGCAAATAGTATGTCTTTTCCATGTGGAAAACTGTGGCACTGATTTCTTGTTTAAAAATAGTATTTTCAATGCATTCATCAGATGTATCAAATTCATCAATCACCTTTTGCAGTCAACATTCGCATTCGCATTCGCATTCGCGAATATTGAAGATGAATATTCGCATTCGCATTCGCATTCGCGAATGTGAAAATTCTAACATTCGTTACATCACTAGTGTGTACATTTTATAATGGTGTTGTTATGAAACAAATTTATTTTTATTATTTTATTTTATGACGCATTTCGTTATGAATAAGCGTCTACATTGGCGAGTACATTAAATGACGCACACAGTACAAAGACCATGCTTTATCGCAAGTTACTTATAATACAGCTGTTATATAACACGCTACTAGCGGAAGAATGCAATACGTCAATGACAAAATTGCTTTGAGCGTAGCTTAGTCAATGAACTTCAAAATAGTACATTTGACATTTCAATATATTGATTATTTTGTACTTCGAGTCGGTACGATTTATTACAAGAACTTTTACAGTGTTTACTTATCCTTGTACATTATAATCTATAATGAATTCCATTATGCATTGAATTCATATTACATTTTTGATGTACATATTCCATGAATTCGGAAAATAATATTAAAACGCATTCTAAATTAATAATAAATAGGAATGTACTAATAAATGAGGAGATATTTGTAATGCTTAATTGTAAGAAACTTCTATACTAATATTATATAAAAATATACTAGAACATGTATCGTGTTTCGGAGAATGTTTTAGTATATATTGTGATACTAGCTGATACCCGCGTTGCTTGATATATTTATAAAGTTTTCTCATGTACGAAGGAAAAAAAACATCAAAAAGATCCCAAGCAAAAATATACTTTGTTTAAACATACATCACTGAACACGCAGTGCATATACAAATCGTTGTTTCTTGAAACTTTTATAACTTTTTATTAAATGAAGATATCGCAATAATTTTTGTTTTTGATAAGGACCAAGTGTCTTTCGTTGACACTTTCATTAGACGATTTCAATAAAACTTAGAAAATTTCATTGAAAGCTCTCCAGCAGTTTTTCCGTGATGCGCGCACAACTGCAGAGTGCAGACCTCTATCATTTTATTTATATAGATTATTATATAAGTACTTGCGCTTCGCATTTTTTTCGCTTCGAATTTAGATTATGGACGTGATCAAATAATATTTTTAAACAATGACAAAAAAATGTAAAAACCTTCAAAATATAGTTCAATGCTCTTTAATTAATCCTTTCACTTAATATAACTGAATTGAGTTATTTATAGCTTTTATTGATTTCGCTGCTAAAATATTAGGGACGGACAATAAATTATAAAATAATTATTATTCTAGTCTAGCCTAACTTTCTTTTGCAATTTTATTTCTTAACTTTCTTGCTACTACGCAGATGTATTGATATTCAAATCTCGGCCCGAAGTGACGTAAACATTAGAGCAGAGTTTATCCTTGACTTAAATTGGTTCATATTTCGCTACTCAGATCTACTTTTACGATTAATAGAATATTAACGACGCTAACAAAATTAGCAAATTATGTTATTTTTTATATTGTAATTACAACATGTCATTGAAATAGTATGGCTTAACAATATGTTATAATTGAGATGTTGTGATAGTTTTTTTAATTTTAAATGATAATCCAAAATTTTCTATCATTGTTTGCTTATTTTCGTTGGGTTTAGTTGGGTTGTTTGCTTATTATTGCTTTGGCAGAAAATAAAAAGACCTTATAATTTCAGCTCGTGGACGTCGTAAGATCCGATTCCATACAAGTACTATTTACCATCTCAACTATTTTTCTTTTGTTCATGCCAGTAAGTTTCATATAGATTGTTGATTGGCTACGCCTCAAGTGGTTACTTGATTTTATAAGGAAAATAAAAAGTCGTAAGGTATTTAATTCACTTTTGTGATACAAGCTCATAAGCATGGAATTGTCTTTCCAAACAAAATATTTTAATGAAAATAACGGTTAATTATTAGTTTGCCTTTTAATATTCTAAAACAACTTAAGCCGTTAAATAAATAAAGGTCGCGTGAGAGCAAATATTCTCATGAATATTTATTAAATATTCTATTACCAGAATTTACCAATTGAATATGGAGACTTTTTTGTTATGCATAACTTAAAGAACATCTAATTCAATATAGGTACATATAACATATAGATCGTTTTTAGAATACATACATTATATAAGCACCTGTTCCCCCCGCCTTTTTAGATTTTTTTAATTGACGTGACAAGAGCTCTTGAAACAAATCATTTTAAATGTACCAATACAAATTTGATACACTGAAACATAAATATGTTATTTATTTTATGGACAAACAAAATTTTACGATTTTAGTTTTATGTGAATTTGCTTCATAATTGACTGATGGAGATAAATGCATATACGATGACCTGTTCGCAAAAACTCGAAAGTAAAATTAGGGCAACTCTCAGAACTACCTTACAAAGTTTTGCACTTTTTTCGACCTTAATTTGATGTTTGTGGATAATTAAGAAAATAAAAAAATGCATCTTGTCTGATCAATCAGGTGAGGAGAAAATTCGTTTTGGCGATAAAATAGCTTTCAACATTTTACTACACGTAACCATATTAAAATATGGTATGCTAAATGAAAATCACGTTGATTTCTATATATATATATATTTACTTAAATATAACAAATGTATTGAAAACATTTAATATTATTTTCCATCTCCTACTCAGAAGCCGTTTCACAATACTTCTTTGGTGAAAATAACAATATTACAGCGTAGTGTTTTCTTAAATAATTTGCGAACCGATAATAATTGCCAAGTGGGTTCGGTCGAATCACGCATTTGACTGTATCCGTATTAATATATACATGTGTGTGTGTTTGTGTATGTTTAGTATTTAACGTAACTATATACATGCAGTAATTACCTAATTTAATTTAAAAACCATGCAATATGTACAAGATTTAGTGATCGCAAGATTTGTACTTTTTCCCAGCTATATCTTATGATACAAACACATACCTACATATTACAAAAAAATCAAGTATTGAATGTCGGTATGCCTACCAAATATCCTGGCTTTGTAACAGTAGCCGTGGTGTCTTATCCGTCACGTCGCGATGAGTCCAATCATGTGAGCAGTATAATACTTCTATGAAGATTGGTAAACTATTGTTCGACTATTATTTACCAAAACTTAATAGTTTATATTTTAGTTACATCAATTCAGTATAAATAGTTATAAATATTTTTAAATTTATCTATTAAATCGATAAGCATTAATAGCTTTATTAAATAACGGGAAATATTCGTAATCAGATTGATATTAAGTAAAACATGAGTTTATTTAAAAAGTACTACATTTTATGGAATATATTTAAATTGAATGATTCGTATTTTTTAACATGTACCTAATGTAGTAATATATCAGCCCGTATACTAAAATTGGATTTAAACCAGGTTTTTATATCTGCTATAACAATATTGTATGTATTTCAATTTGAAAGTTTCTTTTAACAGCCAATTTAACGTTTTCGTAGTATGAAAGTAAATGAGGGGTGGCTTGAAGGGTTTTTAAAACCGCAGAGAAGTCGTACGATCTCCACAGGTGTCGTCTGCCCGCATGTTGTTGTCCACTTTTTTATTTAAAACGTACAAAATAAATCGAAATGTTACATGTAAAATATTTGAAATGTCATAAATTTGACGTTGAACTGACCATGATGTAAATAAATTTGTAGTAAAGTTACATATAATAACTTCTGACCTGGATCTGCATGGGTAGAATTATTATGTATGTATTATAATATGTAGTGGTTTCGGTAGGTACTTCGCTCTAAAGTTAATATACTTTACATAAAATAATAATAGATAGGCACAATATTCATGTTTTTACTTAACGTGGTGACCGAGTAGGTCTACTTATATTTGTGTACCATTTAAATGAGAGAAATGTAAAAAGTTGATAAAATACTTATTCCAATTTAATTTTCATAATAAATAAAAAGTATTTTTTAGTCAATAAATAAAAATCACTACTGTACGAAAGTACGTACCGTGATGTATAAAATTAATAGATGATATTACAGTTAAACCTCACGTTAATAAAACATTGTAGGTAGAGACTATTCTCGCATAACATGCTCAGAAAAATGGAAAATATTCTTACAAATATTAATAGAATTGGCATTTGATAATATATTAAAAGTGGTATAGGTATATCTTATGTGATTCTATGTTAATTACCAAAATATTTATGAGTGACATATTTGGATACCTATTAAGAACTTGTAAAGAATGGCCGTACAGCAGTAGAAAATGTTGAAAAGAGCTTGTTAAAATTCTTTCACTGCAAACTGCTTTAGTCATCTTATTAAAATCAAACAAAACATTCTCTTTTCGACGGTCCTTTTCGTATTTATTCTATTTTTATAATATATTATTTTGGGTTCGTGGTTTCATTTCACAGAACAAAGATTAGTCTCTTATTACTGTGGTAAATAAAAATATTTTTTAAGAACGTATTGGAAACTACCGAGTATTCATTGTGAGACAAACGACTATTATTATTATATACTGTTATATAAATTAAAGATTAAGTACAATGAAAGTTATACCAAAGACTTGATATGCATTTCCCAGCCAGTGATTTGAACACTTCCTACTACTACTTCATGTATATTTTGAGCTCGTCTGTATAGGTACCACCCACTCATCAGATATTCAACCGCAAAACATCAGTACTTGGTACTGTTGTGTTCCGTTTGGAAGGGTGAGTGAGCCAGTGTAATTACAGGCACAAGGGACATAACATCTTAGTTCACAAGGTAGGTTGGTGGCGCATTGACGATGTAAGTGTTGGTTAACTATTCATCTTTTGACAATTATATAAAAAAAATACTGTGTATAAATTGACAGAAAATATCTAAAACCAATGTTGCAGTCAAAACGTATATATAATGATTTATTTATTTATTTAAATACTTTATTGTACACCACAAATTGAACAGATTAGCCTTATAGTAAGTACACATAAAGAAAAGATGGTACAACCGGCGGTCTTATCGCTTTAAAGCGATTTCTTCCAGACAACCGAGGTGATATGGAGTGGTAGCCAACAGAGAGATGGTAGGTGGTGTAAAATAGACTACATACATAGATACAAATAATATAATACATACATAAACTACTACAAACATATAGCTAGGTACATAAATACATTTATACATACATATATATACATAAAGTCATACATAAATACATACAAATATACGGATATATACAAATAACAAATGATATCTAGTCGCCATTCAGTGTGAGAGTGTGAGGTAATAATTAGTGATGATGATATCGAAGCAGTAAAATACATTATAATTTTTTATTAAAAGACAAAGACGTTGTCGTTTTTCCATCTAGCAGGCACGCTATTTGAAGATTGGCATAGATTCGTCTGGATTAAGTTCACTCACTGCTCAATATAACCGTAATGTCTGCTGACAAACTTGTCACAAATATTATTTGTATTTTTAATTTGGGTAATTGCGTTCTTATCGAGATTAATGTTTTTACGAACGCAGTGACAGGCGGACTGTAAACTTTTTGCGTGATCTATTTTTTATGTTACATTTTTATTGCTCCTTCTGACAGATTTAAAATACCGTTAAAAGGATTAAAATATAAGAAGTAATATGTTATAAAAATGATATATTATATTTCAAAGTATTTTTACATCTTATTAGTTTCAACTTTCTTCAATTTTATTTTCTTTGGTCACTAATTAATGAGAATGCTTAATCGTGTTCTTTAATTAAATACACTTAAGTTAAATATGAGACAATTAAGAGTAAATATTATTCAACTAATTTACTTTTCACTCGATGGGTGGTGATGATTGTATTGCGACTGCGCTATGCGCTAATTCGGTTTGTCGCTGCAGTCGCTCACTAGCAGGTGCGTTGTGCGCGCGTGCGTCGGCCATCTTTCAACAGCTGTGAGCTGATTGGCGTCAACACGATCGTGTTTTATCCGTTTAGAAATATTGAAATTTATTAATCAAAGTCGCATTAAATGAGACATTGAGACATTCCATAGTGATTAAAGACAGTGATTAAAGACAAATGAAGATGACAGTTAATCGAATAAGAGTGGCGGTCCTAGGCAGCGCACGCTGCGGTAAATCGGGTGAGTCCCTTTACTAAATACATTTAAGAAAACAGCTGCTTTATATTGATGGAATCTTCACGATTTCCTGATGTCATTCGTTTTTGTATATTGATTTGACGGGTAATATAAGTTTAATGACGCTACTCAGAATCTTGCCTTAAACTATTTTTTGTTGTTTGATCCTGGTCAGGATGCCGAAATCAATTACCTCTAATGGCTTGGGAAACGTGGTTTAATTTATTTTGGGATCAAACACATGTAATTTAATAGCATCGTAATAACAGATTGTTAACGTTTTTAGTAATTAAACTAATTTACTGTGTAGCATCGGAAATATATGTATGTAAATAATGGTATTTTGATATAATGGTATACGCAACAAGCGTATACAGCTAAATAAGTTTTACATATTAGTTTAAGTTGTCTTTCAACTCATACGGAATCATGATTTGG
Organism: Nymphalis c-album; assembly: GCA_963151315.1. Lineage (NCBI taxonomy): Eukaryota > Metazoa > Arthropoda > Insecta > Lepidoptera > Nymphalidae > Nymphalis > Nymphalis c-album. The sequence goes on from OY720588.1 coordinate 7,895,981, forward strand.
ATTAATTCTTATTTAATTTTATTATAAGTAATATATTTAACCAAATGTTTGATATTATATCAGATAAGTCAATACAATAAATTAGGTACTTTATATAATAAATAATACCCTGAATTCAAAACAAAGTTGTTTTATTATTTGTATTGTTATATATTGTAGGTATATTACTTTACTATTTGTAAAGCAACCTTTGTTCCCGCTCCTTGCTTCAACGTTCACTGGGTTATTCTTATCAGTCAGTTGATGTCTCGTATACATGTGATAGCAAGTACTGTGTCAATAGGCTGGCGGCTAATTCCATAGAATTATCGCTGTGTAAACTAGATAGTAAATATTTGTTATGATTTAAAAACAATGAGCAATGCAAACTAAATGTGGCGTTATAGTTATAGCAATTTTGCGTTTGCTATCCCTTTGCGATATTGATATAATAATTAAAAATGTTTTCGCCAGAAATGAATACGTAATAAATATTTCGTTGTGCACACTTTTTCTTCTTCAAATTAAATTTTGTCATAAAAATAAGATAAAAAATTACCTGTGGTATCGCTTCAACGAAGCGTTACTTAATTGGGAAGTGAGAGATTCCTCGCTGCCGCTGCACGCTGGGATGAACATTGCCTTATTTTAAAACAAATTGGCACCGTTCAAGCGTAAATCGGAGTGACACAAAGGTACCTTAGTCAGGCCTATAAAATAGAACGATTTACGCTAGGAATGCGGGCCTAGAAGTCATATTCCATCACCTCGGCTTTTGGGATATTATTAAACATCAACGCATTGAGGGGGCGACGTGTTTATTACAACAAGTATACATAGAACGTTGACTCATGGAGCTTAAACTTCAGCTACCGGTTTTCGTAGTACGAAAATGATTTGCTTGTTTTAGTTTGTGTGACCAATTAAAGTAATAATCAATTACTGAATAACTAGATTTAAGCGTATCAAAAATTATTCAATATCGAAATATTTCGATACGAAATTAATACGAGTTAATAAACTATCCGTGATAAACCAGTTATTGAAATGATTGACTAATAAAATATCATATTAAGTATATTAATAATTATATTATACAGACACTAATTTAAATTATAAATTTTGTAATAATTAAAATGTTTTTGTATGTAATACTACACGTGAAATAATAAGTATAATAGAAAGTTTTTGCAATTTTACGATACATGCGTAGAATTTGACTCGGTTTTGTGATAGCATTATCTATTCGGACTTTCGATTTTAATAAGGCGGTTGTGTAATAAATATCTTCGTAATAATTGCCTTTCGTAGAAATTTTCTTAACTATAATATAAAATATTACTTTGGAAGTAGAATGTTAATAGAATATAAAAAGCAAACCGGTGGTTTGATATACCTATATTAAAAATAATATGCACCGTATGTAGGTAGCTATCGTGGTAACGTATAAAAATATAAATGTTAAACTACTTATTTAATATCATTTAAATACTTGTCCTAAAAATATATATATAATAAAAACTTTATTGTCAAACGTTAATTATACAATATAGCTTCTACCTTAAATAATTGTCTTTCAGGAACTTTCTGATATCACTATTTCTATAAAGTTTGTGCTTCTCAATATTTTTTAAAATGTAACTCTTATACGGTTAGTTATTCTGGGAAACTTCTCCGTATTCTTTGTACTCGTAGTTCGTCACAAAATAACTGACATATTTTTATGACATTGATGTAATAAATTATATGAATAATATGTAAATAATGAATAATGTAAAATATTCTCTGACTCTATCTTTTTGGGAAGTCAGTTTAAAAGCGATTGTAAAATCAGAACAAAATTTATAATTTTGTAGTTTGGTAACACTCAAATAAAAACAACATAAGAGGTGTACGTAATTCATGAATATATTCTTAAATGTCTAACCTCAATTAATGGTACAAACGTGCTCAATATCGCGAACTCGTGTGTATCATAAACACTTCCGTAAGAGCGCTAAACTTATTGAGTAACATGTGTAACGATTGATTAATTTTCGCTTTAAGTAATATTTAATTAGATGTAATTTGAATAGATTTTATCAAAATATTTGGTTAGTCAAAAGTAACATTTGTACGGGAATTATAATAAAATAATATTGCTTTGTGCTATAAAACATATTAAGCAAGCCTTACGGCCGAATACTGAAACGTCGATCAAAATGAAGTGGGACTTAATTATTTGGAACGTCATTAATTTCAAAATTTTGTATGCGAAATTTGAAATTAATGGCTTTCCAAATAATTAAGTCCCACTTAATGTTAGAAAGACGTTTCAGTATTCGGCCATAAATGTCTTAAAGTAGGTAAGTAGTTGCCTTACAGGGCGTCACGCTAGCATGAGCTAACGATCCTTTGACGCTCTTCGATTTCTAGCCTGCTTCGGATTTCCGATATTTGAAGTGCATTAGGCGTCTTGGACAGCAGGGAGCCTCACATATCTTCTACTTCACGTTGGGGAAATGCGTGACGCGTTTTTCTAACTAAATGGTACATAGTTGCCACTTTATGATATATATACATATTTAACTTTGTTCTAACTACTTATTATATTACCTATTGTATCATTTAAAAAAAGATGAAAAGCGTTTTTAACTTTGAGTATAGTGGATGCGTTTAAATTTACGATTTAAAGATCTGTGATTGTAATTAAACTTTACTGTTAGGCAGACAAGAGAAAGCAGGGAACGGAAAAAATACAATTTGCAACGGATTAAGAGAATATATGATAGAGATGTTCGTGTTTTGTGATATCGCGTCGTGTGATACTAACCTTATTAGGGATTAAAGTTTAAATATCTAAGCAAACAAGGGCATTCTAGGTAACCTAAAAGTTTCAATAGAATTAACGTGCGAAACATTGATATCGATATGATAACGTGGACGCAAACAAACTGTCAATAAAATTTAGGTTGATATTTATGTTTGAAAAATATCATTACTTTGGGAGTTATTTATGTACCGTGAGAAATATACATAAAATATTTAATAATATAATATAAAATAATAAAGTTAATATAAATTAACTACTAAAGCTATAAATTGATATTTATAATAAAATGCATATAAGTATTAAAAGGTAAATTTAACGACAGCGTACTCTTTTAATCGATTTTAAAGTATAGTAGTATTGTCATTTTATTGATTCAGCTACAAAATTATTATAGCAGTTGCGTAAACAAATAATTTTAATTAATAATAAGACATTAACTTGTTAAATACTCTGTCAAAAATTGAAAGTCGTTTTGAAAGTAAAGACAATTCTCTTTCTCATTTGAAGAGAAAAGAAACAATTGATGAATCGAACATATTATCTTTGTAATTTAACTAACGACCATACGAACGAAGCATTGACATTATCTCTTCCTACAAATGAACGGATCGTGGCTAATTCAATCAAATGAAAATATCCACATTACGAAATACATCGTCAATAAACGTGATACGATTGTTGTAGGTGTTATAGAATTAATTAAGGTCCACACAACCATTAATAAATCGCCTAACATAATTGTTGAATAATCCGTGAAATGTTGCTATTCGATAATAAATAACGTTGCCTATGCAATAGAAAGTATAAACAATAAGTCGGCGAAAGCTAGCGAGTGAAATTGATTTATCGTAGTTGTATTCGGATGTCGTCTTGGAAACACTCAACACATTAACATAACAATTAAGATATATTGAGTAAGATGCTTTGACTGATGTCGCCATCGATTAAGTAACTATTGCAAATATTGAAAGTATTTAGCGATGGCAATTTTTTCCCACGATACGCGCAATACAATGAGTTTATTTTTTCGTAACGTTACGCATGGTTTTAATATTGTTTCTAAATTCAAATATTTGCTATAATTTTAGCATCGCTGTTACAAATCGCTGGTAAAAATTTAATCGATGTAAACCGTAATTGAAGTCAACGTAACTCTATTAAACTTATAAAAATATACGTTTATCATGTCACTATATATAATTTATGCTATTCATTTGAAAAGTGTTTGCCTCCAAAGCGATATGTCAAATCGTATTATTAATTATGATTCTTATCTATTTTCGAAAGTATGTAACATTACTTCAAATAAAACTTCCTTAACAAGATATTGATCATTAATAAATGCAATCTAATTAAATTATAGAAATCGAAAGACTAATAAAAAAATAGTAGAACATATATCAGAAGAGAAGCAAAAGAATATTTTTGCTTACAAAAGCTTAAGCAGTAAAATTGAGTAACGTCTAATAAAACAAACTAACAGTATAGTAGGCTTATGGTCCATTTATCACTTCATAAATCAAGATACAAATAGTTATCAAATTTAGGCCGTATATTATACACGGTATAAAACTCGCAGAATGCGTTTCGGGATTGTAGATCGAGAACGTCTAAATGCCAGTTGCAGTTATATTTATAGTGTGCCATAGCAGCCGCATGCCACCGGCCACTGACAGACGCCGTGAGTCACCCTGCCGACCGTCTGCTGGGACACCCGCCTCTACAACTCACATTTACTCACCCGCCTAATCTTAAGCGATTTTTAGTGCGCCGCGTCGGATGGCGAGTTTATCTAATATCATGTGAAATAATTTAACGTTACGTTGCTCACCAGATCAGCGTGCTAAAAATATAATGTGGACTTTCAAATAATTTATTTGTTTTCAATGACAGATTCTCGACGATGAGTCGTTTAAAAAATTATACTAGAGTAAGAAAAAGGTGAGTGCCCAATCACGAATGAGCAGCGCTTTATTAAAAGTTAATTGTCTATAATTTTGATGCGTAGTTGACGTGTAATAATAGCATTCAGATTTCTGGATTTCCAGGTCATGAAGTCAAACTTCATTGTTTAGAAACATATCACTGTCAATATTTACAGGCAGAGAAATTCAAATTAGTAGGTCATGCGTGTGCTGATTTGGGAGAAAGCTTATTCGAATCCTTTTTTTTTAAGAACTGGTATGTAACAGGTGGCAGGCAGACATGCTGGATTACATCTCGATCACCTCATCCGATTCTCTTAATTAACGTATAGCTTCAGCTACCGTTTACCGTATTCAGCAAACATGATCACTTAAATTCGCCTTGTTTCACGCGATACCGTTATAGACCTCGTTACCGTTACCATTCCGGTGTGTTCTGGGAATTAATACGATTTTCATGAGTCCCTTCACATGATAGTCTACGTTAGTATTTTCATATATACTCTATTTTATTGTTCAATTGAGATAAAACAATTATTTCGGGCGAAATAGAAGTATCGGACTTAAGGTCAACAAAGAAACATCCGTATTATATTAATTTTCGCACATGTTATCCTTCGCTTAAAAAAATACCTTCTGTTACCTTGTACTGACGCTTATCAGCAGTGAAAGTGCTTGTTTGTTTAATTGGTCTTTCAGCTCAAGTTGAAGTATATTTTGCATGTTTTGGTAACGAGACAAGTTGTTTGATTGTAATATTATTTACCTTTAAGAAACTTTGATTAATTCATTAATTATCACACTTTTCAAAAAAATATCCAATTATATCAATTTTGTTGTTTTAATTTTAATAAGACAAAAAATTCGAACAAGATTCAATTTACTTTCCATAAAGTTAGTTTTATTTATTGTTGTGATTTTTTTTAAATAAATATTTTTGGTTTGTACTTAAGATATTTTCATAAGAACTCCGCCGCTATCAGCTGATTAATCTTTGCCTATTAATGTTGTTTGGAAGCTGATAAGTTAAACGACGAGAATTCCTTTATCCATAACTTCATAATGACAGAAATAGGGAAAAACCCGCTAAACAATGTTTATATATGGGCGAATAATAATTAATTGTTATATAGTGTATGTGGTGTTCACTGTAATTCACTGTATGTTTCCCAAATAAAATAAAAATAAAAAAATAAATAGAATGTTATCTTCTTGTCACTATTTCATTTCGCTGTGTTCATTTAATATCATTTTGTATAATGTTATATAATAAGTTTTGTTTATCAAATTTGTTTTTAAATAAAATAAAAAAAGTACCTACATTGTTGTGCTAATGTGGCTTCGAGGCTATTCCGACAAAATATGATATTGGAGATGATATATGTATACAAAGCTGTATTGAGTCAAATTGTCTTAAAAACTGTATTTTAAGAGCATTTATTTATGTATGCCTCATCATAATGGTAATTTCAAAGAGAAGTCATTTGTTAACTTTATATATATAAATAAATGCTAAATATACCGCAAATGCTACATAACACAAAAAAACGGCTTTCTTATTGTATAGGAAGGCGAACGAGCGCATGGGCCACCCGATGGTAAGTGGTCACCAACGCCCACAGAGAATGGCATTGTAAGAAATGTTAACCATCGCTTACATCGCCAATGCGCCACCAACCTTGGGAACTAAGATGCTATGTCCCTTGTGCCTGTAATTACACTGGCTCACTCATCCTTCAAACCGGAACACAGCAATACAAAGTACTGCTGTTTTGCGGCAGAATATCTGATGAGTGGGTGGTACCTACCCAGACGAGCTTGCACAAAGCTCTACCACCAAGTATATCTTTTCATTGATCTACGTTCATATCATAGATTGTCTAGTTTTTTCCGCTTACTAAAAAAATCTTAATTATGTTTTCAATTATTTGTGGAGATCAAAATGTAAGCGGAGCAAGCAACGATGATAATACGGACGTACCCTAATGAAAGGATTAGGTGAAGAATTTATTTTTCTTATCCAACTCCATTGCAGCAACTGTTTCGATACAAGAGTTAACTGCAATTGACGTATTGTTATCATTGCTAGCATTGAGACATGGTGCCTTTAGTCACATTTAAAACGTATTTGTTAACTAATGAATAAAGCATTCGATAAACGACATTGTAACTGTTCTCGTTTTAAGACTTGAATTTTTCAACATATTTAACGGTTAATTCTTGATATTGTAAAAACATTTTTAAGATCCAAGATGCAAAAATTGCAGGTTCAAGCCCAGGAAGGTACTATGCTTTTATGTATATAATTTGTGTTTATAATTCATCACATGATCTGCGACGAATGTAAACATAAGGAACTTGCATGAGTTTTAACGCATCCACCAGCCACATCCCTATGGGATTATCGTGGTTGAATATGTCGACATTTACCAACTATATTTTTGTGTCGTATTTTTTAATGTTGTCAGATGAATTCTTGATACTAACCTAAAATAACAACATCGTAACAGTCCAATGATTTTCTATATCTTAATATTAATTTGAATGATGACATTACGACTTTGTTATACTTTTAGTTGCGTCACATGACAGTAATCACGTATTCCGAACCGAATTTCGGCTACGGTGGTCTATTTCATCGAGGCTAGTCTGAATGCACAAGATATATTATAGTACATACACAAATCGGAAAGAAAATAATGACGATTTCCTATCTCCGAACTCCTAGTTTATTGACGGAAACCCGGACTCGGATCCTGGAATCTATGGATTTGCAGAGACTGCAATATTAGGATTAGACTCGACCAACGAGATATCAAATGATATCGGATAACGTTATTGACTTGTCAATTCTATTAAACGTCGTTTTGTATCTGATTAGCCAATTTAGCCATTCGTGTTAATGACTAGTCCTTTGTCTGCTTTCCCTCTAATTGAGGCTTGTAGCTATAAATTTATTCAAGAATAAACTTTTGTAGCACCTTTTACCAATAAGTTGCTAATTGCTATCTCTGTTTCAAATTTGCATTTAATTTGCTTCTATATCTAATAAAATGATTTTAAATACAATTAACTTTTATTATACTTGAAATTTACAAGTGTTATTACACATATTCATTAACTTTGTTTTTTGTTACAGCTGTGGTGGTTCGCTATCTTACAAAAAGGTACATAGGAGAATATAGTTCGACCGGTGGTAAGTTCATTTTTATTATTAATTGAGTATTATTAATGAAGAAAAATATACTTTTACCAAAATTATTAAATTAATATTTATATTTAATTACATTAAAACCACAAATCAAAATTAAAAATAATTATTATTATTAAACAAATCGTGACCGCGTGGAATGGTCGCAAGAATGCTAGCAGCATTTCCCCTTTGAATCGCAATTCCGATTCTCTGGGCGAAAAATGAATCGTCACTTTCCTGTCACCAGTAGAGGCAATAAGACGGGTTGTAATATTATTATTATTGTTAATATTAATATTATTGTCTATATATAGTATTTGTATATAAAAACTTATCTTTATTTCTACCATGAGAATATTTTTTATTAATTAATAACAGTTATGACTATTAGATCAAGTACAGATCAAGTACTGCTAGCATTCCTGCCACCACTCCACGCGGTCATTAAAAAAATATTCTTTTAATAAGTACAGACCGAGTGTGAAATATAATGTACCTTTTTAAGTTCAAAGTTTGCGTAGAAGTATCAATGGTAAGTATCAAATACTTTCTGAAGATAAGCCCTTAAACTCTGCCAAGCGTCAGATGCCAATAGTTTATTTGCGAAATTGGCAAGTGTATCATAGCCAAGGCTGGACGAGGCCGGCGCCACTAACTCGGGCAATGACTTTTTAGAAGATTGCGTGGAAATTTAAAATTCCCGGCACGTTACATCACAATTTTCCTTTACAATCCCGTGATTAATGCTATGGTCTTTTTATGTTTCTAAACAAGGTCTCTTGCGAAAATTATATTTTGTTATAAGGCTTTGCGAAATAATTACGATACGCCCGCATATTAATAGCTAGTTAGTGGTGCATATTTACAAATATGTTTCTTTTTCTAGATTTCTTATATCAGCATCGAGTTTCTTTTGATGGTGTCACATCAGAGGTTGAAATTTTAGATACTTGTGGGTGTGCAGTGAGTATAATTTTTTGTTGCTGAAATATCTTATATTATTTTCGTTTTTATTGATGATAAATGTATAATTGTGTTTTTTTTTATTATATCAACAGAAACGGGGCTGTTTAGCAGAGCACCTTCGCTGGGGCGACGCTTTTGCAGTAGTTTACTCTGTGTGTGATCGACGCTCATTTCTAGCTGCGGCTGAGTTGTTGGCACTACTGGAAAGGACTAGATTGCCCGGATGTTCTGCTGTCACTCTCCTTGGGAATAAGAGAGACTTGGAGCACGCCAGGTAAAGATTTTAATGCGTATTGGAACATATTGTAAACAGATTTTACAGTCGTCAGAAACAAAAACAGGATTACGTTGTGGGATGTTATCGTTTAAAAATTTTTTTTTTCATAATCGATATCTTCTTTTGACTACGAAGATATTATTGTAATTATAGTTGCGGATATTATATTATGTGTTTGCCAATACAGTTGCTTACTCAAATCTCTCACACTCTTAACCCCTTGGGTCGGCAATCCAACAAGACCAGAGAGAGAGAGAAAGAGAGAGAGAGATAGAGCAAACGTTGGACCAATGATTTTACGGGCTTTCCGAAGCACGTAAAATCAGTTAACTTATTACAGATAAATATTGATGTTGACAATTATGACGTAGTTTGAATATTTATATTAATATAATTCCAAATAAATAGTCCAAGTCGATAATTTTATTCCACCTTTTATATGACGTAACGGAGCAAAAATCTATGTGTAAATAATTGCCGATAAGACGCAAATTATTTTCCTAACTAGAAACATTTAGAAATTTTCATCCGTGGAGTAACAAGGCACAGCTTTGATATACATGTAAATATTATGAAACACACCTACGGTTGGAAGAATATAGCCATTATGGGACATTACTATGTAGTTATGCCACTTTTACTTGAACTGTGTAGTATTACATAGCGACCGACGACGGGTGATGTGAATGCTTGAAGAATAGTGGCGCCGCTTTCTTGCATTTCTGTGATGGTAGACCAAGAATTACAAACACACCGTTCTAAATAAGCACAACGTTATTGACGCAATGTGACATAAAATGAAAGTTGAAAATAAGATGTTATGATATTCGCAAACTTTTATGTGATACTGATATCTTATAATTTAATGACTTATCTCTTCTCCTTTACATATAAAATTATATTAAACTGAATAATTAGGTATTACATAATTTACAATATTATATTGAAATATATTTTTATTACTTGGTGATTTATTTTTATAATACATTTTAATATTAATGATAATTAACTATTTTTAAAAATAACTTAATTTAAGAAATATTCTTATGTAATTAATTAATTATTTATGTACGTCAATGTTAAATATTATTTTTTATTTGAATAGGGTTGTGAAGACAGAGGAAGGACAAGAAATGTCATTGAGATTCGGGTGTCAGTTTTATGAAGTGTCAGCGGCGGAGTCGTGCGCGGGCGCCGCGCTTGCTTTCCACGCATTACTGCGGGAGGCACGAGCGCTCGCCATGCTCTTGCCTACTCCACGTCGCAAGCTTGCTGCTTATTCTGTATCAAAGGTACTATTTTTACTAAACTAATTACATTATTGGTAAAAAAATACGTTTGTTGTACATTTATTAAAGTTCAAAGCAGAAAATATTGACAAATATTTTTAAAAACAATCTAGTCAGATAATTAAATTATACATTTTGCAAGCGGTCTGATTCAGGCCAAATTTAATTTATGTATTTCGTTCGAAAATGTAGAGCACACCGATTAGTCTATATTTTAAGAGGCACTCAACAAATTTAAAAATTCATTACATTTACGTATAATTACTATGGTATCTCTTTACGCAGGTAATTGGTACAATCCTCGGCTTGAGCAACAAAAGCGTAAGAAAGAAACGACCATCACTCAGCATATGATTTATCAAAGCGATTAAACTTTTGGTCTCGTTTACTCCTCGAAGGGGTTTGTTGTCTTTCCGCAAGTCGTGAAAAGTTTTCCGACGCAGACTTGGACTGAAGTCCTGGTTGACTTGATGTTGGAATGGAAAGTAGCGTTGGGTGCTGACTTAATGGTTTAAGCGAATTAATATACTCGTTTTATATGTAATTGTATACGACACAGTCAACATTTTTATACATGATGTAAGTTATTTTTAAACATTTTAAGGGAATTTTCCTTGTAAATTGTAGGATTTTTTACAATGACATTTTACAATGAGATGGAATAAATTGTAATATTGTATTAATCGTTGTTATTAAATACCAGAACTTTATGATGTTTATTAAATTGTTGTCAATGAAAAATATTTTCATATTTTGAATTATACATAAATTTTTACTTACCATACAGGGTAAATATTGAACATTTTTCTTAGTGTATATTGTGAACTGTTTATCCTTATCAATACCTTTAGTGCTTTAGCGCACTTATCATTGACCGTTTCGTTTTTGAGAGTTTTGAAGGTTTATTTTTAGTCTTTAAACGTTTTTATATTATCAAGTTCATTCATATTTCAGAATTTTTATTATTGTCGTGTTGATATCACAATAACTACCTTACACAGTTTTTGATTAATTAATGTTTCGTAACTTGACTTAATTCACAGTTTTAGCAATTTCTCTTTATTTTAACTGTGTTAATTAATTCCAAAGCATTCATCCTGCTGGTCTTAAAAAAATAATGTAAATATGAATTTATTCTACTTTAGATAGCTTTTTAATCTATAAGTTTGACCCACCAATAATTATTTTGTATTTTCCTTTATATCCTATTAATGATAAGAATTTGTCTCTCAATTTAAAATATGGACCAGAAACTTAGTCTTGTTATAATTTATATCTACCTAAGTAATTGTATTTGCAATTAGATTTTTTTTTGTAATAAAAGCTTTTTAAACGAATTCAAAAACTAAATACAATATTTGCATTACCATTGTTGTTTTATTTGTGTTTAAGTAGATTTTATTATAAGTACTTTTTTATAACGATTAAAACAGTAAAAAAATAAGTATTGTTGCATTATTAACCATCAATACCAACGTGCATTATCAACCATCCCATTCATCGGCAATGCTCGCAATTCGGGAACCTACTTGCCTTCCTTTGTATACTCGTAGTTACACTGGTTTAAACCGGAACACAAAAATATATAGTCTTGCTGTTTGGCGGTAGAATTTCTGACAAATGAGAGATATACTTGCATAAAGCTCTACTGCCAAGTAGATGATACATGTGTACTACATTAGAAGTTTAAAAAATATCACGAAATTGGTGTAATTTTTCGTTTAATTATTATTATTAACGAATTCCGACTTTTCATACTTGAATCAATCTTTCTTGTCATCAATTACAGACAGCAAAATAATTACAATACACGGGCGATTATATCATTTTTTAAATATTCAATTATATCAAGTATAACAACACTGAAGTTATTTACATATATATAAAAATACATTATTTTTTTTATTTATTCTTTCATTAGCTACCGATTTAAGAAACGAGTCTTGTCTTTTGACACAAATACCTATAGGTTAATGTCCAATAGGTATTTACTACATCAAACAAGCCATATCAACAATCCGGTAGCTTTATTTTATTTGTCCGTTTGAATTTAATGATGTGTTATTCTTAATTTAATGAAGTGCTAAATATAAGTGAGTAAGTTATTCAATATCATAAAATAACATAATATGAGATTAGACATCTAAAAATGACGTATTAACTTTCATTTTTATAAATAAGTATCGTATATGTTTGTAATCCAGCGATAGATGACTATACGTCGTGTTTATTTAATTTCTTGTTTCGCGCTGTTAACAAGCTTAGGAAACCTGCATGATTCAGATGAAATTGTGCCACAGGTGCGTAACCCGCATCGGAGCAACGTGGTGGAATAAGCTCCAAGCTTTCTTAAGAGAGGAAGTATTTCCCAAGTATTGGAATCTTTTTATAAACCAATTGCATGTCTTATTGCAGTGGAAATACGAAATACAGCCTTTTCGTACAAGAAATGTATTTTATTCTTAACTAAATACTGTACAGCAGTATGGACAAGGCTTTAGTTACAAATTGTACACTAGATTAACTAAAAGTGAACCGTTATTTTTTTTAAGTGTTTTGAAGATAAAGTTGCTGTCAATATCTATATACGAGTATAACGGTAATAATAGTCTAAGTAAATAAAAATCTTCATTTTATTGATGTGAATCAATAAAAATATGTGGTGAAGAAAATCACCGTCATATGGGGGGATAGCCTCATAGTCATTATCTTTGCTTTATTGACAATTTAAAAAGAAATCACCGAGTTTTATTACTCATTTTTCCTCAGGTAAGGGTATTTAATTTTCCGAGCCAGCGGTAGTTTTGGATGTGAAACATCTATAGGCGCAGGTTAAACTGATTGTTGCCATGGCGAGTGGCGACTGGCGACGCATCGCCACGGTATACGATGGTATACACAGCGTGTAACAAAATTCGTGTCCGACCCGTAAAATGGTTATTAGGTATCGTGAGAATGTGGTGCGTGATGACATAGACTACAAACCGTTCTCTATAATAGAAGATGTTTATGATTATTTTCTGTGTTGATTACAACAATTAAAATAATGTTAGTAATTTATCAGTACGCCATTTTAATAGCAAATATGTACTTTGACGCCTTTCACTTCTCAATAAAGTTAAAACTTAAATGTTTAAGCAGACTAAAAATAACTACATTCATCTTTAATAAAAGTTATTTTCTCAATATTAATATATGAATTGAAGCATAATAAATATAGTTGTAGTGAAACTAGGGCTGTGAGTATGCAGTTTTTTTGTGAATTTACCTATTGTCTTAGAAAATATTGTATATAGAAAAAAAAGGTTTAAAAAAGGTTTACTGCTTATAAAAATATTTAAGAGAAGGAATGCAAATTTAAACGAAATACCTATGAAACAGTTTAATTACTTTTGAAAAATTAATAAAGATGGAAGATCTTAAAATTATTTATTAAATTTAACGTGAGAGTTAATTGTTTTGTTTAATTCAAACTTATGAACCGTTAACTTATGATTCTTGTAATAACTTAAACACTTTATGGCATTTCAGCGACCATAAATAAATTTTAAAAGGCTTACAGCTGCAATGAATACAATCGAATAAATCATTTGAAATTTATGAATGTACTCACTTTTGACCTTCCTCAACTGTATACCTTTGATCAACAACTTTCATAAGAAACAAATACTCTTAAAATTATTCGGCGATTAACACGGTTATAATAGAAATATGGAAATTATAATAAGATTTTGACCGCAATGCTAAAGATTATCCTCTATGAAGAGAATCTATATATATATAATATGATAAGATGTCTCTTTGTTTCATTATCCAAAGACCAAATCACTTCTGAGGTAAATAAAAACTACCACCAAAACAAGCTGACTTGAAGAAACAGCGAAAGAAATCATCTATGAAAGAAATTATCTATAATTGTATAACCTTTCGCTCACGAATATTTATTTACATATTTCTATCGTTTGAACGCTTTTTGGAATTCAAAAAGTGGTAAAGCAGTAAACAAATCAAACAAGATTTATCTCATAAATTGTTTTCTTCAAATTCTTTAATATTTTTCCGAACTTGCAAAATTGCTTGACCATTTCAACCACGAATTAAAATCAAATAAAGTTCTCATGTAACCCATTCCATTTTAACGAGGACCGGCATATCCCAGATTCTAGATTGATTGCGAACCACCCACCGGATTTCAACGAGAAGGATTTAAATTGCAGTATTTATTCGAAGTCTCGCTTGCATCAATGTAGGTTGCGCGGATGTGATAAATGTGTCCCTTTTCACTACTTGTCAGGGATAGACGTTAAAGAACGAGTCGGTAATTACAACTATACATAATATACGTAGGTAAACGGTACTAGATACTAAGATTACGTGTTCTTTCCTAATAGGAATGGCAGTTCTAGAATTGTAGGTGAAGGCGGCAAAATTATAAAACTCCGTTCACATCATTACTTGGAATTGTAAATACTTTGACTCTCGACGAATAGAACCTAAATAACACGTTGGGTTATAAATATATGTAATAAAATTATTTCGCATATATTTGTTCGAAATACGCATTTTAATACTGTCCCTATAGAATTTACTGAATCCTGGAAGAATCCGAGTTATTTTTGGCCAGACGCACAATTGCGTCTGGCGATTTTGTATAGCCAGAAGGTACCATTAATCAACCGATCCGTTGTTTAGGAATAATTTGAGTAGTGAATTGACTTCGCCGCCATAACATTAACATAAAAATCAATCCAAAACTAATTTATGTACGTGACTTAACTCTAAACATTTTAATACAAACATTCTTTGGATTTTCGCTTAACATAATTGTTACAACTTAAGTAAAGTATGGTTTGACATTAACTCGTGTATTTACTTGTACTACAAAGTAATCAAAAGGCTTAAAAAGGTACTTTTCTCCAATTTAGTCGTGTGATCCAACTTCGATTAAACCTATTGTCTCGATTGGCATTAAGTTTCATGATATTTTATTTATGTTATTTCATTGTAGCCTTTAAATTGATTGGAAATAAGAGTCATATTGGGTTTTAGAGTTGATGATATTTACGTTGTTTTTTCGAGTAACGTGTCGGCGCCAGAGAGGAAACGTGTACTTGCTGCGCACGACTACGATGCGCTTATTGAAAATGGCACATTATCATAATGCAACAAGTGGAATGTTAGTGATGCCCTTATAAGGCAAAAGGCTATACGTTCAAAACGTTTTTCTATAATAATTTTGAACGATTTTAAATTTAGTTTATTTTCTTATTGTTCTGTATCTTTTACATGTTATAATTGTAATAGACTTTGTGATTGTGCGCCTTTTTTAATACAAATATTAGTTCGTTTGGTAACTTAGTCACAGTTGTGGTTTACAGAAAAACAATTCAATCCAAACAGTGAAACGGCTGCAGTAATGAAATGTATCGTTATTGTAAGCTGTTTCTACACACTTTAATGATTATTTTAATAAAATGCTTGATTTTATAAAAATAAGTTGAACGTAAAACAATAGTCTGAAATGAAAGTTTATTTGACACAACTTATCGTTGATGAGTTGTTTTACGAAATGGGCTGTAAGCGTAATATTGTGACGTGAATATTTTTATTCTATTTAGGTACAGAGGTACCTTCTACACTGGTAGGTAACAATTAAAACTAAATATTAGTATCTCAGTGATCTATGTGACTTTTGTAAGCGTATTGCGATCATTTGGCAGACTCGCTTAGAAGAGTGGAGCAAGTTAATATTCGTCGTTTATAATCTGTTGTGATTTGTACTCATAAATCATGCGTGTTAGAATTGGAACAAGTTTGCTAAAAGAAGGTCAGCGCTGCAGTAACCCAAACGCTATAATTATAAACCATTTTTAAAAATTACATCCGTTTGTTTTGTTTGTTTATCATCAAAGGTTTCTTGTTTATATTTGGAATATATATTCGAACAATTTAAGAAATTCGTAAGATAATCGTTTAGGACAAACCAATTTTTACTCTATACTTATAGGTATGACTCGCAAAAATACTACGAACAGAGATGATTCCTTTTTGAAGTTGAATACTAACTTTATTTACACTTCTCAAATCAATCCTTATAAAGCAAAATCTGAATGAACGTTAATGTTCTGGTATACATCGATAAAATCTCCGCAATCATAATGTCAGTTTCTGTCGTTAAGTTAAACATCAATTTGTATGGAAGGCGCGAAACCTCATTATAATAAACGCCGTATGACTCAGAGTCGGTAGTGCCTGTGGCGAAATCGAGACATTTATTTCTAGACTAGGCCAGTCTACAATAAATAACCCAATGCCGGCGATTGCAATACAAACCGACAGTTTTATAATAACCACTAAACCAAGTTATACTATTAATATGGAAAAAAATGCTGTTGGGCATGACTATTGTGATTAAATGGGAACAGTTTAATATGCACCGTGATTTGTAGGGTCGGCTGTAATAGGAAGTAATTAATCCTATGTCTTATTTATCATGTTTCTGTCGCAGCAGGTGACTGCGCGGGCGGCTTCCCGGAACGCAGACTCGAACAAACGAAATGACAGTGTCTTTATTACATAAGAGGAGCGTAAAGTTTATGATTATGGTTATATATTGATAAACGTGTCATAAGCCATATAACGAAAACTGCATCTAATATTCAGTCTTACATCTAAACTTCCGTATATAATTATTATTGATTAATTATGAAACTAACTAAGACTTCTTGTTAATTTATCTTCTTATTTGTATGCCATTATCTTTATTTTCTTTTATTTTTTGTGATTATTTATGAATATTGTAATAAGGTGTTATTTAAATTATATATTTAAAATAATGAGAATTACCAACGATAAGTGTACCTACATACTCGTAACGTTCAAAACAAGACCACAATACGATACTTTGACAGTACGCTACACGCGCGCACCATATCTCAGCAAGCAACCTAAAAATAACAGTAGCACACGAAATATAAACAAAACGTTAGACTCTTTACATACCGTTACCATATCTCGCTGCCGTTTCTCGCAATCCAACTGATAAATTGAAACATAATTTTTAGTCACTTCTGGGAATTATGTTTACGATTAATTAATGTGGAAATAATAACACTCGTATCACATACTTATTTTATCTATGAATATTGAGCGCACCATCACGCATACAGCACGTAATGTTATTTTTTTTTTTTAATAATTCATCAATTTTGCATCTTATATGTTTTGGATATGCTGTATTCTTGTAAAATATGTGAAATGGCTTCGTTAGTCTCGTTTTAAATTGCGTATATATATATATATATATATATATATATATAATGTCTTAATGTCCGCCATTGTGAACAATAATTTCATGTGTAAAATAACCATGTAAAAAATTCTCAGTGCAATAAAGAGTATTATATACTTATGAGGTGAAATACGTAATTGCTCCAATGCTTGATATACCAATTTTTGGATATACAAATATATTGTAGAAATGCATCCGACACATGCAGGTTTCCTCACTAGGTTTTCCTTCATCGCCGAGCGCCGAACATGGATGCTCACTGGTTTGAACTAGGAATCTTAAATTAAGTTTTATCACTAGGCGAAATCTTCTCAATAAAAAATTATATTAACAAAGAGATACTGAGTTCAAATCAGTTTAACATTAGCGTTTTATTGGACATTGTATTGGATACATGTAGGAGAATCTGTCTGGATTACGGAGCTTGATGGTAGAATGAATAATTGTACGTCTGTGACCTAACCTAGTATTCAATCGCGTCTAGCGGCTAACAGTTCGACATCTCGTGCCAGTTGCATCAAAGACGGGAATGTTTAATGGGGCGTACATTGAACTTGTACGGCCTATCGACTTACGAGAATAACACATAGGGGGTACTGTCCCTATAATGCTCCTTTAAACTTGTATAAAATGTACCAACATTAAATTACACTCTGTAAGCCAGCTAATTACTTGTGTCAAAAAATTTACCTTTATGTACCCTTCCATTAACAAATAATAAATCCACATTATTCCAACTAATTGTGATTATAATATCTTTTTAGAATACGATTTTACTTTAGTTAGAGATTCAAACAGCAAAGAGAAAAACATTGCATTATTTGTTGAACATCTTTGCTTAAACATTCATACTTTATCAACAATAATATTTGCTTTATCCACTACATACGATTTACGTGTAATAATCTCTGGCGCCTCGCGGTGCATTGACTTATCGATTATATCATTCTCAGCCATATACTCGCAATTTACGCGTTAGATAAGGCCGAGTAACATATCCACTTGTCAAGTTTATATAGAAAATTACATTTTAATGGGCTAAGTAGACGGATGTGTATGGTGCACTCGTTCTGCAAGGAGTGCGCGATGAACGCAGACGACCCAAACACGGGAACCTGTAGAATGTATTGCCGTAACGCAACGTACGGCAACTACACGTAACACATATAAAAACTGAAGTGTTTTGTACGATATATAAATATTGATTGGTTCGTGTTCACTTCGAACCGCTCATGTTTAATATAAATGTAATACAAGTAATGTATTGATCTATACTAGACCGAGGAGCGCCAAAATAGAAATTCGCTCATGACATTTGATACTTATTTAAAGTCAATTGATTTTATATAAACGTCGACAGACTCGTTCGAGATAATCATTACGATGGATGCACACTATTTGGATAAATTGGAAATTACAAGCAGCTGTCAATATAACAAATGGTTTTATCTTGAAGCGGTGATGTGACCTACATACGGGGCCCGATGGGAAGGTGATCGGAAGTCATATAAACTTGACCTCACAACTTGATGTCGACGGTGAAAGTTAACAGTAGCCGTGTAATGAAGGCTCGCTTCCACCACATTACTCTTCTGACTAATTTACGCTTGCACTTTTAAATTTTAAAGTTATAATTAACCGTATGTGGCCTGTTGGTTTTCCATTACCATCAATCACATATGTTTACCTTGTACACTTCGTAATATAGAAGATTGTTATTATATTAATAAGGGTTGTAAGCTTAATTAAAAGGTTTTATTATTAAAAATATTGATCAAATATGTTTTATTTATCACATAAAATATTTGCATAAGCAAATGAGTTAAAGGAAACTATAATAATAAGGTCCTCCAGACCGATTTCGGCCACGGCGGCCAATCCCAAGAAAGATTAGCCAACAGATATTATAGTGCACAAGTGTGTG
The DNA here is from genome assembly GCA_963151315.1 of Nymphalis c-album. Taxonomy (NCBI): domain Eukaryota; kingdom Metazoa; phylum Arthropoda; class Insecta; order Lepidoptera; family Nymphalidae; genus Nymphalis; species Nymphalis c-album. The sequence goes on from OY720588.1 coordinate 7,915,637, forward strand.
CGCAAACACAGATGCACTCTCTTTTCCTTAGCTCTCATAATCCGATGGGACGGCAATCCGACAGAGAAAAGTACAGGCGCAGGACCAACGGCTTAACGTGCTTTCCGAGGCACGGGAGTGTACACACTTCCAACTTCCAGACTACTGAGAATTTTCTGAGCGAAAAACCCCAAAAACTATTTATTTAAAGGAAAATAAAGAGCACGTAACCTTTATATTAATTGCTAAATTTAAAACTTCTCTCTATCTAAAAATCAAATAAACGGCAGTGAATGATTTTGATACTTAATGATGTTTATCAACATCATTAAGTAAACGGGTTATTCCTACCCTCTATAAGTTTTTCAAGGTAGAAATTGAATACACTTTTCGAGTAAGTGTAAACATCGAAATTCAAAATTCAATTATTTATTACCGACCAACCGTTTTAGGTAACAATTTTTTAATGAGGAGCTGCCTCATGTACTAGCGATTGACTTTTTTGCCAGTTTTTTTAATATTATAAGCCTTTAATCCAGTCTTTTATTGACAACTCAAGGATTTCAATCACAAAACTAATTAAGTTTGTTTACCGTTGATGGTTTATATATCATTATATTATGTAATTGTAGACGACATAACCCTATACTCAGATATATATTTTGATAAAAATCTCAAAATTTATTATAAATTGGTAAGATGTTCTTGAAGGAAACTTTATTTATCTTCACATAAAACGATCGCAACGTGTTATAATTATAAGTTATGTTAAATAACCTGTAAACTGACATGGTTTAAAAAAATAAATAAATTATATTGTCCTTAAAATCTTCTAAATATGGTCATTGTCAGACCGGACTACTTGTTCGTTTAATTTGTCCCCATATCTTTATATATAGGAACAATTAAGTGATTTTTAAGTCATAAAATTTTCTGTGCAGCTAAAATATACCAACATATCTGCTCTGGCAAGCTTTTTACCTTATAGATAGATGTTAGGTCTTGTAGCTTATGTTATTTCTTCATGATGTTTTCCTTTGCATGTCACGAAATAAGTGCTTATTCGAATTTGATCCTGGTTTTTGATTATCGGTTCTCATTCTTTACACTATCTATAAATATATATATACGAGTATATATCTATTATTATACCTAAATAAAAAAAAACTTACGATTTCTTAATATAATAAAAATATTATAAATAATAAGACGAGCCGGTTGGCGTGGTTGGTAGATACTTGCCTTTCGCGCCGCACATTTCTGTGTATGATCTGTTTGTCCTGAGTCTGGTTGTAATTATCTATATAAGTCTGCATTTACAAAAGAAAAGTAGTATATGTATCAGTTATTTGGTTATCCGATGGCCGTGTGTGAATAATGTCCCGGAATATTATTGTTAATTTGTTATTGTATTGTTATTATATATTGAAACAGCAGTTTCTAAAATTCAATCAATTTTAATTTCTTAGCTATTAGCTTAGCATTAATAAACAATTTACATTTAAAAATAGAAAATATTTAATTTATTATTAATCTCTCTACATATGCTTTAATTATGAGAATTAATAAGATTCATCGATTAATTTCGTTGAATAGATGAATATTATTAAAATAATAAACGGAGACTTCAAAGAAGTTGCCACTAAAAAGTTTTTAGAATACATTACAAAGAACTTAAATATATTTTAGAAATGCAGTTTATCTATTCGAAGTTCAAAGGCAAATGTCAAGTTCAAGATCTTAAAGATAGCTAAAATAATAATAAAATCAAGATAACAGATACGTACCTATTACGTAAGAGCAACCAAGAACCGCTTGATCAATGAATAATTCATTTATGCACGTTTTAGGAGAATTTCTTAAAGGCGTGATCTAAATATTCTTATAGAAAAGTCATTTAATTCTGTTCGAATACATTAAGTCTTCTGGGAACCTAAAGAATGTATCGACATTCCGTTGCCAGATACCTATATATGTAAAACGCAAATCTTTTACCTAATATATGTGTTGGTATCCGGAGAATGTGAGAACTAGGAGTATGTCTTGGTATTCTCGATGTGCGACATTAAATGCAATTTTATTTATATTGGATCGTTTAGATCTCACGAACGATGCAAATACTTTTCGATTCAAACATCGTTTAAGTAATAAACTTTACTTTAAACAATATAGGATGATATAATATGTAAGGGGTGAACTTTATTGTACTGCCGACATTATTATAGGTATCAACAATTATAGACACTAAACGTTTCTCATCAAATCCATAAGTTTTAATCGATTACTTAAGCATCATGGAATATTTTTATGAAGATGGCTTCTCTGCAAATTATTTATGAAGTTTCAATAATAAAAACAACTACAACAAAATTTGTGTCATTTTTTTGTATAAAAGAGTACTAGAAGTTTATTTTACACAAAAGTATATTAAAACTACTACTCAGGTTAACTGCGTCGTGAGATCTGTCTGTCTCGACTAAAATATTGTTTTCATGGGAGTGTTCATAACGATTTTGCTTCCATGTTTTGTCAGTAATGCTACAATATTTCGTGAGTAACGATTTAGATAAGCTTAAAAGCAGCTGGCTAAATTAAAATTTGTCTTACCATTTATGGTCTGCTTAGTTGTGGTTTAATTATGTGTAATGCTAAGTTATTTCATTCGAAACATTTATTTTAAGGGTTTGCAATTATAAATATTGAATAGGTATTCAATTTTCTTCCTTATGCTAATAAGAAAATGTCGTCGCCATACATAGTAAAATAATGAACTGCTTATTCCAGTGACGAACTTGTTACAATTATGTATACTTTATTATAAGTTAAATCGTTTATTTTATTGAAAACAAAATTAACAAATATTTTCTACTGGCTCATAAAAACTATAATAAGATAAGTTAAATAACCTTACAAGTCCCATCGTAGAGCAAAACCTACCTCTCACATTATAAATTAAAAAAATAATAATTTATTAACATAAAAACAATTATTACATTTTGACATTATTCAATTAACCCAATCAAAGAAGCGAAAATCTATTGATCTTTCAATTAAATTTTGGCAAATGGTTAAAAATCCAAAAAAATAACCAAATCAAATACTTAACTCAAGTAGTTGGGTTTTACAGTTGGCTATAAACATAAACTCAAGAGTTCATTTAAGCTATCTGAGAATATAAAGAGGTTATGGTACCTATTTGCTATAAATAAAAAACGAAGTTTCATAATTCTTTGAAATGCTATGAGCTTATGGTTATGGTAATATGTAAATTTATATTTGTACACATATTTTTTAAATAAGTTTCATAATGGAGTTTCTAAAATATTTTAAATAAAATTGTGTAATAAAATATATTATCTGCTCTTTTTCTTCCTCAACAAAACGTTAAAGTGTAAACCGTACACAATCGTACATTAATATATTTAAATCGTTTTGATCTTCTTCGCTTTAATTCAATATAAATTGCTTAATTTACTTTTATATCTCAATACAATTTTGAAGCAGGCAATTTCTTTGTATTCTAATAAATAGAGTGCGGCTCTGGTACGCTAGAAATAGCTGGGACGACTTAATAATGTAAATTAATTCGCCCGATTCTGCACCGTTGGGATTTAGTCGCGTTCCTGTGCAACTTTAGCTCGCAAGCGCCATCATTAACCGTCTCGCCTCTCGGCCCTACTAAGATTGCGTACTTTTTATAATCGTCATGCTATTTGTTTCTTGTTGAATAAATCTGACGCTTTTTTATTCACGTTACTTATAGGTATCCTCAGCCGATTTAAATTTATTCAGACTTGGGATTTGGTCGGTTAATTATATTTAAAATAATTTGTTATCTATGATTAAATAATAGTTGATTATATTTTGCAAATGACGATGTAACCATATTTAAGTGTATATATACAACGCGTAATAAACCAATGGTAACACTTGGTCAACGATCAATTAGCATCCTGAGTAAGACTTGACTATCCGCATTCTTCCCACTAGATCCGTTCCCACATTGCTAAACGAAACTATATTTAAATAGAAAATTATTTTATAGTATTTAAAGAAATATTATTTTATGACGTGAATGAACATTTCGTAAGTGCGATGAAATGTAAGAGTTGCAAAAGTCAAATAGTAAATTGTTGAGTTTGTCGGCGAAAGTGTCGGAGTCTACGCATACGCGTGACAACAATGCTAGTGAAAGTAGTGTGGGATTTAGTCAAAATAGCTAATATTAGATGATTTGTTGTACGCAGAATCCGCGCTCGCGTAATTGCCGAGCCCTTTGGCGAAGCACGCTCCATAACTAGTAGGTTCACTTATTTGGATAATGATTATCACAGACTAGTAGGCTTCATGTTGGTAATAGCTATTATATTGTAAGAAATTCAACATATAATAAAAAGAAAACCAAAAACAAATAATTTTTGATTATTTTTTAAAACTAAATAAGTAGCATTATTCATATTCTTATGAAGCATTTCTAATGAATAAGTGTCATTCTTAGTACTCCTGCTGAAAGTTAAGTAGCGTTCAACTAAGTGTCTGATTTGAGGGGGGGTTTCAGTATTCGGCCGTAAACTTAATAAATAATTAAATGAGCACCCTTGGAATGACATAGCCATGCTAGGTCAAAATTAAGATTTATTTGATGGTAGTGTAGGTACCACGCTGACCTATCGCTTAACAAGACAATGTGATTACAGCCAATCTAATTTAATGTAATTTTGTAATTACATACAAAGAACAAGGGATAGAAGATCGTGTAAGGATTTATTGAATACTTCTGCTGTACAAGCCAAGCTGTATAGGCAAGTATAATATTATCAAACGGTCTATTTGTTCGTCTATAATGTGAAAATGAAACGGTACTGATGGTGTTGTCATTTACCGCGTACCGAAGCAGAAATATTGCTATACCATCCAGAGCCTAATCCTAAGTTTAACGCAATTGGCGCAAACATTTAGGGTCAATAACGAATTCTTCGCAGATTCCAATAAACATCAATTATCCTAAAATTTAGATTACGATTCTACTTTGAAATCAAAAATAAAACAAAAATGACATGGAAGCACATAAGAAAAACGCAATAAAAATTAATAGAAAAGTTACACCAAAGACAAGGACAATCTAAAAAAATTAATAGTCCCAGAAAACTGCCAGCAGTGCCAGCGTTCGAGAATTTTAATATCGGATTAATCGCTTTGAACTAATTTTAAAATCATATCACTTTATTTTAAGGGTATTATTTAAAATGACGTGACGAGACCGTATTAATGTTAAGGGATTAGTTAGCTTAAACCGAAGCGTCAAGTTTTGTAAGTTGACACTAAGTATAAACATGAGAAATTTTATTTGTAAGTCAAGGATTTATTAGTAATAAAGCTGCCAAATTACAGTATACTTTAAAATAAATTACTATTAAGTTGTAATATATTATTGTAATGTTATCAGTACTCTCAATGAAAGTTAAATTATGCATCTTATTTTAGCGGAGAGTATACTTTTCGAGATAAATATATTTTTAAATAACAACATTTCAATAAACTGGCACGGGAATGCCTTATTACAAAACTCTTGAGCGAACAAAGCATGAAGAGTGGAATCATATATCATAGGATTGTATCGTGGCAAATGTAGATATATTTAAATATAACATGACTTTTATTACCAAAGGTATAAGAGCTATAATGAATTAATTGCATCTCAAATTGAAGTATATCAAGTTTTGGTTCAATGCACGCCGAATGCATTCGATTTCATTGTATTTCTTACGCAATTAAGATGCACTGCTAGAGATATTATCAGACCCACGTCCGCTGATGACAACTGAAACATGCCTATGATGTTCTTTATAATATTCCCTTGGCTGTTGTGCAAGGTTTAGTGTTCTTTTTTTTAAAACATAAGGCGCATGATGACTTATACTTACTTGATGAACAAGACGTCTCTGCATGATTTAAGATTACGTTTAAAAAGATTGATCATAGAAAAAATATTTTTGGAATTGAGCCTAAGCACCTACCTTCAACAGCAACTGCTAGCTTACGTAGACTGGGCCCAGTATGTGTCTTCCGTCCTCCTATTTATACGTATTTTATAGGATACAAGTTGCTGAAGGAAGCTGTGTGTCGTCGATTTTTTTTTATTGAATAGGAAGGCGAGCGTATGAACCACCTGATGGTAATTGGTCACCAACGCCCATAGACATTAGCATTGTAAGAGATGTTAACCATCACTTACATCACCAATGCGCCACCAACCTTGGGAACTAAGATGTTTTGTCCCTTGTATCTGGAATTACACTGGGTGGCACCCTTTAAACCGGAAAACAACAATAGCAAGTACTGCTGTTTTGCGGTAGAATATCTGATGAGTGGGTGGGACTTACCCAGACGAGCTTGCACAAAGCTCTACCACCAAGTAAATACAATGACTTATACAGTTTTTTATGAGAGCGCGTAAAAAATCGACCGGCCACAAATCACATCGCCGGCTCACATGGAGCCCACTGAATCGAATTCAAAACTTAAAATCCCTACTAGAACTCGACTTTATAGAATAAATATATTGGTTTTAATGACTCGGTGAAGAGTAATAACAATATGACAAATATTTTGTATAAGTATCTATTAAAGCAAAAGGTAAATACATTTGAAATAATTAAATACACAAATAAAACATACTTAAATCCGTTCGTCCGCTAATCTAAATGTTTAAAACAAAAAAGGTTTTCGAAGAAAAAATAATGTAAAAAATAAAACCTTTCGGGTAAATGATTTTAAATCACTACTCAATAAGGGCCGTTATGCAAATTACATAACATTAATCGTGCGTCGTAATAATCTCATTTGTCACTGCGATAACATCTCAAGAGCATCCCGCTGCAGGGACGCTACGTAACAGACGAAAGTGAAAACAATTAGGAAATTGATGTTCCACCATTACAGCTTTCGCCGAATCGATCGTATCGTGACTTAACTAATACAAAGAAAACTTATATTGATGATGTCTATAAAAAAACGATTACATTTCTCATTAATAAAAAAAAACATGTATTCATCTTTTCGATCTGCAAAGATTGCTTAGTTACTATACTATACTTATTTAAATAATCTGAATTTCTATCTTTGGTAGTCCGTAGTACGCCACCAAAACAGTGTTATTTAATACATAATGGATCAATCAAGACTATTATTATTTCATTACATAAACAATTCAAACCCATATTTTTAAAGAATAACTAAATGTCTGTTAAATCCTAACATTATAATAAAAAAATAAATTATTTACATTAAACATAATCGTACATATATAAATAATAACGCTGATGTATTGAAAGCGTAATTTTTTTGACGCCATTCTTTTTGTATACGACTTTAATATAATTGTATAAGCGTAAAAGCACAATACCTACATATTTCAATTAAGACTAAGAGACTATTTATAAATAAAATAGCACTTAGTTATTTTTAGTTATATGTATTATAAAATTTCTTTAACATCAACTTAAGTTCACATTGCATCGGTACCCGTAGTAAACAAAGATGCCTTCGCAAGTATTTTCAAAAGAATAAAACGAAAAAATTGCGTGAATTACACTATTCTTTTTCTTATTTGGTGCAAATAGACGTGTGAGGGATCATTGCGCACAAATAGGTGGAAAAATACCCACCTTTAGCAATTTATCCAATTTATATTTAGTAGACAGTGAGAATGCTCGCAAGATATATTGTTAATACGGTTTTTATTTACTGTTTAATGCTCTTTATAGAACACTTAAATCGTTTTATAATTCCGATCTAAAAGAATAAACATAGTTTATCATGTCACGCATGTTTCGATGTTCGGATCTAAATCTCATTCACTTTTTATTTATTCAACTTTTGAAACAGTATTTATGTTTAGTTTGATACTATATTTTCGTTTGTTATACGTACCTAATTATTATTAACTATGATTTATTCAAACTGTAAGTATGCATTAAGGCAAAATAAGGCATGTTTTTTTAGTCGGCAACACACAACAGTATAACGTTCCCAAATGTAAGATGACAGGATGAAATGCTTAAATAAGACATTAAGATATGCTTCACACTTCGGAACGAATTTATAATTTTAGTTTTCGAATGGATATGTTTTTATTTGCAATTTCAATGTTCTCTTAAATTAATATTGCCAAAGAAATCGCGAGCCAGAGTCGGCGTTACTTGTTCTTCCAAAGCGTGACCAATCGATCTGACGTAGTCTTTTCTAATCAACATATCTTATACGATTACTGACTGAGAAATGCTGTCCTGTACGAATTTATTTTTAAACGTTGAAAGTAAAGGTTATAATGTAGCTTCGTACATTTATTTTTTCAAAGGTAAATACAAATATAGGTTTGCAAATGGGCCATCTGATGAGAAGTGATCACCACTGTCCACAGACGTAAGAAATATTAATAATCCCTTAATGCGCCACCAAACTTGGTGAATGAAATGTTATGTCCCTTAGGACATTATAGTCTATCTTTCTTGATTGAATTGAATACATCATTATTCTTTTACATATTACATCTTAGTCCAATTCAACCCCAATAAGACACAAGTTTGCGCGTTAACCGCTAAAAAATCTCCTTTTGTCATATCCCCTCATTTTGAGAATACTCCCCTCGCTGCCACAGCCAGTATTGGGATACTTGGCGTCAAGATTTCGAACATTGTTCAGTTCCGCGGTCAATTGGAAGCTAAAGCTAAATTGGCTTCTAAAAAGCTTGGAGTGCTCAACAAGGCGAGACAGTACTTCACGTCGGCCCATCGCCTTCAACTTTACAAGGCGCAAATTCGGCCCCACATGGAGTACTGCTCTCACCTCTGGGCGGGAGCTCCCCAATACCAGCTTCTTCCTTTTGACCGTATTCAACGTAGAGCAGTTCGAATTGTCGACGATCAGGCTATTACTGATCGGCTTGATCCTTTGGATTTGCGTAGAGATGTAGGGTCTCTCTGCATCCTCTACCGCATATATCACGGGGAGTGTTCTGAGGAGTTGTTTGGTTTAATCCCGGCAGCTGAATTTCACCACCGGACATCGCGCCAGAACTCTAAATTCCATCCCCATCATCGAGGTGAGGTGGTCTGGAAATCCACAACAGTGCGTTTCTTAAGGCATTTCCTGCCTCGCACAATCACTCTGTGGAACCAGCTTTCGCCGGCGACTTTTCCGAACCGATATGACTTAAGAACCTTCAAGAAGAGAGCGTACTCCTTCCTAAAAGGCCGGCAACGCATCTGCATGTCCTCGGATGTTGCAGATGTCCATGGGCGGTGGTAGTCACTTTCCATCAGGTGAGCCTCCTGCTCGTTTGCCCCCTCTATCATAAAAAAAAAACATATTTTTAACAACGCCTCCTTTTTGTACACACACACAAACTCATTTTCTTATGTCCATGTTCTGTCATGTACCTATATTCAATCTGATATAATATGGTAAAAATATGGAATAATATGGTTCAATTATTAAACAACTCACAAAAAACTGGATTTAAATATTGTTTCTATCCAACGAATATCGTTTTGATATGAGGTTTGTTAAGACGTCCGGAACAAATCGATCGTATGTACGATACCCATAGGACACATTGCGAACTTAAGAAATTATAGCAAAATATTTTAATTATAAATTTGTTATAATATGTAAAACATTATTAATACTTTAGTGTCAACTTAAAATGATTTGTTCAAAATCGAAATTCCCAAATACGGATCAATTACATGATCCTGCGACCTATGGAAACCAACTTGTATCCTTATCGGTGAATGTTTAACAAAGAATATTATGCAAATAATAGCTTGTATAATAACTGAAAGTCGACAATTTGACATTGTATGAAGTCGGGTATAGATAATGAGTCGTTTTTTCATCACTGTCAGTTAAGTGAGCACAAGCCTGTCATATATTTTGACACATATCGTACATCAGACGTAATGCATCATCTCAATATTGTTACAAAAATTACGTATCTGTAATAGTTATATAATATTGTTGTTATGATTAAGTTTTTTTTTTCGCAGAATACAATGGACTTGTATGTATTAAAGATGAAGCCTCATGCATAAATCATCATGATAAAATATATTGCCAATATAATTAAAGATGTCACCGCTATTTTCCCAGAAATCTTTATTAACGTAGAAAGTAGAAAGGTTCTACATCTTTAAAAATTAATTAGAATTTTTGTTATTTTCCAGTAGTGTTTATCTAGAAGTTTAAAAATAGATAAATCTATGTTGGCTTATCAACTATATTATGGCCTTTTCAGTTTGGTTTGATGAAATCTTATAGGTTTTTTTATTTAAATTGTCTTCGCATTATTAACCAATCAAAGAACTATTAAGCAAACAGATCAATTGAATTTTAACAACAATACACTTTAATTGAAATTGCAACATATAAACTAATAGATAATATAAATTTTTGATTGAATCGAACAAAGCTTAATCGACACTGAAATAAATGATTTGTAAACTTTCCTAAGGCGTGAAGGTCTTCGAGAGCGGAGAATCAGTACGGAGTACCAGTGAGTCAAAAGTTTGCGTCGTGCCGATATACCCGGTCAGGGTCGGATTTAAAATGGATTATACACCATTAATGGTATTAACTTAGCTTTCTGGTAATGACCCGTCAATGTTATGCAAAGAGGAGTCGTCATTTTCAATAACAACCGACGTCGACGTATTATTATTGTTTTTCCATATAATGTTAAGATTTTTTTATTTACAGGCAAAGCGTATATATCTGTAGCGCAATTTATATAGATGTGTTTATGTAAAATATATATATTTGCTCTCTATTCCCATACTCTCATAACCCGATGAGACGGCGATCCGACACGACCGGTAAGAGTTCAGTCGCAGAACCAACGGCTTTAAGTGCTTTCCGAGGCACAGGAGTGAACACACTTGCAACTTCCAGACTCCGGACTGCTACTGAGAATTTTTGACAGAAAATCTCAATAACATTTTATTGGCCCGACCTGGAAATTGAACCCAGGACCACCGTTTCCGTGGCCTTACATGTAGTCACCAAAGAGGCTGTCATTATTATAATACATATTAATAATATCTAATATGCATAATACATTCATTTAGAACGAGTTGAATGTCCTCCGAAACGATTTCGGTTACGGCAGCAATCTCAAAAAACTAGCCAATAGCGCGAGTTATAATATTATAGTGCTGTGTATACACTTAAAAAACAAGTGCATTTTACTTCCTAATAGTCATAATCAAATCTGATGCATCTGGAAAACGTTGAGGAGCAGGACAGCTTATGTGATCTTCAGACTCCGTGTTGCTTATGAGAATTTGATAAAAAACCTCAATAGCTATGTTTTGGGCTCGTAGTTTTTTTCTAACAAGAAAATTCGGTGCTCTATATATTTTGTCTGATCAAAACCCCTTGAAAGTAAGCTGCTTACTTTCAAGGGGTTATTAAGGGGTATTTTTTTGAAATCTCGAACTTGATTTACCCGTACAAATTAAAATAAAGGTTTAGCAATTTGGCTTTATACCCACTCGAAACTACCACTGTTTTTCAAATAAATAATTTTATAATATTAACATAAGTTATGTATTAAGCATATTATATTTATGAATAGTTTAGTACTCGGTTCCCAATCAATAATTTGAAGATAATACTGCTTGATTAAATAAAATAATTAATTTAAGCGAGGTATGAATTAATATTGAGTCTCGACTCACGATATTCCTTTGCCCAACACATTGACGTGCATTGACATGCAGAAAACATTGCGTAGCCATCATACCGACCACACAGCTGTTACCTCACACAAATGTTAATATTGTTTAATTAGCAAAACCTTATCCCAAAGACATCGATCACGAAACGCGACCCGTCGCTTGCATAATTCTAAGAATATTTTTAACCGGTAAAAGTAGTTCAAATGTTGCGAAGGAATATCACAGATAAAATATTTATAAGACGATTGAAATAAAGATTTAAGGCATTTTAAATTGCTACTGGTTAATTTCAAGACCGGATAAAATAAAAGTGCTACCACTTTTTAAACCGGAAATAAAATCAATCTCTATAATTAATGAACGATCGAATTATGTTTATAATCGTAGCTTAATAAAAATTATCTGAACCTAACTTGGATGGCGTAATATTTAAATAAATAAAGTTTTCTCAGTAGAATAAAAAAAACACAGCATTGTTTCATTTAAACGTTTTTTCTATAAAAATTAAAAAGGTATATTTGATCATTGATTTTTTTTATTTTTTTATTTTCTGTTCTAATTTCAAATTAATAAAAGAGTTTTAACAATATTATGTAACACTGACCTGCTGCTGATGACTGTTCGCATTATGTAGCCCAATGCGTTGAGAACAGTTATGTATTTGAAGGTTTTATTTGTTAATATTTACAAATGAAATGTAATTTCTAGAAGTTTGCAAACTACGCTTACATCTGTAAAAATGTTATATATTTTAGGAATGGTCCCCGTAATCTTTATTTGTTTATTACTCGCGTTTTATGCATGTAGGTAATAAAACTCACAAGAAGAACACATATATTTTCGTGGAAGTAGGGCTTCGTGAAAGCCTGTCTGGGTAGGTACTCACCTATCACTTATTTTACCGTTAAATACCATCACGTAATTTTTTTGCTAATGCAATGTTGTTATCTTAGATATCAATATGTTTTTAGCACAAAAAGAGCTAGGAAAACCTTGTTTAAATTCCAGGTAAGACAAAGTCGAAGCTATCGAACTTTGCCAATAATTATAATTAACAACAACAAACCACAATAATTATTTTGGTTTTACAAACATTTCGAAAAATACTATAAGGACCATTAATTCAATTATGTATGTAAAAAAATATATAAAAAATACAGTTATTTGTAATACAATATTACTTTACATATTACTTTGCTAATATATATTTTTTTAAACGTATTATTGATTGGCAAACACTTGAAAAGTTACGCAGGTTATTTTTTTTAGTAAACACTATATGTGGTTGAGTAATTTTATAGGTATGTTATATCAGATGTTATATCGATTCAAACATCACCCACTTTCATTGTTATTTTTATGCAAATGTAAGTTGAGAACGTGACGTTCTTTTGTTGTCTTATATATCATTCTTTACTAATGAACATTCTTTATTAATTAGACAATCACATCTTATGTATTTAATCCACGTGCTCGACATGATCACTAGTTGTAGTTAAGGCAATATTCTATCCATATAATCGGAATTTATATTCATGTAATATAGTAAATATTTTTTTTTATAATTGCCCCCGGCTTATACGATTGCAGCTCTACAGGGTTTTGGGTTCAAAACCCGGATTCGGACCAGTAAATTTTATTAGTTAGAAATTTTCAATAGCAACCTAGAGAGTAGAGGAAATTGACGCTAACCTCAAAAAGGATGCTTAGTCTTTGCTCCTGCGCCTAATGGATCTCCGACTTTGTAGCCCGATGATTTTATATACTTGTGTGTATATAAAAACATCGGGCTAAAAAGATAAGAATGTGTGATTATTCATGATTTACTGTGCAAATAGTTGCTATCGCCAAATATCAGACATTGAAGAAATTGTAAGGTAATGTAAATTTTTTACGCATTTCCCTGTCGTTTAGTTTATTTTAAATACATCTTAGCCTTAATGGGGTTCAGCAAGGTTCGTGTTTTCTCTCAAACTGGCGAGCAGTATCGTTTGATGCGCTCGTGATTATTTCCATTAGTGTCCATTAGCCATTTAACTAGATACGATTAGAACATGTCACGACATCGTTTGCCAACATCATATATCATACATCAGGTTCTTACTAGACATATTCGCAAAACGGTTACATAAGTCAATAAAATTGCACGGTTCGAAATACATTTGCTTATCTGCATTCTTTGCGTTTTACAAATAAGCAAATGAAAGGTTTATTTATCATTTGTGACAAGAGATAAGAAACCGTGATAGTGTTTACTTATATATTACTTTTAAATATTTTGTTTATTCGTGTTTGTATTAGAGATGTATTATATTATTTTTCTGAGTCCGATAGCCAAGCAAAGATTGTTACTACAACCGATTGCATTACTGATACCTCTTATGAATATCTAACTATTTTCAAACATTAATGACCTCTCCTCTGTTGGTCACTTCATGTTAAGTGGTCACCACCTCTCTTAGCCATTAGCGCTTTAAGAAAAATTTAACGTTTTACCAAACTTGGAAAATAAGAAGCTAAGTGCCTTGTATCCGTAACGGCACTTGCTAACTCACCCATCGAATCGGAACACAACAAGTTGGTGTTGAGTGGTAGAATAAGTTACAATTGAAGGAATATTGCAATACTTAGTAAATGTATTTAAATAAGGCGTATTAGGAAGTAAACATATAACTATAATAACCGTCCAATGTAAATGCACTCAACTGATTGTGCATAATAAAATAATCTCTCATGATATGCCACCACTCTCACTGGCAAATCTCTCAAGTCCCTTGATCACAAATCGAATACATCCGTAATGTCAATGACATTAAACGGATGCGCTGACGTAACATGCACCTTGACTGTACGCCGTTATACTATTGAGCTTAGTGATGTAATGCTACTCAAATATTTGACACCAGCATCACATCTCTTGACGCATCTCTATAGAATACTAAACTTGTTTTTGTCATTAATCGTCATTATTCTAGAAATTAATTGAAATATTCGAGGAAGTATATGCGTCGATTGTGATTGGAGGAGAATGCGACTTACAAATGAAATGTATACGATATTATTAATTGTCCAATAATGCATTGTTCACAGCCTAGTGCGTTTTTTTTACCTATTCGATAGTGTTGACGTTGTTATTATATGTAAATTGTCATATGTATGGAATGAACAATCAATGCTTACAATAATCGGATTTTCATACAAACCACAGTTCACGTCAACGCTATCGCATAAGTAAAAAAACTCGCATTAGACACAGTGTAAACACCAACGATTAATATATGCATGACAAGTCACCGCTATTATTTTTACCGATATAATTTCACTTCAGAGGCCCTAGCCAAGTTGACATTCTACAATTGTAAACGCTAATAGAAAACTAAAAATTGTATGAGAATGACCACGTGACTTATCGTTGAGAGATGTCATTCTCATACATTAGTTTCTTTTTCTATTATCGTTTACAATTGTAGAATGTCAACTTGCCTAGGGCCTCAGATTCGAAACATTGAGACAGATTTATTTTAATTTATTAATTTTCGTTAATTTATTCTATTAAACATGTTAAATGTTTATGAAAACGATCTTAATATTCCTTATCCTTTCTAAGACGTACAATAACGAGATGATGATTTAAATAATGGTCATCACTTCCGTAATATAATTAATTTATAATGCAAATGACTTTGATATGTTAAAAATATTCAAATGTTTGCGACTGTTTAACCTTAATTTACTTTATATAATTAATTAGTTACGGTAAATCGTGGCGCCATCCATCATGATATATAGAATTAGCTAACATTTTGTCGATATCATAAAGAATTACTCGGTAAAATTTATGTTTATAATTCACCTCGTACACATTATGTCGGATAAAAATCTTCCACATGTGGATCCAACCTGCAAAGCTGTTGCATTAATTTACTCAGTAAAAGTATAGATGTTTATATTATTGTAATTCAGGTGAAAATTGTATGTCGTATTAAGAAATATTGTAGATGATTTTATTAGACCGCATACGAGGTCTGACGGGCGAAGAGCTATATTTTATAATGATGAAAAGGCTTAGCGGCCTAGCGTAGGAAGCTGGCGCCGATACACAAGTGCGGTTGCAACCGACTTCCATGAAGTAGACTATTATATTAACATAATAATAGACACATAAAAATATTTGAGATATTTGCTATTTTATAACAGTTTTATTTATAGTAACAATTTATTAAGTACCTACCTATTATTAAAGTAGAAAATGAAATTTAAGAAAAATGTGTCCGAATATGAATAAACAAACAATTAATATTATGTTTAAAGTGCGTTATTTATGATGGGTCTTATTAAAGTGAAGTACTTAAGGCAAACACTGGACAACACTCTTCAAAGTTTCTTTTGAATTATCATCTCAAAAGGCTCGTGTGAGCCGACGCCTACGGAGTGTATCTTTTCACAAAGAAATAAAACCCACGCATGGAGAATAATGTAAACATTTAAATTATTCTTATTTGTAGAAACGCAATAACAAATTAGCAACTATATTTATAAATACGATATACCATATTGGCTTTTCTTATATTAAACCTTGTACCTTTTTAAATATTCAAAATTCGATGGAATGAGACCTAGTGAAAGTTTTTAGGTTATAAAGTAACAGGTTTATTACTATTTAAGGATTTTATTATTAACGATAAGGCGCTTAGTTCGGTACGTTTAATGATATATTGCGGTTTAAATTTCTTCACGTTTTATTCATATAAATTTATCAAAAATTTTAATGGTTTCGTCAATTGCGATCTTGTAAGTTCCGATGTCCTGGGTTCAGAATCTGCTTAATATCTTTTATTGGTCCGAACTCCGGTTTGGTTTTCGATCGAAGCAAGATTTTCTCAGTAGCAGTCTGGAGTTATCAACTAGGCTGTGGTGATTTCCCGTGAATTTTGAAGCCATTGGTCCTTCGCATATGTATGATACTAGTATAAAGTGCTTACATTAATAGTTTATATTATACAACTATTTTGAAATTAAGTAGAATTGAAACGCCTTAGGAGTATATAGTTTCGACTTTCTTACTACAAATCTAATTAAATAGGAGAAATAATCGTTTTTGCGTGCGCATATAGTTAAGATATGATTATTGGTCTGGTAACATGTTTTACCAGAAAACATGCATATTTATCAAGATAAACATTCTACCTATCTACCCACTTAGTCAATAGTAAAGTGAAAGCCTGCCTCACTTCTGGTTACGAGTGGTCTCTTCTTGATAAGAGAGCATCTTGTCCAATGCTAGTTGGTGTAATTTTATCTAACAGATGCTGGTGTCCTTACGATGTGGTTTCACCGCTGGAATCTTTTTTTGCATAGGTAGGCGGACGAGCATATGGGCCACTGATGGTAAGTGGTCATCAACCCCATAGACATTGGCATTGAAAGAGATGTTAATCATCGCTTACATTGCCAATGCGGCACCAACCTTGGGAACTAAGATGTTATGTCTCTTGTGCCTGTAATTACACTGGCTCACTCACCCTTCAAACCGGAACACAACAGTACCAAGTACTATTGTTTTGCGGTAGAATATCTGATCAGTGGGTGGTACCTACCCAGATGAGCTTGCACAAAGCTGTACCACCAAGTCACAAAGCTCTACCACCGTGTCGAAGCTCTACAACCAAGTCAAGATTATTTCATTAATAAAACTTAATTAAGATGATGATTTAAAAATATTATAAATGTTTTCCGGGACACGGGTGTAACACTTCATAAGTGGGGTAGTGCTGAAGTTCAGTTCCTGATTGAAATTCTTCTATCAATTTATAAATTCGCAATGTCATAAGGTTACTTCCATACTAACAAATTATTATATAAATAATAATCGATGACTAATTCATTATCACACTACTGGATAACCAAAAGCTGTCTTCAAATATCATTGTTCTAAATACCACTGACACTAATATTTGTTCCGGGCTCTAGAATGTTTGTTTCTATGTAATCTCCTTAAAATTCCAAAAACGATTACAGCGAGATGACATAATATGTCCTACATTTTTAAATACAGAAAAACCAATATTTTAATTAGCAAGATATGAAATCGTTTTTAAATTAAGTGTGACGCTACCTGAGGCCTTGTGTAAAAATATTTTTAGTAACCCCAAATTGGAAGATAAAAATATGTACCTTTACGCAGCTAATTATAGATTTTTTATGAAAGCAATAAAATCTTAGTTACCTAAATTTAAAGTTACTTTCGCTAATATAAATAAAGTTAAGGAACTTTTTTTAGTTTCTCCTCCTAATATGGACTGGTTACTACCATGAAGGCGTATCGCGATTAGTGAAAATTACTAAGGAATGTAACACCTCGTTGTTTAGCCGTAGCGGATCTCCGGACCGCTGGTGACAAGATAGGTCTGAGCGATACTCGATGACATAACAGCACTTAGCGACACACTTTTGAATATGCGCAGAAACATATTGAATAAATTAAACGCTCTTTGTGTCATAAGTAGGTAAGTATCCACTTAGTGCATGAAATGGGGCTATTTAATTTGATTTTTACTTCATAAAAATATTGACCTATGCTTATTTTATACCGAAACTGTTTTCAGTACTTTTTAAAATTATTTCTTTTACATGTTTTGGTTCTATATTAATCATCTATATGTTTATATATTTAGACTTACTGCTGTTGTAACATGTTGCTGTTTGTGTATCTTATATTATATTTGCTTTGGTTGGCATTTGATATTCGGAATGAGTCTCCGTTGCCTCCCTTGCAAACATGTCAGTTGTCCGTGAGATTTGGCCAGTCTTACTTCTTTCGTCCTTAATAGTCAACATTAGTGTTCCAAGCGCATCTTTGTCATCGTTGGCATAATAAATAAAGGTTTTCATGTGACACGATGTTCAACCACTGCATGGGACATAACATTACGTTTTAGATTTTCAAAAGAGGAGCACTATCAATCTATTCGACTTTATCCAATCGTCCTGTGTCATTTCTTTTAAACGCTATATTGATATATTGATTATAATTTTGGCTGTTTTGCTGATAAATTTGGCTGATGTGAAGTTTTTACTCGCAGAACATTCACATGATATAAATAAGACCAGCTGTAGAAAATTAAATAAGCATTTAATTCAAAATAGTAGTAATAGCGAATTTTCAGATCACAATTAATGATACATGTTGCGAGCGTGACGTTTCAATGGGTTTTTGTTGCAAGTCACACTCAAAAGCTATTACTTATGCTACTAAATGGTCACTTATAAATCTGATAAACTCATACTTGGCCATTAATAATCTTCGTTTAAAAAATAGTTATCATTGTGCTTAGTGGGTAACCAATCGATTAGTTGGTAAGATCAATATCATCTGATGGTCGATAACGTCGATCGGAAGACTGAAGACACCTCGAAAGTAGGATAAATCGTGAGTTTACTAATTATTACTGTTACGTTAAGTATTGCGAAAAGCGTTTGTCTCCTTATTGCGAATCTAACAAGATTTATGGTTATTAATCAGGCTACGGTGGCAACCGTATTTGTTTTGTTACGTCACGTCATCTCAAAGATAATGTGTTTATCTTGAGAAACGGTTGTGTAATTCCCTCTTAAGTGTTTTAAAATTAGCTAATGTTAAATATTATTAGAGTTGTACCAATATATCCACGGTGAAAATCAATATCTTTGAAATGTTATGTCCTTGCTTAAGGCTAAGTCGTGTATCATATATCACCACATTTTACTAGTCAATGCGAAAAAAAGGTAACTGTCGCTATAAAAGCTTCAAATTTACTGCTTTACCGGGAATACGAGGCGAAAATAAAACATTACCCCTTCGAGATCGAAACGAGCCAGTCGTGAAAATTCATGAAACCACGAGGTTAAAGAAATTTACTATTTCCTGGAAATAATATAATTTAATAAGCCTCTTGTATTCAAAGTCAAACAAGATACGACTTGTTATTCGTAATCGTAAAATTGTATGTAGTAAAACCACGGTACGTTACGATTAAGAGTAGTAATCGTCACCTAGATTTATTCGAGTGCCTAAAATCTATATAAAATCAATCACGATTACCATGTCAGCATGTCGAATGAATTTATTTTCTAAGATTATAGAATAATGGTGCATAGATTAAGTATTTTACGCATTTTAAAGATTCTCATAAAATTAGTAAATTTCATAGGTATAAGTTGCTTTACATAAAATACAACACATATTATTATAGAAATATTAAAAAAAAACAATAAACTTGTACGACCAGTAAAACATATGCATACGTAGCGATTTATGGTATCACAATATGAAATGTTTATACTCAGTTTTGTTCTTTGAAGTTGTGGTAAAAACACTTTCTTGTTATTTAACTAGGGGTCAAAGTGGCACTGTGAAAAACTTATCTACACGCCGCTTAGTTCCGTGATGCCAATGAGACGGTGCTTTCCAGATAATTCGATGTATTGAATATTATTATCAAAAGTAAGAGTCATAGAATACCATCGTAAGAGTCATAGAATACCATCGTAAGAGTCATAGTACCTACTACTTGAAGGACAAAATCTTTGAAGGAATGTTTTTATGAGAATTGTATCTGTTGCTCGCAAACGTTTGGATCATTTGGATGATTTAAACATTTTATTAAGTGAGACCCGAAGTTTTCGGATATATTTTTCTTTGAGATACGAGTATAACTGTTTCCCATCGTCGTCTTCATCAATGATTTTCGTTATATCTACGTGTTATGTATTTTATTAAAAATTAAAATTTACTTTAGGTGAAATTTTATTATATGAAGGTACAGAATAATCTTTTCGCTCTACATGTAGTTTACAGCAGGCTGTTTTCTACAGGGACATGTATTTTTTATACGATAGGTTGGCGGATATGCATGTAGGTCACGTGATGGTATGAAATGTTTAACATCGCTTACATCGCCAACGCTCCACCAACCTCGGGAACTAAGACGTTATGTTCCTTGTGCCTGTAATTACAATGGCTCACTCACCCTTTAAACTGGAACACAATAATACGTTTTTATTATACTTAAATTTAATTATCATTAAGGGGCGCAAATGAACCATTACATTCTTAGAGTAAGTATAAGTTTCATATCTTTGAGAGGGCAAGTGCAGCAGCATACAATAGAGTTTTTCTGTGCGAGTGGTATTTTAAGCACCAATCAATATTGACAGTTTCAAATAATAGATTCCGTATTACCTGTAGCTTTCTTTAAGTCTAGCAAGCTTTTATCAAGCATTTAACTTGTAATATTTGTTAGTTGTTTAGGTTTACTACTACTTCCTCTTCTTCTTAGTTGAAATTTTGCATGTTGATTGAGATCAGATAACAATGCAATTTTACGATAAGCATGAACTTATTCTGACTGGCTCGAGATGAAAAACCGTAATAGTACCGTAGATAGATAGAATAGATTTAGAATATATTTTTTAAATGTTCCACACTCAGCAGCTATAACCTTTATGTGTATATGTATGTATAGCTTTCAATAACCCGGTGATTTGACGCAACCCCTGTTCTGCTGTTACCGCGACCGCGATAGTGGTCGAGACTTGTTAGCCTATCGGGAAATGGGATATTTGATATAAAAGACCCATATTTGAGCCACTGGGTGGTTTTGTAAGCACAGTAGAGGGAGGGTATATTATGCCCGTAGTCACCTCATACCAAGACAAGAGATAGGCAGCTCTTCTAACCTTACACCCACATTTATTTAATATTCTACAATTATTTTATAGCATCAATATGGTGAAGTGTAATAAAGCGATCATATATGGTACACTTATGTGAAAAACCCAAATTATTGCATACCACATTAAGATTATTACCATACCATATGAAGATAATTCAAATGGAGGGCTGCTTCCTCCAAAAAAAGTATTTATATTAAATCTCCTATTCAATCCTTTTGACTTTGACGTATGGTCCATTTGAGTGCACAAAGAAGTCTTTATAAACTAAGTACAAGCAAAACCTAACAAAAATAAATGAATGTAGTTCAATAGATTAATTTTAGGAAGAATGTAAATGACTTTATTAACGCTTTTCATTGATTTAATTGTTTATAAAATTTATTTACCTATACTTATATTTTGACCAATTTGAAACTTTTATTATGACATCAATAAAATTGTTGACCTTGTTGATAAGTTTAAATGTAAACGTAAAGTCTTAATTGCTATTATTTAATTGTATATTTATATTAATTACTCAATAATATTAAAAGTAATTTTTAAAAGTAAAAAAGGCTATATGTGGTAATAAAAAAATGAGACCGGATTTGAAGCAATCTCTGAGCTTGAAAATTAATGTTTTCAACGACAGACCGGCGCCGGCGCCGACTAAACTGACATTTACATGGGACCTTGCGTTTAACAATTATTTGCGAACAATACATGCGCTTGTCACACGCATTCCCGGAACCCGCCGCTCGAACCCGGAGTGACCTCAGCCCGTCGGCCTCCACCGCTCAAACATTCTCCATCAAATAAAAGAGTAACAGAAACTGTACAACCGACACCTCCAACCGCACGCGTATCGCACAAATTAATCAGTGTCATGCGATATTACTTCTTTATTTAATAAAAACGTCGCTATAAAATATTTTAATATTATTTAAAAGTTATTACTTAAATATAATTTGATTTTGATGTGAGTTTCATGGCCTTTGTTTGTTACATACTAACACGGCGTACTCTGAGTGTTTACGAAAATTAGTAACACTGTCAGCTATATGATTGATTAGATAGTACTACGAAAGGCGAATCTTTTTTGTATCGTCTATTGCGGTAAAACGATATATATTTTTGGTTCGAAGAAAGAGTTTCACGTGGCGTTCCCACAAGTGCGTTACCATTAGGTAACAATCAACCGGATCCGCGGGCTCATTAAATAAAAAAGATCGTATCGTAAACAATAGACCACTTGGCGACCGAAAGTGATAGTCTGATAGATATTAAAGCGAAGCGATGACGATTGCAATGGAAGAAATGCGTCTAGTCATTCCTAAACAATTTAGAAGAATTTAAGAATAATATTCACTTAAAGCATATTATTACAGTTGCATATGTTTTTCACAAAATTTAAAAGCAAATGTATCATGTTTTTTGTATTATTTTTCTATCTATTTTTTTTAAATTCAGATATAACGATATCAATAATAACAAATATATAGATACATTCTGCTGCTTTGTATAATTTCCATAATAATTGTAAAATTGTCTAATGGTGTCAGAAATATGAGACGACTATTCATAATATCAATAAATACTAATACGATTTGGTTGGTTGGCCAAACATTAGTTTGACACTTGGCTGTAAATCTTTTGAGTTATGGGTAACCCAGTAATGGGTCATAACTTTATCATTTATTGTAATTACAAGCTGAGTAGCACACTTAGATTTATACTAATTCAAATACTTAGTATAGTAGTTTTGAATTAGGTTAAATGAAACAAGCGATTGTATTCATAATTTTCCAGCATCAAGAAACCTTACATTTAATAATTTTTAAATGAAATGGACAGAATAACTTAATGTGGAATACTGTTATTATGTAATCCCAAGTTCGGACACTTGAAGTGTCGTGTACAATAATCTGACAAATTTAATTAATTCCATACGTTTTAACTTTTCAACCGTTTAATTAAATTATTCGTGGTAGATTAGTCCTGACTGCAATTAAAGTACATACTTATATCATTAAAATGTTAATAATTGTTTAACTTAGTTATGTAATTTAACCCTTTTTTATTGCGGCTAACCTTAAATGATTAACTTATTTTCTTTATGATTATTTTATCGGTGGAATTTGGTTCTCAATCAAGAAGTCAATGGTTTTCATTATTGACTAAAAAAAAATTATGTTGCAGATTTTTAAAAACATTTTTTTCAGTTTGTGCGTTACATTAACTAGGTTTGTGTTGAGAGTACAAAATATAATAACGTATGAAAATAAGCTTTACAGTTTGTTTATATTTAATTTTACGTGGATACGTACGTTTGACATAATCTTAAATCTATGTTAGTATATATTTATGAACTAAATATATATATCTGAAAATAAAATAATAATTGACACTGCAAGTCAACAAACTGACTCAGACAAGTAAGACTTGCACGATGAAGTGCACGACGTATAAGTTGTAATGAGGAAATTAAGCTAAAACAACAAAACATTCATCATCTACCGCAAAAGTAAAGGGGGGAAGAAAAGCAGTAGACTGAGACGTAAATGGCAAACGGAACGTGAATGTCAAAATTGCAGCTATTTATAATACATCAAGCTGCGCTGGCGGCTGACTTGCGGTTCTTTGACAAATGAAGCTGTACTCTTCCTGACCGCGTAATGTATGGTGACATAGCTTAGTGCTACTGTGTGACCCGGAACGTCAAGTGAATACATCACGTAGCGACGCTATTACTTGGAAATTGGAATTTTCAATTTCAAGAGACCTCGTTAAAATATTTATGTATTGTGATGAGGTCTACTTTCTTGTCTCCGCATCTTTTATGAACCCTCCGAGAATTTATTTTATTTAGTAGGTATATTAACTTCTATAAATCGATTACACTATTCTAATATTGACTTACAAGTGACTTTGCCTTCAATGTTATTTTCTTATTTCAAACTGAGAATAAAAATGAATCATCAAGCCCAAGCTTACGATCAATGTGACATCAAACATATATATCCGTGACATTAAATGAAGATATAAAAATATTTAATAATAAATCCAATATATTTTCAATTAAAATGTCAAACGTATTTGAGATACTTTTATAATAAAAAGTATGTATATAGATTAATCCAATGCGACAGGTTATATTGTCGATCGCATGTCGACCATCTCATATACCTTTTCTCAAGAAAGCGGGAACCTATTCCAAAACAAGACGACATTACGATTGAGTTCGATTTATTTGAATTAAACAGTCAATCTACTATTTATTATCGACAATGGACGGTATCGTACGAAACACGTTCGCCGTGATCGCATTTAATCTTGCCCTAAGGGTTCCTCAATTAACAACACCTATCTGGCCGATCAAGCTTGGCTCTAATAAATAGTTAGTTATAATATTAAGTATTTTGGAAAGTATATAAAATTTCTTCACCAAAGATATCATGTAAATTAAAAAGAAAAGCCTTATCTAAATACAAAACTTGAGCCAAATTGTTACAGTACGACCAAATTTTTTACTATAGTATTATTATTTGACGAGCCGGTTGGCGTGTTTGGTAGACATCTGCCTTTCGCGCCGCTGGTCGTGGGTTCGATTCCCACCCAGGACAAACATTTGTGTGCATGAACATGTCTGTTTGTCCTGAGTCTGGGTGTAATTATCTATATAAGTATGTATTTACAAAAAGAAAAGTAGTACATGTAGTATATCAGTTGTCTGGTTTCCATATTACAAGCTCTGCTTAGTTTGGGACCAGATGGCCTTGTGTGAATAATGTCCCAGAATATTATTATTATTATTATTTTGTTTCATATATTTGATGCTATAGTCGCGAAACAGGCGTCAGAGCGTTATAGAATACTAGAGTTGCCTGAATTGTTTTGATCGTAAGCTCTCTTATTTTTTTAGAGCAGATTCTAACGAAAATAACATTAATTTCAAACAAGAATATTGTGTCGAACATAATTTGTTTTAATACTCAACTTGTAACACAAATAATAATCATTGACTTACAGATGCCTCGCATGCACTTCTTGTATTAAATATAAGACCGATAAAGTCACAATAATATTTAACCTTGAACTCAAAAAAAGGACAAGTTTGCCCCACAGTGGCCAGCAAAGACTGATAAGTGATCTTCAATTCAGCCAAGTGGGCGCATTAATACAGAACATAAGCTATTTACATAATACAGGGGCC
Organism: Nymphalis c-album; assembly: GCA_963151315.1. Taxonomy (NCBI): domain Eukaryota; kingdom Metazoa; phylum Arthropoda; class Insecta; order Lepidoptera; family Nymphalidae; genus Nymphalis; species Nymphalis c-album. Next base: position 7,941,260 of record OY720588.1, read on the forward strand.
ACCAAGATGTAGCAGTCAGATATGCAAGAGATTTAAATGAAATAAATGGAACTCTTAATGTAGCTACAACACCCACCGAACCCGGAAGGTTCACACTCAGCCGTTGATATGCAATCTAGCTAAGGGAATGCTAATTATTTTTGTGCTTTATCATGCCTTCATAATAAACCTATTTTGTCAGAATAATATTCTTATTGCGGAAAGATAAATAATATTTATTAATTATATTAACGGACAATAATAACTGAATAGACACCGGAAGACGACATAGAAATATTGTCTTAAATAAAAATACGGTATTAAATGTAGCCAAGCGATCATACTACGGATACATACTGAACAATACATTTTTTAATTCGATACACTTCGCTGCTAAAGCGAAGCAACGCCTAAAACGTTAACATTATTAGAATGGAACACAAAAAAGTTATATTCACGAGGTCGTTCGATACGCTGTCTGCACCGTCGTAGTAGGTATAGCCAGTTGCAAGGAAAACCCAGGTCTCTGGGGGCATTATCTTATACTAGTTACTGTTTTAAGACAAGGGTGATCCTGCACATGCGCTCTTGCCGTCATTGATTTTTCACACTTTGACAGTTCGGCCGATGTTTTGAGCGAACACCCGTGTATTGAAAACAAAGTAAACAAAAATTATGGCTTTAGATTTTTCTGCTACGTATAAGTTATTAGTTTTAGGTGATTCGAATGTTGGAAAAACGTGTATTGTGCACAGATATTGTGATGAAAGATATTACGATATTTACATATCTACTATAGGTAAGTGAAACATTTTTATTAAGCATCGTCAGCTATTATTTCTATTTTTTTTTCGAGATTATATATTTGAATGATTCATTTCAAGCTTGGTGAGAACAAAGAAAATTGTAGGTACTTGTCCTATTGTGCTTAAAGAATAATTATATCATTTTACTAATTAATATACTTACTTGCCCATAGGTATATTTAGTAATGGTCCAATAATTATAATACAATACAATCGATTACCAAGTATTAAATAGGCTAAGCGTTATTATTTATAAACATAGATTTTCAGAGACTTCAGTTAGGTATAATAGGTGGGGACATGGACAATATAGCGCCTACTTTTATTTTATGATTGGAATTAATTAAGTAAACAGAAATGACATTTTATTTAAAATACCTTCCATAATTTATTTCAAAACTGAATGTGGGGATTTCTTTGTACCTATTTGAAATTACAAAATTAAATTGCTTTAAGTATATATTTTATTGATTTCGATTGACGTGAAAAATTCAATTAAATTAATATTACAATATAATTTTCACGTCGATGGTCTCCTTATCATCTTACAGGTATAGATTTCAAGCAAAAAATAATCAATCTAGACGGAGTGCCCATTAAACTGCAAATATGGGATACAGCAGGTCAGGAAAGATTCAGAACTTTGACTACAGCATACTATAGAGGCGCCATGGGTATTATACTTATGTACGACATTACAAATCTGGAATCTTTCAACCATTTATCTTATTGGTTAAGAAATATTCAAGAGGTATGTAAAAGATCTGTTTCGTTCCTGTAAGCAATGAATTGCAAATATTTACTCTTATTTCTTCAAACGAATAGAAAACGACAGGCGCTGAAATGTGTTTAAAAGTAGAATACAGTACAGTAAAATGACATTTGCGAACATTTTTATGTTACAGTATGCTTCTCCGGATGTGATAAAAGTTTTAGTTGGCAATAAATGTGATGTGCACGAGAATCATCGAGCAGTTCCTAAGGAAAGAGGTCAAAAGGTATTATCATTTTTGCTACTTTTGTTTCAGCACCAGTTATTATTTGATTCACCAAATAGTCCGAGGGCGTTGTTTTTTATTTGGCATATCTGAGATGTCATCCCGGAAAATAATCAATAAGCAAGTAGTATAGTAGTAGGATTGAATATTGGAGTGAAATTAAGTGAGCGAAATATTTTTATTAAAATTCTCTATTATATTTGTTTGAATAATCCTCTGAAGTATTAAGGTACAAAGCCTTTTTGTTACGATTGAGATAATTAATTTGTGTAAAAAGTAATCATTTATTTTCTTCATAACGAATTAGTTTTCTTTTTCTATTAAAAATATTATATTAATAAAGTTATATTACTAAGCACCCAGTATAATTCTTTTATCATGTATTCTTGAAATATTTTATTATATTTTTTAATGATATGAATAATACGGTTACTTGGTGGTAGAACACACTACCCACTCATCATATATTCTACCGCAAAACAGCACTACTTGGTGTTAACATCTTGCCAATGTCTATAGGCGTTGGTGACCACATACCATTAAGTGGCCCATACGCTCGTCCGCCGACCTGAGATATAAAAAAATGAAAAAATATGGTCGTCTTTTTGGTGGTTTTCGGAACTATATATATCTAATTAAACGAGATAGCTATTAGAACTTCATAACTAATTATATAATTGTATCTACCTATTTATTGACATTGGTCCGTTATCTTTTTAATTCATTTAATATCCTGCTAATTTTCAGATCGCTGACGATTTTGACATGCCATTCTTCGAGGTATCTTGTAAAAGCAACATTAACATCGAAGAAGCTTTCCTGACTTTAGCCAGAAAAATACGAGAATATCGAGAGACAAAGGTAAATATAACATAACATTGAACACACCTACCTACCTTCAAAAAGTTAAGTTTATTTGTCCAATGCATTTTTAATTGAAAAAAGAAACATACATATTTGTCTAGATTTTCAATATCGAAAACATACATACCTATATAGGATTTTCTTTCCAATTTCATTTAATTTACTTTTATGTTTCTAAGCACAAGGTTTACCGACTTACTTATAAACGTTGTTTAGCGGGTGATTTAACTAAACCATGACATGTCCTGTGTGACCGGACTAAGAAATCATATACTCGTATATATATAAAGTATACGTAGGAAGCATTATAAGTAAGGCAAGTATTTAAGTAAACTACAGCTAAGCATAAAACAACGATTATACATATATAAAGGTCGTTACTCGTTAGTGTATTTGGTATGTTGTGTTACACGACTATTTTTCTGTCCAATACTATGATTTCATGTGAGGTCAAATTTAATGTCTCAAGCGCATTATGTTACCGGATGGTATTGTCCGTCGAGCGGTACATCCTTAGCGTCAGATTGGATGTAATTTGATATACGACAATCTTACCCAGTGAAATATCCGGACCTTTGTGAAATCGGAAGACTCTTCTTTGTAATTATAAAGTTGAGAAAAAAATAGGATGTCAAATGTTATTCACGTTCATGAACTTGCTTGATTTAATCTAACATAATATTAAAACGACAAATATTTCATGTGATTACTACGCATTGTACCACTGAATCTCTACCTAAAGGTAATTAAAAGCTGGCAACAGCTAAACGATCCTTAGTTATACTTACTACTTTAGGTTCTAGGCAAATTGCATTTGATAATAAAATTGTCTACAATATACTGTACAGTATGTAGGTAGGTACGTATAGGTATTAGGTACTATACAATATCTAGGTACGCTACGTATTTTAAAGTTGATCACGTGATAATTCGAATGCCTATCTCTATATTGAGTAACTTCCCCACAGTCATATCCATGGCCCACCACAATTATTATTTTTTATTTACAGGCTGATGCATTCGAGCTGAAAGAAAGAGACAACGTAGTAAAGGCTTCTGAATCCGAAACGGATGTGTCAAAGTGTAGTTGTTAACCTATATTAAATAGGTACCACAATATGATATTAATGATAAATCTACATATACATCAGCAGCCGAATACAACCTACGTAGAAAAAAATCTACAATATTTACTAACCAGTCTTGGGCAGATTTAACTTGAAAACGAAACATTCAAGTCGTAATAGCCAACCAATAGATTTTCTAGAATAAACATTTGCTAGTGACATTTATATTAAAGTAAAAAGGGATTTTTATAGTAAAATATTAACAGTAGAATGTTTTCAGTATTGTAGTTGTTATACTTGTAGAGTCGGAATCTCAAAATAGATTGTTTGCTAAGTTATGGACAACAGGTGCTTAAACTGATGAACTATAATAATAACATATGCCATGAATATTTGAATAAAAATCCGCTGATCTGAAATTATTAAATCAGTTATTCGTCTTCCATTGTCTAAGATGATTTTTGAAATGTATAACTTGCAAGAACATGTTGATACTAAAACCAACCGTAAGTGTTCATAATATTATTATAAACTAATACAATTTCAGTTACCGATTTGTTGTTAAATTATGTATTTAGGATGACACAATAGTGAGAACCAGGTTTCTTGAAACGTTATTATGTCAACCATATCTCGATAAATTAGAATATTAAAATCGGATTACGTAAACATAATAGTGTCGTTATATTGATAGTATCTATAGACTATATATATGAGTAGACAATAAATAAATAAACAAAATAAGAGTTGGTCGTTGGACGGTTCATATATCACGTACCATACTATACATTTACAGGTGAATTACTTTGTTTTGAGATTCTGACTATTGTATAAACTGTATTCGCGCTTTATGCATCTGTGTGCTCTTTTTGCGTGTAAAAACTATAGCAATTATCTTCGTAGTATTCAATTAAAAGTTTAGAAAGTAATCAATTGAAGATACATTGAAATCGGTAAACAATAACATCTATACTATGCAATTCATTTTTTAAAACACATGCATTACCTACTTATTAAAATAAATTTTAAGAATGAAAAATAATCTTTAATAGGCGCGTAATGTTTTTCAAACATAATACGTCTACATATTATATTCATCTTAGTTAAAAAAAATCGCGATAAGAATCTCATATCGCCAAAAGCCTTCAATAGTACGGCTTAACTCTTTATTCATAGTATATTATACTCATACGGCTTAAGCAAAGACGCGATTTGCTCACAAAAATAAGGACTCAAAAAAAGCACACTTTACGAATTTAATTAAGGTAAAAAAAAGTTTAAAACTTCTTAACGTAAAAAAAAATAAAATATTGTATGAATTTATTCATAATGGATGGTATTGGAACTCAGTCTATGGAAACAATTGATATTGGAATAAATCAAATCATTCAAAAATGTAATACCTATGTGCTTATAATTGTTAGATTATGATTTATTAAAATACTTTGGTTATATTCCGACTATAAAATTATAGAAATCTACATCTTATTAATCGTTTTATAATATAAGGTAGGTATTTAATTTGTCAATCTATAAATCAATAAGTTATTTATCTTTCAACACATGTCTGACAGTTGTAAGCCACAACTTCTAAATTAATACATTATAGAAATTAAAAATATTCGTACACTTAGAGTAATTGCATGTCAATAAATATTTTACATCCAATGAATTTTTTTTATTCTACATGATAGTAGAGAAAAAACAAGCAATGTATCAATAATTACAGTCAATACTTTTTCGTGCCACTACTTAAAGCCTACTCTTAGTACCTCTTGACAAAAGTAGTAGTAGTATGTAAAAACCTCGGAAATATAAACTTTAGCGCGCATTAGGCAAGACAAACCCTATCATGCCTGCGATTTTCATAAAATACGAGTAAAGGCTAAGTTGGTAAGTTTTCCTAAAAAAATGTATACAAATGAAGTCATAACTGCCAGTGAAAAGTTTTGACTGTAATTTATATAAATTCACCCAATTTTATACATTACACTTAGTAGGTATATTAAATAACAAACAAAAAATATCAAGGCATTAAGAAATAAATATAAATTCAAATGTCAAAAGAAACATACATTTTTTTTTAATTTTATACTATTACCTTTATGATGAAATTATTTTTTTACATTGTATGTTATATTTGAATGTTCTTAAATAATATTTCATAACAAAACAAATTACTTTCCTTGTAACAGCCCAATGTACTTCAGAAATATACATTTATATTTTTTTACATATATATATGATATACTTAAGTGTATTTAATAAATAATACAGAATGCATAAAGGAAGATTGATTTATTACATAATAACTACATCAAAATTAATAAGAACAATTCCAATAGATTACATTATTGTAATTTCAGAGGCATAATTGGATCTAGGTCAATGTATTATGAATAAAAAATTACTGTAAAATATGTTTTTTATTCCACGTATAAAAACCTGTATGGTTTTTTTAAGTAGGTAATTATATTTATTTATTTAACAATACTATAAATTTCAATATTATAAAATATGATTGAAATAAACTCATTAAAAAAACCATAAGAGTGAGAGCATTTTAAAAACTTTTACTATAAGAAATAGAGAAAAGTAATTGCTTCTTCAGTCATGTCATGTCAGAGCTATAAATAAAAAGGATACTAAACATAGCAAATTAAAGTTAGGACAAAATTATCAACTTTAAAATTATTTACTAAATAAATACATGAAAAACATAGAAATTAACATTTAATTGTTATAAATAATATCTATATACTTTCAATGACATTTCATTATATGTTCAGCATTTTTTTTCTCTTGGTTCGTGTTGGAATTATTGGAGTTATTTCACTTATTATAGATTCTTGTTTCATTTCATTAAAACTGCTAGTAGTTCCATTTGATGTGACAGTTTCTTGTGAAAGTGGTTCTTGTTTTATATTTTTCTTACAGTCAATATTTATTTCCCTGGAACTAGTAGTAAGTACTAGTATAATTTTTTATCTATTATATTCTTATTACTCCAGTGTAAACTACCTGACTCCAGGCTGCTACTGAGAGTCTTCGACAGAAAAATTCACTAACTTTTATTGGCCCGACTTGGGCTTGTAGCCCAGAACCCCAGTATATATACGTCATAAGAAATGGAAATGATAATTTATATTTTAACGAAGATTATTTCCATATTTATTTTTATTTTATTCTATATGCATTCGCAATATATGACACTTTTTTTTCTAAATCAATAATAATTTGATTCAACTCAATTTTAATTTTTTCTTTAATTCTAAATTGATGATTAAGATCTTGTGCATGTTAGTTTATATAACATTTGTTTCAATTACCTTTAAAACTGAATAAGCAATGACAAGCCATATAATCGATGTATGTATGATAGTATAAATAGTTAATACAATTAAGAAATTATAAATACTTACTTGGTGTTTGATTTAGAATTAATAAATATTCTATCTAGAAGAATATTAGAAATCTCCATTTCACCAAAATTTTTTTCATATTCTGTATGTTTTTCCATATGTGTTTCATCATCATATGCAGCAAGTGCAGCTGTAAATAGTATCTATTTACTTGGTGGTAGAGCTTTGTGCAAGCTCGTCTGGGTAGGTACCACCCACTGATCAGATGTAAAATGTGGGATGAGTGGGAGGTACCTGCCCATAATGATGAGTTCAACAACATACATATGTTTAAAGGTCCCATGCGATATTAAAATGTTTGTTATATATAGTGCAACATTCATTGTGTTAAATGAAACAGTAAATAAATTAATGATACCGTAATACTAACTATATCGTATTTTGCCTCCTAATGATTTGTATTCATCAATTTCTTCATCTTTCTTCATAAGCATTTTACGTAATTCTTTTTCACTACATTTTAAGTCTTTGACTGTTTTTATGAGTGGTTGAGTAACTTCTTGAAAAAACTGCGATCAAGAAATTTATAAGTTATTAAATAGAAAGTAGTAACTATTATTTTGATGTTTTTTGTTATAGTAGATACTATTACTTCTTTTAATTATTAACATAGGCACTTACCAATTCACAAGAACCTTCATTTAGCTCAAATCTTAGGTGTAATGGGTAACCATAAAACCTAGTCATAGACAAAATAAGTAATGACTCTTTAAGCGATATATTTAAACTTTTACATTCTATAGGATTTAGAAGCATTTGGGTTCCATTTTCAAAGAGCTCAAATGTGTTGATTTCTAAGCCAAAGTTACTTTCCTGAAATTTTACATACACTATTTATATTAATACCATTATGAAATATCATTTTTTTTCAGTACTTAACAGATTGGCACATGATGGACTGGTGGTCAGCTGATGGTAAGTGGTCAACATTGATCATAGCCATTGCTAATGTAAGAAATATTATTCATTACATCCCCCAATAGAACACCAACCTTAAGAATTAACAAGTTACATACTTTGTGCCTGTACATTCACTCACTCACTTTTCAAATAATTACACATTACACAACATTATGAATAAGAAATCAATAATGTTTACTATGTTAACTACAATCAAATGATTAAATTAAATCAAAATTAAAATGCAATCTTTAATAAAAATGATCTGCTTTACCTTCAGGCATTTTAGAAAAGCATCTTCAGTATAATAAACCTCCCATATTTTGATGTAATCAGTAATTAGAACATGATATTTACATTTTTTTTTAAACAATAAGAAAAATGATGGCGATTTTTGTAGTTCTTTCCACATTAGACTACTTTTTTTTCTTTCTTTCTGTAAATAATATGCACCAAAATCTTTATTCAAGAAAATGTGAATACAAATTATAAAATACTAATAGTAAATACTTAATACGGATTACGAATGTCAAGTCAATGACAATGAATACCAATAGTCCAATACAGACGTTTCTGTATTATTGTCAAATTGTCAATATTCAATTGTTTATTTGACGATTCTTTAAGCGTCAACGTCAATTTGACAATTGACGTGCATAAATATATATTTGGATACAAGTCGTTTAGAGCTTTCCCTTTCATTTTTATTTTATTTTAAGAAGACTGGTGAGAAAATGGTATATTGTATACATATATGATATAAATCAATCAATACACTTCTAAAAAAATATGTGTATAATTCACACGTGGTAGAAGTGAAACCTTCAAAAATTTTGGCTTCAACTGTATAATGCTTCCTGTCGCATTTTCTCCCACGGTAAATCTTATGAATTTATGTGTTTCTCTTTTTACCGTCGCTTTTTCGTTTCATCGACTATCAAATCACAACGATGTTAAATAAGTTTTCACTTCAATAAAATCTAAGACTTTAATATGTTTTGGTGCATGTAAACTGGCTGGCTGACTCTTTAAACCGAAACGCAGCAATACTATACAGATTTTGAAATGTTAAATTAAAAACAAATTATTAGTATTTTATAACTGAATTATTTTTCTCTTGAGCTAAATCTTTTACACGCCAGAAAAGCAAAAATCCTTATTGTTTTTTTCATTTTTTTTTCTTTTAGTAGGCAATGAGTTTCATTTAGAATTCATTAGAATTATAATCTTTACTCTTTCTAGTTTTTACCAAAATTGCTGAGCAATTACTGCCACAAATTCAACACTACACAAAAAACATCTTCGAGAAGAATGTGAAAATCTTAAAAAGATTTTTGTCTATACACTAAGGCCAAGTAACAAAATTCGGTGTTATTTACGTATATCAGCATTTACGTATACAAGTATACTCCAGCCTTTTAATTTTACAGGATGTTACCAGTCGGGGCAAGTGCCCAGGGCGGCAAAATTTTGAAAGTGAAAAATTTTTTTTAGTCTTATCAAGATTGCTCAATATAGGTAATTAATTAATTAATTAATTCTGTTAATTAATAATTTTTGGTTTAACTGATAATTCAAGAAATTAAATTTATCTATTATTTGTAAATTATAATTTTGGCACGTTTAGTAAAAAATAATAATAAAAACGATTTAATCAATTTATTTCCTTGGAGATTTAAAATAATAATCGTTTTTTTTTATTTTCTGGAATTAAAGAAATTTAATTAGATTTTATTAATTTGAAAAATTGAAAATATTTCGGAATTATTTTTTGCATTTTTTAAAACAAACTTTAATCAATCAATGAATTTTAATTTTTTTTTATTATTTATCGATTACACCAATTAATTTTAATTTAAACAAAAAATCTTATATTCATGAATTTAATAAAAATAAAATATATAAACTATAAGTTTAAGTAAAATTCCAGTATTGGGGCGGATTCTTTCCGGGCCCAGGGGCGGTATTAAGTTTAAGTCCGGCCCTGGATGTTACAGCACAACAGAACAAACGAAATTTAGCATTACCTATAAGAAATAAGGTCTATCTTAGTTTGCTAAATGTCTGTGTTGTATCGGCTATCGGCTATTACCTGTCTAGTAATAGCCGATAGAAATCCACAAACTGCGTGCATCACATCACATCTGCAAACTGATCTAGATGCTCTAATAAAGTGGTGTCATGATGCCGGCCTAGTAATTTTTTTTTTTTTTTTTTTATTGTATAGGAAGGCGGACGAGCGTATGGGCCACCTGATGGTAAGTGGTCACCAACGCCCATAGACAATGGCATTGTAAGTAATGTTAACCATCGCTTACTTCGCCAATGCGCCACCAACCTCGGGAACTAAGATGTTATGTCCCTTGTGCCTGTAATAACACTGGCTCACTCACCCTTCAAACCGGAACACAACAATAACAAGTACTGCTGTTTTGCGGCAGAATATCTGATGAGTGGGTGGTACCTACCCAGACGAGCTTGCACAAAGCTCTACCACCAAGTAATTAACGAAATTAAAACTAAATTATTAATTATTATTAATAATCTCCATAAAAAAGCCAAATCTCCGTACAAAACCTTGTAGCCCACAACCATGCCTGTTTACATGCTAACAGTGCCATAAAATGTAACTGTCCATCTATAGACATTGTCAATCAGCAAACATACCTCAGACTGGTTATAGACGACGAAGTTTAATTGGAGCCATCACATTGAAAAGATTTGTGATAAACTAAGGCAATTTCTTGCCAATGTTATAATACTCAAAAACCGAATCCCTTTCAAAGTGAAGATTATGCTTTATTACGCACTGGCTGATTCTTACATACAGTATGATCTTAGTAGTTACGGACGTACCTACAAGACATATCTTGATACTATTTATAATTTACAAGTTAAGATCCTTAAAACATTAGTGACATCTAAAATAAAAAACCAATTTGATGACAATGCAAACGGCCTCTTTAAGTATTGTAAAGTTTTACCAGTGCACTCGCAAGTAAATTTTTTACTATTTTTCAATTATTTTTTAAAAACTGTGACAGAACTTCCTGTATGCAATCGGGCCGTTTCTGTGAAACGGATCTGCACTCAGTGTGCAAAGAATAAGTATGGCGAGAGGACTACCGAGTATGTTGTTCCCAGATTAATTAATAAATTACCTTCAGATTTGTGTTATAATATTACAAATAAAATGGTTAAGCTTAACCTTAAGCAATATTTTTTAAGTTTACTTAAAGTGTATTTAGTGTAAGTATTTAGATCTGTAGTATAGTGATAGTATTTAAGTTTATTAATTTGTAGTATAAACTAAGGATAGCTCAAGTATAAACCGTAGTTGGTTTTTTTTAGCTGCTATCATTATTATAAATTTTGTATAAATCTTAATGAAATGGATAAATAAATTAAAAAAAAAACAAGGAAACAAAGTTTATATGTCCGAATTATTCAATTTCGAAACGAATTTGTATATTGGTCAAAAGAAAAAAAACATTAAGGTACCTACAAAATATTCATTTATAATTTATGTAATGGAGTAGCAGTGTCTCATAGTATTTAACTTTACTACGATATATCGTTGACTAATACCATTTTTAACATCTATAAGTGTATATATTCGGATTCATACGGGACTTTCAATGAATCTCTTAGCAGTTTACTTTGATGTTAAGCTTACAAATTGCATATTAGTATGCAACTAAAATGAAGTGCGATACGTCACATATAAAATGTTACGCCTGATGGTTAATACTAAGCAAATATTTGTATCATGTGTTTTGCGTAAGTATTTGTGCTAGGCGGTAACAATAAGTATCATAAATAATAATTATGTATAATCTCATTTATATATTTTCCAGGAGTGAAAATATTAAACATTTAATAAAGAAAATAATATTTATACCGTTCAAAATTCTGTAAAATTTTATAATATTGCAAAATTTGATAAGGTTGATAAGGTAAAATATATTTTATTATTCATCAAATTTTATATATATGTACAATTGTACATATATAACGTTGGTAGACAACAAACAGTCTCGGCACAAAATTGTGTTGAATTTTGTTAAAAAAATTCCAGAGATTTTAAGCAGGTGTTACTAATAGCCTAATAGCTATAGCACACCCTATAACGTTCCACAACGTATTTATATGAGTGTACCAACGATCTAACGTATTTTTATAATAGCAAAACATTTATCAAATTGTGTACAAAAATATTCGTTGATATAGATAAATTATTATAATTCTTCCTTTATCCTTAGAACATCTTTGTTAAAAAAAAGACGACCGCTTGCTTCAAAAACCTATTTGGACAGACAGGTAAAGTAACTACTTGGTGGTAGAGCTATGTGCGGCCTCGTCTGGCTAGGTACCACCCACTCATCAGATATTCTACCGCAAAACAGCAGTACTTGGTATTGTTGTGTTCCAGTTGGAAGGGTGAGTGAACCAGTGTAATTACGGGCACAAGGGACATAACATCTTAGTTCCCAAGGTTGATGGCGCATTGGTGATGTAAACGATGATAAACATCTCTTACAATGCCATTGTCTATGGGCGTTGGTGACCACTTACCATCAAGTGGCCCATATGCTCTCGTCTGCCTACCTATGAAATTTAAAATAAATACATTAATTAATTGATGATAATTGGCTCCACTTGTGATTTTATGAATATGTTCAATTGTGTTATTTGAAATTTTAAGTGTAATTTAAATTAATTTGATTTGGTGTTCTATTTTAAAAATATCCATTCAAGGTTTTTTATAAGATCAGTTACTTTGCATGCTAAATATGTTAATTGATTTTAAAAGTAAGTTACTACTTAATTAATATTTATGTTAAGTTCTCACAGTTGCCTCGGTTTTTAGTACATTTAAAAAATAACAGGCAATAAATGGGTAAAAAATTTTAGTTCAGTAAAAGTATACGCGTTGTAGTGGTAATTAAAAGACTGTCTTAAATTATAAAAAACACTAATCAATTCATAATTTGTCCAAAAACTTGTAATATCTACTTAGTCGAAACTGTTACTTAAGAGCGGATCAAAATTACTTATCTTTTTATATTTACTTTATTGTTGATTGTTTATTTCTGTAATGTTGAAAATTTGTTTGTGACTTTTTATTTATGACCTTCTCAGCTAAAGCTTGACAGCGGCGCGATAGCGGTGCCACAGGCGTTGTTCAGTTATTCCCAATAGCCATTGATGCCTGAATCTCTGAAATCTGCTATGAATCTTTTACGTTTCAATAAATTCGTTGGTTGTAGGGGCGACATTTGTCCCGTTACTAAAACATGTTCTTAGATAAACGTAATATAAATGATTTTTAGGTTTGCTCTCAACGTAGTTTTTTTTTATTTTTTGAATTAAGCTTATCACGAAATTGAAAGTTAAGCGAGTTCCGGTAACAACTAGCGCATTTGTAGGCACACTTAAAAAAAATTGAAAACCGACAATCTAGACCGTCTTTATTGTTTTGGTAGAAATAACGAGAGTTTCATATAGGTATCATAGTTTAAAATTAAACATTGAACGTTGTTAGTTCAGTAATAGCTTTTCAAAATAATAAAATAATGACTTTTTAACCGACTTCAAAAAAAGGAGGAGGTTATCAATTCGTCTGTATGTTTTTTTTGATGATTTTTTTTTATTTGAAAGGGGTTGCTTCCCATGTCCCATTTTTTTAGTCCAGTTTTGAAACTGGCATCCATGACAAAACCATATAAGTCGTAAATTTGCATAAATATGTGCGCGACAAATGGACGAATAACTCGATATCTATTCAACTGATTTCGATGATTTTTTTTTATTGGAAAGAGTGTGTAAAGAGTTGATGACAGTTTGAAGATCCATGACAAAGTAACGGAAATCTTCAATTCTTAGTAGCAAATTAACGATACACGGCCGAATCTTTTATAGGCTATCTAGATTTTTCATTCACCTACCATAACATCGTTATGATCAAGTTATTGTAGTACTATTGTATAAAACACTTCTTTATATACCGTCAATAGTAGCTCACACGAAATAATAACTTTTATAGGCAACAGTTTGATACGTTGGGTTATATTGCTCCATTTTTAGTAGGGATCTATAAGTTTTTGAAAATATAATAAATCCTATGTTACTCGGTAAAAACGTAGCTTTCTAAGGGTAAAAGAATTTTAAAATCGGTCAAGTAGTTTTTGAGTTAAATCGTAATAAAAAATCAAACAAAAATCAAATCTTTCCTCTTTATAATATGAGTTATGCATGTAAGCATTAGTATATATGTATATGTTTGTAATTGAAACATATTTGAACATCTCCTAAAAGTTGAGACCAATTTTGAAAATTATATATATATATGTAGAATCGTATAAGTACTCTTATATACATGTTATATTTATGTATATTTATATATTGATTACTAGTGTTTTTCCCGCGGTTTCACCCGCATAGTTCCCGTTCCCGTGGGAATATGGGGACAAAATGTAGCCTATGTTACTCCCTGATAATGTAGCTTTCCATTGGTGAAATATTTTTTTAAATCGGCTAGCCTAGCCGCTTTTCTAGCGGTTTTAGCGGCTTTTCTAGTGGTTTAGGCGTGAAAGCGTCACAAACAAACTTACTTTCGCATTTATAATATTAGTTAGGATAATATAGATACTTCCCCTTTTTTTAATATACAGAAATTCCGTTATATTTTATGGTGAAGAATGGTATAACACAACATCTATAAACATACAGTTTATTAATTTATACTTTATAATTATATTAATTATTACTAGAAATAATTATTTGATTATGTTATGGCTGCCCAACTAAATTACCCCACCAACTAAATCTATTTAATCAAAACATGTTAATTTATATTCATACATTTAACCATATTAACTAATATTTATTAATTAAGTACCAAAATGCATTTTTCTTTACGTTTCACTGTTTTAGATTAATATATTTAAATAATAATATGAACGGCGCTGCCTCATATGAGCTGCACGTTTAGTAGGTCTACCCATATTCTACAAATTAGTGAGTGTACTTCAGATTCACTAAAAATCGAAAAATAAATAAAAATATAACAAAACAAAAACCGATTTCATAGGAAAAACAAATTAATATGCACTAAAAAGTAAAAAAATAATTACGTATTCTTCTATAATTTGATAATTAACTTACTATTTTCTACTCATCAATATGTAGGTACGAATGTGTTGTGTGGTTGGTATGGTATTTACAATTATTGTTATTTTTGGAGTCGATGTCAGCTAAGCAAACACTATAATATACCTAGCAATCATATTACGGGAATCTTTTAAAAACAAATAAAAAAATACACATTACAAATTGACTTTTATTCGCCTCGTAAAGTTGCGCGTGCGACACAAGCACATCTCACCTATAACTAACTATGTATGTAGTTATAAACCCACCTTGGCTGACATCGACTCCAAAAGTAAAATCATCGACTCCAAAAGTGCTGGTAAAGAATTCCAAGATTTGGAGGTGCGACACAAAAAGAGTTGCCAAATTACTTCGTGCGCGATGGAATTGATATCACAGTTAGGCGGTGACATCGAGAGCCAGCACGCGTCGACTTGTGAAGGAAAGGGGAAGCAGGAATGAGGGAGAATAATTCCTCAGAGCACTCGTAGTGATACAGTCGATAGTAATTGTAAAGGCTCGAGGGTGTTGGTGACCTTTACGTCGCCAATAATGCGAACCGCACGTCGCTGCAACCGATCTTGGCCTCCAGTAAGTACCTCCAGTAACTACTTACCTCATTCCAAAGGCGCGAGCTATATTCGACGCAAGAGCGCACATGCTTTATGTTCATCAGGAGCAGTTGTTGTGGCGTGATAAAATGCCGCACCTTGTTTAGAACTCCGAGTTTAGAACACACCTTGTTTAGAATACAGAGGAAAGGAGGAAAGGAAATTGAGAATAAAACTAATTTCAGAATTTCTTTTTTGGACTTTTCTACGACCTTCCACATACAACATAAAATATGTGGCAAACGGTCGAGGTAGGTATAAAACACTAAGCGAAGCTAAAGCTAAACTAGGTTCTCAATTTGTTTTATTACACTATTAATTTTCGTTTGGTTGTCACAATTTTTTCATGAACTTATATCTACGAAAAGAACGATAGTTGATTTTTAAACAACTATCAATATTAGATTGAAGAAAATTTGTGCAACATTTTCCACCTGTATAACTTATTAACAAGGCAGACAGGACTTTTCAATATAAATTACTTACGATTATGTTTGTCGACTCTCATCGAGTACTAGCTATGTGGTGTATACTTTAATTTTACTTTGTATATAAAAAGATATAGTCTATTTATAATTAGTTTAGTGATGAAAATCCTTTTATACCAGTATATATTCTAGTGTAAAACAGTTTTATGACAATTTCCGGTTTCCTAGTGCTTTTGCAGGATGCGACGACACAAAATATAATTGTGTTAAATGATACATCACTTTGTTGTTTTAGTTTATAAAAACATTAAGTCCAACAATTAATGTGTGTTAATGAATTAACTGTTTAATTAACAATTGATTAATTTGTCCTAATGTTTATATTTTAAATGAGATATTTAAAAAAAAATCATATCTAATACCTATACTGTGATTTATCTTAAAACCTTACGCAGATCACTCAATTTAGTAACTAAAAAAAACCTTTCAAATCTGTGAGATACATATTATACATATTATAAATACATAATTTATTTCTATCGGAGTACGTACGAGCGTCTTAAATAAATAAGACGTATCTACAAAAATAAATAAATTTTGACGTGTCTGTCTGTGATTTCTAAATAATCTGCGTATTTTAAAGTTAATATGGCTGTTGGGAAATACCAAAACCAAAACAATCCTTTTTATATTTTCGGTCCATCTGTCCGTCTGTCTGTTTGTAACTTATCCGGGCTAATCTTTGAAACTTTTGAAATTTAATATATAAAAATTAATATTATTATTTCACGATTAGTTTTTATTTCATTAAAATCGGTTAAGTCCATCAATAGTAATATTTTGGCCCATTTATCGCGTTTTTTTTTCGATTATGACGCGGGCGAAGCCGCGTGTCAATTATTAGTTAAACTCGTCATAACAATAATAGTTTTATTACTTAAAAAAAAACCTTTTTTCGATTATGACGCGGGCGAAGCCGCGTGTCAATTATTAGTTAAACTCGTCATAACAATAATAGTTTTATTACTTAAAAAAAAACCTTTTTTCGATTATGACGCGGGCGAAGCCGCGTGTCAATTATTAGTTAAACTCGTCATAACAATAATAGTTTTATTACTTAAAAAAAAACCTTTTAATAATTCTTAGTAAATAATGATGCATATATTTTACTATTCCTTCAAATGCAAACATTTCCAAATATTCAATATGCTTGACGTAAACGCAGAACATTCTCAGTGTTGTTAAGAATGACAGGTACTTAAGTCAAAGTGACCATTTCGAAGGGATAAGGGGATGGCTAGGGTCGACACGAATTCCAATGCCATTATTGCGGTGTCCTTAGTTTGATGAAGGTATCGTCCGGGTTGTTAACTATCTCAAACCTGATCGGAGCCCTTAATCGTCTCTTTGTATATTCGAATATGACAACTACAACAATAGTTGCGAAATGAAAACTGCTGACTAAGTTTTATTTATTAAATGTAGATATATTATTATCAATTGTGGTGGATAAGATAGACGGGCAAAGAGGTCATCTGTTGTTAAGTGCCTATAGACATTAGTATCTATAGTAAGACGCACATGGGCCTTTAAATATTGGCTCACTTATCCTTCGGCCAGAATTAAATCAAAATTCCGACCACTTTTTGCATACCTCTTATAAAAAAACCTTCAATTAAACCGTTTAATGATTCATCAAAACGTTCAGCCTCTCAAACGTTCTCACCACGTTTCTTTCTTATTTACGAATTGTTATTTTGTCAATGGCAATTAATAGTTATAAAAAAATAATATTATAAAAAATAATGAGCTTAATAATCTCAAGCAAGTTTAAAACATTAAAATTATACCAAGGTACGTTGAAATAATATGTGATAAACGACGACAGCATTTCAATGCTGAAGTATTTTATCGCAATTCAATTTGGACAAATGCCAAGATATTATTTTGAAAAGAATATTTATTTTTAATAATTTAGAGAATTTTAGAGAATTAGAGAGTTCAAATATTGATGAAATCGATTTTTGGAATCTAATTTTAGAAAATAATGTAATATTTCACAGATGTGTATAAAATGTTCGTTTATTTGTTTTTAAGAAATGTCGCTTGTTGTGTCTGTCTGGCAACGCATTTGTTATCAAATATAATTTATTAACAAACTAGCGACCTCCCCGGCCGTTAGCAGAGTAAATATTCCTAAAAAAATATCTGTCATAGGACCGCTTGAATTTATTTAGGGCGCGATAGTTTTAAAATTACGATAACTCCTAAAATATTCATTTAAATTGGTTAGTGTAAAGAGAATTTATAATATACATGAAATGCTTAATGTAAATAACGTATTTAATTTGATAAGGATGAATATCATATCCGTTTTCATAGCTTTCCAATTATAACATTATTATGTAACCTTTTTTTAAACATTAAAGTGGGTTAGCTATCCTTACAAGAAAGACATATGCCATCGCGGACTTTTTTGTAGATTTATGAAAGGGAAACAATTTCACCATACATTATTTTGTTATAATTCAAAGAGATTTTACAGCGTTTTCGTTGAAACCTCCCAATCGACTCGTTTTTTTCCGACTTCTTCAACAATTTTTCATTCAAATTTCAACAAATTTACAGAAATAATTAATTAGTTATACCCTATATATATTAATTAATTAATTTATCCATTGGTGAAAACCGTATGAAAATCCGTTCAGTAGTTTTTTAGTTTATCGCGTTCATACAGACAGACAGGAAACGCGGGGGACATTGTTTTATAATATGTAGTGATGTGACTTGCCTATCGAAAAGTGTTCATAGCTAGTTTTAATTGAATTAAGTAATTTTAATCAATATTCTTTCATCACCTTCACTTTTTTGATAACCGAATTAGTTTTATCTCAAATGATTTAATACACAGAGTATGTCTGGTGGGCTTGCCAACTAATTTCTGTTCATGGCTACCCGGCGAGCCGATGTGAACAGGTAAGTCAATGTAGGTAATTACACTAATCTGCTAACCAATAGAAATTGATATAATAAGTAAGATATTTTAATTACAAAACCAATCATATAGGCTTACCTGCAAAAAAATCGTACAAAAACTATTTTTGCCAAGCTATAAAGTTATAGAATTTTAGCTATTCCGATAGGTGCGAGAGAGAAAGGGCATGCTCGTGTATAGTCGAAAATCATTATTAGTGACAACACGTGCTAAATAATATTAATTGTTATTTAAAAAACGGGTAAAAAGTGTTTTTTTTTGTGTGGTACGAAATAAGAAATTATTGACTGATGAAAATTCATTTAAAACATGCTATTTAGAATTCGCTTTAAGTAAAAAACAAAACTAAGTATAGAGATATTAAATTCAAATTAATTTAATAATATTCAATTAAAATTAAAAAAGAGGGATGTATATGAATCAGAAGTGTTTCGATTTTTTTAAATATTAACACAACTTGGTAAAGCAATACAAAAAAAATCGATTGATAAATAAGGGAGAAAATGCTGCTGAACGATACTAATGAACGAGGAGAGGTTGCTTTTTTATTATACGGTGTTTTTTATTTTATTAGCTTTTATCCATTACCTAAAGTTCTTACTTAAAGTTCTCTCCTTTTTATTTATATTTTTGAATAAGATACAATTTAATTCCACACTCCCATCGGTAACGTTTGATTCAAAAGTACTTATAAAAGTCTTTCTTTTTTGTGGCTTGTATATTCCAAGAAGGTACTCATAAACGATATAAATAAAACATTCTTTTATGTTTATGTCTCGGGTTATTTTTAATGACCAAGCAACCTTTTTTTTTTTTTTTTTTAACGTGGGGAAACCCTCATGGGTACCCTCTGAAGGAGGGTTATGTCGGACTCTTACCGACTAAAACCACCACGGTACCCTTCTCGTCTTAAGTGGAGCGCCACGGGATCGCTTGCGCATGCTACCGTGACGCTCCGACGTTCGGCCCGCCTATGCGGGCCTCCATTCTCTAGGGAGGAGTCCCAGGGTACTGGGAACCCCCCTAGCCCCGGCGGCGCCTATTGTGGCGGGGGGAGAAGGTGCGCAAAACGGCGCTTCCTTCCCCCCGGTCTTCTACGGCGGAGCGGGTCCGTAGCGGCATTCTCCTCCCGCTCCCGCTCCGCGGCCTCCTTCTGCGACATAACATTTTAACAGAAGGAGGTCACCTCCGACCAGCACCTCTCACTACCGAGCATCGCGTTGATGATACTCGGCAAGGAGAGGTCTCCGCCTAAGACCGCCGCCAGGGAATGCCTCTGGGGCCCCCACGCGGCACACTCTCTCAGGGTGTGGTGCGCCGTATCGAATGGCGCACCACACTCGTGGCAGGAGGGAGAAGCCTCCCGCCGCGCAATCTCGTGCAGGTACTTACCGAAGCATCCGTGTCCGGTAAGCACCTGCGTCATCCTGAACGAGAGCGTGCCTCGTTTCCTGTTGACCCAGCGACTCAAGTGGGGACGTACCGCCTCCACTGTCGCCAGGCCCGCCGTGGGGGACCCGAGGTCCTCCTCCCATCGGGCGATCAAGGCCTGCTGGGCTAGAACCCTGATCCGCCCGACCTCCGCCGTCCCTGGACGGTCGCCGCGCTCCCTCGCCTCGGCTCGGAAGCGGTACACCTCCGCGAGCACCTCCGCCTGGAGTTCCCAGGGCGGATCGCCCGCGAGGAGGGTCGCCGCTGTCCACGACACCGTACGGTAACCCCTTATCGCCCTCACCGCTATGACCCTCTGCGGTTTTCGCAGGAGGGCCCGGTTGGAAGCGGTGAGTGCGTCCACCCAAATAGGGGCACCGTACAGTGCCATCGACCTCACCACGCCGGCATAGAGGCGCCGGCATAGTGACCCCGGTCCTCCCACGTTGGGTAGGAGGCGGCCTAAGGCGGCGGCGGCGTTGATGAGCCTCGGGCCGAGCTGCACGAAATGCTGCCCGAAGCTCCATCGTCCGTCCAGGGTCAGGCCCAGGTACTTCATCTGGGCCTGCACAGCGATCACCGTCCCGTGGACGGTGATACTCGCCCCTCGTGGGGGGCCCCTCCGTGGACCGTGGAATAGGAGGGCCTCCGTTTTGGATATGGAGACCCTCAAGCCCAGCATTTCCATCCGGTCCACGGTCAGCGTCGTTCCGACCTCGGCCAGGCGGGCCGCCTCCCGAAAGTCCCGCCCCGTCGCGGTGACGAGGGTGTCGTCTGCATAACACAACACCCCCATACCGGGAAGGACGGGGGCTCTCAGGAGCCAATCAAAACCGACGTTCCACAAAATTGGGCCGAGAACCGACCCTTGTGGAACGCCGCAACCTACCCGACGCCGGACCAACTTGCCGTCGCCCTCCGCCCAGACGACCTCTCGGTCCTGGAGGTACGCCTCCAACAGTCTCCTCAGATAGGTCGGCACCCCATGGTATCGGAGTGCCTCTCTGATCGTGCCGAATGGGAGACTGTTAAAGGCGTTCGCCACATCCAGCGAAACCGCCAGGACCACCTGCCCCTGGGCCACCGCTTCCGTGGTCCGAGTCTTCAGGGCGTTCAAGGCGTCGACCGTCGAACGACCCGCCCTGAACCCGAACTGAGCCTCTGAGAGACCCGGACCAACCTCATCGAGGTGCTGAACGAGACGGGCTGCAAGAATCTTTTCAAACATCTTACCCGTCTCGTTCAGCAGCACAATCGGCCTGTACGCCGAGGAGGAGCCAGGTGGTCGACCCTCCTTCGGCAACAGCACCAACTTTCCTTCCTTCCAAGGCTTCGGAAACTGCCCGCTGCTCAGACATGCGTCGAACAGCCCCCGAAGCCTTGCACCTAGGTATTCCAGGGCGTCGCACAGAACACGCCCCGGAACCCCGTCCGGACCCGGCGCCGTCTTTTTGGCCCTCAAACGATCGAGGGCCATCTCCATTTCCCGCTCCGTGATCAGTGGCGGATCCACTGCGTCCTCTATCACGGAGCGGGGGGCCATAGGCGGAGGGACAAACTCACCTGGGTGGGGAAACAGTTCCCCCACCAGGCGCAGGAGGAGCTCCGGCGGTAGCGTTTCCGTCACGGGGGCGGCTTGGGTGCGGAACTTTCCGCGAACACCACGGTACGGCCGCCCCCATGGGTCTCGGTTGAGGCCCGCCAGCAACTCCTCTCTCGCCTTCTCCTTGGCCTGACTTATCGCCAGCTGCAGATCTTTTTTCAGCTGGCGGTAAGTGGCCAAGAGCTGTCCCTCAAGGTCCGCGTCGAGGCCGACGCGCCTACGACAGCGGACGTAGGCCCTCCGCGCCCGGCTGCACGTCGCCCGAAGTTCGGCTATTTCGGGCGACCACCAGTATACATGCCGGCGCGGAACTCTCCGCCGGGTCCTCGGCATTGCCGCATCGCAGACCTCCTTGAGGGCACTGCGCATGCGGCCCGCCAGCTCCTCGACGCTGGCACCCTCCTCCTCCCGACCCGCGGAACCCCACCGCTGCACGATGGCAGCCTCCTTGACCAGTTCGCTGACCAAGCAACCTAGCAGGACTAGATAGCTAACATCATAAGCAACAACTTTTGTTCTACAACTTTCGTCATTAAAAATAACCCTGTATATATCGCGAAATCTTGTAAACGTACGTTTTTTTATGTTGGGTTTCGGAGCGTCACGGTAGCATGCGCAAGCGATCCCGTGGCGCTCCCCTATAAGACGGGAAGGGTACCGTGGTGGTTTTAGTCGGTAGGAGTCCGACATAACCCTCCATCATGATATGGAGGGTATCCATTATGGATTTCCCCACGTAAAAAAAAGGATATGATATTTAATCCACATGTTACAAAAGCTATCGCTGCATCGCAATGAATTCGATAGCAGGCGTAGGAATTCAATATCAAGATTTTATACGACGCGTCGAATACATTCATTGCTTTTACTCGGAAAAGGGATTATTAATAAATGTTTAAAATGTATTTTTATTTTGACGTGACAACGTCTTATAAATTGGTTTGCCGGGTGACACTTCAAGAAACTGCGTTACGCTCCGCTCACGTTATGCGCTCACAATGAGAGCGAGTGAGAGGCACGCGTCCCTTCCACTCGGGCATGGTTAGCCCGCCTAAGAGCGAGAGAGACAGACATAAAAAGTGAAATTCAGTGCGAGATTCTTTGTATAAATTAATGTTTTAAATATAATTTCTTTGTATAAATAAATGTTTTAAATTGTTACTATTATTTCATCCTTCTTCCTACTATACGAATGAATATTCACATTAAAATTATTTTACCACTCAAAGTCGTTGTCACGTAAAACTTTCGCCCGTATACCGACTTTACAGGCAACCAATTTTTTTTTTACATACGAACGTTTCTATTAATTTTGTAAATATTTGCAAACGTCACAGCACAACGTGATATAATATACATAATTATAAGTTTTCTAATTATAGTATTTTCATTGGTTTAAATTTTATTAATTCATTACTCCATCATTAAATTTATCATTATGATAACGTATTAGCCAGAGAGAGAGAGTTAGAGTGAGAGAGAGAGCAGACTCATGATTCTTAAGTAGCAACCTGCATTATGAGTCTTACAGATATATTAATATCTACTACACGTTCTTAAGCTTTGTCAATGACCTCTTTATCTTTCTCATATTATAAAATACTAATTATGTAGCTTAGAATCTGGCGCTTATATCTGTTTCCATTTGATCTCAAAATACAGTAGTTTCGTCATCAAATCATCATTCATTCGGCTGACAATACAAATAGATTCTAACTTTGCTTGATGATATTGTTTAAAGGAATATTTGTCCAAAATCAGTTAAATGTGTCGTATCCAAGTAACTATTATTGACTGCTTAATACCAGCTGTTAATAACTGCAATCAGTTAATCTGAAACTACGACTTTTCTATTCCTATTAGGGAAGTGCCATCGATAACCGAACAAAGTTCTTAAACCTAGGTAATAAAACGATAGTTAAGTACCATTTTCTTCCTTATTTGTCAATCGATTTGATTTTTCTATTGCTTTATATGTTTTACCAAGTTTAGTGTTAATATTTAAAAAAAAATCGAAACATTCTGATTCATACATATCCCTCTTTTAATGATTATCCATTTCTAAAACTAGTACATATTATAATAATATAGATAATTTATTTATTATAGCTTAATCAAGAATATAATTAAATCGTTACACTCAAACATTGCATCAAAGTTAATAAATATTGGAACTCAACGCTCATATTCTTACACTCAAGATTATATTCGTAAATGAAATGACAACTTGTAACTAAATGTCGTTTCATTAATAAACACATCATCATTATCAGTACATCGTTTTTTTTAGCAAATATTCATGTATGAAATAATCGAGATAGCGAGATCTGTATTCTCGAGATATTACCTTAAATAATATTATCTATTATATTTCCATTAAATAATATGAATCAAAAGATATTCTTTGAAATCAGGTTACTATTTATCAGTCTCTATTATACAGTTTTATTTTTCAAAAGTCAAATAATATCTGAAGCTTTTAAATATTATTAAGTGTGACTGTATTCTTTGCATTGTTCTCATCTTGCGGGCAAAAAAACTCTTTCCTTTGTCAGTTTTGTTGGAATTGTCATTATTTCGATTTCCGTTCAGTTTGAATGATATTAAAATAAAAAATATATTATTTATGGGCTCATGTTCCGAATATCTTGTATCATTATAGTTTGTACTTGGAAAATAATAATAATGCAGTTCGATAAAAGGTAAACTCGACTTTTTTGTGCTGGAAAAACGCATATCCGGTTTACCCCAACATGAGGTGGGTGTGGTGCAGGGGGTATATGTATAATAAACCAGCGGTACCCTCTCGTCTTCTCGGGGGACGACACCGGTGACATCGTTCACCTTCTCCTCTTGACGCTTCTTGCAAGTTGCAAGTTTAGATCTGCGATGCACATGTCATAAAATAAAATTTTATCGTTCCTATATTAAGCGCCATTTTGAATTTTCAATATCGCTACATTCACGTTGGTTTTCATTTTGGTTACATCCCACATCTGTAAATAATGACAAATGTAAATAAAGACAATTGATAAATCCATCTTATGTTATAATCCAAACTAAAGAATAACTCAAACGCAATTAAAATTAACGGCGAGATCGCCGTGCGAGATGTCGATGACGTCCAACCAAGATAATATATGGCGGCTCGTTTGATTCAATAGATTGACTATTTAATTTGAGACAAGAGTGATAGTAGCCTTTTTGTTGTTAGTTATTGTTAACGAAAGCACCACAGTGTCGCCGATATATATATGATTTCTGTTTTTTAAATTTCTTTGTTCTAAGAGTATTAATTGTACGTCTTCGAAGAAAAATCTCGATCACTGATACGGCAAAAGAAGAGAAGTAGGTACTTTCTCGTTTACTTCTTTCAAACAGGTAATGATTAGACTTTTTTGATCACTGATACGGCAAAAGAAGAGAAGTAGGTACTTTCTCGTTTACTTCTTTCAAACAGGTAATGATTAGACTTTTTTGATCACTGATACGGCAAAAGAAGAGAAGTAGGTACTTTCTCGTTTACTTCTTTCAAACAGGAAATGATTAGACTTTTTTGATCACTGATACGGCAAAAGAAGAGAAGTAGGTACTTTCTCGTTTACTTCTTTCAAACAGGAAATGATTAGACTTTTTTGATCACTGATACGGCAAAAGAAGAGAAGTAGGTACTTTCTCGTTTACTTCTTTCAAACAGGAAATGATTAGACTTTTTTGATCACTGATACGGCAAAAGAAGAGAAGTAGGTACTTTCTCGTTTACTTCTTTCAAACAGGAAATGATTAGACTTTTTTGATCACTGATACGGCAAAAGAAGAGAAGTAGGTACTTTCTCGTTTACTTCTTTCAAACAGGAAATGATTAGACTTCGTTACGGCAGATTTATAATGAAATCACTTACACTTTCAAGAACTAAAAAATTGCAGTAAGATTGAATATTGTATCAGCAGATAAAATAATAAAAAAAACACAATAAAATATTAAACTGTTCATACTTATGGATAGTTGAATTATCATTTTTTATTAAATCAAGTATGTTCAAGTATTATTCAATACAAAATGAAAAGGGGTTGGTATTTTATTAATTTGTTCCTATGTAGGCTATTAAAAATAAATACATCGATGCTCATGAGTCTTTTTGTATAAAGACCTATCGCGGGGATCACCCACTGACATCTACCCAGTTATTTTTTAATAAGGATAATTTTGTTGTATTATTATAATATATAAATAGTTGATAGTTTGATTTTAACAGTATACTGTTTGTGGGTCTCAGTGTTATGTTACTACAATGTTAAAACATTATTAAAATATTTAAACTTAACGACATAGGAAATAATTAAAAAAACAATGTTAATACTATTTTTGTAGTGTTTTAATGTTCTCGATATAAGTTGTAGTTAAAATAATCCTATTAATTTAATATTTTGAGACAACCGAACCTATGTGGCTTGTTTGGAACCACATTTGGTTTATTATTATTTAATCTACATGTGGTTGCGTAATGTAATTAACAAAGACTTGTGATAATGAAATTAAGTTAAAAATATTGTTTAGTTTCTTATAACTAAAACTATTCAAGTTCCAGTGTCAAGTTATAAGTTCTTAACACAACAGCAGTACTCGCCATTGTTGTTTTCCGGTTTGAAGGAAGAGTGAGCCAGTGTAATTACAGGCACAAGGGACATAATATCTTAGTTCCCAAGGTTGGTGGCGCATTGGCGATGTAAGCGATGGTAACGTCTCTTATAGTGCCAATGTCTATGGGCGTTGGTGACCACTTACCATCAGGTGGCCCATATGCTCGTCTGCCTTCCTATGCAATAAAAAATATATAATATGTATGTTCGAAGCTTATTTTTATTAATTATATTTTTATTAATTATACGCGGGTGAAATCGGGAAATAATTCTATCTAGTAGTCTACTATACTTTGATTAGAGGATTAATAAATCAATAAAAACGCGATGGAAATTGGTAATTAGGAATACTTAATTACGATGCGAGCAAAGCCGAGAGACTTTTAATAATTTGTCACAAGAGATGTCAAATAAAATTAAATAGAATGATGTGGAATTGTGGATATTATACAATTAAACAATATATTAAAAAAAATTAAATATTTACAGTTGCGTCACAATATGCTTACAACAATGTTATGTACTTTCACAGTGAAAACATTTTGATAGGATCAGCGAGAATCATTTTATTAGCACGAGAAGTAGGTTCATTTCTTCGTCTCCACCTAGTCGGTAATAAATCATTTCTGGCAAGAATACCTATTCTTACAGATTTTATAATACTATACTGTATTATTAACTTTGTCTATTAATAAATTGAAATCATATGTTAATCAAAACAGTTAATAAATGCGGCTTATCTGCCCAGCACATATACATTACATTGTATATAGTTGAGTATGTATTTCATTTAAGAATTAAACGATAGTATCTTTAAATAGACTGATGTGTAGTGGCTAAAATAAATATTGAATGAGGATAATATAAATAATATATAAGGATACAGATATATATTCTGGATTTAAGCACTAGGTCGGCCCAATAAAAGTTTGGTCTATCGAAACCGTAAAGGGTTTGCGAATGCCTCACGTGGTGTTAGAGCTTTGTGCAAGCTCGTCTGGGTAGGTACCATCCATTCAACAGATATTCTACCGCAAAACAGTAGTAATCGCTATTGTTGTGTTCCGGTTTGAAGGGTGAGTGAGCCAGTGTAATTACAGGCACAGGGGACATAGCATCTTAGTTCCCAAGGTTGTGGCGCATAGGCGATGTAAGCGATGGTTAACATCTCTTACAATGCCAATGTATATGGGCGTTGGTGACCACTTACTATCAGGTGGCCCATATGCTCGTCCGCTAACCTATGCTATAAAAAAACTCAAAAGTCGCAAAATATTTACTGATTTTACACACAATATAAACAAAGATAAAAAAGCAAAACTTTGAACCTATCATTAATATGTCAAGCTGATAACATTCTATAACCTTTGAAATATAAACATCGTTTATGTGCAAACATTAATAATCATCAGTACGTTTCAATTTGCTCGTCGATCTGCAATCAATTTGAAATCGTAAGTAAAAATAAACATATAAAAATACATATATTATTAATACATATATACATATTTCTTGTATTTTAGGGCTATAAAGGTAATTAAGGCGTTTCTAAGTGTTACTTACGAAATGTGTCTTACGTTTTAATATTATTTATCTTTTTAACAGAACGTAGCATGTATATATATAACAATAATTCTTGTGATGTTTAAGCTTTCATTATTTAATGACATGTATTTTTTTTCAGATGAAAATACTTGTGTTATTGGTTGTGTTTACATATTCTGCTACGGCAAGATTTACTGACGAGAAATGTGATGGAGTTATTGTTCATAACATTAACCATATAAAAGAAATATTAAAAGAAAACATAGACAGTCCTTATCAGTTAGCAATCGACTATGACACCAATATGCTTTTTTTTAGCTACTCAGGGTTGGAAAATGTTTCAAAGTTTTATTCAGCATATATTAATCTCAAAAGCAATGAGTTCCAAATAATTGACGGTATCAATGGCGGGTTTGCTAATGCGGTTGATGATCGGAGTAACACAGTATACTTGGGTGGAAATGATGGAATTTATAAATTTGATTTTGGAACCAAGAAAGCCCACCATATTGATGCCACTACTCATAATATATGGCAAATTTTCTTCAAAAAGGACTTGTATTATACAAATTATCCAGAAGAACAAGTTTACATATACAAGGATGGCCAGTCCCAAAGGGTTCCTGAACTATTTGATACACACGCTATGCTGGTCGCTATTGACAACAATGATAATATATATTTTTCTAATTCATCGGGTTTCTATGTCCACAAGAAGGCTAAGAATTATGTATCTTTCTTGGGCGATTACAATCTAAACGGCATAACAAGCGACATTACTGGTAATTTATACTTTTCTACGCCCGATGGTATATACTTTATTGACGATAAAAGTAAAAGAATAGAGAAACTAGCTACAATTGAAAATATTTACGGAATGGCCGTGGAAAGCGATGGAAATATAATATACGCGTCCCAAAATAAACTTGTGAGATTGAAACCAACCAAAACGCATTGCTTTGTTAACGAAAAGCCCGGAGTCGATGTCTTCTAGGCTATGTGTGGAATTTAATGCATGCACTTATTTATTAAGGAACCCGCTTCGGGCTTTTAAGTAATTATTGAATTCACATGTCATTCATTTGTATGTGTTATTAATAGAGTATTATTCGAAAACTGTTGAGTCGGTTAATTTGGAATAGATGACGTCAACAGCGACTTATTCAAGACACATATTTTTCACGATGTAGTGGCAAACTGAAACAAAGTGAAAATTTATATAAAAAACAATTCAAACAATATTATTACACTCAAAGCTTATCGATGTAAACTAACACAGTGCAAATTTTAAAGTAAATTAAATTTTACGTTTCAATAATTAATCAAAACTTGTAACATATAACTTTAATTATATGAGCATTAGTTATTATATAAACATAATATATTCAAATATAAGCAAAATATTCCTTGTTTTTTTTACCTCATTTTGTTATTTCTTTGCAAAGCTGATTAACTGGAAATTACTAAACAAAGAAATTCCCAAGGGGTTTCGCGTTGCTTCAGGTGAGAACCTTATAATCACGTAGTGACATAATAATATAGAGACTTGAGCTGCAAGTTTATGAGGGTATGTTAAGTTTATAAAAGTTTACCTTTTACAAAATATGAAGTAACCTTACACTACACTTTAATTTAAAAGTAAGTGATGTAAGATTTACAGTATCGCAAAACATTCAGTGGCCCTGCACTAGGGTAACCTGTATTGCGGGTATCTACTTCCGGTTACAATTTCGCACGTTTAAACGGTTTCTCGGCCGATAATATACAATCCCCATATAGAATTAAATAATAATATTTCTTTATACAAAATAAATAAAACAATAAATGAAATAAAATTACAATAACGTTGCTTAAATCTAGACAATCATAATATTGTTAGATTTTTGAACTTTGAAATTAATCTTATCATTTTATTTGTTTTGAAATAAACAAGTACTAGTACTACCGACATCGTTAATCCCTTGACATGAAAAACAGATATGTTTGCGTTATCACTGGAAACTTTTTCTCGGTTTATGTACTCACATTATAAAGTGTCATTCATCGTAATGATGGGCAATTATTATAATTAAAGCAAACAATAGCAATTGTGGTAGTAAAACATCTTTCAGAAGCAAATATCTGATAAAACAATAGCTATTATAAAAAGTCTTAGCAATATTTATATCAACTTCATTTAATTAATAATTTTAAGAAATATACTTTAATTTTTTTATTATTAATTGAACAGAATAATCAGTAAATACTATTGTTTTATTAAATATGTATTATTGTAAATAGTACCCGCAGAGTACCTATTAAAACTTTGTAAAAACTCTTTTAATAATGGTCCAGGTCGCAATATTATAATTAATGTTGTATATGGATTATTATGGATAATCCATCTACTAATTTATAATTATAGTAAAAAACTACTCACTGACTGTGAGCTATCACTAAATGTTTAAATACATCTTCTATATATATAAATGAATGTTTGTCTGTATGTCCTTTATAGAATCGTAAACTATGCATTTGATCATATCATGATCTTCAGCAAAATATTGTGCATGAGCCCACAACGGTTTCTGAGTGTCTTCTTCTCTTTTGATAATTAATAAGTAGCGTAGTAACGCACGTAGGGTACAGTTAGTATAGGTATGTATGTATAAAAATAAATGTGGCCGTCGCGGGTCGCCCGTAGATGAAATATCGCAATTGATGGTTATGGTTATTAATTATAATTAAAGCAACCAATAAATAAACATGGAAAAAAATAAATAAAAATATAAGTAGAGGTTTTGTTCTTTAAATGAATATATTTTTATTGCGCGTGCAGTACCCGCACCCGCAACGATAAACAACGAAATAGATATATAGTTTACGCCCTCCGCGTACACAAGATGTCACCTCTGCAACAGTCGTCAATTATTCTTTGCAAATGTTTGCAATTCTTCAGGAAGTCACCAGAAAACTTTTATTAATATAAAGCAGCAGTCAGTAGACGTTGAACTTAAAAGGAAACAAAAAAATGTACATAAGATATGATTAATACTTAACACTAATTTATAACAATGATAACTAAACCCATTAACATGTTCAAAGTGTGGGCATCATATTTAATTTTGGCATTATTGTAGCAGCGCTGAATCGGTGACTCACATGAACTAGCTTCTACTACTGCTTAGTCGGCCATAATGCAAGGCTTATTGTGGGAGCATAAATAAGTTGCTTAACGTACTTAGGATAGTTACATATTTTTGTTTAAAACTCGTGTTGACAAATTTAAACTTGTCCATTTTCCTTCTATGAGAACGAAGCTTTCTCTTATAATCACTGATTATAATTGTTTCAAGTTTATCTGAAATTGTCCTTTTATGGCTCCAAAATATAAGTAGCGATCACTTTTTTATTACGACCGCATCGATTAAAGAGATCAACGATAGAAATAGCTATGTACGTACGATTGCCCTACGAGTACGATCAACTTTGTACTAAAATATAACGGCCTTACTTATAAACACTGTCTAGCGGGCGATAAGTTAAACTATATTATGGCAGATTTACATTGATTTAGTATTTTGAAGCAGCGCTGTGATCCAGTAACCCTGGAACGACCAATGTAAACACTTTTCAATTCAGTCTAGAATCCAGTGTTTAACGATTATATAGACGCTATTTTTTCGATCCAGCAATTTTAGTACTTTCTGAAGGGATCAACTGTGTGAAAAAAAAGGGAAAAAAGGACCCGTATAAACGTGACGGTCTAGTTATCTAGTTGATGCCGTGTAATCGTATGTAACTCATGTCAATGAAAAATATTGTAGTTAGATGTCTTTAGGTATTTCATTTCATTCAAGGTAATTTTCATTCTAATTTTTAAGTAGGTACTAGGCATCACCAAAATATCAAATAAACCGTTGTTAAAGTAGCTTTTATATTTTTGCATGCTATGTTTACGTGGAAATAACTTTCTTTATTTTAGGTAAGATAGGTTTGTTCCTTGCGAGCGCGACCTTTCACCGAATGAAGGAGCACTATAATTTTAGAGCGTTTAAGTTTCGAGTATACAGGTTTTTTCAAGGCCGGAAACGGATCAGCAACACTATTATGTTGCAGACTATTTAATATCGGGATAAAATTCAGCTCGTATCGTCCTCTTTCAAAATAAAATTAAAAAAAACGGCCATACAGTCTGTCAAATCAATAATATATGAAAGGACGAAATTAATGTTCAGCTAAACACTAAGCAACGCTGTAGTAATTTCGCATTTGTTATGAGTCCGAAGTTCAAATTTTCACAAATCTATTAATTTATGGGCCTGTAGATTTCGATTTGAATCTTTTTATAAGATTATTTGAATTTATTTAATATTGTTTGTATGATAAATAAAGACGTTGAATATGTTTTAAGTACATAGCGATGTACGTTAAATAGAACAAGGTCCTTTCCGCATAATACAACTCGGAAGTCAGTAAATAGCTAGTAATAGTCAATTCCTGGCATTTATAAAACGGGTTTCACTATGAGAAATTTAGTTTCCAACTCACGTACTGAATTCACTATATTGTATCTAACTCCTTGAATTCAATTTCGTTATAGCAACCTTTTGTAGAGTTACCCAGATTAGCATTGTTAAACGAATGAATTAGGGTATTTTTATCATATTTTTTATTCTTATATAAAAATCAGATTTTATCATCAGTTTTAAGATTAAGAAGAATATTTAAACAACTACACATAGCGATGATCATTTATTGGTCATATTAAACAGAATCTGACACAGAATACCAAGATTTTAGAAGTTGCAGCCGGATGAAAGATTTTCTTCTACGCCTACTACGCCTTCAAAATATATATTATATTGATGTATGCTATATATGTAAGTAAGAGATGATAAAATATACATAAAACTATGTAAATGTAGTGTGGAATAATGTAATTTATATATATACCGATCATGCGGGGAGATCTGTGGTCGATTTTGCCTTGGCATATGATTTGACACAACTGGTTACCTCGCCAACGCGAATCCCAGATGTGGAGGATCATACACCTTCCCTGTTAGACCTTCTGCTGACCTCTCATCCGGACGGGTACCATGTTTCCGTAGAGCCTCCTCTTGGCTCGTCGGACCACTGCCTTGTCCGGAGTACAGTGCCGATTACACGCACCTCACGGCCTCGGTTCGTGGGTTGTCGCCGTGTGTGGCACTACAGGTTAGCGGACTGGGATGGGATGCGGTCCTTCTTTGCATCCTACCCATGGGGGCGGATTTGTTTCTCGCCGGATGATCCAGATGTCGTTGCTGACTCGGTCGCTGATGTGGTGTTCCAGGGTATGGAACTCTTCATTCCGTACTCTGCGATACCCATCGGCGGCAGAACCCGGCCCTGGTTTGGTCGCTTCTGCAAAACGGCATCACGCCGAAAGGCAGCATGCTATCAAGCCTGGGCTGACGCATCGGCATCTCGTGATGTAAATACCAGCGCACGTAAAAAGGAATACAACTCTGCCTCAAGGTCTTTCAAAAGTGTTATTGCCAAGGCGAAGTCGGAGCACATTGGCAGGATTGGTGAGAGACTGGTGCGACTCCCTTCGGGAACACGCGCATTTTGGTCTCTCGCTAAGGCTGTCTTAGGGAATTTCTGTCAGCCCTCCCTTCCATCTCTGCACAGGAGCGATGACTCGTTGGCCCATACAGCGAAGGAGAAAGCCGACCTCTTGGGATCTCTCTTCGCGTCCAACTCGACTCTTGATGATCAAGGAAAGACACCACCGACAATCTTGCGGTGTGATACCACGATGCCGGAAATTAAATTCCGACAGAGTGCAGTTCGTAAAGCACTATTTTCCTTGGACATCCATAAGTCGAGTGGGCCCGATGGCATTCCTCCGATTGTGCTGCGTACTTGTGCTCCCGAGCTGGCACCGGTCTTAACGCGTCTTTTCCGACACTCCTACTCATTAGGCGTAGTCCCGAATTCTTGGAAGACTGCTTTAGTGCACCCGATCCCTAAAAAAGGCAATCGCTCTGATCCATCAAATTATAGGCCTATTGCTATCACCTCCTTGTTCTCCAAGATAATGGAGTCCATTATTAACTGCCAGCTCCTGCGGTACCTAGAGGAGCATCAGCTGATTAGCGACCGCCAGTACGGCTTCCGTCGGGGTCGCTCAGCTGGTGATCTTCTAGTGTACCTTACTCACAGATGGGCTACGGCGGTTGAGTCCAAGGGGGAGGCATTAGCAGTCAGTCTGGACATAGCGAAAGCCTTCGATCGGGTATGGCATAAAGCGCTACTCTCCAAGCTTCCATCTTACGGGCTTCCCGAGAAATTGTGCAAGTGGATCTCCAGTTTTTTGGCAGATCGGAGCATCAAGGTCGTTGTCGACGGTGCATGCTCCGACTTAAAATACGTCAATTCTGGCGTTCCACAAGGCTGCGTTCTTTCACCTACTTTGTTTCTTCTGCATATCAATGATATGTTACAAATCAGTAACATTCATTGCTATGCGGATGACAGCACTGTAGACGTACTTTACACCGGCCGTGCTAATATTTCTCGGGAACACGTCGACGAGTGTCGGAATAAACTTGTGTCTGAAGTCGAGACCTTGTTAACCAAGGTCTCAGACTGGGGCCGACTAAACTTAGTCCAATTCAACCCCAATAAGACTCAAGTTTGCGCGTTAACCGCTAAAAAGTCTCCTTTTGTCGTATCCCCTCACTTCGAGAATACTCCCCTCACTGCCACAGCCAGTATCGGGATACTTGGCGTCGAGGTTTCGAACGTTGTTCAGTTCCGCGGTCAACTGGAAGTTAAAGCCAAATTGGCTTCCAAAAAGCTTGGAGTGCTCAACAAGGCGAGACGGTACTTCACGTCGGACCATCGCCTGAAACTTTACAAGGCGCAAATTCGGCCCCACATGGAGTACTGCTCTCACCTCTGGGCGGGAGCTCCACAGTACCAGCTTCTTCCTTTTGACCGCATTCAACGTAGAGCAGTTCAAATTGTCGACGATCAGGTTATTACCGACCGGCTTGATTCTTTGGATTTGCGTAGAGATGTTGGGTCACTCTGCATCCTCTATCGCATATATCACGGGGTGTGTTCTGAGGAGTTGTTTGGTTTAGTCCCGGCCGCTGAGTTTCACCACCGGACATCGCGCCAGAACTCAAAATTCCATCCTCACCACCTCGATGTCTGGAAGTCCACAACAGCCCGTTTTCTAAGGCATTTCCTGCCTCGTACAATCACTCTGTGGAACCAGCTTTCGCCGGCGACTTTTCCGAACCGATACGACATGAAAACCTTCAAGAAGAGAGCGTACTCTTTCCTCAAAGGCCGGCAACGCACCTGCAAGTCCTCGGATGTTGCAGATGTCCATGGGCGGTGGTAGTCACTTTCCATCAGGTGAGCCTCCTGCTCGTTTGCCCCCTCTTTATATAAAAAAAAAAAAAAAAATATTTGACTGTTCTTTACGTTATCAAATTGTGCCTAAGCTGACAGGTCTGCGCCTGAAGTTTTTTTTATAGCATAGGAAGGTGAACGAGCGTATGGGCCACCTGGTGGTAAGTGGTCACCAACGCCCATAGACATTGGCATTGTAAGAGATATTAACCGTCGCTTACATCGCCAATGCGCCACCAACCTTGGGAACTAAGATGCTATGTCCCCTGTGCCTGTAATTACATTACAATAATACCAAGTACTGCTGTTTTGCGGTAGAATATCTGATGAGTGGATGGTACCTACCCGCAGCTTTGTGTAAGCTTGTCTAGCTCGCACAAAGCTGTACCACCAAGTATACTCGGTCTCATGTAAAATATTTTAAATTCTTGATAAATTCAATCGAATCGAAAAGCGCCTGTCGAAAACTAAACATGGGATGTCATCGATTGAAATTCGATTAAATGTAATAGAAACTCTTTAATTATTTAAAATTCAACAAAGGCATTGCTTCCTATTGTTTGTAAATACATAAATCTTTACTTATTTTAACTGAACAATAACGAAAAGTGGCGGTGTCTGAGAGGGAATAAAAATCGGCGTGTATTGCAAGATATGTTATATTAGGTTTATTAAAATGATATTATTATAATATATATATTTATAAACCTTGCCCTTAAAAATATATAAGGATATATTATGTCAACTCAAAAGGTTAAACTAAGGTTAACGAGCAGAACACTTCATTTTCATTACTGTGGAATACAATTCGTGGCCATTATTCACTGTGACTCCTTCCCGCCCAGACTTGCCGCAGTCATTGATGAACGCAATATTACGTGGTCCTAACTCCAAAACTTAAAGCTCTATAGAAAGCTCATGTCTAAGTAATCGTTTGTAATTAGAGATTTGGCATTTGATGACACAAACAGTTCTTTTCGTATCATTCCCAAGATGGTATTTTGATTTATTTTATAATTAAGTGGTTTTATACAGGATAAATATTTTTCTTAATCGATTCATAAAGAATAATATTTGAATTATCATTAATGTTTCAATAGAAAAACCAATTATAGATATACATCTTATTTTAACACGTTTTATTTTAAAAGTTTTCATTATCAAAGAAATAAGAGACAATAAAAGATAATCTGTTTAAATTACTAGACAATGGATGGTCTGAAAAGTACGACTTGAGTCGTACAAACGACTATTTGTCTTAGCAATAAAAACACTGACTGCGTTTTACGTTCTATCTTCTGCTTTGTCTTGAACAATTTAAAACCAGCTTCCCTCGTAACTATTGGCTTAAAAATAAAACACATACAAACACAAATTAAGTTATGAAATTTTACTTTATAAACATCACGCGGGTTCAAATAAATTTACTCAAATTACAATTAAAGTTAATAAAGAATATTAATCAAAAGTTTGCTTAGCATTACAAAACTAATGAAATAAAAAAAGTAATATGAACATTACTTATATCGTGTTTTTGAATATTGTGTAAACACGGACTCAATTTCATTTTATATTGATATTGCAAGTAAAATGGTTATATCCGAACGTGTATTCTAGAGTTCATATTATATAAGGTGATCGTAGCTCTATTTAAGTGTAAATGTAAATTCAAGATCTGTAATGAGTTCAAAATATGAATTATATCAATGAAACGGATATATGATAATTTTGAGTATATCTAGAATATTATGGACGTCCTTGACTATCGAATTCCCTTTTTCTTTGAAGGGACATCATCGATAGATACTCGGACCTTGCTGTTAAATGGGATTTTGTGGCTCTTCAGGGAGCGGACTGTTTTCAAAAGAACTTAATCGGACTTTGTTTACTTACCATAATGGCTGTGACCATTATATCAGAAACTTATGAGCCGAAAATCACTTAAATATTATTGTAAGTTCATAATTTACTTATTATAACCAATAACACAAAATCATAATTAATGTATGTTTATTATAATACTACCTACGTAGTGTAAAATCGATACTTACTTAATCTATAAAATAGTTGTGATAGATGTTTAATGTCTAAAATAAATTATTATCAAAATGTTTAAGTCTTCTCTTTAAGTTAAGGAAAGAAATCATCGAAGAACCACAAAAAGTTAAATTGCCAAAGTTTAAATTTACGAAGCCCAGCCTCCTTCGAACGCACCTAATATTGTTATTCATAATAAACAACTTTTATTTTTTCAAAGAAATTGTGCGACGTGTCATACTTTTTGTGATAATAATTATATTAATTGTTAAAAGTAGGAATTTGTACATCATAATTATTTGACTATATTACATGAATTATAATTGTATATGCTACATAATTATATTGACTATCAAAAATATTAACTATAGTAAATTTATTGATATATGACATAAAACAGCGGACAAGGTACCTATAATTGACGAGCACTTGGTGAGTTAGCAAAAAACCGATAAGGATCTTATTATTAGCAGCAATCAATCTTTCCGAATGAATTCGAGGCATAATTTCATTGTCGTATGCGTATACAAGCCCCCTAGTGGATTATATGAATATTTTGAAAAAATATTGGATGATGTATTAATGAAATTGTCTGGATCGAATAAAGAAATTATTGTTTGTGGTGATTTTAATATAAATTTATTAGATAACTCAGCCACAACTATTAGATTCAGATCTTTGTTAAATTCATATAATCTGGTAAATTTATTCTTTGAACCAACTAGAGTCCACAGCAACCTGTATAGATAATATATTCACAAGTCATATGCCACAAAATAAAGCTATTATTAATAAATTTATCATTTAATTTTGATTTAAAAGAAATAAACAAATCACAGAAGATAGTGTTTGTTCCTTTGACCACAAGCCGTATAGAGAAGTTTAGAAGTAATATTGTGATGAGTCTCCCTTTCTTAACTTTTTATGAGAATCCTAATATTTTATATAATACTTTGTTTAAATTAATTAGAAACAAATTCAACGCCATATTCACTTCTAAAACAGTTAATAAACAAACCTTCTCAACATTCAGTGACTGGGCGACCATTGGAATTCATAAAAGTAGACAGAGAATGTACGCGCTTTACTATAAGACAGTAACGGCCGAATACTAAAACATCATTCAAATATGATTGGGACTTAATTATTTGGAAATTTCCAAATAATTTAGTCCCACTTCATTTTGAATGACGTTTCAGTATTCGGCCGTAAGACACTTGCTTTTCACGCCGCAGGTCGTGGGTTCGATTCCCACCCAGGACAGACTCTGTTTATCCTGAGTCTCTTATTCCAAATTATATTTTTGTTCCGTTTGCAGTTGAAACGCTTGGACCTTGGAGTAATAGTGGCAAAAAATTAATCCAAAATATAACTCCCCGCCTTATTGCCTTCCCTGGTGACAGGAGGGCTGGTTCATTTTTCGCCCAGAGAATCTGAATTGCAATTTAAAGGAGATTGCTGCTAGCTTTCTTGCCACCATTCCACGCGGTCACGACTTGTATAATAATTATTTTTAAATGTTATTTGTTTTTAGTCTGGGTTGTAATTATTTATATAAGTAGGTATTTACAAAAGAAAAAGTAGTATATGTAGTACTTTCGCTTATTATTCGCTATATGTATACATATATATAGAAATGAAAATTAAATAGCTACTATACAAATCATGACCGTTTGAAATAGTGGCAAGAATGCTAGTAGCATTTCCTCATTGAACCACAATTCCGATCCCTTCCTCCAAAAAATTAACCAAAAGCTTAGTTAGAAAGATGTAGTCTTATATTCGATCGTATGGGATTACCAATTGAATAATATAATTTATTTATATGTACTTTATGCAGAAAAAAATGAAATAACACAAAAGGTGGACCAAAATACGCTCAGAAGAAATAAAACAAGCTTCAAGCAAGCGCTCACTTTGTTTAGGTACCTACGGTATTATTAAGGCTGCCTCGAATTTCTGATCAAAAGAGATTAAAAGTAAATATGGTAAGAAAATGTGTTGCACTATTGTTTTATTCAAAAAGAAAACATTAATAAAAAAAACAACGGGTTGCACGCTGGGAGTGCCGGCAGAAGTGAAAACTTAAATATTAACGTTGTGCATTTTTGATATTTTGGAAGGGAAAATTTTTGCACGAATTCCTTTAATTATCAGTATAAAGGTACTTTCATTTATGCGATAAAATATAATATTCATTTATTGTGCTATCGTACACAAACATGACAATTTATATTACATTAAAAATTTAACACTTCAGAATCCGTCTTACGAATTTTCAATCAGGGTCACGTGATCTGACGCGAATTTAATTTTGAAACTTTACAGCAGTGGTTTATAATGGCGCTGTCTAGTCTATTAGCAATCATGCTTAAAATTTTGTTTGAGCTAGTCTGCACACTGCGAACCAATGATGCATACCTTTTTCGCATTCACGTGTAATAAATAATTATTAATAGTTGTTGAAAAGCACGCTTTGTGGCCTTTCTCACAAGTGCCAGCACGACTAGGATACGATAGTCTATCATTGAATGCCAGTGCTCTTTCAGCTTTATCATCAGACCTTGAAACCTAATCGTGGTCAAACTTCATCACAAGACTTTTCTAAGAAATCCAAAAACAGCTATCATAAGATGTTCCATCATGAAGTTCCAGTTCATATCTTCCGGCTCCATCATCGGATCAATCCGACAGTACCATATTATTGTATTGTCATCAGAACTACATACAGCTGCCAAATTTCATTACGCTACGATCCTTGAAAGATGGATTTAACAATCTTTCATCATTCTAATTACCTTAGATTTCATTACATAGTTAGTTAAATACAGGTCGACCTAATAAAAGCGTGTTAAAAAGCGTGTTAATTATTGTAATTGTATAATGGTGCGTGACAAATGAATCGATATAAATTATAAAGTAACTTAGTAAGTTTTTTTATTTAAAATGTGTATTATATTGAATATTTTGATATTGGTCTTAAAACTTACCTTTATAATGAGTATAGTATAAAGTTTTATTAAAAGTATTTGTGTAATATGCTAGTCGTGTCTGCACTCGAAAGTGGTTGGGTTTTCATGCAAATTACACGACTATAATAATTTTTGTGACAATGTTTTACTTAGTAAGGGTCCACGGGGCTACTTTATCTTTTAATGTATTATATTTTGTACTTTGTATATTTATTTATTCTTCTGTTACTTTTTTATTTTATAGTATTAATAAAATTATTTGTAAAAAATATGAAAACGTTCTGCATACTTTTATATTCAGGAGCTAATGGTAGTTTCTTTCAAGGAAAGAATACTTAATTTTTGATAAGCAAAGCTGCCACTGAGCTCGATATGAATTTTAAACGGTGAATCTCTAGAGTGCAGTTTATATGCTGATCGACGAACAGAAATCATACGTTTGGTATAATCATACGTTAAACCAAAGGCTTTTTAAATATTGTATTTTAACGTTTGTAAAATATAATATGGTCCAGTTATTAAATTTCATTCTCAACAAAATTATCTTTCAAAGTAAGGTGATATAAAAACGAACGGTAAATCAATTTTGTCTTTTCAATTTGAACCAAAGGTGTCTGTAATAAAAAAATGGCTTTAAGTATTAATCTAATAAATCACAAATATTCCAATTCGATATAATATATCAATCAATCAAATCAAAAAGTAATTCAAATCAAATTAAGCCAATTATGGCTCTGACAAATTTACGTGATCCTCTAAATATGAATAACGTGAATGTAATGAAAAATTAAATAATTTTAAAGTATGTTGGTTACAAAAAAAAATGTAAATAAGTTTCATATAAATGTTTCATACAATTCGTATAGACTAATGTGCATAAGCGTGGCAACACTAAAGCATGAATTTGGTAGGAAAGCACTCGACGCCATTACGATTCATTAGGACGGACCCAGACGAGCTACAGTTCCAAGTGTTACTATATTTTAGCTCTCTTTCCCTTAATGATGAAAGTTTATTCATAACTAGCGACCCACCCCGGCTTCGCTCGAGTAGGACAGTAACTATTCCTAAAAAAGACAGCGGGACGCGGGGGCGCACAGACGGTTGCATCGCGCGTTAGTGTGACCGCTTGAATTTATTTAGTGCGCAATAGTTTTAAAATTACGATAACTTTCAAATTTTTCGTCTAAGAAGTATTAAAAAAAATTTAGTTCGTTGAGCACAATCGTTCCGTAAGGAGCCGACCCGGCATGGTATCTCGCAGAGGCTACCGCCCCCTCGCCCCTCATAACCGCCCACCACATCATACATGAGCGCACAAATACTTATTTGGCTACAAAACTAATACTTACATTTTAAATATCGCTATATCCTTTGAATGAAACGTCCGAATTGAATAATTCAAAAAGTTCTAGAAAGGTACTGAATTCGTCCTGAATATGAAGTAATTTATTTTGATAAGGATTAATACCAAGGTACAAAATAAAGAGGTTTTAAAGCGACGGCATTTTAATTTTTAAAAAAATTAAAAGAAAACACTTATTGTGAGATAACTACAATAGTTAGACATATGGTGACGTGATATTTTTTGTAGACAATTATATATTCTGCAAAGTGGTAGTACATTGTTTTGTTCTATAATCAATAGTTTTCGCAGCACACGCCTTGTAAGGATTTTTTTGGGTCATTTTTATACACCTTGGGTTACATTATTGGACTTTTAGTAAGGATGCCTAACTTTTTTTTAAATGTTATATAGCCTATAACCTTCCTCGATAAATGTATTATCCAATACTGAAAGATTTTTTCAAATCGGACCAGCGGTTCCTGAGATTAGCGCGTTCAAACAAACAAACAAACTCTTCAGCTTTACAATATTAGTATAGATTTTGGGTTATGCCATCCAATCCAATCCAATGCCAATATTTTCAATTGCTTTTAACATTTTTTAAAATAAATGAAGTCTTCAACACTGTACACCAAATATTTACAAATTTTACATCTATGCTATTCAATACGAGTTGATTATATTATATAAAAATATTATAAATTTTTTTTTAAGCGAGATATATAAAGCTGTAATCGTGTGTAATAAATATATAGGGCTTATATAAAATTAAGTTAATTTTAGCAATCGTCGCCCGCATGCCTTTCAGCAGGAATGCAAACTGTCTATTTTAGCTCATAATATGCTTTTTAACCGACTTCAAAAAAAGGAGGAGGTTATCAATTCGTCTGTATGTTTTTTTTTTTGTGTTTGTTACCTCATAACTTTCGACTGGGTGTATCGATTTTGATGATTTTTTTTTATTTGAAAGGGGTTGCTTCCCATGGGGTCCCATTTTTTTTTAGTCCAGTTTTGACAGTGGAATCCATGAGAAAACCATATAAGTCGTAAATATGCATGAGGTATGTGCGCGACAAATGGACGAATAACTCGATATCTATTCAACGGATTTCGATTTTTTTTTTTTATTGGAAAGAGTGTACTTCAAGGATTGTTTGATGACAGTTTGGTTAGATTCTGATTATAGGATCCATGAAAAAGTAACGGAAATCTTCAATTCTTAGTAGCAAACTAACGATACACGGCCGAATCTTTTATAGGCTATCTAGATTTTTCATTCGCCTACCATAACATCGTTATGATCAAGTATTTGTAGTACTATTATAAAAAACACTTCTTTATATACCGTCAATAGTTTTCGCAGCGCACGCGAAATAATAACTTTTATAGGCAACAGTTTGATACGTTGGGTTACATTGCTCCATTTTAAGTAGGGATCTATAAGATTTTGAAAATATAATATAGCCTATGTTACTCGGTAAAGACGTAGCTTCCTAAAGGGTGAAAGAATTTTTAAAATCGGTCGAGTAGTTTTTGATTTAATTCGTAATAAAAAATCAAACAAAAATCAAATCTTTCCTCTTTAATGTGAGTTATGCATGTAAGCATTAGTATATATGTATATGTTTGTAATTGAAACATATTTGAACATCTCCTAAAAGTTGAGACCAATTTTGAAAATGTTTGTTTTTAAAAGATTCCCGTATTATTATTGCTAGGTATATTATAGTGTTTCCTTAGCTGACATCGACTCCAAAAGTAACAATAATTGTAAATACATTATCAACCACTCAACACATTCGTACCTACATATTGAGGAGTAGAAAATAGTAAGTTAATTATCAAATTATAGAAGAATACGCAATTATTTTTTTACTTTTTGTGCATATTAATTTGTATTTCCTATGAAGTCGGTTTTTGTTTTGTTAACATTTTTTATTTTTGTGTTAAAGAATGTCAGTTCTCATTTCGTACGTCAGGATGGACGACCAATTTCCATGTGTCGTGGAACCGGAAATGAAAAGCCAGCTCGATAAATTATCTGCTGTACGCAGTTGGACATTTGATTTTTAAGGTTTGAAACATTGAATTATATAGAAAAATAAAGACTTTTATGAAAACTCAATATTTGACGCCGCAGATTATCATGTGTCAAATGACGACACAATTCTGGCGTGGGTGGATTTATCGTAATATTTTTAAGACATAACTGTAAATAAAGAAAAATGGAATTACTGAATCACGCATGATCATGCTACTAAATTCGAATTAATTAAATCTAATACAACTATGTGTAAAGCTAAAACTAAGACATTTAATTCAAACTTAAATGAATCCTATGATTTATGCAAGCTAACTTTTAATGAAAACGCAAAACTAAAATATTACCTCAGGTACAGGTACCTAGGTAATGACAAAAACTTGTACTCGTACTAGTCCAGTTTTTTTATACTAATGTTTGTAAGCCATTTGTCCCGTTTGGGACTGAATTTCAAAATACATAATTGTGCATTTATTTTTGCTAAAAAGCTTTAAAATTAAATTTCTGACGGACTCGCCATAGAAAATTTCAAAACCCTAATTCACCGTCTTGGGGTATAGATTTCCGGAAACCGTTAATTACATAGTTATTTATTTCTGACCAGAAG
Source organism: Nymphalis c-album (assembly GCA_963151315.1). Classification (NCBI taxonomy): domain Eukaryota; kingdom Metazoa; phylum Arthropoda; class Insecta; order Lepidoptera; family Nymphalidae; genus Nymphalis; species Nymphalis c-album. The sequence continues at coordinate 7,986,102 of OY720588.1, forward strand.
CTAGAATATGAAATAACACCCTTTAACTTTGAAAATGACGGGTTTTCTTATAACGGTTTATCCCTTATTTTATCTCTGTAGGGTTGGAGTTTCCAAAAATCCTTCCTTAGTGCGTGTTTTCATTATAAAATGCGTCAACTGTCAACATATCAAGTTAAAGACCCCAGTGACTTAGGCTCTGTGTTGATAAGCCAATCAGGTTAATTCAGCGTTTTTATATATACATATATAGATAATCGTATTATAATACATTAAATAATCATAAATATTTACAATTATATATTTTAATATCTATCATTTATCTATCTATATAATTATACAAGCGGAATATAAGATCACGAGATCACCTAAACTATTGGCCCGATTGACTTTAAATTTGCACAGTTACTCTTTCCCTTACTAAGGACGGATTGTACGCAAATCCTATTCAGAATACACTGTCCTTCTAACATACAATTGCAAAGCTGGGACGATTAGCTAGTAGGTCATATAATCCTGTACTATTTAACGTGGGCTTAAAATTTAGTCTTTGGTAAAGGTAAAATTGTCTGGTATGGTTTTTGAGCCTCAATTTTGTAACGGAATATTATCTAATCTTAAAAATCTGATCTTGTTTAAGTACCTTTACTCTCTACGATGATATTAATAGTTGTCTTTGAGCTACTTATTTAGATTTGATTCACAGCTTCGTCAATGGAAGCACATCAAAATATTTCAAAAGTACGAGAACCATCGTTTTGTTTTAATAATTGACACTGTATTTCATTTTAACGGGACACAATGTTACCATAAAACAGTATACTGGCATTAATAAGGCACTGACGTTATGAGGAGAATACAACATCTATATTAAATGCATAATATAATTAATCGGAGCTGAGTCGTGCACTTGATACATTGATAAAGTTATGTAAATTGTGATCGATTGCATTTCGAGAACAAATATACTATTCGATACGTTCACTTGTGCTCCACAGGTAAATTGATAAAAAAAATCAATACGATTAGCGAAAAATAAACAGACAAAAGTAAATAACATACATATGTGAAACTAATTAAAATCGGTGCCAAAAAAGTGAAGCATTAAAAGTTATATGCAACGAAGCAAAATTGAATACACTTTACATGATGTTGTATGGGTATCCAGTTAAAAGTTTATCCAGTTGTAAGTTATATTTTTAAATGGTTGCGCCTTATCATACAAAAAGGCATATAAAATCTCGATAGAAATTAACGGAAATAAGGTAAGTCAGTGATTTAAAAAGTCTGGTTTCTTCCGTAAATATAATCCAAAATTACTTATTATTAGTATATTCTAAATGATATAACAAATCTGACAGTATTCATGACTATTTTCAAGAAAAACGACTTGATAAATTATTATTTGAAACCGTTTTCTTCCGTTTAAAGGATGACTTCTGAATAAATAGCTTTCGAAATGAAACGGAATTATCGAAGACTAAATAATATTATTATCATTAAATTTAGGTGTACATACACAGTATATTTGAACGTTCAAAAACTGCAATAAGTTTAAACAAGTCCTATATTATGTTAAAACAAGGCCACAGAACCCTTTTAACCGTAACAACATCGTCCCTAAAGGCTGAGGGTTCACAAAGTTATGATTCATTCATATTTCATTTCACTTTTCTCTCAGAAACTTTTCACTACGTTTTATGTTTCAAATTTTTAACCTAGAAACTTCTCTGTTTAAATGTCTCAAGTCTGTGGGACACGGCTATAATATAATTTTACGTAAAACATTTTATTACTTTCCTGGGATTTCTTTTAGACAAAAAGGTATTGACTGTGTGTTTTTAATATTGATATAAATACACAATACACATTAAGCTGTAATAATAAAAATAATGTCCTCCAGGTCGATTTCGGACACGGCGGCAATCTCAATTGCGCACGAGCGCCCACATTGCGTAAACACACGTGCACTATATTTTTCTTAGCTCTCAAAATTCGATGCGGCGGCAATCCGACACGACCGGAAAGAGTTCAGGTGCAGGGAACTTTCAACATCCAGACCCCAATCATTTTTTGTTGTTTCGACCTTGAAGCCAGGACCACCGGGCTTGTGACCTCATATCTAGCCACCAGACCGACGAGACAGTCAAAATTAGCTGTAATACGTATTATCCAATAAAAGAAAAAAAAATTGAAAACATATTTTGATTTCTTTTTGAATCGTCCGAGATGGCTCAGTGGCTAGAACGCGACAATTAAGATTCACGCGTCACGCGTAATCACCGATCATCGTGAGTTCAAACCCGGGTAGGTACTACTGCATTTTCAAGTGCTTAATTTGTGTTTATCATCTCGTGCTTGACGGTAAAGGAAAATATCGTAAGGAAACCTGCATGTGTCAAATTTCACTCAAATTCTGCCACATGTGTATTCCACCAACCCGCATTTGAGCAGCGTGGTGGAATAAGCTCCAAGCCTTTTCCTCAAAAAAAAGGAGAAGAGGCATTAACTTAGCAGTGGGGCATTCACAGGCTGTTATTTTGAATCATCCGGCGACACGATTAAATAAATTTCATTAAGTTCATATTTTTAATTTAAAAAAACCAGAACATATTTCAGTAGTTAGCCTTGTTTACATTACCCAATTAGCATTACTAGCACGTCGCCAAGACTTCATCTGCGAAAATTAAACGTATATACAATTAGTTTTTGTTAGACAAACAGACTAACAGACTAAACGTAGAACATTTAGATTATTCAAACCGTGACATTCTTTTTACTAGGCTTATGGCCGAATACTGAAACGTCTATCAAATACGAAAGTTTTGAAAGAAAAATTTTGTATGCGAAATTTGAAATTAATGGCGTTCCAAATAATGAAGTCCCACTTCATTTTGAATGACGTTTCAGTATTCGGCCGTTAGAGGCCTATTATAGGATGTATATATTTTTTTGTGTGAGTGCTATTAATGCACTATTAAACATCGTCAATAGTTTTCGCAGCGCACGCAAAATAATTACTTTTAATGAGCAACATTTTGATACCTATTTTTTTAATTTTAGATCTCTATTGTTTTTAAAATATAATAAATCTCACCTATAACTAACTATGTATGTAGTTATAAACCCACCTTGGCTGACATCGACTCCAAAAATAACAATAATTGTAAATAAATTATCAACCACACACCACATTCGTACCTACATATTGATGAGTAGAAAATAGTAAGTTAATTATCAAATTATAGAAGAATACGCAATTATTTTTTTTACTTTTTAGTGAATATTAATTTGTTTTTCCTATGAAGTCGGTTTTTGTTTTGTTAAAATTTTTATTTATTTTTCGATTTTTAGTGAATCAGAAGCACACTCACTAATTTGTAGAATATGGGTAGACCTAAACGTGCAGGGTACTAAACGTGCAGCTCATATGAGACAGCGCCATTTTTATTATTATTTAAATATATTAATCTAAAACAGTGAAACGTAAAGAAAAATGCATTTTGGTACTTAATTAATAAATATTAGTTAATATGGTTAAATGTATGAATATAATTTAACATGTTTTGATTAAATAGATTTAGTTGGTGGGGTGTTGGGCAGCCATAACATAATCAAATAATTATTTCTAGTAATAATTAAATAAACTGTATGTTTATAGATGTTGTGTTATACCATTCTTCACCATAAAATATGACGGAATGTCAGTATATTAAAAAAAGGGGAAGTATCTATATTATCCTTGACGCTTAACGCTTGACGCTGACGCTTTCACGCCTAAACCACTAAGCCGATTTAAAAAATTCTTTCACCAATGGAAAGCAACATTATCAGGGAGTAGCATAGGCTACATTTTGTCCCCATATTCCCACGGGAACGGGAACTACGTGGGAGAAACCGCGGGAAAAACACTAGTAATCAATATAAAAATATACATAAATATAACATGTATATAAGAGTACTTATACGATTCAAAATTGGTTTCGATTTTCAAAATGGGTCTCAACTTTTAGGAGATGTTCAAATATGTTTCAATTACAAACATATACATATATACTAATGCTTACGTGCATAACTCACATTAAAGAGGAAAGATTTGATTTTTGTTTGATTTTTTATTACGAATTAAATCAAAAACTACTCGACCGATTTTAAAAATTCTTTCACCCTTTAGGAAGCTACGTCTTTACAGAGTAACATAGGCTATATTATATTTTCAAAATCTTATAGATCCCTACTTAAAATGGAGCAATGTAACCCAACGTATCAAACTGTTGCCTATAAAAGTTATTATTTCGCGTGCGCTGCGTAAACTATTGACGGTGTTTTATACAATAGTACTACAATTACTTGATCATAACGATGTTATGGTTGGTGAATGATAAATCTAGATAGCCTATAAAAGATTCGGCCGTGTATCGTTAATTTGATACTAAGAATTGAAGATTTCCGTTATTTTGTCATGGATCCTATAATCAGAATCTAACCAAACTGTCGTCAAACAACCCTTGCAGTACACTCTTTCCAATAAAAAAAATATCATCGAAATCGGTTGAATAGATATCGAGTTATTCGTCCATTTGTCGCGCACATATTTATACAAATTTACTACTTATATGGTTTTGTCATGGATGCCAGTGTCAAAACTGGACTAAAAAAAATGGGACCAATTGGGGAGCAACCCCTTTCAAATAAAAAAAAATCATCTAATCAATTCACCCAGTCGAAAGTTACGCGGTAACAACACAAAAAAAAACATACAGACGAATTAATAACCCCCTCCTTTTTTTGAAGTCGGTTTAAAATATCCTTAAAATGAATGCTGACAGTTGTTACCTTAATCTATATATATAAAGGAGATTTCCACGTATATACTCACTCATCACGATATCTCTGGAACCAAAAGGCGTAAAGACTTGAAATTTGGTAGAAATATTCCTTGCGCCGAGTAGAGGTCAGCTAAGAACGGATTTTTGAAAATTCCACCCCTAAAGGGTCGAAACAAGGGATGAACCGTAGTATGTAAATGTGTCATTTTTAAAGTTAGAGCAATGATATTTTATACACAATTTACAGGTTAAAAATAAATAAGTACTCAAATCAAAGTTTTCCAAAATTCACCACATAAGAGGGTGAAATAGGGGTTGAAAGTTTATATGGGGAGGTCGTCATTTTTGATGTAAGAAGTATGAAATGGTATATACAAGCTTTTGGTTAGAAATAAATAAATATGTAATAAATTATTTTTGTAAATTTACCCTCCAACTGAAATAGGGATTGAAAGTTTATATAGCGGGTCCGTCATTTTTGATGTAAGAAGCATGAAATTTTATATACAAGCTTCTGGTGAGAAATAGATAAATACGTATTTCAGGGTTTTCGAAAATCTACCCCCAAGAGGGTAAAATAGGGGTTGAAAGTTTGTATAGCAGGTCCGTCATTTTTAATGTAAGAGGCATGAAATTTTATATAATAGCTTTTGGTTAGAAATAAATATATATTTAATTCAAGATTTTTGAGAATTTACCCTCCAAGAGGATGAAATAGGGGTTGAAAGTTTGTATAGCGGGTCCATCATTTTTGATGTTAGAAGCATGAAATTTATTATACAAGGCTCTGATTAGAAATAGATAATTTATATATATATACAATTGTATATGAGATTTCCACCAATATATTGACTCATCACCATATCTCTGGAACCATAAAGCGGAGAGACTTGAATTTTGGTAGGAATATTCCTTTCGCCGAGTAGAGGTCAGATAAGAAAGCTGATTTTGTTCATCTCTCATCCAAAAGAGATTTTTCACATAATATATCTTATCATTCACTTTATATGTAGGAGAGCCTATACCAAACATCATTAACAGTTGCCATAGTAACCGATTTCATGATGTTTTATTGATAAACTAGCTGTTGCCCGCGGCTTCGTTCTTTAACTATACTAATGCATATTTTAAAGAGGTAATATTTGTTTTTTTTTGTATGTTTGTTTGCAAAAATTTTTATAGTATAGTTAGGCGGACGAGCAAATGGGCCACCTGATGGTAAGTGGTGACCAATGCCCATAGACATTGGCATTGTAAGAAATGTTAACTAACGCTTATATCACCAACGCGCCACCAAACAAAATTCGTGTAAAATGTTTCAATTTTGTAATCTATCAATTTTAATGATATCGTGTCTTTTTCTTACTTTTATTTTATTTTGTACAACTCAAAACGTTTTAAAAAATAGAGAAATGTCACTTTTTTGGCGGGCGATAATACTATAGCAGCTATTATCGTTCACGTTTTGTTAATGACCTGATAATTATAACACTTTTGAAATAAAATTATTATTTTTCAATTAAAAAAGAGGTAAAATTAGTTATTTTGTATGTTTGTTTGTATCCTAATTTAACATTTTTGCTTTGAAAACCATACAAATATACAAACTAATAAGAATGAAATTAAATAAAGGAGGACAACGCTGTTTAGTGTGACAATAAAAATAATAATAATACCCTCCGGACCAATTACGACCCCGGCGGCCAATCTTAAGAAAGGCGTGCCAACTGCGCAGGACATTATAATGCACAAGTGTGTGCGCAAACACAGGTGCACTCTTTATTCCCTAACTCCCATAATCCGATGGGACGGCAAACCGATACGATTAGAAAGATAGACGCAAGACCACGCATGGGGGTGTAAAAAAAAAATCATATACATATTAAGACACGTTTTTGGTAGATAAACTAGACTAAGCGTAGTATCTGCTGTTCGCTCCCGATATCTATGATGCGCTTTTTGCTCACTTTATGCATGATTTTATGTACCAGTCCTTCGAAGCGAAAGCTCAAATTCGAAGCATTTTAAAAGGAATTTACATGTGTATAATCAAACTGAAACTATTAAATTGCATAGGGATTCAATTCATGGTCGTTCGTTTCTATTCTGTTTTTAACCGACTTCAAAAAAAGGAGGAGGTTATCAATTCGTCTGTATGTTTTTTTTTTTTTTTGTGTTTGTTACCTCATAACTTTCGACTGGGTGAATCGATTTTGATGATTTTTGTTTTATTTGAAAGGGGTTGCTTCCCATGGGGTCCCATTTTTTTTTAGTCCAGGTTTGACAATGGAATCCATGAGAAAACCATATAAGTCGTAAATTTGCATGAGGTATGTGCGCGACAAATGGACGAATAACTCAATATCACGCCAACCGATTTCGATGATTTTTTTTTTATTAGAAAGAGTATACTTCAAGGTTTGTTTGATGATAGTTTGGTTAGATTCTGATTATAGGATCCATGATAAAGTAACGGAAATCTTCAATTCTTAGTAGCAAATTAACGATACACGGCCGAATCTTTTATAGGCTATCTAGATTTATCATTCACCTACCATAACATCGTTATGGTCAAGTAATTATAGTACTATTGTAAAAAACACTTCTTTATATACCGTCAATAGTTTTCGCAGCGCACGCGAAATAATAACTTTTATAGGCAACAGTTTGATACGTTGGGTTACATTGCTCCATTATAAGTAGGGATCTATAAGTTTTTGAAAATATTATATAGCCTATGTTATTCGGTAAAAACGTAGCTTTCTAAGGGTAAAAGAATTTTTAAAATCGGTCGAGTAATTTTTGATTTAAATCGTAATAAAAAATCAAACAAAAATCAAATCTTTCCTCTTTATAATATGAGTTATGCATGTAAGCATTAGTATATATGTATATGTTTGTAATTGAAACATATTTGAACATCTCCTAAAAGTTGAGACCAATTTTGCAAATTATACATATATGTATATATAGAATCGTATAAGTACTCTTATATACATGTTATATTTATGTATATTTATATATTGATTACTAGTGTTTTTCCCGCGGTTTCACCCGCGTAGTTCCTGTTCCCGTGGGAATATGGGGACAAAATGTAGCCTAAATTACTCCCTGATAATGTAGCTTTCCATTGGTGAAAGAATTTTTTAAATCGGCTTAGTGGTTTAGGCGTGAAAGCGTCACAAACAAGCTTACTTTCGCATTTATAATATTAGTTAGGATAAAATAGATACTTCCCCTTTTTTTAATATACAGACATTCCGTCATATTTTATGGTGAAGAATGGTATAACACAACAACTATAAACATACAGTTTATTTAATTATTACTAGAAATAACTATTTGGTTATGTTATGCCTGCCCAACTAAATTACCCCACCAACTAAATCTATTTAATCAAAACATGTTAATTTATATTCATACATTTAACCATATTAACTAATATTTATTAATTAAGTACCAAAATGCATTTTTCTTTATGGTTCACTGTTTTAGATTAATATATTTAAATAATAATATAAATGGCGCTGTCTCATATGAGCTGCACGTTTAGTAGGTCTACCCATATTCTACAAATTAGTGAGTGTACTTCAGATTCACTAAAAATCGAAAAATAAATAAAAATTTTAACAAAACAAAAACCGACTTCATCGGTAAAACAAATTAATATGCACTAAAAAGTAAAAAAATAATTGCGTATTCTTCTATAATTTGATAATTAACTTACTATTTTCAACTCATCAATATGTAGGTACGAATGTGTTGTGTGGTTGATAATTTATTTACAATTATTGTTATTTTTGGAGTCGATGTCAGCTAAGGAAACACTATAATATACCTAGCAATAATAATACGGGAATCTTTTAAAAACATACACATTACAAATTGATTTCTTTTATTCGCTTCGTTAAGTTGCGCGTGCGACACAAGCACATCTCACCTACAACTATGTATGTAGTTATAAGCCCACCTAGGCTGACATCGACTCCAAAAGTAACAATAATTGTAAATAAATTATCAACCACACAACACATTCGTACCTACATATTGATGAGTAGAAAATAGTAAGTTTATTATCAAATTATAGAAGAATACGCAATTATTTTTTTACTTTTTAGTGCATATTAATATGTTTTTTTATGAAGTCGGTTTTTGTTTTGTTAAAATTTTTATTTATTACTAATTTGAACAAAAAGCAATAATTGTGACCTAATTATAATAGCCTTAGATATATAGATATATATAGCCTCCCGATTTATTTATAAGACCGTTCAAATACCTGTCATGATGTATGGTTCTGAATGTAGGGCTGCCAAAGAAGATGATGTAAAAATAATGCATGTGGCAGAGATGCGAATATTAAGAGGGATGTGCGTTGTTACTAGAAAAGACAATATAAGAAACGAGTATATCAAAGGAAGTCTGGAAGTAACACCGATAGCTGAAAAGTTAAAGAGTAATAGATTAGCGTGGTATGGGCATGAGAAAGGATGAAAAACATGTTACTAGAAGGATGATCAGTATGAAAGTTGATGGATATAAGGGAAGCCGAAGAAAGTGTGGATGGATTGTGTAAGAAAGGTGTAAGTACGAATGACAGAAAAGAAAGAAGTGAAACAAAAATACATATTGTACCGACCCTACGTAGTAGGATAAGGGCAGAAAAAGAAGACTTTAGAAGATCTCATCGATTCCTTAACATCTTCTTTAGTAGTTCTTTATTAAAATGCTGAACATACACGGTAATATACGGGCGAATAGATCGATAAGTGAAAATTTAAACGTTATTGATTTAAAAAAGGCACGGAATAAAATCCTTATTTTACCCGTACGAAGTCGGGACGGGCAGCTAATTTATTAAATATTTTAAATAGAATGAGCACTATTTTGATGACAACGTATAAGCGGATATCAGGCAGATGTCGTTTTTTACTTTGAAGCTCTTACAAAGTAAAAAAGTGAATCTACATTATTTTAGTAAAATAATGATTTAGTAATAAAACTCGATATACAATAAATAAAAAATGTCTTTTTAATTCATCATGGATAATTTCATGTAAATCGGTACATAAATCTCAAAAAGGTTACTATTTTTTAGTAAAACTGGTCTCCTGAGAAGTTGCTATTTTGTAGATGTCCGTATCCACTTTGCTGCCCTCGAAATTAATTCTGTTATAGAATTAATGTTATCTTAGAAGTTTAGACAGGTCCTATCGTTTGCAGTAATCAGGCAACCTTTGCAGCAAAACTCAATTGTATTAAAAATTGCAAGTGAACATAAGGGTCATAAGGAACATCTTAGTGCTCAAGATTGGCGACGAATTGCCGATGTAAGCGATGGTAACATTTCTTACAATGCCATTGCCTAAGGGCGTTGGTAACCACATATCTATTTTTTATGAACAAAACTAATAGTATTCAAGTTAAATCTGTGCGTGATAAACATTATGTTTGCTCATATAACTGGTACAATATTCCGTTGTATTCTTTACTCCTTAGTATTGTGTAGTACAATCCATTTATCTGTGGACGCATTTAAAAGAACGGTTGACATGGTAGATAGTGGCCCACTATGAGAACAGCCTGAAGCGCAGCTACCGGTTACAGGAAGTGGATGTGACGTTTGCCGCAACACAATAGACCGAGAAACAACTGCTGCTCGCATAAAGGCTTTATACGTTTGCAGGTGACTTACATTGTTTAATTAAAATATTCATACCATTTCGCTTTACCAGTTTCGACTTAGTGATAAATTGCATCATATTTTTGTTATATTTGATACTTTATACGTTATAACTTTATAAACGTACACGCTCAAAAACTCAATAATAAACTTATGGAAATGCTTAATTTGTAGTAATAAATTCACCGTGAAATGTAAATATTAATCTTAATGTGTAAACCTTAAATACCTAAGGTTTAGTTTAGATGCAAGTAAGTTAAGTGCACACAATGCCCGATTTATTTTCCTGCCTATAAAAATATTTTTCAGCTTTGCATACTTTATTTCCTACTTGTTCTCTTATATAATGTTTGTAAATTGTATAATAAAGACACAATGAGTAAATATTTATGTGATTATTTAAACCTTTATAGTAATTACTCTAAAATGCAATGAATGAATTTTTTACCTTTTTATGTCTTTTACAAAAAGAAATAGTCATGCGGTGATAGTCTCATTCCCAAGGTGTCATCCATAAATTAATTAATTGTATAATAACTTTAAGCACACAAGCGTTCCTTTAAAATTTGTTTAAATTTAGCAACTGAAGAATTTTGAACGCTCTCTGGGATAATGTTATAAAAACGTACACATTGTCCCACAAAAGAGTTACTGACTATGCAGTCGAGTAACGGGAGAAATTATTTTGTATTTGTTCCTTGTTATGAGTATCTTATTTTCTCACAAAATCATTAATGTTTTTCCGTACATACATAACATTACATAATATGTATTGAGAAGCAACAGTTAATATTTTAATTTCTTTAAATTTCTGTCGGGGATTCTTTAGGTCCTAGTTTTGTCTACAAAACTGTCTTTTGTCGGCTTTAAAAAAAAGGAGGAGGTTATCAATTCGTCTGTATGTTCTTTTTTTTTTGACGTTGTTTCCCCATAACTTTCGACTGGATGAATCGATTTCGATGATTTTTTATTTGAAAGCTGGTACTTTCCCATTGGTCCCATTTTTTTTGGTCCAGTTTTGACGATGGAATCCATGAGAAAACCATATAAGACGTAAATTTGCATGAGGTATGTGCGCGACAAATGGACGAATAACTCGATATCTATTCAACGGATTTCAATGATTTTTTTTTTTATTGGAAAGAGTGTACTTCAGCTAAAGAAACACTATAATATACCTAGCAATAATAATACGGGAATCTTTTAAAAACAAACAAAAACATACACATTACAAATTGACTTTTATTCGCCTCGTAAAGTTGCGCGTGTGACACAAGCACATCTCACCTATAACTAACTATGTATGTAGTTATAAACCCACCTTGGCTGACATCGACTCCAAAAGTAACAATAATTGTAAATAGATTATCAACCACTCAACACATTCGTAGCTACATATTGATGAGTAGAAAATAGTGAGTTAATTATCAAATTATAGAAGAATACGCAATTATTTTTTTACTTTTTAGTGCATTTTAATTTGAAGTCGGTTTTTGTTTTGTTAAAATTTTTATTTATGTAATAAGCGTAAGCGTAAATATATTAATGATGTCCTTCTGACCAATTTCAGCCACGGCAGCCAAACTCAAGGGAGATAATTTTGCAAACTATGGATGATATATTAATATAGTGCATACATTTTTGTGATATAAAAATCGCACGCTCTATCCACTCGCATAATCCAAAGGGACGACAAATCCACGTATTGTAATGGGATGGCTTAACGACTTAATATTTTTTTATAGAGAGGGTAATTACAAAGAGGACAATATCTAATTTTAAAATCCATTAAAACTTTTTTAATTACGATTTCATCTTAGTTTCGTCAAAGCTCTATAATCAATTCGATACAACTTCAAACTGAAAATTCTCATAAATACAAACATATAACGTCAATAGAGCGTTTTAACAAAACATATTTTTATGTCCCCTTCGTACAAGTATGTGGAATTTGTTTGCAGCTTCAATAGACCAGGAAATAAAACGTGTACGTTAAACGCCCACGCTACGTGTCACGCATACAAATATTCATGGTACGAGCATATATACATATATACATAACGACAGAACTATGTTCGCTTCGCATTATACGTCACGATGTTTTGTATTTTTTATGGAGACGATCCTTGCGCTGCTGTATTATTTTGTCCGTGGGTGTAATACGAAATAGGTACTCGTATTTTGAAAATTTAGGACCTGACACGTAGGCAAAACACACGAGTATATATCACAAAGTTGGTAGTTTCGTTTTTGTTGTTTAGGAATTAGTTTGTCATATACATACATACATATATATATATATATATATATATATATATATATATTTGGTAGTATTTTTGTCTCCCCTCAACCTCAAGCGGTCGCGCGACGTGATTCGATCGCATTCAATACATTTTTGCTGATAACAGTAATAATTATCATCGCATGCATATCATGTTCTAAGTAGCTTGTCATGGTTACACTACGTACCATATAAGCAGCTTACCCTTACTTCCCACGTACCCTTTATCGCACGGAGAGCAATTGTTGTTTGATGACAGGCGTATACGTCGAAAGGAAACCACGCGCCTGTTGTCGAAAAGGTTATAGTCTAGTCAACAAGTTCAAAAACGTGTTAAATAGAAATAAAGCTCCTAAAAATATGTGTGATAGCTCATTTGATTCGGAATGACGTCTAGAAAAATGTTTTTAAGGGTTTATTAGATATATAAAAAGTTGCGATTGTTATTAACAAAATAATATTTAAAAACAAAGGTATTTAGATTTTTGTTAATAATTTCTTAAAAATGAAATTTCCAATAAAAAAGTCTAGACTCCAGGAACTCTATCTCTATTATTTATAAAAAATTAACGCTGAAAATAGGTCTCCGCGAGGTCGTTACGGCATAGGCGCGCCGTCTAAAAAGCCGGAATATCATCTAAAATATATTTTTTATAGTATTAAATAACAATTAAAAAATTTGAATAAATAATGGTGTAATCTAGATATTTGAACGCAAAAATCCTCGATGAAGAAAAAAATTTATGTCGATTTTTTAAAAAGTCACACCATTGTTAATTAACTAATTATTTTCTAATCTCTGTTTTTATAAATTACGGCATAAAAGCTTAAATAATTGGTCTATAAACTTTCCACTTCGTGATAATTTTATAAAAAAAATATTATTAAAGTTTATTACTTTGTTAATTATATATTTTTTAAATTGACAAAAAATTAAGTTTAAAAAATATTATCAATTTTTTTTCACCATCTTATTGCAAAGGTGAAATAATTATTTTATATAAAAAGAATATAACGTTTTTTAGAAATTTCATTTTTGGTTAATTTAACGTTAACTAAATAAAATGTTGATTAATAAATGTTTTATTTCTATGGTATATCCGATAGCTCGGGCGCGCTGAGTTAGCCAAACAAATAAATATCACTTTGTTGTTATTAAACATTGCGTTACAATAACCATAAGCAATTTAAATAAATAAAGCCGGACGGACAAGTGCAAGTCTGGCTCGCTCACCGAGAGTTCCATTTAAATTTGTAGGTACATTTTTAGGGTTATGTTTATTTACAAAATTTTAAATTAAATAACCAGATACTAGACCAATGCCGATAGCTTAGAAAACGCTTGGTAAAAAATTGGTTGCCTGTAAAGTCGGTATACGGGCGAAAGTTTTACGTGACAACGACTTTGAGTGGTAAAATAATTTTAATGTGAATATTCATTCGTATAGTAGGAAGAAGGATGAAATAATAGTAACAATTTAAAACATTTATTTATACAAAGAATTATATTTAAAACATTAATTTATACAAAGAATCTCGCACTGAATTTCACTTTTTATGTCTGTCTCTCTCGCTCTTAGGCGGGCTAACCATGCCCGAGTGGAAGGGACGCGTGCCTCTCACTCGCTCTCATTGTGAGCGCATAACGTGAGCGGAGCGTAACGCAGTTTCTTGAAGTGTCACCCGGCAAACCAATTTATAAGACGTTGTCACGTCAAAAGTAAAATAAAGTTATAGTAGAATGAAACCCATTGGAAAAGGAAGAGAACAAGAGAAGAATATAACAAAAAAAGGAAAAATAAAATACAGGCGATTGAGGTCGGGAAGTTGTTTGGTTAAGGGTAAAAACGTTTTAACTCGATTTCCAGCAAAACTAAAAGTCAAGAAGTCAATAAAGTAATTGTATTACAGTTTTGTATATAAATATTTTATAGACGATATTTTTTGGAGGTGTCACTAACAATAACATTATAATTGGACTAAAACTTCATCATCGTTTTGAATATTTCTCTCGTTATGCGAAGAAGACGGCATTCATAAATATTTGGCATGACTCCAACTTGCTTAGCCTACACAATTTGTAGCTTTTACGAAAGCGACGTCTTTGATGAAACGAATACAGGGTAAGGAGGTGTGTGTGCAAAAATGACAGTATGTGTTTAATAAGTGATTATACGTTTCGTGGTTTTACTTAATATAAATCTATATTAATATATAAAGCTGACGAGTTTGTTTGTAAGATCCGGCATATCTCATGAACTACTGGTTCGAATTTAAAAACATATTTTTGTGTTGTATAGTCGTAGTAATAATATATTAAAATTATATTTTTTGAAGTGAAAACTTATTTAGCATCGTTGTGATTTGAAAGTCGATGAAACGAAAAAGCGACAGTAAAAAGAGACAGAGTGGGAGAAAATGAGATAGGAAGCATTATGAAGTTGAAGCCAAAATTTTTGAAGGTTTCACGTTTGAATTGCACACGTCATGTTTTTTCGTGTATTCAGAATTAAGTATATTACACGTATATTGAAATAGTTTTTGTGTATTGTTAGGCTGCCTTAATTAATAAAAACAAAAATAATAACATGGAAATGAATATTTGGGCATATCGTGTAATTACTAATCATGCTCAGTTGACTATTTTATTTTTATTACTTATTAAAAAGACAACCGGCGTCTTGAACTACGTAGCAAGATGAATTTGCGATAATTTAATAAAATTATAAAACACTAATAACGGTATCGATGGGGAAAACTCGTGGTTTTCGCAAAACACTAGCGCGGGGTCGCGCGGGTTCGCGCGGGGAACGAAAGACTCAAATCAAAGACTGAGGTGACTCAGCGGGTCGGTGATCGCTTCGTCTACAACCCAAGTACTACCCTCATTACTTTTCATCATAACGACAATATTTATCCATAACGATAAATAATTTTAAAAGTTACCTTATATTTATTAATATATGAACTAATACTATTATTTATAGTACAAGTTGATATTTTATTAAAAGCTGTAGAAAAAAAGTTAAATTCATAAAATTAAATTCGAAAGACACCCAACACAATATTTTTTTGATAAATTGATTCAATATTACGGCACCGTTTCTTTCAAATGATATTTAAAATTTTAATCAATTTACTGGATACTTTCAATATTTTTTGTTATCAGCATCATTCTATTTTTAAACATTAGGTGCTTATTTTACATTTTAAATGAAACATATTGTCAAGGATTTAAAGTGAAAAGCTTTATAATACCATTTAAGAAAATTAAAATATCGTATTAGTCACATTCAAACTATTAACTTCTTAACTTCTGTTTAAATATTGCATCAATACTTCATCGAGATTTAGTTTAATTTTTTTGTCAGGCGGCAACAATTAATAATATTATATATGTCGCATCCGGTCATTCGTACATACACTCAAGGGAACGGAAAAGCGCGCCTATGGTTGTGAACATGACTTCGGTTTGGTTCGGCAGAACTTCAGGGCGCTTCGACAGAGTCGTGAAGGCATCGCTCGGGTCCGGGCAGATCACTTTCTGCAAGGCATCGGCCGAGTGAGGTCACGGAACTGTCTTACCGTTCCTTAAGTGTTTTGTGTGTTATTAGTTGTCATTATTATTACTTGGGGTGTAAGCCTAATTGTGAAGTGTATTAAAGTGTACTGTGATTATATTGACTGAGTGTTATTCATTTCACGACTACCCACTGTACGCCCACACGATGTACAATAATAATGATAGAAGATATGATGTCCCCGCTCCGACATATAGATTTTCGAAAACCCTGAAATACGTATTTATTCATTTCTAACCAGAGGCTAGTATATAACATTTCATGCTTCTTACACAAAAATGACGGACTCACCATACAAAATTTCAACCCCTATATCACCCTCTTAGGTGGTGAATTTTGAAGAACTCTGATTTCCGTCCTTATTTATTTCTAACCAGAAGCTTGTATATGAAATATCATGCATCTAACTATGTAAATGACTGATTTCCATACAACGGTTCATCCTTTATTTCACTCTGTTAGGGGTGAATTTTCCAAAAAAATCTTTCTTAGTATAATGCATACTAATATAAATGCATACATTCATAATAACAATGCATCAACTGTCAAAATTTCAAGTCTGTTACACCAGTGGTTTAGGCTCTGCTTTGATGAGTCAGTCAGGACAAGTATTTATATATATACAGGGTGTAACAAAATTCGTGTCCGACCCGTGAAGTGGTTATTAGGTATCGTTAGTCGGTTCTATTTTTGTAATAAATTTTAAAATTTTAAGCAAAATTTTACCCCGAAAAAAAATTTATTTGACTAAATAACGACAATTATATTGCAACACAGGCGCGGGCGTCAGCGCCCGATAGTTTTTACCTATCGGGTAGGTCGGAGACGAGGTCATTACCTCAGTTGTCCATGAAATTTTCGTCATTTACAATTGAAAATGAAAATATTTTTTTTTTTATGAGTAATTTTTTTGCATAATATTTTAATTTTTTTTACATAAATAGAACCTACTCACGATACCTAATAACCACTTCACGGGTCGGACACGAATTTTGTTACACTGTATACAGATAATGTACATTTTATGTCTATCTGAATTTAAATATTAAGTTCTACTCGATACCATAATAGAATTCAAGATAAGAAAGACAAGGAATTCGAAAAAATATATTTATATATCTAGGCTTTTCTTTAAGTGGAGTAGATTCAATTCGTCGCTCCACCGAGCGCGATGTTTATGTAAATGAGTAAGGGAGATTGTTCGCAGTGATATCGAGTGATTTGCACGTTGTCAAGGTCTTATAGGGCTTAGGTCTAATCCTTTATTTATTTATATATATACAGGGTTTCATCAATATTTTTTTTTATGATTTTAAAATGCAGATATATAATAAACAATAAATTACTGATCCAGTTTATCAATCTAGCCAAACCAGCAATTAAGACGTTATTTAAGGCAGCTGGCTAAATTTTCGACTGCTTCGTTTGCTGTATCCCTATTGAAATGAATACCTCCCTTCGTTAGTAGCGAAATACCCAAGATAAACGCGCTCTGGAAAGGCATATCAGATATCGGAAGAATATTTGATCCGAGCGAGTTTTAAATTACACTTGTATTTGAGGGTGTATGTCAAATTTAACTTAGATGCATACATATTGAACATAATTTTAACGAAACTACCTACGTTACAATTTGTAGTTGTTAATGTATTTAATTATTACACTTGTATTTGTAGTAAGCCTACCTATTATAAATATATACTGATAAAATTAATCTATTTATTTATTAATATACTTTTTTCTAGCTCTTATCTGATTTAGTATGAGTACCGCCAGTAAAATGTAATAATGCCCTAGTAAAAAGCTGTATCACATTGATTATTAATTCCTTATAAATTTTATTTATTCTCTCTTCGTTATATTTTATTTTTTCTGTATAACTCTAATTTTTATTCTACAATATTTGTAGACTTTTTTTTAATCTGTAGCTGCGGCGCTGTTGAGATGAGTTGACTACGGAAAAAATGGATAGTGCATCGTATTCATAATCATAATTTATCACAGTTAAAAGAAGATTTAGAGGAAGAACAGTCATCAGAGTAACTTAAAAAAAAGTTCAGCGTGAAAAACAATTATACGCAATATTATCGGTAGTAATATATAAATATATATTATAGAAATTAGATCGTGGGTCAGAGACGCATGGTAGGGACGCGTAGGTGATATTCTGAAATTTCGTTGGCTTTACGCACGCTCGCATTTAAATTTAATATCTATCCATTAAACTGATTTCGTTTATTTATTTTTGCTTTTGAATATTGTACTCTGTAACGTCGCCACTGACAAATACGGACAATGCATATCCATTTCTCATAAGATGGTATCAATTGCATGGCGCAATGAAAATAATATGGCGACGTATATTTTTAAAAGTGTGATTGAGTTGAGAGCTCCCTCGGGACATATAACGTTAACAAATTGCCGCAATTTCCAATGTGTAACGTATTTCGATGGCAATTTTCTCAGTGGAATGATGCTTGAGTGCCAGTGAGACGTTTCGTTACAAAATCACATTATCATTGTCATTGTAATATTTACTTTTATGTTCCATAATTTAATGTTAATTTCTTGGCATCAGATTAAAAAAAGAATATGGTCATATCCAATTGTTTGTACTATTATTTAAAAATAAAATAAGGTTGAAATATATCTATTTTTATTTCAGAATCCAATTGATTTTTTTTCAATTTTTCAGTCATTAAAGAAACCGAAAACGGCCACGGCGGCCAATCTTAAGAGAGATTAGCCAACTGCGTAGGAGATATTATAGTGCACAAGTGTGTGCGCAAACACAGGTGCACTCTTTTCCTCAGCTCTCATAATCCGATGGTACGGCAATCCGACACGACCGGAAAGAGTTCAGGCGCAGGACCAACGGCTTAACATGCTTTCCGAGGCACGGGAGTGTACATACTTCCAACTTCCAGACTCCGGGCTGCTACTGAGAATTTTCTGACAGAAAACCCCAATAAATATGTATTGGCCCGACTTGGGAATTGAACCCAGGACCACCGCGTCTGCGGCCTTATCTGAAGCCACTAGACCAACGAGGCAGTCAATATACTATAATACTGAAGAACTGTAAAAGTTTACAATGTTAGCAATGTTAACTCCTTTGCATTAAGTTAGTATTAATAATCTTAGAAAACAGTTCAATAGCTATTCGATGTAAAATTATGCTTTTAATATAATTATATTTTTTATCGCATATAAAAATATTATTCATATGATTCAGAATTTGTTATCATGTCAAGAAGTATACTCATATCTATACATATATATAAAATAACAAGTTCTGACTGACTGACTGACTGATTCATCATCGCCGAGCTTAAACTATTGGCGAGTAGAGTGGTTTTACTGAGAAGATACCCACTAAGGATGGAATTTTGGATTTTTACCCCTTAAGGGTGTGAAATAGGGGTTGAACATTTGTTTGGAAATACGGCATTTTTTTGGTTAGAAACATGAAATTATATTACAATTTAATTTAGGATATTAATCCTCATATAATTCATAGTCCTATCATTTGATAGTCAGCTAACTATAAGGATATGAATGACATACAAATCAATGTAAATGGGACACGTTATCAGTTTACAAAGATCTTAAATAACTAAAGCTCACGTTGGAGATCCGTATTAAAAATCATTAATAACATAATTAAATAAACTTTGGAATAGCGATAGCTTATTTAATTTAATTTTATTTATTATCCTTAACGGGTTATTACCCGCGGACAGAAGATAGTATGTTATAAATTTTATGTATATAGTATTAACACAGCTTTTTAAAAACCTATCAGAGAAATTTACATTAATAATTTTAATATTCGTCGAGCTACTTTTAACAGAAAATATTCAAATAATTTGATATTTACATTTTTTAGTCAATATTTGAATAATATTCAGTATGTTCGCATTTCCAATTGGAGTCACATTTAACAAAAGCTAGAACGTGTAACGATCGGAGGAGGTCTTAATACTTCTTTATATGAGAAGGAAAAGGTTCGACCGTAAATCACATGAATTTTCCGGCTTATGAAAAATATACCTTAGAATAAACAGGATCAGCTGATGTTTCCACGCAGCTGTATACTTGAGCACAAAAAACACGTAACAAAGAACTGTGAAAGGCAAACCCTAAAACAAAAATAAAATAAAAAAACATATTTCAAGCCTTTTTTTTATTCTGAGCGGTATTAACTTTATTGGCTCCATAATGTAATATTAAAATAAAATGAAACACATCACTCAACTCTCTCGACCAAAAATCAAAATGTCTTTGTAACTCCGATTTTCTTAATGACTTATTTAATTAAAATAATTAAAAAATTGAATTTTACGGCTGAGATATTACATGGAAAATATGTACTTACCTACTTTATTTGTGATCAGATTAAGCTAAGTAGCATGTACTGGCTGTAGGTGAAACTCAGATTATATTTTGATCCGATTATCTTGGTCTTCGTTAAAAATAAATTTTGACGAAGCAGCATTCATACTTTGTGTGTGAATCATTGTATTCATTTACATCATTATAATTATTATCCTTTATTAATAAATTTTAGAACCGAATATGAAAGAAAACAATTTAATTATTAAGAAAACAATATAATATAAGAATTTTGAATAATTGTCTTTAGACGTTTACATTTTAATTTGCATATAATTTGATGTTTCTTGTAACAAAGAATTTATATGTCCAAAGGTAGCAAAGCTGTTACTTTATTATGCAAACTATCTTTTTGTTTCGACTTAATGACTTTGTACAGCTCCCAGTCCAGAGGTACAGAGCATTATTACTCTCTCATCAACTAACAGACAAAGATATTTAAAAAAAATAATTAATTTTACTAAATAGAAATATAATGTATATTATAAGTTACAGAAAAAATTTAATTAATTAAGATTGTTGAAGAACTTTAGTGATGCTGTTCTCTAATTACTTTTGCTAATTATAGTTAGCAAAATGAAACTGTTAAGCATTACAAATGGCAAATATCACCTCACTGTAGCGTTTAAGTGATTTTTTTCTATTTTAAAAAGACGTTACTTTTTATTCTACCATTCTTTTCCATTGATGTGTCTTTTTGACGATATATTAGTTTTTAGCTTTCGCAAAGTTAATACATGGTGCGGTGAGTTATTTAAATTGTATAAGAAAAGCTTGTTAGATAAAAAAATAATTGCGTATTCTTCTATAACTTGATAATTAACTTACTATTTTCTACTCATCAATATGTAGGTACGAATGTGTTGTGTGTTTGATAATTTATTTAGAATTATTGTTATTTTTGGAGTCGATGATTTATTTAGAATTATTGTTATTTTTGGAGTCGATGACTCCAAAAATAACTAAATAAATTATCAAACACACAACACATTCGTACCTACATATTGATGAGTAGAAAATAGTAAGTTAATTATCAAGTTATAGAAGAATACGCAATAATTTTTTTACTTTTTAGTGCATATTAATTTGTTTTTCCTGTGAAGTCGGTTTTTGTTTTGTTAAAATTTTTATTTATTTTTCGATTTTTAGTGAATCTGAAGTGCACTCACTAATTTGTAGAATATGGGTAGACCTACTAAACGTGCAGCTCATATGAGACAGCGCCATTTTTATTATTATTTAAATATATTAATCTAAAACAGTGAAACGTAAAGAAAAATGCATTTTGGTACTTAATTAATAAATATTAGTAAATATGGTTAAATGTATGAATATAAATTAACATGTTTTGATTAAATAGATTTAGTTGGTGGGGTGTTGGGCAGCCATAACATAATCAAATAGTTATTTCTAGTAATAATTAAATAAACTGTATGTTTCTAGATGTTGTGTTATACCATCTAAAACAGTGAAACGTAAAGAAAAATGCATTTTGGTACTTAATTAATAAATATTAGTTAATATGGTTAAATGTATGAATATAAATTAACATGTTTTGATTAAATAGATTTAGTTGGCGGGGTGTTGGGCAGCCATAACATAATCAAATAGTTATTTCTAGTAATAATTAAATAAACTGTATGTTTATAGATGTTGTGTTATACCATTCTTCACCATAAAATATGACGGAATATCTGTATATTAATAAAAGGGGAAGTATATATATTATCCTAACTAATATTATAAATGCGAAAGTGTGTGTTGCTTTCACGCCTAAACCACTAAGCCGATTTAAAAAATTCTTTCACCAATGGAAAG
Source organism: Nymphalis c-album (assembly GCA_963151315.1). NCBI lineage: Eukaryota > Metazoa > Arthropoda > Insecta > Lepidoptera > Nymphalidae > Nymphalis > Nymphalis c-album. The sequence goes on from OY720588.1 coordinate 8,008,668, forward strand.
CAACATTGTCAGGGAGTAACATAGGCTACATTTTGTCCCCATATTCCCACGGGAACGGGAACTACACGGGTGAAACCGCGGGAAAAACACTAGTAATCAATATATAAGTATAACATGTATATAAGAGTACTTATACGATTCTATACACATATATATTTAAATATATATATATATATATATATATATAACTTTCAAAATTGGTCTCAACTTTTAGAAGATGTTCAAATATGTGTCAATTACAAACATATACATATATACTAATGCTTACATGCATAACACATATTATAAAGAGGAAAGATTTGATTTTTGTTTGATTTTTTATTACGATTTAAATCAAAAACTACTCGTCCGATTTTAAAAATTCTTTCACCCTTAGAAAGCTACGTCTTTACCGAGTAACATAGGCTATATTATATTTTCAAAAACGAATAGATCCCTACTTAAAATGGAGCAATGTAACCCAACGTATCAAACTGTTGCCTATAAAAGTTATTATTTCGCGTGCGCTGCGAAAACTATTGACGGTATATAAAGAAGTGTTTTATACAATAGTACTACAATTACTTGATCATAACGATGTTATGGTAGGTGAATGAAAAATCTAGATAGCCTATAAAAGATTCGGCCGTGTATCGTTAGTTTGCTACTAAGAATTGAAGATTTCCGTTACTTTGTCATGGATCCTATAATCAGAATCTAACCAAACTATCATCAAACAACCCTTGAAGTATACTCTTTCTAATAAAAAAAAATCATCGAAATCGGTTGAATAGATATTTGTCGCGCACATACCTCATGCAAATTTACGACTTATATGGTTTTCTCATGGATTCCACTGTCAAAACTGGACCAAAAAAAAATGGGACCAATAGGAAAGCACCAGCTTTCAAATAAAAAAAAAATCATCAAAATCGATTCACCCAGTCGAAAGATATGAGGTAACAACACCAAAAAAAAAAAACATACAGACGAATTGATAACCTCCTCCTTTTTTTAAGTCGGTTAAAAAACATGAATAAACAAGACGATATTGACGCTTACGCACAATAACGATACAACTTGAACTAAACGAGCTTTTAAAAATAAATTACTAAACTTTAATAATTAGAATACGAATATCATTAATAACTTCATCCTAAATATTAAATTCCATGTTTTTAATTTGAGAAATAAAATTCAATTTTTTGTAAAATACTTTCACCAATGGTTGCTAAAAGCCGCCTGATGGTTAGTGTCACTATCGCTCATAGTAATTGGCGCTATACGAAATATTAACTTTTTCCTTATATTGTCAATGCTCCACAGAATTATTGAGAAAAGTATAAAAACGCGTAAACTCTTTGGTGCTGCTGGTTCATAAGGAGCGGTATTCGGTTAAGTTGCTAATCAACCATTCAGATTAAAATTCTAGCAAGTTTGATTCCTTTTCAAAAATAATGTTTATACAGTTTTAACAAACTGAAATACGAATGACACAAAGAAGTTCAATCAGTCCAGATTTGACATTGAAGGAAATGTCCGGATACAGAAAAAATACGCTGAAGATAGAAAAAGTCGGCCAGTGTTATGGAGGATTTTATTGATGGAAAGATCATAATTCATAACGGAATAGATTTATTATTAATCAAGCAAAGGGTATTGGATTGTTTCTTCTGTATCCACAATTATGTTAGGATATTAAAATAATGTCTGTTTTTTTAAAATATATAGGAAAAAAATAAACGGTCAATAAATTTAATTGTCTTGTTTTTAATATATCAACACAACGAATAACATTGTTGATCAAATTATATTTTAAAGGTTAATATTGAGTTTAATGCGATTAAACGATCAACTATTTTTATAACGACTTCGAAGGTCAACCAGTCAAAGGCATTCATCCATTAAACAATAATGACGATTATTATCAAGCTGCGTATTAATAATGCCTGTTTTATACTCGACACAAATTATGTATTGACAAAAAAAACACATCAATCAATCTGTGTAAATAAGGCAGTATAAGGTTAACTTGAGTAACGTCATGACAATTTATAATTGACAGCTTTCGATTGATAATCGTGATATATAACTAAATGAATGAACCATTCCATATAACACTTCTTGTTTCCGCTTTAAATTTTAATCTAAACGAATTCTACGATTACTTTTTTAAACCTATTATAAGTTGTAGTATAATTCAATGTAACTGTCCTTTCAAAAAGCTATCAGCTTAAAACAACGTTCCTAATAACCTTCGGTATTAAACAATGCCTGAAGCTATTTTTGATCAATGGTTTGTTATACCTGCTCGAAAGAGTAACAACATTTACTTAATATATAAATATTTATGCACGTTACTTACATTAATTTACTAACAAATGTACATATGTAACTATAAATATTAATTTGTATAGTAACTTTCTGCATAGAGAATAAAATTTCAGTTCATCACATTGTGTTGTGTTGAGTGAGACAAGTTATTTATCTTTTATAGTGGAAAATAGTAAATGTTATCAAATCTGAGCAAATTGTTTTATCTAGAAATTTATTTTCTAACATGGCAACAAAGTCATGACATTACATAATTGTAATTCAATCTAGTAGGATTTCCTTTGTTGTGGTTACGGAAACAATACAAAGTTTTGATGTATGAGTTATAGTCTCGCAAACAAACTCACGAAAGCGCCAATAAAAACAGTCTTACTATGTTGATATACTTACCCTCATGTCAAGTTGTTCTAGTAGCTAGATTATAGGGCAGAGATAGGGTAGCAGATGCCGAGATTATGGCTACAAGTCGTAGTTGGAGTAAAAATAAGCTTTAATTTTTTTTAGATATTCTTTGTGGCAGACCAAAATTTGTGAGTTGGTTGTATTTAAAGTTCAATGCATCGGAAGTGACGTGAAGGACGTGTCAGATTGCCTGAGAATAAAGAGTGCAGTACTGCGATTATGCACAAACTTGACCACTGTATTTAATGATAAGAATTAGTTCCTATTTTTATGTGTCATTTTCCAATATTTTTATAAAAAAATCTTCATATGCCATTTTTTGCGTCACTAATTGCCACCCTGGCCCAAATTAATCAAGAAGATATCAAATTAAAAATCTATACTAATACATAAAGCTGACAAGTTTGTTTGTTTGATCTGGATAATCTCAGGAACAATTGTTTCGTATTTAAAAAATATTTTTGTGTTGTATAGTCCTTTTATCGATGAAGGCTAATATTTATTTATTATATTTTTACTAATTATATTAATCACAGTAGTCATTGCGTTTTTCGTTAGCATTGTATCAATGGTCAAAAGGAACAGCATTTCTACAATTACTAATGTTTAATCTATGGAAAATATCTCAATATATCAATATACATATATCTAAAATTCAGTGCTAATTTTGAATTTTTTGTATTAAAGCGGACTAATAGTGGACGGACTTTTGGATAGCAATTGATTTGTCTTTAGTATTCAATATGGCTCTTCAATGAATCAATTGTTAAATGAGACGACATAATTTATTAGCAGATAGGGATTAAAATCAGAAACGACAAAGGAGATGGATAAATCAATATTTTGGTATTTCATAACCCTGATTACAATTCTAATTTAGTTTGTACTATTTAATATAAGTCCAATCAAGTGGGTGTAGGTTATAAAATAGTGTGTTTTAAGAAGTAACAATTCTGTTCCCCTCTTGTGTGTAACAAAATGATTAAATTCAATATCACATTACATGGACCAATATAAAATAGTTTATTTTGAAATAACTACAAGAAAAAAGGTCTGGGAACCGACTTTATGTGGCATATGGAGAACCGGAAGCTTTGGGGCAACTTGGGAGAGATCTATGTCCAGCATAGAATAATGATTAGCTGGAGATGATGCTTTTATTCAAATACAATATACATACACTGCTTTTTTATTTATTATGTATTTTTAGACAAAGGGGATAAACTTTTTGTGTCATACATGCATATTTTGTTGATGCTACCACGATATTTTTCTAACATGCACTTGATCAATTTTATGAGTGAGAAGTCGCATGTTCTCTGTGGTATGGTGTGTGAAAGCGTAATACTCGTTCAAGATAAAATTTCGAAGTGGATTGCAGCCGAAATGTTAAATATGATAAATTAATTGTATGTATTTAACTAATACACAAATCACACACACACACACCACGTCGCGGAAACAAATTTTACCTTCGGTAAGTCGTTATAGGCGGTTGCTTTGTACTTTGTACCAGGATGTACATATAAATTAGTATAAATATTATTATTAGATAACAAAGCAGTTGATGTTTTGTTATTGTTGGTAGAATATATCGTAATGGGTTGTACCAATACAGACGAACTTGCACAAAGTAAATTTAACGGTGAAACCAAAGTTCGATCACTACCGGTGCTTAAATGAAATGATGGTAACTATAATATATTTATGAAATATGCATTTTAATAATTTATAATAGATTTGTTGCTGCCGTAAAATTGTAGTTCCAATTATTTAATAAGCGAGATTCGATAGAAAAAAACAGAAGTATTTATATCATAAAAGAGTATAAAACATAAAACAATTTTTATTTTATCACATGCTTATAATATTAAATAAATTATTATTTAACAATTTAATTAATTTAATCTACATATAAATATAATAATCCCAGTAGTTAGAGTTCGAAGATCCTGACCTCAAGTCGTGAGCTTAAATAGTATCAATAGTTTTATTCCAGCTAAGGATTCATCTTTTCCACTTTCAAATATCGAAATGATCATGAACGAAGCTTGATTATGTCTCATTGTCAAATCGTTCTGCATTATTATGCACTGTAAACAGTTCTTGATTAATTTCCCCTTATTCATAAAACAACACTATTCCAATTGAGTACTTATAACCACATTAATTTAATTTTCAAAATTCCGAATACAACTTCGCGGACATTGAAAGCGCCATCTTTTCGCGTATCCATAGTGAATGTCATAGATTATTCAAGATGTCGACCAATGACATCGCGTCAATTGATATCGATGACCAATTATATCGCATTAATTCGGTATCAAATTTGTTTATTTGGGTTTATACCTGTTGTGGTTGGAATAGGCTATAAGTCTTTATTTTACTCGAACTTGTAGACTGAGTCTGAGTTCCAAATACTTCGAATAAGGTTTTTCCCAACAAAAGGACATTTTCGAGATTTCTGTCCTTAATAATATACTAATGTATTAATAATATTATAAATCATTGTATTTATATGATGGTATTTTAATAAAGTTAAAATTAATTCTTCGTGTGCGAACAATTTCACGATAATTTAGAGCGGATAACTTCGGCGTTCTGGTCTTCTCTGGACTTTTGAAGTCCACATGGAAAAGACCAAACTTAACTCTGGAAAAGAAAAATATGACAATATGAAATTAGAAAAATAAAAACTAAATTTTACCAGTGGCCTTACCATCGCATCGTTAAAATAGAACACAATTGGTACAGAGTCACTTATCAATTTTACTTGATTTGATATATTTTTGGTTATTGGTGGTGTCAATGAGTGAACTGTAATTAGTTGTAAGAAGTGGTTTATATTTGGTAAAGTACTAGTGTCTATGGCTGCAGGTAGCCAAACATCTTTATATTATTGTGTTCGTCCGTCTTTCTCAAACATTTTTAATGTTGTAGGTCGTAATTGCATAAAATTATATTAAAAGTTTATAAGATACACATATCAAATAAATACATATACATATCACATATATAAATATTTCTTTTTTAAAAAGAAATATTATATAAAACTTAATCGGATGCAAACAATAATGTTCAAAGTATGAATAGCAATTATCGATCGTGAGTCACGGTATATTGTAATTGTTACATACATATAAACATAAGAAGTCAATTAATCTAATCAATATATCAATAATTGGCTTCCGCGATCATAGATATTTTTTTATTCGATATAAACAACCTCTGAATATTTTTGTAGTACACACTATTTTTTTTAATTGTATTAAAACAAATATTTGGGGGATTTCAATTAAAAAACAGCTGTTAGGTTAATACAACTGATTAGAAGTCAATATGCTTAATCATAGCTTAAAGTCAGTAATGTTGTATTGTAATATAGATTTAGAAAATAAAGATAAGAGGGCATTTTGTAATTTTTCTATTAAGAAAATTTTATTAATTTATGGTTTAAATCTCACACAGCCCTTGTGATATAATGTAGTAACATGCATAAAAAAATGCCAATAACAATAATATATTTCGCTAAGTGCCGGGCTACCTCAATGCCAAATATAGTTATGATAAGTTCTGTGTTTTATTCGTGATTAGGTCACAAACTGATAGGCAAAGTTATTTTCAAATTTATAATATTAATATGAAATATAAATTATCAAAAACTTGATATACTCTATCTATATATATAACTAATATTTTTATAATTTTATACGAAACTATATCTTTAACTGATAGTTTTTGAATATTAAGAGCAGGCGTAAAAATCAGAAGTATTCAAAATTTAAATATTGAAGGCACTTACTTGTATCCATCTGTCCATTCAAAATCATCCATAAGTGTCCATGCAAAATAGCCTGCAACGTTGCAGCCATCTTCATGCATTGCTAATAGTAGCTGGTAAAGATATCTGTTGTAGTACGATACTCGTACGAAATCTGTCAGTCCACCGAAGTCGGATACACCATTTTCAGTTACTACTATTGGTATTTTGGTTCCGTAATTTTTCGTGATCCAGTTCAATAGTTTACGGAAACCTGGAGGATAGACCTGCAACAAAAGTATCTTGTTATCAAGATATTTTTATTTCGATAGTTTTATTGATATATGACATATAATATTTATTACGTTGAGATGTTTTTGTTGCACTTTAAGTAACACATGTCACTTTAATGTCACATTAATTTGTATGATAATTATCTCAGTTAATTATGTCCTTGTTTGATTTCGAAAAATGCTTTTAAACAGTGAGTTAAAAACTTAAGACATAATCTTTAAGTCATAATGTCATGTACATATCATCGGCCGGCCGGTTGCCAAATATAGATAAACTAATTTGATGAATCAACGTTAATACCATATTAATTTGGTTAATTCTTATTAGTAACATCAGTGCTTAAAAGAAAAACTATATTAAATTTTCAAAACATTCTAAAATACGAATGTCTATTCGCTAATTTATAAGAAATCAATAAGTATATTTGAAGTCAATAGTTCATGTTTATAATATTGATTTTTTGTTAATTTGAACAATTTTATGAGTAGATTGTAAATTTCAAGGCACTATTTATAAAATATTTTGTAAGTAACGGTATAAATAAATAAATTTATTACTTCCGAATAGTAACAAAATAATACACATGAAAAAGGAAGTAATAACCTTCCCTTTTCTGGTACACAATTTAGAAATATCGTTTTAAGAGTTTTTTTTAATAATATTTTTAATACACGAGTTACTAATAATTATTACATTTTAATAATATTTTTATTCATTTATACATTTATATATATCGTTTTAAATGTTAATTTAAATTGGTAACATAAAAATACAAGTAAAATACAGTTTTAATTTTAAAAGCTGTGACAGTTGCAGTATATTTGTTTGTTGATAGAAGTTCTAACGTTAGGTAGATAGCAAAAACTTCATCAAAAAGAAAACAGATTACATGTTTTGCGATGTTGGTTGTTTTTCTGTTTAATTAAAAATTAAAAAAAACCTGGGCGGAAACCTCTCAAGTGTATAGTAAGAGATGTACCTTGACTTCATAAAAAAAAAACAGAATTAACTTGAAATGTCAACAGGTCACGGAAAAATAAAAAATCCACGAATACCACTCAAACTTGTGGAGGTAATTTGTAAATCAACAATACGATTTCTCGTTACGTAAGCATATGGACCAAAATTCGGATATTTGGTAGGAAGAAGGACGAAAGACGATTGAATGCAGCTGAGAGTAGATGAAATGGTATGTTCCGTCATATTGTATCAGAACGGTTTTTACCAGATTTAATTTAACTTCACATTTTGTTAAACATACCAAATATGAAGTAGTTTTCATACTAAATCTGCTCAAATCGTTGAGCTGACATTTTTAATACACATTGTTAGTGCTAGTGACAATATTTATTATATCAAAGTAATAAGTTTCCTTTTCTTTTAATACATGCATTGATGTGCTTATTTTAAAAAAAAGATCTTTTATATTGAATTTATTTCAGGAATGTAAAGTGGGAAGTTACTGCCACTTTAAATTCCAGGGGGAACATTGAGACCCAAATACTATCCCAAGCAAATGATAAAGGTTCCACTCAATACTTTTCAAGCTCAAGCTTAATCATTATCTATATACAGAAATACTTGTTATATATAAATGTCATACCGATAACCACTCTGCTCCTGGAATGGGCCAATTCGGATTTTGTTCTATCTTCACACCGGTATCATGATCTGTTGAAGGGACTTTCCAAGTGGGCTCCATTGTTGAAGGGGACATTACGTAGGTTGTGTAATGGTTGAGGCCGAAGAAGTCTGAAGAACCGCGAACCATGTCGACCTGTTAAAATGACATTTGTTTTAAATTAGATCAATCCAAATCAAAATATACTTTACTGAAGTGGGCTTTAAGAAGTATTTTTAAATTATAGTTTTACAGAATTATATAATATATTCAATGTAAAGCAACATCCGGCTTTTGGTTTTTATGGTATCGCTGTACCTTTTAATTCTAAAGGGATACGGTTTAAGCTATAAACTAATTTTGCGGAGCTAAATTAAGCAACGCCGAGTCTTCTTTCGAATGTCAAATCAATTATAACAGAATCAGGGAAGTCAGTGCTTAACTAAACAGCAGTAGACCATCGTTAATCAACAAGGCTGATTATAGCCTGACATATTTTTTTTAACACAAGAGTATACATTATTTCTAAAATTACACCTTGTAGTGAAGTTTTCTTATTTATATCGAGCGATCTTTCATTGGGATTTTATATTATTACAACATTCAACTTTGGATTTAATAAGCTATTCTAAAATATAGCGCTTCATCTGCGGCTTTTCCTGCGATATAATAAAAAATAATAAAATATGTTAATTATGATCTATTTTAGCAGAGAAAACAGTAAATTTCAAGCAGTGAAGACCATTTTTAACCGACTTCAAAAAAAAGGAGGAGGTTATCAATTCGTCTGTATTTTTTTTTGTTTGTTATCTCATAACTTATAACTAGGTGAATCGATTTTGATGATTTTTTTTTATTTGAAATTTGCTTCCCATGGGGTCCCATTTTTTTTAGTCCAGTTTTGACACTGGCATCCATGACAAAACCATATAAGTCGTAAATTTGCATTAAGTTTGTGCGCGACAAATGGACGAATAACTCGATATCTATTCAACCGATTTCGATAATTTTTTACCCAAGGAAAAACTTTAATATACCTAGCAATAATAATATGGGAATCTTTGAAAAACAAACAAAAACTTACTCATTAAAAATTGACTTTTATTCGCCTCGTAAAGTTGCGCGTGCGACACAAGCACATCTCACCTATAACTAACTATGTATGTAGTTATAAACCCACCTTGGCTGACATCGACTCCAAGAATAACAATTGTAAATACATTATCAACCACACAACACATTCGTACCTACATATTGATGAGTAGAAAATAGTAAGTTAATTATCAAATTATATAAGAATACGCAACTATTTTTTTACTTTTTAGTGCATATTAATTTGTTTTTCCTATGAAGTCGGTTTTTGTTTTGTTAAAATTTTTGTTTATTACGTTTCCAATCCATTACCCATTTAAAGGGTTCCTTAGTGGGTGTCTACTCAATAAAACGACCCTTCTAACCAAATTTAACTGCCCTAACTTTAATAGTTCACGGCGATGATGAATCAGTGAGTCAGTCAGAACATGTTATTTTAAATATATAGAATATATAAATCGCCTAAAATACATATATGTGACTTTACTTCTGTTTAAGTAGGCATTGCTTTTACAAGCAATTAACTCATAATGAGCTTTTTGATAATTGGGTTAAGTAGCAGTTTGCTTTACGGACATGAATCGGTAATATGTGTATTGAAACATGAATGCTTTTAATTATTAGTGTAAAATGATACACAAATATACACAAATTTAGTGCAATTAAGTTGCTGTTTATTTTAAGCTGCATTTATGGAACATCATGCACTGCAGCAACTTATTTATTATTTATAAAGGACTATCGGCAATCATTACACTTACACATCTATATAAATAAATGAATTCGGTTAGAGATTATGTTTGTATATATGACATGGATAAACTCAGAAACTATTTGACCGATCATTCTGAAAATTGGTGCTTATATGTATTTTTCCACGAAGAAGGTTTATATGCTATGCTCATTGATGTAACTCGCCACCAGGCGACGCTGTAAAGTATCGACATCCGACCCGTTCAACCGATTGTCTTAAAACTTCAAATATATCATTTGTTATTGTAAATAAAAATAAATCAATGATACAAAAAATAACTTATAATTATTATTTCAAAATAATATGATTATGTACAAAAAAAGTGATTCAAGGCAGAGCCTGAACCACTGGGATACAAACTTGAAATTTTGACAATTGATGCATTTTATAATGAAAACGCGTACCAAGAAAGGATTTTTGAAAATTCCACCCCTTAAAGGTTGAAATAAGGGATGAACCGTTGTATCGAAATCCGTCATTCTCAAAGTTAGGATCATGATATTTCGTACACAAGCTTCTGGTTAGAAATAAATAGGAACGCAAATCAGAATTTTCCAAAATTCACCACCTAAGAGGTTGAAATAGGGGTTGAAAGTTTATATGGAGAATTCGTCATTTTTTATCTAAGAAGCATGAAATTTTATATACAGGCCTATGGTTGGAAATAAAATAAATACATACTTCAGGGGTTTTTAAAAACTACCTCGCAAGAAGGTACAATACGGGGTCGAAAGTGTGTATGGCGGATCCATCTATTTTTATGTAAGAAGCATGAAATTAATTTTAAAGCTTCTAAGTAAAAACAAATGCATACTTATTTTGTCATTTTTGAATATTATAATAATAATTTAATGTATAAAAAAGTAATGAGTAAGCTCCATTTTTTTATATATATATGGGTAGTCGGACGTGCATATGGGCCACCTGATGGTAAGTGGTCACCAACGCCCATATACATTGGCATTGTACATAATATCTTTAAAAAAAATATCGCCCATGCTCCACCAACCTTGGGTGCTAAGATGTTGTCCTTTGTGCTTGTAATTACACTGGATCACTCACCCTTTAAACCGGTACACAACAATACCAAGTACTGATGTTTTGTGGTAGAATATCTGATGAGTAGTTGGTATATACCCAGACAAGCTTGCACAAAGCTCTATCGCCAAGTAAAATTATTATGTATTTATTGGTGGCTTGTATTACCGTTATATTTACTTACTTCTTCTGGAGTGAAATTTGGTAAACGCGAACTTGGATACCCTTGATGTTTACTCATATTATCAATCCTTTCACGAACCATCTGGGGATAATCACCCTCAACAGAGTATATCGGATGTGCGTATAACCCTAGCTGTAATAGGAAAAAAAGTTAATATTCAGGTAATTGGTACTCCAGCAATTGGTGGTAAAGGCTCTCCCAACATTATAATATTCTCGTTTCAAACAACAAATTTTGCTCTCGTTGGAAGGATTAGCCAGAGTAACTACAGGAACAAGGGACATAACGTCTCAATTCTTAACGGCGTTGTATGAAATTGTTAACAATTAACATTTCTTGTTTTTTCATAATGTCAACGGCCGATGGTGACGACTTAGGTGGCCTTTTGCCAGTCAGCCATTCTAATTTAAATTAAAATATACATGGTTTTTATTAAAAAAAACACTGACATGCATTTGCAGATACCGTTCAGCGGCCTCTTGGTCCTCTTTCTTGTTACTGTCTTTAGGTTCCGCCCAAAATGCATCCAAAGTTATACCAATTTTACCTGCGAATTATTTTTAAATGTTATAATTAACCTTATTACAAAACTTAATTAAACAACAATATTTTATAACTTATAAATAAACCTATTAAATTTTAATCTAGGCTTGACAGTTTTATAAAATAGTGGAAATTACATGTTAGTGGCATATTATTACAGTTAAATAAGATTTCCACGAAACCTCAATCATATTTTCCTTGAGTGTAAAGAAATAAAGAATTCAATTTATTTAGTAGAACAGTTTCCTCGTCTTACGATAAAAATAACACAGTTGAGTAATTCATTTCGACACACAATTAATTACGTAACCTTTTATAATGGTGACGTTAAAATAGGCTTTGTTTAAAAAAATATTTATAAAGGAAATTCCGTAATGAAAACCTTTTTGTTTCGGTCGAAACTCTTTATCATACAAATGATAAACTCGCGCGTGTCCCAACAGCATGTAATGCGCACATAAATATTCGCCAATTCCGTGCGATTGTAAAACAGGTACGAAAAAGTCGTTGCCGTAGCCCTGGAAAAAAGATCGAATTTATTGAAGTTAGATAAAACAAGCTGGATAAAACTACACAAGCTTACAAGTTAAAATAAATAGAGAAAAACAACTGCGAGCATTTTTTTGTCGACGAATATATAATATGTTTTATATTATATACATGTACGTTTAATTATAAACTGCTGATGTCTTATAAAATACTAAACAGATAAGGGTTCTAAACATACCAATATAATTTTATGAACGTTTCGCTAAGTTTTTAAGGTATATTCATACGAATACACACTACGTAAGCGATTGTTGTTAGTAAAGGAAACAATAAATATTTGAATTGTGGACGAGCCAACAAGTGATATGAAATTCACATGTTAGGAACCCCCAAGGGGATTCCCCACCTCGGAATCAAGATCTAACCTCTATATTCCGTCTAATCTATTTTCAGACTTTGTCTTAATAATTTCATAGACCCAATAATTTTTGCCAGTTCTATAAAAGTGTAAGAAAATTACACAATTAATAAGAAATAATGTATGAACAAACAACATGCTGTGTGTATATATTTGCACGTTTCCGTATAACGGGATTTGTGCATACCTGATCAGGTATTCCCGAGAGCCTCATTTGAAATTATATATGTGTTGTTAGAATTTATTTAAGGTACACTAAGGATCGTCTTTAGTAATAAAATTAGATGCTGTTTAATGAAGCACGATAAGGCAATAAATTCTGTATATTAGCATCGTAGTTTACGCGGATTTATTGGTATTGTGTTGAACTAATACTCTAAGAACAAGCGCTTTCTCTTGTAGCAGAACTTGTGTGCAGAACTTTATCGATTCTATATTTTCTGAGCAAATAATATAAAGTGTAAATAGTATTTTTTTTTTAAAAGTGAATTAATTAATTAAAAACTTCTATATTGCAATTCAAAATATATTATACTACGGTGATAGCTTTAAAAAATATAGTAAATTTTAGCCTTACGTTTAAGCAATGCTGATGTAGTTCGTTCATAGTTGTCCATATTTTGACTAAATCCCCAAACAACATGAAGGCTACTTTCGCATAATCTTCAAAGTAATCCACCATTTTTGGATTACTCCAGCCACCTAAATCCATCAGGGGTGTAGGTAAGTCCCAGTGAAAAAGTGTGACAACAGGAGTTATCTTTGCTTTCAACAACCCTTCGAATAGATTGCGATAGTACTTGACTCCCGCTTCATTTATATAGTTGTCTGTTCCGTGAGGCAACAATCTGTTTTGAATTAAGATAAATAAATGATTACGACTGTTAGCAATTACAAGGAATCTTGGAATTCATTTAGTATGAATTTACGCAATATAACAATATACACTATGTATAAGTATATTAAGTATTTGTTTTTGCATTTATAATTTTAATCATATATCATTTAATACTACACGAGTATCGGTTTAAGACTGATTAATAAACGTACCTACTTCACAAAAGTACCCTTTTTGGCTTTTACGGTAACCACTGTTATATTTTAACATAGAATGCTTTATTTTAATTATAAGTCTATTTATTAAAGTCTAAAATCAACATCAGTACGAAAATGTATTTATAGATATATTTATATTTTATTTAATATGACAATGTTTCTACAAAATTGTAATCAGAATATTGGCCGTGATTTAAGTAAGACTATTATCAGAAAGCTGGTTTTACGGAATGCAGGAAAAACGAGATCTTAAATGTTCAAACATTTGTGTTACTTTAATAAATACATTAAAAATACTTTACATTGTATTTTTACCAAACTAATAATAAGAAAAAAATGCCATAATTCTATGATTTAAGTATTTGATTAGAAAAAGGCATTTAAATAGTCATTAAAAAAGGAATGAAATCATTATTTCTAATTAAATATTCATGTTCAAATCTCAATTTCATTTCGCAGCAAATACAGAGTTGAATCCTTAAAATCGGAAATAGGATATTTGAAGATATTACTATGCGGGTTGAGTACCAGGAAAAGCAAGTTACATTTACAAATTCAAGAAGTCCTGCTTTGTAATAGAAAAGTATTTTACTCACTATTGTGTACCTTAAAAGTGGAAAGCATTGTATTCAATGTTAGAAGTAATGTCGGAGCGACCTGCTTTTAAACGTGGATATTTTTTTCCCCAAAGTTTGATTGTTATATTTAGATGAAACTAAAAGTAGTACTCGAAAATGTAAATACCTACTAGTTTATTTAATTTTGTGACGTATGTTAAGTAAAATAATTATTATATATTAAATCCTTGTTGAATATTATATTGAAATAAATCAAAGTATGATTTAATTTAATCAAATGTAATCAAAATATACCTACTTAATTCAAGTATTCGTTCATAAGCACTTTTAGAATGATATTAAATTTAATGCGGAATAAATTTAATATTATTATATAATGAGTTAATTTTGAGCGAATATACAAATCGAGATTATTGATTATTGAAAAAATGTTACCTTGGCCATGACAGTGATATTCTGTAGTACTTGACGCCAAGACTTTGTACCATAAGTATATCTTGTTTATATTTGTGATAAGAATCAGCAGCGACGTCTCCGTTGGAATGGTCTGCTGTGTAATGTGGATGCTTATGTAAGTAGGTATCCCACATACTTTCTCCTTTGCCTAAAACAAATTTATCTTTATTTTAAATATATACTCATAAATGTTAAACAGCATTTAGAAAATACAATTTAAATCATATAAATACAATATACTCTCTTATATAAAAACAGAGATATCCCAGTATAGCTTTATAACTATGCATACATATATACTATATAGATTATATAATGTACAATGTATCGAAGAACTGGGATAGTGGCAAAAAACATTTCAATTTTTGCTTAAATAAATGGTTGTCTGTAAAGTCGGTTTACGGACGATAGTTTAACGTGACAACGTCATAACAGATAGATGCGGCGCAAGCGTCCAAACAGCGTAACGGGACAATGAGCGTAACGGGACAACGAGTCATACTTTTTCGTGCATGCAGCCAGCGTTCATCGACTTATTAGACGTTATCGAGTCAATTAAAATTGACTGCGTTCTATTTGTATTAACTAACAAATAGAACGGTTTATGTGTAATTGCAATTGCACAGATTTTGATAATAAAAATACAACTACCTGCAAATAGCATGCACATAAAAAAATAACTCAAATATTCAATTTCACTGAGGCTAGTTAAGTTTAAATAACCTTAAAGTTATATAACTCTGAGGATCTTAATATGCAAAGTTTAAGCTTGGAACTTCTAATAGTTTTTGACATTTAGTTAAAACTCGTTGTTACTTGGTGTTAGGAAGTAATTTGAATATTTTTAATTACAATACTAAGAATTATGTATGGTACTCAAAAATCTGAATGATTACATATACATAACCAGTTGTATATTTACATTTAATAGAAGCGTACGATGTAATAAAAATACAATTAATCGTGCAAACGTCTACTATTATGTTAATCTTTAGGAAAAATATAAGCAACAACTAATTTAATCTTCATATAGCATAGTTTCCATTAGAATTTATAAAATGAAATAGTTTTTTTTGTAACGATATTTTTGTAATTATAATATAGTGGTTGACAAAAACAGAAAAACAAAAGGCCTTATTATCGTTATTTTGCTTAGATAAGTCGTTCTTTATCCAAGAAAGCATAAATCTTTTCGATCAATCAGTATCTTTTCATGTTTTTTTCACACCTTTCGAAGCATACAATAAGAAATTGATATTATTTTATGTGTGAAATAAACATCTTAGGAATCATATCTTTAGGTGTTTCTGGAAGTAAATTGATTAAAAACAAACGAATGACATTAAAAATTGGTTTGCTTAATGTCAGACAGTCACATACAAGTGCGTACCTATAAAAAAAATTTAAATTATAAAACATATTTTGAATAAATTCATATTGTGACCTTTGTTCGACGAAAGGTTTTCGTCCGATCCGGTTTTGAAAAATATTTATTAAATTGTATGCCGCGTTTATTGATATAGAAATCATTTTAGTTGGTGTTATTTAAAATAAGAATATGAAATAATAATGTTATTTACGAAGATATTGATTTAACAATTAATCAATTCGTTTTGTGAAATGCTGTATAATTGAACAAGTATTTGAATTAAAGTGGCCTTGTTGTTCGCTGGTACAACTCCTGTAACGTGCGCAGGAAAACCGGCACTAAACGGTTGGATTAACCAATACCGATTCCATTACGCTACACTTTTTAGTAGCCAACATGGCTCAGTAGTAAGAACAAATAAATTAACCGAAGATTGCAGGTTCGAAGCCGGGAAAATAAACGAGAACTTTAATGTGCTTAATTTGTGTTTATTTATTAATCTTATGCACGGCGTTAACGGAAAACGTCGCGAAAATACCTGTGTATTATGTTGGATGTAAGTCTGCCAAATGTGTGGCAACCAACCAATGTGTGTGTACCAACTGCATTAAAACGGCATTACCTTTACTTACTATTTATTATATCCATATCATATATATAAATATTATATGTTCAAATTTTAAATATAAGTGTTTTTTTATCAGTCTCGTCCAATGGCTCGGTAAGCACGCCGTGAATTGCCTTCCCAATGAGTCAGGAAGTATGTGATTCAGTTCTTTGCTTCGTTTAAAAACATACTTCTTAATTTAACTCGTATTAATATTAATATTTAAATACAGAAAATAATTGAATTTTTCGTTTTAAAAAACTTATATGAACTAAAATATTTTATTGTTTATTTATTATATCGATACTAGACTATGTAAGATATACGTTTGTTAATAGAAAGCAAACACGTTTACCCTATTTCACAATAAATGTTTACTTCCTTCGGGAGAAAATGATGGCAAAACTCGATATTATCAATATATATAGTTAAATATCAATTCCATGGCAATTTCAACTATTAAATAATATAATATATTTTTATAGATTTCCATATACTATTTATATATGAGTATGGACAACAATGGAAATAATAATAAAATAAAAACCGAATGTTAATTTTACATTAATGAAGGTACCACATAACTGTAACATAAATCGAAATTATAAAAATTTAATAAACTCACCATCTTCGTTCCAAGCACCTTCTATTTGAAATGCAGCCGTTGCGACTCCAAACATAAAATCGTCTGGAAACGTATAGTTGCTCAGCCCATTACCGTTCACAAACGTGTTCACTCCTTTTGATAAACACAAAAGGCTGTAACAGAAAAAAAACTTAATTAAGGAAAATAAAAAACAATAGGCTCGTGTTTAATACATTACATTATATAATATTCCAAATAATATATTCTATGCACAGAACTAGCTAGAACTTTGAAGCTCTTTAAACATTTACCACTACCGATTATGGGAATTACTATTACGCTAGTATGTCTATAAAATAAAATGTTTATATTATTTTTTTCCTCATATTACTTTTAAACAACTATAGGGTTATTTTAATCTTAGTGAGAAATAAGTGACAAGCGAAAACCGCAAAATAATAAAATATTGGTATATCTGCTAGAAAAACCCAATAATTATTTTTATAATTACACAATATCAAATGATATAAACACTCTTATCGTAAATATGTGTCGCGGATTAAAATGTCTGCACAAACAAGTTGGCACCGTAAAATTAACATTAACAAGATTAATAACTAGCACAATGGAGGCTTTTATGATTAACGCGATTAATTATACTTGTATTTATGAATTTGCCAATCACATACAATATTGATGTACATCATAATGATAACACACAAATCATATAAAACAAAATCTATAACTTAGTAATGAACAAGTGATATAAACGAAAAAATTGATTGCACTTAACACACTTTTGACACTAATAATACAAAATAATTCGAAACGCCGTGCTCATAATTAACTGTGTAATGTATGTTAAATGAATATAACAAAGTAAACACCTGAAGCACGCTAGAATGACGGCTTTATGGGCGACTCTACTCGGGCTCTGCATTTTGCTAACTAAAATAAAATCTACTGTTGTTTATAAGATAACTTTGTAATTGTAAACTTAACCGCGGAACAACCTTCTACTTAGGGTTTCCCATAGTCACATATCGCACGACATGTGCGATATACTTCCTAATCAGAAAGCGTTTGATTTATTTGAAGTGCCCTGTTACTTCCTTCCTGATAATAGTTGTGCTACGTTAATAGTATTGTTTTTATCAAACATTCAATGCGAATTAATTATTCGAAGTATTTAATAAATCTTTTAGTCAAGTTTTTTTTCGAACTCACTCCTTATTTTAGTATTGATGACTATTAATGATATTTCAATTATTTATTATATCAAAATTAATTTATTATTGTAAAATAATTGGTTTATGGTATGACAATTCCGTCCTTAAATATTATTTGAGTGAGTATGCTGTATTGTGTAAATGAAACATTTGATTAAATATTTGATAAGTCGATTTTAGTGAGACGCATATTTGAGTTGTACAGCATTTAAAAAAATAGATATTTATTTTAAAGGTATTCAAAAACTTATATAGAATCAAAACGCTGTTATAAGTAGAATTACAAGTAGAATTGTTGGTTGTTCGTTTATCATTTCTAATAAGAATATTTTACGGAATAATTTACCAATTTTATTGCATACCTAGCTGATACCCGCGACTTCGTACGCGTTGCTTGATATATTAACAAAGATTTCCTATGTACGAAGGAAAAAACATCGCAAGCAAAAATTACTTTGTTTAAACATACATCACTGAGTGTGCAGCAGTGCATATACAAATCGTTGTTGAAACTTTAATAACTTTTTTTTTAAGTGAAGATATCGCAATAACTTTTTAAATATGGACCAAGAGTCTAAGAAATAAAATTTAGAAAATTTCATTGAGATCTATCCGGTAGTTTTCCCGTGATGCGCGCACAACTGCAGACCTCTATCATTTTATTTATATAGATATACAGTGTAAATATATTATGTATTTTATGTTGAGTTTTATTGGCATTGACATATTACCCAAGGTTTCAATTGGTAATTTATTACAGGTAAAAAATATTTGTATATCGATACAAATTAATAAGCTTTCTTTCTGACTTTGTCATGGTAGCATGCGCAAGCGATCCCGTGGCGCACATCGTTAGTCGGAAAGGGTATTGCTGGTTTTTACGCGTATATATCATATAACGCGTCATGCGTTTCGCCAGCGTAAAAAAAGCTTTCTTTCTGATATAACACGCACACATGCACGACACACACACACGCACACACACACACACAATAAAAACAACGTCGTTTTACCAGTGCCGCACCGCAACAAGAAACCGTAGAAAAACATTTTATTTATTCATTTAATGTAGATTAAAAGCCATGGTAAGAAGAATTTAACCAAAGTAGGAGGTGAAATTACATGAGGGGCCAACAATTGTATTACATGAGGGAATTTTCGTAAAATACTTTTGAGATATTATAACGGCAGTTTTAAAATATGTATTAATAAGTATAAAAAATAGAAGAAGAAATGCAAATAGCTGTGACATGACACTGATCGCTATAATATTATAATGTATACATACAAAATTGCGGCATGGCGGCGGTGGCAGCGCGACAAGATGGTTTTACTACATAACTTATCAAGGTTTCAGGTGTCAGCACAATGTTCTCGTACATGAGCCTAATCTTTATTTGGTTCGGTTTTTGTTTTAATTATTGGAATTAAATTTTATACATTAATATTAGACAGTAGATTATTTAATTATAATTGAAACGCGTTTTTAAAAAAGTAATATCCAGATAATAATGGTTTATGAAATATTTTAGTAAGTTTCACTATTATTATTTTTAAAAATTTTGAATTATTTCCTGTATAACATAAAGTTACAAACGCAACATTTTTCATATAATATCTGTTAATATCTCATGCTGATGTTTTTACGGATAAAATATATGCAAATACCACGAAATAGGTAGTGTAAAATATCGATAAGATTTAAAGTAAAAACACATAAGCATTTTAATTGCAAATGTAAGGTTTAGCGTGCGAATATTAAAAAACCATTACAACTACAGTGTAACAAATTAGAACATCATAATTATTTAAGGTTAGATACTAGTGTTTGTAGATATTTTATATTACAACAAATAATGCTTTCTCAATATCTTAACCCAAGAAAAAGGGTTTAAATGCTGGTAAGTGCTACTAAAGCAAAGAGGCCCATCCGAGTGAAGCCCTGGCTTCAGAAAAAATTGTAATGAACAGAAACAACTATACCCTTTTTTATCGCTGGAAAAAGCATTTATGCCTTTGCCCCACGTGAGGAAGGAAGTATGTAGAACTCACCGGCACTGAAGGCTCCGGAATACCCACTAAAAAACTAGCGGTACCCTCACCGTCACTTACGCATGCCACCTTGACGCTCCGACGGTTGGCCCGCCTCGGCAGGCCCTGGTAACGCTTTAGGATGAAAAAGGTGCGCATAGTGCCGACGCCAGTCCAGATCGGATATTACGGTACGTTCGCCGCCACGGTTCCCAATTTAGGCCCAATAGCAGCCTCTCCCAAGCTCGTTCTTTGGCCCCCCTACCGTTAACTGCAGCTCATTTATCAGCTGACGATAGGTGGTCACCAGCTGGCCGCCCAAGTATGACGTCTGACAACGGACGTAGGCTCTGCGCGCCCGGTTAAGGTTCGACGGAAGCTTTGCGATTTCGGGTGACCACCAGTTTACCGTCTCGCATACCTTTAGAGCACCGCACATGCGGGCCGCCAGCTCTTTGACTCTGGACCTCTCCCTCCATACCTTGGAACCCCACCGCTGTTTACCGGGATTTGAACCTAGAACCGCCGGGTTTCCGACCTTACATGTAGCCACTAGACCAACAAGACAGCCTAATATGGTATACCTACATACTCATGTACCTCGGTGACTTAAACATTTATTTGACTATTTCTACATATTCTAGCAACAGGAAACCTTCTTAAGATACCTGCGCCCTACAGGAGATCCGAGTCATGATGGAATTTTATCCTTTCCTTTGCTTTTCCCGTCTTGTTAACTTTTCTTGTTTCCTGTATTGTTCTTGGTGTTGTCTTGTCAGGAATCTTAAGCGATGTGTATATACTTACGCGCTTATCGCAAGCACGCCGCTAATCTGACCGCCAGAGCCGTTTGAAACATAAAGCTGCATGTGGTGTCCACGGCTCCAATATTACGTTAGTTTAAGTTCCGAGCCCTGCGACTGTGTGTGTGCCAAGATGCAAGCTTGCGACTAGACCAATGAGATCGTCATTATATACTCGTTTAGCTTATAATTATTCGTTTACCGTCCATTAAATATATTTATTTCTAAATGTATATTTTAGAATTGAAATAAGTCTTAAAGTATTTTTCAGGTAAAAAACCGTGTGAATATTATTATAATAAACCATAAATAACGTAATGGCGGAAAGGGCGTTTGTTTGTGACGCGTTCCCCTATGTATATGTGAATAAATCAAAGGGAGGCGTTAACGTAATGATTTATATTAACTCTTTTTGTAGACTTTTCCGTAGATTCCAAAAAAAAACATAAAACAAATGGCCATAAATAATCTAAAATAAAAAATTGTAACATTACTTGCTTGTCATTTAATATTAGAAATAAAAAATGAAATTATTTATTTTTTAAGATCGTATGTTTTACTTCACAAATATTACATATGTATATATACATACTAAAATAAAATCATTAAAATCATAGTCATAGTGGTATATCGTTGAATTCAATATAAAAGATGCAAAAAGTTAACTCAGGTACATATATGATTATTTATTATAGGTATTAATGATTTATTATGAAACAAAATGAAACACTACATTAATTAATAAACAAAAAATAAGCACCACTAACTTGTGTAAGTTAATACACAAACGTACAAAAAATCCAAAATTAAATTACAAGATATTTTTAACAAGCAAGCTAATTTTAAAGCACCTAATGTTTTTATATAAAATTTTATATAATTATATATAAATGAACAACTAACTGACTGAGTGACATATACACGCACAGCTCAAATTACAACAACCATGATAATTTCCATACGGGTTGTGTTTCGCTTAAGTTTGTAAGGTACTAACTTTACTTGGTGGTAGAGTTTTATGCAAGCTCGTCTGGGTAGGTGGCACTCATCAGATATTCAAAACGCAAAACAACAGTACTTTGTATTGTTGTGTTCCGGTTTGAAGGGTGAGTGAGCCAGTGTAATTACAAGCACAAGGGACGTAACATCTCAGTTCCCAAGGTTGGTGGCGTATTGGCGATGTAAGCTATGGTTAACATCTTTTCAGTGTCTCTTCAGTGTCTATGGGCGTTGGTAACCACTTTCCATCAGGTGGCCCATATATATATAGATATGGTCGTCCGCCTTCCAATGCAATAAAAAAGGGAGGATTTTTGAAAATGTAACCTCTATCACTACCTAGTGATAAAGGAGACGACATCGTTGATTTTTAAAGAAAGACCTATGTATATTCGTTTTTATTAATTCTGACTTATGGAGCGAATGAAGTCGCGGGTAAAAGGCTAGTCCTAATATAAATTTAAAATTATATTCTATTTTCGTACCAGTTGCGTCTTTATAATGTGCATACCTATTTAATCAAATGTGCAATATTAACAGCATATGTGTCCGTTATAATTTAATTATGTGTAATTAAAATTTACTTAAGTGAACTGGCAAAATTTTAACTTATGACCATAAATAAGAAGATATTAAAACTATGAAATAAATGAGAGTATTATTGAAAAATTCTAATAATTATTTTCAAGTTTAAAATAAAAACTAAAGTTAAACTACAGTGTATTAATTGTACCTTATAAGGGTTTCGTCCACATTTCATACCCTGACATTTTTTTCTCACTCAAATTAGGAATGAGATTACTTCTAGTGTAAAAAATATTATTCCTCTTAGGTAATAACATCTTGTATATACTCACAAACAACAATCTTCGTTAAGCTAATGAAAGTAATTAAAAGTAGAACTTGGATTTAATCCAAAAACATTTATCAGAAACTTCTGATAACTTCCATTAATGAGTCTAATGTAATATTTCAAAGTTTAAAGATATAATATTAGCTTTCTAATTAATATTTTACATAATAGATATATAAAAAACTATTAGTCAATATTTTAGGCGATATGTATGACTTTATCTCTCTTGAGGTTATTTTGTTTTAGTGTATGTTTGTATTTATGTGTAGGACAAGAAGAAACATTTTTAATCATTTTGTTTAAGCAGCACTGGCGCATTTTTTTATTCATATGTATAAATTGGGATGAGCATGAGTAAATGAATTTTCGAAGTTCCACTTCCAACGCTTTTAGAACACTCTACTTTGCTAATGAAATTGTATACCAAATCTTTCAGCTACTATGTTTCGATTTAAAGCCCTAAGCTTGAACGGGCAGTCTTTGTGCTTAATCTCATTTATCTTACACTTCAAGATTTAATAAAAGAAGGTTTCACAGAGTGCTCTTTACGTTCAAGTTTAAGCGAAATAATACAGATTATATGAACAAACGGATACATGTATATTTTTGATTAAATCCAAAGCATTTAATAATAAAAAAATAATCTACTTCAAATATTTATTGATACTATATAAGATTACAAGTACAGTAATTAATAGATTATATTTTTCTCGTGATATACTCTTGCACTAAAGAAATCCTTTTTTTTTAAAGTTCGTGTAACGTGTAACGTGTTCATGTAATTATAAATATGTTAATTACATCATTACATATTTTTGCACACAAAAAATACTAAGTTACATATTTATTATTTATAGAATTGTCATCATTTAATATTTAGGTGAATTCAGTAAATTGAATATATGTGAATTAAATAATTGTTTTAATTACCCTTTAAAATAACTATTCTTTACCAAATTTTGCAAGAGATTTACCTTTACTTCATGATAAATTATAAACTGAGCTTAAACCCGAAATTTTCAATTTAATTCACACGTTCTAACCGTTGGACCATCTCAGCACTAGCATTATAAATTCAAATCTTGCACTTAGTTCAGGCAGCAGATATGAAGATGGGTTAGAATATTGTAGACATTTGCATCGCCTGCAGAAGTACGTTATGATAAATCCACTATTAGTTATAGCTCACAGCTTAAAAACATTTAAATTTTATTTAAAAAATAAATTTCCTTTCGGCTTACAAAAAATATGGTTCAATAAAAACAGCTAATAGATTTTAATTGGGTATGCAATTGCAGAAATAATAACTGTTTAAATAAATTAAAACGCTTGTTTAGCTAGCTGTGAACAGTGGTGACATCTGAATACAGCTAAATAAAACCTGAGAAAGGGACACATCAACGATCTGAATTCGGCATCTTTGGGTAAGCAGTTGACAGCACTGTTGCGAAAAGATACAAGTCTAGTAAGTGCTACTGCAATTCTCGAGACAAAAGTTTTTTTCAGTTCCTTTCAGTTTATTTACCGCAAAAGGAGCACCTTTGTCATGAATCCTTTCTAAAATATATTTGTACCTGTAAAGATTTCTCCAGTAGGTTATAACAAGGTATTAGATTTATTTTTAATAGTGAGCAATACGGTTGAACATAGCGGTTGCTCGACAATTGATGCAGGAAATGCTGTTTTAGACATACTAATGCATAGAAGACTATAAAAATAAAAATGCTATGGCGGATCCTCGATTCTAAATCTTTTGATCATGTTATACACAAATATTACGTACGTGTATAGCCGTAAAACAATGCCGAGTTACAGGTCAATATTCTCGAAGAATTTAAAAAGTTTCCATTGATAAGAAACATAAAATATTCTAAAAATATATATTTAGCTCCTTTTACAGGAACTCTAGTGTTCCTATTTTATTTGTAATATATTGTATACATAATATTTTCTTTTCATATGAAAGTTATTTGTGAGATAGAATTGGTTCTAATAAATACAGAAATATTAGGTCACATATGAAATAGGCGTTTTTTACGGGAGGAATATAGTCATTTTTTTTTGTAAAATATATTTAATTAATCAAAGTATGCACCGTTGTTATCTATGCACTTTTGTCATCTCAATGATCCCTTTAGTAAAAAAACCAGTGGGCGAGAATCAATAAACTCTTTGAAGGCGGTTTGGACTGCCGCATCGGAGTTGAATTTTTTTCCTTGTAAGAAGTCGTCCAAATTCCGGAAAAAATTGGTAATCTGTTGGAGCAAGGTCCGGGGAGTACGGTGGATGTCGCAGACATTCCAATTGTAGCTCATCTAACTAAGTGTTTGTTTTTGTGCAGTGTGTGGTCTTAAGTTGTCGTGAAGCAGCAGTGGCCTAGAGCGATTGACCAATCTCGGTTGTTTAGCAGCTAGTTTTTCATTCATAGTTTGCAGTTGCTGTCGGTTGGTTGAGCAAAGTAACACAGAAGTCGACGCGTCTTTGCAAGTTCGATTCACTCAATTCATGAAATACACATCGTTCAAGTTTCTTTACTTTCCCGATTTGCTTCAAGTGGATTATACATTTTTATCATTTACTCCGAAGCCTTCAGCTATTGCTGAAGTGCTTTGTGATGGATCCGCTTCCACAATAGCCTTAAAAAAATGAATGACTGTTTTCAAAACTCAAATGTACCAGCTAAATGAATTTATAAATTTGAATTTGGAATTCTTAACCAAAGAGGAGATATTTCAGGTCAAAGTGGTCAGTAGGACAAAACGCTAATTTAATAATTATTTAAGGACCTAATAATTAGCCTATTAGATAAAATTAATATTTGAAAGCTGCCGTAAATAAAAGTATGTAAATTATAATATATTACTTTCCTCTGGGTGACGTTTTTTTCAACTTTAAAAAAAGAGAAAGGAGTTTAGCTTGCGACTTGTCGTTGATTATTTTTAATTTTGCGCTCAATGAGTGAGTGTTATATTTAGATTCAAGTATATTAGGTTGACAAATTATATTTGAAAACGCTTATATTTTGTTAAAAATCAAAACAGGGTTTAATTATTATAATATAACAGATTGTAACGAAATTTTAATCTGTTGTTTAGCAGAATACAATGAATGTTTATTGATGGTTTATAGACGAAAGTAAAAAATATAACGTTTTATATAAAAACAATTGCAAGAAGCTAATATTAATCATCATTTAATTGTCACCTTAACAGATATAATATGTAGTAACGGTTTGAAAAAACATTTTTCAAATATTTTATTTGAGGTTGCATTTTTATTCATTAAATTTTTTATTTACAAAATAAAAGCTATATCTACTACTAATCCTTAAATACATTGCTTATTGATTTTGAACAAAGACAAAATAGAATGTAGAAAGCGTTTAGCTAAGTTGCAGATTTGTATCATGTTACTACATCACTCTTCTTCCGGATATAAACTTGTCGGGAAACAGCGCTCCGAGTTAGCAATTCACTCTATATTTATAGCGACCTGGCAGAACCTACATCGATTTAAGGCCTTTCGAAAGTACTGACTTGACTTCCTTGTTATTATTAGAACGGTTATAATTTTACTGTTTCGTTGCCGCACTCAAATCGTATTTAGTAATAAAATTATACTTATGTTATTAACAGGTAATATAATAAGTAATTTTTAAACAACAGTTTTTACACAGTTTAATTTTTAAACAGTTTTTTTCTTACAGCAGTATTATTTCAATGTTATCAAAGCAATATTCTTCGATAAGTAATTAAAAACAAACTTATATTTTTTGTTAAGAATACTATTTAATTGGATTTTTTTAATTAATATATAATAATATGTATGTATAAATTAACTTATAACTTGTTTGGAATATAGAGCTAGAACAAATTTTTGAATAGTAGTTCTTTTCCACCAATTTTTTATGGGGGATACATAAAAAATTGTTAAATAATTATTTATCCTACATTAATTTATTCCACCCAATAATCAAAATTATTATGTATCTATGCACAATATTTTATTTATAAATCAGAGGATTTATACATCACAATATTGCAACAACTATAACTATTTTAAAAACATCTCGGAACCACTGTTGAGCACCGAGAAAACCCTTTTTTTGAAGAATGAATACAATCTCGTTACCCGAACTAAAATGACCTAACAAAATAATAAAATACTAAGATATTGTGTTTACGGGGATTTTTTGCAACTTAATAACGGAGAAAAGCATATGACATAAGTAGTTGCTCTCCGCGGTTCCAGTGATTGATTCTGAAGTTGGCGTATCTATATTATTCACCATTATTATATATGATCACCTGTACTTAAAAAATATAGAGAAAAAATAAATACATTATAAATTTAATTATACATACATATATACATAAATAGCTTATAATGTTTTACTTGGTGGTAGAGCTTTGTGCAAGCTCGTCTAGGTAGGTAATCCACTAATCAGATATTCTACCGCAAAACAGCAGTACTTAATTGTAATTATTGTTGGGTTCCTGCTTGGAGGGTGAGTGAACCAGTGTAACTACAGGCATAAGGGACATCCTATCTTAGCACACAAGGCTCGCGGCGCATTGGCGATGTAAGCGATGGTTATTTTTTTTAAACGGTGCCAATGTCTATGGGCGTTGACCCCTTATCATCAGGTCGCCCTTTTGCCTGTCCGCCTACCTATATTATAAAAAGTAAATAACTATGTAAAGCGTATATTTTTTTATAAAATAACTAGAGGGACTTCTCTTCAAACATAGTGGCTTAATATGCGAAATGCTGTCCATATCAAAGGAATCCCTACATTGACATCATTTTCGAAATGGTTCCTGGCGAACTTGAAATAGGTGGGTATAATCACCAATAATTCAAGAGGTTTTCCATCGATGTATCTCACAACAAGCCCGTTGATCATTACTTTGTTCACTCAAGTTCACACCGAGAACGACACAGCGAAAAGACTCGCGTAAGTTGCATCGTATTTTGGCAAGTTTATCCAGGTATATTTAAAGTGTGCATAACTTTACACAAGCAAACTATATTTTAAAATTATAGATCAAGATAAAAATTGAACATATCCATTTCAAGTCAGATAAAGAGTAATCTATAAATATATTATTGAAATTTACTATTACTATTACTTTTTTAGAAATTATTTGTAATAAACTTGTGAATGTTGAAATGTTGAAGTCAATAATGTGCCCACATCGTGCAATGGCCGAGGAAGCACTTATGATATAACTTTTGAGCGAGAAATGCAGATAGGATCGAGAAATATGTCAACTTTTATACTGATAAATTCTCTGGATATTGAAATATACATATGTTATTTGCGATAAAAATATAATAAAATTGATTATTATTTTAATATAACTAATGAAAAAATATATACTATAATATAGTCATCGTTATTATGTAACTTTCTTAAGACAAATTGATAAAATCGAATACTGGCAAAAACAATAGATCATTTCTAGTTGATGGTTTTCAATTCTTTAATAAAATATCGCAGCTATTTTTACGTTTGGCACTTAATTAAATATGTTGTGATATAATCATCATTCGTAAACGTATTATCTTAGACACTATATCATATTTTGATAATAATGCGTATTTGTGTTTTGTTTTTTATTTTAATGTATTAAAATCATAAATAAACGTAACATATTTTACATAAATTCTATATAATAAGTTTAAACGTTACTTACAGCGAAAAACTGAACCGAAACCAATTTCGTTATAATAGTAAGTATTTATCTTAATTCTTCGAAAAGTAATTCGAACCCGTTAAGGTATTTTCGTTAAATCAGTTAACTTGTTATAAAAATGGGGCCTTAAACATTCAAAGAGAGTAAATTAAATAAAACTTAGTTTTGTACGAGTCCCAATACCCCCGAGATTGACGTGTAAATAGATGTTACACATTAAAAAATACTTAGAAGCATAGAATTAAATTTTTCTACAATAAGTCTAATATAATATTACGTAATGTAATTTCTATGCGATTTCATTCCTTAACACATAAACTGCTAATGACATCAACGTACTGATCCTTAAAGATAAATGATAGCAAAACTCTTTTGTTATTAGATTTGTTAATTAAGGCGCTTCGCAAAATTAAGGAAAGGACGATTCGTTAATGACTCCGTAGACTTGCCGCTCGGTTTCAGACACAAAAATAAAATAATATTAAGACTGTTAATGTTCTTTGAATTAAAGTAACATTATATCATTATAAAATATAAACCGCAGTGTCGCAGTAATCCAAATATTGCCGGTTAAAACCTGGGTAACTGTATTTTCATGTGCTCGTGCTTCTACATTATATGTGTTCAGTTGTTCACCGCATTGAAGATAAGAGAGGAAGCCATATATAGCTCAAAACAGTGCAACATTAAATCGCTTTAATTTGCTTTTTTTAATTATGTTTCCAGTTATTAATTATATTTTTTCTAATTTATTTTAAAGAATTTATAACATAATATATAAATATAAACGAGTCCGATCTTTGAAATAAAACATTGTACCGATTTAATAAATTTCAATTAGTTTAAGGCAGCTGGTTTTGATTAAATAGTTTTTAATATCAATTAGCTTGTTAATCGTATCAAAGGTTATATCGGCGGGTTCTTCGCGGTAACGATAATGTCAATAGGTCGGAAGAACAATTTCCCCACAGAGCCATGTGCGCTCAACGAGCATCGCAAGAACATGATTATGGTGATTCTTGAGAAGATTAAAAGCACTTGCCCTTTAAGTCGGAACTTATTAATTTACCGTCTAGTCAATGCGAAATTATTTAATATGGTATGTCAACTTATTGTTGTATTAGCTTCGGCCTGCGGTTTGGGCTTAGGTATTTATATGTGTTAAGTCAAGATATAAGCTACAGCTATATTTTTATATATTCGTCTGAGTCCAAATATATATTTATAGAAATATATTTATTTGACGATTTTTAAGGTAAAAGTAATAGTTTCTAACTAGTTTATAATTAAAATAAAATATATTTTAAAACATATTATTATGATGTGAAAACTCGCCTACTTAATTGTTACTGTTGGGTTTAATTATGAAACATCCGTTCCCTCATCAGAGTAATCCGCATGCGTAATGCTACTGTCAGGAATTTCAGTTCCGTCGTAGCGACTAAGCGGGAGGGTCGTCCTCCGTTCCCGCCGAATGGGAACGCTGTTCGTGATCGCGAAGTATTCGTATCGTCGTTTGTGTTTATTCAATAGACTGTGATGAGTGTGTTATGTGAAAATTATAATTGAACTAAGTAAAATATTTAATTGTGTGTTTTATACGACGCTAAAAACTACATTTTGTACTTTATAATAATAATAATTTATACAGATATATTAAAACTAATATCATATAAAAGTTGTACGCGATAGTTATAGTATTCATATATTGGTGGTCAGGGATTAATGTAAGATTGTAAGAGACGGTGGTAATTTTTAAATTGAACGACAAAAATCCTTTAAAGCAATAGTCGTAAGATTTTATTGCCAGTTGGGTTCTCTTTGCCGCTTACATTGGGTCATATGTTTCTCAAAAATATTCACTCTGTATGTAAAAGTTAAACATTTTATTTGGTAGCTACAATATTTTAGGCTGTGTTATCCGATACTTATTATAGGTTATAAAGTATTAAGGTCAATGACATTTCAGTACGTGTATATAAAATTTTTATTATCATTTGAATCGTTGATTTTAAAAGTCTACTTGTCACAGCAACGGATCCGCTTAGTAGATTGGATATTCATCATCACCTTTGGCTATAGATTTTAGCATGCAGACTGCGAATTTTAAAACTCTTAAATCGATTAACACGACACTTTCTCTATGCTTCGCGCTAGATACAAAAACCTCATGGATCAGGACTATAACACTTTTGTCACATCTGTGGAATCAACACTTGAGATAAAGGCTTATAATACTTTTGGCATTTTGTCAATAATAAAAGGTCTAACAAATCAAGTCCACAAACCATGAAATACGGTGACCTTGTATCTCACGATGTTAGAAGTACATGTGAGCTTTATTCATCTTATTTTGCCTCCATTAACCACCCCACAACTTCGACACACACTTATGGCTCACTACCTAAAATATCAGCTAAATACAATAGTGCTCTCAGTACTATTCAAATACATAAAAAGGAAATCTTTGTCAAAATCAATAAACTGGATGTCAACAAAGGAGCCGGACCTGATGGATTACCACCAATTTTTAACAAAATGTGTGGTAAGGACTTATGCCTGCCGTTTTCTATAATTTTTGAAAAATCTATTTGATCCGGTACTTTTCCATCTGTCTGGAAAACCACACACATTATTCCCATACACAAATCTGATCTAATAAATCTCGGTGCGAAAATTATATTCCGATTAGTATATTGTCCTGCTTAGCAAAATTATTTGAATCAATTGTTTACGGTGCGGTCTTTCTATCACCACCTTGAGCCATTTATATCACCTAAGCAACATGGATTCATTAAATGTAGGTCTACGTGTTCGATTTTGTTAGAGTACAAAAATTACCTGTGCGGTACCATTGGCAAGCGGTTGCAAGTAGAATCTATCTATAAAAAAAATCTCTCCCAATTAAAATTACCTCTGGTGTCCCACTCTCCATCTCATTTGGGTCCCCTGCTCTTCATCGTTTTTATAAATGACCTCATCGACAGGTTAGCATGTCCTTGTTTAGTATACGCAGATGATCTTAAATTTACGCAGTGGTAAGTGATAGTGAGGACGCTATGAAGCTTCAATCAGATCTGAATTATGTAGATAATTGGTACAAAGAAAGCAATATGGTGCTGAATGTATTGACATTATTCCACTTTCTCATAAAATAAATAAATTTAAGTTTGACTATACATTGAATGGTGTTTGCCTCTAGAGGAATACCCTCATTAAGTATTTGGGTGTTCTGTTTGATGAAAAACTGAGATTTAGTAGTCACTAAGATTACATAATTAATAAAATCATGCGTCTTCACGGTTTTATTCATAAAGTTACCAAGCATTTCAATAGCCCTTATAGCTTCCTTCTTTATAATTCACTAATTTGTATTAACTTGGATTATAATTCAACTGTGTGGGCTACTTTCTATTCTACTCTAAAACATTGAACGTGTCCAAAAAAGTTTCTTTATTTCTTATGTCATAAATTGGGATAACAAAGTAAGCTAAAGTTTTATGACGAAAAAATCAGTTATTTTAATATGTATACGCTTAAACAAAGACGTATATGTAATGATCTCTTTACGTTACATAAAATATTGCACTCCAAAATTGATTCTTCTGCCTTGTTGTCATGTCTTAACTTCAACATTAAATTTAGATCACGTCATCCACATCTCAAAAGTTTTGTGCTCAGTGTTCACATTAATAACACATCATATTGTAAGATTTTGTCGCACTTACAACGACTTACTTTTAACACACAGCAAGATGTTAGACATTTTCAATCCAAATTTCTCTAAATTTAAGAACACTGTGAGACGTATAATATCGACGATCCAATGATTGACTGAAAATACAAAGTTTCTTATTTTTGACATTCATTATTTATACATACTTAAATATACATATCTTATAAGTATGTATAAATATTAATCAGTTGAATTTTATTTAATTGTTAATTGCCAATTTTATTATTTTATTGTATTTGAAATTTACTTTTACTTTTAATTTATTATTTGATTAATGTAATTGTAAATTGTTAAATTATTAATTACCTAACTAAAATATTTTTAAAAGCATGCCGTGTACACATCTGTTGGAATGTAATTTGCAATTATTTTTGATTCTTAATTCTGTAATTCTAAGTCTTGATTACATTCCGTTTTGTGTAAATTAATAAATAAGTAAATACATAAAAGTATTTAATACATTGAAAATCATAATTCAGGAGGTTAATCTCAAGTAATTCATTTCGTAAGAACTCGATTTGCAACCTTTCAACGTGAAGTATTCTGAAGCACTTTATTAACCTTTTTTATGTAAAAAAAATGCTAATATTTGCGCTAACGATTTTGAATTAGTATTTAGGTTTATTTCAGTATTTTAAATAATTACGAAAGCATTATATATTTATAAATTTTTAGACCTCATCTTATATACATTCATTATAATCTCATAAGTTTTTTTATATTCATTAAAAATTAAACGAATATATGTAAAACGAATCTATACCTTGGATCCCTATAAAAGTTGGTAAATACATACCAGCAGATCATAATCATCAAATAATATATGGCCAACATAATTAATTATTAATTACTATACTTCAAATAAATAACCAAATATACATATATTTTAATTTATCTGCTTCTTAATAAATAAAAATGAATATTTATATGTGTCTTATAAACTTTGTAATTGTTATTGGCGATTTCATCTGCTTACACCCAAAACGCAATTTCCTGACTCATATTCATTTTTCAATGTTAACGCTTTATTACTTTTATCACGAAAATGCTTTTTAATATTTAAGCCGGTAAGTTTAATGTACAATATACAATATTTTATACAAGTATTTCGATGTAAAATAACTTCATATATCAAGCTCAATAGAATAATTTCAGTCAGATTATATTGAATAGATGATGATAAAAATTTCCAGAATTATTCAGGGAATGTTTCGAATCTCGATATATTCATTACCTTTCTTGAGATGAGTATTGATTTGTGTCTTATCTTTAAATATGAATTTCTAGGGGTGTAATACATAATAATGAACCTAACAGGAGTAATACATAAAAATTACAATGTAATTAGTACTGCTTATTAAAAACACCAAATCTAATAATTAGACGAAGAGAACAGCAGTTCAGGACTTTTTTCTCTGTTTGTAAACCAATTTTTATTTTTATTGGTAGCTATTAGCTTTAATGTTAGTTTAATCAATAATATAAATTTATTGGACGAGAAAAATATTAGAAACAAACAAACTCATATAAAATGTTGTCATCAAATTATCAATTACGATTATGGTCTATTTTTCTATATAAAGTATAGGTAGGCGGACGAGCACATGGACCACCTGATGGTAAATGGTCACCAACGCTCATAAACATTGGCATTGTAAGAAACGTTAACCATCGCTTACATCGCCAATGCGCCACCAACCTTGGGAACTATGATGTTATGTCCCTTGTGACTACACTGGCTCACTCACCCTTCAAATCGGAACACAACAATACCAAATGGTGCTGTGATGCGGTAGAATAACTGTTCTCGAAAACTGGTCGGTAACTAGTTTGAGTTATTATCAATAACATGAATATGTTGAATACAACTACTTTAACATTCTAAATTTGAAAGATATAAAATAGAAATAGAATATTGTCTCTCCTGTATCTTCCGGTAGGAAAACGGAAAGGTCCATTTTCACCAGACTCTTTTATGAATGTTTATTCATTTTGTGACAGTTTGAATACATGAAAACAGCATGAAACAAATTTCCGAATGAACGAATGTCATAATTTATATTATATTTAAACATTGTCATAGTCACATTGTAACATTGTCATTCAACCATAATTTAGCATTTCATTCATTTCTTTATTTTGCATTAATTGATGACAAATGAGGCAACTCTTTAATAAATAAGATTGTATATTTTAATAAACAGCTCCACTGCCGTTCGTAGCATTAATGTCTGGTTTTAATTAAAGTCAGTACAAGAATCACTTATAAGTTTCAAAGTAGCTCGTTAACCCGAATCAGAATTTTGTCATTAATATTTTAATTCAGTAAACTTGTCCCTTTATTTCTTTACCTTGTTTTAATTAAAGCTGACTTGTTAAAATGATTTGCTGATAACAGTTCAATTATAATTAATATTGTTTACGATGGATTTGAACATGACAAAATTCATGTCTTAGTATTATAATATTGTATCAAATACAACTATTTAGGATACCTAGTGAATATTAAAATATAATGTTGAATAGGAATTGAAATTTAAACCTAATAGCAAGTGAATATTTTCGTTTATA
This sequence comes from Nymphalis c-album, assembly GCA_963151315.1. Lineage (NCBI taxonomy): Eukaryota > Metazoa > Arthropoda > Insecta > Lepidoptera > Nymphalidae > Nymphalis > Nymphalis c-album. The sequence continues at coordinate 8,044,149 of OY720588.1, forward strand.
TAAATATAGAAAATTCATAATCATATAGCAACGCTCATAATATAAACTATTTTCTTTACACAGGTTATAATAAACAGTGAAGATAATTAACATAGTTATAGTTTTATAGTTTCTTGATAGTTTTAATTTTGTGTTTTTCACATTTTTCTTATAAGTATAATACCATGTTTGAAATTATTTCTCTCACACTTATTGAGTAGGTATAGAAGTTTAGTATATCGAATGAGCACGTTAACACAAACTGTGGTATTTAACTTTTCAGCACATTGTTTTGTGAAGTGAATACAGTAACATGAGAACCAAAAGTGGGCTAATTGTAGTATGCAGTTTCAGACAAGCTAGTCTCTAAAAAGAGTGTTTTATAAATTTTGACTTTTAAATAATAATAAGATTGACAAAAATATTTTTTTCTCGGATTGACATCTCAGAGATATTTTTCAAGTTTTTGAAATAAATTTATGCGTACAATTCGTCTCGCGCTCGACGGCGATGAAAATAATCTTGTAGATGATATTTGTCACGAAATTTACATGTACATAATTATGTTAATCCACCAATCACTTAATTCTGACTAAGCTCTGTACCTTTTTGTAACAGTAGAAAGCTTTACCAAAGAGTACAACCTATTTTTTTATTAAAGTGATATTTATAAATAAAAATTACATTTGAATATTACCGTTTAGCAGAAATTAATATTAAAATCAGATTCCATTCGGCTTCATCGTTTCCTATTATTCATTACATAAAATGCGCCTCGAAAAAATTACTAATCAAAATTTAAAAATATGATATCTTCAGAACGCTTTGCCAATAACTCGCAATATTTGAATTTCAGCGAACAGTTATAATAAAATGATACTCTTTTGATGAATACTTAAAACTGCTGTCGATGTAAGTGGGTTACGGTTTATAGGCATCATTAATCATTTTACCGAGACGTCCATGACACTTATGCAATAAGAACTTTCATGAAGAGTTCAGGATTAGGATCGTACATCTACGAGTACGACATCATAATACCCTTGTCTTTGCTTGTCTTCCATTGAACATATTAATATATATTTTTTGTATCCAGGGAACAATCTTGTATATTGTTTAATAGATTTTTTTTGCTTTCAATGAGAATTATATTCATATGTGTTCATAATTTAAAGTTTCTGACTTGTACATCATTTTTACTAGATACAAATTTTTATGATCGGTGTGCATTGGCAACATTTTTTTTTATACTTACAGAATCGTAACACTGACAAAGAAACGTGTAAGTTAAATATGAACTGTGTCTAAACTATAAACATTTAAGATATTTGCGAGTGTCAGTGAAATGTGATGGTGGCGGTGTACACATTATGAACACATGGATGGCGCTGTTCGGGCTACTGTGGTTGTTGCGAGTACGTGAATCTCTATGCGGATGCACAGCATGCAAGCGTGCTCGACTGGACACACAGGACACTCAATATAGAAGAGTGTCAAGAGCTTCGAACACGCTATGCCCTGACGAGGAAGCATCGGGCACACAGTGTGTGCCCAGTCCTAATGAACGAGCGACTTTTGATGTTATCGCTCTACAGAGGTTCACGAGAGATGTCACTGTACAGACGGACTTCGATGACGATGAAATAGAGGATTTAGACAAAATTGAGCTACAAGTTAATGAAGAATGTAAGTTAAAATATTACCTCTTGCACGTAATATAGTTTGTTTGTTAAATAAAAACGATGTCTATGGAATTACATTTTTAAATTTACATTTGACTTCGATTGGCTCATTGGTCTTGGCGGCTTGCTTATAAGGTTGCAGATTCGGAGTTTCTGGTTTCAAGCCCCGGTTCGGGCCTGTAAAGCAATGTTGGGTTTTTGCGTCAGATAGCAGACTGAGTCTGAAAAGCTAAACCGATTGTCCTGAACGTTTTCAACTGATCTTCATCCGGTAATGTCAGATTGCTGTTCCATGAAATGATGAATTATAGAGTTCCATTAAATTATTTGAGTAAAAACACAAGACATGTTTGCGCACACAGTTAAACACTATAATAATAAGACCTCTGCAGTTAGTCAGTTTCTCATTATAAACAAAAATTTAAACAAAACAAAAACCGACTTCAAAGGAAAATAAAAGAAATTGCGTATTTTTCTATAATTTGATAATTAACTTACTATTTTCTACTCATCAATATGTAGGTACGATTGTGTTGTGTGGTTGATAATGTAGTTACAATTATTGTTATTTTTGAAGTCGATGTCAGCCATCGGGGTATTCAATTGATTGCAGCTCTGCACGCACATCACGCTGCCTGATTTTGATGTCAGGCATCGTGTGGCTACATGCATTGTTGGTGGCAGCGCACTACAATCATCGATTACACAGTTATCCGCAAAGAGTTATGCCAGAAGATTGGCTTTCTCTTTCGGATTTTGAGCTAGCGATCCATCTGGATTCCTGAGTGGTAGCAGCCAAGGTTGGCAGAAATTGTTTTGCACAGATTTGGTCAGACGCCAGAAGCTACGGGAGCCCCTAGGATGCGAAACCAGGTCATCCCTATATTTTTTTTTATTGTATAGGAAGGCGGACGAGCTTATGGGCCACCTGATTGTAAGTGGTCACCAACGCCCATAGACAATGGCATTGTAAGAAATGACTTGACCCAACTGGTTGATCAGCCCACCGGGCAAGGACAGACATTGACAGGCATGCGTCTCTCTACTGGACCTTCTTAGCGCCAAAGTGCCATTGCCAAGCTGCCGTCACCAGTGGTGTGCAAACGTCGCGTTTGGCACTATAAATAAGCAGATTGGGACGGCTTGCACGATTACAATGCGTCAGTCCCTTGGAAGGAACCTCGCTTCAGTGAGAATGAACCGACAGCTACCTAAAATACCAATTTTTTTTATCAAAAAAGCTAATATATATTATTAACATTATATAGATTCATTAAATTTATATATTCCACGTCACATTTCTAGGGTCTGAATAAACAATGAGATACGAAAAAACAACATTGATATAATGATCATCGTAAGAATAGCAGTACTTTGTATACACGATGCTCTGCCCTCTCCATAATGTTTGTTCATTTTTCAGAAGTCTTTGCATTATATATAATACTATCAGAAATATTAAAGTCAAAATACAATTGTACTTTTTGTACAGAATTTTCTTTACCAATTAGGAACCATCTAACAAACTACGTAGTTTGTATATAATAATATTATTTTCAACTTTCATATAATATTATTTTCAACTGGTTTATTTTTTAGACGTCATAGGTCAAGTTAATTAAAAGCCGTTTTGTTATTATTAGTTATACTATTACATATTTAAAATCGCAAAAGTCAATCTTAAACGATTATCATGATTAAATACTTCCTGAACGAACGGGAACGGGAACGAACGAACGGGTTTGAACCAACGATCATCGGTTAAGATTCACGCGGTCTTACCACTAGGCCATCTCGGCTTATTCATTATTCAATACTATTTTATTGACGTGACAACGTCTTATAAATTGGTTTGCCGGGTGACACTTCAAGAAACTGCGTTACGCTCCGCTCACGTTATGCGCTCACAATGAGAGCGAGTGAGAGGCACGCGTCCCTTCCACTCGGGCATGGTTAGCCCGCCTAAGAGCGAGAGAGACAGACATAAAAAGTGAAAGGCACGCGTCTTCTTCCTACTATACGAATGAATATTCACATTAAAATTATTTTACCACTCAAAGTCGTTGTCACGTAAAACTTTCGCCCGTATACCGACTTTACAGGCAACCAATTTTTTTTTTTTTATATATTTATTCTGGTTTAGTTATTCGTTTTTTATTAATTATATAACAACGTTTATTGTTTAAATTTAGATAAATATATATAATATAGTATAGATACATACGTGGCAGAAAAAAATTAGCTGCACCACCAGCACCATATTTAGTGCGGTTGCCAAATAGGGTTGACTAAAGATAGTTGTCGTTGAGCGATTCTCTCAAACGATTACGTAAACAATCTTAGCTTCCACCAGCTTAGTTCTTAGGGAGTACATCGGGCAGGTAGCCCGCCGTAATTCTTTCACAATTAATAGTTCTTAATTTTATCGCTATTACACATTTGAAATATGAAGAATAAGTTGCCTTCCGGCAGCGTAACGACAAATGGTCTCCAGATACGTTTGAAACCCTTTTTAAACATTTAGTTTTATACATAAAAATGTGGGTACATCGTATTTTCTTACAATATAGATTAGAAATATACTGGGAATATTCCCTTAGTGTTGTTAACCAACTTCAAAAAAAGGAGGAGGTTATCAATTCGTCTGTATGTTTTTTTTTTTTGGTGTTGTTACCTCATAATATTATATTTGTTTCCTTTTTATGCTGATATCATTAAAAAAAATTAAAAACCATAATTTCGCAATTAGAGGGTAACCGATTTGTAAATTAATTTCTTTTACTCCTTTTTTAAAAAGCGAAATTCATTTACATTTATAGTCATCAGAAAATTTCAGTCATAATAATATTACATGGAACTTCAATAATTCGTTTTAATTTTTTTTATACGTTAGAATATTGCTGTATTTGATGTAGATTTTATATTATAAAAATTACTGCGCAAAAAGGTTAGTAATGAATAGTATTATAATAATGAACTTTAATACGAATATCATTTTAAAACTGCTGAGTTTCCAGCCCGTTTTTGTAATCCCGAACTAGTAATAGTCTTGTAAGACCCTACTCTGGAAATAATCTTTTAATTTTTATTGAATTATTTTTGTATATATTGTAAGTATGTATATACATTTAAAGAAAATCTAATATTGTGTTAATCTAATATTGTATTATTTTAATAAAAAAATCCTCCAGACTGATTTCGGCTATGGCCACTATTTTCAAGAGAGATTAGCCAACTGCGCAGGAGATATTATAGTTCACAAGTGTTTGCGCAAACACAGGTGCACTCTCTATTCCCTAGCTCTCATAATCCGATGGGACGGCATCTGACACGACCGGAAAGAGTACGGGCGCAGGATCAATTTGTTTACGTGTTTTCCGAGGCACGGGACTGTACACTTTTTTTTTCTTTTTTTTTCGTGGGGAAATCCATCATGGATACCCTTCATATGTGATGTAGCTTAATGGAGGGTTATGTCGGACTCCTACCGACTAAAACCACCACGGTACCCTTCCCGTCTTAAGGGGAGCGCCACGGGATCGCTTGCGCATGCTACCGTGACGACGGGACTGTACACACTCCAACTTCCAGACTCCGAGCGGCTACTGAGAATTTTCTGAAATAAAAACCGAATAACTTTGGCTCGACCTGGGAATTGAACCCAGGACCTCCGGGTCAGCGGCCTTATATCTAGCCACTAGACACCGAGGCAGTCGTTATTTTATACATAGTACGAATATATTCTTATCGCCTCTTATTCGAGGGGTGATCCAAATGTAATGATAATTGGTTATCTCCATTGGTTATCCAATCCTCGTAAAAATCCAAAACTACTTTTTTACTTGCTTATATACCTACTATTTCACTATAAAAAAACATATAAATAGGACAACATTTCCAGGAGATACATTAAATTGAATACGAACCGTCGAGGAAATAACATCAAAATGTAGAAAAGACATCAGATCATCAAGTAACTGTTTGAAAAAAATGACAATGTCTACAATGACTCGGTAGAAACATCAGGGGACTCTCCTCTTCCATACTTCACAGTTGCACGCTGGACCCATGTGTTTAAACTGGGCAGAACATCCATTGAAGATAAACATCGCGCTTACCGAAGATAATGTAAAAAAATGGAGTATATCTTGTTTGCAGATGGGAGGTCACAGGGATCTCCTATGGTAGCTTAAAAAAACATTGCTAACAAATTGACAAAGATCGCTGCGCTTTGGGTATCGAGAATTTTAATGTTAAAATCGGTCGACGTTTAGAGGCGAAATCTCAAAAAGTTTTAAGCCTATAGGGAAAACTTTTTGTAATCATGGATGAGATCTGGATCCATTTCGATCGCGAGATTTTTATGATATTTAGAAACAATACTTAATTAATAATATGGCAATAAAATAAACAATATCGACCTTGATAATGTGCATTATAACAAATATATACAATATATAGTTATTACTGTGAAAAATTTTCGAGTTTTAATGAAACTAGCATAAAATGATTGGCATGGAAAAGTAATATTTGAAAAAGCTCGATATTAACGAAATTATTTGAATCTATTAACAGGGTTTGTTAAGTTTTAATTATATCCACATATTATATTAAACGTTAAATACAAATGAGTTTTTTTTTTCCTAGTTAATATGTACAGTATTGGCAGGCTCTCAAGGATTTGGTACTATTTCCACTTTAGTGAATTTCATTCGTAGAATTGTGCTTGCGTGGTTTTATCCCACTAACTTCGGTATGTGTAGCCACTAGATCATTTCAAAAACTCTAAGCAGGTTAAAAATTAAATCTTTAATAGGTCGACTTATTGAACGAAAATCAAGTAGGTCACTCGAAACTAAAAGAGTTGCATGTACATACATAAATAGCAGAATATTCCATATTTGTCAAAATTCCTAAAAATAAAATTTATCTTATAAACGTTTATTTATATTACAATTTTTTTCGTAGTTACGTAAATTTCCCAGTAAAAGTATTACAAAAAGTTGATAACATAGTTTTTTAAATAATTGTGCACATAGGACAATGAATTCGAATCAGAAAACACATTTTTTTTTAATATTCGGTTAACGATGCAATGCTTTAGGAACAAATACATACTCTTGTCAAGAACAAAATTTGGGAAAATTTTATTGAGCGTGCAGTAAGTAATTAAAATTTTCGTTAAGTGCTTTATTTGATATGTTACAAAATCTTAAATGTATAAAATGCCTAGACGCTTACATATTTCCTCGTAAAATTTCGCTGACGCATTGCAGTCGGTTTTTATAGTCTAAGCGCATTTATTTTGCCTATGGTTCTATTTTCTTAATCTGAATAAAGATAGTTTTAGCATTCCATTAGACCATACCGACTTGGATTTATTGTAGCATAAGTATCAAAAGGTAGTCTTAAAGGTCGGAATTATGAGTGTTTTCTTTTTAAAAACGTTTTAAGCGAATTGCTATAATTAAATAGTGAGCCTAAAATCAAATAATGAAAAAATAATAAACTTCAAATAGCAATTAATATCTATAAAAAAAATACACAAAATATTATTATAAGACAAATCTATCTATCAATCTATCTATGAAAAGTATAATCACACATTTTGTCTTATAGGTCAACGGCTATAGAATAGACGAACGTAATAAATAATATTTGTAATGTTCATACGAGTAACGTGTAATTATTAAAATTATGCCACATGTGAATTCCACCAATCCGCATTGGAGCAGCGTGGTGAAGTAAGCTTCAAACCTTCTCCTCAAAAGAGCCTCCCCAAGAGGGCCTTAGCCCAGCAGTGGGACATTCACAGGCTGATACTTTACTTTACTATACTTGTGTTTTATTTTCGTACCCATAACACAAGGTATTTTAAGTGTTGACTGTTTTTTTATTTTTTTATTTTATATCTAACAATTGGACGGAAAGCAAAAAGGCTTTAAAAGCAGGAGAACTTATATAAAGTTAGTAAAGAAGTATTAATCATTTTCGAACCGTGATAAATCAATGAATGCTTCAGAGAAAATACCTACGTATATAATTATGTCGTGGATTAATGTGGAATATTATGATTCATTTTTAAGTCGTCAATGATTCATCGACTATGGATTTTTGTTTTCTTGTACTACTAATACCATCTTTTCTTATACAATAATTGTTGGTTTGGTAGGGGTCCATCTGGGCCTGATCAAAAATTAAGCTTAATTGTGACTGCTAATGCTAATATTTATACACTGACGGACTCATAAGCTACATCAATGTTCAAGACGTCTTTGAAATAAACATTTTAACCAAGTATTCAAACTTTTTATACAAATTTTTATTACAATAAAAAAAGGAAAGGTTTTTTTCTTTTAATAATATGGTGTGTGGTTTCGCATAGATCTGATTATAGGTTTATTAAACGGTCTTGCGGAGTATTGTACCAGTCTTGTGAAATAGTTGTTCTTAGTGCTGCCACGGTTGTCGGCACAAGATTTCTCGCATATACAACTTTTCTAAACTGTCCCAAACATGCTCAATGGGATTAAGATCCGGGTTGCGTCCTGGCCAATTTATGGTACGTATCCCAACGTCTTTGCAATATTATCGATCTTGTGCAGCGGCGTGGGGTCGGGTATTGTCTTGCATTATGCAGTAACATTTTCGCTTATTAATCCCATGTAAGGTACCACGTGAGCTTCTAAAATCTATGTTATATAGCGTTGTGCCGTCAAACCACCTCTTCTACCGTTTTGACGAAATGTGTCGATGAATACAATCATCGAAATGCCATCCCGCACCGTACACGAGCCGCCTCCAAAAAGAACACGCTCCTCAATGCGACTTTGAACATATCTCTCCCCTCATTGAAGAAAGACTCTTCTGCGACCGTCTGCACCATTTAAACATGTCCAATACTCTTCGGTGAACAATATGGAGGGCCATTGCTCTTCAGTCAATGTTAAGATCATGCAATTAAGATGTTCACGCGCAAATTTTAAAACGAGCTTGTCTGTGAGCTGCAGGCAGCTTTGGACCATTTCATGGCCTATAAGGGGCGATTGCCGCTTCTTTAAACCTCCTTCTTATTGTTCGTGCACTCACGTTAATCCACGCACTTCATTCAGCTCTGTTTTGATGTTTACTGACTGTTTGATAAATTTGTCGTCACGACGGGCGGTTGCTCGAGTTCTGCCAGTACCTGGTCTCCTTTTGGAAGAATCTGTCTCTACAAACCTTCGGTATACTCCAGAAGCCGTACTGGGTTTTTTAAATATAAATTTCTAGCAATCAACGAACTTTGATCCAAGTCTTTCCGCACCAATGCCACTATTTGAGCGGCTTGTTCGCACGAAGTATCCATAATGGTTACGAAACTTTTGTTGGATTTAAAAGACTAATAAAATCAATACTATTGGTAATAATAATTAAAATCGCAAATGTAAAAAAAAAACAAAAAATTTTATTTCAAACTTAACTCTAATAACACACGAATTTTATTATTTTATTTTTCCGGCTATAATTTTATCTTTTACTGCAGTTCTATTTTTAAATTTTGTTTTTTTTTGTTGATGAGTAATGGATAGTCTTGACGTTTTCATTTAGTTTAATATATTTGAAAGTATGTTTATAAACTGCATCATAGTTCAGGGTAACTTTGATGCAATTTGTAAACATAATGTGATTATAATCTAAAATATGAAATCTATAACTCGGTCTGCCCTTCTGCGATTACACAAATTTATGTAGATGTTTCCCTTCGTTTAAATTAACGTTTACAAGACGGCTCTCGTGAACACGACTTTTCCATTTTGTGATATTTTTGCTTTTGTTTGCAGCGAACGTTAGCAGCAACGAAAGCGGGCGTGAACAATCGACGCTGAGTCCGGAAGCCATTGAAAATGTTGCAGGAAGCTTTCAGGTATTTATTTACTGTCTTTTATTGGCACAGTTGACCACTGGGTTATTAGGAAAGTAACAAACGCTTATGGTTTTTCGTTAGTTCGAATTATTTGGTCGAACAAAAATACAATATTTTCCGTAATTTGATGCATAAATTTTATTTTTTATTTAAGCTTAAGAGTTTTGTAATAAAAGGTTTTATGTCTATACTCAATAACTAAATTACTACCATTTATTTTCAGCATACCATACGATAATCATATTTATCCATTACTTGTCTAATAACAGAATAACGAATACTTCTTCTGAAATCTCAACGTTTCACCCTAATACCAACGAGATCTTTAATTCATCGATAGTCCACAACGTCATCTTGAACTGAATGTTACCCAAGGGATATGTGTACGCAAGAACGTGACAATCCGTAGACAATCCGTGTTTCCGTCACAGATTTGTCTCCTTTTTTGGTAATAACTGAAACCGAGGATTTGTGACATAGTAGAATAATCCCCCAATTATTGTCTTATATAAAAAAGAACATACACAATATTCAAGTTAAAAAACATTCTTACATTAGTAAAGTATAATGGCTTCTTTAAAAAAATGCTGAGGATCGCATAATATCCCGACCTATTCCAGTGAAGTTTCAGTGCAGTTCAGCAGCAGTTGCAGTTTCAAGAAATTCTGTTACAGTGCAGTGCTTTTTAAAGTTCTGATAAGAAAACGTATACTATATAATATAATATACTTATACATACTTACACTACTAATAAACAAACTTGTTTTGGGAAGTTATTACGAATTAATGTTGTATTTAATTTTGTTCATAGGATAAAATATTACAAAAATATGCATAAATTAATAATTAAAATATTCGATATTAAGCAACATATGCATAAGAAAATATTAATTTTTCAAGAGGAAATGTTATGGCTCAAAACAATATTGTTTAACAAGGCACTACTCTACAATAGTTTAACAAAAAAATTATGTAAAATCATTTGAAAAATTTAAGACGGAACTAACAAAACACTATGAAAGATTGAATTGAGGACATATGTATATTGTTTTTATATAAAGAAACCGATTAATAGCACATATATAGATACAAGAAAATAAGGTAATTAGTTTCTCGTGTTAGTGAACTCTGTTCTTAATGAGAAATAAACTTCTTAAACCATAAATCTTAAAAGACTGTCGTTAATGTCTAAACGATAGCGCTTTGAAGATGGTTAATTATTATCAATAATCGCGTACTCGTATACAAATATACATATAGTACACCAGTAAAGGGTGATTATTTCTCTAGATTGCTTTGTGTTTCACAATACGAAAACAGGTACCAGTTTTTTGTTGATATGTTGAAATCCATGAAAGAAAACAATGGCATAATGTATATTTTGTCATTAATGATAGATAGTGTGTAAATATATCAATTCTAGAATCTTTCTACGTGATAGTAAAGATAAAATTTGGAAATTATTTAGTTTGGTTTTATAATATCCAAGGTAGTATGCTATCGGTTTATTATTAATCAAATGCTTGGTCTCGCCCAACTCTGTTAATATGATTTTGTATTGAAAGCTCCCAACAGTATAAGTCGTTTCTAACAAAGCAATTAAAAAGTGTGATAACTGTTGAAGCTTCGGGAAATCTTTTGAATTTGATTTTGAGAAATTCAAATTCTAACGACCGGTAACCTACCGACCGAGTTGACCGATATGATATTAGAATCCAAAATGTCAGCTATAATATATACGTTAAAATAACGAAATAATAAATCTTAAATTATCATCTAAAATTTAATTTACATATATAATCCGTCCGTCGTTCGCAACGTTTATTTATTCCATCGCATCTCAATTGTTAATCTATTTAATTCATACATACGGAGCTTTTAAAGCATATATCAACTTCAATATGGTTCATAAATAATCGAAATTATAAAAAACAACACTTGCTTTCAGATATATATGTATATAAGATGCTTCGAAAAATGTGTAATAATACCTAAGTTACGTGAGGCGTACCTTAAAAATGAATACGGCTTTGAATTTTTTATATTATATATTTTGATTATATATTATAATATGACGTGTTAATAATTCTATGCTATTAAGCGTACGAGATTGACAGCTATAAGGGAGTATGCAATGCTCGCTGACAACGCATACAATTTTTTCACAATTTTATTCGCTATTTACTACCTTTCCACAATTGAAGCCACATTCTATGCATTGATGTCATAGTCCAGTGCCGGATTAAGCAAGCGCGGGGCCCTTGATCTCATTTTTATTCTCGTTTTTTCATGAGTAAATAACCGGTTCTTTATAATACAACCGGCTCAAAAAACCAGAGCTATCCTCTGATGAAAGGATATCTCTCTTAAATTAATACAATATGTTTTTTTACTCATAACTTGCCCCTGCGGGGCCCCCTTTTGCGCGGGGCCCGTAGCAATTGCTACTCTTGCTACGTGGTTAATCCGGCCCTGCCATAGTCAACAATATGAGATTATTTTCAGTAATATTATCAGATAGATAACATTATTAGATAGATTTACTAGGTGGTGTCCAGACGAGCTTATAGGTACCACCCACTCATCAGATATTCTGCCGCAAAACAACAGTACTTGGTATTGTTGTGTTCCGGTTTGAAGGGTGAGTGAGCCAGTGTAATTACAGGCAAAAGGGAAATAACATCTTAGTTCCCAAGGTTGGTGGCGCATTGGCGATGTAAGCGGTGATTAACATTTCTTACACCGCCAACGTCTATGGGCGTTGGTGACCACTTACCATCAGGTGGCCTATATGCTCGTCCGCCTTCCTATGCAATAAAAAAAAACAAGAAGAACAATGTAGGGCTTTCACTATTATGTGTTGTATTATTGCAGGCAGATAAATCGTTATAATTGTTATATTATAATAATGAGTTTGCTCACATTGCTGTAATAATAAACTGATTATATTGTACACAAATGTTTGAATGGTGTCAAGCAGTTGATGTTAAATATACATACATATTATATTATTTATTTTTTAATTTGTCTATCCATTTCAGTAAGATTCATACAAAATTTAAAATAATGATAGCAGCTAAAAAACCACTAAGGTTGATTGATTCGTGTGCTATCTTTAGTCTATACTACAAACTAATAAACTTAAATACTATCACTATACTACAGATCTAAATACTTACACACTGTATTTAACACTTAAAGTAAACTTAAAAAATATTGTTCAAGGTTAAGCCTAATGTTTTTATTTGTAATAATATTATAACACAGATCTGAAGCTAATTTATTAATTAATCTGGGAACAATATACTCGGTAGTCCTCTCGCCATACTTATTGTTTGCATGCTGAGTGCAGAGCCGTTTCCGAGTGCATACATTTTCTGTATTTTTTTTTTAAATAATTGAAAAATTGTTCTTTTAATAGTAAAAAAGTGCACTAGTAAAACTTTACAATACTTACAGAGGCCGTTTGCATTGTTATCAAATTGGTTTTTTATTTTAGATGTCACTAATGTTTTAAGGATCTTAACTTGTAAATTATAAATAGTATCAAGATATGTCTTGTAGGTAAGACCATAACTACTAAGACCATACTGTATGTAAGAATCAGCCAGTGCGTAATAAAGCATAATCTTCACTTTGAAAGGGATTCGGTTTTTGAGTATTATAACATTGGCAAGAAATTGCCTTAGTTTATCGCAAATCTTTTCTATGTGATGGCTCCAATTAAACTTGTCGTCTATAACCAATCCGAGGTATGTTTGCTGATTGACAATGTCTATATATGTACAGTTACATTTTATCGCACTGTTAGCATGTAAACAGGCATGGTTGTGGGCTACAAGGTTTTCTACGGAGATTAAGCTTTTATATAGAGATTTAATAATTAATAATTTAGTTTTATTTGCGTTAATTACTAGGCCGGCATCATGACACCACTTTATTAGAGCATCTAGATCAGATTGCAGATGTATGCACGCAGTTTGTGGATTTTATCGGCAATTACTAGATAGGTGTCAACAGGGAACTGGTAGCATGTGTGTTAGTAATACAGTTCCTTAATATGTCATTAACATAAGATAAAAATATACCAGACTAATCTATTACTAACTAATTAAAAACTCGATATTGGATTTTTTCCGTATAAACATTCTGATGCATGATAATTTGTTACAGTATTTAATGCATCATAGTACGTCTAATCCCGACGATGTCTGGGAAACGATGGATGTGACACTAGAACGGGGTGTTAGTGGTCTAGGGTTGAGTATAGCGGGTAGTGAGAGCGGCGGTGACGTCAGCATCACTCGAATAGCACCAAATGGCGCGGCTAAGAACGACGGCCGTCTTCAAACCGGCGACATTTTGCTGCAGGTATACAACTGTTTAATCTAATAACAAATGACATTCAGTACAATCTAAACCGCACTTTATTGCTCGGGAACAAGGCATAGTTCAGGTTAAAAATTATTAAACCTTAACATCGTTTTCTTCATTGTATGGTCGGTTCCACATTTCCATGTTTTTGTTCGTGACGCGTTATACAATGGGATTGTTGATCGAAGAATCTATGGTATTAATTTACTTATAACCGGTTATATAATATATAAATAAAATGAATAGTTATGGAATTTATATTCGAAATGTCTAGTGTAACATTTAACGGAGTAATTAACTTTTACAGTGTACGAGTATTTTGTTATTCACTAAAATACCTGACTGAAATATATATAAAATAAGGTATTTTCTATCATCTACATATATATTAAAAGTCAATAAAAGTATTGTGTTTTACAATTTACTTCATATATTTGTAATATATACTAATGATGAAAACATATTATATACGTGAACACTACCTAATGCTTTAGGTTGAACCTAACGTACTACAGAATTATAATTCAAGTATTGTCTAACTAATTTAGTTCAAAGTCAGCGGGGATGAAATTACAACGTTGAATGAAATCAAAGATATGAAAATAAATATTAATAAGCATTCTCATAATTTAAATGAAAGCTATGAAAGTATTTAAGTTAAGTTTTGAAACTTTCTCAGTGTTGAAAGATATTTCAGAGCTTAATTTCAAGCTTTATTGTGGATGTTGGTGTAAAATATTCTTGTTGTGATTGTTTTATTTAATTTCATAATTTAGCAAAGACTGCGGTACTTTATTGGCGAATACAGTTTTATAATTATTATCATTACAATGCTAATACCAGGAATACTATCAATGTCTGTTCACGGATCTAACCCAATCATGCTTGTGTCATGCATGGGGACGATAATAAACTTATCTATCATTTGAGCTATTGAGTTTTGCTTAGTTTTAAGCATTAGGTTGGTTAATTTAGTTCTTAAAAATATTGCTATGTTAAGCCAATGCACACGTAAATTTAACTGACTTGCAACAATTGCTTTTGAGTTAAATAGATAAATCGTTGTTGTTGCTTAATGCTTAGGTATTTCATTCTAAAGGGATGAGTTAAATAAACATAGCCATAGATAGATAGATACGACGATCTATAGAAATTTACCTCCTTTTGGTTGCCCTTTAAAATATTCAAGGTTCAACAGTTCAAGGTAGACAATTTCGTGAACCATCTACTTCTAAAATAGTAAGCCGGAAAAATACGACATAACCGACTAAAAATCACAGGGACTGCAAATTTGTTAAGTTTCGTAGGCATTTTTATTTCAAATACAATAATTGATCCCACTAAAGGTGTATTAAACAAACAATCTATTTAATAAGGTATGTTGAAAGTTTTCAAATAATTAAACTTTAAATCATAGCATATTTAATAATTTGTTTTGGTTTTCATATTCAATGTCAATATTCTAATGAATATGCTTTTTTAGGTAAACGACATCTCCGTAGAAGGTGCTCCACACTCTGTTGCAGTTAATGCATTACAAAAGGCTGGAAATGTTGTGAGATTGGTAAGTATTATGGTTATTCATTTAACACCTGAATGTTTTATTTAAATTATTATATAATATTAAATTATTAAATTATAATAATTATTGTCAATACTAAAACAAGTATATGCCCATATATATATATTTCCTGAAGTGACAAAATTAGTATATTTCCTTTAACAGAGAGTTAGAAGAGCTCGCAGGGCAATGGTTGTAACACTTTGTCGTGGAATAAGGGGACTAGGATTAGGTATCGCCGGTGGAGCTGGCGATGCAGGAGGAGAAGGCATTTTTATATCTCATATTGCTGTTGGAGGTGCCGCCCACCATGACGGCAGACTGAAGCTAGGAGATAAAATTTTAGCCGTCAAAGGTGAAAACGTAAGTGATAAATTCATTAAAACTAGAAACTGTACGCAATATTTTATCATTTTCAATACCTATGTGTAATATCAGTGAATAGATCACGATTAAATGTTGCGTTAAAATGAGAATTTTGACCTTTATTCGTACAATCGATTTAGTCAGTCAAATGAACTCACGAGGAAACATTAGAAGTCCACAAGGGATCGTTCACTCGCCTGTGTGATATATTGTATTTCTAATCAGTATTAACCTCAAATATTCTGTTTAAGAATTTTGTTTCTAAATTATGAAGTAATTTATTGACATTCTACCATCTGTTATTCTTTTTACCAATCCGTTGATACCAAGATACAAGTTGTTTAATTTTATTTTTTTTTACTCATGAAATAAAGCAAATTCAAACGTAATAATCGTTTTAGTCAGTCAAATGAACTCTCAAGGAAACATGAGAATTACACGTGGGGTTGTTCACTCACCTGTTGTATGAGCAATAATTAATTGGTTAAAAATATTCGTACAAAGGAACACAGTAATATTTGTATAATATACAGGTTGTAACAAAATACGTGTCCGACGTTTTTGTTTGATACCTGAGAGAATCGCTGTTTACTACCTCATATATAATGTAACATGATATTTTCTTTTTCTGATCAGGGAATTGAAACGTCGTTGATAGGAGCTACTCATGCGATGGCCGTCTCAGCGCTGCGTCGTACAGGAGACCACGTTACATTAGTAGTTCTACCAGCGGCTGGATCCATACCGCCCGTTGCTCGGACGGCACCGCTTTATACTAGTAAGCTTAGTTAAAATCAATCAATACAATATCAATTTTAATAAAATTCATTTATTGTATGGTTTCGATAATGACGATTTGTTTTCTCGTCTATATTCTGTTTCTTTGATAACACTTTTTTATAATAAATACCTTATTAATGAGTGAGAACATTTACGTAATCTCGTAACAAGTTAAGATAACCTCACGTCATCTTCATCCATACAATATTTAGTGTTTTATAAACATAATAAACAGAATAATATAAATAGTTGAACATATGCGGTAACTAATAAAATATTTTATTCACAGCAAGAACCCAGGCCACATCCTGCTCAACCCTTCATGATCTATCTGAAGAGGAGCTAAATAAAATTCCAAGGTATTTCTATAATGCAGCGCACGTAGAGTAGCAACTGAATGCATATTGGCATTATTGGCACATATTCAAAACGTCGCTATTTTATTGTAACTTTTATTTTCTACAAAATTTAAACAAATAAATGTTTAGCAGGATACCATTCGCAATATCCTATTGTAAACACTACAGTATGTACAGTATCAGCCTGTGAATGTCCCACTGCTGGGCTAAGGCCCTCTTGGGGAGGCTCTTTTGAGGAGAAGGTTTGAAGCTTACTCCACCACGCTGCTCCAATGCGGGTTGGTGGAATAAACATGAGGCAGAATTTCAGTGAAATTTGACACATGCTTTCCTCTCGATGTTTTCCTTCACCGTCAAAGCATGAGACGAATTATAATCACAAATTAAGCAAATGAAATTCAGTGGTGCTTGCTCGGGTTTGAACCCACGATCATCGGTTAAGATTCACGCGTTCTTACCAATGGGCCATCTCGGTGGACATAATTCAGAAATTATTAGTTTTGATAACACATTGGCCACACTCCAATTTTACCTTAATTACGGCACTACCTGTGAAACATTGCTTATCTGCAATTAATCGTCTATGAGATTTCATGGAATACCTTATTATGTATCTAATAATTGGACACAAAGTTACTGAAATACTATACAAAAACGAAGTTTTAGTAAAAAAAATCACATTGCAGTAACCTATAATAATATATGGAAATTCCCTTCATCCCTTTCTCTTTACCAAAGATCTGCACTGCGTAATTAAGGATCACATAATTCGTGATATTGTAATGTTATGCTGAGTAAACAATGTAACTTAATAACAACGGAGAAACTTGAACGTTTTTTTTATTTATTTATTATTGAATTTGAATGAATATGAATTAAGTAACAGAACTCATTTATAAAATTACAAAAAGGAAAACAGTTATAAAAAGAAAATAAACACTACTATCTACGACTAATACATTGGACTGCTCCAGCTGAAACTTGACAGCAGCGGTTTATGATGATGCAGTCTAGCCATTTAGTAATCATGCTTAAAGTTTTGTTTGAGCTAGCCCTGACCCTGAGAACCAATACTGCACACCTTTTTCGCATGAATGCGTAAAACAGTCTATATTCGCTTCAGCAAACATCCCTACAGAGAGAAGCACTACAAAAGCGAGGCAACCCCATCATCAACCTTAAGGCGTTATTGAACTGGACACGAAGAGCATTGTTTGATTTTAATGTATAATTAGCCCACAAAGTACACGACTGTATAAAATGAGATACAATAAGCGCGGAATAATATTATCTGTACAGCCATTGACGCACGCGCAAATCTTCGCCGCAATCATGTTTGCTTTTATTGACAATGCTCTTTTCTCCCTTTAAATGACATAATCATCCTTGAGACTAGTGGTTAGCATGAGTCCGAGGTGTTTCAATTGGAATACTTGGGTCAAGCACACATCATTGATTTTTACCGAAAATATTATTTTCGGGCATTTACCACTTTCAAAGGTTGTCATCTCCCTTTTTTTACATTATATACAAATCCATTATGGCATAGCCTTCCCAAGTTGCCAATAGTTTTTTTAGACCACAAAAAAAAAGTAAAATAATGTATATAATAAATTAGAACACTGATTTCAAAAATATGGCTCATATTTTTTGAGTTACAATATATTATAGATAATCTTACATCTTTACTTCAGACTAAATATTGATTTGCACGTTTTTAATTTCATAACGCAATTGAATTATATGTGGATAACTGCGGTTTATAGGTTGACCTAAATAATTTTAATTAGCGCATGATTTAATGATTTTATTCAGCGTATATATTTATGAGTCATTGATTATTTCTGTTTAATAATTAAACAGATGTGTGCGCATGGTACGACTAGTGCGGACGGGTTCCCGATTAGGAATGGATATAGTTGGAGGATTGGGAGGTGAAGTCGATGGAAGCATTGGTCCGGAAGACGATACCTGCGGTGTATTTGTATCCGGCGTGTTAAACGAAGGAGCGGCTTATGGATTGCTTCATAGGGGTGATAGAATACTGAGCGTCGATGGACGAGATCTAACGCGAGCGACACACGAACAGGCAGCAGCTGCATTAAAGGTATTTACGAATTAAATAATAAAAGTACGTATTTTTTATCTAGTATGGCTTATAAATCTTTAGTGATATTAGTTAGTAACCTGCTAAATTAACCCATTTATTCTGTTTTAAGTAAATTTGTAATAGTTTACCATCTTTTATTATTGTTGTCAATCTGTTGATACTAATTTTATACTTGAATTTATAGGTAAACGAAATATAAGTTGCGTTATTTCTACCTTTTGTACACGTAAAATAAAATAAATAAAACAATTTTCCGTAAAATATTGTTATAGTAGTTAGTTATATCAAAGGGTTGAGAGGGAGCTAACCTTTATTTTTGCTAAAGCTAAATTTTTTAGAAACAATTAATATGTTAAAAAGAACGTAATGAAATCTTTGAAATTTATGGCATCTATTAAAAGTTTTTAATTCACATTAATTAAAAATCGAGTCGTATGCGTTCAAGTATGATAATATGATAGTAGTATAATAATTAATTATGTTGGTTATATAAATACCCCACAACTTCTCTAACAGTATTCAGGGAGTGCTGTCACCATTGCCGCCCAATATCAACCGGAACACTATGAAAGGTTGCGCGCGCGCATACGAGCAATAAACGCAACAGCCATGTCACCACACGCACCCTCACGTATAGCTACGCAGATACCCGTTAATCCGGATGTCCATATAATATACCAAGGTAAGATTCTATAAATACTAATTTTAATGAAATTAGACTAACCTAGTCGAATGAGATATAATTAATCTTTTTAATAATTAGAACATTTAATAAAGAGTAATAAATTTATCTAATTCGTGAAGTAAATGGCATTCAAAGATCCGGAAAATAATAATTATAATAATGCATTATATATATATAACTTGATAGTGTTAAATTATGATTTTACAAAAATATATATATGATTTTATTTTAGGAAATAAATTCAATAAAATCAAATGCAATAAAATATAGACAATGCATGTCACCAAACGTTTGTGGTAGTATCAATACCCGAATAGAAAGTTTTTCTGTCTCCATAGACACCTGTTGACACGGATAAATGTGAAAGATTTTATTTTGAGTACGGATATGAAAAACTATTTCAGTATTTATATTGTATAGTAATATAGGCATGAATCTTCGTAGAATAACAAATTACCTAAAATTATGTAATATATGCGTATTATTTTAAATTTGGAAATAGACATGACAATATACATTTTTATTGTTACAGGTAGCTGTGACAGAATTGTGAAATAGAGTAGGTATTCTTAATTATAAGGTCGTAGATAGTGGACAAACATTGTGGATATATATAAGTATGACTGTTTCTATCGTATATTTGTAAATAAAATCCGCTTTTAAAATTTGTTGGTTTGCCATTAAATGAGACATTATTTAAATTTATTAACAGTAATTATTTAAAAAACATATTATACACCTGCTGTTCTTATATAGAATATTCTAAGTGTGAAATCCTCCAAATTTAATTAAACAATATTTCAATGTTTGTGTAATACTATTTTTCATGAGACCAACTATTTACGGTACTTGTGTGTACTAAATAAACATCATTCTATAATTTCAGTCAAAATAACGATTGCCGTATCATTATTGTAAAATATTTAAAAAAAATTACTTACATTTTCATAATTACATTCAACTAACGTCTAATATAATAAGGTAATAAATGTGTAAGTCAAATTGATTGTTCGTTTGCTTTTGACTCTTTCACGTCAACATAATTATTATCATGTAATATACACGTTGTCATAAAGTTCATAGAGTACCTCAGAGCTATTCAAAAACATGGACAAAATGTAGTACTAATAATATTTTTAATTTTGTACTAAAACTACTTTTGCCTTATCAAATGAGTACAGACACAAGAATTTCGATGAAAGAAATTTAAAATGTCAATTGCACTGTTTCATAGCAACCTTAAAACTTCCTTTCTAAATTTAAAAATAATTGTCATTGTTGATCGCACCACTATATTTGTATTTTAAAATAATTCAACACTCTGATTGTTAGTTATTCATTGTATCGATGTAATCATAATGTTTTGGACCTGTGATACTAAAAATAAATGTATTGAGTTATTGTGAAACTGTAAAATTAAATATACATGTTTAAAAATAATTTGTGTTTTTGTTATCAATCTTTAGGTATAAAGTCAGATTTATGAGTCTCGAAAAGCAGTTTATATTAATAAAAATTAAATCTTAGTTATAAAAGACATTTTAGCCAAACTGCTATTTATGTTAAATTACTTGTCAAATTTAAATCAAACGAGATAGCAAATATTAAATATATAATTGTAATAAGTATTATAGTTGGCTGAATACATATTTGGTGACCCGTAATAAATTAAGTTTATTTTTAAACTGCGTAAAATGAAAAAAATACAAACGAAAGTCCCTAGTGTTGTCAGAATAGATTGTCGGGTATTTTTTTTATTGCATAGGCAGGCGGACGAGCATATGGGCCACCTGATGGTAAGTGGTCACCAACGCCCATAGACATGGGCTTTGTAAAAGATGTTAACCATCGCTTACATCGCCAATGCGCCACCAACCTTGGGATCTAAGATGTTATGTCCCTTATGCCTGTAATTACACTGACTCACTCACCCTTCAAACCGAAACACAAGAATAACAAGTACTGCTGTTTTGCGGTAGAATATCTGATGAGTGGATGGTACCTTCCCAGACTAGCTTGCACAAAGCTCTACCACCAATTAAACTTATGTGTCATATAAATTGAATGAAATCAAGAGGAGTATGCCATCGCCATATAATGAAATGAACCTAAGTAACACCGATCATCGACTTCGTTGAATCCCCAAACGATTAGTTAGCGAAGAACGTGCACATTGGTTTAATCAAATTTAATAAATCTATAAAAAGTAGTATATTATCATCGTGATAAAGCTGTAATAAAAGTTTTGTTAGAGCCAGGAATGTACCTGTCTAATGTTTGTCAATCTTGGAAAAAATAAAACTGCATAATTCATAATCATCGTTATCATCATCTCAGCCGGAAAACGTCCACTGCTAGACATGGGCCTCCCCCAAGGATTTCCACGATAGCCGGTCTTGGTAATTTATAATAATTATACATTATTGATTAGACGACATGACAAGAATTGTCAGAAATAATACGATTGCAAAAACTTCATGTTCTCATTAACACTTACTTCTAATTTTCTTTACTATTGCACAAATAATTTGCGAAGCAATGAGATGTGTTCTATTGACGCTTACTCGATCCGAACTGATACACTCACGCAGAAAACATTTTACGCTCGTTCAAATATATTCAACAAGATGTAAATTCATACCATTTGAAAGAGTATTTATTAATGAATAAAGCAAATACAATTTCAAGTCTCTTTTTTTAAAAATAATGACTGAAATGCATAAAATTATAAACCAATCCTGTGATGTCCGTCAGTATGTATGGATGTTGGTAAACACATTACACACTTTTTTTTTTATTAGACTTGAATTCTTAAACAGGACCCTTATGGAAACCACTGTTCAAAACTTTTTGGTTTAATTATAATTAAGATAAATCAAAAACTGTCAAATCACGAAAAAATATAGCGGCCATATTTGTTTTTTATTTTAATTTTATTATCATTACTATTATTATCTCATTTAATGAGTTGTGCACGTTTGGATTTTCCAACTTTTTATAATTATGTAAATGGCCAGCCGAGTTTTACTTGGTTTTCATTTTGCCGTAAATTCATAGTAAACAAAAATTTTAACAAAATAAATACCGTCTTTAAAAGAAAAACAAATTAATATGCACCAAAAAGTTTTTTTCTATCATTTGATAATTGACTTACTTTTTTCTACTCATTTGTGAGTTGTGTTGTGTTATACCATTCTTCACCATAAAATATGATGGAGTGAGTATATTAAAAAAAGGGGAAATATCTATATTATTTTATTCATTTTGTTTGTTTTTTTTATTACGATTTAACTCAAAAACTACTCGACCGATTTTAAAAATTATTTCACCATTTGAAAGCTCCATCTTTACCGAGTAGCAAAAGATATATTATATTTAAAAAAAAATTATACTGCCATCTTTAGAAAAAAAGACGCATCTGCGAAAAGTAAAACATGGAAAAAAATAAATGTTTTGTATTTTTAAATTTAAAACAGTTGCTGTGGAAAGAAAAATAAAAAACAAATGCTATTTTTTGTGAGACTGCAATAAACATTTAATTAGCAGTGTATTAAAAAAAACGTATAAAAACCAATTTAAAATATTAATTAAATAATATTTTCTATTTCATCTTAGTAAAAAAACATGGAAAAATAATCCACCATTGAAATTATTCTTAAGGTGCGTTTATGTCTTATTCTATCACACTGAAAAATAATATGCACTATTTTATATACGGTTCGAAATATTGTATACTTCTGCACTTGGAATAAACATACATAACATAAATTACAGAATTTACAAAATAAAGTTATAATATTACTCTAGTGCTCTAGTAATACAATTAAGTGCATAATAATTTCATCACGTATATTTCAATAATTATGATTCGTATATCAGAACAAGCAATGGAACCAACTAACAGAAACTACTCCTCCGTATGCTTTGATAATTTTTTTTATCAAAGAATACGGATTATTTTAAAAACAACAATTATAAATAACTCCGACATATTCATTATTATATATTCTAAAACTAACATAATATAATAATAAACTTTATTCTACTCATTAAATTAAATATATAAATGAATATTACAATTAAAATCTATTTTATATACTATGAATACTTGAAATTAGTATACATCTAAAAATATAAAATAAAACTAAACATTATACGATGAAAAGACATATTTACGTATATGTGATTTTCTTCTTTAGCATAATGATCACGGCAGTGTAATTGCGTCTTTATTATCTGTCAAAATGCAGAAGCGTCTTTTCATTGTATGATCTTGTTATTTTTTTGAATGTAAAAAAAAAACACATTTACATGTTGCCACTTAGTAACTATCAAAAACTTCTTTTCTTCGTAGTACTTGATATTTTTTTTTGCAAATACGTCTTATTTTAGCAGAGATATTTGTTTGTGTAGATGTTTGTGTAAGTCTTAGAACAATATAAAAAATACTGGCAGATGCGTCTTTTTTTACTGATTCTAAATATGTGAAAAACTCAATTTTGAAAAAATGTTACATGCGTCTTTTTATCTTAGGACAGCAGTATAGATCCCTACCTAAAATGGAGCAATGTAACCCAAGGTATCAAACTGTTGCCTATAAAAGTCATTACTTAGCGTGCGCAGCGAAAACTATTGACGGTATATAAAAAAGTGTTCTATACAATAATACTATAATGACTTGATCATAACTATGTTACGGTAGGTGACTAAAAAATCTGGGTAGCCTATAAAATCTCCGTGCAGTGACGTGCAGAATACAATTCACTGCCCCTCTCTCTCCTATGGGTGTCGTAAGAGGCGACTAAGGGATAGCTGAGCGACCATCTGCTCATCTGGTGGTAGGATGTCAATCATCCGCCTGGCTTGTTACCACCGTACGCATGGTGAAAAACTCGTGAAGTGGCTGCTTGCAGCTGCGTTTCGAGATCAGCCAGCGTACAGCCAGTGCCCGAGCGCGCATTGCCGCGATATGTGGTGGTCCGGTGGAAGTTGCTGTTGAACCAATGCCGGGGGAAATTATATTGACCCGCCGGTCAGGGAGACCCGTAGAAACGGTTGTTCCGCTGGCCGCCCGTGGCAGAGTACAGGGGCCCAAGCGTTCTTAACCAGCTCGCGAGGCTGCCCCACCAGGCTACGCATAATCTCGGAGTGGACCGTCGTGCCGGTTGGTGACCGGACGGTGGGGTCCCGGCGGCCACTTCCGGGAGGGTTCGGGGGCCCTTCCGTCCGGCGGATCAGTTTATTTTCCCTTCTGGCAGCTTCTTGGGGAAACACAGCTCCACACTTTGACCATCCCTATCGTGACAATGCGTCGCTCGCTTCACGTCTCTTCCCTTTTTTCCCCAAATTCATGACAGCGCATAAAAGAGATAACGGTCGTACAGCGGTGCACACCCCCACCATACCTTCGCTGTTTGAGGTTGAGTTCGCTAACATCCGTGGACTCCATGCTAACCTCAATGCTGTCCACCACCATCTTGAGACAGCACGGCCAGCAATGTTGTTTCTTACGGAGACTCAAATACTCCGTCCTGGCGATACCAGCTACCTTAATTATCCCGGCTACATGCTTGAAGAATCCTTCAAAGCGAAAGCCGGAGTATGCTTGTTCGTCAGGACGGATGTTTGTTGTCACCGTCTGCGCTGCTTGGAGGACCCTTCCTTCTCCATGTTAGTGGTGCGTGTGGACTTGGTTCGTCAGAGTCGAGTCTACGTGTGCCTCTACAGATCCCATAATGGTGACTTGGAGACAAGCCGACTATTTGACCATCTTAGTCGGGTGGCAGATGCTGCGCAGGAGCAGTTTCCTAACGCGGAACTGGTGTTTTTGGGGGACTTTAACGCTCACCATGAATCATGGTTGAAATCCCTCAAAACTGACCATGCTGGTAGGACTGCTCATGCTTTCGCTCTCACGCATGACTTGACCCAGCTGGTTGATCAGCCCACCAGGATCCCAGACATTGGCGGGCAAGCCCCTTCTCTACTGGACCTTCTGCTGACTAGCCACCCGGTAGAATATCAGGTTGAGGTTCGGGCTCCTCTTGGTTCTTCGGATCACTGCCTGATATCTGCCGAAGTGCCACAGGCCAAGCTGCCGTCACCAACGGTATGCAAACGTCGCATTTGGCACTATAAGTCAGCAGATTGGGACGGTTTGCGCGATTACTATGCGTCAGTCCCTTGGAAGGAACGTTGCTTCAGTGAGAATGACCCGACTGCTGGCGCCGCTGCTATTGCTGGTGAGATCTTGTTGGGGATGGAATACTACATTCCTAACTCAGACCTCACCAGTAAGGGTACGCGTAACTGTTGGTTCACTCGCGAATGTGCCGATGCTGTGTCATCTAAGCAGGCGGCATATCGCGCGTGGATCAATGGCCGCGTTAGCGGGGCATCTAACATTGACTCACTGAAAGCAACCTACAATAAAACCTCCAAGTCCTGTAGGAAGGCATACTCAAGAGCGGATGCACAGCGCATTGCACAGATTGGTCATGACCTTGTTTCGCATCCTAGGGGCTCCCGTAGCTTCTGGCGTCTGACCAAATCTGTGCAAAATAATTTCTGCCAACCTTCGCTGCCACCTCTCAGGAATCCGGACGGATCGCTAGCTCACAGTCCGCAGGAGAAAGCCGATCTTCTGGCAAAACTCTTTGCGGATAACTCTGTGATCGATGATTGCAGTGCGCTGCCACCTTCAATACCTTCATGTGGCCACACGATGCCTGACATCAAAATCAGGCAGCGTGATGTGCGTGCAGAGCTGCAATCACTCGATGTACGGAAAGCTAGTGG
The DNA here is from genome assembly GCA_963151315.1 of Nymphalis c-album. Classification (NCBI taxonomy): domain Eukaryota; kingdom Metazoa; phylum Arthropoda; class Insecta; order Lepidoptera; family Nymphalidae; genus Nymphalis; species Nymphalis c-album. The sequence goes on from OY720588.1 coordinate 8,070,749, forward strand.
TCCCGATGGAATACCAGCCATAGTGCTGAAGAAGTGTGCAGCGGAGCTGTCTCCTGTGTTGACGCGCCTATTCCAGCTGTCTCTCTCTACAGGATGTGTGCCGGATTCTTGGAGAGAAGCTAATGTGCAAGCGGTTCCCAAAAAAGGGGATCGATCTGACCCGGCAAATTATCGGCCAATAGCTATCACCTCAGTTCTTTGTAAGGTGATGGAACGGATCTTAAACAACCAACTGATCCATTACCTAGAAGATCACTGTCTAATTAATGATCGACAGTACGAGTTTCGGCCAAAACGGTCCACAGGTGATCTTCTAGCGTACGTAACACACCTCTGGGGTGAAGCTATCGACAAGCATGGGGAGTCGTTGGCTGTCAGCCTCGATATCTCCAAGGCTTTCGACAAGGTCTGGCACAGAAGTCTTCTCTCCAAGCTGCCGGCATACGGTCTGCCAGCTCAGCTCTGCACCTGGATTGCCAGCTTCCTACACAAGCGTAGCCTTCGCGTTTTAGTTGATGGTTGCGCTTCACAATTCCATGTAGTGAATGCTGGGGTCCCCCAGGGGTCCGTGCTATCCCCCACACTCTTTCTTCTGCATATCAATGATATGCTCTCTCTCGGGAACATACATTGCTATGCAGATGACAGTACAGTGCACGGGGGATACCACGGACGCGCAGTAGCTGGGCGGGCGGAAACTGAGGAGAGACGGAGGGATCTTGTTGTTGAACTCGATAGGACGTTAGGACTCATTGCCAAATGGGGCTCTGATAATCTTGTCGAGTTTAACGCCAAGAAAACACAGGAATGCGCTCTCACAGCGAAAAAGTCGCCATTTTCCCCTCCTCCTTCTCTCTGTGGCACTACGCTGGAGATACAAAGCAAAGTCGCCATATTGGGAATTGACATTCGGTGCGACCTCAATCCAAGGGATCAATCATATCGAGGCTGTTATAAAAACAGCCTCAAGAAAACTCGGTGTCCTGAACAAGGTGCGGCGTTTTTTCACGCCACAACAACTGCTCCTGTTGTATAAAACACAGGTGCGGTCCTGCGTCGAATATTGCTCGCACCTCTGGGATGGCTCCGCTAAGTACTTACTGGAGGCCTTGGATCGGTTGCAGCGGCGTGCGGTTCGCATTATTGGCGACGTAAAGGTCACCAACACCCGCGAGCCTTTACAATTGCGTCGAGAGATAGCGGCACTGAGCGCTTTCTATAGGCTGTATCACGGCGAGTGCTCAGAGGAATTATTCTCCCTCATTCCTGCTTCCCCATTCCCTTACAAGTCTACGCGTGCTGGCTCCCGATGTCACCGCCTAACTGTGACATTAATTCCATCGCGCACGAAGAAATTTGGCAACTCTTTTCTTTGTCGCACCTCCAAAACATGGAATTCTTTACCAGCACACGTGTTCCCCTCCTCTTATGACCTGGGTTCCTTCAAACGAGGCGTGAAGAGGCATCTTGCGGGGGCGGCTAGCGCAAATCATTCTTCGTGATTGCACTAGCCGTCGCCGCGTTTGGACTCTACTACCACTTACCATCAGGTGGAGTAGAGTCATTTGCTCTCCCGAGCTATAAAAAAAAATATATATATTCGGGCGAGTATCGTTAATTTGCTCCTAAGAATTGAAGAGTTCAGTTACTTTGTCATGGATCCCATAATCAGAATCTAACCAAACTGTCATCACACTACCCTTAAAGTACACCTTTTCCAATAAATAATAATTGAAATTGGTTGGCGTGATATTGAGTGGGTTGTTCATTGGTCGCGCACATACTTAATGCAAATTTACTACTTATATGGTTTTCTCATGGATGCCATTGTCAAAACAGGACCAAATTGAAATGGAACCAAACGGGAAGCACCAGCTTTAAAATAAAAAAAAATCATCAAAACGATTCACCCATTCCAAAGTTAAGAGGTAACAAACACAAAAAAAACCATACAGACGAATTGATAACCTCCTCCTTTTTTTGAAGTCGGATAAAAAAAGATACCAATACTCGATTTGTTATTATAAATAACCTAATAATACCTCAATCGTTAAACATTTCCTAATAGATTTTGAGTAGTTCCTTTGTCTATGTCATCCTTATCCGGAAGGGTGTCAAATGTCCAATATCCTTTATTGTAAACAACACTACTTTTAAACTATACTGCATCCAACGCAATAATTATAAAAAATCAATTATTAAATGAGGAAAGTATGGTTATGTATTTATATAATATGTACATATATATTTACAGAGAAATGGACGTCCTACTTTGACTTCGCCTCGATTCAATATGCATCTTTGTTTTAGATTAAAAAAAAAAAAAAACACAGAGGAATTGATAATCTCCTCCTTTTTTGAAGTCGGTTAAAAATTATGGCCATTTTCGATGTCAAAGATACGAAGTGAAGATTTAATATAAGTTTATAAAAAACAGTATTAAGGTAGCTAGCTAGCTAAGCCAAAGGTTTTTTTGATAGAACGAAGCCTTATACTTTATTTAAAAAGTGACTCAGAGGTGCAGGTGTTAACACAAAAGCGGGTTTACTTTTTCTTCAAAGCACTCTTGTAATATCTTGTAATATATTGCTTTGTGGTAGAGCTTTGTGCAAGCTCGTCTGGGTAGGTACCACCCTCTCATCAGATATTCTACCGCAAAACAGCTGTACTTGTTATTGCTGTGTTCCGATTTGAAGGGTGAGTGAGCCAGTGTAATTACAGGCACAAGGGACATAACATCTTAGTTCCCAAGGTTGGTGGCGCATTGGCGATCTAAGAGATGGTTAACAGCTCTTACAACGCCAATGTCTATGGGCGTTGGTGACCACTTACCATCAGGTGGCCCATATGCTCGTCCGCCTTCCTTAATGCAATAAAAAAAATATATATATAATACACTAGCGGTTACGTGTAACTGCATAATATGATTAATTTATCTATTAAAATAAATATTTGCTTATTAATATTGACAATTTGAAGACTGATAAAAATGGTCTTAGGTGTGTCCTCTACGCATTTCTCCGATTTTGATGAAACCTTGTTGAGTTATTCTGCGTACGTCCGCGAACGTACCTGGTCAAATGGTAATATGAAAAACAATTATTTTATTAATTATAAGTTTGTCTTTCAATATCTACCCGGGACCTGTAACATATCTATAATATTGTAGTAAATTTATATTACAGAATAAACGGTATTTTCTCAAGCACATTAAAGTAAAATATTAAATACAGTTTGTAGCTGTAATATAGTGTTTTATATTGTTTAATTACGTGTATGTCATAATTTGTAAAACAAATTATTTTTAAATAATTATAGAAGAATATTCTAAACACTGTTAAATGTAAGATTTAAAATAATATTTACCTTTTCATTATCTTATAATCTTTACTAATATTATGTATGTTAAAGTAAGTGTCTCTCTCTGTCTGTCTGCAACTTTCATATCTTCATTTTTATAAACGAGGCAAGCTTGGACTTTAAGGATAGACAGTGTTTTTTTTAAACCATCACCTGCTCATCTCTCACTAATACACAGTCGAAGCCGCGAGCGAAAATTAGGGATAACAAATTTTAAAACTCATATGTTATCCAAGTCGTAGAAAATAAATTATTACAAAGTATTGTACTGTTATGCTAAGCCACTGAACCGATTTCGATGCAATTTGGTATAAAGCCCTTGAACCACAAGGAAAGTCATATGCTATTTTTTATCTAGAAGCGAGACTCCGAAAACGCGCAGGCGAAGCCGTGGAAAAAACTTTTCAAAATAAACAACAAAGTAATCTTAGGCTGTCTTTTTAAAATAAGAACAAACAGAACATATAAGCTCGGATGTGTAAGCTCCTGTGTAGTGTATATGTATTTAGGGGAAGTGCTGCAAAGCACAGAATATACGTATTAATTATCTTAACATATATAACCACAATGCGTATTCAGAAAAATGTGACGCCGTTAGATGTGTGGTATCTTGGTTAATGGCGTCATATGTTACTCTAAAGCATAATTAAATTTACCGGAAATAAAAACAACATTTTAGAAGAAGAACTTTTTTCGAATATCGCAAATATTTCATAATCAAATAATATGTTCATAACAAATTATATTAAAAAATTATGAATTTGTACTTAGTAAAAACTTGTTAGTAAATTTAATAAATAATGAAATGTAATATTTCTCCTTCAAATATAATAATTATTTCGACGTAGTAGACTGACTGATGTATTTACAAAAATCATTAATAATAAATTAAACAGATCTCTGATGTTGGTTGCACTAATTGGAATGGTGGCATTAATACCTTTGTTCCGTTATGATATACATTTTGAACGGAGTATTCATTTTATAAACGTACATTTAATGTAATAATGTAGTCGATATATTACTTCTATATAACTCGTTTAATTTTTTTTTTTTTAATAAATAGATATCCTGGGACATTATTCACACTCGGTCATCTGATTCCAAACTACGCAGAGCATGTGCTATATAAACCAGACAACTGATATACTACATATATGTATATTTTTTTTGTAACTACATACTTATATAGATAATTACACCCAGACTCAGGACAAACATATATGTTCATGCACACAAATTTTGGTTATTCGTTTTTGCACGTTCGTTCTTCACCATAAAATATGACGGAATGTCTGTATATTAAAAAAAGGGGAAGTATCTATATTATCCTAACTAATATTATAAATGCGAAAGTAAGTTTGTTTGTGACGCTTTCACGCCTAAACCACTTAAGCCGATTTAAAAAATTCTCTCACCAATGGAAAGCTACATTATCAGGGAGTAATATAGGCTACATTTTGTCCCTATATTCCCACGGGAACAGGAACTACGCGGGTGAAACCGCGGGAAAAACACTAGTAATCAATATATAAATATAACATGTATATAAGAGTACTTATACGATTCTATATATATATGTATAATTTTCAAAATTGGTCTCAACTTTTAGGAGATGTTCAAATATTATGTTTCAATTACAAACATATACATATATACTAATGTTTACATGTATAACTCATATTATAAAGAGGAAAGATTTGATTTTTGTTTGATTTTTTATTACGATTTAAATCAAAAACTACTCGACCGATTTTAAAAATTCTTTCACCCTTAGAAAGCTACGTCTTTACCGAGTAACAAAGGCTATATTATATTTTCAAAAACTTATAGATCCCTACTTAAAATGGAGCAATGTAACCCAACGTATCAAACTGTTGCCTATAAAAGTTATTATTTCGCGTGCGCTGCGAAAACTATTGACGGTATATAAAGAAGTGTTTTATACAATAGTACTACAATTACTTGATCATAACGATGTTATGGTAGGTGAATGAAAAATCTAGATAGCCTATAAAAGATTCGGCCGTGTATCGTTAATTTGCTACTAAGAATTGAAGATTTCCAATACTTTGTCATGGATCCTATAATCAGAATCTAACCAAACTATCATCAAACAACCCTTGAAGTATACTCTTTCTAATAAAAAAAAAATCGGTTGGCGTGATATTGAGTTATTCGTCCATTTGTCGCGCACATAGTACCTCATGCAAATTTACAACTTATATGGTTTTCTCATGGATTCCATTGTCAAATCTGGACCAAAAAAAAATGGGACCCCATGGTAAGCAACCCCTTTCAAATAAAAAAAAGTTGATGATTATTCTTTAAATAATCATCAGTGGACTTATTATGAATTCCTGTAGGTTGACTTAATATATTTATAGTTACTTCAATGGCTTGAAGTAAAATTTATAAAAATATTAAATACCTATTATATTATTACAATATTTTTTATTCTATGAAACTACAGGCACATAGGGCATAACATCTTCGTTCCTACGGTTGATGGCGCATTAGCGATGCAGGGAATGGACATTGTTTGAGCATGCACTATAATAAGTGTACATGTGATAACAGTTCTCACTAAAATCAACCAAGCCGGTCATTGAAAACGACAGGTCTTAGGACTTTTGGTTGTCATAGGGTAGCAGTAAGACTTTGTGTGTTTAGCATTTTGTTATTTGCACTCAGAATTATGGTAGCGTAGCTACCACTTTACGCCGATTTTACGTGGGAGAGTGGTAATTCCGGCCGGGCGTGCCGGCCCATTCCGCTGCAACCCGAATTTATGCAGCCTGGCACTATAAAAACCTACCTATTAAATGACATACAGGTAAAGTGAGTCTTTAAGCAATCGCTAGGGACTTGAAAAATCGCAAAACGGACAACCATCGATGACGTCTTCCTGCATGCGACTCGCACACCCAGCGATGAGCCGATGACCGAATTCTTCTCCCACAGTGTACTGCTACATAGTGCCGCGCACTCACTTTGTCATCGTCGTAACTTTTAAAATATTTGTCCAAATGAAAATAGTGTGAGGGACAAAAGTTATCTTCTTTAAAAATTGGAAGTGATAAAATTATTTGTTGGTTTTTTTTTATTATTTTGTTGACATTAATCAATTTGTTTATACAAAATTTTCATTTCGGAAAATAATATATAATTTGATTGTATTTTCGATTCACAATTTAAGCGATAATGGCGTACTTATAAAAGATAGATATAATATTATGCTGTCGCGGAATTTTTTGGAGAACGATATAAGATATATATATTTACACCATACATTATTTTCGTGCACCTCTTATGGTTTTGCAGGGCATGCCAGAATGGCTTGGAAATAGAAGATTTTTTCCGACTGTGTCACGTACACTTATTGTTATATTTTGGTCAATTTATAAATTAATAATAATTAATAGCTTTATAAATTGTAGCCTATTTGTTATTTTGATGTATGAGCTATATTATTGTAAAGTTTCATTAAAATCCATTCAGTACTTTTACGTGAAAGGGTAACAAATGTCCATACATCCATACAAAATTTCGTGTTTATTATATTAGTCGGAAATAGAATTATTATATGCCCTGTATTGAACACATATAAACTGTAATATATGGGCGAATAAATTGATTGGTGAATGTTTATATCTTATTGATTAACAAATGCACGGAATAAAATTTTAATTTTACCCGTAAGAAGTCGGGACGGGCAGCTAGTTTAAATAATAATATAAACGGCGCTGTCTGTTAGTGAGTGTACTTCAGATCACTAAAAATCGAAAAATAAATAAAAATTTTAACAAAACAAAAACCGACTTCATAGGAAAAACAAATTAATATGCACTAAAAAGTAAAAAATAATTGCGTATTCTTCTATAACTTGATAATTAACTTACTATTTTCTACTCATCAATATGTAGGTACGAATGTTGTTGTTGTGTCATGTGTGGTTGATAATATTTACAATTATTGTTATTTTTGGAGTCGATGTCAGCTAAGGAAACACTATATAATATCTATATAAGCTAAGGAAGCAATAATTATACAGAAATCTTTTAAAAACAAACAAAAACATACACATTACAAATTGACCGACCGTATGAAAATCCCTTCAGTAGTTTTTTGGTTTATCGCGTTCATACAAACAGACAGGAAACGCGGGGGACTTTGTTTTATAATATGTAGTGAAATTAATTATTTTGATTGAGTTTGTTTATATTGAATATTTAACTCTTATTGAGTTTAAAGTAAAAAAAAATATAGGCGCACTATATAGTTCACGCTCTACCGTTAAGCGTGGATTGGCGTTCAAAAATTCGTCTTAGGTTCTAGCTCTAAGAGCGTTCGAGCAGCACTGGACCTTAAGAGTTTGGTATAATGCTATTTCGTTACTAGGCATGACCTTGGGTTACTGCCATTTCACTCTAATGTAAGCTGTGTAAAAGAACTTCGTTTCTAAAACATCCTTTTATTTAAAATCATGTCTTGAACCACTGATTCATTTGAACTATTATTTCTAATTGATTAAAATATATATCATATTCCATACAGAGTAAAACCGATAAGTTCATTCATGTTTTAAAATGCTCAACACAACCGCTCGGTTGAGTTTTTCCCGCGAATAAATAAAAAGTAATAAAATAAAGAGATAGAAGCGAAACATGGAAAACATTGTACTTATTTAATGTGAGGGTCCGTAATGTTGGTTTGTAATTTAAAGGGATAACTCATTTCTAATGTACGTGGATATTCATAATGCAATTAGTGGCTTAGAACAAACTGATTAATTAGTATCGTTATGTGCAAGCAATACATTGTAATAAATGTTTTTTTTTATTAAATAAACTAATCTATATATATAAAATAACATCTTCATCGCCGAGCATAAACTATTAAAGTTAGGGCTATGAATTTTGGGGAGGGTTTTTTATTGAGTAGACAACCACTAAGGACTTTTTTTTAGATTTTCTACCCCTAAGGAGGTGAAATGGGGGTTGAAATTTGTTTGAAAATTTGTAAGTCTGTCATTATCTAAGTCAGAAACATGAACATTTATAGATACGCCTCTGGTTGGAAATAAATAAATATTTCAGGGTTTTCGAAAATCTAGCCCCCAAGAGGATGAAATAGGGGTTGAAAGTTTGTAACGCGTATCCGTCATTTATAATTTAAGAAGCATGAAATTGTATGCACTGCTTCTGTTCAAATATAAACCAATACGTATTTTAGGGTTGTTAAAAACTACTCTCCCTATGAAATATGAGATTAAAGTTTCTATTTCGGTTGCGTAATGACAATGGTTCATGTAAGAAGAAATATGTATTTTGAATTTTTCGAAAATTCAACCCTAAACGGGAGAAATGGATTGGAAACATTATTATAAAATAATGGTCTGATCTGCTTGACCTTGCTGCTCTTTTCACAGATAAAATAGATCTTAATTAACATATTTTATTAGTTTTGATGTGTAGCGAATCAGCCGCGGGATTCCCTGGTTAATTTATATAAATAAAATGCATTTACAAATATTTATAAGAAACTTCAGCTTAGATGTTGGTTTTAGCTGAAATGCTTATAATAAAAGACTGGAAATTCAATTAATTTTATTCGTGTCGAATTACAAATATTTTTATTTAATGTTACCATTTTTATTACCTTTAAATGAATATAAACATAATATGCAATTACATTTGTAATTTTTATTACAACATGTCTTAAAAACAACAAAATCGAAATGTACGTAATTAATTTGAAAATTTGATGTAGACTGTAATAGCTCTGTGCAAAAGCGTATGGGTAGGTACCACCCACTCATAAGATATTACTTAGTGGTAAGTACTTAGTGGTAGCTTAGTGCAAGCTCGTCTGGATAGTTGCACCAGATATTCAACCGCAAAATATCACTACTTTGTACTGTTGTGTTCCGGTTTGAAGGGTGAGTGAGCCAATGTAATTATTACAGGCACAAGGGACATAATATCTTAGTTCCCAAGGTTGTCGGCGCATTGGCGATGTAAGCGATGGTAACATCTCTTACAGTGCCAATGTCTATTGGTGTTGGTGACCACTTACCATCAGGGGCCCATATGCTGGTCTGCCAACCTATGCTACAAAAAAAATAGTATTGTTGCGTTTCGGTTTTCAGTTTGGTGGCGCATGAACGATGGAATGTTTATTATATCATCGAAAATTTGTATACGTGGTAGTGACCACTTACCATCAGGTGACCCAATTCCCGTCAGCCTGCATATAACATAAAATAAACGTAATTACTGTTTAATGTAATGTATTACAGAACCCTGAAATAAATAAAAAGGGAGTTAGGAATGTAAAAAGCAAAATTGCTAATCTCTTATGTAATTTGATTTGGGTAAATCCAGTTCAGTAAAATTAGAATATTGTATGTAAAGCAAAAAAATTCAAGATAGAAATCGATCACGAAATTTCCTCTAATCTTCACATTTTTCGGACTTAGACTCGTCATGCTATAAATTTGTTATTGACACAAAAACTGCATGTTTACAAAAATTGAGGGCCTATATGCGTATTCTTACAAAGAAAAACAATATAACAAGAAAAATCACACTAACCACTGAACTCATAATACAACTTTGAACAAAATAACATCGAACAATTTACTAATCATTACTCGCGAAAACCAAACCACATTTGTATATAAGCAACTATACAGGCTTTATCGATTGTACAAAAGATCCATAATAATTATGGAAGGTTTTAAATGTATGTAAAACTGGGCGGCTTACATTTTATTTATATATTTTAGTCTTGCAAACAGCATTCAGCTAGCAAACAACATTTGAAAACACAAAATAAAACATTCAATCGCGATTTTTTCTATAGGAAAGTCGAAATTTAGTAATTTTTACTCGTAATAAAAACTAGCAATCTTATTCCGAACTTATGTATATAAGATTGGAGTATATTTGTGTAGGATGTACTTTCTAAAATTTCGGGTATATTAAAAATAATATTAAAGCGTATAAACTAATATTTTGATAATATGGCTATCACACTGACATGTTAATTTATTTTTAAAGCAATAATTAAAAGCAATTGTTACTCAATTAGGAAGCTTTAAAAATTCTCTTGTGCTTGTAAAATAAATCCCATTTATTAATAAAATATTATCTCAAAAGCAAGCGTGGCAATGCCTGTTATTCTCCTTAATTCAATGACGACTTTATGTGTGCTTCAGCGAGTTCTGAATACAGATTACATTAACAACGGAGATAAAGTGATTCGCCTGAGATAATAACTTTTGACTAAATTATGATAAAATATTACAAGAGAATACTTGAATAGTCATAGTGGAATTTCAAATGCCAACTTGCTATTGGCAACTTGGTGGCTAGTTACAAATGTAAGTATACTTATTGTCACTTGTATTGTTGGATAGCTTATCAAAGCAGAGTCCTTCTTTTTTTAATACTGAGTATATTATAGACTTTGAAATCATTACCCATAGTACTAGGCACTCATCAGTGAATGTACTGTCAAACATAGATTATTGTTATAGTTTTATACCTTGTTTTTGTAAACCAGCGCGCCTGCTGCATTGTGCTTCCATCTTGAGGGCCCCACCGCCGTGAAACAGCTAAGTTGTGTATTCTTTAAACAATAGAAATGCTAATGCAGTCCTTTCATTATGTTTTATTTTATATATTAATAAATTACTTTTGTCTCAGAACTGTTTTTTAACAAAATTACGTATTAATAATCGAAGTACTTCTTCAGTGTAGCGAGTGCCTTGTGCATAAGGGCCTTGTACTTAGCGGTGAGACCGTCCACCCATGTGGATGCACCGTGCAGTGCCATGAAGCGCACCACGCCGGATCCCAAAAACTCGGTTTCATACTTAGGGGGCTCCCCCTAACATAATCTAACCAAAAAATCGAGTAGCGGGATTTTATGCGGAGCGAACGCGTTTTTGGTGCTAAAATTCCTGGAGTAAATTGCCGCTTTAAACATCACACCGCCGTTCGTGCTGCCCGCTCCCGTGACAGTTTACGCAATGTAAGCGAATTAAATAACCGTTTTTTATACTATAATATAGAAAGCAGTTAAATTTTAGCATATTTGATGACCGTATTGAAATGAAAAAGTAAAAATTACAGGTAATCTATATAAATAAAATGATAGAGGTCTGCAGTCGTGCGCGCATCACGGAAAAACTACTGGATAGATTTCAATGAAATTTTCTAAATTTAATGCGATATCTTCATTTAATAAAAAGTTATTTAAGTTTCAAGAAACAACGAATTGTATATGCACTGCATGTTCAGTGATGTATGTTTAAACAAAGTATATTTTTTATAAGAAAACTTTGTTAATATATCAAGCAACGCAGACGAAGTCGCGGGTATCAGCTAGTTTTACATAAACATTTGGATATTTGAACAAATGGTTAACAGTTTTGACACAACTGACATTAATACAGTGCTTATATGATACAGTGATATCAAATTATGCCGAAGTTCTGATATTATTTAATTACATTACTAGGAACGTGTAAAATGGAACACCTCCGGACCGAATATTCATTTATCAAGATTCTCGTTGACAAAATAAATGACGATTGCCTTAAATTAACGACCCTCCCTTTAAGGAAAAGCCTGTAACAAATAGCTTTGGAGATCATTGTTTTTATTTAAACACTGTATAAATATTAATATAGTGTTCAAATTTATAAACATAAAACAACAACATTTTTAATCGTAACGGAATTGGCTATGATCTATAATATGGGTATCTGATAAGTCTGGTTCACTTAATATCGGTCCAATCTACGCTGGTTGAAACCAAAACACAATACACAAATTATTATTTTTGATGGTAACATAAATGCCCGAATATGTTCCATCGCATATATTTATATACCAGTAATAATAATTAGGAAATAAATTCGTATGAATATAAGAACCTTTAATTATAATTGTATACTCTATAATTATATAATATATACCTATATTATAAGTGTTTTATTAGAATGTAGTTATGTGTAGTTTATACTCTAATTGTTGTTAATGTGTTATTTAGTTTCTTGAATATTTAAATGCATCTACCTGTTCTCTTGCAAAGCTTCATTCACCAAAAGTTGTCTGTGAGAGATCGCTATATGATCGCCTTTGCGGACCATATTATGTAGATTTATTGTGTCCTATTACTTATATTTTTGTGCTTATTGAACAACAAAAAAAATATTATAGTATTAAATAAATAACTTTCAATAATGAATAAAATTAATAGTGGTTCTGTAAAGATGCAAATCAATAGTTATAGCAAAAAAATAAATAATTTGGCATCTGTTTCATTTCCTGTTTCCGTTTTAAGAGCAATGGTTGATGCATTTCTTTGTACGCGTACAAGCAGTCAAAGATTTTTCCAAAACGTATTGTATGTAAAGTACAAGCATGTAGTGTTGAAATAACATTTTTATGCAATAGCCATGAATATTATTCCTACGTAATTTTTTTCTCTTAATAATAACTTTGTGTATATTACAATATTTTAAAAATTTAATTATAAAAATCAATATATCTATATACCTACCTTAAGTAAATATGACGTAGCCCTTATTTGTTCAGTTTTCCTTAAAGCACAAATTTCCTGTTTAGTTTCTGGGTCGTTGCTCATAGTCATGTCTACGTCAAAATCAGGATCCTGACTTAACACATTGCTTGACCCGTTTTATACAATATAAAGGCATCGTAATGAAGTAAGGCATATAATGTATCATCATTTTTTGCCTTCTAAATAAGATATTATTTCTATTAACGGGATGATATCGAGAATTGTATTACTTATTTGAGAATAGCAAAACCTCGCTTTTGTTATTTATTCTCATCGAACGCTAATGGTCACTAATTTTGTCATGATTAAATGAAGTATAATAGATATAAATATTAACAATTGTCAGTAAAGATTAACATTCATGAAATTTGGTGATCAGAAATTATGTTAAGATATGTTTGATAGTTTAATTAGGGTCGGGAAATCTCGCGTTTCGAAGCCCCGGGATTTTTTCCAGATTTAACATTCTCATTACACAGGACTTTCGATTCGTGACTCAAAACTTGCTACATGCTTGTCAAAATCGTATCGTGATGCTATTTAAAAATCTCTCATGTCTCTCATCTCTAGGCGGGAGCTACCCAGTACCAGCTGTTTCTCTTTGACCGAATTTAGGCGAATGGAATTGTCGGCGATCAGCTTATCACTGACCGGCATGATACTTTGGATCTGCGTGGAGATGTCGGTTAGCTCTGCTTCCTTCCTTTTGTTGAAACTCGATAGACTCGACCGACTTTGTTGAAATTAAGACTAAACGGTAACTTTTTACGCGTTTCCCCCACGTGAGGTGGGGGGGGCTATGTGGGGCTCGCCAGTGCTGAAAGCTCCTGAATACCCACTTAAAAACTAGCATACCTGCATCGTCTCTTCGGTGAAGCGGTGCGGGATCGCTTGTGCATACTACCGCGACGACCCGACGTTTGGCCCGATTGCGCGGGGCTCCTTTCTTAGTTGGGTTTCTGGCATGCTGAGAACCCGACTAGCCCTGCCGACGCTTATGACGGAGGGAGAAGTTGCGCATAGCGCCTGAGGGTGATACCTACCGCCTCGCTATCCCATGAAGGTACTTACGCCACAGCTTAACCGACGCTGAACGATTCGTCTGTCCCTCCCCTCCCAAAGAACCACCCGATCCTGGAGGTATTCCCCCAATAGCCTCCTTAGATAGGAAGGCACTCCGTGATGTTGGAGCGCTTCTCTTATTGTCTCGAAAGAAAGACAGTTGAAGGCGTTCGCCACGTCTAGCGATACCGCCAGGACCAAGTCGCCGCGGGCCACCGCTTCCACGGTCCGGGTCTTTAGGGCGTTTAAGGCGTCGATGGTTGTTCGACCCGCCCTAAGCCCGTACTGAGCGTCTGAGAGACCCGGTCCCATTTCCTCGAGATGCTGAACAAGACGGACAGCGAAAATTTTCTCGAAGAGTTTGCCCGTCTCATTCAGCAGCACAATTGGCCTGTATGCTGAAGAAAGGCTAATTTTAGTGGTCTCCCCAACTTCGGCAACAGGACCAGCTTACTTTCATGGGTTTGAGAATTGTCCGCTGAAAAAACATTTGTCAAACAGTTCTCGAAGCCTTCCACCAAGGTGTTCCAGGGCGACTCGCAGAACACGCCCTGGCACCCCATCCGGACCTGGAAATACTCTTTATACTTATTAAGGTATTTTTAGTTTTAGTAAATCGCAAATACGTATGTTAACATTACATAAAATATATTTGTATATATTATATAGGGATAGTTTTTGGAACAAGATAAAAATTACATATATCTGCATAATAAATACTTGCTTACGTAATATTCACAATTTTTTAAAACTCATTTATGGACTATCGGAAATGGAGCTATAATTTATTTAAACAAGAGGTATTTGTGGGAACAGCGACAAGCGCGAAAAAAATTTGTGATCCTTACTGACTTTTACTACTATGTATGCAAAGAAATAATAACACTAGACAATGCTGGTGCAAACTTATAATACTTTATACAATAATATAGACAAATTCCAAATCACGACTAACAAACAGTCAACTCCGACGTAATGTTTTGTGAAATTGCATTTTTTGAAGGGAAATTACCTTTTTATTTATTTTATTTATTTATTTATATACTCTTTATTGCACACCAATATAGACAAAAATAATAGGAGTAAAAACAAAAACAAAGAAAAGAAAAATGTACAATAGGCGGCCTTATCGCTAAAACAGCGATCTCTTCCAGGCAACCTTTGGTAGAGGAGAGAGATAGGATGGTAGGGGTGTACAAATTATTTAATACATAAAAAAAAAATTGATACAATATATATATGTATATATACGATACATAAATAAATATTCCATAAATATATAAATATATAATAATATAATATACATACACATTATAAATATATACATTTACATACTATAGATACTTACATAATAAATAAAATATTTAATTGCAGTATTCCTTCATGAAGCAAGATAGTGCTCTTTTATCATTTTTTTAAAAGAAGTAATAGTAGGTGCACGTCTTGCTTCTAGTGGAAGAGAGTTCCAAAGACGAATTGAATGGACTGTAAATGAGTCACTATAAAAAGATGTTGTATGGGGTGGTATTTTTAAAACCAAATTCTCTTCAGAACGAAGATTATGGCTATGTGAAGAACTAAGAAATTGAAAACGTTCTTTTAGATATGAAGGAGAAGACGGATTGAACAGAATACAGTACAGAAGTTGAAGGATGTGAGTATTCCTGCGAAGCCGGATTGGGAGCCACTTGAGCTTTTTACGAAATTCAGAAACGTGAAGACCGAAAACAAGAGGGGAGACAACACGCCACCTTGTGGAACGCCAGCAGTTATAGGAGCCCATTCTGAGAAAGAATCATGAACCGTTGCCGGCGCCCATACAAGTAAGAATGAAACCAGTCCTTTTTAATATTGTAACAGGCAAGTTTTACCGAAGTTTTGTTAACAGTAAAACTATTTCAAGATTCAACACTCGTGGATGTCTAAAAAATTGTTTGCCCTAGTGATCTCTTTTTTTGGGAGGGGGCAAACGAGCAGGATGCTCACCTGATGGAAAGTGACTACCACCGCCCATGGACACCTGCAACATCCGAGGACTTGCAGGTGCGTTGCCGGCCTTGGAGGAAAGAGTACGCTCTCTTATTGAATTTTTATGTCATATCGGTTCGGAGAAGTCGCCAGCGAAAGCTGGTTCGACAGAGTGATTGTGCGAGGCAGGAAATGCCTTAAGAAACGCACTGTTGTGGATTTCCAGACATCGTGGTGATAGGGATGGAAGTTGGTGTTCTGGCGCGATGTCCGGTGGTGAAATTCAGCTGCCAGGACTAATCCAAACAACTCCTCAGAATACTCCCCGTAATATATGCGATAGAGGATGCAGAGTGATCCAACATCTCTACGCAAAGCCAAAGGATCAAGCCGGTCGGTAATAGCCTGATCGTCGACAATTTGAACTGCTACGTTGAATGCGGTCAAAAGGAAGAAACTGGTACTGGGGAGATCCCGCCCAGAGGTGAGAACAGCACTCCATGTGGGGCCGAATTTGCACATTGTAAAGTTTTAGGCGATGGTCCGCCGTGAAGTACTGTCCCGCCTTGTTGAGCACTCCAAGCTTTTTAGAAGCACCTCGGTGCTTCTAAAAAGCTTGGAGTGCGAGGTGGCACTGAGAGGAGTATTCTCGAAATGAGGGGATATGACAAAAGGAGTCTTTTTAGCGGTTAACGCGCAAAATTAAGTCTTATTGGGGTTGAATTGGACCAAGTTCAGTCGGCCCCAGACCTCGAGACCTTGGTCAACAAGGTCTCGACTTCAGACACAAGTTTGTTCCGACACTCGTCGACGTGTTCCCGAGAAATATTAGCACGGCCGGTGTAAAGAACGTCTACAGTGCTGTAATCCGCATAGCAGTGAATGTTACTGATTTGTAACATATCATTGATATGCAGAAGAAACAGAGTAGGTGAAAGAACGCAGCCTTGTGGAACACCAGAATTGACGAATTTCAAGTCAGAACATGCACCGTCGACAACGACCTTGATGCTCCGATCTACCATGGAACCTTGGAGAGTAGCGCTTTATGCCATACCCGATCGAAGGCTTTCGCTATGTCCAGACTGACTACTAATGCCTCCCCCTTGGACTCAACCGCCGTAGCCCATCTGTGAGTAAGGTAAACTAGAATATCACCAGCTGAGCGACCCCAACGGAGACGTACTGGCGGTCGCTAATCAGCTGATGCTCCTCTAGGTACCGCAGGAGCTGGCAGTTAATAATGGGCTCCATTATCTTGGAGAACAAGGAGGTGATAGCAATAGGTCTATAATTTGTTGGATCAGAGCGATTGCCTTTTTTAGGGATCGGGTGCACTAAATCCGTCTTCCAAGAATTCGGGACTACGCCTAATGTGTAGGAGTGGCGGAAAAGACGCGTTAAGACCGGTGCCAGCTCGGGAGCACAAGTACACAGCACAATCGGAGGAATGCTTGAATGAAAAAAATGCTTTACGAACTACACTGCCGGAATTTAATTTCCGGCATCGTGGTATCACACCGCAAGATTGTCGGTGGTGTCTTTCCTTGATCATCAAGAGTCGAGTTGTACGCGAAAAGAGATCGCAAAAGGTCGGCTTTCTCCTTCGCAGAATGGGCCAACGACTCATCGCTCCTGTGCAGAGATGGACGGGAGGGCTGACAGAAATTCCCTAAGACAGTCTTAGCGAGAGACCAGAATGCGCGTTTTCCCGAAGGAAGACGCGCCAATCTTTCGCTAATCCTGCCTATGATGAGCTCCGACTTCACCTTGGCTATAACTCTTTTGAAAGACATGGAGGCAGAGTTGTATCCTTTTTAAATGCGCTGGTATTTATATCACGCGATGCCGATGCTTCAGCTCAGGCTTGATAGCATTCTACCTTTCGACGTGACGCCGTTTTGCAGAAGCGACCAAACCAAGGCCGGGATCTGTCCATACCCTGAAACACCACATTAGCGACCGAGTCAGCAACGAAATCGGGATCATCCGGCGAGAAACAAATCCGCCCCCATGGGTAGGATGCAAAGAAGGACCGCATCCCATCCCAATCCGCTAACCTGTAGTGCCACACACGCCGATTTCCCACGAACCGAGGCCGTGGGGGGCGTGAGATCGGCACTGTACTCCGGACAAGACAATGGCCCGACGAGCCAAGAGGAGGCTCGACGGAAACATGGTACTCGTCCGGATGATAGGTCAGCAGAAAGTCTAGCGAGGAAGGTGTATGATCATCCACATTTGATTTGGCATTTGGGATTAGGCATGGTGGGTGTTAAAATCACCAATAATCACGATCTCTGCGGATGGGATCTGCTGCAGCACGGAATCTGTAGCCCATTGGATGTGCTCAACGAGCTGGTCAGTTTCGGCATTACCGCTGTGGGACCTATATAGGCACGCGTAGATTCGCGGATGATCATCGCAGTCTACGCGCAGCCAGAGAATGGATAGGTCCCTCCCTTCAAGATAGGCGAGGCGATGAGAGCAGATATCCTCTCTGACGTAAACACGCACTCCAGCCCGTGGCACAAAGAAATATTCCAACTTGTACCCCGGGTAGGAGAGGAATGAGGTGTCCGCCGGAGACAATATCTGGGTCTCGGTAAAAAAGAGCAAGGCCGGCTTCGCCGTCTCAAGATGGAAGTGGACAGCGTTTAAGTTGGAATTCAGTCCCCTAATGTTGCAGAAGTCCACAGGGAGGGTGGAAGGGGTTGCCTTAAGATGCCTGCTCCGTTTGCCCCGACCATTTAGGAGCCCCCCCCCAGAACTCGAAGGGCAGCCTAGGCATCCCTGCTCAGGCTGTGTATGTCCTGAGCATGGATGTCCAGAGAGGGATTTTCCACCGCAGGCGCAAATGGTACCCTCCTGGGGTAATTCTTTTTTATTCTGCGCACTCATTTTGTTGGAGGGGGGGGATTGGCCCTCCGCAACTCTCACATACCGGACGAAACGCGGTAGCATGGCTACCACTTCACGCCGATTTTCAGTGAGAGAGTGGTACTTCCCCGGGCTTGCCGGCCCATTCGGCTACAACCTGAAGGTATGCAGCATGGCACTACCACTGTAAGATTTTTTACTGAGTTCTGGTTTGAGATACAATTACAGATGATTCGTCAAGTTTAAATGTTTCCTTTTTACTTCCTATTTACCGCTGGAGATAATTCATCTACTCTTTTGCAATATATCTTTTATTATATTTTTTTACATAGTTGATGCACGCAAATTGCGATACAACCTGCAATGATTCAAGGGTCTTTATTTTAAATAATCCTATGAAATTATGATGTTTAAGTTAATGAGATTATAATATTATTGTATAAACCATTCAATATACTTGACCGATGAACAAATCTCAGTACAATTGACAGAATCGTAGTTATACTTAATGCTTTAAATCTTATTAACTATTATTTGAACTGGAATGGATTTGTGAAAAACTAGTTGAAGTTGTAGTACATTAAAGATTCATATATTATTCAGTTAATGAATCAAACAATAGTTTATGAAAAAGAGGACATATTTACAAGGATCATATAAATATCATCACAACTATTGCTGTTGACGTATATATGTTATACCGATGTGATATCCCTTTCGGATCCTTTTTAGCTACCCAATCAAATTGTTCATTAACAAATTGAAAGATAAGGAGTCATGAACCCAAGTTGACGTAGGCCGCAGCCTAACCTATATTTATTTGACAAAGTTTCGCCCCCATTTTACGCAGTTACAGTTACTTTGCTTCTTGTATCTTACCGATTCTACAATCGTTACCTTTACCTATCTATTTAACATAAAAGTAATGTAGCATGTTTAGTTAATATTTTTCATAAAGAGCAAATATACTTGCTAGCATTGCGATATTTACGGTTATAATTCTATTGTATTATTTAAATATTAAATTAAAGTAAGTAACAAACATACAGCGTTTCGATTGCAATCCCTTTTAATCATAAGTGAATGGAATTTACGATTTAAATATAATTTTTGGTATGCGAAAAGGCCTTGGAGGCAAAGAGTATATTCATGGTTCCATTTTTTAAACTATATGAGGACAAGCATATGAGTCACCTAATAATGATAAGTGGTCACCGACACCCATAGACATTGGCAGTGTAAGAAATGTTAACCATCGCTTGCATCGCCTATCCACCAATCTTGGGTACTAAGATGTTATGGCCCTTGTGCCTGTAATTAGACTGACTCACACACCCTTCGAACCGGAACACAACAATATCATGTATTGCTGTTTTGCGATAGAAAATCGGATGACTGGTTGGTACCTACCCAGGCGAGCTCGCACAAAGCCCTCATCATCATCATCATCCTTTTCTCATCACTGCTGGCACTCCAATGGCACGTCAATGAGCTCGATCTTCAGTTCTCAATCTCCAATCGCTGCCAGCCAGTTTGCGTATAGCCAAACAAAGCCCTACCACCAGTAAAATTCGTAAATTTATAATATCCGTATTAAAGTCAATAAATGTATAAAACTATTTATACTTTTTCCCCTTTTTTAAGACAATAATGTAATTTATTTGGACGAGGACTGGTGATACGTGAAAAGTCTCATTCAATCAAGCCAATATCAGTACAATAATTAGCAAATAATAAATTCAATTTTACTAGCCAAGCTTTAAAACATACAAATAAAGTTTCATATTTGCTTGTTTTTTCGAGCCTTATTTATAAACGTAGTCGTATTTAATCACTGACTTCGCTGTTTTTTTATAATTTATTTAACAATTGAAAGAATAAATGACATAATTGTTTTACATATATCTCGCTAAGGAATATTTATAGGAAAGACCGAAATACAGGTGAACAGTGTAAGTGAAATGTACCCAGATTATACAATGTAAAACTGTCTAAGCAAGTTCCATTTAAATCTATATTTAAAGATGGGCAAAGTTTCTTAGATGCCGTCGCAAAACGTCACTTAAGAATTTACGAGACTATTATATCTCTCACAGCGACTGACTAGAGAAAAGTGACAAGTGGAAACATGAATCTTTTATGTCATTGTGCAGATGTTTTTTACATTTGATTTTCGTAAGACAGCTTTTCAGGAGAACGGCTTAGTTATGTTGTTAGCTACCCCTCTCTTAAGTAAAGTAAATAGTTTATAGCTACTATTAAATAAGCATGTGCTAGAGTAGATAGTACTTGGTGGTAGAGCTTTGTGCAAGCTCGTCTGGGTAGGTACCTCCCACTCATCAGATATTCTACCGCAAAATAGCAGTACTTGGTACTGTTGTGTTCCGGTTGAAAGGGTGAGTGAGCCAGTGTAATACAGGCACTAGGGACATAACATCGTAGTTCCCAAGGTTGGTGGCGCATTGGTTATGTAAGTGATGGTTAACATCTTTTACAAAGCCAATGTCTATGGGCGTTGGTGACCACTTACCATCAGGTGGCCCATGTGATGTGAATGTCCCACTGCGGGCTAAGGCCTCCTCTCCTCATTTGAGAAGAAGGTTTTTGGAGCTTATTCCACCACGCTGCTCCAATGCGGTGTTTATTGATAAGTTTATAGTGTAACTATCTCAATAAATAAATACATAAATAACATTTTTTTAATTTATCAAAGAAATTGCATGCAGTTTTTGATTTCAAATGGACGTACATAAGGTTTTTCTTATTTTATCCATGATTTACCTTTTGATATATCAGTTATGACTTATGTATCATCCGGTAGCAAAACAAAATAAATAAATAAATAAAGAATTCCATGCCATATTTATTTCAAAGACTCAGTCAATTCAAGGAGTTTTCTCACATTTAATTATTAGGCGACTGTAGGAATTCATAAGAGCCTTATCAACCTTAGCCTAGGTTATGAACTTTATAATAAAAAATCTTACAACCGATCTCTTTCTTTCATTAATGGTGTTAGTGCTTACTCTAACTTCTAAGCTATTCAAACGAGTGTGTTCTATGGCCAAGTATGTTGCATATAAAAATGTAGGCGCGCCAAATAAAGTAAAAATGATTTGGAAAATTATTAATTGTGAAACTGGAAGTGTCAAAAAATACAACCCTGATTTCCCTCTATCAATTGATAATAAACCATTTCTCTCCTGCCATCACTGAATCGTCACAAAAAAAACAATGTTTTGTTATGTATATATTAACAACAACGACTTAAGTCTTCACCTCTGTTCTGCTAAAATGTTATATCGCAGAAGTAGACTGCTGAGTAGAAGCGTGACAAGAGTGCCCTCGCTGACTCGCTATGCCGAAGAAAACAAAGGATCAAGACGGAGAAGGCAGCGGCGCTATGCGACCTACTCTACTCACTTCGATTTAGGGGAGACTTGAAAGCCCACAGAAGTAGGTCAACTGTTGAGCGTCACATTATTATGTGCAAACGATCCCTTAACGTCTCCAAACGCCCAAAATAGGGTGTGTACTGTTGGTTTTTTAGTAAGTATACTACTGGTGTACTATATAAGCTTCGTATAAGACCGCCCGCCCAAACCACAGACTGCATTTGACGAAAACGCGTTTTCCAATGAAATATTGTGTTACTTGTCCAATGACTTTATGAGACCGTATATGCGAAATTTCAAGGTATTTAATTGAGTGGTTAAGATGTAAAATTGTAATAAACAAAGTCACTTTGCTTATTAACAATAAATTTTATTTAAGCCAACTAATAATTTACGAAGACAAATTCGTTTCAAAATAGAAAAAAATATAATCATATTTTGTCTGCAATAAGCGATTTTGGTTTATTTAATTTTATCAAGGAGCAATTTGGGGACTAGGAAAATTATCCAACGTTTAAAAAATAATGGAAAAGATTATTACGCCAGTCGGAGAACAAACGCGATGAGAGTTATTCCTATAGAAGCAATCTTTTATGTCCCGGGAGTGACTCAAGTCTGCGTTAGCTGAGATTTGCAGATATTTCTTTAAGGATCTCGCGAAACAACATTCGCATTGTTTAGGACTGTATTGTTTCGCAAAGAAATGGGTGGATTTTCGGGACTATCTTCATGTCAGCGACTTCTGTCTCGAATGCGCTTACATTTTTATGCCGCTCCTATGCTAATGACTCGTCCATTGAATATGTATATGCATTTTTACATAGAAATAGTTGCCTTTTTGTGCTTCATGAATAAAATAATTCAAACGAAAATATTAAAATTAAGGAGACTTTAGTATTTCCAAAATCAATACTGTGTTGCCTTTTTTACCTGTTTACTTTTGTACTAAATTAAAAGTGAATATCCGAATAATCCGAAAAATATATCAAATATGATGTACAAAGAACAAATCAAGCGCTCTTGTTGTTTTTTATCACTAACACCTATTTTCTCGAATATTTTCTTTGAAGAATAAATATAACCATCACCATTTTCATCATTTCCAGCGTAGTGACTCAGTAGGCTCCTTGGGATCTTATTAAGCTTTTACTGTCTATTTATCTTTATAAGAAATAACCTTAGAAGTCTACTTGACATCTAAAGTTACTTTCTTAGCTTGTATAATTTAGTCAAATATAGATGTTGCGATTATGCCGTATTAAACAATAATAAAAAAAACTACCATTATTTGTGTGACATGATCGTGTTTCATCATATTTGTTAGACATCTTTGGGTAGGCGTGGATTACGGCACGGACTACAGTATTCCAATGTAATAACTCAATTTTTTCAATCTTGGGAATTACGATTTTATGTCTCTTGTGCCCGTAATGAAACTGGCTTAATCACCCTTCAAACCGGAATACAACAATAACAAGTTGTTGTATGTGGGTAGAAATAAAATAAATCAGTTGTGTCACCGAACATCTTTGATTGTTGCTCCTTAACATATAATTACGAATATTAATATTTAATTGCGATATCCAACTGGCGACGAGGTAAAATACATAATATTGTGTTGGAAATTGTAAAAGTTTTAAAATGCCGATTGGAAAAATAGAATATTTTGATTTAACGAGCAAGAAATGGTGGTCTTATATAAGACGCGTGGAACAATTCATTACGCTAAATCAAATTGAAGATAATTTAAAAGTAGCTACTTTGATTACATTAGTCGGCGAGCCTACCTACGATTTGATGTATGATCTGTGTGCACCTAATAATCCGGAGGACAAATCATTCGCAGAATTAGTGAGGTTAGTCGGTGAACATATCGAACCAAAGCGATCAGATATTGCGGAAAGACATGTGTTCCGTTTGCGCCGACAGGGTGCGGTCGAATCGCTAAGCGAATATCTTCAAGCACTGAAGCATTTAGCAAGTACTTGCAATTTTAGAGTTAACCTTGAAGAAAATTTAAGGGATCAATTTGTATCCGGGTTAATGAGTGAAGATATGCGATCTCGTTTGTTTGCTGAGCCAGATTTGACTTATAAAAGAGCTGTGGAGTTGGCGTTAGCATTGGAGGCGGCGGAAAGGCACGCGCATGCAAGTTTCTTGAGCGGCAGCAGCGAAGCGGCCTTGCACTCCGATCCATAACATCGCGTGGCGGCTCTCTGGAGATTCAGGCGCAACGTGGTGCAGCTGGCCGAGCCGGCGGCGGGCTCGGCGCTAGCTCGCACTCAGCGGGGCCGGTGAGCTCGGAGACAATGACCTGTTGGCGCTGTGGGCGATTACACCGTGCTAATTGGTGTTTTAAAAATTATACCTGTGATGAGTGCGGAAGAAAAGGACATTTTAAATCTATGTGTCGTGTTAATACTAATAACGAAAAGCGACGGGTAAATGATAAAAGTTCACAGTATAAAAGGCAAAATTACTTAGATAGTGCTAGTAATTCCGATTGGGAATTGTTTTGTTTAAATGTGTGCGGTTTAAACGATCGGTCATATTGTGTGCGTGTACAAGTGAATGGCTTATCTTTAAATTTTGAATTGGACACTGGCAGTAAGTTAGCTACAATTAATTATGATTGTTATGAAAAATATTTTAAGAATATTACGTTGAATAAAAATAATATTTGTTTACGTTCTTATACAGGCACTTTGATCGAACCGTTAGGTTTTTTGTTAGTTGATGTAGTATTAGGTAAATATAAGACATACCAATTGAAGTTATATGTAATAAAAAACGGGGGACCGCCGCTTATCGGTCGGTCATGCATAGCTACGACATTTGAATATGTACGGTACAAATTGATGATTTGGTATTAAATTTAAAAGAGGAAAACTTAGTTAATGATTTACGCAGTGATTGTCCGACAATATTTAATAAGGGACTAGGTACTTGCACAAAACGAATATCATCAAAATTAAAAGATAAGACCCCAGTTTTTCTCAAAGCCAGAACCTTACCCCTGGCTTTGCGTGAACCTGTTGTGGCAGAGGGTACGTTATATTAAGTCGACTATTCAGAATATGGGACACCGGTTGTACCAGTAATTAAAAAGACGGGAGAAATTCGTATATGTGGTGATTATAAAGTAACCATTAACCCTAAGCTATTACGCGAACCGTACCCACTGCCACGTATTGAAGAATTATTTTCAGCATTAAGCGGGGGACAACAGTTTTCTAAAATTGATCTTACGAATGCTTACCAACAATTACTACTTGACGATGACTCACAAGCCTGCACGGCCATATCAACTCACATAGGCACATTTATTTACAAGCGTACACCTTATGGCTTAACTTGTGTTCCGGAGAAATTCCAAAAGGTTATGGAGGAAAATGATGATATAGCAGAAACTGGCCGTGATAGTGCTGAACATATTACAAATTTGAGAAACTTATTCGTGCGTTTGTTTTTGTTTGTTTTTATTGTATAGGTAGGTGGACGAGCATATGGGCCAACTGATGGTAAGTGGTCACCAACGCCCATAGACAATGGCATTGTAAGAAATGTTAACCATCGCCTACATCGCCAATGCGCCGCCAACCTTAGGAACTAAGATGTTATGTCCCCTGTGCCTGTAATTACACTGGCTCACTCACCCTTCAAACCGGAACACAACAATACAAAGTACTGCTGTTTTGCGGCAGAATATCTGATAAGTGGGTGGTACCTACCCAGACGAGCTTGCACAAAGCTCTACCACCAAGTCATGTAATGTTTGCGTGATGTTCGCCTTAAGATTAAGTTAGAAAAATGTGCATTTATGCAGGATCGCATTACCTATGTCGGGTTTGTCATCGATAAGCACAGGCTACACCCGAATCCTAGTAAGGTGAAAGCAATTGTAGATGCATCAGCACCTACTGATATTTCTCAGTTACCTACGTTCTTTCTTAGGCTTAATAAATTATTATTCTAAATTTATTTGTAACTGTAGTAGTATACTTTCGCATTTACATTAAATTTTAAATAAGAATATTCCTTGGAACTGGTCTGAGTATTATCAAAACGCATTTAACACTGTTAAGAAACTTATTGTGAATGAAAATGTACTTGTGCATTATGATCCTAAATTACCATTGGTGTTATCCGTTGATAGTAGTTCATACGGCATCGGCAGCATATTGGCACATCGCTACCCGAATGTAGAGGAGCGTCCAATTTGTTTTGCTTCCCGCACATTAAATAAAGCTGAGCGCTCGTACAGTCAATTAGATAAGGAGGCGTTGGCGATAATAAGTGGAGTTAGCAAACATCATCATTATTTATATGGTCGGCACTTCATTAATAAACCGATCATAATCCCCTTTTATTTATTTTTGATTCTAAATTCAGCTTACCACAGACGGTAGCTAGTAGATTACAGAGATACGCAGTCAAATTAGCAGCTTATGATTTTAAAATAGAATTTGTTAAATCCAAAGATAATTGTAATGTAGATGTTTTGTCCCGTTTGCCATTGCCGCACGAACGGAAAGAATGTGACTTCGATTCGATTTGTTATATTAATTATGTAGAGGATTATTTTCCTATCAGTTCGAAAAAGGTTGCGAGGGAGATACGACGTGATTATATATTAAAAAACATCTATAACTATTTAATGAATAATTTACGAATATTAATAGTTAATTGCGATATCCAACTCAAGTATTGCCTTTTTTCGGAAAATTTCATACACGTATGTACTTAGTTATAATAAGAGTAGTGTGAGCAACCTTATTGTTAATTGTTTGCTTTTGAAGATACGAAAGGAACTAATTCTTAAATTCATCTCGATGAGTTAAGTTAAGAATCACCGCTATAAAGTTTGAAATATTAAACTGGAAACCCTGTCTCGAGTACAATATAAAGGAGTTATCTCTTCACTTGAACACTCATAACCGTATTAGACTCATAGGCTATAAACGGCATGCGGCACAAAAGGCCAACTAGATAAGAGATACTTTGCTCCGATTTCAGCTTTATCGGATTTCCAAGTTTATAAAATAAAAACTTTGGTAAACTGTAAATTTGATAACTAGTTAAGTTATTTGATATGAGTTTTCTAGTGCCTTCGTATATTTAGGGTTGCGTACAACCGATGAAAATGTGGAAACTTTATTAAATAACTATCAACCGTCTATCAAATTTGCCTGATCTTTCTCAATAATTTAATGAATATAAATTTGTATTCTTGTCTAAAGTAAATAAATTCTTCGAAAAACAAAATGCTGAAAGATTATAATGACGTTGTCGTAAAACAAGTATCAGAAATAAATTTGATATAACCTATCATTTACAGAAAAAAAACTAAACAAAACACTTTATTCAGTAATTGCCTACGGGAAAACAAGTTGTAGGAAACCATTGATACGCGAGTTCACTTTTCACTTAACGAATATATATTAGGTTCTTACATATGAATTATCAATTTGTTGTACTGACCACTTTGATCTGAAATATCTCCTCTTTGGTTAAGAATTCCAAATTCATATTTATAAATTCATTTAGCTGGTATATTTGAGTCCGATGCGGCAGTCCAACCAGCGAACGATATCCGGGGACAACAAGGCCATCTGATCCCAAACTGTGCAGAGCTCGTACTATGAAAACCAGACAGCTGATATACTCTACGTATACTACTTTTTTTTGTAAATACATACTTATACCGATAATAATTACACCCAAACTTAGGACAAACAGACGTGTTCATGCACAAAAATGCCTATCCTGGGTGGAAATCGTACCCACGACGTGCGGCGCGAAAGGCAAGTATCTACCAACCAGGCCAATCAGCCCGTCAAAATAGATAGATTTCTTCGGAATGAAGTAAAAACGTTAACACCGTGAACAGTGTATTTGTTCAATTGTAATGTACAATAGTATTTATTTAAATATTTTATTTTTGTAATAGCATATATAATAATTATAGTTACCCGTTACCTCTTACTGTTACTTTTAGTACAAGATTTATTACAGGCACAATAACATCTTAGATCCCAAGGTTGGTAGCGCATAGGCGGCGATGTAAGCGATGGTTAACATTTCTTACAATGACATTGTCTATGGGCGTTAGTGACCACTTACCATCAGGTGGTCCGCCCATATGCTCGTCCGCCTACCTATGCAATAAAAAAAAATCAACCGAGGGAACAAAGATGTTATGTTCCTTGTTCCGGTAATTACATAATTTCTGATTAATTTATTAATAATAATAAATAAATTAATAATAATTTTATTTATATTATTTCTCTTAGTATTCTGTAAGCATGTAAAAATGTCACACTGCTGGACTAAACAATGCTTGTTTTCTTACAAAAACAACTTACATAATATAGCTATATCTATAAGAGATCTGCTATTTTCAAAAATATCGACAAACTCTTATCTTTATATATTTTTTAGACATGAGATTGACATGCATTCTTATCTTCTTTTGTAAATAGTTGTTATTTTGGGTTATGCACTGATGGTTCCTGCTATTAGTGTGAGTTGCATAAGTATTACCAAAATCTGATGAATGGCGGCTAAGGCGAAATTATAAAGAAACTTTTTTTTTTAATTAAATACACATACCTAGAATATATTATAATAAGGTTGTTTACATCAAATTATTTAATATACAGACAAAATAACAATATAAACTTGTCGACTTAAGAAGTTAAGAATCATCTCAACTCACAATAAGCTAACAAAACGTGCTTGGGGAAGCATATGAAAAGTGCCATTTCCTTTTGCGCAGAGAACGAGAACGTGGTGTTGAACACGTTCGTAGAAGCGATGTATACATGTGACACGTCACGTGGTTCCGATTAACCTAACCTAGTCGGTCTTCCAATTTCAATAATATCTACTATTGAAATTGGAAGAAGGCCGACTTTTACTTCAAAATGCACCTTCCACCTACTCTAAATGTAACCTTGTACAATGACAGAATAAAACAACTAAAACAGTAAATCGAAATTAATGTAATTCCTAAATGATGATGAAAGAAAATAAATAAAAATATTTAATGTAAAACCGCTACAAAAATAAATGGTTTTGCTTACAATATATATATATTTTCCTTATGATTATGATATATAAAATACTTTAATAAAACCTGGCTCAACTTACATGTCGAATTACATACCGAACGCGAATGTCAATCTCATGCATTGATTGTTATTTTCTATTCTATTCTATTAACGTAAAAGTCACATGTCTACGCCTGCCTATATATTATTTGCGTCGAGAAGGAGTGGGAGTATAAAGCAGAAACGAATAGGGATCATGATGTAAGAAAGCATTATACCGTCATGGCATACGAGTCATATTCCCAAGATGTGATAGAATTTTAACTTAAAAAATGTCACGTGTTTTTGACTAGTGTATGTGCTAATTGGCCAACTAAAGGCCATTAAGCAACCAACTGAATATTTTTTTATTTTCATGCTTGAATAGATAGATACTTACAGCTAAATCTATACTTATTTTATAAATACGAAAATAACTTCAGTCCGTCTTCTATCCGTCTGTAACTTTTTTATACACAATTTAAAAAATGAAAATAAATACATTTATACTGGTATTTCAAACCATTGAACCTTATACAACTTTAACATCGAAAGGGTAAATAGGAAACTTCAAAAATACCCTGCTTTGTAAGATCTGTTATCATATTTTAATAGGAAGATATCGGTCGCTCGCTCTTGATGTTTCCTTTGACATT
This sequence comes from Nymphalis c-album, assembly GCA_963151315.1. Taxonomy (NCBI): domain Eukaryota; kingdom Metazoa; phylum Arthropoda; class Insecta; order Lepidoptera; family Nymphalidae; genus Nymphalis; species Nymphalis c-album. The sequence goes on from OY720588.1 coordinate 8,100,758, forward strand.
TACCACTTTTCATTGTTCAATATTTTCATTTTTAATATAATTTAAATCAGCAAAAAGGTTATATTATATTCCTTTTGCTAAATATAAAACTATGTATAAATTTGTTTGCTTAGATCGTAAGAGTGCAAAAAATACTGATATGGGTTGTTGTTTGGGCTGAAAATATTGTTATAATATTAATAATGAGAAGAAAAAAAAGAGTAATAAAAACTGAGTTATGCTTAACAATTCATCTTTTAAAGTAACTGTTTTTGAAAGTGAAAAGTTACCTTCCTTGAGGGTTCTTACAAAAGTTTGTATAAAGCGACAAGTTTTCTTAACAGTTTCTCACTTACATACTCGTATATCACTGACAAAACCAAGACACGCCTTTTATAATACATTTTCATAGATGTATTCATTAATATAGATGTACATAATACATTAATACATTCATTTTTATAGATGTATTTACGTTCAATTTAAATGAAAAATAAATGAAAACGGAGTGTAAACATATTATACATAATCAAATGTGTTACTGACAATTATTTCTAATGTAATAACAAACTGCTCTGAAGACTAATTAGTTTATTTGAACATTACATAATTAGGGTTTCCTGACTATGGATTTTGTATTATGGATTTTGACCATTTCGTAGTATGGCAAGTATCCTTAATCCTTAAATATTATAAAACAAAGTCCCCCGCGTTTCATGTCTGTCTGTATGAACGCGCTAAACTAAAAAACTACTGAAGGGATTTTCATACGGTTTTCACTAATAGATAAAGTGATTCAAGTGGAAGGTTTACGTGTGTAATTCATTAATATTTTCTGTAAATTTGTTGAAATATAGCGATAATTGTTGAAGAAGTCGGAAAAAAACGAGTCGATTCGGAGCTTTCATCGAAAACGCTGTACAATCCCTTTGAGTTATAACAAAACAATGTATGGTGAAATTGTTCCCCTTTTATAGATCTACAAAAAAATCCGCGTTGGCATATGTATCTTTCAAGGATAGCTAACTATACCCATTTTAATGTATAAAAAATGGTTACATAAAAATGTTAAAATTGGAAAGCTATAAAAACGGATATGATATTAATCCTTATTAAAATAAATACGTTATTTACTTTAATAGTACGAAAGCCCACGACGAAAATTTTTGTCTCATAGCAATACGGCCAAAACCGCATCAAATCGATAGATACGATTATCCTGAACTCGAAAATACCAATATCAGACATTTTCCGCGTAGCGTTTGATCTGACCGGATTTTCAAAATTGTCAAAGAATTTTACCGAACTGCATCATAGCAATATGTCTGATTTGCAGACTGTAGTTGAATGATAGTTCTGAGATGCCGGAAACATATTTTTCAGACGTTAGTGGTGTAGCGCAAACCCGTAAAATCACTTAAAAAAATTAAAAATGAGACAAAAAAAATGTCTCATAGCAATACGTCTGAAAATCTTTTTTATTAGTAAATTTTGGTTATTTGATGCGAACAAAACAATTTTCAGACGGAAATGTGAACGCATTAAATTTTGAGGCCGTTTTGAAAATGTTAACAAATTTTACCAATCGGTATCATAGCAATATGTCTGAAAATTGTTGGACATGATAAAATAAGTTGTCCACATGAGCAAAAAATTTATATCAGACAAATTAAGTGTAGCACATCATTCGTTTTTGGGAGTATATGCTACACTTAAAGTGTCTGAAAACAGGTTTTTGGTAATCATGGCAGCAATACGAAAAGTTGAAAAAAAAAATTATCCGTATTGCTATGATACAGGTCGGCTAAATTTGTTGACATTTTCAAAAATGCGCTCAGGCTATATGCTACGCGCAAAATGTCTGAAAACAAACTTTTTCGTAATACAATTATAAAATCTATGTACATTTTCACTATCAGACGTATTGCTATAATACCGACTGTCTTTTTTTTTTGACACAGCAGAAATGGCCTCCCACGCAGTTGCTACACTTTCGACCGTTACTACACACCTAGTCGGGTTCAGAATCATACAATCTAACGATTTTATAGGGTTTTTGCCGTATTGCTATGAGACATGGTTTTGGTCGTGGGCTCTCGTACTATAAGCATTTAATGTTTATTATAATTGCCCTTTACACTACCCAATTTAAATCAATATCTTAGGAGTAATCGTAATTTTAAAATTATCGCGCACTTAATAAATTCAGGCGGTCCAACACCCATCATACAAACGCGTGATGCAACCGCTAGCGCGCCCCGCGTCCCGCTGTCGCCCTAGCGCTAGCCGTACGCTAGCTGTTGCCCGCATAAATATAAGTAAAGGATAAATGTTTGCTTGAAAATCTGTGATTTGAAATTAATATGTATGAAATGCATTTCTGTTAAGAAAAACTTTAGTAACGGTTTTTTTTTTTTTTTAAGTTGATGATTAATCTTTAAATAATCATCAGTGGACTTATTATGAATTCCTGTAGTTTGACTTAATATATTTATAGTTACTTCAATGGCTTGAAGTAAAATTTAATTTATAAAAATATTAAATACCCCGCCGCCTATCTACGCCGTTGGGTATAGTTAAAACCATAAAAAAGCAAGTGTACCCTTTTTTTATTCTATCAAACTAAAGGCACATAGGGCATTACATCTTCGTTCCTACGGTTGATGGCGCATTAGCGATGCAGGGAATGGACATTGTTTGAGCATGCACTATAATAAGTGTACATGTGATAACAGTTCTTAGCACTAAAATCAACCAATCCGGTCATTGAAAACGGCAGGTCTTAGAACTTTTGGTTGTCATAGGGTAGCAGTAAGACATTGTGTGTTTAGCATTTTGTTATTTGCACTCAGAATTATGGTAGCGTAGCTACCACTTTACGCCGATTTTAAGTGAGAGAGTGGTACTTCCAGCCGGGCGCGCCGGCCCATTCCGCTGCAACCCGAAGGTATGCAGCCTGGCACTATAAAAACCTACCTATTAAATTACATACAGGTAAAGTGCGTCTTTAAGCTAGGGACTTGAAAAATCGCAAAAGGGACAACCATCGATGACGTCTTCCTGCCTGCGAGTCGCACACCCAGCGACGAGCCGATGACCGAATTCTTCTCCCACAGTGTACTGCTGCATAGTGCCGCGCACTCACTTTGTCATCGTAGTAACTTTTAAAATATTTGTCCAAATGATATAGTGTAAGAAACAAAAATTATTTTCTTTAAACTATTGGAAGTGATAAAATTATTTGTTGATTTATTTTATTATTTTGTTGACATGATCAATTTGTTTATACAAAATTTTCATTTCGGAAAATAATATATAATTTGATTGTATTTTCGATTCACAATTTAAGCGAAAATGGCGTACCTATAAAAGATAGATATAATATTACGCTGTCGCGGAATTTTTTGGAGAACGATATAAGATATATATATTTACACCATACATTATTTTCGTGCACCTCTTACGGTTTTGCAGGGCATGCCAGAATGGCTTGGAAATAGAAGATTTTTTCCGACTGTGTCAGGTACACTTATTGTTATATTTTGGTCAATCTATAAATTAGTAATAATTAATAGCTTTATAAATTATAGCCTATTTGTTATTTTGATGTATGAGCTATATTATTGTAAAGTTTCATTAAAATCCATTCAGTAGTTTTATGTGAAAGGGTAACAAATGTCCATACATCCATACAAAATTTCGTGTTTATTATATTAGTAGAAAATAGAATTATTATATGCCCTGTATTGAACACATATAAACTGTACTGTATGGGCGAATAAATCGATTGGTGAATGTTTATATTTATATATCTTATTGATTAAAAAATGCACGGGATAAAATTTTTTTTTTTACCCGTACGAAGTGGGGACGGGCATCTAGTATAATATATTTAGAATTATATTTCTGTATTAATTCAATAATTTTATTTATATACCAAATTTTTTTTAGACACAGTCAACTGTTTTCTTACAGCTATATTAATTGCATTTCGGTATATGTGATAGGATTTGTAATAATTTCTGACTATGCCCCTAATAATTAATACTATATAATATAAATATAATAAAAAAATAATTATTTACTAGCCTCTTAACGCATGGATAATCGCACGGGTAAAATAAGAATTTTATATTCTGTACAAATGTATGAGACCTATAAAGCCAAAAAGTTTTTGTTTATCTGTATTAGCTTTGGCAGCGTTCGCTTTGAAAACACCTGGGGCCCTAGACAAGTGGCTTTAACGTTAATAGAATAGAATAGAAAACAACAACCAATGTATGAGATTGACATTCGCGTTCGACTCGAAACGTCTCGAAAAGGCGAACGCGAATGTCAATCTCATAGTCTCACTTGTCTAGAGGGGCTGGACTGACAATTTTCATGCTGAAGATAACATAATATGAAACTCTAGCAATAAATAAATGAACAATATTCTTCATAATAATAGTATAACACTACGAAGATTGTACAAAGTTTTGAAACACAGTTGGCTAGACTAGCCTTCACAATGCTACCATAGCGATTATGCAGAATACACTCGATTAAACTAAAGGCCCATATACTCCCGCACACAGGATTGTCAACACATTAATTCAGTTCACAAGTTTTTGTTATATACCACTGAATTCAGAATTATCAGAATTATGCATAAATCATGATTTCATTACTGTTTAATTTATCAATATTACTTCTAAGCTCCTAAGTACATCGAACATACTCTCGTGTCTGTTATCAGAAGCAATTATCAAAGATGTTATGCTGAGAATACCCACGCTTTGGCAGTATCTATTCGTGTGGCACAGATACAGCACAAACACGAATGTAAAGATGGTCTTAAATTAAGGAAATCTTATTACAAAATTCCGACGTGTGTCGCTGCCTAAAAGCCGGTACGAGGGATCCGTGTCGAGACTAATGAACGTGCTCAAAATTTATAACGCCTTTCACCTTTTAGTTACTTTAAGAAATAAATTAAACCTCAAACGTATTTAATGCTGAAAGCTTCTCTAATGCTTTAAAAATGTTTTGATTAAATATTACAAGACTTTTTATGTAAGAAGAATTAAAATATATATATATTTCCTCAACATTGTTGTACACAAAGCTTGATAGTGTTTGGATGCCCTATATAACGAGAATGTCAAACGAACTAAACATTGTGATTGTTAGTATTGCTTTTAATTGAATTTTAAGACATTTTAAATAATTATTAGCATTAGATATAAGATTACACGCATAGAGGATACTTCGCGATTTCAGGCTTAGTTTAAGTGAACCATACAACACTGCCCATTCTGTTGATAATGTGATGACTCTAATATGTAAGGTTGCAAGCTGATCTTAGCTAAACTACAAACGTACAAAAGCGAATCTGAGCTCGGTATGAGATGATACTCTGATCTGAAGAACCGCTTAACCTTGTTTAGTTTGCCAAGACGTGGCGGCCACCGGCATACAGCACTACGACAAAGGCTGAGTTGATGTTTGAAGAAATATTATATAGTTACAGATGAAATACGGAAATACGAAATCAAGGTAAATTGATTGTTACAGGTCTTGTAATTTTTTTTTCGAATACATACATAAGCAATACTCCGAAAAAAATTAAAAAATTATTATAAATGCGACGGATTCAACGGATGACCTTTACGGCTTTTACTATAAACCTTCCACAGATTTATTCATTCAATCATTCGTCAACACTATGCACATGGGTGTCGTTTAAACAGTACGAAGCTGCATCGCTCTAACTCGTTCTCATGTATACGGCTTAAACACGCTTCACGTTCACCCGGTTCCGATCGAACAAATTAACAGATAATATTATTATGAAGTTACTGATCATCGATCAGATAAGATGTGATGTGATCAGAATCAATTAAAGATCCATTGTTGCTTTTTAATTTATTTCTAATAGAGACGAGATAAACTGCGTGCGATTTGTCGTGTTGTGCTCGTTTGCACCTGCGAATATATTGTGATTGAGTCGCGCTTCTTCTCTGAGACTTCTTCTGACTGACCGACTGAGAGGTTCTACTATATGTATACAGGGTTGTTTTTAATGACCCAGCAACCTTGCAGGACTAGATAGGTAACACCATAAGCAACAACTTTTTTTCTACGACTTCGGAAATAGCTCAATACATGAAAAAAAATATGTTTTTAAAAGTTTTTGTCATTAAACAGCTTATTAGGCTGGTCAATCTGTCTTTTTTCCTTAATTACATTTAATTCGATAAAAAAAAATTGTTAATTATCTTAGTTTTACGCTTCTATAAAATAAGATTTTAGAGATACATAAATAATAGCATACATCCTCAGTAATATTATAAATGGGATTGTAAGTTTGTTTGTTCGTTATTCTTTTATGGAAACCATTGGAAAGCTATGTACATTATCAGCGAGTAACTACTGTATGTATGTAAATACTGTATTATTTGCGTATTATGTTTCATTTTATTTTGTTGTTATCACTTTGAGAAAAACCACAACTATTTTATAATTTAAAAAAACGTTAATTTAAATGCCAATAACTGAAACTCATAATATAAATTCCAGTTGTATTGTAATGATAGCGATGGTCCTTTACCGATTTGCTGATGAAATATAGTTAAGAGATTGGCACACGCGAATATTTGGTATTCGGCCCGGAAACCCTTCACGGTTTACGCGCCAGAAACGCTGCAACAAATTGGCTCTCGAATATTTACCTAGCAATTACTTGCAAACTTAGAATTTAATAAAGAAATAAATAATATTTAATATTATGATTGTACATCAATTCAAACCCAACGAATAAAGTCGCAAGAATTAAATGTTTCATCCAATAATACTGAAAGCCAATCTCACACTTAATGATCACAAAAATTTATGAATAAAATAACAGTTTCGGCTACAAAATACAGGTAGTAGTGATGATTTTAAATATTATTATTAATTTATCCTAACTCGTATTGAATACCTAACCGATCATTATGGAATTTACATCCCTTGTAAATGGCCGCTGTTGGCGTAGTCGGCCAGGAAATCATAATAATCCAATGTAGCGGCATAAACAACATAACAGGCGACCAAGTTTCAGACTCTGTGGTGCTAGAAAGTATAAAGAAAAACTCAATAACTGCGATCTTAAGGAGCTTTTAAAGCAAATTAACTAAGCAATATTTATATACTTATGTGCAATACATTTAGAAATATATATTTCCATTACTAATATCGTGACTTTACGTACACTAATTATTACTATTTGCAAGCCCAAATCCACATAATAATTTTACAAACACATATCGGGTGAATTATATAATAAATAATTAAATTACAAAATTAATATACACGTATAAAATCAAAGCTATAATTAAATGCTTCAATTTCAATGAAATAATACTATTAATTGTATCGAGATTCAAACAGACATGTTCATGCACACAAATGCCTGTCCTGGGTTGGAATCGAACCCACGAACTGCGGCGCAATGAAGCAATGTATTTTTCTTACAAATGTCACATCAATAATGATAAAAAGAGATTAATCGCCGTTCCATAAAACAGTTGAGATTTTTTATAAGTTAGGCCGATAAAAATTATGTACATTCGGAAACAATATTAAGAAGCCCGCTGAATTTTCTTAAGCATTAAAGTATATTTTCTAGGTCATGGCACACCATCTATGTAACTCAGCTAACAAAAAAGTGCACGTCATTTTATGTCAAGATTTGAGATCCAACTCATTGTTAGTTTGCGGAAAGAGCCACAAAAACTTATTAAATACTAAGTTCATATATTTTATTTACGGCCAAATTAGTTTAACAAATGTAATAGTGAAGTAACCGAAATCACAATAAATTTAATTAACCTTAATACGTCAGCTTAAAATTAAATTAAACTTATAATGATGAATGTCCGTATATTCGATACACCCTTATTTATGCCTCTTATGATTATTTTAAAGCGCTTTTGGGAATATTATATTTTACGCCACAGTAAGCATAAATATTGAAATATATTTTTTTTCTAAAATACATTTAAAATTTGCTACGAAAGCAACTTTCATACTATGTTTCATCCCCATAAGTGACCGTTCTGTCTTTATATCATTAATATGCCTAAATAAAAGCTCTATTTTTTAAGAATTTCAGTGCAAAAATATATCCCGTTTAGGGCTATGCGTGGTAGGATAATAATTCATGATTACCAATATTTTTATTACTTTTTATAATTTAATGCACTTAAATATTAAAATATTAGCATTTTACACAATTTAATTTATATAAAATCTTATGGTAAGAAGTTATGTATGAGTCGAGAGACTGGAAAAAAGTTTGAAAATATTTTAAATAAATGACGTGGCATTTGTATACAATAAGGGTGATTGTCGTTATGGCGAAATGTTCGGCAACAGAACAACAAGGACCGGGCCAAGTTATGGTTTATTATCCAAAATAATCAGATTTTTATGCTTTTCCTATCTTAAACGACTGACTATATTGTATTTTATTTATTATTTAGTGTAAAAATGAAACAATATAAAATATTTTACGTAATTCTATTTATCTGTAAAATAATTAACAATATATTGAAAGTCTAAACTAAAAATTTAAATACTAATATTAATAAAAGGTATTTTACACACAAAAATAAATACTTATAACAAATTAGAAAAGAAACATAATATTAAATAACATCTTTGTGTAAATATTCCTTAAAAAGTAACAATAAATACCATGAAATATGATTTTTCCTATCACATTCTAACTGTTTACAAAGAAGTTTAACTTCACTAATAAATTTGTGATATGTTATAATATTACCATACGCTTCAGATGCATGATCTTGTTTACTTTTCTGTAGAAACTTTAACCGCTTAACTTACATACTTAAATAAATCTGAATAAGTGAAAACATTGTGATCATAGCGAAAATACTATGACTGAAAGTTGGACCCGCTCCAGATATGCCCCGTATCCATGTAGTATAGTTAGATATTCTTGTGTAAATTTCGGGAAAACTGGATAGTTCGCATTGGTGTCCTACAGATAACACTCCGGTAAATACGCCATTGCACACTAAGGAATTGCCATCGTCTCCCTGTGGATAAATCATGTTATGAGAAGGAATAAAAGAAATAATATTGCACCAATTTTATGAATAGTCTGTTCAGATGATTGAAATTGCTTTCATATTCATTGTATCGAATAAAACTGAATCGGGAGTGCAATGTGATTTTTTTGCTAGTAATATTTAGGTTTTTTTCTTTCATAGCATTATTAAAAAAAACATATTTTATATTTCTAGATTTTGTAACAAAGTAATGAAGTTTATAATAATCCTGACCGATTTGGGAAACAGCGTCAATCCAAGAGAGATTAGTCAACTGCGCAGGACATATTATAGTGCACAAGTGTGTGCGCAAACACAGGTGCACACTCTTTTTCCTAACTCATAACCCGATGGGTCGGCAATCCGACACGACCGGAGAGAGTTCAGGCGCAGGATCAACGGCTTTACGTGCTTTCCGAGGCACGGGAGTGAACACACTTCCAACTTCCAGACTCCGGGCTGCTACTGAGAAATTTCGACAGAAAATCTCAATAACATTTTACTGGCCCGACCTGGGAATTGAACCCAGGACCAGTGTCTGCGGCCTTACACGTAGCCAGTAGAGCAATGAAGCAGTCGCTGAAGTTTATAATTGAACATAGACTTGTAATCTTAAGCGATTTCATTCAAACATACGGATAAAATATTATATAACATTTCTTGTAATTCTGACCTCGTATATCTTATGATAATTTAGGGGGTCAGTCGGCTACATCATACAAATACAAATTGAGGGAATTTACCCTTCCATGATTGTAGCCGCCAGAATGAAAATATAAGTGAAAGATATCGAGGCAACATTGTACTGAAAAGAAACGAGTAGCGAAGCAAATGAAATGTAGTGAATATTCTATGGATATACCTGTTCGTATATGATATTAAATTATATGTAATGTAAAAAATACTGTTTATAATAAATTTATATAATATAGTGCAAGATATCAAATAATAATAGATACTTACGAAGCAATTAGAAGACAAGAGGTCATAAGACGCAGCGCAAATCATACTAGGCAAAATGTTTGGGCTGTTCTCAACAGTGTTGAAGATTCCAGTACATACATCTTGATTGTACACGTATTTAGTTGCATATCTCTGCCTTACGCTAGATAAATACTGAAATAAATAGAATCTCGTATTAGCCAGCAGAATTAAATTTATGTCAAAACGATTTCAATTAAAATTATATCATTGTTAAATCACTATCACTATCACTACATATTATAAAAAAAAGTCGCGCGTTTCCTGTCTGTCTATTAACTAAAAAAATCGCGATTAACTAAAAAACTAGTGAACGGATTTTCATACGGTTTTCACCAATAGATAAAGTGATTCAATAGGAAGGTTTACGTGTATAATTCATTAATGTTTTCTGTAAATTTGTTGAAATACGACAATAATTGTTGAAGTAGCTAACTAAGCTAACTTTTAAGGATAGCTAACTATACCCACTTAAATGTTAAAAAAATGTTTACATAATAATGTTATAATTAGAAAGTTATAAAAATGGAAATGATATTAATCCTTATCAAATTAAATACGTTATTTACTTTAAGCATTTCATGTATATTATAATTGCCCTTTAAACCACCCAATTTAAATTAATATCTTAGGAGTTATCGTAATTTTAAAACTATCGCGCACTAAATAAATTCAAGCAGTGCTGCGCGCCCCCGCGTTCCGCTGTCGCCCACTTTGGCTAAAAGCTAATACAATACTACGGCAGTTTTTTTTAGAAATATTTACTCTGCTACTCGGGGCGGGTCGCTTGTAATTATTTAAAATAAAATTAATAAAACTTACCGGCGTTGATCTATTATATGCGCCCCATCCAGTTACACTACATAGTGTGAAGTCAGCAGGTGCGAAATTTGAAGCTGGTAACGATATTGGTTTCACTACCGTTCTAGCAAAAGGAGTCACTAGCTAGAAAAAAATGATAATGACTTGACAATTGAGATCATACTGAGCGAGAATGTAAGTAAAAATAAGTACTCAGGAACAGTGATAACCCAGTGTTTAGAAGACGGGTATCTTATATACTTAACTGCCGAATCTGAGTTCAAGCCTGGCAAACCTCACTGAATTTTTATGTGCTTTATTTAAACGAAAAATACGATTAATTTTTTCACAGGAACGTCGGTCGTTTTTATATCATAATTCATTATAATTATTGACTGATAATATAACCTCCTCCTTTTTTTGAAGTCGGTTAAAAAGAAGAACGACCAAAGCAGAGGGACCTTACAGTATTATTCCCTATTAGTCTGTGAATATACAGTTTTATGTAATGTACTTAAAATAGCATTACGTTACTGTCACTAAAAATAGATTTCTCTCAAAAAACTAAATAACTTATTAGACTTTCTGAAGGTTGGAACTTTTCTGCATAACACGGCACAATTAAAATTGAACAAGTAGATCGAAATAATAGTTGAAAACGTCAATAACCAACGAAGTTTAATATAATATGACGTAATGATGACGTATATGTATAAGAACATTATGTATTCATTGTTTATTTTTTTGAAATTTTATTTGTGATGACATAATCACTATATCATAAATCTTCACATTTTATTAATTGGAATTCAAGTTATTCAATTGTCTACATTATTAATACGTAATATATGTACATCATTATATGAAAATATGTTTGATTATTTAAGAAAGAAGATTGTTTAAGAAACTTGACAAAATTATTATTAATCATCAGCGACTATTTTCTATGGTAACGTTCTATGATATCCATTTTCTATATAAATATGCTATGTTGACATTTTAACAGCGTTAAATAGCTAAATGTAAATCAAACATGTCATCATATCAGCAGAGATACACACAAAACATACTTAAAAAAATTATGACACAGTTATTTTTGTGTTTTATTTTATCGCTTCTTATCAATAATCACGCCTTTTTACGATAAATCATATAACAAGATAAAAGTCGACCTTACAAATTTTTTTTGTGTTCGTAATTTATTATTCGTTTAAAAACTTATGAGTAACTTAGGGTCAAAAATATATTACTTTTATGAGCTTAGAACGGGTAATGATTAGAAAAGTTTGCAAACTTAATATAGTAGAGTTTATGGTGACCGCAGATTGAATGGCATACTGAATAGTATATAACTAAAGTAAAACACTGCATGTGTGTCAAGGCCACCTTCCATTTTAAGGAGAATGGTTCATCCGCATGATATTTTCTTTCACTATATTGTACAAAATATTTATAGACATGAATTAAGTACATAAAAACTCAGTGTTGTTTGCTAGAGTTTGATTCCGCGACCTTCGGATGAAATCTACGTATTATTTCCTCTAGGCCATTTCATCAACGACCGATTCGCTGTCATATAAACAGCAATCACAATAACGATTATTATTTTTTTATTAAAATGCGTGTTTAAATGGGCTCTTCGATTTTTCACTCATGACTATAGTATTGAAGTTATCCTGTCTTGAACGTTTTCAACCATGGCATCCACTATCAAGAGAGACTAATCCGACACTACAGAAAACCGTCCAAGCGCAAAGCTATAGGCTAAAGCCTATATCAGTATTTTCAGACTGGCGGATATTAAGAATACTCAACAGAAAAACCCAGTAACTTTTGTATGGCCTGTATTGATGATTGCACCTTCAGGAAGGCCTCATATTTCTGGGATCAAATACCACTCCAAAAACTATAAGCTAGCTACTCTGCGATAATGTGATTTTTGTTATACTTACTGTTATTACAGCGACATTATTGACATAAGCTGGAGGTCCCGTGTATCGCGGGTGAATGACATAGTCTGCAATTAATCTTACTCGATCTGCCGTGTCGTTCGTCAGGACAGTAGCACCTGCAAATACTCGGTATTGTGCAGGGTTTATAGGAACAGGAGCGCTGGAACAAATTAACTTTCAATGTAATAAAGTACATCTATTTTTTTAATATGTCAGAGTATTTTGTATTTAATTTATTATTATTATAGACTTACGTTTGTGCGAAGTCATAGAGACAGACAGCTGTTGTTACGACATGTTGTAATGAAATAAGTGCACCACTACACTTATGCCCTCTTGTGTTTGTCAGCTGGGGAGCTCCTAATATTTGTATGGACACCTATATTGCATAGGAACAAACTATTAAAGAGTATACAAATGTAACTTTTGCATCTCTATTGCAATGGGTTATGTATTTTTGTATATCAAATGCATATTATTATATGAAAGTAATCTATTAATCATTAATAAATAATTTATCGTATTTAAAATAAATATTGTATTATATACCGCATATGGGAATTCGCCTTCTGCTGCTACATTTCCTTCCAAAATTCTGTTGCTTCGGTCTCGTTGCACTAAATTTGCACCTGATGATTATGTTTATGTCACTACGAGATTTATTTATATACAGTATAAATATGTATAATATCCATTCAATTATTTAAGTTTGTCACATCTTTCTTTCAAATACAATTTTTTCTAAATATTTAACTATTTTTCATGGGTGTGCTTATACAGACTGTAACAAAATACGTGTCCGACCCGTGATGTGGTTATTAGGTATCGTGAGACGGTTCGTAAGTCGAACTCAGAATTTTGACAATTTCACCATACATTATTTTGTTATAATTCAAAGGAATTTTACAGCGTTTTCGATGAAAGCTTCAAATCGGCTCCTTTTTTTCCGACTTCTTCAACAATTATCGTCATATTTCAACAACAGAAAACATTAATTAATTATACACATTAACCTTCCTATTGAATCACTTTATCCATTGGTGAAACTGTATGAAAATCCGTTCAGTAGTTTTTTAGTTTATCGCGTTCATACAGACAGACAAGAAACGCGGTGGACTTTGTTTTATAATATGTAGTAATGTTTGGAGGTCTCGAATATTCGATTTAGTGTTTTTAACAAGAAATTTGAGTGTTTTGTGGACTGTTTTCTTTTATCTTAAAAACCTGATATCAATTTAACGCCAATTTCATTAGAAATCTGATGCATTATAAATACAACAAATATATTTATTTTAAATAATTACTATACAGAATGTAACAAAATACGTGTCCCACCACATTAGGTATCGTGTCAGGTCAGTTCTATTTATGTAATCAATTCCCTGAATCACACCCTGAATAAAATTTAATTAAACTAAATAATGACAATTCGAAATCGAATATTCGAGACCTCCAAACATTTTTCATAATTTTGACTTCTACTTCGATCTCATTGAAATAACTTGTCAAGTAGAAGTTACTTGGTTTACAGGATTGTATTAAATGTAATTAGATACAGTCAGCTCGGACTGAAACTCAGTATTTTCTCTTGTCTACAATTTCAATTACAAAATGTCAGTCAAATACCATTTAATTTATAAATGTATATCCTGTCAGAAATTCAGAAAATGATTAATGGCAAACCGAATATAATCAGATAAAATTTACTAATTTTGTTACATTAATCCCTTACAATTAATTGGTATTATTGTTATCAATCCCTTGTATTTTTTTACGACAAATATTTTAAGTTATTATTTAATGTAGTATGTAAGCTATACAATGAATTTATGTATATATTTATGTGGTTTTGTCTAAAATAACACTTATTGATCAGTCAGCTGCCAGTTGTACACGCACAATTAAGTGGGAGTGATCAAAATATTTTATCAAGTAATAGGTTCGAATGGTGTCGCGGCTAGTGAATGTCACATGACACATAACGTCGTTGATTTAAGACTTTTATATTATACTGTGTTATATAGAACATAATTTATACTATCTATACTTCTATACTAATACTAATATATTAATAATATTATAAAGAGGTAAGATTTGTGTTTTTGTATGTTTGTTTGTAATGTTTTCACACAAAAACTACTGGGCTGATTTTAAAAATTCTTTCTCTATTAGAAAGCTGCACTGAGCTTCACTGAGTGACAAAGGCTATATAACATTTTCAAAAAAAACTAGAGATACATACTAAAAATGCAATAATATAACCCAAGGTGTGAAAAAATTAGTCATAAAAAATCTGTCATCGCGTGTGCTGCGGAAACTATTGATGATAGAATGATAGAATATATATAGATAGAAATAAATGTTCTACAGTATTATAGAATGTATTAATATCTACGAAATAGTCCGCGATACCATATGTCAATGTACTGTTAGTTTTGCCACTATAACTACTTTTTTACATTTTAAAAGTTGATCATAGTGCCAAGTGTCCACTTTAAATTATTTGGATCGCACTTTTCGTTTAGAAGTTATGATGTGTATAAAAATTCTCTTAAGTGAGAAAAATGTCACGGTTTAAACAAACTGTAACTGTCCTACGATTATTCTATTAACAAATATTAATTTACGTATTTACTTTATATAACCGTCTTTAAATTTTCGCGGACGAAGTCGCGGGCGAAGTGCTAGTCATTATATAAATAGATAAACCAAATACCATAATAAGATATTAAGTATATAAATTTTGTAAAATGATATAAATCAAATGTGGTTTTATTTAATACTGTGTGTGTTTTTACATGAAGTGATTACATATAACTTCAAAAGTAAAATATCTCTAGATAGACCCAAATTAAAGATAGTTATTTAAAAATGGACTTCATTAGAAAAAAATACTGTGGGAGTAAAATTAGTGTTAAGCTCCTAAAACGAACAAAAAAGTATTTGCTACTAAAATAACGAAATGTTGCAATTAATTTGTTCGTTTCCACATTCACTTAATATTAAAATTTTATATTTAAATATAAATCGTCGATTAATACCTACGTAATGTGCTGGTTTTTATCCTACTATACATACTACATACATGTATCATTTGATGATATCCTCCAGACCGATCTCGGCCTCGTCGACCAATATCAAGAAATATTAGCCGACAACGCATAACATAATATAGTGCACAAATGCGTGCGCAAACACAGATATTCCCTCATTATTATAATCCGACGGTATGGCAATCCGACACGATTGAAAATATTTCAGGCACAGAACCAACCGCTTTACACGCTTTCTGTGACACAGGAGTGTACACATTAAACTCTCAGACTACGAGCTGCTATTGAGAGTCATTGACCTAAAAAAAAATTATCAGCTTGACCTGGGGTTTGAACCTAGGACTGCTGGATCTACGGCTTCTATCTAGCTACCAACGAGGCAGTCACATCACATACATTACTGTATAATTCACATGTCGCAATTACATTTGTCAAATGGCTATAATTACGTTACAACAATTTTATAAATTGTTTTTTTAAAGTAAAGTAAATTCGATTAACACTATTAATTAATCAACAGCTATAAATTAGATAAAATACTACGTAAGGTAATATTTACCGAAAATAATAAATATTAAAAAAACACTTACGACTAAGTGACAATCCAGCCAAAAAAAAGTATAGTATAATTTGTTTCCACATTATTTTAAATTTGAATAATAAAAGTATCACGATATATTCAACACTACACGTTCTACAAATGAGTCCAAATTATTTCGCTTTTATATTTGCTCTCTATCTTATTAAATTATCTTATCTCATTGCCCGATATCATCATTTTAATTAGAACCATACTAGTAAGAGCGCGATGAGTTGTTGACTAATATTATCGTAAATGGAATTATATATTTTTTTAGGAATAGGAATTTTCTTATTTCTGAATCTCGAAGAAACATCACTCGATTACTCTTCAAACACAAACACAGCAGCTAAGTAGTGCTAATTATAATATATATTAATTAGTAAGAATGAGTGGTGAAACCCAGACGGGCTTGGGGAAAGTCCTACTACCAAATTAATCTTCACTGATATTATAAATGTGAAAGTGAGTTTGTATGTTTATTTACTTGTTTCTTTCGCTTTCACGTCAATGATACAAAAGAGGACATAGGGTATCTAACACTTCACCCCTTTAGACGCGGCAGGGCCCCGGACGGACACTAGTATTTAGTAACCCTAAGATAACTAACCAATCTTGAGCGTTCCTGTATATTCTCAAATCCCATCTCTATCTAAAAGTACCTACGCTAATATTCTACTACAAATGGCACGCATGAGAACTAAAATAACGTATTTTCTATTATCAGTTGATATTGCTAAATCATACATATACGCGTTTAACATTAATACCTTATGCCGAAATTTAATACAATTACAAATTTTTACTTCAATCTGAATATCAAGATAATATTTCATCGGATTTTATAGAAATCAATTTTCAAGGGAAAGAACGGGTGAAATTAACTAGATACCATACTCTTTCTGGTCCCTCTGGAATAAAGTTCTAGATAGACAAATTACACGCGTGTATGTTCCCCGTCCTATATAAACATACACCAAGTTTGAATTGGGTATTTATGGTTGACCATTATGTTCACGAGGTCTTTACTTTGGTCGACACACACCTATACTAATAAGAAAATATATTACATAGTAAATGTTATGGAATAACAAGTCCTGACTGACTGACTGACTGACTGACGGATTCGTCATCGCCGAGCGTAATCTGTTAAAGTAAGGGCCATGAAATTTGGTTAGTAGGGTCGTTTTAAGAAATTTTGGATTTTCTACCCCAATTGAGTGAAATATGGGTTGAAAGTTTGTATCGCAAGTCTGTTGTTTTTTATGTAAGGAGGATGAAATTTTATATTATATGGATGAAATTTTTTATAGCTTCTGTTTAGAAATAAATAAATACGTATTTCAGGGTTTTTAAAAACTAACCCGCAAGAGGATGAAATAGAGGAAAAAGTTTGTATGGTGGGTCCGATACCCCACATGACACGGTTAACTATATCCAAAATTTGTACCGCCGTTTCTTGACCTTTTCTTGATCTTGGACCCTGTTTTTATGATTTAATTACAAATGTATAGTTTTCAGATTTTTCCCTATACTTGTAGTATATAACGGTATTACTTGCCAAATTTCGTTGTTCTAGGTTGATTTCCTTCAGTGTCGAAACATACTTTTTGCGGGATAAACGGTATCTTTTACGTTTACTTGATTTTTTCACAACTTCGTGAGACTGCGGACTTCAGTATATAGTTTTAATTTCAACTCGATACCTCCACGCGTTCCTGAGATAAAGCTTCTTGACAGACAGACATCCAGACACAGGGACGGACGGACGGATAACAAAGTGATCCTATAAGGGTTCCGTTTTTACCTTTTGAGATACGGAACCCTAAAATGGTCTGATCTGCTTGAAATATTCTGTTTTTACAGCTATAATAGACCATAATTAATATATTATTTTTGATTATGTTGCGAGCAAATCCGCGGAGCCGGTAGTACATATATATTTAGCATTTTATAACAGACTCGTTGTTGCTTTATGGAATAGTTACTATTTCATCTTTGGACTTTTACCAAAGTTTAAAAATTATAAAGTTTCTTAATACTTATTCTGTATGCATTGATGAGTTATACTTACTACCTTTTTGTGAAACTTTCGACCATTCATAATTCAAGATATAGATAAGGACGGATGATGTAAAACTCTTATCGCATTTTATTGAAATTATCTATTGTCCAAAAACTTTGTTATAGAGCCTTGATGATGATTTACTTTTTTATATCATAGGTAGGCGGACGAGCATACGGACCACATGATGGCAAGCTGTCACCAACACCCATAGACATGGTCATTGAAAGCGATGTTAACCATCGTTTACATCGCCAATGCGCCACCAACCCCGGGGACTAAGATGTTATGTTCCTTGTGCAGGCACAATTACATTACACACACAACACAGAAGAGAACACTTATAATAAATATGTTTACTTAGCTTAAAGCAGGAACTTATTATATTTTGACTTTAATATTTCGTATTCATCAGCACATATTTATAATGTATTTAAATCTTAAGATCACATTGGACCGAAGATAGTGACTGACAAGGTGTCGCTACACTTAGAGGCACTTGAGTTACTAGTTTTGAAGATGCTGTGTGATAATTAAATAAATACAAAGTTTTAGGCCAAGTAGTTTGTTTTTTCAATACAATACACATTTAATTACGTCACGAGTGACAGTGTCAGCTGATTATCTCTCTAAGTTTATTATAGTGAATAATTATTAATACATAGTTTTACGTGACAATAAGTGAATTATAATACTTATAATAACAACTATTATTCGTGGAAGTGTTATCGTGGAGCAAAAATTTATACTTATTAATTAAAAACAGAAAAAAATCATACAGTGTACGGACGATCAGCTGTTTTCTTAACATACCCACCAGTACATGTTAATATAAAACTTTATGGCTATAAGTAAAAAACTTTTTATATAAAGAAAAACATTTATTAAAAACACAAGTGAACAGTGCTACATAAAAAATATAATTATTACTATCTGAACTTTGGAATAGTACATAAAACATTTAAAATACAATTTCAATAGTTAGTGTTAAGTGCAATTTAGTAAACAATCTGAGTGTTTTCATTTAAAAAGTAGTTGTAATTGAATATTTTTTACAATGACAAATAAATGCAATCTGTGTGGTAAATTCATAGCAGCGGTAGATAGGGCTAAATGTTCTCGTTGTACAAGCACGTACCATCGAGCCTGCGTTAACATAAGCCCGAAAGGTTTGGCGCCGACAAAATGGCAATGTCGTGACTGCAAGGGGAAGACTAAACCTCTTAATAACTCCCCAGACCCCCCCGTGCCAGAAATGAGTGAGGATACTTTTGTTGACGCTAGCATGACGACGGACGGCTCACGGATTCTCGTCAATGAAATTAGATTGCTGCGAACCGAACTTTCAACGTTTGGGCGAGAGATGGCGCAATGTAGGCAAGAGCTTACGCACATCAATACCGCAATAAATGACTTCAACACACGGGTTGATAAGATAGAGGAGAGACTTTCAACGCTAGAATTACGTATTGCCGATTGTCCGAATGCCTCTGTGGTTTCCGCGGACCAAGATATAATAACGCAACTACGACAAGAACTAAACGAAAAAGAGCAAGAAAATCTTTTAAATGACGTTGTTATACAGGGCCTAGCAGAAAAGCCAGCGGAAAATACAGTTCAGATTGTCAGCTTGGTGGCGTCCAAAATCGGTATCACGGTGGATGACAGGGATATAGTCTCAGCTGAGCGAGCGGGGCCCCGCCGCGGTCTCAATGAAGGCGAGGAGCGACCGCACCCCCGGCCGCTCATTGTGCGCCTCACTAGACGTGCGGTGCGCGATCAGCTACTACGGGCGGCACGAGTGCGTCGTACTGTGGACTCGACGGGTATTATTGAAGGACAGCCGCGACGTTTTTATATTAATGAACATCTGACAAGAACGAACGCCCAGCTATTGTTTAAGGCTCGCGAAGAAGGTCGACGCAAGGCGTGGAAGTTCATCTGGACAAATGCAGGTCGTATCTTTGTCCGAAAAGATGCCAACTCCATGTCTCATCGCATACGGTCTGAAAATGATATTATGAAATTTTTTGGAGTCGATTAAATTGGAAACTCATGTATACTGGCACTCATAATGTATTCTTAATTTTAATTTTTACATTAGCTAAATGTTATACTTCATATTTCGTCTTTCTTAGCAAGTATGTACAACTTAGTCAACATCTTGCAAAAATCTGTAGAAACGTTATAATAATATTTGTTATTATTTTAGAAAATTATATTATATTCTTTTGTTATTTTTATATCTCAATACTGTGTCGAATAGGAGTGTGCAACTATGGTATAATGATAAGGTACTGTTTTGTTGCTATATATCTGTTTTTAACTCATATATTTTTAATAACTTATACAACTACAATTTATAAATATACATATATACATAAATACTCATTATATAAAAATATTACAATTCTATTAAAACTTACAATTTTACTAATGTTTATAAGTATAGTATACTTTTATTTTAGAACATGTAAATTATATGACATCTACCCTATCTTTACAATATATATAAAAACTAAAAAGTATAATTGGTTGTATATTAAAATTTTTAAAAAATCTCTTAAATGTTGCAATGTTGAATAATAAGAAATTAAAAATTGGCTTCCTAAATAAGGGTTCATTAAGAACTAGGCATGAGGATTTTAGTTGATACTGTCATTGCGTGGCTACAAGGGAGACAGCTGAAAATCAGCAGAGGGATAAAAATCCCTCATAGCCTGAGCTGTCTCCTTTTGACTGCACACAAGTTTTCTTTTATTATATCTTTCTTTGTTTATGTTGTTTTTATATCCATTTTTGTATATATTCTTTTTTTTTATCTTTATATGTGTGTATGTCAATAAATGTTTTCTTTCTTTCTTTCTTTCTTTCTTAATTTACTCTTTTAAATATATTGCATAAATCTCTGTTGCTTGGAGGCTTCTAATAGGCCAACTATGCGGAACAGAAAGTTAAATAGAATTGAGTTTTTCTAAAAGGGTTTGACCAAAGAAGGAACTAAAGTTTAAAATGAATAATTATGCAAGTCATCAGCCGTATATTAAAATAATGTTTCGCTGGCTGGAGAACGAATTTACCTGTTTTTATTTAATTGATATCCACGGAATAAATCTAAATTTAAATTAAATATGATAAAATAAATTTGGAACTTAGCATCAACATCATCTAGGTACCTACATTTTTCGTTGGATACTTTCAAGCTGGATCCCTGAATGTAGGAACACACTGACGAATCAATGTCACAGAGTTTCTGTTTGACGTGAGTCAGTAAACCCGTAATTGTAAAATAACCAATGAAATATAAATTACAGAGCCTCAAAAAATTGTTAGTGATATTCCTCGATAGATATTTATTGTAGACTAGCTGTGCCCGCGACTTCGTCCGCGTGGTATAATGACTTTCGGCAGCATTTTTTTATTTTAGGCTAATTATTATGCAAAAATCAGATACCACAACAGCCCGTTTTCTAAGGCATTTCCTGCCTCGTACAATCACTCCGTGGAACCAGCTTTCGCCGGCGACTTTTCGAACCGATACGACATGAAAACCTTCAAGAAGAGAGCGGCTCTCGGTACTCTTTCCTCAAAGGTCGGCAACGCACCTGCAAGTCCTCGGATGTTGCAGATGTCCATGGGCGGTGGTAGTCACTTTCCATCAGGTGAGCCTCCTGCTCGTTTGCCTTAATTAAAATGAGCTATTTAAAGTATTTTTCTGCAAATTTATTTAAGTACATTTTTATGCACGACTTTTTTAGTTTTTCCATCTTTTGCTAAATCATAAAGATTTTTCGGATGGCATAGGTACATAGGCATACATAGAATGCCACATACAATTGTCCATGGGAAAACTGTTTTTTTCTAAATAAACACCTGCAATCTTAAGCGGCTGTCCTTATGACGCATCTAAAAGCCGAGTTTGCTCTAATTTTTTAGCAGCCCTTTGAGAGGCGTTACGTTTAGTATCTAATCGTTGCCGTGCTTGACTTTGCTCCAAGGTCTCAACAGCTCCCTGAGCTGAGTGGCGTTCGGCATCTAAAATCCGACGCCCTTCGTTTTGCCAATGAATTCAGACGTACATAGAAGCGCAGTTCTTAAGGATTTCGTATGCCGATTCCAAGTGGGGCCTGCCCCCAGCTTAGTTCGTAGTTTGTCGGCGCTGGCGTCATTTTCCGTCTCTCTTGCTGTCATAGTTAAAATACACTGGGGGAACGTCCATGTCTCTTGCTCTCGTAGTTAAGATACGCTGGGAGAACATCCTTTGCAATGCGTAAGAGAGAGACAGCTGCCGCAGCGCGACTGCCACGCTACCAAGCGGCATTTTGAGTCGCAGAAAGTTTATCAGCAGAGCGCCTATAAGAATTCTGCTTCAATGTACGTCTGAATTCATTGTTTTTGCCCTTGAGTCTCAGCAGCTCTTTGAGACGCAAGGCTCTCGGCATTTAAAACCAAACGGGCTTGGGCTTGAGTCTGGTCTTCAGACTCTTGGCTTCTAGCAATTTTCGCAAGGCGAGCTTTGGCAGAACTACTCGCTAAATTAGATGAATTTTTTAGGCATATGTATTACAATTAATACAACGTAATTAAACAAAAAAAATCTTCTACTAATTCGTACACGAATCAAAACATTACGCTCTTTATTTAAAAAAGTAGTGTTATTAAAATGAAATTAACATAACACCTATAAGTACCTAATTACACTTTGTTTTATTATAGACGAAAACAAAAAAAAAAAACACCGACGAATTGATAACCTCCTCCTTTTTTTGAACTCGGTTGAAAAGCCTCCTATTACGAAAGTTTCATTCGTCTTTTTTTCTTAGTTACACTATTTTATAAGCACATAAATTATTTAAGAACCTATATAAATTTGTAAGAACCTATATAAACTTTTATTAACCCAAATAATCAAAACCTCTATAACGTTTTACACTTAATTTAACTTATGAATGCAAACAAAAACATTAAAATTACTTTAGGTTGTAAAATAAGTTTCAAGCTTCGAGCTTTAAAAATGAAGTAATTTCCATACAAACTTACATCCCCTATTTCAACCCCTTTCTTTCTTTCGCCTTAAAAAGTAGCTTATGTGCCTTTCTCAGGCTCTAGACTATCTCTGTACCAAATTTCATTGAAATTGGTTTAGGTTCAGTAGCTTAGGCGTAACACACAACTACAATTACTTTCGCATTTATAATATAATTAGTATAGAGTATAGATTACCTACAGCGCGGGCGATAGCTAGTTTAATATATGGTCCCGAAAAAAATGTTTTACATAATTAAATTAATTGTGACAGCTCAGAGATCGAAGATCGATCATAAATCATTCAAATTTTAAGTTTGAACGTTATTGAGGTTCTTTTGCCAAAAACTAAATGTAACCAAAGACTACCAAAGCTACTGAGTTACTTATCCTATCCTTTTCAAACTAACAAATGATGTTGATGGTTAATAATAATAAAAAAAAATCCAAAAAATAACTGTTTTATTGAAACAAAAAATAAGGTGACTAGATGAGTAAGAGCTTCAATAATATAGAAAAGTTAGATAACAGTTTTACTTAAAGTTTCATAAGTGCTCATTTGACGACTAACAGAGTGGATTAGTTTTAATATATTATAATTTTTTAGAGGAATATAAAATGATGTGATGACACTTATAGCATTTTAATTATACATAAATCAGTTAAGTTTTTAGTAATAATATCTACACAATCACTAAAATGAACAAATATAAAATATACCTACATCACATAGCTAAAACATCACAATATAAAGTGAAATCAATAAGATGTAATAAGATTATTTTTTACCCAATAAAATTAATTACTATGAAAACCAAATATTAACAAAATCTAAATATAAATTAGATAACATGGCTAAAACATTATACCTAACTTTAAATAAGGTATTAAGAATTATTATTAATATAAAAGTGTGTAAGTTAATAAATTAACTATATATTCTTTTAAACCAAATAAAATTAAAAGGCAAGCAAGAATATAAGAATAAGACTACAGTTGCAAATTTATAGCAAACAAAGAACAAAGATTGAATATTAAGATAGTTTGAAACTATATATATATATATATATATATATATATATATATATATATATATATAATTAATAAATTAATTTCATTTATTAACACAGTTTTATTAGCTTGACCTGGATGTACCTATCTATGTAATGGAATCTTTCAATGCAATTTTTACCCAATTCGAGACGTCCAATTAATTTGAAAATTTGCTTACAAATTAAAGACTGATGACACTACAAAAAGGAAGTGGGCTAAGCTTTACATTAACTGCCGTCGAGTTGGGGGTTGATATTTTTTTTACAGAAAGGTTACATTATTATAAACACACACACAAAGTTTCAACATACGGAAACGCGTAGTTTTTGAGAAAAATTTTTTTGAAAATTGATTATTTTTGCAATATTTATGTCAATCTGGTAGGGACTTCCGTCGAGTTGGGGGTTGATATTTTTTTTACAGAAAGGTTACATTATTATAAGCACACACACAAAATTTCAACGTACGGAAACGCGTAGTTTTTGAGAAAAAAAATATTGAAAATTAATTATTTTTGTAAATATTCAATTGTCCAAGTTGTCATAATGTCCATCCCAGCGTATCTCAAGCCATAATTATTGCCAGCCAGAATCAATATTAATTGTTTGCCCATCAGAATTTACTGGAATATGCACATCCTCTCTTTTCTGTACTGTGTGATGTTTCAAATGACTGTTGTAATAATCTTTGACGTATGTTTAAGCTGAGCTCAACCACTTTTTTACACATAAATTTATCACTGATCAATGACTGTCAATTTATCGAAGTCACATTTTAAGCTGAGATTTTCTAGACTCGTGATAAACTCGTTTATATCTTCGTGTTCCCTTTTTTTTTCGCTGGAAAAACGCATTTACGCATTTCCCCCACATGAAGTGGAGGGGTATGTGGGGCTCACCGGCGCTGAAGGCGCCGAAATACCCACTAAAAAACCAGATGTATTCTCTCCGTCTGGTCGGGGGGCTCCACGGGATCGCTTGCGCATGCTACCGTGATCTTCGGTGTTTTTTTACCAATCATTGTAATAAGATTGCAATTATTCTTTTCTCACTCTTATCTAGGCCAGTAGTTAATAAATATAGTCCAAAATGCTGTAGCCACTTTTTTCATGTTAAATTGTTGTAAATTTCGTTGATTATAAACAACTTTGGTACGTTAAACGTTTGAATTTTTATCCGCTATTTTAAAAGTTTTGACAGAAGCCCATGAAACACGAATTGATGATAAAATAAACCTATTTTATTAAGTTAATTACTATTACTTTTTTTAGGCTTTTTATGCAGAAACAACACACTAAACCAGTAAAACACGAATTTTGTAATGAAACTTTTTGATTTTGACAACTGTCACTAACAACGCGCGTACTTTTTGTACAGATCATTTATAGATTTTTAGTAACAAAGCTAAACTTTTAATAAATAAATATATCAAATAATAGGTCAAATTATAGGATAAATCTTAAGCAAAAGAGTATATTGTACATGTAATCTTTTATCTCTTCTCAGTTTTGATTACCATTACCCATTACCCATTTTAATAAATGTTCTACGTATATCTTTAAATTGACATAACTTTTTTATTTATGAACCGATTGAAATAAAACAAACACTAAATTCTAAGTGAAGTATGCCACAATACTTTAGTGAAAACCGCACTCAAATCCGTTAAGCCGTTTTCAAGATTAGCGTGCACAAACGCACAGACAAACAGACAAACAGACAAAAATTCTAAAAATCATTGTTTTGGGTTCTATTGTGTGTATAAAGACCCCCAAAAATAGTTTTACTCAAATATCTTTCATGTACAGACAACGACCAGTTACAGATTTATTATATGTATAGATAAGATTTATGGTAGAAAACAAAAAAGATAACGATAAAATAATGCAATCGTACTCGGCTTATACCATTTATTCAATTCATTATGGTATATATGTTTATCGTTTCGTCAAAGTCAAACTTTGTGCTTTGGACGTGGTAAATATTGGTAAGCTAACAAGTAAAATTTAGATACGACATACCTGAAGTTGCAAAGATTTTTACAGGTATGAAATTAAAAAAAAGTGAAAATATTTAATCAAAAGAAATGTTTCTAACGTTTAGTATTCACTCAAGAGTAGCTTAGAAAGTTTCTCGTCAATTACTACGATTGACGCTTTTATGTAATAATGTATGAGGTTTTTATAAGCGATGGGAGGGCAGAAGCCACATTATAGTTGATAGCTCGGCAAGCCGGCGCCCAGAATTTTTGTTCCGCTATGTGATAAAACTCATGTAAGCGTATATAAAAGCTTACTACACAGAAGACGGAAGTATAAACTATGGTTAGCTAATTTATCTTTTATGCCCTTGTTAATATTATTAACTACCTATTTCACTACGCTACAAAAACCCGTAGGGCTAGACATGTACTATAAAAAAAAAATCATGCAAAAACAAAAAGTCCGGTTCATATTATGGAATTTCCATAATAGTTTAATTTTAGGACGGACATAGACTAAATAGTATTTATTTGTATTTTATAAATAAAGGTTTTAACGTCAATGAAGTTTGAGAGATAATTGTCATCTGTTCTCTCCAAAACTATAATAAATTAGCTGTCTGCCCCAACATCATACTGGTAAATGATTCTATCCCGAGCAAATTTTAACCAATGAGATAGTAAAATTAACCAACTGATCTAATTGCCCGTACTGCGCTATCGTACAACACGCTCTGCTTATTTCTATGTACATGTATGTCAATTTCCTGTACATTTTGATCAGCAAAATTGTCGGTCCCGGAGCTTTAGGAACGAACGCTGTCAAACAGATAATAGTTTTATATAGGAGATTTATAATTTTCCAAGATGTTTACCGAAAATTAGGTTAGTAATTGGTAGGTGCCACCCACTCATCAGAAATTCTA
Source organism: Nymphalis c-album (assembly GCA_963151315.1). Classification (NCBI taxonomy): domain Eukaryota; kingdom Metazoa; phylum Arthropoda; class Insecta; order Lepidoptera; family Nymphalidae; genus Nymphalis; species Nymphalis c-album. The sequence continues at coordinate 8,128,251 of OY720588.1, forward strand.
CCCCAAACAGCAGTGTTTCGTACTGTTATTTTCCGGTTTGAAGGGTGAGTAATTACAGTGTAATTACAGGCACAAGGGACATAATATCTTAGTTCCCAAGGTTGGTGGCGCATTGGCGATGTAAGCGAAAAGCGGTTAATATCTCTTACAATGCTACTGTCTATGGGCGTTGGTGACGACTTAACATCAGGTGGCCCATATGCTCATCCGCCTACCTATACTATAAAAAAAAAACGTTTGTGAGGTTATTTTAAATTAGTATGGTCCAATCATAACTTATTGCTAAGGAAATAAGGTTGAATATGGTACAACCGTTATTGTACATTTCTGTCATTCATGGCGTAAGATCGTAAGTGAATGTCAATACAATCCAAACCGCACTTTATGGCTCGGGAACAAGGCATAGCTTAGGTTAAAATTACTAAACCGTTTTATATAGTTTTCTTCATTATATGGTCGGTGCCACATTTGAGTATTGTTTTTGTTCGTGAAGCGTTAGCTAGTAGTATTGATGATGTTGAGTTCCATAATATGAAGATTACAAAATCGTTCAAAAAACTCGTTGACAGGAAGTATTAAAAAAATTTGATTTCAGGGGGCGCTAAGATTTATCTCAGTAAACATTAAATCAACTTGAAACCGGGGTTGGCTGGGGACAGTTAAAGCCCCAAAAGGCTGCTTATTTTCAAGTCAACTTATAATTTCTTTCTGGGTCATTCTTTTAGTAATTTTTTTTTCGAGCTCTTAAATCTCTTTTGAAAAAATATTAATCAAAATTCTTATATATGTTTTTTAACTTCTTAATCATTAAAGAATGCGTCATGTAATTGTTTTGTTTCTAGATTATTTTTCGACAATCATCAATTTCACATCAATGACTAAAGTTTAGTTCATGCTAAAAGTTTTTATGTTATTTCAATATAGAACTCATCTAGGATAAGTTCGAGCTTTCTCTGTGTCGCTTTTATTTGTTTCGCAGACTTTAAATATATTTTAGAGATGTCTAGGTAAAAGGTGGTCTTTGTTATGATTGTATATTGATGAAAGTAATTGTGCTTTTAAATGATTTGTAAAAAAACCTATAGGTACCATTGTAATGTACAGGACTCGTCAAAACCCCAAACAATCCCATATTCCTCTCCTATTTCACTATATACACTAGATGGCACTATCATAAAATCAGCTAATGTTATCCAAATGACATATACTCATACATATATACCATATATACCATGCCTACTAATAGATGTAAGTCAAAATTGACTTTCTAGTTTTCCTTAAATAACTGACTCCCCACACTGTTCATTACTTGGTGGTTTTAAATATAAACGAAGTAAGCTAAACTAAATCATGTAATAATAAATTAGATATTCCCAAGCGATCATTCTAAAATCTAAATTCATCATTGTAATAATGTACATATAAACACATTTTATTTTTATACACAGCAGACCAAACAAAGGGGCCCCTTAATTTTAAATTGAAACTTCCTCAATCATCGTCACTATAAAATAAAACCTTTTACCGTCAATGTACGGCCGATAAAGATGCTGTGTGCTTTATACTATGTTTGTATCTAAAAGCAAGGGGCATGTTAGTAGCTGGTAGTAAAAATACTAAACTCAGTTTTTCACCTTCGTCCAGTTTTCTGGTTTTATTTTCGTGTTCAGAAGTTTTTTCTATCAGTCTCATGGGTAGACGTGATATAATCATTTAGTACTCCCAATTTCAACGAAGACGCCGTTTTTAATGATTTTATGGTACTCACTTTTTTATGTTAGAGGGGGCAAACGAGCAGGAGGCTCACCTGGTAGAAAGTGACTACCACCGCCCATGGACATCTGCAACATCCACGGACATGCAGATGCGTTGCCGGCCTTTTAGGAAAGAGTACGCTCTCTTCTTAAAGGTTCTTAAGTCATATCGGTTCGGAAAAGTCGCCGGCGAAAGCTGGTTCCACAGAGTGATTATCACTCTATATGATACTATTTCACTATTATTAATGACTGCCCCTTGAGCAAAATTTTGCTCGCTCTCTAACCATTTAACTTTTTATATGATCTTGCAAGTCTTTTTTATAATAATAAAAAAATAAAATTTTAATATTGATTATATTTTATCGTATCTCAGTGTTAGAAACTTACAAAAATATTAAGTTTTACTGGACATGTCGAAACAAAAAACATTTTGATAAATAATAACATTTCTTGTTTTAATTAAAGAAAATCCTTTACATTGTACATAAGATATTCGAACTGTTCTTGCTCTTATTATATAAGTACATGAGTAATAAAATACGAATACTTGGTAATCTTATTTAAAAAATCAATTTTGTTACTTGTTTTCGTAGACCGCTGAAAAGCTATTCAACCAAAGGCAATAATGTCTACGTCGTAATTTAAATTACTTGATTAAATTAAACCTAAACAGAGATATAAGTAGATAAGAGGTTATGGTAAATACAAATGCTGATATTTGCGTGATTGCGGTCTCTTTTGACGAAGGTAGAATCTGGCCTTTCGTTTATCTACATATTATAAACGGATAGGTTTCACTATGCTCTTAATATATGTTTAGGTACTTACTTACCTAGCATTATTTCAAATAAGCATCAACAATATTAAGCTTTAAATAATTTAAAGATAAATCTATCACTGCTTAAATGTATATTATGGAAATAATAATATGGCATTCAAATACCGTAATCGCTTTTTGTTTTATAAAATTGTTTGAATATTTAAAAACACATTGAATTCAATTCTTATATTCTAAGACATTTATAACATACACAATTTTAACATCGACCAATAATAATTAAACACGAGGAAAGTACTACTTATAAGTGAATGAACAAATCTTCAACAAAGTAAACTCAATCAAGCAAATGATTGCGGTTAATAACCACGAAAGTTCATTATTTGAACACTGGTTACATGGTACAGACCAAAAAGGTAAATCGATACATTTTTTATTAATCACATGTTAATCGAACACAAAATATTTAAGAAATTATTAAGACTACGCTACGTCAGTCGCTTTGTAAATTTTTATTTATTTTTATTCATACTATGCGTTCTGAAAATATAGTATATGAAATAGCAATAATAATCCTTAAATAAAAATCAATGTTAACTGTTCCAGAAATTCGCTTGTTAATTTAATAAAAATAATAAATTTATTAAAATATTTTAATGTATAGACTCGATCGAATTTCAGTAACTTGAATATCCCACTGCTGGGCTACGGCCTCTTACGTTCACGTTTACGTTCCTCATTTGAGGAGAAAGTTTTGGAGCTTATTCCACGAAGCTACTCCAATACGTTTTTTCTATCTAATTGGTTTTTCTATACACATATAACATAATTAAAAATTGACACAATATGCAGGTTTCCTCGCGACGTTTTCCTGCACCGTCAAGCACGAGAGGAATTTTAATCACAAATTAAGATCATGAAATTCAGTGGTGCTTGACCGGGTTTGAATCCACGATCATCGGTTAAGATTCACGCGTTCTTACCACTGGGCCATCTCTGTAATCGATAGACTAAGAAAATTAAATAGGACTTTTCCTATATAATATTTCCTATATAAATATGGCCATAAAAACACCAAATAAAAAAATATAGTATTTTTTATTAAAAAAGTTTATGTCTCTTTTTGATTTATCTTTTGCAATCAAACAAACCGTATGATAAATATATTTAATATCGAAATATTTATTTCATTTAATGATTTTCCATACGATAACTTAAGAGAGAAAATAACCTAAGATGTATGAGCCTATTCAAGGGATGGCTCATAATCCCTATTACATTTCGAATACTTCTGACTAAAATAATCGTATTTCTATGAGATTATCCATGGGTCTGGTTGAATATGGTAAGTGATGGACGCCGATAGCGTTCTAGAAGTATTTTAACCCAATTCAGTTTGGTCAGGAGCCAAATGTTTGTTCGTGGTCGTATTTACAATATTGACAATTTTCTTTTGCATGAAAGCTTTTATGAAAAGGAACAACGTTTATAAATGCGTATTAATAGATTAAATACATATAAACTTGTTATGTATTACGAAAGGAGTTTATATGTTACTTGATTGTGATTTTTAATTTGTTAATTTAATGTTTAGTAAATTTATTTCTTATTTACATATTTTATTCAGTAGAATAAAGAAAATTTGCAAGTTAAATGTTATATATGTTGTACGTTATATCGTATTCAGTAATAAAAGTTTAATACAAATTTCAATGCTTGGTTTGGTTATATATTACGAGTAGCCTTTTATTAAATTGTATTCAAATAAATATTTATGTATCGAACGAGTTTAAAAAAAATACAACTGGCGAACATAATTTATATATTATTTGCTCGGCCAGATAAATAATTGTTCTGATAGTAATAATGGCATAAGAATCATTAATATTTCTTCTAAGTCTGTACCGCTCAAAATCAGTGAGATAGGTTAACCTATTTCAGGTTTGAGTATACGAGTATGTATTGAAATCAAGTATCAAACATCTGAAGAGTTTTTTCAAAAGGAAACCATAGACGTGAAGACATAATTAATCAATTTATCAAGTTCCGGGTATGATTTAATTTCCGGTACGGTCGTCGTCTTATGATAAAGAGTATTTACTAGAATATTAACTTGTATTTATTTAAGAAAGCAATCCTTAATTTATTTTGAATCGTTACCTTTTAAGTCAGTATATATATTTTTTTGTTTTTATCTTTAATAGGTAAGCGTTTGACCGTTATCTTGCCTGATGGTAAGCAACGACACGGTCTAGGGTGGAGCACGCTTGCCTAGAAGAAACCTGTTTACTCTGGATTTGAAGACACCAACGTTGTAACTGTCGGGAAATACAGACTCAGGCAAAGTATTCCACAGTTTTGCGGTGCGAATGAGGAAGGTGGATTTTCGAATCCACCTTCCTCATCTTCGCACTTCGTACGTAGGCGGGGAATTTCTACGGTGTACCTTTGGCGCTTAGGTCGCGTTTGCCTGGTCGCCCGATAGTGGAAGGGGGCGGGCGGAATTAACTCGTGTAATTCCTGAGCACTCTCCGAAATGCATCCGATAGAACACTGAAAGTGACGCAACTATACGTCGATGTTCTAGACTTTGGAGCTTAGACTCAACCAATGTGTCATCTCCTATCAGCCTCCTGGCACGTCTCTTGATCAACTCTAGAGCCTGAAGGTGAGACTAAGTAGAGCCGTCCCAAAGGTGAGAGCAGTACTCCATACAAGACATGACTTTTGACGCTTTGTTTAAGATGAGCAGCTGTTCTGGAGTAAAGTACTGTCTCACCTTGGAGAGGATACCAAGTTTTTGTGCGGCTATTTGGGCTTTGGACTCAATAAAAGAGCGAGAGAGAGAAATTTAGAGTCGATGCGAGAGTAACGCCAAGAAGCTCAAGGTGGTCAGTTATAGGCACGGAAACATTTCGGAAAGAGGGATATAACTGGAATTCCCTCTTTTTGGCGGAAAACAAACACGCCTGCGTTTTGGTTGCGTTGAATTTGACCAAATTGGCATCGCCCCAATCGGATACGGCCTTAAGGGTCACATTCAAGCGCTGAACCATTGCCTCTCTCTGAGTCTGGATATCGGCCTCACTAGCTCTTGCGTTGGAGCTATAGCTCTCGACAACTGTGCAGTCATCTGCGTACCCATGGATATTGTATATTGGAGATTGCGAGTATTTTAGTACAGAGTCGAGATATGAACCTTCATCCGTCTTCTGGGAGAGCGTTAAATCTAAACGGGGAACGGCATCATGTACATAATAACTGACTAGATTGATTTTGTAACAGAATAAATAAGGAAAGAGATAGATGATGATTAAAATTACCACTTCATATAATGGCGCTGTAAGATGCGATACATTTTCTTAATAAATAAATAAGTGAGTTTTATAAACCGTTGGAACGAAGCTGTGGGAATCGTAAAATTTTTACTTTGCTCATTCGTGTTATAATGGAAAAAGTTTCTCAATAACGACTATCCGAGAAATTTTGACGAAGCTCTTAGGATGAAAACCTCAGAACTCTGAAATCTGTACTTTGAAGTTGAAGGTTCCTGAAAAGTTGTCTTAGTATTAAATGCTTCAAGATAATAATTAAACATATTTAATTCCCATACGATATTACAAATTATATTCATTATTTGGTTCAGCAATAAAGCAATTTTAAATTGTATAACTTATGGCTATGATTTAAAAATAATTAAAAGACAACACTCAATTGGAATAAACCGGCAATATTCAGGACCTTTTATATATTTTTTTTATATCGTAATGAAGTTTCTACAAAAAATGGCAATTCGTCTCAATTTAGTTTACATAACTCGATATCGTGCGTTGTAATTTTTTTATGCAAGAATGTTTGGCAACTTTGACGTTACCATAATTGAATAAAACGTACAATATAAGATATTGTCGTTTGTCGTTGTCGTTTTTCCTATTACTTATGTTATTAAAAACCTATTAATTACAATTATTGGCAAATTTTTTTACCTTTTCGTTGTCACATACTCATAATCCTAAAATTGTAGCACAAAAAAATACACAAAATGACTTTTGTTACAAAGCCGCAATTATATTTCTCTAGGGCAGGGTAGACAGAGTTTGCTTGTTAATGTCAAATTTGGTATGGACAAGACATGTTTTGTGATAAGGGTCCGCAACGAGACGGCCTATTGCGATACCTATTTATTATAGGTAGAACAGCTAACTAGTATTTTGTTAACTGAAACGCTTTCTATACAATAACAATAAGATTCTAATGTTACATTACTATTATCTATCAATGAATACTCAATAAATTAATGAGGTGTAATCGTATACGACAAGAGGAGGCTCATATCGGAGTATACGATTACACCCAATCTTATTAAAATTAAACCATAAGTTTAAATTCTAGTGCATGATCGTAACAACTTATTTTAGAATAAACGTTTTTTTTTTAATAATTTATAATTGAGTCACTTATAGAAGAGCGGTCCCTTTTATAACTGACTCCATTTTCAAGGAAGGGACAATAGCCTTTTCTAAACACAACAGGAATAAACCCAAATTTTGACTTTGACATTATTGATCACCGATTATATAATCTGTGATATTCACTATGAACTCACAAAAAGATGCCGTTTTTAATATCCGTGAAGCTGTAATCGGAGCTTTAAAAGCTAAATTAATGTGGTTGTAACTAGTTAGATTAGAATAATGTTGAAGAATAAGGGTAAATTAATCAAGAACTGTTTATAGAGCATATTACAGCAGAACGATGAATGATAAAATCGGGTGCAATATATATATATATATATATAAATATATTTCGAAACGTCAGGCGTCAACTCGTTACCATACATGGCGATCTTCAAAATAAAAGACTAGTCGGTCACGTTAAATCTATTTTCAATATTAAATTACAATAACTTTAAAATATTAGAATACGATAACAAGATGGAGGGCAATTCAGTTGGTAACGCAGCGAGTTCGTCCAAACAACTGTGTCAGCGCATGCCGCGCATGCGGTCTCCGCGCCCACATCAAATATGACATTTTTCGAATGTCACGTGTCCTTAACGTCAAACTGACACAGTGGCGACCTCGCTCAAGCTTCCAGCTTGACGTTGCCGGCTGAGTACTATAATTAATCAAAATAATTCCCAATAAAACTTCTTGGTGCTTCGACACGGCCATCGTGACATCTCACACGTCCTCGTGTGAGGTCTCTAGATAAATAAAGGTTCTGCAGTAAATAATGTACCCACTCGGCCTTAAATAAGAACTTACAGTTTCTTAGCAAACAAAACAGCGATAAACTACCAATCAAATTTATTATCTATCATTCTGAGTACCAGTTAACAAACAATTTCTGGACAACCATTAGCTGGCGTCCGATGGCACACACATATAACTGGTCAGGCGTCCGAACACGACATGGACAACCTTAAAGAAATGAACTACACCAGGATAACTGAGCCGGCGTCCGAACAAGCCATGGACAACCTCACAGCATCCGACCACACCAGGATAACTGAGCCAGCGTCCGAACAAGCCATGGACAACCTTACAGCATCCGACAATACCAGGATAACTGAGCCAGCGTCCGAACAAGCCATGGACAACCTTACAGCATCCGACAATACCAGGATAACTGAGCCAGCGTCCGAACAAGCCATGGACAACCTTAGAGCATCCGACAATACCAGGATAACTGAGCCAGCGTCCGAACAAGCCATTTTTTTTTTTTTTTTTTTTTTTTTTTTTTTACGTGGGGAAACCCTCATGGGTACCCTCTGAAGGAGGGTTATGTCGGACTCTTACCGACTAAAACCACCACGGTACCCTTCTCGTCTTAAGTGGAGCGCCACGGGATCGCTTGCGCATGCTACCGTGACGCTCCGACGTTCGGCCCGCCTATGCGGGCCTCCATTCTCTAGGGAGGAGTCCCAGGGTACTGGGAACCCCCCTAGCCCCGGCGGCGCCTATTGTGGCGGGGGGAGAAGGTGCGCAAAGCGGCGCTTCCTTCCCCCCGGTCTTCTACGGCGGAGCGGGTCTGCAGCGGCATTCTCCTCCCGCTCCCGCTCCGCGGCCTCCTTCTGCGACATAACACTTTCACAGAAGGAGGCCATCTCCGACCAGCACCTCTCACTACCGAGCATCGCGTTGATGATGCTCGGCAAGGAGAGGTCTCCGCCTAAGACCGCCGCCAGGGAATGCCTCTGGGGCCCCCACGCGGCACACTCTCTCAGGGTGTGATGCGCCGTGTCGAATGGCGCACCACACTCGTGGCAGGAGGGGGAAACCTCCCGCCGCGCAATCTCGTGCAGGTACTTACCGAAACAACCGTGTCCGGTAAGCACCTGCGTCAACCTGAACGAGAGCGTGCCTCGCTTTCTGTTGACCCAGCGACTCAAGTGGGGACGTACCGCCTCCACTGTCGCCAGGCCCGCCGTGGGGGACCCGAGGTCCTCCTCCCATCGGGTGATCAGGGCCTGCTGGGCTAGAGCCCTGATCCGCCCGACCTCCGCCGTCCCTGGACGGTCGCCGCGCTCCCTCGCCTCGGCTCGGAAGCGGTACACCTCCGCGAGCACCTCCGCCTGGAGTTCCCAGGGCGGATCGCCCGCGAGGAGGGTCGCCGCTGTCCACGACACCGTACGATAACCCCTTATCGCCCTCACCGCTATGACCCTCTGCGGTTTTCGCAGGAGGGCCCGGTTGGAAGCGGTGAGTGCGTCCACCCAAATAGGGGCACCGTACAGTGCCATCGACCTCACCACGCCGGCATAGAGGCGCCGGCATAGCGAGTCCGGTCCTCCCACGTTGGGTAGGAGGCGGCCTAAAGCGGCGGCGGCGTTGATGAGCCTCGGGCCGAGCTGCACGAAATGCTGCCCGAAGCTCCATCGTCCGTCCAGGGTCAGGCCCAGGTACTTCATCTGGGCCTGCACAGCGATCACCGTCCCGTGGACGGTGATACTCGCCCCTCGTGGGGGGCCCCTCCGTGGACCGTGGAAAAGGAGGGCCTCCGTTTTGGATATGGAGACCCTCAAGCCCAGCATTTCCATGCGGTCCACGGTCAGCGTCGTTCCGACCTCGGCCAGGCGGGCCGCCTCCCGAAAGTCCCGCCCCGTCGCGGTGACGAGGGTGTCGTCTGCGTAACACAACACCCCCATACCGGGAAGGACGGGGGCTCTCAGGAGCCAATCAAAGCCGACGTTCCACAGAATTGGGCCGAGAACCGACCCTTGTGGAACGCCGCAGCCTACCCGACGCCGGACCAATTTGCCGTCGCCCCCCGCCCAGACGACCTCTCGGTCCTGGAGGTACGCCTCCAACAGCCTCCGCAGATAGGTCGGCACCCCATGGTATCGGAGTGCCTCCCTAATCGTGCCGAATGGGAGACTGTTAAAGGCGTTCGCCACGTCCAGCGACACCGCCAGGACCACCTGCCCCTGGGCCACCGCTTCCGTGGTCCGAGTCTTCAGGGCGTTCAGGGCGTCGACAGTCGAACGACCCGCCCTGAACCCGAACTGGGCCTCTGACAGACCCGGACCAATCTCATCGAGGTGCTGAACGAGACGGGCCGCAAGTATCTTCTCAAACAACTTGCCCGTCTCGCTCAGCAGCACAATCGGCCTGTATGCCGAGGAGGAGCCAGGTGGTCGACCCTCCTTCGGCAACAGCACCAACTTTCCTTCTTTCCAAGGCTTCGGAAACTGCCCGCTGCTCAGACATGCGTCGAACAGCCCCCGAAGCCTTGCACCTAGGTATTCCAGGGCGACGCACAGAACTCGCCCTGGAACCCCGTCCGGACCCGGCGCCGTCTTCTTGGCCCTCAAGCGATCGAGGGCCATCTCCATTTCCCGCTCCGTGATCAGTGGCGGATCCACTGCGTCCTCTATCACGGAGCGGGGGGCCATAGGCGGAGGGACAAACTCACCTGGGTGGGGAAACAGTTCCCCCACCAGGCGCAGGAGGAGCTCCGGCGGTAACGTTTCCGTCACGGGGGCGGCTTGGGTGCGGAACTTTCCGCGAACACCGCGATACGGCCGCCCCCACGGGTCTCGATTGAGACCCGCCAGCAACTCCTCCCTCGCCTTCTCCTTGGCCTGACTTATCGCCAGCTGCAGATCTTTTTTCAGCCGGCGGTAAGTGGCCAAGAGCTGTCCCTCAAGGTCCGCGTCGAGGCCGACGCGCCTACGACAGCGGACGTAGGCCCTCCGCGCCCGGCTGCACGTCGCCCGAAGTTCGGCTATTTCGGGCGACCACCAGTATACATGCCGGCGCGGAACTCTTCGCCGGGTCCTCGGCATTGCCGCATCGCAGACCTCCTTGAGGGCACTGCGCATGCGGCCCGCCAGCTCCTCGACGCTGGCACCCTCCTCCTCCCGTCCCGCGGAACCCCACCGCTGCACGATGGCAGCCTCCTTGACCAGTTCGCGGTCTAACTGGCCAAGAGACCACCTCGGCAGCGTGGTCGGCACCCTCTGGGGTTCCGCCGGCCTGCGAGAGGTGGAGATCTCAAATCGGATATAGCGGTGATCCGACAGAGTCTCCACCTCTTCCTCTACTCTCCAGTTTAACACTTTGCGTGCTACCACCGGGGTGGCGAACGAGACGTCGACCACGGACCCCCCGTTGTGGCGCACGCATGTGTGGACCTGCCCCCTGTTGAGTAGGGACAGGCTGGAGAGTAGCGCCCACACTTGGACGGCCCTCCCTCGCGGATTCGTGGCAGGGTTGCCCCAGGCACGCGACTTCGCGTTTAGGTCGCCGAGAACCAAGGTAGGTTTCGGCGACTGCCTGGCTACCGCAGCTCTGACCGAGCCGAGATACGTCTCGAACTCAGCAAGGCTGCGGTTGGGGGAGAAGTACGTTCCGACGACCGCGTACTCCCCCCACCCCGCCACAACGTAGCCCGAGCCCCTCTCTATGAGTGAGAGGGGGGGACCCGTTCCGCTCCTCGAGAGAACCGCCACCGTTCCGTCCACATCCCCCACCCAATGAGCTAGGGGAGGGACGAAGTAGGGCTCGCAGGCCACCGCCAAATCTATCTCCCACTCCGCCATGGACTGCAGCAAGAGGTCCTGCGCTCCGGCGGAGTGGTTCAAGTTCGCCTGTAGTAAGCCAATACTCTGTGCGCTCATTTTGAGTTGGTATTGGCTTCCTGGCTTGCCTGGCGGCTTCCTCCTTCCGATGTTGAAGTGATCCGGGTGCCGATGATCACTCTTCCCTTCGTGATGGGGGGGTTACACTCCCTCGCCCCCATCATGTGCCCCGAGGGCTTACCGGCCTCCGCGCAGACCGCACACCGAAGTTTCCCCGAGCAGTCCGACGATTTGTGACCGTCGGAGCCGCAGCGGTAGCACAGGCTGCCAAGGTTCCTATTCGCCGGGCAGAGGGCCCTCGTGTGTCCGAGGCCCATACACCTGAAACAGCGCATAGGGCGCTGCTCCTGGAGCGCGACTTTGGCCGCACTCCACCCGACGAGAAGGCGGCCGGAGTTGGCAAGCCTTTTGGCCGCAGCAAGGGGGCAGGTGACGCGGGCCATTCCCATAAGGCCCGGTCCGCGATGCACCGCTCCGCACCTGACCGCCTCAGGGGAGCAAGACCCCGCGCGAGCGATCGCTGCGACCAGTCGTTCCGGGGTGACAGAGTCATCGAGCCCCGTCACCCTAAGGTCCGCCTTGCTGACCGGCTGCGCAACAGTAGCAACCCCGTCGAGGACTGTGCGCAGCTCGTCAGCAAGCTTCGCCGCCTTGTCTTTTTGGGACCGCGGCAATTCGAGGACCCTGGCCCCGGTCGCCGAGCGGCGGATCCGGAGACCCCCGCTTATCCCTAGGTCTTGGAGCTTCACCCCTTGCTCCGCCCGCTCCAAGACCTGGGCGTATGTAACGCCCTCCTTCTCCGCCTCCGGCTGCAGTGATATCACCACTGCAGCCGTGCGCGGCGCGGTCAACTTCGGCCTCGCCGCTTGCTGCGGCTTGGGCTTCGCCGGAGCCACGATGGTGCCCGTCGGGGGGGAGGTCTTCTTCCCTCTCTTTCCCCTCCGCACCACCGTGGACCAGGACAGCTCCTGTGCCGACGGTGGCTCGCCAGTAGCAGGCGGCGCGGGGGCGGGGGCGTTGGACGGGCCGGGGATCGCGGCCGGCGCTGCTGTCTTTCCTGTCCTCTTGGGAGCGGGTGCGGTCCGCGCTCGTGAGGACGGTGCAATTCGCTGCACCGCCTCGTGTCCTAAATGTGCCTCAGGGGCAGGACGGTGCTGCCCCGCAGGCGGGAGGCGCCCCTCAATGCCCGACAGCCGCGAGTTGAACATCGCGACTGCCGATGTTATGGAGGCTTGAAGCGCCTCCAGGGCCTGGGGCTCGAGTGCCGTGCCGGACGGCATCTCTTTGGCCGCCGCCGCCGCCGTGGCTCGCATCTCCGCGACGTCACGACGGTGGGCCTTGTTCTCCGCCTTAAGCCCGTCTGTCTCCTTCCGCAGACGGGCGCAGTCGGCGCGGAGCCGGTGCGTCTCCTCGGCCTCCGACCGAGACGACGTCAGCACCTCCACGATGGACTCAAGGGAGGCTGCTGAGTCCTTCAGCATCTTTACGTAGCCTCCCTTCAAATTGGAGGACTTTTTAGCCACCTCGAGTATGGTGGCTATGTTGCGGCCGGCCAGCGCGCGCAACTCCTCCGGGCCCATGCTGGCTGGGTCCTCCGTCATGACGTTCGCCGAGGTGGTCTGCACCTCGGGGGCCGTCATAGCAGGCTCCTTCCTAAAGGCCCTGCTCCGGAGGGCCTTCTCGAAGGCGACCTCCCTTTCCTCCTCTTCTTTCTTCCTCAACTGGGCCTTCGCCTTGGCGAGCCCGCTCGTTGCTTTCTTGCCGCGGCGGTCGGCAGTGGGTCTCGCCGTCCTCTCTCCATCCGAGTCTGACTCGTCCGAGGCCAAAGAGGGCCTGACAGACGTGTCCGACGCCGTCGCCATGCTAGTGTCGGTCATGGCTAGCCGAAAAATAGCGCTAACGTCCGAGGTACTGGGGCTATGATGGCTCTAAGGCATCATATATGATCCTTAGAGCCGGTGCTATCTGATGGTAGAATAAAAATTTTTCGGTCAATTTTTTCCCTCTATGCTATATATATAATAATAGGGCGGGTGGGCGGGCTAAAAATTTTCGTTTTTTGCCAATATCTCCGGAACGGAGAGGCCGATCCGGGAGCTTGACGGCTCGACGGATGCAGGGCAGAGGGCCCTACAAAGTGGCCGAACAACAGAAAAGTGAGGGGTGAAGTTTGGGGGGTGAAAATGTCGAAAAACTAAAAAATATTTACGAAACACGCAGACGGACAATTCGGACAAAAAAGTTATGTATGAGGGAAGTATAGGGGACAGTGAGAAGAGCTTAAACTAATTTTTACAGATTTTTAATGTAACGGTTAGGGGATGAAAATACCGAAAAACAAAGAAAATAATTAAAAAATACTTAGAAAAAATTAAAAAACACACAGAAAGACAAATAATACAGAAAAACGATATATGGGAAAAGTGTAGGAAACGGTGAGAGCTAATTGGGTGAATTTTTTTAGATTTTTAAGACTAAGTATAAGGGTAGAAAAAGACAAAATACGAAAAAATAATTAATAAAAAGTAATGAAAAAACACTTAAAAACAATTAAAAACGAGAAATTATAACTATAGAAAAATAGGAAATGCTTATTATAACTATTACGGACTACAAATTGACACAACGGCGAGAAAAATTTTTAAAATTGTACCTCCGTCCGAACAAGCCATGGACAACCTTACAGCATCCGACAATACCAGGATAACTGAGCCAGCGTCCGAACAAGCCATGGACAACCTCTCAGCATCCGTCAACACATGGATAACCGAGCTGGCGTCCGAACAAGCCCTGGACAACCACCCGAAATCCGACTAACAAACCACGTCTTGTCATACTTAGCATTCTTTGTCATGTACTGTATCGCTTGTCGGTGTGCTGAGCACTCTCAGCAAGTCGGAGCAACCACACGTGCTGATTACTGCAGCAGCACGCGCTGCACGCGCCTCACGCGCCGCACGCGCCTCACGCGCCGCACGCGCCTCACGCGCCGCACGCGCCTCACGCGCCGTACGCGCCTCACGCCACGGACGAACGCGCACTGACAGGTGTACACGCCTGTACGCTTGGGACAGCCGGTCACCACGCGATGCAAGCGCCACGTCCATCAGGCTGGAGAGTCTGCTGACTGGATATGGGTCAGCCAGCAACACCAGTTGTGCGCAGACACTGATGTGTCGCATCCGAAGCACTGAAGCACCATCTTCGTGTGTTACTCTGAAACAATATTTGTCACACAGTATCACTTAGCTCGGCCACTCCTGTCCACACATCGATCTCTACCTCATTATACATCTTCGACAAAGGTCTCGCGACTTTACCTACTAAAAATTCTAGAGAACTAGCTTTTGTCGTACTAATTACCCTAATCACACGTTCACCCATTGTTACGCGAGTTTGCGCCATACCAGTAATAAAATATTTCGAATAACAAATAAACGCAGTAACAATTTCTGCTTTATGAGCTAGGGACACTTCGGTATCAATAACGTTAAAATCAAACATTAATTTTAAATTAGCTGAGGGTACTTGTGAGTAATAATTGTTTACGTCATGAAAATAGAAATTTTAATTTACGTCGCTGTCAAATTAACACTAAATCCCTGCGACAGTACGTCCATGATCATGATCATAATGTCACTACGCAAAGAGACATACAGCAAAACATTAAATAAAATTTCGATTAAATTATTATCAATCTCGAAAATACAACATATTTGAACAGTGCTGAGAACACAATGGCTAATGGCTCTTAATGTGACTACGCTTTGTTCAAGTTCGCACAAAATTTATAAGAAATACTTTCTTTAATAAGAGAACACTGACTAACTGACTGAGACTGACTAGTAGGGCCAGTACAATATTTTATCACTTCAGACACTTACAAATATGAAACAAACGCTCATTATCATTACCATTAGTTTTAAAAGTTAGCGTGATTAAAAAATATTGGTTTGATCTCACCGTAGTATTGATCATCGTATCACATCAATGATTGTTAGCACCAACATCGTGGTTAATGGCCGCACTCACGGAACGCCATGCCGTAAAGTCACTACACGCAGTCGCGGCGGCGACCCACGTGGAGGTGAATGCTTTATTCCTCCAACGACGTTAATCGAAATAGAATGTAACACATTTGTTAAGACTTTATCAGACTTTTTATGGCTGTTATTAGGCACATTTCTTAGCTATTATTGCGCAAGATCACTTAATTAATAGTCTAAAGCATGGTAGCTAAATAAATTATCACAACGTAATAAGCAAACTTGCGAAGTTACTAAGAAACTTATAAAGTACGACACACAGCATCTATTCGCTTTTAAACAAATTGAAACATACTCACAAAATCATTTTCGACGTATATTACGTTACCACATATATTCTGCACCTACAAAACTAACTAATACTTTCGTAGGGTAGTAAAATAATTCGTAAGTGCTTTAATTTATTTAACATAGCCAACGGCCCTATTTCAGGAACCCGAGCGTATCAGAACACATGAGATTCCGATTCCACTTCTGATTTCGAAACGTCAGGCGTCAACTCGTTACCATACATGGCGATCTTCAAAATAAAAGACTAGTCGGTCACGTTAAATCAATTTTCAATATTAAATTACAATAACTTTAAAATATTAGAATACGATAACAAGATGGAGGGCAATTCAGTTGGTAACGCAGCGAGTTCGTCCAAACAACTGTGTCAGCGCATGCCGCGCATGCGGTCTCCGCGCCCACATCAAATATGACATTTTTCGAATGTCACGTGTCCTTAACGTCAAACTGACACAGTGGCGACCTCGCTCAAGCTTCCAGCTTGACGTTGCCGGCTGAGTACTATAATTAATCAAAATAATTCCCAATAAAACTTCTTGGTGCTTCGACATATATATGTATATGTCGAATATATATATATATATATATATATATATATATATATATATAACGAACTCATATATTTTTACAGCATCTACTGTTATTAACTGACGATGACGATTTTTTTATGAGGTCCAATTGTCTAATAAATAAAATTTAGAAAATTTCATTGAAATCTATCCAGTAGTTTTTCCGTGATGCACAACTGCAGAAATCTATCATTTTATTTATATAGATTTACTCCCTATTTACAAATCTAACAGACAATAATCAATATTTTTATGTGTTTTATTTTAATATTTACAAAAAACAAATGGTCGTCTGTAAAGTCGGTTTACGGACGATAGTTTAACGTGACAACGTCATAAGTCATAACAGATAGATGCGGCGCAAACGTACAATCAGCGTAACGGGACACTGAGTCATACTTTTTCGTGCATGCAGCCAACGTTCATCGATTTATTAGACGTTGTCACGTCAATAATCACGGCCCAAAACATTATTGTCTTTTAACTATAGAATTGAATGAGGGGGAGCTAATAAAAGTAATATTCTAAGAAATATATACGTTATCTTTAATTAAATTGTAAATTATCAATAAACTTAACAAATTTGAAGACATTTGTAAAATACTATCAACTTCGCAGGGCGTTATTACTTAAACTATAAACAACAACGATTTTCTACGAAATTTAAGCGATTTTCAAATGACAGACTTTAAAGTTCTTGTTGATTTGTCTGACACCCTACTTTATTTAGTAGTAGTGAGTTACGCATCATGAGCTTTGTAGTTCAGAAACTATCTACACAATGTTGATCAGAATTTTATTATATTTATCAATAACATTGAATGCGCTTCGAACACTAATAAGAACTCGTTAGTGACCGAAGTTCATATAGTAAAAATACTGATTCTCAGATTACTTAGTTAAGTAAAATTGAGTAATCATTCAATAAGTTTAAGCAGCTAGCCAGGTTTGCACAGTTTACTCATTAATTACATAAAAAAAGCTTTCTCAACAAAAGGTCAAGGACAAGTGAAGTTTGGTAGAATAATTGAGTCTTGATCTTGATCCTTGAGTGACCGCTCGCCACCATCTTATAGCAATGATACCACAAATTAGTTTTCCATCTAGAGTAGAAAAACTTTTATACAAATTCTAAATTATGAAACATCCTGAAACTTTTGAACTGATGGTGGGGCTTTGTGCAACCTCGTCTGGGTATGTACCACCCCTCATTGTAAGAAATGCCTATGTCTATGTGACCACTTACCATCAGGTGGCATATTTGCTCTTTCGCATCCCTTCCTATTCTATAGAAATCTCAAGGGTGACAATATTTTATAACTAAATTTCAATTGAATTTTTGATCAATCGTATAAGAATTCGATAAAGAGTACTTACTACTTAGTGAGATTTACTCATAGCGTAGCGTTGACGTTAACTACAATTTATATAGAATTTAGATAATTTAGATTATCACATGACGGCGCTGTATTCATTCCATACAAATACGCAAGTAAAATTAAAGCTGTCGAATTAAAAAAAAAACTCGCACCAGGCAATCCGTTAATGATGCATTAATCGGTTTCGCTGTATTATGCTATCATACTACGGATAAGATATGATTTTTATGCTGTGATTAAATATATCTAATGCACACTTTCTCACAGTTCATTGAACTATAGTAGCAATTCAACCTTCCTGTCCCCTCCCCCCATAAGTAAGTGTAAAGCTCTTCAAAGGAGTTGGAGTTACAATAGCCCCAGGTTTCAGGATTAAACCTGCAAATAGACAAGCAAACTGGCCGGGAGCCTATGCGTGCGTGTTGTGACTTGTGACATCCTGGTCCTTCACCTTACAATTGGTTTTGATTAATGATTATGTAAAGCATTGTGTTTCATTTGTTTAACTACTTTCGTAATGTAAAGATCATTATGTATATTAAATAAATATAAAAGCTAATATATTTATTGATGATTTACTGGATTCAAAAAACATCTAAATTTTTAATTCACTCGACACGCTTTACATTATGATAAATATAGTATTCTACTTAAGAAGGACATACTGCATACATTTGATCAAATGTATAATTTACGGTTTAGCTTATCTATATCTACATCTAATAAAATAAAAAGAAAAAAAAATATTTTTAAAAACAAGCTTTTAATACTTGTTAATTAAAAGAACTACAATATGATTTGATGGACCTAGAACAAACACACAAAAAGAACATGTAGCATTTTTTTTATTGCATAGAAAAGCCGACGAGCATATAGGCCACCGGATAGAAAGTGTTCACCGACGCCCATAGACATGGGCATTGTAAGAGATGTTTACCATAGCTTACATCGCCAATACGCCACCAACCTTGGGAACTAAGATGTCCCTTGTACCTGTAATTACACTAACTCTGAGTGAGTTAGTGCAATTACAAGCCTTCAAACCGGAACACAACAGTACAAAGTACTATAATTTTGCGGTAGAATATCTGATGAGTGGGTGGTACCTACCCAGACGAGCTTGCACAAAGCTCTACTACCAAGTATATAACATAGGCTATTATATATTTTCAAAAAATTTAGATATCCCTAAAATGGAACAATGTAATGTAACCAAAAAATCAAAATGATACATAAGTACTATAGAAGTCATTATTTTGCGTGCGCGGCGAACACTATTAACGATATAAAATAGTGTTCTATAAAATAATAGTACTCATGATTGCCCAAAAATAGTTAAGCCAAAGTAACAGTTTTTGTTTAAAACATTTAGCTCAAATACGGGTGGTATCGATTAGTGGTGGGTCAGGTTGATTATGTATGTGTAAATTCCACTTTATTCGGATCGGTCTTTTCGTCGTTTCACAGTTTGAACAACTGTAACTGTCCTGCGTTTAGTCTTTAACAAATACGAATTTACGTATTTTCGCGGACGAAGTTGCGAAGTCTAATATACAAAACAGAAGAGTTTGTTTGTTTGATCCGGCTAAAAATATTATATTTTTATTAATAACCCATACACGGGTGAAACCGTGGGGCACAGCTAGTTTAACTGTATAATAGAAGTAGGATCGAAAATAAGGGGCCCGGGTATTTATTTATAGTAAATCACAGTATTATTTCTTAGTAAAAATGACGTACATAGAAGTAATAATGGTAATTAATGTGGCATTGTGCGGCGCCAATACAAAGTATTGCAGTGTTCCAGTTTCAAGGGTGAGTGAGCCATTGTGATTACCGGCACGAGGGACATAACAACATAGATCTCTTGGTTGTCTACGAACTAACGGCAGGTACAAGTAATGGCTTATTTCTAACAATGGAATATTCTGCTGATATTTGCTCGTTTGCCTTCTTAAAAAAACATTACGTTAGTGTTTGTAATTAAGGAATCTTAAAGATATATTAATATTACTAAATAACTTATAAGCTAGGTTGTAAGCATTTTCTAGCAATGGTATTTGTTTTAAAAATGTTTGTGGCTTATATCCAGAATAGACAAAACTAAAAGGCATGATTCTTAAAAGTATCTAAGGCGCACAATTCTGACTTTACCGCTACCGAATCCGGTAACTATAATATGTAAATTTTCCTTACGGATTATAAAATCGTTTACAAGGCTTATTTCAAAAGTGTACCAATATTTTTTTCTTTAAGAGTCGCTGTCGCATTAAACTTAAAAAAGTTTAACATTAATATGTTCATCATTGAAAAGTTAAGCATTAACTTTTACTATTCAATATTCCAATATAACACGAAAACCCCCTTAGAACCCTTATTTCTTTTGATTGATATTTAAAACAATTTTTACTGATGGTATATTTATTATTTTTCTATTAAATATTGGTATAGCAACAATAATAATATAAGAAATTGATGATAGACACGATTAAGTGACTCTGTTCAATTAATAAAAATGTGTTTACGCAGGTCAGTCTCCAAGACTTTGATAAATTGCCTTAATGTAAGAAATTCCCTAACCTTAATGTTATTCCTAATTCCTTTGACTGTGATCTCATTCTTTTCCGTTTTGTTTATTACAGCTTAACTAAAGTGAAGCATCTTATTCATATTTGAATGAATTAATAATAAAATAAAACAAATAAATTAGTAAATAATAGTTATAATAAATAAATAATTAATAGTTACATCTAATCATCTATATATGTATATATAGGAGATTTCCACGTATATACTCACTCATCACGATATATCTGGAACCAAAAGGCGTAAAGACTTGACATTTGGTAGAAATATTCCTTTCGCCGAGTAGAGGTCAGCTAAGAACGGATTTTTGGAAATTCCACCACTAAAGGAGCGAAACAAGGGATGAACCGTAGTATGTAAATCCGTCATTTTCAAAGTTAGAGCAATGATTTTTTTATAATAATATATAAACAAGCCTTTGGTTAGAAATAAATAAATATGTAATACATTATTTTTGAAAAATTACCCTCCAACAGGGTAAAATAGGGGTTGAAAGTTTGTATAGCGGGTCCGTCATTTTTGATGTCAGAAGCATGAAATTTATTATACAAGCCTCTGATTAGAAATAGATAATCTATGTATATAAATATAATTATATATGAGATTTCCACCAATATATTGACTCCATATCTCTGGAACCATAAAGCATTGAGGCTGATTTTGTTCAACTCTCATCCAAAACAGATTTTTCACATAATATATCTTATCATTCATTTTATATGTAGGAGAGCCCATACCAAACATCATTAACAGTTGCCATAGTAACCGACTTCATGATGTTTTTATTGATAAGCTAGCTGTTGCTCGCGGCTTCGTTCTTTAACTATACTAATACATATTTTAAAGAGGTAAAATTTGTTTTTTTTTGTATGTTTGTTTGTAATTTTTTTATAGTATAGTTAGGCGGACGAGCAAATGGGCCACCTGATGGTAAGTGGTGACCAATGCCGATAGACATTGGCATTGTAAGAAATGTTAACTAACGCTTATATAACCAATGCGCCACCAAACAAATTTCGTTTAAAATGTTTCAATTTTGTAATCTATCAATTTTAATGATATCGTGTCTTTTTCTTACTTTTATTTTATTTTGTACAGCTCAAACGTTTTCAAAAATAGAGAAATGTCGCTTTTTAGCGGGCGTTAATAACAGACTGCACCACAGTTTATACTATAGCAGTTATTATCGTTTACGTTTTGTAAATGATCTGATAATTATATCTTTTGATATAAAATTATTACATTTCCATTAAAAAAGAGGTAAAATTAGTTATTTTGTATGTTTGTTTCTATCCTATACTTTATCCGTTTGTATTATAACATTTTTGCATTGAAGTCCATACAAATATACAAACTAATAATAATGAAGGACAACGCTGTTTAGTGTGACAATAAAAATAGTAATAATGTCCTCCGGACCAATTTCGATCACGGCGGCCAATCTTAAGAATGGTGTGCCAACAGCGCAGGATAGGTGCACTCTCTTTTCCTTAGCTCTCATAATCCGATGGGACGGCAATCCGACACGACCGGAAAGAGTTCAGGCGCAGGACCAGCGGCTTAACGTGCTTTCCGAGGCATGGGAGTGTACACACTTCCAACTTCCAAACTCCAGGCTGCTACTGAGAATTTTCGAAAGAAAACCCCAATGACTATTTATTGGCCCGACCTGAGAATTGAACCCAGGACCACCGAGTCTGCGCCAGTAAAAGGCCGTATCTTTTTTTAACGTTAACTTAGAAGTTTGATTTTTTTCACAGCTTCAAGGAACAGTAGACTTGAATATATCGTGTTAATTTCCACTCGAGACTTCCACGCTCGTTCCCGAGTTAAAGGGTCTTGACAGACAGACAGACGGAGAGACGGACGGACAACAAACTGAGGATCAGTAGGGTTTCCGTTTTTACCTTTTGAGGTAGAAACCCTAAAAAACCTTATAAAAAAGATTAAATTAATAACTTTTAAATTAAATAATACCATCTTATATTGCCCTATTTTTGATGACCCTCAGTCGCTTGAGAGCCAAACTACGGCGCCGGGTCCACACAGTGTTCCAGGGCGTGTTCTGTGCGACTCCCTGTAATAAGTATAGCTAGATGCATAGTAGCTTTTGGGAGCTGTTCGATGAATGCTTATGCAGCGGGGTATTTCCAAGTTGTTTGAGAATATTCTCGCCCGTCCCGTTCAACACCTTGACGGGGTCGGTTCGGGCTTCTCACAGGATCAGTATGGGTTCAGGGCGGGCCGTTCAGTGGTCGACGCCCTGAACAAAGCGGTGGCCCAGGGGCATTTGGTGGTGATGTGAAATGATCAGAGAGGCAGTCCGATATCATGGGGTGCCGACCTATCAGAGGAGACTGTTGGAGGCATACCTCCAGGACTGAGAGGTCGTCTGGGCGGCGGGCAACGGGATCGAGTAGGTTTCAGCTTTCCACAGGGGGTCAGTTTTGGCCCAATTCTGTAGATTGTCTGCTTCTATTGGCTCTCGAGAGCTCTACAAACGTAAAAGAACTTCGTCTTGTAAATGAACTTACAAAAGAGCTACCTAATAAATAAATAATATAATACTAGTTATCAAAAGGGCCCACGTCCTATATACTTTTCTGTAAGATGCTGATGCTATTAAATTGTATAAGTATTCTTCTCTAATATTGAATTACATATTTGTATTGTTTTGAGTTTTTGTTTTTGACTTTAGAACGTTCGGTCCAAAAAAATCCTTGCTAATTTCTCGCGGTTTAATTTTCGTACAGAGTTATTGAGATACATTCGACATACAGAGCACAAGTATTTGAAGCTAAATTAATATGTATAATTTTAATCAATTAATTCATTTTGTATTTATTTCAAAATAACCTTTCAAAGTGGTAAGATGGATATCTGTAAAATGCAAATCCATGTATGGCCGAAATCACAATGTTTATAACGCGGATACGGTGTCCCAGCAATAACATGAACAATCCCGCTGTGACCACATAGTTTATTACAGCGGAAAGGTTATATTAGCACGATATACGCGGTATTTGGACATCACTGAGCACGGCTACGGCTTGGTTTCAAATAAAAGTAATATGAAGAATTATTTCAAATGTGAATAACAAATGGAAAATTTTGCATTAAGATATCTAGTTTCATTAGAAAAAATACTTATAATAAAATGTAAATATAAGCAATAGATTTTATCTCATAATGTATAATAATGCAATTATTTATCAGGACGCTATATAAACGTTGTTTTTTTTCTCAAACTTTATCTGTATAACAATGTAATGAATAAATAAAAATTTTAACAAAACAAAAACCGACTTCATAGGAAAAACTAATTAATATGCACTAAAAAGTAAAAAAATAATTGCGTTTTCTTCTATAATTTGATAATTAACTTACTATTTTCTACTCATCAATAAGTATATAGGTACGAATGTGTTTTGTGGTTGATAATATATTTACAATTATTGTTATTTTTGGAGCCTACATGTTATTTTTACAGCCTTGGCCAAAAGTATGGAGCACCCTATAAATGAAGCACGTGCATCATAAATACCGCATAAAACAAAGCCTTTTGTTTATACATTACCTGGGCGACATCTTCAAACGTCTTATGAACAATAGTTTTACTTGGTAGCTTGTAATAAAACCCCTATTGTTGTGTAATTTGAGATTTTACGTTTTTTGGAATAATCACTTCGCTAATCACTTTCGTTGTGTACACATGCTGTGACTTAGTGCTCTCTTGCTGTTATTTTGTGTTAACATTATTTAATATTATTCCAAAATGCCTAAAAAGAATGAACTTACTCTGGAACAACGAGTGCAAATTCAAGTTTTGCATGAGCAAGGCAAATCACAAGTTCAAATATCTAAAACCGTAAAATGCTCGCGTCGAGCTGTGCAATTAGCTATTGAACGATTCGTCGCTACCGGCTCACACCTTAGTAGGCCCAAATCAGGCCGCAAACGCATCACCACTGACCGAGAAGACCGAAAGTTAGTAAGGGAATCTTTAAAAAATAGAAAAAAAACTTCTTCTGAGCTTGCTGCTGAACTATCAACGGAAGTTAATAAAACAATATCAGCCAGAACAACTCGCAGAAGGCTTCTGGAAGCTGGCCTTAAAGGCTGCAAAGCCAGGAAGAAGCCATGGCTCTCGGACAATAACAAAAGAGCCCGCTACGCCTGGGCCCTAAAATATCAATATTTTACGAAAGAAGACTGGTCAAATATCATATGGTCCGACGAATCAAACTTTGAGGTAAGTCAGATAATATTATATACAATATAGATAAAACAAAATAAATTAAAATATTAATTAACCGATTCTAAGTTTCCTAATTTCTTAACTATCTTGTTTACGATTAATTTCAGGTATTTGGTACCCCTGGTATCACCTACGTGCGTCGTCGCGTGGGCGAAGAATTCAACCCCCAATGCGTGGTACCGACTGTAAAACACGGTGGAGGTAGCGTAATGGTCTGGGGCTGCATGACTGATTCTGGAGTT
This sequence comes from Nymphalis c-album, assembly GCA_963151315.1. Lineage (NCBI taxonomy): Eukaryota > Metazoa > Arthropoda > Insecta > Lepidoptera > Nymphalidae > Nymphalis > Nymphalis c-album. The sequence goes on from OY720588.1 coordinate 8,153,242, forward strand.
GGTGAAATGTTCGTGTGCGAGGGTCGGATGGACTCTACAAAGTACATCAATGTACTGGAATCAGCATTGGTACCCTCGTTTTCTACACTTTTTGGAGACACCAACATGGACGGAGTTAGATTCCAACAAGACAACGCGCCTTGTCACAAGTCAGCCCGCACAATGACTTGGTTTCGGGAAAATAATATAGAGCTTCTAGAGTGGCCTGCACAGTCACCGGATCTGAACCCCATTGAGCATTTATGGAGTATACTGAAGCGTAAGGTCCGGCGCCATACAATAACCACCAAAGAAGACTTGAAAAGGCGCTTAGGTGAAGAGTGGAAGAATATAAGCACCGAAGACTGTAAAAAACTAGTTACGTCGCTACCTGCAAGAATTTCTGCTGTGATTAAGGCCAGGGGTGGGCCAACTAAATACTAATTTTTTGTAATAATAAACACCATATTAAACTTATAAAATTGTTTCATTTACTTCCGAATGAGCCTTCATAATAAAATTGAAATATATTGGGGGTGCTCCATACTTTTGGCCAAGGGTATATATATTATACCTAATAATGCATAATTCCTGCGTATAATAATCATAATTAACGGTTTAATAATAGGAATGATTTTTGGGATCAATATTTTTTGTTTGTCTGGCAATTATTTATTGATAGGTAAGGAAAATCTGTCTGTCAGTTCAGTTCTTTGCTATTGTTTTGGATTGTGGGGTTTGGGAGTGCATATGAGCATTTAGTTAATTATTTGGCCGTTTTTAAGTTGACTTGAGCATCTGTGCCACCGTATTCTATTTCTTGACAGTGTTTCGCGAAGGAACGCTATATACTGTGCTGTTTGTGTACGACGTACGTGCTTTAAAATGACTAATTTGTTGTATCTGCATTAGTATTATAAAGTAGGGTGGCATGGTTTAAGTATCACGAGTGAAAAAAAGACGAATATATTTGCAAGAGTGCATCGTCACGTGTCAAAGAAACGACATAGAATAAATTATCAGACCATACGTTTCTTCTTACCCGGATTTATGCCTATGAATGCGATTACTCATAAATTCATTTTGTAAAAGTACTAAAAAATCATTGAAAATAGGCAAATAAAAACTATCAATAATTTTATAAAAAATTAATATCAAATAAACAATATCAATCCACTGGATGCTCCTTTCGATGGAAATCTAGAAACAATTAATTAATTTCATGATCATACATATAAACACTATTTATACATCTACATAAACATCTTCTTTACGACATACTGAAAAAAATATTTATTTATATTTTGATTTCAATTTAGTAATATAATATAATTAATAATTTAATATACTTTTTCATTTATATAAATAAAACAAACATATCAAATTATTGTATATTATGTAACAACCGCCACCACTGTTTGTGTTTTACTCTATGATCAGTAACGTCGTCTATCTCTATTGCACTCGTTCATTGATATACTTTTGTTGCATTAATTCATTTCTAACGACATATTTTACGAATATAATATTTGATTTCTGAAAATATTAAGATAAATAGTAAACTTACTAACGAAAAGAGATTCCTTAAGTTTAAGAAGTTTTACTAGTATAATTTGTGCAATATCTCATAACACACGACGGTATTTCCGGTTATTTTGGGTCACTTTTAATTATAATTGTACTCGCTACGTGACGTCTATCCATTGACAATGGTGACATAATACTGAGGTGAAGTGTGGATTACTATCCTGATTTCGAACTAGTGCTCACGGAGTGCTTGTAACCTATCTACACCTTTTTACTCATAATATCATTGGTATGTATAACAATATAATGTAAGCGTCAATAATATTTTGAGACATATTGAACATAATACGTATTATTATTACATATTACTGAAGTGTGTGTCATTTTTCATGTTAAACAACAATATTCTACATTTTTAATCTGTAAGCAAGAACAATGACAGGTTCCCTTTTTGGCGGAAAACGAATGGACTTATAAAAATATCTAACGAGCGTTGCGCGCCAAATCATATATAAGGATTTTATGATAGCAAATAATATATTAATTTCATTGAAGTCCCGTCTTATTTCTGAGTATAAGCTAGTCCTTTCAACTCAGAAGTGGGATAAATACTACACACCCACATTTAATTGGAATAAAATAAAATATGGAAATCGAATTTTAATGAAAGTCGTCTTCGACGGAGCCGGTCTCGCTTTACTCCAGACGTTGAGTTCATTAATAAACATCATCGAAGTGATTACGGATTAAACGAAAACTGGACGAATAAAGAGAAACAACATAAACGAGGCCGAAGCATGCGTAATGAGTCCAAGGATCGAGGCGAGCTGATGAATAACCATCAAACCCGAACTGAAGAGCAACGTCGAGGAAGCCCGAAACTCAGTGGGCATCGAGTGAGCCGCGGGCGTGAACACCAGCATCGAGTGAGCCGCGGGCGTGAACACCAGCATCGTGTGAGCCGCGGGCGTGAACATGAGCATCGAGTGAGCCGCGGGCGTGAACATGAGCGTCGAGTGAGCCGCGGGCGTGAACACGAGCATCGGCTGAGCCGCGGGTGTGAGCACGAGCGTCGAGTGAGCCGCGGGCGTGAACATGAGCATCGGGTGAGCTGCAGCACAGACGACGACGCAGGTCATCTGATCGGAGTAGCACATAGAGTACAGTAAGTGGCGCAGTGAATAAAGAAACTAAGCAGGTAAGAATGAATTTGTAACATGATTTTGCACATCTCGATGTGCGTTAGTTATTGATGGTAGAGTAGATGTGAATTAGATATGTGCAGGCTATAAGCAGTCAGTGCAGAAACGAATGGTATCAATTATTTGATATCGCACAGATGATTGTAGATTATAGCAGACTGTACGAGATATTTAATTAGATGCGATCACAGGCTACGAGCAATCAGTGCAGAAAATGAAAAGTATAACGTTACTACTATAGCATAGATGATTGTAGATCGGAGCAGACTGTGTAAGATATTTGTTTACGTAAGTTTAATGCGAACACAAGCTATGAGCAATCAGTGCAGAAAATGAAAATAATACGTTACTACTAAAGCATAGATGATTGTAGATAGTAGCAGACTGTGTGAGATATTTGCTTACGTGGGCTTAATGCGAACACAGGCTATGAGCAATCAGTGCAGAAAATTAAAATACTACGTTACTACTATAGCATAGATGATCGTATATCGTAGCAGACTGTGTGAGATATTTGCTTACGTGGGCTTAATGCGAACACAGGCTATGAGCAATCAGTGCAGAAAATTAAAATACTACGTTACTACTATAGCATAGATGATCGTATATCGTAGCAGACTGTGTGAGATATTTGCTTACGTGGGCTTAATGCGAACACAGGCTATGAGCAATCAGTGCAGAAAATTAAAATACTACGTTACTACTATAGCATAGATGATCGTATATCGTAGCAGACTGTGTGAGATATTTGCTTACGTGGGCTTAATGCGAACACAGGCTATGAGCAATCAGTGCAGAAAATGAAAAGTATAACCTTATTACTATAGCATAGATGATTGTAGATCGTAGCAGACTGTGTCAAGATGTAATATAGTTATAATAATAAGTATCATTAAGCATATATATATAGTTTAATTGACTATCTTCATAGAAATTTCATGTAACACAAAAAATGTTGTTTTCTTTGTATGGTATTCTGAGGGTTATATTACTGTATTTGTTTTTATTTTTCATGGGTTGAGTGAGAGGTCTCACTCATCAAAGGATGGCCGAGTCAATATCGACATCGACTCCAAAAATAACAATAATTGTAAATACATTATCAACTACACAACACATTCGTACCTACATATTGATGAGTAGAAAATAGTAAGTTAATTATCAAATTATAGAAGAATATGCAATTATTTTTTTACTTTTTAGTGCATATTAATTTGTTTTTCATATGAAGTCGGTTTTTGTTTTGTTAAAATTTTTATTTATTTTTCGATTTTTAGTGAATCTGAAGTACACTCACTAATTTGGTAGAATATGGGTAGACCTACTAAACGTGCAGCTCATATGAGACAGCGCCGTTTATATTATTATTTGAATATATTAATCTATAACAGTGAAACGTAAAGAAAAATGCATTTTGGTACTTAATTAATAAATATTAGTTAATATGGTTAAATGTATGAATATAAATTAACATGTTTTGATTAAATAGATTTAGTTGGTGGGGCGTTGGGCAGCCATAACATAATCAAATAATTATTTCTAGTAATAATTAAATAAACTGTATGTTTATAGATGTTGTGTTATACCATTCTTCACCATAAAATATGACGGAATGTCTGTATATTAAAAAAAAGGGGAAGTATCTATATTATCCTAACTAATATTATAAATGCGAAAGTAAGTTTGTCTGGACGCTTTCACGCCTAAACCACTAAGCCGATTTAAAAAATTCTTTCACCAATGGAAAGCAACATTATCAGGGAGTAACATAGGCTACATTTTGTCCCCATATTCCCACGGGAACGGGAACTACGTGGGTGAAACCGCGGGAAAAACACTAGTAATCAATATATAAATATACATAAATTTAACATGTATATAAGAGTACTTATACGATTCTATATATATATATATAATTTTCAAAATTGGTCTCAACTTTTAGGAGATGTTCAAATATGTTTCAATTACAAACATATACATATATACAATGCTTACATGTATAACTCATATTTTAAAGAGGAAAGATTTGATTTATGTTTGATTTTGTATTACGATTTAACTCAAAAACTACTCGACCGATTTAAAAAATTCTTTCACCTTTAGAAAGCTACGTCTTTACCGAGTAACATAGGCTTTATTATATTTTCATAAACTTATAGATCTCTACTTAAAATGGAGCAATGTAACCCAAACGTATCAAACTGTTGCCTATAAAAGTTATTATTTCGCGTGCGCTGCGAAAACTATTGACGGTATATACAGAAGTGTTTTATACAATAGTACTACAATTACTTGATCATAACGATGTTATGGTAGGTGAATGAAAAATCTAGATAGCCTATACAAGATTCGGCCGTGTATCGTTAATTTGCTACTAAGAATTGAATATTTCCGTTACTTTGTCATGGATCCTATAATCAGAATCTAACCAAACTATCATCAAACAACCCTTGAAGTATACTCTTTCCAATAAAAAAAAATCATCGAAATCGGTTGGCGTGATATTGAGTTATTCGTCCATTTGTCGTGCACATACCTCATGCAAATTTACGACTTATATGGTTTTCTCATGGATTGTCAAACCTGGACTAAAAAAAAATGGGACCCCATGGGAAGCAACCCCTTTCAAATAAAAAAAAATCATCAAAATCGATTCACCCAGTCGAAAGTTATGAGGTAACAAACACAAAAAAAACAAAAAAAAAAAAAAAAAAAAAAAAAAAACATACAGACGAATTGATAACCTCCTCCTTTTTTTGAAGTCGGTTAAAAAACATACAGACGAATTGATAACCTCCTCCTTTTTTTGAAGTCGGTTAAAAAAAAGAGCCGCTGGCATACAAACTGAGTTGGTGATCATTTTGGTATTTGATTTGCTCATGTTTTATATTGATACTGATGAAAAAAGTCCAGTTTTAGATCAAAACAGTTAGTCCATTAACGAAAGTCGTTAAATGGACTAAAACGGTTTGTTTTGATCGTCTTTGCGTTTTTGAGCTACAACACTTCAAATTTGTAAAAATAAAAAATAAGTAAAAAAATAATTTTAGGTTAAACTGTTTTATTGTATATGAAGATAATAATGATGTTGATAATGTACTAAAAGCTAAAAAATAATTCGGTCGGTCCTCTCTCCCCATCAATCTAGGGCATTGATTAGATAAAAAAAACCTCGTTGGATGAAGCGCAATTTGAGTAAATGCATAAATAGCATTAATATAGCGGTTGACATGATAGAAATTTGGCGCACCTAAAGTTCTACTAGTCAAGCCCTTTTATTTGATACCCATAATGACGGCTTTGTGAAAAAAATTGTACTTAACCCGTCATTTTGTTGGCGGCAATATTGGGTTTTAATTTTTTTCATAGTGATAGAATGATAGATTTAACTTTAATTACGTAGGTAATATATATAAATTTTATATAAATTTAATTTACGTAGGTAATATAATGCCATGAATGTAAAACAACTATTAAGCTATTTTTATCGAAAACACATAGAATTATTCGAAAATCATAGAACCCTGAATTCTTATAATTACTAAAAAACAAACGTTTTATATGCAAAAAATAAGAAATAAAAGGTAAGGCCACAAACACCGTGAAACTTGCTTTTAAATGCGAAATTTAAAGCTATATTTTAGCGTTTACTGATCGCAAATGATTTCCCTCCGGTAAAGATTACGTGTAGAATTTGTTTTTCAAAGCTTGTTTGATCATAGAGACGAAGGTCTCTTTAAATTCGAGATGGGATTTCACACGTCAGGTGCCACGACCTTTTCGAGTCAACAAGTCCTCATCTCGTATATTAATATCGTACATATAAAATATTTACTTATTAGCTTAACATATTTTTTTCATTATTTTACAGCTTATTTACTATTACAGTTTTACAGACAAAACTTATTGCTATGGTTTATGAAATACTACTTTTTTATTTATTTTGTAGATTGATAGGCAAATGGGCCAACCGATGGTAAACGGTCACCACCGCCCATAGAGTTCGGCGCCGTAAGAAATAATATTTTAGTTTAAAAATGTTATGTTGCATGTCTGTGCATAAATCGTGACTAAACTTTATAATTAATTAATACATTCAAGTTAACTCGCTATAATTACACAAAAACAATTTGTTACGGTTCATTAGTATCTTATTTACAAAGTTAGTTCCTGACGCAAGTAATAACAAATAAAAGTCGAGAAGAAGTTTGGTTTTAAACAAGTTTCATTATAAGCCAACCGTATCTTCATAAAGTTCAAAATTAATATATCTTAAGCTTCATCTTATTTTTAAAATAATGGCAGAATTTGTTTCAATGTATTAGCAATTTTGTTATTTATTATGCAACGTATAACATAAACTACTATAATTTCAAATTGTAATTGTGTAATTGATTCTAAACGAAAGCTTTATAGCTTACAAAATAAAAAAGCATAGTAGAATCATTTCTGACATTCTTTTGATTTATTTTCGTAAAAGCGTAGGTAGGTCCTATCACAATACTTTCTCCTGATTACAAACTGAACTGAAAAGTGCTCTCAACATATTCTATGAAGTGTATGTATTTAATCCCTTTCCGTTGCTGAGAAGCGTTTAATTTATTTATCAACGCTTTACGGAGTAGGTTTAGACTGCAGAACCCGCACCGGAATCGTTACTCAGAATGATTTCTTGCAAATGCAAGACTAATTGCAGTAAAATGTGCGGGTGTCGAAGAGTAGGACTTAAGTGTTCCATAGTATAACAAAGCTGCAGTGGTGACACATGTGATAATGTTGTCCTAAATTGGTTCCAGGAGAAAACTCGTGAAGACAAAAATGGTCGGTCTTCTTATTTCAAACAATTTTCTTTATAACACTAAAGTTGATTATAAACGGCATTATTTGCTAACTAGACGTAGCCTCTTTTCCGTTTAATTCTGAAGATATTAATCAAACGTAGAAATATGCAAGAAATTAAATTCTAGAGAATCGCATGAACATCAATTTAAGTTATTATCATTTCTGTTGTTAAGTTGA